>CM046725.1:7388711-10259228 GCA_025584915.1 Monochamus saltuarius | reverse complement strand
TGATCTTACGAACATTTCGAAATGGTGTCAGGACTGGATGATACCTCTGAATGCTGAGAAATGTTCTGTTCTCCGTCTTGGCAGGAATAACCCCTTGCTTCAGTACTCACTATTAAATACGACATTAAAATCCGTTACAACACAAAACGACCTTGGAGTATTAATTTCGCAGAACTTGTCGTGGTCTGAACACATACAATCCAGGTGCAAAAAGACAAATTCATTGGTGTACCTTTTGAGGAAGTCGTTTACTGGAGCAAGTCTGGAAACTTTCGTAAAACTATATACGTATTATGTCAGACCGCTGCTTGAATTCGCTGGTCCAGTGTGGAGTGCTGATCTAGTAAGGGATCAGAAATTATTGGAATCTGTGCAACGTCTTGTTACTCGTCTCGCTTATGGACGTATTCGACCATCCTATGAGGAGAGACTACGTCTTGCCCATCTGTCTTCTTTCGCCGAAAGGAAGCTTCGCGGCAATTTAATATTTACATTTCGAGCGCTTAATGGTTTATTTAACAACACTTCTGTTGCTTCCTCGCTTTATACCCTGAGTCCGGATAGTCGCTTAAGAGGACATCACCTGAAACTGAGAAAAGAGAGCTTCAATCATTTCTACCAAACCGCGTGTTCTCAGTATGGAATTATCTTCCTCCTTCCGTAGTTACTGCACCCTCCATCAATGCTTTCAAGAATCGCCTGGATGCTTGGCGGAGCACCTTATACGATCGATGAACATTCTGTTATTTTAACATTCTATTATTTACCATTGTCTTTTTGCTGTTTTTTTTATTTTTGATCTTTTTATTTTTTTTTTCTTCACTTTAATAATTATTTGTATATTTGTCAGAGCTGTACAGGAATCTCCTTAGCCCGTAGCTTCATTTGTAATAATAATAATAATTTATCTGTTTATTGTTCTAATTTTCCGGCATGAAAGTTAAAGACAAACGACTGCGACTACTAGAAGCGCAATAAAGGGCGCAAAAAAGGCCATCTATCGCGACTCCAGAGTGTGACAGCTATAACCAGGTTTCCTTTGAATTATGAATACTCGGGAAAGATATACATTATGGAAGTCGCCTGCTACCTAGGTTTTCAAGGAAATTATTTCGCGTAAATAAATAATGGATCGAGAGGATTAGATAGCAGGGAAAGTGAACAATAAGATAAAATTTACTTTATAAAAAATATTATAAGCTTCGGTGTCAAAGCTTTCATGGCTGTTCATCAAGATTAAGATCGCAGTATATTAATAAATATTCTGATCACAAGTACATAGTTAATAACAACTTGCTCGTTCCAGTACTTTATGACAAACAAACTAATTATAATACAGAAAAAGAAACATTAAAAAACATGTATAGTAGATACCATTTAAAGAACTTTGAAGGTGTCTTCGCACTGTAAGGTAGAAAAACGACTAAAATCATCGTCCAGACGTCTAGATCCTTACGTCGAACACCTGCAGCATTTTAAGTAATCAATTCGTCGTCCTCGTAGCTCAGAATGAATGGGGCAATTATTTTCGTGCTCCTCGCGACCTGCCCCCGGCTCCCTGGGGCGCTGATCGAGTGGTTGAGCCGCTGAAAAAGATCTCGAGGACTGAAGGGTGTCATATATCTCTCACCGACATCCCCGCACGTCAGCGACGCCCCTATAAAAGTGTCTCCGAGGGAGGATGGATGGGTCGCGGGCGGGTCCGGTTGTCTGCGTTAAATGACACCTCGAAAGGTGACCATACACTACTTGCTGAGAGATCAATGGTGGACGCTGAAAGAAGACTAAGCAAGGATAACATACTCTAAAATGACAATTTTATTTATACAGGGCGTAACTTTGAAGGGGGGTCCGGTTTGGAGAGGGGGTAGTCCCTGTTCTCTAGATGTAAATACCTATGTTTAACATATTTTTGCATGTATACACCTCAGTCTGATCCTAATAAACCGCCAATGGTACGACAAGTTCCGACGTCTAGATATTAAGTAAGGGAGATAGAAAAAAGAAAAAACTGCAATGAATAATGTTTTAAATATGCTTTTCTATAACATTGCGACTCATCAGTAATTATACCTTTCTGTCAATCCTGATGAAGTATGGATCCTAAAACCATTTTCGAGTGTTGTAAAAATGTACGTAATGTAAAAGTACGTATAAAATACAATTTTTTACTGATCTATTAACTAATTATTATTATTAAATAATAGTATTGGTAGGTGGATTTTAATGCGTTACCTCTACTAATTATTGCCAGTAAAATTTAATGTTTTAAAATAATTGTAGAACGACCATGAATAAACCCGTGCTGTTCGGGAATAATAATATTTGAGGTATGAGATGACATAAAGCTGTGCAAAACAAATTCGAACACTTTACTTTCTCCCCTTCTTCTCCCCTTTTGGTGTGGGAAAACAATGTAAAGATGATCAAACAAGACTCAAGCAGTCAATTTGTGGAGCCAAACGTAGTATTCAGTTATCTTTCAAAATCCATTCATAATCAAAACAATCAGCATAAAAAAGGCCGAGGAAATCTGGTTTACGAGTGACCAAGCAACATTAGGGCTGTCAGTTCACATACCCCTCAACAGAATTATGCAAGATGCAGATTACTTGCTTAGACAAAAATTCTATACACATCCTTTGTCGTTGTGTCTGTTTAATGACGAAAAGACACGGTCTTTGCATTTTTTCTACTCAGAATATTAAAAAGACTTTAGCAGAGCTCCATTAATAGCGACATATACAGTCAGTCACAAGACATGGATACAGCAGGTAACCTCAATGCATTTACAACAATAACAAAGAAAAACCAATGTTGATCCTAGAGAGTTACTGTTATTTAGTTATTTCTACTTAATTCAATTTTACGTGGGAGAGTAGTGTGTACCTCCCTTCATATATTTTAATCTCATTAAAAGTCATTTTACAGTGAGACTTTAATGCGGTTATTGAACGCTAGTGTGCGGAATCCTTTAATAGAACAACGTAGGCGAGGTAGAACGAAAAACAATGAAAAATAATTACTAAGGATAAGTTCGCGGGGTCCATAAATTTGCTTAGGCTTAATTCAGGGTCCGCCAATCGATGTTTTGGACACTGGCATGCGGTGAGAACTTTGGGTCCCTAATAAATAGTGTTTAATTTATGAAGAACCTTCTTGGATGCTGGCTTCACCATTTCCGACATGCTACCTTACAGAGTAGGACGTCTTAGAGGAGTTACACATTAATATTAAAACAAATAAGACCTGGCACTTTATCACAAAGTTAAGAATTCAGTCAGTGACCTCACACACATGATCCAAATTGACTGATATAATATACTACATATCTCGTTATAAGGAAATATAAAAACTGCAATATAATTTCAAGCAAGACGAAGAGGACAGTTAACGATGCAATTTAGATTATTACTTGTTAACTTTGCTGGCAGTGCAGGACAGTACTTTAGTAGTACTTTAGTAGTAGACAGTACTGCTAGGTAATTTGGCAGGCTCGAGCGTTTTATAATTTTTGGTTTCCTGATAAATTAGGTGTTTTTTAATTACTGCTATCGTTAGCTCATTATAAGTTAGTGTAGTGAATACATAATTGTTTAAACAGTATTAGTGTTGTGAGTACTCAGTGTTGTGTTATTGGATTGGATATTGAGTGTTTGTTTTAATATTCCTAGTACTTAGTGCTTCTATAATAATAATAATAATAATATTTATTTAATCCTCACAGACATATTTTTACAATGTATAGGATAAGTCAAATGTAGGGCACAAACAAACATATGTATCACAAATTATAGGTAACAATAATAAATAATTAAAAATGGACAACAGTGCAACAGTTACACAGTCAACAAATCTTTGTCTAAAAAATATTCATCTATGCTATAATAACATTTAGTTAATAACAGTTCCTTAACTCTGCATTTAAAGTGTATTGTATTTAAATCTTTTATGTACTTTGGAAGATGATTATATAGCCTAATACCTGCATATGCAATTGATTTCTCAAATTTATGAGTTCTGTGTCTAGGTAATACCAATAAATTTTGATCTCTTGTTGCATAATGATGCAAAGATGAACTAAGGAGGTATTTGTTCAAATTTTCTTTGATGTATAATAAAGAACGATATATGTAGATGCAAGGAAAACTCATAATTTTATTACTAACAAAAATTGGTCTACAAGAATCTCTAGGAGAGGCATTGAAAATAATTCTGACAATTCTTTTCTGCGACCTGAATATTCTTCCAGAGTCGGTGGCACTTCCCCATAGAACCACGTTATAAATAAGTAAATTATAAACCAAGCTGTAGTAAATAGTAAGCAGAGAACTTTCTGGCAGTGATTCTTTAATTTTCAATATCGCGTAGTATGAATTGTCAATATCAATTCAAAAAGGTTATATGTTCAGACCAACTTAAATTGCCATCTATGTATACTCCTAAAAATCTGGTGCATTTCTTTGAAGTTATAAGACTATTACAGACAGTAAAACTTAATAGAGGTTCCGGGGTTGTGTTTGAGAAGTGAAAATAAATACATTCGGTTTTATCAATATTAACTATCAACCCGTTCTTCTTACACCAATTGACAAAACATTGCACCAAATTCTTAGTTAACAATTGGAGTTCTTCTCGAGTCTCAGCAGTAACCACTAACGATGTATCGTCGGCAAAAAGTGTTAAGACAGTTGCATTTATATGATGAGGTAAGTCGTTTACGAATAATAGAAATATTAAAGGCCCCAACACGGATCCTTGCGGTACTCCTTTATCAATGTCGTAAATCTCTGAACTTTCATTTTTAAATTTAACAAACATTTTTCTATGTGAAAGGTAGTCAACAACCCATTTTAAAAAGATTCCCGAAATCCCAAGTTATACATTTTACTTTCAATAAATTCAATATTCAAGCAATCAAATGCTCGTGACAGATCGAAGAAAAGACCTGCCACCTGTTTACTAGCATCTAACTGTAAATAAATGGCATTCAATAAGGAGCATGCAGCTGACTGCGTCGACTTCAATACATCCATAAAAAGTTTTTTGTGTCATTGTTTTCTGTTATTATTTTTGTTGTTTTCATTTTAAAGTGGTATATTTTAACTTATTATTTTTTCTCTGTGTTATGTACCCTTACCCTAACCAATCCTAATTCCACCCTCCTAGCAGAGAACGCTCTTACCTCCAACTGGTCCTTGCTGGGAAATAATAATTTAAAACTACATAATAGCATCCAACATTCAATCAAAATACTTATTTAGCATTTGTTTTTTTTTCCAAACAGTCACATTTACATTCATTATGCTATACTTAATTTTATTTTAAATTATTATTGGCGAAATTGAACGAATACTGGTATTTAACGTAAATACGGTCCTGTCTAGGGCTCGCCGGATGCATGCGGAAGCCTGATGCTTTTATGGCAGTCTCTTATGCCGTTTTTTTATTCCTTTATGAGATAAACTATAAGTTGACTACTATGTTTCATATATTATTTAAATGACACGGGCAAGTAAAGATGAAGACCGCATTCCACGAGATCTTGATTGAAAACATTTGTGCAAGTGGAACTCGTAACCGAAATCCGTTAGATTGCGTTTTGGTATTGCCGTTCCTTCCGGCTATTACGGCTAAAGAGTCTCCCAATAACTCATCCACGTGTAACAGAGCAATCGGAATGCCTATCAGTACATTTATTTCCTTAAAGGAACTGGTAAATCACGGAATCCATTGTTCCAAACAAAACCGAGATCATCTGCTGGAGTTGCCGCTCGGGCGCACCCCATTCCACTCCATCCACCCATAAGACAAGTGGACATAAATAAATTCTCTATAACATACTCCGGGCGCGCAGTCCTCATCTTTCCTTCTGCTTAGCTGGGAGGGGAAAAACTCCGAGCCAAATAAATTACAATTCCGTTATGCAATAAATTGTAAAAATTAATCAAGTGGAGGAACGGGCTGCCGACAGAAATTAAAGGAAAAGCAACAAAACTGCGTTCAGTTGTACATTTGCCAGGCTGTCGTAGTAGTCAGCCATCCAACGAGACGCATTAGCGCTTCCGCGACGGGGTCACATACACAACATGCCTTTCCAGATTTTCCAGTTTGCACCGCACCCTCTACGCCCCCGAAAGTATCGATTTATTCAAACTTCAGCGCTTAAACCGTTTTTTGTCACTCCGTAGGTGAATGATCTGTTAATTACTATAATCTGGCAATATTGGTTGATGCTTAACTTCATTATTGAATTCAAACATTATTTCTTTTTGAATTGCACGCCAATTTGAAGATATCTCTCTAGTCACTTGAACTACCTTCGATTGGTTGAGAGAGAAAGAGCCGTAGCTTAAAAATGGAGTGGCGGAAGTTCTCTCAAGTATCTGAATACCTACTAACGAGTAAATGTTATATTTCTGGAATTGTGAGAAGGGCAACTTAAAGGCTACAGCCAGAGGCCTTTGTACTTCCTCCCATTAGATCAATCCACCTGAGCAACCTAACCAAACCTAATAAGGAGAAAGAGCTGGTGAAGTTGCTCAGGGGGATCTCTTTAATGTAAGCCACAGAAGGCCATCGTTCTCTCAACACGGATTCTCTTATTGACAAGATGGCAGTGGATTCACAGAGTGCGTGGAGTACTGTCTCGTTTTCCTGTTCACAACCCCTACAAAGAGATGTTTCACACTACCTCATGTAATAAAGGTGTTTCCTTAACCAACAGTGTTCAGTTTGAGTATTTCACCAGACTAAGATTTGTCTAGACATAGTCAGGAACTTTTTGGTTGGCTGGAGTACTCTAGGAACTCCTTCGTCGTGAATATTTGACATAATTCACAAATTATTAGTTGCTTAACTTATGTCGTATTAAATATGTGCTATGGAATATATTTTCACTATTTCTAATGTGTCACTTTATAGCCTTACTTATGCTGTTGTTGGCTCGGTGGCTGTTGCAGTATTGATGTATGAATAATTTCTGAAAAAATTGTTTCCTCTTCAAAATAGTTGTCAGGATTATCAGTCAGTTAGTTGCTTAACTTTTGTCCGACACTGTATATACAGTACTTATGTATTTATTTCTATACCATTCCATGCTAACAAAATGTAAGGAAAGTATGGCAATGTTGCTTACTCTTGTACATACAAGTACATTGTTATACCACTCCCGCCACTACACATAGTAAGTTCCGTTGTGCACTGTTGCCGCTAGTCGAAATATGTAATTGTTGTGGTTTTTCGGTGTTCTGTTACTAAAAATTTTATTCAAATTGTTATGAAAACGGTGCTTCAATGTCAGTGTCTGAAAAACTGATTTCTCAATCTGAATTGTCTTTTCATAAGTAAGTTTAATCAACAGGAATTGTCAACACCCACTTAATATGCCAATAT
Source organism: Monochamus saltuarius (assembly GCA_025584915.1). NCBI lineage: Eukaryota > Metazoa > Arthropoda > Insecta > Coleoptera > Cerambycidae > Monochamus > Monochamus saltuarius. The sequence continues at coordinate 10,251,833 of CM046725.1, read as the reverse complement.
GCTACGTTGCACGGAGTCGGAATTTTCACGTTCTCTCTGTTACTGTGCTTTCTTTGCCATACACATGCATAATATTTGATACAAAGCCAAGAGGAATTTATGAATGAGCGGTTGGGTTTCCTTTGTTTATAAATCTATGGCATTGACGTACCACTTGGAATCCCGATCTGAATCCGCTTAGAAACTACCCTAAAGTCCTAATGACCTTTTCTGCGTCCTTGTATCCACAGCCTTCCCGATGTGCTGCTAGTGGTTCTGGAAACATGCTGGCCCCGGCGAGGCAAGGACACGCCATAAATTAAACATAACGGTCGCGGGAGGCCGCGCGACGCGCATGACGTCAGCGCCGCGCCGTGTTGCGAATTCGGAATCGGGGCGCTCCAGACGCCGGCTCTCGCAGAAAGGATGGCATTCACTTTATCCATCCGGCGAGGCAGAGGGATCGGCCATCAATAATTTATGGCCTATAGGAAATAAAATGTCAAATATGGACAGGGAATATACAGTCGAAAGGGACGCGAGCGGGAAGGGGCAGAGAAAGGTCGCTTTCTGGTCAAAGACTGGAGTTTTATTTTATATCAGGAGTCGATCACTGCCGTCCCTTTTTTTATCTGTTGATATACTGGCTAAGACTTTGTAATTCAAATTTTATGTGACACATCCGTGCAGGCAAAAATAATGTTATTCGTTTTATGATCTACATTTGTCCACATATACAGTGTGTTCTATCTCACGCTTACACACCTCCCCATCGTTTAATTTTTCAGTATATAATTTTTTTAATATAGGTACGACCTATAAAATTGATCAAGGCAGCAATGTTGCCAACAAATAAATGCATTTATAATAGTTATTAATTATACAAGAGAATTACAGACGCAAAAATGCCTGTGGGGATTTTTCTAACAATATGTGGCTGGAAAATGTACTACACAACATGTAAGCATCAACAAAATTTCGAAAACGTTTTCAAAAGTCGCTGCATTTCTTGGGCTCTCTGATCCAGAAAGTTTTACCGGACATGGAATGAGGCGTTCTTCGGCCAATGCTGGGGGTGATATTACCACTGAGAAGCACTGGTGGTAGGAAATCGACTGCGGTAGCGGGAAAGTTATATTGAAGATTCACTGTCCAGCAAGATGGCAATTGCTGAAAAAATCCAGATCCCACCTGGCGAAGTTGTGGGCCCCTTAGCCCTTCAGAAACTCCTTATCGAGTGAATTTAAATAACCCCGATCAAAATGACAAGATTTTTCTTGAGATTTTAAATAAAATGCTACAAAATCGACGCGTAGTATTATGAATTCTAATCCACTAGTGCGTTACAAGGTCTTTCATCCACGAAAAACAGACCTTCTTAATATAGTGGTCGTGGATAAAATGAATGAACTAAAGTGCAGAAAATGTTTACAAAAAACAAAGTTTACTCGCGAGATCTAGTGTCTACATATACATAGACTATTTCAATATTTGCGAAATTGGAAGCTTTCAATAGTATCGTCGATAGCCTCACTATGGCATATCGATGAGAGTTAATAACAAGCCCAAAATTAGATGTAACGCAATGCTGGCACTGACCCGCAAGTAGTAAGTAGTAGCTTCCTGAAATTCCGCTTTTGCAAAATTTACTTATTCTGAATCGGTTCTCCTTGATCGCGGAGAGAGTAATAAGAAGAGGACCGATTGGAAACGTAAACAATTGTTAAAATTTTTAGCAGGACGCCAGCATAGGATTGCCAACGTGTGTAAGTTTGGTAGCCTACATTTGTGACCACATAAGTTTTGTTTAAGTCAATGTACCTACGTTAAACAATAAAAAACTGGGTCTGCGTTGGACCAGAAAAAAAAAAGTTCTTAAAAATGTGTTCTTCCTTTTGATCGTGACGCGGTTTCTCGACCAACATCCCATCCCAATGTGTCTAACGGGCGCAAAGAAGTATAACTTCACGTCAAAAATATTTTTATTATATTTATTTAAAGAAATATTTGGAGATCCTTGAATTTCAGATATAACCTAAAAGCAGTTATTCTATAAATCACAGTAGTAAGGTTTTAGTACTATTTTTTATATGCTCATATTAAGATTCCCTGGATATTGTTTTTGAAATTATTGTCTGCTCAGTTTGTAAAATGATTTAAAAGTACATATCGCGAATGTTCTGTTAAAACGGAAACTGTAAAATTTTATCCCATATTCTTAATGACACACTGTATATTATACGCTTATACGTAAGAAGTAAATTTATGTTGGTGTCCACAACCAGTAATTCTCCACGCTGTATAGTGGGTTGTATAAAAAAGTTCTTAAAAATTTGTTCTTCCTTTTGAGCGTGACGCGGTTCCTCGACCAACATCCCATCCCAATGTGTCTAACGGGCGCAAAGAAGTATAACTTCAAAAATTAGTACAAATAATAACATTTATTCCGTTTATTTGATTTTAAGATCTTCAAATTTCAATTGTGACCTTCGAATTCGAATTAGGTGTCGATCAAGCAACCAGACTGGCGCGCATCCAAACAACCGCCGGCCGGCGTGTGTTGCGAGTTGCGACTCAAAGATAACCTTGTTATATTAATGAAATGGCGGCATCCCTGGACTTATGCTAATTACTCGACTGCCTGTTTACATAATGGACCCATATTTAAGCGGTGCTCGACACGTTCATCCCCCCCAGTGCAATGTCTAGGTCGGAACGTCGATAATGTCGAGTTCGGGCCTGTGTCCTTTGAAGCTAACGCGTAATCCGTCAGGGATTATATTAGGCTTAATAGTTCGTGGCTACACGACTCTTTGAAGTGCGCGCCTCTATCGGCACTCCCTTCCACCAAGTACAGTGTTCTGTAATCTGCCCTATATGTATACACCTTAAGCCATACCGTTAAATCTGCCGTTAATGTAAATATATTTTCTATTACAGTTTTTAAATAAGTAGGAAGCTGGACTGGCAAGGTATTGTGTATATTTCAACAGTTGCTTTAAAAAATATATACATGACGACAATTATTAAGAATATAGTATAAGTCATAACTAAAGCCCGCACTTCGTTCGCAGATGGCATCATTATCAGTGGCGCACTTAGGACGCTAAGTTAATATTTGTGGAAGCCGAGGTGCAAACATATACCTTAAAAAAGTTAAAAATCAAGATATTACCTTGTAGTGGTAATATACAGGGTGTCCGGAAATAATGAGCAGTAAATTCAGGGGATAATTCTAGACCGAAAATAAATGCAACCTTTTCCTATAACATTTTTTCCAAAACTGATTATTGACGGAGTTACAGGGTGTTAAAGTTAAAATTTTATTATCGATATTTGTAAATAACTTCTTAAGAAATCCACATATTTACATAAAATTTGTAAATCGGGGTTTTTTGCGGACAAGAAATTCAAATATGTTTCTAATTTTGACGTCACTAGTAGGATGCCACTTATGGCGCATCATGTTTCTTTTAAATGACAGAATTTTTTTGCTGCTTAGTGTATCCATCTGACTATTGAAACAATCTCCTACCTGTTATATCTGAAAAAAGTATACCTTATTGAAATTTTCAGCAAGGAAATATTTGTACTTTTAAATATGAAACAACATTTTTCATGTCAATTTCGTGTAAATAGCTTTAAAAATCCACATTACACACACTATAAATTAAGATATCACTTTAACGAGACAGGCTCGATCGGCAAATCGTCCGCCAGCCATTCTACATCTAAAGCGTTGTCTAATTTATTATTCCGTATCGCCGCTTTACGACATGACAAACAGCACGCATGCCTGTCATTAAACCCGTGTTAATGCATGCATTTTTAACATTTTATCCGCGTCGATAGCGCCGCCGACCATTAACCAGGAGAGGAAGGACATAAATTCCTAAACGACCACAATTAGCATCGAACGCCGGGAAGCGAAAAATCGACGTTGCCGTGGATCCGATGGCAAGTGTCGATCAAGTGGGCTAGTTGGCCTACGGCCAAACAATCGCTCGTCGACGGGTCAGGTTAAGAGGCCTACGTTCGAAGATTTAGATAATGGTCAACTCACAACTTAATAGTATGTCGCGCCACCTTTCTACATGTCCATAAATTAAACAATTTTTCAAATGAACAGTCTCTGTTTCTCATTCAGGAAAATTTGTTCCCGTTTCGAACAACGCACACCTAGATTTATCGTGAAACATAGAAATAACATCGGAATTATGGATCGTGGTTTAAAATTACAGCGAACAAATTATTGTAAGTAGGTAAGGGTGCACTTAGGGGTTTCCATAATAGGGGCATGCATGTCGCAAAAGTTGTAGTGTGCAAAGTTCTTGAAATTGCCCCAAATTACAAACAAATTGCACTCGAAAAATTGGCTTTTATCGGTCTGGATCTCAATTTGCCGCGCCGGAGACAAGGTTGCATAAGTCGTTTAGGTAATTTTCGGAAATTATACCCATAATACCAAGGCATAAACGTATCTAGAGTATGCCGAATATAATAACTTTGTTATTGATACCTATCTCGATGCATAATTTATTTGGAGAAATTTAGAACCAGAAAATACTCTTGTCAGGAAACTGATACCAAAGGACATCATGGTCTTTCGCAACAAATAACCTGTATTGATGATTGATGTGACCTAAACATGATTTTCTCTTCAACGAATATCTAGATTTCTCAATCAGAATTGATCTTATACAGGCTGCTTTTAAATAACTTTCAAAGAGTTAATAAAGGACAAAAATGAACCATTTTCATCACTGTGGCCAAAAATGTCATATTTTCAAAATAAAAATATTACCAAAACCGGCTCTGTTATGCACAGGGTTTCCCAAACTCGATAATATGGGCATACTGTGAGAATTCAAAAAATAATAATAAAATTTGTGACAGGTGGTGTTAAATGGGATGCGGTAAGCTCCATTTTCAATTGAAAGTATTATCTTTGGGATTTGACAGATACAACGTCAGCAGTTATATTTTTCCAGAAACATACCCAATTTTTTCCTGTAAAAATGCTCTCTTTTCTAATAAACTTTTATTAGTGAACATTTTCTGTACTTCCTGTTTAAGCAATATCGTCCTAGAGTCTCAAAAAAGATACCACCTAAAAATCACGTTAGTGGTGGAAGGATCAAGTATTCATTGGAAAATAATTTGACAGCAATTTATCGTTTTCTTCTCACGTAAATGCAGTTATTTCTGAAGCTTCGAAATATTTTGGTTTTATTGTTCGATGTACACGGAATTTTTCAAATAGTGCTGCAATTAACTCTGTGTACGTCATATGTGAGATCTAAGCTAGAATATGCGGCAGTAGTATGGATTCCACGCTATAATGTTCTCGCTGATAACTTAGAAAAAATACAGCGAACATTTTTAAAGTATTTGACTTTTAAAAGTGTCGGTTTTTATCCAGAACAAAGCTTTGCACATAATGAATTGCTAAGGTGTAATTTTCTTCTCTCAAAAAAAGACACTAAGATGTTGGTAATGATATACAAGATAGTTAATAACTCTGTTGACTGCTCAGATATTTTATCGAGATTGAATTTATTTTCCGCCGAGGACAAATGTTTTGAAGTTCTCTCCGTTATATTCAATATGCGATATGTACAACAGAGAAAATAATTTGGATATTTTTAGCTGTTCTTTGTCAACCATCTCTAGAACATTATTGCACTGAAAACTCTGGCATTTGTTTTGGTTCTTTTCATTTTGTCAAATTCATTTTATGTATTTGATTATTACGTTATTTGAATTTATTCAACTTCATGTTTACCTCTCTACCTTGATTGTGTGTACGTTCTCCTCTTGTTTTTAGTTTTTGTTTACTTGTTTTTTTTCTTCGTTGTATTTTTGTTGTTTTTAGTTAAGATTAGTTTAGTTTTTTATTTATTGTGCTTGTTTTTCTGTACAGAACGATTAATTGTTAGAATGTTCTATTTTTTACTCTTTGTTCTTACCTTGTAATTGAGTGTATACCTGTAATTTATTAAATAAATAAATAAAATAAATAAATAAATAATTGAATGTTTGTTGTTTCGATTGATAATGGAGCTTACCTCATCCCATGTGTAGCGGTCACCGACACCGGTCACCGACATACATCTGTGATCCCTACAATTACAATTTAATGACATTTGCATTAAAGCAATAAACAAATCAATGCCAATAAAACCATTAAAGTACCCTCTGACCTGAGCCCAATTATAATCAAATAAAGAGATGGTCAGAGATTAACCAGCCCCCGAGACCTTCCTCGAGAGGTCCAGTGAGAAACACGGCAGTTACTTGTCGCTCGTCTTCCGCGTAACATCCGTCCAGACTTCTGTATTGGTGGAACATTCTTTCCCAGTTGTTATATCTTTATTAATAGTGGACTTGTTATTTCTAATCTAACAACCCCACACCATGTTAACACCACTAGGACTGAAATGAAATAAAAATAATAGAAATAAAGTACTTACCATACATCTATGTTAGGTAATTTTATTAAAAATTACTAGAAATCATTTCTACAGCATGCTTCTAAACGGTAGTGAAAATTATCCCGCTTACGAGTTATGTTATTACTCCAGGTCTAATTTAATCGGTTACAGCAAAAATCAATGGAACAATGGGCGTTTGATCACAAACTCACAGTATATCTGCTGACTCGATTTGAAATCATTTTTGAATAAAACAACATAAATCAATCTACAGTTGTCTAGACACGTCCACGCCCATGACGTTAGTTACACTGAACTACTGAACTTAACTCAGTGAATGTAAATAATATTTCGCGCAATAGTCTTTCGATAAAAATGTCCTACTTTTTGATTGAAATTATATTGTATTTCTTTTTAATTATAAGTACAACCAATATTATTATGTATGAAAAAGATGCAAATGGCTGTCACTGCTTCAACTAATAGTATACAGTCGAGATATTCACTTCTTAATAACACTTTCACATCAATAACTCTTCTAATAAATATGAAGTTGTTTGAGATGCGCAAGCGTAGACCCTAGCTTTGATAGATAACTAACACCACCACCATAAGGAATTATGAATTAATGTCCCATATTTTTTAATAGCAGTTAAAGCATGTTTATAATACGTTTTAACAATTGTAGGCACTGTGGGACAGTAAGTAAACACGTTCCAAATAATATCCAACGGCATCCTTTTTGGATTACCCCTTACTCGATTAATTTTCTAGAATACATAATACTTTAGACCACAGAATGCTTAATGAAAATTGATTATTTTCACGTTCTCTATTACCTACGCATTTGATCTTACCTTGTATTAATAACGAAATAAATATAACCAACACCCACAGTACATTACCATCCGCTTGCTATCCTGTAAATACGATTCAAATTCATCGTCATCTAAGCGTAAGTTTTTTCGAAAGGCGTATTCAACGTTGCCCAGTCGATATGACATGCATTTATGTATGTATGCTTTAAAAGTAGCAAACCGTACAAACATTTTTACGATTTAAAAATGTTAATGATCAACACAGTTACATATTTCCAAGAGAGATAATGGTCGACCTCACGACATGACGATCGTATCTCTAATGTCAGCGAGGGAATTGGTTTTAAAAAAAGCATGCTATGCTAGTGAAATTAAAATGTGAAATATTACGTCGCCGTTTTCTTTAAGTTTATACTTACACCTTATTATCTTGTTAGAAACTACAAAACATGATTTTTTTTTCAGAACGTTCGACACCATTGAATTTTACCTTAAGATAGTAAGTAGTTTTTGTGAAATGACATATTCTTCTCTATAATCAGTAAACGTACACCAAAACTGTGTATTATCAGACCTGTGACCTGCTCATAACCGCTATATTTTTTAATTAACTGTAATTTAGCGATTTTTTTTCACCATGTCAATCTGTCACGGTCACGTGATAACAACATGCATTATACGCACGATTTCACAATTACCTCTTTGGTACGGTGTAATTGTGTCGAGCTAATAAAATGGCCTCCGGTTATTGTTGTTTTTTCCTTAAGTACCCGTAAGCAACTTTAGAATTAACCGTGGAGATTAACGATATGAGCCCCGGTAACGCGAAAATTTTAGCTGTAGTAGTCCTTCAACGGTTCTGGATAATATAAGGTGCAGATAACAGAATTTGCTGCAACACGTATAACTGTGGCGATTTATAAGTTCACGTTAAGAAACAACATTTACATTCTTCGATATATTACCGCCTACTCTGTGACACATTTTGACATTTAGATGTTAGCAAGAACACTTAAGGATATAACTAGAAATGAATGTAAAGTGAAATGAGGAGATAAAAACAAATGAAACAACTTGGAATCCACCTGAGACCAAAATATCCTAAAAACGGTGAAACGATTACTTCCAATATATTCATATAAATTAGAGAGAAAATCCATCGAATAATATAACCTACAAAAAAAACGTAGTACAAGCTAAGAAGATTTCCTAAAGATAATGAAACAATTTTTATGTATCGTAAGACATCCTTTAGTATTAGAGCTTACAACTGTCCTGATTTAGGGCTGTGAAACAGGGTCTTCCAAAAGCTTTCAAAGAAAACTATCAGAATCTACACAGATAGCAGACAATCACTACTCATCTTACGTAATCATAAGATAATAACTAGATCAGCATGGGAATGCTATCAGGTATTGGTAGTGGCCTCAACCGACAATAGCGTATCTGTATGCTGTGTAAGGAAATACGACCGGTTGAGTGACAATAAAGTGACTGACTAGGCTAGGAGTGCATTGAGTTTTAATATTTTTGAACCTGGTGCCTCCAGTACGCTTCCGTTGTCAGCATTTGTTGAAATCATCAAAAAGGACACCAAGAAATGATTTAGGAAACGGTGGGATGAAACAAATAGCTGTCCATTTGCTAAGGAGTTCCTAGAGTACCCCTGCAAGGATACGTCCAAAAAGTACCTGGCCATGTCTAGGACAAACCCACAAAATTCACCAACCTCTATCACGCGAAAATGTCAACTGATGGATGAAGGGTGAGAAGTAGGGCCGCGTGCATCTGTTCCAGATGCAGTTCGACGGCGAGTTCGCCTGCATCGGAAAACTAACCCGAACGATGTTCGACTTAATTCGCCGGTAACGTATACTATTAAGCAGGAATTTGAACTGACAACTTTTTAGCTGTGACGAATGTGCCTGTCCGATGTCGGTGCTAATTGCTGCGGTTGGGCATTTATTACAAAATTCTCATGATTTCATATTAATTACACCGGGTGTTTATAAAAATGCAAATTTATTTATTTGTTTGTTTATGTTATTGTTTAGGAGTTCTGCAGCTCTGCAGCGCTTGTCATTGAGTAGACATTAAAAACAAAGGTATTGACCTAAATACGGTAGGTCAAGTCTCGGATTGCCGGATTGTTTATCACTGGATATGTATGTCTCGGACTGTTTTTCTTGACGGCATGGTTTTATTGTTTGTATTTAAATACAAAAAACATTTCAACCTCTCTTAATAATGAAATGTTAATGGTTTATTTTGAGCCGTTGGAGTTTTGTAATTTCAACATTAAATATTTTCTATCGAGAACTGGACATCTTGAGTTCGAACTAATAGTGCGAGGCCACATCGTTTTTTATCTATAAGTCCATAACAATGTCGTTGTGATACCCCGTAAATAATAATTAATAAGACCGCGAACAGTGACGAGTTAATGCATCTAACTCCTTAAATTAACAATAAAGAGCGCGGGAAATCCAAATTCCGTAATTAAATTTCGCAGCTCATCCCCCTATTTATAGAGTCGCCCTCTCCGTCTCCGCTGGAACGAAAACATCCCTTTATATTCAAATAACTCGAGTTGATGCTTAGAATTCTCTATGAATATGAAATGAAAGTTAAATTCGAGTCGAATTTGTATTCATCATAGTACCGACGATTGTATATTTAATTTAATAACTCCGTCCTCATTGCCGGCTTTGCTCTTGGTACGGATTCGCCCGAAAATCGATGCCAGGGGCATTCCTATGCACAACTTTTAATTACTTTTCTTTTTTAATGAGGCTGGCGCGGTGCCCTGCCGGGCCTACTGTGGGAAATTAAAGCAATAACGCCCGACGGCCCCTCCGCGACTCCGCGGCGGTCGACGGTATTCATCCCTGAATAGGTGTGAATTAAAGGCTCGATACGTACGGTTCAAAATTAGAGGTGCTTGAGAGTTAATAAAAAGGGCGCGCAAATAAATCAGTCAATATTCAAAGTAGTTTATAAGAATCATTATACAGGGTGATTTTCAATTAATTTAAAAATACATTCATTTCTTTTCACGGAATACGTAATTTATTTATTTAAAATTATTTGTTCAACAGTGACATTCACCAATAACAGGACAAAGTATACAATTGCGGAACAAAACGAGAATATAACATATGTAAAAATAAAATACAAAAAAAATAAGATAACAAAAAAACAAAAAAAAAATTAATACAGCTACTCATTATAATATGTATAGCTGAATTATATCCCTAAAAGCTAAATACAATTCATGTGTAGTATGAATTGTATTTAGCTATTGAATTGTAATTATATGTCAGGAGATATCAATTCCACATCAGTGTTAGAGGAAGTATAAAAAGTGATAGGCGTGCGACTTGCAGGCCAAACTGTTAAAAAATTCAATTTAAGATATCAGAAGTAAAAATTTTAAGCTGTGGATGCGCTTTCTAAACTGTAATGAATCGAATTAAAAACGTGTTAATAATATTTTATGATCACATCCGCGTGCAGGAAATATACCGTCCGCACGATATGCAAGAAATTGAAAAAAAAAATGTTGTACTGAATTGTAAATGGACCTGCTTATTATAAATAGTAACCCAAACAGGAAAAAAGTATTCTAGTTTGGATCGAACAAACGCATAAAATAGTGAGAGCAAGGCAGCATTATCTCGAAATTCACGACCTTGTCTTATCACAAAACCAAATGCTCTAAGTGTTGAGAAAACTAAATATTGAACGTGATCTGAGAAAGAAAAGTTTACTACCAAAGTAAACTAAATATTTTATGCTATCCGTACGCTCCAAAACATTCGCGTTAATATTGTAATTGAACAGAATGGGCTTCAATTTGCGCGTAAATGACATAAGTTTACATTTGGTAATATTAAGGTGTAAGTTATTTAAACTCACACCAAAAAACTATTTTATTTAATTGGCTATGAAGGTCAACACAATCATCATCAGTTGATGTGAAAGAAAGAATTTTTAAATTATCAGCAATTTACGGCAATCAATATAAAATGAGATGTCATTAATGAAAATTGAAAATAAGAGTGGGCCTAGATTGGAACCTTATTCCGGTAATATAAATTTTACTCACCCAATCCTAATCAGGACGTCATCTGAAAACAAGAAGTAATAATTAATAATGATGCTGCCATGAAATTAAGATATATGTATACACCCTGATATATTGATAAAGGTGATGTAATTATAAATATTATTATTATAATTAAAAAGATATACGAAATAAAATTCATGATTCATTAACTATAAAATTTTGATTAAAATCCTCGGAGACGTCGATTTTAATTTCGCATTTTTTGACGTTTATATACCAGGGTGAATCATGTACATGATGCAGTCACCGACATTTTTTTATACGGAACACCTTGTATATTGCCATTGAAAAGAGCTTCAACTGAACTATTCAAAAATATATTATACAGGATAATTCTCTTTTGCAGTTTTCGATATATTACATGTTTATTGTTAATATGCAATATTAAATTAATAAATGCAAACTAAAACAAATTTTATTTAAAGGAAGATACGCACTTTGTAGTTGCTGTGATCGATGATCCTTAATACTTCTACGAGTAGCAATAACGCTGTTTGGACTAATAAATATTATTTATAAGTTCCACAACTCTAATCAAACAATTAAGGTTCCCTGAACGTCGCGACAACTATCACAGCTACTTGAAAGTGATTGCAACTTTGAAGTAACATTTTCGTTAACATGAGTTACGCGCTTCTACTATTATTTGCCACTTTGAAGTTATCTTAACTTATAGGTCATCCCACTGGTAATTAAGACGATCCCAAAACCAGGGGCTACTTAAAAATCATATAACTGAAAAGTAACCAGTCGAGTAGTCGAAAATTCGAAGCAATGACTGTAACTTTGTTACTTAAAGTTATTTATACAACAAAGTGGCAAATTTGGTGACGGTTACGTAATAGTTACTCTCTAAAGGTGCCAGTCTCAGTTAGTGCTACTTGGGATGTTCATCCGCCCTCCACTAGCTCTAATTATTACCTACCACTAGTGAATTTTCTCTCGGTGTAGCTTTAGGAAAAAATTGCTTGCGTCCGTGCGCACCCAAGCCTTGCTCGCCCCGCTCGGTCCTGCCATGAATCAGGATAACCTTTTCGCAGAGCGCGCGTGTTTATCGGCGGGCGTCGCACAATATGCACTTTGCATATTATAAATTATGAGCGGCATAGATAACGCCGCGAATAATGGGCCCTGTCAATGGCCATTGTCGGGCGCGTACTACACCCGCCGCCGATTCAATAAGTCATTACAAATATTTCGGTTGGTTTTACTAACGAACACGAGGAATACATAATGTGCGCTTTGTTTGCCGCCGGCAAACCCGATTTGATTTAAAACGGCCCGCCGGAATGTTACGGGGCCGCCGATGAATTATGGCGGATTTGTCTGGGCCCGAATTAATTAATTATATACAGCTTTAACCTATTTAATTCGCATGGCAAACACGTGCGCAGTCCGGCAAATATTTTGGGCAAACACCGTCTCACCTACATTTGGGCCGCGGCCGTGTTTGCCGGGCATGATTGTGGGACTGGTTAAATTTAACACTCGTGTACTTTTGGCTGCAGTATATAACGCAAACAAACAAGCAGCAAAATAACTCTGCCCTGGTGTGCCTTGGTGGGTATAAATTTGAACTCCACGAATGTGGATGAATTTTCAACGTTATATGGTGACGTGATCATCTCATTAATGATAGAATGTACAGCAACCTATTGACAGAACAAATATGGCTCATTTGAGTACTTTGAAATACGTAATATTTGAAGGTTTTGAGTACGGCACACAGAACAAATTTTACAACAGGATAAATCTACATATACACGGAAAGGAATCTAATATACACGGTGTTGGACTCATAATGTCATTAAATTTGACCACATATTCGGAAGGCCTAATAAAGACAGAAAATTGAAAAAAAAAAATATTCGATCTTTCAAATGATAAACAGATCACCCCATAATAATCGCTAATACGACGCTCCTGGTACGCTACAAATTTAATTTATTTTTAAATAAATAAATATACAGGGTATCCCAACGAAAATTTGAGCCCCCCTATAATTGGAAAACCGAATAATATTTCAAAATTCGCCGAGACCCGTCGATTTTTGTTCTTGGGGGGAGCTTTTTTGACAGTCAAACCAACCTGATATGTTCATCCCCATAATGCCTAGCAACCCCAACTTAAAAAATTCAAATGGAACTACCCCATTTGTGGCACATCATTTTAAAGCCCTTTTCATTGCGAATACAGTGACGTACCGTTTTTTAGAAATCGGTTGAGATTTGACAGAATTATTGGTTACAAACGAAAAGATGACAAACCAACTTACGCGTAGTAATTTCTACACAAATGCCCACCACTAATAATTTTTCATCTACTACACATGACCGCATTACCTAATTGTTATTGATGTGTCTATCAGTTTACAAAAAGTCAGAAATGAAATAAAAAAGCTGAAGCAAATAATAAATCAGATCTATTTGATGAATTGCTCAAAATGACCCCCGTTAACTTCCAAACAATAATACAGTCTGTTTTCAAATTCTGTTCGAACATTATTAAAGACATCCGCAGTTATTAATCGGCATTCTTCTACAATTCTCTGACGTAGCACTTGCAATGTTTCCGGCTGAGTGGCGTACACTCGTGATTTTAAATGACCCCACAGAATTGATCCTAGGATAACAGAGATTTTAGAAAGTGACGACAATTTACTAGAAAATGAAATAACCTTCCAACAAGATGGTGCGCCCCCGCACTATGCTGCTGCTGTGCAACAATTTTTGGATGATCATTTCCCGGGGCATTGGATTGGCAGAAGAGGTCCCGTCGAATGACCACCAAGATCTCCGGATCTGTCTCCTTTGGACTTTTTTCTGTGGGGTCATTTAAAATCACGAGTGTACGCCACTCAGCCGGAAACATTGCAAGTGCTACGTCAGAGAATTGAAAACAGACTGTATTATTGTTTGGAAGTTAATGGGGGTTATTTTGAGCAATTCATGAAATAGATCTGATTTATTATTTGCTTCAGCTTTTTTATTTCATTTCTGACTTTTTTGTAAACTGATAGACACATCAATAACAATTAGGTAATGCGGTCATGTGTAGTAGATGAATAACTTATTAGTGGTGAGCATTTGTGTAGACATTACTACGCGTAAGTTGGTTTGTCATCTTTCGTTTGTAACCAATAATTCTGTCAGATCTTTAAAAAAAGGGCTTTAAAATGATGTGCCACAAATGGGGTAGTTGCATTTGAATTTTTTAAGTTGGGGTTGCTAGGCATTAGGGGGATGAACATATCGGGTTGGTTTGACTATCAAAAAAGCTCCCCCCAAGAAAAAAATCGACGGGTCTCGGCGAATTTTGAAATATTATTCGGTTTTCCAATTATAGCGGGGGTCAAATTTTCGTTGGGATACCCTATATAATAAAGCATGTTCGCTACTGGAGTAATAGATTTTCTTTCTAATGACAAACTTCTTATTTGCAATCTAAACTGCATGCATTTTATATACAGGGTTAACTATGACTTCTTCACCCTTCAAAAAAATTCCAAACTTATTTATAAAGGCAAAAAGAATGTTTTTCAAAACTATATTAAATCCTTATTTATCGCCGTCACTGACCTTGTGTCAGCCGCGAGGTTAGGTATATTCTGTCAAAGGCAAAAGTGTCAAACATAGTGACAGGTCACCGCATTGACAAACGTGTATCAGTTTTTAAAGAAAAGAAAAATCCTTATAAATTGTAGATTATTATTTAATGATTTAATGAGAAATACGGTATGGTAGCACATGTCGGATATGTAGCGGATAATTATGATGAATCTGCATGGAGTGAAAATGTAGTTTTGGCAGTGTGCAACGAAAGCACGAAGAACGCATACGAAATACTGTAGCTAACCGAATAAGCTGTTATCTATTAGGTACTTAGACATTATTATTATTAATAAAAATGTTTATATTCGTCGTTTCTACACAATGTTGAAAAAACGACCGCATGGTAGTTGACATATCTAGCCATGTCGGACGATGATTGTTTGTCATAGGCGCCGACTTTCCGTAGGAAAAGAGGGTTTTGCCCTATTTTTTAAACATCGAGCTAGAATTCCGAAATAAATTTTTTATTGTCTTCTAGACCTCCCTGAGCACGTGGCTAAAATTTTTGTACTTAGTCATAGTTAACCCTGTATTCATTAAGCGTTTTGTCAAATTATGACGTAAAATTCATTCACCATACTCCCGTAATGCAAGTTCAAAAGTTTCGCAAAATTTTATACAGTAGGTACATAATTTTGGGTGAAACATAAACAACGTACCTATTTTTTGCCATATTTTCGTTATGGTCTTGACAGCAGAATCAAGTTGAGCTGGTACTTTGATATTCCTAAATAATGCAAATCGCATTTGATTATGAATATGAATCAAATCCATTACTCATGATCACTAGGTACCGAATAGCAGATACACATGGAAAATACAGAAGCAAATATCTATTGAAATGTCTTTCAACTACTTCACCCTTACCCAACTTGAACTGCATGTTTATTTAGGCAAATAGCATATTTTATTAATAATTATAAACTACACTGGCGACAAACACACGAAATTCACCAACCTCTACCACGTTAAAATGATGACTGATGGATGTGAGAGAAGTCGAGTCGCGTGCATCTGTTTTAGATGCAGTTCGACGGCGGGCTTACCTGCATAGGAAAATGGACCCGAACCATGTTTGACTTATTCCGCCGATAATATATTAATCCGGAATTGTAACTGCCAACTGTTTAGCTGTACCGAGGCTGCCGAGTGTGCCGATACAAACGATAAAAATGCAAATTTAATTATTGTTTGTTTCTGTTATTATTTAGCGGTTCTGCAGCGCTTATCATTGAGTAGACATTAAAAACAAAGTTATTGACCGAAATACGGTAGGTCAAGACGCGGATTGCCGGATTGTTGGTCACTGAATATGTATGCCTCGGACTTTGTTGATAGTACGAGGTTTTTGTTTTTACGGTCTGTATTTAAATACAAAAAAACGTTTTACCCTATAGTGAGTATTGGATTTTATTTCACTACCTTCGCCTATCAAGTACAATGAGAGAAAGCGTAGAATTTTATAAAATTTCTATTGTTACACATAAAAAAATGATGATCTTTTTCCATCAATAATTTCCAAGTTATTTCAAAATATTTTACATGCATTAAAATGTATCTGAATATTTTGGACACGGAACGGTTTAGAGGTTACAAATAATAGGGTTATTTCATTTATCGGTCAGTGGTCGCGCGGTTTAAGGCGTTAGTACTTGAATCGAGGTGACTAGACGGAGTTGGTTCGAGCCCAGCTGCCGGTAGACCGTATATAAGCTATATTCGTGGAGGGATTGGCACCCTCTCTGCGGGTATGGTAGGGTGGAATAATGTTAGCTTGGGTCAATGTGAGAGATTGATGCCGGTTGATATTTGACCACCCCCCTAATTAATAACGTTTTCCAGGTTTTCCTCATTCCTGCACTGAATAGTGGTTAGGGCCTACCAACGTAAGTCGTTCCTGGGCGCAAATGCGGCCTGCTTAATAATAATATGCCGCCCCCTCTCCCGCACAAGTCTCCGACTTCTGGGCTAATCCCTGTGATTAGAATGAGGGGTAGAGATATTATTATTATTATTGGTATTTTCTAAAGGTTTATGGCATTTTCTAGAACTTTCGATATTTATTAAAATCTTGTAATTTTTTGGTACTTTCTGATATTTCCTTTACGAGACTTTCAAATCTTAATAAATCACTCTGTATATCATATTTCGTGGATAACGAAAACCAACATATTAAAAGTGGATGTTAGCTATCATCTAGACAAGTGTTAAGTAGGTATACAAAATCTTAACATTTTTTTCTTCGAAGATATAAGCCAAGGTAAAACAAATTAGGTATGCATTCCTTACTAAAAGTGTCAAATGCTATAGGCCAATATGTCGTTTAGAACTTTAGATGGTTTCCATCATCCTAGATATCCAAACGGAGAGATATGGAAAGCCTAGAAATGAACAAACAACTTAACTAACTCCTATTTGGCTAGATCCGGCATCCAGCCCTGGCAAAAAACGAGGGCACATGAACATTAAGAAAACGGGATGTCGTAAAACAAAAAGTTGCCGGCTTAAATAAACTATCTGTTTAGAACGAAGTTAGCGAGTGGCAGTGAGGAGCAAACAAACAAACGCGAGATAAAACTATTCTTCCCGGTGACCCCATTAAGAGGAGGATGCCTAGGCGTCTGCTAAAAGCATAATTAAAACATGGAATGTGTGTTTAACTGCTGAAGTGTAGCGAGTGGTACAAGAAGAACGTTTCCCTGAGAGCTCTCGTATGTACTTTTCATGAAAACGGCATTTTTTACAGAAAATGGAAACTGAATTGTAAAATATTTACACATATTTAGTTTTTTTAAGAGACCAAGTCGAAATTTACGTTTTTTCTAATTTGAATTAAAATTAACCTTTAATCCGATTATTGAAATAACCTTTAGAATACGATTGCTGGATTTGTATTCGAAATATGTGACGTCACAGTAGTATATGCAACCCGCGGTACTTCGAGTCATGATTCTTATAGAACTGATGTTTAGGGAAGGGCATAAGTGCCTTTGTCTGTGCTTATATTTCTTAAATAACTGTGGTAACTGGATAAAAAAGTTTTACATGTATATACTTAGTAGATACTTATATAGATTTATTTTCAGTGCGGAATGTATTTTAAAGAGAATACTAAGGAAAGACTGATGCCTTAGTTTGTGGTACCCCCCAAAAACCTTTACATTTTTTTTAAATAATTTACATGTGGTAAGGTTATTTTATGATTTTTGAGAATAATTCTGTCACAGAGGAGAACTGATCCGAGAACCGAACCTTATGGTACTCCAATATTAATTTCAAGACAACTCGAAACAGCGTTATTATGAGCAACATATCGTTGCCTATTACTTAGATATGAATCCAATAATTGTAACTGTATGTTTAAGAAGATAGTTCAAAAATTGAGAATACGCATCTGGAATCTTTAATTGTGGGGATGATAGCTTAACTTTAGAGGCTACAGCTCTTAGGCCGCATTGGTCCCCTTGTATTTCCTCCCATTGGGAGATCAATCCACCTGAACCGTTGGCAAATTGACTACTATTTGCTTGATCCCATCCTTTTCGAAATTATTTGTGAATGTCCCCCTTGACAACAGAAGCATTCTGGAGGGGCAAGGTATAAATATTGAAACCCGACTCTTGACCAGCTTGTTAGCTACTTTATTAACATTGCACCGCTCGTGTCCCTTTACCTAGCATAACGATATGCTGTTGCCGGTTGATGCCAGTGTCTGGTGGTATTCCTATACTGATCTTGTTGTCTTAAGATTACGTAAGGTAAGTAGTGATTGTTTGCTATCTGTGTAGATTCTGATGGTCTTGTCTGTTATTTGCCTACCGAAATTTCTTTGGCTTTGAGGATGTTGATTACATCTGCATTGGCAGTCTCCTCATTTCTGATAAGTAACGGTGTAGATCTGGCAAACTTGGGAGAAATACTGTCAGTGTCCGCCTGCAGGAAGGACATCGTGCTGACGAATTCATTCCACAGGTGACTCCTAACTTCTTCACATTCTACATCTGCTATAATATCACTATTCTTGAAAATTGAAAACACATATTATTTGTCCTTAAAAGCCTGATTGATAAAAGAAAATTAATTTTTCTATAGCCATTGTAGTAGACCCATTGTTTTTGAATCCATACTGACATGAATTAAAGAGGTTCTGGTTTTCAAAGTAATGTATGACCCGTTTCTTTAAATCTTAAAATTTTACTAGAAGCGGCATAATGCTAATAGACCTATAATTTGAGGGATCATTTATGGCATTTTTCTTGTAGATAGGAACAATTTTGGAGATTTTTAGACAGTCCAGAAATGCTTGTCCGAATATACATGTTAATTAAGTCTGTGAGTAGCTGACTATTACTACTAAACTGTCAATTGTATCAACATGTCACACCAATAAATATATGTAAAATTTTACTACAACTAGGTAGAACAATACTCCAAATTGATCTAAAAGCCGTGATAGGAAATTATAGACTAACTACTTAGTTGGATATACCTATATTAAACAACTATATGACCACCAAAATTATGATTAAAATGACGGTGTATAATTGCTCAAATGGTACAGAGAGATGTCTGAAAAATGTTCGGTGCCCCCGAGCGCTATTCCGGGTACTTTTGATAAGCCTGCCGTTTTTGTGGCTTTGCCACATGAGTGGGAACGACAACTGCATATTTATGGGGACGGACCTGGATGAAATATTCCCGCTTTAAAATCAAAACAGTGAACTTCAAGGGCTTCAGCCTCGAGTTGAGATTAAAGAGAGAGGTGTCACACGCAGGACCGTTTGTCATAATCCGTACAATGTGCGTTTTCTTTTCACCTGCCGTTTACATAAGCCGGCTTTTTCTTGACCGCAGAATTATAATATTCAATGTCAGAGTCAGGTCTACAACGTGCGTGGGCACGAGTAAAATTACGATAATTATTGTAAATAAGAAATTAATGTTGTAGTATGTTTGTAAATAGTGCATATGTTTTAAATGTAGCGTCTAACGAAAAAGAAATAGTTTAATGCATGTAGTTTCTTGAACGTCAAGCTCGAGTATTCGTTCATGTACAGAAGTAAAGCAGTTTGATTGTACATGGAGAATAAATGATGTGCATAGACAAAAATGATATTCTTATTTCCTGTGATGATGGATGATGAATATATGAACTATCACTATGTACTTATAAGGTCTGTTCCAACAGCCATCGAGAACTGGTTCAGAACTGTCATAAATGTTTGACCAACTCCATCTTACATCGCATTCGCCGAAAGTACATTAACAATTCAACTGACTAAATAGTTCTGGACAGTTCGGAATCGATTCTTGCTGTTGTTGGAACAAACCTATAATATACGCCATTGTTACACATATTTTTTAAATCATTATCTAATGTATCTTTATTTTTTATCTTTCAACAACAGATTTCATTCATTGAATTTTACTTTTCTGACATATAAACAAAAACTCGTCTTGTTAGCAGAATACTCATGTACATTTCATATGTAGGTATGCTTTGACGGTTGATACCATATCTTGGTTTATTTACTGTTAAACAATGTACAAACACAAATTTAGAGCTTAGACAGACTTAAAATAGCAGTTATTCGTGAGATACCTCAGCTATGGCATTCTGATGACAGCTCATAGTCGGTATATGTCTAGTGGACTACTGAAGACTGACTTTAGCTGTTTGTTATAGGTTTTCCAGGTGCAATTCAATGCTGGTCGGGGCATTAGCCCGCAAGGCAAAACACGACTTTTTCAAATTTTGCAAGATTTCTTCTCTAAGCCAACACTACTTAAATAGGTTATAATAATAACTCAATTTACTAAAGCAAGATCTGACCCGAATGATAATTAAAAAAATCATTCCATTAATTATTGTTGTAAAGCTGCATGGAGCATCCAAATATAAGTGCGATTAAGCGTCAGGCAATTTACGGTACACCTTAATTAATTAATTAATTAATTAGGGGACTTAATTAATGAAGCATAAAGAGAAATATGCAAAAGTGGGTATAAACGCGACCGTAAAACTTGTAATTTTAAGTAAACAAAACTAAACAGAACTGTTACCTCAAGTTAGGCGCGGAGAAACGGGAGAGACCCGCATAAAACCAGAAAATTAGCAATCAAAAATGGGAGAAAACTTTCTGCCCCTTAATAATTCAAGTTTTAATCGGTTAGGTTGTAAAACGTAAGTCGGGGTATAAAATTTACTACCCCTACGAATAGTCGGCCGGTAGCAGAGGGATGGGTTGGATCCCATGTTGCAAAAAAGGGTAGGAAGATTATGTCATGCATATTTTACCACCCTGTCGTAAATATTTACATATCGTAGAGCATCCTCCGCCCTTATATGTGCGTATACGTACATGCTTTTTCATATTGCTAACAAAACAAATCTAAAATACATCAATAACTACAATAAAAAAATATTAAGGAATAATCCAACATTGTTTATTTTTAATTATCATTAACATCAGAAGTGTAGCATTGAAAGAAAATGTTGTTTAATCGAAGCAAATACTATGTTTACTCAAAATAAATGTTTGTTTTACTTTTTCAAAACAACAGTGTTTTGTTATTAAAAAATAAGTATTTGTTTGTCTCTATAAATACGAACAATTTATTGCCGTGAAGCAAATTTTTTACAGGCTTTTTTCGGTGCAGTTTTCATCATTGTTTGTCTCAAAAAACACACCTCGAAACTCATCCATAGAATTTGCTGTATATGTGACAGAACCATGCGTAAACCTCTAAAACGTACCAATCTGAGCCACCTCGGTACACGTGGTATTGCAAAGGGCATCGCTTGCAATATTTTTTCTAGTCGAAATTGTATACTTTTAAACACTTTTTTAGGAGCTTTGAGAAAGTACCTACTAGAGAAGATTACTCGCCATAAGTCGATATTAGTTAACTCTATAAACTACAAAAATTGCTCGACAAACCTATACACTCCTATAACTCGCTTGTACATTTTTACATAAAACACCGTAAATCAATCTGGATTGGACGAGACACATCCGCACCTGCACCGTGAACCACGCAGACCAAGTGGACTTGAACCATTTATTGCCCTGTAACCAGTTAAGGGGGGCATATGGCATTTTAGATCACAGATTGCTCCATAAAAATTGTTTATTTTATCATCCCTTGGAATCTGGAATTGTGGAGAAGACAGAAAGGTTACTACAGCACTTAGGCCCCTTATTGTATCTACTGCACCTGAGCCAACAACCAACATAATAAGAAGAAAAAAAGTGATGACACTGCTCAGGGGGATATCTTTCTAATGTAGGCCATAAAAGGCCATCGTTCTCCCCACACGGATTCTCTTATTGACGAGATGGCAGTGCACTCACAGAGTACGTGGAGTACTGTCTCGACTTCCTGTTCGCAATCCCTACAAAGAGGTGTTTCACACTTCCTCATGTAATAGAGGTGCTTCCTTAGCCAATAGTGTCCAGCTTCAACACCTGTCACCAAACGAAGATTTGTCCTAGACATAGCCAGGTACTTTTTGGCTGTATACTTGCAGGGATACTCTAAGATCTCCTTAGCAAATTAATAGCTATTTGTTTTATCTCAAAGTTTCCTAAACTCTTTGTGGGTGTTTGATAAGTTCACCACATGCTGACAACGAAAGCATACTGGAGAGACCAGGTCCAAAAATATTGAGTCCCGATGCACTCCTAGCCAGCTTGTCACCTACTTTATTGCCATTGCACCGATCATGTTCCTTTACCCAGCATTTTACAGATGCTGTTGTTGCATTCCCATGCTGATCTAGTTATCTTATGATTACGTAAGGTCAGTAGTGATTGTCTACTATCTGTGTAGATTCTAGTGGTTTTGCCCGTTGTATGTCTCCGGGCAATTTCTTTGGTGGCTATGGTGTTACCTACTAATTCCGTTTGTACCACGGTAGCATGCCTATCTATTGCCCGCTAATATCGAATATGTAAGGATCTGGAATAAATCCCACATCCTGCACTTTCCTTCATTTTTGATTCGTCTGTGAAGATGTAGATCTATACTGGCGGCATCTTCATTCCTGATAAGTACCGTGTATTGTCTGCCAAACACAAACTTTGGAGAAATACTGTCAGTGTCTGCCTGCAAAAGAGGCATTTTTCTGACGACAGTCGCTTCTTTTAGATAAATATCCAAAGGTGGCAGACAACTCTCCTTATATACCTTTGAATGAAGGCTCTGAGAACAGGAACACCCTTTATGTTGGACGATGTAACTCAGAAAAATACAACACAGTGCAAATAATTTATTACGTTAAATGCACTACAAAACGGACACATATGAAAAGTATGTTACCCGAAAAAAAAAAGAAAAAGAGCTTCATTATTCATTCTGGTAGTTAAGAGTACCATAAATCGCCTAAAATTTGCTCACGATATTTGATATTCTCTGCTGCCGGTTTTTGTTGTAGCTTTCAGAATATTAAATACACTCACGCGAGGTCTCTGCAAGCTCTGTGGGGCAGAAAGCTTGCCTACCAGCGGCAGTTGTACAATAAATTAATAGAACGAAACTACGAAACTGCTACACAGAACATGCTGATCCATCGAATATTACATCTTCATACTATATAAAGTTAAGCAAATACAGAACGTTCCAGGAATTGTGATAGGAAATTGGGACTGGACAGAAAAGCTATAGTTATGAGTTTAGTAAAACTGCTCTTCTTACGAGATCTGTTTATACTATTTTTTCACATTGTGTATTAGTAGGTAATTATAAGCAAATAGCGATAGATATAAAAGCATTACAAAGTTAGAAATTTAAAAAAAATCATAGTAGGTCCTTGTGAAGGATTTCCATAACATGACACGGTTTTGTTTATTTATATAATAACAGTTACGTCTCATTTTTGTGAATCGAATTGATTCTAAATTATATATCAATTATAAAAATGAGTCTTGTTACTGACACCAATTTAGAAAATTGTTCCGAAGACATTTTAAATGCCGCCCGAGAAGCATCTTCGAGCTTACTTCCTTTAAAATCCAATATGTTTATATGAGAAAGTATATGAAGTATTTTGTAAGTGGGAACAAAAAATTCACTAAGAACTAATAAAAGTGTAATACTAAGCTATTTTTATACATAACTTAGTGTCTTTCATACAATGTCTTTCAGTATTTTAGCCAAGATCTCTTCACATATTCAATATTGAAAAGGATACCTAAATGAAAATATGGACATATCACAATATAAATAGCTACTTGCCTTTTTAAAACGTTAAAATGACACATACGAAGCAAAATATCAAAAATTTTTACTCTGGAAAACCTTTCCAAAAGAGGCTCCATAAGTTTTAAAATTTTAATAATCGTACTTTAATATACAGGGTGTTCCGTAAAAAATGCGCCAAAAGGCAAGGTTAGATTCTAAACGTCAAAATATTACTGTAATTGTCATCGAAAATATATGAAATTTTGGTACTGGGGGTTTTGGTTGACGAGAAATTCGAATTTGATGTCGTTTTTGCGACAGATGCTAGAGGGCGCTAGTTACGCGTGACTCTGGTGTTATTTTCAGCTAAAACATTTTTATGGAACGACCTAGCAGAATTTAGAGTACCGCATTCAATAGACCGATTATTTCTAAGAAGAAAAGGTATACGTATTTGAAACCGATAGAAAATATTAGGATTTAGTTAATTTTAAAAATGCAATTAATATTTTTATTTTAACAAATGTTCAAAATGTGTTGTCTTACTCTAAATAAATTTTTAATAGATTGTTTTACCTACTAATCAAGTCCCAATACCTAATGGCTATTTTTCCAGCTAAAACACCACGCGTCACAAAACTTAAAAAATATTTTTTAATGCTCTCTTAAGTAGGCTATTCTTGTTGATAATTGAATAAATGTCAGGTTGTCAAACAACTTATTGTCAACTGCAAGCAGTAGCGCGTTACTTTGAGTTCTTTTAATACTTAAAAAGTAATTTGTCAAAATGCCTATATAGACATAATCATTTTTCTAATTATGAAATGAGAGACATGAGATACTAGGGTAAAACAAACGTCAGTTTTTCGAATCTTAAAACAAGAAAAATTGCATCTATATCAAGTTATTCCTGTACAAAATTTATTAGAAAATGATCCAGCAACAAGACTTCAATTTTGTCAAACAATTGTTGAACACCATAATCAAGATCCAACATTTATTAGTTCAATTTTGTTTACCGACGAAGCTGTTTTTACAAGACATTGTGTTTTATCTATATCTCACCACACGATTTGGCTAGTACTATGCCATTGTTTTATGCTACATGGGTCGTCAGAACGCTGTAGTTTATTTTTTATACATTATACATGCCGCATCCCGTAAAAACGTATAGGTATATCTAGAAAAGTGGGTTATGGAAAAACGAAACACTGATCCAAACAAGCCCCGTGTCCCGAATAATATTTGGCACGGCACCCGCCTTATTCGTGCGCCCTTTGATCTGAAATTTATATGCAATTGTTGGTACTAGCAAATGAATCACAAAGGACTTCTCAACTATTTAGGCTTACAATTAAAAGTAATGACAAACTGCAACGCCATTCGGTCGTATAAAATTGAAACAACGATATTAGTTACAGTCTTGGCGCATTAAATCCTACTAACTGCACCAAATTAATTGGACAGGTTGCCGGAGATGTTTTATAAATCGTTTGGCGTGTTGCCGGTGACTCAGAATTGATGTCTCAAATAGAGCGGGCCACATTCTATTTTCTTTTACAATTTGTCCGGCGTTGTACACAAATTTAAGGAAGATCGGGAATTACACGGTATAAGACGTAATAATGAATATATATGATGTGATAAAATTAGTGACTGTGTAATTTTACTAATCGTAAATTAACGTCTAAAAGATACAAAACCTCTAGGCGAAAATTTTAACAGAAAATATAGTGGAAATTATTATATTAAGCATCATACCCTAGTACTACTAGACGATATACACATACAGGGTGATTCATTAATAATGGGAAAGAGCTTAAGAGTATCTGATACTGCAGGAAACAACTACTCCGCGGGCTAATGCCCCGATAATTATAGATTTAATGGCGCATCGCCCGGGGCGAGAGGTCTGCGGTTAAGTACCTACGATATTGTAGGTCGCTTTCTGCAAGTCGAGCCGCTTAGGCCGAGCAGAAAGTAGCAGACCAGTTACATCTCAGCTTAAGGGTATGTTGCTGACCTTAAAATAGAGCAATTAAGCCAAATATGCCTTATCCAAATGTTGCTCCTTTTCGATCTACAGGGTGTCAAAGTTGAAAAAATAAATCACATTTTCTTTATTATTTTTCGATCGGATCAACCGTATTTTATGAAATTTGGTACAGAGGGGTTGCTTGGGACTAGAAATTCGAATATGTTGACGATTTTGGTGTACCTGCTAGAGTCTGGACCCCTTTAAATCGCTACGACTTTTTTGTACTACTATATCTCATTTTGGACTGGAAAAATTTTGTTCCCTATCTTTTCTAGTTAAAAAAGATACACCTTGTTGATGTCGCTAGAAACAATGGTTTCTGAGAAAAACGCATCTAAATCTCATGATGCATGCAATTTATCTAAATGTAAAGTCAAATTGTTGCGAAAGTAATGGGCCATACTGTAACAGAATAATAATGTGATCAAAATAAGCGAAATTTCGTGAAATTTGCCCCAAGCGATCAAAAGATAACATAGAAAATATGATTTAATTCTTCAATTTTTACACCCTGTATCTTTGATATTATTGATTTTGGTGGATTTTTGGATTCTTTTAGGATAAGCTAAAGTAAATAAACCATTTTAGTATCTGTCCAATTTTTTTCCAGTATTTCTTAATCGTCACATATAAACTTACATAATAAGTACATATTTTGTTCGGTATAGTGTTCGAAAAGCGAAGTGAGGCGAGGCGAGGCAAGGGAAGACAAGACAAGACAAGACTGTCAAAAATAAAACGGCGTACGCCTATGAGAGCCCTTGCCCGCGAGACGGGTGTAACACGGTAGGAAGTGCCGCCACGAGGAACAGTGATTTTGAGTACAATCAAGGTTGTTAAAATAATATAGTTTTGACAGTGATATAAAATGTCATTGTAAAAAAAAATAAAAGTATCTGTTCTTTAGTTAAACATTCTGTAAATAAATAGAATAAAGTGTTTTCACATTTTGGTGCCGAAACCCGGGAACCTAACGAGTGACCTTTAAAAACGTAACGGGGGTGTTTAACTAAAGTTAACGAAAAGCAACGAGTATCGAGTACAGTACGGTAAAACAGTAAGCAGTTAAGAAATAGTAACGAAAATGGATCTTCTGTTCAGGAAAACGTGTCGTGCCAAAGTTACCAGATTAATAAAGGAAGCAGAAGATTTATTAAAAGCCGAAATAGCAGTGGAAGAGCTAAGCGTAATGTTGGACAGACTAACAGTAGCAAATAACAACCTAAAAGAAGCTAATAAAAAGGCTTTACCGCATGTAAAAGAAGAAAAATACGAAGAGGAATTTGAGCAAATTTTAGATTACGACGATAGAGTGGCCATAGCGACTTCAAGGTTGAAGCAGCGGGTAAGCAGTCAGACGCAGGCGGAGGAGCAAGAGTCTCGGAATGCAGCGTCGGGAGAGAGGAATCAGCAGCGAAGTGACTTCAGTCAACGTCAACAACAGGCAGGGCCATATCAGGAACAGGGAGCAGGTATTTCGGGTGGTGCAAATGCAGTTTTCAACATGGTGAGACTACCTAAGCTAAATTTAAAAATTTTTAACGGAGATTTGCATGACTTTATTCCGTTTTGGGAACAATTTAAGAGTGCCGTCCACGAAAATAGAGCTTTAGATGGTGCCGCTAAATGTAACTATCTAAAGTCGGTACTAACGGGAAGGGCTCTGAAACGATAAACGGTTTAACACCATCAGAGGCGTGCTATAACGATGCAATCGAAATGATAAAAACGAATACGGCAATAAAGAACGAATTGTTGACAGTTATATACAACAATTAATGAATTTAAATACGGTAAAAAGCAAACATGACATCCAGGGAAACAACGATATAACAAAACGACATATTTTAAAAATATACGATCCCTTAGGATTTCTAGACCCATATACCATCATACCAAAAATATTGTTGCAAACCATTTGGAAGGGAAAATATGATTGGAACAGTAAGTTACCACAAGATATTCAAAGGGAATGGAAAGTTTGGATTAAAGAGATAAAACTTTTGAACGATTTAACGTTTCCAAGATGTGTAGCACAAAATCAGCAAATACCAGTACAGCTGCACATTTTTGCTGACGCCAGCCCTAAAGCATATGGAGCTGTCGCGTACCTAAGGATCCATGAAAATAATATTAATCATTCCAATATTTTTGTGTCAAAATCCAGAGTTGCGCCAATTAAGCATAGTGAAGATGACTATGAAATAACAGATGATTATCAAGGAAATTTTGTATTGAATACACAAACCGTTGAAGAGAGACCCGATCCTTTATTTGATTTCAACAGACATAGTAATATAAACAAAATTCTGAAAGGAACAAGTTATGTTTTGCGATTTATTAGCAACGTAAAATTTAAACAAAAAATTGTTGGCAATTTAAGTGTAGAACATTTGAAAGGAACCGAAGTACGTTGGCTAAAATATAATCAAAATAAAGAAATCCCAGCTGAAATCAAGTCGCTGAAGAATAATAAGTTTTTACCTAGGACTTATGCAATTTTATTAATGTCACCATTTTTAGACCACGATGGACTAATGAGACTAGAGGGAAGATTACGAGAAACTGAACTGTCTTATGAAACGCAGCACCCAATTATATTACCAAAGTCAAGCCCTTGGATAACCAAGATTATTACTCACACTCACGAAAAGTTGCATCATAAAGGTACTTTAGCGGAAATACGTAAGAAATACTGGATCCTAAGAGGTAGACAAAAAATTAAATCAATTTTATCGAGATGTGTGACTTGTAAGAAATTTAGAGGAAAATCTGGAGACACTCAATTTGCTCCCTTACCAAGAGATCGACTTTTATCAAGTAGAGCATTTGAAGTTATAGATACTGATTTTGCTGGAGCTCTTTATATAAAGGAAAATGAACGAACAAAAGGTTTACGTCATGTTAATAACTTGTGTTGTAACACGCTCAGTGCATTTGGACTTGGTTCCGAATATATCTACAGATTGTTGTCTGCGAAGTCTACGTAAATTTATGCCTAGAACTCTTTGGAAAATGGTTCGCGTTACGAACAGTTATCACGGTAGAGACGGACAAGTGCGTGCTTGTGAAGTTAGAGTTTCTAACGGAAAGATATTGAAGCGACCGATCAGACTGTTATATCCGTTAGAATTAAAGACTGAGGGTAAAGTACTTCGTACTTCGGGGCCCGAGGATTATGTCAAAAATAAAACGGCGTACGCCTATGAGAGCCCTTGCCCGCGAGACGGGTGTAACACGGTAGGAAGTGCCGCCACGAGGAACAGTGATTTTGAGTACAATCAAGGTTGTTAAAATAATATAGTTTTGACAGTGTTATAAAATGTCATTGTAATTGTAAATGTAAAATAAAAAGTATCTGTTCTTTAGTTAAACATTCTGTAAATAAATAGAATAAAGTGTTTTCATAAAGACCAAGACAATATTTGACAGCTCGAATTGCAACAAGATTTTAAAAAGTCTTGTGAGACAAGACAAGAAATATTCTTACGGCAAGAAGTCAAAGTCAAAGTTTAAGTATTGAGTCTAGGTCTAGTTCTGATGAACTAGATCTAATTATAAATTCACTGTCACCTCACTAAGAGAAGAGATCCGATTCTGTTTCCTCTATTTTGTCCATTACTTCTAATTTATTTTTTAAAACTGCTCTTTTCTATACTTTATAACCTCTACCAACCGACCACTATCCACAATCGACCACAGCAATAGTTACGTATAAACTCCTCACCGTACACGACCGAAAGTAACTGCCACTGTTACCAAATTCGTAATAAATGCCTATATTTCTCATTTGTATGCAAGAGTTTCATAACCATGCAAAATTGTGATACAAGAAATTCGAGACTCACGCAAAACAAGACAAGCCTAGAAAAGATCCTGCAAGATTAAGCAAGAACAAGACTTTAAGAAACTCTTAATTTGTACTGCAAGACAAGACTATTTCAAATTTTGCAAAATTTGTTGTCTCAGCCAAAACTAGTGTCGTACAATTTATCATTTAACAAAATAAACGCTCTTATATCCCGAACTCCTTGTATATCTAATTAATCGTCGATGTTCCTCCTGCAGCAGGCAGACCAGCTATAATTACGGAGAATATTGACACCCTCTCTGTGGATAATGGTGGTAGGGTTCAAGATTGTTGACTTGGGACAATGTGAGAGATTGATACCGGTCGACATTTGACCACCTAATTAATGAGGTTTTCCAGGTTTCCCTCATTCCTGCACTGAATGGTGGTTAGGGTCTACCAACGGATGTTGTTCCTGGGCGCAAATGCGGCCGGCATAATAATATGCCGCCCCCTCTCCGGCACAAGTCTCCGACTTCTGGATTACTCCTTCTGATTAGAATAAGGGGTAGAGATATTATTCTTATAGTTGGTTTTTCCTGAGAATAACCTATCGAAGTTGAAAGTGGACCTCATCCCTTGTTTATAATCCGTAATCTAATCAAGAGGCCGCGCGCCTCCGCTTTTTATAAGAAAACTTTTCCTTGAGTAACGGTCTTAGTTACGAAAACGAATTTTTATAGATCGCCCGGAAATTCCTATTCGGGAAATTGTATGTAAATGGCCCGACGATGTCGAACTCGAATTTGTGCCGCTCCCGAACTTGGAAAATTGAAATTAACCGAATGGCCTATTCCCAGTCGAACCGTTAACGTTCTGCCGGAATGGCTTTACTTAAGCGTTTTGTCGCAGTTTGCCAAGTAGCGGGAAAAAGAAAGCCCGAGTTTTATCTCTCGAGAGCGCGTGACCTTGAAACAAAGCTGTTTCCACCACGATTATTATACAGGGCGATTCTTACCCTATATGCATAAACTTGAGAATTTATAATTGAGCACAAAGTAATCACGAATAGTGAAAAAAATGTAGTGAAATATTTTTAGTTTCGGAAGTTTATAAATATTTATCAGGTAAAATTTTTTGTTTATAAAGTCTAAGAAGTCGGGACGATATGTTAGGTATTTGTAGCAGTACTTTGTTATCAGTTGTAGTCCTATTCGAATTTATTTTCAAGAACTTACGGACATGATACTAGCATTCGGGGAAACACATCAAAATTCAGTGACTGCTGCTCATCTTTATGACCAAAGGATTCCTCAAGGGTATCTGGTCAACATGGGGGCATTACGAGTAGACCTAGGCAAATTGTGAATCTCGAAGAAAAGATTTTAAATGCCATGGAAGAGCAACTTGGCATAAGCACTAGGAAAATTGCAGCGCAATTTGTGATATCACAAACCACACATCAACTACATTAATAATCGCCAGAGAAAGAAAATACCACAAAATCGTCAGAAGATAAACCCCAGCCCAGCTCTACGAGGCGTTCGGGCCTACAGCAATTATATGGGTGAAGAATGATAATGCTTACGTTAGATTAATAATACAATGTTTATATAGAACAGTTTTGTAATTGTCCTTTTAAATCTTTATTTCAGTTACGTCAAGCTAATAAAATAATGGAATATTGAATTAACAAATACTTGTTGATATAAAGGTTAAATAAAGTAGTTTCGGTTTACCATATACAGGGTTAAAAATTCCAATGTTATTCATAAAAAGAAACTTTTTTTCGATATTATATTTTAAACTCTTATTTAACGCCGACTACACAGCCCGTCCGCCCCACGTTTGACGTTTACAGAGTCAGAGTAGACAACCAGCAACACAACGCTGTGATGTCATAATTTAATTCCTGTGTTTACGTTTGTGTTCTTCAGTTTTTAGTATTTTTTTTTAATATTTAAATGTTTTATGTAGTTATTAAATAAATGAATCTGTGACGAATACAGATATTTTCCCACAATATAGTTCACCGAATTGTTTTTCTAGGTTATGGGACAAGACTTCCGCGGGTGCATTAAAAGTTTTCTTCTAACTATGGGAAGTGTGTTTTATCGGTAGGGAGTGATTGTAATGAATGAAAATGTTGTGTTGCCAGTTTGTAACGAAATAATGAAAAACGAATGCAAAATACTGCAGCTAACTGGATTAACTGCAGTTAACTGGATACCTATCTATCAGCTATTATTACTTATAAGAATGTTAATTTTTGTCGTTTCTGCATTTAGAAACGCTGCAAAAACGACCGCATGGTAGTTGACATTGTTGACAGATGTAAGTCATCTCAGTCGATGCTTATCATAGGCGCCAACTTTCCGCAGAAAAAGAGGGTTTTGCCACATTTTTTAAATATCGAGCTGAAATTTTGGAATAATGTTTTTATTGTCTTTTAAGCCTTCCTCAGCACGTGGTTAAAATGGTTGTACTTAGTCATAGTTAACCCTGTATAAACGTGAAAAACTGTTAATGTAACAGATAATCTAACAGTTTTTGTGTAAATTCAACAGTTTTTTTTCTCGGTGCTAGTATGCACCATCCCAACACTTCTTGGTAATCCCTAAAGTTCTACGTACAGTTTTGATTTCTACAATTTTGTTATCGTTTCTATTTGAATAGGTTCTTTCTGCAGTTGGAAAGTGGTAAAAAATTTCAAATTGTCGAACCGTTTGTAGCGGCAGCGGCAAACAATGCATCGGGAGCATTTTATCTTCGACGGTCGTTACTTACCGGTTATATCGGCAATTAATAGAAAATTTGCAAGGCAAATCCGATCGCGCATAAATAACCGAGTCGGGCCGAGGTCCATACATATTTCTCCCATTGTTAGCGCCCGTCAGATAAAAAAGAATGAATACTTTTTGTCTTCGGTCCCGAAACATGAAGTGGGATTAACGGTGTAATACATCTTTTTTACGGTCTGCGTTCGACAGCCGCGGCTCAAACAAAGCGCCATCCTTTGATATTTAGAGGGAGAGCCATTTTTCTCCCAGGCAAATCGCTGGGAATTCATGGCTAACGACACACCTCGCGTCGATGTGCAGGGCGGCAATCCGAGCCGCCCCATACGGTGACACGCACAGGGTGTTTGGCTGTAAGCGTACGGATTCCGCACAACACTGAAATAAATACTACAAATCTGTGCTTACAATTTTGTCGTAGAATAATAAACCAAAATGTAGTCAATCATATAAGTTCATTGTTGTGGTAAATGCAAAAGTATTATAGTAATTAGGTTGTGTAAATTTTAATATAATTATAAAACTTATTACTATTGTGGGGTGGTGTGATTTCAATAAGGACAGTGTATTGTGTACTAATATTTATTATTGCTTGCGGTTGGTTGGCACCCACAATGTTATACGTTGAGTCGTGTTATTGACTGTTCGTCGTCCCCATAATCTAGGTAGTTTTTAGAATAAGTGTGTCTGTTGCCTTGCGCCATGCAGAACCCTAAGATAAGATTTATGGGGACGGCGGTCGTCTACCTACTTAAATAATATTTACAAAACATGATATCTACATTTAGCACTTAAAAACAGACGCTGAAATTTAAACACAAAACTAACAAAAAGATAAAATGAATCTATATACAGAAAGAAATATTTTAACTTATACAGTGTGTACAGAAATATGTGAGTGCAGAACTAATGAAAATATAAAGTGAATATAAACAAAAATAAATAAGTTACTTTATACAAGGTGTATAGAAATATATGAGCCACCACACCGCCATGTGTGCCAATTTAGATCTTATAAAATGGAATAAGTAAGAAGTGGCCAAATTCGTGAGATTCAAAAAACTATTTCAATGGCATTTATCCAGCAACATACTATGAGCACTGGTGAGGGCCTAGTTCTAAATACTAATTAACGAACACAGAATATGAAATCGTAAATAAAATGTTCATTCCTCTACCATGATTGAAGAAAATAAGAATATTTTGGAATCAAGCACTGCGTACACGTCAGCTACGAGTATAAATCTGGGATTTTGAGCTTTTTGTTGCAGCATCATTAACAAAATCTAATTCGTAAGGAGTAAATAATTTCTTGGTATTAATGCTTGGAAATGCTTTACATGGTACGGATATAATAAAGCATTTTGTCTGATTTTGCCGCAAATTTAAACGATATCCATCAATTTCGTGTGGTAATACACGTAAGCCATTTTCCACACTTGAAAAACTAAACACACACTATCGTACAAACGTTAATACTACAGTCGGATTTCAGTAAATTTTTTTCTAAACTTTTGCAATTTTTGTATCAATAAACACACAAAGCTTTTAGTAAATGATACATAACGTATGTAGTATTTTGTTAGTTCCGTTGTTATCTTGTCCATATTCCCAACCCTTTAGGAGAAATAGAGCAAAGTTTCTTGGATTGGAAATATTCAAAAGCTGAGAATACCACCATTAAGTTTACCAGAAAAATGCAAAAAACGAGTAACTGCACAGAATTCCGAAAAAAAAAACATGAACCGAAAATCACGCCAGGAAAATCTCTGGATCATATGTCACCTGTACCTCAAGTAAGACGTGCGAAAGAATCAATTGGGTCTCATTTAGAGAATTCATGCGTTAGATGACTGGATTAAGTATTTATTCTGTTTGAGATGGTTACATGAAGGTTGCACATCCTACAACGTTTTTGAAATGAAATATGTGGTACAAGTGCAACAAAGAAAGGTATAATAATTCGGAGGACCTCTATCCTAATCTAGGTGGTTCATAATGGACCATGGAAATGGATTAGTTTCAGTTGTTTTAAAGCTCGCATTTTCAAAGGTATATGTTTTTGATATACCTATTTTTAGGTATTAACAATATTGTGTGAAACTAACTACTCTGCTGACTAAAGCTCCAACCAGCGTTGAATTATACCCACAATATATACCCATATATTCTTTATTATTAGCTTTTGTAAAAAAATTTTAGCGTATTAGAAAGGTATTTTAAGCTAATATAAATCAAATCTCCTAGAATTTCTATCAATGAACTCATATGTACGTTCTCTGACACCAAACATCTAAGTATGCTAATGAACAATTCCACCGACAAAGCTCTATTCAATAATTATCTAAAAAACATAATCTAGCTAAATTTACTGACCTTGTTTAATGAAAACATTTTATAAATATCTAAGTTCACTTTTGAAACTGTGGAAACTAGAAAATTCAACCACAATAGATGAGATCTGACCTATTTCTGCATATTTTAGGATTGTTTCTTTAGGTGGCCTCCTGATAAAAAAATCAACAATTATTTTTGTAGGTATCACCTTTCCAACTGCGATAAGGAATTAGAAGAATATCCAATGCTATATTTGATTCTTAAATGAAATACAGAAGGTTGTATGAAACAATATAAGAGTATTGTATGAAACAACATAAGAGTATATTGTTCGAAATTTCATTTCCAATAATAAGCAATAAAGATTGCATACCCCCTTGACCCGGTGAACCAGTTTCCTGGATAGCAAATTGATACATTTTACAAGATGAGAAATAGTGTTAGAACTACATTGAAACCAAACAGAACTTAAATGAATTTGAATATTTTATTATTCTAACGTCTTACCATTTATTTTGATTCACGAGGACTATATGATTTCGTTAAGGCAGAAGAAGTAACGTAAACACGCCAACGGCGTTCCCATAATTCATTTTATACAAGGAATATGACGGTGAGACGTCTTAGGATACGAAAACAACATATCCACGCCGAAAGATAGATATTGTGTGTATGCCGCAATCGACGCGATACGTGAAATTTGTTGTTATGTCTCTAACGCCACGTTATGAATCCAAGCGCAGGGTGTTCAGAATTTTTCAGTTCCCGTTTTGTATTATGGGGACTACGTGCAAGATTCAGATGAACAATTCCATATTAACAGTATTTCAAACCGGAAGGGTATATAGGACGAATCTTAACCCATACCTACGCACAAACGAAAGGATGACAGCGTTTGGAGGTGTTTTCTGGAAGGTGCATAATCACAAAACTCCAAAGGATGTGACAGCCTGTTTTACTTTTTGGGGTAAAACAAAATGTGCGGTATACGTCATCGATATCAATATTGGAGATGAGTTGTGATATCTTGTCTTGCTTTCGGCAAGGAAATTCGACAACATAGTCATCATGGATTCGACGAGTGTTTGAAAATGAAATTGTAACCTCTCGTGTTATTATTTACTGTCGTTGCGAACAATTTTATAACTAATTTGTTTAGACTGAAAGGGAGCAAAAATCTTTATATTTAATTAGAATTTATTATCTGTGGGGTCTCCGAATTGTTATAGATATCATCTAATTGTTTTTACTTACCAATCTTTGGCTTTGTAATCCAGGGTTTCAGAGTCTCTCAATTAGGACACTTATTAAAAAGGAAACGCCACATTTTCAAAGAAGTTTTAGATAACAATAACGAAAGATAAATAAAGTGTTAAAAATAGAGAAAACAACTATTACAACAAATATTAAACAAAATACTTTACCTTTAATTTTGAATGCGACACACCAAAGTACTTGGGGAGAGTAGCTTGAAAAAGTATTTATGAATAAAACTGAAATTCTGAACAATTACCAATTATTTAACATAGATGTGAAAGTACCGACCAGTTTGGATCCAAAAAAGGAACTCCCTGTCTCTAGGGCACCCTCCGACATCCTCCGAATCCTCTCTCAGACAATAGGGTGGTACCTTTTCCGAATTTGTCTAATTTTTGCTAGCTATTGGCTATCTCCAATAGGGTGAGTCAGAAAGAATCGGTCAACACTAAGCTGGAGATACTAGACACCAAAATATTATGTTTGAGCTCATCATGCCTTACACGAATGTCGGTGGTTTAAGATATACAGAGTGTTTATGGTTTGATTTTATTCCGAAATTTCTCAATAATTGAGAAAGTTTTGATAGCATGACTCTGAAAATTGGTAGTGTCGGGTTTTCTTGTGTGAGAATTACAAATTTGAAGCATATTCTTTTATCTGTTGAGCCATGCTTAAAAATCTAAATGAACGTTCAATTCTACATAAAATGTACTCTTGTTTCGATCGCGAACTTTATCGGTTATTTGCATTTACAAGTGTCAATGTATTTTGTAGTTTCTTAATATCGATTTCCAAACTCAGGAGCCTGTTTCATTTATTTCGATAGCAGTTGGATTGGTTTCTTGAAGTTCTGCTTTTGCAAATGTCGTAGTTGCCAATGTTGACACAGGTCGCGGCTTGCAATAGTACCGATTAGTTTCTACTTCATCTGTAAACAAGTGACCAACATTTTCATCTTCAGGTCGGTGTCCTCGCGGATGAGGCTGCTCCTGTTTGTTATTTTCCTAGTAATGGTGAAATAATTACGCGACGCACTGTTACAGTCGACAAACACGGGTTAAATTGCCGGTTCTTCAGAGCGCCCGACATCGCCGGCTGACAGCTTACATCCTGGCTTCCTCAAATTTACGAGCGGCGGAAGGGATCCTGGCGGATGGCTCTACCTTACTTCCTTTGTTTCATTCGATTGGACCCATAAATGATTGATGATCCGGGCGGCGGCGCTCGGGCCTCTCTTTGTGAGCGGCAGGCCTGAATTGGGCCGATCTCTATACATTTTTCCGTGCTAGTGAAGTGTCACCCTCATAATCGTGTTAGCCCTGATGAATGTATTGATGTCGCCGACTGACTGAATGATGAATAAATGTTAATAGTGAAGCGATGAAGAGACCTTCCTATGAAAATACAGAAATACAGAAAATACGTGTTAATGTTGGATGTAGTTCTACGATGCCTTAACTTCTCTATTGAACTCAAAATATGTCAAAAATGTTATTTTCTACATAACACTTTCTTTCGTAAATAATTTACACAAACTGCCCAGAAATGTATAAATTCATAGTTTCAAATCTAACTTGTTCCACCAGACTGAGGTGTTCCTCAAGAATGGGTATTGGGTCCTTTTCTTTTTGTACTTTTTACCAATAATAAAATTACAATGCTTGCTGCCTATGTTAACCTTCAAAATAACCTAAAAATGTTGAACGACTGATGTCGCAAATTGCTTTTGAATTAATCTAAATGTAAAGTGTCGCCAACAGTGTAGTAGCTAAGGTTGTATAAGAATAAAAATAATTATACTTCCACTTACACTTTTAAATACAAAATAACTGGAATCGGATCATAGTTATTTTGTAACAAAAGCCAAAATAGGTTGTTAGTTTAGGGTCGGTTTTGAGAAAGAGAATTAAGCAACAAATGAGGATTAGCGTAACGAAGTTTTTAAACTCAATTTAAGTACAAATATTGTCATAAATCGTCAAAACACTCAATATTAAATAAAAGTGTACTGAATAATCTTGTGAAAGTGTGCTGAATAGTACTGTAACTCAGTACTTATTAATGTTCACTCACATCAATTATTTATAGTACTATAGACTGATAGATTTTGATATATTTTTAGGTATTAAAAATAGTGTGTGAAAGTAACTACTCTGCGGATATTTAATTTAAAATAATTTAAATTTATTGGTATAATAATTTTTATAGTTAGATACTTGACTCAACTGAAGAAGCAATCCTAAAAATGCAGAAATAGGTCAGATCTCATCTATTGTGGTTGAATTTTCGAGTTCCCATAGTTTCAAAAGTGAACTTAGACATTTATAGAATGTTTTCATTAAACCAGGTTAGTAAATTTAGCTAGATTCTAAAATAAAAATTATTTTAGATAATTGTTGAATAGAGCTTTGTCTGTGGAATTGTTCATTAGCATACCTAGATGTTTCGTATCAGAGAGCATACATATGACTTCATTGATAGGAATTGTAGGAGATTTGATATATATTAGCATAAAATACCTTTCTAATACAGTAAAAACGACTGATAGCTATTGATACAAAAATGACAGTATTGTGAATATAACGGCGAGGCCTAACAGCCCCCACTGGAGAATATTTAAATAAGATGTACCCAAAAAGGCCCATAATTCGCGAGCGTTCGATCCGGAACCAGGGTCCGGTCCCCTTTTACTGCCACCGCCGTTTCGGCAAACAGATTTTGAGAATTACTGGCGGCACCCGGACATAAACCGGAATTCGATGCCGGGAGTTCGCCTTTATTGATCCAGTTTTGCAACTTATTTATCTAGACCAGTGGAGTGTGGAGGCCGCGGAAGAGCCGGGATGGTTTTAATACGCCGAGTCACGACCAACATACACCAACTTTCGAAAATTTTTATATAAAACCAGGAGAGATCATCATGAGTCGTAAGACCAGTTATACACATCGACCTCAACCTAGAACAGTGGTACAGAGTTTTATGAGAACTGTCTGATAGCTTTGAAAATATAAATTTATATCAAAACTTATGCTGGGCTAACTATGACTAAGTACAAATATTGTAAGAGGAGATAGAGAAAAATGAAAAATAAGAATTAACGGCATCATGCTTCATAAAAATTTTCAAACTTCTTTATAAAGTGAAAATTTATTTTTTCGAAACTATATTAAACCCA
This sequence comes from Monochamus saltuarius, assembly GCA_025584915.1. Classification (NCBI taxonomy): domain Eukaryota; kingdom Metazoa; phylum Arthropoda; class Insecta; order Coleoptera; family Cerambycidae; genus Monochamus; species Monochamus saltuarius. Next base: position 10,212,280 of record CM046725.1, on the reverse strand, counting down.
TATTTATCGCCGACTATGCGGCGCGTTCACAGAGAGCTTATTAACTTCGCATGTTTGACGTTTAGAGAGTAGGCAACCAGCAACACCACACGGTAAAATTCGTTGTCATAATTGAAATCCTATGTTTACGATGTTATGATTTTGACAGTTTGGAACGAAAAAACTAAACACGAATTTTTAAATATGCAACTAACCGGATTAACTATTACCTATCTGGTATTACTCGTATGATTAAAAAAATAGTGCCTTAAAACAACATTTTAGACACTGACAGCATTTGACCAAACCTGACATTATAATAATGAACTTGCTCGCTATGTTATTTATCTACGATGAATGCCAGCAAAACGCTGCAGATGCATTATATTAAATATCAGTTGAATATTTCTCATCCTAAAGAACACATTGCATTAGTTCTATCAGTTTCGTATACTGCGTATTCAATTCAAAAATCGTCTTGCAAAGAATGCAACAAAATAACTAAACGTTTCTTCATGAATGAATGCAGAAATGAAAGCCGTAAAGCAAGTTTGCACGGCGTCGTACTTGTTGAGCCTGTTCGTACACGAGTGGTGGCATTTTAGTCAATCTAAATGTAAATTAAAATAAGATCACAACTTCGGAAACTTTAACTAACATCAATTTAATATGACTTTGAACTACAGACGCCAAGTGTACCTACACCTTTAACATTGTAAGTAAAACACCAACTCCGAAGTGCTGTCTCGGCTCGGAGGTAACCTGCAAGCAAAACAAACATCTACACAACCTCGGAGCCACTGGCTGAGAACTTTATCTTTTCCGAAATAAATTTATATAGTTTTTTATCGTTCGCCATAAATTATTTATATAGATATTTTTATACTGCTCTTTCCACCTCGCTGCAGCTATAAAGCTATATATAAAGCGGGAACGCATGCATCGAGCTTAGGGATAAAATTTTGAAACACAGGGTGATCGAAATGATTTTTATTAAAATTAAGGCTTTTTTAATATCCACATTTTGACGGTTTTCTGAAAAAGGAACCCTAACGACAACGATTCATTCTAAAGCTGTAAACGAATTTGGAGGAGAGATATTATTATTCATATATTTAACAGGTTGTTACGGAATAACGTACCTACCACAAATTTTAAGAGTAAGAAACACTATAAGATAGGTAAGAATGTTTTTCCTATGCATTCGCAAAAATGGTAGCCAATTTGAACATCTGCTGTAGCAGATTGTTTTTCTTTGTTGATTGTTTAAGCGTTTGTAAGTCAGTTTGTAAGATTATCTGAAATCTGATGTCAATCAAAAGCTACTAAGCCAACCCTTTGTCATTTATAATGTAAACGTCACAATTTATAAAATTTGTTAAATATTGTTCTCTTCGTAAGTACGCAGATGATACACAACTATATTACTCGTTTTATCCTGGAGACTATTAATTATGTATAAGATAAATGATGATTCAAATACAATATTTCATAGATTCCTGTACCCGAAGTCCAAAATAATAGAGAGTGATTCATTCACAGCACTTAGATGAGAACGGGAGGTGAGGATTATTACAGGGGACATTCTATAGCCGTACCACTTGAGAAGGGTTCAAAGAACACAAAATTATCAAAATTCAGTTGACGTTGAAAAAATCTAGCAATTTAACAGTTTTCTTTAAAGAGTTATATACAATAGGTATAAGATTGAAAATTGTTCTAGATGCTTCTGGCTGTTGGAAACTGATTCTAACAATATACGAACAAAGCTATGATAGTGTGCATTATCCATACAACCACGACAACATCATGTTCCATATGTGAAGAAGTGAAGGAAAAATATGTTAACCAAGTGGATGGTGTCAACAAAATAAGGAATGTGCCAAAAGAACCAGCAACTTATCTCAATATGTCTCATCCGGAAACTTATACAGGGCACTGTTTTAAAAGTTTTTCCGTCGATCTTTTAGCCGACGCAAAGACCAATATTATCACCATTAAACGACATAGTACAGTAGCGGAGACATAGAAGGTTTTATACAAAACTTCAATCGTAAATACCTAAATTGTTACTATCTTCAACAGAACCTATGGAACTAGCCAATGATACAGCGTGCGCAGTAATCTTAAACAACTAAAAGCTACGATAACTGACAGTACTGGATCTGGCATAAATTTGGCTCACTACAATATCGGCACTAATTTACATGTAATGCAAAATAAATTCTAATCGTCCTGTTTATAATAAATTACTGTTTTGAAAGTATTATTTAAAATGTATATTAATTAATAAAATGATAAATAAGTTTTGAAATATGATAAATTATTTTGACATTTGTTTTATGTTCTACAACGAAAAAGATTTTGGCGTTCTAGAACATAAAAGTATTTCGTAGCTAGGTGACAAGAAAGACTCACTTTGTCAACGGAAAATATACCGAAAATATCGACTTTTGATGAAAAATGTTTTGTTTGGTACAATTTATCATAAAGCAAAATAGAGGCACTCATATTTTGGACACTCTGTAATATAATGTTGAGTGTTAAGTGTTGCCAATTTCCTCTTGAGATCCCCAAGAACTGTTGATTGAGTTTACTATATTTTTTCTGCTTTTCTTTTTTGGAAACAAAAGCATGTATTATGAAATTTTTGTTTCGTTTACCTTCTACGTCGACTGAATAATAACTATTTTCTACGTTCATGTAAAAAACAAAACTTTATTGAACTATATTTAGTGGAAAAAGTGGTTCTTTATTGCACTAGTGCAATAAAATGTTTATTGCATTCATCTGTCATTCTACTACAGCGTTTTGTCATCATGACAAACATACACGTTCAAATCGACGTCACATTTTCCTAGAGTTAGTGTCATTTAAATAACATTTTTTGGTTTTTGCGTGAACGTAGGAAAAATATTGTATGCAACTATTAGATCGATTACTTACTAAGCAAAATTAAAACAATAAACCCATATTTCATAGGAAAATATATTTAATTTTCAATTATCTCTATATTTAATTTGTAGGTGATTCCAAAACACACATAGTTTACAACAGAAAAAAAACTGAAGAATAGCAAAAAGTTATTAATAGATCTCTTACGACGACAATATGGTTGCTTTGCGTGAATCAATTTGGTTATTATTTATTCCCGTATTGATTGTGACAAACATAAAACTACTTTGTTTTTTTTTCTACAAATCATCAAGTTGCCAACCGATCACGTTTTACATCACGACATCCCTCGGTAGATCAAATCCGTTTACAGTTACAGTTCGCATGTCACCACCCAGCGAATTGCCGATGCTCTGATGTTAACCGATTACCTCACGTTGTCGTCTTCGCAATCGCTTCGCTTTGGTAAACAGATTCCAGATATTTAATCCCAGAGACACGAGTTAGGTTTTCTTAAAGTTCGCGCCCATTAAACGAACATTCCTGGAATACATTTACGTGATGATTAAGGTAACGTTGAGAAACCCTTATTTGATAGATCGGGTCGTTCGGCCGTAATCGGTCATACCCTTCCTAACCTAAAGTAAAAAATAAAATGTTTTTCGTTTTTTTAAATAAGTTTCGTCGCATGTTTCAAGAAAAATGAAATAAAGATAAGTAAACTTATCTTAATTTTTTCAAAATATTGACTTCTATTCCTTTTCTCATTCACCATTAAAATGGCAATAATTGAGAGATATAAACAAAAGAATAAATCGTCCGTCAAATTATTAACCAATAACTATATTTTTCTGAACAAAATAAGGGCAAGCAGTATTTAAATAAAGTCGCTTCCAATACTGTTTGGCAGTATTAAAGGGATTTCCAATAACTCTCTAATATTTAGATACTATGCCTATTAGTTATGATAATTTTATAGTAATCTCATGTCCTAATTTTATAAATTTTTCTTTAGTTTAATTGGATTTTTGCCACACTTCTGTAAAAATAAAAATTAATTAAACAAGCCCTTGCGCCAAACGGATCAACTCAAGGATTATTTTTGACACTAAGTTTGCCTAACCAAAAAATCTCACACTAAAAAAGCAGATAAGTAACCCTCCAGTTTTTTTTTATTACACATTAAAAAACTAATCATACAATAAAAATTCCATACATTTCTATATTATCGGAAAGATTAAGAAGAATCGGTAAAAAATTTGATACTCTATAACAGTTTTTCAGACAACTAATACTTTACGATCTCTTTTGTCAAAAAATCCAAAAAATGATATACAAAATTCAAAAAATTGCATCTACAGCATAGGTTGTGAATGCAATAAGCATTATGTTGGAGAAACGTCTCGGCCTATGAATTTGACAGTTGAGGAACATACAAATTATATAAAAAGACGGGAATTTAAAAAATCAAAAATTTGCGAACACGCTTGGAGAAACGGCCTTTGATTCAATGGGGTTCGACAAAAATTTTAAAGAAGGAGGACAATGCAACAAAAAGAAAATTAAAAATGCGATATATTTTGTTGAACGGAGAATCATTTAACATCCCTATGGAAGCAGAAAACAAATTTTGAATGTCAAACTTGACATACTTTTAATACATTTGCTACAACAGAGTTTTTTACGGAAGTCCGTGATAGTAATGTGATTTTTGTTATTTTTTACTTATCTGCTATTTCAGTGTGAGATTTTTTGGTTAGGTAAACTTAGTTGCAAAAATAATCCTTGACTGATCCTATATACAGTATGGATACCACTTACCTATGGAATAAAATTAATGATTCAATAACGACAAAACTTTGGGAAAAAAACTCCCGACTGCATTAACCGATTTTCAACTTTCAACAAACTTTATCTTCTTTTAATTCTATTTAATAGCCGAATCATAAAATATTACCATACTTAAATTTCTGTTTAAGCCTGTACCGCCAGATGGCGTTATTTGATATCTTTAAAAGTTGACTCAATTTTCTATGAAAAGTTAAATGGAAGACAATTTTTTATGTTACTCTTTCACCAATCATTGATAGCAAATTACGCCATCTGATGGCAGGTTTAAACAAAAACGTAAGTAGTGTTAGAGATAAATGATTCGAATATCAAACAGCTTTAAAGCAAAACCAGATTCTCTAAAATCAGTTAATCTAGTCGGGTGTTTTCCAACTTTCCCTGCAACAAGATTCTACCCTCCCCCTACCCCTTACTTTAAGAGACAAAGCAAAATGTCAAGCAAACAATTTTTAAAGTGTCAATAGGATAGTCTGAATCCGTACACCATAATATACTTTCACTGCTGATTTTATAGAGAAAGTCTCACTTTTCAATTTGGATTTAAAAGTTCGCCATCTAGCGATAAAATTTGAAAGTAGTAATCACTTTTGTTATCAATATTTTTTCCGGAAATTGCGAGACAAGTAGTTTCTGGGATACAGCCACCAGCCGACCTTAATGGAACACCCGGTACATTAGATATATATAAATTGATATATATTCAAATATTGCAAATATGTTGTCCTGTAATTAGATTACTCTATTGGGTAATAAACATATTATTATTATTAAGGGGAGACCAACAACGGACCAAATCTTCATGGTGAAGGAAATCCTTACTTCATGCTATGAATATGGGATTAAAGCAATGATCTTATTCGTGTATTTCAGGAGAGCATTAAGATTCTGTCAAAAGAAATAAACTAAGTAAAATAATGAAACAATTTGAGATACCAACTAAACTGATATGCTATTTAAAATGACCTTACATATCAAAAGCAAAGTGCGAATAAAAGGTCAATGTTCGGAAGGTTTTACTATTGACATGGGACTGAGACAAAGAGACCCACTCTCAACGTTTCCTTTTAATTTAGTACTAGAAAAGGTCATAAAAGATAGTCAGTTGAACAGAGAGGGACAAATATTGTTTAAAAGTCACCAAATAAGATATGCAGATGGCGAAGCCATAATTGCAAGAGATAGTAGGGAATTAGAAAAAATAACGAAAACTCGTGGAGGAAGCACATAAAGTGGGATTGCAGATAAATCAAGAGAAAAGTAAGCTTTTGATAATAGAAGAACATAAAAAAGATACCAATTTCAATTGAGAACGCAGCACGGAGAGATAGATTTGAAGAAGTTGTGTATTTGGGGGCGCGGATAATAGCTAAGTGTGATGAGGAGGAAGAAATTAATAGAAGAATAATAAAAGCAAACAGAAGTTCGGCAGCAGTCAACCACTTAATGAAATCAAAAAATTTGTCCAGAGAAGTAAAATTTACAATGATGTATAAAACAATTTTAAGGCCGACTGTGCTGTATGGCAGTGTTTCACCTGATCCTCAATAAGAAATCAAGAGAAAACCTATTAAGGGTGGGGAAGGAAGATCTTAAGAAGAATTTTAGGTAGAAAGAAGACGTAGGCTATGTAAGGAGAAGTAATGAGGAAACATACCTATATATTGTACCAGGGACCAAAAGTACAAGCCAGAAGAATGCAGTGGCTGGGGCATCTAGAACGTATGGAAGATGAAAGGACAGTTAAAGAAATTGTAGGGAGTAAACCTAACTACAAGAAAAAAAGAGGGAGACCGAGGAAGCGATGGAGAGTGGCAGTCGCAATACATCTAAGGGAGAAAAATGTAACGTGTTTATTTATTTATTTATCAGTACAATATCCAACGAGCAAGTTTCCCAGTTGCAGGATAAGGGAAGAAACAAAATAGTACAAAAAATAAAGCAATTACAAAAACAAAAGGCGCATAAAACTTGAACAATAAAAGTAAATTACAAACATGCCTGTATTTAAACAAACAAACAAGCAAACAAAACAAATAACTAATGTATCAAAATAGTATGTTAAAATGATGAATATGTTAAAACAATAAAAGCAACAGATAAAAACAAGTAGGTAAATTATATATCTAAAAAACATATATTAAACCTTAACGAAGTCAATAATATGTTAAAATAATAAATATGTCAAAATACTAAATATCTTATAACAAGAGCTATATATAAAAATCAAAATCAAGCAGGAGCATTATCATTCCTAGTAAGTCCGTAAGTGTTGGAAAAGAAAGGCGAGAAACAGAACGGAGTGGAGCAAAATAACGCATTTCTGGGCCTAAAAGGCTTTGAAACAGCTTTATAATCAGCAGTGAAACAGTAGATTATTTGACATTTAGCTCCACCTCATCGACATCGCCTAAAACGCGGAATAATCGAGTCCGACCCCATTCACTGCCCATCCTCCGAAAACAATCCGAACAGATATAGCGTTTCCCCTTTATCAAAGGCAATTATAACACATTATCCCCGTATAATGCGCTCCGACCGCTCGTCTTAAGCCGCGGCCCCGGAGCTCTACGTCTGGAACGGCGCCTATTCGTCAGCATCACCGACGATCGCCAGATCTGACCGGGTGGTGCGTGCCGAGCAGCCGGCCTAGCCAACGACATTAGCGCTAAATGATTTAGCGGCGCCCGTTACGCGAGAATTGATGATCAGAGGCCGGGGATAATTAGTATACATGGCGGGCTTATCGAGACGCAGCGCCATCGCCGCATGCGGCCGCCTGGGTAATCCGGTCGGCTTAGTGCCATCAATCCATCCCCTCCCCCCCGTTATTGCGATTGGATGGACCGGAGGCGTCTGCAAGGCCGGGAGTTATCTGAGGATGATCTCGGTCAGCGCGGTCGATACTAAGGATGAGCGATATTTTATTAACGAGGTCGGTGGACACCATACGCTACGAAGCCTACGCACAATTTGAAGTCGGTGGTACATTAAATTATTTATACAGGGTGTTTTTAAATCAAATGAGACCACAGATTCCATAGATGAAAATAAATCGATTTAATCTAACATACATATATCCCAAGTCGCATAATAAAAAAGATGCAGGGTGTCAAAGTTAAAATTTTATTTTATAATAATAATAACCTTTATTGCCCAACAGTTATCAACCATTTATAGAGCGAGCAAACAATTTAATAATGTAACAAACAAACAAGTAGTGCTTAATACTATGTTACAATGAAAAATAAAATATAAATATACTAAAGGTGAAGTACTAATTAATACTAATGTTAAAGTAATACTTGTGCAACATTTTTTAATTCATTAATGCCACAAAAAGATATATCACATGAGTTAGAGATTACATTCGCATTAGAACACATTAAATTAATTGGTGCCTTCGACAATAAATTTGTACAGGCTCTTCTGCACGAAAAAGTTCTAGTGTGCCTGGATGCATGGTTGGGAACATTTATATTCAACTGCGAAAGCAGTATAGAGCAATCAATATTACCGTGTAACAAGTTAAACAAAAACTGTACAGCCATCAGTTTACGGCTTTTCTCTAAAGATGTAAAATTAAATTTATTTAATAACGCAGCATAATTACATCCTCTTTCAGGATAGTATCCATCAATCTTAAACGTTAAAACACTTTAAAAAATGTTTTTGAATCTTTTCAATGGCCAGAGTGTACTTCATGTATATGGGGCTCCATATTAAGGAGGCGTATTCCAATTTTGTCCTAACCAAACTAAAATATAAAGATGTTAATACAGATGTGTCACTAAAACCTTTACAATTACGAATGATAAGTCCTGAGTAGTGTAGGCTGACTTAATTATATTATTTATGTGATAACTAAATGTAAGCCGACTATCAAAGTATACTCCCAAATCTCGTATGTTATCAGTTCTTTCCAATACAATATTATTGATAGCATAAGGATATTGTAATACGTCAGATTTACGAATAAATGATAAAACTTTGCATTTGGAAATGTTCAGAAAAAGCTTATTTGTTTGACACCAAATTTCGAGTCGCTGAATCTGTTCTTGTAGCATAGCACAATTATGAACAGTGGAGATCCGAGAATACAACTTCAAATCATCAGCAAACAACAATTTGTCACAAGTTAGTTCACTACACAGGTCATTAATGAAAATTAAGAACAGTAATGGTCCCAGGTTCGACCCTGAGGCACTCCACTAGTAGCAATATAGATGTCGGAGGAGAACCCTTGTAATAAACATATTGTTTTCTCTGCGTCAAGTAAGATGTCAAAAGCTGAAAATAACTGTAGTGAAGACCTAAACTCGAGAGTTTGTTAAGCAATATATTATGACTAATCTTATCATTTGGATATTTGTAGATAACTTCTTAACAAATCCAAATATTTACATAAAATTTGTAAATCAAGGGTTTTTGCGGGCGAGAAATTAAAATTTATTTCTAATTTTGACGTCACTAGTAGGGGGGGGGCCCTTATGGCACATTATGTTTCTATTAAATGGCAGAATTTTTTTGCTGCTTAGTGTATCCATCTGATTATTGAAACAATCGATTCTCCTACCTGTTATATCTGAAAGAGGTATACCTTATTGAAGTCGTTAGGAGTAACAGTTTTCGAAATAATCCTATTTGAAATATTCAGTGCACCGATTGAATACTGTTATCCTTTCAGGTAAAGTGCCTTTTCTAATGAAAATACAGCAAAAAGTTGTTCAGAATGGTAAATTATGGAGACGTGCAAAATTTCAAAAAGATGCACTGACCATTTCAAATAAGATTATTTCAAAAATGGTTACTCCTACCGACTTCAGCAAGGTATACCTTTTTCAACCTCCCACTTAAAAGAAACATGGTGTACCACAAGCGGCACTCTCTACTAGTGACGTCAAAATTAGAAATAAATTTGAATTTATCGCCTGCAAAAACCCCCGATTAGCAAATTTTATATAAATATTTGGATTTCTTAAGAAGTTATTTACCAACATCAAAAATAAAACTTTGACATTCTGTATCTTTTTTATTATGCGACTTGGGATATAGGTATGTTGGATTAAATCGATTTATTTTCGCCTAAGGAATATGTCGTCTTATTTTTGCATTCATTTAAAAACACCCTGTATATTCTTCAATAACATGTATCAGTCTAAAATATCTTTACACAGCTAACGGTCTCAGCCAGGACACATGATGAACTTCAGTTGTTACCTAAAACACTTGTTCAGTCATTTATAAGTTGGTGTGAGAAAAGCGGGCTAATTGTGAATATTGGGAAAACTGAGTGTATCTATTTTCATAATGTAAATGCAGCTCGTGAGCTTTCATTGCAGTTCACTGTGAATAATACAAAAATAACGTCTACTAAATGCACAAAATTCTTGGGTCTGTATGTTGATAATAACCTAAGATGGTCTGAACATATTAGTGTACTGGTTAAAAAACTTAATCAACTATATTATGCTATATCTAAAATTAAGCAAGTAATGCCTTTGAGCTCATTGCTCGGTGTTGACTATAGCCTGGTTTACTCTCAATTAATATACAATGTCGTACTTTGGGATAATGCCTCTGATAGTGCTAGAGTATTCTACGGAAATTCCGCAGCCTTCTCACATTTCTAGAGGTGTTAACCTGAAAAACGTACACCGTATGTTTCTTCACTCATGTCATCATCTTCAAAAGAAATACAATACAATTTTCTTTGCATGAGCAAGCAGTATTCTGTTCGTGATTTTATTAAAATTAACCCATTTTGACAAGTAAATTCTTTAATCATAGTTACATTTTAACCACGACATTTAGTCGATATCATAACGAGGCTGAAAAAAACCACCCCATCGCGTTTCAGACGATGATAGTGTAATACGCGCGTCTCGCAGCACAACAACCTGTTTATTGAATATTTCAGAGAGCAATTTCCATGGTCCTTATAAATATTTCACCGGTTCGTATCGACTGCGTGCTGCGTGTCCTCCATCCGAGCTAACCATGGAATCCAATATCGTGCTCGCGGCTTATCGTCCGGCGTGCATTCGTTGCGTTTCGCCTTTTGTTTCCCCAAAACAACTGAATAAATAGGCCATTAACGCTTACGTATGGGCGAAATATTGTTAAATTACACCCTGGTGGTTATTGACAGAACAAATACGACCCGGCACTAGTGGTGGAAATGATGTTTTGTTTTCTTTGTTCTTATTTGGCAGGTCAAGTAAACATCAGCCAGCCGGGCACGTTTGGGTGAGACTGGTATTATTTTTACGTGTTGCAAATTAAGGTACAACTAACGTTACGTAAAAGCTCCTGTAACGCAACTTGTTTGTAATTTGTTTTTTGTGTCAGTATTAATGAAGTAAGCAATGGAAGTTTCTCAGAAAATCCTTAAAACTGTAACGTACTGTTACGTACGACAACATTGCAATCCATCAACGGCTAGTGTTAACCTTAAAGTACCTACTACTGTTAGTAGAAATTTCAAGTATTTCAAAAATATTCCTGTATAGTTTTGATATGAGACTGTTCGTCTCATAAAGCTATGACAACGTACCAAGACTTAGGAAAACCGCATAAGTCTTTTTAAATTCATAACAAAAAACATCAATTGAAACTTCAGGGCCATCTAATGCACATATTATATACTTTAAGTACAGTACAGTAGTGTCAGATATTCTAAGGGCTGGTACTTTCAGTCTCATTTAACCATGATGAACGTACTTTAACAGTTGATCAAATTTAACAGAGATCTTTTGAGGACTTTCGGCATTAATTATGATTAATCATGATTAAAATGTGGGCGTGGTGTTGTTAGAGTTCACGGACCTATAGACCCCCGATTAATGCACAAATCAAGGTTTCGTAACCTCACATTTTGGTTTCTCTGTCAATCTACTTTCATTTTTAATTGAAATTGTGATATGGATCTTGAATAGTTAAATGAAATGTTCGATGATAGTGATAAAGATATCCTAGATTTTGTAATGAATATGAGGACATATTATTATACAGTTCAAGAAATAAAAGATTATTTTGTTGATTTGGATGATAAAGAATTTCTTCCGTAGGTTTCGTTTAAAATAAGACAGTGTGATTAACTTGTTACGTGAATTAGAACCACATTTACATAATGATAATATACAGTAAGTTTTTCAAACTTGCTCATAAATAGTACAACCTGAAGCATATCATACTTATTGTAGATATCATGAAGTCTCCATTAGAAATCAACTTTTATTGACGTTGAGATTTTACAGCACCGGAAGTTTTTATATTACAATTGAGGATTTTATCTATGTCCAGAGACTACAGCAGGTTGAATAATAAAAAGAATTACAAATGCTATTCTATTGTTTTCTTTATTCATCTTTAAATAATGCAGAAAAGCTCGTCCTGTACCCTGTCACCACAACTATTGCACATCCAACATCTTACAAATTATACTTTTTCAAAAAATTCTGGTTTATTTTGCGTTTGAACACCGAACACGTATAAACAAAAGAAAACAAGGTTACATAACATCAAATCAACAATCCAGAGAACTATTTCTCTTTTATTCCTGTGGTACATGGTACATTAGAATTATTTTTTAAATATTCATTGTTGCCAACAAAGGTTAACCAACGATTTGCAAACAAGTTATTAAAATAACTTTGGAATAAAGTACAAAGCAATGCTTAATCATGATTAAATTACTTGATTAGTTTAATAACGCTGTTAATGAATCGTCTGATTAATTTCCGAATGAAAGTACCAGCCCTAAGTATACTGAACTCGATTTATTAAGGTAAGTCTATTGAAATTTACTTATTTCGATTCAAATATTACGTGAAGTTTTGTAAATACCCTTTAGGGACACCGTATACAATCTAGTAAACAGTTACAAGAGAATTTCATACGGTAAAAAACCACAATAGAACTGGCTTTAAAATATCCCATTTCATATTCAGAATTATTTTCTTCTTTTAGACTTTAGACATGTAAATCGTCGCTCTTTTCACTGAATACTACGCGACAAAGAAACGTGAACACCTCAATTCACTGTATTTTAATAATTTTTGGTACACAGGTTCAGGATTACTTATTGAATAGTTACATATTCAGCAAGATCAGAGACCTACTGCAAAAGTAGGTTCAATACTTCAATAGTGTGTTGAGAACCCACGATTTCTAACATACTCATTGATACGCCTGGGCTCGGATTTAATAAGGTTGTCGATAAGTACTTGGGCTACCTCATTTCAAGTTATCTGAACTTCATCGGTAAGAGCTGCTAAAGTTATGGGGAGTGTTGTAAATGCAGCAGTCTGTCATGTCCCAAATATAATCAGATCCGGCGACCTTGGTGATGTTGATCCATAAAAACTATTGTTTGTCTGACAACAAGAGGTTTATGGTATGTCTTGTTGGAAAATGGCGTTTCGCATAATGTGAAGATATGAATGACATATGGCTCCACTACTTCCTGGATGCAGTGGTGATATACTACCATACGCGACAGCACCTCATACCATAACACCTACTGTGTGATGGGCATGACGCTCTATGTCAAATTGTGGATTGCGTTTTTCACCATATCGCCTTCTCTCTCTTGCACGACTATTTTGCTTCCCCAAAAAAAGTGATTCATCACTAAAGACCACTTGATTCCATTGTTGATCCCACTGAATCCTCTCCACACCATTGTAAGTGGATAGTTCGATGTTGACGATTGAGGCTAAAACGTCGTATTCGGCGATACATTGTAACGTATACCAACCATCCACCCATGTTCTTCAAACCACTTATTTGCAATAGGCGGCTGCTGCTAAATCGGTCTCCGAGAGCTAAAAGTAGCAATCGAAGATCTTCGCGCTCTGTGGTTCCTCTACGACGACCGGTGCGTCTAGCTCCATGGCCATGGCCTCGTAACACCACCGTGCTATAGTACGTAAGGATCTGTTAGTACCTCTAGAAATTTCTCACACCGATAAACCTGCCTCGCGCAACCCAACAGTCCGCCCTTCTCAAGCTGGGAAATCTGTCCAAATCTACGTACTTTAAGCATAATCAGCTGTAAAAATATATCATTTGCAAGAACCTTCACAACACTTACAACACAAATGTGAGCAGACATTTTTTAAACAATGCTACGTTATCGAAGTACGACCTATTCAAATATCAAAATAAAATGATATTTAACGGGTATTTACCTTTACCTTTCTGTGCAGCGATATCTTAACATGTAATGATTGTGGCCCAAAAAAATTTCACTCGGAAGATGGATGAATCACACTGCACCAAATTAAATGCAAACTGTTAAGCGGCATTAATCACAATTACGGATTCGTCACCGGCACGAGGCGAAAAGTGCTGATTAATTATCGGACCGACGAGATGATTATAATAGCACCTGAATGTTGGATCCAGTCACACCGGCAGTGAGTAATATAGCGCGCTACACGCTTCTCAAATTAAGCGGCAATTTAGCGCTCCTCTCCTCGCGTATCCTTCCCATATTTTTCTTCGCGGGAATTTGTCCCTGCGTGACAAATATCCGCTGTCAAAGTGGCGCCCCCTTTCATTTTTCTTAATCCGCCTCCGTTTTGTTTGTCGCCGAATTTAGGCAAATTTGCAGGTTCCAGTTCTTCGGCGTCGACTGAGATGTGCGAGGAATAATCTATATTGTCACGGATTTCCCAATCCGTCTTTTCTTTCTTCCAGAAAAAACAATCCGTTAATTAATTACTTCTTTATTAACTACTGAACACTACTAATTACAGGTCAACTAAACACTTATTTAATTAATCGCTATCTAAATCACTTTGATCTCTCTAACTAAACACTTCACTTAAACACTGTAATACAAGACTTATACAAGACTAACTAACTCGGCCGTTTATTCTTCTTTTATAGACCCAACGAATATTCCAGGTATATTCCAGTATCTCTAGATCTATTTTCTAGTACGACTGGAACGCTTCTCGTCGTTTCCACGATTTTTCTAGGCCGATCTCGATCACGGCATGTTGTTTGTTTACCAAAATGACGTAGGGGCGATCGGGGCAATCTCAGGCAATTCGCGGTGCCACAGTCGTCGGTTTGGGAGTGAGTGGGGCAAATTCCGTGACACTGCCCTCCTTAGGACCGATCGTCCCGATCGGATACACCTCTATACTGGGACAGACGCTCCAGATGGACGACCTTCATCTTACTCCTGGGAGTCCTCTGTATCCGGTAGACGACATCATTGATTCTTTTAATGACTGTGTAGGGGCCCTCCCAACGGTTCTGTAGTTTAGGCGATCTTCCTTTCTTCCGCGTGGGGTTGTACAACCACACCAGGTCACCTTGTTGGAATCCGACTGTATTGGCCCGGACGTCGTATCGAGTCTTCATGCGATCGCTCTCTAGTCGCATTCGAGATCTGACTTGATCGTGTACGGCTGCTAGTCTTCGTTCTAGCTCATGGGTATAAGTGTCTGGCTCTGTGGGCTGTTCCGCAGGACGACCAAATACCAAATCTGCGGGAAGGCGAAGCTCTCTTCCAAAGATGATCCTTGCGGAGTCTTCCCAGTAGTTTCATGGACAGCTGAGCGGTAAGCTAACAGGAAGAGTGGAATGAGCTTGTCCCAGTCTGTTTGGTTCTCGTTCACAAACATCCTCAGATTGGTTTCTAGTGTGGCGTTGAAGCGTTCCACCATACCATCTGACTGGGGATGCAGTGGGGTGGTCCTGGTTTTCCGGATTCCCATAAGCTCGCAGACCTTTCGGAACACACCTGATTCGAAATTTCTGCCCTGATCTGAATGTAGTTCCATGGGCACACCAAATCTGCAGAACAGGTTGTTGACTAGCGCTTCTGCTACGGTTGTGGTCTCTTGATTGGGAAGGGGGTATACTTCCGGCCATTTACTGAAGTAGTCCATGGCTACTAGGAGATATCGGTTTCCACTTTGGGTTTTCGGAAATGGACCAGCGATATCAATGGCAATCCTCTCGAACGGTGCTCCTACGATGTACTGGCGCATTTTGCCTCTGGAACGGGTCTTAGGTCCCTTGCTGGCTGCACATACGTCACATTTTCGGCACCAATCTTCTACATCCGTCCTACAGCTCAACCAGTAGAAACGCTCCCTAATCTTCTGTAGAGTCCTATTGATACCGAAATGTCCACCACCAGTACCTCCATGTACTTCCTGCAGCACTTCCTTGACCCGGGACCTCGGGAGTAGTACTTGTTTCTTGACCTCCGTTCCGTCATTGTTCTCCCATGCTCTTTTAGGACACCGTCTTCCAACACCAAGGAATTCCATTGAGCCCAATAGCTCTTTAATGTTGGGCTTTTACTGCTGACTTCAGCCCACGAGGGTCGGTTGTTGGCTTCTTTCCAGTCTAGTAAGGGCTTGATGTCACAGTCAGCTTGCTGGTCTTCCCGAATCGCCGCTGAACTCCATCTGTCTTCAGGTTGGGCTGCTACCACCTTACAAGGAACTGATGATATATCCTCTTTCCTTTCAAGACTACTACAGTGTTTGTTGTTGTTGGTAGGACAAGGTCTAGACAGGGCGTCTGAGTTTCCATGTTCCTTGCCTGCCTGGGAGTCGCGCCATTGCCAATCCGCGATTGGCGCCCTACACTGTCCCTTTAGATGACCCGTCCGCCCACAGTTCCAACATTGAAGTGGGCGTTCTCTTCGTCTATCGGGTTGTCCTCTCTTTGGTCCGGTAGTTAGGCTGAATTTATCAATGGCCTCCTTCAGTGTTTTGATTATCTCTCTATTTGCCATCCTATTGCTATTATCACGGATGGTCCGCACTTTAACATATTCCTTGGAGGCTGCCGCTTGGGAGTCGCGCCTTTGTTGATCTGCGATTGGGGCCCTACACTGTCTATTCAGATGTCCCATCCGCCCACAGTTCCAGCATTGAATAAGGCGATCACTTCGACTATCAGATTGTTCTCTCTTCGGATTGGTAGTTGGGCTGAGTTTCTCAATGACCTCCTTCAACGTTTTGATTATGTCTCCGTTTCCTATATTATCGCTGTTATCACTGATGGCTCGAACTTTAACATGTCTACCGGATGCCATCTTTGCTGCCTCAAATTCTAGTGCATGCGAAAGAGCGTCATTCAACGTTTTAGGTCTAGCGAGCCGTAGTGCCTGCTGTGTTTCGCAATCTCTTAGGCCGTCGATAAAGACTTGGATGGAGAGCTGATCTACAAATTCGGACGGGGCTGTTGGATATGCCAATCGAACCAGTCGGGCAACGTCTGTCTCAAAATGTTGTAAATTCTCTCCACTCTGCTGGTGACGATTTTTCAATTGTGCCTGGTACACTTGCTGCAGGTGCTTATCCCCATATCTCATTTCCATATGCTGTTTCAGAAGGTCATAGTTACTCTGCTGCCCAGCAGGAACTCCTTGTAAGACGTCAAGAGCTTCCCCTCGTAAAGCAACTATCAGAGCTGTAGCCTTCTCATAGTCAGACCATTCGTTTGCCGCAGCTGCTGCTTCGAACTGACGTAGATAGACATTCCAGGAGACCTTGCCGTCAAATTCAGGAGGCTTCGTTTTCTGAGTTCGGATAACAGGTCCTTCTGATTTGATTACGCCCTCCTTTGCTATCTTGTCTAATTTATGTCGAAGCTCTTCGCAGGTTTCTCTAACCAAGTTTATTTCTTCGTCTATTTCTTGTTTTTGTGCTAACATTTTCTCTTCTACTTGTGTTTCTACCTTATGTGACTGCTCCTCTAGTTTTTCTTCTAGTTGTGTCACTTTATATGACTGCTCCTCTAGTTTTTCTTCTAGTGTATTCTCCAATTTCTCTAACTTTGTCTGCATTTCTTTCGTCTGATCCCTCATTTCCTGTTGTATTGCCTGTATCTGATCTTTCATTTTATACCCTTGTTCGTCTAATTTCTCTTGCATCGTCTTCGTCTGGTCTTCTAATTTCTCCTGCATCATCTGGGACTGATCTTCCATTTTATGCCCTTGTTCTTCAAATTTTTCCTGCATTGTTTTCGTCTGGTCTTCCATTTTATGTCCCTGCTCTTCTAATTTCTCTTGCATCGTCTTCGCCTGGTCTTCCATTTTATGTCCCTGCTCTTCTAATTTCTTTTGCATTGTCTGCATCATTTCTAATAGTTTTGCCAGTTGTGCATCCATATTGACTTGGCTTCTAGTTACAGGCATGCACTCTATTTGGAAAGTTCTAGAATGTCCACGAATGTATTTCTAGATATCACCGTTGCCTTCCTTACAATGAAACGAGTGCAGTGATATGCCACACTTGGGTCTTTGTCTCACTTTGGTATAAAGTTCTAGAATGTTCGAGATTGTCCTTCGCGAATAACACTGTTCACTTCCTTAAGTCACGACGAGTGCAGTGATATGTCGCACTTGGGTCTTTGTCTCACTTCGGTATAAAGTTCTAGAATGTTCGAGATTGTCCTTCGCGAATAACACCGTTCACTTCCTTAAGTCAAGACGAGTGCGGTGATATATCACACTTGGGTATTTGTCTCACTCCCGTACAAAGTTCTAGAATGTTCGAGATTGTCCTTCGCGAATACCACCGTTCACTTCCTTGAGTCACGACGAGTGCGGTGATATATCACACTTGGGTATTTGTCTCACTCCTGTACAAAGTTCTAGAATATTCGAGATTGACCTTCGAGAATACCACCGTTCACTTCCTTGAGTCACGACGAGTGCGGTGATATATCACACTTGGGTATTTGTCTCACTCCTGTACAAAGTTCTAGAATGTTCGAGATTGTCCTTCGCGAATACCACCGTTCACTTCCTTAAGTCACGACGAGTGCGGTGATATATCACACTTGGGTCTTTGTCTCACTCCCGTACAAAGTTCTAGAATGTTCCAGATTGTCCTTCGCGAATACCACCGTTCACTTCCTTAAGTCACGAGAGCGGTGATATGCCACACTTGGGTCTTTATTCCACCCACGCACAGGGTTCCAGAAAGTTCTTCAAACTTCCACTCAAATCCCACTTTGTGGACAGGGTTCCAGAAAGCTCTTTAAAACTTCCAACTAAATCCACTTCCGACACCAAATTGTCACGGATTTCCCAATCCGTCTTTTCTTACTTCCAGAAAAACAATCCGTTAATTAATTACTTCTTTATTAACTACTGAACACTACTAATTACAGGTCAACTAAACACTTATTTAATTAATCGCTATCTAAATCACTTTGATCTCTCTAACTAAACACTTCACTTAAACACTGTAATACAAGACTTATACAAGACTAACTAACTCGGCCGTTTATTCTTCTTTTATAGACCCAACGAATATTCCAGGTATATTCCAGTATCTCTAGATCTATTTTCTAGTACGACTGGAACGCTTCTCGTCGTTTCCACGATTTTTCTAGGCCGATCTCGATCACGGCATGTTGTTTGTTTACCAAAATGACGTAGGGGCGATCGGGGCAATCTCAGGCAATTCGCGGTGCCACAGTCGTCGGTTTGGGAGTGAGTGGGGCAAATTCCGTGACAATATTAATCACTTCCAATAAAGGGAGACACCTAAGAGTTTTGCACAATGCGGAGAGTTTCCTGGAAAGTTCTCGGACGAAAGAGATCGCTGGTGGGAAAATCAGAATCGACGGGATTTAAAGATATGGCTAAGAAGGATTGGAATGGGCGATTGGCACCATATAATTAACTGACTATCAATATCGTCGTTAGATTTTTATGTAAGGGGAACAATTACAATATCTGATCCATCTACACACAACGGACCCCCTATATATAAAATGATTCGATTAAACCTAGTGTTTTTTCTTAATGTGGTAAACATGTACATGTACTTAAGGAACAAAGAAGACAATAAAAACCTGCAGATCATGAACCTTTACGTTATTACCAATGTTTTTACAAATCTGGTCAGTTTGGCAGTGGTGTCAGGACGTGACATTTCTGCGTTTACCCGAGCAAGAATGACTGCTTTACATGGTGCAGGGCATTCTAATCATCAGATATCGAACATGTTGGGCATTCCTAGATCATCTGTTGTATGAATAGTACACAGATATGAAGAATTTGCTACAGTTGAAAACAGAGGATCGGTATTTGGTGAGATATGCCCGTAGACACCGCACATCTTCAGCTTCAGCTCTCAGGGCCCACTTTCAAGGTACGTTTCGCCGTATTACATCGATACCTATTATTCGAAGACGACTCTACAACGCAAATTTACATGCTATAAGACCATTACGGGTCCCCACTCTACTTCTAAGGTATCGTGCTGCCTGTCTCCAGTGAGCGCGAGAGCATAGGGGTTGGCTTTTACGCCAGTGACGGTGGGTCTTATTTACATACGAAACGAGAATTAGGCTCGTTACTGATGACAATTGACCTCGCAATTGACAAAGAGTCTGGAAAGAACCAGGTTGTGAACAACGACTTCATTTTCTCCGTGGAGTTGCTCCGTATGAAGGGGATACCGTAATGTTTTGGGGTGGAATAATTTTCAACCCTTACTTAATGAATTAGGCGAAAATTTGGTGTTTATAGACAACAACGATCGATCACATTGCGCAAGAAGGGTTCAAGAGACACTCGAGATATCAATAGATTAGATTGACCAGTCAACTCTCCTGACATGAATCCTATTGAAAACGTGGGATTTCGTTGCTAGAGCCATTCATAATCATATTCTTCCACCTTAGACTGCAGATGAGTCGTGGCGGCAGAAGAGGAATGGAACAATATTCCGCAAGAGATCGTTAACCGCTTGATTATCTCAATGCTCAGACGTGTCAATATGCTATTGGAACGTGGTGGAGGTCATACCGACCATTAGTCAAGTAGAGAACTTGCTTTGTTACTTATTTTTGATTTAATAAATTTTGTCAAAAATGTCACACATTTTATCAAACATATTCTTTTCACAATAAAAATATTCAGAAAACAATATATGTACTTTTATAAATATATTTGGGTTTTCTGACAAACAGATTCCTTTAACAAGAATGAAGGGTGTTCCAAGACAATTTTTGAATAAATTATTTTCAGAATCCAAAATCCTGACGTCACCGTAAAAAAAAGCATGCCCATCATCAATTACATATTTAGCTAAAGAACAAAAAGATTTACCAACTCTTACATAACTCTTATGAGTAACAATCCTGTCTTTAAGACATCTACCTATCTGACCTATATTTATTTTTTATTGCAATTAAAGCATGGTATTGAGTACACAAGGCAGTTCTATATTTAGTATTAGAACAAAATTGTCTGTGTCGGACCAGACGGTGGAAGTTATACTTCTTTTGCCATTCTCATACACCCACTTGTACGTACAAAAAAAAAAAATTCTTAAAAAAAACACTCGTACGTACAAAAAAAAATCTTAAAAAAAACACGTACGTAAAAAAAAAATCTTAAAAAAAAAATCTTAAAAAAAAATATATATATATATTATTATATTAGTTCTTAAAAATTTGTTCTTAAAAATTTGTTCTTCCAAATTTGTTCTTCCTTTTGAGCGTGACGCGGTTTCTCGACCAACATCCCATCCCAATGTGTCTAACGGGCGCAAAGAAGTATAACTTCAAAAAAAAAGAAGACATGGCAGTAACATTTGGAAGTGGAATTGAATTGAATTTCGAGAAGATTTTCCTAAATCTCTCGCAAAGTGGAGCTATACATGGTAAAGAAAAATATTTGAGTTGATTAACATTAATAGAATTGATATGAGGATTATTAGAATTAAAACGTGGAGAATTATTAAGTTTAGACGTTGAAACTGAATATTATGGACAAGCCCGGATGGATACCCACAAGTTATAAACCTTGCAGAAAGGATTCTAAGGTTCAACTGTTGTAATGTGTGGGGACTAGTACGGTGGACCCTGTCCTTCATAGCGACGATCAGATTAATCTTATTGTTACGTAAATGGTACGACTCATAGTGAATGAATTGTCCTGAAGCGCCTGGTACATCAGGCGCTTGATTCTCCTTTTAATGACTTTACTGTCTAAGAAGGGAACACAGGAATCATTTTCTGCGTCAATAGTGAACTGAAGGAATGGGTCATAACTATTAAATACTCATAACTTACGCCCTTACCATCACTCAGGATGCTAAGAATTAAGTCATCCGCATACTTCTTAATAAACGTTCCATATTTCTCACTTGCAATCATGAGTCAAGCAAGAATTATGTAAGAGTCTTACAAAATTGCAACACAATAAGAAATTTGAGAAACTCTCGTAAGACAATTCAAGGCATGAACTTGTAAGATCGGACAAGATCAAGACTTTATAAAGAAACTCTTGTCTTGTTTCGCAAGATATGACAAAACTTTTGTAAGATTTCCTGTCGCAGTCAACACTATTTAAAATTATTCCAAAACCTGATCAATAAAACCAGGGTACCATATACTACACTACATATACTTATAAAGTTTTCTGAAATTTGCATTTTAATCGCATTTCTAAATATAAACGCTGATGATTCTTAAAAAACATCTTCGTGCCGCACCCCAGATATACCTGCTCGGAAGACGTCCTCAGCTCGCACAAAAATCAATTATTCAAACTATTCAACAATCGCACGGCTGCTGTCAAGGCATTAATCAAGTACTCCGTGGCGGGCGTAAACGCAAAACATTTCACGGTGCCGACTGCGATCCGAACGGGTATTTAATAATTAAAAACGTCTACGATCCTTGGCTAATTGGGAATTAATTAACTTAAAGGATTCGCAGTACGCGCTCGACTAATTAGATCTGATAGATTGATAGATCAATAGAACAAATTACAGGCGGCGCTAAATTTAGCCTTGCAGTGTGGCGGCTAACGAGTTCCGATTTAGACCAGAATAGGATTTGCGTGGGAAAAGGAGCAATACGACCAAGAAGACTTCAGCTCAAATTTTGAAACAAGCAGCAAGCTTGAAACTTTTAAGTCGATCTTTATGCTTCACCATCGACCCTTCTGCAAGCCAAAAGATATTCGTACTTATTCACATAATATTAGAAGCTAGTATGATGTATGGTTAAGGTTGCGATACGACCTGCTTTCGTAGGACATATTTGGTTTTTTGCAGTTCTGTCGGGTTAAAAATTGTCCTGTCCGGCTTTTTCTCCAATATAAGACAGGTAGCGACAGACACAACATAACGAAACTTGAAATATAAGTGAGTTATTGATGTTTCATTCCTCGTAATAACGGTAATAACTAATATGCAAAAATGTGTACCTATAAGCAATTTTCAATACGTTCAATAAACACAATAAGATAAATAAAGACGCATCTTAGGCATCATACCAATAAACATATAGGAAAGAAAGAGATGGAGACCACAGAATCTGTTGGTAGTCATTTGTTGCACACATTATCGGACTGTATTATTACTTATTGATGGTATAAGTATTTACTTTAGTCCTACATTTTCTTCAGTAAAATTTGAAAGTTAGGCAACTTTAATTAGCATATTTACATGTCATGAACTTTACTCTGTAAGCTTTGATATTTGGTATTTTAAAAAGCATATTATACATTTACTTCAATAATTTTACTACTTTTTTCTTTGTGAATAGATAAGTAAGTGCCAATGAGTACTCGTACGGTGTTAAAAATTCTTGCAAAAGTTGGAGTCGCGCAATGGATGATTTCTAATATTTAGATCATTTTCTTATTAATTATTAAAGTAGTAATTACTATATCAAAAGCATAGCCAGGTGTAAATTAAATGATAAATTGTACAATAAATTTATTACCTAATTTAATATATAAAGGAGTACATAATAAAAACAAATTTAAAAAATACAGTTTGAATACACAAAATATATATCTTACCTAGGTGGAACAAAAATTAAATGAATAACTTAAAACTTATTACTTAAATTCTGCTAATATTTTATTTATTAGATTTATAACTTTCTTTTCTGGTAACGAAACGGCTGAACTTTTAGTGTCCTGGTCTGGACGAACTTCTCTGTTCCCATTTTACTAGAATTAAATAAATGCTTAAATAAATTTCAATATAAAACTAAAATATTGCTATTTCTTATTTTTACTGAAGGAAATACATGAAGAGGAACCAATAATACCTACAAAAATAATAATATCTTTGCAGCCAAAAGATAAAATTTAAAACTGGGTGGCAATAACATAACAAATGTTATCATCACTTACCATTATTGTTCTTATTTACTATAAAAACTTAACCTAAAACATACAGCACTACACCCTATGCACATACCTAATGCATGTGTCTGTCGTCTGTCCTTTGTAATCGGAAGCGCACGCAGTCGAACAACGAGGTGAGGATATATTTCCGACCCTCGTATAGGGATATTCCGAAAATGAGGTAAGTAGGTAATGTTCATAAGTAAAAAATAAAATTCCCCATATTTTATAGGAAATATTTAATACTTTTATTGGAATTTTACTTTCATGTAACAAACTTCATACAAATGGCGTAAATTTCCTTTAATTTAGCAATATTTCATATTCCATGTAATTTTAAAGTACGAGTTTATACGTTGTTCTAATTTTTAGAAATTTTATTCGGTGAAATTACCTGAACTTTTACAGTGCATACTTCGTCTCTATAAGAATGCAACAGACAGTCTGATATAGTTTGCCATATTGTACGGCTGTTCACTTTTCCGCTATTAATATATTATATTTAAAATTTCAGTTTCAATTTTAGTTTTGTTTGAGATGTGTGTACTGTAACTGTGTAATGTGAAATGGCAATGCCCAAAGCTCAAGAATAGGAAAACGTGAGGAATATGCTAACGATATTATTAATTCTTCAATAAATAAACGGACTTTTTCATGGATATTCCGATTTAAGAACTAGTCGCGAGATTCATTAATACAATTATTCATTGTATTTTTTCAAACTGCAAATTAACATTGACAAACATAACTAAATAAAATATTACAAAGACGTTGAACGATGCGCGAAGTAGAAATAAAAAATTCATTAATTTAAAAGTTCGGAAACACCGTCAAGTACTTATGTAGTTAAAAAATTCTTACTTAAATTGAATTTTACAAAGTAAAGCCGTTTCAAATAATCCTGTATTAGTATTTTCTGATTTACCTATAAATAATGATTTAAGAAAAGTTTCCAAAAAATGTTAAGTAATTCTGTAGTTCGTATTTGGGACAGGTTAGATTTGACACATAGTGTGAAGCTTTTGCGGAGTTACCACTGAAAATGCCGACAGTGAAGAGCGGCGAAACGTTTGGAAGCATGGGACCATAGGAGTCGTAATACCAACAATAAGAACCGAAATCACTATATGAGCGGGCACCGGGTCTGTCCCCCACAGAGCCGAGCACAGAGCCTAGCCCGAGAACAACCAGGGCAGGCAAAAGAAACCCGGCTAATGCTAGGAATGTGCATTTTAACTCTGTTTCTGGCAGATACCAGTTACCAAGGTCGCGGCATAACAACAAAAGCACTATTTATCAAATGATAGCACCGGCCGTGAAAGCCTAAAAACCACAACTAGTCTCAGATTGTTAGTTTGTCTCACTAATTTAAAAAACCACGAGCCGCCACTGAATAGGTAATAACTCGGGTAATAATAAATTGTCAAGATTAATACCGCATTTGAAGCTTTACTACACATACAATTACAGCAATTAAGTACTATGACATACTAACTATTTTTGACTGAATATTTGAATTCATGATATCTACCTAATCATGATTTATTTATTTAGCAGCGCAAACAATACAATTAAAATATTTTATTTCAAACAATACAAGAGATAATGAAAAAAAAAGAATGTGGACTGTGGACCGAAAACCGAAAAAAATTAACTACCTAAGCCGTCGACTTAAAAAGGATAATCTGGAAGCCATGCAAGTGGTGTTACATGACTGTAGGTGAAAAAATTAAATGGCAGCCACTCGAAGAATCCTTTAAAACGACAAATACGTTACAGTCAGACATAGTACAATGCTCGTCACCTTAAAGTCACCACCTCTTGCGCTGCTCTCATTATATCGCGCCCCACCACACATAAGTCCGGACCGCTTTTAAATTCAAACTGGAGTGGGATCTGATGATATGTATGCATTCATGCTATACGATGGCACCAAAAACTGGTGAGGCTATTAGTGGAGTATAAAAATGATTCTATCGTGTCATTCCGTTTGCACTTTATTGCTAAAATGTAAAACCTATTTTATATTATCCCTTATGCCTTTAGAAAGCAAAATCGCCTGGTCGTCAAATACTCGTGGTAGTTAGGGGTGGATTTCCAAAAAATGTAAAAACATTTTTTTGCTTAATTTAGATCTACACAACATGTTTAATCATTTCTGAAAGTTTTGTCTTAAAATTCCAAGAGGAACTATTTTATTTTTAATTTTAAATTATCCGTGCAACACGCTCTTATATGGAGTTCCTTAATATAAAACGGCTCGCGCTGAAACATCGAAATTGCAATATCATTTACACCAAGATAAGTCAAGAATGCTAATTCTAATCAAAAACACCTTCTACGAACGTTGTAGATTAAAGATCAAGGATTAAAATGCTTTTTATTTTTGAAAATCCGATAAATAGTTTCGTCAAAAAACTGTAAAATGTCAAAGCATGTAGTTACCACCGCGTTCTAACGCGGAGATGCGAGGATGGTTGAAATTCGCTTGGCACGCCGTTTATCTGCATGACAAAGCCGTCCTTATGTATTTTGGAGCCTAGACGGTCGCTTTTCGTTTAAAACAGTAAAAGATACAGTGATATTATAGCGAGCGTTATGGTAATATAAGACACATTATTAGAATATAGTGGTTTTTAGTGTAAATAAATTAAAAACAGTTAAATATTAATAAACAATCATAACAAATATTATTTCAAAAATCATTTTATTAATTATAGTTACCAATGTACAGCATTTAATTATGTTAAAATTTGCGAGGGTGCTTGTGGAGTAGATGTTCCGTGGTAAAATCTGCTATTTCTGTAAATAAACAAATAATAAATGGTAAATAAGAATATTCTTACAAAATTATTTTGCAGCATTTAGTCAGACTCGGAATTTTTTTCAATATCAGATAACATATTCTGGGACGCATTTGTGATTTTTAAGTCTTTCCTTACTTTATTTGCACATGTAATTTGAGCCATACATTTGCAGGACCCAATGCAACAAATTCGTTTTGTCTTGCATGAACATTGTGGCCCGCTGCAATCTATAAAAATGTTTTCCTAAATTAATAATATACATACTTATAATAATAACTTCTTTACCTTTTTTTACAACTGCAAGTATTTAAAGCACGGTTGTTCTCGGATAATATTGATACTGTAGTTAAAATTAGGGATGTCCGATTTAAATCGATTTTATAAATAATCGATCTTTTCAAATGCGATTTTCGATATTTTGAATCGATTTTCTGAACAACGATTATTTGGTGAATCGATTATTTTCCATTGAGATCAGTTAAATATTTGTTATAGTGCAAACTCTCCAATCTTAATTAAAAAATCCCTATTTTCGAGGGTGCTGAACACGAATCTAAAATTAGTTCTGTGTGCTCGAGCCTAGTTTTCGAAAAAAATTTGTAACCTCTACCTATATGTATATATTACATTAGGTTGAAGTTGCAATATAACGCCTGTACCATCCTCATTTCATGACGATGAGGCTACAATTTTGAACAACTTGTTTTTGAGACTCGCACGAAACTAATTTTAGATTTATGTTCAGCAGTCTGTATAGAGTAGTAGAATTGTTTGGAACTATCGGAAACCAATCTTTTGCATTACGATTTTTAGGAATCGATCCTAAGCGATTCGATCTGAATCGATCCGGAAAATCGATCTTTTACAGAATCGTGCATCCCTAGTTAGAATTGGCACAGGTTTTTCGTCAAAAATTTTCTCCCACAATCTGTTACATTTGGCAAGGATGGTCTGGGTAACGTACTGTTTAGCCATATTTTAGTGTGGTAGTAAACACGAAGGCAATGCTGTTTTAAGCTATCTAAACTTGGAGGTAATTTGCTGATCCGCTTTGAGGACGCTAAAGCCCTCTAAGGTTTTTATGCAATGAATATTTTCGTTGTTTGTATAGAATCGCATTACAAACTTTACCATTTTATTAAAATCTTCTTTTAAATTGTCACTTATGCCAACATTACTAAGTAAATAGTAAGTAAGTAATTGTAAAGATAGAAATGTTTTGTTACTATTGACCCATTTCAAAGATATACTTACGCCGAAAATTTGGATGAAGGTTGGAACCAAATAAACCGAAAGATTTTTAGCAATCCATGAATTGAAAACGAACAGTTCAATGACAAAATGCCTACCAGCGTTTCATGCATTCACAGGTTGTGATACAACCAGTCAGTTTGTGGAATGGGCAACAAATCATGCTGGAAAGTGTTTTTCACATCACTATTTACTTAGTAATGTTGGCATAAGTGACAATTTAGAAGATTTTAATAAAATGGTAGTTTGTAATGCGATTCTATACAAACAACGAAAATATTCATTGCATAAACGACCTTGGAGGATTTTAGCTTAATACAGCATTGTTTTCGTGTATACTACCAAACTAAAATATAGCTAACCAGTACCCAGACCATCCTTGACAGATGTGGCAGATTGTGGTTAGAAAATTGTTTAAGGAAAACCTGTGCCAATTTTTAACTGAAGTATCAATATTACCATAGAACACCCCTGCTTTAAATACTTGCAGTTGTAATCAAGGTATAGAAATTATTATTATAGGTATGTATATTATTAATTTAAGAAACAATTTTATAGATTGCAACGGGCCACAATGTTCCTGCAAAAACAAATTTGTTGCATTGGGTCATGCAGATGAATGGCTCAAATTATACATGTGCAAATAAAGTAAAGAAAGACTTAAAAATCACAAATGCTTCCCAGAATATGTTATCTGATAGTGAAGAAAATTCCGAGTCTGACTAAATGCTGTAAAATAATTTTGTAAGAATATTCTTATTTACCAATTATTATTTGTTTATTTACAGAAATAGAAGAATTTACCACGGAACATCGACTCCACAAGCACCCTCGGACTATTTTAACGCAAATTTTAACATAATGAAATGCTGTACCTAATTGGTAACTATAATTAATGAAATGATTTTTGAAATAATATTATGAGTTAGTTATGACTGTTTATTAATATTTAACTGCTATTAATTTATTTAAATAAATTTGAAAAGATATTTACAAATACCTGCTCAAATACATAGGTACACTAAAAACACTATTTTCTTATAATGTGTCTTAGATTACCATAACGCTCGCTATAATAGTGTATATTTCACTGTTTTAAACGAAAAGCGACCGTCTGTCTAGTCTTCAACATGCATAAGGACGGCATTATCATGCAGATAAACGGCGGGCCAAGCGAATTTCAACCATCCTCGCATCTCCGCGTTAGAACGCGGTGGTAACTACATGCTTTGACATTTAACAGTTTTTTGACGAAACTATTTATTGGATTTTCAAAAATGAAAAAGCATTTTAATCCTTGATCTTTAGTCTACAACGTTCGTAGAAGGTGTTTTTTTTATTAGAATTAGCATTCTTGATCTTGACTTATCTTGGTGTAAATGATATTGCAATTTCGATGTTTCAGCGCGAGCCGTTTTATATTAAGGGCGCCGTATTCTTGAAATAGTGTTTTCTACAAATACAAGTAATTTTAGACATTTAAGAACTGAATAATATAGAGTTTAGCAAATAATATGAATGTTAACTCATGCCACATGCAAATATTCAAAGGTAACGACGTAAAATCAATATATAACGTCAGAAAGCAATCTGTCCAGCAAGTTTTTAGGTACTGAAATCTTTCAAAATACGTATTTTTTTAAATTCAACTATAGATGTAAACATTGTTATAACATATACTTACATAGTTCTGCATATAAGATTGTTCACTTTTGTTTATAAGTATGTGAAAATAATTGTTAAAATGTGGGGTTAGAATAGCGAAATAATGTGTGTCATACAAATGCATTTTAAAAGTTATTATATTGTTTGAGGAGAGTTTAAATAGTAAAAGTGTATAAACAAAACATCAATAATTTTATTTTTGATATTACTTTTGCTCTACGCGTTTTATTTTTCGAGATTTCAGTACCTAAAAAACACCACAAATTTGATCATTTTCCGGCGAGAAATACGGCGACCTTAAGGAACTCCATATAAGAGCGTGTTGCACGGATAATTTAAAATTAAATATAAAATAGTTCCTCTTGGAATTTTAAGACAAAACTTTCAGAAATGATTAAACATGTTGTGTAGATATAAATTAACCAAAAAATTTGTTTACAATTTTGGAAAACCACCCTAACTACCACCTTCACACCACGATTTTTTGCGTTTAAACTCTACTATATGGAGTGACGATAGATTACTCTGTCCGTTTATATTTTGTTTCCATTAATTCAAATAATTCTGCCATTACTGAAATTGGTATCGTATATTCAACAAAAAAAAAAAGGAATCTAGTAAAGAGCCAATAAAAAAACGGTGTGCTATTAAATAATAAGTATAGAAATCGAACTCATAAATTAATATGAGCCTGCCTCTCATATATTTTCATTATGACAAAAAAATGAAAAAGTAAACGTCGGAGTTACCGAACATTTATAAAATTATTTCTTTTATTCTCAGTATTCCTTGCAATACGGCATATGTAGTTTTCTTTCTAATTGGGCAGTTACAAGAAATCATCTCATTACAAAGAAATACATATATATTATATTATCGCTCACCGTCCATAACTAGCTTAATAGCTATTGAGTTTCTATAGACAGCAACTGCGTAGCGAAATTTCTTAATTTATATAAAGATTAAATATAAAAACATAGTCGGTATATATAAGACATCTATGATCCACCCTACTACTGCTGAATAGTGCATTACGCATGCATGGGATTTAAAATTCTAACTCTGGTCTCGGAACGCACGGCACGAAAAATTTGACAAAGCACCTGCAGAAACAACATTCACGCATACGCTTTAAATGTCACTACCATTTATTAGCCATTGAACAAAACATTTTTGTTTATTACTCGTATTTCTGTTTTAACTCAGGTCCACTGTAAAACCTGATAAGGCGACAAAGCATGCAATCGGCAACCGGACAAGAATCGAAAGAAATTTCCAAGGAAAGAAATAAATATGTAACATTTTATAACACCTATTTTATACAGCTAATTCAATACTTTTGCTGCTATTGTTATTAATTATTAATGGAATTATTTTCTCTCTAATTTATGTTTCGCATTTAATTAATATTTAATAATCCGTCGGTCTATGGTCTATGGATATATGATAGATTATAGAGACTCTAGACTCTACTGTATATTCATTTATATAAAATAAAATGTATTTTACCGATGATGGCCGCTCGACCAACGCGGTAAAGGCGGCACGACACGGCAGTGGCAACGACGCGGTTTTAAAAGCCATGGCTGTATATGAGTGCATTGTGGATTTTATTTTCTTGATGCTGACTTGCCGCGACCGCGTCATTACTACAAAGTGTCATCCATAGCTTCATTGATGGATAAACTAATCGATTTAATTTAAAATTATCTAATTTTATGAAACCATAATGCAGGGTGTTTCATAAATATTGAGTCATAAACCACCTGATAATAGTTTAAACTAAGAATACACGTATACATGTATGTATCTGGGCTATTGTTATTATTATGGCAAATATAATAAATTGTTATTTATTATATACCTAGATTAGGTTTGTTTTTACTACCTAATCGTTAAGGGCGCCGTATTCCTGAAAAAGTGTTTTCTACAAATATAAATAGTTTTAGACATTTAAGAACTGAATAATATAGAGTTTAGCAAATAACAAGGATGTTATTTCATGCCACCTGCAAATATTCAAAGGTACCAAGTAAAATCAATATTTAACATCAAGCGATCTATCAATGAATTTTTAGGTACTGAAATCTTTCAAAATACGTATTTTTTTAAATTCAACTACAGATGTAAACATTGTTATAACATAAACTTACATAGTTCTGCATATAAGATTGTTCACTTTTGTTTATAAGTATGTGAAAATAATTGTTAAAATGTGGGGTTAGAATAGCGAAATTATGTGTGTCATATAAATGCATTTTAAAAGTTATTACATTATTTGAGGAAAGTTTAAATAGTAAAAGTGGATAAACAAAACATCAATAATTCTATTTTTGATATTACTTTTGCTCTACGAGTTTTATTTTTCGAGATTTCAGTACCTAACAAACACCACAAATTTGATCATTTTACGGCGAGAGATACGGGCACCTTAACTCAAAAAAGTTCAGCTAATTAAAAGTTTTATTAAATACTTTTGCGTGGTTACCGTCGCACAGTGTGACAAATGTAGCGGTACTTTATTCCCAGATGATATGAATAGGTCTTACAACTTATATGTTGATACCTTGTAATATTTTGGTTTGCAAAAGACTATACAAATTTTTAACAAAATATATACAGCGAGAACGAGAAATGCTATATGAAAAGTTCTCTACAATAATAGATGTAAATATTATTTTGTTTCAACTAGTCAATTATTTGATAATTTTACAATTTTTATGGATTTTATAATTTAAGGAAATTATATCTTAGGAAATTTAAAAATAATGTATTAATCTTAGAGATTACACTATTCTAATTAAGTCCTAAACACCAGAGCCTTCTAAATCTTCATTAGATATTTTTGAATCCGTACTAGATTCTTCTGAATCCTCATCAGATGTACCTATAGCTATACATAATTTAAAAAAACAATAAATAATATTTTGGTGGATATTTTGTAGTTTTCTTCGTGGGGAGTGCCTTAAAATGGCTACAAAATCATCAGAAGAGATTAAATGTAACAAGCCCAGTGCATCACAGTTGGCAAGTTGCTTTCTCTGACACAGCATAAACTAACAATTAAAAAAAACACTGGGACATCTTTATATAAGAAAGTTCTGAAATATTTTTATTTCGAAAACTTTTCAGTAGGAATGCATTGTTAATTATGTTTTTCGTAACATACATCACGCTTGTAAATTTTATTAATGTTTTCACAACTTTATACAAAAACACTATGCGAAGAGCTGTATTAAATATTGAAAATTTATACATAGTCATATCGAGTCAAATATAGTCAAGGTTATAAAAAAGTTGTTTAAAAAAATACTTCACTAGGTGTAACGGTTTTCAAGAAACTGAATTTACTGCACTCTCCGCTGCGGTATATTTGCAGTGCAAAGGACAGCGTTTTCATTCGGCGATTAGGAGTTTGTCAGAAACATCTATATACCTACTTTCCTTAAGGTCGCCGCATTTCTCGCCGTAAAATGATCAATTTTGAAATATTTTTTTTGGTGCAGAAATTTCAAAAAATAAAACACGTCGAGCAAAAGTATTATCAAAAATAAAGTTATTGATGTTTTGTTTATTCACTATTACTATTTAAATTTTCCTGAAATAATATAACACCTTTTAAAATGCATTTGTATGACACACATTATGCTATTCTGACATTTTAACAATTATTTTCACATACTTATAAAGAAAAGTGAACAATCTCATACGTAGAACTATGTAAATTTATGTTATAACAATATTTACATTTACAGTTGAATTTAAAAAATACGTATTTTAAAAAAATTTCTGTACCTAAAAATTTGTCAGTTAGGCCTTCTGCCGTTAACATTCCTGTTATCTGCTAAACTCTATTTTATTCAGTTCTTAAATGTCTAAAATTACTTGTATTATATTTTATTTATACCTATATTATCATTGTGTTAAATATATAAGTATAGGTTGATTCACGGCAAAGTGTCGTTAGGAGTTTTCAGAGTTGTAGTGATTTTTTTTTTTAATTTAATACCCTACATAACCCAATATGACCTATCCAACGAAAATATTTTCAAGTAGCTGTCGCTTCCGATTATATATGTCGTCACCAACTTAGTTATTTTAAATGGAATGATATAGTTTTTATTCAATTTTTGGATCCTCACGTTATTTCCTATACACATAACCTTTGTCGTTTCCGAGATATTTAAAATATTTCGGAAAATAATAATGTTGTATCGCTTTGTTTGAAATTAGCTATGTATATTGAATGCTATGCAGGTTAAAGAAAAAAATGTTATTCAAGGAATAGTTGAACCTTTAAGCTTTCTAACAATGTCTTACAAGTGGCTTAATTTCATACAAGGTGTTGAAAGTCAAGTGCTGAATTTTATATAACTCGAAACCGTTAAAACCAAGACTTATAATAAATATATGGTTAAAACTATTTTATTTTTAAATAGAACGCTGTGGATATTTTTTTATTTTTTATTCTGTAGATATTACACATCACCATACCTATTTAACTTACTTTCTGTGCAAATTACGATTTTTGTTAAACTTAACTGGCGTGAATGCGCCGTCTTTTTGCTGAAATAGCTATAAAAACGACAAGAATAATTAGAACTATTATCTGTGTGTTTTCAAAACGTCAAATTATACCTGCACAATTATAATGGCAAGCAATGAAAAATATTATTCAAACGATAATGTTCACAATTACCACCAGTAACCGAAAAAGTAAGCAGACATTATTATTTTAGAGATGGGTTTGGTTTTTAAACACCCTGTATTTTTTCCATTATGTAATGTTCTAATAGACCTTTGTTGAAAGTTTAATCAAAACATTTTTGAGTACCATGAATTTTGAAGGTTTTAGAGACTGGTTCGTTTTTAAAACAACCTTTATTTTTCGTTAATTAGTGTTTTAATAGACCCTCGATAAATGGGTCATCAATTTTTTTAGTTCCATGAGTTTTTAGAGATTGGTTCGGTTTATATTAAACGCCTTGTATTTTAAAAGTTGAATCATGTTATCTTTATTTTTGATATTAAAGGATTTTTAAACACTGTATTTTTCGTTATTTAATGTTCTAATAGACCCTTGTTAGAGGTTTCAACATTTTTTTTTTGTTTTCTTAATTTTGAGTTTTTTTTTAACACTTTGCATACGGAACGGTCTTTCGCACGTTTGATAACCATCGTAAAGCGCAAAAACCAAAAATTTCCTCGAATGTAATTTTTATTTTTTCTCGGCAATTTGTATTGTAACACTCTGTCTATTAAGCTATTTCGAATATATGACGTTTACGTCTTTGTTTAAATATTTATTTTAATTTAAAAAAATACATTTTGCAGACTTTGTTAATTTTTAAAAAATTCTTCAATATTATGATTTCACTAAACAAGGAAATGTTACATTACTTCTATATTAATAAAATAATAAAACCCTATTGAATATAAGAGTTTTGGTGCCACAGTATAGTATCTACAAACCCCACTTCTAGTCCGAAACATTCCGCAGTTATTTATGGTGGGGCGCGATAGAATGAGAAGCTTCCAAAAGGTGGTGACTTTAAGCTGACGAGCATTGTACGTATATGCATTTTTTAAAGAGGTATGAAAGACGACGATATGTTAAAAATTCATAAAACATATACCACAGCATAAGTAGACCAGCAGCTTCACTCCATTGTCGGCACTTTGTAGTGCCTTCAGTTCTCTGCGGTGACCTCGAAATGTGAGTGCGATAGCGCATTCGACGGAATTTACAGAAGCGGTGATCAGGACCGGAATAAGAGTTTTTTTGTGCGTAAAAGCGTAGACATTTACTCTACATGAAAGTTTACATTATATCTATTCACAATATGTAATAATTAATTATACAGTTATGGATAGATAAATCAACATGTATTATGTACTATCATTTACCGCTACTAACATACAGTGTGAAAATTCGATTTACTTTGGACTTAAAAAAGATGAGTTTAAAATATATATATTATTTATTTACTTACTTTTTTTGATATTAGAGATAATGAATTTTTTTTGTGATTTTTTTTAATTTAAAATTTGACGTTTGGTGAAAAATAATTTATGATGATTTTTTCCCGTAAATTATCTACGTACGTACGTAAGCCAATTAAACAAATATATCTATTAATAAAAGAATATTGCTCTATGTAAAACATTTATTATATGTAAATAATATTTTATACACATGGTAAATAAAATAAAACATAAAAATTAATTGTGCCTCCAAATAATAAGTTTTCTATTTCTGTTCTTTAATTTGAACTTTCTATTAATATATTTTAATGTATAATATAATCTAACCCTAGCATATAAATGCAAAATATATTCATACGAAAAATATTGACGACACGTTTAAAAATTGTTTAACAATATCAGGAGTTGTTGAAAAAATTTCAATGTTCTTTTGAAACAAAATTTCCAAGATTGTGATAAAATCAACAAAATTTGAGACGGCCTGTACAAACTACCAAATTTTTCCAATTCTGAGTTGTTATATGCTTTAGAATAGCATTATAAAGTGGTATCATCTAAATTTTCGTATTGTTTTGCATGTGTGTGTGAATTATATTCACATGTTTCGCAAGAATGTTTCGGTAGACATTTCTTTATTAGATATCCACAAATATATCTTGTGAAGTTAATTTTTAAAATATCTGATTTTTGATAATCGGTATCCAATATAACGTTTATAAGTATATTTTCATTTTCTTGCACAATTTGAATTTGAGGTAAGTCTACTATCTTTAACAAATTTAAAGAAACTTAAATTACTGTTTGATGATGTGTTTAAACATCTAACAGCTGCGCAGCGACTCATTCCTCGATTTAGGCTCATAATGTTTCATTAATACGGCTCTGTATTACCGATGTTCGCACTCCCACCGTTGGATGTAGACTGACGGTAGCCGAGGTCTCTGCAGCTTGAAACGGATGCGCGAGCTGCTATGCGCGACTTATTAGTTCGGCCCGAGTGTTTTTACTGGTCTCCTTATACTGTGCCTATACCTCACATATACATACCTAACTACTGATTAGAAGGCTATTTCTTAGCGCATTAAATAATTTTAAATAGGTTTTTCATTACAAGCAAAAAATATAGTTTGGCATTGTTATAAGTAAGTAGCACTAATGAAACATAATAACAATAACCTAAACAATAATTCCAATTAGGTTATCTTAGGTCAGTGTTTTCAATTCGATTTGGATATGGATTGGGCAAAAATCCAACATTTTATTTGTAACTGAGGCAGTTATGTTTTAATTTTAAACTGTAATTTACAGAAGGGTTATTCATGATTACATTATAGAAAAAAAATTGACGAAACATTAATATTTGTAGTCACAGGACTTGATAGATCATCACAGGATGTCAGTTTTTCCAATTTATTTTTTGATACTTATAATTTGAAAAGTACATGACAAAGATTTTTTTTATATTTTTCTAATACCTAACTGTCACGACTTGGCCTATCGCCCCGTTTCCGGCTTAACGTTGATTTCTGGGACACCCTGTACATATACAGTTAAATTTACAAAAAATATGTAGGTATTTTGAATGATTTGTGTATAAAAAAATTGTTGCTTAGACTACCTTATGTCCTGATACATTTGTTTTACTTCGGTACCTACCTCTGATTATTCGCAAGTGGCATAAGATAATATTCCTGTTATTTGTTAAGATCTATATTATTCAGCTCTTAAATGTCTAAAATTATTTGTATTTGTAGAAAACACTATTATTGTTATTATTATTTATATTATACAGCCACATTAAGGCGCGTTTATAAAACATAGATTTGTTTTCAATAAATTTGATGGTATCTTGAAAGCGGTGCATTTCCGGACCAAAATTTTATATACTTTTTTTACTTAGTATTTTTATTAATACCTAAAGCACCCTTAAAAATTGTATCTTTGTGAGGCATCCTGTATGTCATGTCGAAGATTCTACACTAGCTAAATACTAATTTATAAATTAGTTCATCTATTTATTTTATTCTCCAAATAAGAGAATACATTTTCCTCAGATAACTAACTCTACTGCATGAAAATATTTCACAAATTTTAAACTTTTGCCTCCTTAGTTTAGGCAACACAAAATACAAAGCCCGCTATGATCCCCGTATTTTGGAAACCAAAAGCTAATTTAACTTAAGTACCAGAATCATTTAAAAGACATTAGGCACCGATTCCTAAATATACATCTCAGCAATTTGATGAAAATACCTATATTCATTCGCTAATGTAAATATACGGATCAATATGGCACAAAAAGAGGACCAGGATAATGCTAATTTCCGTTTTGACACACAGAAAACATTATGGTATTAAAACCCAAGGTAGACACATCCACAGGGTTAAGTTTTTTTTAACAAGAACACAATGGCGTTTGGAACGTGTGGCACGCAATATACGTTGAATAAAAAAAAAGCTAACAGAGGAACTCAATCAATAATGAAAATTAAAATGAGTATACACGGAAAATGTTTATAATTTAAATATGTTACAATGCCATAAAACTAACAAGCTGTGAGAAATTATCGCTCGTTACTGGCTTATAAAACAACCATAAAATCATAATCCTATGATGATTGTTTATATCATTAAATTTTTAACATGTGACTTGCACCGGAAAAGACAAGCCACGCCCCCTTTTAAAAATATTTCAATTCAAGTTGTATATCTTCCTTAAGCCCGCTTTACATTAACAATTTCTTTGTCAATTAATTGATGAAGTGACTTCGTCAAGTCAATTGACAAATGTAATACTAAAATTTGGACGTCAAATAAATTGATGAAGAACTTCGTCAAGTTATTGCCGACTTAAAACTTGTTCTAATTTTTCGTCAATTTTTACTTCAATTCGGGAATACCAACCTAAAATAAATGTAAATATTTAACCAGTAACCGAGCAGCAGCGATAATAAACGCAATGGAAGCTTTTTGCCCTAAAATATAATTATTAAAATTCCTTTTTATTTTTAACAGTTTTTGTTTCGTATACAAATGGGAATGATATAATACCAAAAGTTAAAATTACTTTTAGGTTGGTACCGGTGACATCTGACAGCAAAATTGTTAAGAAACTTGCCAAGCCCTGAACGTAATGTAAAACCAAAGTGTGACCTTGAAGAAATTGATGAATTAATTCATCAATTTCTTCGTCAATAAATTGTTAGTGTAAAGCCCGCTTTAGCAATTAACAACACTGGGTTTGTTTATTGGACTTATCCCAAAATAGATAACAACATAATAGTCTATTTTTAGAAAACAAAGTAGGCTTGTAAAATGTAAATGCATTCATAGGTTTATTGGCTATTAAAAAGTAATAATTAGCTAAGAATGATTATATAAATTTAATTAGGAATGCAATAACTGACTTGATATATATGTATTATTTTCAGCCCTGTTAGTTAATTTGCAAGAACGCATAAAATGGGTAACCAGCTTCAACGTTTTTAGAAGAAAAGTTTAGTCGCCTACTTTGTAGGGATAGGTGCTTAAATTTATTTAGCGTTATTGTTCCATACCCATAGGAACAAAAATTGCACTTTTTGAACATTTTATCCCTTATAATCTCTGATAAGGAGATAAGGCACCCGTACTATTCATTTTGAAAAATAACCTTGGAATAAATGTTTAAATAAATAAGTAGGTGGTTATAAACAAAACTTTGTAGGTTATAGCAACGCGGGATATTATTTTACGACACTTAACGCTAATTGTAGGACAATTTTATACGTATCAAAGCAGGGGGTGTGAATAGTGTCAACTAAAAAAAAATCCAGCAACTTACTTTTCGGTGTACAGGTGAAAATCTACTTCAGGGGGCCAGGGGCTGTTTTATATTAATTGCGGGCGAAGTGGGCGACGTCTTGACAGGAATCGTAGCGCGACCGGTGGACACAACACTTACACAGCTGATTTTGACAATTCGATGTGCATGTTATGATAAAAACTCGAAATATCGCGATATTTTTAAACGCAAACACTCCGCACTGTCAAACGATCTCCATGACAGTCCCGACTGAAGCGCCACCGCGCATGTGCGCGCCGACGCACACTACGCGCCAGCTTTTTAATTTTAAAAGGGCCTCGCTAATCATTATCCGTAATTAACAATATTTGCATACAAAACGCGGATAATTACCCCAAATGAAACGCTCTCTGCGAATATTACTGTCCCTGAACTGTACGAATAGTAGCCGTGCGTTCAAAGCAAACTATTTCACGGTATTAATCGTATCGTA
The DNA here is from genome assembly GCA_025584915.1 of Monochamus saltuarius. Lineage (NCBI taxonomy): Eukaryota > Metazoa > Arthropoda > Insecta > Coleoptera > Cerambycidae > Monochamus > Monochamus saltuarius. Next base: position 10,172,423 of record CM046725.1, on the reverse strand, counting down.
TGCTCGTACTTTTTTGTTTTTGAACTCATCAAAGCGTACTAGATTTTAATAAATATAGTGCGATGCATCGATTAGTTGAGATGCGGTGTTTTTGAGTATTGTGTGGGGTGTTAAAAATACATCGCAGGAGTCTCTCGAGTTAAACCCGGAATCTCTGGAGTTTAGCCTACATTGATCCGGAGTCCGGAACAGCGGTGGCGGCACAGTTTACTATTTTTATGTGCAGAGGTCAGCTCCTGTTTAGGTGTTTTCAGGTTCATTATTAAACTAGGCTATTTTCGAAATAGGTCACGTTTCGGATTTATCTCTTTAATTTAGATAGAGGATGGTCGATTTATTAACGTTTTTCGCTCATATTTTAAATTTTCTGTTAGCATTGTGCGGTTTATTTATGAAATACGCTTTTAGCTGTCTTCTCATACACGTTGGGATATTTTGTTATGTTTACCAGAATAATTATTTAATTGCATGATGTCCCCGTTTCTTTAAATTATAACTGACAAAGGATATATCATGAAAAATAATATTTGTCTTTCTTATATCATTGTTGTTTAAAATCATTTATTATCATACAGGGTATTAAAATTTTGAGAAATAATTTTAATATGTATGTGCATATATCTATACTTACATACTTATTTTTTAATTTAATTAAAATTACACAATACATAATAAATTAGCCCTTTATTTTAATTCTGGGAACAAAAAAATATTTTTTTGTTAATTACATAATAAATAAAATAAAATTATTTTCTAATAAGAAAATGAATCTTTTTTCAAAAACATGCTGTTTTAGACAAACAAAATATTATAGAAGAGGCTCCTAACATTTTTCTACACTCCACCAAAGATATGAACAAATCAAGTTGTGTAAATAATAATAATTTTATTGCTCTCTATGCAATAGCTGAATACAGCATAAGTGCATAAGTGCACTCATACAAAAAAAATCATTGGTGGTTTTCTTGGCAAATTTTAAGAACGTTTCTTTCAAAAGTTACAGCGTCTAAGAGAGGGGGGCAAAATTATCATCAATTTTTCTCAAAAACAGTTGAATATAAACAAATAAATTTTTGACAGGCACGTTGGTAATATTTACAAAATGTCATTTTACTGACATATTTTCAGTTTTGTTATACGGGGGTGAAATAAACCACCCCTTCAATGTTTATTTTCCAAACGTTGTTGTACTTTGAAATTTTTTAATCGAAATTAAATTTTAAGGTAACTTTGTTTATTTAGATTTTTTTTTCCACTTTGAACAAAACATATTTAACTTTTTATGCAATGTATTCTTAGTTGACTGCTGTAAAAGGCTTGTTCTAAGGTAACTTTGTTTATTTAGAAACTTTTTTGTCTGTTTTGAAAAAAATATAAATATATTTTTTTGAACTCTTTAAGTTTTATGCTATTTATTCTTAGTAGACTGTTGTTAGAGACAAAAAAGTGAGAATAAACAAAACTACCTTAAAACACTTCGATTGAGACGGGTGGTTTATTTCACTCTCAGGCAGCAAACCAGGAAAACAGGAAATATGAGAGTAAATAATTTTAAGTATTACGTTCCTACCTAAAATGCGTTTATTTATATTCATCTGAGAAAAATTGAAAAAGAACAGATGTCCCGTTCTTTAAAAGACTGTAAGGATGCTCCAATTAAAACATTATATGAAAACCCTCCTTAAAATTTGCTAAATAATTTACCTCTAACTTTTTTGTATACACTTATACAGCACTCCGTATATCAAAATTATTATAAATATTCTAATTTATCTTCAACATATTATATATATTTTTATTATATCAAGTATAACTGTAATATCTGCCTATAATATCACTTGTTTCTTGTTTTCCACCATAGGCATAGGTATCCAATGGCATAAAATCCAAATAAAAGGACAACCATCATCCAAATATTTCTGACCAGATGCTCCTCGCTAAAACTATACTTCTCTAAAACTTCAGCCCCTTCTTTTAAGCACAGTAAGTCAAGTTGCTGGTTTTCACATGCTGAAATAATGATAAAAAAATGACATCTTGCCACAATCTTGGTGCTAATGTTAAGAAATCGAGACTTACTAATATTTGACACTCCTTTCCACTGTATAATACTCAGTGACTCTACAGCGTACATCAACCAAGACAAGTACTTTGTCCAGCTTATTAAAAAGGGTAATGTGCTAGGAAAATACATATTTTTAATAGAAAAATTCTTTTTAAATATATTTTCTTTATTTATTTTACCTTAATTTTATAAAAACCCCTGAAGTTATCATCAAGATATAGTCAAATGGTACCAGATATGCCATAGCAGAAGGTACTGAATCCCAAGCAATAGAAAACATTATTCCTAAAAAGAAAAATGACGTATAAATGCATTTTTATTGATTTTCTACTATTCAACTAAACAAGTCATATTATTTATATCTTAAATTTGAAATACGCTCATACCTATATGATTACTATTATGATGATATAGTAATTACTAAAATTTCTGTCACTCACCACAAGCAGATGCTACATTCGCAGTTAAAGTGGTTATGAGAAGTGTTGTAAAAAATGCTTCAGTTGTGGCTTTTAATCCTGCCATCCAATAAGCTATAATTGTTAGTAAAAATGGCTCTAAGATAAATCCAGGCAGCTAAAAGTAATAAATGATGTAATAATTATCGTATCGATTATGGTATTATAGTAAAATTACACCACGTGCTTAACATCCTGAATTGAAAAGTCAGAAGCAAGCCTCCGTGGCGCAATTGGCTAGCGCGTTCGGCTGTTAACCGAAAGGTTGGTGGTTCGAGCCCACCCGGGGGCGTGATTCTTTTTTCAATTTTATTTTCGTTTTTATAAAATTAAAATCAACTAACAATAGCCATAAATAAAGTAAACCTTTTTTTTAAAGCGTATGACCTACCAAAGATATTATTCTGGATAAATAATACGTAACAGAATGGTATAGACCAGATTTGTATTCCCTTAAAAATATCGCTGTATTATCTGGAAATTGGCTTAGTACTGCGACCATAGGCGTAAAAGTGTTCTCGGAAACCAAAAGGAAGATGATCCCTTCAACTGACTGTATACCAGTTTGTGTAAAAGGATTTGTGCCTAGATAGCAAAGTCCTATTATGGCAGAAACACCCTAAAAATGTATACATCAATTAAAAGTTTCATTCTCTCCAATTCATCATCCAAAATATATACTTTAATAAATAAACTTACAATTCTCTGAAGTAATTTTACAATTTGCAAATATGGATTTCTCCAAACCTCTAACAACCACCTATAGACAAGCCAGTACAATTTTGTCCACCAAAATATTTCCTTGCTAGAAAGTATTTTCTATTTATAAACAATTTATGAAACACTATTAACTTACAAATCTCTTCGCAGTTCAAATTGCTTGACCTGTACATGAAAAACAAAAATAAATTTAGAGCATGAGTGGAGAATATACCTAAGTAATACAAAATTGTAAATGTCAATAGTAGTCATATATGAATAGAACCACTTCACAAACCATTTTTTTATTAGTACCCTGTTTTGCTTATTTAAAGCACGTCTCAGCGCGTGTTTTAAAATTACCATGACAAAATGAACTACTCGAGAAACGTGAAGTCTAAATGTCATCTTTTTAATTATTGATCTGACATAAGTATCTTGTAACGTCAAATGAAATATTACTAACAAATGTTTCAAAAGGTTTATTCAAATATTCAACAATTTTAATTTTTTTAAATGAATGTGAAAAGTACACATGGTATTGTTTGAAATATTAATAATTCGGTTTACATCGGAGAAAATGCTGTTCATATTAAAACTGTTAACATTCTCGGAAGTCAATGAGGTTGCACTATTAATGGCACTCCCAATATTGTTTGAAACATTCTTCTCGTTGCTAATACTCTCTTCATTGTAACCAGTCGCCACAGCTGCCGATTTCCATCCTACTTTTCATTGGATTTGATCTATTGTCACGCCACTATTCTGCAGCTGACATACGTCGAAACACATGTGTAGTGTATTTCTAAGAATTGTCCAATTTAAGATAACGTGCAATTTGCAAGGGACATGATCCAAATGTATTAATACCAATCACTTGATTGGTGCACTTCCCCTTATCATACCGTAAGGGTCTGTACTTACATTTTGGGGACGCAATGATGTATACTGCTTTACCAAACGCACATAACTAATTAATATTCCAACACTGTCTGCAACAGTAAAACGTTGGGCCTTCACTGTCTTAGATGGTCGGATAGTAATAAGCAATAAGCTTCCTTTTTCCTTGATGTCATGTAAGCGTAGGTCACAATTCACATCTTCTACAAGAGCCAAAGATACCGCCAATGGCTACCACCTTCAAAATAAATACGTAATGTCCGGTGCATCTGTGAAAGACTTCCCCAAATCATCTTCCTTGAATACATATGCCTTCTTGGCTACATCATTCTTGTTAATTGTCTTCATTAGTGCATGCACTTTCACAAATGATTTTATATCAACCCCTTTGTTTATCCTCAACATTGCAATTTTGAATGGATAGCTCACATAGTCGACGCTTTGACTGCTCCAACATTTTCTGAAGGTAAACAAGCAAACTCGTTCATCTGTATCTTGCTCTGCGTCTTGCGTTCGTCTTTTGCTCTTCCATTCACTTGATCAACTTGACGTATTCGTTTTTTATAAGCGTATTCCGATTTTTGCGATATTAATCGCGAGTCTACTTTACTATTTAAATGTTAGAATTCATTTTTAAACAAAATACAACCAGTAACAACTGTCGTGACAATAATTAATCTTAAGTGACAGATTACAAATTAAATTTTGTTTTCCTCATCTTCATGACAACAAAAGGTATACTGATGTCTCGTTACGAATTCAACCATTTTACATTTTTAGTTCTTATTTCGATTTTTTGTAGTATTAATACCAGTATTTCAAAGTGTATCAATAAAAAATAGCGTAAAATATTTGTGGATAACTGATCTTTAAAATGCCCTTACCGCTCTTCCAATATGAAACTCATACTGCACTATAAAATCTACTTCCTTTGCGTAATCGCTAACAGCAAAGTGGTAACAGATTCTCTTAACAGCTTGCTTACTACTATCCTCATACCCAGGAGTAGTTGCGATCATTTTAATAAAGAAATCTGCAGGGCTATAGGAGGCAGGACAAGTATAACCTAACCTAGAACAAATTTTTTGAATCTTTTCTACGAGAAAGGCGGAGCATTTTTACTTTTGGAAGAAGTCTAAGGCACCAACCGACGATCCCATGTAAGCTATCCTTCCGTCAGCCACCAAGATCAGTTGACTGAACATGGCGAATATGTCTGAGGATGGTTGATGAATGGTACAAAGGATTGTTTTACCATTACCAGCCATTTGATTCATCATTTCAATCAGTGTTTGTGCAGAGTAGGAATCCAAACCCGTGGTCGGTTCGTCACAGAACAGAATGGGTGGATCTGTCAACAACTGATGGACAATTAATATACTGCGTTATATTTTATTCTTGTTTATATATATATATTGTTACGGAAGCTCACTTACTTTTTTAGTTTGGTAATTGTGTTTCGGTTAGCGTCAGAATTTATAATTGTTGTAATACCTTTATTTTGACGTTTTCCAGAATATTCCAGGTTATATTCTATTTGTTTCTCGACACGTTCTCGAAATCGCAGAAACGAGAACTCTAAAAACCTATATAAGCGGATCGGTTTTGCTGTTACAGTCAGTTTATATTGAACAGTTAAATGCGAATATCTGAAACGTCAAAGTAAAGAGTCTGACAGTTATTGTGAAATTTGTTAGAAGGATATTTCTTGTATAATCAAGAGTGACAATGAAGTTTGTTTGTCTACGTGACGTGTTCCCAGGCAAAGTCTACATTGAGGTTACATTGGTGTCAGAAGTGCGACGTTCCACATAGAAGACGTTGGAGTAGACAAGAGTGACGAGATCAAGAGCGACGGAAATGGACGTAACATTGAAACAGTCAATGGGAATGATGAAAGATATGAAGGAAGACTTAAAGAAAGAAATGATTAACAATCAAGAGGAAATGAAAGCCAGTCTAGAAGAAATGAAAAATAATCAGGAAGAATTAAGAAATGAAATGTAACCTCAATGTAGACTTTGCGTGGGAACACGTCACGTAGACAAACAAACTTTATTGTCACTCTTGATTATACAAGAAATATCCTTCAAACAAATTTCACAACTGTCAGACTCTTTACTTTGACGTTTTAGTTATTCCCATTTGACTGCTCAATATAAACTGACTGTAACGGCGAAACCGATTCGCTTATATAGGTTTTTAGAGTTCTTTCTAGAGAAATTACTGCGATCTCGAGAACGTGTCGAGAAACAAATAGAGTATAGCCTGGAATATTCCGGAAAACGTCAAAATAAAGGTATTACAACAATAATTATAAATTCTAACGCAAACAGGAACACATTTAACAAACTAATAAGGTGTAGGTGAGCTTCCGTAACAATATAGTTAGCCAACCAGTCAAAATTATGAGTAAAAAGTCACTCTTATCTATAGCGTAAATAAGGATGACATTGATTTTAAAAGAGTTTTTTCTCCTAAGTTTGACTGGTTGACTAACTATATTATATATAAACAAGGATTTATTCCGATACCTCTGTGGCAAACGCAAGCCTCTTCTTTTCTCCACCAGACAACGCCTTGCTGTGACCAATGCCCCCTATGATAGTATCTATACATTCGACTAAGCTTAGCTGTTTTAAGATGCTCTGTATCTTCTTGTTTTTGTTGGCTTTGGAAATTCTCCGATCAAGTTTCAAAATCGCCTAAGAATAAGTTTTTGAAGAAAAAAAAATCAAAGATTTAATTTCAAAAAGCTTACCATAATAGTCATGTGTTCCCTTACTGACAGAGTAGGTACGAAAAGATCTTCTTGGTGCATGTAGCCACTGAGGTATTTCATATAACTTCCAATGGGCCTGCCATTTATTAGTATATCTCCTTCAACTTCCATACTACCTGAACGTTACATTGTTTGTTGTAGATATTAAGACAATGGAAAGGGTATCTCACCTGCCTGCCTGAAGGCCAGAGTTGACATCAACGTACTTTTCCCAGCTCCACTGCAATAAATCTAAACTTTAACGAAAACATTTTTAACCAACAATTTTTTTACCTGGCACCCATCAAAGCTAATAGTGTTCCTGGTTTTACAGCCCCAGACACTAAAATATATATTCATGGAAGTTTATTTTCATATTTTGCTGACAGCAGCAAAGTCTTTTATGTAGCATGAAGATATGATCGAAGGTGAATCATTTACATTATACTTTACCTCCATTGATTATTCTTTTGTAGACTAATTTCCCGTCTTTTGACTTTGGTAGACACAGAGAGATCATTCCAGGCCAATGTTATTCCCTCTTCTATGGGAGACCATCTGGTATAAGCCCTAGTTCTACTTCTGAAAGAACTAGAGGAATCTAAGAACTCGCTGTGATCATTCTAAAAGTAGAATAGTAAGAAATTTATTATTAATATTTATTTATAAAAGAAATAAAAATTGTTTTGTGGGAGTGTCATTATTATTGCAATAACTTGGGCGTCTGTGTCTTATTGAAGTCGAGGGAAGTGGAAATATACAACCAGCGGTACAATCATAAACCCAATGTTAGAATAAACATGTAAACATACGCCCTACGTTTTTCTTAATAGTAACAGTTGTTTTTTACTGTTTAAGAAAGGTATTTTAAGCTAATATATATCAAATCTTCTACAATTCCTATCAATGAAGTCATATGTATGTTCTCTGATACCAAACAGTTGTTCTTGTCAAAGAAGTGGCCTCCTAACTTTGTGTTTATATTGTGGCGGCTCATATATTTCTGTACACCCTGTATAAAGTAACAGATTTATTTTTGTATATATTCATTTCATATTTTCATTAGTATCATCATTATGCACTCACATACTTCGGTATAAGTTAAAATATTTCTTTCTTTATATAAATTCACTACTCATATCTTTTCGTTAGTTCTGTGTTTAAATTTCAACGTCTGTTTTTTAAATTATAAGACACCACTTTATAGTTTAAGTCAAATATTACTCTATTATTACGTGCATTTTTAAACTTTCATTAGTAATGAGTCATTACTTATGGTTCATTCTGTATAAGTTAATGTTAATTTTCTCAACATTGCTATTGATACATATTTGCATTTTAGCACTCATTGTACTGAACAGCGGGTAAATATTAATGGTGCTCACTTATATATTTGACGCTAGATAAAACTTTTGGCCGATGCAATTATTATTGTTACAAAAAAAATAAATAACGAACTATTTATTATTTCAGCTTCCCGTTACCGTAATGTGCATAGAGAAACAGTTGTTTACAGAATATTTAACTGAAATATAATACAGCAATATCAATAAAATGATATTGTAATTTTATCTGCTCTGTGGTTTTATTCCAACGGACACAAGCAATATTATCAATCATTCAGTTGTGTGAAATATTTCAAATCGTTGGGAATTTATGTATTATTAAATAAACAATGTGACCGGCGGTAGCGAGTTTAAATTTAAAATTAAATCAGCGGGTTCGATTAAAAATATTTTGCCGAAACAAAGAATTTATTATGCTTATTCTCCCCACAGGGGCTCACAAGTTTATAAATAAATTAACAATCATATATTTTATTAAATCACTCCGAAATGGCTCATCAGATTCTTTATACAGGGTGTCCGAAAACAAAACCGATAAACGAAGACAGCAAATTCTAGCGATGATTTCGTATCGATTTGACATAATCGTTTTATCCAAAAATGCTCCCCTAGATTGGAACATTAGAGAAACTAGTCACTTTATGCGTTCAATCAGCTTTTATTAAATTAAAGTTTGCTTGTTTGTTTTTATTATTTTTAAAACAGAATGCTAAGTTATCAAACGACCTAAGAAAACATCAGGCAAGCTTAACAGATAAACCTGAAAATATAGTATATAATACAAAATAAGATCAATTGTTAAAAAATATGTTTAATGCACTTGTCTCTAAATATTTCATCGGGGAGTTTTTTTGCTATAAGGTGACTAGAATAGGTTATCTCCGATGAAAATGTTTCAATTCCAATTATGATTCATTTAACTAAATACTATATACCTACATCAAAATTAAATTTCTGCTAAATTCAAGTGTAGCATTTCTGCAGTACGTAGATTTTCACAGCCGGTTGTTCCCTACTTAACAGATGGTATTGAAGATGCAATGCTTAACTGCAAACGTTTCGTCATACTTAACATGACACTGAAGATGCCATCTGTTAAGCATGGTGAAACGTTAAGAATCGACCACAGTAGAACAGTCCAGAAAGTGTACCTACATCATTCTGTACCATTTATATCTGTCTGTAGGACTCTTTCTTAAAGATTACATTAGAACATTAGAGAAACGATTCACTTATGGATTGAAAGTCATGGCCGCCATGTGTAGAGCATATTTTATTATTTATTTATTTATATTTATTGTTTTTGTTAATCATCGTTTTTATAATTGGTGCCAGTTTGTGACATTATTTAATACAAAATTCTTTATAACAGTTTTACTTATCTGTTTTCCAAAGCCAACCACTAGATATTAGCAAAGCATTTGTAATTTTGTGATCATCGTGCAAAAAAAGCAAACATTTCAAATCGATTTTTCTGGTCAACAGTATACGTATACGGTATAAGGCAAGAGTATCTTTTTAATCTAGACTACTCTGAAGTTTTCGATTCGAAGTCAAAGACAAAAAAAAAAATAATTAAAAATATTAGTTGACACCCTAATGTGACTCATATAGTTACAATAAAAAGATAATTTTTACATCAAATGGCTGTCCGTATAAGAGTTAACACATAACCCAACTTTGATCCTTCTAGATAAACAGCGATCTGGACACTTAAAATAAAAACAATGTTAATGTCATCTTCAAAAAGCTCTACCTCTAGGAAGTACCTTTGAATCGAATACATGTCAAATCGATATGAAAGCATTCCTCAAATTTTCTATCTTCGTTTGTCGGTTTAAATACTCTCTGTAATCCAGATTTGTTCAATAAATCTATAGTCACCGGACTTTTCACAGATAATTACAAAGGGAACTGAAGTGGGAGTCTGTGAACGTGTTACCATTGTCAGAGTACTCAAAGAAATCAGCAAAACGGAGAAGGAACCAAATAAGACCAGTCTACCAGGGACATCGTGGATAGGGCCAAGATTAACAGAGGTGGAGGTGGAACAACTGGAAGAGTTGCTAAGTGAAAATGTAGAGGTGTTTGCACTTAAACCAGGCGACTTTGGGAGAACCAATTTGGTGAAGCATCGAATCGATACTGACTCATTGTCTCCTATAAAGCAGCCACCACGAGGACTTCCACTAGCCAAGCGAGAAGAAGTTAACCAGATGTTTATTGAGATACAAAACCAAGGCACCATAGAGCCATCTCAGAGTCCTTGGGCTTCTCCTGTAGTCCTGGTCAAGAAGAAAGACGGCTCCACCCGATTTTGAGTGGACTACAGAAAATTAAATGACGTCACCAAGAAAGCCAGTTCCCCACTACCAAGAATTGACGATACTCTGGACACCTTGGTTGGTGCGCAATGGTTTCCACTTTGGATTTAAAGAGTGGATATTGGCAAATCGAGGTCAGCAACGAAGACAAAGAGAAGACAGCGTTCACTACTGGGAATTGATTGTGGCAATTCAATGTAATGCCATTTGGCCTATGTAATGCTCCTGCCACTTTTGAACGACTGATGGAAACTGTACTTCATAGCCTGCATTGGGAGACCTGCTTGATTTACTTGGACGACGTGGTGGTGCTGGGACACTCTTTCCAAGAGCATCTAAAAACGTGTCCGAAGTGTTCAAAACTAGAAAGCAGCGAACCTGAAATTGAACCCGAAGAAGTGCAATCTGTTCCAGAAGGAGGTTAGATACTTAACTTACTCCATTATTACTCCAAACGGTGTGAAAATAGACACGGAGAAGACAGAGTGCATAAAGAACTGGCCGATTCCGAAAGACAAGCATCAAGTTCGAAGTTTTCGCGGCCTATGCACAGACTATCGACGATTCGTAAAAGGATTCTCGGACATTGCCAAGCCTATTCATAAACTCACAGAAGACAACATCCCACTTCTGACACCAAATTGTCACGGATTTTCCAATCCGTCTTTTTCCACTACCAGAAAAACAATCCGTTAATTAATCACTTATCTTTATTAACTACTCTGTACACTACTGAATACTAATTACAGCTCGACTAAACACTATTTCACTTTGAAACTCGAGGAAATTTCCAACTAAACACTTCAATTCAAGACTATAATTCAAGACTGGCTAACTCGGCCGTTTATTCTTCTTTTATAGACCATACGAATATTCCAGGTATTTTCTAGCGTCTCCAGATCCATTTTCTTGAACGACTCGAACGCTTATCGTCGATTCCGAATATTTCCAGTCGCGCCTCGATACTCGGCATTATTTGTTTGTTTACCAGAATCGCGTAGGGGCGATCGGGGCTATCTCGCATTTTGCGATACCGCAGTCGTCGAATTGGGTGCGAGCGGGGCAAATTCCGTGACAATACTTTAAACTTTTAACATTAGTTCTTAGTTGGTTTGTTCACCAATAGAGATTTAATTAAATTTCTACTCAGAAAGTCCTGGACGTTCTGAACTTCTGGGTTCAAAAACTGTTTTGAGGCAGTGTCATTATTATTACAAAAGCATCTATAAATTGCTGTAAACACAAACGTTACCAACGACACCATTAACGGCGCCATTTGTAAACAGCGACGTTGGGGCACTTTTGAGTTTGAAAGAGATGGAGAGCATGGAATCCGTTGGTAACCAATTGCGGGAGAGAGGTCGTTTGGAAGCAAGCCTCGTCTCTATGAGGGTACAACAGGGACAGAGATAGTTTGCCATATTACGGTCGTATCGTGATTCCTTTTCCACTGTTAATATTATTATATTTAAAATTTCAGGGCACTGTAATTAAAATTTTACTGTTGTTTCTAATTCGCTTTAGTTAAATTTCAGATATGTGTACTGCAACTGTTTAATGTGATATGGCAATGGCCAGGACCTAAAGTACAGGAAAACGTGAGGTATATGTTAACGATATGATAGATTATTCAGTAAATAAGCACTTTTTCAACACTGATAAAAATGGTTTATTAAATATGTCAAATAAGCATTGATAAGTGCAAGTAAATAAAATGTTACAACGACATTTGACGATGTACGTAAAACAGTACTGAATCTGAAAGTTACGTCATACGAATAAATGAATAATTCATTATATTTTCATCAAAATATTTAAGAAACTGCAACTGATAGTTATAAAACTATATACTCCACTAAAAGTTTACATTATATATTGCACTAAATTGCAAAAAATGACTGTTTATAACGCGACCAAATATCGAAAATTACGTTGACAATAAAAACAAATGTGTAACGTCAGCTGTGACGTAAGACGTCTGAATTCTTGACGCGAGTATATCTAATTGTTCACGTATGTGAGTTTTTCCTAAAACACAAGTCCATATATGCTTTTAAATGAGCCACAGAATTTTCATGTTTTTTGGCCCTATCCGCTATGTGCTTTAAATCGTCAAGTCCGTATTTGGTCCACGCTGTAACTTCTGTATTAAATAGGAAACAAACAAAACATAACAATTTATTTGTCACGGAACAACCACACATCCATTGATATTTCTCGTATATGTTTCTATTAAAAACTCTATTATATGTTCTAGCTTTACTTGTAGATTCGTAATTAATATATAAATCAGTAGGCCTACCTTTCTTTTTAATTAAATATTTTTGATCAAATGGCACTGGATTGTTTTAACAGATACTGAACAGAATTTATTTCTGGTTCCGGATCCATTTATTTTAATAAGTATGTACAAATATACAGAATCACTTTAAAATTATATCTATAATGAGAAATCGCCTTTAAAACCAGCAAAGTTAAAACACAAATTTGTTTACACAACTATTCTGCAAGAGAAATATATTTTTATATATAAGTACGTACTAAACAAAGCAAGCGACTACTGAGAACTGAAAACTGAATGCCAGAGGGAGACGGAGTGATGGAGATTGGAGACAGTGGAGATTAGTGGAGAAGGGACAGAGACACGTATTTCAGTGCCCTTCGTCGGCTTTAAATCGGCGAATTTCATTTACTCCGAGGAGTCCCGAACGTCGGAAAATGAGCCACGTTTGAGACAAATTGTTGGGTTCCCAGGAAATAAAGTTTGATATAGTTCGGCGCGTGGATGGTTGACGGGAAATAAGTTTTGAGTAGTTTTTCGCAACCGATAATAGAATTACAAAAAAAATATATAAATCTATAATAGCATCATATATTTCTTCGTGACATGTACAGTGAAGGGTAGACACGTGCCCTTGTGCCCCTTAGCACCAGCCGCCACTGCTCGAAAGCCCTGTATATGCGTAAGGAAGCCAAGTAGGAAAATACTTAAGTACTGGCACTATTTGTTGACTTCCCTTGGATGCCCTAACATTTTTGACCACTCATTTCTGTGCAACCAAATTTGTTAGTTTAAAAGAACTGGCATAATAAACTACAGAAATTGCAAAATATTCTTAGAATAAAAATTCTTTACTTACGTTTGATGTTGAAAGTTCTCCAATTCCATACGACTTTATAACATTCAAGCTGGTACCTTCGGCGTCATTTGCCTTCATGGTAAATCCCCAATTTTTTACTGAACACCCTACACTAAATATAAGTACATTGTTCTGTCTTTCGACATTTTTTATCTCGCCAGAATTATATAATCTTTAATCAAATAAAACGATACGATAGCAACAAAGGAACTATTTGAGCGGTCACATCGAGAAGCCACAGAGAAATATTTACCAGGGAAATATTAGCTGTTATTTGCTTCTAGTCTAGTAAACTGATAGTCCCTAGCGTGTACCTTTTTAAAAGAGAGCGTCAAATTGGATTGGCTGAAAATAATATCTGTCGATATCCTTTCAGCATGAGTGCATAGTACCGGTTAGCCTATGCTTTCACGTATAATATACTGAGAAAAAGCTTTTAGTAAGCTACGGTATTATTTGAGTAGAACATGTGTTGTCATGCGTTTGGAAGAAGTGTTTCGCTAGCTTATGAAATTATGTGATCATATACTTTGTTGTGCATGCATCTAGAAATATTTTAGTAGTCGATGAAAGGAACAGAAATATCACTTTGTAAATGTAAATGGAACATGTTTTGTGTGAAAGGATTATAATAATAATAAATCATTTTTGTGAAGGATTTTCTAGATATTTGTTTGTGAGCATTTGAAATTAATTTATTGGTCTAAGATTAGAGGTTGAGGGGTTTATCGTGACAGTTGAATAGAATTTTAATATATTTATTTTGTGTTAAGGTTTTTAAATTCACTTACATCTTTCACTAACAATGAATGCAGATTATGTCATTATTAATAGATTATACCGCACTCTTGTATACTTTTTTCGAGGAAAAGTTATTTTTGATAAAAAGTTATATTTGTCTAGGAAATCTATGAGCAACAATCAGATAACTAATCAAAATTAAAAATTTTGTCTAACAAAAAGTTAGGAAATGTTTAGACAATTAAAAACAATAACCACATATCGAAATGAATAAATATGCTTTTCCCCAAGTCCATAATGAAGAATTAAGAAAATAATAATAGTAATACAAAGTTGGTTACAAATAATTTAGAAATAAACATACAGGATGATTTTGATAGTGAGGTAGTAATTTTAGTAGACGCCTACGTATTCCCAAAACAAGTGACATGCAAAAAACAGCCCAATAAAATGTTAATATAAAAAATCATAAATAACTTACATTTTTTCGCATTGCTCATAGTAATTGTTCAAAATTATATCCACATTCACAGTCTGCCTGTTTTTCTATTTTTAAATAAACAAATCGTCGTGCAGGGATATTATCTACAAGGAAATTTTTGTGAGTTTTGTCGAATTTTTATTACACTCTCCGTACACTATAATAACATCACTCTGTTAATAAATTACGTTTAATACAGAATGATACGCACGCACTACAAAACACCAAAATGATAATAATAACACAATTCGTTTATGACTGTAACCTCTAAATTGGGTTAGCGTGGAAACACGTCACGTAGACAAACAAACTTTATTGTCAGTCTTGATTATACAAGAATTATCCCTCAAACTAGTTTCTCAACTGTCAACACTTTACTTTGACGTTTGTCGATCGCCTTCGACTGCTCAATATAAACTGATTCCAGAGTCCAGCGGCGATACCGATCCGCTTATATATCTTTTTAGGATTCTCGAAGTTTCTGTGACATGGAGAACGTGTCGAGAATTAAATAGAATATAGCCTGGACTATTCCAGAAAACGTCAAAATAAAGGCATCGTAACATAACGTTGGTTTACCTAATGGAACTTTTAGGTTAACTAAAGAAAAGGGAGCGTGATATTCAACAAAAACTGTGCGCAACTTCACATGTCGCTTAGCAATGACGTATCGTGAAATAGAGTTGCTTGACCTATTAGGGTAGATTAGGGGTACATAGTTATCTCTCTTGGTTATTAAAAAAACATTCAATAAAGATTTTCTTGTAAAATGATTTATTTTATTGCCTATTGCCATCAATTAAAATTCTACCTCTACCTTCAAAATCACGCTGTGCTAATATATCTGATTAAAAGCAATAAAAAACTTATAAAAAAAATGTTTAATACGAATGGTTTGTCTTCAATTACAAAAATAAAAATACAACTGCAATAATATGCAAAACTGTGTCACGGAACTACAAATTAAGGTACAATTAAGGTTAAGTAAAAGCGACTGTAACGTAATTTGTTCATAATTTGATTTTTGGATCAGTATTAATGAAGTAAACAATTGAAGTTTCCGAGAAATTCATTAAAAATATAACGTACTGTAACGTTCGACAACGTTGCAGTGTTAGACAGCTATTGATAACCTAAAAGTAATATTAGTCATAATGGTGCGTACAGCCAGTGCGTTTCATTTTTGTCTACTTTTTCTTTGATGTTGGTGAGTGTACATAAACAAAAATAGAACATTTTATAGTAACCATAACCGGAGCTGCATGGCATGTTAATTTACGGCGACTCTAGGCAAAACTCTCTGGATACGAGACGTTTGTACGGTAAACCCTTCTTGCAAAATAAAGGAAGTCATTTTAAACACTTGTAGCTAATATTGTGTGTTGTGAAAAGAACTCTAAGGAAACCATTCACAGTAAGTACCTATTTGTAATTATTATGTATAAATACTTAACAATCCTAAGGTAGTATGTGAGCGACGTTGCCACATATTCAAGATTTGCTTGCTGTCATAATTCCGTTATCGTTGGTTAGAGAAAAAAATGGTAACTCAAATATATTTTGTTTAGTACAACGTCCAATTCGGACTATATTTCTGTAAGAATTCTGAAATCCGTTTATCCAAGTGTATCCTGTCATATCGCATATTTAATCAATTTATCCATAACTAGTGGTAAATTTCCTTCAATTCTAAAAGTAGCTAAAATAATTCCAGTACATAAAAGAGGTGAGGTTGATAACGTAGCAAATTACAGACCCATATCTATTTTAAGTGTACTATCTAAAATTATAGAAAGAATAGTTTATAATAGAATCTTTGAATTTTTAAATAAATTTGGCATTCTCAATGATTCTCAGCACGGATTTAGGACCGGAAAATCGACAGCCGCATGTAATCTATTGGAAAATGTATATAAACATTTAGATATGGGTAAGCGGGTGTCTGGATTGTTTTTTGATCTATCACGAGCTTTTGACTGTTTAAATTTTAAATTTATCGAGCGGAAGCTCTACAGTTTCGTGGTATCTTTCTGGATTGGATCATCAATTACTTATCTCACAGAGAACTATTCGTGAAAATAAAGGATCAGTCCTCTGAACACCATGAAGTAAATACTGGAGTTCCACAGGGTTCAGTGCTCGGTCCATTGATTTTTTTTAATTTTTGTTAACGACTTACCGGAACATTTAAATGCTAATTTAGTAACACTCTTTGCGGACGACACATCCTTGGTGATATCAGCTGCAACTCATGATGAGCTGCAATTACTAACTAAAAATTTAGTGCTGCGTTTTGTAAATTGGTGTGAGAAAAATGGTTTAATGGTCAATATTAGTAAGACCCAGTGTCTTTATTTCCATTGCTTGAATACAGCTCGTGATCTACCTTTAAAATTGTCTGTGGGTGATACTATTATAACTTCAGTTAAATGCACTAAGTTTCTAGGTTTGCTAGTTGACAACAATCTGAGATGGTGTGAACATGTCAGCATGGTTTCAAAACGTTTAAACCAAACATACTACGCTATTTCTAAAATTAAGCAGTCAATGCCATTGAACGCACTTCTTAACGTGTACTATGCTCTAGTTTATAGTCAATTAATCTATAATGTTGTGTTGTGGGGTAACTCTAGTGATAGTACAAGGGTGTTTACGGTACAGAAGAAAATTGTAAGATGTTTATTCAATGTGGATCCCAGGGAGTCGTGTAGACCTATATTTATTAATAACAAGATTATGAGTTTTCCTACTATTTATATATATCGTAGCTTGCTGTATATCAAATCTAATATTAATTCTTTTTTAACTAGATCAACATGTTCAAAATATGTAACAAGACACAGCGACTCCCTGGAATTACTTGGACATATAACAGCAAAATTTGATAATTGTTTTTTGTTCGTAGGAATCAAATTATACAATCATCTTCCTGGTTGGATAAAAAAATTGATAACAATTATTTTAAAGTCAGACTCAAAAAGCTTCTTTTGAAAAGATGTTACTATAGCTTAGATGAATATTTTTCCGACAAAGACATGTAAACATTTTGTGCTGCTGTGTTGCCTATTTCTGTTTGTTTGCAGATTCTGTCTGTTTGTTGTATTTATTATGTAGGATTAAGTATTGTAGGCTTTTATGCTGTACTTGATTGTGTATTAGACGTGTTTGACATCAACTATTGTTGAATTAGTGCGTAAGTTACCATATAAGTACATCTAGATTGTATTTATATTGTATGTCATTTACTTTTCTCAGACTTATCCCATACATGCTTTCATGTCTTAAGGGATCAATAAATATTATTATTATTATTATTATTATTATATGGCAATTAAGGCACTCATATTCCGGACACCTTGTATATTAATTTAAAGTTTCCAATAACACTAAATCATTAATGCACATGTAAAAATAATTACAGAACTACTGAACTGACACTACAGAACGTCTTTAATTGAGAATGAACTTGTGAATAATCTATACCGAGGCTATTGTACTCAAATATCAGATGTACTCCTCCTGAACACATCATCGTGAGAAAAGGTTTGTGCATATATATTTAAACAGCATTCGAAGTTTGATTTAGATCATTTCCATTCTTTTCCACAGTAAAAACATTTTTTTTTTTGATGTCACAAAATCACAAAACTTCTTTGTATTATTGCACTTCTTATACGAAATAAACTACAAAATTGATATTTTAAGAAGCACTTTTAGACTTTTTTTGTAATTAAGTATTATTATAAAATTGGAAAAATTTTTTTTAGAATTTATTGATCCTTAAAATCTGTTGAATATTTAATGCATATTCAAAACAGCAGACGTACTTTTTGTTTTATCTCGAAACTGATGATATTTTTTTATTATTAATTTTTAAAATCACACATTGTTAAAGAAGAGAAGAAAGCCAATGAATGTTGGTAACATTTTATTTTAAGTAGACATTAACAATGTATATCTGTAGAACAAAATTTTCAACACAGAAATTTCAAATAAATCTATAAATATAATATTGCATGGAATATTAATGATGTTTATACATTATTGATCAGTTTTGTTGCTAAAGTTACTCATGTAAACATTACTAATATGATAATAAAAATTAAATAAAAACAGTTGTGTGATCTGAGCAAAAGGTTATTTTATATGCAAACCTATTTTCTACTCTTTCTGATAAGTTTTCCATAACAACGCAAAAAACGCCGTCAACCTGAATCCCAATATCAGATAGAATAAGCCAATTATATCCAATGAAAGGTGTTCCTGCAAGAGAAACATTAATTGGTGAAAATGTCGACAGTTAACATATTTTGCTTACTTCTGAAAACGCATATGTTTCCAAAACAACGTGACCATTGGGAGGACAGGTGGAGTTGGCAATTGGACACTGTATATCGGTAACATTTTCCCATTGGTTAATCATCAAGGCTTCGTTGCTGTATCTAAACCAAGAGAAGTAAGAGAGCCACTGAAGGTAAATAGGAATTGACCTGAAACAAAGTAAATAAGAGTGTGTTTGTCAACGTATCACATAAATTTGATATAAATTCATTTATTCTTAGTGTTGAATAGACATCAAGAATGCTAACTTAACCCCTTATGAAATAGTTTATAATTATTACTTTCTTTTTTTAGTTAGGAGACATAATTTTAAATAGGATGTCATCTGAAAATAATGATGTCATTGTCCTGCAAAAAAAATAATTGTCATATTCAAATTGATGAAGCTACTCTTCAAAAAATTTGTCAGGTAGAGAGATAATAATGTGGACTTTAAAAACAGTCATATCCCTTTTTTATATGTTTATTGACATATAACTATAAAAATAACATTGTAATAACAAAATAAAATAATGGGTAACTTTATGTCGTATCTATAGGTACAACTTTTGCGACTATATGAAAAATAAATAGGTCAGTCAATAACTGAAGCGCAAAAAGTACTTACTCGATATTAAGGAAGAATCCTCCAAAAAGGAGGAAAGGGATTATAAGCGGTGGTCCCAATGATAACGCCATTGAAATATTACTTGACATGCACGATATCATGTAACCTGCAAACAAAGAATACACATTGTTTCTTTCTTATTAGTAACAATTTATATTTTGTTTTGTTCTCTCCTAATTTATCCTTCAAATATGATATTTTTTTAAATTTATTTTTCTATATCCGAATATCATATGCTTTTCTTAGTAGCTTAGTTTTCTTATATCGATATTACATAAATGTAAAATATTTACATTTCAATTACAGTCACAACATATTTTAGTGACATAAACAAGTAAGTAGATACTGTCAGTAAGTTAAATAAGGAAATATCTTACTCAAATTGATAAATTTAGATGATCTAACTTACCAAATGACGTCGAGACATTAGCAGTCAACGTAATGATTCCACAAGCAATGAGGAACCTATTCCACTCCGGATTTAGTCCTATCAAAAAGTAACAGATGGAGGTAAAAATGACTGGCATCAAGAGAAAATTGGTGTTTCAGCTATGGTTTTACTGAGAAAGTAAACATCAGTACGGTACATACCGTTCCTATGTTCCCGTAAAAACACTGGTAACTCGGAACAGAAGACCTAGAAAATGAGTCTTCAAGAACTGTTCAATTAATTTATTGCATCTACGTACTGTAATTACAGCAAACACATTCTGAAAAGTCATGTTAGTCAAGAAAATGAACAATGCTCCGTTGATGTTCATCACTCCATCTTGATTCAACTCTTGCCCGTAATAGATAGATGCCAATGCCAAGGCGATCATCTAAAATTGTCAACAATTTAGAATATCTCTGTTCTCATGTTAAATTAATCTTCTTACTATAGTTTGTAGCAATCTAACTTTCATAAGCAGCGGTTCTTTTATGATAGTCAACCACGATCTCCATAACAACGCTCTAAACTGTGCAAACCAAGATGCTTTGTACTGGCTGCTTCCGTTTTGACCATTGTACCAAATATCGGCTTCCATATACTCCGTTTCGGCTGTCTAGCAATTGGAACTGTATTATGAACGAAAAACTGAGACATTTTTGACTTACCTTGGAAGCAGAGTCGAAGATCATTTTTACACCTATATCAGATCTTTCGAAACTGTCACAGATCATAGCAATGGCTTGCTTGCAAGACTCTTCTCTACCAGGCACCACGGCTAGCAAGTGGATGAAATAGTCTGCTGGGTTGTAATTTAGCGGACATGGAGCCTCTAAACTACAAAAATAAATTTTTAATCATTTGGTTCCATTTCTATAACTAGTAGATGCAAAGAACAATTCTGAGGATACAAAAAATTTAAATGAAATCTGGGACACGTTAAAGGGCGTTAAAGGGATGGGGTAAGCTCCAATTTCAATCGAAGGTATTACTTTGGGATTTGGCAGAAACGACTAATGACGTCATCAATTATATTTTTTCCAGAAATATACCAAAATTGTTTTTCTATTAAATTATTCTTTTCTTAATAAACTTTAATTATACAAATTTTTTGTATTACTTCCCGTTTAAAAGTTACAATCGATATCATTCTAAGGAGTCTCAAAAGAAATATCACCTAAAAATCATATAACTTTTGTGCTTACAAAATGTTTTCTCTTTCAGAAAAAGTTGATATGTAGCTAATTATCGGTAAGTCACAAAAAAAAAATCGAGAAGATCTGTAGTTATATCGAGAAAGGTATTCAGAATTTGGGTAAATCAACCGTTCAACGAATTTTAAAGACCAAGTAGACCACAATTTGGAATATTTGCCGTTCTGATCTGAGCCGTATGTATACCTGGAAAAAAACTCCTGCGCTTCATCAGGCGTCCCTAAAAAGGCCACCCGCCCCTCTGCCATCAGCAGGATCTTATCAAACATCGCGTACAATTCGGAACTCGGCTGATGTATGGTGCACACTACAGTTTTCCAGTCTGCGCCATAGATTTCAGGACCTGCACGACATTGAGCGCCATGAAGGAGTCCAGTCCAGAGGTAGGTTCGTCGCAAAAGAACAAGGATGGATTGGTAAGGACTTCGGCAGCGAATGAGAGACGTTTCTTTTCTCCCCCTGAGATGCCTTTGAGGCGTCCTGGTGTGCCTATGGTAGTGTGTTCGCACTTTTTCAAGGCCAGCTAAAGCAAATTCAAGTTATACATTTTTTTATTGATTTTATGACTGATATTTATTACTTAATATCACATTTAAAACGTAAAAAGTAAATAATCATTGAGAAATGTAATCGAAATTCTACAAATATAAACTTACTAACCAAAAAAATTAAACATGTTTTCGACAACTTACCTCTGATATGACTTCTTCTACTCTCTTCATTCTTTGACTATACGAAATATTACGATCCATTCTTACAAGTGCCTAAAAAAATATTTTTATAAAATGCTTTTGTTTTTGTTATTAATGCTCCACTTTTAAAGACCCAGAAAAAATAAATGCTACTATATTATTATGGTTCTTTATTTTGAGCTCAATAGTTGATTACTTTAATCATATATTACATGCATATTCCTCTAATTTTACAAAAACATGTGGTTTATCGTAGTAGTATTGTAATAAATTTAATTATACAGAGTGTATCAGTTTTAAACACAGAAAATTTAAGAATCGATAGTATATCGAAAGAGGATAATTTACTGGTCTATAACATTTTCTCTTAAAATAGTTAGTTTTTCAGGTTCAAGGAATTGAATTTTATTTTTTTTTAACGTTTCCGCATAACCTTTCTTATGCAATATTATATATTTTTTAATTTAGGTGTGGTTAAGTTATTCGAAAAAGCACAAACCGATGTAAAAACTTGGCCATTATTAATCACATGGATATAGACGTTTGATAGAATTTGGACCTCACATTTAATAACAATTGTACGCCTATGGATATTTGTAAATATTTTTCATATTTTCTTAATCCTCATAACTTTCATAACAAAGAATGTCTCCTAAATGTCCACATCTAAATGTACACATCCTCTAAAATTTTCTTATTATTTTATTTAAAGTGGCAATCCAATAGGAGGAAAGGATTTTCATCGTAACATAATAAGTGTTCATGCTTTTTCTGGGAAGCTAATAACAATTTAAAAAAAAATCAAGAATGTTATGAGGATTAAAAAATTTCCATTGCCGTACATTTTCTTTTAAAAATGTGGGGTACAAAACACACCAATGTAATTAATAACGGGCAAGTTTATGCATTGTTTTGTTCTTTTTCCAACAAATTAACCAAGCCTAAATTAAAAAATATATATTATTTAACCAAGAAAAAAGTTATGCTACAGAAACATTAAAATTCGACAGAAAATGTTATAGACCAAAAAATGATCATCTTTCGATGTACTATTGAATTATATATTGCTCTGAGTTTGTAGTATTGACTGAGTAAGGTTCTTTAAAGATTTTTCCTCTTTAATGTTCATAATACATAATTGAGGTACTTACACATAATTCATAAAGTCGAACACTATAAAGAAGTTTATATCAGAAACAACTTCGTTTAGAATTTAGACAAAGTTTAAACAGAGCGGTTGTGAATATATTAAATAATAGGGGCCTTATAATGGAACCTTGGGGAACACCTGAACGAACTAATTTATATTAAGATGTTTGTATAGAAGAACATTTATTTATCATGGTACATTGTTCCTTATCCTGCAAGTTGCAAAACCAACAAATATAAATATACACCCTAATAATAACGCAGTCTAGCAATTGAACATTAATCTCAATCAAATCAAAAAAAGTCTTAGTTATATCTAATAAAGTAAGACAAAAATTCAAAATGTCACATCATTCACAAATTCAAATGCCAGTCACATAAGTCAACCCCGTATTCATACCGTATTGATTGATGTACTAAATCCTTTCTAAAGTTCTGACTGATTTAGAGGAATTATTGAATTTTCTACGTAGTAATAAAAAACAAAACTTAAGAACAGTGACAGTGACTTTATAGCAGTCAAAACTTTAAAGCCACCTTCAGAGAACGATGTAGTGTTGCCAGCAATAGGAAGCCACGTGATTTGCAGCCAATGAAAATTATCATATTTCCCTTTTTTCGCTGCTGAATTTCCAACTTCAACCGTCCAGTAAAGCAACAGTTCATCATAACCAAGAAAAATAAAACAAATTCTTTGAAATATCTGCTTCACAAAAATTACACTGATGGTGGGGATGTTGCCTGTTTTTCGCTGCTGAATTTCCAACTTCAACCATCCAGTAAAGCAACAGTTCATCATAACCAAGAAAAATAAAACAAATTCTTTGAAATATCTGCTTCACAAAAATTACAGTGATGGTGGGGATGTTGCCCCAGCAACACTACATCCGAGACTACATCGTTCTCTAAAAGTGGCTTAATTGGGTGTAAATATTTAATTGGGTAGACGATACAATTTTATTATGTATTATTTTACGTACAAGGCTGCTCCCCTTAGGAAAGATACAGCTACAGTCAGCATAGTGCTAAATCTACCTTTCCTGTTGGACGTTTTTGCAAGCTTTACTAAATTAGACAAATTTATGTGTGTGCAACGGCCTTTCTGGCTTTTTGTCCTCTTGTGACACGACGGGAATGAATAGAACCATATGCGCGTCAATTTAACTACCAAGCTCTGCCAATTTAGCAATTGCGATAAGCAATTTAGCGGAAATTACCCGAAATGTAGTTAATTTATATTTGTCCGAATAGATGCAATTTTAATTAGACGGACGGGTAGATACCTACACTGTGCAGGTTCAGAGCATCGAAGCGGGAGCGTGCACCCCTAAATTTGTAAAAATACGAAATAACTATCAATAAAATATACAACAAGCATAAGATTATTAAAAACGATTAGGTTGCCTGAAAACTGTGCTGGAGTTGGAGTGATTCCATTACTTACGCTTCACTCGGGGAAAAGTTTGTAAATAGTGCTTATATGTCAAAGTCAAAATTGTCAAAACGGTTCTACAATTTTAGTGTTCCGTAGACTTTTAGTACGTATTTATACTCGTAATTATATTTGATATTATTATATTATATTTTATGTTAACTTGACTGCGCAATTATTATCAAATACTACAGCAATTCTGCTTATACGTCCAGCAATAAACAGCAAGCTGACGATTTCGGTGATATAATTAGTAGAATCAATTGATGGTTTGATAATTATGAATTCATATACACCAACGTCCCATCTTATCGGAAAAGATTAGAATAGTAAATAGCAACTTTAAATCAAGTAAAAGAAACATTCAGTGGGCTAAATTGTAGAGAAAAATACCACAACCTTGCAACATGCAAAAACAACAATAAGTTAATATTTGGTAACATTTGAGGTCTCATAATTATTTTATTTTTAGTTTTTTTATCATTATTTTAGCAAAGTGTAGATAAAATGGCTAATGTCACTTGTATATATCCTGTTTTTTATTAAATACTGGCGTTTTAGTCATTATACACTAATTAAAAGGTTGTTGTATAACCTTAAATTTAAAACACCTTGTGGAATAATAACGTTACAAAATTCCTTCAAAATACCAATTTTTGTTAAAACCATTCCTTTCCCACATTTTGGTTCACGACTTTAGGTGCATTGGTTCATTTTTACGAGCGTAATAAACTTTTAATAAACGATTATTTAATGTACAGAGGCAGCCTCTGACCTTGTTGGTAATAACTGGTCTTATTTTAACAAAAATGTAGAAATAAAATTTTTATATATCTAGACAAGTCATGTCTTTTAACCAATTGGACTAATTTTATTGAAACAAACATGTAAACAAAATTTTTTTAAAAAAATGTCTATTATCTGAAGATGGGTGTAATTTCTATGATTGCATAGTATTTTAAACTATGGTTTTTTTATTATGACCAATTCCCAGGAAATATTTTATACATTGTTATATCATGGTCAGTAAATTGAATATTTTATTTATAAAAAATTATTGAAACATAAAAAATAATCAAATTTATTTATGCAAACTTAAATTCAACTTTAAAATCAAACTTCAAAACAAACCAATTGAACTGTAACTTAATTAACCTAAAAAATGTACTTTTTACAACAAATTTAGCTCAATATGTTGTATACATCGCAAATGCGGCCTGCTTAATAATAATATGCCGCCCCCTCTCCCGCACAAGTCTCCGACTTCTGGGCTAATCCCTGCGATTAGAATGAGGGGTAGAGATATATTTTTTTTCCAGTAAACACCTTCCGAGGCTCCGACACATTCGGAGATGTTCTGGAGAGTCAAGCAATGACTACTCTCCACTCCGTGGAGTCAGTAATCATTGCGCCCGTAAATCGTGTGTTCTGAGCAGACGTAGCGAACCAAGGACGATTGCCTTCTGCATTCTGCCGGCTAAGATCTCTGCCGAATTTCGACAAGTCGGTATGATCTTTAAGTCAGAAAGCAACGTATGTCTCATTCCACCCAGGACGCCTATAATTAGCACCACAATCTTAACAGAGTGGTCTGGATACAGCCTGCGGAGCTCGGAGAGAAGATCTCGATATTTCCTCCGTTTTTCCTCCTCTTTTAGGACGATGTTGTTCTCTGCGGGAGCCGAGAACTCAATCACAAACATCGTCCTAAGCTGGTGGTCGAGGAGGACTACATCAGGCTTATTGGCTTGGATTTGCCTGAGGGTGGGGAATGAATAGTTCCAATAAATTCGGCACTTCTCATTCCCACTACGGATTCTATATCCCCCGGAGCATAAGGCAGCACTGGCGTCTCGTCTATCTCATACGAGTGTCGTAAATGATAATACAACACCCGTAAGGCTGAATCGTGTCTTTGGATATACGCTGTGGCCGCATATACCGGACAGGCCGACAGGAGATGCATAAGCGTCTCCGGCGCCTGGCGGCAGGCCCTGCAGCTGGTATCAGGAACCTCGATACCCAAGACACTACTACGATAGACGAGTGTGTTAATTACACCATCTTGGCAAGCCATTATGAATCCCTCGGTCTCAGAGTTCAGCCCCGCTGACCTCAAAAAAGCAAAGGTCAGCCTTTCAGATAAGCCAAGCCCCTCTAGATGACGGTAGAAGAGACCATGCATTGGCTTATCCTTATGTAGCTGCAGAAGATGACGCGTTTCTGCAGCTTTAATTTATTATTAATATTATTATTATCTAGCTCTTATAACTGCCTGCATACGTCGTCGGTTTATACTATCAATAAAGTTGCAAATAACATCTTGAGAAATAATTTGCCATTCCTCCCGAAGTACTAAACGAAGCTCATTTACCGTAGCCAGGACTACTTCACGATTTCTGACTCGACTGCCAAGCATATCCCACACATGCTCTATGGGGTAAAGATCAGGCGAACTGTCCACTCACTAAGATTTATACCTAGGTCTTGGAGTTGATTCCTTGATTCCATCAGTGTACTGTTGTTAAATGATGATCCCGCAAAATTCGTATGAAGAAACCTGTCATCAATAGAAGTACAGATTAATTTTCTGCCACTACGCTGATTACTGCCAGTTTGTCTAAAACGATCGATTACTCTTTTGATGGTAGAGCGATGAATGTGAAGAATTCTTGCAGCGTATTCATAATTACGTCCATCTTCAACAAGAGCAGGAGCTTTTGCGCAATTTTCTGCACTTAAAACAAACATAGTAGGAGTGTAGGTCTTGCGTAAAGAAAAATCACTGTTAAACTGCTATGCGTTACTGTTATATTATTTTTCATTTTAAGAAATGATGGAAATTAATATTCAGTTAATTACTAGTAGTAAATAGTACCATGAACTTGAGCTTTTTTGTCGCATTTCGAATAAATGTTTGTGTAAACTTTGAGATTTGCCAATAAGTTTTATGCACGACCATCTTCTCAATACTTGACACCTTCACAAGTTTTCAATTTAACAGAGAGGACGATAAGGACATTTTACCTGAAAGGTCAAATGTTCTCTCACTGTCAAGTTGCCTATGAAAAGATCATCCTGCTGGACGTAAGCCGACCTGCTAGTCAGCGACTTCGGATTCGCAGGATTGCCGTTGACGTACTTCATCCCACTTACAGTTATGTTCTTTACAGTCCTGAAAGTCAAGGCGTTTAACAGGGTGGATTTGCCAGCTCCACTAGATCCTAAAATGGCGAGCAGTTCACCCGGACGCGCCACCCCACTAACTGAAAAGTAGATTATACAGGGTGATCGGAATTTTATGCAGGAAACTTCGAGGGCAGATAGATCTCTATAATATAGTAGGTGTTTGCCTTATAAACCTAGGTCTGGAACGGCCTCGTTGGAAAGACACAGGACAGGGTGTTAAAGTTGTTTAAAATAAAACGCGCCAGGAACAAATTGCACTTACCATAAACATGAATAAAAAATGTTCCGCATAAGAACCGACGGCAGATTGCTGACCTCAAAATAGAGCGATTAAGCCAAATATGCCTTGTCCAAAGTTGTTCCTTTTCGATCTGCAGGGTGTTAAAGGTGAAAAAATATTTTCGATTTTTTAAATATCTTGAGAATCTTCGAACGGATTGTTTTGAAAGTTGGTACACCTATGTTTTCTGAGGTGGTAATTACGAAAATGGTAACTATTTTGCAACCACATCTAGGATGCGCAAGTTGCAGTGTTTCGTCGGAGTAAACATATGTCAAACTTTATTAGAAATTATTAAACTACGTTCAATTCTAAATAAAAAAGATATACCTGTTAAAAATCGATAAACCGTTTTCGAAATAAGAACGATTTACTATTTCTTTACAAAATTATTTGTTTGAACGTTGTTTATTGTGCGATTGCAATAAACACTTTTTTACGAATTGCATACAATATTTTTTCTACGTTCATGCAAAAACCAAAACATGTTTTATTTAGATGGCACTAAGTCTACGAAAATATGACGTCGATTTGAAGGTTTATGTTTGTCATGATGACAAAACGCTGTAGTAGAATGACAGATGAATGCAATAAACATTTTATTGAACTAGTGCAGTAAAGAACCACTTTTTCACCAAATTTAGTTCAATAAAGATTTGTTTTTGCACGAACGTCGAAAAAAGTGTTTATTAGAAGAAATCAAACCATCAGTAGTAGGCTTTGTCTTTAAAATTTTACAGTAATAACACTATAAAAAAAAGTAAATTGTTCAAAATTGGCACCATTTTCTCTGAAACATAAATTTACTCTGTCTAATAAATAATGATTGTTTCTTATAACGTTGCTGTTCCCCAAAGAATATAATCACATTTGCTGAGCTCTGGCGATCATAGTGGCAAATTTTGAGGACCATTATTTTTCATCTAACCATTTATTTGAAAACTTAAAATTGAAAGGCTTTAACAGTGCCACTAAAATGAGGCGGTGCCTCCAACATGCCTAAGGAAAACCTTTAGTCTAAGTTACAACGGTAGATCTAAATCTTTCTGCAAAACGGTTGGAGAAATTCCAAATAACTTTCGCCATTTCATCGATTTGGCAAAATAACTGGTCCAATAACAATCAATAATACCGGCCCAAACATTTATCTTAAACTCGCGTTGAAAATGTCTACAAGTTATTGCATAGGGGTTTACATTGGAATATTCATGAGTTGTGAACATTTGTAAGTCATTCGTTGATCCAAATCTTGAGGCTATAGCTCTTGCAATTTTTGAATGTGATATGGATAGTATATTAATAATAATAATAATAATAATAATAATATTTATTTACAATGTAAATGTAATACAGAGTGAGAAAAAAATAAATTAATATTATCCAAATGCTTATTAAAATACATTGTAAAATGGAGCTAAAATCAATTAAAAAAAGATCAAGGTTTAGCCCCAAAAACAATAAACACATATTACAATAATGATTTAGTCTGTACTGAAAGGTACATCCATCAGTGGAGAGGAAACAAGAGAAATATAAAGACATGAAATAACGTAAATTTAACTAGGTATATAGATCAATGAGCATGACTAAAAATATGTTTTTAAATTTAGATTTAAAAACAGCAGGATTCGATAATTTTATATCTATTGGCACTGCATTATACAATTTGTAAACGTTATAAGAAAAGATCTATAAAAATAGCGGTCCTATGATGAGGAGGTGATATGAGACCTTTAAAACGTAAATTTAGTGTATGTACATCTGTCCGAAAAGCTATTTTGTTTATTAAATATGGAGGACATTTATAAAATAATATACTATGAAATAATACAACAGAATGAACCCTTCTTCTATTTTGCATAGTTATCCATTTAGCATCACCTAATTTATGAGATATAGGCATAAATTTCCTGATACCATAAATAAACCTTAAACAAGATTTTTGTACCTTTTCGATTCTGTGAATATCTACTTTGTCAAGGCAAGGTCCATAAACAGCGTCACAATAATTAAATTGACTAAGAACTAAAGCATCCGACAGTTGAATTTTAAGTTTACGTGATAAAATATGACGATTAGAATATAACATTTTTAGGTTACCATAAGCTTTTTGAATACATTTATTAATGTGCGATTTAAAACGTAAATCCGTGTCTAAAAGTAAACCCAAATTTCTAGCTACCTTTGTACACTGTAAATCCTCTCCTTCAATATTAACTTTGAACTCTTGCTCAATTGCATTCTTGTGTCTACCAAATATCATAACAGAGGATTTTGTTCCATTTATGTCAAGATGATGTTTTACAGAGAATTCAATCAAACGAGTGATATCAGCATTTAACATCATTTTAGCATACATTACCTCTTTTGATTGAAAAGATAAATAAATTTGTGTGTCGTCTGCATAAAAATGTACCTTACAATGTTGTAAACATGTATACAAGTTGCAAGTATATATACTAAATAAAAGTGGTCCAAGGATGGAACCTTGAGGTACTCCACATGACACGACACCCTGAAGTGACTTCCCTTTATCAGTTTCAACAAACTGAAACCTATTATTAAGGTAGCTATGTATAAGTTTGATAGAACTCTCCGAAAACCCAATGAAGTGTAAAATAGACAGTAACAGTTTATGATTAATTTTATCAAATGCTTTAGAATAATCCAAAAGCACAAGGGCAGTGGTTCTTCCCTCATCTGTAGCCCTAATAATATCATCAATTACATTCAGTAGCGCAGTTGTACAATTAAAACCAGCTCGAAATCCAGATTGTTGAGGCGGAAGAATATTATATTTATTCAAATGTTCACGTATTTGGCTATTCATAATCTTTTCAACAACTTTTGAGATAACTGGTAAAATACTTATAGGACGTAGGTCACCGTATGTTGTGGGATTTTCTTTTTTTAGTAGAGGAATAACGCGTGACACTTTGAATTTATCGGGAAATTTACAATCTAGCAAGCATGAATTTACAATATTGGTAAGAAACGGCAATATTCTCGAACAACTTAAAAGAATCATATTCAAGTTAATGTGATCAGACCCAGTAGCGAATGATTTAATTTCAAAAATTTTTTGTTTAACAATTTCCTCCGACACTGTACTAAAAACAAATAGAGAGTCAAAATTGAATTTCAAATTGTGATCATAGTATTGTAGAAGATCATTATCTACAGACTTCACATTGTTCGAGAATTGTAGAAAAGAATTATTTATATCATTTGGCTGATTTAAAAAATCTGGTAGCCTTGCAACCGTTCCTTTCGAATAAATACTAAGTTCATTTAAGTGTTTCCATAACATCCTACTATTACTGTGATTGTTATTAATGCAATATTCTAAGTATCTTTTCTTTTCACTTCGTATAGCAATGTTTGTTTGATTTTTTAGTTGTTTATAATAATTCCAATCAATATCACTTTTACTTTTTGCTTTTGAAAATGCTTTATCTTTTAACGCAATCATAGTTTTTATAGTATAAGTTAACCACCCTGGCTTTTTACTTTTTGTTATAATGCTTTTTTCAGGAGCAATAGTATCAAAGAGACCTAATAACAGATCATTAAAATATTGCACCTTTTCATCAACATTCTGCAAATATACCAAAGATTCAAATGGTGTTACTGTTAAAAGGTCATTTAATAAGTCTCGGTCAATATTTTTAAAATTTCTTATTGTGACCCTGTTTTGGTCCCTAGGTTCAATTGTATTATTAAATTTACAATACACTAAATAATGATCCGAAATATTAAAAATATCTTTGGTGCCACAAATATAATTTTTTTCAGATGTAGGTATCACTATATGATCCAAAAGCGTACTTGAATTTTTTGTAACTATGGTAGGTGATAAAATAATTTGTTGAAGATTAAGTGCATCTAAATTGTTCACATACCTAGAAACACTTTGATTTAATAAGTCTAATAAATCGAGATTTATGTCACCTCCAAATATAATTTCATTACAAGCCAGATCCAATATAGTGTTTTCCAAACAATCCAAAAAAATGTTAAAATTAGCTTTAGGTGGTCTATATAATGATCCTATGGCATAGGTTAATTTAGAAATTCTTACCTCAACCCAAATTTGCTCCAAATCTTCATGAGAATTTATATTTATAATTTTGTACTCCAAACTATCTCTTAAATAAATACCCACACCACCACCTCTAGAACCTCTATCCTTTCTTACCAGATTATAACCATTTATTTGTATTAAATCGTTAGATATATTATCTGATAGCCATGTTTCTGAAATACCTATAATGTCATATTTATCATGCTCAAGGAATGTTTTAAAATCTGCAAAATGTGCTACTAATGACTTTACGTTGAAAAAAGCAATCGAAAAATTTTTCATTTTACTCTCCACCGATAAGAATACATTAACATAAATAAACAAAAACAGACAAAATAAAGAGATACAATAATAATAATAGAAACAATAATTAACAACAACAGAAGTGATCTCTTCCTTTCTTCTCTACCTTTCTTCTCTTCCTCTTCCTTTCTTCCTTATTACATACTGCATATCCGGCAAACTAATTCTTTAATATATTAAATACATCATCCTCATTTTTCAAACAAATTTTCCGTCCATTAGCTTTTGTGTAGATATTTCCTTCAATTGTCCAGACGTTGCCTTTTCCAAGTTTTTCCATAGCAAACATTAATAGATCATATCTAGTTTTATCAACTCCTCAGTTATAAACATTTTACTTCCTTTCAATTTCTTTTTGTTATAGTAAACCAAATTACGCTGCATGACATTTGTAAATTTTACCAGCACAGGTCTTGATTTTATATTGTTACTTTTCTTGGATCCAATTCGATAGCAACGATC
This sequence comes from Monochamus saltuarius, assembly GCA_025584915.1. NCBI lineage: Eukaryota > Metazoa > Arthropoda > Insecta > Coleoptera > Cerambycidae > Monochamus > Monochamus saltuarius. Next base: position 10,139,325 of record CM046725.1, on the reverse strand, counting down.
AAGTGTAATATCTTCAATATTCAATTTTGATACCAAAATTCCTTTTATATGATTATCAAGATCTGTGTTAACATCTTCAGAAACACCATGTATTCTTAATTCTGTAAGCTTACATTTTTGTTCCAGATTTTCGAGTTTAATTTTTAAATCATTTCCTTCGCCCTGTATGTTATTCACTTTATCTTCTAAGTTATTTATTTGTGTTATCATGTTATCAATTTTACCACTTACTTTTTGTAATACTTTATCAGCTAGCTTGATAGAAAGACTCTCCAAAAAAACATCATCATCTACCAGTTCTTTTAAAATTTCTTTAGAAACTTCTTTTGCCAAATGTTTTAATTCGGATTTTTGCCTTTCTGTGAATCCCATTTTGGTAAATAGCAATAATGATATATTTATATAAATAAATATTTATCAACTGCCTTGTTCAGACAATTATAGTATTACACTTTGTTAACTTTTTCAGTAATTTCGATGAAAATACCCACACTTTAAACCACTTAAAACGTTTATAATAGCCGGAGCTGCAAATACGTGTCTACTCAGCACAGACAAACATTCGTATTAAGTTTAAGAAATCGGTTACAGTTCTTGATGATGTAGTTTCTGGAGATAAACGTTCAGAATTTATTTCCGGTTCATCTTCAACTATCTGCAAAATATTTTTTCATCGTGTACTCTTATAACACTAGGATATTCTGGGATATTATTGAAAAACTTTCCCGTCTCTCTAACCCGTGTTTCAACATCAGAAAATGTTTCTCTATGGAAAATCACTCGATTTGGAAATCTCAGACGATATTATCTTCCACACTTCTTCTACAGTTTCTTTCACAGAAACCTAGTAATATGTTAATTGTTTGCTGAATGTAAATTTTCCAGCCATTTTCAACGACAAACAGTAGTAAAAATAAAATAGTTGTTGTTTCAATTAATGCATTTTTTTTGAAAACCTTAAAGTTTTTTTTTAATTTAACAAGAGGAAAAAAGTGTTTTAAATTAAATTCTGTGCGGGATATTATCATTCTTTTTAAATTCGACCAATAGAAAAAATATAACTTCTATTATTTTAAAGAAATTTATCTGCCCTCGAAGTTGCCTGAATAAAATTCGGACCACCCTGTATACCAAATGAGTATTCGTTTGCTTACCGTTTTTCAAAATGTGTTTTCCTTGAGTTTCTTCGATAGTAGCAAAACTATCGCCACAACAGATATACTTCCTTCTATAACTTTTCCTAGCTGTTGTAAAAACATTGATATTGTTCCAGGTGTATGTTATTGTTTCTCCAACAGGTATTACCTTACCAATAGGACCACAATCTGTCCCATAAAAAGGATTTCTTATTGTACTCAGTTTCACAGATAATGATAATGAGTTGCTGTTTCCCTAGAACAACAGAATGAACAGTTATTAACTCTATTTACAAGTAAAATTTTATATATATAAAAAAATAAGAAAGACAATAAAAATTATAAGAAATTTTATAATTATACAAGGTGGTTGTAAGGGTGGTGCCATAAATTTAACTACGTTTTCTAGACTCCAAAATAAGATAAAAAATATAAATAAATATGTATCGTAAAATACTTAAAAAATTACTATTATCTGATTCTGATCATTTCTTCCAGTTTTAAATGCTGTTGATGGATTTATTAGCAAAGAGCAAGCAGACTAAAAATATGATGCACATCCATTATCTAAGCTTACATTTTGTGTTTCTACTGTCTGGGAGTCCCTTTTCGATGATCCTGCCAAAAGTGGCACTTTTTCTTCATCCATTTTATGAATACAGCACTTCTCTTGGTTAAATCATGCACATTTATAAACAAAACTGGCTCACGTATCATCAACACAGTGTATTTAATTATTTGATTAAGATAATTTTATCTTCGCAAGAGCTAATAAGTGTGTTGTCTCTGTTTGCATAAACTGAGAGTCGACTGTGTGGCAATGCAGTTAATAATTAAAAAATGCCCTGTAAAACGAGACATATCCTAGGTAGCCGGTTCATTGATCATATCGCATGACACTCCCTCTAAATCAACTTATTTACGCCTGACAGGTCTGTTCCGCCATTATACCTGGTGATTTTTACAGGGGTTGCAGAAATTGAGTGAACTTATTTAAGAATAATACTGAAAGTTACTTCCAACTTATCTAAACTGACTATTTTAAATTTACAGATAGTCAAAAAATGTATAGGACCTATTCTATGGTTAAAATCAAAGTAATTTTATTAAATAAGCATAGGGCCCAAGGGCGTAGTATCCCATCTTGATGAAAAAATAAATTTAAAATTCATAGCTTATAAATTTCTTGCAATTTTTTAGTATGTTGCAAAATATAAAATTTGCAGCCTACGTAAAGTATCATGACATTTTGTAGGTACAAGTAAAAGTATAATTGTATAATCATGCAACGAAATTGGTTTTCATATACTTCATCGCATTCTTATAATTTTTTTCTTGTGCACATTTTTTGTATCCCTAGCCGTTTAAAGACAAATTTGATATTCTTAAGGGGTACGCCACTGGTACTTTACGTCAGTTACAAATTTAATATGTTATACCTAACAATACCAAAAACACATACCCTAAATTTGCCAAAAATACCATAAAGGTGTGAAGTTAGGAGTTATGAATTATAAATTAATTTTTTTTTCAACTTTGAATACCCTGTATCTCGGAAACAGCGTCCTATGCTATTTAACAAAATTATCTTAATTTTAACCATACTCTCTGGCTTTTTTGCGCGCAATTATGAAACACACTGTATACATTAAAATATGCAGGGTGTGTCACGACAACAACCGTTAAACATACCACGAAAAAAAATCCAAATTGGGTGAAAATTTGTACACAGGGATTTCTCGAAATAATGCAATGCTACTTCTAGTTATACCGATAATCGATTTTTGATATTAAATGAAATATAATTTTTGAAAAGAATGTCAAAATTATTCAAGCTGTTTTCTAAAGATTAAGGTTTTCGAGATAATTTATGTGAGATTTTTGACAGACACGTTTAAAAACGCTTTATATATTGCGTATATTTTTAGTAATAACTTTAAATGGAATAAATGTATACCAGTTGTTTGACTTTTCATACATTTTGAAAAGTTGTATTACAACTTGGTTAACAAATGTTTATCAGAGGGGCATTGAACTGACGCTTTTAAAATTACTAAAATCATTCCAATGCATAAAAAAAGAGATTCGGACTGTACCCACAATTACAGGCCTCTCTCCATAGTGCCAGTCTTGTCAACAGTTTTTGAACTTATTATTAAAGAAAAGTTCACATCTTATCTCGACTCTAAACACTTGTTGGATGCAGTTCAATATAGCTTTCGGAAATCAAAATCTAATAGATGCAATTGCTGATATTTTGGGTACGGTTGTGTATGGTTTGGCTGCAGGTCATTCAACTGATGCAGTTATGTGCGATCTAACTAAAACATTCAACTCTGTTTCAATAGATACACTTATTTCCAAACTCGAATATTATGGTATAAGATCACTAGAGTTGGATCTATTTGTTTCTTATCTTACGAACAGGAGGCAGTACGTCAGATGCAGTGTGGTTGATGCTAATCTATTACCGACAACATATGGTGTACTTCAAGGTTCCATTTTGGGACTGACTTTGTTTCTCATCTATATAAATGATCTTCCCCGTGCGATTGATGAACACTGTGTTTTGTTCGCTGATGATACAATGATTTTGTCGGCACAACCTTTATTACAGACTAAAGACTGGTTCTTGGCAAATTACTTCAAATTAAACGAATCAAAAACTCGTGTTTGCTTCACTTCCGATAAATGGGCTGCTAAAACGCCATCAGTTAAATTGCTAGGTTTAATTCTTCATTCACACAAGTCGAATATTTAAGCTCAAAGCTATCGACCCAAATATTTGCAATACGACAGTATATTGTATATCTCAAAATGTGCTTTAATCCGTTTATTATTCACTAGTGAGTAGCCATATAAATTATGGTATAGTCTTTTGGGGTATTTCTATCAATGTAAGTAGAATATTCAACATGCAAAAAGCCGCAGTACGAATACTTATATAGTAATGTTCCACCTGGTACTCATTGTCGACAAATATTTACAGATCTGAAGATTCTACCGTTACCATGTATGTATATTCTAGAAACATTATCTTGTATTCATTTTAATTTAAATACTTTTAGTACCCATGCTAGCAATCACAGATATAATACTAGGCATATGAATGACCTGATAATATATTATTGTAGAACTAGGACGATTAAAAAAAATATGTTAGATTTGCGACTCTACAATGTTCTGGTAAACCGTTTTACTCATTGTGATGTAAAAATAATGAACATACATTCGCTCAAAGTTTTCACCAAGAATTATTTATTGGAGCATTATTTTTATAGTGTGTGAAAGAATTTTTTACATGACTGAAATGTATCATGTTTAATCTTGATATTTTGTTACCAGACTCTCTGGCATCACATGTACTGTTGCATATAAATGTTGTCAATAAACCCCATGAGTATGAGTGTTCGTGAAGCTTCAAGGCTAGTAGTTTTAAATTCTGCACCTGTCAAACATTTCACAAAATGTCAAATCCCTCAAAAACATTAATACTTAGACGTGAAGGAATAGAATAATTTTGGATACAATTTTGCCAATATACACGGTTTTTCATCGAAAAAAAAATACGAAATTGACATCAATTTCTGGTATAGTCGAAAGTGCCAGATTCATGGCATCGTTTTCATGAATATGACAAACGAATCCTCGTCGTGAATTTTTTAATAAATAGTCATATGTTACGGATATTTAGTTGCTTCATTTTTAAATAAATAAAGTTTAATTTTTATCTGAAGTATTCGTAGTGATATCTGTGAGCATATAACTGAAGTCCGTGTCATTTGGCAAAGAGATCTGCTCATGAAATGTTGATAATGTTCTTATATGTAACAAGATGGCACTAGTTACATACTACTAATTAAATCTGATTTAAATAATAAATTAACTCTTATTAACTTAACGCTTATGCAAATATAAGTCAATTAAAAGAAGAGATAATAGTTTAGTTATAATATTCTAAAGCAACTTGCGACCTCTGTTATTCATGATGTTAAACTACCCTATTGATTTTCTGCTGCTCAGTCTTGATTCTAAACTATACAGGGTGTTCTGAAAGTCCGTCAGGAAACTCCGGGACGTGATTCTACGGATTAAAATAATATCAGTGTGTCAAGAAATTTTCTTTAGTTATTTTTATTTTTCATTTTAAATAATTTATTAAATCAAGTTCGATTATTCTCTCATTTGGCACACCCACTAAGTAGATCAAGCTCTATTGGACCAGTCAAAGAAAAGTTTTATTATGCGCCGCTAGAGGGCACTTTACCTAAAACTCAGAATTAGTTTTATTCATATTTTTTTTCTTGCTAGACATCACAGAAATTTAAACATTATTGAAATGTAAACAATATCAGAAAAAGTTCTGTACTCTTTATTCAAGCCGATAAATGTAACCGTTTAGCAGGAAATCGTCATTAAAGTTTTATTAAACATCAAATTTTAATAATTCTTTCTGTAATTAATCAAGTTGCCATGCTTCAAATAAATGTCATTAGTAATATTTATGTTACAAATTGTAACGATAATTGCTTAAAGCAGGTATAAGTTTGATTTTCATTGGCCTACTTTACTCCCGAGTGTTTGAAAAAACTAAATGTGAAATTATGGAGACCAATTGAATTAAACTAATTAAACAGTCGTTCTGAATAAAAAATCACTTTAATTACAAATTCGTATGAATAAATGCTGCCATAATATTTATTTATTTATTTTTCAATTTAGTTTAAATTAATTGGTTTGAATAAATCCATCATAGTAATTGTGGATTAGAAAAGAAGTATTAGAGATAAATACAGATAACTTTATATCGGGTGAAAGGTAATGAAATGTGTTATCTGGTGACGTGAAATATGTGGGTTCCATTTGAAAAAATCAAGTTATCCATGATTAAAGTTTTCAAAATTAGAGCGACGATATCAGCCATAACAAACAGAGTTCATAATTGACTTTCTAGCTCTTGATAGTATGGAGGGTGGTCAATAATTTCCCCCAATCACAGCCTCCTATGGTGCCGCCCACCTCTGATATTCAACTGTTTCTAGACAAAATATCGAATAACGTTCAAACGCCACATGAAGTGACACTAGAATTGACTGAGGAATCCAAATATGCAATAATATACAGGGGTTCCATTAAAAAAAACTTTAATATGAATTACCCTGTATATGGCTAGGAATTTCAGTAAAAATATTTTTAGTTTGTAGCCACAGCAGATTTTAAAAATATATATCAGTATAACGACAATTTTCCGTCTACACACTATCATCTCTTAGTTCGTTTTTAATATGTGATGAGCATTGGAGCTTGTCAAAAATTCCTATTTGGGAAAATAAGTGAGATTTACGAGTACATTTAATTTAGTTGTAGATCAAAAATGCTTCGAAAATCTGATGTAATTGTTTCTATAGAAAAATGTCCACCGAAATATTCGTCATCCACTACAATTCTAAAATGTAAGAACAAGTATGGAAGAGAAGTGTCTTGCGACGAAGCTGTAGATGGAACTTACTTATCCTACAACTGTATACCTTCTATGAAACTCCGTTTGACTATAAGAAGGCCATACTCTGCTTAGCTGGCACTTGGAACTTTCCGAACCCAGTTTGTCAACCAGGTTAGTGATATTCTATTTATATTTGTGTGAAACAGTTTCCGTATCTTCCTTACATGATTATTTGGCCATAGTGTGTGGTAAAAATCGACAAAGACACTGTAAAACTAGCCTTTAGAGGGACATCGAAGGAAAAATGATAATATCCTTGGATCATTGCAATATTCCAAAAAGTACGCAATGAGTTTAACAACATATGTGGTGGAGCCCTGGTAAGCCAAAGAAATGTCGTATCTGGTGAGATTTATTCTTCTACGTGTTCATTTGGACTTAAGTACGATTTTCATTTCAGTCGCTCATTGCGTCGCAAATGATTTTGGAAATGGGCTATCTCCGGAAGCACTCGTGGTACAGGAAAATATTATAGTAAGTTTAAAGATCCTAGAGATGTGGCAATTCCATTATGTGGCTATTGCTACCGAACTTCTGTTTGCTTTTATTATTCTTCTATTAATTTCTTGCTCCTCATCAGCACCCCAAATACACATATTCTTGAACTTCTTCAAAGACTTAATAACGTTCAGTGAAGTAACTCAACCGTTTGCTATCAGGATTTGACCAATATACATCTTCAAGCAGGAAAAATAGAAGTAGTAAGACCAGATAAATAGACAATACATTCCTAATGACAATTTTACTACATTTGCAGGTAGCTGAATGGGGAAGACTGAAACAGGAGAGTATCCTGATGAACTGAAAACTCTAGAAATCCCTTACAAATACAGAAACAACTTGTTCTCAAGAACTTCCCTTGAGTTGTACAACACACATGACAAGATCTGTGCAGGCTTTGTCAAGCAAAGCAAAAGCATCTGCACTGACGACACTTGTCGTGCTTGTACTTCAAAAACCCAGAAGACAACCGATTCTACATCCACGGTGTAGTCAGTATAGCTCCTGCTGAAAAGGGCGACTGCAATCCTCAGCAAAACTCTCTCTATACAAAAGTAGCTCGTTACTATGACTTTGTAGACATTTACAGAAAATATGCAGCCTCCAGGCCCTTGAATTTGAATAATCGGCGTTTCTTCTATAAGTATGGAAACGGTAAAGCACATCAACAATTTATTGGCATTCACAAGTTCGGTAAAATACCACAAGAAATTACTACTTTTCGGGAACTAGCCCATGCGAAAGAGTATAGTGGGCGCTGCTTACGCAGAACGCACGTTGCTGGTGCGCTCTGGTAGGAACATAACAATGTTTAAACAACATGAGGGAAGTTTTCCGCGGTCGCGGAGGACTATATCGAAGTCGAACATCGGCAATGAAATATTTTCAAGCGTTTCCTGACTTTCAAATAGGTAGAGTAGATAATAATATTGTTAATTTTACGAAAAAAGAGGAATGTGGAGAGAGTTCAATTGTATTAATTGTTAACCATAAATATTTCTAATATGTAAAAATTTCCTGTTGTAGTTTGTAGGTGTAATGTAATAAAATCAGTTTGATGTATTTTTTAAGCTCCATTGTTTTGTGTTTACCTAATGTCATTGTCAATATTAATTACCAATTTGATTTAAGTTATTACCTGGAACGTTGTATGGCAATGAACTTTTTCTGCTTAAGATATTGTCTGAAGCTTTTTGAAGTATTTTTCTGCTTAGACAGTAAAGATATACCTTTTAAGCCTGTCAAGAGTCATTAAAAAGCCGCTTTTAATGTCATTCCAGAACAAGTCCACTTTTTCTGCCTAGGCAGTAAAATACACATTTTAAAGCCTGTCAAGTGCCATTAAAAGTCTCTTTTAATGTCATTTGAAGAAAAAAGAAATTTAATATGCCTCTTTCCAGATCTGTGTCTTTAAAGGTTGAACTACTGTGTGGGATGACGAACAGAAAAGTGTATATTCCTATCTTGACGACAAGTGGGTTAGTCACGAAAGTAAAAACACTGTCTGGATAAAGGCAAGTATTTAACATAAGAATTATTTTACAGGAAATAACTCTTTTTCATTAGGGTGCTTATGTGAAAGACAATGGATTCTTAGGAGTGAATTTATGGCGTATAGATGGAGATGATGTTCACGGTAAATGTGCATCAAAACAAATTTTGCTGAAACACGTTCACGGAGGTCTAGGCAACCATCCCAATTTTGATTAAAATGTAATTATATTTTCTGTTAGTCATAAGAAAGTGCTTTTATTTGTTAACTTTATGGCGGTATCATTAAAAATAATTTACAAAATTAAAATTTATTATAGCGCCAAAACAGTACAATTGTATGCCATTATATGTAAACAAATTTATGATAACTAATTATGATAATTACTTATTCACTGAAATTTCTATTTACTGATAACCTAAAGTTCACAGAAGTCTCAACTATTTCCTATACAATTTCGATTAAGAGGCACCTGATTTTGAGTTATCACTAAACAATATACTAAAGTACGTATTCGGGAAGGCCAAGACCAGTCCTTCTCCACCTATGAGAAGAGACAAGCCACGGAGCGAACAAGCAACTTATGGTGAAAATTTTCATATTTCGAGTCAGTGTTTTGTGTAGTTATAATTTATAAATAATATGTTCTCAATCACATATGCAGGCTTATATTTACTCGGTAAGTTTTATGATTGTCAACAATAACGAGTTTCATTAGATTATAGTATGTTAATGGAATCTAAATGATAATACAATTTGTTGCTTATAAAATTATTTATTCAATTACTGTTGCATCTAATACAATATTTTTACAGTTCAATTATTCGCGTAATTTTGTTTATTGTGTTCATTATAATTCCAAGTTTATATGCCATAAATATTTATATCTAAGCTCGGGAACTGGAAACAAGTATTGTTTTCTTTTTTTAGCTACTTTACATTTTCGAATAACCTCATGTGAGGCCATACAACCAGTATATTTAAAACGAAATACCAGGCAAAGTGGAAGCGATGGGTAAGAATAATATTGTTTACACTTTATACGAAACCAGAGAAAATAATTTTTATTACATCATTGTTATCGTTATGATTTGAATACTTATAGAGTCACCTGTGAGCTACCTTTGCACCCTATTAGTGGCAAATGGTCAATTGTTAATGGAGATGGTAGACCTGGTGACCGCGTAAGCAAGAACACTGTCTTGAAATTTGAATGTGATCCAGAGTACAAACTATCAGCCCGTTCTTCGTTTCTAATTTGCGATGAGAGTTGGAATATATCCAAAGTTCCAGTTTGTGAAAGTAAGTGGTATTAGCGGTAACAGATTATTTTATTTTCCATACGTAAACTTAACATTTTTTAAATGATGAAGGAAAATGTCCTGGAAAATACTCAACCTCCACCACCACCCTCAAATGCGAAGACAAGTATGGAAACGTGGTACCATGCGATGAAGCAGTAGATGGAACTTACCTATCATACACATGCGCTCCCTTTTTCGAAACTCCTATAGGTTACAAGAAGACCACCCTGTGTGTTGACGGTACTTGGAATTTTCCTAACCCTATCTGCCAACCAGGTAATATTTCTATAGCTTTGCTACAATCTTGATTTTCATGTTTTTACTTGGTTGTAGTGTGTGGCAAAAAAATAGACAATGACGTAATAAAGCTAATTGTTGGAGGAACAGTGAAAGAACAAAGGGAATATCCTTGGATAATTGCCCTATTCCAAAAATTTGGGAATGATTTTAATAATGTGTGTGGTGGAACACTAGTAAGCCAGAGAGTTATTATAACTGGTAAGTAAATCCGAGGACCGCTTGAAGAAGTTGAAGACTGTGTTTAATCCACAAATCTTTAATTTTAGCTGCCCATTGTGTAACAAATGATTTTGGGGACAAACTGAGACCAGAGCAGTACATGGTTGGCGCAGGAAAGTACTACAACAAGTTTCATGATTCTAGAGATATTCGAGTTCAATATTCTGAGGTAGAAGAAACTAACTTTGCATATTTTATTTACAATACTATAATAATAATTCTAGATAGCACGAATTGTCATAAAATCAGGGTATAAAGGCGCAGCTCAGCGTTTTCTATCAGACCTAGCCTTGCTGATAACTAAGGATCTGATTACTATAAACGAAGTAGTGCAACCTATTTGTTACCAGGATTTGCCCAACATACATCTACAGGCAGGAAAAATAGGAGTGGTAAGTCCAACAATTTATTCATAGATAATGACTGATGAAATAATTGATCTCGTTTTAGATAGCTGGATGGGGAAGACAGAATCTGAAAACAACCGGACGAATTAAGAACCCTGGAAATTCCTTTCAAACACCAAACTACTTGCGCTCAGGAGCTTCCCTCTGATTGGGCTCTTAAATTTAACACTATCGATAAGATTTGTGCTGGATTCTATAATCAAAATAAGAGCGCTTGCACAGGCGACAGCGGTAGTGGATTGTACTTCAAAAATCCAGAAGACAATCGATATTATATCCACGGTGTGGTAAGCATTGCTCCTGCAGAAAAGGGCGACTGCAACCCTCAGCAAAACTCTCTCTATACGAGTGTGGCTTACTATTATGAATTTGTGGATAGAGAAACCACCAAGCAGTACGTACAACAATGCTCTCTACCTGAATATCCCAGCCATGGAAAATGGGTGGTACCAAAACAGAATAAGAAACCTTGTGATAGTGTTCCATCTAACACTATTCTGAAAGTGGAATGTGATGAAGGCTACGCGCTTTCTTCTAGTAATGCCTTTATTGACTGTCAATCGGCATATGCAATGCCTCAATGTAAATGTAAGTATAATTATTTTTAACGTGTTATTTTATTTCTTCTTCGATTTGTTTCAAAAATTAGACCTTTGAAAGCGTCTTTGAAACATTATAATACTTTTGTTACAGTACTGTGTCCAAATCTAAATTTCCCAAAAGGCACCATCTACAAGTGCAATAACTTAAGAGGGGAAGAAATAGACTGCTCTAAAGCCATGGACGGTAGCAGCGTCACCTACTCTTGTCCTGAGGGTTACAGAACGCCACGTGGTGTTAAAAAAGTTGAATTTTGTAATAACGGATCTTGGGGACTTCACAAACCTGAGTGCATATTAGGTGATAGAACAGAGCAAACTTCCAGTTCTGAACAGAAGAAAGTGGTGTGTACTTACGCAAGTTGGTACGCATTTGATAAAGTTCATCCAGAAGATCTGAATGTGACTTTGTGTACTCATATCGTTTACTCGTTTGCTGGTTTTGTGGGAAAAGGAGATGTTAAGGCTCAGAACGAACATTTTGAAGTTGATTTACTTCAGAAGGGTGAGTAACTGATTGACTCTAAGGTATAGTCTACTAAATCGTTATACTATTTAGGAAAACTAAATTTTAATTTTTAAATTGTTTAGGTCTGTTCCGAAGATTTACTGATTTGAAGAAGAAAAACAAGGATTTGAAAGTCCTGCTGAGCATAGGTGGTACTGATGGCGCAGATTCCTCACTTTTTTCGAATTTGGTGAATAATGAGAACAAAAAGATTACATTTATACACAGCGCCTCGTCTTTTATTGAAACCTATGACTTCGATGGAATGAACATCGAGTGGTTCTTTCCTAGAGATACAGACCAGGTATAATCACACTGGAAAGCAAACAGCATACAGAGACTAATACGAATTTTGTAGACTTTTCTTTTGATTTCTAACCTCATTAAAAATTTCGATATAAACTTTTACAATTTTTAGGTGAGTTACACGAAATTTCTTCAAGATCTTAGAAAAGAATGCGATGAAAAAGGATGGCTTCTGACTGCTACCGTTTATTCTATTTTAGATGAGACTGGATATGATGGTAAAGAAATGAGTAAGTAAGTATCTACCTAATAAGAATATATCACCAGAAATTATATATTAAAAAAATAATCTAATCAGAAATTAATGTTGTTTTAGGGTCTTAGACTTTATAATTTTAAGAACCTACGATTACTACGGACCTTGGAGTCCCTACACGGGTCAAAATTCCCCTCTTTATGCATCGTCGGTAGAAAATAACTGGGAAAAAAACAACTTAAATATAGATGCAGGTGTGAAGAACTGGCTAAAGAATGGCGTACCGAAATCGAAGATTATTATAAGCATCGCATTCTATGGCAGATCTTTTACTTTAAAGGATAAAAAACAAAATGGGTTGCATGCACCTTTCACTGGTGTTGGTCTAGGAGATGGATTTCTAAGATATTCAAAGGTGACAATTTATTTGGTTGTACAATAAAAAGGTTTAAATTATTTCTTTCTGTAGATGTGCACTATTAGAAACTTCAAAAATTGGACGTCAATTTTTGATGATGAACAGAAGAGTATATACTCGTATCATGGCGATCAATGGATTGGGCATGAGAGCAAAGATACTATCAGGATAAAAGTAAGTAGAGTAACTGAGTAGAGTATCTGCATATTTTATAATAATTAATAATAATAGGTATTTATTTCTCCATAATAGTTGTGTGCAAAAAAATATATATAATATATATGAATACAATAAAGAAATAAGATCAGATGAACCTTTAGTACGAAAAGATTCCCTGTTTTCCTTAAGCAAAAAACAAATCAAAATTATAACTAAGTAATGACAGCACCATGATTTATATAAATTAAATAAAATAAATGTAAAGATAAATAAATTGACCAAATGAAGTGTAGGTAGAGGAAAATACTTGAAATAATAAATAGTAACTAACGAAAAGCAAGGCTATTACATTGGCTGTGAAAGAGATCTTGTTTCAATTTTGGTTTAAAACGAAGAACAGACATTTTTTTTTAAGATGACAAAGAATTATAAAGTTTAGTTATTTGGTAAGAGAAGGAACGCTGAAACTGTTGCGTTCTGTGAATTGGAGGTGTAAGTCTACCTTTAAATCTTATATTTAAATTATGTACATCAGTTCTGTATGTTATTTTATGATAAAGAAAGATGGGTGCTTTATAGTTTATGATTTTATGATATAAGCAAGCAGAATGCAGCAACCGCCTATTAGAGATATTGAGCCAGCCTACGTCTGACAATTTATGAGAAATATGTTCACGTTTCCTGATTCCATAGATAAGTATCAAACAAGCATTTTGAACCACTTAAATACGTCGAATGTAATCAGAGTCAATACAGGAGCCATAAATGATATCTCTGAAATTAAATCTGAATAATACTAAAGACTCTGTCAAAATAATTTTAGCTTTCTTATTTAACTAATGTCGACAATTGTAAATTATCTTGAGATTAGTATAGGCCACACGGATAAATTTGCTAATATGAGCTTTGAATATGAGGGAAGTGCCAAGGCTCTTAACTTCATTACAAAAAATAATATTTTGATCATCTAGATTCAGCTTTATCAACTCATTAATATTATGTTTAGATCTCGCGGAGTAAACGCTATTGATACAGGTTAGGCTGGATAAATATGTAGAGCATTCCTCTTTGAAATTTGAAGCAGATTCTCAAGGTCGCTATTCAAAGAAAATTTTGCTTGTGGAATGTCTGACAACTGAAATGAATGATAAATTTGGGTGTCATCGGCATATAAATGAATATTACAAGATGCAACTACTTTTGGAAATTCACTTGTATATAATGAGAAAAGAAGCGGGTCGAGTATTGAACCTTGTGGAACTCCGTTAGACTCTAATAGAGAACCAGAAACCTGGGATGCTATTTTTACTATTTGACTTCTATTCGTTAAGTAATTAAAAAAAAAAATAATAAGGAAAGAACATCTAAATGTATCTATTTCAGAATAGCTAATAGTAAATTATGATTCAAAGTGTCAAACGCTTTAGAGAAGTCAATTAGTACTAATACTGTTGCATTCTTTTTGTCCAGTTCTCTAAATATGTCATTAGTTATGTTCAATAAAGCAGCTTCACAACTGTGATGGGGCACCTAAAGCCAGACTGTATATCCGGTAATAAAGAAAAATATTCTAATTATTCTATGCTTCATACCTAGTATTAGTAGAAGTCAACGGATATCTAACCTGCATATTGATTTTGTACAGAAGTGTGTAATTTATAAAAACGTTAAAGTTCCTGGTAGGATAATATTTCTAATTGTTTCAATACAAACTATAAAAGGTATAAGAATAGGAGGTGTTCAAAATAGAAGATGTTACGAATTGTGTAAACATTATTTATTTTTTCAGGCTGCCTATGCTAAAGACAATGGCTACCTGGGTGTAAACGTTTGGCCTGTTGACGGTGATGATGTCTATGGAAAATGTGGTACAAAGCAAATCTTACTGAAATATGTCCACATTGGCCTAGGGAATCTTGATTCTGAAGATTAACAATTTTTATTAATATTGTAAAACGCAAATATGTACTTATATTAATCGAATTATTTAAAATAAATACGGTTACAAAATACAAAAAATTTGAATTTAATATATTGGGGGAAATTTATGTGGTCTTTAAGTACAATGCTATTAATAGCGATTTGACACGCATTTCGTATCATCGCACCGAGATTGCCTGAACCACTATTCACTAACCAGTCAGACTGGTAGCTTCATAAGAATAAAAGAAAACAATTTTATTATCTTGACCTTGTCATTAGTGTTTTGGAAACAAATATAACTAATTGTTTGTAGTTACCGTAAAGTGAATAGATTTTATAATGAAGAATGATCGTCTCAAGACTGTTTTTCTTTATTTTTACTTATGCATTGGTAAGTTTTCTTACGTTACATATTAAAAGACAATTAAGTTTAAAGAAAGAAATGTTGTAGAAGGATGTCAGCTGTTTCAAGTGCCGCCTGCTGCCAAAAACAGGATAGTGCATCGTACTACGAGATTTGCCAAAAACGATAACTTGTAAGTATTATAAGGAGTTACTGACCTCAGTGTCACATCCATGCACTGTTAATGCTAAATTTATAATTTTTATCACATTAAAAGTTAAGTCATTTAAACATTATTTTATCAAAATACACTGCTGTTAATTGTTATTAATTAGCTAGCTCTATTTGTCTTAAAACAAACAGAAAAGATCTTGGAAATATCTCTGTATAAGAAAATATTAAATTCAATGTTAAAAAACAGAAAAAAATATGAAATATTTAGTTTAGTTTTATTAAAACTCCTCTTTGTTAAATTCAATCAGTTTTAATTTTATATTGTGTTTTTATGAAGCCAATTCCGTGAAAAGTGAGATATAAAAAATGCAATGTTGTCAGATTGATATTTTTTTCACAATTCTTCGAATTTTTTAATTTGAAAATAAAGCTTCTATTAAAATAGAATATAAATTATGCTTTTGTACTGCAGGATTTCTTGTACGCTTCCATCTTATCCAGAAAATGGAAGATGGTCTATTTTTGGAGGCACTGCTAGTCCAGGGCAGCGAGCAAGTGTAAACACTGTTTTAAAATATGAATGCAATACTGGCTACAAAATTTCGAGCCCAACCCCTTATGTAGTATGTGACCAAAATTGGGATTCCTCAAAATTGCCAGAATGTGAAAGTAAGTAAGTACTAATATTGAAAATTGTACAGTTAAATATGCATCCCAGATTTATTTCTAATCTGCTGCTTCTTCAAAATTCATCGATGTTATAGACACGAATTGTTATATTAAAATATACAACCTTAATGTTTAGAATTGTGTTCTCCCATATATTCAACAACTACGACAACGGTGAAATGTGTGGATAAAAGAGGAAACGAAATAAACTGCCAAGAAGCTACAGAAGGCAGCGTTCTCACTTACGTGTGCGCTCCGTTTTTTGAAACACCTTTTGGATTTAGAAAGACCTTACTGTGTCTGGACGGAACGTGGAACTATCCTAAACCTGTGTGTGAACCAGGTAAAACAAATATGACATAAACTTTTAAATAAAAATGCTGACGTCCCTCACGGAGCAATTTCGAGCCCACTGATGCTGGTAACATTAACTGTATGCTTTACTTGATTCTAGTATGTGGAAGAAAGGTGAACGACGATACTGTTCCGTTAATATATGGTGGCAAGATTCAATTAGGATTGGAATATCCTTGGGTTGTGGCACTGTATAAGAAAGACAGTGATACGTATACAAATATATGTGGTGGGTCCTTGATTTCTCAACGAGTAATTTTAACTGGTTAGTACAACACATTTTTAAATATATATTAATAGACAAATTGCTATTTTGTTGTTCTTAGCTGCTCACTGTGTAACAAATGAATACGGCGAGTCACTTCCAAAGGAAAATTACATCATTGCCGCTGGGAAGTTTTACAATAATTTTAATGATTCTAGAGACGTGCAGGCTCAATACTCACAAGTAAATATGAGGAAGCAAAGTAGAGGTAATAGTTTAATTCTTGAAAACACAAGATTATTTTTAGATTTCCCGTGCTATTATCCATGACGGCTACAAAGGAGACCGCAGGCGTTTCTTTTCCGATATAGCCCTACTCATAGCAGTTAAATCTTTCACGTTGACCTATTTGGTACAGCCGATCTGTTTCAATGATGTCAACAACATCCATCTCCATGCAGGCAATATTGGAGTGGTAAACAATATTTGAAATAATTGATAATATCTTCTACAAGACTCGTTTTTCTAGGTGTCTGGATGGGGAGTTAAAGAAGACGGTCTACCTTCTGAAGAACTCAGAGTATTGGAAATCCCTTATAAATATGAAACCACTTGCGCTCAAGAACTTCCGAAGGAGTGGGCGGATAAATACAACGCTATCGACAAAATTTGCGCGGGATTTTTAAACAGAAACATGAGCGTGTGTCGAGGAGATAGCGGAAATGGGTTGGCTGTCAAGAATCCTGAAGACAGCAGATATTACATACATGGAATCGTTAGTATAGGTCCTTCAGAGAATGGGGAATGCAACATCCAACAAAACTCTCTCTACACTAAGGTAGCATTCTATTATGATTTCATCGATAAAGAATTAAGTAGATATAATGTAGAAGAGTGTTTATTACCTCCTTTTCCCGAAAATGGTATATGGAATATCAATGGGGTTGAGAAGAAACCTGGAGAGAATGCTCCTTCTGATACAGTATTGAAAGTGAAATGTAATGAAGGATTTACCTTGTCATCAGATATTTCCGATATTCAGTGCAAACAAACGTTTAACATGCCAACTTGCCAACGTAAGTATAAAGGATATCTTCGACTACTTTTAATGTATTCTTTATTACAGCGACTTGTCCAGTCCTCATTTTTCCCCCATCCACTGTAATCAGCTGTACAAATCAAAGAGGTGGAGTAGTAAGTTGTTCCAAAGCCACCGATGACACAATATTGACATATACTTGTCCAGAAGGATACCAAAGTTCAAAAGGTCCCACAGGAACCAGTAAATGTGTTGCTGGTTCTTGGGAAGCCCCAGTACCAAAATGTCAACAGGTTAATACGCAAGGAGAAAGTGTTGATCAACCTTCTGTTAAAGTGATATGTACCTACGCAAGCTGGGAAGCGCATAATGGAATAAATCCGGAAGATTTTAACGCCAGTTTATGCGATTACGTGAATTACGCGTTTGTTGGTCTGTCGCCAAGTGGAAAATTGAGAGTTCAAGACAGACCCTTGGATATTGGAACAAGCAATAATGGTAGGTATGTCAAAAATTATTGCGCCACAAAAAATATAATCCGTATCATTTTAGGTTTATATCACAGAGTCACTGAAATGAAAAAAAGAAATAAAAACTTAAAAGTTCTATTAAGTGTAGGTGGTTCTGGAGCAAGTAATGCTTCTCTGTTTTCTTCTATGGCAGCGAATCCTTCTAAACGATCAACTTTCGTAGAAAGCGCTAAACAATTTCTTCAAACATACAATTTTGATGGCTTAGATATAGAATGGCATATTCCAAACGTAGAAGACAAGGTAAGATATAATTCTAACCCAATTCCATCTGAACTTTATAAATTATGTTTATGCAGGCAAATTATATACTATTGCTTCGAGAAGTAAACCAAGCCCTTAAGCAAAAAGGTTGGATTGTTACAGCTACAGTTCGTTCTGATCCGGAATCTACAGGATATGATGGTAGTCAAATGAATGAGTAGGTATTGTAGGTTTAATTTCAAGTTTTATTACACTTTTGGCTTGGGAAACAAATTATAAACTAAATACTATTTTTAAAGAATTTTGGACTGGATCAACGTGAAGACCTACGACATGTATGGAGACTGGAGCCAATACACTGGCCAGAATTCAGCCCTCTATCCTTCTTCTAAGGAATATGATTGGGAGAAGAATCATTTAAACGTGGATGCAGCTGCAAAAAACTGGTTAGCTGCTGGAGTTACAAAAACGAAGCTAGTTCCTAGTATTGCTTTTTATGGAAGGTCCTTTACGCTTCAGGACACGAGTCAAAATGGTATCCATTCGCCTATCGAAGGAGCAGGACCTGGTAAAGGAGGAATGCTGAAATACTCTGAAGTAAGTCAAAAAGATTTGAGATTTCACCAATAAATCAATTGTTATTTTATGTAATGTAGATTTGTGAGAATTACGCCCATTGGACTAGGAATTGGGATCACGAGCAAAGAAACCCTTACAAATACTACGATGACAAATGGATAGGTTATGATGACAAGGAGTCTGTTTGGATAAAGGTTGTAGAAATAATTATAGTGAAATTTTTTTAATTTTATTTATTGTTATAGGCCGCTTACATTAAAGAAAATGGTTACTTCGAGTCAATGTTTGGCCAATAGATGGTGATGATGTTCACGGAAAGTGTGGAGCCAAACAAATTTTACTTAAACAAATCCATAGTGCATTTACAACTAGTACAAAATGATTATATACATACTATTTCATTTTATATATGTACTACTTTTTTATATATAAAAGTGCTTATTTAAGATTGATTTTTCTAAAGCTTCCCAAACCTACTTCTCAATTCCAGTTTCGATTTGCAAAGTAATAAAATAGTAATATAATATCATTATTGATAATTTCTGTATAGAAAAATGGAATATATACCCAGTCCACTCACTTTTGAAAGAAAATTCAGCTAAAAAAGTAGAATCCTTTATTTTTATCCAAATCGTAAGACACAAGTGAAATGTTTATTGACAACTAGAAAGTTTAAAATATTGTTTTTAATAAAAGTAAAATGCATTTATATTTAATATTAAAAAATAATAGTTTTGTGTTTTAGGTCAGTGATAAAATTTGTGGTAAAACCAATCCTGAATACTTTAGATTTTTTAAAGTTACCATTTTTTTTTTGAGTTTTTTAATAGTATCAGTAAGACAAAGTGCATATTTAGTAAATTTAGAAGTAGTAAAAGGAGCAAGTATATCGAACAAATTTAAAATGTCATAAAGAAATTAAACTTGTTCGTTAATATCATTGAAACTATTACTATTCGAGTTAATATGTTGTAAATCATAGTTAAAATCACCATGACAATAAATATTTAAAATTACAGTATGTTATTTTGGAATAGCCAAATTTAAATCGCAATTAACTGATCTATGATCCGAAATCATATCAGCATTCAGTGTAACCGATTGAAAAACTAAATCAGTGTTATTAATATAAATAACGTATATTAAAGTACTCAAGTGTTTTAGTAATTCATTTATAATTTTTGTGAAGCCACACGATTTCGTAGTTTGATTGACAGCTTTATCAAAAGTGTCATCAATATTACCATCTCCTAGAAATGTAATTATGTCATACTGTACATACACATAAGAGAAATCAGGGTCATTACCTTCTACATTGCTATTGTTCAAGTTGATACCACCTAGAGTCCTCTCCAAGTGAAAATGCAAAAGACGAACAGTGCATGACGTCAAAATAGAAAAAAATAATTAGTAAAAGTCAGGGTGAACATTACGGAACTACTACGTTGTTGGTAACATTGAGTGTCACAAACTACAAAGAGTTGTTTTTACACACATTGTGCACCAAATGCAATTTTATTAAAACAGCCCACTTCTTCAGCTTTTAGGAAGGTATTAGAATATACGTGACCGCTAATATTTCGGTTTAAAGATTACAAAAAAATATTTCTAAACTAGTCTCTCAAACTCCACTTCACCGGTTAGGAGGTACACCAGCATTTTTTGTCCCAGGTTTAATAATATCGCCTAAGTTTTACGTTTTCTATAATAACAGATTAACATGTTAATATTTGGATAGTCTTAAGGAGCATCTTCCAAACAAGTCGATGAACTGAGCAGCCTACTATTTGTTTTCAGTAAGTTAAAAATTCATAACTACGTTTGAAAGATTACATAATTACAAATATGATTTTATCTAATCTCAATCTTGTGTATTACAGTATTTTATAAAAATTGTAGATAGTAGTATATTTTAAATATTATCTTGCAATTCTGAAGAGTATTAAACTAATGTAAAGAAAACATAATTTTGTTTCTCAATATGATTGCTAATTCTTGCACAATCAACTACGACTATTAAAATAATAAATTTTAAATTAATTTGTATGTATTCTGTTAACTTGTCAAACAACAAACATGACAACGTGAATGTTTAAATAATTTTTTCACAGGTTCAAGTTACTCTGTTAATGGAAAAAGTTACAACAGGCATAAACGACAAAGTGAAAGCAATGGGTAAAATAATACATTCTTTGACGAATATTAAGAAAGAGTTTGCTAAGAAAGTTAATGAGTGAAATAACTTGAAATTGAGAACATTAATTTATGTAAGAATTGTCCAAATTCTTTTTATAAAACTTAGATACTCCAGCAGCGGATATACAGAGTGCTTTCGAAAAGTAACGAATAAATTCATTATTTTTTAAATTGAGACGTTTTCGAAAAAATCCCCTAGCACGTCGATTTTTGTTTTAAAAACCGACACTTTTTGACATACGACCCATATTTGTGACGTCATCGTTGTTCGAGATATGACGTCATCGACAAGTTTTTTAAATGGCAACCCCCAATTTTGACCATTCCATTTGAAAAAGCGTGTCATTTTACATACACGTCATGAAAACAATTATGGTGTTACATAACAAAAATTTCAAGAAAATAATGTTTCAAGATTTTAAAATTTAATTTAAAATTTTAATTTTAATAAACACTATTTTTTGGGTCACCCCTCTCAGGCGTTTCCAAGGTTTTCGTCTTCTTTTAACTTGTACATGGACTGAAACTTTGATTGCTCACTTTGGAAACACCTTGTATAAAACAATGTCAATAGGTCATTTTTAAATTAGAAATAACTTATTTGTTACTTTTTATGTAAAATTCAAAACGAATCCAGTTTGTTCTTCAATTATTTAACATTCCCATATTTTCTGATACACTATGCATGTCAACCCTAAATTTATTGGTGGTAATGTAAATACTTTTCTCAAAGAAACTTAAAAATACAAAAAGTTTACCTGTCCAGACAGTAATCCGCGGAAACAGTACATAAACTTTAGTTTATTGTTAATAAAAAATAATAATAAATTTTAATATTAATAACGTTGGAAGCAAATAAATTAATTTTAAGTTTTAAACATATTCTAGGTGTATCCTTCCTTGTCATCCTGAACACGGAAGGTGGAAACTCCTCAATGGCCAAGCTAATCCAGATGAAAAAGTGTTAGAAGCAAGTATTATTACGTTCGAATGCAAGCCGGGGTACAAGTTGTCTAGCAAAATTCCATTAGTTTGCCTTGGAGGCTGGTCTTCCCAAGCTCCTCAGTGCGAAGGTGAAGTAAAAATTAACAGCCGATTTGTTTATTACTGATCGCATAATAACATTTCTGCCAGCTTTTATTAATTAATTCAATAAACCTTGATTTAATATCTGTGTGAACAGTCAAGAAAAAGACCTCTTGTTGTTGGCTGTTCACACAGATACTGCAGGTGTAATTCAATACCGGTCGGGGCATTAGTCCGCAGTGTAGTTGTTACCTGCAGTATTATTTATAGATTTAATAGCGCCTCGCCCAGTGCGAGAGGTCTGCATTTAAGTATCTGCTGCAATGTAGGTCGCTTCCTGCAAGTCAAGCTGCTTAGGCCGAGCAGGAAGTAGCAGACCACTTATATCTCACCTAATGAGGAAGAATTAAATATCCTGAAAAATATATAATTTTTCATAATTAGTAGCTTTTTCCAGAAAAGCACAAAAATTTAAATTACAAGAAAACTATTGTAATCCACTAACCATATGCATCAGATCTTGCATCAGATTCGGTAGTTCTTTTTCTAAGTTGCTTATAATGCTGACCCAATGAATCATTCAAGTTTTCGATTTCAAGCCCCTAACGCAACATTTTCAAAAATTAAAAAAAAAACATGAAATTGTCCACTTTTCTCCAGTTTTTTTCGATTATAATTGCGTGTACATTTTCAAAGGAAAATAAATTTGCTATCATTTGAGTCCAGAACCGTTTTCTCTGAGAAATTCCCACCCCTCTTATATTCCAATAGACGCTGTAATAGATTTGAGACCTATAATACAGGATGGTCTGTAGGTAATGGTCCATAAAGACATATTAGTTTTGTCACTCAAAATATTACGATTTAAAATTGTAATTAGTACAACAAAATACAAATTAACAATTCTAATTATGCTACAGAAGCTGCTGTTGGAACTGTATTTTCTTTACGCGGTGTAGAACTAACTTCATCTATCAGCCGCGTACTCATGGTCCCTTCTGTCGGGTTAGACAGACGAAAGCAGCTAGAATTATTCGTCGGATACCTCACCTGCACACTGATGAGTGCTAATAAGCTCGAAACCGGTATATGTCTGGTGGGCGTCTGACGAATGACTCTAGCTGTTGCTATAGGTTTTCCAGGTGTAATTCAATGCTGGTCGGGGCATTAGCCCGCAGAGTAGTTGTTTCCTGGAATTCCGTGTTTGCAAAATATCGTTTATCGCCAATCGCGATAAAGGTCGACAGCTTTCAATGGTGTCTACTGCATGTAGAACGCTTCGTGCCTGTGACATTTTCAGTCCGGCATGGAGTAGCGAACGACCGATAGATGTAGTTAGTTCTACACCGCGTAAAGAAAATACAGTTCCAACAGCAGCTTCTGTAGCATAATTAGAATTGTTAATTTGTATTTTGTTGTACTAATTACAATTTTAAATATGTTCATCTAAATAATAAAGAAATATTATTTTATTTAATGATATGTCCTTATAATGAATTGTTGACATTGTCTACATTATCTACATTATCGACACATCCAAATTATGTCTACATCTAGGTCATTGTCTACGCGTAGACAATTCTGTTGTCTACGTTACCATTGTCTACCTACCCATCTCTGCTTAACACTGCGCGGTAGAGCAAGTAAGCAATATGAATTGTTTTGGAGAATCCTTGTATATGCCTTCGCTATCAAGCATAGACAATTAGGGTAACCATATTTGTTTAAATTAGAATCTACTAAATTTTGCAAAAAAAAAACAAATAAATATACATTGCTGACGTAATCACCATCTAGACCTCCCCGGCCCCTATGTCATCAAAAATAAGCAAAGAAAAGACTCCCCCTTCGGTGTTTACGTAATTCTTGAATGACCCTCAAGAATTCAGATGACTTACGTCATACGAACAAATGAATAATTCATTATGTTTCCATCAAAATATTTAAGAAACTACAACTGATAGTAATAAAACTGTGTATTACACTAAAAGTTTGCATTATATATTGCACTAAATTGCAAAAAATTATTGTTTTTAATGCGACCAAATATCGAAAATTACGTTGACAATAAAAACAAATGTGTAACGTCAGCCGTGACGTAAAACGTATGATTTCGTGACGCGAGTATAATAAGCTTTGTTTTTAAAATTTGTCAGAACACCCTGTATATGTATGGTCCTAAGGAGCATCTCATAAACAAGTCGACGAACAGGTCCATCAAGGTTTTTTTATTTATTCGTATAATGCTACAAACATTTCCAATGTTATTGACCAGTTTGTTTTCGACATGGTACCAAAAGTATGTGTCTACATTATGCTGAGCAGCCTACTATTTGATGCTAGTAAGTTAAAAATTCATAACTACGTTTGAAAGATTGTGTATTACAGAAAACATATTTCAGAAAAATTACAAATTCTCGTATATTCTAAATATTATCTTGCAGTTTTTATGAGTATTAAGATAATGTAAAGTAAAACAAATGAATAATATTTCGTTTCGCAAAATTATTGCTAATTCTTGCAAACCAACTACGACCATTAAAATAAATAATAAATTTTAAATTAATTTCTATGTATTCTGTTAACATGCTAAACAACAAACATGACAACATGGATGTTTATGTATTATGTTTTACAGGTTCAAGTTACTCTGCTAATGACACCGCCAGGCATAAACAACAAAGTGAAAGCAACGGGTAAAATAATATATTCTTTGGCGAATGTTAAAGAAGTGTTTCATATAAAATTGTTACGTAGGACGCTTCGTTTATAAGATACAGCGTGTTAAACTTACAAAATTTATATTTGATTTATTTTAAATATTTTAAAAATTAGTGAGTAAAATAATTTGAAATTGGGCACATGAATTTATGTAAGAATTTTTCAAAATTTTTTTATAAAATTTAGATACTCCAGTAGCGGAGATATAAGGTATTGGTGGGATATTTTTCTAGATAAAATCGACGCGCCAGGGGATTTTTTCGAAAACTTCTCAATTTCGAAAATAATGAATTTATTTGTTACTTTTCGAAAGCACTGTATAAGATATTGGTGGCATATTTTTCTATATAAAATAGTACAGCACTGCTTTATTGTATCAATCATGTTTTTAAATTCGTGTTTAATTTTCTACAATTTAATATTTCTTTATACAACACGCCTGGTTTCGAGTAAAATTAACAAAAAAAAATGTTAACATCAAATTATTGCAAGGCTTTTGCCAATAATTATGAAACCTCAAGCAATAGGTTTGTTCTATATTTCCAATTGTGTATTTTACTCAATACGTAAGCGATTATCTAATTTATATGAAGTGAAAATCTTATTAAGATCATTTATATACAACAGAATTAATATCAGTTCCAATCCTGAACCCTGTGGAACTCCTACGTTTACTCTCAAGAACTCAGACTTCGCGTTATTATTATTGCTTTTTAGCTCACATACTGATTACGATCTTTTAAAAGTGAACCAATTCATGTCAGTGCAACGCCGTCAATAATAATAATAATAATATCTCTACCCCTCATTCTAATCACAGGGATTAGCCCAGAAGTCGAAGACTTGTGCAGGAGAGGGGGCGGCATATTATTATTAAGCAGGCCGCATTTGTGCCCAGGAACGACTTACGTTGGTAGGCCCTAACCACCATTCAGTGCAGGAATGAGGGAAACCTGGAAAACCTCATTAATTAGGGGGTAGTCAAATGTCATCCGGTATCAATCTCTCACATTGACCCAAGCCAACATTCTTCCACCCTACCATACCCGCAGAGAGGGTGCCAATCTCTCCACGAATATAGCTTATATACGGTCTACGGGATGCGGGGGTCGAACCACACAGCGATCTAGTCACCTCGATTCAAGTACTGACGCCTTAAACCGCGCGATCACTGACCGATCCACTGACTATACTATAGTAATTTATAATTATATAACACTTAAAGTTCTTACACCCCTGGTATACATTTTAATAGTTTTGTATTCTATACTGGTAAACGCAAAAAGTTCAATACCTGACCAAAATGTCATGACTTAATATCATACGAGTATATAACTATTTTTTGGGTCACCTCTTTCAGGAGTTTCCAAGGTTTTTGTCATCCTTTAACTTGTACCTGCACTGAAATTTTGATTACTGAATTTAGAAACATCTTGTATAAAGCTATGTCAGTAGGTAGTTATTTTTAAAATAGAAACAACTTTTTTGTTATTTTTATGTAAAATTCAAAACGAATCCAGTTTGTTCCTCAATTATTTAACATTTTCATATTTGCTGATACACTATGCATATCAAAACCTAAATTTGTCGGTGGTAATCTAAACACTTTTCTTAAAGAAAATTAAAAATACTAAAAGTTTACCTGTCCAGACAGTAATCCGAGGAAACAGTACACAAACTTTAGTTTATTGTTAATAAAAAATAATAATTAATTTTAATTTAAAATAACGTTGAAAGCAAATAAATTAACTTTAAGTTTTAAAAATATTCTAGGTGTATCCTTCCTCCTCATCCTGAATACGGTAGGTGGAAACTTCTCAATGGCCAAGCTAATCCAGGTGACAAAGTGCTAGAAGCAAGTGTTATTACGTTCCAATGCAGGCAGGGGTACAAGTTGTCTAGTAAAATTCCATTAGTTTGTCTTGAAGACTGGTCTTCCCAAGCTCCTCAGTGTGAAGGTGAAGTAAACATAAACAGCCGATTTGTTTATTATTGATCGTATAATATTTCTACCAGCTTTTATTAATTCATTTAATAAACCTTGATTTAGAGGCAATAATTAAAGGGAGGAGAAGTACATTTTTTTTTTCAATGAATTTGATACCCAAGGACAAGTCAATGCCACAAATGCCGTTTTTACCTCTTTGGTAATGGCCACATAACTTGAAAATACCCAAATTAATCATCATCAATGAAAATTAATTAAATCAGATCGACGAGTAGAATGCAAAACGACGCGAGCTCCAGAAAGCCATCATTCTTAATGAAATATTGTTTATGACGGTTTTCCACTTGATGAATATTTTCATATTAAGAAAACATTTATAAATATACATTGTATGCCCAGAATATAGCTTAAATTGGAAAATTGTTTACTCTTTGTAGATGCTAACATTCCAATAACGTGTAAGGCCTTGAAATCGGTCTTCAATATCCACGGATTTTTTTAATTATTACAATAGGTAAATATTTATATATTTATTACAAAAATGTAAAACTAGTTTTGTCTTCAACTAGTAGTTACAAATAAGGTAATAACTAGTTATTTTGCCCTATTAAATAAAGCCTTCAATTTGCGAAGTTCTATTTTTATTACAATATAAACCTATTTTCAACATTGCTGATAACTTCTAAGGATTATTTAACTATTTCAATTAACCAAATAGTAATATTGTTCTATATTATGGTACAAATTTTAGTTGTTAATAATACATCGACGTAAATGTGTCTTATAAAGGTTTTTTAGGAAGCAAACTTCTTGTTATATGTATTCAGACAGATCTTCATGTAATAGGGAGTAGAAATTGTTTTGTGTTTTGGCGACCTTCAGTGAAAACCAACTTTTATCGTATGGGTAACCCTACAGGCGGAATACCACACAATATTACAGAGTTGTAAAAAATTAATTAAAAAATAATTATTGTGCTCATATTTCACCTATCAAAATTAACCAAACTCGAAAAAACACTAAATCTTATCAACATATGCCATCCTAGAAGAGTGGAAGAACGCCGGATTTTCCCCACCATAGAGAGTTCAGCCAAAGTCACGTTTTCTCATTCGTCTCCTCATTTTTAATTATTGTATTCATTATTATTTTATGATCATTTTTAGAGTTGTGTCCTCCACTGTACCCTACGAATGCATACGAGTTAAAATGCACAGATAAAATAGGTAGAGATGTCAACTGTACTGAAGCCACTCATGGTACAAACCTGGAATACAGTTGTAAAGATTTCTACGAAACTCCTTTTGGCTTTAAGAAGACACTTTTCTGCGAAAACGGTAAATGGGATAATTCCAGACCAATGTGCCAGCCAGGTATGCTAATTAAATCAATTTAATGTTTCTTATGACTTGATATATCTGAAACATTTGCAGTGTGTGGAAGGAAAATTTCAAATGACACAAAGACGTTAATTTACGGAGGAAAGGCCGATGAAAAAATAACTTATCCATGGATCGCAGCAGTTTATCAAAAAATAAATGGTTCTTACGAAAATATTTGCGGAGGATCTATTTTAAGTCAAAAAGTGATTTTAACAGGTTAGTTTAATTCTTTGTAATAGTACAGTGTCCCAAAATTAGGGGACAATATTTCTTCAAGGTATGAAAAAAGATTGCTTTACCTTCATATAAGCATTAGTCCTAAAATTATTTTCAAGGAGGTTATAGCCACTTAAAGGGGCTACTCTGAAGATGATTTTATTCTAAATAACTCCGATACCACATGAGATAAATTTATAAAATTTGATACTTAACTGTGGATTAATTCTTATGTGGTCAGTTCGTCACTGTAACAGTTAATTACAGTATAAGTGTTGTAAAGAAGACTATGTTGAGAATTCTTTAGAGAATAAGAAACATATAGCAAAGGAGTTCATGCGGTCAATGGGGATTTAACGATTGGAAATTCGACCTTAAACAGCTAAACAGCATCCATCTACTTCTGGTACACAAATTTCTAATTGTAAATATGTTAATAAATCATTGATCTAAAAAGCGGGGTTACAAAAAATTTTAAATAAAAACGGTATATTTCATTATTGCTCTACTGCTATAATAGATAGTAACTAACCAACTATTTTTAAAACAAGTTCATATTACTAAATGGAACTAGATAAATAAAATTTAAAAATGTTTATTGCAAACATTCCAACCCGAGGAGTTGAGTTTTTTAGTAAGTAAGGGTACGCACTTTAGTTTCAAATCGACAGAATACTCAATTTTTAGTAAAATCTTACTGAGTTAATAATGCAAAATCGATATTATAAATATTTGCTACCATAGCGACTTGTAAAACACACAATTGCGTTTGTTGTCATTTGCATTGACTGTTCAGTTATTGACTTTTTGTGAATTAGTATTAGTCGAACATGCCATATCTGTAATATTTGTAATGAAAATGTGTTCTGACCTTTTTAATTGATAAAATGCGGTGTGCCGTTTCCATTACAAATTTTGGAATGCAAATTCAACCAGGTAAATAGGCACCTCTACTTTATTTATTTTCACTCAATGAAAGTTAACTTCTGGAAGTGTGAAACTTGTACCTACCAAAATATTTTACATAATACTATTGTTAAAATTAGTTATAAGAAAATTTAGCAAGCTTCACTATTTTCTTGGATTTTATTGGTTTCGTACGTATACGTATTAGCTGATAACTGATAACAGTCTATGAAATAACACAAACAGTTAGCCATGATGTGGCAACGCAGGTGTGACGTTGCCTTATTGTCAATTTAAATGGTTGAGTAATTTTTTTTAGATTTTCTGTCTTAGGCCTTCCGCATACATGGTTAAAATTAATGACATTATGACTGAATCGCTGTGTACCTTGGAGAAATATTACCCCCTAATTTCGGGACACCCTGTATAACAGTAAACAACACAGACTTAATTGATTTTTAGCTGCTCACTGCGTAACCAATGACTACGGAAACGTTTACCCAAAAGAAAATTATATGGTTGGAGTTGGGAAGCTTTATAGAATATATCAAGCTCCTAAGGACCCTCATGCTCAATATTTGGAAGTATGTTGCAGAAGTTACTCACTTAATACCAAAGATTAATCCATTCAGATACTAATCATGTTACTAAGAAATATATATTAGAAAACAGAGCTAACTTTACGAGATCGTAGATCTATCTGGTAGATTTAGACAAATTTTAACTCAGTGCCTTCAGACATGACTTATTTCATAAAATTTATTGAAATGTACCTAATTCAAAATTGTGGATACCTCACATTTTCAATACTACAATATTGTGAAATTTATTTTTCAGTTATCCAAGATCATAGTGCCTGAAGATTATAAAGCGGACATTAGAAAATACGCTGGAGACATAGCTGTATTGGTGGTTAAAAAGGAAATCCATGTAAACAAAGTGATACAACCAGTTTGCTTCACCAATATGAAGAACATTCACTTACATGCGGGAAATAGAGGAGAGGTACTGCTTTAAAAATTTGTCAAATATTATAAGTTGCAGTCAAAGTACTTTTACATTTAGGTATCAGGATGGGGTCTTGCAGAAGGCGACATGCCATCGGAAGTCTTACGAACTTTAGTAATACCATACAAACATGAAACAGTCTGCGCTGACGAATTGCCTTCCGAGTGGGCTGATAAATACAACTTAAAAGACAAAATTTGCGCTGGTTTCGTCAACAAAAGCACCAACGTGTGTAGTGGAGACAGTGGTGGGGGATTGGTTTTCAACAATCGAGACAACAACAGGTATTATATTCACGGCATCGTTAGCGTATCGCATCAAGTTGGATATATGTGTAACATCCAACAAAACGCACTTTATACTAGTGTGGCTGCGCACTACGAATTTGTGGACCACCTTATGACAAAGTATGCTCCCAAAGTTAAAGACTGTGTACTGCCTAACTATCCACAGAACGGCAAATGGACTTCAAAACAGAGAAATCTGAAACCGGGTGATCTCGTTGCATCTAATACAATGCTGAAAGTCGAATGTGATGATGGTTTCAAATTGTCATCCAGTGGAAACATTGAATGCAGTGAATCTCAGCATATGCCTACGTGTGAGAGTAAGTACCTCTTGACTATTATTAACTTTCAAGCAAATGCTATAGAATTAATAAAGTGAATACACACACATTCCACAAATATAGCCGCGGCAAGAATTCAGACGACTTACGTCATACGAACAAATGAATAATTCATTATATTTTTATCAAAATATTTAAGAAACTGCAACTGAGAATAATAAAACTAAAATAATAATACGAGTATACTGTTTGCACTATATATTGGAATATATTGCAAAAAATAATTGTTTTTAACACGACCAAATATTGAAAATTATATTCACAATAAAAACAATCTGACATAAAAAAGGAATCTCATGTTTGGCGTCTATTTTTTATTAATGATAATAATCTATCATATTTCAGTGAATTCAAATTATTGCCAAAATAAAAAAATATTGATAATGCTCGAATTGGATATATATATATATATATATATATATATATATATATATATAAAAACGCCAAAGGGTAGTCACGACCGACTAATAACAGGGAATATATATATATATATATATATATATATATATATATATATATATATATATATATATATATATTAATCAGCATTACAGTGATCCTAGAGACATGGCAGAAGCTTTTCCACGTTATATCCAGTAAGTATTTATAAATTTTTGTTATTATGATTTTTTACACACAAGAATATATTGCCAATGCTTCTCAGTTTTCTATTCTACTTCCGAAAAATATGTTAAAATTTCATTAAAATAGTTTAAATATAAGTTGGCCACTAGACCTGATGGAATTCCTGCCTCTTTGTTAAGAAATTGTATGTCAATTTTTTCTTTATGATGTATATTATCAATTTGTTTCTTCCAACAGAAACATTTCTGCACATTTGGAAAAATTCGAAAATCTGTCTCATATTTAAGAAAGGGGATAGATAAACAATTATTGAGAATTATAAACTAATAACTGTTCTATATAAAATAAATTATTTGAAATGTGCTATTACTATAATAATATTTTTTTATTCAATTTAAAACCACACATATACGATTATAGTAAATGTCTTTACTACGAGGATCAATGCAGTCATTTTTCCTTATTTAATAGATAATGGAACTGTTTATAGGTGTATACAATTTAAACTTCTTCGATCTCTTTTTGATTCCAAACTTACTTTTATCGTTGAGTGAGGCGCAACCTTAATGGCGAAATGCGTATACGATCTACAAGTTTAACACCCTGTATCTTGAAAACAAATGCCCTAATAGAAAATATCTATAGGGCAAAATGTTTTTAAAGTCGGACAAGAAATAGAGGCCTTCATGTTTGACGTTCCGTTATGTTACACCGTGTTTTACAGTAGGGGTTTTTTTGGCCCGAGATTTGTCCGTCTGTCGAGAACTGTTGTTAACGACAGTCAATTTTGAGTGTTCTGTGTGATTCAATTCTTTAACAAGCACAGAACACCTCCCTGAACAATAAGTTGTCGATAAATTGACGAATCTTAGAAACAAAGAGCTGCTATTACCTACGATTTTATTCATCACATAAACGTTATGGTTTCACGCGCTTACAAGAATATTGGTTTCATTTTTATAAAGTCTACAATGTAGAGTCCACATTATGATAATCATGTTTGAACCTTGGAGGGAGTTGAGAGTAAATATCTGAAATATTTATGTTTTAAAAGTGATGGTATCTATTCAAACCTGAGGTATTCCTCAGTCGGAGCTATTAGATTTAATTTGAATAGTGTAGCTGAACGTAGAACATATTTTTCCATTTTATTTTTATATAAAATATTGAATAATATGATTGACTCGTCTAATTTACTTAGTTCTATTCAGCTGAAGGTTCCGTTGCTTGTTATCCGTTCCATATATTTAGTTTTTTAGATTACCTACACCACGCATATATTAAAATTTTTTCCACTTTATCCAAAGTGATTCAATTACTTCAATGAATCTGGAGTCAAATTTTGGTGTTTCTTATTCAGTCAAGAATTGAGAATGTATTTTAAGTGTTATTGTAATTTGCCTAGTGAATTTTTTAGTCGACCACACCACCAAATAAGGGTTGTTGGCTGTTTACACAGATACTGCAGGTGTAATTCAATACCGGTCGCGACATGAGTCCGCGGAGCAGTATTATCTATAGGTTTTATGGCGCGTCGCTCAGGGCGAGAGGTCTGCGTTAAGTACCTGCTGCAATGTAGGTCGCTTCCTGCAAGTCAAGCCGCTAAGGCCGAGCAGGAAGTAAGCATACCACTTATATATTCACTGGATTTATATGTGTACATACATATGAAGGAACAGTCAGTTCAATTGTCGATCATCTCACCTATGACATGTTGATAAGGGCTAACAAGCCCGAAACCAGTCTGTCTGGTGGTGTGGCCGACAAGGGTTTTTGGCTTTTTACACAGATACTGCAGATTAATAGTAATTCAATGCCGGTCGGGGCATTAGTCCGCAGAGTAGTTGTTACCGGCAGTATCATTTATAGATTAAAATACCTTTTGTTTCTCAATTTCTTCACACTTTAAATAATTTTATTCAATTTTTATCATTACTGAACATTACAGTAAGTACTTATGTTACATTTTATTCTTTTCTCGTACCATTTAAAGTTGTTGAGTGTATAAAAAAAAAATAATATACGAAAGAATATTAAAATTTTTATAAAACGGATAAGGTACTTTAAAATTCCAGTTCTCGAAAAATTTTAAATGTTCCCATAAAACAGTTTTCCACCATATAAAATAAGCTGTCAGTACTTTAATTTAATTAAAACTCATTTTTTTATGATTTTGTGTTAGTTTGACTTGAAATTACTGAATTTTTTACGTTGACTTTCAACGTGTATAACTTTGTAGAAGACTTTTTCTGAAAAACTAACCAACCGACATTTATAAATACCGATCCTCAGAGTGTATACTTGAGATACTAAATGCATTTTTCAGTGTTGTGTCCAAAGCCGGAATTTCCTCGAGGAACATTTTTCCAATGCAGTAACAGAGAAGAAGAGACCATAGACTGTTCCAGAGCTGTCGATGGGTCCACTTTAACGTATTCTTGCTCCGGAAAATATCGAGCAGCAGACGATTTGGATAATAGGATCTGCATAAGAGGATCCTGGGGATTCCCGAAACCGGAATGCATTCTTGGTAACTTAATTTTTTCGCTGTTCAACATTTACGGTTAGCTATTAGAATCTTTTGAATTTCATAGTTGTATTTCAGAATGTGGTAAAAAAGTTGTCGACAATTCTGGTGTAGGAGCGGAATATCCTTGGAATGTGGGGATTTACAAATTAAACAACAACGTAGAAGAAAAGAAAAGGGAAGAGGAAAATTATAAAAATATTTGTGGTGGATCGTTAGTGTCTGAGTATGTTGTTGTGACAGGTGAGTGCACTATTTAAAGATGGCAAATACATAATGATAAAGGACTTGAATGAATATGACAATATTGTCACATTACTATTTTTTTTATTTCCAATACTAATTTATTTTATTTAGCTGCCCAGTGTGTAACAGACGAATCGTATAACCTGCAATCAAAAGATGACTATTTGATAGGAGCTGGAAAACTTTATGCAACATTTAATGATCCCAGAGACAGTAACGCGCAATTTGCTAACGTAAATATAAACATACGTACAAGTATTCGACCAATCAATCTATTGTACCTAATATATTTTAGCTTACCTACATCAATGTTCACCCTGAATATAAATTATCAAGAGGAGCTGTTCAAAATCTAGCCTTACTTATAGCGTCAAGACCATTCAGTTTCAATAATTTTGTACAACCTTTGTGTCTAGATCAATACAATGACTTTTCATTTAACATTGACAATTTCGAAACAACAAGGAAGGTAAGTTAACTAAAATTATCAGTGACATATTTGTCTTTTCTCGATGTTCTAGATAATTGGGTGGATATTTGCGCAAGGTATTTCTTCTAAAATAGTCGAAGCTGTAGAGGTCAATCATCCGGTAAGTTAAGATATGCGTTTGTGAATGAGACATTCTTCAATTTTTTGTTAACCTAGGCAAACTACAAGACTGTTAGAGACCAGGTTCCTTTTCAAATAAAGCAAGTTAAAAATAAATCAACTTGTTTGCAACCTGAAGACCGAGGCAAAAGCATAATTGTCAAACATACAGGGAACCAGAGATATTATCTTCTAGGAGTAGTTCTTTATTTTGAAGTTGCGGAGTGTAAGAGATTATTCTGGAGCCTAGATATAACAAGCTTTTCGACATACATCGAATCCATAGTATCTTATTTGTAGCTCATTTCTATGTAAATAAAAACAGCTGTAACAAATAAATCTTCACGTATGGTTATCTAATGCACCCTTTACCTTAAATTTTCGCACAAAAGGGAGACCTGGAGTGTGACAAACACAAATTTGTTAACCAAATATTGACACTTTGTGTTTAAAACTGAATTGGACTTCTGAAATAGATATTTATCTGATTTGGTATTACTGCTGTAAATAACAAATATGTACCAATTTTTCTTCTAAGGGTTTGTCCTAATGGACAAGAAATTGATTTGATAGTGACGGGAAAGTCTCAATTATGCAAAACAACATCTTTCAGTTTTTGCATCAAAACGAAAAAAAATGGCAATTTTTCTGCGGCATACACCGTATATGCTGTATTTTGATGATAATGATAACGGTAATGATAATGATAATGATAATGATAATGATAATGATAATGATAATGATAATGATAATGATAATGGTAATGGTAATGGTAATGGTAATGGTAATGGTAATGGTAATGGTAATGGTAATGGTAATGGTAATGGTAATGGTAATGGTAATGGTAATGGTAATGGTAATGGTAATGGTAATGGTAATGGTAATGGTAATGGTAATGATAATGATAACGATAACGATAACGATAAAGATAATAATAATGAATAATAGAGTTGAACGTTTAGGAACAAAATCACACTGATTTGGAGAAGTATGGAGTTTGATGGACGCCAACTCAAAATTTGACTAAATTGTAATGGGGCGATAATTCTTAATGTCAGATGAATTGTCACTTTTCCGAATCGGACTCTGGTTAACTTCCAAAAGTTGATGTTGACAATATCAGCTCAAAAATAATAAACAGAGGTGTCAACAATAGTTGACCACAATCTTTTATAATAAAACTAGGAACTTGATCGTCTCCACTTGTCATTTTGTTTTTCAGTTTATGTAATAAGTGAAGAATATCTGCTTCAGTAAACTGGTTCAAGTTAAAACCTTCTATGTTAATGTTAAAATTGTTCAAGTAAAGTCAAAATCAGTATACACATTCGGAAAATATGTAGCAAACTCGTTTACAATCTTAATGGTACTGTCAAACACTGATCCAATATATATATAAATAAAAAAAACTGTCAAAATTCTCAACGTCTAAAAACATGTCTACATATAACGTATTCCATTAGACGTATACGTATAACTAAAATGCAGCATAGTACTCAATAGCTTTATTATTTATCCCATTAGGTACATTAATTTGAAACAGATCATTGCTACTACAAATTCCAACTATTTTTAAGCTGTTCCATAATTAATTTTGTAAAATTAAGAATAATATTCACCTCTCGTTCTAATCACACGGAATAACCCAGAAGTCGAAGACTTATGCCAGAGAGGGGACGGTATATTATTATTAAGCAGGCCGCATATGCGCCCTAATCACCATTCAGTGCAGGAATGAGGAAAACCTCATTAATCAAGGCAACGTTATTCCACCCTACCATACCCGCAGAGAGGGTGCCAATCCTCTCCATAAGTATAGCTAATTGTAAATAAAAGATTTAGAGGTAAGATGTGTTCGAGTTGTTATGATTATCAAAACAAATTCTTTTACATATCTGATAATATATCACTATATATTGGTGCATTTTCAAATAGTTTGAAAAAGTCGTATTTCGAGTTTGAACAGAAAGATTAAAATTAATAAAATACTGTTTTTTACATAAAATGTTGTGAGATCTCGGTTGGAATATGCCTCTGCAGTTTGGAATCCTATTTATAATATACATATATCTGCAATTGAAAAGGTTAAAAGAAACTTCTTGAATTCCGCTTCATTTATAATTGATGGATTATATCATCCTATTGGCTTTTCACGTGAACTGTTGTTAGAACGTTTTTCTCTGTCAACCCTTCAATCTAGGAGGGAGCTGCACTCAGTTATAATTATGTACAAACTCGTAAACAATAAATTAGATACCGTTGCACTACACAATCAAATCAAATATAGGGTACCAAGACTTTCTTCACGATGCTCTAATATCTTTAAAATGCCTACCCCCCCGATCAAACTTATTTATAGCTTCCCCACGTTACCAAATGATCCATAATTATTGTAAAATTGAGAGCAAGGTTGACTTATTTTGTTGCACTATTTTGCAAATTAAATCGGTATTCCCATAATTAATAGGGTTTTTCTTGTTTAATTATTACGTGTGTCTTCATAGATATTTTTGTTGTTCTGTTGATTGTAGTTGGTATTGTATTGTAACACTGTTATTTATATTTTTAAAAGTGTTATTGTTTTCAACTATTTTAGTCACTGTGTTACATATCAATGTTACTGTAAATATTTGCCTGTTGGGTTTGTATTTAAATAAATAAATAAATAAAAAATTAAAACGTTACAACACTCTATAGATAATGATAAATTTATTATTGATATCTGAGATATGCTTATTAAATTTAACCTTTTCATTTACCGGAAGTGGTAATTTTTGATTTTCAATTGAAGCCAAATTAATAATAATAATACAGTGATTCAGAACTTATGTAAAAATAATATTTGAGTGCACAGGTAAAAAAAAATCAAAAAGAGCAGTTCGAAAATGATTTAAAAATACACTTCTGCACGGCACTGGAAACTGGTTCACTGTAAAATCTGACGTTGCGCAAGGAAAGCAAGCAGTCGGCGACCGACACAACGGTAAAGTGTAATAAAAAAATGAACGAACAACAAATTTCTCAAGGAAAGAAATAAATATCTATTGGAACATTCCTTGCACTTGTAGAGCGATTTGCCTGGTACTTATTCAGGCATCCTCTTCAACAATCTCTAAAATGTGTGCCTCAGCTGCTGCAATACGCCGTGGACTCCCTGAACCTCCATCTTTCCACGATTCAATTGCAGATTTTTTGTGTCACGCCCGAGTTGCATTACCGCGGTAAAAGTAGCTGCATTTGGCACATGTTTACCGGGAAATCGTTTTGCGTACAGACGAGAAGGTACTAAAGCAGTTTGTCTCACTTCACAATAAATTAAAACGATATCCATCAACTCCGAGTTGCTATATACGTAAGACAATTTGGGCACTTGACACCTGCTTTCCGATGGCACTAGAGACTGCAGTAGCTCAGCGCGATGTAAAAGTTGAAAATACTATAACTTCAATTTTACATTTTTTTAGATATGTTTTGAATCACTATGTATATGCATGATTAAACAGTACAGAATTATTTCTGTAATATGAATATATTTATACTGTTTCCTTGCTATTTTGTTATAATACACATACGTACTAAAATTTCCAATAATAAATATGAATTCATTTTGCAAACATGGAATTCCAGGAAACAACTACTCTGCGGGCTAATGCCCCGACCAGCATTGAATTACACCTGGAAAACCTATAGCAACAGCTAGAGTCATTCGTCAGACGGCCCACCAGACATATACCGGTTTCGAGCTTATTAGCTCTCATCAGTATGCCATAGGTGAGGTATCCGACGAATAATCCTAGCTGCTTTCGTCTGTCTAACCCGACAGAAGGGACCATGAGTACGCGGTGTAGAACTAACTACATCTATCGGCCGTTCGCTACTCCATGCCGGACTGAAAATGTCCGGGCACGAAGCGTTCTACATGCAGTAGACACCATTGAAAGCTGTCGACCTTTATCGCGATCGGCGAGAAACGATATTTGTAGTTAGTTCTACACCGCGTACTCATGGTCCCTTCTGTCGGGTTAGACAGACGAAAGCAGCTAGGATTATTCGTCGGATACCTCACCTATGGCATACTGATGAGAGCTAATAAGCTCGAAACCGGTATATGTCTGGTGGGCCGTCTGACGAATGACTCTAGCTGTTGCTATAGGTTTTCCAGGTGTAATTCAATGCTGGTCGGGGCATTAGCCCGCAGAGTAGTTGTTTCCTGGAATTCCATGTTTGCAAAATATCGTTTCTCGCCGATCGCGATAAAGGTCGACAGCTTTCAATGGTGTCTACTGCATGTAGAACGCTTCGTGCCCGGACATTTTCAGTCCGGCATGGAGTAGCGAACGGCCGATAGATGTAGTTAGTTCTACACCGCGTACTCATGAATTCATTTTGTTTATCTGCCCAGTGTGTAACAGACGATTCGTATCACTTGCAATCAAAAGATGATTATGTGATAGGAGCTGGAAAACTTTATGCGCGATTTGATGATCCCAGAGATATCCACGCTCAATTTACTAACGTAAATATAAACACAGTTACAAGTATGCTAGCAAACAATCAGTTGTAACTACATACTTTATTCTAGATTACCTACATCAATGTACACCCACACTATAAATTATCAAAAGGGACTGTCGAAAATATAGCCTTACTTATAGCATCAAGACCACTCAGGTACGGTAATTTTGTACAACCTTTGTGTGTAACTCAAAACGATGGCTTTTTATATAGCAATACGAATTATGAAACAACAACGATGGTAAGTTAACACAAGCGTTTGTCAGTGACAACTTTCTTTTTTCGATATTCTAGATGATTGGCTGGAGGTTTACGCAAAATGTTTCTTCTAAAGCAGTCGAAGCTATAGAGGTCGATCAACCGGTAAGTTAAGGCATGCGTTTATCAATGACACATTCTTAATTTTTTTTTTCGTTAACCTAGGTAATCACTCAGAGATTTAGGGAGAGGATTCCTTCTGAAATAATCCAAGATCTAGAAGCTAAACAAGGAAAAGGATGTGAAGTACCCCCTCATTTCAGGCTTTATCGCTTCTCTGCACAAAATGGTTGTAGTAGATTTAAAAATGAATCAACTTGTTTGCAACCTGAAGACCGAGGCAAAGGCATAATTGTCAAACGTACAGAGAACGATAGATATTATCTTCTAGGAGTAGTTCTGTATTTTAAACATGCGACGTGTCAGAGATTTTTCTGGAACTCTGATATAATACGCTTCTATACATACATCGAATTCACAGCGTCTTATTTGTAGCAAATTTATATGTAACAGTTGTAACAAATAAATTAACACGAGTCAATTACTCTAATGTACCCTTCATTTTAACTTTTCCTGCGATGAGGAGACCTACAGTGTGACACAATCACAAACTTGATAACAAAAAATGTATACTTTGCTTAAAACTCAGTTGGGCATAGGAAATGAATATTTATGTCATTTAGTGTTATTATATTAATGAATAACAGATATGTAATGACAGTCATCTACACGGAAAAAAGCTATACTAATATCAAGATTAAAACCAGCTTCAGAGAAAGACGTAGTGTTTCCATCAACCAATGAAATTAATTGTATTCGTTGTTGAAGTCGAGTGAAGTTGAAAATTTCCAACTTCAACTATCCAGAGAAGCAACATTTGTACATAACATAATCAACAAAAACAACACCTACTTTATGAAATCTTTATTCCACTGAAATAAAACTGGTGGTGGGGATGTTGCCAGCAATACTACATTGTTCTTTGAAGCAGGCTTTATACATTTATTCCAACACTAGCGTAGTTTCAATATTCCTCAAGTGCAGTGCACTGAAAGATTAGCTTATTCTTGTATAATAAGAACATGAATACAGATAACGATAACATACCTAAAGGAAAGAATAATCTGGAACAAGAATTCGCGTTTCATGAGAGTACCTCAATTTCTTAATTGTACTAGATTTTATAAATATGTGCCGATGTACTAGAAATTGAATAACGGTACTGAATCTAGAACGATTGTTCTAGAAATCACATTCCTGAAAATAAATATGTGTAAATACCTGAAAGACTTAAGTCTTGTCCCTATGGACGCAAAGGTCATGGATATTTGCGCAAATTTTTTAATGACGGGAAAAATTCCAGATTTTAGCACCATTATGCTGACATTTTCTACCATTTTCATCATAAAACTGTTATTGGCTGTCATGGTACATAGAAACGCTCTTCAGGAAGACCGATCGTTGTTTGAGACAATCCTATAAACCCCATAGAAAGATGAAAACAGTGATATTTGAATTGTTTTACTATTTTTCAAAATTCGCTGAAAGTAGATATTTTCCCGTCATTAATAATTTCAAACAAAAACTGTGAAATTTAGCATCCAAGAAAACAAGGCTATATAGCAAACTGCCAAAGTCATTCATTAGTGCACACTAAATATATACCACTTCCGAGCTTGTTAGCTTCTCAGTATACCATAGATGAGGCAACCGACGACTTATCTGACAGAAGTGAATCTGCGTAAAGCTAAGTCAGGTGTATTTTCAAAGGATCAGCATAGTTTTTGCTATAAAAAATCCACTATACATTAATTTAACGATAAGATTTGTCATTTAATAGGAGAGTGCCTTGTAGGAACTTTTTGGGTCCTCAGCAGTGCATGAGGCTCTATTAAATCGGAAACATTTATAATTAAGAGGTTGCAAGCAGTATGTAGCTATAAATTATGGAAACAGATCTGACAATTTAGAAATGAATGTTCTAAGTGATCTTGATGCCATACCAAACAGGACATATCCTAAGTAACACAACATAT
This sequence comes from Monochamus saltuarius, assembly GCA_025584915.1. Taxonomy (NCBI): domain Eukaryota; kingdom Metazoa; phylum Arthropoda; class Insecta; order Coleoptera; family Cerambycidae; genus Monochamus; species Monochamus saltuarius. The sequence continues at coordinate 10,097,470 of CM046725.1, read as the reverse complement.
TTTATAGCTGTGGTTAAGAATGTTCCTGTACCTAATTTTTGGAGAGTTAAAGTTGCAAGGTTTAGTCGCATATACATCTTATTGGCATCAATTGACATCAGCAGCTAATAGCGTGAAATAGGCACATAAAACATAGGTGCTGTATAAAAATTATATAATTGTGTTTTAAGAGTTCTATATAAAAACAAGTTATGTTTTAGCAATGCGCTTACAACATTGATACAACAAGCTATATGATTCTAATAAAGCAAATGTCTTATAAAAACGTTATACAATTATTCTTTACTTGCAAGCCCATAAAGCTAATATTCGACTTTCTTTAAATTTTACGACATATCTATATTATAAGTATCTTTATATTATTATTTTCATGAAAAATTTCACGTATTTTTTTTTTTTCAAGATGGACGCTGAAAAGCAATTGAAATTAAGCGAATAAACATGGCGCTAAAATAATAAAACAGTTTGGTCACTTCAGAAGCATTTAAAATACTTTAATGTTATGTAAAAGCAAAACATAAGAGCATTATGTTTTGTAGAACATCGTTTGCTCGTGTTAACTACCATTAAGAAGCAGTTTTGCTTTATTGTCGCGCAAACATATTTTAATACAGCATTTATAAAACAAATGTAATTATACAGCTAAACAGCTTTCTGAAACTAAAGTGCTGCATAAATGGCGCAAGAACTTTCTTAATGTAATTTAAATAACTTCTATAGAATACTTTTATTTTTGCTGTAAGAATCTTCTCAAATATTTCTCTTGCGACCACTACAAAATTGATGCTATAGTCAGTCGTGTAGATTGCTACTATAGACATTATACAGTAAAATTACCTCCTAAAACAAAAATACTGTATAAGTGAAGACACAGGAACATTCTGAAAATAGTTTAAATGATTTCTATAAAACGTTTTTCTTGTTGGGAGTTGGGATTACAATAATCTCTTAAAAATGGAACAATAATATGATGAAATTGCTGTCATGTAACCTGCCATTCAACAAAGCGGGAAATGATGAGACATATAAAATTGAAGATCTGACAGTGAACCTTATCTTTTACTTTGTTAATACCACCCAGTATTTCACATTTAAGCAAAATTAATATGCAGAAATTTAAATATATCATCGATCGATATGTAAGTATTTACGTGAACAAGTTTTATCTTTTTGCGCATCACTGAACGAACTGGTCAATCAAGACTATTTTATTCACTTTTATACATTTTTATCAGCGACATTAACCAGTTTGCTTTCGATATGATACCAAAAGGATGTGCTTATATCGTATTATGTAGCCTGCTACTTGTTTCTGGTAAGTTAAATATTTATAATTACGTTTAAATTATACACCCTATATATGTATGTATTTACTTTATATATATAACCAAGAATAATTCATAGATACAGCGGAGAAGCCAAATGACTTTGTCGAGGAAACAGATTCTAACGGGTGAGAAAAATAATTTGTTATAGGTGCTCCTAAATAAATGAATTCTTCTACGTCCTCAAATTTCAATACATTATTATTTTGTTTTTATTATCAGTTCTTCCCTGTTCGTTGCGTTCCAATCCTCAATAATTTATTTTTTTCTTGATTTATATTTAATCCCATTCGTCCCGCCGCTTTCGCCAAGCTTGTCATGCTGTAATTTTGCTTCCCATCTTTCAATTAACGCCACATCTACGTAACATATAACTTGGTGGCTTTTGTATATTACGTGCCCTTCTTAATTTAACTTACTGTTTCTGATAACCTTTTCCAAAACTATAGTAAACAGCAGCGTCGATTGGGGATCTCCTGAATCCTGTCCTAATTTGAAGATCTTCCAATAACTCACCTCCGATCAGCATATTGCTAATCGTTTTCTTTAGGGCCATCATCAGCAATTTAATTATCTTATGTCGGATGTCGAATTTTTTAAGTATAAGGTAAATGTCGATTATCGACCGTGTCCCGATTATCGACATAGTTTCCATATTTTTATTCAAATTAGAAATTGTTAAGCATATTTTTATGCGACCGTAATAAACATATTTTTCAATATTCGCCTTTATTCTAAAGTAATTTCTTGCGCACAGATATAAATAGGCAGGCCTGACGAATACATGTTCCGTCGTATGTCAGACATCGTGCAGTGCGCAGCTCTCACTAATGCAAAGTAAGTAAGCCATACCAACTTATTTCCAACTTGTTTATTCACTACATCCATATCTAATATTTAGTTCCAGTGATTTTTTGTGCATAATAAAGTTGGTTGAATAAATATTTAAGTAAAAATTTTGATATATAAACGTATAATCTAAAATATTTGCTATGTCGATATTCGGGACACAGTAATATGCTCTGGCCTAATTATCGACACCCTCTGTCGGTAAATGGGTCAGACACATCGGATATTAAATAGGAAATTATAATTATTAAATTAATGTTACGTATTTTGTTTTAAGTTTATAAAATGGAAAAGGCCTTGATCATTCACGTGTCGGATTATCGACATTTCATTTTCTTTATAATAAAGCTGGAAACAGGGCTAATAGACGTAGGTCGATATTACGACAGTTTCATGTCGATAATAGGGCAATACTTTTTTGTTTTCAGAAACTCAGCTTTTATACGAAATAAACATGTCTAAAAGGTTGTTATATTCAGAAAACGACATGTTCAAAGCCATAGAGGCAGTACAAAGTAGTATGTCTATCCGTAAAGCAAGTACTATGTATCAAGTTTCACGAACAACTTTAATCGACAAATTAAAGGGTTCCTGAACGTAAAATAGGCCGTCCTTCAATTTTAACCCCAGAGGAAGAGCGTCACCTTGTAACTTGGATTGTTTGCTCAGCTAGGGCAGGTTTTCCAATAACAAAAAACCAATTGTCGGACATCGTATAGCTTCTAATGAAGGAATTAAAAAAAGAAATTCCCTTTCCCAACAACAAGCCACAAAGACATTGCCATGAGGCGTTTTTAAAGCGTCATCCAGAAATGTCTTCAAGGATCTCATAGAACTTCACCATCTAAAGAGCAAATGTTTCTGGTTTGGTTTGGAGAAGTACCTAAGCACTTATATAAAAGAGGAAGGGATTCTGCAATATCCTAACAGAATTTGTAACTGCGATGAGACAGCAATGTTTCTCAGTCCCAAAAATAGCAAGGTATTGACACGGTAAGGCGAAAAAACAGTGTACAGCGTCATTAATAATGATAAGAAAGAACGTCTTACTACAGTGATCGTTTGTAACGCTGCCGAAATATTAGCACCTCCAATGATCATGTATGCATATAAAAAAATTCTTAAACATATTAGTGACAAAGTCCCCCTATGTAATTATTAAATACGAGAACAGTTTTTTTCCTGTACTGGTAACAAATATTTTAGGCGAAAGAAGTGGTGAAAATTTAAAATATGTGGTGAAGTCTATGGCTCCCAGTAGTGGAAACTGGAGATGGCCTAAATATGATGATATTTTGGACTATCACAAAGATGATGTTGTGATGAAAATACCAAAGTCTTCACTTATTAAGAGGTATATTCTCAGTTCCAGATATGGCTGTACCAACGTCTTCAAAATAATTTGTACTAGTATTACTTAATATGCTGTAGAATATATAATTGTACCTTTTATATGTACCTGTTTTTTAAATTAAATATAGTTTATCTGACAAATTCTCCTTTTGTTACTATCTACAGGATCGACAGCAACCCATGTCGATAACTGGATCCCACCTATGTCGATAATAGGGACATGCCTGTTTTGAGACGGTCGATAATTGGGACAAACGTACATTAATCAATATTTTTCTTGATAAATTGAAAATAACTTAAAAATGAAGAAAAGAAAAATAAAATTTAATTAAAAGAATATTCAGAGAGTTTAACTGTGTCAAGTTGTGTGTTTATTATTCAAACATATAATTTTAATGAGCCATCAAAGGTGCAAGTTAGCCTTAAGCGGTCGATAATTGGGACATTTACCTTACTTATCAATTTTTTTCTATTTATTGAGTCGTAGGCTTTCTTTAAATCTATGTATAAATAATACAGTTGCTGGTATATCTGGTACTGTCATAACATGTGGTTTCATTTTGTCCAGAGCTTTTATTGTTTCTTAACTTTTCTATGATTTCATATCTTTTGTTTAGACGGTTAATCCACTTCACTACTTCCTTCTATTTCTTGTTCTTATCTTTCATTCAAAATTTCTTCAAAATATTGTCTCCACCTTCCTCTTATTTTGCCTCCTTCTTTGACTGTTGAGATATAGCAAAATTTTAATTTTATTATACTTACATATAATATATTCTCTGAAATTACAATATTCTTAAAAATCGAATTACATTAATATTTTCATTAAATGTAAACTTACGAAAAAAAATCTAGGTGTATTCTCCCTCCTCATCCTGAACGCGGCCATTGGGAACTCCTGAAGGGCAAAGGCAATCCTGGTGACACAGTTTTGACAGCCAGTGTTCTGACTTTCGAATGCGAACCTAGGTACAAGCTGTCAAGCAATATTCCACTAGTTTGCCTTGGAGAGTGGTCTTTACAGGCTCCTCAGTGTGAAGGTGAGGTTAAAGTTAGTAGCTCATCTGATTAGTGTAACCATCCGCTACCTAATCCTAATTTTTAATACTAAATGTGCAAAGTGCAATATCTTTCAACTTTTTCAGTCAAATCTAAGACCTTAAAAATGCATATGCGCAAATATCAGCCAGCTTTAAAGAAGCTACGACCACACACATTTTAAAAAATGAATATAAATTATTAGTATTAACATTAGGGCTTAAGTTAAGACTAGAACCATCCATTAAATGTATCATTATTAAATGATGCTTCCAGAGCTGTGTCCTCCTCTGTATCCTTCAAATGCATACAATTTGAGATGTATCGATAAACTGGGAAAAGAAATCAATTGTGCCGAAGCCACCCATGGGACAAATCTAGAATACACTTGTAAGTCTTTCTATGAAACTCCATTTGGTTACAAGAAGACGCTTTTCTGTGAAAACGGAAAATGGGACAATCCCAAACCAGTTTGTCAACCAGGTATGTCGATAATATTGCGTTGACCTTATTATAATATTTGTCCAATGTTTCAGTTTGTGGAAGAAAAAATAGTAATGACGCGAAGACGTTGATTTACGGTTCAAACCCCAATGAAATGATAGAACATCCATGGGTTGTAGCTATTTATCGGAAGACAAATAATTCATATGAAAATATTTGCGGAGGATCTATTTTAAGTCAAACAGTGGTGCTGACAGGTTAGATAACATTAAGAATCTAAATAGGTATAGTATGCTTGAGCATCCATTTTGTGTTTATTGTTATGTATTTTGCCCGCAGTGAAAAAAAGTATATACAGGGTTAACTATGACTAAGTACAAAAATTTTAACCACGTGCTCAGGGAGCCCTAAAAGACAATAAAAAAGTTATTCCAGAATTTTAGCTCGATATTAAAAAAATGAGGCAAAACCCCTTTTTCCTACGGAAAGTCGGCGCCTATGATGAGTATAGACTGAGACGGCTTATGGCTTAGATACATAGTTGATATTACATCTGTTAACAACTACCATGCGGCCGTTTGCAGTATTTCTAAATGCAGAAACGACAAAAATTTACATTCTTATTAGTAATAATACCTGATAGTACAAAATTTTAACCACGTGCTCAGTGAGCCCTAAAAGACAATAAAAAAGTTATTCCAGAATTTTAGCTCGATATTAAAAAAATGGGGCAAAACCCCTTTTTCCTACGGAAAGTCGGCGCCTATGATGAGTATAGACTGAGACGGCTTATGGCTTAGATACATAGTTGATATTACATCTGTTAACAACTACCATGCGGCCGTTTGCAGTATTTCTAAATGCAGAAACGACAAAAATTTACATTCTTATTAGTAATAATACCTGATAGGTAGGTAACAGTTAATCCAGTTAGCTCCAGTATTTTGCATTCGTTTTTCATTATTTGGTTACAAACGAGTAAAACTACATTTTAACTCACTACCGATAAACACACTTCCCGTAGGTACAGTTGTTAGATACAATGACTATGTATTATAACAAAATCGAAGAAAGGGGTGGTAGGTAGGTTCTAACAGATAACAGAAAACGTTTAACACCCGCGGCAGTCTTGTCCCATAACCTAGAAAAACAAACCGGCAAACTATATTGTGAGAAAATATCTGTACCCGACACATATTCCTTTATTTATTAACTATAAAACGTTTAATTAAAATATGGCACTAAGAACTAAAGAAGAACACAAAACTACAACGTAAACACAGGAATTAAATTATAACATGACAGCGAACCGACTCGACTGGATCGACTGCCGACTGTGGCCGACTGTTGCATGCCGGGAGCTTGCTGGTTGCATACTCTGATTCTCGCATTGGCGGCGTTAAATAAGGATTTAATATAATATCTAAAAAGATTTTTTTTCGCTTTATAAATAAGTTTGGAAATTTTTTGAAAGGAAATTCTGTTAATTCTTATTTTTTTCTATCCCCTCTTAAAATATTTGTACTTAGTCATAGTTAACCCTGTATAAAATAGTCAACTAAACGGAGAATATAGATGTCTCAAAGAATATTTTAAGAAAATACCTTATAAATTAATAAAATAAATTTTAAGATACCTAATTGGTTGCCACTTTGAATCAACTATATTTGGCTGAAAACTTTTGTTGTGCCATATAATAATCATTCAGCAAAACAATCTAGATGCATTCATATAGGGATCAACTTCAAACCGATTACGTGAGCATTATTAATTTATTTTTTTATTTTCCAAACAAGTGTAAACTTAATTATATGAAAATATTTGATTAGTCTGTAAAACAATAAACACGTTACTTAAACTTAATCACCATTATAACACAACAAAATAGTAGAAACTGTAAAAACTTAAACAAAATATAATAATAATGTTACACAACCAATTAGATCAGACGCAACAAGTTCACATAACGTTTACATGAGTACACGTAATGTAGTACGTAGCTGCGTCTAGTGGCTCTTGGCAACTTTATGTTGGACCTAGCGGTCCCAATACCTCGCGACTTACTATCCCAGAATCCCAGAAACAAAGCAACGTCAACACCTGCATCAAATCAAGACTAACTACATACTATACTACATCATCAACGATCGACTTTCAGAGGAAATTTGTATTTGTATATATACAAATAGAAATATTAAAGACATTAGGATAATCCCTAAGATCAAGGAAAAGAAGAAATGTATAGCGACAACATTTGCTCCATATACCTACAAGCACACACTAATAAGATAGGTCGTCTCTTAAGAAAACACAGTATTCCATACCATTTCCAATTGCTCAACGGATATACTTCAAGGCCAAGTGTATATATCATCCAACGTACATGTGACGAGGTATACCTCTGGAAAAAAGTAGATACCTTGGCATATTATTGAAGGGTTTTTTACATAATCACCAACAACAGTGAGAAGTTAACCATTGAGGAACACAAGCCGGATACAGGAGACTGAATAGATTTGGATAAAGGCAATATTTTGATGAAAAAAATAGAAAATTCAAACATATTTCTACAAAGGAGCAATTCAACCCAGAAAAATCAAAATAATTTCAAACGAAATGAGGGCTTACAACTACCTGGCATAAAATTAAACAATTCATTTTTAAAAATCGAGGACCGAGATGCAACAAATCCTGCGCGATGCCGATTAAAGGATTCAATTTCCAGATTCAGAATTCCTTCCGAAGAGGATGAAAAATGCTAAACCTACAACATCTATCTTAAGAAATTTTTTTGTTAAGAACGCCGTTACCGTGTATTACCAGAGTAGTCTACAAGGCAGTAAGGTTTTACACCCTTGACAGATACTGCTATCTAGTAATAACTAAACAATTTCTGGCACAAAAAATAGCACTAACTGTATATTAGGCGATCTTACTGTGGTTAAATATGGCGATAATCAAAACAACATGCTTATAGACATAGATAATTTTAAGTTTGCCTTTTTCTTCTATAAAAAATGTAACACTTTTTTCGACCGTAGCAAAATACACACAAAGGATGGACTTAGGAAAGGTTTATGTTAATTTTTCTTACTTTGGCTTTTAAAGGTGAACAATTAATTGTTGAAGTAAAAATTCCGTAAAAATAGCCACAATAAATATTTAAGTATAAAATCGCTACATTTTGGCAATTTAAATACTAACACTACCTAAGTTGAACTTTATAGTATTCCGTAATGTATAGTTTTTTTTGGTAACTTTAACAGAGTTTAAAATTCCTAATTTTAAAATTACATCGACATTTTACTATTTGGGAGCACAAATACGGCCACGTTCAGAAGCTTTTTTACAATGTTTTTAAACGTAATGCATTATCAAAAGTCTAACAAAGGCAATTGTAGAAATTATTATAGCAACATTAGTTATCAATATAAGTACCTACTGACTGATTTATTTTTCAGCTGCCCACTGTGTCACGGATAATTATGGAAATGCCCTATCAGAAGAATTATATATAATAGGGGTTGGGAAGCTATATAGAAAATATCTAGCTCCTGAGGATACACGTGCTCAATATTTAGAAGTAAGTTTCTTTTAATCTGTTTGCTTTGCTTTAATTCAATTTCTGTCTCCGAATAAATTCGATCGTTATTCGAAATATTTCAATGAAGCCATTATTCTTAAAGATGGTTATGTTCCAGCTGTTTAAGATAATAGTACCTGCAGAATATAAAGCAGATTCGAGGAGATTCTCTGCAGATATAGCAGTATTAGTAGTTAAGGGAGAAATAACCATTAACGAAGTTGTACAACCAGTTTGCTTCACAAACATGAAGAACATTCACTTACATGCAGGAAACAAAGGAGAGGTATTAGTTTAATACTTAGCAAATTGTTTTGAAACAGTTCGTTTAAATGTTGGACCTTTTAGGTGTCGGGATGGGGCCTTGCAGAGGGTGGAATTCCATCGGAAGTCTTACGAACTCTGGTAATCCCTTTCAAATATGAAACGGTATGCGCTGATGAATTACCCTCCGACTGGGCTGATAAGTACAATTTAAGAGATAAAATTTGCGCTGGTTTTGTCAACAAAAGCACCGCCGTGTGTAGTGGAGACAGTGGTGGAGGACTGGTTTTCAAGTACCGAGAGGACAACAGGTATTACATTCATGGCATCGTCAGTGTGTCACATCAAGTTGGAGGCATGTGTAACATCCAGCAAAATGCAATTTATACTAGCGTGGCTTCTTACTATGACTTTGTGGACCGCCTTCTGACAAAGTATGCTCCCAGAATTAAGGACTGCGTATTGCCTCCTCATCCAAAGAACGGTAAATGGATAACTGAGCAGCAATACTCGAAACCAGGTGATTTAGTCCCATCGAATACCACATTAGACTTCGACTGTAACGAGGGGTTCTTGTTGTCTTCTACGGAAATTGTTGATTGCAGCAGTGCCCACAAGATTCCTAAGTGTGAAAGTAAGTTCTTGATGATGATGAGTTTCAGCCACCTGCAAAATCAAATTTTTATGGAGTTTAAAACATGCTCCTTTTAATTCCGACATTTTGTGGTATATATCTCTACCAAACAACGAAAGGCATTGTTTGACACAATCTAATATAATTGTTTCCAGTCATACTTGCATCTTACCTATTGTTTTTCAGAATTATGCAGTTCACTCCAATTTCCTACAGAAACACAGTACAATTGCTTTAACAGAGATTCTAAAATGTCTGATTGCAACACAGCCATCGATGGATGGATATTAACATACTCTTGTCCTAGCGGGTATAAGAAAGTCGACGATCTGCCTAGCAGAAATTGTGTAAAAGGATCCTGGGGAACGCCTAAACCAGAATGCATCCCAGGTAACATGATAATATACTATTTCAAAAATGTTGGCAACTTAAAATTATAATCAACCTAAAAAAATAACCTAAGAAATAACCCACTTAATTTGTAACAAACTTAAAATACACCGATCCTGTACCATTATAAACCATTACCTACTATGTAATTTTTGTACAACCTTATTCTTTTTTTCAGAATGTGGTAAAACAGCTGCCGATTTCTCTGGTACAGGATCACAATATCCTTGGAACGTAGGAGTGTACAAGTTAAACGACAACATAGACGAGAAATATAAATATGTTTGTGGTGGATCCTTAATTTCTGAAAATGTTGTAGTGACAGGTGAGTGAAATAATTGAAATTTTATTATATGTTTATCGATAAATATATCGTTGTTACTGAAAAGCGAGATACGACTAAAACTTTTAAAATTATTAAGGAAACAATATTTTTGTTGAGAAAAATGAAGCCTTACTTTGACTCATCTGAAGCGAAATTTAAGCATAACCAGTGATACTACACACAACGTTAAAAGTCTTGGACCCGTGGCGGCAGAAGGAGAATGGAACAATATTCCGCAAGAGATCGTTATAACCGCTTGATTATCTCCAATATGCTACTGGAACGTGGTGGAGGTCATACCGACAATTAGTCAAGTAGGGAACTTGCTTTGTTACTTCTTTTTGATTTATTAAGTTTTGTACAAAAATGTCACACATTTGCTAGTTTTTAATTTTCTAAGTACTCAGTTTATTGAACATATTCTTTTCACAAAAAAAGATTCAGAACATTATACTTTTATAAATGTATTTGTTTTTTCTGACAAAAAGATATATTTAACAAGAATGAGAAGGGGTCCAAGACTTTTGACGTTGTGTGTAGATACAAATACTCGCGTCAAGAATTCAGACGTCTTACGTCATGACTGACGTTACGCAATTGTTTTTATTGTCAACGTAATTTTCGACATTTAGTAGCGTTAAAAACTATCAATTTTTGCAATTTAGTGCAATATAAAATGCAAACTTTTAGTGTAGTATCTAGTTTTATTACTCTCAGTTGCAATTTCGTAAATATTTTGATGAAAATATAATGAATTATTCATTTGTTCGTATGACGTAAGTCGTCTGAATTCTTGTCGCGAGTATAACAAATTGTTTCTTACATTTAGCTGCTCAATGCGTAACTGATAAATCTAGTTACTCCCTGACAAAAGATGACTATGCAATAACAGCTGGAAAACTTTATAAGAAATATGATGATCCCAGAGAAACACATGCTCAATTTTCTAATGTAAGTATACATACTCAATATATCTACAAGTTGTAAGTTACATTTTATTCTAGGTGACATATATCATTGTTCACCCAAATTATAAATTATCAAAATCATCTATCCGCAATATAGCTTTTCTGATAGCATCTTCACCATTTTCACTTAATAGTTTCGTGCACCCGGTATGTATTAATGAAGTTACATTGGCTTGGTGGAATGAGGGAGACACGGGACTGGTAAGTTTAGTAAGTACTTTATAACATGAAATGAAACGGTACATTCTTATTTTGTTCTGTTAGATGGCAGGCTGGAGATTTGCGGAGGGTGTCTCTCCAGAAACTGTCGAACCAATAGAAGTCGTAAGGCTTCTCAAAGATAACTGTACGAAATTAGATAAAAGCGATGCTGTGAGACTTGGAATATTATTTACAGGTGAAAAAATGTGTACTGCATTTAAGAATGAATCTACATGCCTGCTTCCGGAAGACAGAGGCAAAGGTATAGTGAGCATAAATCCAGATAATGGTAGGTACTACCTTCACGGTGTTGCTATTTATGGATATAACGAATGTCAGAACCCTTTCTGGGATACTACTATCGCAGCATATGTCCAGTTCATCCGCAGTCTACAATTCCACTTGAACGTTTATAATTATGGATATGATTACGAACTCAAGCAATTCTATAAGAGATTTAAAAATACTTATGGCAATTTAAGATAAATTTTGAAGCTCTGCAATTGGCAGTAGTGCCAATAGAAACATTAAACATACAGGATATAACAAAATAGCGGGTCATTTCATTAACTGCCTACTTTCTACAACAAAATCAGATAATATAAACCTATTCACCTATAGATAAAAATGGCTCCTTTAAAAGATACAGCGTGTTAAAGTTGAGTTTTATTAAAAATAATTATTATAATAATAATGTTTATTCAGTTTTTAAAATCCAGAACAAATACAGAACAAAAATACATGAATAAAATTGAATAAACAGAGAAAACACAGGAGCAACTAGCAAAGTTACTTGTTTGTGTTGTAGGCACAAATTATTTTAAAAGTCTATATAAGATTCTACAAATAAAAACATTCAGTAATATTAACTTATACATAATAGGGTAATTTGTCATAGCCAGTAAAATTTTAAGTCACATTCAGGTAGGTATAAGGTAGGTATAACTATATATGCATTCATTTTATAAGCAACACTTTATGAACACAAAATAAAACATAATTTGATAATGCACACATAAATATCACAATCAGGTAAGTATACATTCACAAGGACATCAATATATTTTTTTTCAGTTTAGGTTCAGAAAGATGTAGAAAAGTGTCTATCAAAACTTATTTAAATACTAGGTATTTGTTATAGCAAGAGTTAACTATGTCACTAAAAAACTGTCTATCGGTCTCAAATATCCATTTTTTCAATTTAATTTTAAAACTAGAAAACGTAATATCGGTTCCTATGTGAAAGTGAAAAGGGGACAATGCATACAATCTTGGTCCTATATATTCTACATCTCTTTGACCTACTGTTTTTTCAGTACGAGGTAGAAATATTCCATCATTTTGTCTGGTATTATATATATGTTGATATGTTGATAGTATAATTTTTTTATTTTTTATCCATTCTAATATTTTTTGACAAACAGTTGCCTCACATCACAAATTTTTGCTATATTATATCACTAGAAAAAGTGTACGGTTTTTCGAATATAATTTTTAAAATCCATTTTTGTAGGACATGTAGAGCATCTAAATGACTCATTAGTAAGTCATTTACACCACCCCAACTCATAATTCCATATGTCAATTGAGACTGAACTAGAGAAAATATAGCGTCTTTAAATGTTTTACATTTAGAAATTCTTTTAAATATTTAAATTTTGGTAATATCCCTCTAATTTTTTGATAAGGTACTTAATTCGCAGGTCCCAGCGCATATGTCGATCTATTTGTACACCAAGATATTTAACAGATATAGTCTCAGGAATTTCAGAATGATTGCCAATTTTTAAGGGTCCGATATTAGGTAATCCAGTTTGGTAAGAGCTGAAAGGCAGGTAACTAGTTTTACTGAGATTTAATGTAAGCTTGTTGTATTGGAACCACTGAGATATCAACGGAAAATCGTCAAATATAACTTGTAATTCCTGCCATGTACTGCTTGTATAGATAACAGCAGTATCATCGGCAAAACTAATAATTTTGCCAACAGTATCTACTCTAAATAAACTATCCATATATAAAATAAATAACAGTGGCCCCAATACAGAACCCTGAGGAACGCCGAATGATATATTTTTTACATTACTATAAACTCCATTTATTTCCACTCTTTGCGTTCTGTTGTTTAAATAGCTTTGTATAATTTCACCAGCCCTCCCCCTAATCCCAAACAAACTCAATTTATTTATTAATTTCTTATGACACACCGTGTCAAAAGCTTTCGAGAGGTCCAAAAAGATACTTATAGTTGGTATTTTTTTGTCTAGTGTTTTGTAGATATAAGATGTTAATTTGTAGATGGCGTTCTCTGTAGATTTGGCCTCTCGAAATCCAAATTGACAGACAGACAATATTTGAAATTTTTTAAAAAAATTTGTTAAACGCGTTTTTAAAAGATGTTCAAAAATTTTGGCCACGTTCGAAATCAAAGAAATAGGTCTATAATTTTCCAATTTTGATGTATCCCCACTCTTATATAAAGGTTTAACTATCGCTGCCTTTAAAACATCCGGAAAAACCCCCAACTGAAATTAAAAGTATGAACACAAAAAACAAAACAGAAATCAGATACGTGTCATACGTATCTACGAGGAAATATTTCTTTGAGAACAGAAAAAACTATGAATTCTTCTCTGAAGGTGTGAATTATGTAATTTGCAAAATATGCAGTCAGACTGAAACAGTAAATAAAGAAAATTATTCTAAACAAACTGTCCAAAAATGCTTTATAAATAAGTTACAGAGTAATAAAGGTGCGAAGAACACCATGTTTTAAAAATACTCTGTTTACTGTATTAATTGTATTACAAGCTTTTTGTAATAATATCCGTTCCGTGCGATGTCAATAGTAGCTTAGCTTTACCCTTAAATAACTCTTCAAGAGCCACTGCAATCGACATCACCGGATACCTAATAATCAATGCCTCAGAAAGAGGCAATTTATTATTTAACTTAAGGATAATGATAAATGCTTAGTTAACCTAAACCTCTTAACTGGACTGAAACACAAAAATTATAAATTATATTTATAAAACACTAAAAGCAATTTAAATGCGAACACTTTTATTGTTCATAGCTGTACATTATTTAAAAGTCATTCAAGACATGAACTTGACTGAGAAATAAAACAAGAAAATTCCGAAGGCTAACAGCCTATAATCAAAACAGAGGAGAAATCGTGATTTCATCCTTTACACATTATAGATACTTACACAAGATGTAAGTCGAAGGTTAACACAAAAATGTCTTCCAACTCATTCAGAATTTATTGAAATATTGTCTCGACTGCAGGTAAATATGCATATATATAGTGTTGTTTCATATTCATATACAATATCTATAATTGCAGTAAACATTATACTCGTATTATATTGTTTAGGTAATTAAGATACACATCTTCGAAACTATTTACAACATTTCTCTTTTTCGATAACCTGATGAACTGGTCAGTCGAGATTGTTTCCTTCAATATTTTCCTAAAAGAACAACACTGTTAGTGGCATTGTCCAGTCCAAGCAGCACCATGTCAACTTACAGCGCCTACATTGCGCTGTGTAACCTACTATTTGTTTCTGGTAAGTTTCCTATACGCTACTACATTATTTTAATTGTATAAAAATTATAGAGATGTTGTTTAATAAATGTTTTTGTCCTTTATTCTAATGACATTATAAATATTTTAATAGCTCTTAAGGAGTTACTGTGCGTAATATTAATAAAATATAGAACTGGAAGTTGATAAAAGAAAACTGTTATACAGAGTTAGTCCTTCAAAAAACAAGTTTACCGTGGAAAAATAGTGAGTGTTGTTCATATAACTTACTTCGTCAAATCAGAATTTCCGTGATACGGGGTATTAATGTTGATATTCTGAATAGAGTTCTTCTTAACGCCGGTGTGAAGACAGCGACCAAAGATAGCAGCCAGGTGCTTGGAAATACCCGAATGATCACAAACGTTCGCCGAGATAGAACACGGTTAACAATTAGCATTATTTCAAATATCCTAAACATATCCTTTATTTTTGTAATTTTCTCAATTTGAACGTAATATGATATCGAATATTAATTGTGAAGAAAACGAAATGAGAAAAAAATAAGGTATGAGAAATTTGCGTATTAAACTCAGTTACAGATAAAACTCAAGCAATACATAACAGATACACACTATACCGTCAGAGGGGTGGAAATTGGGGTAAATTGACGGCTTGCAAGTGGAAAACACTGATATTAGAAAATTGATAATTTTATAAAGTAGGTACCTAACTACCTACCAAATTTCAGCTTGTTAAAATGATGGGCTTCCATTTTAGAAATTTCTAATATCCAATTTACCCCAATTTCCACCCCTCCGACGGCTTGCGAGTGGATGCCACTGATATCAGAAAATTGATAATTTTATAATATATTTACCTACCGAGTTTCAGCTTGTTAAAATAAGGGTTTCCATTTTAGAAATTTCTAATATTCATTATACCCCAATCTCCACCGCTCCAACGGCTTGCGAGTGAATAACACTGGTATGAGCAAATTGATAAATTTATAAAGTAACTACCTACCGAGTTTCAGCCTGTTAAAATGACGCGTTTCCATTTTAGAAATTTCTAATATCCAATTTACCCCAATTTCCACCCCTCCGACGGCTTGCGAGTGGATGACACTCATATCAGAAAATTGATAATTTTATAATATATTTACCTACTGAGTTTCAGCTTGTTAAAATAAGGGTTTCCATTTTAGAAATTTCTAATATTCATTATACCCCAATTTCCACCGCTCCAACGGCTTGCGAGAGAATAACACTGATATCAGCAAATTGATAAATTTATAAAGTAACTACCTACCGAGTTTCAGCTTGTTAAAATGACGGGTTTCCATTTTAGAAATAACTAATTTTCAATATACCCCAATTTTCACCCCTCCAACAGCTTGCGAGTGGATAACACTGATATCAGCAAATTGACAATTTTATAAAGTAACTACCTACCGAGTTTCAGCCTGTTAAAATGAGGCGTTTCCATTTTAGAAATACCCAATAATCAATATACCCCAATTTATTTTTCTCTTAAATAAATATATATTTTATGTTTGGTGTTTCATTATAGAATGACTTCAAGTATGGGAATTTGGATGAATTTTGCAGTTAGAACAAAACAATTATTAAAATTATGAACACAGAAACAAAACAGAAATCAGATACGTATCTATGAGAAAATATTTCATTGAGAACAGAAAATTTTTTTAATTTTACAAAGTTTTTCTAAAATATGCTGTCAGACTGAAACAGTAAATAATTCTAAACAAACTGTCTCTTATAAACATGAGTCCAAAAATGCTTTATAAACAAGTTATCGAGTAATAAAGATGCGAAGAACACCATGTTTTAAAAATACTCTGTATCCTGTAATACTGAGTTTCAGCTTGTTAAAATGACGGGTTTCCATTTTAGAAATAACTAATTTTCAATATACCCCAATTTCCACCCCTCCAACAGCTTGCGAGTAGATAACACTGATATCAAAAAAATTGAAAACTTTATAATATATTAACTTACCGAGTTTCAGCTTGTTAAAATGGCGGGTTTCCATTTTAGATATATCTAATATCCAATTTACCCCAATTTCCACCCCACTGACGGCTTGCGAATGGATGCCACTGGGTTCAAAGATTTTTGTAGAAGTACTACAAGTGTATCTGTTATGTATTGTTTGAGTTCCAGTCCAGCTGTAACTAAGTTTAACACGCAAATTTCTTATGCCTTATTTTTTCTCATTTCGTTTCCTTCGAAATTAATATTCGATACCATAGTACGTTCAAATTGAGAAAATTACAAAAATAAATGTTGCATTTAGGATGTTTGAAATATATGCTAAATGTTAACCGTGTTCTATCTCGATGAACGTCCATAATCATAATCATTCGGGTGTTTCCAAGCACCTGGCTGCTATCTTTGGTTGCTGTCTGCACACCGGTATTCAGAATATCAACATAAATACCCTGTATCTCGGAAATTCTGATTTGACAAAATAAGTTATATGAACCACCGTCATTATTTTTCCACATAAAATTTATTACCCCCTACATTTTGGAAGTACTAACCCTGTATAACAGTAATCTTATCAACTTCCAGTTCTATTAAATTATTTATAATGTTGTTAGAAGATGTTCTATCTCGACGAACGTCTATGATCATTCCGATGCTATCTTCTGCTGGCTGCTGTTTCACACCAGTCTTCTTACTTATCTTTATACATGGCCCGGGCGTTAGGTCGGAAATATAATGACAAACACAACAAAATGTTGTGTACCACATTTTATGAAAAAGATAAAAAAGTACAAACAATAAATTACAATTTAATCAAACTAATATAATTATGAATTATATGTTTACAATACAATTAACGGAATTACTACTTATAAAAATATTAGGACAGAATTTCTCTCATTTTCTACTTATTCTGCAGGACTACTTCAGTTACACTCGCATTTTTGGAAAATTCTATGGCACATTCAGAGCACCTACTAGTTGAAGTCATATTAATGTCAATAAATTTTATTGTCATTTCCACTTTGTTGGACACTGAATTTTCAAGCCTTCAGCGACAGTGGTTGATTTCCAACCACCATGTCGATTAATATTAGTTATACCTGCTCCAGCATCGGCTAATAAAGTAGCCGAAAAACGCCGAAAACAATGCCCGCTATATTCTTTTGGGTTTGGTCATTTAAGATAGTTTGCTATTTTGTACGGAATCTGACATAACGTATTTTTCCCAACTACTTGCTTGGAGCATTTATTATTGTTATACAAAAAAAACATATCTGCTTGGTACCCGGCTGACAAAAGGACGGATATCTTCTGTACATATCCAAATATCTTGGTGACTTCTTTTCACTATTAGTTATACTAAATATGTGCTGTATGTTAGTCTTAGATTCTCTACCAAAGTTTCATCCTGAATATCATCTATTGTTATGTTACACAACTCTTCTCTACGACAAGCTCCACATATCCAAAAATCAGTGGACTTACTTAAAAAAAATAATGTAGGTATATTACCTTGATCATTAAAAATATTTTATCGGGGGCATCTCTCAAAAAAAGTATCAATTTCCTCTCTAGTCAATATTCTTTGCAATAATCATTTTTTCTTTTTAAATGTGTTAATCTTGAATATTTGCTAATGTCGCTGTTATGATGTAAAAGTACCATTGGCAATAATACGATCACAAAGAGGACGGATTACAGTTGTCACATTTTTCCAAAAATTGCGCTAGGAGCACATTTTCAGTGTAGTGTTTCACGATTTTGGAAGAACAGCATTTAACAAAATCATCCAATTTTTTTATTTTTCCCGATAACGGACTTTCTTTCGCTTTCTCTGACGCTTTAAAAATTTCAGGAGGCGTACTCGAAATGGCTTCTGTCTGCTAAAGATGTTTCAAGCAGTAAATATGATGTACATGAAAACAGCGTTTGTTGATATTATTGCTAGGCATCCGTCACAACTGTCAATTCAGCTCCAATAAAAATTACTTAGTTATCGAGACACTTATTTTCACAGATACATATAATGTAGGTATAGCAAATTTATAAGTGTTCTACATACCGGCCGTGTATCAAGTTTGCATAAATGCCGTGCGTCATAATGTGTTTGATACCCTAAGCGTATAATATTGTCTTCACGATAATGATCTTAAACGTCTACATAACACCATTGATATATAAATAACTATTAAGTGGACTGTAGATGGAGATACTTTATTAAAATTAAATAGATACATAAATTAAACTAAATTGTAATGAAAACTTACAAACTGAGTTTTACAAACACTTGAAATAAATTAAACATGATGAATTTATTTGTAAAACATTTAGTAGATTAAATGTTATCATTATCTCTAAAGAAACACTCAAATATCTTAGTGTTGGGTTAATTTTGTCCAAGAGTTTATATAACAGTTTAAGAGCATTATAAAGAACAACAATTGTATACTTTTACAGAGATTTTTTCGTCATGTTATATAGATATTTGATCTACGAATATAGTGGTTTTCTGGGCTGTCGTGCCTTGATTTAGGTAATTAGTCGCTGTGTGTAACTCAAGCCAATCCAAGCCAAACCGAGCCAAGGCAAGCCGAGCCAAGCTATCTAGTTCACGGCACAACAACCCGGAAAACCACTATAGATCAAATAACCGTAAAAGCTTCAAAATCAATATGTAGATTACTCAGCAGAAATCATGTAAACAAAGATTAATGTTAGAATTCAATGAAATTTACTACATACCTATACTACAACAAAAATCGAGAAATATTGTACTTGAATGAATTTTTTTACAGGTGCGTTGATGTCAAATTATTCTGATAATGACACGAATTATTTCAGATACAGGAGACAAGCTGAAAGTAGTGGGTAAGATAAACATCTTCAGTTTCTACCTGTAAATTAAGAACGTAGAATAGAAGAAATAACATAAATTTTAATATTTCAAATCGCATCATTGATGATTGTAAAGTATATCAGCTTGACGCAAAGTCATTTCTATAAGTATTGCAAGCTTTAATCATGTCTTAGGTGTACTCTTCCTCCTCATCCGGAACACGGTACGTGGAAACTCCTCAATGGTCAAGCCAATCCAGGTGACATCGTTCAAATAGCAAGTGTTATTACCTTCGAATGCAAGCCTGGGTACAAGCTGTCTAGTAAAATTCCGTCCGTTTGTCTTGGACAATGGTCTTCGCCTGTTCCAGAATGTGAAGGTAAAGTAAAAATTAGCTTTCTTTAAAAATATAGGTCACTCACATAGCCAGTTAGAATTCATTTGCAAAATATAGGTTGCTTTCAATAGAAGTACCACAAATAGTATCGGTGAATCTATATTTTACATAAAAAAAAAAAAACTTATTAAAATGGACATCTCTTACAAGATATATCCCTTCAAAGTTTACATTATGGAATAGTGACTATAATTTTAAGATCAAAAAAGTTAAAATAGCCAAATTATACAAAAAATGTCTGCTAATGCTCGTACGACTTCCCAACAATTTTTCGCAAATTTTTACTTCTTGGAGGAGGTTGAAATAAGCATTTATTTGTTTGATATAAATTGAGTATTCAAAATTTAAAACTTCTCTCTTACTTTTTTGTTTAAAACTAACCATTTATTACCAAAAAAAAACGTGAACATTCGCATTACAACTCACACGATTGAAACTAAGAAATATATGCTGCTAGTTATTGTCATTAGATGTTTTGTGACTGTTGCGAGTGCTTCCTTAGATTTGCTAGATTTTGCAGAAATAAGCATGACTTAAATATTTCATAGTTGTAACGCGAATGATAATGAATTTAATTTTATTGTTATTAGTTTTAAAGCAAACAAGTAAGAGAGGTAAAATGTTTAAAATAAATCAGGCTATGTGATACGTATTTTTGAATACTAAATTTTTGTCAAACAAATAAGTTGTTGCAAAAGATAACTTTGGGCATGCTTATTTCAACCCCTTTTAACGGGCAGAAATGTTCAAACAAATATGTTGAGAAATTACATATGCATTAAAAGATAATTTTTGATTTTCAAATTACAGGAACTATTCTATATATCCTTTTAAATTTTGAAGGGCTGTATGTCGTAAGGGTGAACATTTTACCAAGGTTATTTTTATACATGTCGTGTTGTATTAGCTGATTCAACGGCAGTATTTGTGTTACTTTTTTTTAAAACACCCTGTAGATTTGTAAATGAGCAGGAAGTAAGCAAACCACTTATATCTCACCTGTACTCAGTGTATATGTGAACATACATATGAAGCAACACCCAGTACAATTGACGGTCATCTCAAATATGGCATACTGATGAAGGCTAACAAGCCCGAAACCGGTCTATGTCTGGTGGTGTGTCCGACAAGGGTTCTTGGCTGTTCACACAGATACTGCAGGAGTAATTCAATGCCGGTCGGGGCATTAGTCCGCGGAGTAGTTGTTTCCTGCAGTATCATTTACAGATTTAATGGCTCGTCACCCAGGGCGAGAGGTCTGCGTTAAGTACCTGCTGCAATGTAGGTCGCTTCCTGTAAGTCGAGCCGCTAAGGCCGAGCAGGAAGCAAGCATACCACTTATATCTCACCCTGTAGATTAAAAATCAAGTACGATATTTGTAAAATTTAATTTGGACAACAGAGCATCGCTTGCTTGCTGTCAATCAACTGAATTTAAAAATTGGTGAGATATATTTATTATACTATTTTCACATTTTTCTTATAAGTAAAAATGAAATGTTTTGTGGTTGATAATAATTATTTTTAGAGCTATGTCCTCCACTCTACCCTTCAATACATACGATTTGATATGCATCGACAAAATTGGGCACGAAGTTAAATGTAGTGAAGCCAGCCATGGAACAAACCTAGAATACACTTGTAAAACTTTCTATGAAACTTCTTTTGGCTACAAGAAGACTCTCTTCTGTGAAAACGGGAAATGGGACCACTCCAAACCAGTATGCCAACCAGGTGTGCCAACCAATCTATAATATTTTATTTTAATATTCTATAACCTGTAATCCTTATTTCTGTTTCAGTTTGTGGGAAAAAAGTTACTACTGACACAAAGCCGTTGATTTATGGTTCAACACCCAACGATAAGATAGAGCATCCATGGGTTGCAGCAATTTATCAGAAGGTGAACGATTCGTTTGAGAATATTTGTGGAGGATCTATTTTAAGTCAAACAATAATCTTAACAGGTTAGGTTAATTTATTAATTTTATTTAATAGGGGTTTTAGATAAAGTAATAAAAAGTAGATTAATTACAAACAATCAATTAAGGAACAAAAAATATAAAAAAACAGAACATATAAATGAAGATTTAGATAACATATCTAAAAACTACCAAAAATAAAAAAATATTTTTTCGACGTTCATATAAGAAACAAAACTTTGTTGAACTATGTTTAGTGAAAAAACTGGTTCTTTATTGCACTAGTGCAGTAATATTTTATTGCACTCATCTGTCATTCTGCTACAGCGTTTTGTGATCATGACAAACGTAGCCAGTAGCGGAGGGATACGTAGAGGAATCACTTGCAACAAACCCAATGTTGCAAAGAAAAATTTCAACCTGAAGAAAATGAAAATGTACAGATACCAAGTACTAGTATATTTAGATAAGTCACAAAACAAGAAATATAATTAAAAAATAATTCACTAAGAAATATTAATTTCGAAAATTGCACAAATTGTACAGTAATTAGTAGGTAATGTGAAATTTATCACCTTTTCAAAAACAATTGCACACTTATGACTGCTTCCACGGTTAAGGTAACCGGCATAAATTAAACAATTTTTTTAAGGAACGAGAAAAATCTGAGCATAATCTTTTATTAAAAATTCAGAAACATCATCCAAACAGGTAGTCATTTTAGGTTTAATTCTTATTAATGGTGAGAGAATTTCAGTTTCAAATTAGTTGCGAAATTGTATGAAATTATTAATATTATTGCTGGAAAGTGATTTATTGCTGTTAGAAGATGGAGGTAAATACGATTTTGAAAAACATCAAAAATATTTATATACAGGGATGGCCAGATGTATGGAATAAAATTCATATCTTTTGAATGAGTTATTTTTTTTAAAACGCCGAAACACGTTAACTGATCTTGATTTTTTCCCATTTTTCGGTTATATAATAATTTTTCTTCAACCACCTAACCCCCAGCTATCAATACATTTTTTCAAATGGAAACATAAGGCATGAGGAGGCTCGTTGAAAAGTTCAGAAAAATCCGAATCCAGCCATACTAAATAAACAAGTTTTATGTTTTCAATAACAAGGTTTTTTTTCATTTAGAAATTGAAACAACTAGATAATTTACAAAGATAAACTCAGTGCCGCAAATGCTGATAATGTCCTCCATTCACTATTTGGCATTCTCCAAGACGATAGTAAAACAGTAGACTCTTTATTTCAAATATCCCCAAAGAAAATAATCCAGAGGCGTTAAATCGGGGGATCTTGGCGGCCATTCAACTGCACCCCGTCTACCAATCCAACGATTTGGAAACATTTCATCTAAGTATCTTCGAACATCAATACCAAAATGAGGGGGAGCGCCATCTTGTTGGAATCAAATTCTTTCATTCGGTATATCTGGATCAATTTCATGAGGAAAAATCACAGCTAGAGCAGGTATCAGGTCAAATGTTAGCAAATCCAGGTAGTATGCGGCAGTAAGATTTTCTTCAAAGAAGAATGGGCCCAAGATTCTGTTGTTGATACCTGTCCATACCTTCTGTGGGTGCTACGTAGGCGATTCGCATGTCCAGTGTGGATTTTCCTGGGACCAAAAGCAATAGTTGTGCCTGTTAACCACTCCATTTAAATAAAACGTAGCTTCATCCGAAAAACGTACGTCTCGTTGAAAACCATTATTGTCGTCACACCGTCTCATCATTTGCTCACAAAATTGTAATCACCTATCATAATCGTCTTCCAAAAGGACTTGCAAAAGACATACCTTATAGGGGTGGTATATCTCTTTTTCAAAAACATTCGAATTGTAGTTGAAATATGGGGATTTTCAAAAAGTTCTAATGCAATGTCTAATTTCTTTTCTTCATTCAAAGCACGTGCCCGTCCAGTTTTGGACAAAGACTGTACTGTATCGTGTTCCTCAAATTTATGAAATATTTTACTAACTGTCTCTTGCGAGATTTGTTTTTCGGGATATTTCACATTAAATAAATCGCACACTTCAGCCTCACTTCTTATTTTATCCACATTCAAGCAATATCAAGATTTCGATGCGTTGCCTATCTGACACCATTGCGATTCAGTAAATAACTTGATTTTGACACAATAGTAACGTTTCGAATTCCAATTTATTACTAAAGCGAAAAATTAACCAGAAAGTCTGGCAAGTAAGTGGTACCAAAAAAACGCAACATCATAAAAAAGATATCTTGTTTTGCGTTAGCAGTGATAGGTACAGTTTCAAATTCTCTATTTTGTTCTGTGCAAATTCATGGAGGATAACACGGAAGATAATTAAATTTTATTTCACTCGTTAAGTAGGTGTTTTATACAGGGTGTCCAGAAACTCTCCTGACAAACGAAGACCGGAGATTCCTCGGATAATTTTAAGACAATTTAACCCATTTCACCTAGTCCGAAAATGCTTCCTAAGGGAACTAGAGCTCTTTGAAGATGGCGCCTTGTAAATAGTTTTGTTTAAATACCTCCAGAACGCTTCTACTTAGAAAAACAAAAACTGGTATGCTTGTTTAGCCTTCAGAGATGAATCGATTCCATCAATTGCAAATTTCTAGTACCGGTCATAGGCGTCCGTTTTGGGTAGGTCAACGGTTATTTTAACGCACTTTAACTTTTAAGCATTTGTGACACTAGATTATTAAATTTTCAGGTATTCTAGTACTAAAAGGTACTCTTACTTTAAGTCATTAGGATACACCGTTTTCTAGAAAAATGGATTTGAAAATTTTTCAGTTTTTCGTCATTAAAGTTTAAAAATTTTAGTTAAAGATATTTAAAAACAAAGTATTTATTACAATGGAACGAAAGTAACAAAAAAAAGTATCAAAGGTAGATAGTTACAAAAGATGCTCGATGTGATGACCATTAGTCTCTATGCATAAATTTACCCTTTTGCTTAGAGAACGCCGAATTCTTGCAAAAATTCCAAAGTTATTTCTAAATTCGTTGCAAGCATCTTGTATCCTTCGCCAGAGTTGTGCACGATTTTGTATCGGAACGAAATAAACAAATGCTTTTATGTATCCCCAAACACAATAATCGCAAGGATTCAAATCCGGCGACCTTGCTGGCCAAGCAACTGGACCTCCTCTTCCAATCCAATGGTCTTCGTAGTTATTATCTAGAAAGTCTCGTACATTCCTGCTAAAGTGGGCCGGACAGCCGTCGTGTAGAAACCATAAGATGCATATCACCGTATTCCTCATTTATAAAAATCATTTAAAAAAAATTGAAATCGTTGTGTTTGAATTCCACAAAGTAAAAAATTAAAAGATAAACTTCGCGAACTGACAACAATTTGACAATGAAAAACGTATGTTTTACTTTTGTTGGCAGTTCAGAGCCAACTAGTGCAAAAAATATAAATTGAACTTTAATGACGAAAAAACGAAAAATTTTAGAAATTCGCAATTGATGGAATCGATTCATATCTGAAGGCTAAACAAGCGTACCAGTTTTTGTTTTTCTAAGTAGAAGCGTTCTGGAGGTATTTAAACAAAACTATTTACAAGGCGCCATCTTCAAAGAGCTCTAGTTCCCTTAGGAAGCATTTTCGAACTAGGTGAATTGGGTTAGATTGTCTTAAAATTATCTGAGGAATCTCCGGTCTTCGTTTGTCAGGAGAGTTTCTGGACACCCTGTATAACCCTAATAACCATGCTATTGAAACCATAAAACTTGTTTATTTGGTATGGCTGGATTCGGTTTTCTATAAAGCTTTTCAACGAGCCCCCTCATGTTTTATGTTTCCATTTGAAAAGAAAGTAGGCGTAGCTGGGCGTTAGGGGGTTGGAGAAAAATTAATTATTATATAACCGAAAGATGGGAAAAATCAAGATCAGTTAACGTGTTTCGGCGTTTTAAAAAAAATTCACTCATTAAAAAAATATGAATTTTATTCCGTACTTCTGGCCATCCCTGTATTATGATTCATTTGACGTATCAAAATGATGCCCGTTATAATGCATAGATTAGGATATATTTGTAGATTCCTTTTACTAATAATAAACGCCCAAAACTTACAAAGATTATCAGTGGCGAAGCGCGAAATTTTGTTTACATTAAACCATCAAATTGGACAAACAATTAAATTATTTTTTGTAAAAATATTTTTATTAAATCCACGGACAGCAGGACAATACTACGCTCGTCGATGACGGTAGAGAAATAGTTGTCCGTCTCACTCGTATATAAAGAGATACATTCTATAACACGGAGTTGCTTACGCGGTAGCGATTCTCGGTGCAGTCGTCTGCCGCTGGCCAAGGAAAGGACAAATACAATCTTTTATCAGCGTGAGATAATTATTTCGACCCGACGCTGCGTTTTTTGGCTGTGAATACAACTGGAAAATACAATACAATATTTTGGGTAGACAATGTCTACCTTGTCTACCCGTAAGTTTCGCCACTGAGAATTATCTTTAATGGACGCCTATGCTTCTATAACAAATGCTTGGTAGGATATTTTGATTTCACTTAATGTGCATTAAGAATATTAACAAATATAAAAAAAACAAATAGTACTTAAATTAACCTCCTAATTTTTTGTATGTAAACTATACAGAATGATTTATTTTCAGCTGCACACTGTGTTACAAATGATTATGGAAATGTGTACCCGAAAGAAAATTACATGGTTGGAGTTGGAAAGCTTTATAGAAAATATCAAGCTCCTGAGGACACACGTGCTCAATATAGAGAGGTAAATTTGTATTTATGTAATATTAATAATAATAATAAATAGGTACTCATTTCGTTAATAAGATCATCTTAAATAAAATAATATAAATGTAACATTGTATGCCACAACATTAAAAGAAAACTGCTTAATAATTTAGAAATGTATCCTGAGTACAGTTTGTCTCTTTTTAAAAACTGTATCAAGAGTTGGCAAACCTTCTAGGTAAATTTCAACATATATACAGGGTTAACTATGACTAAGTACAAAATTTTAACCACGTGCTCAAGGAAGCCTAAAAGACAATAAAAAAATTATTCCAGAGTTTTGGCTCGATATTTAAAAAATGGGACAAAACCCTTTTTTCCTACGGAAAGTCGGCGCCTATGATAAGCATGGTAACAGTTAATCCAGTTAGCTCCAGTAATTTGCATTCGTTTTTCATTATTTCGTTACAAACTGGTAAAACTATATTTTCACTCACTACCGATAAAACACAGTTCCCGTAGGTACAGTTAGATAAAATGCCTATATATTATAAGAAAATCGAACAAAAGGAATGGGTAGGTACTAATAGGTAATAGAAAACTTTTAATGCACCCGCGGCAGTCTTGTCCCATAACCTAGAAAAACAAACCGGCGAACTATATTGTGGGAAAATATCTGTACCCGACACATATTTCTTTATTTAATTACTATAAAACGTTTAAAATTAAAATAAGGCACTAAAGACTGAAGAAGAACTCAAAACTACAACGTAAACAGCGGAATTGAATTATGGCATGACAGCAAATTTTACCGTCGCCTACTCTGACTGTAAACGTGCGGCGGACGGGTCGCATATGCAAATAAGGATTTAATATAAAAAAAATGCACTTTATAAATAAGTTTGGAATTTTTTGAAGGGCGATTCCGTTAATTCTTAATTTTCTCTATCCCCTCTTAAAATATTTGTACTTAGTCATAGTTAACCCTGTAGTTCTCAATCCGGTCAACCATTAACTATCTTTCATTTCTAATGTTACATCATGTAAACTTTGTCTTCCAGTTGTCTAAGATAATAGTGCCTGAAGGTTATAAAGGAGATATCAGAAAATACGCCGCAGATATAGCAGTGTTAGTAGTTAAAGAAGAAATTGCCATAAATGAGGTAGTACAACCGGTTTGTTTTACGAACATGAAAAATATTCACTTACATGCGGGGAATAAAGGAGAGGTATTTACCAAATGTTTGAGAACACATTTATGATATATTTTTTAAATTCTCACAATTGTAGGTATCAGGGTGGGGTCTTATAGAGGGTGGAATTCCATCGGAAATATTGCGTAGCCTGGTGATCCCATACAAATATGAAACTGTCTGCGCTGACGAATTATCTTCTGACTGGGCTGATCAGTACAATTTAAAAGACAAAATTTGCGCCGGTTTTGTCAACAAAAGCACCAGCGTGTGTAGTGGAGACAGTGGCGGCGGACTGGCTTTCAAATATCGAGAGGACAACAGATATTACATTCACGGCATCGTCAGTGTGTCACAACAAGTTGGATACATGTGTAACATTCAACAAAATGCTCTTTATACTAGCGTAGCTTCTTATTATGAATTTGTGGATCGCCTTTTGAAGAAATATGCTCCTAAAGTTAAAGATTGCATACTACCGCCCCATCCAGAGAATGGCAAATGGAGTACAGAAGAAAGCAACTTCAAACCGGGAGATATCGTTCCATCAGACACGATTCTTAAAGTTGAATGCAACAAAGAATTTATACTCTCTTCCACAAGAGAAGTGGACTGCAGTACAGCTCGCAACTTGCCTACTTGTGAAGGTAACAACCTCATGATTAGAAAAAGTCAGTAAATTGTTTTTGAATACTTTGCTTCAGAATTTGTTAATATCGAAAGTAAATTATATTCGCATTATAATTTTTCATTTTCTAAGACAACATTCTGGTTTAACGAGGTTTTCTGTAACTATACATGGTGCACCATTAATGATGGGTCATAGAGCAAAAGCGATATGGGACAGAAAAAGGGGGTTTCAGTTCAGATGAATCAAACTTTAACCACAGAGAGAACTCGATTAATAATCGAATTGTCTTATAAAACAAGGGTATAAGTCTCACCCTTTTCACTTTATTATTTATGAAACCTTTGGTATGCTTATAACAATTTGATTCAAATTTTATGTAGTGTTTACATTTGCACATGTACATAATTTACTGAAAAAATTATAAATTTTTGTTGGTCAGTGGCGTAGAAATGGGTAAGAAAGCGGAATTTTTTTACCCCAACATCTACTCCAATGACCTAATAATCATTTGGGGTTAATTTTTAGATTCTGTGGACAATTCTACATACAAAAGTTGTTGAAAATCGGTACCTAGTATATCGTTTTACCGAAAATCTCGATTCTTCTGATAAGAAAAGTTTCTTAAGAGTAGCAAATAAATTTTAAATTAATATTATTATAATGTCAAGTATTAGAATTCAAAACAATATTAGATAATATGAATAAAAACCACATAACATTGTTTGTAAATGACAGAAATGTAATAATACGATATATATACTTGATTAAATATTTATTAGGGACAACCAAATGTATTTTTGAATATGAGGAAATCAAATAGATTTGAAAATGTATAGAAAAGGATAAATTTGAGTAGTTCTGAACATTATTAAAATAAGATTATTGATACAATTGTCGTATCACAATACTGATTTCCTGAAAATAAATTTCAGTAACATTTTTGAAGTGGCACGTAAGCAGAAATCTTTTAGGGCAGTTTATCAAGTTCTACCAAGAGTATCTTTTTTACGTGGAAATGAAAATGAAAAATAATTTCCGTTTTGACATCCTGTACCTTTTTGCACAGTAATATTTCATTAAAACATGACTAGATAATATTGTTATATTTTGTCTCAAAGATGTCGTTCCTACTCTATGGCCCATTATTATTGTTCCACTCTGTATTTTGAAATTAATTTGTTTTAGATAGTGAATCACTTTAAGAGAAAAAATAATTTTCTAAAACTATTCAAACTGAATCACTATTTATAATATTTTTGTTTTAAATTATTAACACATTAAAACTATTTCATGCCATATAAATCAACTATAATATAATCGTTTTCCCGACATATACCTCTGAGCTCTTTTCACTCGTTTGTAATATACCTAAGTCATGCAAATGGCTCATCGTGAAGTTTTGAACGAGCAAAGTAGGAAACCTGTGTTAAATGTTTTGAGGTATTTCCAAAATAAAAAAGAGACTTCCAATGAAAACATTTCCCAGCCGACCCTGGCAATTTACATCTAGATATAACTGAGTACCGACATACCTACACTACTTTAATGTTTCCACCACACATGCATTCCTATAGACGTCCTTCCTAACATAATTTGGGCTGGCCCGCCAGCTACCACTTCAGTTATACCTGTGATAAGCAGACAAATTGAAATGAAATAAATGTACACATTTCGTCTCACCAACGTTTTATTGCCCACATCGCCTTCCGAAAACGATTGTACTATAATATGTAACCATTAACATTGTATTTATTTAAATTCAAACCACTAATAGCAATGTACATTTTACAGTGCCGTGTCCAGTACCGAAATTTCATACTGGAACGTATCTCATATGCCACAACAGAGAAGGGCAAAGCATCAGATGTTCATCAGCCTTCGACGGGTCGACTATGTATTATTCTTGCCCTATTAAGCAAAAAGAGGCAGGTGGTATAAGTAACAGAACTTGTGTAAAAGGGTCTTGGGGGTTGCCCAAACCGGAATGCATTCGAGGTAATTTATATCAGTGGCGGCCAGTACGATAAGGCAGGTCTCAGTAAAAATTTTAAAGTAATAGTAACAAATGGAGTCAATATCGTAAAAAAATGTAAAATCCTTACCTATAGTTTCCGAGAAAAAAATTATTGAAGTTTTAGTAGTTTCAACCTTTACATCGCTGGGCTACTGTATGACTACTTATCGTATTAACTTTTTTATGATGCATGTATTTACATTAGTTTTTCAAATATCAAAAAGGGCTTACGTATAGCAACTTGCAGTTAATGGGTATCGTTTTAATTTATGATGAAGTTAAAATGCTTTAGCACAACGATTTCGCGGTAAACATATGCCAAATGCAGCTTCTTTTACAACGGTGTGCAGTGAGTACAAGAGTAGTGCAAACGCAGGCGTAACGTGGGAAATTTACAACCGAATCGTGGAAGAGATGGAGGACCAGGGCGCCCAATGTGTATTGCAGCAGTATGGCATATCATACACGAGGTTCAATTATATCCGCACCATGTACAATATCAAAGAATTGAACGTGGAGGATCGGTACCATAGCAGCCACGATCTCCTGACTATAAATTATTTGGACTTATTTTTGTGGGGATATTTGAAAAACGACGTATACTGCACCGAAGTGGACACTATTGATGATTTACGCAAACGTATCATAGCTGCTGCCAATAACTTACAAGTTCAAAACGGACAAGAAGCAGAAAAATTTGTGTTAGTTTGTAGAAGCTGGATAAGACGGGCCCAACATTTTGTTATAAGGCATGTCAAACCATTTTACTAAAACCACAAATTAATAATATTAATAAATTAATAACAATAGCGGCAAAAGCTGTTGAATTTGCTGCATTGACAAAGGTGTTGTAAAATGTAATTTATATCTTTCCTTGGGAATTTCTTTCAATTTTTTGTCCGGTCGCCGATTATACGCCTTATCAGGTTTTACAGTGGACCAGTTTCCAATTCCGTGCGAAAGTGTATTCTTAAATCATTTTTGAACTGCTGTTGATTCTATTTTTACTAAATTGCATTTGTTAAGAGTCTCCTGTACATTCAAATATTTTATTTTAGGTAAGTTCTGAATGACCCTGTAGATAAGACATACAGGGTGTCCGGAAAAGACGTGTACAACGGAAGACCACAGACTCCTGGGTATAAAATAAGCCGATTTAGCCCAATTTACTTATTTCCAAAATTGCTTCGTTTCGCCGCTAGGGAGCGCCAAAGTTCGCGAAAATTTTTTGTTTATTCCGAATATCTCGAAAACGACTTGATCGATGTTAACCATTTTTGGGCTACGCAGTTATAAGTCTAACCGACACTTTTTGACATTATTTAAAATCTTTTGCAGTCATTAGAAATATAAGAAAAATCATGTATCATGCAAGTATAAGCACATATTTTATAACCCCCTGTACAATTACTCTCACTTTATTTTCTATTAGTAGTTGACTTTATTTAGAAACTTTACACTTTCATAATTTTGAACAGATGAGTAGTTTAGGCAGAAAACTATTTTTCGTATGTCAACAATATCAGCATTCGTTCTGCAACAAATAACGGAGTACCAGAAGTACGCTCTGATATTTTAAGTATCAACTTCAATACATATTCCGAACAAGTAGATATGCTTTTGGTTTATGGAGTTTGTCAAGATAACAGCCGCAAAAGTGTTAGGGTCTACATGGACAGATTCCCTCATCGACGAGTGTCAAATCATCAAACTTTTGCCAACATCGAAAGGCGACTTCGCGAATTTGGTTCTTCAACCAAATGAATACGGTTCAAGGGCGTCAACGTACCACGAAAACTATAAAGGTGGAGGAACAAATCGTAGATAAGATAGAAGAGAACCCAAAAATTGGTGCAAGACGCATTGACAAGAAATAGGATACCAAAACCATAGTTCATGATGTTTTGAAGGAGTAGTAACTACATCCGTATCATAATCGGTTCATGACCGGTTCATCAACCAATTGACCCTGAAAATCGTTTAGCATTGTGTAATTTTATTTTTTATTTACAGATGAAGCATATTTTGCTAGGTCAGGAATTATTAATATCCATAACAAACACGTTTATACTGATGAAAATCCACACTGTACTGAAAATAAGACATTTTCAATATGAATTCAGAGTAAACGTGTGGACGGAAATTATAGACAACTTTATTATTGGCCCGGTTGTGTTTCCACATCGATTAAATGGGGTCAACTATTTAAATTTTTTACCTAATTTATTGGACGATTTACCGTTACTACTTCGTCGTAACATATGGTTTATGCTCGATGGTGCACCCCCCATTTTACAATACCCGTTAGTCAGTATTTACATAATCTGTATCCTAACAGGCGGATTGGAAGAGAAAACGATGCTCCTATAAAATGGCCACCTCGAGCACCAGACTTACCTCCTAGCGATCATTTTTTGTAAAGTATATGCCTACGCAGTTAATAATAAAGAGGAATTTTTTAGGTGAATCCAAGACGCAGTTAACATTTTACGAATCCATGGAGAGCACTACAACTTCGTAAAACCGTAAAACGGATTACTTATTGCGTACGAAAAAAGGTGGTCACTGAGCATTTATTGTAAAGAGATCATAACTTTTTTTATTTGCTATATTAATCTTATTATCTCGTATTTATTGAAATGAATTTTGGAATTTTCGTTATTTGTTGCAGAACGAATGCTGATATTGTTGACATACGAAAAATATTTTTTCTGCCTAAACTACTCATCTATTCAAAATTCTTAAAGAATAAAAAAAGTTTCTAAATAAAGTCAGCTACTAATAGAAAAAAACTGAGAATAATTATACAGGGGGTTAAAATAATATGTGCTTATATTTGCATGATACATGATTTTTCTTATATTTCTAATGACTGCAAAAGATTTTAAATAATGTCGGTTAGACTTATAACTGCGTAGCCAAAAATGGTTAAAATCGAAGTCGTTTTCGAGATATTCGGAATTTGCTAACTACTTTGCTACGGTTGCTGTTGACAAAGTAAATGATCATTTTGGTGCTAATTTATCTGATGAGTGCACTTCTTGCGAACTTGGTGATCAATCCATTTTCATTTATCCGGTAACTCCTGATGAAATACGGCAAGTTATAGCCGATTTAAAAACAAGCAAGGTTGTGGTCCCGACGGATTGTCTACCAAGTTTGTCAGGTACTCAAGCGACTACATCATGGAACCTTTATGTATTTTAATTAACGCATCCTTACACTCGGGAGTCTTTCCTCCATATTTAAGATTGCAAGTATTATACCGATCTTCAAAAAAATGATCCTTTGAACGCTGAAAATTATAGGCCGATATCAATCTTAAGTGTAATTTCTAAGATTATAGAAAAATTGTATTTAATCGCATAATGTCTTTTCTAAGCTCTTTAATCTGTTAACTGATAATCAGCACGGGTTTCGAAAAATCGATCCACTGACACAGCTACCATCCAGTTTTTGCAGTTTGTTCATGATGAGTTGGACAGGGGTAAGCTCGTCATAGGTTTATTCTTTGACCTATCGCGCGCTTTCGACTCACTTAATTTGTCTTTTGTTAAAGAAAAACTTTCTAAGATTGGTATTCGTGGCACTCTGTTAGATTGGATTATGTCTTATCTAACAGATCGATCTATTCAGGTAAAAATCGAGGAATGTGTATCTAAAGAACATGCCTTAGGTCTGGGCGTTCCCCAGGGCTCTGTGCTGGGCCCACTGATATTTTTACTCTTTGTGAATGATTTACCATCTTCTATGTCTAAAGGTAACATAACCATGTTTGCGGACGACAACTCTTTTGGGATCTCAGCATCTAGCCTTGTGGAACTCCTTGACAGCTCAAATACCGTTATGCGTGAATTCGTTGACTACTGTAACAAAAATAATTTAATACTAAATATTGATAAGACGGTGTGTATGTATTTTTCGCAGAGAAAACCAATACCGGATGATACTCAGTTACATTACAATAACACCTCAATTCCTTTTAGCCAAAACACGAAATTTTTGGGCATAATTTTAGACACAAAACTGAGCTGGGACAACCAAATCGATGAAGTTTGCAAAAAACTTAATAAAGCTTACTTTTGCATTCGTAAACTAAAGGAGACGTTAAGTACAGAAGCTTTATTAAATGTCTACTACTCCATGGCATATTGTCATATCTCTTATAATATTGTATTATGGGGGAGAGCGAGGAACTTGCAGCGTGTTTTTGTTTGCCAGAAACGTATTATAAGATTGATCTTTAATATTGCTCCCACTACTTCTTGCAAATATTCTTTGTAAAGAACAAAATTTTAACAGTCCCCTCCATCTATCTTTTTACTCTATTAAAATATATTAAACTCAATATTACCAAGTTCAAAACAGCCGCTAGTTATCATAACTATGGCACCCGCCATGAAGATCTGCTGACTATACCTCACCACAATACTACTCTCTTGGAAAAATCGCCGTATTACTCCGGCATTAATTTCTTTAACAGACTGCCTAATACGATCAAAAGCACCAACAACTTCATCAAATTTAGATCGAATCTTAAACAGTTTTTATTGGAAAAATGTGTTTACTCTTACAATGAATTTTAATCTTTGTTTTCTGTCTACTATGTTTTTTGTCGACTATGTTTTATATGTATTCTTTTAACTTTACATTATCTTCTTATTATTGTGAGAATTTTATGACGTTCACATCTGTTTATAACAGCCTAAGTGATTAAATAAATAAATAAATAAATAAATAAAATAAATAAATAAACAAAAAATTTTCGCGAACTTTGGCACTCCCTAGCGGCGAAACGAAGCAATTTTGGAAATAAGTAAATTGGGCTAAATCGGCTTATTTTGAACCCAGGAGTATGTGGTCTTCCGTTGTACACGTCTTTTCCGGACACCCTGTATATAGAGAGCATGAAATCCGTTGCTAGCCAATTGCAGGAGAGAGGCCTATCAGATGCATGCCTCGTCTTTATGAACTATGAGAGTGCAACTAACACAGACAGTGTAATAGTTTGCCAAATTGTACGGTTGTTTCATGGTTCCTTTTCCGCTATAAATATATTTAAAATGTCAGTGCCTGTAATTGAAATTTTATTGTTATTTTTGATTCGTTTTGGTCAAGTTTCAGATGTGTCTAATGTGAAATGGCAATTCCCAGGGCCTCAAGTACAGGAAAACTTGAGGAATATGCTAACGATATTATTAATTATTCAATAAATCAGAGCACTCTTTTAACATTGGAAAAAATGCATATTCCGATTTAAAATGTTGTCGTAAGATTTATTAATATTTCATAATAAAATTACTCATTGTATTTTTCAAATAAATAAAATATAACGACATTGGATGATGCACATAAAATAGAAATAAAAAAAAATATTAATTTGAAAGTTCGGGTCAAATAGTTAAAAAATTCGTACTTAAATGGATTTCAAATAATTCTGTGTTTGTATTTTCTAATGTACCTATAAATAATGATCAAAAAAGTTTCCAAAAATGTTAATTCTTCCCTGCTTGCCTCACTAGTTTAAAAAATCACGAGCCGCCACTGATTTCTATAAATCATTTTGTTGCATATATTATGAAAATTATACCTAAACTACTTGTTTAGTTATTAATTAAAATTATTTATTTCTACCAGTTGCAGAATGTGGCAAAAAAGTTGTCGATGATTCAGGCGTAGGATCGGAATATCCCTGGAACGCAGGAGTTTACAAATTAGACGACAATGTGGAAGAGAAATATAAGTATATTTGTGGTGGGTCAGTAGTTTCTGGCCATATTGTTGTAACTGGTAAGTAGAATAAGTAAACATTTCATGTATAATTGATAAATTGCACTGATCAGTATTGATAATAAATTATTGTTTATTCTGTTTAGCTGCCCAATGTGTAACAGATGAATCGGGTGAACTGCTGTCAAGAAAAGATTATATTGTAGCAGCTGGAAAACACTACAGGAAATTTAATGATGCCAGGGACATGAAAGCACAAATTTCTAATGTAAATATACAAAGACATGAAAAGTGGTTCGTAAGTAATTGCCCATGGAGACTACTAGATTCACTTCAGAATTTTACGATTTAAGCCAACTTGCCTTAATAAAATGTTGATAATAAAAAGATACAGTGTGCCAAAGTTGGAATTTAAAAAGTGATTTTTTTAAATAATTACTATGTGCTTGAATGTATCAACTTAAAAAATTGAGAATAGATGTTTTTGGATATGAGAAATCATAATCTGTTGTCTATTTCGACTTATATTCTAGAGGGCCCCATATTTGTGACGTATACATGAGCGTAACTTTTTCGGCCTAAAGTTATCACGTTTCTTATTAAAAAATCTTAAACCTACATTATTTTTGAGGAAAAATGGTATACTTGTCATTAGTCTTAGAAATTGACCATTTTCGAGATAATAGCTTTTCAACCGTCAGCTCCTTGTACAATATTTTAATGTAATAGGCACCAATAGTAAGTTAAAAAGTAGTAAGTTAAATGTAAGGGTTTTATCTAGGGTCAAAATCAATTACTTCATAAAATCGAATAATTCTGAGACACAATTTTTCATATTCAAATATGAGAAATGTGATTGTTATTTGTTGGCAATTAAATTTCGATGGATGTACTGGGTAACGAGAATATTTGGGAGGATTTCGAAATAGATTACAACCTGTGTCGGGTTAATTTTCTCTTCGTGAGATAACAATAAGGTGTGGACTGTATATTTGCACTGATTTTATTAATAAACAATTTATTTGTACAAAAATGGCGTGGCATCTGAAACACAACTTTACGTGAGCCCTTCTCTAACCATAGTCATACAGTTCGTTTCCCACTTTCTATCACACTGCCACTCCTGGAGAGCAGCGGAATCTACCGGAGAACCGGAGAATACTACCATAAACTAACTAGGACAGACATACCGCCGCCCTTGAAATGCAAGCATTTCAATACAATACATGTCTCTATTGGTAAAACACACACTTTCACCATTGACCGTTTCACAATACCACTGATAGTTTTTACGCTCACCACACGCACAACACCGTCTTTCCCTGGGTGCAGCTCCGTGACTCTTCCAAGGGGCCATGAAAAGGGTGGTGAATTCTCAGCTTTCAACATGACCATGGAACCGACCTTAATATTGCTGGTACTGCGAAACTTCCACTTACCTCTCTCTTGTAGTGAGAAGATATATTCGTTAGTCCATCGCTTCCAAAAATGTTGCACCATTTGTTGCAACTGTTGAAAATGTGACAGTCTGTTTGTTGGACTGGTTGTTACGTCTAATTGCGGTATTGAAGTGAGCACATCCCCGATTAAGAAATGGCTGGGGGTCAAGGGTAAGAGATCGTTGGGGTCGTCAGACATAGGAGTCAAAGGTCTCGAATTGAGGACAGCCTCTATTTGAATGAAAACTGTACTCAACTCCTCAAATGTTAAGTTCGCGTTGCCAGTTATTCTATGGAGATGAAATTTAACTGCTTTTACCGCGCCTTCCCAGAGTCCTCCAAAATGAGGCGCTCGTGCCGGAATAAAGTGCCAACGAATTTCATTTTCATTTAAAAACCGTGATATTTCTGAGTCGTGATGAATTTGATGCATTACCTTCATGATATCTTTAAGTTCGTTACTCGCACCCAAGAAATTTTTACCATTATCGGAATAGATATCTTTGCAAAGACCTCGTTGTGAAACAAATCGCTTCAAAGCGTTCAAGAAAGCTTCAGTGCTAAGATCAACAAGTAATTCTAAATGACATGCCTTCGTGACAAAACATACGAATATACAAAGTTAACATTTTATTATTTTACGATTTCGAAATCTACCATCTTTAATGTAAAATGGTCCAGCATAGTCCACGCCGCTTGTATAAAATGCCCGCGTTGGTCTAACACGCGTTTCGGGCAGGTCTCCCATTTGAGGATATTCAAATTTAGGTTTCACTTTAAAACAAATAACGCATTTGTGTAAAATCTTTTTAACAGTGCTACGTACCTTTAAAGGCCAAAATTTCTGCCTTACGGCCGCTAATGTAGCCTGCGCACCTGCGTGAAAATTTCTTAAATGTTCGTGATTAATAATCAAGCAAGTTAGAGGATGTTTACTAGCCAATACAATAGAATGTTTTTGATCTACAGAAATAGTTGAATGCGACAATCTACCTCCAACGCGTATTATGCCTTCACTATCAAGAAACGGGTTTAGTGATTTGAGATTACTATGTTTTGATACCATGTTTTTAAATTTTAATCGCTGCAAGTCGCCAGCAAAACCTGCAGCTTGGGCTATTTTAATCAAATTCTTGAATGCACTATTAATTTCTTCAATTGTCAACAATCCTGTTTTCTTTAAATATTTATTACTAAACCGCAAACAATATGCAACTATACGCTTAAGTTTAATTAACGACGAGAACCGCAAAAAAATATCTTGATCAATTGAATCTGTTAAATCCGAAGTTGATGACAAAAGAATGGTCTTTGATTCCGGTATATCGTTTGTCTTAATATTCTGCGTAATGGACCAACAATCCGAATTTTTGACAAGCCATGCGGGACCTGACCACCACAACTCATTGTGAATCAAGTCTTCAGGGGCTGAACCCCGCGAAATTATATCCGCTGGATTTTCCGAGGACCTAATATGATTCCAGCAACCAACATCTGTTATTCTTTGAATTTGCGCAACCCTATTACAAACGAAGGTTTTCCATCTATTTGATGGAGCCGATATTCACGCGATAACTATGTTAGAATCGCACCAATAGTAAATGCTACTTAAATTCATATTTAATGCTTTAATTATTTTTTGTGTTAGTTGTGCCAAAGGAACAGCACCGCACAATTCTAATCGTGGCAAGATTAATGTCTTAAGTGGCGCAACTTGATAAAATCCGAGCTAAATCAATATTATCGAGTATTCAAACAAATATGAGACAAATATAAGGAACGTGAAAGAAGGGACTTACTGGGAATTTTCTTCTCTGTGCTACGACGACGTGTTTACACACTACAACTGCTCCGCCGCCCGTAATGGCTGCCACTCTCGATAGTCGTACTTGTACCTGCTTCGTACTGTTTTGATGCAATCGGTTCGTGGGACCAAACTATGTCGGGTTAATTTTCTCTTCGTGAGATAACAATAAGGTGTGGACTGTATATTTGCACTGATTTTATTAATAAACAATTTATTTGTACAAAAATGGCGTGGCATCTGAAACACAACTTTACGTGAGCCCTTCTCTAACCATAGTCATACAGTTCGTCCCACTTTCTATCACACTGCCACTCCTGGCGAGCAGCGGAATCTACCGGAGAACCGGAGAATACTACCATAAACTAACTAGGACAGACCACCTGATAATCAACAATTTAAAAATCTGTTTAGAGAAAAAAGACGAAAAATTTCTTCACATTTCGGATTATTCACAAATTCACTATCTGGAACTGCAAGAATCAGTATGCCTTCCATTTTAAAAGGTTGCATATTGAAAAATACTATCCGTAGCATTTTACACCAGCGCAAATTTTATTGCTTGTCGATCTACCTACATATCCAATCATATCCAATATCCAATTTACAAGGAAATTTTGGCGCCTACTACGTTAAAACTATTGTACAATGGACTATGCAGCTGATTGTTGAAAAGCTATTTTATAGAAAATGGACAATTTCTGAG
Source organism: Monochamus saltuarius (assembly GCA_025584915.1). Classification (NCBI taxonomy): domain Eukaryota; kingdom Metazoa; phylum Arthropoda; class Insecta; order Coleoptera; family Cerambycidae; genus Monochamus; species Monochamus saltuarius. The sequence goes on along the minus strand of CM046725.1, from coordinate 10,057,138 downwards.
ACTAATCTCTATAAGTATATTTTCCTCAATAACAATGTAGATTAAAGATTTTTTAATAAAAAAACGTGATAACATTAGGGCAAAAAATTTACGCTCACATTTACGTCAGAAATATGGCGGATGTGGCGCCCTCTAGGAAATATGTCAAAATAGACAACAGATTATGGTTTCTCATATCAAAAAACATTTATTCCCAAAATTTCAGGTTGATGCATTAAAGACAGTGTAAATTATTGCAAAAAATCACTATTTAATTTCCAAATTTGACACTCTGTATCTTTTTTATTATCAACATGTTGGCTTACATCGTAATATTTTGAACTGAAAAATCTATTCTGTCTCCATGGGCCATTACTTACGGACCACCCTGTATATACATATATGCACTCATAATACAGCCACAACCAGCGTTAACTCTTATGTATTTTTTTATTAAATATGTATTTTTGATATTCAAATCTCATGTGATAAAAAATTATTTTATTTGATTTACTGTTAAGAACTTAGGGTTTTAATATACTGCATGAAAAACACCACACCCTGTGTATTACCACTAAATCAACTACCTTATTTTAGATTACCTATATTAATGTACATCCAAACTACAAAGGAACAAATAAGACTCTCCGCAATTTAGCTTTAATGGTGATATCAACAAAGTTCCAATTTAATAATTTTGTACAACCAGTATGCGTTATTGGTTTATTTGACTTTTGGTGGACAGCAGGCATCAATGCGTCGGTAAGTTAAAACAAGAACAGTAAATAAAATTTGTTATACATCTTTGTTATTTTTTGATCCTAAGATGATAGGTTGGGGAGCTACAGAAGGTGGTTCTTCTGAAACAGTTGAATCTCTAGCAATCATAAGCAAGTCGGACAATGACTGTGTGGTTCCGACTCAATTGGAACCTATTTATTTTCATTTGGAAGGTGTCTGTTTTGGTTTTCTAAACGAATCTTCTTGTTTGCTACCCGAAGATCGCGGCAAAGGTATAGTGGCTAAAGATACGCAGAACGAAAGATATTTTCTTCATGCCGTTGCTCTTTATTATGAAAATACGAAGTGTCAGCGACATTTCTTTACCACTAAAATATCAACTAACGAGAACATCGCCTGGTCACCATCTCAATTGTAATTATTTTCAGAGAAAAATAAAAACAGAGGCAATAAACTTACCAACATAAATTGTATTAAAATAATTCATTTAACTTACAGTTTAAATTTTTTGTACAACTATGTATCAGAAGGAGCCAATAAAATGTAAGAGAACACCTACAATCGATATATAAAAACGTATATCAATAGTGTGACAGAACACCTACATATAAAAATATATCAGGAGAAGCAAATGGAATATTTGATGGCAACTGAACTGGCCATAATCAAAGTTTACTGCATAAATATAAGTTTTACCACTCTCTGTCGGCACTTTGATCTTTTGAGATCAAAGCCGTACCACCGCACGTAAATACTGTCGCAAAAAGTGGCCAAGTACGAGGGACTTAAAAAAGTAGTTTCTTTCCAATTGGGATATATTTATATACGAGGGATATTCCAAAAGTGTGATGTAAGGCTGCTTATTGTATAAATAAAATATTTGGAATGTAATAAATATAAATATTGTAGGTAAATGTATAAAATTTTGTTAGTTAATCTTGGAAGTCGTATATATTCACTTGTAAATTTTAAAATAAAATATATACGTACTCTACTATATAAAAAATAATGTAGCCATGAGGAAAATTTGCTATAAAATCTTTATTTAAATATTAAAAAAACGATATACATTATTTTAAAACTACAATAGGAAATAATATAATCTACTCGTATATTGTTTACAAGTTACAAATGCTGCAGCATAGGTTTTTACTTGCTCTTTTAATGCAGCTTTTCTTGGACTCCTACACGAAAGTGTTTGTGACGTTTGGCAGTCTTGATCTGAAATATAATAAAAATGCATTATATTCTTGCTTTGTAATTTAATAAACTATATATTCTTTTTAGTAAAAAAATTACTCAAATGTCCAGGTAATTTTTTAGTACTTAATATTTTATAGTATCTACATTTCGCAATAAAACACCATATATACAGTGCTTTCGAAAAGTAACGAATAAATTCATTATTTTTGAGAAATATTCGAAAAAATCCCCGGGCACTTCGATTTTATTTTTAAAAAAGGCAATTTTTGCCATACGACTCACATTTTTGACGTCATCGTTGTTCGAGATATCGACAATTTTTTTAAATAGCAACCCCAAATTCTGACTATGCCATTTGAAAGAACGAGTCATTCTACATACATACATACATCTTGAAAAAATATGGTGCTACATAACAAAAATTTCAAGAAAATAATGTTTGAAGATTTTAAAATTTAATTTTCACAATACTGAAAATAATAATGATTATGTAAAAAATCGACTAAATTTAATGTTCAAATTGTGCACCGTTAGCTGCCTGACAGTAGCCAAGACGATTAATAAATTATTTTTGGACATTATCAATAACTTCAGGAGGTATACGATGTATCTCGTGATGAATTCTTGCTTTTAAATCTTCTAAATTAACCTGTGTAGTAACGTATACTTTGCCTTTTAAGAATCCCCACAAGAAATAATCTTGGGGTGTCAAATCAGGCGATCTGGCTGGCCACTCAATCGGCCCCCTTCTCCGTATCCAACAATTCGGGAACAGCTCATCTAAATAAGCACGAACAGGTGTTGCATAATGGGTAGGTGCACAGAATTATGAAAATTAACATTTAAAATCTTCAAACATTATTTTCTTAAAATTTTTGTTATGTAACACCATAATTTTTCATGATGTATGTATGTGGCATGGTCAAAATTGGGCGTTGCTATTTTAAAAAAATGTCGATGACGTCATATCTCGAACAACGATGACGTCACAAATATGGGTCGTATGTCAAAAAGAGCCTTTTTTTAAAACAAAACCGACGTGCTAGGGGATTTTTTCGAAAACTTCTCAATTTCAAAAATAATGAATGTATTCGTTACTTTTCGAAAGCACTGTATCTAGCAATGCATTCAATAATATTAAAACACCGGTGCAGTTTAGTGACTGGGCTACACCTATTGTACCAGTTTTTAAAAAAAAAACATTGTGACGAAGGCAGAATTTGTGGGGATTTCAAGATTACGTTAAACCCAATGTTACATGTAGACACTTACCCTATCCCAAAAATTGATAATCGTTTCGCTGTTCTAAAAGCAGGGAAGTATTTCAGTAAAATTGACCTCTCTCAAGCCTACGCGCAAGTAGAATTAGAGGAAGAGTAAAAAAAAATTAACTACATTAAATACACACAAGGGTCTTTTTCAAATGAACAGACTTCCATATGGTGTCTCTTCGAGCCCCGGTATTTTTCAGAGATTAATTGAGCAAGTTTTTGCAGGTATGAATAATGTGGTAACCTTTCTTGATGACATATTGATTACGGGGTCATCGAAGGAACATTACATGGAAAATTTAATGTTAGTTTTTAACGAATTGCAAGACTGTGGACTACGAGTTAAATTAAGTAAATGTTTATTTTTTCAAAATAAAATAATTTTTTTGGGTCATTGTAAGGACGGGTTAAAGCCGCCATATTGGAAGCACCCACCCCAGAAAATACTACTCAACTTAAATCGTTTTTAGGATTAGTTACTTTTTATGGTAAATTTATTGAAAATTTAAGTCATAAGTTGCATTATTTGCACATTCTATTAAGGGCGCCGTATTCTTGAAATAGTGTTTTCTACAAATACAAGTAATTTTAGACATTTAAGAACTGAATAATATGGACCTTAGTAAATAACAAGAATGTTATCTCATGCCACCTGCGAATATTCAAAGGTAACGAAGTAAAATCAATAAATAATGTCAGAAACCGATCTATCCAGCAAATTTTTAGGTACTGAAATCTTTCAAAATACGTATTTTTTAAATTCAAGTATAGATGTAAACATTGTTATAACATAAACTTACATAGTTCTGCACATTATATTGTTCACTTTTGTTTATAAGTATGTGAAAATAATTGTTAAAATGTGGGGTTAGAATAGCGAAATAATGTGTGTCATACAAATGCATTTTAAAAGTTATTATATTATTTGAGGAGAGTTTAAATAGTAAAAGAGTACAAACAAAACATCAGCAATTTTATGTTTGATATTACTTTTGCTCTACGTGTTTTGTTTTTCGAGAATTCTGTACCTATGAAAACACCACAAAGATCATTTTATGGCGAGAAATACGGCGACCTTAAGGAAAAACGTTAAATGGTTTTGGGGTAGTAAACAAAAAGAGGCTTTTGTAGCTATAAAAAAGGAACTGACATCACCGAAAATTTTAATTCATTACGATCCGACATTACCAGTTATTTTTTTTGACAAATGACGCAAGTGCTTATGCTGTGTGAGGAGTTATCTCAGACATTTTACCTAACGGCCTTGACTATATACCTAACGGTGACATTAGACCCATAGTTTACGCTTCTAGATTGCTTTCAGATTCCGAAAAACTATATAGTCAACTTGACAGAGAAGGATTTGCTATAATTTTTTGTTTACATGGCTGGCCTGAATATAAAATCGAAGAACCGTGTAGTTTTTTATAATAAAAAGATCAACTTCATTTAGAACAAGGCTGTATTTTATGGGGATTTAGAATTATTATACCAAAAAAACTTCAGTTACAAATACTGACATCGAGCACATATATAAAACTTGTAAAATTTGTAATACTATACAAAGCAATCATCAAAAAACAGTATTGCATCCGTGGTCTTTCGAAAATCCGCCGTGGAATACGGTACATGTTGATTTTATGGGTCCAATTTTTGGTCATATGTATTTTATATTAATTTATTCTTTTTCAAAACGGCATGTAGTTTTAAAAATTAAAGGTACAGATGCAAAAAATTTTATCCGCTTACTTACTTGTTTTCACGTTTTGGTTTGCCTAGTAAAATGGTATCTGATAACGGTCCCTCTTTTACCTCCCAAGAATTTGAAAAGTAACATTTATTTTCCACGCCTTATCATCCGTCAAGTAATGGACAAGCTGAAAACACAGTCAAAACCTTTAAAATTGCCTTAAAAAACATTGTTAGACAATAAAAACTCAGATTCTTTTTTATAAGATTTTATTTTCGATTATAGAAATTTTTCCCACTCCACTACGGGGGTGAGCCCAGCTATGAAAATGTTTAATCGTAATTTACGCAATCGCTTAGACTTACTAAGGCCTAATTTTCAATCTGTCGCTCATTACGGGGGTAAACCAAAAAGTTTTGAAGTAGGTGAACAAGTTTTAATTAAAGACTATAGTAATCCAAGACATCCGAGCTGGAGACAAAGATAGATAACTGATAGGGAAGCTTCAGTTATTTTCGATATTAAAACACAAGACGGAGAAGAATGTAGGCTTTTTAGACTTTCACGGCCAGTGCTGTAATTTGATACATGGTGATTTTCCGGGTTGTTATGCCGTGACCTCGGTAACTGGTAGATGCCAGAAACAGAGTTAAAATGCACATCCCTAGCATTAGCTGGGATACTTTTACCTGCCCTGGTTGTTCTCGGGCTAGGTTCTGTGGGGACAGACCCGCTATCGGTGTCTCTGGGCCTGTCCATATATTGATTTCGGTTCCTACTGTTGGTATTACGAGCGCTACGGTCGGAACCGCTTCTCGGATACTGGTGGTCCTCCGAGGCGTTCCGTAACCGCCGCTGTAACTGGTCGCATCCCATGCTTCCAAACGTTTCGCCGCTCTTCACTGTCGGCATCTTCAGTGGTGACTCTGCAAAAGCTTCGCCGCGACTGAGTCTCCTCCTTCGCCTCCTCAGATTCTGACAAAAATACACCCTCTGAGGAAGTCAGGAAAATTTATTCGTAGCGAAACATTACTTGAAAACGCGCAAAATAAAGACATTATTATACCGGTCAATGAAGTAACGGATTTAGTAGACTCTAACGAAATACCAGGGGCTATAGAAAATACTGATAAGGTTTCGAGTTCAAGGTATAATTTGAGAAGTAGACCTTAATGAATTTAGGTTATTTTATTTTTTGTTGTGATTAAATTATGTTTTCATTTTGGGCGAACAAAAGTGTTGTATATTTAATAAGGTATATGTATATAATTTAATGTGTGACTAGTTAAGCATTATTGTATGTGAAACTTTATTTTCTTTGTGCCGCTTGTTAGTATAGACTAGTATCTATAGAGAATCCATTTTACTTTTTTGTATTTCTTTTTGTGTATTCGTGTTTGTAGATATATACCGATATTTTTATAGAATATATAAAATGCCCGCATTGAGTATTATTACAAAATTATTTACCAAGTCATTACAAAAGCAAAACCTATTGTATACCTGGTCGTTCTTCATCCATCAAAACCAGCCAGGCAACAAGGCGGGAAATGATGAGATATAAAATTGAAGATCTGACAGTGAGTCTTATCTTTTACTTTGTTAATACCACCCAGTATTTCACATTAAAGTAAAATTAATATGCAGAAATTTAAATATTATCTAATCGATATGTAAGTATTTACGTGAACAAGTTTTATCTTTTTGTGCATCACTGAACGAACTGGTCAATCAAGACTATTTTATTCACTTTTATACATTATTATCAGCGACATTAACCAGTTTGTTTTCGATATGATACCAAAAGGATCTGCTTATATCGTATTATGTAGCCTGCTACTTGTTTCTGGTAAGTTAAATATTTATAATTACGTTTAAATTAGCGGTTAAGGATAATAACTCCTTGGGGTAAACAATCTACTTCTTGGGGTCACCTTATATATGTATGTTTTCACTTTATATGTATAACGAAGAATAATTACAACTTTCATAGGTACAGCGGAGAAGCTAAATGACTATGTCGAGGAAACAGATTCTAACGGGTGAGAAAAATAATTTGTTATAGGTGCTCCTAAATAAATGAATTCTTCTACGTCTTCAAATTTCAATACATCATTTTTTTGTTTTTATTATCAGTTCGTCCCTGTTCGTTGCGTTCCAATCCTCAACAATTAGTTATTTTTTTATTTATATTTAATCCCATTCGACTCGCCGCTTTCGCCAGACTTGTAAATATGCTGTAATTCTGCTGCCCCTCTTGCAATTAATGCCACATCTACCTAACATATAACTTGGTGGTTTTTGTATATTACGTGCCCTTCTTAATTTAACTTACTGTTCCTGATAACCTTTTCCAAAACTATAGTAAACAGCAGCGTCGATTGGGGCTCCTTGTCTGAATCCTGTCCTAATTTGAAGATCTTCCAATACCTCACCTCCGATCCGCACATTGCTAATCGTTTTCTTTAGGACCATCATCAGCAATTTAATTCTTCTTATGTGGTTATTTTTCTATTTAGTGGGTCGTAGGCTTTCTTTAAATCTATAAATGATACAGTTGCTGGTATATCTGGTACTGTCATAATATGTGGTTCCATTATGTCCAGGAATTTTATTGTTTCCTAACTTTTCTATGATTTTATATCTCTTGTCTAGACGGTTAATCCACTTCACTGCTTCCTTCTATTTCTTCTTCTTATCCTTTATTCAAAATTTTCTTAAAATATTATATACACCTTTCTCTTATTTTACTTCCTTCTTTGACTGTTGAGGTATAGCAACATGTTAATTTTATTATACTTACATATAATATTATATTCTCTGAAGCTGTAATATTCCTAAAAATCGAATTACATTAACATTTTCCAATGAAACAGATTTACATTAAATACAAACTTAATTAAAAAAAATCTAGGTGTACGCTTCCTCCTCATCCTGAACACGGCCATTGGGAACTCCTGAATGGCAAAGGCAACCCGGGTGACACAGTCTTGACAGCCAGTGTTCTTATCTTCGAATGCAAACCTAGGTACAAGCTGTCAAGTAAAATTCCACTAGTTTGCCTTGAAGAGTGGTCTTCACAGGCTCCTCAATGTGAAGGTGAGGTTAAAGTTACTAGTTCGTCTGAATAGTGTAACAATCTGCTACCTAATACTAATTTTGAATACTAAATATGCAAAGTGCAACATCTTTCAATTTTTTTAGTCAAATCTAAGACCCTAAAAATGCATATGCGCAAATAACGCATTTTAACAAACGAATATAAATTAATAGTATTAACATTCCTATACTATAATTGTTATAGTCTTTGGGATAATAAATTATTATTATTATTATTATTATTATTATTATTATTATTATTATTATTATTATTATTATTATTATTATTATTATTATTATTATTATTATTATTATTATTATTATTATTATTATTATTATTATTACTATTACTATTATTATTATTATTATTATTATTATTATTATTATTATTATTATTATTATTATTATTATTATTATTATTATTATTATTATTATTATTATTATTATTATTATTATTATTATTATTATTATTATTATTATTATTATTATTATTATTATTATTATTATTATTATTATTATTATTATTATTATTATTATTATTATTATTATTATTATTATTATTATTATTATTATTATTATTATTATTATTATTATTATTATTATTATTATTATTATTATTATTATTATTATTATTATTATTATTATTATTATTATTATTATTATTATTATTATTATTATTATTATTATTATTATTATTATTATTATTATTATTATTATTATTATTATTATTATTATTATTATTATTATTATTATTATTATTATTATTATTATTATTATTATTATTATTATTATTATTATTATTATTATTATTATTATTATTATTATTATTATTATTATTATTATTATTATTATTATTATTATTTATTATTATTATTATTATTATTATTATTATTATTATTATTATTATTATTATTATTATTATTATTATTATTATTATTATTATTATTATTATTATTATTATTATTATTATTATTATTATTATTATTATTATTATTATTATTATTATTATTATTATTATTATTATTATTATTATTATTATTATTATTATTATTATTATTATTATTATTATTATTATTATTATTATTATTATTATTATTATTATTATTATTATTATTATTATTATTATTATTATTATTATTATTATTATTATTATTATTATTATTATTATTATTATTAGGCTCGCTAGATAACCCAACCATTAAATTTATCATTATTAAATGACTGCTTCCAGAGCTGTGTTCTCCTCTCTATCCTTCGAATGCATACGATTTGAGATGTATCGACAAACTGGGAAAAGAAATCAATTGTGCCGAAGCCACCCATGGGACAATTCTAGAATACACTTGTAAGACTTTCTATGAAACTCCATTTGGTTACAAAAAAACGCTCTTCTGTGAAAACGGAAAATGGGACAATCCCAAACCAGTTTGTCAACCAGGTATGTTGATAACATTGCGATGATTTTATTATTATATTTGTCTAATGTTTCAGTCTGTGGGAAAAAAAATAGTGATGACGCGAAGACGTTGATTTACGGTTCAAAACCCAATGAAATGATAGAACATCCATGGGTTGTAGCTATTTATCAGAAGACCAATGTTTCATATGAAAATATTTGCGGAGGATCTATTTTAAGTCAAACAGTGGTGCTGACAGGTTAGATAACATTAAGAATCTAAATAGGTATAGTATGCTTGAGCATCCATGTTGTGTTTATTGCTGTGAAAAAAAGTATATATAAAATACTCAACTAAAAGGAGAAAATAGATGTCTCAAATAATATTTTAAGAAAATACCTTATAAATAAATAAAATAAATTTTAAGATACCTTATTCGTTGCTACTTTGGATCAACTATATTTGGCTGAAAATTTTTGTTGAGCCATATAATAATCATGCAGCAATGCAATCTTGACGCATTCATATAGGGATCAACTTCAAACCGATTACGTCAGCATTATTAATTTATTTGTTTATTTTCCAAACAGGTGTAAACCTAATTACATGAAAATAACTGATTAGCCTGTAAAACAATAAACACGTTACATCAAACTTAACCACCATTATAACACAACAAAATAATGAAGTAATCGGCGATAATTATCTATTCACAAGTATTTGAACATTGTCCTATCATGACCATGTTACCTAGAAACAAAGCAACGTCAACACCTGCATCGAATCATGACTATCATACTATCAACGATCGGCTTTCAGAGATAATTTGTATTTGTATATATACAAATAGAAATATTAAAGACATTAGGATAATATCAAGAAAAGAAGAAATGTATAGCGACAACATTTGCTCCATATACCTACAAGCACACACTAATAAGATAGGTCGTCTCTTAAGAAAACACAGTGTTCAATACCATTTCCAATAGCTCAACGGATATACTTCAAGGCCAAATGTATATATCATACAACGTACATGTGACGAGGTATACCTCTGGCAAAAAAGTAGATACCTTAGCACATTATTGAAGGGTTTTTACATAATCACCAACAACAGTGAGAAGTTAACCATTGAGGAACACAAGCCGGATACAGGAGACTGAATAGATTTGGATAAAGGCAAGATTTTGGTGAGAAAAATAGAATATTTAAACATATTTCTACAAAGGAGCAATTCAACCCAGAAAAATCAAAATAATTACAAAAGAAATGAGGGCTTACAACTACCTGGCATATAATTAAACAATTCATTTTTAAAAATCGAGGACCGAGATGCAACAAATCCTGCGCGATGCCGATTAGAGGATTAAATTTCCAGATTCAGAATTCCTTCCGAGGAAGATGAAAAATGCTAAACCCACATCTATCTTAAGAAATTTTTTTGTTAAGAACGCCATTACCGTGTATTACCAGAGTAGTCTACAAGGCAGTAAGGTTTTACACCCTTGACAGATATTGCTATCTAATAATAACTAAACAATTTCTGGCACAAAAAATAGCACTAACTGTATATTACGCGATCTTACTGTGGTTAAATATGGCGATAATCAAAACAACATGCTTATCGACATAGATAATTTTAAGCCTGCCTGTCTCTTCTATAAAAAATGTAACACTTTTTTCGGCGGCAGCAAAATACACACAATGGATGGACTTAGGAAAGGTTTATAAATGCTAATTTTTCTTACTTTGGCTTTTAAATGTGAAAAATTAATTGTTGAAGTAAAAATTCCGTAAAAATAGCCACAATAAATGTTTAAGTACAAAATCGCTACATTTTGGCAATTTAAATACTAACACTACCTAATTTGAACTTTCTAGTATTCAGTAATGTATATTTTTTTTGGTAACTTTAACAGTTTAAAATTCCTACTTTTAAAATTACATCGACTTTTCACTATTTTGGACCACAAATACGGCCACCTTCAGAAGCTTTTTTACAATGTTTTTAAAATGTAATGCATTATCAAAAGTCTAACAAAGGCTTTGCAATTGTAGAAATTATTATAGCGGCATTAGTTATCAATAGAAGTACCTACTGACTGATTTATTTTTCAGCTGCCCACTGTGTCACGGATAATTATGGAAATGCCCTATCAGAAGAATTATATATAATAGGGGTTGGGAAGCTATATAGAAAATATCTAGCTCCTGAGGATACACGTGCTCAATATTTAGAAGTAAGTTTCTTTTAATCTGTTTGCTTTGCTTTAATTCAATTTCTGTCTCCGAATAAATTCGATCGTTATTCGAAATATTTCAATGAAGCCATTATTCTTAAAGATTGTTATATTGCAGCTGTTTAAGATAATAGTACCTGCAGAATATAAAGCAGATTCGAGGAGATTCTCTGCAGATATAGCAGTATTAGTAGTTAAGGAAGAAATAACCATTACCGAAGTTGTACAACCAGTTTGCTTTACAAACATGAATAACATTCACTTACATGCGAAAGACAAAGGAGAGGTATTACTTTACTACTTGGAAAATTGTTTTTAAACAGTTCCTTTAAATGTTGGACCTTTTAGGTGTCGGGATGGGGCCTTGCAGAGGGTGGAATTCCATCGGAAGTCTTACGAACTCTGGTAATCGAATACAAATATGAAACGGTATGCGCGGATGAATTACCCTCCAACTGGGCTGATAAGTACAATTTAAGAGATAAAATTTGCGCTGGTTTTGTCAACAAAAGCACCGCCGTGTGTAGTGGAGACAGTGGTGGAGGACTGGTTTTCAAGTACCGAGAGGACAACAGGTATTACATTCATGGCATCGTCAGTTTGTCACCTCAAGTTGGAGGCATGTGTAACATCCAGCAAAATGCAATTTATACTAGCGTGGCTTCTTACTACAATTTTGTGGATCGCCTTCTGATAAAGTATGCTCCCATAATTAAGGACTGCATATTACCTCCTCATCCTAAGAACGGGAAATGGATAACTGAGCAGCAGCACTCGAAACCACGTGACTTAGTTCCATCGAATACCAAATTAGACTTCGAGTGTAACCAGGGATTTTTATTGTCTTCCACGGAAATCGTTGATTGCAGCAATGCCCACAAGATTCCTAAGTGTGAAAGTAAGTAGTTGATGATGATGAGTTTCATAGAATCCAAAACATGCTCCTTTTAATTCCGACATTTTGTGGTATATATCTCTACCAGACGACGAAAGGCATTGTTTGACAAAACCTAATACATTTTTTCCAGTCATACTTGCATCTTCCCTATTGTTTTTCAGAATTGTGCAGTCCACTCCAATTTCCTACAGAAGCACACTATTATTGCTTTAACAGAGATTCTAAAATGTCTGATTGCAACACAGCTATCGAAGGATGGACATTAAAATACTATTGTCCTAGTGGGTATAAGAAAGTCGACAATTTGCCTAGAAGATATTGTGTAAAAGGATCCTGGGGGACGCCTAAACCAGAATGCATTCCAGGTAACTTGATAATATACCATTGCAAAAATTTTGACAACTTAAAATTATATTCAACTTAAAGTAACCTAAGAAATAACCCACTTAATTTGTGACAAATTTAAAATACACCCATCCTGTACCATCATAATCGATTACCTACTATGTAATTTTTGTACAACCTCGTTCTTTTTTCAGAATGTGGTAAAACAGCTGCCGATTTCTCTGGTATAGGATCACAATATCCCTGGAACGTAGGAGTGTACAAGTTAAGCGACAACATGGACGAGAAATATAAATATGTTTGTGGTGGATCCTTAATTTCTGAATATGTTGTAATGACAGGTGGGTGAAATAATTGATGTTTTATTAATATAATAGTGTCATTGTTTATATCTTCGCAACGGTTGAGTTTAGCCATTTTCAATAAGTAAATATATCATTTTTACTGAAAAGCTGTATACGAGAACTGGCAAAAAAGTGTAATACATATTTAAGAGTAACATTATTTTTTCCATGAATTTCTAGGTAAAAAATTTGAAACGTGTCTAAAACTTTTAAAATTATTAAAGAAAAATATATTTTTTTTGTACTTTGACATCCATATCTTTATTATGCGACTTGACATAGAGGTTCACCTAAGCAATCTCTGGTATCTGATAAGTATAAGATTTCACTCTTGCCGATAAATTTTGACGCTTATAAGCCCCTCAAAGTAATAATTTTCATTATTATAACACGTATTATAATAATGAAAATTTCACACCTCTACTAAATAGTTATTTATGCAACAAGTACAAAAAGTAAGTGTTTATTCTATTCTTCAAGCCGAGTAGGACAACACGTCGAGTGCAATAAACACTTTTTGTACGAGTTGCATACAATATTTTATCTACGTTCATGCAAAAACCAAAAAATGTTTTATTTAGATGCCACTAACTCTATGACGTCGATTTGAACGTTTATGTTTGTCATGATGACAAAACGCTGTAGTAGAATGACAGATGAATGCAATAAACATTTTATTGCACTAGTGCAATAAAGAACCACTTTTTCCACTAAATATAGTTCAGTAAAGTTTTGTTTTTTGCATAAACGTAAAACCAATAAGTTTACTTTATTTTGACTGACCATTGCAACCAGAAAAATTTCCGGAAATTTATTCCTGGGAAATATTTTGACAGTTTAGAAGGTAAACATATATGATCTACACATTGGCATCTTATCTATATACTAAATATGGTGGATATACCAACATATGAATTTCTTCGAAATTGCGTAGTGCCCAACTGAGTTTTAGCATTTGATAAATAAAGTTGGTAATTTTTTTTATTTAACGAAATATGGTGGATATACCTGCAAAATTTAACAAATTGTTTCCATACACTTGCTTTTGATTTTTTAGTGTTATCTGGTATTAGGTTTTGAATTTCTTGTCTAATAAGTTATTGATTTTCTTTATCAAATCGCGACATTTCACTATACTCAACGTACATACGATTCAAACTAGTAATTGACATATACTGTGACAGAACAGTTTAAATAAAAATGACAAATCGACATATGTCAACAGCAACAATAGGGCAATCCAACGAACTGTCAAAACGCTTTAAAAATGGCGGCTGTAGGACAAACAACTAGACGTATGACAAGCAGAAATTTGTGCTTTTGTGTAGAACTGTGTATTTTATTCTTATTTCGGAATACCAAGGATAATTCAGACTATCATAATGTTTTTTTTTTGTTGTGTTATGAATTGTGACAGTAGAGGACAGCGAGATCAAGTTAGATATTTTAGGATTCCTGCTGCATTGAATTATAAACATGGAACTGATCTCAATAAACTCTCTCATATAAAACGGCAAAAGTGGCTTAGTGGAATAAAACGGCAAGACCTAACTCAAGATAAAATTAAATACAGTGTCGTTTGATAATAATAATAATAATAATTTATTTTCCTGTAGACAAAATACACTTTGTATAGGAATAGTCACAGTTTTGCTTAAATTCTAACTACAATTCTAACTACAATTAAAAAACTCTTGTAAACTGTAAAACACATTTGTCACAATATAATCTTTTAAAATCCTTTTAAAAATGGACATATTTCCAACAGATCTTATCGAGACAGGTAACATATTAAAAATTTTTAAACCTAAATAGGAGGGTGAGTTGTATGTTACAACATACTTACACAAGGGCACATGAAAGTTGTCTTTGGATCTCGTATTTTTCTGGTGAAAATGTTTGTTCAAACTAAAAACACCCTTATTTTTAAAAATAAAAACACACAGTTCAAACAAATAAACACCAAACAAGGTAGGAATTTGGAACTTCTTAAATAATTCTCGACATGAATGATTTTTAGATACCCCAGCGAGGCATCGAATAATCCGTTTTTGAGCTAAAAACACATCCGCTGCGTAAGCAGTCGGCCCCCAAAAGCATACGCCATATCTCAGTCTTGAAGACACTTGTGCATGGTAAACCATGGTAAGATGTTCACGTGACAGGAGGGTGCGTAGATTTCGTATCAAAAACAAACAGAATTTAATTTTGACGCTAACTGAGCATACAATGCTCTTTCCAATTGAGACACTCATCAATTCACCTAAGAATCTTACTTTTTGGTCAAATAAAAATGTTTCTGAGGCAATTAGGGGTATGCTTAAGGGTTAACAATATTTTTGTCTATTGTGAAATCTTATCACATGTGTTTTTTTTGTATTAAAGTAAAGATCATTACAGCTATACCAATTTTTTAACAACTGTAGAACTTCAGTGCATTTACGTTCTAACTGTATGTCTGAGGTGTCGGAAATTAATAACGATTGATCGTCTGCGTACAAAACACATTTGGCTTCAGTAGTAAGAGAATCAAGTTCATTTGTGTAAAATAAAAATAATACTGGGCCAAGTACAGAGCCTTGTGGAATTCCCATATTTATGCAACTATATTCTGAATTTACCATCTGTACTCTCGTACTATCTGTGTGCATTAAACTAACAAATTGTTTACGGTCGCTTAAAAAAGACTTTATCCAGTCTAATGATATCCCCCGTATACCATACGAATCAAGTTTCTCCAGTAATTTATTATGATTAACGCAGTCGATCAAAACAATTTGTATCGGGTTAGTTAATAAAAAGTTATATACAACAATTTAAAAGCAGATATTTCAGGTAAACTGGCTGCTTTAACAGATAACTTACATCTTGATTGGATTCCTACAATGCATTTGGGTTATAAAATTACCACTGCAACGTTGTCAGAGACCAAGATGGGTAGATATAAACGAAAATGTAGTGTTGTGATGGTGTGGTAATGTTTATTTAAGTTTTAAATATCTGCAATATTTATATGTAAAAGTCATATATATACCTACCTATGCAGGCCCCTCTTTTCCATTGGGCACTCTGGGCAAGTGCCCAAGGCCTTGCGATTGATGGGGCCCCCAAGTTGCTGCCAGATCAGCAACTCTTTCATATCTCATATTAGGAAGTGTAATATGAGCCTATTTCCCATAAATTTTTTTGATAAGAAAAAGTGAGTGTATATTTTAGGTAAAACGTCCTAGTTGCTGAACATTCGTAAAAGTATTTATATTATTCTCAGGATTCACTGCACTTCGGTATATCTACAAATTTTTTCTTTCAAATGGGCCGAGCCAAGAAAGAGTTGACTAATCAAAAATGAACTTGGTACATTAAATTTTGATTTTCCCTGCTGCTAATGTTTTTTATTGTGCCATAATAGACTTTAAATTATTATTTCAATGCCACAACTATTTAAAATATCAAAAAAACCAATTGATTATTAAAACTTTTTTACTATTTATCTATGTACCCAATTTTTTTAGAATCGTATAGGTGGTAACCCTAATTGTATTTATAACTTATTTTTTATTAAATATATTTTAGATTTTTTCTATCAAATGTACTTTTATTATTTATAATTAATTTTTGTCAAATATATGTGAATTGGAAACAGTGGCATTTTTTAAAATTTTAAGCCCCCGCAGAATTTTTATCACTGAAAATAAATTCTGCCATGTATCTATGCACAAATATAATTGTTAAAATTAAACTACGTACCTCCGTACTAGTTTACTAATTAATTAATTATATCTGTCAATATTGTTATCACTATATTTTTTTATTAGTATGCTCCAGGGCCCTGAATTGCTAGGGCTGGCGGGGGTGTAACTATGCCATTGGTTGGAGAGTAAAAAGAACTTAGGTACTTATCTATTTATAAATAATATATTTAAAACATTTGTACATTTTATCAACAATTCCTGAAATGTAGGTAGGTATATAAGAAAAAATATATATACAGGGTGAGTCAAGTTTAAATAGTCAAACTTTAGGAATAAATTCTTTACAAAATTTCAAGTAAAAATTGTAAATACAACATACTTTTTATCCTGCTTTCCAACAGATACAATGATGATCAAGTTCAAGGAGAAAAATTATAACCAGCTACTGCAAACAGTACTTCTGACAATTAACTTTAGGTTTTCTACTTTTACATTAGGCAGTGGTTGTTGTAAGGCCAGCCTGCCTGTATATTTTATGTCCTACCTATTTGTTTGATTTTATCATTCACTGTACAATTGTTATAAAAAAATTTCATAGAAATCCAGAGCCTTTTTAAGTAGTAAAGAATCGGGCATTCTATATATCGCATGTTTCTTTACCTGTTCAGTGGCATACCAAATATATTTCTCAAAAGGTGTTATAGACCCTCACATTTACGCCACTGATTATAATTTGATTCCGGTTTTTAGTTAATGAGATAATCCATCCTAAATATTAAGTACCTACAAAATATATTATGTACGTGTAAATTTGAAGTTTGACTATTTAAACTTGACTCATCTTATATAGTATTTTATTTCTAATCACATTGGAACAATTGGACGACAGAGATTGATTATTGCACAGCACACAAATACTATCTTGTCAAAACTTGGTTCATCACCTCCCATACTTAATATAAATATTGGTGCGACGTCATTTAATATTGAAAATTTTTGTCTTAACATAGGTACCTATAATACGCTCAACGTGAATTCTACAATGAGCTATTGCTCGAGTTTTTTCCAATTCTATAGGATGTAACTGTGTTGCTCCTCTTGTGAATGCTGGTAATTTTACATTGGCTCCAAATAATTGCACAAATTCTTTAATAAAAAATCCTCTGTCTGCCATTATAGCATTACCAGGAAGTAAATTGTTTTAAAAGTGTTGAATTTTCTGTGATAGTTTTGTCTGAAACTGTACATATCAACATAGGAAAAGCGCCAAAAAAAGGTTACTGATCTGGTAGGAACTAGGGGGCCCCATTAATCGCAGGGCCCTGGGCACTTGCCCAGAGTGCCCAATGTAAAAGAGGGGCCTACATAGCTAGATATATATTACTTTTACATATAAATATTGCAGATATTTAAAATTTCAAAAAACATTACAACAGCAGAACACTACATTTTCGTTTATATCTACCCATCTTGGTCTCTGACAACTTTACAGTGGTAATTTTATAACCCAAATGCAATGTAGGAATCCAATCAAGATGTAAGTTATCTGTTAAAGCAGCCGGTTTACCTGAAATATCTGCTTTTAAATTGTTGTATATAACTTTTTATTAACTAATCCGATAGTTATTGTTTTGATCAAACGACACTGTATTTAATTTTTTCTTGAATTAGGTCTTTCCGTTTTATTGCACTAAGCCACTTTTGCCGTTTTATATGAGAGAGTTCATTGAGACCAGTTCTATGTTTATAATTCAATGCAGCAGGAATCCTAAAAAATCTAACTAGATCTGGGTGTCCTCTACTCCCACAATTCATAACACAACAAAACAAAACCATTATGATAGTCTGAATTATCCTTGGTATTCCGAAATAAGAATAAAATACACAGTTCTACACAAAGGCACAAATTTCTGCTGTCATACGTCGAGTTGTTTGTCCTACAGCCGCCATTTTTAAAGCGATTTGACAGTTCGTTGGATTGCCCTATACTTTGGCCGAGTCAAATTAATTTAAAATGTCGGGTTTGATTTATACTTGAGGTGTGAAATTTTCTTACTGAATACCACACAGGCATAAATTATTCCTGGAAATTTTTTTCGGTAATTAATATTTTAAGAAAATTATTTTCAAAATATTCGTGACCTCAAAAAAATTTCCGGAAATAATTTAAGTATTTGTGATAATATAAGTGAAAATTTGTTCCGTTACCATGGCATTAAAAAAATTATTTTATTTTTATTTTTGTAGTACGCTCCATGTGATTACAGAGGAATTTTTTTAACGTTTATAAATAGATTGACAGAACTTGATATTTTAATTAATTTTTTCTACGTTCATGCAAAAAACAACACTTTATTGACCTATATTTAGTGGAAAACGTATTTCTTTATTGCACTAGTGCAATAAAATGTTTATTGCATTCATCTGTCATTACACTACAGCGTTTTGTCATCATGACAAACATAAACGTTCAAATCGACGTCATATTTTCCTAGACTTAGTGTCATCTAAATAAAATATATTTTTTTTGCATGAACGTAGAAAAAATATTGTATGCAACTCATACAAAAAGTGCTTATTGCACTCGACATGTTGTCCTACTCAGCCTGACGGCCTACGACTAAGTACAAACATTTTAACCATTTCGAAATTCTAGCTCGACGCATAACCCTTTTTTCCCCCACAAAATAGGCGCCTATGAAAATCTTCGTTCAAAGCGGCTCATAAATGTCAACTACCGTGCTGTCGCTTTTTATAGTGTTGTCAAATGTAGAAAGGACGAAAATAAATATTATATAATTTATATTGTTAATAATAATACCTAAGTACCTGATAGATAATAGTTAATTAGCTACCGTATTTTGCATTCGTTATTCGTTTTTACACACTGCCACAACGATATTTTCACTCATTACAGGTCCATCAGAATTATTCACTAACAGAATACACAGTTAAATAAAATACCCATTTATTCTAAGAAAATTGAAATTCAATGTAAGGAATACCTACTAATAGAAAACTCGGAATGCGTGGTAGTCTTTAATTATAAAATCTTGTACGATTATCGTAGCTCGTTTGGATTTTACCTTGACTCTAGAAAAACATACAGTGCATAGAGCATAGGGCAAACCATGTTATATGGAAATATCTGTACCTGACATAAATTCCTTTAATTGCTATAAAAAGATTAAAACTAAAATTTAATCATAAAACTGAACCATAACCTAGAATTTTGCATTACTAGTTGCATACTTTCCAAACATCAATGAAAACTGGTGAAAGCTTAGATTATATTGTGGTAATTATTATTATTAACAGAATTTAATTTCCCAACAACACAAGAAGTTTAAAAATTTATTGTCGTGAGGTACACATAATGGCCTATAGTTGGCGATTGCATCAGATTCTGTCGTAAATAAAATCACATACGGTGAAATAATTTTCAATACTCTTCGTAAATTTAATTTTTAGCGCATTTATTGTGTATTTACAAACTTGTATTCAAATGCCGAGATGATGGATAAAGCCGGTCCCAGACGATGTGTCAAACGTTGGTTCAAATGTTGGTTCCAATGTTGGTGCCAACGTTGGACACAATTTGCGTCATAAAAATTTGGCAAGTGTGTCTCCTACACGATGAGGTGAACTTTTGTTGCAACATTGTACACACATGTGGGACCAACGTTCGTCAGTGTCGTACTTATACTGCAGATACACAGAACAGTAAAAAAAAGGAACATGTGCGCTCCTGGATTGGGTCAAACACACTATCGCTCGTGTGGGTGTCTGACGAACGATGCTTCCAACGCTGGAAGCTCCTTTGACGCGGGTCAGATTTACCGACATAAGCCCGAACGTGGCATGTAGCCAACGTTGGACACATGCAATTCACCAGCGCCCACCCACACGATGTGGCAAATGGTGATGTGTCCAACGTTGGAAGGCATTCGCCACATCGTCTGGGACCGGCTTAATGTGCTGATTTATGGGAAGTGTGATACGTATATATTGTCGTGTGGCTGCATAATACCAAATCCGTTTTACGAGTAGACAAAACATTATGACGAATCTCATTGAACAACTGCTGTAATAATGGCGGTAAACATGTGGCAGTGTTTTTATGTATTTGTGTACCTTTGCATGTGTTTTTGTTACCTTTCGTGGTTTTTTACAATGGTGGCAATTCACCTTGTCGCGGTCCCCAGTAAGTACAAGGAATTTTAATAAATTATTATTGTAAAAAACAAAATTATCTAACCGTAATGTTAAATATTTATTTACTAAAAAAATATTTATGTAGTTTGAAGTAGTGAATATTAGATATAGAATTAGAGTCAGCCGATTTCTCTTCATTGCCAATGTGCAAAATAATTATTACTCTCTGTTCAGCGCCAGAAGGTTGTTAAATTCCTCCTCGATACCCATTATCCGTTTGGATGGTCCCTCTGTACTTATCATAAGCAGTACGATTTTCAGGCGTAATCATTTCCACTCAGCCAAATTTTTTAGAGTGGTTGGCACCACACCACGTGTCAACCGTAGAGAAGACTTTCCAGCATGCTTCCCGGTAGTCTTTAATCGAATACAAGTACTCTGCTTTCATCAATGCTTAAAGCTTCTACAATACGTTTTCTCACATGCCGCAGTTGAATTTTACAAAACCATTAATTCTTTCAGCTTCAAAGTACTTGTAGAACAATTTCTTCCGAATATTCTGGCATATGCTTCGACATCTTGTTTTTTTTTTCTCTACGTTGTAACTTATTTGCACGCGATCGAAACTTATCATATTTTTAACTGTTTCCTTTTATACTTACCGCAGTGTGACTGTCAAATATTTCCCAAAGTTTTGTTTATCAACGTGCCACATACTAATATCCAAAAATAGTTTTACACTTACCACTAAAGCAGACAGATTAAAAATAAGATTAGAAAATTTCTAATATTTCCGAAGAGTTTAATCAGGTACCCAATAAAAATGAAAATGAAACAAACCAAAAAAAATCTACAAATAATATATTTGAGCCGCCACTGCTTGCTACAACAATGATAGACCCCGCTGAACGTATTCCACATGCCGCGCAGCCCCCTCTCGGATAACTAATAAATGCAAGGCATATAAAACAGTACAGCCCATGTAACTATTATTTTAACAATTTTCTTCAGATTGTTGTTCGCAATTATTTACTACCTGTGTTCATTTCTTTCTTTTTTCAAAGAACGCGATAATTATGGAGCTAGCTTTCCAAATTCCGGGGTCTATTTCATTTATTTTGATAGTAGTCAGATCAATCGCATCGTCAAAATTTGTCGAGAAAAGTAAAGCCCTACTTTGATTCCAGTGGCGTAGCCAGAAATTTGACATGGGGGGTTCAGTGAACAAAGTATTTCAAACTAGATTTTTTTAATAAAAAAAAATATTTAATAAATTGAAACAATAAAAAGTAAATAAAAAAACAATCTCATCATAAACATGTAAATAATAAACAGGTACGAAGAATATTTGTTACAAAAATGACAAAAATAAAATTAGAACTTAGTTGCAGGTGAACCCTAATGTATAAGGTTGTCGTAGGCGATCTAGTTCACTGACCGCGTTGCTAAATCTTGGCGAATAGAGTGATTGCAGGGTTGTAGTGAGGCATTACCTATATGCAGAGTGACCATAATTTCTGGACAAAAAAAGTACATCTAGAATATTTAAGGGAAATCACCCCTCATAATTTGAGCGATCTTTTTTTTGTCCAAATATTGCCGGTTTTTAATTAAACAAAATAAAGGTATATATTTTGTTATATGCGGATACAACATCAAAGAAACAACAAGTAATTTTATAAAATATACAGTGTGGTGAATAAATTCAATAAAACGGGACCAAAATACGAAAACCATCCTAAAATCCCTAAAATGTGTCAAAAAATGTTGGCCTAGTTTTATTGAATTTTTATCAGTTAAAGTCACCACTGTATAATTTATGAAAATACTTTTTGTTTCTCAGCTGTTGTATCTGTTTACAATAAAAAATATACTGTTATTTTTTATACTTGATAATAAACACTAACATGTACGTACGAATTCAAAAGTTAAGTTTCATTCGATGTGCTAGCACAGATAAATTTATCTGTGGTGCTAGTTTGTCTCTTTGGATCATTTGGTATTAAAAGTCGTACTTTATAGAAACTAAGGATTCCCTTTAAATTTGTTTTTGACCCTTCAGAGATTATAACATTTCTCTGCAAGTCTATGTAGATTTGCAGGATGGATTTTATCTGCGATTTTTCGGAAGTCTAAAGGCATCTGCTCACCAAAAGCGACTAATGCAGATAATAATTCTAATGCTAGACGGTCGAGTTTGATGAGAACACAGCCTAATGTATTGATATTTGAAAACAACTAAAATAATCGTTCAAGCAAGCGATCAAAACAGTTTCGTGAAGCACCTATTTGATTTCATTATTTAAACAAAAAAATTACATAATTCTGTGTTTCTTTTTAAAAAAAGTACATTTAGGCGTATTTCATAAATCTATCAAATCAGTAGGACAGTGTTTGAAAAGAAAGTACTGTCCTTATAAAAAAGTACATATGGTCACTCTACCTATATGACCCAATCAACCCAACCCATGGGGGGGGGGTTCTGACCCCCAAAACTCCCCCGTGGCTACGCCACTGTTTGATTCATCTGTTTAAGTATAACCAATGATACTAGATACATAATAAATTGTTTATTACATTTAGCTGCTCAATGCGTAACTGATAAATCTAGTTACTCCCTGACAAAAGATGACTATGCAATAACAGCTGGAAAACTTTATAGAAAATATGATGATTCCAGAGAAACACATGCTCAATTTTCTAATGTAAGTATACATACTCAATATATCCATGAGTTGTAAGTAATCAGGTGCATTTTATTCTAGGTGACATATATCATTGTTCATCCAAATTCATTGACGTCCAATATAGCTTTTCTAATAGCATCTTCACCATTTTCACTTAATAGTTTCGTACACCCAGTATGCATTAATGAAGATACAATGGCTTGGTGGAATGAGGGAGACACGGGACTGGTAAGTTATAGAAAGTACTTTATAAAGTAAAATGAAATGATACATTATCCGTCTTTTGTTCTGTTAGATGGTAGGCTGGAGATTTGCGGAGGGTGTCTCTCCAGAAACTGTCGAACCAATAGAAGTCGTAAGGTTTCTGAATTATAACTGTACGGACTTAGATAAACGCAATGCTGTGAAACAAGGAGTAATATTTAGAAGTGAAAAAATGTGTACTGCATTTAAGAACGAATCTACATGCTTGCTTCCGGAAGACAGAGGCAAAGGTATAGTGAGCATAAACCCAGACAATGGTAGATATTACCTTCACGCTGTTGTTATTTATGGATATAACGAATGTCAGAATCCTTTCTGGGATACCACGATCGCAACATATGTCAAATTCATCCGCTGTCTAGAATCCGAATTGAGAGCTCATACAAATTATATAAATCCTGTAGGTCTTGGTTGATGAATTGCAACAAATCAGGGGATCATTCCGTTAACTGTATACCTTCTACCACAAAGTAGGATAAACCTATAGATAAAAATACCTCATTTAAAAGATGCAGTGTGTTAAAGTGGAGATTTATTTTAAAAAATGAAAAGATTTATATCGTGTAATAAAATATTCTTAATTATCACTTTTCCTACTTCTTTCATATATGATTTTTATAGTGTTTTTAAAATAGATCAAATAACTATAGTTATCACAGTTTTTTTTTAATTGTGAATTTCGAAAATGTGCATCAATAATCCTGAGGAAATGTTGATATCTAAATTAGTTTGAATATTAGGTTTTCGTTGATATTATTATGTTAGTGATTTATGAAATATATCTGGATCTCCTGCTTACAACTATAATATGGAACTTGTTATAGAAGAATCATCAATAATTGCGATCAATCCTTATTGCCCATCCAAAGATAAATAAGAAAAAGCGTATCGTTTATTTGAAGATTGGAGTCATCAAAAATGGAGTAACTGTTACTATTGTGGCAGTTCTACTAACGTATCTTGAACAAATATCCAGAGTATACCAGAGTTCTACCCTGTGGAATCTTTACTCAAGCAAAAACCCCCGATTTACAAATTTTATGTAAATATTTGGATTTCTTAAGAAGTTATATACAATTATCGATAACAAAATTTTAACTTTAACGCCCTCTAACTCCGTTAATAATCAGTTTTGGAAAGAATGTTATAGAAAGAGGTAGCATTTATTTTCGGTCTAGAATTATTCCCTGAATTTTTTGTTCAACATTTCCGGACACCCTGTATATTGATAGAAATTCCCAACACAAAGAAGAGAATTAACTATTTCTATCGGGAACATCAAACTAGTCAATCTTGTCGAAATGTTTCGAAAATATTCTTCTCTTCGTCCCTCACCAATTGTACATTCAAGATTTTTCTTAGGATATAGTAATGAAAAATGTAGCAGACAATGCGTTCATATAGGGAGTTTCCATAAAAAAATCACGAATGTCCGAAAAAAAGAGGTGGAGAAAGCACCCTGTTCTTCCCAATTTCTATGTTTGTATATTACACGTCCTTTACAACAATATCCTTGAGAGTTTGAGCAATCACAATAAGTACCTATCTCCAAGTTTCAAACTGACACGAGGAAAGTTGGCATAGTTATTGCGAAAAACAATTTTAACACTCTGCATCTTTTAAGACAGGCATATTGGTATGCAGTTAGTGGGGTTAAATCGTCATCGTACTGTCAACATTATACTTTTTTGTTTATAATTGTATTGAATGGATGAAATGGATATTTATCTTACTTTAAATTTATTGCTGTAAATAAAAATATGTAATGAGATTGACACTTAATAAACATTTTTTATACTTAACGATTTCTTTCTGTGTGTGATAATTTCTAAAGGTTCCATACACGAACCAGGCCAAATCCGAAAATCTGGAACGGTTGTCCTACACAGTTTTTTTTTTTAGTTTTTACGTAAACAGGTTCATGTAACATTTGAATATTTAATAGATGCATCAAATTTGTTGCATTTACATTTAATTTTGACGACTAAAACATGAAGATTTACCTAAAACTTAAATAAATAAATAAATCATAATACATCCTCCGTCTTTGGAGAGAGAATTAGATATAATTTGAATTTTCATTTTAATAATATGTTAGGTATTAATTTAATATAACTGTAATGATTTTATTTTCTTTTGAAATAAATATACAGGGTGTCCATAAACTCTCCTGACAAATGAAGACCGGAGATTCCTCAGACAATTTTAAGACAATTTAACCCAATTCACCTAGTCCAAAAATGCTTCCTAAAGGGAACTAGAGCTCTTTGAAGATGGCGCCTTGTAAATAGTTTTGTTTAAATACCTCCAGAACACTTCTACTTAGAAAAACAAAAACTGGTACGCTTGTTTAGCCTTCAGAGATGAATCGATTCCATCAATTGCGAATTTCTAGTACCGGTCATAGGCGTCCGTTTTGGGTAGGTCAACGGTTATTTTAACGCATAACTTTTTGTCTTTAACTTTTAAGCATTTGTGACTCTAGATTATTAAATTTTCAGGTATTCTCGTACTAAAAGGTACTCTTACTTTAAGCCATCAGGATACACCGTTTTCTAGAAAAATGGATTTAAAAAATTTTCGTTAAATTTATTAAATTTTCAGGTATTCTAGTACTAAAAGGTACTCTTACTTTAAGTCATCAGGATACACCGTTTTCTAGAAAAATGGATTTAAAAATTTTTCGTTAATAATCTAGTGTCACAAATGCTTAAAAGTTAAATACAAAGAAGTTATGCATTAAAATAACCGTTGACCTACCTAAAACGGACGCCTATCTGAAGGCTAAACAAGAGGTATTTAAACAAAACTATTTACAACTTAAAATTATCTGAGAATCTCCGGCTGTATATTTATGTTTAGTGTTTCATTATATAACTCAACTATACTTCAAGTTTGGGAATTTGGATGAATTTTGCAGTTAGAACAAAACAATTATTAAAATTATGAACACAAAAACAAAACAGAAATCAGATACGTGTCTATGAGAAAATATTTCATTGAGAACAGAAATTTTTTTTAATTTTACAAAGTTTTTATAAAATATGCTGTCAGACTGAAACAGTAAATAAAGAAAATAATTCTAAACAAACGGTCTCTTATAAACATGAGTCCAAAAAACCATGTTTTAAAATTCCTTTATATCCTGTAATAATTGTATTACAAGCTTTTTGTAATAATATCCGTTCCGTGCGACGTCAATAGTACGTGCTTAGCTTTACTCCTCAACCAACTCTTCAAGAGCCACTGCAATCGACATCGTCCTATACCTAATAACCAATGTCCCAAAAAGAGGCAATTTATTATTTAAATTAAGGTAGGTAGTAAAAGTAATAAATGATAATGACAAATGCTTAATTTAACTGGGCTGAAACACAATCACTATAAATTATATTTATAAAACACTAAAAGTAATTTAAATGCGAAAACTTTTATTGTTCATAGCTGTACCTTATTAAAAGTCATTCAAGACATGAACTTGACTGAGAAATAAAACAAGAAAATGCCGAAGGCTAACAGCCTATAATCAAAACAGAGAGGAAATCGTGATTTTATCCTTTACACATTATAGATACTTACACAAGATGTCAGGCGAAGGTTAACACAAAAATGTCTTCCAACTCATTCAGAATTTATTGAAATATTGTTTCGACTGCAGGTAAATATGTATATATATAGTGTTGTTTCATATTCATATACAATATCTATAATTGCAGTAAACATTATACTCGTATAATATTGTTTAGGTAATTAAGATACACATCTTCGAAACTATTTACAACATTTCTCTTTTTCGATAACCTGATGAACTGGTCAGTCGAGATTGTTTCCTTCAATATTTTCCTAAAAGAACAACACTGTTAGTGGATTGTCCAGTCCAAGCAGCACCATGTCAACCTACAGCGCCTACATTGCGCTGTGTAACCTACTATTTGTTTCTGGTAAGTTTCCTATACGCTACTACATTATTTTAATTGTATAAAAATTATAGAGATGTTGTTAATAATTGTTTTTGTCCTTTATTCTAATGACATTATAAATATGTTAATAGTTCTTAAGGAGTTACTGTGCGTAATATTAATAAAATATAGAACTGGAAGTTGATAAAAGAAAACTGTTATACAGAGTTAGTACTTCAAAAAACAAGTTTACCGTGGAAAAATAGTGAGTTGTTCATATAACTTACTTCGTCAAATCAGAATTTCCGTGATACGGGGTATTAATGTTGATATTCTGAATAGAGTTCTTCTTAACGCCGGTGTGAAGACAGCGACCAAAGAGAGCAGCCAGGTGCTTGGAAACACCCGAATGCTCATAGACGTTCGTCGAGATAAAACACGGTTAATATTTAGCATATATTTAAAATATGGTAAATATAACATTTATTTTTGCAATTTTCTCAATTTATACGTACTATGATAACGAATATTAACTGTGAAGAAAACGAAATGACAAAAAATTAAGGTATAAGAAATTTGTGTGTTAAACTTGGTTACAGCTGGAACTCAAGCAATACATAACAGATACACACTATACCGTCGGAGGGGTGGAAATTGGGGTAAATTGACGGCTTGCAAGTAGAAAACACTGATATTAGAAAATTGATAATTTTATAAAGTACCTAACTACCTACCAAATTTCAGCTTGTTAAAATGATGGGCTTCCATTTTAGAAATATCTAATATTCAATTTAACCCAATTTCCACCACTACGACGGCTTGCGAGTGGATGACACTGGTATCAGAAAATTGATAATTTTATAATATATTTACCTACCGAGTTTCAGCCTGTTAAAATAACGGGTTTCCATTTTAGAAATATCTAATATTCAATGTATCCCAATTTCCACCCCTCCGACGGCTTGCGAGTGGATGACACTGATATCAGCAAATTGATAATTTTATAAAGTAACTACCTATCGAGTTTCAGTCTGTTATAATAACGGGTTTCCCTTTTAAAAATTTCTAATATTCAATTTAACCCAATTTCCACCCCTCCGACGGCTTGCGAGTGGATGACACTCATATCAGAAAATTGATAATTTTATAATATATTTACCTACTGAGTTTCAGCTTGTTAAAATAAGGGTTTCCATTTTAGAAATTTCTAATATTCATTATACCCCAATTTCCACCGCTCCAACGGCTTGCGAGTGAATAACACTGATATCAGCAAATTGATAAATTTATAAAGTAACTACCTACCGAGTTTCAGCCTGTTAAAATAACGGGTTTCCATTTTAGAAATTTCTAATATCTAATTTACCCCAATTTCCACCCCTCCGACGGCTTGCGAGTGGATGACACTGATATCAGAAAATTGATAATTTTATAATATATTTACCTACTGAGTTTCAGCTTGTTAAAATGGCGAGTTTCCATTTTAGAAATAGCTAATATTCAATGTACGCCAATTTCCACCGCTCCAACGGCTTGCGAGTGAATAACGCTGATATCAGCAAATTGATAAATTTATAAAGTAACTACCTACCGAGTTTCAGCCTGTTAAAATAACGGGTTTCCATTTTAGAAATTTCTAATATTCAATGTACCCCAATTTCCACCCCTCCAACTGCTTGCGAGTAGATAACATTGATATAAAAAAAATGGATTATTTTATAAAATATTTAACTACCGAATCTCAGCTTGTTAAAATGACGGGCTTCAATATTAGAAATATCTAATATTCAATGTACCCCAAATTCCACCCCTCCGACGGCTTGCGAGTAGATAACACTGATATCAGAAAATTGAAAATTTTATAATATAATATTACCTACTGAGTTTCAGCTTGTTAAAATGACGGGTTTCCATTTTAGAAATAACTAATTTTCAATATACCCCAATTTCCACCACTCCAACAGCTTGCGAGTGGATAACACTGATAGCAAATTGACAATTTTATAAAGTAACTACCTACCGAGTTTCAGCCTGTTAAAATGAGGCGTTTCCATTTTAGAAATACCCAATAATCAATATACCCCAGTTTATTTTTCTCTTAAATAAATATATATTTTATGTTTGGTGTTTCATTATAGAATGACTTCAAGTATGGGAATTTGGATGAATTTTGCAGTTAGAACAAAACAATTATTAAAATTATGAACACAAAAACAAAACAGAAATCAGATACGTGTCTATGAGAAAATATTTCATTGAGAACAGAAATTTTTTTTAATTTTACAAAGTTTTTATAAAATATGCTGTCAGACTGAAACAGTAAATAAAGAAAATAATTCTAAACAAACGGTCTCTTATAAACATGAGTCCAAAAATGCTTTATAAACAAGTTACAGAGTAATAAAGATGCGAAGAACACCATGTTTTAAAAATACTCTGTATCCTGTAATACTGAGTTTCAGCTTGTTAAAATGACGGGTTTCCATTTTAGAAATAACTAATTTTCAATATACCCCAATTTCCACCCCTCCAACAGCTTGCGAGTAGATAACACTGATATCAGCAAATTGACAATTTTATAAAGTAACTACCTACCGAGTTCAGCCTGTTAAAATGAGGCGTTTCCATTTTAGAAATACCTAATAATCAATATACCCCAATTTCCACCCCTCCAACGGCTTGCGAGTGGATGACATTGGTATCAAAAAATTGAAAACTTTATAATATATTAACTTACCGAGTTTCAGCTTGTTAAAATGGCGGGTTTCCATTTTAGATATATCTAATATCCAATTTACCCCAATTTCCACCCCACTGACGGCTTGCGAATGGATGCCACTGGGTTCAAAGATTTTTGTAGAAGTGTTTTTTGTTACGCCTTCGTGTTGCACGAACTACAAGTGTATCTGTTATGTATTGTTTGAGTTCCAGTCCAGCTGCAACTAAGTTTAACACACAAATTTCTTATGCCTTATTTTTTCTCATTTCGTTTTCTTCGAAATTAATATTGGATATCATAGTACGTTCAAATTGAGAAAATTACAAAAATAAATGTTTCATTTAGGATATTTGAAATATATGCTAAATGTTAACCGTGTTCTATCTCGATGAACGTCCATAATCATTCGGGTGTTTCCAAGCACCTGGATGCTATCTTTGGTTGCTGTCTGCACACCGGTATTCAGAATATCAACATTAATACCCTGTATCTCGGATATTCTGATTTGACGAAATAAGTTATATGAACCACCGTCATTATTTTTCCACATGAAATTTATTACCCCCACATTTTGGAAGTACTAACCCTGTATAACAGTAATCTCTTATCAACTTCCAGTTCTATTAAATTATTTATAATGTTGTTAGAAGATGTTCTATCTCGACAAACGTCTATCATCATTCAGATGCTATCTTCTGCTAGCTGCTGAGTCACACCGGTCTTCTTAATTATCTTTATACATGGCCCGGGCGTTAGGTCGGAAATATAATGACAAACAGAACAAAATGTTGTGTACCACATTTTATGAAAAAGGATAAAGAATACAAACAATAAATTACAATTTAATCAAATTAATATAATTATGAATTACATTTTTATGTTTACAATACAATTAGCGGAATTACTTATAAAAATATTAGGACAGAATTTGTCCTGTTCATTTTCTACTTGTTCTGCAGGACTACTTTTTGTAACTTCAGTTACACTCGCATTTTTGGAAAATTCTATGGCACATTCAGAGCACCTACTAGTTGAAGTCATATTAATGTCAATAAATTTTATTGTCATTTCCACTTTGTTGGGCACTGAATTTTCATTATAGCCTTCAGCAACAGTGGTTGTTTTCCAACCACCATGGCGCTTAATATTAGTTATACCTGCTCCAGGATCGGCTAATAAAGTAGCTGAAGAACGCCGAAAACATTGCTTGGTATATTAGTTTGGATTTGGTAATTTAAGATAGTTTGCTATTTTGTACGGAATCTGACATAACGTATTTTTCCCAACTACTTGCTTGGAGCATTTATTATTGTTATAATATACAAAAAAAAACATATCTGCTTGGTACCCGGCTGACAAAAGACGGATATCTTCTGTACATATCCAAACATCTTGGTGACTTCTATTCACTATTAGTTATACTAAATATGTGCTGTATGTTAGTCTTAGATTCTCTACCAAAGTTTCATCTAAATCCTGAATATCCTCTATTGTTATCTTACATAACTCTTCTCTACGACAAGCTCCACATATCCAAAAATCAGTGGACTTACTTAAAAAAATAATGTAGGTATATTACCTTGATCATAAAAAATATATTTTATTTCTGACCGGGATATTATAAGCTTATATCGTCATAGTTACGCTATCAATAAAGAGAGTCATAACTCCCTTGGGACATTATAGATTCTATAATTCCCTCTACCTTTCACAAGTAAAAATAAAATAAAAAATGCTAATATACATATACGTAACATAGCAACAACCTAGCAACAACAAAACTCTTATAATCAATGGTAACTGATTCAAATATACTGGGAATTTTTCCGTTTTAAAAATAAACAATATTTTATTGAAATCGGTCAGAAATAAAATTATCTATGTACCACGGGAATTAATGAGCCTTAATAACCTCAGGCAATTGCTGTCCCTCGGGCCGGAGGCCCTCGGGACGCAAACTTTGCCATCGGTAATTAAGGCCCTTATAATTCCCTTGATACATAAATAATTATTATCAGGAGCATCTCTCAAAAAAGTATCAATTTCCTTTCTAGTCAATATTCTTTGCAATAATCATTTTTCTTTTAAAAGTGTTAATCTTGAATATTTGCTAATGTCGCTGTTATGATGTAAAAGTACCATTGGCAATAATACGATCACAAAGAGGACGGATTACAGTTGTCACATTTTTCCAAAAATTGCGCTAGGAGCACATTTTCAGTGTAGTGTTTCACGATTTTGAAGAAACACCATTTAACAAAATCATCCAATTTTTTTATTTTTCCCGATAACGGACTTTCTTTCGCTTTCTCTGACGCTTTAAAAATTTCAGGAGGCGTACTTGAAATGGCTTCTGTCTGCTAAAGATGTTTCAAGCAGTAAATATGATGTACATGAAAACAGCGTTTGTTGATATTATTGCTAGGCATCCGTCACAACTGTCAATTCAGCTCCAATAAAAATTACTTAGTTATCGAGACACTTATTTCCACAGATACATATAATGTATAGCAAATTTATAAGTGTTCTAAATACCGGCCGTGTATCAAGTTTGCATAAATGCCGTGCGTCATAATGTGTTTGATACCCTAAGCGTATAATATTGTCTTCACGATAATGATCTTAAACGTCTACATAACACCATTGATATATAAATAACTATTAAGTGGACTGTAGATGGAGATACTTTATTAAAATTAAATACATACATAAATTAAACTAAATTGTAATGAAAACTTACAAACTGAGTTTTACAAACACTTGAAATAAATTAAACATGATGAATTTATTTGTAAAACATTTAGTAGATTAAATGTTATCATTATCTCTAAAGAAACACTCAAATATCTTAGTGTTGGGTTAATTTTGTCCAAGAGTTTATATAACAGTTTAAGAGCATTATAAAGAACAACAATTGTATACTTTTACAGAGATTTTTTCGTCATGTTATATAGATATTTGATCTACGAATATAGTGGTTTTCTGGGCTGTCGTGCCTTGATTTAGGTAATTAGTCGCTGTGTGTAACTCAATCAAGCCAATCCAAGCCAAGGCAAGCCGAGCCAAGCTAAGCAAATCCAAGCTATCTAGTTCACGGCACAACAACCCGGAAAACCACTATAGATCAAATAACCGTAAAAGCTTCAAAATCAATATGTAGATTACTTAGCAGAAATCATGTAAACCAAGATTAATGTTAGAATTCAATGAAATTTACTACATACCTATACTACAACAAAAATCGAGAAATATTGTACATGAATGAATTTTTTTACAGGTGCGTTGATGTCAAATTATTCTGATAATGACACGAATTATTTAAGATACAGGAGACAAGCTGAAAATAGCGGGTAAGATAAACATCTCCAGTTTCTACCTGTAAATTAAGAACGGATAATAGAAGAAATAACATAAATTTTAATATTTCAAATCGCATCATTGATTGTAAAGTATATCAGCTTGACGCAAAGTCATTTCTATAAGTATTGCAAGCTTTAATCATGTCTTAGGTGTACTCTTCCTCCTCATCCGGAACACGGTACGTGGAAACTCCTCAATGGTCAAGCCAATCCAGGTGACATCGTTCAAATAGCAAGTGTTATTACCTTCGAATGCAAGCCTGGGTACAAGCTGTCTAGTAAAATTCCGTCCGTTTGTCTTGGACAATGGTCTTCGCCTGTTCCAGAATGTGAAGGTAAAGTAAAAATTAGCTTTCTTTAAAAATATAGGTCACTCACATAG
Source organism: Monochamus saltuarius (assembly GCA_025584915.1). Classification (NCBI taxonomy): domain Eukaryota; kingdom Metazoa; phylum Arthropoda; class Insecta; order Coleoptera; family Cerambycidae; genus Monochamus; species Monochamus saltuarius. Next base: position 10,022,774 of record CM046725.1, on the reverse strand, counting down.
CCAGTTAGAATTCATTTGCAAAATATAGGTTGCTTTCAAAAACTTATTAAAATGGACATCTCTTACAATATATATCCCTTCAAAGTTTACATTATGGAATAGTGACTATAATTTTAAGATCAAAAGTTAAAATAGTCAAATTATACAAAAATGTCTGCTAATGCTCGTACGACTTCCCAACAATTTTTCGCAAATTTTTACTTCTTGGAGGAGGTTGAAATAAGCATTTATTTGTTTGATATAAATTGAGTATTCAAAATTTAAAACTTCTCTCTTACTTTTTTGTTTAAAACTAACCATTTATTACCAAAAAAAAAACGTGAACATTCGCATTACAACTCACACGATTGAAACTAAGAAATATATGCTGCTAGTTATTGTCATTAGATGTTTTGTGACTGTTGCGAGTGCTTCCTTAGATTTGCTAGATTTTGCAGAAATAAGCATGACTTAAATATTTCATAGTTGTAACGCGAATGATAATGAATTTAATTTTATTGTTATTAGTTTTAAAGCAAACAAGTAAGATAGGTAAAATGTTTAAAATAAATCAGGCTATGTGATACGTATTTTTGAATACTAAATTTTTATCAAACAAATAAGTTGTTGCAAAAGATAACTTTGGGCATGCTTATTTCAACCCCTTTTAACGGGCAGAAATGTTCAAACAAATGTTGAGAAATTACATATGCATTAAAAGATAATTTTTGTAAAATTTAACTTATGCCTCTTTTGATTTTCAAATTACAGGAACTATTCTATATATCCTTTTTTAAATTTTGAAGGGCTGTATCTCGTAAGGGGTGAACATTTTACCAAGGTCATTTTTATACATGTCGTGTTGTATTAGCTGATTCAACGGCAGTATTTGTGTTACTTTTTTAAAACACCCTGTAGATTTGTAAATGAGCAGGAAGTAAGCAAACCACTTATATCTCACCTGTATTCAGTTTATATGTGAACATACATATGAAGCAACACCCAGTACAATTGACGGTCATCTCAAATATGGCATACTGATGAAGGCTAACAAGCCCGAAATCGGTCTATGTCTGGTGGTGTGTTCGACAAGGGTTCTTGGCTGTTCACACAGATACTGCAGGAGTAATTCAATGCCGGTCGGGGCATTAGTCCGCGGAGTAGTTGTTTCCTGCAGTATCATTTACAGATTTAATGGCTCGTCACCCAGGGCGAGAGGTCTGCGTTAAGTACCTGCTGCAATGTAGGTCGCTTCCTGTAAGTCGAGCCGCTAAGGCCGAGCAGGAAGTAAGCAGACCACTTATATCTCACCCTGTAGATTAAAAATCAAGTACGATATTTGTAAAATTTAATTTGGACAACAGAGCATCGCTTGCTTGCTGTCAATCAACTGAATTTAAAAATTGGTGAGATATATTTATTATACTATTTTCACATTTTTTCTTATAAGTAAAAATGAAATGTTTTTTTGTGGTTGATAATAATTATTTTTAGAGCTATGTCCTCCACTCTACCCTTCAAATACATACGATTTGATATGCATCGACAAAATTGGGCACGAAGTTAAATGTAGTGAAGCCAGCCATGGAACAAACCTAGAATACACTTGTAAAACTTTCTATGAAACTTCTTTTGGCTACAAGAAGACTCTCTTCTGTGAAAACGGGAAATGGGACCACTCCAAACCAGTATGCCAACCAGGTGTGCCATAATCTATAATATTTTATTTTAATATTCTATAACCTGTAATCCTTATTTCTGTTTCAGTTTGTGGGAAAAAAGTTACTACTGACACAAAGCCGTTGATTTATGGTTCAACACCCAACGATAAGATAGAGCATCCATGGGTTGCAGCAATTTATCAGAAGGTGAACGATTCGTTTGAGAATATTTGTGGAGGATCTATTTTAAGTCAAACAATAATCTTAACAGGTTAGGTTAATTTATTAATTTTATTTAATAGGGGTTTTAGATATAGTAATAAAAAGTTGATTAATTACAAACAATCAATTAAGGAACAAAAAATAATAAAAAATCAGAACATCTTAAAAGGAGAGAAATACAATAATTAAAATCGAAACACTCAAATAAAACATATAAATGAAGATTAAGATTACATATCTAAAAACTACCAAAAATAAAGTATTTTTTCGACGTTCATATAAGAAACAAAACTTTATTGAATTATATTTAGTGAAAAAACTGGTTCTTTATTGCACTAGTGCAGTAACACTTTTATTATTGCACTCATCTGTCATTCTGCTACAGCGTTTTGTGATCATGACAAACGTAGCCAGTAGCGGAGGGATACGTAGAGGAATCACTTGCAACAAACCCAATGTTGCAAAAGAAATATTTCAACCTGAAGAAAATGACAATGTACAGATACCAAGTACTAGTATATTTAGATAAGTCACAAATCAAGAAATGTAATTAAAAAATAATTCACCAAGAAATATTAATTTCGAAAATTGCACAAATTGTACAGTAATTAGTGGGTAATGTGAAAGTTATCACCTTTTCAAAAAAAATTGCACACTTATGACTGCTTCCACGGTTAAGGTAACCGGCATAAATTAAACAATTTTTTTAAGGAACGAGAAAAAATCTGAGCATAATCTTTTATTAAAAATTCAGAAACATCATCCAAACAGGTAGTCATTTTAGGTTTAATTCTTATTAATGGTGAGAGAATTTCAGTTTCAAATTAGTTGCGAAATTGTATGAAATTATTAATATTATTGCTGGAAAGTGATTTATTGCTGTTAGAAGATGGAGGTAAATACGATTTTGAAAAACATCAAAAATATTTATATACAGGGATGGCCAGATGTATGGAATAAAATTCATATCTTTTGAATGAGTTATTTTTTTTAAAACGCCGAAACACGTTAACTGATCTTGATTATTTTCCATCTCTCGGTTATATAATAACTAATTTTTCTTCAACCACCTAACCCCCAGCTATCAATACATTTTTTCAAATGGAAACATAAGGCATGAGGAGGCTCGTTGAAAAGTTCAGAAAAATTCGAATCCAGCCATACTAAATAAACAAATTTTATGTTTTCAATAACAAGTTTTTTTTTCATTTAGAAATTGAAACAACTAGATAATTTACAAAGATAAACTCAGTGCCGCAAATGCTGATAATGTCCTCCATTCACTATTTGGCATTCTCCAAGACGATAGTAAAAGCTGGTAGACTCTTTATTTCAAATATCCCCAAAGAAAATAATCCAGAGGCGTTAAGTCGGGGGATCTTGGCGGCCATTGAACTGCACCCCGTCTACCAATCCAACGATTTGGAAACATTTCATCTAAGTATCTTCGAACATCAATACCAAAATGAGGGGGAGCGCCATCTTGTTGGAATCAAATTCTTTCATTCGGTATATCTGGATCAATTTCATGAGGAAAAATCACAGCTAGAGCAGGTATCAGGTCAAATGTTAGCAAATCCAGGTAGTATGCGGCAGTAAGATTTTCTTCAAAGAAGAATGGGCCCAAGATTATGTTGTTGATACCTGTCCATACCTTCTGTGGGTGCTACGTAGGCGATTCGCATGTCCAGTGTGGATTTTCCTGGGACCAAAAGCGATAGTTGTGCCTGTTAACCACTCCATTTAAATAAAACGTAGCTTCATCCGAAAAAAGTACGTCTCGTTGAAAACCATTATTGTCGTCACACCGTCTCATCATTTCCTCACAAAATTGTAATCACCTATCATAATCGTCTTCCAAAAGGACTTGCAAAAGACATACCTTATAGGGGTGGTATATCTCTTTTTCAAAAACATTCGAATTGTAGTTGAAATATGGGGATTTTCAACAAGTTCTAATGCAATGTCTAATTTATTTTATTCATTCAAAGCACGTACCCTTCCAGTTTTGGGCAAAGTCTGTACTGTACCGTGTTCCTCAAATTTGTGAAATATTTTACTAACTGTCCCTTGCGAGATTTGGTTTCCGAGATATTTCGCATTAAATAAATCACGCACTTCAGCCTGACTTCTTATTTTATCCACATTCAAGCAATATCAAGATTTCGATGCGTTGCCTATCTGACACCATTGCGATTCAGTAAATAACTTGATTTTGACACAATAGTAACGTTTCGAATTCCAATTTATTACTAAAGCGAAAAATTAACCAGAAAGTCTGGCAAGTAAGTGGTACCAAAAAAACGCAACATCATAAAAAAGATATCTTGTTTTGCGTTAGCAGTGATAGGTACAGTTTCAAATTCTCTATTTTGTTCTGTACAAATTCATGGAGGATAACACGGAAGATAATTAAATTTTATTTCACTCGTTTCCATTTGAAAAGAAAGTAGGCGTAGCTGGGCGTTAGGGGGTTGGAGAAAAATTAATTATTATATAACCGAAAGATGGGAAAAATCAAGATCAGTTAACGTGTTTCGGCGTTTTAAAAAAAATTCACTCATTCAAATAATATGAATTTTATTCCGTACTTCTGGCCATCCCTGTATTATGATTCATTTGACGTATCAAAATGATGCCCGTTATAATGCATAGATTAGGATATATTTGTAGATTCCTTTTACTAATAATAAACGCCCAAAACTTACAAAGATTATCAGTGGCGAAGCGCGAAATTTTGTTTACATTAAAACATCAAATTGGACAAACAATTAAATTATTTTTTGTAAAAATATTTTTTGTAAATCCACGGACAGCAGGACAATATTACGCTCGTCGATGACGGTAGAGAAATAGTTGTCCTTCTCACTCGTATATAAAGAGATACATAACACTGAGTTGCTTACGCGGTAGCGATTCTCGGTGCAGTCGTCTGCCGCTGGCCAAGGAAAGGACAAATACAATCTTTTATCAGCCGGTGAGATAATTATTTCGACCCGACGCTGCTTTTTTTGGCTGTGAATACAACTGGAAAATACAATACAATATTTTGGGTAGACAATGTCTACCTTGTCTACCCGTAAGATTCGCCACTGAGAATTATCTTTAATGGACGCCTATGCTTCTATAACAAATGCTTGGTAGGATATTCTGATTTCACTTAATATGCATTAAGAATATTAACAAATATAAAAAAAACAAATAGTACTTAAATTAACCTCCTAATTTTTTGTATGTAAACTATACAGAATGATTTATTTTCAGCTGCACACTGTGTTACAAATGATTATGGAAATGTGTACCCGAAAGAAAATTACATGGTTGGAGTTGGAAAGCTTTATAGAAGATATCAAGCTCCTGAGGACACACGTGCTCAATATAGAGAGGTAAATTTGTATTTATATAATAATAATAATAAATTAGGTAGTCATTTTTGTTTAGATCGTTTTAAATAAAATAATATTAGTGTAACATTGTATGCCACAAAATTAAAAGAAAACTACTTTAATAATTTAGAAACGTATCCTGAGTACAGTTTGCCTTTTTTAAAAAACTGGATCAAGAGTTGGCAAACCTTCTAGGTAAATTTCAACATATATACAGGGTTAACTATGACTAAGTACAAAATTTTAACCACGTGCTCAAGGAAGCCTAAAAGACAATAAAAAAATTATTCCAGAGTTTTGGCTCGATATTTAAAAAATGGGACTAAACCCTTTTTTCCTACGGAAAGTCGGCGCCTATGATAAGCATGGTAACAGTTAATCCAGTTAGCTCCAGTAATTTGCATTCGTTTTTCATTATTTCGTTACAAACTGGTAAAACTATATTTTCACTCACTACCGATAAAACACACTTCCCGTAGGTACAATTAGATAAAATGCCTATATATTATAACAAAATCGAACAAAAGGAATGGGTAGGTACTAATAGGTAATAGAAAACTTTTATTGCACCCGCGGCAGTCTTGTCCCATAACGTAGAAAAACAAACCGGCGAACTATATTGTGGGAAAATATCTGTACCCGACACATATTTCTTTATTTAATTACTATAAAACGTTTAATATTAAAATAGGGCACTAAAGACTGAAGAAGAACTCAAAACTACAACGTAAACAGAGGAATTGAATTATGACATGACAGCAAATTTTATCGTCGCCTACTCTGACTGTAAACGTGCGGCGGACGGGTCGCATATGCAAATAAGGATTTAATATAAAAACAATTCACTTTATAAATAAGTTTGGAATTTTTTGAAGGGCGATTCCGTTAATTCTTAGTTTTCTCTATCCCCTCTTAAAATATTTGTACTTAGTCATAGTTAACTCTGGATTTCTCAATCTAGTCAACCATTATCTCTCTTTCATTGCTAATGTTACATCATGTAAACTTTGTCTTCCAGTTGTCTAAGATAATAGTGCCCGAAGGTTATAAAGGAGATATCAGAAAATACGCCGCAGATATAGCAGTGTTAGTAGTTAAAGAAGAAATTGCCATAAATGAGGTAGTACAACCGGTTTGTTTTACGAACATGAAAAATATTCACTTACATGCGGGGAATAAAGGAGAGGTATTTAGCAAATGGTTGAGAACACATTAAAGATATATTTTTAAATACTCACAATTGTAGGTATCAGGGTGGGGTCTTATAGAGGTGGAATTCCATCGGAAGTATTGCGAAGCCTGGTGATCCCTTACAAATATGAAACTGTCTGCGCTGACGAATTATCTTCTGACTGGGCTGATCGGTACAACTTAACAGACAAAATTTGCGCCGGTTTTGTCAATAAAAGCACCAGCGTGTGTAGTGGAGACAGTGGCGGCGGACTGGCTTTCAAATATCGAGAGGACAACAGGTATTACATTCACGGCATCGTCAGTGTATCACAACAGGTTGGATACATGTGTAACATTCAACAAAATGCTCTTTATACCAGCGTAGCTTCTTATTATGAATTTGTGGATCGCCTTTTGACGAAATATGCTCCTAAAGTTAAAGATTGCATACTACCCCCTTATCCAGAGAATGGCAAATGGAGTACAGAAGACAGCAACTTCAAACCGGGAGATATCGTTCCATCAGACACGATTCTTAAAGTTGAATGCAACAAAGGGTTTATACTCTCTTCCACAAGAAAATTGGACTGCAGTACAGCTCGCAACTTGCCTACTTGTGAAGGTAAGGACCTCATGATTAGAAAAAGTCACTAAATTGTTTTTGAATACTTTGCTTCAGAATTTGTTAATATCGAAAGTAAATTATATTCGCTTTATAATTTTTTATTTTCTAAGACAACATTCTGGTTTTACAAGGTTTTCTGTAAATATACATGGTGCACCATTAATAATGGGTCATAGAGCAAAAGCGATATTTTTGGGGCAAAAAAGGGCGTTTCAGTTCAGATGAATAAAACTTTAACCACAGAGACAACTCGATAAATAATCGAATTGTCTTATAAAGCAAGGGTATAAGTCTCACCCTTTTTACTTTATTATTTATGAAACCTTTGGTATGCTTATAACAAATTGATGTAGAAATGGGTAGCAAAGCGGGATTTTTTTACCCCAACTTCTACGCCAATGATCTAATAATCATTTGGGGTTAATTTTTAGATTCTGTGGACAATTCTACATAAAAAACTTGTTGGAAATCGGTAATATATCGTTTTACCGAAAATCTCGATTCTTCTGATAAGAAATTTAGTTTCATAAGGGTAGCAAATAAATTTTAAATTAATATTGTTATGTCACGTATTAGAATTCAAAACAATAGATAATATGTGTCTACCTATGAATAAAAAAAAACAACATAACATGGTTGGTATATGACAGAAATGTAATAATAAAATATACAGCCTGTACCATTGAAAACTTTGCACCCGGCTTATTTTGAACTATGTTCCAAACGCTAAAATGTGTCCCCCTCGAAAACAAAATGGACGTGTCTCGGCAATTTTAATATTTTGGGACGTAGATCAAAATAAGCCGGGTGCAAAGTTTTCAATGGTACACTCTGTATATACTTGATTTTTAAATATTTATTAGGGGACAACCAAATGTATTTTTCAATATGAGGAAATCAAAATAATTTGAAAATGCATAGAAAAGGATAAATTTGAGTTGTTCTGAACATTTATAAAATAAGATTAGTGATACAATTGTCGTATCCCAATACTGATTTCCTGAAAATAAATTTCATTTTTGAAGTGGCACGTAAGCAGAACTCTTTTAGGGCAGTTTATCAAGTTATAAGAACAGCGAATAAGATTTTGTGGTCAACTTAATCAGAACATTTTCCCAATAAAATGTAAGAGAGAAATTCATCATCAGGCATTGCTAATGAGGCGCCCTCTGTGGCCGAATCTGATTTAATACATAAATTATGATCCTTTACTTATAAAAATGGTTCCCTACCAAATTTGGTGATAATCGATTGAGCGCTACTCAAGCTATTACAATAAAACGGAAAAATAATTTCCGTTTTGACACCCTGTATCTTTTTGCACAGTAATATTTCATTAAGACATGACTAGACTCTATGGTCCATTATTATTGTTCCACTCTGTATTTTGGAATTAATTTGTTTTAGTTCGTGAATCACTTTAAGAGAAAAGATAATTTTCTAAAACTCTTCAAACTGAATCAGTATTTATAATATTTTCGTTCTAAATTATTAACACATTAAAACTATTTCATACCATATAAATCAACTATAATATAATCGTTTCGGAAGGCGAAAACGTTGGTGAAACCCGACATATACCTCTGAGCCCTTTCCACTTGTTTGTAATATACCTAAGTCATGCTCAGGTACGCCCCTTAATAAGGTACGACTAACGTTACGGAGAAATTACCTGCACTAGAGAAGGATGGCCAATAAGATGAACTTCAAAAATTTGGAATAGTTGGAATGTGTTGATCATTCTATTGCGTTGTGTTGATTCTTCTGTTGTGGTGTGTTTGTGATACAGTTTTAACGAAATTTGAAAATGGCTCATCGTGAAGTTTTGAACGAGCAAAGTAGGAAACTTGTGTTAAATGTTTTGGAGCTTAATTATGGGAAAATGTTCCAGCCAATCCTGGCAATTTACATCTAGAGATAATTGAGTACCGACATACCTGCGCTACTCTAATCTTTCCACTGCACATGCATTCCTAAAGACGTCCTTCCTAGCATCATTTGGGCTACCACCCAGTTGTACCTGTCGCAAGGTATAAGTTGAAATGAAATAAATGTATGGATTTCGTCTCACCAACGTTTTATTGCCCACTTTGCCTTCCGAAAACGATTGTATTATAATTAACAATTAACATGGAATTGTATTTGTTCAAATTAAGTCACTAATAACAATGTATATTTGACAGTAGCGTGCCCAGTACCGAAATTTACTACTGGAACGAATTCCAGATGCCACAACAGAGAAGGGCAAAGCATCAGCTGTTCATCAGCCTTCGACGGGTCAACTGTGTATTACGATTGCCCTGTTAGGCACAAAGAGGCAGGTGGTTTAAATAACAGAACTTGCGTAAAAGGGTCTTGGGGGTTGCCCAAACCGGAATGCATTCCAGGTAATTTATAATTATATAATCCTTTTTGTTGCATATATTATGAAATTTATAACTAACTAATAATTTATTTTTCTTCAGAATGTGGCAAAAAAGTTGTCGATGATTCAGGCGTAGGATTGGAATATCCCTGGAACGCAGGAATTTACAAATTAGACAACAATATAGAAGAGAAATACAAGTATATATGTGGTGGATCAGTAGTTTCTGACTATGTTGTTGTGACTGGTAAGTAGAATAAGTAAGCATTTCATGTATAATTGATAATTATTATCACTATTCGGTATTGGTAATTATTGTTTATTCTGTTTAGTTGCCCAATGTGTAACAGATGAATCGGCTGAACTACTGTCAAGAAAAGATTATATAGTAGCAGCTGGGAAACAATATAGGAAATTTAATGATGCCAGGGACACGAATGCACAAATTTCTAATGTAAATATACAAAGACATACAGGGTGGTCCGCAAGTAATGGCCCAAGGTGACATACTACATTTGTCACTTCAAAATATTAAGATTGAAGCCAACTTGCCTTAATAAATTGTTGATAATAAAAAAGATACAGGGTGTCAAAGTTGGAATTTAAAAAGTGATTTTTTTTTAGATAATTACTCTGTGCTTGAATGTATCAACTTAAAAATTTGAGAATAGATGTTTTTGGCTATGAGAAATCATAATCTGTTGTTCGACGTACTTCCCAGAGGGCCCCATATTTGTGACGTAGGTATATGTGAGCGTAATTGTTTTGGCCTAAAGTTATCACGTTTCTTATTAAAAATCTTAAACCTACATTGTTTTTGCTCTTAGAAATTCACCATTTTCGAGATAATAGCTTTTCAACCGTCAGCTCCATAGTTCCTTCTCCAATATTTTAATGCAATAGGCACTAGGGTTGGGAATATTTATCGATATATCGAAAAATATTTCCAACCCTACTTTGTTAATATCGATAATATTTTGACTCACGAAGAATCACGTTTATAGCCGTAGCTTGAAGCCAATAATGATTTATGCGGCTTATATGCAAATGTTTTCGTAGGTTTTAGATTTGTTTATACCTGTTCACTAAACAGTTTTCGGTATGGTATACTTAAATTTAAAAATCCCTAAAATTTAAGGACCAATCACGAAGTGGGTGTTGGGATAAAAACTGACAGGCTTAGCTGCTTTGCTCAAATCGAAAAAGATATTGGCACTTCCGTCTAAGACTGTGATTTGGAAATAAGCAAGTATTTAGAGCTCATGCAGCTCAATACAGATGAAGACCCATTACTATTTTGGAAAAATCATCAACTAAACTTTCCTCGACTGTCTATTCTGGCAAAACGGTATTTATGTATTCAAGCCACAAGCGTTCCTTCTGAAAGAGTTTTCAATAAAGGTGGACAAGTGGTAAGTGACGTAAGATCTGTGCTCACCACAAAACATGCAGAACAGTTAATTTTCCGTGACTAAATAAACACCTTATTTAGTGACAGAAAAATTAAATGAATTTTTTTGTAATGTTATTTGTTCTGTTTATCTATTTTAGGCAAGAAATACATTATTTGTTTTATGTTTTATTAATTTCCGTAGTCAATGGAACAACAATATGTCTAACTTGAACGTACAGAAAATTAATACAAATAAAAATAATTAAATCGGTAACATCGAAACTATCGAAAATGCAGTATCATTGTATTGTTAATTTAAATAATACCTATTGATAATATCTATATTTTAATTGATAATATTGATATTATCGAAATTATCGATAATACCGATATTACGGATATAATCGATATTATCGATAATCGATAGTTCCAAACCGTTATCGCCCACCCCTAATAGGCACCAATAGTAAGTTAAAAATTAGTAAGTTAAATGTAAGGGTTTTATGTAGGGTCAAAATCAATTACAATTCTGAGACACAATTTTTCATATTCAAATATGAGAAATGTGATTGTTGTTTGTTGGCAATTAAATTTCGATGGATGTACTGGGTAACAAGAATATTTGGGAGGATTTCGAAATAGATTACAACCTGATAATCAACAATTTAAAAATCTGTTTAGGGAGTTAGAGAAAAAAGACGAAAAATTTCTTAACATCGCCAATTATTCACAAACTCACTATCTGGAACTGCAAGAATCAGTATGACTTCCATTTTAAAAAGATTGCATATTGAAAAATACTCCGTAGCATTTTACACCAGCGCAAATTTTATTGCTTATCGATCTACCTTCAACATATCCAATTTGCAAGGGAATTTTGACGCCTACTACGTTAAAACTATTGTACAATGGACTATGCAGCTATGTTCTATAAAATGGCCAATTTCGTACACTAATGATAAATATACTATAATATAAGTATATTTTCCTCAAAAACCATGTAGTTTAAAGATTTTTAATAAAAAACATGATAACGATAGGGCCAAAAAATTACGCTCACATTTACGTCACAAATATGGCGGATGTAGCGCTCTCTAAGAAATATGTCAAAATAGACAACAGATTATGGTTTCTCATATCCAAAAACAATTATTCCCAAAATTTCAAATTGATACATTCAAGACAGTGTAAATTATTACAAAAAATTACTATTTAATTTTCAACTTTGACACCCTGTATCATTTTTATTATTGACATGTTATTAAGGCAAGTTGGCTTAAATCGTAATATTTTGAACTGAAAAATCTATTCTGTCTCCATGGGCCATTCTTACGGACCACCCTGTATATACATACAGGGTGTTTCAAAACAAAGGCGAAAAATTTCAGGGGGTGATTCCTTGTTGAAAATAAAAGGTAGTTTGTTATATAAACGTTGGGTCACAAGTCAACCATTAGGGAGATATCGTGTTGCAAAGATGGCGGAAAAAAGAGTGTTTTTATTGTTTTTCTCGGAAACAAAAAGCGTGGGAATGGTAAAATTTTGTGGAAGTGTTACCATCATCGAAAGACACAAACTACCTTTTATTTTCAACAAGGAAATGTTTCGCCTTTGTTTTGAAACACCCTGTATGCACTCATAATACAGCCAGGACCAGCGTTAACTCTTATGTAATTTTTTATTAAATATATATTTTTAATATTCAAATCTCATATGATAATAAATTATTTTAGGTACTTGATTTACTGTTAAGAACTTAGGTTATTAATATACTGCATGAAAATACCACACCCTGTGTATTGCCACTAAATCAACTACCTTATTTTAGATTACTTATATTAATGTACATCCAGAATACAAAGGAACAAATACGATTATCTACAATATAGCTTTAATGGTGACATCAACAAAGTTCCAATTTAATAATTTTGTACAACCAGTATGCGTTATTGGTTTATTTGACTTTTGGTGGAAAGAAGACATCAATGGGTCGGTAAGTTAAAACAAGAACATAGCAAATAAAATTTGTTATACATCTTTGTTATTTTTTGATCCTAGATGATAGGATGGGGAGCTGCAGAAGGTGGTTCTTCTGAAACAGTTGAATCTCTAGCAGTCATAAACAAGTCGATCGATGACTGTGTGGTTCCCACTAATTTGGAACCTATTTATTTTCATTTGGAAGGTATCTGTTTTGCTTTTATAAACGAATCTTCCTGTTTGCTACCCGAAGATCGCGGCAAAGGTATAGTCCGTAAAGATACGGAGAACGAAAGATATTATCTTCATGCCGTTGTTCTTTATTATGAAAATACGAAGTGTCAGCGACATATCTTTACCACTAAAATATCAACTGACGGTGACAACATCTCCTGGGCAACATCTCAATTGTAATTATTTTCATAGAAAAATAAAAACAGAGGTAATAAACTTACTGACATAAATTGTATTAAAATAATTCATTTAACTTACAGTTTAAATTTTTTGTACAACTATGTATCAGAAGGAGCCAATAAAATGTGACAGAACACCTACATATAAAAATATATAAATACAAGCAAATGGAATATTTGATCACAACTGAACTGGGCATAACAGATAAATTTGACAGGATTAATCTACTGACAAAACCTCAAAAACATACTAAAAGATTATCTCCGTGAAGAAGACATATTAACTAACCTCTTTTAATAGGCTTATTAATGTATCAGTTTTATTTAATTAATAAAAATATAAATTGAAAATATGCTAATCAATACTATTTTCTAAAGGGCTTAACAGGATAAATACAAAGTGTCCAGAATTGTGCCATATAATAATTTGAATTAAACAAAACATATTTGACTTAACAATTTTTCTCTCTGACTAACGGTATAGAATTATGACAACAAACAGGTCTTGAATATGTGGCAACGTTATACATAATAATTACAAATAGGTACACCTAAACATAGGTACTTACTGTGAATGGTTTTCTTAGAGCTCTTTTCACAACACAGAATAAAAGTTGCAAATGTTTAAAATAACTTCTGTTCCTTGCAAGAAGCGTTTACTCGTAGCCAGAGAATTTTGCCTAGATTTGCTGTCAATTAACATTGTTCCATTTTTGTTTATGTACACTCACAAACATCAAAGAAAAACTAGTGAAAAGTGAAACTTATTAGCTAGTATTAGCACCACTATGACTAATATTACTGTTAGGTTATCAGCAGCCTGACACTGCAACGATTTCCAACGTTACAGTACGTCACAGTTTTAACGAGTTTCTGGGAAACTTCAATTATTGTTTACTTCATTAATACTGATTGTACCTTAGTTTGTAATTTCGTAACATAGTTTTGCATATTATTGCAATTGTATTTAAAAAAATCTAAATCAAGCAGGTACATTATACCCACTCTTTATTATTTAGTTGTCATTCGCATCACGCAGAAAGTCCTGAATGATAATAAGTGGACCGCAGTGGTTTCCTGAGTGTATAAGAGCAAATAATTTCTTGAGAAAGCATGAAACATGTAGATAATGAACATATCAGTGGCGGCTCGTGGTAGCTGCTAGAGGTGAGGCCCAACGCATTTTCAAATAATAAATAGAAATAAAATTTCAGGTCACTCCTAAAGTAATATTCCTTGACGCGTTTATAGATTTTTATTATGGAGATCTTCGCCAATAGCACTATTATAACCATAAATTAAAAAATTAAATGAACTTAGAATTTTATTTACAATAGAAAAAATATATATTTATCCAATAATTAAAAAAAATGTTCCTAATTCATATAAGAACACTAAAAAATATGAAAGGGCCTTAACACCAATTTTCAAGGTAGCCAGCCTACTTATCTATTTCCACATATAAAACAAAGCTGCCAAATTTTCGTTTTCATTTGCCTCCACTTTTAACAAAATATTTTTAAACACTCACTTTATATAAAACAGATCTACTCGATTGTCTTTTAAATTTGCATCATATCGTAAAATTGAAACACTTCTTGCAGGAATTAGTAAAACTAAACATAACAATTTGTATGCTTCCGAAAATACCATTTCAAATTCCTTGTATATTTTTACCGTTTTTTGAACTTCTAAATTACGAAATTGTTCATCTGTACAAAATATAGTGTTTCATATGCAAATACCGATTTATACTTTTTTTTCTACGTTTATGTTGTCCTACTCGACCTGACGGCCTCGTTGGACAATTTCACGTCACGTGCAATAAACACATACTTTATTTACTGTATTAGAAAGGTATTTTAAACTAATATAAATCAAATCTCCTACAATTCCTATTAATGAAGTCATATGTATGTTCTCTGATACCAAACATCTAGGTATGCTAATGAATAATTCCACAGACAAAGCTCCATTCAATAATTATCTAAAGAAATTAATCTATCTAAATTTAATAACCAGGTTTAATAAAAACACTCTATAAATATCTAACTTTCACTTTTGACAGTGGGAACTCGAAAATTCAACCACAATAATTCAACGCTGGTTGGGGCTTCAGTCCACAGAGCAGTTAGTTTCACACAATATTAATAATACCTAAAATATATAAAAACACATACTTTTTGTACTTGTTGCATAAATAACTATAAATTCTGAACTGAGTTTGTACATTTTTGTTTCTACTTGGACATGTACAATAACAATGGCACCATTTAAAATGAATGTTGCTATTTATTTTGAACTGCTGATGTATTCGTAATTAAATCTACTTTTAACTTTTCTTAGTTGTTTCACTCACCAACAGAGATTTAATAACATTTCTACTTCCAGTTCCAGTTCAATACATTGACGCATTCAAAAAAGACTAAAAAAAGATAAAAAACGATGTGTTTTCATTCTGTTGACAATACTTTAATTTCAGATTGAATATTATTAATTTCTTAATAAATGTGAAACCAGCTACAGCAATATAATGACGATTGATCGGATTTGACCCGCCTATGGTGCCATTATGCTGACATATATCTTCTTTTTACTAAAAGTCTACATTGAAATAATAATACAGTCGATTGAAACAAACATAGATATATACCAAGTGTTACAATATTTGTGACAATTAATTTTTCAATATTTTTTAACTTAAGCACGTTTACTACAATTATGGAAGTGTAGAAGAAAAACAAGACTTTGTATAGCAAATATTTCTATACTTACTCTTTTTATTAGGAATGAATGGATTATTTAAATTATTTAACCAATAAAATCCAAAGTGGCTTCGTTACTTACCTAGAACTTCATAAACACGGTTTTTCTACTTTGTAAAAACGAAGAGTCCAATTTAAACGAAGATTTTATTAAAATCTTTGTGTGTAGGTTTATTCAGATATTATTAAAAACTTACCTATGCAATGCTCTTTCAGTTCTTAGGAAAAGTTTCTTGATAAACATTCTAAAAATCAAATATTCTATCACCTCCTAAAATTATTGTAACGACTTGCGTGACACCCTGTATAATAATAATAATATCTCCACCCTTAATTCATATAGTGAGGATTAACTCAAAAGTAAAAGATTTATGAGGGTAAGAGAGCGGAATATTACTATAATTCTGCACTGTATATGACGACATGGTGACTTGTTTTGTCAGTTGACTTGTCAGCCAATATATTTTGTTCTCCTCTTTGTTATTTATTATTATTATTAACAAAAGCCAATTTAATAAATTAAATATAGAAAACACAAGTCAATGAGTAAACAACAGGCAAACTACAACTTCATTTTCTTCTTTAGATGTTTGAAAGGTAAACAATAATTTTAGAACTTTTGATGAGTTTCCTTTCTAGAAGTACATGAACCAGCTATACTGGTTGTTCATAAGAATTATATAATTTCAAACCAGACTAACGCCTAACATTTGGGAAAGATACATTACATAATCATGGTTTGAAAATGTTTACAATAACAGACATAATGTTATATAAAAATATGTGTGTGAGGAATTTCATTTACATATTAATTTTATATTTATTGATATTAAATGTTTAATAAATTTTGTAATTTTTAGTTTGTGATATAATAATTATGCTTTGAATCTGTTTAGTTGCGCGGAAATATGTGAAATCATGCAATATGCTTACCTTCTATTACTATCAGCTTGTCACTCTGTATTTTGTAATATGAATGTTTGAATATTTTAAATCTTATTTTGTTATATATTTTCTTTCAAAATTCAATCAATTCAATGAAATTTATTTACTTAGACGTAATTTTCTTTTTTTTTAATAACTTTTATTAATATTGATTTGTTTTCTTCTTCTATAATCGCTTTTGCTAAAGCATAGAGCTTGATAACGTCTTATCTAGACGCAGTTCAGTGGTTATTTATTACATTACATTACAATATTAAAACAGGTAAGTAAGAAAACATTTTTATAAATACTTATTACAGAAATTAAGAAATTGGCAAGAAATAATTCATTAAATAATGCCTATAAACTCATGACCAATTAACCGTTTGAAAACTGTTAGAATTTTTAAACAACTATAACTACTGAGTGTAAATATTCGGTTAACCAAATTGCAAAAAAACTTGTTCTATTGACAAATCGTTTTCATTGAACCAGTATTGCCAGCATGAAAAAAATAGCATGAATATATTTCCACACTAACTTGATAATATACATAAAATTTAAATTATGTCTTTTTTCCTGTTAAATATCGCATGAAACGTCACTGGGAATATTCTGTTGACTAAGAACTTGTATTCTTGGCATAAACATAGGTTAAACCAGTAACTATTTTAAGGCAGGATTTGTAGACAAATAGTTACTTCTAAACTACGCAATGCAACAATGGCATATGATTATCGTCTTGATTTACTCACTACTTGCTGTTGGTAAGTCTTGCATTTAAAATAGTAATACAGAGTGCGTGAGTTCTTTTAATTTAATCATTGCAATTAAATATGATTTATATCGAGTGATATAGTAAGGTGTTTTATACATGGTGTTTTTGATATGCATGTTTGTAGCAAGCCACTTTAAATTTTTAAGATAAAAGTATGCTAATTTACACGCAGAGAAAAACTTGTTTAATTTAACAAAATAATATTTGACTCAAATAAAAATAAGTGTCATATGGCCATTGATTATTAACATATTTATTTGTTTTATATAACAAAATTATTGTTAATAGGTAATAAAATATTTTGTTGCGTTTTTGCCTGTAATGAGGCAGAAATAAGAGAAATTTTTGTTGATTTAAATACATATTTTAACCAATTTGATAGCACTATTTTGGTTGTATATAACAAATTTTGATGTAAAATTAATCCATGTAATTGGTTTAGTTAACCTGAATATTTTTTAAAGTAATGTAAATGTGATAAATTTAATAAACGCTAATATCTTGAAAATTGGATATATTTTTTTGACTCAATTAATATAAATGTTTAGTTTTACAGTTTACGGGGAAGCTTGTTGAAATCAATAAGGAATTTGTTTAAAAAACATATATATTTGTCAAATGTATATATAAATATGTTATAAGGACTATATAACTACAAGATGACAACTATTTAATTAGATTTATGTACGCATGCACTTGCATTGAAAAGTATTAAAAAAATGCTTATGAGGGTTTCCAAACAATTGTTTATATCTTGGTTCCCCGAAATAGAAGTTCTTCATGTCGCCGTGAAAAACCCATATTAAGTACATAAAATACAGGATTAATAATATTGTGATAGCATCAATTGAAAAGGGAACTTATTTCATGCTGACGCCATATTTATATATTAATGAAATTTAAATTTAGTATTTGTATTTACATATCATGTAATTTCAAAAATAGTACAGATTGAAAAGTAGATTTGTATTTATGTTGTTCATTGTGTTACGTTATTGATAAGACTATAAGAAATACTTACCATCGCAATTAGGTAATTATTGTGCTCTCCGGTACTTGTAGACAAAGAAACACATCAGGATTACTAAAAGGTAATTGATATGACAGAAATCTTTGTTTCATTGGTAATAGATACCAAGACTACACTTCTCGAATCGACAGTGCTTTCGAAAAGTAAGGCATAAATTCATTATTTTCGAAAAATCTCCTGGCACGTCGATTTTGTTTTTAAAAAAGGCTCTTTTTGACATACGAACCACATTTGTGACGTCATCGTTGTTCGAGATATGACGTCATCAACATTTTTTTAAATAGCAAACCCCAATTTTGACCATGCCATTTGAAAGAGCGTGTCATTCTACATACATACATCATGAAAAATTATGGTTACATAACAAAAATTTCAAGAAAATAATGTTTAAAGATTTTAAAATTTAATTTTCACAAGATTTGAAATACATTTTTTTTTTGGGAAACTTCAACGTTTAAATGTTTGTTGGGTTCAATTTATCCATTATCTAATTTACTTGCAGATGCACTAGAAGTATTGAGTCGACGTCGTCGAGAAAGCGACGAGGATGGGTAAGAAAAATTTTGTAACGCAAAAACAATTTTAACAGCAAATATTTCTAGATGTACTCTTCCTTCCTACCCAGAACACGGTCAGTGGAAACTTTTGGCCAGTGAAGCCAAACCTGGTGACAAAGCACCAAATGATAGTGTTATAAAATACGAATGCAATTCTGGCTACGCTTTGACCAGTAGCATTCCGTTTTTGGTCTGCGATGGCAGATGGTCATCGTCGCGTTTTCCTGAATGTGAAAGTAAGTAAAACCTTGAGGAGTCTTAAAACATCTAGCTTAGAATACATATACGTAAAGCTTATCATAAACAAACTATATCCTCGTCTTGCAGTTTTGGTTTTGGTCTAGGCACTGATGTGATATTGTACTAAATTTTTAGTGACAGAATTGTAAGGCTAAAATGTCTGTCACTAGATTTATCTTGATTATTTATGTATTTATTATTATTTTGATGTTAAATGTCAAAAAATGTAAACAAATATTAATTATACAAGTTTTTACTTTAGATGTCAGGAAATGTAAACAAAGCTTAGTTAATTAATATTATTAAATACCTAATATATTGATCTTAATGTTAACTCAATTACTGGATGATAGATTACTCTCTGATGGAGTGAGACGACACACCTGCAATGAAAGAGAAAAATAGGTGAGCAATCGGTTCAGAAGTTTGTCAGTATTTATAGTATTATTATATAAACATTTTATTTTACTACATCATTCACTAACTCTGAACTTCTGGTATGTTGAAGATAAAAAGGGCAGAATCTCGCTTAGTATCCACCAAAAGTATTTAAAGTAAAATACACACTAGTAGAGAGCAATGAAAGGCACTAGGGGCAGAATCACGCAAAGTACTCTGTCGTCCACTAATAGCGAATACTGAGGGGCAGAACACGCAACAGTATTCAAATTGAAATGGCAGCAAAATCTGAGTTGAAAGTGTTATTAATGCGAACCAGAAAATGATGCATTTTTTTATTCAATAAACAGTTAAAACAATGGCAAATAATATCAGGTAATAACATCCGTAATACCGACAAGAATACACAAAGTGAAACAGATTCCTCAGTGATTAAAAAACTCACCTTTGGTAATGATCTCAGCTAACTACACAAAAAACACCTTTACACACAGGGATTCACTTCTTTAATAATTTTTACATTCAAAACGGTCTAGTTTAGTGGATTTGTTTATATTATCTTAAAAGAGTCAAGTGTTCTCTGCTCGTTATCTTAACCCAAACATTGAACGCGGACGCAGCCAAAGACAGCTGTAGTCCTCTATGCGTAGGCATCTTTTAAAAGTTAAAGCTATTTAATACGTCTAGCAAATACGTAAAAAAAATATATCTTACAGAATCAAACAATTTTAATAATTAAATACGTTGTATTCAATAATTCTAATAATGATAATTGCAATCAAATATGGTTTACAATTGTAAATAAACTCAACCAGAGATGTGTATTTATAATCTCTGTTTCAACCTACATTCTAAATTACCTAGTGCTTTACAATTTAATTTTGTAATATATGTAACATACATCGTGCGACAATTTACAAGTTTGTAGTTGTTAATAGAAAAATTAATGAAGGTTCAAGTTCGCTTCATACGTGAATTTTTTAACATAGATCAACGTTAACTCCAAACATATCATGTTTTATTACTTGGACCTAAACAAAGGAAATTAATAGTAAAAATATAACTTCCACTTTACTTGTACACTCTTTTAATATTTAGTACACCAAAATTATACTGCGTGTCCAATAGTGTGTAATTGGTTGATTGCAGCCATCTACACTGATTTTGAATAAAATTGAGTGCAGGTTTGCCAAATCGAATAAAAATAGGCCTTTTTATAAGTGCATTCATTAATACAGAGTGATCCGGGAAAAAATTCTCGGCCAAAGTCGTCATTTTTAAATAGAGCATTGTGCACATTGTTGTATATTCAAATTCCCCTTACAATTTTTAATAAATTTGATAGTACTAAGAACAAATCAAATTATTTGAAAATTTTCAAAATTTTTGTCAGTAAATTCAAACGGAATCCACAGTTTTTATGTGATTAATAAATTTTACATTAAAATCAGTAAGGAAACATAATATGTAACATGTTCTGTAATACCGAAAATGAATAGCGTACAAAGAAACCCTTTCAAAAAAGGGCGGCACCTCTCTAAAAGTTTTATTTATCGGCCAATTTGGAAAACATTTTTTCAGTGTTAGAGCTTCAATAACTTTACTCTGGTGCCAAATTTCAGAATGAAAATTAAATTTTCAAGGTTTCAAATTTTTCAACCGCAAAGTCCAAAAGAAAGCTAAGCGATTTTTAATTTCAAATCTGAGTGCGCTACTGGATTTAGTACTGTTTTAAATGGGTGTGTGAATACTCAAAATGAAAAACTGATTATGTGTACAAAATTGCATTGTTCTAGAGTATGATTTCATTTTTTTGCTTGATTTAATAAATCAAAATAAAATATATGAATATATTTACATCGGTCAGTGGTCGCGCGGTTTAAGGCGTTAGTACTTGAATAGAGGTGACTAGACGGAGTTGGTTCGAGCCCAGCTGCCGGTAGACCGTATATAAGCTATATTCGTGGAGAGGATTGGCACCCTCTCTGTGGGTATGGTAGGGTGGAATAATGTTAGCTTGGGTCAATGTGAGAGATTGATGCCGGTTGATATTTGACCACCCCTAATTAATGAGGTTTTCCAGGTTTCATTCCTGCACTGAATAGTGGTTAGGGACTACCAACGTAAGTCGTTCCTGGGCGCAAATGTGGCCTGCTTAATAATATGCCACCCCTCTCCCGCACAAGTCTCCGACTTCTGAGCTAATCTTCGTGATTAGAATGAGGGGTAGAGATATTATTATTATTATTATTATTATTATTATTATTATTATTATTATTATTATTATTATTATTATTATTATTATTATTATTATTATTATTATTATTATTATTATTATTATTATTATTATTATTATTATTATTATTATTATTATTATTATTATTATTATTATTATTATTATTCCATTTAGCTACTATAATCGCCTACTTTTCTAAATCGCCATGTATTTTTAAAATGTGCTAATGTTTTACCATTTGGTAACCCTGTACTTAGCTTCATTCAAAATGGATCCAGCAGTTTGTAATTGACGATTTACACACTAAATGGACATCCGGTATAATCAGCTATCTCTCTATAAAATATAGCATTAGTCAATTTCCATAGCTACTGTTTATGGGCTGTGATTGATCTAGACCTTTACCTTGCAGTTTTGGCCTAGCCATTGACTATTTGTTTGATTTCAATACAATAAATTGTTGTACCTTCTAAAAGAATAAATCGTTTTGCGTTTTAATATTCTTTAGTTATTGAATTTATGAACTACAAATTATTTTTAGAACTGTGCCCCCACTGTATTCCTCTAAAACCTTCGCAGT
This sequence comes from Monochamus saltuarius, assembly GCA_025584915.1. Taxonomy (NCBI): domain Eukaryota; kingdom Metazoa; phylum Arthropoda; class Insecta; order Coleoptera; family Cerambycidae; genus Monochamus; species Monochamus saltuarius. The sequence goes on along the minus strand of CM046725.1, from coordinate 10,000,068 downwards.
AAAATGCAAGGATAGAACAGGGAATGAAATCAAATGCAATGAAGCTACTGATGGCACATACGCAGAATACAAATGCTCAACTTCATATGAAACTCCATTTGGGTACAAAAAGGCACTACTTTGTATAAACGGAAATTGGAACCAAAAACCTGTATGTCAACCAGGTGCGTTAATATTAAAAGATTGCATTATAACACTTTACCTTCTATATCCTTTCAGTTTGTGGGAAAAAGATAGCCTATGCAGAGAGTCTTGTTGGTCCTGATCCAAATAAGAAACTGGAATACCCTTGGGTTGCAGCAATTTACAAAAAAGGAAACAATTCTTATAAATATCTTTGTGGTGGAACAGTCTTAAGCTCGAAGATTGTCGTAACAGGTGATTTTCAAAAAAGATCATTCCTTCAACAATTTCACTTGTCAGAATTACTAACAAAAATTAACTTTGCTAAAAAACACAACATAGGGAAGCTTTGCAGCCACAATCAATGATAAATTTGCATAGATGGAACAAATTCTGAGCTAGTTACCATGTCGTAGGTTTAAGTCTCTGAATTGTATTTACTTGGAAGAAACTTATTACATCAACAATTTATCCGCCAATTAATCCATAAAGTGACTTCGTGAAGTTAATTGACAACGTAATACTAAAACATGGATGCCAAATAAACTTAAGAAGTACTTCGTGAAGGTATTGATGGATTAGAACGTGTACAAATTGTTGGTCAATTTTTACTTGAATATGGATTTGACATAAAGCTTTGTATTCTCAACAGCAGTGAAATAACAATCAAAACGTAACGGTAACAAATACCGGAACAATAATTATTACGCCAAAAAACAAAAATAAGTCCAGGAACATAGAAATAATAACACTGGGTAAAGAGCCACTTCTAAAGTACAAATAAAAGCGAAACTTTATTAGCAAACAATATTTGACATTTTCGTTTCAAATACCAGCGACGTCACTCGTGAGTTTGTAAATCAGCAGGTTTAGGAATCTTGGGTAAATATGACATATGACAGTGAAATTGTTAAAAACTTTCATGTCTTGAACAAATGTAAAACCAAAATGCGGCCAAGAAGAAATTGTCGAATTAATTTATGAATGTATTCGCGAAGATATTTTTGTAATACTCGTACAGATGACGCAGTAACCAGTCCGAGAATTCTTCAACTGCCTCGAAAGGCTGCAAACCAAACTGAGCAATTTCAATTTACATTAATCCTTTTATTTACAATCTTCTGAAATTATATTTTTAGCTGCCCATTGTGTGGCGAATGACTATGGAGATGTCTTGCCTGATGAAGATTTTCGTGTTGGGGTTGGAAAACTATATAATCAGTATAACGCTCCCAATGACACACATGCTCAGTATTTAGAGGTAAAGATCAGCGGGTCTTTATTGTTTAGTTTTCTTTAATCCTAGAAAGTTGCACTCGCCATCATCTTAGTACAATCACGTTAAAAATACACGCCTATCAACAACCAGTACATTTGTTCGATTTAATTAATACATGCGTTTAGCTTTCTTTGTACACTAATTTAACTTTGATTTTACAGCTTTTAAAGATAATTGTTCACGAAGATTATAAAGGTGACAGCAGGAACTTCTTGGCAGACATAGCTGTCTTGGTTGTAAAAGAAAAAATTGTTTTGGGCAAAGCAGTTCAGCCAATTTGCTTCAACAACTTGAACACCATCAACTTACATCCAGGAATCGTTGGAAAGGTACTAGCATTATAATCAGTATGCATTGTGTTTGAATAGCATTGTTCAAAAGCATTGACTTTAAGGTGTCAGGATGGCGGCAAACAAAGGAAGAAGATACTTTGGAAACTGGGCAAACCCTGGAAGTCCCTATCAAAGACGATGTCACCTGTACCGAGGAGCTGCCTAAAAGCTGGGCAGACAAGTACTTCCTTATAGACAAGATATGTGCAGGACACTTCAACAAAAGTATAAGCGTATGTGACAAGGGCAGTGGAGGAGGCTTGGTATTCTTGAATAAGGAAGACGACAGATATTACATCCACGGCATAGTCAGTTTAGGACCTCAAAAGGAGGGCCATTGCGACATCCAACAGAATACCCTTTACACCAAATTGGCTTTCTACTACGAGTACATGGACCGCCTTTTGACTACTTACGAGCCGGTAATTTAGTATTGCATATGGAAAAGAATTTTTAGTGCAGAAATATTTTATAAGCTTCCTGATTATTAAATAATAAATGTATTTTTCTACGTTCATGCAAAATACAAAACTTTATTCAACTATATTTAGTGGAAAAAGTGGTTCTTTATTGCTCTAGTGCAATAAAATGGTTATTGCATTCATCTGTCATTCTACTACAGCGTTTTGTCATCATGACAAATATAAACGTTCAAATCGACGTCATATTTTCCTAGACTTAGTGTCATCTAAATATCATTTTTTGGGTTTTGCATGAACGTAAAAAAATATTGTATGCAACTCGTACAAAAAGTGCTTATTGCACTCGACGTCGCGTGCAATAAAAAATTACTTTTTGCACTTGTTGCATAAATAACTATTATTTTTCTCTGAGACACCGACATTAGCCAGTGATAAATAGTTATTTACAACAAGTTCAAAAAGTGTTTATTGTACGGGACGTGAAATTGTCGAGTGCAGTATTTGTACGAGTTGCATACAATACACTAGGACACTAATTTTATTTTTAATAAATTGCATTTTCTAGTAATTTTGTAATCCAGTATATAATAATGTTTGAAAATAATATAAAATATGCAATTGCTTAAAATGCAATACAATCTCACAGAGAATTGATTAAATATGGCGTCGATTAATTATTAAGGCTAAGCAACAGCCCTAATGATGTAATTTGATTTTTCCATCAGTCTTAATGAAAGTAAATAATAGAATTTCCTTCAAACCCTTCAAATTGTAATGTATAACAACACTGCTATCCAAAACTTGCTGTTGTTAACCTCAGCGAAACTAGATCGAAATATTTATGCATCGTACATACATAGTCCGTTTTATTTTTGTATCTAATGTTTGTGAGTGTAGGCAAACAAAATGCAAAATTTCAGCAGCCACGAGCTGCATGACCTATTGCTAATTTAGGACAAAGCTGAGAAACACGCTCTGGTTACGAACAGGAAGATGCTCTTTCAGTTCTTGGCAAAAGTTTCTCGATAAACATTCAAAAAATTAGGGAAATTAGTTTTAACACGTTTAAGTATGCATGGAGCGCATTTGCCAAAACAGAGGACAGCCGTTTAGTATGCAAAAAAAAACAAATGAAGACATTTGCTAACAAGAACGCAACCTTTAGAAAATATTGATGTTATTAAAATACCGCAGGACTCAAAAATATTTATTTCGGTCAGTGGGCGCGCAGTTTAAGGCGTCAGTACTTGAATCAAGGTGACTGGATCGCTGTGGGTTCGATCCCCGCAGCCGGTAGACCGTATATAAGCTATATTCGTGGAGAGATTGGCACCCTCTCTGCGGGTATGGTAGGGTGGAAAAATGTTGGCTTGGGTCAATGTGAGAGATTGATACCGGTTGACATTTGACTACCCCCCTAATTAATGAGGTTTTCCAGGTTTCCCTCATTCCTGCACTGAATGGCGGTTAGGGCCTACCAACGTAAGTCGTTCCTGGGCGCAAATGCGGCCTGCTTAATAATAATATGCCGCCCCCTCTCCCGCACAAGTCTTCGACTTCTGGGCTAATCCTCGTGATTAGAATGAGGGGTAGAGATATTATTATTATTATTATTATTATTATTATTATTATTATTATTATTATTATTATTATTATTATTATTATTATTATTATTATTATTATTATTATTATTATTATTATTATTATTATTATTATTATTATTTTATTATTTTTCTTTTTTCCATTAAACACCTTCCGAAGATCAGACACATTCGGAGATGTTCTGGAGAGTCAAGCAATGACCACTCTCCACTCCGTGGAGTCAGTAATCATTGCGCCCGTAAATCGTGTGTTCTGAGCAGACGTAGCGAACCAAGGACGATTGCCTTCTGCATTCTGCCGGCTAAGATCTTAGCCTTAATCCTTCCCTCATTCCTGCACTGAATGGTGGTTAGGGCCTACCAACGTAAGTCGTTCCTGGGCGCAAATGCGGCCTGCTTAATAATAATATGCCGCCCCCTCTCCCGCACAAGTCTTCGACTTCTGGGCTAATCCTCGTGATTAGAATGAGGGGTAGAGATATTATTATTATTATTATTATTATTATTATTATTATTATTATTATTATTATTATTATTATTATTATTATTATTATTATTATTATTATTTTTCTTTTTTTTTCAGTAAACACCTTCCGAAGCTCCGACACATTCGGAGATGTTCTGGAGAGTCAAGCAATGACCACTCTCCACTCCGTGGAGTCAGTAATCATTGCGCCCGTAAATCGTGTGTTCTGAGCAGACGTAGCGAACCAAGGACGATTGCCTTCTGCATTCTGCCGGCTAAGATCTCTGCCGAATGTCGACAAGCCGGTATGATCTTTAAGTCAGAAAGCAACGTATGTCTCATTCCACCCAGGACGCCTATAATTAGCACCACAATCTTAACAGAGTGGTCTGGATACAGCCTGCGGAGCTCGGAGAGAAGATCTCGATATTTCCTCCGTTTTTCCTCCTCTTTTAGGACGATGTTGTTCTCTGCTGGAGCCGAGAACTCAATCACAAACATCGTCCTAAGCTGGTGGTCGAGGAGGACTACATCAGGATTATTGGCTTGGATTTGCCTGAGGGTGGGGAATGAATAGTTCCAATAAATTCGGCACTTCTCATTCCCCACTACGGATTCTATATCTCCCGGAGCATAAGGCAGCACTGGCGTCTCGTCTATCTCATACGAGTGTCGTAAATGATAATACAACACCCGTAAGGCTGAATCGTGTCTTTGGATATACGCTGTGGCCGCATATACCGGACAAGCAGACAGGAGATGCATAAGCGTCTCCGGCGCTAGGCGGCAGGCCCTGCAGCTGGTATCAGGAACCTCGATACCCAAGACACGACTACGATAGACGAGTGTGTTCATTACACCATCTTGGCAAGCCATTATGAATCCCTCGGTCTCAGAGTTTAGCCCCGCTGACCTCAAAAAGCAAAGGTCAGCCTTTCAGACAAGCCAAGCCCCTCTAGATGTCGGTAGAAGAGACCATGCATTGGCTTATCCTTATGTAGCTGCAGAAGATGATGCGTTTCTGCAGCTTTAATTAGGGCTTTTAACTGAGCAGGATCCGACTCGGTGACAGAGTCTGGATTTTCCCGCTCAGTATCGAACACAAGACCAAGTTCATCTGCTGCTCATCTCGCTGCCTTATACACAAACGCTCCTATCCCTGCTGCTTCATGGTCTTGGACCATGCAGAGAAGGGGATCCGAGCTCCTGATGACTTTGCAGGCCTCCTCCAAAACCACTCTACCCTGGAGACACTCCAAACTTAAGAGTCCACGGCCTCCCCGATTTCTTGGGAAGTATAGCCGCGGAACGGACGATCTTGTTCATGTTTTTACAAAACGAAAACAAGTTAATTAATTAAAAAATACTTAATACTTTAAGAAAGAACCAGTTAAAATGGATTCACTCGTACAATCTTAGCAAACTGTTTAAAATTGATTGCCTGTAAAAAATAAAGATAAAATTAAAAAAGCATCAAAGAAATTATGACAAAAACTTTGGTATTTGTAAATAATTTGGGTATTATTGCCCACTCTGTAACAATTAGGAGCAACTTGTGATATATTTTTGTAAATAGCTCAGCTAGGCAATCCGGAAATTGGAAAAAATGTGGTGTTCCATTTAAAAAATGTGATAACGTGATTACTAGAAGCTAAGTCACTCTATATATTAAATTATTATTAGAAAAAAATTAAATTAAAATCAAAAATCGACCTGTTTCGGGAATTTTCAATAATATCTTTTATTTCCTAATAATGATTTTGTACGTGACTTTTGGGACGCACTGTATAATGTAGGTATTCAATACTGTGTGACATTGAAAACTATAATTCGCTCATATCTAGAAAAATTTAAAAATTAATATATCCACGTCTTTGTGTTGTAGTAATTATTTCACTTTTTTCTGTATTTTGGTTCAGTGTGATTTTGTTTGTTTGTATGTTTCCTGTAATTGGGTAATTTTCCTGTTGGAAATAAACGTGTTATTAATATTATTAAAGTTGTTCATCGCTTTGTTTGAAATTAGTTATATGTTTTCTTAGTGATCATGCAAAGGCCCAACTTCTTTTAATTTGAGCCAACCTGTATATTTTACAGTTTCCTAGAAAAACTGACCACCCTGTATCTTACTTATATACCTTTAGTCTAAGTAAACATAAACAACTTTTATAACCTTGCTTAAAGTTTCGTTGACCTATTGCTTTTTGGTTCGAGGTAGGTATAGCATTAATTTCTATATATTTTATATTAGATATTAATAACATTGTATGAAACTAAGTAACAACATATAACATAATACCTAAAAGTATTGTAGAATTTTTAGGAATATTTCTTGATTGTCACTTGCGATGGGATGTTCATATTAATTATATAAAAAAAAATTACAATCAATTTTATATAATAAATTTAAGTACATGTGTAGTATACTGAATCCATGTCAATTAAAGAGTATTTACCATGCTTTAGTAGAAAGTCACCTGAATTATGGGATTCTATCATGGGGTGCTGCCGTAATAACATATATAAAACCACTAGTCATTCTACAAAAGAGATTTTTAAAAATTATGTTACATCTTTATGTATATGATATCTTTATATCACTTACCCTAGTGACCAAATTTATATTGATACTAAAATCCTCGATATTAGACAGTTATTCTTTTATAAATGTGTATCAAAATATCATCTTTGTGATAAGAAACGTATTTTACAGCCATTCTTATAGTACTAGAGGAAAAATGTATATAAACCTCCTTCATGAATAAAAACTTTGGTCTAAGGTCATATAATTTCTTGGCGCCAAAGCTATTCAGTAAAATAGCTAATAACATAAAAGAAATGACAAGCGTTGCCTTTAAACGAAAATTAAAGGGTTACATATTATCTAATCCGAGAAAAATAATTCACAATTATATAGAAATGAAATATAACCAGTATTAGTTTTGTAGTATTTGAATTTATGTATATTAGACTGTATTGTATTAACTGTATTCTAAATGTATTAAATATGTGAACTATGGTCTTGTGCTACGTTTGACTTTCTGGTGTTTATTACCTACTTATGTTTTTATGTTACTGTAATTTTAAGAAACTAATTTAAAAAAAAACTGTAATTTTATGTGTCCTCGAAACAAGTGCTTCACTTATCGAGTATTTTTTATTAATTTTTTTTGTCCCTTTAATTGTTATTGTATTGCTGGTGTTATTGAATGAATAAAAATTATTATTATTATTATTATTCTGCCTACTGTGGAGTTGCCTCCATCCATTTGTGTAACACTACATGTGTTACAGACATTAATGTTCTGTAAGTCTAAATAACTTTATCTTATTTATTTTGTTTTACTGTAAAAGTATTTAAGCTAATCAATTTTCCTAGAACTTCTATCTTAATGAAGTCATATGTATATTCTTTGATACCGCATAGCTATGCTGATATGGTAAATCTATAGACAAGGTTGGATTCAATAAAAAATATTGAACAGCATAAATGTATTATTTGTTATTTATTTAACGTATACAATACAATTTGAATATTCAGTCCATTTACAGAATAGGAAAACACAATATAGTAGCAACAAATATTGTATACAACACGGACACATACATATTTGTGGAAAAAAAAACAATGAAAACAAACAAGTCATAATGATTGGAATACCGACTTAATGTGACTAAATTTACAATTTAAAATGTCTACATCATTTGCATTATACTAACTAAGACATATTAAGCAATGGTGAGTGAAACAGTATGTTAGAATGAGCATTTGGCAAATAAAACAATGATGTGAACCAAACTGATCCAGTAGTAGATGTTCCAAAATTTAAATTCTAGGTCTATCAGGTCATTTGCAGTACGCACATTTAGGACCTTCCAGAGTATTATACAATATTTTAAGAATGTTTAAACCCAGTGTTTGTATTAATATTCTGAAAATATTATTTAAACTAAAATTGATCAAATGTTAAATATCCTTAAAAGTATCTGCGCTGGTTCACTGGTGCTGTAATTATACTCAGATTTTTTTTTATCAGACACCGTTGCACTTATGTTAAAATGTTTTTATCACACCATGTTTAAAGAAGTGATGTACAATGCAGGTCATTCAATTTGTAGTCTGTAAGTCAAATAAATAGCAGAAGCCCCATTACCGAATCCTGAGGGGCACCCAATGGAGTTCGATATATATCTTAAGTAGTGAACAAATTGACTTTTACCTCATAAACAATACTGAAGAAAATAAGAAATCGTGCTTGAAAACCGAAAGATCGCAATTTAGTCAGAATAAGTCCATGATCAAGGCAGTAAAAACTTTTACAAAATCTCTTAAATTAAGATCCATCGGAGTGCCCTTATCTTTGTTAACCGTTAAATATTGTGTGATGGTGACCAAATGTATTCGTAAAATGCTCTCCATTGGCTTTTTTCATTGGTAAATATTCTGTTATGTTGTGATTAAAGCTTAGGCATTGTCAAAGACTATTATTACCAAAAAACAATAAATTGCACATTTTTAAACGTTGATTTTAGATCTAAGGGAATTGAAGATACTTATTTAATGAGAAATTACAAAGTTGATAAAGATATAAATAAAAAAATACCGTTATTTGGTTTTGATGGAACGATGGTAGGACGAAGATAAAGAAAATCTTTGCCTAGTTGAATTCTTCCACTTGTCCGTCTATCTATAGTATTATATTATAAATATATATAATAGTTTATGAACAAACAACAGTGGAAAAATTAAAAGGCACACCATGTTAATTTATATTTTAAGACATTTTCCTTCCAAATAAACTACATTTTATATATTCGTATATCGGCAAGAAAGAAGTTACGTAGGAATCTAACAGTCATTATGTAGAATTGTAGATGATTCTCATTTTCAATATGGCCGTTGGCTTGGCGGCCAGTTAGAAGTTACCTAGGTGGGTCAGGCATTGAAGGAGTAATGCGACGAATAATGAAATTTATCATGGAAAATCAGTTAGAAGTCAATTTAATTAGAAAGACCGTTATAACAAAGTGACATTTGAAAACACAACAGCTATGAGCATTGTTTTAGGTAACATAAAAAGTAATATGTGACCACTGATTTCAAATTGTACTTTTGATTCTAGAAGGAGCAAAGCTCAACTTCCCGCAAACGAGAAAAATGATCTGCGAGTTGCCTGGGCGGTAAAGGAATGGCTGAAGCATTCGGCTGCTAGATTTAGCCAAGGCACGAAAAATAAATAATAATGTTTGATAAGCTGTAGGTACATTTTTTTTTAATAAATTTAAATATGAAAAACTGTTCTTATTTAATTGTATTGATAATTACGTTAAAAGTAGCTTTTGAAACTACCAATTTAAATTAAAATCATCAGTGCATTTAATGCAATAAAAAACGTTTAAAATAACGGTTTTACAACCTTTAATATAAACGTACAATGTACGTTAAAAATAACGTATTAAAAACGTACATTTTATCGTGTAATATTCGTGTTACAGTTACTAAATTATAACGTGTAAACGTTAGTGTCTTGCAACGGGTAATGGAATGGAAGATACTTATTTAATGAGAAATTACAAAGTTGATAAAGATATAAATAAAAATACCGTTATACAGAAAGATAAAACAATGCACTGATTTTGTTTTGATTGAACGATGGTAGGACGAAGATAAAGAAAATCTTTGCCTAGTTGAATTCTTCCACTTGTCCGTCTATCTATAGTATTATATTATAAATATATATAATAGTTTATGAACAAATAACAGTGGAAAAATTAAATTTATCATGGAAAATCAGTTAGGAATTCAATTTAATTAGAAAGACTGTTATAACAAAGTGACATTTGAAAACACAACAGCTATGAGCATTGTTTTAGGTAACATAAAAAGTAATATGTGACCACTGATTTCAAATTGTACTTTTGATTCTAGAAGGAGCAAAGCTCAACTTCCTGCAAACGAGAAAAATGATCTGCGAGTTGCCTGGGCGGTAAAGGAATGGCTGAAGCATTCGGCTGCTAGATTTAGCCAAGGCACGAAAAATAAATAATAATGTTTGATAAGCTGTAGGTACATTATTTTTTAATAAATTTAAATATGAAAACTGTTCTTATTTAATTGTATTGATAATTACGTTAAAAGTAGCTTTTGAAACTACCAATTTAAATTAAAATCATCAGTGCATTTAATGCAATAAAAAACGTTTAAAATAACGGTTTTACAACCTTTAATATAAACGTACAATGTACGTTAAAAAATAACGTATTAAAAACGTACATTTTTATCGTGTAATATTCGTGTTACAGTTACTAAATTATAACGTGTAAACGTTAGTGTCTTGCAACGGGTAATGGAATTGAAGATACTTATTTAATGAGAAATTACAAAGTTGATAAAGATATAAATAAAAAAATACCGTTATTTGGTTTTGATGGAACGATGGTAGGACGAAGATAAAGAAAATCTTTGCCTAGTTGAATTCTTCCACTTGTCCGTCTATCTATAGTATTATATTATAAATATATATAATAGTTTATGAACAAACAACAGTGGAAAAATTAAAAGGCACACCATGTTAATTTATATTTTAAGACATTTTCCTTCCAAATAAACTACATTTTATATATTCGTATTCAATTTAACAAATAACATGAATATATTTCCACAGAAATATGATAATTTTGTCTTCAACGATAAATAAAATATGCATTTAATTTTAGCCTTGAAGTAATCATTTATCGCTTTTTTCCTGCTAGATAACTCATGCTACGTCACTGGGAATATTGTGATGCTTTTGCCAAGAACTTGTATCTCCTTCGGCCTAGCACAGGTTAAACCAGTAAATATCAAGATATTAACGGTGAAGGCAGTATTTCTAGAGATTATAAAAATAGTTATTTCAAAACTACGCAATGCAACAATGGCACATGCTAATTGTCTTGATTTACTCATTATTTGTTGTTGGTAAGTCTTGCATTTAGAAATAATAAGCAATACGAATCGCGTGCATATATTTAATGTAATTATTCTTATTAAATATGATTTACAAGTCAGGCATGGTTTAATGTGGTAACTTTATAGGTATGAAATTTTACAGATATTTCTCTCAGTTATTTGATATAAAATGATATTCAAAATGTAATTGTTTTTACTGCATTTAAAAAGATACAAGTCTATTCGTTTGTTGAATAATTGAAGATGTTATTTCGAAAAAGATAATTAAGTAAATACGCAGTTAGTTTAATTCATTCCTAAATTGTTATTGAAACTCTGGTATAAAAGTTGTATAATTTACTCGCAGATGCGCTGGAAGTACCGAGTCAATTTCGTTTTGATTTAAACCAGAGTCGCCGTCGACGACATAACGGCGAGAAAGGGTAAGGAAAGATATTGTACAGTCTGTCTCAAACTCGATAGTATCGGCCCACTATGAGGATACAAAAAATGTACATAAATTTTGGGACACGTGGTGTTAACCATTTAACACCCATGATGAGGTAAGCTCCATTTTTAATCGAAAGTATTACACAGCCCCACAAAAAAATTAAGTTCATACACAAGAGAGTGACATATGTATTCCCATGTATTTTCGACGCTGAATCCGATCCCGAGCTCAGAATTGGGCCTACACGTCTGGAATTGGCCCCAGGGGCCGAAAATGGCCTGAAATGCGGTTCCCGGGATAAGGCGAAGTCGACGCTGAATTTTGGATCTAAAGCCGGATTTGTGTTCGAAAAGTTTATAGCCAACTGAAATTCCGGGTTTGGGTCCGGGAAAATGACCCCTTGGGATGGGAAAATGACCCCTTGGGGCGGGAAAATACGGTTTTGGACGTCCCGGTCGCGACTGTGGTATTTTCGTGTGTTTTTCAATTCTAGACCTGAGTGGGTGTGAAAAGTTTTTGGTCAGCTGAAATTCCCAGTTTGGGTGCGGGAAAGTGGTCCATTGGGGCCGGAAAATCATATTTCGGACGTACCAGTCGCAAAAGTGGGATTTTCATGTATTTTTCAATCCTGGTCCTTAGAGTATGCTCAAAATGTTTTTGGACAGCTGAAATTCCCAATTTGTGTCCGGGAAAATGGCCCATTGGGGCCGGAAAATCATATTTCGGACGTACCAAACGCAACAGTGGGATTTTTATGTACTAATTCCTGTAGCTTAGACTGTGTTTGACAGGTTTATGGCCATGTGAAATTCCCTGTTCGGGACCGAGAAAATGACCCTTAGGGGCCGGAAAATCGTGTTTTGAGAGATTCCAATCGACCAAAGGCATTCCAAACACGGTATGAGTTCCGGAATTTAAAAGTACATGAAAATACCAATGTCTCAACTGAGACGTACAAAACACGATTTTCCGGCCCCTAAGGGTCATTTTCCCGGTCCCGAACAGGGAATGTCACATGGCGATAAACCTGTCAAGCACAGTCTCAGCTACAGGAATTAGTACATAAAAATCCCACTGTTGCGATTGGTACGTCCGAAATATGATTCTCCGGCCCCAATGGGCCATTTTCCCGGACCCAAACTGGGAATTTCAGCTGACCAAAAACTTTTCACACCCAGTCTCAGGTCCAGAATTGAAAAACACACGAAAATACCACAGTCGCGACCGGGACGTCCAAAACAGGATTTTCCCGTCCCAAGGGGTCATTTTCCCGCCCCAAGGGGTCATTTTCCCGGACCCAAACCCGGAATTTCAGTTGGCCATAAACTTTTCGAACACAAATCCGGCTTTAGCTCCAAAATTCAGCGTCGACTTCGCCTTATCCCGGGAACCTCATTTCAGGCCATTTTCGGCCCCTGGGGCCAATTCCAGACGTGTAGGCCCAATTCTGAGCTCGGGATCGGATTCAGCGTCGAAAAATACATGGGAATACATATGTCACTCTCTTGTGTATGAACTTTATTTTTTTTTGTGGGGCTGTGTTATCTTTGGGATTTGACAAAAACGACAAATGACGTCAACCAATATATTATTGCCGAAAACATACCCAAATTGTTTTCCCGTTAAAGCTCTCTTTTATCTAATAAACTTTTATTAGAGGATTTTTTTCTGTATTGCTTCCCTTATAAACAATATCGTCCTAAAGAATCTCAAAATAAATACCACCTAAAAATCACATCAGCGGTGGCGGGATCAAGTAGTCGTTGGAAAATAATTATATCTTCCCTGTTTAAAGTGCATAAAGGTCATTAAGAAGAAATAAAAGGATTAAACTCGATAATTCTTTAATACAGTTAAACCAAAAGATGATGATAACAATAACTAAACTTAAAAATGAGGCAAACACCTTCATACTACATACATTTTCCAATCTATTCTCTATATGACCTTCTCTAATTTCAAGACACATATCCAATCTTCGCCTGCCTTCTTGTGGGGTGTGTTTATTAACATTTCGCCGTTTAACTCATTATAAGCGCTTGTGATTTTTCCTTTCAAATGATTAATATCTCGCAAAGGTGTTTTGTAAATATTATTTTTTATAACCTCCCTTAAAAAAAGGGGGGATGTTAGGTCTGGTGACTTTCTGGGCCACTGAATAGGTCCCAAACCATTTTTATGGGAAAGTGCTATTTAAATTTTGCTGCAGAATCCTGGCCTGGTGGGGAGCTCCGTCGTGCTGAAGCCATAGGTTTCTCCTTAGTTGCAAAGGCACTCTCCAAAAATGCAGGAAGTTCTTCTTGTAGGAAATTTAGGTAACATACGCTGTTCAATGCATGTTAATAAAAATAAAGCCCAATTAATTGCCTACCGATAATACCGCACTATGCATTTTCTCCAACATGGTTCTGGTTTTGGACTGGATTTACAATGTGGGGATTTTCAATGGACCAGTAATGCTAGTTGCACCTGTTTGGCAAACCATTAAACGACTTTCGTCCGTCCAAAGAACGTGCCGAAAAAGGTTCTGATCAACAGTCTACATTTACTACAATTTGAGCTATACAATTAAGTCTGTTTTCAATGTGACGCTCAGGCAAATACTCCAAAATGTGAATTTTGTAGTCATGATACTCCTTGGTCTTTAAAATGTGTTGAGCGGATGATTTATCCAAATTCAATTCCCGATTAGCCTGCCTATAGAATATCGTGGATTTTGTGCGAAATACTGTAACAGTCTAGCTCTATTAACATTGTTTTTACCCTTCGATGAATTATTTGATCCTTCCGAATAGAAAATGCATGTTCATTTCGTCCCAAGGTGGCCTCCAATCTTGTAAAGGTTCTATGATCAGGAATGAGGCGCTCTGGATACCTTACTCAATATGCGTGTTTCAAAACAAAGGCGAAAAATTTCAGGGGGTGATTCCTTGTTGAAAATAAAAGATAGTTTGTTATATAAACGTTGGGTCACAAGTCAACCATTAGGAGATATCGTGTTGCAAAGATGGCGGAAAAAAGAGAGTTTTTATTGTTTTTCTCGGAAATGAAAAGCATGGGAATGGTAAAATTTTGTGGAAGTGTTACCATCATCGAAAGACACTTGTGACATATTTTTTCACTTTTTGAAAACAATTGGAAAGGGTTGAAATGAACTACCCCTTTCAGTTTTTTTAACTATACTTTCAACAAACTTCCTTGACGACATAGAAAAAATAAATTAACTGTTTCGATGTAAAAAAAAAAAAAAATGTAAAGTATTGCACGTCAGGAAGAGGCAGTACAACAATAAAAACTCTCTTTTTCCGCCATCTTTGCAGCGCGATATCTCCCTAATGGTTGACTTGTGACCCAACGTTTATATAACAAACTACCTTTTATTTTCAACAAGGAATCACTCTGAAATTGTTCGCCTTTGTTTTGAAACACCCTGTATAACTCTACAGCTCTACATATATTTTTCTGAATGAGAGAACATTTTGTAAACACAAAAGTTATACGTTTGACATTCGTATTGAGTAATGACAAGTATTTTGTGACATTTATGCACTTTAAACAATGGACATTCTGTTCTGTTCAATTATTTTTCAACGACTACTTGATCCTTCCACCACTAATGTGATTTTTAGATAATATTTCTTTTGAGACTCTTTAGAACAATATTGCTTATAACTTTTAAACGGGAAGTAATACAGAAAAATTTCTCTAATAAAAGTTTATTAGAAAAAAGAGACTTTTTTAACAGAAAATAAATTTGGGTATGTTTTTGGAAAAAATAGAATTGATGACGTCATTAGTCGTTTCTGTCAAATCACAAAGATAATACTTTCGATTGAAAATGGACCTTGCCTCATGCCATTTAACAACAGGTATCCCAAATATTATTTAAGTTTTTTGTATCTTCACAGTAGATCCATGCTAACGAGTTTGAGATACCCTGTACGAACATTTTTTTAACAACAAATTCTTCTAGATGTGCTCTGCCTTCTCATCCGGAACACGGACAATGGTCACTTTTGGGTGGCGTAGCCAATCCTGGGGATAAAATATCAGAAAACAGTGTTATAAAATACGGATGCAACCCTGGCTACAGATTGACCACCGAATACAAGTATTTGATCTGCGACGACAAGTGGTCTTCCACACGTTTTCCTGACTGCAAAAGTAAGTAAAACTACATAATAATAGAAAGTGATTCATTCACAACACTTAGATAAGTACGAGAGGTGAAAGAAAATTGCAGGGGATTAGACTTGAAAAAATTATTCAGATTTCTTTTTGAAATTTTGCACATCTCCATAATTTACCATTCTGAACAACTTTTTCAAGTAATATTTTGCTATATTTTCAGCAGAGAAGGCACTTTACCTAAAACCAAAACAGTTTTTACTCGGTGCACTGAGCATTTCAAATAGGATTATTTCAAAAATGGTTACTCCTACCGCCTTCAGCAAAGTATACCTTTTTCAAATATAACAGATACGAGAATCGATTGTTTTGATAGTCAGATGGATATACTAAGCTGCAAAAAAGTTACACACCCAAAATACCAAGGGCCCCCCCGTACCCACCCCAATGGACCTTGTGGAAATAAATGGATTAGTCCATCAAATTGCTCATCAAAATTTAGCTGTGTATACCAAATTTCATTCATTTATTACAACGCGATTGAGAGATATTGCAAAAAAATGATTTCCGTTTCTCCCTCTTCAATAGGTCCCTGTGCCCTTAGGAAGCATTTCCGGGCCCATGTTCATATGAACTTTTTTACTTAGTTTTGATCATAGAATCGGTCTGTTTAGGGTTGGCAGCTAATTATGAGACAACCTGTATCTCTAAATTTGCAAATAAAAACATCTCATCATTGTAAGCGAGAAGATCCTAAATAAAAATGAGAAAACATTATCATTAAAAAACTTATTACTTATAATGGGTATTCCATTAGGTTCTTAAGAACTTTGTCAGTTGATAACTGCGATCTAGTTGAAGCTACATCTGTCAAATTAGTTGTCATTTATTCAGTCTGTTTTGCCAAATCACCATGGACGGATATAACATTGAACAACACGTGCAAATAAAATTGTTTCATCAAAATGGGTGTTCTGTTCGGGCAACGTACCGCGCCCTTCGCCCATTTTACGGTCGCCATAATCGTCCTACCGAGAGGACTATTCGCAATGTGGTGGATAAATTTGAATCCACTGGTTCAGTGAAACGATCAACCAACACCTGTACGTCTACGAAACGCCAGATCTGCGGAAAACATCATCGCTGTCCGTGAGAGTGTGCAGCAGAATCCGAGGCAGTCGATTTCGCGTCGCTCACAAGAACTCGGCCTTTTGCAGACCACAACTTGGCGAATTTTGGATCGTGACTTGGGCCTGCACCCGTACAAAATTCAACTGACCGACAACGACGTGTGTTCGCTGAATGGGCTCTGGAGCAGTTGGCCACTGCGATGAGGCCCATTTCTGGATGAATGGGTACGTGAACAAACAAAATTGTCGAATTTGGGACGATACCAATCCACATGAGATCCAAGAGCGTCCAATGCATCCCGAAAAAGTCACTGTTTGGTGTGGATTTTGGGCTGGCGGCGTCATCGGTCCATATTTATTTTTGAACGACGTTGGCCAGACCATCACTGTCAACGGCGAGCGCTATAGGTCGATGATTACCAACTTCTGTTGGCCTGAATTGGATGATCTGGACACCATACAGCTCATGCCACATTGGATATTCTGCACCAGCGATTTGAGGCCATGGTCATGTCACGTGGAGGTGATGTGAACTGGCCACCGAGATCGTGCGATTTGACCCCGTCAGACTTTTTCTTATGGGATTTTCTTAAGTCGCAGGTGTATGCGAATAAGCTACAAACCACAGCGGTCCTCAAAGCCAACATAACCCATGCCATCGGTCAAATTCAGCCTGATTTATGCGCCAGAGTCATGGAAAATTTGACATTTTGGATGCGCTCCACCCAGAGAAGCCGTGGCGGATATTTGAACGATGTTACATTCCACACACAATGGCATCAATAGGTCTTTCAAACGAATACAAAATTTCTATGATATCTCACACACACTTTGTTTTATTTAAATTTAAAGATAGGAAGCGCTTAATGAAAGACCCTATATATTTGTATGGATGTGTCAGACGTTTCTTGCAAAACATATAAAATTTCCCAATGTTGTCTTTCAATTATTATAAATTTATTTGTTCAAATAATATTCAATAAAATAGCTAATCGTATATCTCATTTGAGAAAATATAGTTATTTGTCTGTTATTATGTATGTAAGATTTTTATAAATTAATAGCAAGTTATTCTAATGTAGGTATTTATTATCAAAGTATTAAAAATTTTCATTCATAAATTTTGTAATTAGTAATTGTTATTGACTTTGTTAATGGAATTAATAAAGAGTAATAAGTATAAGAAGTCCAAAATGTATAAAATATTTTACTGCTTTCTGAAAGTTTTCAATTCTTCTTTGGAAAGAATCCAGTATTATTTCTTAATAAAAGTAAATATGTAAATTCATCCCACATTGAAAGTTGAAACTATACAATGAAACGTATTTTAATGTATTGTTTTAGAAGATGCAAATTATTCCATTGCCGACATAAACCAGACTCGTCATCGTCGACAGAGTGAAGAGGAAACGTGAGCATAGTTTTGTTAATATAAACACAATATTTACCGATCATCATTCCAGATGTACTCTTCCTTATTATCCAGAGCACGGGCAATGGAAGCTCTTGGGTGGTACAGCTAAACCTGGTGGTGTAATAACAAGAGACAGTGTTCTAAAATACGCATGCAACGCCGGCTACAAGTTGACCACAGAATATGAGTATTTGGTCTGCGATGAAAAGTGGCCTACGGCACGGTTCCCTGACTGAGAGTAAGTAAAACATATCGTCGCCTTTCTCACGAAATGTATGTGACAATAATTTAAAAATCGGCAGATATACCTTTTATGCGAGGGTATACTTATGTTAGGTTAGGTTAAGTGTAGTTACTACATTATTCACAAATCTCGAGATGATCTCGAATTCTGTATCACGTATATTCATACAACAGTTTGTGAAATAGTCCTAAGAGTATGTTTCTACAAAATCATTGGGGTTGTATTCGCCGCACTTTTGTAAACAATTTTTATTTTTCATGTATTGACAGAATGTAATCACTATGTAGTTCTAAGTACCTACTTCTAACTAAGTTATAGTTTATCTCATCGATATAAGCATTGTTTATGTAAGTACATAAACAAGCATATAAGGAAATAAAAAACGCCATTAAAACCTTGATGGTGATGATGTCTTCCGCGTGTATGTTTGTCAGCCGTAGTCAGGACCGTATTTACATCAGATACTATACAGATTCGGAAATTGCGGATCTTTACAGAGAAAGTAGAAATTGCCGCTTCATTCCAGGGAAGGTACGAACTTTAAGAGGGGCGGCGACGTGCATTGGTCTAGCATTCCCCACTACTACGGTAATCGGTTCCGTATCGCCAACGCCAATTCGCCATTACAAATCTAACTGTCCGGTCAACTGATGCCAGTGTTGTCAGATCTCATGCATTCCGAAGAAATCTCATGCTCTCATATTTTGATTACAAAATCTCATGCTTTTTAATAGACACAAAAAAAATAATAAAATTATTAAAATTACTCTTTGAAATCTACCAAAACAAAGACCTAACGAGAAATAAAGGCAAAATCGAGGGCAAAATTGAATAGATAGAGGTAGGTATCTACAATATTTGGGTACTTGAAATGTCCTTTATTGTAGACTGCTCTCTTAATAATTAGCAATGAATACATAAACGGGTATGACAGTATACGGATATGCGATGTGTGTGCTGTATTCACGCTGTATTGCAGTGATTCTTAACTCTATTCCGTAAGGGTACCTACATTTTCTGGAAACAACAGATTTTACAACCCGTGAGTCACCCTGCGTCACGTCAACTGCGCCTCAACGTTCGCCCGGCCTAACAATAAAATAAATTAGAAAGGTTACGTGGTCAATAACTTTTAAGTAAGTACCTGTAACTACCTACTTACAATGTAATATTATGATAAAATAGCAGAACATAATGCTTTTTAATGAAATAAAAATGGCATTACAAAAGTAATTAAAAATTAAGCTGTGTCAAGAGGTGTTTTTTGATAAATTAAGCCATCTCATGCTTTTTTCTCCAAACCTCATGCTTCTTTGAAATTATTCTCATGCACTGAATTTTTCCCACCTGGCAACACTGCTTGATGCAAACACGCTGTGGTCGAAGTATGCGTGTAGCATGACACAAATACACGCAAGCGGCAAAATACAATTCACCATCAAGATCCTCACTTTCCAAATCTGTATAACAACGACACCATAAAAAGAGAACACTAGTAGCAAAGTTTACTAG
The DNA here is from genome assembly GCA_025584915.1 of Monochamus saltuarius. NCBI lineage: Eukaryota > Metazoa > Arthropoda > Insecta > Coleoptera > Cerambycidae > Monochamus > Monochamus saltuarius. Next base: position 9,980,035 of record CM046725.1, on the reverse strand, counting down.
CACTAACATTCGTCAGAGTCACTAGTAACGTCACTTGTGATTCTTCATCGACGGTTATGATGAAGCCATTTTTATCAAATTTTTATGACATGGTGGATGTATTTTTTCCAATTAGCATATGTAATTTTATCCACTTCGCTTCTGATAACGTCTACAACGTTTCGTCAAATTTTGGAAATATATTATTTCTTTGAATGCCTCTTTAGTTGTGCTGCATATTAATTCAATGGAATTTAAAGCACTACTTAAGTAGTATGAAGAGAATCGTAGAGTGGTTTGTTCCTGAGCCATCTCATCACTAACATATTTCTTTGCAAAATTATTGCTCTTGGCTGTATGCAGCAATTCATCTTGCTTCGAACTAGCATCGTTTGCAATATTATGGATTTTATAAAATTGTAAAATATTCTATTTTTGTCAGTATCTGGAATTCGTTCTTAGAGTCTTGAAAGGTGTAAAGCGTTGTCTAATACAATAACAATATTATTAAATAAGCCGTTTTTTCTAATGCCGCCTATTCTCTTTCACTGTGTTTTATATTTTTATATATTGTCACGGATTTCCCAATCCGACTTTTCTTTTAACAGAAAAACAATCCGTTAATTAATCACTTATCTTTATTAACTACTCTGTACACTACTGGATACTAATTACAACTCAACTAAACACTATTTAATTAGTCACTATCTAAATCGCTTTGATCTCTCCAACTAAACACTTCAATTCAAGACTGTAATACAAGACTGACTAACTCGGCCGTTTATTCTTCTTTTATAGACCAAACGAATATTCTAGGTATTTTCTAGTATCTCTAGATCCATTTTCTCGAACGACTCGAACGCTTCGACTCTCCATTTTTCCAGTCCCGCCTTAATACACGTCATTTTGTTTGTTTACCAGAATCGCGTAGGGGCGATCGGGGCAATCTTAGCATTTCGCGGTACCACAGTCTTCGTATATTATTTCTAATTAATTGAGCTTGTTCACCAAGATGTCGAGAATTTCTGTTTTCTACAGGGTGTCACCTACCAATTTTTCTTACTTCAAGGGTATAACTTTAACTAAACTTACTTAGACGAAAAATGTCTCAAAAAAGTTACAGGGTGCTAAAGTTCCTTTTTTATTTCTTGTTTTCTTCTTAACTCAGAACCCAATTAACCGATTTGAGCAAAATTTGCCGTTGTTTAGTTTCTCTTCAACAAGTATGCAGTAATTATGTTCCTATTAGATTAAATCATACAGGGTGTCCATTTTACTACAACCTTTTGTGAATATTCTTCTGTAACATGTTTGTACGTTTAAATTTGTACACGCAACTATCAGAAATAGCTAGAGAATTTTATTCTAGACAAAAAATGTATACCTATCATATGTCGAAATTATGCTCGGTTATATATCTCGGCGTATTTTGAAATTTATATTCCCTTATATCAATGAGATAAAATATACACACATTTTATTCGCTTTAAGACAGTCTACAAAGAGCTGAGACTTCTAACAGTTCACACGTCTCAGTCAGAAAGAACCATAGACTTATGTTATGAAAACAATGGTATGACAAATACAGCCATCTAGAGAATGATGAATGAATTCAAAAGATTAAAAGGACAGATTGCTAATATTGATAGTCTGCTATTTGAAACTATTTTGAATCATATAAGATAAGCTTAGGTACTTTATTCAGTTGATAGTCGCAGTTTTGAAATATTAACTTAAATGTTGTTTCATTGAGTAAAAATCAACCTATTATAAATCATATTACTTAATAATGAGTAATAAAAATTTTATAAATAAAATTAGACGCAATAAAGTCCACGCGCTGACTGCAGTAGGTCTTCATCTTGCAGTTTTGGTCAAGATACAGACTTGTTGTACCAAATTTGAAATTTCAATGCAATATATTGTTTTTTTTTCGAAAAGGATAAGGCAAATATAAATGGCCCAAAACTTATGGTCTAAAGAAATAAATCGTTCTGTTTTTTGATACCTTTATATTTGTCAAAAATTTAGAAATATTTTTAAAACAGTCTAAATTACAAATTGTTTTTAGAACTGTGTCCGCCATTGTATTCCTCTACGACCTTCGAACTAAAATGTAGAGACAGAAGAGGGAATGAAATCAAATGCAGTGAAGCTACTGAAGGGACATATGTGGAGTACAAGTGTGCATCTTCCTATGAAACTCCATTTGGCTACAAGAAGGCACTACTTTGCACAGACGGAAAATGGAGCCAGAAGCCTGTGTGCCAGCCAGGTGCATTATTACTAAAAGACTGCACTATAACACTTTATCTTATATATATTTTCAGTTTGTGGGAAAAAGATAGAGGATGCAAAAACTCTAATTGTTGGACCTAAGGCCAATAAGAAAATAGAATATCCTTGGATCGCAGCACTTTACCAGCATGTAAACGGTTCTTATAAATATGTCTGCGGAGGATCAGTTTTAAGCCTAAAGGTTATCCTAACAGGTTAGATTCAAGAGTATAACGTGTCTTGAACACTTTCACTTCTCAAAATTATTAACAAGTATTTACTTTGCTTGTTAAACACGGCACAGGGCACATTTGAGACGATAATCAATAAAGAATTTGTAATGGTTGAGAAAATTTCGAACTGATAGTCAGATCGTCAGTCGGCGTTCCTCAGAAGTTACTCTAAAACTAATAATAATAATACTGAGTTACTAGCAACAAGCCCGAAAATTATTCAACCATTGACAACTGCTACTGAGGCCTCTAAGCGAAATTAAAAAATTTAGAAATAGTAAATATACAATTCCATTGCTTACATTGATCTATTTACTTGTGATCTTCCTAAATTATATATTTTTTAGCTGCCCATTGTGTCTCAAATGACTATGGAGACACTTTGTCTGAAGAATCTTTTCGTGTTGGTGTTGGAAAACTATACAGTCAGTATAACTCTCCTAACGACAAAGATGCTCAGTATTTAGAGGTAAGCAGCAACCCCTTATCAAAAACCAACACCAAGCATATTGATTCAATTGAATTAATACGATTAGTTGTATTTGCAGTATAATAATATAACGTTACTTTTCTAGCTTCATAAAATAATTGTTCATGAAGACTACAAGGGCGACAGCAAACGCTTCTTAGCAGACATAGCTATATTAGTTGTAAAAAATGAAATTGTTTTGAGTGAAGCAGTTCAGCCAATTTGTTTTAACAACATGAACACCATTTACTTACATCCAGGAAGCAGAGGAAATGTATGTACCTACATTAAATAATTCATTTTTTCGTAGTATTTTAATCCAAAAATATTAACTCTCAGGTGTCAGGTTGGGGAAAGACAGATGAGGAAGATATAGCTGAAGTTTTGCGAACCTTGCAAGTCCCCTCAAAGACGATACCACCTGTACTGAAGAGCTGGATAAAAATTGGGCGAATAAGTTCAGAATAGTAGACAAGATATGCGCAGGCCATTTCAATAAAAACATGAGTGTATGTGACGGGGACAGCGGGAGCGGTTTGGTATTCTTGAATACGGAAGACAACAGATACTACATCCACGGCATAGTCAGTTTAGGACCTCAAAGGGAGGGCCATTGCGACATCCAACAGAATACCCTTTACACCAAAGTGGCTTTCTACTATGAGTACATTGACCGTCTCCTGACTACTTACGCGCCAATAGTTAGAGACTGCGTACTTCCTGGTCATCCCAAAAACGGCAAATGGACAACTGAAACCGAAGGCATGAAGCCAGGAGATGCTGTACCAGCAAGTACTGTCCTGAAAATAGAATGTAACGTGGGATTTAAACTGTCCTCTGTTTCCAGCATCATCAACTGTGGTTCTGCTGATAATATGCCAGTTTGTCAAGGTAAGCCTTGATACAAATTGCATAGTAATTTTCCGTGTTGGCTTTAAACTAGTTCTTTTCCTGGTTTTGTGGATTTAATAATAATTCATAATATTTGAATTCCACAAGGAATTTTACCCAGCATTGCTTTCTTTCAGCACGTTGTTCAGCACTCAAATTTCCTGAAGGATCTAATTATCGATGCAACAACAAAGAAGGGCTTCCCATCGACTGTTTGGAAACTGTCGATGGATCCAAGCTGTGGTACAGTTGTCCCAGAGGATATAACATAGCTGATGGTACAACTAACAACAGAACTTGCTCAAAGGGGTCTTGGGGATTACCTCAACCAGAATGCTTGCGACCCATTAAAAGTAAGTTGTCCGGAAAATATCGTTACGAAAGCTCACCTACCTTTTTAGTTTGTTAATTATGTTCCTGTTTACGTTAGAATTTATAATTGAAGCTCACCTACCTCGTTAGTTTGTAAATTACGTTTCTGTTTATGTTAGAATTTATAATTTTTGTGATGCCTTTATTTTGACGTTTTCCGGAATATTCCAGGCTATATTCTATTTGTTTCTCGACACGTTCTCGAGATCTCAGAAACTTCGAGAACTTTAAAAACCTATATAAGCAGATCATTTTCGGCCGCTGGAGTCAGTTTATATTGAGCAGCCAAACGCCAATGACTGAAAACGTCAAAATAAAGGCATCACAAAAATTATAAATTCTAACATAAACAGAAACATAATTTACAAACTAACGAGGTAGGTGAGCTACAATTATAAATTCTAACGTAAACAGGAACATAATTAACAAACTAAAAAGGTAGGTGAGCTTTCGTAACAATATTAAAAGCTGTTAGTTGGAAATTTAACATTTTATTTCTTTTTTCTCTGTAGGTTGCGGTAAAAAAGTGCCGACATCTGAACGGAACAATGAAGAAGGGCTCGAACATCCTTGGAATGTCAATATTTATGAAAAACAAAACAATTCTGCCTTAGGAGAATATATGTTTACCTGCGGCGGATCTTTAATTTCACAAAAAATTGTTTTAACAGGTTAGTTCTACAGGCTGAAATTCTCTATTTTGATGTGAGGTAGAAAATATATTGTAATTATCTTCTTTATTAAAATTATCATACAATTGCAGCGGGTGCTTGCATATCAGATTATAATGGAAGAGTAAAGCCAAAGGAAGACTATATGGTTGGGGTTGGGATGTCTTACACTAAATACAAGGACTCTAGAGATGCCAATTCCCAATATTCCGAAGTAATAACATCTTCAATATGCAGATACTGAATTTGAAATGTTAACATGTCTAATTCCATTTTAGTTGTCCGACATCATTCTCCATCAGCGTTATAGAGGAGAAAGCAATCGTTATTTAGCTGATATTGCCCTAGTTGCAACGAAACCATTTATTTTCAACAGTTTTGTCAACCTGTATGCTTTGCTGACGTCGATACAATCAATTTACGACGAGGAGACGTAGGAATAGTAAGTTGTCGTTTTTATCCATACATTGTTGGCAAATAATAAATAATAATTGAAGCCAAAATAGAGTTTTAAATTCTCTATTTAAAAAAAAACTCCAACCAAATAGGATAACATAATAATATGCAATTTTTACAGGAGCGTTTTAAGATAAAATGATGATAAAACCATGAATATCAGTTTTACCGTTAATAATAAATATTCTTTTATGAAATTTGGTACGTACCCATTTTAGTGTATCATTTTGCACAAGTGCATAACTTCAATATTCTACGATCTTAGCACAGCCTTTGATTGCGTTAATCTTAAAATTGTATTTAGTAAATTATCAGAATATGGTGTGCGAGGACTGTCTTTAGAATGGTTAGAATCCTTCCTAAACAATAGAGAACATAATAATATGTGAGCATAAGACATAAAACTAATTCTAGCATCAGTTACATAAAGTCAGAGAAGTTAATATCTAATCTAGAAGTGCCGCAGGGTTCAATATTAGGCCCAATATTGTTTTTATTATATATAAACGACATAGATACTATTTTATCCAATATTCACTTCACAATGTATGCAGATGATATATAATTCGTTGTCACAGATAGTAATTGGAATATCTTAGAAAATAAGTTCAACTTCATTGTAACCACAACACAACAACTTATAAACTTATACCATGTTCAAGTAAGAAGTAGGATAACGTATGGCATCTGTTTTTGGTGAGGGTCTGCTGTGGCTAATGATGTGTTTGTGTGTCAAAAAGAAAATTAATATGTATTGCAAATGTTGGTCACATATGTTCATGTATTTAAAACATACCGTATTTTGACCGCCACAGGTTTATTTATTTTTGACTTGTGTGTATACACATGAGAACAAATCTAAATTTATTACTAATATCGATCTTCATCAAGTTAACACACGTCTCCGGTATGATTTTTATATACCTTTTAGAAGATTATATGTTCCTATGAACATAGCTGTTTGGGCCTTAAGATTTAAAAAAAATTACCAGTTGATATAAAAAACTGCAGTACTTTATATCATTTCGAAAAACAACTAAAATTATTCTTACTGGGTATGTGTAAATATACTTTCGATTAATGTTTTGCAACTGCTTTTTTCTTGTTTCTTTTGACTAATATGTTAATTTATTATATTATTATTACTTGTTCCTTCTTTCAAAGGCGATAAAATACAATGCAGAAGAGAAACAAGAAGTACTTACAATTCCATACAAGACAGATAACGTCTGTTCTCGTGAATTACCGGAGGACTTTGCAGACAGATTCCTAATCCTTGACAAGATATGCGCCGGATATCAGAACCGGAGCAGCTTGTGCCGTGGGGACAGTGGCAAAGGCTTTTTTGTCAAAAATCCTGAAGATGACAGGTACTACGTCTACGGTATTGTCAGCCTGAGCCCTGTCGTAGAGGAAAAATGCCATCAGGACGTTTTATACACCAGCGTACCGTTCTATTATGACTTCATAGACAAAATACTAACTGATAACAAGTAGTTTTCAATGCAGAAAAAATTAAGTGCCAGTAAATAGTTATTTTTTAAAGAAACTTTTATTTGTTTATTACTAGCCAATGTCCTAGGACACTATAATTATATTTATCTGCTGAATACTCTTATAATAAATTGTTTTTGTCTCTAATTTAATTTTATAGACAATACATTATCCCAACTCTAGCAGTCTTTAATTCCCCTCTAGGTAGGCTGGCTAGCATTAAAATTCCTAAACAGTAGGTAAGTAATGCGTGCTATTTTTTAAATTTCAATAAGACTTTGAAAGAAAGGTATATAAAACACAATAAATTGCCTCAGTGTACCTATATATTCATATGAATAGTAAATATTGTACAGAAGTTGGATTACCAATGCACAATTTATTCTCATCTCTTACAAATTGCAATCGTCGGTCATAATCATCCATCCATGTTAAGTTTGCGAAGCAAGTGTATGCTGTAGTAATAGAACTTATGTTCAAAATGCTTCTCACACTTTTGATATACCCGATATTAGTTCATTTTGACACTTCCAGTTTCCAAAAACGTTTACATTAATCTAACAACAGCGTAACACATTTTTGCCTGGATCTGTTTCACTAAACAATTGTCTTATTTTTCTTGCACAATTACTATTTTAGAAATAAATAGCAACTGTTTCAACTCACTCAGCTACTCTGTATTTTTTATTACGTTTGCAGAATGGCTGTGTAATATTAGTGCGATATGAGAAAAATTATAATTTTCAACGTCTCAACCTATCAAATAATGATGGAATTTGCATGGATCGACGTCTTTAGGATTGCGGTTTTTATTTCAGTTATGAAAAATATTGAAGATGTTATTAAAGACACTAAAACAAAACAATCAAACTTTAGATAATATATTGTACATATCCAAGTACAACGATAAAATGTCCAGATAACACGACATTGCTTAAGCCAATTCTATGTAGGTGCTTGTTCAGTTGTCCGTGGCCTGTTAGAAGAGCCGTGATAATCCTGATGTTGGTTTTGTTAATCATAATGAAGTTTCGATTTGCGTCAGCCCATGGGCCCCCTACAAGTAGCCTGGCCTGACGCAAACCGGATCCCATCGACTAATCTTCAGTTGATTGCTTTTTCTTCCTGTTATCAATGGACCTTGCGAGATGGAATTGTGGTTCAGGTCCCACAAATTGACTGCTCGAGCTTTCAATCATTCTGAAAGTAGACCAGGAACACATTACGGTCAAAAGACGATGGCAGAAATATCATATCGATTATGTTATTGCTACTATGCTCTAATTATAATTAAACAATTTTATAAAGAAATAATCAAAGCTGTATGCAAAGACTAAAATATAAATTGCCTTATACTAGTTTTTCCAAGAAATCTACACAATTTTTGCTGACATTGCATTGCCTGTAATGTTGCTGAATATACAGGAATATATTTATACAAAAATACAAATTATGTAGGTGTATTTTATATAGCATTTCAATTATGTTTTGCAATTTGTACATAAAAAAAAAACAATACATATTTCGTTTAATAAAAATTTCTATTAAATATTATAAATATTATGAGTAATTATTATAAATAAAATTGATAATAATGTTAATTTCCTGTTGCTTCAGTATCTCTTCCATTGTCGTTTGCGTCATAAAATTTTTTGTATAAACATAAAAATATAATCAACATCGACTTCCTCAAAGTAACAGATAAATGGGTTTATTTATTTATTTAATACATTAAACAATTGAAATATATGAAATACCGATATAAAATTGCTACATATAAATATTTAAAAATTCATTCCACAATAAGGGCGCCGTATTCTTGAAATAGTGATTTCTACAAGTAATTTTAGACATTTAAGAACTGAATAATATAGTTTAGCAAATAACAGGAATGTTATCTCAAAACCAAATACGTATAACGATAGAAAGCGGTCTAAACAAATTTTTAGGTACAGAAATCTTTCAAAATACGTATTTTTTTAAATTCAACTGTAGAGTTAAATATTGCTATAATATAAACTTATATAGTTATGCCTTGTTCACATTTGTTTATAAGTATGAAAATAATTATTAAAAATTAATTAATTACTTAATTAATTATTAAAGTATGAAAATAATTATTAAAATGAGAGGCTAGAATAGCAAAATAAAGTGTGTTTTACAAATGCAAAGTTATTATCTCATTTGAAGATAATTTAAACAGTAAAAGTGGATAAAACAAAACATCAATAATTTTATTTTTGATCATTTTACGGCGAGAAATACGGCCGCCTTAAAGTACAATAACATACTTTCCCTTTCCTGCAGGTTTCCGATAGAGATCTGACTAATATTTGAATTACTTTAAATTTATTAATACGTAGGCCACTGTCAACAATTATTAATCTTGCGAAATGTACTATCGTTTGCAATAATAATGACACTCTCTTAAAACAGTTTTTGAACTTCTGGAAGTTCTAAATAGAAATTTCATTAAATTTCTCTTGGTGAGTGAAACAACTAATAACTAATGTTAAAAATTTAATGTAGATTTCAATATGAATACGTCAGAAGTTCAAAAGAAAACGCAAAATTCATTTTAGTGAGTGTCATTATTATTGCAAACGATAGTACATAGTTCAGTGTAAAACCTCTTGTAGGAGGATATTTTAATGATAACAGTACTTAAGGCGGACGTTTCAAGGACAATGAATCGTATTTACAGATACGCAGCACACATAAAATTCACCCAGTAGTTATTAGCGTAGTACTAAAATGTATTGCTGAAATTGAATCATTTCCTTTAACTTTTTGGAGGAACGCTAGAGGACATGAAAAACCGTGAAATGTACTATATAATAATTTACATCAATTCAAGTGTTATTAGTTTTTTAAAAGAATTCTGCGGGATGTAATAATGTTTATAATGTCGTAAAGAATTTTTTAAATGTGCAGTTGACCTGTTTCTTATTCTAAATGACTTGTCCAGCCAGGAAACTGTTATACAACCTGGAGAAAACTTATATAATTCATATAGTGAAGAGATATTATTTCTCACTTACTCAGATTTTTTTAGACTGTCCCAACAAACAGCTATGAAATTTGTTGGAAATTTGCGTATAAAAACGGCCCCCTTAATTGCGCAATCTTCCTATATGCATTTTCACGAAACCTGTTCCTGAACAGAACAAATGAATCGCGGCATGTAAAAACCGCTTTTTCGATTAATTAAGGTCATTGTATGAATTGGTGTAAAAAATAAATTTTATAGAAATATTTACTTCTACTTCTTGAACAAATTGCCTCAAAACTTTAGTTTCCTTAATTGCTATACAATAACATAATGAGTAATATATAGACAGTGGCGTAGATTAGATACCTCTTGAAAAGAAAAATCCAAATGAACTACTTAGGTGACAGAAACCTCTCCGACTTCTTAATTTAGAGAAATTATCATCAAAAAGGCACAAATATGGTGATTTGGTCTAATCTCAAATTATACCATTTGCCTCATTTTTATGACGCATTTATGATGTATGGTTAACCCAGAAAATTTGAAGTCGATCTGATAAGTAGTTTTCCAAAATATACGAAGTCAAATTGGATTAAACGCTGACGAGACGTGACGTCATTGCCTTCTACAGCTTCACGATATTCGTCAACTTTGAACTCAGGCAAAGGCCTTTCTGTATTAAATTAAAACAGATTAGCAAAAGTTAACTACATTTAAAATTCACAACATGATATTTAAAAACATATTCGCCTAATATACCGATAGTAATCTTACTTATTATTAATGAACTATTATAATACAAATCAGCGATTTGTAAATGCTGACATGAGAGGTGCAAAAATGCATGTGTAAGATCTTTTTAACTTGAAAAGTAGATATAATTTTTAGTACGTTTATTCCTTTGTAAATAACTTGCAATTTTGTTGCCCACACTGTAGCAATTTAAAACAACTTGTGATACATTTCTGGAGTTAGTATCAGTAAAGGAAATCCGGAAATGGGAAAACAATAGGGTGTTCCATTTAAAAAAACCGTTAATGTCGTCATTACTCGAAGGTAGGAAAAAACAGTAAGTTATAATAAAAAATCGACCTGTTTCTGGATTCTTTAATAATATTGTTTATTTAGCTAATAATGAATTTATGCGTTAATTTATGGACGCATTGTATACAGTATATCGGTAATTTGGGTTGTATTACTGTTTATATTTTCCTACTAAATTATATACCTATCTAATATTTGAACCAATATTGTCGTTTATTTTATTACATACATTTTTGTTAACTAAAAATATTTTACTACATTCTTCGTCATTCGTCGTTCTTAGTTATAAGTTCCCAAATTTATTCGTATAGGTTAAGAATCACTCTGTATAACTCTAGAGATGTTATTCTAAACAATTATCTCACCTTCGCTATCTTCCTTATGTGAAGATATGAAAATGTAAATGATCTCAGCAGAAAAACAGAAAAACAAGTGAATGTCAAATAAACAAGACAATATCCTTTTTTAATAATCAAAAGTAAATTTTTGCTCAACTTGTTAATACCAATATTTAAAAAAATAGGAATATATTGGAACGGAAATATGAAGATAACCACATTAAATTGACCACATCTACGTCACTGGTAAAATTTATCATATTAATTACTACAGAATGCCTCTGGCTAGCGTCGGAGATGAGGGCAACCAGTTTCACTAGTTGATAAAGACGATTGTGTTTCTAACGATTGTAAAAAAATTGTGAATGGTTACATGATTGTGACGAAGTCTAAGTGCCATAATGCAAAAGGTAGTTCTATTTGTTGCATCGGGATGGTTACTATTTTTTGTTGGTAAGTGAATATTGGTATAGTTTATTAGCAGTTTGCGGGAGTCATAAAAATACAGTAACATTTATTACTACGTTTAGTTAATGACTGGACAATGCGGTTAGTTACAAGGTGGATAACTTCAAACCTTCAAGTGGTTGATTTTTTTCTACAACTGTCACATAATAACTATGATTATCCCACGTGATTTTTAAACTCACGGTGATAACATTGTAAATTAAACTAGACACAAGATCATATAAAAACTCATTTATTAAATACATTGACAGTAAAATCATTACAATGGATAAATTAATACCAGATGCTAACATGACTTCTAATCATCATGTCCTTTTATACTCAAAAGATCTGTCCCATAATCGGATAAAAGGGAGATTGAAGATCACCGAAAACAGTGCCCAGTATTTGTATTAGGCAGTTTAAGAAATCGTGCAATCAGTTTTGGCACATTGGAAATAGTATTTACACCAATAGGTTGTTTGGTACATTTATCAGCCTTATATCGAAGAAAGAAGCGAACATGAACACAGTTTTTATTTCTTAATTTGAAATATTTTCTTACCAGTTCTACTAAATGCAATCATTATTTCCAGATGGTCGAAAAAAACTCTTTAAACGCTTTTGTTTAGGTATTGGGCATCATGACTTGGAAGCGTCCTTCATCTTTCACAATCTACGAGCAGATTTGTGAGTTCTTCCCGTCAAACCAATAATCAAAATAACCTAAAAAAAGATTGGTTTTTTACTAACAATCATATTTGTAATATCGTTACAATTATGAGCAGAAAGAAATTCATCATCGTCCACATTCATTAAATATCTTTATATATTTTTTTTTGTCAATACCTTGGATTTTTTAGGTTTGTACCCTTATGATGTTAGCATCAGGAATGCAATCAAATTTAAGTGTTTTTTTATATCGATATTCTTCTTGAGTGAAATTTCCGTTCTTAACATTGAGTAATAGCATTATTGATGACCTCGATAGTTGTAGATAAAACGTTGTACACAAATGGGGGATACTACATTATTATCGCATTTATGTGATTATACGCATGCGTACAGTAATAGTGTCTGTATCACTTATTGCATAAATAATAACTACTAGTTATCGTAAGTGATCATACTGTGGGAATCCACTTAGTTAATTATTATTTTGTCTGGTGACGAAGCAATAATAAACACGGGAACGCGGAGGATTCAACGGGGAGTTAGTTGGGTTTTAAGACTTCGGCAGGTTGGCTGGAATGGTGATAAACGGTGTATCTGTTCTAATTTTACAGGTCAGTAACTTGTTTTTGAATATTATATTTAAAGACTGAATGTCATTGTGTTTCTTTTATTATTTTCTTCTGTTCAAGATTTTATTACAGTTTGATTATATTTTATAATAATTTTGAGGTAAGACAGTACTTGTTGATTTATTGTTGAAATTATCTGTATAACTTTAGTTTGAGTCGAAGTTATACTGTTGTAAATGGTATTGTAAGTTATTATTAATCATCTACGACTACTACTTTATTACTTGAATTAGCGGTTTGCTTGTCAGATGTTTGTAAGAGCCTTGGTGATTCTATTAACATTTTCTCCCGTGACTGGACAAACATCCGATAAAACATATGATGCATGAGATATAATTTGAGATTTTTGTTCAACCCCTCAACTACTAGCTGGGTAGCCTCCCGTATGGGACCTCAGTACCTTCTGACGCAAGTCGGCTAACTAACCAAAACACTCTTCAGTTTTGTATGTAGAATTATGATTATATTACCGTGTATTCAAGTACTGAAGTACAGATACCTTTTTATTATTCTTATCATTATTATTACCATTGCAATCGCTATTCTTTGAATTGTGATCGGGGTTTTCTCTGTCGTGATCTTTTCCCCGTGAATTCAAGGCTGACTACGGCACTGATATGTGGTTAGGTAGGCTGTTACACCATTGACAGAAAACTAATAAGCGAGGTGTATTTAGTAATTTGTTTTGTTTTATTTAAAACTACTCAAATCTCCCTAATTTCGTAAATATGTGGCACATTCGAGGTAAGTAAATAAATAATATAAATAAACACAACGTAGGTAAATCTTCTCGATTATTGGCCAAATACTTCCTCTTTCAACAATGTTGAATGAACCCGGGTACGTTACACTACAGTACAGGTGTTTGAATACATCGTAATTGAAAATTTTACCTAATTAAATTACAGACAATGAAAATTTTGAGTCTTGGGCAAGAAAGAGTGAGTGAAAAAGTATTCCTCTTGAAAATTAAATGAAAGAAGAACCTTCTTTTTCAGAAAAAATATATAACAATTATCACCGCATTATTTTTTTAAATACTTTTATGAAATTAAAATATTTTTAACAGTCTTTCATTTTCGTAAATAGAAATTGCCAGCTTGCCTCTATTTAAATGTCAACATCTGCCAAAATTATAGCAAAAATATACCAAAATATCTATTAACAAAATAATATGACAAGAACTAAAAGACTACTTCATTTTGTTCCGCGTAGTAAGACACAGGTCTTGTTCTCATAGTACCTGCTCTAATATCAGATCGCTCTCTACTGACTGGGCTATATTACAGACCTAGCAATAATTGTTATATCTCATTTTTATTTCTCAAATTGCTAAAACTGGCTCTTGTTTCTTAAAAATGACAAAGACCTCAATTTCATTATAGTTTTTCTTTGAAAAAATAAACTGTTAATTTATATAATATGAAAGAACAAAACTTTGAAAACAAATATTTTCAGATACAATTCAACCAAACAATAATCATGTTGTCCAGCTAAGTTTCACCCGACGTCGCAGATACAGTGAACACAATAGAGGGGGAGGGTAAGCGTACAAATTTCCGTGTGGTTGATTTTTCACTAAAATGTTTCAGATGTATCCTACCACCTCACCCCGAACATGGAGGATGGAAACTTTTAAATGGCCAAGCCCCGGCTGGAGAAATAATTCCGAAAAATAGCGTAATAAAATTCGAATGCTCCTTTGGATACAAGCTGTCACAAGTTCAGTACAGGGTTTGTGATGATAATTGGGACTCGACTCCATTTCCAGAATGTGAAGGTAAATATACAATCCTCCAAATACAAATTAACAGGAGTACTGTGGCCAAAAATTAGAGTTTTTTGTTATATAATTGTGGGGTCTTAGGGCAGCCATTGTCCAGTTACAGCATGGAAAAAATAAAAAAAAATAGTTTTCAATTTTTAATTTGTAAACCGCTTGAGATAATTTGACCAAATTCGCCATTGTATTATCTTCACCTTTTGATTCTTTACACGTTTTTGTATTTCAAACCGGTTAACAAGACTGATTTATTTGATCAAGTGCATTTTTACACAGTTACTTAAATTATTTAAATACATCTTAGGGAGGCCATGTAGTCGCGTCAAATTAGCATGAAAAATGTGAAAATGGACAACTTTTTGCGGAGAAGTCCGATTGAACTAGACAATGAAAAACTGTTTTTTTTTTATTTTTGACACGCCATAGCTGGACAATGGCGGCCCTAAGTCTCCACATTTATCTATAAAAAAACTCTTATCTTTGGCAGAATATGTCCCTGTACATATACGGAACAAATTCTCTATCGTAAAATCGTAGATAATATGCATGCAACGCCTCTACCCCATACTTGAAAATAAGAGAAATATCTGAACATATACGTTTATTTTATCTTTTTTGCACTATGTTTTCATGCTTTGACATCTTTTTCTTAGCTCTGTGTCCTCCACACTACTCCTCAGCCACTGTCGATCTAAAATGCAGAGATAAAAGAGGGAGAGATATCAAATGCAGCGAAGCTACAGAGGGAACATACCTACTATATACTTGTGCCCCCTTCTACGAAACCCCATTTGGCTACAAAAAGACGCTCCTTTGTTCAGAAGGGAGCTGGAATTACCCGAAACCAGTGTGCCAACCAGGTCAGTAATGATGGAGTAGCCATATCTCGGTTATTTTAATGGTTTGTAGTGTTTTAGTGTGCGGTAAAACCATTGTCAATGACGCCAAGCCTTTAATTTTTGGCTCAAAACCAAACGACAAGTTGGAGTACCCCTGGGTTACCGCAGTGTATAAAAAAATAAACAATACGTTCGAAAATATTTGTGGGGCATCCATTCTAAGTTTGACTGTGGTGTTAACAGGTCAGTAAACGCCAATCTTAAACCACCTTAAACTACGCAATTACTTAATTTCCATTGAATTCTACCAGAATTTTAATGAGATTTAATTGTGATTTGCTGATACTAATAATTGCATTAATATATTTTTCCACGGTCGGGAGTAGAAATCAGTTTCTATGACATCAAAATTAAAACAGCAGTAGTCGATTATTCCCAAGGGAGTATAATGCTCCCAAGGGAGTTTACATTATGGAGAACGTTTCTCATGCAAAAAAAGATAACATTGAAATTAGGTATTTATTGACATTTAAATTAAATGTTACATTTGTACAATTTTCAAAATTAATATTAGAAGGAATATTACTTTCGCTTACATTTACAGTTTTTGTGATTCCGCTAGTAGTGGTACCTACTAAAACCTGATTAGCAATTTTGGTCTTATTTTCAATGGAGTTCTCGACATAACCCTCGCCGACTGTCGTTGATTTCCAACCAGCATGACACTTTATTGTCATGATATCCACACCAGCATCTGCCAGTAATGTCGCTGATGATCTTCGTAAGCAGTGCCCAGTATAACATGCAGCATCAGGTAATTTTAAATACGAAGCTACTACACTTGGAATTTTTCCCATGGTATTCTTGCCAACTGGCTGCAAACTACATTTTCCTGCTTTATAGTACAAAAAAAGGTATTTTCGAAACAATTCAAGCATATTTCCCACATCGGTAACCAGAAAGGTTTGTGGAATCTTTGTCTTAGTGTTTGGAATTTTTACAATCAAGGAAGAGTCTACATCCTCAATATCATCTACAGTTAAATTGACTAGTTCATCAGTTCGGCAAGCTCCGGCAATCCCCAGAATTAATGCAACCTATAAAAAATCAAAATACTTAATAATTGAAATACTTAACAACAAAAGTAATCTTACCTTAATCATTAAGAATTCTTTGTCATCTGCACTTCATAGAAAACGGTCGATTTCACCTTTTGTCAATATTTTCAATTTTTTCGCTTGATATCCGTCGCCGGTTCTTTTCAAAAAATGCGATCAGCTTGGGGAATTTGCTTATATCTATGTTGTCGTAAATTATCTAGCATGACTTAACCATAGAATATTGCGCCCATAATGTGGAAGACTTGTAATTCTTTGCATTTTCACTGAAGTATGCCAACAAAACATTCTCGCTGTATACTTGAACATTTTTCTCGGCGCACCACTTTTTGAACCGATTGTAGGCTATATCGTATAAAGATCTTGACTTCGTAGGCAGCAAATTGCTTATTGCAATATTTGCAGCCTCCACAATCTCTTCCGACTCACAATTATTCATTGTGCACTAAACAAACTTTAAACTAAACCAAACTAGCACCTTAATTTGACAATTCTTTTTGTTTGTTTATTTTGTAGTTATGCCAATAACTCAACGACTACTAAATAAATGCTCAAATCCGAATACAATAATTCTGGTGCTACTTACTTCATAATGACATACTATGTGTTTTTAAGTTAATGAGACCGTGGAAAAAATAGTATATACCATTCGGGAGAGATGCTATTTTGTCTTCGGTGCATTGTAGCCCTCTTGGGCTTCAAATTGCACCTCTGACAAAATAACGCATTTCTCTCCCTTATTGTATAATGTACTATTATTCACAATCACCTTATAATAGGACTTTTAGCCACACATATGAACTATCTAAAATTATACTTTATTCACTAGTGGAATAAATTAGCTTTATCTCACTAGTATAATATTTAAAAAATGTAATAAACCTGTTTAATTTAACCTAAATTTAATTTATTTACTTATTAACATTTATAGTAGTAGACATTTCGGCCTCTGTGTTATCACATTTAACTTCTTTTCCGTTAACAGCAACCCTTGTAGCATTGTTGCCATAATTATCGGAACATCTGCCGAAGTTTGTGAAGAATTTTCCCAAGTTACGGATGTCTTTTCTTGTAAGGAACAGCTATATTTTCCTTGGATTTTCGTTGCAATATTACGTCTGTTAGATATGGATTCCCCATCATAACTTTCTGTTACAGAATAGCTCTTCCATCCACTACGCCGTTTAATAGCTTTAAGATTAGCGCCTTTATTGGTCAATAAAGTTGTTGAAGTGCGCCCCTTACAATGGAGGGTATGCTTCTGGATTTGCGATATTCAGGAATGAAGCAACTATTGAGGGTACCATCGCCAACGTGTTGATTCCAACAGACTGAGAAGTACATTTTTGATTAATGTATCTTAAAAAGAATATGTCTAGTGTTAAGCGAATTGAGCGCAAAGTAATATATTCTCTTTATATTTCAACAGCAGTCATGCAAAATTCCTTGAAATGACTTTCTTGGTGCCAGGTATTGAATACTGCAGCTTTTTTTGCTTTGTATTCTCTCGATTCGCTCTTCAAATAAGCAGTAAGATTGTTATATTTTCCAATATCTATGTTTGTGGATCTTTATAGTAGCCTTCAACATCGAATACTTCGACCACATGGACAAAGTTGCATATTTTTTCTTCAGATTTTAAAAATACGATACATGACTTCATTTATTGTCATTACTCTCCATTTTTTTTTAATTATTAGATCACAAATCTCGTAAAAATTGGTCTGTTATTTAGATTGATGATTATAAACCTGTAAAAAATATATTACTTTTATGAAGCTTTTGGCCAAAGATTTGTGATTTTAGCTGCACATTGCGTTACGAATGACTATGGGGATACTTTGTCAAAAGACGACTATCGTGTAGGAGCTGGAAAACTGTATAACAAGTATCAGGCACTTGCAGACAGATTTGCTCAATATTTGGAAGTAAATATTTGGTTTCAATAATAATATAAACTATGCATGTTTATAATATACGTTTTAATATGTTTAATATTTTAGCTTTCAAAGATAATAGTCCATGAAGATTATAAAGGAGACAGACGACGTTTCCTGGGAGACATAGCCGTCTTAGTGACGAAAGGAACGTTTACCTTAAACGACGTGGTGCAACCTGTCTGTTTTAACGATGTAAACAACATAGCCTTACATGCAGGAAGTATAGGAGAGGTAATACAACACTTTTACTTTAAGAACTGCGCGTTAGCATCCCATTTCTGTTTTCAGATATCAGGATGGGGAAAGACGGAAAGTGGTGGTCCTTCGGAAGTGCTAAGAACACTGAAGATCCCCTACAAGTACGAAACGACGTGCGCTCAAGAATTACCTCCCGACTGGGCTGACAAATACAACATGGTCGACAAGATCTGCGCAGGATTCTTGAACCAAAGCACCAGCGTGTGTTCTGGTGACAGTGGCAGCGGCCTGGCGTTCAAAAATCCGGATGATAACAGATATTACCTCCACGGGCTCGTAAGTCTCGGGCCTACGACAAAAGAAGGCGACTGCAATGTTCAACAGAACTCGCTCTACACGAAAGTGGCCTTCTACTATGAATTCATTGACCGTATCATGAGTAAGTACTCGGTGACTGTTCAGGACTGCGTGCTGCCCTCCCATCCGCAGAATGGCAAGTGGATAATTGATAAACAGGAAAGGAAACCGGGAGATGCTGTCCCCTCGAATACCCTTCTGAAAATAAAGTGTAACTTAGGTTTCAAGCTGTCGTCAACAATCACCAATATCGAATGCGGATCGGCACACAACATGCCGAGTTGTCAATGTAAGTCTGCATAATATTTCAATTCTATTCTTAGATTTAAATTTATTTTGAACTAGATTCCTAAATTTTCAATAGTATTCCACCTAAATATCAATTAGATCAGATTTCAGTTACCTACATTTCCTTAAGAATTCACAACAAGAACTCGATTTTACCCGCTTAGTATTTTGGAAGTAGTAAAAGAATGTGATGCAAAATTTTACGCGTTTTATTTGTAAAAGTGTAAAAATGATTACAAAAGATTTAAAGGGTAGAATCTTGAGTTTTAATTATTTCATCAAATTTACATCAAAATAAAAAATATACCAAATCGAGTTTAAAATTTAAACGAGAACGGGTAAGCTCTATTCCCTTCCCAATTATAACCACCATATGTTATCTAATACACAAGTGAGTTATGATCACGTGATTAGTGAAGACTTGCTGCAGTTGCTCTTACTACATTTCATGCAAGAACGAGTACGAGTCGTTCTTTCGCGTACATAGTGTTACCGGTTAAAACAAGTTGTATAATTTATTGTGCAATAGTAAATGTTTATGCCAGTTATGTATTATCCTGTAATAGGAAAAGGTTCCATCAAATATATTAGACACGTATGCTTTTAATATAACCTATACTGTTGTACTCAATAGAGTGACTTGATGATGCAGTTCTATAAAATATTAGTTGGATTAAATGTTGCTATCTTTATAGAAATAATTTTTATATTTATACTAATAATGCTTTCTGAAGGTGTTACTGATTTCCATAAAATTCTCGACATTGTTTTAATGGATGGTTTTTTTTTTAATGACAAAGTGCTGTAAAATAGTAACTTTAATAGCGCTACCACTCTTACAAAATGAAACCAACGACGATCTTAATGTCATTGATTTAATAGTATACAATAAAAAAGTAGTATGAACAAAGTTAAATAGTACAAAGATTCCAGCCGTTCTTAAAATAAATCGATTTATTATAATATATATCAAGGAATTTTATCACAACGTGGCAACAGTGCGAATACACGCTGTGCCAGGCGAGTGGTTTGTGGGTTGCCTACCACATGCCAGCTTGCTTTTTAATGATAACAAAAAATCCAAAGATAAACTATTGTGAAAATTAATGAATTTAGTTTAGACAATTATTTTGCAATTTTATTTTTGAACAGTGATTTTTTTATATTAAATGTTTAAATTTTGGTGATTTTTAAATGTTTAAAAGAAGAAGAAAAGAAATAGTGGTACGTAAAAGAATTTACGACAAGCGACAGACCCTTAGCTGTTCAGATACCAACTGATCTGTATTCGCGGTACTTCTCGCGTTGTTGCCACATTCCATGATATGGACTTTGTCGAATTTTGATCAAGAAAATTGTTTTTATTAAAAGTAAACATAAATAATTTGAAAAAGGGATATAACATTGCATTTTATGATCATTTAATGTAGCAGATGATGGTGAGAACTCTCAATTAACCGAATTTTTACACATGAAATAGGAGATTTGTTCATTTCTCAAAAATGGTTGGTTTTATGTCATACAATTGTTGTAACATAATTTGCCGGAGCTACTTGAGAAAGTGCTGTTAAACCAGATGGTTCTTACACGGCGGTATTCCATCTCATTTTAGACGCGAATAAGTGCAGAACTGATGCAGTACTGATTTCCCGACATGTAGATAGGTCGATATGGACCAAAAAGACGGCCTGATCAATCGCCAGACCTAAACCCAGTCATTTTTATCTGGGAGATTATATACAAAGTTAAAATGTTTACGACTGAAAGTAACATAGTGGAAAAGTTTTGAAAACGTTTAAGAAACGCCAAGATATAATTCGAGAAAAAATATATCTTCTACAATTATATACAGAGTCGTGGATACGACGAGTTATAATTTGTGTGAACAAAAATGTTATTTGAAGAATTTGCTTAGTATTTTTAGTCTGTCTTATTAAAAGCTAAATCCTTATTTAATATTTATATGTTTAGTATTGTGCCCACCTCTGGCGTTTCCCAAAGAAACCGAGTTTCGTTGCACCAACAAAGAAGGCAATACCATAGACTGTTTGGAATCTGTCGATGGCACTACCCTGTACTACAATTGCCCTACTGGCTACAAGTTTCCTGACGGCACCACCAACATCAGATCCTGCGTGGTGGGATCATGGGGCTCTCCTCAACCAGAATGCTTGCGAGAGGATAGAGTCACTCCATTAAATTCATCAAATTCTTCATTTTCACCTCTTCCTGCTCCTATTTCGACAATAATGCCTAGTTACAAACCAGGGGAAGAACCCTCCACGAATATAATTTGCGTCTATACGGCTTCTCGCTTTTACGACAACAATGTTGATCCAGATGATTTGGATAGCTCCCTATGCACCCATGTCATCTACTCTTCTGTAGGACTTGCTGCTGATGGAAGTCTCAATATTCAAGGCAGTCCTGTACCAGCAGGAAGCAACAAAAGTGAGTAACTACTACCTACTTGACGTTGTAATGAAATATTTCAAATATTTTGCTTCTACATACAGGGTGAAACTTAAGTAAGTACAAATATTTTAACTGCAGGTCTAGTTTGTCACATAGAAGAGTCTAGTGAGTCAAAGTAATTTTTAAAAATTTCAAATATTTACAGAAATATTAATTAAAAAAAACTACATTTCGAGGGTCGCTGACCAGATACTGACCTAACCTAATAAAACATATGATCTGTTGAAGACGAGATTGCCATGTTGCCTCTAAAATAAATATATTTTTTTTACTTTAACGTAAATAAAATCATTGCGATTGATTCTAATTTGAAAGTACTTATTTTAAGCGATAAGTAAAGTAAATTTGGATAGGTAGTACGTTACGCAATAATATTAACCTAAATTTGAACTTCTGACCTTACCATAAATAAATTTTTTCAAGTTAGATACTACCAATTAAAGTATATAGGAAGTTACTTTGTTCAATGATTCCAAGAATAATTGTACATACACGTGTATAAAAAAAGTTATCCACATTTCACAAATTAATACCATTGTACGCAATTAGAAAGAGACACAAATTAAGTTATTTTATGATGAATAACGAAAAACTATGATTTTCGCATTAAAGTTTTCGCCACATAACCTCAAACAACGTATCAGTGCTAACTATTTCGTACTTCGTAGTTTCGTAGTGGGTGAAACAGATTTTAAAAATAAACTTGTACACAAAACGTGGAATAACAAATTAACCAGTTTGATGTATGCGTTCACTAACAAGAGGAGACAAAGTGAAGTATTTGTTGGCCTATATCTGAAATGTATCGTGGATTACCAGTGCAAATTCAAAGAAAATATGCTAGACGAATTGCACTTGCAATCGCAAAAAAGAAGCTGGTGTCGTAGTCACAGGTAGGTATCATGGACGGTAGTCACAATGTCCCGCAGGAAGCAGAGTCGCCAGCCACATCCTTGGATTGACAACCAGGTGAGGTCGATGTAAAAATTATGTTGATACCGGTGTACTGGTATAGGGCAATGGCAAGGTACAAATGGAAAGAAAATATGAATATTTGTGGAAACGGGTTTCGCAATTCCAATACCTGTAAATTGACAAATATTCTTCTAAGATCGAACTAAGCTAATGTTTTTTTTTAAGTAATGCAATGCCTAACGCATCTGTTTTCAGAGTTGTGGCACTAAAGTATAAAATGTATTTAAATCGTTTATTTTTACGGACAGTTTTCTTCTTTTAAGTGTCTTGTGTATTTAATTATTATTTTGGTGAAATACAGTGTGATTAAGTACAATATAGCGCATTATTCAAAGAGTGAAAAGGTTGACATTCTAAAAGCGTATTTGTTAAGCAGTGATAATGAGTGATAGTGATAACGATGTGTATTGTGATAAATTAGTTGGAGTGTAGTAAAAATGGATAATGATCAAATTCTGGATAACTGTGAGTAGAGAACATTGAAATCATAAAATATATAGAACGCCAGAACCATTCACATTAGGCAGTCAAAAAGAGTCAGACTATGGAGACGCTTAGAAAGTAGCCGAATGTTTGTAATTGGACGTAAAATTTTCATATTTTGAAATTTCCGCCATTAGTGTGAAGCTACCCCTTTAGTTCAACCAATAAAAAGCTAAGTTACTGCAATATTACCAGACTCGAGTTTTCTCCATAAGTTGACTATTTTCGGTCCCTCTTTTGATTTCTATGGTAGAGAATCTGTTTTACGTTTTCAATTTCAATTTGGATTTACATAGGTACATAGACATATTTTATGGGTGAGGTACAGATGTGGCAAAGGGGAGGAGATAGCCATTAACATTTTTATAACTAAACATATTTCAATCATTCCTTGACATTTGTCTAAAAGTCCTAGTTATTAACTTTCTTGAATCTCATTTTATAAAAAAGAGTAGTGTAAAAGAGGCAACGTTGTAGAATACACATCCGCTCTACACCATGGGTCAAAAAATCATTGTTTTCAACTGTGAAAAGGTTTATTGTAGACCTGCATACATTTAAAAATGATCTAACTATAACCTCACAGGTTTAACAATGGTTCTTTAACCATAGCAACTAGCTTAAATATTTCTTCTTCCAGAACCACAGGGGTTATTTTCTACCAAGTCAATGTAACTCAATTCTACTGATATATTGATCTTTAAAATATGTATATTTTAGAAACATTGGGGTCTAAACAAGAATAACTGTACCATAAACTTTTGTAGGTTTATTTCAAAAGGTATATGACATGAAAACCCGAAATCCAAAACTGAAGCTGTTGCTGAGGGCTGAGGGATCAGGTGACAAAAATTCTGTATATCGGGCAATTGCAGAAAATTCGGAAAAAAGAAACACATTTATTAGAAGTGCGGTTTCTTTCATGGAGATATACAAATTTGATGGGTTGGATATATACTGGAACGTACCTCAAGTTCATGATAAGGTAACTTTTATTTTTTTACTTTCTTCTTTTTTATCATGTTCGATAATTTTGGGAATTACTGAAGATAGCTCAGAACGATTTTAGCAGATGTGCGACATTTTAGAGAAACATTTGACTGCGTTGACAGAATCTTCACAGTACTCTTCATATTTTATTTGCGGAGGAAGGGGGAGGGGAAATTGAAAAATGTGAGTTAGAGTGCTATGAAAATTCAGTTAAGACGTTCAGTTGTTTTTTGGAAAAGTAACATGTCATTGTGAAAATCGTTTAGTAGTTCAGTAATTTTCGAAATGAAAACCGATTTTCTTTTTAAAAAACTTCGTAAATGTTTGTAGGAGTTATATATTGCTTTACTCAAAGAAGTAAAAGAAGGATTCAAACGAAAAGGATGGCTTTTAGCTGTATCTGTGTATCTTGCGCCGTATTATTTAGGTTATAAAGCAGAAGAAATGAACCAGTAAGTATACAGAAAAAGGTAAATATCTATTGATTCCCAATACTGCATACAGTTAGTCCAATGTTGCAACATTTTGCAGCAGTGTTATTTTTATTGTCGATAATAATAAATTTCTTAACCGGAAAAAAAATTATTTTCCACACAATTTGAAAAAAGATTTTTTCTAATTCCTACATGGAAAGTATACACTTTCCTCCCTCATTTCCGGGTGGAAAGTCTCATTTGTCCTCCCTACTTTCCTCATTACTATTAGTGCACCCAAGTAGCACACTAATCTTATAATTTTAAATTATAAGACCAGAAACTTATATAAAATATATGTAGCGGTAACATGACAGCAAATTCGTCGTTCCATTTGAAACTTTTTTGTTAATAGACGCTATTTTGATGTTTAAAGTACCTGTGAGAATAATGTAACCCTACAAGAAAACCGTTTTATAAAAATTATTAAAACTATTTTCAAAACGTTCTTGTGTCTGCACTTATACAGTATTTTTGCTTCAAGTGGTCATTTTACTGTATAATGTCTATAGCAGCAATTTACGCGACTGACTATAAAGCGTTATAAATCAATTTTGTAGTGGTCGCAGGAGAAATATTTGAGAAGATCCTTACAGCAAAAAAGTATTTTATAGAAATTATTTAAATTAGTTTAAGAAAATTCTTACGCCATTTATGCAGCACTTTAATTTCAGAAAGCTGTTTAGCTGTATAATTACAGAATTTGTTTCATAAACGCTGTATTAAAATATTTTTGTGCGGCAATAAAGCAAAACTGCTTCTTAAAGGTACTTAACACGAGCAAACGATATTCTACAAAATATAATGTTCTTATGTTTCGCATTTACATGACATAAAGTATTTTAAATGGTTCTGGAGTAACCAAACTGTTACCTTATTTTAGCGACATGTTTATTCACTTAATTCCAATTGCTTTTCAGCGTCCATCTTGAAAAAAATTCAAACAACAAATTTTACGTGAAATTTTTCATGAAAATAATTTCCGTTGCTCGTTAAAAATAAGAGTTTTATTATATGGAATTTAGAATTCGAATTGGGGATATTTTTGAGCAGCAAATGTGCATGTATTTAAATTTTTTTGTGAACGAAAATAGTATCTTTATTTATTAGTACTATGCGGGCGCGTTATGACTTTTCCACACCTACTTTATTCGTTTATCACAGTAAAATTTTATTCGTACATGATATTCAACTTTAAATTAGATATTTTTGAGTTTATAAGTATAACATCGTATACCTAATATAAAGATACTTATAATAGACATATATCGTAAAATTTAAAAAAAGTCGAATATTATCTTCATAGTTGTGATGGGCTTGTAAATAAAGCAGAATAATAATTGTATAACTAATAATAATATCTAATAATTATTACAATTTTGTAACTCATATTTAAACGATCGGTTTTATTATGGTGCATACAATGGATTTAAATCTGAACTGTTTGCGGCTGATACTGGTGTTCCTTAAGGGTCCAATCTTGGCCCTCTACTATTCTTAATATTTATCGACAATTTTACAAAAATTATTAGCTGTAAAAAGTTGCTTTTCGCCGATGACTTGGAAATTTATTGCAAAATTGATGACAGTAATGACTGTGAATTTTTACAATCTCAAATATCATTAATTGAAGAGTGGTGTGAAACATTTAAACTTAATTTGAACTTATCGAAATGTAAAGTGGTTACTTATTCTGGGAAACACAAACCTATTTTATTTCGTTATTCTTTAAACAATACTGTTTTTCAGAGTGTACAATAAGAGGTTTGGGCATTGTAAATAATCTAGTTAAATTCTCATTTAAGATGCTAGGTTTTATCAGAAGAAATTGTAGATCTTTTTCTAATATTAATGCGCTAAAGATGCTCTATTTTTCGTTTGTACGGTGTAAGTTGGAATACGGTGCTATAATTTGGTACCCTATCTATGAAACACATTGTTTGAATGTTGAGTCAGTTCAAAGAAAATTTTTAAAGTTTCTTTCCTTCAAGTGTGATGGTGTATATCACTCGGGGCTGCAACCATGAATTATTGCTTTCTAGATTCGATATTCCCTCATTAAAACTAAGACGGGCTAGAAATAGTGTACTTATTGTTTTTGTACAATTTGTTTAACTACAATGTTGATTGCATGTCATTATTTTATTTACCAGCAGCCAATACGAATATTTTAAGAAAGTCTCCAGTTTATAACATGTCTCATAATTTTAACATCATCATCATATCTGATCATTGTGATATAAACTTTTCCTCTATTAAATCCATAAATTGAGCTATAAGTTTTTGTAATTACAGTTACATTGTATTTGTTTTGTTTTGTATTTTTATATAACGTTTACTGTTAATAATTAAGTAATTTTCATTAATGTATTAGTCATGTTGTGCATATTAATTATTTTTTATTATATGTGCATTACTTAATTAAAGAAAGCTTTTTCCAGAATTGTGGACTTTGTCAACATACAAAACTACGATAATTACTTGGAAGGTAGTAATCATGTCGGTCAATATTCTGCGTTTCGTTCATCTTCTAAAGAAGGCGATTTGGATAGGGAGTTCAACAACTTGGTCAACTCAGCCAATGCCTGGAAAACCAGAGGGATATCGAAGGATAAGATCGCTATCTCTATAGCGTTTTATGGGAGATACTACACTCTGCAAAATCCTAAGAAACATAACGTTTATGCTGCTACAGTACCTAGAGAATCAGGTGTACTTACTTATTCTGAGGTATGTTAGATCTTAGTGACGGAGACAGTTTTTTTATAACTAATTAGGTTAAGTATCACAACACCTACACATTTTTCATCGATAACATTGTTTATAACTTTTAGATTTGCCAAAAATATAACAATTGGACGAGAGTATGGGATGATGAACAGAAAAATCCTTATAAATACTCAGGTAACAAATGGTTTGGATATGATGATCCACAATCTGTTACCATAAAGGTAAACAAAAACATATTTTATGTTGAAAGAACAATACATTTTTTTGTTTGTTTTCAGGCTGAATATATTAGTGAACAAAACTATTTCGGAGTACACATTTATTCGGTAGATGCTGATGACGTTCAAGGCAAATGTGGGCCGAAACAGGGCTTGCTGAAATATGTGCTTAATGGTCTTGGTTTTTCTGTAAACTTAAAACCCTAACCACTTTATTAAAACATCGAAAAATTGTTTAATTTAATTTATTTATAGCTTTACACATATTATACAAATGTAATAAACTCCTACCTAGAACTTCAAGTGAAACTATCAGAATATGAAGATAGGAACTAAAATAAAAGTGGTTATAGTCATAGAACACCGGTTATAGTATTAGAAAGCTGATCTGTCCCAGATAGATATAGTAGCGCCATCTCTTGTCTTCTATGAACTTATTACATGAAAAGAACTCTGAACTTCTCATGTTTGCATTGAAGCATTCTGCGTAAATACAGCTTGTAGTTTATTAGTTCTAGATGAGGTAGAAGCACCATGTATTTTTTAAGTTAATTAATATGAAAATAGATTTTTATAAGATCGGTTTATCTTTACTCTTTAGGTACATAAAAAACATAGACTAAACTACTGTAATTTAGACAAGATGCTCCTAAAATATTTTTATGGATGATGATGAAGCAGAGTGTACTTATATAACTATAGAAACATTGGGAAAATATTATATAAACAAATAATTAGCTTATCTGAGTGTAAAAAAAGTATATAGTTTGCGAAAGTAAAATATATTTAGATTTAGAAACCAAGATTAGTGTGTTTATTACAAGAATGTCGGAGGCTGACTAGCGCTGATCAACTTGTAGAGAAACAGTTGCATTTTATATAGTTAGGGCCCTCTTGTTTTACCAAATTATTGCCACTATAATCTTCTATATAAATTCTCCAAATCGAGCAAAACGAGAGAAGTAAAGGTTATATATAGGTTATATACTAAGGCTCGACTGGGAGTTCGTTCGCACCTCCCTTCCTGATGACGTAAGTGGCAAAGTGGCCGAATTCGGCTCAAGTTTGGCCCCGCGAGTGGGTCGAGGTCAGGGTTGGCTTTGCCCGGTCGATGGAGCTTCCCGAGAATTATTGCCAGGACCTAGCGTAATGCGTGAAAATAACAGAACTGTTGGTATGTAGATGGCGTGACGGGTAACATACGAAAATAATCCTTCGAGTATAAATTTATATAAAGGAGGAGGGCCTCTAAGGCCGGTTTTCGGTCCCTATTGTTTTTTTTTCAATTAAATATAATTTTTTTTCCAGTAAGTATAGGTCATAAACAGTCGATTTGACCCTAAACGAAACCTCAAATACCCCCCCCCCCTTATTCACGTCACGGTCCTATTACTTCCACAGTCCCTATGATAAAATAATAGAGTAGCATAAACGCCTTGTAAGTGACTAACTATTTGCCGGACTACTACCCTTGTGCCCTTTTACATATTAATTCACTCATACCCCAAACAGTACCCCTCCCCCCCTAAAACTAAACATGTAGTATAGAATAAAAAATTGACGGATGCTCCAATCACTGAACTACCACGCCACAGCTCTTAATTATATACAGTGTGTCCCGAAATTAATGGGACACAGAGCAAGAGTAGATTTGTAAAAAAATAAATAAACATTTATTTACTAGACAGTGAAACAAAATTAACAACTTTTATTTAAAAATAAAATAATAAAATAAAAACAACATTGTTAAATGACAAGGGAGATCTAAGAAAAACATTAGACAATGTACTTTTTATTCATTGAAACCATGGCTAATTGTTCAACATGCTCCGATGTTAATGATGTTCGAGAGTCTTCCACAATTAAACCCTTAACACCTTTGTTAAAAACTCTCAGATGGAACACTAGTACCCTATGCAGGAAGATATTTTTTAGCTAATATAGCCAAATGCGGAAATCTAGATTCATTAATTTTCCACCATAAAAGTGGGTCTTGGTCCAACTCTATGGCAGGTACTGATATGTATGCAGAAAACTCCTTGTCGATAGTTTCACTTTGTGTTAATGGAATCTTTTCTTTTTTAGATCTGAAAATAAATGCCAATCCCTGCTTTGGTTTTGTGTCTCCCTGGCTAACATTCAAATTTAACTTTCTAGCTTCACTTTTCAAAACCACATGAATTTTATTTACCAAAAAAATTATATTGAAAGAAAAATCTACCAAATACATGAGTTATTTATTTATTCGCCTAAATTATTGGTAACAAACTTATTGATGTTTTAGTGTTTTGTTGCAATTAAATAATTTTTCCATTTCATTCGATTCAAAAATACAAATCGATCGAATCGATATACATTGATTTAAATAAATTTGACTCGACAATTAAATGTACCTATTTAATTTAGTTCTATTCGAAATGATCAACCATTCGATATTTCGATTCGATTTTTTCGACGAATCGATTCAAATTGATTTCTATTTTTGAATTGAATGGACATAATTAATCGGATCGAATCGAATCGATTTGATTCGATTGAAATAAAATTATACAATTTGATTAATCGATACGAAGCGATTTTTTTGGTGAATCGAAAATCGATTCGTTATTTCGTGAATTGCACAGGCCTACCGTATAGTGGTCGTCAGTCGTCACCGGGTAAAAACTAACCAATAAAAATTGAGCGCAACAAGGATGCATTGTAGATGTGGACACAGAGGTTATTGAGATTTGGTAATCCAGTTCATTTTAAGAAATCCTTGTTATGCGAATAAGTAAAAGCGGCTTCTATACAGCGATTGTTTATTCTGCAGATTGTCGCTGGGGGTTTTTTCAATCGAATCGATTCCCTTCCGAGACGATATGGATGTATTCATTTATTCAGGGGACCGCCAGGAAATGTACGCAAATGAAAACGCCTACGGAAAAGGGAGGATTTCCGATCCGCAGGGATTCGCAACTTTTGCCCACGCAAACTGGCAGTAATTCGATTGATTTCGCGTAATTATTCGGGTTCGATGCCAATACATATTTATGAGCAACTTGTAAACATCTAAAAAATGATAATAGGACTGGGAAAGATTAAAGCGACACTGCACTACCGAGCATGTTTGTTTAAGGGGATCGTTCATCACTTTGATTCAGCAAAATAGAGCCTAATGAATTAAAATTTGAATGTAAGAATTACATTTTCTGTAGGTGATTCTTAACTTATACACATAAACTTGGGAAATTATAGCTGAGGACAAATAATAACAAAAGGCAAAAGTGAAGAAGATACCAATTTATTTCTAATAAAAATGAAAAGAACGTGAATTTCATAAAATTGAAAATGCATTTAATTTGTCATAGTTACTGTTCAAAGTTATTTCCGTGATTTTCAATACGCAGTTGAGCTAGCCGATTCCATGAGTCTCCACATGCACGGTCGAAAGTAAGCTGTTGTAACTTCGGTAATATATACAGTTTTTATGTGACGCCAAAAACAAAAGTCAAGAGGATTTAGATAGGGCGATCGAGGAAGCTATCCAATTAGACCACCTCGGCCCATCCATCGGTAAACACATGATCCAAATGTTGTCGTACTAGTCGCACAATATGTGGTGGAGCACCATCGTGAGGAAGCCATGTATGCTGTCTAACGTCTTCTTTAAGGAGTACCGATACATTATTACGCAAAAATTGTAAATAAAGAACACCAACTAGCCAATTTTCTAGAATGAAAGGGCCAATAAGTACTCCGTTCATAATTTCAGCCCACACATTAACTGAAAATCGTTGTGACTACCATGACATGTCAAAATTACCTCACCCGTAACTAAAATATTCATGGTAAAGTAACAACCATTCACAAAAGTTCACTCAAAGCGGAAGATGTCTTAGAAATAACGCTTGTACTCGCTGCAGTTGAAATGGGTAGAGTAAGTCGTGTCTTAACGTTCGCCAAACTGTGAATTGTGATATCCCAAATTGCGCTGCAATTATCCTAGTGCTTATGCCAGACTGCTCTACGACGGCATTTAAAATCTCTTTCTCGAGATTCACAATTTACCTAGGTCTAATGGCAATCCTATGTTGCTCAGGCCTCGGCCGCAAATTGCCAGGTTCTCTACCCCGTTGAACCACACATTAAAATACTTCACTTCTCGTCTAGGGTGATACTTTTAGGGAAACTTTTGGGCATAAAGATGAGCTGAAGCCACTGAATTTAAATTATGCGCCATATTTTTATAATCGCTTGAGAATAAACTCGAATAGGACCACAACTGATAACAAAGTACTGCTATAAATATCAAACATATCGTCCTGAGTGGTTTTAGTTTTTATATTACATCGTCTTACACAAACTCGCAAACTGACCTGAAATCCAATGAACTAAAATTAGGAGCTGCGATGGCCACTACTTGCATCTCTTCCATCTATCGATATGGAAACATTTGAAATATTTGAAATAATGTAAAGTAGTCTTTTAATTCTGCGTGGAGGTGTGCAAACGATAGTAATAAATTTAGGCAAAAGCTAGTATCTAATTAAAAAAAGCCGTTTATGCAATGCTAAGACAGACAGATATGATTACTATAAATATGTCTAACTAATATGTTACAACTTATTCCATGAGTGCTGTTTTTAAATTTTAAATTTAAGACTGTTCTTAAGTGTTACCCAATATTCTGCGACCATCTCCAACGTAGCAGGAACTTCAAAAATAGAAGTTCTCTTGAAAAAGAAGAGTTTTACGATAAATGATCAAGAGTGATAAAACAATCCAAATAATATATTACGCTATGATATAGAGAGAAATTGCCCATGGGCGTACGTCAAAAAATGGAAAGGTTAAAATATTTCCTTCTCCCAAGTCTCTACGTTTGTTTTTTAGGTACACTAATATCCTTGGGGGTTTGGTTAATCACAAGGAATATCTCTAAGTTGTGAAAAAACAATTTTATAAATTCAGCTTCAATGCTCTATAGCGTTAAATCGTTATATGAACTTTGTCGCCAAAAATATGCCGTTAATGGGATAAACCTGCTCTTTTGTTACACCCTGTATACATCAACGCATTAATTCAATTTAGAGTTTCTTTAAAGCATCATACACATATATTAAAACTGAAGAATGCTGTTTGTTTTACGTATTTATTATCACAATGTTAACATTTTTAATAAACATAAATGTTAGTACCTAACACAGCAATATTATAATCTCCATATATGCTCCGTCTTGGCTAAATTAGGGTATAATTTGTCGATAACCCTCATAATATACATGCCAAGATGATATATGGACTGCTGCAACAAACGGCAACATTTTCGGTACATTCGGGAAGAGATAGAGGTAGCAAAGACTAAATTTTACTTGCGCAAAGGCTGCCTGTTTTCCAGGACCTAGGTAGAGGAAACATCAGGGTAGTCTTTATAAATTTTAGTGACTAATGATTACATATTTTCATTAATATTGAAAACTTGTTTGATCAATAACAAATATTTTTAGTATCTGTTACGTCGACAGGTTTTATTCAATATGTTATTAATATGTCAATTTTTATAAAGTTACACTG
The DNA here is from genome assembly GCA_025584915.1 of Monochamus saltuarius. Classification (NCBI taxonomy): domain Eukaryota; kingdom Metazoa; phylum Arthropoda; class Insecta; order Coleoptera; family Cerambycidae; genus Monochamus; species Monochamus saltuarius. Next base: position 9,946,645 of record CM046725.1, on the reverse strand, counting down.
AAAAAAGAAGAAAATTTTTGCATGGGCTTTAAATTTTTAGTAATTCATAAAATAAATCAAAATCATTCGAGTCTTTGGTATATCTCGCTCTTCCTAAATCTATGATTAAGTATATATTCTTTTTAAGTGCAACGGGATAAATCGAGTCTACACCTTGGAATTGTGTAGAGAATTCGAGACTTGCTCGACATTTCCATTGCAACTATTTAAGCAGTATATTAGAAATCGAAGTAAGACAGTTTAGTGTAACAGTCTAGTTGAGATGTCGATAACGATTAACATGAAATATTGGATAATAATAAATTTTTCTTTTTTTTCACAAAAAAAATATGAGAAAACTGCAATGTTATATTAATAAAAAAATCCACTTGTCAAGTTTAACCCTTGTATTCGAGAATATTCAACGCCGTGTTCTAAACAAGTCTGTCTGGACCCTCCCCTCGACTCGTTAAACAAAATTGCATCAGCAAAATAAACATAAACAAAACACACACGACATAACGGCGCAATTGTGAGAGTGCACACACTTGTCCTTATTTCCATGAAAAATTTTATGAGCGCTTTTTTCAGATTGGGAGCATCGTATCTTTGATGCTACAGTTTTAAGGATATGTACTGAAGGCAGATGTATCTAGCAGTTTTGAGAGGTCATAAGTATCATAACGTTGTCTCATGTAATACTGCATGAAAGCAGTAGGATATCTCTAATGCATTAATTCTGACATACTTTTATTATTTAGTTTATAAATCTCAAGATCGTGTGCTTTAGTTATCAAGTATAGACCAATATGAGTTTTAATATTGCAAAGGGAGAGTATCCCTTACAACCGCAATAATATAGCTGCAAGTAACAAAATATCTATTTGTCAACATGGATTTATGAACTGCAGGTCTACTACGAGTTACTTGGCAGTTTTTAGTCAGTTTTTGTGTAATGCTTTAGATGCTCGGGAGCAGGTAGATGCGATATACAGGGTGAGTCAGTCAATGTTAATGTCATTAATTTTAACCACGTAGTCGGGAGGCCTAATAAAGGCAGAAAATCGAAACAAAAAATTTTTTACTCGACCTTTAAAAAAATAAACAAATCACCCTATAAAAATCAGTAACACGACGCTCCTGGTACGCTACGATGGCGCACCCGACGAAATTCTAATGTCACAGACTTGCCGTATTAACCATGGATGCCACATTTACATACATAATATCATCTAACACATCAGCGTGTTATTCAAATTTACCTCCATTTAGCACTCTGCATTTCCCGCATTTCTTCCCTCAAATTTGTAGATCATGCCACACATCGGAGGGGGGATTTAGAGAATACAAGCAGTAGTTTGTTTATTTCGGTCTAACCGTATTTGGCGTAAATTCACAACGCATAATTTTACAAATTCCGATTATGTGGAAATGGTAGTGTTATACGGAGAATGTTTACGAAATGCGACTGAATTTTATTAATAAAGTGCTATGGACGGATAAATAATACAGTTATAATTATGTGGGCTGTAAACAGGTTAGTATCATACTACTTAAAAACAATACATTTCTAGGCTAGATGTACGTAACTACAAATTGTACATTTGGTTATGTGTGCGGTTAATTGTACTTACGAGTAATACTAAAAATTCATATTTATTTGTAAAACGTAGTGCAAACGTAATATCAAAATTATTAAACTGTAATAGCCTAGCATTCGAAAACATTTATTTATTATCTACATTTGTTTTTATTAACAATTAAATCAATATTTAAGGAAAATTCATTCATGTATCTAGATTAAAAAATAGTTTTACTCCTTGTCGTTAAATAACAGTACACAAACTAGGTAATTAGTTTATTGACCTAATAAGGTCAAGGTCAAGATTAACTCTCGATTAGCGGCGTGCCATTTCGGCCTTGGACAGTTTTCTGTCGACAACACGATGGTTTTTTATTAAATACTTAGTATTTAAACACGAAACACTTTTCAGCTTCTCAATAATTTACCCATTGGGTATAGGTTTTTTATGTAATGTACGTAAATGGTTTATTACTCAGTTTATTATTAGACACGTTGGAGTTTTGTTGCAGTCATAACGGCTACATTTGCTCAGAGAAAAATCGACACGCGAGTGTACGGGTATCGTTTGATTGGGCCGTATTTTCTATGGGAAAACCTGAGTGGACCGCGTTACTTGCAATTTTTAATAGAATTATTTGATTATTATTATTATTTGATTTTATTGGGTATTAACATTTTAAATTATTATTGGCTGAAGTTGAACTGAGCAAGAAAAAATGATATTCTAAAATAGTCAGTACAACCGTTTATTTGTGATGTCTAAAACCTAGGTGAGTAGGTATAGAAAAATATTACAACTTGACAACGTTGCATCACGTCGATATCGAGTTGAACTGTCAGCTGTAACCGACCAAGGCTGTGACCGGTCAGTGACAGTCTGAAAAGGGGGTTTAAATAATGATTTGAAAATATTTTTTTTCGGCGTAAATATGCATTTAGATTTTTTTTTAATCACATATTCGCATTATACTCATTATTCCCTATCTCCTCTTAAAATTAATGACATTATGACTGACTCACCCTGTATACGGACTTCTCCAAGGTTTTTGACAAGATCAGTCACCATATACTTATTGGCAAACTTCCACGTTTAGGTTTTAACATTACTTACATAACCCTTCTAAAATCTTGTTTACATAATCGTCAACAATTTGTTTACTATAATGGCTTTTGTTCAAATACTTACTCAGCTACAAGTGGAGTCCCACAGGGTTCCAATCTGGGTCCTCTGCTTTGCTTAATATTTATAAATATATATGATAAGCTAAATTGTAATGTCTTAATGTTTGCTGACAACTTAAAGCTATATTCACCTATTTCTATAAACTATATATCCGACATTTTTTATGTAGCAAAATGTGAAATTCTAACTTTTAGCCGTATATTCAACAATATTCAGTATCCCTATAGTATTGATGGTACAGTCCTGGAACGTTATGAAACTCTTAGAGATTTAGGGATTTATTTTGACAGACAACTTACTTTTAATTATCACATTAACACAATTGTCAATTCAGAATTTCGTGCGCTCGGAATTATTATAAGAAATTATAAAAAAATTTTTAAAATACTTATATTTTAGTTTAGTTACAAGCAAACCTACCTATATCCATTATTCTCTAATTATTGAAAAAATCCAAGTCATTTTTAAAATGTTTAAGCTTTAGAATAAACGGCGTATATCCCATGAGAAGATGGAATTATCCTGAGTTTGCTGCACATAATTTAATTTCTTTGGAAAAACGTATAATTCAAGCCTCTGTTTTGTTTTTGCACAAACTCATAGCAAAATTGACACTGTTACTATCTTATTTAAATATTCTTGTTTCTAGAGTAAATTCTAGATATCACAATACTTTCTTGTGTGACAGAGCTCATACCAATCAATATTCTGTTAAAGGCATCAATTAATATGATATGCAATAATGCTAACAGGGTTTTAAGTATTTTTTCTGTGGATTCCTTTCAATAACCAATTGTTTTGATTTTAAGTGATTACAACCCTACTATTAAACGTACCTCCTTGTTCTTAAGACTTAAAATAATGGAGGTTTTTCTTCAATTGCAAAAATTATAATTTGAGGATCACTGAATAAAATATCTTAGTACTCCGTTACACAATTTCTTTCCACATTGTATGCCTAATGCGTAGATTGATGGTGTTATTATAGCGCAGTTCAATTAATCCTGATTCGTAGAGCTGGTTGTACCAGATTTTAAGGTCAGATGTGAAAAGTTCGCTGCCTGGGAGCGATCGAATGAGCTTGGGTCACGTTATCGAGAAGATTCAGTTCAACACTTGCATTACACTAAAAATTAGACATAGAGTATTTACAGTCACTTTATACACATCCTGCTCTTAGGTACTTACCCTAGCACTGCAATTGTACAGATAAAAGAGTGCCTATACTGTTAGAAAATGTTACTTGACGAATATCTATTAAAATACTGAACCATTTCTGTAGAAGGGGTGCAATTAAAGTTTTTTTTTAAGTTCAGTGTACTATTTTTATATTCCGACTAGTTTCGGCTTTTTTCAGTCATCTTCAGCGAACAAAATTATAGCTACAAACATATAAACACATTACAAACAAACTTATCCAATATACCAAAAATATAATATGCAAATTACTTAACTTGAAATAAGTGCGTCATGAAAAATGGAGTCAACAACGTAAACATTCTTTTGTAAAATCCTTATAGTTTCCCAGATGTTTTTAACTTTACATCGCTGGGCTTCTATATCCTGAGTATTGTACGCTGTATGCTCTCTTCCTCTCTCCACACGTTACCCAGGCGATTCCGAATACTGAAATCCAATTTTATTACTAACGTTTTTGCGTTAGTGTTTACATTAGTGTTTTCAAATGACAAATATGGCTTACGTGTATAACAACTTGGAGTAGATGGATACCGTTTTAATATATGATTAAGTAAGACAAACATATGCCAAATGCAGCTACTTTTACTGCGGTAGTGTAATGCGGGCGTGAGACGGAAAATTTGCAACTGAATAGTGAAAGAAATGGAGGTCCATGGCGTCCACGCCGTATTGCAGCAGCTGAGGAATACATTTTACAGTTTTGTTGAACAGAATACCCAAATAAGTACCAGGCAATTCACTCAATAAGTACAATTATATCAATGACTTACGAGTTCAAAACGGACAAGAACCAGAAACATTTGTGTTAGTTCGTAGGAACTGGGTAAGCTGGGTCCAACAGTTGTTATAACATCAGGTATGTTCAATTATGTTATTAATAAAAACCCCAAATTAATTAATAATACCAATAGCGACAAAAGCAGTTGAATTTGCTGATATAAAATAAATGTCAAAAATTTTTATTTTTGTTTCCTTGGGAAAGGTTTCCAGCGCCGTGCAGAAGTATATTTTAAAATCATTTTCGAACTGCCCTTTTTGATTTTTTTTACAGAATTGTATTTGTAAGTCTCTGTACATCCAAAAAGTTTTTGTGGATAAGTTCTGAGTCACCTGTATATATTCAGCCTACTTACAGTTAAAAAAACAAGCATATTACAAAACGCCTAAAATTGTGTAATTTTCGCATATTATAATATATCTGATTTTGCAATAAGCGAACATATATATAAAACTTACGAAGACTCTCCTGAAAAATTAGTAAAATTGAGATACTTCCCTATAAAGAGGGGGGCGATATGATTAAATAGAATTATTATAATAACCATGATTGAAATGTCCTGAATGTAACAAAAAGAAATATCCATTGTACAGTTATTAAATATTCATCTAATGCCCCTTTCACAGGACTTCGTGTAGGCGCAAACTTTTGATGATATTTCTTCGCAGTTAAATTAGGCTATATAACTTCACAAATTACCCTAACTTTGCATAAAATCCATTTGGATAATAGAATCGGATGGGATTATCCCAGCTATCTAACTTTTCTTTATTCTACGAGACTCAAAATAAGTTTTTATATTTCTTTCGCCAAATGATCACGAGCAGAGAGCCAAAAGTTATTAAAAAACTCGTAAACTTTGTCAGCTCAAGGATATTTATCGACCTTGAAGGGGGTTTCAGCGTTATTCTGATGTTTCAGTAATATGAAATTACTGGAGATAAAAATAAATGTATACTTGTTATCATATATTGTCGCCCAATGTGCAAAGAGGCGTAAGCGCCATAAGCTTTACATGTATAAAAGAAACGTTATCACATATACACATGATTCTTATATATTGTAGTTACTAACTACTACATTTTAATTTGGAAAATATCTAAGTTTTCACATAACACTAAGCCTTTTTCGCCTGTATTGTTTTGTCTATTTTTTTAATTAAGAAATTATAAACAAAAATAGTAATTAAATTTTTAACATGGTAAATTTGAAAGTTATATGAAGAACGAATATTATGCAGGGTCTATGACTAAGTACAAAAATTTTAACCACGTACTCAGGAAGGCCTAAAAGACATTGAAAACTGTTCTAGAATTTTAGCCCGATATTTAAAAACTGGAGCAAGATACTCTATTCCTGCGGAAAGTCGGCGCCTATAAAAAGCATCAACTGACATGGCTTAGGTCCATAAAGGTTACATGTGTCACCAATATCTACTACCATGCGGTCGTTTTTTTCAGCATTTATAAAATCAGAAACGAAAAAAATTAACATTCTTATTAGTAATAATACCTGATATATAGTGATGTTAAAGTTAATCCAGTTAGCTCCACTATTTTGCATTCGTTATTCATTATTTCGTTACAAACTGGCAAAACTACAACATTTTCATTCATTATAACTACTTACTTCCGATATTACACACTTCCTGTAGGTACAGCTAGATAAAATACCTATTTATTGTAACAAAATCGAACGAAAGGAATAGATAATAGAAAACTTTTAATGTACCCACGGCAGTCTTGTCCCATAACCTAGAAAACCAAACCGGCGAACTATATTGTGGGAAAGTATCTACATCCACCACAAATTTCTTATTGATAACTATAAAACGTTTAAAAATTAAAAAAGACACTAAAAACTGAAGAAGAATACAAAACTACAACGTAAACACATGGTAAACACAGGAATTAAATTATGACTTGACTGGAAATTTTACGGTCGTGTTGCTAGTTGCCTACGTTACCTACCCTAATTCTGTAAACGTGTGGCGGACAAGTCGCATAGGATTTAATATAATTTCGAAAAACATTTTTCGCTTTATAAATAAGTTTGAACTTTTTTGAAGGGTGATTCCTTTAATTCTTAATTTTCTATCCTCTCCTAAAATATTTGTTCTTAGTCATAGTTAACCCTGTATAGAGTAGTTCATAAGTAATAGTCCATGGAGACATACTACATTTTCACTTCAAAATACAGGGTGTTTCTTAAGTAGAGGTCAAAAATTCAGGGCCATATGCTGTAGCCAAAAATAAAGTTGTTTTGTTATATACACATGCATTGTTCAGCTAGAACATATCAAAAGTAAAAACATAATAAGTTTTTAATTTTTAATTTCTAAACCACGACAGATAATTTAACCAAATTCGGTGTGCATATTTAGTATGATAGTAGGTATGAAACAAAAAATTACCGGCTTTAGGAACTTACCAGTGACGGATGTATGAGCGTTCGGTCATTATTTGATAAAAAAATATATTACCCTGTGTTCCAGAAAGATCCAATTCCTGGAAGAGTGCCTGTAGCGCGTGTCTACTCACCAGTCTGGTGAATAGAGTAGAAGAGGGGATACGCTCTCTACGTAAATAAACGAGATCAGTAGTGCTGTTTTATTTATTGCGATAGTGTCCCTTTTATTAGTAAAACAGTCACCCCTGTTAGTTAATTTTAGCTCGCATTACCTTTGCGTGATTTTCCAGCTAAATATACCACGAAAATCGTTATCTCACGTTTATAGTAGGCCAATTAAATTAGCGGAAGCACCGGCCTGGCTGGTATTGATCTGGTCCGCATTCATCTAAACCCGTGAAAACCATTTGATGCAATGTGCATAAATGAGAATTTATATAACACGTGTACACTGAGTCAGAGAAACTAAACCATCAAACTAAAAGATATACAGGGTAACATGGAAAATTAAAGTAAATTGAAATAAAAATTTATGTGTAATTGTAAGCAAATATGGGGTGAGATAGCGAATGCAGTAATGACAAAATGGGAGGTTTTTAGGCTTTTACAGCTGGTGCTATTAATTGATATACAGGGTCTCCCAATGAAAACTTGTTGGAACGACCCCACTTAAGGCAAATTATTTGAAAGTCCCTTTCATTGCGAATACAGTGATGCATCGTTTTTAGAAATCGGTTGAGATTTAACAGAATTATTGGTTGAAAACGAAAAGTTGACAAACCACATTACTTATTTTTATTGATGTGTCGACCAAAACAAAAGCACAAACAAAAAAGTCACAAATAAAAAAGCTGAAGCAAATAATGGACAAGATTTATTTGAAAAATAAATTACCCCCGCTAACTTGCATACAATAATACAGTCTGTTCAAGTATTAACCAGCACTTTTCTACAATTCTCTGACGTAGCACTTCTAGTGTTTCAGGTTGTGTGGCATACACGTAATGTTAAATGGCTCTACAGGAAACAGTCCAAAGGGAATATATCCGGAGATCTTGGTGGCCATTCGACGGAACCTCTTCTGGCAATCCAATGCCCCGGGAATTGGTCATCTAAAAATTGGCGCACCATCTTGTTGGAAAGTTATTTCAGTTTCTGTTAAATTGTCGCCACTTTCTAAAATCTCTGTTATCTTAGGATAAATTGTACCTTCCAACAATTCCATTGAGATTACCTTGAATGACAAATGGTCCAACAAGATGATCCCCCAAAATTCCTGTCCAAACATTCAATTTTGAGGAGTCTGACTATGAAATTCCTTGATTAAATGAGTACCTATTAGTATCACTCCAATAACGAAAACTGCGTCTATTCACTTCGCCATTCAATATAAATGTCCATTCGTCGGATAAACATGTATTGTAGAGAAGATTATAGTTCAGTAGAAGTTGTTCACTAAAATATTCGCAAAATTGGTTACGGCGATCAAAGTCATCTTCATGTAACTCTTGAACTAGCATTATCTTCAATGGATGAAACTTGTATTTTTTCAAAAATCGATAAACACTGGAATGGAATAGGCCAGAAGCTTGAGACACAGCTTTCACACACAACTACTTCATCTTGAACCGGGCCAATTACTTCACGTTTGTTGTTTAAAAGCGAACCCGTTGCAACAAACTTGTCCATCAGTTGTTTAACGTACCGGTGGCTTACATTTTGTCCTGGATAATTTATATTAAAAATTCGTGCTGTAGATTTAGCCCAACCATAATTTTGATAATAAATAGAAACAATTTCTACCCTTTCCGCGATAGAATAATTTCGAAAACAAGTTTACAATTGGTTTTCACAAAATTCCGATTTCCCCAAAAACCGTTAGTTTTTCGAAAAATATGTAATAATAAAAAAAGTTTTAAAATGAAATATCCTGCAATACTGGTAAAACTAATTAATAATTGGTATACTGATAAAAAATATCGATATCATTTTAAGAAAGCTGGGCCCTTATTTGGTCTTCCAATAAATTTATGTTTTTACTAATTAAAGATAACAATAAACGCAAATCATATACCAAATTTGGTTGCTCTATGTTAAGGGATTGCCAAAATATTATTGTTTTTCAAAATTTAACACTCATCTTCAGAGGTCGATATCTCTGCAACGGTACATCCCAGAAAAAAATTACATAACAAAGCGGCATATTTTAAGATCCCTACACGTGCCTTCTCTGTGTCGGTAGAGTTATGAAACACCCTGTATATTGATTTCGGATCCTGTTATTGGTCTTTTCTTTTCCTTTATTCCGTTCTTCAAGATAGCAACCGGCAGCATTGGGTAAGTCTCATATTTTGTCTCTCACATGATAAAAGAGAGGATAATTTTAACCCAAAAAATACAGTCCACTTAATTTTGGAAATTAATGCCAAACTAAATATGAATATTTATTTTAACTGAAGTATCATGTTTAAAAAAATAATCCCCTTCACCTAGATTTACCCTGTATTTCCAATTAGGTTGGGAATAGATTATTTACTTTTAAAATACATAAATACATATTCTACTAATCAGCAATTCAATTTACACGTACGAATACAGGGTATAGGGTAAAAAACGTGTTACATTTACTCACGTGTTTATAATACCTGTTTTCCACCCGAGAGACCTGTCACATTCCATCTGTGAACTGAAACTTGCTAAATATATTATTCAAGTACGACAGGAGAAAATGGAAGGAAATTTGGAATTATAATGTCGCTACCATTAAGAACGAGGGGAGATTTATTAATATTATGTTTATCGGATATAGCATATTTTACATGGCACTGAAATGGATACACATAGTTGTTCTAATTTAATGTATCAGGTTGAACCAATTAAAAAATGTTTAACAATAACTAAAAAGAATAATTTAAAAAATATGTATAAAGCGGTCACGTGAAATTTTAACCCTATCCCAAGCCTTTTTCTTCGAAATTACTTGAAATACGAAAAAAAAAGGATGAATTATAAGAGCAAATATATATTATACAGTGAGTTCGGAATATGAGGGCCTATTTTGCTGTATAATAAATAGTACCTACCAAACGAAATATAATTAGCACACACACAGAGGCTTGACCAGATTCATCATAAATAAACATGCCATGGTCATGGCTACTGTAATCAGCTATACTTGTAGAGAGGATTAGCACCCTCTCTGCAGCTATGATAGGATTCAGAGGCGTATTTAACAAAACTGTCGAAAGTTAGACTTAGTTGTCTCCTTATTTTTTTAGATGTGAAACTGAAGAAGGGGCGATATTTACATCCCCCTACCTCTAACAAGACATTCTAAATACGCCACTGGTAGGATAGAAGAACGTTGGTTTGGGTAAATTTGGGAGATTGATATCTTCTCTCATTTTGCTCATCATACTCTAAATGGTGGTTAGAGTCTACTAACATGTCGTTCCTAGGCGCATATGCAGTCTACTTAACAATAATATGCCGCTCCCTCTCCTGCACAAGTCTTCGACTTATGGGCTAACTCTTACGATTAGAGTAAAGGGGTATAGATATATACTATTATGATGCTTTCAATCGTGTCACCGCTCTTATCTTTCGGTAGCTTCAGTGGTGACTCCACAAAAGATTCGCTGCGACTGAAAGCGTTTGGGAACTCGTTATCGGTCTTATAACGTCGGTGTTGCTGCGCCGGCCTCCATGCCTGCGTAGGGGGATAGTAGGCGGAGCCTCGTGTTTGACACCGGTACTGACACACATACCACCACCATTACAGCTTACCAATCGCGTTGGCGCCTTACTATTCTTCGCCATCGATGACGTAATTCATACAGTCTCCTCCCTTTTATTTGAAATGATCTGCGTGTATGTCGTACAGATGTTGTTACCTCATCATTCGCTTGTAGTAAATTAAATAACATTGCGGGCCGTGAACACCATCAAACAATTAATATACAGGATATTACATTTGAAGCTACATAAGTTAAGAAGTTAGATATATATGTATCAATTGTTTTCCTGACATCTGTACCACAGTTTATACAATTCGTCGAGTGAAGGTTCCAGAGGGTGTGGCTAAATCGCGGCTAAATGCGCAATGAACACCAATGAAATTCATTTGTACACGACGAAGTGGGAGAAAATCTATTTCTTGACAAATCACCGTGCCCCTTGAGCGCGTGCGCGGCTAAATGCGCAGTCGTCTTGAAATCTGGGACCTCGACATCAAAGGAGTCGACGTGAAGACGACAGACTGTATAATAGACTGTGTCTGTACTAAAAGCTTCATATAAATCTTACCTCGAACGATTACAAAAAAGGAGAGGTAGTTGTTTACGCGTGATCACTCTGTTAGGGTGTAGTTAGGTTTCTAATATAATAATTTTGAAAGTAAATAAAAAGAAAACATTCCTTCTTAGAGGCCATTGGACTAAATTTGTTTGATTGTTATATTAAATCAATTTGTTTTATTATATTTCAGTTTACTTTATTAAGCATTAGCTGGACTATTACGTCCGGTCAGCATTATCCCCTTAAAAAAAGGTACAAGGTTTTCTTTATAAGCTAAAAAACATATTTTCCTAAGGTTAACAAATCGAATACTAGGTGACAGCAAAATAATGCCTCATAACAGAGCAAACAATATCTTTATGTACGAGCACTCTGACAAGAAAGAAAATGGGAGTCGGCTGATATACGACCCTCTGTAAGGAAACTCAAATTTTCCTATCAGCAAAACGAGATGCTTGCCTAAAGTTATTACCAATTTTACGAGACGTTCTCCCCCAGAATGACTGAGAAGTCAACGCCCACTTCCGAGGAAAAAGGAAAAGGAAAGTTAAAACAGCGCAACATAAAACATTGCTTGAAGGGGACGAAGATCTAATAAAAAATATATAAGATTTGTCCTCCATATTTTTTGCAATGGAAAACTGTTATGTGTACTTCGGTTTTATTGCAATCAGAAGTGGTCTACATGGTGGTCACCTTTATGACACCCTTGCAGGAAGCTCGGAAATGGTAACGTATACAGGGTGATTCACTCGTCATGTCATGTCAATTTTAACCACGTATTCGCAAGGCCTAATAAAGATAGGAAATCGAAAAAAAATTACTTTTTACTTTTCAAATTATAAGCATAACAATCGGTAATACGGCGCTCCTGGTAAGCTACAAATTTTCAGATGACGCGTTCGAGCGTTGAAGCGAAACCCAGGATGGCCAAGTGAAAACGAAACGCAGCCATTTTCAGGAACTGCGTCAAGATTGTAGAAAAACGCTCAGACCCGTCGATTTTAGATTAAAGGGGGAAATTTTTTGCTGCTATTTTTGACGCCGCCACTTTCACCCTCCAAGCAGGGGTAAGCATCACCCCAAAATATTTAAATGGCATTGGGTGTTGAGTAATATTTATTTTGAAAGCCCTTGCAATTATCTTTACAACAGACTTATAATTTTATAATTCCGTCCAATACTTTGAAAAAATTTACATTTTAAAATTTAAATTATGTTCAGTTGCTTACTTACTACTTAATTGATTAAATGTTCAAACTGATGACCGCCCTCTTCCATACCAAAATAAAGATTTTGTTCGCACATTCGGAAGCATTTCCGGAGTGATTCGACGGTATTCGTTGACGATTCTTTGACGCAAATCTTGCAGCGACGCTGGCTGTGTTTTACAGATTTTACTTTTTAGGTATGCCCACAAAAAAAATCAAGGGACGATAAATCTGGTGATCGTGGAGGCCACTCAATACTGGCTCTTCTCCCAATCCAATTCCGTAGAAAACGTTGGTCCAAATACTGACGGACAATTAACGCATAATGCGGAGGAGCACCGTCCTGTTAAAAAATCAAATGATCTTCACATACTCTGGAACATTTTTAATAATATCAGTCAAAGCAGGGTCAATAGCGTCTTCCAATAATTGCAAACACAATTGGCCAGTCAAATTACCAGGTATAAGCACCAGCCGGTCATCGAAAATTCCAGCCCATACATTCAATTAATGAACTTGTCTCAAAACTGCAACATCACTAGCTTCATTAACTATAGGTTTTTCAATTACTACTACTACTTACTAATTGTTTGTACATAAGTAAAGAGAATTGTAAGAACTTTCAAAATAAACATTACTCAACCCCCCCAATGTCATTTAAATATTTTGGGGTAATGCTTACCCTTGCTTGGGGGTGAAAATGGCGGAGTCAAAAATATCAGCAAAGAATGTCCCCTGTTAATCTAGAATCGACGGGTCTGAGCGTTTTTCTACAATCAGTTCCTGAAAATGGCTCTGTTTCGTTTTCATTTGGCCGCCCTGTATATAAAATCACAATGTTTATTAAAGTTCAACACTGAAGTGATACGTCTTTTTTCTAATGATGAACTTCTAGTACGTATGCAATGTAAAATGTCATTTTGTATATTTTTTGAGATGCCTTTAAAAAATGTTTCATTTTAAGGTATTCGTTAAGCGTTTTGTCAAGTTCTAATGTAAAATTCACTAATCCGCAAAAAATACCAGGATTTTGACAATTTTCGGGTTCATCATACCCGTAATGTAGGTTCAAAAGCTCCTCAAAATTTGATACAGTAGATGAATTAGTTTGGATGCCGAGTATTAACAGAATGTATCTGATTTCTACAGGCAAACTGAATGTTATTAGTACAGATATAGATGCACATCTCGTATAAGAACACCGATGGCAATTTTAAAACATTATAACGGACAAAAACTTCTCTACAAGACTACTACACCTAATTACACGTTTCTGTGCAACAAAAACATCATTTAAATGGAAGGATGATCCCCAGAAACAGACACCGTACCGCAAACGAGACTCAACCTGAGCATAGTACAGTTTTATGAATAGGTCTGTATTCAGAACCTATCTGATATTCTTACCTACGAAATTGATCACTTGTTAGAGACTCATCGAGAGTGAGACCTATAAATTTTACGACACTTGCATTATTAATATATGTTTTGTTTACATTGACATTGATGCTACTACATTTTTTTGTCCGCTATGGAATTTAATAACCTGAGTCTTGTCACTGTTAAGAAACAATAAATTTTGATCAAACCAATTGCTCATATTAGATATTACAGTAGGTACTACAAGCCTCGGCAGGACGTTTATCTGAACAGTCTGAAATAACCACCGATGTATCATCGGCATAAAAGGTAAAAGATGCCGATCCAGACAACCTATCTAGATCGTTAATATATAATAGAAACACAATAGGGCCCAACACTGATCCTTGAGGCACTCCAATATTAACAATCTTGTCGCGGAGGTCACATTATCAATAGCAATATATTGGTCATGATTTTGCATATGTAACATAATGTGATGTAAAACACCTAACCTCAAAAAAGATATATCAGAAAATTTCACTGGGAAACGCTGTAGTTAGCGACCTCTGGTAGATGGCCAATAACTACCGACACTGGCGTAGTTAATACACTCAAGTCTGTAGAAAAAATCTTATTTTTTATGTTCTATCAGCTCCAGGCTTTTTCCAAAACACTATTACTTCTTTTTGTACATGTGTATTAGAAAACATTCTTCATTTTGGTGATTAGTCAATTTTTCTCATTAAAAATAATGTATTAATAAAAGTGACACTCTTTTGCGGTTCATAATGTCATCCTTTATACTGATGTCAATGCCTCTGAAAGCATATATTAACCACATTCTACATGATATAGATATCTATCTATAGATACACAAACATCCATCAACCATTATATAGCAATCTTAATTATCACATCCTTTGAATAGACGTTAATGTGAGTTACATGTATGGATAATTTCACAAAATTACTTTGCTCCCTAGTAATTAATTCTTGTTTACGTACTTTAATACGAGCCAAGTCCCTCCTTCGTAATTTGACAACAATATTCGATGTTAAAGCGACAAGAAGAAACAGAAGTCAGTGACTTTTGCGACAGAAGGAGCGGAGTATTATAAGTGAATAGCATTATAATCTTGTTTCTCTGGTTTTCATGGTATAGAGTGTTTAATAAATCGATTGTTACACGTATATTAAAGTCGTTTTAGTATTTTACTATTGTTTAATTGAATAATCTTAGAAATTGTAAAGTTGTGCAGAGATTATACAGAGTATCTGTAATATGAGTATCAATATTCAAAAGGCGTCTATATATATCCAAATGTGACAAAAAAAATCTTAGGAAAAACATATCTGAAAATAAAAATACAACTACTGTTATGAAATTGCAAACTACAGAACAACGTAATTTGTTGGTAATCTATTTTTTTTTTTGTTTTTGTATAAGTATTAGTGAGGTAAACAATGGACACTTTTGTAAAAATTTATGAAACATTACGTGCGTCAACACTACAACCATTACCTTTCCTATAGCTGTTAACCTCAAGTTAGTTTGGTTGTGGAACGTACATGCGTTTCTTTATTCTTTGATGGCCGATCCTAGCGTTTTTGCCGCAGTAGGCAAACCTAAATAATGCCGCTCCCAAGCTTCAAAAAACTTTAAATTAAAAAAAAACAGACACTATTGTTACCTAATATAAATTAATTATTTATTGTCTAATATTCAATGGAATGCCCTCGAGTAAGTCATTCAAATAGTTTTTAAGAAATTTTCTATAAATATTTGCGTGCATGCGATTATTAAGTTCTTGCAACTCCAATAAATGGTCACTGAAAATTCCTCCCTAAATATTGCTAGAAAATCGGTGCTGGAATTTTCTACTTCTTCAAAATTTGTAATGCCGTCTGTCCATAAAACAGCCACTGGCCAAAACGTAAACGTTGCATGACATCTCCAGGATGAACAGCTTGAATTCTTGATGATTTAGGGTTCTTCTATTACAAGAGCCATATATGTAAACTGTCAGTGACTTACTGTTTAGTAAAATCACCAATATAAAAAATGTAGAAACGTTAAAAAATGTAAATATATTTTCAAACCATAATTTACTAAATTTAACAAAGAATAACTTAATGATAGCAACAGCTTTGATTTGTTGGGTATTTAATTATCGGTCAATAGTCGCGCGGTTTAAAGCGTCAGTACTTGAATCGAGGTGACTAGATCGCTGTGGGTTCGACCCCCGCAGTCGGTAGACCGTATATAAGCTATATTCGTGAAGAGCATTGGCACCCTCTCTGCGGGTATGGTAGGGTGGAAGAATGTCGGTTTGGGTTAATGTGAGAGATTGATACCGGTTGACGTTTGACTACCCCCCTAATTAATGAGGTTTTCCAGGTTTCCCTCATTCCTGCACTGAATGGTGGTTAGGGCCTACCAACGGAAGTCGTTTCTGGGCGCAAATGCGGCCTGCTGAATAATTATATGCCGCCCCCTCTCCTGCACAAATCTTCGACTTCTGGGCTAATCTTCGTGATTATAATGAGGGGTGGACATATTATTATTATTATTAATTATTTACTTATGTGCATATTGTCGTCAAAAGTTGATTTACTCCAAAATGGGGCTATTTACTGAAATTATGTACAAATATTTTATAGTAAAGAAATGGCTTAATCCAAAAACAAATTGTTTTAATATTAGTCAGTGACCCACATAGCTTTTTAACAATAGGTTCACCATGGTGATGATTTCATTTTCTTAAATTTCAACACCTGTCATCTTTGTAAGGAGGCATTATATTAGAACAAACATTTATTTGAATAAAAACTTTGTTTTGTTGAGATGAATCTTGAGTTCAATGTTTTACACCCACTTCTGAGTTCTGACTCAGCTGTATATCAGTTCAATATATTGGAAAAACTTTTTGTCAAACACATTTCTTAATAATTTTGTAATTCCACGTTTTCCAAGTTGTCCAAATTGCCACAAATTCTCTATAACGCGGTTTGCTAAACAGAGCAGAACTTCAAAGTGTGTTTCTTGAAGTTTAACAAGATTAGGAGTAACAGATATGAGGTGAACGATGAAACAAAAATAAAAGTACACTTTTAGCACAAGCAGGGGTGTAATTAGAGGGAGAATAAGACTCTTGTCTTGCAACAAAGACGGAAAGTTCTTAGGAATAAAACAACACTCTCAGTCAAGTATAGGGTGTCCCAAAATAAATCAAATAAAGTTAACAGTTTAATAGTTAGTAGTATGGTGGCATTTCTGATCAAACGGAAGTTAAGAAAGACCTATTTTCTGAATATAAATGTTTCATTTATTTATTGAGAAATCTTCAGAACTTTTAAATACTTACTTGGAGTTCTAGTTTGCTTGGACCATCAATTATATTTTTTCCAGAAACGTACCCAATTTTTTTCCTGTTAAAAAGCTCTCATTTTTCTAATAAACTTCTATTAGAAACATTTTTCCGCACTATTTTCCATTTAAAAGTTAAAGCGATATCACCCTAAAGATTATCAAAAGAAATACCACATTAGTGGTGGAAGGATCAAGTAGTCGTTGAAAAATAATTGAATGGTCGTTGTTTAAAGTGCATAAATGTCACAAAACACTTGTCATCACTCAATACGAACGTAAACCCACATTGTAAATTCAGGCCAAAACCAAGACCATTTTGGAGTAAATGTATGGTACGGCATCATTGTAATTGGGCCTCATTTTTTTTAATATACATTGAACAGCGTGAGTTACCTAAATTCTTACAAGAAAAACTTCTTCCACACTGAAAAATGTGCCTTTGCAGCTAAGAAGAAACCTATGGTTTCAGCTCGACGGAGCTCCACCCCAGAAGGCCAGGATTGTGTAGCAATATTTAGATAACACTTTCCCAGAAAGATGGATTGGGATTAATGGACCTATTCAGTGGTCCGGAAAGTTACCAGATCTAACACCCCTCGATTTTTTTATGAGTAGTTTTAATAAATAAGGTTTACAAAACACCTACGCGATATATTAATCATTTGAAAGAAAAAATCACAAACGCTTGTAATAAGTAAAACGACGAAATGTTAATAAACGCAGTCCACACAGAAGTCAGGCGAAGATTGGATATGTGTCTCAAAATTAGATGAGGTCATATAGAGAATAGATATGTATGTAGTATGAGGGCGTTTGCCTCATTTTTTTGTTTAGTTATTGTTATCATCACTTTTGTTTTAACTGTATTAAATAATTATAGAGTTAAATCCTTTTATTTATTCTTAATGGCATTTAAGCATTTTAAACAACAAACATTCAATTATTTTCCACAGCTAATGTGATTTTAGGTGGTATTTCTTTTAAGACTTTTTAGTACGACATTGCTTACAACTTTTAAACGGGAATTAATACATAAAAATTTCTCTAATAAAAGTTTATTATAAAAAAGAGCTTCTTAACAGGAAAAAAATGTGGGTATGTTTCTGGCAAATTCCAAAGATTTTCGATTGAAAATGGAGATTACCTCATCCCATTTAACACCACGTGTCCCAAATTTAAAAAAAATTTGGGACACCCTATACATTAAGGAACATAGGTTACATTGTTAATGTAATTTTATATAGAGATGATGAAGTTACATTTGATCTTCCCATTTTTTAATATAAAATCTACCAGTCTAGTTTTATTAATGTGTTCTTTGTTTTATTCTATTTTTACTACGTATGCCTTTTTTAACTTTAACTTACAACTTTTGTCAACGCAACAAAACGTTGCACGACATCAAAACATCGCTTAAACAATATGTTGCAAACCATGTATTTAATAAATAATAATAGATAAATCTGTTAACATTGGGTCGTATGATATGGAAAGGGTTATTATATGTAGCCGATGTCACTTTAGACTGCAAAAAATATATAAATTAAAAATGTTACGTTATATGCTTATTTATCAGGCGCTATTTAAGTCACCCTGTATGTTAAGAGAGTGTACCTTCTGTACCTTTGCAGCGTGGGTTCAAAAATCAGAAAATACGTGGGAGATGTTAAGGCTGGCATTTACGGAAAACTTTCTAAGAAGCAAACCAAGAGTCTGCACGTGTATTTCCTATTTGAACAACGAAACAGTTGCCATAAAATTTTACTGAAACACCTCAGGCCACTTTGGTATTCCCACCCACACAGTAAGTTGATGATCAGAAGAGGATATTCTACTCCATTGTGTTTAAAAGCATAATCCTTTCAAGAGACGTTGTATTTGCCTCCCTCAGATATTTTACTCAGTTGTATTAAATTAAACATTCTTTAAAAAAATCGAAAAAAAACTGTCAATAAAGAATCTTCATTAGGATTAACTACTCAAGATTGAAATACTGATATTTAGTTACCGTCTCCTTCAAAATAAAAAAAATTAATCCCAGGGGAAAACCTGAAATGCGTGAAGACAGTGTAATATAAGACGATCCAGCTTGGGGCACACCCCCTGAAAACTTGACCTTTGCGGTGGCTTCTCGACATCCCCAATCGCAGGAGCGCAATTAGAGTTTTGTAGGGCAGCAAGAACCGGAAGTGGAGCGCAGTGTGTCCGCCGTCCGGTTATTCTGCAAGAGGATGCACTCAGAGCCGCGCTTCTGACGTCAGAAGCCCTCTCCTAAATGTCAAAGTTCGGCGCGAGAATCGATAAAGCGCCAGCACGACACCCGGGCCTCTTGGATGTACTGCGCCGCTGTTTCCTACAATAAAATATAAAAGTTCCTTCTGCTACGTCTTCTGGTACAAGATGTTCAATTCGTATAATCAATATTTTCACGACATCTGCAATTTTCCGACCTAAACTTCCACATAACCTGTATCACTTATGCTATGAGATACTTCATGAAGGATAAATCAAAGAACAATTTTCTTTAGAATCTCTCAATCAACGTCAGCCTACATCTCTGTGGCTGAAACTTCTGAAGCAAAGAAATTACTACATCTACAAGTTTCTGATCTAAACTTCTAAAAAAACTCGTGGACTGGTTTTAGAGGCACATTTTGATTGGTTCTCTAGTTTTATTAGAGAAAGGCATATGTCAGTTATGGTCAAATAATGTAAATCGGATTTGCATTCTGTTGACTCAGTCGTTCCACAGGGTCAGGGTTCTGTGTTGGGCCCGTTACTGTTTTTTTTTTACTTTTAGCTAACAATCTGGGTGCTAACAAAATCATTCGTTATGCCGATGATACGTCCTTAGCGGTTTCAGCATGGCCCCTTGACGAACTCACTTGTCAATGTGTCAAACCTTACTTCAGTGCTTTATAAATTGGTGTCATATTAATGGCCGTATTGATAAAATTGAGTTTATTTATTTTAACCGTCATAGTAATTTGAATCCTGATGTGCTGGTCTTGTCTTTTCAAAGTCATGTAGTTAAATGCAAAGATTCTGTGAAATTTCTTGGCTTACATAAGGATAGTCATTTAAGGTGGACGAACCCAAGTGATTTTTTTAAGTAAAAAATTAAATGCATCTTAATATGTATCTTTATAGCACCGAAACGTATTATTCGTATAATCTTTAATATTAAACCCGACTCATCTTGTAGACCTTTAATCTTAAATTATAAGATACTTATTCTTGTGTTTACATTTTAAATTGTATTTTATTTGTTAAAAGTTACATCCATAAATTTAATACATTATTTTTATATATTTTCAGGTATTAACAATATTGTGTGAAACTAACTACTCAGTGGACAAAAGCCAACCTGCGTTGAATTACACCCACAATATCTACCCATATATTCCTTATTATTAGCTTTTGTAACATTTTTTACTGTTTAAGAAAGGTATTTTAAGCTAATATGTATCAAATCTCCTACAATTCCAATCAATGAAGTCATATGTATGTTCTCTGATACCAAACATCTAGGTATGCTAATGAACATCCACAGACAAAACTCTATTCAATAATTATCTAAAGAATTTAATATATTTACTAACCTCTGGAGTGGGAACTCGAAATTCAACCAAAATAGATGAGATCTCACTTATTTCTGCATTTTATTAGGATTGCTTCATCAGGTGGCCTCCTTTAACTTGAGTCAAATATCTAACTATAAAGATGATTATACCAATAAATTAAAATTATTTGAAATTGAATGTCAAAATGAAATATCGACAACGTCAAACTGATTAACTGTCAATGAATATCATAACAACCTACTAAAATAAATAAAAATTAATTAAAAAATTTTACCTTTTATGTATAGTTTTTTCATATATTTTCAGGTATTAACAATATTGTGTGAAACTAACTACTCAGTGGACAAAAGCCCCAACCTGCGTTGAATTACACCCACAATATCTACCTATATATTCCTTATTATTAGCTTTTGTAACATTTTTTACTGTTTAAGAAAGGTATTTTAAGCTAATATGTATCAAATCTCCTACAATTCCTATCAATGAAGTCATATGTATGTTCTCTGATACATTATCATACCATCATACCTATGGAACACGTGATACACTTGGCATAGCAGTTCACAGAACCGCAAAGTATGAATTGTCGCCAGCATACTAGAGTCTCAAATTATTTAACAATCTTCCAAAAGCCCTTAAATATCTAAATAACTTAAAATTGTTTAAGTCTAAGCTGACATCTTTACTACTGGAGAATACATATCCATGGAGAATAAATATCCAGAACTAGTAGAATGCTTCAAATTTCTGACACACTTATGTCCTTGATCAAACAAGTGCATATTTATTACAGGAAAAATCTGGCTGCGCTGATAAATATTCTTAAAATATAAGCATTATCTAAAATCTGATTTACAGCTCGGCAAAATCCCGACGAAAACACATTTCCTCATAAATCCGAAGTTACACAATCATTTGAGCAGCAATTTTGCTCCCCGTGGAATCCGCTTCATACAGGTGTAACGCGGAATAAAATGGTAAATATGAAATGCAATTGCGACGGTGTTACTGCGCTTTAAGAGTGTAGTATGCAAAAATGAGAAATATTCCCATCACACGCTAATGGGTACTCGGCATGCGAGGGCTTAAGGCCGTTGTTTGCCGAAGGGGCAATTTTCTGATATTAGCTCGTACGAAATAAAATATTGCATAGATTAGGCTCACTGACGTCCTTTTTTAAAAATTATGAATTAAACAATTTTAGATGATATAACAATGTATTTTAAGCAAAATGTGGCACGTAATTTACTTCATTTTGAATATACAGGGAGATTCATTAAAAGTGGGACAGATAACGGGTCGCTGACTCCAAAATAGAGTGATTAACTCAAATATGCCTTATTTGAATGTTGCTCATTTTCGTTCTACAGGATGTGAAAGCTAAAATTTTATCATTCGATATTTCTAAATTTTGAGGGCAAAAAATTCAAATTTATTTTTAATTTCGACGTCATTAGTACTTATGATAACATCGTGCTTCTATTAAGTGGTAGAACTTTTTTACGGTTTAGTGTATCCATCTGACTATTAAAGCAATTGATTCTGCTATCTTTTTAAATAGAGAAGGTATTGTTGAAGTCGTTAGGAGTAACCGTTTGAGAAATAATTCTATTTGAAATGCTCAGTGCACCGAGTAAAGACTGTTTTCGTTTTTCGCCTTTTCCGCTGAAAATACAGCAAAATATTACTTGAAAGAGTTACTCAAATGGTAAATTAAGGCGATGTGCAAAATTTTACGAGTAAATTTTCAAGTTTCCGTCACTTTCTGATACAAATATGCATGAACTACGAAACGCAAAAATATTTTAAATAAACTATTACTTGATAACGCATTTTAAAGAAAATTGTAAGAATAATTATTTGTTCAAAATAATAAAAACTTGACAGACAGTGACATACTATTTTCATTGTAAATGAAAGAAGATTAGAATAGGGTTTCAACATACAGCAAAATATTACTTGAAAAAAGCTTATCACACAGCTAAATAAAAATTGTAAATACATCTTGAACTATTCGTATTACAGAAAAATCTATGATAATTAATTTTTACAAAATTGTTACTGTAAAAAAAGTTCATACCTAAACTTTTAAAAAAAAACTACTGATATGGAAATTTCTAATTTTATACACAGATTTTAAAAAATTTAATGCTTCTCATATAAATTTAGAGAATGTAAAAATTTTTTTAGTTTTATTAAAAACACGCTGAGAAATGGTGACCACTTTCAATAAATTTTGCGATTGAACAGCAAGTTTCTGAATTCCACAATTTTTACGGTTTATCATCAAATAATGATGATGACTAATATCTGAGAAGTTTCGTGGCAACTTAATTTTTATAGTCTTGTGATTTGATCATAATATATGTTCGAATGCCCTATGTAATGGATGGTAAAAATAAAAATTTGAATTAATTGGTTATGATTATGTGTGCACTATTAGCAAAATTGCTGCCACATTTATATGCTAATTTTACCCATAGTTATTCGATTCGCTGACTATACCGCAGATACCGTTTGTTTTTTTTTTTTGATAGCCTAAATGATTTGGGACCGAGGGGTACTATCCCTCTTTGTCCTGCCTCATCGCTGTAGACCTGGACAGCCTCGTGAAGGTGGGCCCCATCCATCGTCTACCCCGGCCACAAACGTGGCCGGTGTAGGCGCTTTGTGGGACCTCCTCTTGTCCTGGCATAACCCCCGCCGGCAGGGGGGCCTCTTCTGGCGCTCTTCTGTCATCAGGTTTCTATCTTCGCCGGCTGAGTCTGACCCCCCGGGGGGTAGTCGTCGTCGCGGACGCGAGTGGCGAACCATTCCGCCCTGACAGATACCGTTCTGCTAGTTTAAATCACCCCCAGGTTGAAGCGTCATTAATCCTGGTAGTCCACTAATGTACACTTCTATATATCCCTGGGTCAATTCGTCCAGTTGACCCGTGATAAGCAAAGCTCTACGTTAGTGGATGAAAACTGCGGAAACATCCAACGATAGAAAGAAAACCAGAGTTTTGTTTTCACGGTTTTAAAGCTCTTGCTATTCGTATAGTATTTCCCAACACATGCAGCAAATCAACACACCAAATGCTGTTTGGGTAAAAAAATGTATTAACTCAGAAAAGAAGAACTACACCATCTTCCTTTAATGAACGAACTGAAGAATATTGAAAATTTCGACAACTATTTGATAATGGACTTCCTCGATGATTTTATTATCATCGTTGGCGCAGTTCAGACTTATGCAACTATTTCCAAACATTTTACTTTCTCTGCTACACACATGCAGTTCTTGATGTATTGTAAATAATAATAGATCATAATACTACAGATTCTGTCTGTATTCGGAATTGTTGTTGAAAAAATTCTAAACGAGTGTCATAGGCTTCATTTTTTAATGTTTATTTGTGTAGTATTTACTTATAGTTTTCTAAAGCGTCGGAAGATGGTTGCATATTGATATAAAATTTGTAACAAATTCTATGGAAAATATTATTTCTAACATGGTGAATAAATTCTTAATTTAACTATCAACTACTTGCCTCGTATCTCTCATCGCCTGATTCTATTTCAACGTAAGTGGTTACTCAGCACTTTCTTAGTTTACAAAGTTATTATCAATTTTTTTCGGAAACAGAGTGTATACAATTTAATAAAATAATTCGCCGCTTGTAGGATGCCCATCTGTTTTGTTATTTTTACGTTTTAGAGCCTAGTTTATTCGTATCGAAAAATATGACTTACAGCATCCTAGAAACTAGGTATTTTCTAAGAAAACTGGTGCAAGCCGCATCGAAATCGGATTATTATTACGGGAATTATTTTGAAATGATTCAAACGTATACTATCTCAATTCTATGTCTAGAAAGTTTTGGGTGATATGTCTATTAATTTCTTATCTGGTATACGTATATCTAACTCCATTTTTCCTTAAAAAAAAAAAAAGTTTCCGAGATCCCTGCACTGACCGTTGTAAAAGTAACCACCCTGTATACATATACAGTGTATTAATATTATAATAAGTATTTTACTTATTAAATAAGACATTTACTAGAATAATTTGTAGAAAGTAGTAAGTAATGCTACAAAAAATTCTTAGCTCATTCTTATGTCATTTAATTGAAATTCAGAAGGCAAATCGTTATCCTGTATGCAACTCGTATCACAGATCTGATTGTCTGCGTGGTGTATTTGTGGTCTGAGACGTCAATTTAGCTCGTGTATGTTGAATAATAATCACTGACCGAGGGTAGAGACTGAGTTTTTACCCCGGCCGTATATTTATACTTTAATGAAATGGTTGCCTCTAGTTCGCGTTATAATTAAATTTGAGGTTTGTTATTTACTTCGATGTTTAAGTGGGATATACCTTTCCTGGGCCGTATTGCTTTGCACAGGATACTCTCGGGGCTGGTCGGATTAGGTCCTATCTGTGGGGATGCCTATTTGCGGCCAAGAGACGCCTTGATTAAAAGAGGGACCCTACAAATTGTTTTGAAACTCGTTTGCAAAATTGTTGCCACCGAAAAGTTGGAGGATATGTTTCTGACCTGTGAAATCATGGGTGTTCTAATATTCCGTGAACATGGAACTACCACAAATTGTTGGGGACAAAATAATGCCTCTGTTCAAAGTGGCTCCGCTTAGACGCTAGATGGCGTCAACAAACAATTTCAATTTTCTGTAAAGCGAAGTTCACATATTATTTATAAACTGATTACTCGATTAACAGTAATATTACGAAAAAAATTGACACAAAAAAATCGCGAGACGGAAGGTCGGGCGATTTTGTCAAATGTCAGTTTTTCAAACAAAATTACTGATTGGTAAAACTTTGAGTTAAAAAGAAATTTATTCAAGAAAAGCTCGAGTGGTTTTTGGCAACATAAATTAACGATCAAATATGTGAATGAACTACAAAAATAAATATCTTTAATTTTGTCAAATGTCGGTTTTTCGATTAGCATAAAACAGTAATTGATTGTCAAAAACTCAAGGCAATTTTACATATAATGGTAAACATAGCGATATAATTAAATTGTGCAAACATGGAATTCCAGGAAACAAATACCCTGCGGGCTAAAGTCCTGACCAACATTGAATTGCTCCTGGAAAATCTATAGCAAACAGCTAGAGTCACTCGTCAATAGACCACCCGACATATACCGGTATCGAGCTTATTAACTCTCGTCAGTGTGCCATAGATTCCGTATATGACGAATAATCCTAGCTGTTTTAGTCTGTCTGTCTAACCCGACAGAAAGTACCATGAGTACGCGGTGTAGAACAAGTTACATCTATCGGCCATTCACTACTCCATGAAGGACTGAAAATGTCACAGACACAAAGCGTTCTACATGCAGTAGACACAATTGAAAGCTGTCGACTTCTACCGTGTTAGGCGAGAAACGGTATTTTGCAAACATGGAATTCCAGGAGTGATAACTAGCTGTTTACTATAGGTTTTCCAGATGTAACTCAAAGCGGGTCGGGGCATTAGCCCTCAGAGTAGCTGTTTCCTGTAATTCCATGTTTGCAAAATAATAGTACAAAACCAGATCATCCTGTAGAACGAAAACCGGCAGGTATTCGATATTTGTTTATTTTAAGGTGTCTACTTATTTCCTATCTATTCCTGAAATTTTGCTCATAAAATTTGAATCATATTGGATACCTATCTGATTTCAGTAAACAAATCCTGAGACACAAAATTCAATAATTTAGGGTGATAATATATCTATTAATACAAATTCACTCTAATGTATTGTATAAAAATATTTTTTTCAGTAAAATGAAATATTGCGCTCATCTGAAATGTTTCTCGTTGTGAAAATTATAATTAGTAGTGTCTAATCAAATTTATTTAATTTAAATTTTCTCAAATCATAAATTAAAATTTAATAAAAGAGTCCATAATTTACACAATAGAGGCAATGTGATTTTTTTACAAATATAAGCATATGTCTATCAGCAGTTATTTGTGTGTGTTATGTCAAAAAATGGTAGCTATAACTAGGTTCTACTACACAAATTTTATTTTCAAGATTATATTGTAGTTTATCCTGTATAAACTGAACAAAATTTAGACTGAAAATGTAAAAAATTATTTAGATTTAAACCGGATCGAATGATATATCTTAAATTAATTGTAGTGTTTATAATTACAACCAATCGGTTACAACAATTATTTTTTAAAATCCTTGACAGTTACAAAAATACAGGGACGAGGTTGGTCAAAGTAGAACGCCCACTTATATACAAGGATGCCTTCTGTTCACATTATTTTTTTTAAATTTATTTAATCGTGTTACTACACAATACAGTACAAATTAAAATTACATAATATAGTTCATCAACTGTGTCTAAAAACCGATATAAATGACTTTCATATAAAAATATACTTCAATGAATTTCATTTTTTTAATTTCTGATTAAAGTGTCATTTTCGCAAAATATCCTATATTTTTTGGGCAATTACAGTAAAAAAATTTACAAAAGTTAATAATAAAGAATATATGGGTAGATATTGCCGGTATAATTCTACGCTGGTTGGGGCTTTAGTCCGCAGAGTACTTAGTTTCACATAATATTGTAAATACCTAATAAAAAAATCTACATAAAAAAAACGATTACATAAAGGGTTTTTTTAATAAAGTAGGTAAATGCCATGTCGATATTTAATTTAAAATAATTGTAATTTATTTATCGGTATAATAATTTTTATAGTTAGATGCTGAAATAGATCAGATTTCATCTTTTGTGGTTGAATTTTCGAGTTTCCAGTTTCCAAAGTATAGCTACTTAAGTATTTATAGAATGTTTTCATTAAACCGGGTTAGTAAATTTAGGTAGATTATTTTTTTTATTTCAGATAGGTAATTATTGGATATAACTTTGTCTATGGAATTCTATTAGCATACCTAGATGTTTGGGATCAGAGAGCATATATATGATTTCATAGATCGGATATGTAGGAAAATTAAATACCTTAACAATACAATAATTAAATTGACAATTACCTAAAGCCTAGTCCACCTGAAAAGAAATATATCGATATACAGGATTTTTGCTAATACTGGTCATAATAGTTAATGTTTACATTGATGTTTTTAATAAATGAAACTTGTAATTTCCTTATTATTCAAACAGTATCGAGATGCAGGAGAATTCCAGTACAGTTTTAATTTACAACATTTTGGCCTATTATCCGTTTTAACTGCGTCTCAGTTAGACCAAGGGCAAATTTATTATTAGATATCGCTTTATTTACATTTTTATTGTTACCTTGTCACTTGATTATGCCGCAAACCGAGAAATTGTCGTTCGACGAAAAAATTGTTAACTAGGTTAGTATACGCATATTTACTGCAATATTTTCAGGTCAAGTTTGACACGATATCACAAGTGCGTAAGCCAGATAATATGAAAAGTTAATTTAACGCCATGTCTAACTATTTTCCCGTTTCATGTAAATATTTAAGGTTTTCCACAGCACAATGAAAAGGTCTTAGGTAATTTTCATCAATGAGGTAAATGGTGAAAAACAAACAATAATACTGTGTAATGTAGTACAGTGTGTCTCAAACTCGATAATATGAGTCTACTGTGAGGATACCAAAAATTTAAATAAAATTTGGGACACGTGGCGTTAAATGGAATGAGGTAAGCTCCATTTTTTTATCAAAAGTATTATCTCTGGGAATTGACAGAAACGACTAATGACATTATTTTTTTTTTCAGAAACGCCCACATTTTTTCCTGTTAAAAGTTCTCTTTTTTCTAATAAACTTTTGTTATAGAAATTTTTCTGTATTATTTCCCATTCAAAAATTATAAGCAATATCAGAGTCTCAAAAGAAATGCCACCTAAAAATCACATTAGCGGTGGAAGTCGGTCTATTATCAGGAATGAGGCGCCCTGGATACCTTTCTCAATACATATAATTCTACAGCTCTTCTTGAATGCTTTTGTGACTCGCCGTAAATTAGCAACATATCAACTTTTTCTGGATGAGAAAACATTTTGTACGCACAAAAGTTATATGTTTCACGTTCGTCTTGAGTAATGACAAGTGTTTGGTGACATTTATGCACTTTAAACAACGAACATTCAATTATTTGCAACGGCTATTTGATCCTTCTACACAGGGATCAATTTTAAGATCTATTATTTAACATTTCATTTTGAATGAAAACGAACTGGCTTCTTTTTGCTTTTAGTTTTCTTATAAAAATAGAGAATTTATTTGAATGAGTTTATAAAGCATATTCAAAATGGAGTAATTTAATATGCTTTTCAATCGGTCTTGTCATATATTCTCTAGATTCAGTATCTGTTTCTTTCATGGAATTTTAAAATTAAACGAGGAAAAAGCTTCTTTGCTTTTAACAATATAATATTTAAAAACATTTTATGTTACACTTGTGTCCTTTTGTTAGAAATTGCCCTTTCCTAGGCTGCCAAGAAATAAATTTAATACCTATATTACATAATTTTCAGTAGTCAGTAAGTCAGTATATTATCAATTTGTTGCTTATTCCAGCTTCACAGTTGTAGGTAAGATAAGTTTTAACTTAATTTCGCAACTGGATCATTCAATTAGTGAAGGTAATTGCAAATTATCCATCATATTCTCTTAAAGACTGCATTATCAAAGCTTGTCAGGCTTCAAAAATCGACAAATTACGAACCGCGTCACGTTTCATCCTACACACGTGCCTCATAAAATGGTTCTTATGAGCTTTCCTAATGAAGGTAAATAGCTATTAGTAGTTTTGTCGAAAAAAGATTTGCTGAGGGTTCTAAATTGTAGAGATTCATTATACCTTTATTAGATTTTTTTATTAACGGTAAAAGCAAAATTATAAAAATGTCTTGTCTTTAATCATCTCTAAAACTGACTACACTGATACACGTCTTATTCAAATATGGAAAATATGTTTCCTATTACATGTACGGTTAAACAGGGTAAAAGTGAAACATCAAATTCTTTGGGTAAAAATTAAACAGGGCCAGTAACTCAACTTATCCTAAATATATTGAATATTCGGAAGCACTAGTGTGAGTTTCATGTTTCTACAGTATGGTTGAAATTTATAGTGTTTGTACAATAAAATAAGTAAAAAGTTTTCTGTAACTTACATTGCGTAATCTTTATACCTAAAAAAATTTCCAAGATGCAGTCAAACTTTATCTTATTGATTTGGGAAAAGAGAAAGAGAAGAAGGAACCAGAAGAAGAAAGCTGAAACCAAAAACGAAGATTTAAACGGACTCAAATAGAAAAGTTTGATCATAAACTTTATTATTTGAATCCCCTCGGTGAGTTACATGATAGAAAATGACGATTATGTGGAAGATCTAGAAGAAATTTATTTATTAATTTGTAACAATTCAAATAAAGACAAACACTACAGGAAACAAGTACTCCGCGGACTAATGCCCCGACCGGCATTGAATTACTCTTGCAGTATCTGTGTGAACAGCCAAGAACCCTTGTCGGACACACCACCAGACATACACATTCATCATTTACAGATTTAATGGCTCGTCGCTATCTGCTGCAATGTAGGTCGCTTCCTGTGAGTCGAGCCGCTTAGACCGAGCAGGAAGTAAGCAGACCACTTATATCTCACCTGCACTCAGTTTATATGTGAATATACATATGAAGGAACAGCCAGTTCAATTGTCTGTCTTCTCACCTATGGCATACTGATAAGGACTAACAAGCCCGAAACCCGTCTATGTCTGGTGGTGTGTCCGACAAGAATTCTTGGCTGTTCACAAAGATACTGCAGAAGTAATTCAATGCCGGTCGGGGCATTAGTCCGCGGAGTAGTTGTTTCATGCAGTATCATTTACAGATTTAATGGCTCGTCCCCCAGGGCGAGAGGTCTGCGTTAAGTACCTGCTGCAATGTAGGTCGCTTCCTGTAAGTAAGCAGACCACTTATATCTCACCAAAATTTGATATGCCTATTTTTTTTTAAATAGGACCAGTTTGAAAGTGGAGTATTAATTTTAATTGATGAGAGTATTAAAATAAATCATTTCACAAAATATTGTTCTAATAACTGTTTTCCCAATAACCGAGACTGAGTTTAAAGTTATTCAAATTTTGAAGCTGACTCTATCATAAGAAGTCAATGAACTATTTCACAATACCTAATCGATAAGCTACATGTAATAAGTCGTCGCACGTAGTCTTGGTGAAGTCATGCTTCGTTTATAACCATAACCTTAAATAACAACGTAACACGTACGTAAACAAATCATGGTATTTTTATTATTTTTGGTTTTTTCTAATGTGTGCCGAATATCATTCTGTGTTGCACGTAATTTGCTGACACAATTATATAACAATGACCCAAGTGTATTGATAATAATGACCCGTGGATATGCTATTAGTGTAACATATATGTTTATGAATTTTATGAAATAAAGTGATATTTAAGAGACTAAAAAAAATTAACTATTTGTTTTTGTTATCTAATCACCCAGTAGAGTTTTTTTTACCTACATAATATATATGAAGATATAAAAGGTAACAAAGACAAACCTAGACATATTCGAAAATATGAAAACAACGAAAATATTTGACATAAAAACACTCGAATAAAAATAAATAATAAGTTTATTACCACCACTTTACCGTCCCTACTTCATGTCCTGTATTATTTATATTTATTTGCCAATGCTAAATAAAAAGAAAAAAAATTGTGTAAAAAAACAAAAATTATATATTACTTAGTTCACCGTATATTTCTATCTAAATGCAAAGATTTAAAAATATTATGATAACCCTGAGCTTATTTCTAAGACAGATTTATAACTTTATTGACCAGATTTACTTTTCTCCTAAAAAAAACTTCTACGCGTGCAGCTAGTGTAATAATACTCAATCTATAATCACAACTGCATTATTTGAAAACGATGAATGGAGGAGGTATTTCGACATGCCCGCAATAATTTATACCTCCTAAATGAACAACGCCACAAGATTAAGATCTGGCGAATAAATAGGTCAAGACTCGAAACATCTTCATGGGCGTCTATTTTCAATCAACCTCACCACGTTTAATTATAGCCGCCTGCACCAAATAGTTTCAACAAAAGAAATCGAATAACCTCAATTGGAACAAAAGTACATAGTATTCAATTTATAAATTGATAAAATGTATACAAGGTGTTTTCCAAGTATGTTATAACTTGGGTTAGTAGTAAGAGAGTTCCTACTGGCACAATATAGCTACTAATTACAACCAAAGTAGCACAAAGTGTATATATCTCAAAAAACATCAACAACAGAATTGTAGAATTTATAGAATTTTTATGGACTCCCAATATTTTCACCTCATCACAACATGGTTTTGTACCAGATATGTCTACCATAAGTAGTTTACTCGCTAGTTTGGATTATTGGTCTCTTTTTTATGGATGAAGTACGCTCAATTGATGTAATCTACTTTGGTAGAGTATAAAAAATATAGACTCCTGTAAAGCCTAAATCATCTTGGAATTTGTAATTGACTTCTTATATGGATCAGGAGCTATTTAATTGGCAAGACTTTTCTCAGTTTATGTTAGTTCTCATTATTCTTCACCTTCCCCAAAAATTATTCGGGTTTACCTCAGGAATCTGCCTTGGATCCAGTGCTATTCATTCTATATGTATCTGATCTTGATGAGATTACAACCGTTCTTCATTTTTTGACAGTCTCTAAGATCAATGAGCTCTTATACGCGCAAGCTAAATGAATACCTCAGAACATCAGACTTTTCTAACAATTCAAGAAGGATCCAAAATAACTGACCATTTCATCAATAGAAACTACTAAGCAATGACAAACTAAGAATGCAAGTGGATGACTATTTCTCTTTAAAACTCTTCTAGCATCAGTAAATTGGAAACCAGAACAAGCCTCTACAAGCTTGTTCAAGAAAAATATCACGCATTGGAAGCAAGTGAACTAATTTAAGTCAGTAGGTATGTTTAGTAGGTAAGTATGTATGTTAATTTAGTATTTTTAATTATTCATGTCTTGCTTTTCCACAAGCCTCTGCACGTATTCAAAGTAAGTGAACTAATTTAAGTCAGAATGTTTAATTTAATATTCATTTAATTTCCTGTTTTGCTTTGCCACTTGTTTTCTTGTTTATTCTTATAATATAGGTATATGTAATAACTGCAAATACTCTGAACCATGATAATAGTTGTATTAAATCAACCTGTATTTGTTTACAGGCTGCTACATTCTTAAAATTATAATAAAAATATTGATTAACTGAGGGTCTGAAGTGTTGAAAAATATTATATTTATATCTGAAGACATTTGATTTAAATTCAGGAAATTTGAGCTATTGATATAACAAATTTTGGCAAAAATTTACTGAATCTGTATACAAATTTGTCAACTAATGGCGACAGTAGTGGGAGGCATGTTATTGAAAATGCTGTAATTTCAACGCCACTGAATATACTGGAAGTTCATTTCGAAAGAGAATCAAGAAATATGTCAGAAAAGCAAAAAATTATGACAAAGATTTAGAAACCTCTATTTATGTAATTGGATAATTCTACCTGAAATTTGCTTTTAAAGTTAACAATAGACGATCAGAAAAATCAACAATGTGAATATTACGTTACCAGACAACAAGTTCTTCAAGCTGTCAAATCAGTATAGTTACCACCAGTACCAGTCAAACAACAAAATCACAAGGCAAGTTTACAGTAAAAATAAATTTGAAGTAAAATTATCTAAATAAATTAATCATTCAAATTAAAATTCATTAAACATCTTTTTTGTAAATCACAACATTAAAATTCCATAACATTTTCTACAGTTTTCTTTCAGTTCTATAACCATTTTATTTTTTTTTTCAAAATTAAGGATTTAACAAGTTTTAATAACAAAAGTAGAGCAATTTTCAAAACGTGTTTAGTGATTTGCTTTCTCAGTGTGAAATATTTTGTTTTTAGGAAAAGAAAATGTATACCTACAATCAACTTCTTGAAATATCTATTAGGCTCAAGGGGTTATTTTAAAATATTTTTATATTTCAGTGACAGAAATACGAAATTAAACAAAAAAGTAACAAAAAAAATCCACAAAAATAATTACAGACATCTCTTTGTATTTGCTTCTGTAACATAATTTACTGATGACAGTATCAACAAAATCTGTATTAAATACCGTTGGGCATCTGGACATCATCTATGGCGAAAATGTTGACAAGCTATTATTTAAAGAGATATGACTGAAACATGAAAAAATGATCTGGGCGTTTATTTACCCAAACGTTTGTGTTTTTAACACACGTTACGGGTTCACGGTCAGGTAAAACTAAAATAAAAACGTAATTTTTTCTCTACGTGCGTCTAGCTTGTTGTTGTCACTTGTCATCAACAAATTGTTACATAAATTCTAGGTAGGAGTAAATATTTTCGGCATAGTTCTATTTCAAAGCAACCCGAACGTATTGTTTTGCTTAACCCATTTTAAAATTTGATAATTTTTCAAATGACGATGTTTTCCATTACCTGATCTATTTAGAATAACTATAGAATTTTGTACTGGTTTGCAGGCTATTACAGAAAGCCCATAGAAATTTAGTTGATGACATCACTCCATGCACCAGAACGTTATGAACAAGTACACACTTCAAAAATAAATCAAATGATACCCGTGGGACAGCTTGTGTCAGTCTTAGCTAGTGTATTCGACAACTCTTGGTGTATTTTTGAGTTCGGAATGTTACAATAATTGATTTGTTGTTTTAATATATCGGTCAGTGGTCGCGCGGTTTAAGGCGTCAGTACTTGAATCGAGGTGACTAGATCGCTGTGAGTTCGACCCCCGCAGCCGGTAGACCGTATATGAGCTATATTCGTGGAGAGATTGGCACCCTCTCTGCGGGTATGGTAGGGTGGAAGAATGTTGGCTTGGGTCAATGTGAGAGATTGATGCCGGTTGATATTTGACTACCCCCCTAATTAATGAGGTTTTCCAGGTTTCCCTCATTCCTGCACTGAATGGTGGTTAGGGCCTACCAACGTAAGTCGTTCCTGGGCGCAAATGCGGCCTGCTTAATAATAATATACCGCCCCCTCTCCCGCACAAGTTTTCGACTTCTGGGCTAATCCTCGTGATTAGGATGAGGGGTAGAGATATTATTATTATTATTAATTAAAGGAATATATTTTAATAATAACGTTCCTCTAGTAATAAGACTTAAGATTCTGTACAAAATGACTTCTGACTTCAGAATTCTGAAGAAGAGATACATATTTTTCTCAAAACGTCAACGTGGCAAACAACCAGGAAATTGTATAAAAATTGTCTAATCTAAGTAGCACCACTTTAGCGTGTGTAGAAGCCGTTAGGGAAGCACAATTAAGTTCGAGCTGGAAAGAAATTTGCAGTTAGATAATTTTACTAACTGCAGCTACTTATTTTGTAGGAATTTGCATAGCAGTCCGTATAGTTGTGAAATACGTTTTTATTTTTGTTTGTGTTAGAAATGATTAAATATATTGTACAGATGTAGAAAGTAATACTTAGCCAAAACTTATATGATTTTGGCTTAGATATATAAATATTTAATAGTGACTTGATCTACAAGGACTTAACTGTTACATTTCATATTAAATGAGTTTTCTCTGTGCACATTATTCAACTCGTTATGTGAACTTATATAAATTTAGATTTCATTTTGCCATTCAGTCTCCTAAATAAAACATACAGGGTGTTTTCAAGAGCAGTAGCACAAATTGTACCGATGAATGTACAGTTAAAACGAACACAACCTTAAAATTTCAACATAGCTCAGAATTAGTCAAATATCACTTACCAGTCTGAAGCATAACACTATAATATTTTATTTACTACACAGTTCTTAAGTTGTTTTTATTTTTGTTGCTTCAGACACTTTAAATTTGAAACAAGTTAATCAATATTATTGGCATGAGAAACCTTTTTCTCAGGAGCGGTTCAGTGAAGTTTTGGTTTATTATTTTTAAGGTAAGGAAAACAATAATTTTTTATTAATTTATTATTATTATTTATAATATACTCCAAATAAATTATTATTATTAAATTTATTTTAATAGATAGATATCTTCCATTTTCCAATTAGCATTACCCTACGCAACCTGCGCAACTTAAATTTTATAATTAACAAAAAGCAATATCATTAGTATTACAATTCTTAAATCTGTTTTTAATGTCCCATAAACGAACCTTGTAAAACACTAAATAGTCTAATTGTTTACCTTCCGATCTCAATTTTAATCTATCGTCTGCGATGGCCCTTATACCCTTATATGTTTGTCTTCGTCTGCACACACCATCTAGGATTGCTAACTGCTGTTTTATGAAATTTCGCGTTTCATAAACGTCTGAACTGGCAGATTTCCTCTTGACCAACTGTCCAAATGTCCAGCACGTCTTGTCATCTGCTTTGTGGGATTTTATCGTTAAAGTTTTATACCTTTTTGTGGTGTTTTCTCTATACCATCCAATGTACTTTTTTTGGCCTTGGAATATTGGATTTATACACAAACAATGTTTATTTCGCTCGGATGTTATGTTTCTTGACTCAGGTTCCCGTTTTCTTAATAATTTCCTGTAAAAATTTCTCAGCTCACAAAAATTCCGGTTCTTTCTTCAAAATCAACAACTTTTACGTTTTTGTCCCCATTACTATGCAATGTCTCGATGAGAGTTGTTAATACACAACAATTAAACACTTATCTTATCTACACTATTCGTTTCATCCCTTCAAAATTATTCTCATATACATTTATTCTCCCTTTTTCTAATTTTTTAGTAGGTATTCTACATTAACTTTTTAAATTCTTCCCTTTTTCAATGACTGGACCTTTTATTTATATTTCCTCTTATTTAAATTTTGTGTTGATTACAATATATATTATATGGAAATGCGACTGTAATTTGAAAACCAAAATTTGTGAGTTTTGCCAGTGATTTCTTGGATTTACTACTCAGTAAGTTTATATTTTACGATAATTTTGAGGAGGATTATAACAAATAATTTTACTACTGATGAATTCGTTAGTTGCTGCAAATGTATTTGAAGGAAAAACTGTGCCGCTGCGAGAAAAATGTTCCACCAGAGGACTCAAATTACCACAGAAAGAGTTTTTCAGAAAGAGGAATAAGACTGAGAATATCATCATTTCTCTTTATGTGCTATTTTTTTATTTACTACCTAGTGATTACCGATTTTTTAATATAATTATTTTTTGCTTATATTTTGTCATTTGTATTTATTTTGTTTTTGACACACATTTTATTTATTTGTCTGTATGTCTGTCTGTGTTTGTTCCTTTCTTTCTTTTTTCTTTCTTTTATTTATTTATTTATGAGGTAAAAGATGCATTTATGTATAGTTGATGATTGAATGAAATTTAAACATAAATAAAACAAAGTAAAATACCACATTTGTCTCATTTTTTTTCATTGATTTTAAGTTTCGTATTTCCGCTGACACCTAATGGCGTAATAAAAATTCAATTTGTGTACAAATTAATAGTTAGTTATTTTTTCCTTACCCTGTATAATTCATCACATCATACCATAATTACTTGTTTTGCCGTCATTATGCCTCAGTGAAAATGTGTTTATATAAATTATTTATCACACATATGGACGTATTATAGAACTTTATAGCCAGCTGGGAAAGAGTGCTCTGTTTACGTTTCCAGCCCACTCCGAAAGCTCATACAGATAAGATCAATAGTAGTCTAGTACAGTTTTGTCCAGTTCGTAGGTGTTTATTAAAATTATGTGTCCGGCTATTTTTGTCGAATGGGATGCAAGACATTGCTAGATGAGGAAAATTTGACCCCATTGGGAGCCTTCTGTGATTTAAGATGTTTGTTTACCCTCTGGAACACGAGGCTGATATTTACTGCAAGCAATTTAGCAACGATTAACAAGTTGATGTACTGAGATGGATTTTTATTCATGCATACAGTGTCACAGTCACCCAAAAATTACCTATATCTACGAAACGGTTTTTAAGTTATTGCGGATTTTTTTTTCAAAATAACACCCTGTAACTCGCTAGGCGTGCATCAGGGAATTTTTTTTATAAGAATTTTATTCTTATTTTGGTCGGGTCTACTCCCTGGTAAATTTTTGTACGCTCACACTGGGATACCCTGTATAAAAATTGTAATTCCATGCACTAAAATAAAAATTGTCCGCGAATGTGTTATAACAGAAGGAAATATGGCAGGTATCTGTTTAAATATTATTCGAAAATATGTTGAACTTCTTCCTCCTGATGCAACTCACAAGCGATTTGTTGTACTCTACAGACAAGGAAAATGTACCTCCTAGCCTGTTGGAGTTAATACTTTCCAAAAAATTATTGCAACAAAGCTTGGACTGAAGAATTCCGAAGAATACACTGGACATTGCTTTAGAAGTTCCTCAGCCACCATTCTATGCAGATATTAAGGCATCATCTGAGATAAAAATCTTCTATGACAGAAGGCTATGTTGAGAATAGTTTAGAGAATAAGAAACAGATAGCAAAGAAGATCATGGGGTCAAACATGGATTTAACGATTGGAAATTCGAATTTGAACATCACATCTAGTATACAAATTACTAATTGTAAAAGGTATATTATTAATGTTATAATAAGCCCTCAGTTTTATAATAATAAACAAATCGTTCTTCTAAAAAGCGTGGATTTATTTACCAGAAAATGATGATTTAAAAATACACTTCTGCATGGTACTGAAAACTGCTCCACTATTAAACCTGATAGGCGGCAATCTGAAAGAAATGCTCAAGGAAAGAAATAAATAACATTTTATAACGCCGATTTTATACAGCAAATTTAACTGCTTTTGTCGCTATTGTTCTTAATTACTAATAGATTTAATTTAATGGTTTTAATTACTCAAATAGTTTGACATAACTGATGTTACAACAACATTTTTGGCCCGTCTTACCCAGTTTCTACAAACTAACACAAATGTTTCTGCTTCTTGTTCAAAAGATTTAGAGTCAGGAGATCGTGGCGGCCATGGTACAGGTCCTCCTCGTCCAATCCCTTGGTGTTAACGCTTGGACATGGTGTATATGCATATGCGGATATAATTGAGCCTCGTATATGATACGTCACACTGCTGCAATAGGCCGTGGAAGTCCTGAATCTACAATTTGGTTTCAAATTTCGCTCGCGTTGCACTGAACAGCGCCGTAAAAGTAGCTGCATTTGGCACATGTTTACCGGGAAACCATTCTGATAAAGCATTTTCACAGCGTAATAAAGTAAAACGATATCCATCAACTCCGAGTTACTACTATACACGTAAGCCATTTTTGATAATTCACAAAAACTTTAGTGCCTACGAAAAGTAATCGAATTTCATGATTCGGAATCGCCTGTCTAGAGACTACAGTGGCCCAGCGATGTAAAGGTTGAAAATACTATAACTTCAATAATGTTTTACTCGAAAACTATAAAGATTTTATAAAAAAAAATACGATATCTACTCAATTTTTCATGACATCTATTCTGAATCACCCTGTAGAACTGTAAAATTCGTATTACTAAATGATAGCAGATAAATGTTATTTATGAAGTACGTTTGTCCTTTGATCGTCATAGTCGAAATCTAATTACAATACTGACATTTTTTGTCGGCATTTAAATGTATAAAATGATTAATTTCTTTTCAAAAGACTCATCGGCATCTAACTGAAAATTTTCGCCGACATTGTTGACATTCATCCAAGAATTTTGTTGTGTGTCACTCCAAATGTTATCCAAAACGATTTAGAAAAATCGACGTCAGATTTTTGTGTAGTGTAAATACCAGAACCTTTCAATTTATTATTGTTTTCTTTTCATGTTAAAATTCTTCAGTGATTAATTTTCGTATTTCTAGTTAATCAATAAAGTACAAAAATGAAAAATAAACATAAGAAAGCACTATTCTATTCACCCACTACGCATTTATATAATGATGACGAATACTGCGAAAAATTCACCTATTCTCTTTAATCTATTTTTCGATACAGTTTTAGAGGGACGTCTATAAAAATGTTATTCTGCAGAAATTCTGTTTCGTCATACGATTCAACTCGTCTAATTATAACAAACGCCTGCTTAGAATGCTTATTTTAATTTAAGAAAGTGATGCGAACATATAAAGCTGAAAAAATTGGAGGCAAACCATTAGAACCCATATTCACAGCAGCAGTAGAATTCGAAATAGTATTCTTAATAATATTTATACGTATTTTCTATTATACAGGGTGTGTAGAAAATACCGGGGTCTATTTTAAGCTTAAAATTAAGTTAATTTTATTAAATAAAAAAAAACATTTAACTTCTAAATCACTTGAGATATTTTTTGATATTTTGGATAATTTTTTAGTATGTTGGTATGTATAAAATATAAAATTTGCAGCTCATTTAAAGGACCAGTAGCGTACCCCTGTTCAGAAAACAGAAAATCAAATTTGTCTCAAAACGGCTAGTGATACAAACAAATGTATAAACCAATTTTTTTTTTGCATAGGTTATACAAAAATAAATGATATACTTCTTTGTAAAAAAGTGGTGATAGTACTCATAACCCCGCCACTGGTACTTTACGTGAGCTGCATATTTTACATTTTATTTCATCTATCAAAAATACTACAACTAACTTTTAGAATACTGAGTTTCTTATGGACATGTGCCGATGATTCTGTTTCTGCTAGCTTCATTTCATTATTTGTAAAGCTCTTTTTGATGTAATTTCAGTAAAATCTGTATTATAACCAAAAGTTTACAATTAATGCACAATAAGTTTCTTTAACTCAGCTTGTTGTCCCGTGATTTTCAACATTAATAGGAAATGGCAATGAACGATCTTATAGCCATTTGTTGAACTAGAGAAAATTAATTGTTTTCTTAGTTTCATTACTAGATGAAGGCTAAATAAGAAAAAAATTAAATGCTTCACTAATCTTCACTTTACAATAAGACGCACAAGGTATGACCTATTACTTCTACAATATTAACCAAATAACTATTTGTAGTGCTGTAGATATAATAAATAAATATTTTGACATTCATAACATGAAAATTACCCACAAAAATGTATCAGGTGGTATCAAGTTTGGACTATTCACCGGCCATTATACGGTGCCATGTTTTCCTAACCATTCTATATAATAATATTCCATAACTTATCTTATATTATGTGGTGGAGCTCCATCTTGCTGCCATATAATCCCATGGACCTATCAAATGGGGTAATAAAATCCTTAATTTCGTGGCCCGAAAGATGTAAAT
This sequence comes from Monochamus saltuarius, assembly GCA_025584915.1. NCBI lineage: Eukaryota > Metazoa > Arthropoda > Insecta > Coleoptera > Cerambycidae > Monochamus > Monochamus saltuarius. Next base: position 9,905,368 of record CM046725.1, on the reverse strand, counting down.
AACATTGGCCGTTTAAATTTTCTTGGCGGCACCATACGACAACCGGCGAATAGTCCAAACTTGGCACCACCTGACAGTTTTGTAGAGCTATTTAAAGAATAGTGATTATAAAATAAACTAATCGCCATAATAGAATACAAGAAGCTATAGATTACATAAACCAATGATTCATAATTGTTTAAATAATTTGGAAACGATATAGGTTTAGCACAGAAAACAAGGAACTGCAATCCAAAAATTTGTATAAACTCTACTTGGATTCGAATATAGTTTTGTATTCTTTATACTAGATGTGTAAAATATAACCCATTATATGTTTACATCAATGCAATCAGGAAAAAGTGGAGAAACCAAGTTGATATAAATATCTCTGTAGTACAATGCTCGATTGTTCTTTATAAGAAAATTTAATTTCTTGTGAAAAATTAGTCTACAGGGTGTGCTATTTAATACTCCCGCTGCCAATATCTCGGAAATAAAGAAATATATTTTAGTTTCGGAAACTGGGGTTTTTAGGATCCTCGAATAACTTCAAATTGCAGCTAGAATTGTTAGTTAAAATCTTTTTTTATAGGTGGCGTAGCGATACTAAATTTTTTTATCTCTGGAACGTGGATGCTGTTCATCTGAAATATCGTTCAATTTTGAGTAATTTTTGTAATATATAGTTTATCACAATATTTACTTGTTTTAAAGACATATCGACTTCAATATGCAATGAATGACAACTGGAAAATCTATTATTTTAATTAAATCACATTGAGACAAAATATTCTTTTAAAATATTGTTAAATTGGTTTTGTTCACACCACAACAAACTTACTTCAGTAACTATATCTACATCTCCGTTATTATTTTAAATACTTTCTGTTACTTTTTCTGTAGTTGATCATTTGTTTCTTTATATAATTTATTGTTTATTAGTTAGTATGTGGTGTGAATATTTTGTCTCAGTGTGATTTAAATGAAATAATAGATTTTTGTGTCACATCATATATTGCATATTGAAGTCGACATGTCTCGAAAACAGGCAAATATTGAGAAAAGCTTTATTTTACAAAAATTACTTACAATTTAATGATTTTTCAGATGAACGCATTTCAACGTTCCAGAAATAAAAACATTGATTTGAACTAACAATTCTATCTGCAATTTGAAGCTATTCTAGGGTCCTAACAACTCCAGTTTCCGGAACTAAAAGAAACTTCTTCATTTCTGAGATACTGACAGCGAGAGTGTTAAATGGCACACTGTATATCTCTTAAAATAAAAGTACAGTCGAATTAACCGTTTACGCTCGATCACCCTGTAGCTATAATAGTAAATATTGGTTGCAGAGATCTGTTGATCAGTCACCTTCTCAGTTCAGATCAGTTTACCTTCTGAGATTTGTTCAGCCATGGGTTGTTTGGAGTTGTATGATGGTGCGACAACCCAAAACTGTACCGTTAACCCAGAACTCGTTGTTTCTCCACCCGGACTGGGTGAACACGAGAGCTATCGGGAAGTGGGTCAAATCGGCTGTAGCTGCTGCCGGCACCCCAATCGATTCGAGCCCTGCGCCGCCCGGCGTTGTCAAATTTAGGGAAAAATTTCGCCGCAAGTTGCCTGTTTCCTGCATTAAGAAATCCAAGTCGATGAGCATATCGGGGCCAAAAGACCGAGGATTAAGAAAATTAAAGAAAAGAAGCACATAATTAGGGAAGGGCTAACAGGAATTTGAAAATATACCATCCACCAGAACATGCACATTTTTGCAAATACGTGCAGAAGAAAGAATGTAGTATTTTAATCGAAATTACGTTTGTCCTAGACAAACAACTTCGTGGAAAAAGAAGCCTAAAAACGGTATTTAAAAATTTAGTCTGACCACGCCCCCACAAAACGGTGGCCGTCACAGCGCAAATCTGTGACGTCAAACGACGTTCGTTAGTGTATACCTAAATAGAGCAGTGTGCTGTAGTTCATGTCTGCATATGGACCATGCTTTCGGACAACGCAGTACCGACATATGCAGAAGAGTTAATTTGTGATACTTTAGGTGTGTGTAATAAAAAACATTTCACCGTGGCAAAAAATTAAAAGGAAAAATAGGGTGTGAGGCAATGAAGCGCGATGAGAGGAAGCATTGCAACATTGTTTGTTTGTGAAGACCACTTGAATGCAGGTTTAATTGGAAATACATAAGTAGGGAGGTTCATCGAAAAAGTAAAATGTAAAATTGTAAATAATCAATTCAACTTTTCTATTAAGCTACCTTAAGGGCGTTTAGAATCAAGGGTAAAGCAAATTTTTTTCGAGTAGGCATTTTTTTCATTTATTGTTTTCAGCGCTTCATTCCGATTCCAAATAACATGTTCTGTATTTGCCAATACAACTTACGAGATGTAGAATGTTGTTTGAGACATTTATAAAATTTTGCTATCTGACTTCACTATTTTAAATTACCTTTACCTTTAAATATGAATTATTTTGCTTGCATATTTCACACCCGAGAATATAAGGTATACGTGTGTGGATTTTATTTTTTAAAAGAAAACGCTTGTCTGCATAGAAATACTAAGAAGGAAATAAAATAAATGTAAATTGATTGTTCTATTTACTGTAATTTTACATATCGAGAAACATTTTGAATAAAAAGTTCTAATTGAAAAAAACAACAGAGGTTGGTGATTGCCATCCTTTTAGATATTGCATAAAAATAAAAATCGTACTCAGCAATGTAACTTAATTAACTAAATGTAGTCACCGATTTCCAGATTTATAAGTTTAACCGTTTTTGAGAAAAAAAATGAAAATCGAAATTTTTCCAATTTTTTAGAAGCCCTTATCTCATAAGGGAGGGCTCAAATCGAAAAATTTTATAGAAAGAAACAGCATTGTCGCCGTAATTTTCACAAGCAGATATTCTGAACAAAGCAATAAGTTACGTTTAACAATACCGTAAGTTCACCACATCATCACTAATAATTATGGCAGTACCTAAAAAGTATTTGCACTATATATGACCCAAAGATGCTACAAAAACACAAGAAACAAGTGCCTATTTACATCACCAACACCGTAACCTGCACACCGGTGTCTACGGAACAAACCGCGCTGAACAGTGTATAACGTTTTCGGTCACGTGGTTTGTTTACATTCTGTGTGACTGTTGCAGACGGCCTATGTTCTGACCTTTTAATATATTTGAAAGATTACCCTGAAAAACATTTCAAACCAACATAAAATTAATGGAACTTTCCCATTTTGTTGTAATTGCAGGATATCTCGAAAACTCCTACAGACAAAAAGATGCGGGTTTCGTAACACTGGACTTTTTCGATGCTTAAGAATCAGGGATTTCATATATTTCTTCGTTTTTTGAGATGCAGGGCAAAATTTTAAAACTACGTTGAAGTGATTCTTCGTATCTCGGATAATAACTTAGATATCGGAATGCTGAAAATATGACCCAAACATACATTTGTTTAAATTTAACACCCTGCATATTTTATGCCATTCAATTGCATTGTTTTTTTTTTCCTTAATAATGATATATAATAGTTACTACTTTATATTTTTGAAATTGTCTAAAAACGTTAAATTGCGTAGTGCACAATTGGCCATGGATTGTTATATAATTATATTCATTCGGTCGACGTTATGTCATTTTGTTTTTAAACGGAATATATATATATAAGTATTGATTGATGTCAAAATCAAAGATTTTTAAGGAGATAATAGCATGAATTGAAATGAAATTATCAAAAAAATATAGACAAAAAAGTTTGGATATTTTTGAAGCACTATGCCCCTTGTTTTACTTGCCCCTGGACAAACTACGAGTATATATTTTTTTTAATTTTCAAAAACAGCATACAAAATGATGTGTCAAATCTCATTAATTTGGCACATTTGGCGTTTGGGAAATTCTAATTAAAAACCGTCATTAAGTACTCACATTGCACACCCTGTATGTCAAAATCGTGTTTTAGGATACACGTTTATGTAGAATTTTCGTCTCATTTTGGGCTCTAGAAAACGCAGTCAAATTTAAGGTATGGTATTGTTGGAATCATAAATCAAAATGTTTGTTTTTATTCTAATTTTTGAGAAGTACATAAATAAAATAATATTCTATCTAAATCTGCAACAGAATGAACATCAAATAATATTTTTTTAGTACCTAGTCATTAATAGTACTGTTAGAACTTTACCAGTACCAAACCAGTTCATTTTATAAAAATAATGAAATACGATTACTTGGAAAATATGCCATTCTTACATGGCCCATCCCTGTATTTAGCAAATAACTCAAACCAGCTGTAAATGTCAAATTAACTAGATTAAAAACCTTCCCAGATCTTGTAAGGATTTGTATCAGCAAGTTTCATCTCTGCTCCGTGGAAGTTTGTTATTAACCAAACTCCTGGGGGCTTACGACGTTAGAGAGACCTCCGTGACTGCGTGCTACTGCTCTAATAAGAGCGTTTGATAAGTATCTCCCAGAAGACTTTCGCCCAGGAATAGCGCCTTCCCTCGCCCTTCGCATAATAGGAAGCCGTGGAAAACCTTTACAGCAATGCCTTGAATTGTATCAAACAGAAGAACATAACACCCGAGGGATTCAAGAAGGAAAATGCGGTATTTATTGCATATGGAAACAGTTACTGTATACAGAATTGTGGTACACCGCCCCCTCTCCCACGTAACAAATCACATCTAAAATTTATTAAAAAAATATTCAACTTGGAACAGTTGTAAATTGTTTTCATCCCTTAGACGCATGCGTATTATACACTGATCCACAAAAGTTCACAAATATCGAGATTTCTTTTAAAGGTTGACGTTTTTTGTTTTCCAAATGGTTCTAGATAATAAATAAAAAGTTTACTTTCTCATCTGAGTGGTTTTTTTGGTCATTATTGAGTGACTTTCAGTTTTCGGCTAGTTCTTATCTTTGGTCTTTTTAAGAATTTTGGATCAGTCGTTGTTTCGAGTTTATATAGTCAACTCTTATTCAAGACCTAAAAATGTTGTTTTACAATCATGCCTAGACGTAAACTGACTGCAGCTGAAATCAACAGGACCATTGATAGTTGCTAATTTCTTTCAGGTCAGTGAAAGCGTAATTTCAAGGCTTGTGCATCGATATAGAGGAACAGGAAATGTCATTGCAAGACCGAAGAGTGGACGTCCAAGATCTACTACCCCTGCACAAGACCGGTTTCTAACAGTATTCACCCGTTGTCGAATCATGCAACAGAGACTTTTAAACGTTTCTGATGTTGCGGTTTCAATTGAAACAGTTAAACTGCGAGGTGTTAATCTACGTTCACGACGACTTTTGAGAAGCGTTCCACTGACACAAAATCATATGCGACTTCGGTGGCAATAGGCTAACGAACACGTGAATTGGAATGATAAATGGAGGTCGGTATTATTCACAGAGGAGTCGAAATATGGACGATTTTCTGATAGTCGGCGTGTTCGAGTATGGACCCAGAAATCGTAGAGCCATCCAAGTTCATCCATTCAGAGGTGGTACAGTTGCTGTTTGGGGAGGCATTTGTTTTAATGGGCTGTGGTTGGTGCTTGATGGAAATATGAATGCACAGATCTACGTCGAACAAGTCATCCCTTTGTTTCATACTGCAATTGGGCCAAGTTTCTCTACGATAGTACGCGAACTCATTGTGTGTGAATTGTTGTCGATGCCCTGGAATTTCATGGTATTTGGCACTTGGCACAGCTGCCTCTGTCGCCAAATCTCAATCCAATTGAACACGCATGAGACCAACTACAAAGAGCCTTAGATTCGCATCAACCATCCCTACATATACTTCAGGAACTCAGAGGGCTTTTAACACGCCTGTGGCGAGAATTGATCAAGGCTACTTCAACAACCTGATAGACAGTATGCAAAGGCGTTGCCAGACAGTCATTGAAGTGCGAAGAAGACATACCCTGTATTAAACTTTTGTTTGTAATTATTTAAGAATTTGAATGTTGTACTAAAATCACCAAAAATATAACTCTGCCAAAAACTGAAAATGCTTTCGAAAGAGGAAAAAAGCCACTCGTATAAAAGAGTAAATATTCAAGATAGCATATCAAAAATATTTTTTAACAAATGTGGTCAACCTTTTAAAGAAACTCAAGATTTGTGAGCACCTGACAATTGGAAACTGATCCTGGTGTTGTGTGAACAAAGCTAATATTACACTTATCTTTACCTCTTAATATTTTTCAATTCTTGATTCAATGAGAGATATCTGTGTTCTAAAAAAATATGTACAAGTCTCAGACATTCAATTTGAATTTGATTTCACAGAGAGCGAAATGCGTGCTAATTTCTTAGTCGTGTGAACCCCAAATTACATATTAATTAAAATCAGGAAGCCCAACGAACTGCACCATAATTACTCTTCGCTCATTTAGAATATAAACTAGAAGATTAATAGTTGTTGAGTTGATTACAATGACGGCGCGCCTAGCATATTGGAGCAATTTGAATCAAAGGCGGCGCTGGTTTCGATTTCACGCATCGATGGTCCGCTCGAGATGGCGTTACTGCAGAACGAGATTTTTACTCGATGTTTCGTATACAGAGGGATCACTAGATATGTAGATACACATATTTCTTTTTATTCGAAGACTTGTGGTCTATAGAAAAATTTTAATTCGAAGCTGACAATGAGAGTAAAAAATTATATAATAGTTGTTTATGTATCAAGGGAGATATGAGGATGTTAATTATAATACAAAGTATCTTAACAGACAGAACCGCATTATATAGTTAATGCATTTAGTTCATATTTTAGTACTGTATATACTACTGATAATAAACTTACTTCTGGTCATGATCGAATACCAAGCTGCATTTGTATATCCCTTTATGATAATTTTTAACTTATGTCTAAAATCCGCAACTTTTCCGACTCTGTGTCTAATATTAAAATCTGGGGATCCCCCCTCAATATCTCACTATAAACCTATTTCCATCATATGCAACTTCGCTAAGCTCTTTGAGATGTTCTTGTATGCTGTAATTTATCCTTCAGTGGGCAATTTTATTCACGGAAAAAAGATCTACTGCTTTATTTTACTCAATTTTTATTCAATGTACTTGATGAATACATACAAGATGATGTAGTATACACCTACTTCTCAAAGGCTTTCGACTCTATTGACCATGACATTTTAATTACAAAACTATGATTTTGGATTCAGTGAATCTCTATTGAAGTTACTTCACTCTTACTTGCAAGATAGGCAACAATATGTTGCTTATAATGGTCATCATTCTAATTTTTTAGCAACATCTGGAGTTCCCCAAGGATCCAATCTTAGACGAGTGTTATTTTTACTCTTTATTAATGATTTATCTTATGTACCTAATAGATTGTGATCATATGTTCCTTGCTGATAATCTTAAATTAAAGTTGAGTCTTGATAATTGTTTATTTGTTCAAGTTCAATTGCAATAGATAGAGACATGGTGTAGTGTAACGCTATAGTTATGAATGTTTCTAAGTGTAGAACTCTGACATTTACAAGGAAAAGGTCCTATTATATTAATTATACTTTTAACTCCCAAATACTAGAAAGATCGAATAGAGTTAAAGACCTTGGTAAACACGGAATTCCAGGAAACAACTACTCTGCGGGCTAATGCCCCGACCAGCATTGAATTACACCTGAAAACCTATAGCAACCGGCGGTCCGGTTTTCAGTCCGGCATGGAGTAGCGAACGGCCGATAGATGTAGTTAGTTCTACACTGCGTAAAGACCTTGGTGTTTATTTTGATAATAATATCTCTACCCCTCATTCTAATCACAGGGATTAGCCCAGAAGTCGGAGACTTGTGCGGGAGAGGGGGCGGCATATTATTATTAAGCAGGCCGCATTTGCGCCCAGGAACGACTTACGTTGGTAGGCCCTAACCACTATTCAGTGCAGGAATGAGGAAAACCTGGAAAACCTCATTAATTAGGGGGGTGGTCAAATATAAACCGGCATCAATCTCTCACATTGACCCAAGCTAACATTATTCCACCCTACCATACCCACAGAGAGGGTGCCAATCCTCTCCACGAATATAGCTTATATACGGTCTACCGGCAGCTGGGCTCGAACCAACTCCGTCTAGTCACCTCGATTCAAGTACTAACGCCTTAAACCGCGCGACCACTGACCGATATAAGGATAAGGATGTATCTTTTACTGCACATATTAATTACATCCAAGCTCAGTCTTAAAAATGTTGGGAACAATCCACCATGTAATATCACTTATAATTTTTATCAGTGTGACAGTGTAATTCAGTTCGTTCTCGTTCTTGTAACTAATTTCATTAAAAATAATGTGAAAGAGATTGACCTCTTTACTCGCTAGAAATAAATCCTATGGAGATAACAAGGATTTTATAAAGACAAATAAAATGTTTACCAAAAATAGCGCTACTTCCCTACATATCTACACATACCTACCCCGTTCGTTTATTTTAGAATGATACGCGTAAAAATATCACTGCCCATTAAATCATGTTAAGCGAGATCCCCGTTTTACGATCCAGACATTGTGCTCCCAAAAAGGGAGTATGGATTCACGTGGTCACGTGGCCGCTCGCTCCGAATGACGTCAAACCGTTACGATCGTCCAGGGAAACATGTTTTTAATCTGCTCCCCTGGATTTCCACATTTACGTTCATTGTTTTCATAATTAATGGAGATGTACCGCTAGCCCAAGGAGATGTTGTCTGTGCCATTATAATTTACGTAACTCCCTTAATTGGAAACTGTTTTGTTCGAAGTAATGGGAGCTATCGCGCAAAAATTAATGAATTAAGTAGTTCCAGTTGATCGTTACGTTGATCTGGATGTGTTGAGTGAATTGAAAGTATACGTGACTCTTCTAAAACTGCGTCTTTGCAAGTGTATTTCATGTAGCATCAGTTTTAATAGAGAAAATGAAAATGTATTTTAGTTAAATTATTTGTTTGTATTTATAAATGAGACAAAATCATTTTTAAGAAACATCACGGCAATAGTATATTAAACAAGTTTAGAAACGCAAAGTTGCTGCTTTTCTTACAAGATTGTGTAGGATTTTCGAATCCTAATAACCTGACACAACTTTGTTTATTATGTATAATATTACAAAAATGAGTCTTGCTATGTATATTCGGCACTGATTTAATTAAAGGGGTAGTCAAATGTCGACCGGTATCAATCTCTCACAATGACCCAAGCTAACATTCTTCTACCCTACCATACCCGCAGAGAGGGTGTCAATTCACATAGATTCAAGTACTGACGCCTTAAATAGCGCGACCAATTAATCCAATTAACACTTATGGTGATCATTACCAAAATTATAGAGCCACAATTATCATATTATTTATTACAAACTGTATTAAAGTTGTGTGTGCAGGTGGACCACCAGGTTCGGCATGTGGCCACAAGATGTAGGTGTTGCATAATGTCTACTCAGGTTCCCTTCTGTCTAATAAGTCATCGGTCGTCAAAAACGATATATGTCTGGTGTCCGCTAATGAATGACTTTGACGTTTTGCTATAAGTAATTCTTTCCTTATATAAATAATTAAATACTATCGAGTGAGTAGTATTTAATTATTTATAATAAGGTGGGTAGAGTAGTAATTGCTCTAGGAAGAAATACAGTACAGCAAGAATACTGAAATACTAATTATGTACTTTAATTATACTTTTTCTTAATGCATTATTATTTACTATATTCAAAATAATTTAATATTTTCTCAAATATTTGCAGTAATTCTTTTGAGTTACTTAAAACTTCAAATAAGGAAAACAGAACTTTATTACAGAATAACAATTATTGTTGATTCAAGTAATTCATATTTTCTATATAAAACAAAATAATTCTTTAAACAGACATAACTTTATCTCATATTATTTAAATATAGTAGTTTTCTTGATTTCAAGTAATTTTTATTCTTAAATGAAGGATATATAATCTTATTGTACAAGAATAAGTTAATCTTTCAATAAAGTATTACTATACTTTAAAAAATAAGCTAACCTTGAAAAATAAGGGTATTAATCTTGATGTTATATGTGCAGCGACTATCCTATGCCTAAATGTCTTGTGCCAGAGACCTCTGAGAGCTTCTTTCAATCCACTCTTTGATCTTCTGACTTGTCTTCCTACGTAAATGTCACTTGATTTGAGAAATTCTGTGACAATATCTGACAACCAAGAAGTAGAGCTGATAAGATTACTACACGTTGGAAATAAATCTCACAAAATATATAAAAAAAACTTATATCAATAATTCTACGGCGCATTTTAATCTATAATCGTGTCAAGTTTCGAATATTTGCTTGATTGCTTGTATTAATGTAGTAATTTATGAATTGGTTAATTAAAGCATTTGTTGGCAAGCATATGGGAACGTGTGTGTACAGGGTGTCCCAATTTCGTCCTGATTGCAGAGTATCTCGGAAACTACAAGAGATAGAAGGATGCGGTTTTCACAACAATCTACTACTTTTTCGAAAAACTTAAGATGCCGCGTAATCCGAATTTTCGTAGATCCATTGCTAATTTGATTGGCTCCTTCGTATCTCGGAGTTGAGTGAGGTATCGTAAACGGTGAAATTTGCTTCTGATAGAGTTTTTTACGTGTAGTTCAGCGGCGTACTTGTAATTTCTCTACAGGGTGTCTCTTTTAAAATATGACCCAAACATACTTTTTTTAAATGGAACACACTGTATATGTGTATGCCAGTGCAATTGCATTATTTTTCCCTTCATAATGATAAATAAAGTTGCTACTTCATATTTTCCAAGTAGTCAAAAAAATGTTATATTAATAAAACTGATACCTATTGCGTGGTGAATAGTTAACCACGCATTTTATATTATTATACAAAATTGGTTTATGTAAATGTATGCAAAATAAACAGTGGTTTAAACGAGTAAGTTTTATAATGAATAGTCAATAATTTTATGCTATATCTAACGAATGTTCAGCGCTATAATTAATAATAATATAGAAGGTGTTTATTAAAATGAGCCGTACTTTGAAGTTAGCTTCCATAGACAAAAATATGGTGATTCAAATCAACTTATCTTAGTACCTTAGTATCTTAGTTTTAATAGGTCCTTGTTACAAATTTCATCAAAATTTTTTAATTCAATTATTTAATAACATGTATGCTAAGAATAATATTCATTAATATTGAAAAAATGGAAATTCAGTATAGGTACATACTTTTATTTATCCCTATTTTATAATTTGCTGATTATTTTCGCGACTATGTTTAAAATCTTCACCACAGGGAAAATTTAAACAGTTTAAAAATATTTCAATTTTAATTTTCTTCTTATTATTGAAGTTATACTTCTTTGCGCCCGTTAGACACATTGGGATGGGATGTTGGTCGAGAAACCGCGTCACGCTCAAAAGGAAGAACAAATTTTTAAGAACTTTTTTATACAACCCACTATACAGCGTGGAGAATTACTGGTTGTGGACACCAACATAAATTTACTTCTTACGTATAAGCGTATAATATACAGTGTGTCATTAAGAATATGGGATAAAATTTATTATTTTTTTTATGCTTATTGTTTGATTTCAAATATTATTCAATTAAAGATATTTACAAATTATTTAAGTGGTTATTATAATTATCTTGTCAAAATTATTTTTTGAATTATTAAAAGAAACATTATTTTTCGAATTGTTAAAGCGAATTCATTTGAAACCATTTGATACATATTAGCTTAAAATACCTTTCTTAAACAGTAAAAAAAATTAGTTTTATTTATTTGACAATTTCCAAAATATAAGTAAGCGACTGTTATATATCACTATGAAGAGAAAAAATAGTGTAAATGAATTGCATAACAATATGCAGGATATTCCAGTTATAAAATTGTATGTTTGAGTCACATTTTAAAAGAGATCTTGTATGAAAATTACAAGTATACCACTGAACTCGTAAAAACGTAAAAAAACCCTATCAGGAGCAATTTTCATCATTCCGATATCTCAGCTATTCTCCGAGATACGAGGAAACCCTTAAAAGTAGTTTTTTATTTCGCCCTGTATCTCAAAAACGAAGAGATCTGTGAAAGTTCTAATTACGGCATCTTAAATTTCTCAAAAAAGTAGTCCAATGTTGAGAAAAACGCATGCTTCTATATCTTGTAGTTTCCAAAATACCTTGCATTAACAATGAAATTGGGATACCGTGAACATTAAATGTGTCAAAGATGCGGTGATCTATTATTTTTGCAATAATCGATATTGACCAGAATAAACCGCTTGTTTCGTATTAAAATGTGATGAGAACTGCGCTGGCAACTACAGAGGCCTTGACAATGTATTCATTTGGTATTATTGAATAAGTGTTTATTAAAGTCAGGGTTAAACTTATTTGGATATCTTGTTAGAACGGTACCGTTTACAGGAAAGAACCTCGCGTAGAGTTTGTTCCATATAGAAGGCATTTCTTCGTTTGTTTGAATATTTCGGGATCAAATTTATCGTATTCAATCTCTGTAATTTACAGTAAAGGTTTTATAAAACATCACATTTTGTGCATTAACTACTGTTAAGATTAAATCAAATTCCACATTCAGATAAAATAGTCATCAAAATCATGTGTCTTCAATCATAAATTGATACAGATAAAGGTGGATGTATGTATAATAAGAAATTTATACAAAATACAGTACCTTGAAGGTAATATTATGTCAACCGAGCAACATTCTGATACCTACTGTTATAATACCTTCTGCGTATATTTCTAAATCGATCAACTTTAATACACGGTGTCTCTGAGTGAGGATACATACATTGGCATGGATTTAGATCCGATTAAAATATAACTAAAAGTATTATCAGAGTCACCTCAGAGCAATTCAAAACATGCGGCAATTGTTTTAATCAGACATCAGAGATTCTATTCAACTTATTTTCAAAATTATTGCTTCTCAAGTTTTGGAAGACCGATTCATAAAAAAATGTACGAAAAAAAAGTAAATGCTTATAGGTATGTAGACTAATAATTCACCTATAGAACAAAGTAACAGAGAAGTTAATTCGTTACTATTAAAATTTCAAATGATTTACTTTTTCCGTTTTCGAGATATAAGTTGAAATTAGTAATAGTCTCAAAGCGGTGCGCCCGCTTATGACGTCACTACACGCAACTCTAAACTAGAACATCTGCTGCTAATACACTAATACCCGATCAGATTTAAATTTGCTGTTTTTTCGCTATGTTGTAAATATTTTAGTATGATACGTTCAAAGTTATATTTAGTAAGCTGATTCTGAATCTACCAGAAGTTGATATCACCAAGATTATGGACTAATTTAATAAAAATAAAGGCTATACACATATTAGAAAAATGAAGATAATAAAAGTACAAACCGTAGCAACCGTAATACAACATGCAACAGTAAGGAATAGAGAAAACGAGTTCTACTCTCCACAAAGCTTGGCCCGAGAACAGCAAGAGCAAATTAAAGAATCCCAGTTAACACTAGAAATGTGCAAGTTAATTATATTACAGGCAGCAACCAGTTACCTAGGTCACAGCTTAACAACCCACTATTCCAAATAACGAAATAATTCTTCTATAACGACTTGTTTCTGTGTTAATGACCAAGATTTAAGAGTCTGTAATACGATACATTATATTCTTCCACATTTCATGGGTTTTAAATAAAGATCGTTCTCTATGACCTCTTCAATCTATATTTAAAAAAAAACTATTAAACAAAGTGATCTTCATAACAAAATGTTGTGCTTTTGTCGGATATAAAATTAAATCTCTGCATTGCAAGTTACCATGCTCTTCTTTGTCTATTGGCAAACAAATAAATATTTTTTCCGACACATTTGTACATATATTTATGAATTCTGAAACTATGCAAGACTTAAAATTCTTTTGCTCTCATACTGAATCAAACAAGCAGTACGTAACAGGAATAATACTTCAAAAATGCATGTAACTAGCATCGAGTCGAGCGTAAAGCCTGCTTCAGAGAACAACGTAGTGTTGCTGGCACCCCACCACCAGTTTAATTTTACTAAATAAAGATTTTATAACACTCGACTTCAACAACGAATACAATTAATTTCATTGGCTGAAAGTTACATGACTTAATGTTGCTGGCAACACTACGTTATTCTCTGAAGCAGGCTTAATCGGTGGATTTATTCGTGACTATCGTGATTATAGTTTCGCTGTACACTGATAGAAATCCTGGGTGGTTGTTTTTTCTACTCAAGAATAGATAGGATAGAAAAATATTTTTAAAAAAACTTTACTAAAATTTTCACACAAACTATGACTGTAAGCTTATTTACACTCTAATTCAAGGACACTTGCATATGTAGATATATTTAAAAAAATTATCACGTCCTCGTATCAAAGAATATGCGTGATAAACTACAAATAAGGAGAACCCAAAGCTGACCCTTGTTTACTTTCTTGTCACATTCATATAAAAACCGATCCATGGCCTACTTGCACGTAAAACATAGTTTTATAAAAACCTAACAAAAAGTAAAGACTGTATAAAAAAATAATGGTTTATATGAATATTATAGCACGTACATTATTGCACCTTGATTGTCTTTTGTAATTTGTAAAACAAATATTAACGTAATTATATTTTGACTGTTTTGTTTTTTAGTAAGAAATGGTGCGTAAACAATATCTTCTACAATAGTTGCAGTTCATTCACATTTCAATGTTTGGAATAATATTTCAAAGCCAGAATATTACGCCAGAAATATGTATAATAAATATAATATAGTCTAGTATGCCGAGCATTTTAAATACAACATCGCAAACTGAACAATAATAAAATTCAGTATTTAATGCAATGGTACTTCCTAAACATACAGAATATTATAACAGTGATTTAAAAACATTCAATTTAGAGTACAAACATTCTTTTACTCATATAATATAACAATATTAATAAATTGTAAAGATATTTTAGCTACTATATTCCTATTAATGAAGTCATAATATGCATATTATTTGTTACTAACTATATAGGTATGATAATGAACAGTTTCATAGTCCACAGAGTAGTTAATTTCACACAATATTCATAAAAAACAGTTATAGAGAATACCATCGCTACATTAATTAAAACATAACATAAATCCTTGAGATATAAATTTGAACTACAGATTAATGAAAATTTATTTTGAATTTTCCAATTTCTTTCCTCAAAGGACTATGGATCTCAAAGTAAGGAGCATCAACTCAGAATTACATATTTATTATCTAGACCAAGGCTGTCCAACATGAGGCCGCTACGATTTGAAAAAAAAATATACTTTAAATACGAAAATATATACAAGCGAGTCATTCCTACACCAACGATGAAATGATCAAATAAAATAACACATACATAGGCTATGTGACACCACTGGCGCTGGATAGAATACCACAACACTAGAGAGCTCGCTGGACCTCTCTCGAACATTCGAGTGGCCATGCACGCGTATATAAGAAGGTTGAGCCAAACGAGGCGATCAGAGTTAATAGTTAATAGTGTTGAATAGAGACTCATAGACAGAAAAAACGTTGAATACTGTTTGCGAAGTTAATTGTTACGACCAAGTATTTATTTGTTTGTAATTGTATTTCTGGTGTTCGGCACGCAGCAAGATGCAAAAGTTTTATCATACCTTACATTTTTAACAAATTAAATTTGAAGCTACAATGAAAATAGCAGAATATTGTCATTTCATATGGTAAGAGCAATTAAAAACAAAATTAAGTTATTTAAGTCGTCACTAAAAAATCATTAGTTTTCATGTTTAACTCATATAAAATACATTGACACAACTGCAAAATTCGAAAACCGTTTTAGCCACTTTAAGAAATTCTAAGGAGACATTTAAGTTTTTACTCAGCCACTTACTATTTCTGTTGAGAAATTAAGCAGAGCAGACCTTCAACTGGAATTGTGTGATTTGGAGTCAGATTTTTTTGCCAGGCAAAAACCGAAATAGGAATGCTTGGAAGCACGTATCTTTTTTCAGCATGAAATATATAAAATCAAAATATAGGTATTCCCTATTTGATAAGTCACTTGCTCAGTTGCTTCATTTGTCAACAACAGATATTAATGTTAATATTCATACACTGGTTAGTGAAAACCAACATCCTCAAATTTCCCACCAAATTTTATCTGCATTTTTTGCTATTTTTCTTAATAAATAAACATAAGAAGAAATTCTTTTTCTGTACCTATCACTGCAATTTTGTTTACAGCTCTGACCTAGACAATACACCTTCTCGTATAACGTGTGACATCGTAGTAATAGTTCAAATCAACAAACAAAACTGTGTAACTGAACACACCGCCTTTTTAATAACACTTTTTTGTCAGATCAAGGTTTAAAGAAAAAGAAAATATTTACTATTTGCTCGTATAATATGTCTATTTGAATACCTATTTCTTTGTCATCTCATTTTCATTTTCACTAATTATCAATTCCTTTGGTAACGTTTCAAAAATGTTAAAAATGATTTCGACTTACTACTCAAATACTCGACAGTCACTGACTATTTTGGACAATGAAAAAGAATCCATTACTTTTGGCCACAATTACACAAATAAATCCTAGATGAGAGACAATTTAGAGCTAGTAACGCTTGGAATGCTGCCAAATTTTTCGCGCGATTTAGCATTGTCTTCCTCGTCGATGTTTTAAAAAAAACTTTTTCGGGATCCGAAAACACTGAGGAATGGGAATAGAGAGACATTTATTAGATATATGATTTTTTATATGCGCTAAACATTTGCCAAAGAGATGTGACAAATAGCAGAAACGCTCTGGAAACGTATTTTTACCGCTCTATATTTAATGCGGTTTTGTCTGTTCAAGGGCGTTACTAGGCGAAAGAAAATATGCCACATTTTCTCAAATGAGTGAATGAGTGATGAGTGAAAACTAATACATTTTTTCGATTCAGTAATTTTTTACTAAAAAAGTATCCTTACATAATTTCAGGAAATCACCGACGTAAAAGTCGTAAATAACTATTCAAACAATCATTTGCTATATTTAACAAATAATAACTTAAAAATTGGCAGCAGTAGCTTTGATTTGTTGGATATTTAATTCAATTAATGAAAATGCATATTTATGTTCATGTTTTTGTAAAAAGTTGATTTACCTCAAAAGGGAGCAATTTACTGAAATTATGTGTGTTATGGCTTTTTTGTAGTAAAAATTCACCATAGTGATAATTCCATTTTCCTAGATTTTAACACCCTCTATCTTTGGAAAGAAGCATGCTAAAACAAAAATTCATTTGAATAAAAACATTGTTTTGGCGAGAAAAATCTTCATTTAAATTGTTTACACCTAGTTTTGACTCATCGTGTCTACTGTCTTCTTTGAATGGAATTCTGTATGCTAGTAGTTGTGCATAGGTGTCATTTCTGACATAGTAACTAGATAAACTAGGCGTTTCAATAGCAATTAATTTGATTTATATCTGTCATCAGATGTTGAGTTACGACGTCATATGTATTTTTTTGTTTCTGAATTGAACACTTAAAAGATCTTTCGTTTTGAGGTATCAGTACTTTTTGAAAAAACAAAAACAATAATGACACAAATTGTAAAAACTGTAAAGGAAACTTTACTTAACGGAACAACTGTTCAAAGTGTCAACTTTCCTACCTTTCCATGGTAGAATTAATTTCTAAGATAGTTTAAAATATCAGACTAACATCTTCTGATTTCTGTTACCTATAATTTGTTGTTTTAATTCGCTTTAAATACCTTTTTAAATCAATAACCGCACATTAAAAAATTATTTGGATTAAATCTGGTGACCTAGTTTGCTGTTCCAGAAAATATTGTGTTGCAATCTATCAACTTGGTACTCCATTCTGTTGGGACCAGGTGGTGTCACTAGAAATATCTGGATCTTCTGGATTCAGATATAATAGTAATAGAACAGGGCGGTGGAGTTCTAAGTATCTTTACCCAGTAATATTATCTAAAAAGATGGGTTCAACTACACGATCATTAATTATCGATTTTTTGTAATATCTACAAATATATCTGTTTTCTACTTCGACGTATTTCCTAGAGGGAGCCACATCCACTATATTAGTGACGTAAATGTGAGTGTAACTTTTTTGGCGTTAACTTATCACGTTTTTTATTAAAAAATCTTAAACCTATATTGTTTGTACAGGAAAAAGTTATACTTGTTATTAGTCTCAGAAATTGGCCATTTTCGAACAAATAGCTTGCATGCATAGTACATTGTACAATATTTAAACGTAGTATACTCCAAAATTCCCTTGCAAACTGTATATGTTGAAAGTTGATCGACAAGAAATAAAATTTACACTAGTGTAAAATGCTGCGGATAGTATTTTTCAACATGCAACGTTTTTAAAATAGAAGTTGTAGATAGTCATCCTGAATTAGTTTGTGGATAATCCGCCATATGAACAAATTTTTTGTCTATATTCCTAAACAGATTTTTTAAATTGTTGATTATCAGGTTGTAATCTATTTCGAAATCCTCCCAAATATTCTCGTTGCCCAGCACGTCCATTGAAATTTAATTGCCAACAAATAACAGTCATCTCTCATATCTGAATATAAAAAATTATTGTATCTTAGAACGTCTCGATTTTGACCAAAATTGATTTTAACCAAAACTAGATAAATACCTTACATGAAGAAATACTTATTAAATTTAACATAAATTTTGTCTAATAATTGTTAAAATTTAACTCACTATTGATGCCTACTACGTTAAAATATTGTACAAGGAACTACGCAGCTGATTGTTCAAAAGCTATTATCCCGAAAGTGGTCAATTTCTAAGAGGTATACTTTTTTCCTTAAAAACAATGTAGGTTCAACATTGTTTAATAAAAAACGTGATAACGTAAAGCCCGCATTTCATTGAGGCTGGTCCAGCCAGGCTGGTCCGGCCTAGGCTAGTGGCTGGAACAAGTGCAAAGGCCGCATTTCATTGAGGCTGGTGGTCCAGCCAAATTTGAAATGTAGTATAGCAAATGGTCATACACTCACACAGGCTGGTACACGATGAGCTTGCTTTCGAGCTCAGGCGGCACAAGCCATGTTTGTAATAATTTATATTTTCAAGCGGGACCAGCTAAGCGGGATCCTATATAGACCAATTAGATTTCTGCTTTTATACCACGTGAGTATCTACGTCGCTGTACAATCTCAGTCACCAGTAGACCAGGACCAGCCTGGCTGGACCAGCCTCAATGAAATGCGGCCTTTGCACTTGTTCCAGCCACTAGCCTAGCTTGACCAGCCTCAATGAAATGCGGGCTTTAGAGCTAAAAAAGTTACACTCACATTTACGTCACAAATATGTCGGATGTGGTGCCCTCTAAAGAATACGTCGAAATAGACAACACATTATGATTTCTCATATCCAAAAACATCTATTCCCAAATTTTAAAGTTGATAAATTCCAACCTTGACACCCTGTATCTTTTTTATTATCAACATTTTATTGAAGTGATCGTAATATTTTGAAGTGGAAAACCTAGTATGTCTCCATGGACCTTGTAGACAAACAAAATACTCCTTCGTGTTAACTATTAATACCCAAACGCCTTCCCCGCCTTCTTTTTATTTCGATGCGTTGTTTTTATAATTTCAATTCCAGTTATTCAATTCCGAAGCGTCAGAGGAAGAAAATCCACGTGCGGCTATTATGAACAATGTGCAACTGAAGGTCAAATCTACGTACCGATTTTTCGCGTGAAGTTTGGCAAGTACCGCGATCGTTGCAAAATATTTGTCTCCCGTTTATTTTAGGTGTCACCCCAAAGCGCTACTTGAAATACTAATTTAAATTCGGATAGGCAATTAACGGGGAACACTTACAGGCTCCGCATTATGAACTTGCTTTCCCTAAAAATAATGCGGACGATCGTAGGAGGCGTTTAAAAACAACTGTTTTGTTGTTCTTGGAGTGAATCACTCTCTGATGGATACACTTTCGCCATTGACCAAGCGAACTAGTCATCCACACATACAGGGTGTTTTATTAGACAGCAAAAAGCGATTTTATTATTACCAAAGATTAAATGCAGGGACAATAATATTACAACAAAAGGAAAATACAAGTGACTCACTATTTCTGTCAACTAAATATAGGAATAAATAGACAACCGTCTGTCCGACATTCCCGTCTATCAAATATGCTTTACAAAAAAATAATAAAGGCAATATGAAGTTACATTCTTTTGAATAACTAGCAATATGCTTTAAAAATGAAAATATACACAAGGCAGTAATTCCTTCAGCAACGATAACATGATGAAATAAAATAACACACGTATAGACTATGTGACGCCACTGGAGATCTCGCTGGATCGCGCTCGAACATTTAAGTCGGCATGCACGTGTAGAGTCAAGCGAGACGAGCAGAGTTAATAATTAATAGTGTGGAATAAAGACTCATAAGCAGAAAAACGTTGAATATGGTTTGCAAAGTTAATTATCATGGTCAAGTGTTTATTTGTTGTTAATTGTAGTTATTTTGTTCTCGTATGCGGTACGCAGCAAGTCAATTTAAAGTTTTTTAAGTGAAATACGCATTCGCAGAAAAGAACAATAACGAACAAACGACATTACATTACGTTACAAAAGTTTCAGCAGTATACAGAAGAGTTTAGAAATGCTATCGTTATGCCCGCTACAGACTATACGTGAATTCGCGATTTGCGATGCGCGATGCGTGGTTTGTACGAATGTGCATCGTGTGTAGGGTTTTATGAATGGATTTTAACGATCAAGACCCTACACACTATTCGCGAATTCCTCGCATATCACGAATCGCGCATAACGTATCGCGAATTCACGCATAATCTGTAGCGGGTCTTACGGAGTAAAATAACAATTACGTTTATTGAAAAATCTGACACTGATAACAAATACAGTATTGCTTCTTCTTATAAAGTAACGCTGGAAATTGCCAGAGCTAAAACACCCTTTAGTGATGGATTATTAAGAACTGAGTAATCAAAATGTCAAAAATATTCAATTAAACAAAAATTTCCACATCAAACAATTACATGGCATGTATCGCATCACATAAATCAATATGTATGCAAAACATTGCGCGATACAATTAAAACAGAAGTAAAAGAAGAAGTGAAAGTTGAAAGTTTTGAGTATTATTTGATGCCTAATTAACATTTTCAAATCATATTAACAATGTACTAGCTGAATGTTCAAAACGCTTGGGTTTCATAATCAGAAGATCACGTCCATTTATTGTATTTTCTTTTATATTGTTAGTTTATCCTTCCTAAACTTGAATATGCTAAGTTGGTTTGCAGTACCTGCTATTCCTCATCTATTAACAGTCTTGAATGAATTGAGAGAAAGTTTTTAAAATATGTATCTTTAAATTAAACAGTTTATTTTAAATTAAAAACAGCAACAAATTGTCAGTTTTTATTGTGACATAAGCTTTTCAAGTTTTCACTAGATAAACATGATTTTTCAATTTTTTCCAGGCTGTACAGAGCACAATGAAGGGTTTTGAGAAAATGTCTTAGTTAGCTCATTAAAATACATTGACACAATTACAGAATAATTCAAAAACCAATTTAACGAAGAAGAAATTTCAGTTTTTACTCAGCCACTTACTATGTCTATTGAGAACGTAAGCAGAGCAGATCTGCAACTGGAATTGTGTAATAGTAAAAATAATAACAATATATAAATTATCAAATATTGTACATTTTAATTAAACAAGTATATTCTTCTGCTA
Source organism: Monochamus saltuarius (assembly GCA_025584915.1). Taxonomy (NCBI): domain Eukaryota; kingdom Metazoa; phylum Arthropoda; class Insecta; order Coleoptera; family Cerambycidae; genus Monochamus; species Monochamus saltuarius. The sequence continues at coordinate 9,883,549 of CM046725.1, read as the reverse complement.
TCACAAAAAGTCAATAAGGCGTACTAAACAATTCCATCAAGAGACGGAACGGCTTTTCCGCCGAGCAGGGTAAATCCTTCAAAATTAAATTTTTGTTTGAGGATTACTTGCGCAAAGGAACTACGGAAATTAATATAAAAAGTTTTTTTGATTAAAAAATAAGCTTGATATGTTCTGAAAATATAACTTTAGTGGTTATTATAAATACCGAACAGGGCAATTTGGAAAAAAGTTGAGTCTTTTTCCTAGTACTATGTTGAAAAACAATGTTACCAGCATTAAGTATACAGGGTGTTACAATCACAAATTCAGAGCAAAATGATGGAAATTTACGTTTTAAGTGCCTTTCTTGTAAAATACAGGGTGTTAGTGTTCAAGTTCAAATGCGATAAACACCTTTTTTAAACATTTGTTTTTCATCTTCTCGAACTGCGCCTTTTGGAAAGCCCATAATAAATCGGCCTCTTAGTAATTCGTCCAGCATATTTCCCTTTTGCATTTGCACTGGCAACCCACAACACATTTCAGATTATACACAGGTTAAATAATATTTTACTTTGCTGGATCTGTCGTCTATGTGTATGCATTTTATAGACATTTTTCAACAATCTTCTTCTCTTGATATTAAACGCATACGTTAAGCTACTTATTTTGTTATTTAATATTTTGGGTCCTTTATTTTTAAAATCTGTTTAAAGCACGAAGTCACTTCATGGTTCTGGATTCGAAATGGTTAATACTGACACATTTGGGGTTATGCGGTGAAAATTAAATTTAATATGTTGTGTGAAAATCATAGTTTTTCGTTATTCTTCATAAAAAACTTAAGGAAATTGTGTCCTCTTTCTAACAGTATAGAATGGTATTTAACTTGTGAAATGTTGATTACTGATTAAATACTTGATTTTTTAACAAACAGGTAAGCTTGTATGCACGTTTATGTATAATTTTTGAACATTGAATAACTTCCTAAATACTTTATGGTAGTATTGACCTTGCAAAAATTCATTTTTAATCGTTTATATAACGTCAGTTAAGACGTTAAAATGTATGTTAATATTGCTGCGTATCATACTACCTACCCAATTTTACTTTACTTATCGCTTGAAACAAGTATTTTTAAATTTATAGAATTAACCGTATTACTTTACTATTACGTTAAAATGAACGTAATATTTACATTGGAGGAGATATGGCAACTTCGCAACAAATCATATGGTTCATTTAGGTTGGCTATGACAGATTTGATCAGCGGTCCTCAAAATGTGGGTATTTTAAAAATTAATATCTCCGTAAATATTAGAAATTTAAAAATTGCTTTCACTTGACTGATCTATATGACGAACTACACCAGCAGTTATATTTGTACTTATTTAAGGTTCACTCTGTATAGCTCTACATTAACAATTTATTGATTTTTAGGATATCATATGCCATAAACCAATTTATTTATAAGAATATGTCTCATTGTTAATTTGCATCTTGAACAAGTAGGACCTAAATCAAAACTGTCATAAAAAATAATTTTACACAATGAAAATGTGTTTAAGGCGTGATTTACTTTTATAACACCCTGTATAATTAATATCGCAATAACGTGACATATACTGATCCTTTCTAGACATTTTTTCTCATATATAAAGATAAAGACGTTAAATCCGCGGAGTAGAAGATAAAGTGTGTTTTATATAATATTTCAATATTTGAAAATACATTTGGGTGTGTCAACCAGATTATGAAATATTTTGTGCAGGGAATACAGAATAAAGTTTCCGCTGGTCTTGTAAGCCAATAAAAGAAAACTTATTTGACAACTTAGTAGGGGGACGACTGCCAACAGCCAGGTACATGCTGTCTAATTTATTTGACGGGAATTTCAAATAGCGAAAACATTAAATTCTTTACAAAAGAAATCACTAAAATATTTACAATAAGCCAAGAAAGCCATTAAAAACAGTTGATACATAAAAAGATTCGAGGCCTTCTAAAAAAAAACATTAAAAGGCTGCTGCAATTTCTGATGTGGGAGACCCTGTTAACAATGGACTGATTCTCATACGAATATCATATGTAGCGTACTTAATATTTTAATCCAAATTTATACCTTAATATCCTGATAGAAGATAAAAGTATTAGACCTAAGTGAGAGAATTGAGGAAGTGCTTAGATTTGAAGCCAATGAAGCTACTTTAACGCATATTTTTACTTAAGTTGTCGCTCGGCGAACCTATATATGTCACGATTATCTGAAAATACATATTAACCTTCTTTATAAAAAATCACTAATATTACTGAATAAAGTTCGATAATATCGTTATTTACTAATGCAATTGGTACTTATATTATCACATACTGTAGACCAGAACATGCTAATAGCATATACAGAGTGATAACACTTTACCGACGTCTAGAAACGGCAATGAATACAGAACGAAAATGTACTTTTTTCATTTTTCAGTATTTCTGGAAATAAGCAAAATATATAACTTTTCAGTACATTGAAAAGGCATAACAATGCACAATTTTTTCTTAATTTAAGCTGTGCTATATGTACGCATTACCGCTTCTGAGAACTCTATACTGGACGTCGTAAAACTGACCACCATGTATACAGGGTGATTCAGTTTATTATATGGCTGATTAACAACTTATCAAAAAAAAATTGGCAATAGATACGTCATGAAAATGGGAGCCAATATTGCAAAAAAATTGTAAAATCCTTATTGTTTCCGAGAAAAATGTTATTGAAGTTGTAGTATTTTCTATCTTTACATCGCTGGGCTACTGTAGTCTCTAGCCAGGCGATTCCAAATCTTGAAATCCGATTACTAGTATTATTGTTTTTGTTGTTGTCAATTGTTACTACAGCAGATACGAAAATAGATCAAAATACAGTTTTTACTTAAAATGAAATTCTATGTTTAGAAATGTCATCAATTTGTATATTCCACTGGTTGTTGACAGTGCTTGATACTAACACATTTTATGAGATCTTAACTAATTACATTGTATACCGAACATGACTTAAATATCTCCAGTACTTTGGTATAAAAAGCCAATATATATTTATAAACTTCAATACCCCATATCTCCCTTATAAAACACCAAAATAAAAGAAATCACCCTGCATATATAATTAAAAAAGTGATGCTCGTTTGTTTACTCTTTTATCATATTTTCACTTGTTTTTATTTGTACTTTGGTGACGCAGACTGAAATCAACCTTATGATGCAATTGTTTACTAAAAAATTATATAATTAAGTATATAAAATAAATTATTCATTTATCATTTTTAGAACAATTTGTATGCCGAAATGCAGCATAATTATTGTCTTATGAGAACAGGACAAAAGCAACTTGGCATCGAAAACTAAACATTTGTAAAAAATATTTTGTAGTAAATTACAACCTAGCAAATGGATAAGTGTCAGCTTTAGAAAAAAATCGGATAAGAGCGTACGTTTTGCCAAAGTTTTGCGTAAGCAAACGTTTATGTCTAAATTTATGGAGAAATTTGCGTGTGATTAACAAAATTAATGTCACATTTATTTAAGTAAATAGGTTTTTCTCTTTTTATTAGTATTACGATATAAGAATGCAATTATACAAATGTACATGCATATAATACAAATTACATGGAACACAAAATATAACAAATGTTATACACATAGTAACACATAGGAACATACTCTAGCATAACAAACATAAAAATACAAAAGTGACCATGGCGAGTACCATTTACTTACAGCTATATTTAAATTAGACTTTATATTGAGTCAGTTTGTTATATTCTATGACTCCCCTACACATTTTTCTTGGAAATACAATTTATATGAATTATATCCAAATTATGCATTTGTCTTGTATTAAAATTATATATAACACTACGTAATTGTTGATTATTTAATAAATATTTAGGTAATAAATTATTTAATAAATTTTACGTAAATTTTAACTAGCAACCAGCATACTCACTATGCTCGAATCCTCTAGATGATGTCTTATCTATTTTGAAATAGTTACAACTGACTTAAATCATTATTTATAAAAAATATTGTTGAGCAGTAGTCAAAATGAGGTTTTATTATGCAGTTACAAATCAAACATTTGGAATGAGGTGCTAAACGTTTGCTGAACCAATAAACAAATTCAAATTTTTTGAAAATAAAATATATCCAACATGATACGCGAAACTTAACAGTTATGGTTCCTAATTCTTAAATTTTAAAAACTTACGTCAATGCTTCATTGCGAAAGAGAACAATATCATTATTATTTAGAACGCGATCTGTTTTTGCACCTATTATAACAACATTATAATTGTTTTTTGCCAATCGACATTAAAGGCTTAGTTTTAATGACAGGTGTCAGGCACTAAAGTCTCATATTTACTGCCCAAGCATTAGATTTATTTTTACTGCCGCTAAATTAAAATTTGTTCTTTAACGAGATGAATTTTATTGTAAACATGTATAGTGAAATATTGTTTGTTTTGAAACATTTACTTCATCTATATAGGTTGAAGTGTTTTCACTAGTAGGTTTATGAACTATCGAATCCAAGTGATTGAATTATTTAAAAAATCGCTTTCAGCATTTGATGTAGGTACTTGCAGCAGGGAAAATGTTGTTGCTAACAACTGATTTACAAGTTATGGACTCCTCAATGTAGTCTTCAGCTGCCGTTGAAAATTTCCATCCACCATGCACTTTTAAGTTGCGATCAACTCGTGAATTTATTGATAGTGTGGTTGAAGTTCTACGGAAACAATGTCCAGTATATTCATCAGTATTCTTTAATTTGAGAAATGCAGCAACTTGTATTTTCCCACAAAGTTTTACTTTGAATTCCTAGTATGTGAGTGAATTTTAAATTATATGCTTTACCATTTGATAATTTATATAAAATATGTTACTATACAATATTTGTGTAGGTCTTGTACTACTATATTTCCAATATATCTCTAAATTTTCTCTTACAATAAAGGATCAAGTACATTTTCTGAAAAAGACATAAAGCTATTCTCAGCCCTGTAGTCAATAAATTTTTTATATGTTTGCTAACATATCTTCATCGATTTTTCTGGTAATAGATTACACTCTGCTTTGCTGATTCAATTTCTGGTGGAGATAATGTGAATTCTTCCATTTCCAATAATAATTAATATCTATAAGTTACACAAATGTGTAACTTATAGGTATGAGCTGTTATTTACTTAATAACGCTCGTGCCATAGCAGCCACAGACGACTTGATTAAATTATTATTATTATTCATGAAAAAAGTATCATACAACTTTAATAATATAAAATAAATAGCTTTGTTTGCAATTATAATAAAATTAAAATTGATCAGCGAAAAAATTATGTGTTTTACTTGGCAGTAAAGTAGATTTAATGCCTTGGCTGCTTTAATAGACTTGGCTACCACCTCGTTTATTAAATACCAGACGCTGCATTAAATCTTATACTTTACTGCCTAGTTTGTTATATGTATAACTTCATTAATGGTATAATTATTAGGTTTGTTCCTGCAGCAATTGGAAACGGATTGAAACTATTAGAAATGTTCATTCAATTCTTGCGTTAAATTCACTAGTAATTATTATTTTAAATTTCGTCAAGACGTTTGCTTGTACACTCATTATATTCCGTGTATTTTATAGGTAAGATATAACCTAAAAAATGTATCAGAACATTTTTCTTGTTATGAGAAATATCATACTTGAACCACCGTCAAAAATATTTCTTCATGGCCATCTATTACGGACTTATCCTAAATAAAAGATGGGCCTAACACAGCACCCTGGGGTACCCTTTCAATCAAATCCTACTTGTCAAGATAAAAACACGCGCATTTATGTGCAGCTTCTATAATGCAATAGCACTGATAAAATTTTCTAATATATTTTCAGTCAAGGCCACCATAAAATCACTTTTATGCACAAATACTACAAATGCTGTTACTTAAATAGACAAATATGAGGGTTTTTTTGGATATAATGAGTCATAACAATTTTACGGCAAAGCGATACACAATTTTTTCGTAATTAGTCAGAAATCTCATATAATCCGACATTTCAATTTGAATCACTAGCGTGAGTTGCCGTACCCAGTGCAGAAATAAAAATCTGGCCGCCAGCCACAAAATTCATAAAAGAGAAGAAATATTAGTGGCTGTTTCTGCGAGTGACATTTCCAAATTATTAATAGCTCTCGTTAGTGCAATTGAACAGAAATAAATAAATGATTCCGAATTAATCAGCGTACTACTTAAGCAGAAGCTTAGAAGTTTTCTGTACCTATTAAAGCAATATATTTCACTCACACAATCGCATTAGAAAAATATAGAGCAGTTTTTTATTTAGTGTATTGTAAAGGTATTTAAACTAAAATGAAAATGCGGATTAAAGCCTCGACCAGCGTTGAATTACACCCACAATATCTACCCATATATTCTGTATTATTAGCATTTGTACTGTATTGTATATTACATACCGAGGTGGAAAGTATTTCGTTCTTGTCGAGAGAAAAGGATGGTGAACTAGTTTTCGAAACCAGAATAAAACTTTTCACCGAAGTTTGTATACTTTATTTACAACCATACCTTTTAAAGTGACAGTTTTGTAATAAAAATAATTACTTGGTAAATAACATAGTAAGATCCCTGTATAACCGGATTATAGATAAAAAAAAACGTCAAGTTGGCATTTTTACAATGGTACTAAAAAAGTCAAACATACGAACTTAAATTAGTTGCATTTGTGAAGATAATAATAATAATAATAATAGGACTTTATTTGCATCAATAGAAATACAATAATAATGTATATAACATGAACGTCCAAGTCCAAGTAGCAACTAAGCTATATATATGTCCATTAAAACCTTGACTATATACACTACAAAGTATGGTTGCGCATGGACAATATGCCTGTATAATATCGGTAACGTACGCAATATACACATTAAAATTAAACTACATTTATGCATACAATATTACACATACGCTAAATATACACACATTTTAACATTATATGACACAAAAAACGAAAATATGACACATGATTGTCCACATAATGCAAACACGCGGAATGTTGGGGAAGAGAAAGATCTGACTTAAAAGAATTCTATTAGGTTTCTGGTCTCTGCCCTACCTAAAGTAAGTATATATTTTTAAATATATTTTTATCAAATTTACTGAGTTCAATTTATTTAAATAAGTTTTGTACATATCAGGTAAATGGTTATAAATTTTACGTGACAAGTGGGTGTAGCTGCGTAAACTAATATTTTTGTAAAAATTCGACTTTTACATGATTATTTTCTTTATACCTAGTACTATAGTCGTGATTGACGTTTTGAAATGATTTATTCTTATAAATAAAAATAATAAGTTGTAGCACAAATAACTGTCTCAGGTCAAGTATTCCAGTTTCATGAAATAATGTTTCAGACGGGTAAGTTAATTTTTACTATAAATGATTTTTAGGAAACGCTTCTGTAATATATCAAGTTGTCTGAGATGACAATATGCTGTACCACCCCAGCTCAATATCGCATACCGCAATCTTGATTCCACTAGTGCATAATATAATATTTTTAGATGTGTTAAATCTAGAATATTTTTTAGGTGTTTAAAACGGTAAGGTAGTTGTCTTAAAGTTTGGGTTGTATTGGTTATATGAGCGTCCCATCGCAAGTGAGAATCAATGGTAACTCCAAGATATCTATAATATTTTTTAGAATTTAATTTAATATTATTTACTGAATTCTTTATTGATAAAAACTGATATTCTGGCAAGCACCTTGCATTGTTAGAAAACGGCATGAAAAATGTTTTGTCATAGTTTACTGTTAATAACTTATGAATAAACCAATTAAAAATTTGTGATAAGTCAGCCTCTGCTTTATTCTTTAATATATCCCATTTCTCATCACTATATAAAATAGCAGTATCATCCGCATAACTAAATATTTGTCCAGAAGTAGAAGAAGTGAGAATATTGTTAATATACACTGTAAACAATATAGGTCCCAGCACAGTCCCCTGAGGTAAGCCATAATTAATTTTCTTTTCTACTTAGTACATTATCAATCTTCACAACTTGTAATCTATTTGACAAATAATTTCTAAATAATTCTTTGGGCGCCCCTCTGTATTCCTACATCCTCCAAGACCTCTAGCATCTAAGTATGACTTACTGTGTCGGAGGCCTTGGCTAGATCTAGGAACACACATATTGTAGGTTTACTTTTTTCTAGATGTTTTGTAATTGAATTTATAAGTTTTGCAATAGCGTCATTAGTTGATAAGCCTTCCCTAAATCCAAACTGATTTTCGGAAACGATGTTGTTTGAAAAAAAAAATTAGCACTCTAGTTTTTAAAGTTTTCTCAAAGATTTTTGCAATGGTTGTTATAACTGAAATCGGTCTATAGTTGTTTATAATCTTTACATCTCCTTTTGTGTATAGGGGTAACGATTGCTACTTTAAATTGTTCTGGGACTTTACTTGAAATAAAAATTCTATTTATAATATGACAAATTGGCATAGATAATATTTCTGATGTTTCTTTAAATACTTCTGTTTTTATATTATCAATACCAGGAGATTTTTTGCATTTTAATGAATTGATGATTGCTACTATTTCTTTTTGATTTGTTGGTAGCAGAAAAAAAGAATTGTGGTTTAATTTAGTTTGCGGTGGCGGAGTATTAGGTTTTTCAATGTTGTTTGCATACGACTCTCCAATGCTGATAAAGAAATTATTAAATGCCTCGGCGACACTATCTGGAGTATCACAGATGACATTATTATTACTAAGTATTTCTTTAGGTTCTTTTTTATTTTCAGTTATACAAATGTTTTTAATTACTTTCCACAGATTTTTAGAGGTGTTTCTATTGATGTTTATTTGTTCGTTATAAAATTTATGTTTAGCATTCTTTATCAATTTGCTCAGGCGTTTTTTATAATTTAGGTATTCTGTTTTTTTTTGTTCACTTTCAGGTACTCGTTTAAATTCGCGATATAATCTATTTTTCATTAACCGAATTTACTATACCTGCTGTAATCCATTGCTTGCGTTTAATATTACCCCTTTTTATTTGTTTCTTATGTGTATTTTTTAAGATTAAAGATTTTAATAGACAAATAAATTCCGTTGTTAAGATATCAGTATCTGTTTCATTCAAGATTGTCATAAAAAGTGTTTTCGAAGACAATGAGCGATTCAGAAGACATTATTTGTACTCCTCCTCAACTGACAGAAGTCTCTGAAAGTTTGGAAAAAGATTTGTTACCTAAGAAGAGTCGTGCAAGGTATGATAAAGTTTATGATGTTTTCAAGAGTTGGTGCTCGCAAAACGGCGTTCAGAAAGCTGTTCCTGAAACTATTGTGCTGGCATATTTTAGCGAAATTGCCAAAAAAAGCCGTCAACTCTTTGGTCCATTTACTCAATGTTGCGTACTGCTTTAAATATTAAAGACAAAGTGCACATCTCCAAATTTTCGAAGCTATTGGCATTTTCGAAACAAGAAAATCTAGGATATGTATCCAAAAAGTCAAGCACTTTCTCCAGTGAGAACATTGCGGCATTTTTGAAGAATGCATCTGATGATATGCTACCTTACCTACCTTTAAAGTTTGAACTCATAATTGGTGCATGACGAAGTGACAAACTGTATAAAATGAAATTGCCTGATGTTAATATCGTGAAAAATAAGGTTCACATTGATATTCCAACGTCAAAAACCTATCAAGAGTGAGTGAAGAATGGGTAACGTTAATTAAAATATATGTTTCACTTTATTTAGACGTTCTAAATGAAAAATTTTCAGGGGACACTGCTTCCGGCAGTGTTTCGTTTAGCATATCTAGTGAAATACCAAACTCTAGTACTAAAAACGTTACTATTTCTACGCAGGAAGTTGAGCATGGATTAACACTTTCTGTTGTCGCTTATAACCCATAAACATTTTGGTTATTCAATGAATGTTGACATTTACCTAGATTAAAAGTGACATGTCAAAGTCAGAAATATGTTTCTTTCAAACTTACTGTAGGTTTGAAATATCAACATTACATATTATATGGTTGTAAATAAAGGTATTTAACCTAATATAAATCATTTTCCGCAGGATAGCTAGTTTCACACAATATTGTTAATACCTAATAAATGTATCCCTATATAAAAACGATAACATAATTTATAGAATTTTGCATAAAGTAGGTAAATGGCATGTATTTTATTTATATTTACTGACAGATCATCATATTGTCGATTATTAATTTTAATTTGTATTATAATTTTGTAGTTAGACTCGGCTTAGAGGAGTTCACCTAAAGAAGCATCCTAAATATGCAGAAATAGGTCAGATCTCATCCATTGTGGCTCAGTTTTCGAGTTCCCACAGTTTGAAAAGTAAACTTAAGTACAGAATGTTATAGAATATTAAACCAGATATGACTTTTTGTAGTAAATTTAGCTAGATTAATGTTTATTTTAACAGTTTTCTCTATGGAATTGTTCATTACCATACCTAGATATCTGGTATCAGAGAAACCACATAGATATGACTTCATTGATAGGAATTGTAGCAGAATTGATTTATATTAGCTTATATCCCTTTAGAAGACTGTTTAAAGAAAATACTTATAAATGTTTACCTAAACGATATAAATCGATTATGCAGGAACATAAAACGTTTATATAAATATAATTTACTAGAATCTTTCACTTCTCATAGTTATCTATAGTTAATTTGATATCATAAGATAATATTTATTTCGAAGCAGCAAATTTAATTAACATTTTTGGACTAAGGTAAGGACATAAATTCAGTTGGTCTGTTATTATCATGCGAGCACTGTTTTCTAGGACACCCTGTATATTAAATAATTACAGATAATTACTACTGCAATTTTTATTTAATCAACAATGAAGTGATACCTTGAGAATAAAAATGAATTTAACATTTCTGTGCAAAAATGTTTAAATTTTTCGTCATCAGTATTACTGGCGCATCCGGCATATTCTGTACTCCATTTTCCAGTTCGCTCTCTATTTGACACCTAAAGTTTCTCCTCTGCCACCGCGCTTCCCCTTGCCTACCAACTCAATACCGACAGCAGTTCGTTACGTCAGTAAAAATAACAACACGGAAAAGCAGGGTCTCCCGATTATACTTAAAAGAACTGCACTGAGAGTTGGTCTTGAAAAAATAGTGGGTCAAGTTGTTTGCCGAGTATCAAGTTGATACATTTAAGAGAGTTTTTCTTAAGTATTTTGAAATTGGCTAGATCAAATTTTCAAAATTTGTGCAAGTAAATGTCATCCGTATGTTGAGAAATATGCAAAAATCGTTTTATTAGATTGGCTAATTTAAAAAAAAATATATGGTAAATGTCAAAATTTATATTCAGGTGGTTTTAAACACCTCAAAGACATAAAAATAAGGTATACTAGTTGAAATTCCATATAGGATTTACAGTTTTCGAGAAAAATGGAGTTCAATTTGTTTGTTCACTAAAACGGTACTTTAGAATATTTTTAAATTGAAAGATTACTTTTATGGATTTAGTAAAATTTGTCAACACAAATTTAAATTGTCATATAGATGCCAGCGTAAAGTCTAACAGAGTCGAACGCGTCGGTGTTCACAGCTGACTTGGATTTCGAATTGCGTTTTTAGTTTTAGTTATTTGCATAACGCTGTAATAGTCGGTGTCACATCGATACGTTTTATTTCTTACGTCTACTGTAAGTTACATTCGCCATATATTTAAATAACTGTTTATAAATAGTAGGTAGGATACAAAGAATGAATTGTATAAAAATATATCTACATTAAGAGTGGGCAATGGTAGACACATTCGTCAAACTTACGGTCGCGGAAGGGGGGTAGGTATCACCGGTAGGCATGTCCTTAGAAGCAATAAATTATCTGGGCAGCAGTAAAATGACACACGCTCGACAGAGTCGAACTCGGACTTAAGCAGACGGCGTTACAGTTAGGCAAAATAGGTATATCGGGTATATCACTGTATCATATTTTAGAATTACGAATAGGAACAGTCCGTGGCGTCGCGTGGACTGTTCAAATTAATAATGCTTAACATATTGTTCCAATTCATGACCATTTTAATATTAGCTCAGTTGTAACACTATATATTATTTGTTACTAACATCAAATAATTTGACAAATATAATGAAAATTATATACTTATAGTTGTTACTACTGTTACTCATAAAATACAGGGCGTTCCTGAAATGCATATACCAGTGAATCACACTATATTCTTAAGATCAAAATGCGACGAAAAAGGAACACTTACGTCTAAGTGCGTGGCGTAAAAAACGTGGTTGCAAAAAAAGAGTAAGTACGGGCAAAATAAATACTATAATATTGCTTTCGGATTTAGTAATATAATTAAATACGAGTATATTCAAAAGAAGTAGCACAAATGATACCAGTGAATCTACTGCTAAAAAGAACACGTTTGCATAAAAATTACCATAGCACCTCTTAAAATATAGGTAATTTGAATACTAAAAAACGATATAAAAGTAAAATTTTCAATACTAATGCATGTGCAATAGTTTTTCGAAAATGTCTGCCCTTAAGGGGTTGATATAAGCTTCCCTCATTTCTTTTTGCTACTTATCGTTATAATGAGAATGATAATGAATTTAATTTTCTGTTAAACGGTTAGTATTAAGCAAGAGAAATAAACGTTTTAAAATAAACCAGGCTATCTGATACATTAAGGGATTCTCATTTAAACATATTCCAAGGAGCAAAAATTTTCGACAAAATTATTGAAAAGTTGCACATGCATTGGTAGAAAATTTGTGTAAAATTATACATACTATACATACTATTATACCTTTTTCGGTTTTCAAATTCCATATTTTTTTGGAAAATGAGGGGCTCTGTCTCCTAAGGAGTGAACATTTGAAGGTCATTTTTATCCAAAACGTGTTCTTTTAGTTGAAGATTCACCGGTACCATTTGTGCTACTTATGTATATAATTCATTATAATAACATGTACATAATGTAAATGTATGTATCATGTACAATATATAGTAAATTTTAATCATAACTTCTACAGTTATTTTCAATTTAGTATAAATTCCCACCATCGTATTTATACAGAGTGTTACGCATAAGAACCAACACAGAGCAGGTGTATATAGGGGGTCACAAAATATTTCAATTTAACTAAATAGGCCTTCCAAGTGGGGTCAAATATTTTGAAAAAAAAAATACCTATTATTTCTAAATTACTTTAACTTGGAATAATCAAATTTGGTAGGTACGTGATTTAAGTTTATAATTGGTATTCTTTGACAATGAATTCAAGTAATTTGAAACACACAAGGTGTTCATTGATTTTACATTAATCGAATTTGAAAGAAGAATGATAATATCTCACGCAGAATTTTATTTGAAACACTTTACTCTTGTTAAATTTAAAAACTTTGAAGATTTCAAGAAAAATGCATTAATTAATATAAGATTTTAATAGTTTTTATTTGAAGCATTCAAATAATCTGTAGTAGACTGTCTTTTAAATTTGACAGTAATAAAACTATGCAACTTTATATATAGGTATGTTTCGTTAAATTTCAATATTTTGGAACCCCTAGATCACGCCGTACATGCACCTACTCTATGTCTATTCTTATGCGGAACACTCTGTATACAAAGAATATTCTTTACAAAAATATTTGAACTATCAAGAAATAAATCAATAAAACAGCTATAAATTAATAATAATTATTCGTGCAAATTTGCATTGTCCACTTTGTCAATTTAATTTTGAACCATCTCTATGATATTCAATATTACATGGCTAAATAATCAGTTATTAAATGACAATTATTACTATAGAATCTCCATACTTATTATTTTATTGGACTATTGAAATTTTTGTGAAAAGCTAAATACTAGAAAAATAAAAATGTGTATTTATAAACTTTTAAAATCAATTCACTTCCTTATTCAATAATAATTGATTTCTGTAAGCAACAAAACAGTGATGAAGATAGTTATTTATTTTTGTGTGGCTGCTTCTTTTCAATTCATAAGTATATATTCTTGTGGAAAATATAAATTATGAAGCATTATGGTTAATTTATATTACATACAATATTAATTATTATATGTATAGACACATAAAAGAAATAGTACATAAATACTGAATTATTGCCGAATTATTATTACTGAATTACCGAATTGCGAATTTTACCACAAACATGATATAATTGTAAAATTCACGTAAAATTCGCGAGATAAGCGTAAACGGGCGCCGCCGGCTCTGATACCACTAGAATCCAAGTCTGCAATCCAGAATAGTGAGGAGAGCTAAGCCGTTTAACAAGATTATTAGATATATCTCTGGATTCATAGGATAACAAAATTAAACAACTCATCATTTAGAATCTGCAATATATTGCTGAAGTCCGATTTCACTTTTTTCCTGTATATGGTTTGTCTAATAGACGTTATTAAACAAAATAGTTTAAAACTAGGCCTCAGCGCCATCTATACGAATTTTGTTAAACTACATAGGAGAAAATTTATTTATTTGATTTTTAAATAAAAATTCGTTGATATAAAGTAAATAAAAAAATAAAGGAATTAATCCTTGGATAGTAGTGCAAGTCCGAAATTTGTTAGATTTTCATTATTTATCTCCGGTGCATAAAAAAAATCATTAAATTTGGCATCTATATCAGGTACCATTGCCCACTCTTAAGGAAAAATATAAACAATACGAAAAAGTACAATAATCGTATAGACATAAGCGAAATATTATATGTTTAATGTTTCGATTTAAATTCTTATCAGTAATAATATTAGTATGAAACACCTATATCTCTGGATAAACATTATTGTTTTTATATGCCATAGCCTTTATAGGAATCATCATTGGACATTTTCTAATTTTTTAATATTGTCACGGATTTCCTAACCCGTCTTTTTCTTTTACCAGATAAACAATCCGTTAATTAATCACTTATCTTTATTAACTACTGTGTACACTACTGAATACTAATTACAGCTCAACTAAACACTATTTCACTTTGAAATTTAAGACTTTAATTCAAGACTCTCATTCAAAACTGACTGACTCGGCCGTTTATTCTTCTTTTATAGATCAAACGAATATTCCAGGTATTTTCTAGCATCTCTAGATCCATTTCTCGAATGACTCGAACACTTCTCGTAGATTCCCAATATTTTCCGGTCGCGCCTCGATACCCGGTATTATTTGTTTGTTTACCAGAATCGCGTAGGGGCGATCGGGGCAATCTAGCGTTTCGCGATACCACTGTCGTCGAATTGGGTGCGAGCGGGGCAAATGCTGTGACAATATTAAAATTATAATGAGGACTCCAAACAACAGAAGAATATTCTAATTTTGATTTAACAAAATACTGGTATAACATTTTAATGATCAGTAAAATCATGAGAACATATTATCAGGGCTAATTGCAATTTTAAACATTCATTAATGTTGCATTAAGTTTGCCAGAAATTTTCATATCGTCGGCATGTAAAAGACAATTGGCATCAATTTCAGCGACAATATCATTGATACAGATGTTAAAGAAAAGCAGTCCTTGCACAGAACATTGAGGTACACCGGTTGTTGAAATATCTAAATTCATCGGTTACTTCAGGTAAGATCGAAAAAGATTCGAAAATAGAACACCATGATGTAGTCATTTTAGTCTATGAAAGCTTTTGTAAAATCCGTATAGATTGCATCCACTGTCGATGTGTCTTTTAAATACTACATCTGGAGTTCCTCAGGGGTCAGTTCTCAGTCCATTATTGTTTTTAATATTCATAAAGGATATCACCTCGATCATTCTTTACGCTGACGATCTCAAGTTGTGTAAGATATTAGTGACTGTCTCTTACTCCAATCCGATATAGATAAAATTAATTATTGGTACACTACAAATTCACAGCCTTTGAACTTTTCCAAACGCAGTTCGATGACTTTCACTCGAAAATTAATCCTGTTGTATATGATTACTCCATCGATGACAATTTGATTGGGAAATGTAGCTATATCAAAGATCTAGGTGTAACTATCGATGTCAAATTAAACTTTATCAAGCACATTAACAACATCCAACGTGAAGCATAGAGAAGCCTTGGTTTCATGTTGTGAAACTCCCGGCAGTTTACAGGAACTAAAGCAGTTTCCATATTGTTTAACGTTCTTGTCTTTCCTAAACTAGAACATGCTGCCTTGGTATGGAATTCAGCGTACCAAGTTCATGTTAAAAAGTTGGAAAGTATTCACCGTAAATATGTGAAATATCTGTGGCTTAAATCGGACAATTTTTATCCACCACAAGGAATACCGCAGGACACTTTACTTGGACGGTTCCTATTGAAGAACCTAGCATCGCGACGTTATGTGCAATTCACTGACATTCCTTCATATAATTATTATCGGATTAATTGACTGCCCGGAACTATTAGCTAATTTGCACCTTCACGTTTCCCGGTCTGTCACCCGATCTTCGTCGTTATTTTATCTTCCCACGCCCAAAACAAATTTATTGAAATATTCTCCATTATACACTATGGTATTACTCTCGGATGCAGAACTTTGTTGACATTTTCACGATAATGTTTTGCATATTAAAAGAATTTTACTGGTCATGATTTGCTTTGTTAGTTTTAACTTTAATTATGGTCTATTTGTTTCTGTGTTCTTGTATCTTTCATTGGTTTTGTTTTGTAAAACTTTTTTGTTATATAAATATATATAAATTGTTGACTGCTTGCTACAAAACTTTGTTATATTTTATATTTTAACACTAGTTATGTATTTTTTATATTATTGTTACTTGTATTTTTCCACCCATTAATTGGTTTTTTTACTGTTGGATGGTGTAATGTAAATAAATAAATAAAGTTTGGGATATAGTCTTATAACCAGTACAGTATAGTTTTGGTATGAGTTGACTTTTTAATTAATACAAATTTTAATAACCCTTATATAAGTGGTGATAAGTAAAACTTTTTGTACAATTTGTTAATAACCCTCGTAACCCGCCTGTCGACTCGGTGCAAAAGACTCAACATAATGAACAATCAAAGAAGTTACCCCACTTAAAAGAATATCTCTCGACGATAATTTAACTTAACAATCAACTTAGAACCCTTAGAATTACTAACTAAGGCGAATGGTGTGCGTTCGGCGGTACTCAAAATTACGCATCTACACAGAGTAATTCCGTTTGGTCTGCACCCGGCGCAGCCGCCACTTCCGTAACCCCAATTCCTCCGCCAAACTATACACACCAGCCACCTATGACCGTCCTTTCATCGCCGACTAGACCGACATCGCGGCTCGCGGACACCGAGGGCCCTCCGCGGCGCCCCATAAGACCTATTTCAGGGCGTCGATGCACCTATGACGCAACACAGCGCCTAGTACCGCCGCTAAACAAACGGTCGCCCGGCAACGGGCTCGCTACGTCACCGGTGACGTCAGCCAGAACCGAGCGACGAGTTATATATCGACAAGCCAGCTTCGGGCAGTCATTGTAAGCGCAGGCCGCGAGATCGCGAGTGCTACACGCAGTGATCGTACTAGTCCACATCTTTTATATTTTTCTACTTTTATATCTGATAATTGTATAGTTTGGTTATTTTTATTACTTAGAAGTTATATTTTCTCATCGTTTTATACGCTTCTGGTGAGTACACACGCATTGCTGTTAGTTTTAAGCGTTGGGTCGCATTAGGCGACGATTAACGTTGCGGAAGTTATCACATGCCCGTCAGCTGATTCTGGTAAATTATAAAATAAATTTGGTACGCGGCGGGAGGGGGTAAGTAGGTATCTGGTGTCCTGCGAGCTTTTGGGGCGTTACTACCCATCACTTGGTCGTGCTGTGATCGCCCAAAGCTCGCAGATCGCTGAAGGAACGGATAGTATCGTGTAATTTTGGATTCAGGAGAGGGTGGTGCGAAGTGCGAGTTCGTACGTCAACAGGGTGATGGCGGAAGATTGCGGCTGTGTCACTGAGGTACCTACCTATCCAGCTTGAAACTGATCCATTTCCGAAAAATATACAAAACACTGTAAATTAAAGTAAATATATAAAAACTGTACGTGTTAAAAACACATAAACGATTACATTAATCATTCTCTCAGTGTACCAACTAATACTATCACAAAAAAAACTGCACAATTCGTATCGACCCAGTAGCAGAAATATGTGACCCAAAAATAGTACTTTTCCGACCATCAGTGTAAGCAGTCTTTATCAAATATTTACTTTATTAAAGCAAACATTAACGCAACTAATTGAAGTGTATCGTGAAGTTAATAAAGATATGTCACGATTCCGTGTTACACGTGTTTTGAACCATTTTAAACATATAAATAAATAAATACGTAGGTGTTTAAGACACGAAATCAGAATGTATTCATCAAGCAAAGTGTGCCAGTTTATGACAAATTTCAGAGATACGGAAACAATGCAAAAGGTAAAAAATAATAATAACTCATTAAATTCTCCAGTTTTTTCTAAATTTGTCGAGAGAAAATATGATTTTCGCTGTTATCTACAGATAAAAAATTTAATTGTTTTATCTTTTTATCAATGAACGGTTTATGTAGAGCTGACGTCAAAAGGGATCAAGAAATAATTTCCGTCGTCGGTATAGATAACCACCATGAATCAATTATTTTTTTCAATACAATACAGTTAGAGCAGTATCTAGCACTGTCTTTGATAGAGCAAATACACAAGTTTGTATATATAGATCAATAGGATGCTAATTGGGCGATTCTGCAGACCGCTTTCGTACCCTGTTTTCATTTTTAACGATGAAACTTATACCTCTACCTATTTTTACGCATTTATTTTTAATGTGAACTTACCAATCAACTGATTTTTATTTTTATTCAGCAACCTTTGGTCTCCAAGGTTATATTTACCCAAGGGATTTGAAATATCCAGTTTTTATCACGAACATCGAAGGTCGAGTTGCAGTGCAGCGCAAATTTACGTTTTTGTTTTGATGAATTTATTAGGGAACATCGTAAAACTTTGACTGTTTCGAAACGTTGATTGTAAATTAATGCGATAACAGTTTTTATAAAAGTTATTATACGCCTTCATACGCGATTAATAAAATTGTGACAGGTATTTTTGAGACCTTGATGACATTCATATAGAAGTAGTCTACGATTATTCGTATAAATATTTACATGTTATGCCTCTCAGGTAATTTTAGATAATTTTGTGATTTAATAGTATCTAATAGTTACTTTAATTTTAAAAATGGTCCAATATTAAATGAAAGAGTTTTACCAAAATAAGAAAAGTGTTTGAATAATAAAACAATTAAAAATGACAATAACTAAATAAAACAATAATTATGTATAATAATAATAAGAGACATATCTTCAACTTGTTTTTAAAATTGTGACCGAATAAATAGAGCCCTGTGCATAAATAATCCAAAGTTTATTCATAAATATGTATCATTTCTTTTATTTTATTTTTTTACTTAGCCCTTTTATCTGAAAATTTGGTGTCACTGTATTTTTATCACACCTTTATGTTGTTTCCTGTTGATTTTACATGTTTATCATATATTTTACTTCAAATGCAGTTAAACATTTAAAAAAATATACTAATCAGTTTTAACTAATCACTTCAAGACCTTGCTTTTGCATTAAAATAATCCTATTTACGTGAAAGAAATGCTAAAGTATAATTCTGTTATAATTTGTACGTTGACAATTATATTTATAACAATTTTTTTATCCCAGCAACTTTTATTGGAATTTAATAAGCGATTTTGCAACGTATTTCTTTAGGTTTTCATTCGCAGCTGTAATTGCTTACTTTAAACGTAAGCGAAGCGAAATTACGAATTTCAAAAAATGTCTGTAGCTAGCTGTGACGAAATTTAATCAATTTTATCACACGTACTTTCTCAGAATTCGTATTTTATGTAAAAGATTATTTAACAGAGTGCGCTGCTAGAGAACTAATATCGCCGGCTGTAGTGCAAGGATGTCTCGATGGCCGAAACGTTTAACACTAAACAAATACAATCAGCTGCAATGAAAATATGCACTAGTTACACTGAAACTAAATAAAAATATTTCCGTTGAAAAACATCAGAAAAGTATTTTTGGATATTTTCAAAATATGCGTAACAATTTATGTTAACAGATATCAAAATGACGTGGCACACTTTTTGGAATTCAAACGATGAGAAATACTTGTACACACACTGCCAAGATAAGATCGAGATTTGTAAAAAAAAATTGTGTAGATACTACCTATTAAACCTAATGCCTAATATACCTTTAAGGTCGCCGTATTTCTCGAAAAATGATCAAATTTGTGGTTTATTTAGGTACAGAAATCTCGAAAAATAAAACATGTAGAATAAAGGAAATATCAAAAATAAAATTCTTTGATGATTTGTTGATCCACTTTTACCATAATTAAATTTTCCTCAAAAAATAATAAGTTTTAAAACGTATTTGTAAGACACATTATTTTACTTTTCCAACCCACATTTTACCAACTACTAAAGTTTATATTATAACAATATTTACATCTGCAATTAAATTTAAAAAAATGCGTATTATGAAAGACCTTTTCTGTACCTAAAAATTTGATCGTTAGACCGCTTTCTGTCGTTATGTAGGTTTATTTATTTACTTCGAAAGCGTTTATAACACACACATTATTTTGCTATTCTAACCTCACATTTGAACAATTATTTTCACCTATATCAAAACAAAAGTGAACAATCTTATATGTAGAACTATGTAGTAGTTTATGTTATAACAATATTAACATCTACAGTTGGATGTAAAAAAACGTATTTTGAAAGATTTCTGTATCTAAAAATTTATTGGTTAGAACACTTCCTGTCATATATTCATTTTATTTCGGTACCTTTGAATATTCGCAGGTGGCATGAGATAATATTCCTGTCATTTTCTAAGCTCTATATTACAGCTCGTAAATGTTTATAATTATTTGTATTTGTAGAAAACACAATTTCAAGAATACGGCGTCCGTAAGTGAAAAAAATAAACCTGTATTTAGTTCAGTTTTCAATTATCGTACAGTGTTATTCTTATAACAATTTTTTATTAAACGCATGATAAGAGAGCTACAGGGTGTTACAATTATTTTTATGCATAACTTCAGTAGATACAGGATATTATTTGGCAATATTTGGGCGGTGTTACTATTATGAATTTAAAAAATACTAACAGTGCACCACTGACATTTAAAAAAATTTCAAAATATCTTTAGAATTTCAGATCAATTTTTGATAAAAAAAAGTGTTGCGCGAAATCTCCTAAAAATTGACTGGTCGTTAATTAGGTAATTGAGAAATTAGCAAATACATGTAAATTATGTGTCAAATTACTTTTTTTCATTTGGACAACTTAAGTCATAAAATTTCGTTGCTGGAAAACTGTAATTGTTCATGACAATAAATAATTAAAAGTGTTACTTACTTTTCTTGTATTTAAGTATATGAACGAAAAACATTATAAAATTGTAGCTCCATCTGAATGTAAAATTTGTTGTTTTTTTTTATGGAATTTCTTGTATTTCTTTCTACTTTAAAATGCTGTCCAAAAACATATTTTCTGATCATTTTCCCTGTATAGCTAAAATATCATTCACAAATAGGTCATCCCAAAATAAATACTTAGGTATGCCTATAACTAGAAAACATTCACGGCCTTTTGGTGCTTTTGATCTCATTTTGTTTGGCACTCTAATTTGTCGAGATAATCAACTTTAATTAATGTATCTCGTGAAAAAACTGCGTTTAAATTAGTCCCAAAAAGTGGTCGTTTATTTAAATGACTTCATTAAGGTAAGCGTTTGTTTCAGTAAAAAAAAAAAACATTATCCAGAGAACGTTATGGACCATTAAGGAGGGAAATTATTTAGAAACGTTTGTTTTGCCTAAAGGTTTATGGAAAGATTACTTAGACAGCTTAAAAATATATTTTGAATGATAAAGTTATAGGAATCACAAAGAAAGAACTAGGTTCTTGATTGTTCAACGAAATTTTCTATTCGTGGCATATATGCAAATTTCGAATAGGATTTTGTAGACGACGGTTTCCTCATTTTACCGCAAACTTTGTCTTGACCTTCCCTATTTTAAAATAGTTGGCGAAACAGCTAAAAATGTTTACGTGGTGAAATTATATACATGCATCTCTTTCATTTAATCAGTTGTTTGCCTCATAACCTCATTTTTAATTAAACGAAACTCGACTCACGGCCACCCGCGAGGTCGATGCACAACTAACGATTGTTTCTAAAAACAATAGTTTAACAGAATCAGAAATATTTTATGAAACAGTGGCTACTGTTTCATTATAATTATGAATTTTGGTAACTTTATCAACGCAGAACAACAGATTTATCTTTTGCAGACGTATTTCAGTCATCAAACAAACACAGTAATTCCGCAGAATGGAAACTCATCACTGTGAAATGTCGAACGTAGAAATATATAAATGGTTACCAGACTTCAGTTTCACAGATCAAAAGGAAATAATCTTAAGAAGTGATGTAGTATAGACGACTTGTTGAAAATGGTATACGGTCAATGATCTGGAATATGAATTTAGGCCAGAATTATTATTTATCAATTCATTTCTTAAATATATAACATATTTACTCTAATTTCAAACAAATTATTGTATCACTATTGCATGCATAAAAATTTAGTTATATTATATAGAATAGTTATTTATGCAACAAGTACAAAAAGTACGTGTTGCACACAATATTTTTTCTACGTTCATGCAAAAACCAAAAAATTTTTTATTTAGATGACACTTAGTCTAAGAAAATATGATCGATTTGAACGTATATGTTTGTCATGATGACAAAACGCTGTAGTAGAAGATGAATGCACTAAACATTTTATTGCACTAGTGCAATAAAGAACTACTTTTTCCTCTAAATATAGTTCAATAAAGTTTTGTTTTCTGCATGGACGTAGAAAAATATTGTATGTAACTCGTACAAAAAGTGTTTATTGCACTCGACGTGTTGTCCAATAAACACTTACTTTTTGTACTTGTTGCATAAATAACTATATACTTATTGAATTTGATGCAAAAGTAGTTTCTTTTGTCTTTATCCTCAGGGAAGGTACGATGTTTCTGAGGATAAAGACAAAAATGTCAAATTAACGTTATTAAGACATTTTATTATAAAACTATTACAAGCATTTTACTTTCTGTAGATTATATTTATAAAACTGTTCTTAAGGGGATTTCATGACAGAAAATAACTAGTATTATTTTTGTTTTTAAGAAATCGAAATTAGAAAATAATTAAAGAAATCGAAATAATAATTCATCATGAATGAATAAATCTATAACGCTGTGATAGGTCATTATAAATCAAATAATCCATTTCATTCAAAATTTAATTACCTTCAGGCCAATAATAATTTGCGTAGTGTTCAGTCTAATGAAACTTAATATACATAACGTATTTATAATGTGATTCAGAGGAACTATGCAAATATAAAAATTTAAAGAACACAAAATCCTATAAAAATTTAAAGAACACAAAATCCTATAAAAATTGTTATTGAAAATTCAAATATTTTTTATCAAATGGTTCTGCACTATTACTAACAATATTGTTTTTAATCCTGCTTATACTAATGCATTATTTCCAGTAGCCGTAAATTTTTCAAATGTAATTTTTAAACTTTGCCATTATTTTAAAAAATATTCCCATGCACTTTATTTTGATGAATTTGATCGATCTTAAGGTCGCCGTATTTCTCGCTCTAAACTGCTCGTATTGGACAAAAATAATATCAAAAATAAATTCCATGGTGATTTGTTTATTCACTAATACTATTTAAATTTCGCAAATAAAGTAATAACTTTTAAAGAGCATTTGTAAGACACATATTATTTTGCTATCCCAACCCCACTTTTTAATAATTATTTTCACATAAACTTATAAACAAAAGTGCAGAATTATGTAAGTTTGTTATATATAATACGTGTTTTGAAAGATTCCTGTACCTAAAAATGTATTGGTTAGAACGCTTTAAGTCGTTATATATTCATTTTACTTCGGTACCTTTGAATATTTGCAGGTGGCAAGAGATAACATTAGTGTTATTTGCTAAGCTGTATATTATTCAGTCCTTAAGTGTCTAAAATTATTTGTATTTGTAGAAAACACTATTTCAAGAATACGGCGCCCTTAAGTTATGGATCATATTCCATACATTAACACCTTTATACCTAAAACTTGTATGATTCAAAGAAGCTCTTTAAAGCATGAACACAGGTCTTATATAGTTTCATGGACTGGTATTTTCTTTATATGAATTTCATAACAAGTTTTATGCATGTTTTAACAATAGTATTAGGTACATTTACTGAGGGTTGATTATCACAATTTGTGAATAGATTTTATGAACCTTTGCCCATACTGTATAGTATAGAGATTATATAGATAGATGTCGAATGCTGCTGACTTTTCACTCTTGAAATACTTGTTCACAGATGTTTTTAAGTCTGTTATAAAGCAATTTCTGCTGACTGGGTTATCATTCAATTTCCAAATCGACCAAATTCAGCGGAAGATAAGGGTCTGTTCAAAGCGTGGACATGGTGCAAATTGACCGTAAGTCACGTGGTCGTGACGTCCGCGACCTTGCTGATTACGTGGAATTATTTTAGAGGACACTTGAGTAATGATGGGATGGCGTGCGTAGCTGGCTTGAGCTGGTTTTCATAGGGTGTCACTCCTCTTTCGATTCATACCCAGACAACTTCATTCCAGATTTTCATAAAAATACGTATGACTACAACACCACTAAACGAATTGAAAGTGACAACGACAATACAAAACGAAAACGAACAATGTTTTCATCTACATATCTTCAAATACTGATAACGATGACAAAACAAATAGTATAACTTATGCTATTGTATCGGTTCTTGATTTATTTAAATTTTTGCGTTTCATAACCTTGCGACCTCCGTTTGTTTTGTTTCGAAGTCTATTATTGTTTAAAATGAAGACACTTTAAACCCCATATCGATAAAAATACATCACGTCGCGTTTTTGTTTGGAAATACCGATTTGAATCGTGGAAACGTGGCTGCGAACAGTCTGGACAAACCAAAAGAACTCGAGATAGGATGGGCGGGAAGTTTATATATTTTGCTGGGGAAATCCTCGTGGAGATATCTTAAAAGAATACGAAGGTTGTTCTAACAGAAGATGACGACCATTAAAATCAGATTTTTAATTGTTAAATAATTCACATCGTGTCCTAGCAATTCTAATATACTCTGTAGCAATTTTACCAACATTACAAAAGTATGTATACAGGGTGGTGTGTAATGAATGCGCCATAGACTCACTGTAGATTCTTGATATTTAAAATCTACCGTGTGGTACATATTGCCTTAGTCTGATTGTCAATATTAAAAAAGATACAGGATGTAGAAACGAAAATTTTCAAATAGATTCTTCTCAATATTTCAAAAAGTTTTAGAGAAAATAAAAGAAGTCTCTAGACTTGAAATATTGAGAAATATCAATTTTAAAATTTTCGCTTCTACACTGTAAGTTTTTATTATTGACATTTGCACTAAGACAATATGGCTCACACGGTATATTTAGAATCTACAGTTAGTCTATGACGCATTCATTACGGAGCACCCTGTATAATAAAAAAATATAAATATCCAGTACATTTCATAATAGAAATATTTTGGAACAAATCTGATAATAACTGCTACTACTAAACGTTTCTACAATGAAATTTATCTACCTATAAAAATCTGTTTTGACGCTTCATTTTAAAATAGAACGCTGTTTAATGTCTGTAGATCGTGTTTTGATGAAATCGTCAAAACAGATGTGTAATAATTTAGACAGTCGATGTAACTGGAACATTTATCTGCACAATCGTTTATTAAACTTGTCAGATATTACAATTATTGTTAAGTGCATGTAACTGGTCGTTTTTAGGCATTTGTGTAGTTTGTTGTACTCGTTTAAAAACAAAGCGGCACCATTCAAGATACAAGTTAATAGGTATATAATGATTTACAACCTGATATATAAAAATGGTATTAAAATAGTTGTTTTCGAACACGTCTTGGCCTTATTTTGGTGGCCGACTGCCGACCTATTGGCCCATCGAGCAAGATGGACCGCCGCCAAATTCCGTACTAAAAACGACCTGTACTGACACCCGGTAAACACTCGTTATGCAAATGGCCAAATTAATGAAACGCCGGTCAGAATAAAATGCGATGATACTATTAAGAGGCCTACGTTAGTGAAACTGACATTATTACGTTAATCACGGAAATCTAGAGGGCTAGAATTGTTTTGCTTGGCTCAAAAGTAACAAACAAGTAGAAGATTTCTACCATGCAAAGTGAAGAAGTATATCTATGGTAAATCTTAAGTTATGGTCTAAAATATCAATAAGGAAAACTTCGAATGACAATATTGCTCTTTCTGGTTGTTTACTTCACATAAATATTATAATGAGATTTAATAAATATATGTATTTATTACTACAATTAATATACAGGGTGTCCCGTTACAAACTTAGAGTGGTGATAGCACATACCTAACAAATATGACTAAAACTTTAATAAGCATAACGCATCGTTTTGTTACAGACCTTATGGTTGCCGTATTTCTCGCCGGAAACTGCTCGAAATTGTGATGTTTTTAGATACAGAAATCTCGAAAAATAAAACACGTAAGACAAACGTAATATCAAAAATAAAATCCTTGATGCTTTGTTTATTCACTTTTACTATTTAAAAAGCGTTTGTAAGACACACATTATTTTGCTATTCTAACCCCACATTTGAACAATTATTTTCACCTATTTTAAAACAAAAGTGAACAATCTTATATGCAGAACTATGTAAGTTTATGTTATAGCAATATTTACATGTACAGTTGGATGTAAAAAAAACGTATTTTGAAAGATTTCTGTATCTAAAAATTTGTTGGTTAGAACGCTTTCTGTCATATATTCATTTTATTTCGGTACCTTTGAATATTCGCAGGTGGCATGAGATAACATTCCTGTTATTTGCTAAATTCTATATTATTCAGTTCTTAAATGTCTAAAATTAAGAAAACACTATTTCAAGAATACGGCGTTCTTAAATGATGCCACTATAAAAGTAACTTTTATGACACAACTCTTTGATGGAAAAAGAAAACATAAAGAAATGTTCAGAGTCTAGTCTGTTTTGGGATACATAAATAACGTATGTAGTGCTTTTTATCATCCTGAAGGTATTCCATTTTCTGCTGGGTACCCTACATCAAATGTCAAAGATTTTTAAAATGACGACTTGAATTTAGAATTTGTTTGTCTCTTGTGTT
Organism: Monochamus saltuarius; assembly: GCA_025584915.1. Classification (NCBI taxonomy): domain Eukaryota; kingdom Metazoa; phylum Arthropoda; class Insecta; order Coleoptera; family Cerambycidae; genus Monochamus; species Monochamus saltuarius. Next base: position 9,856,078 of record CM046725.1, on the reverse strand, counting down.
TTTTATTTAAAATGCTTAGTGCTATGGTACGTAAGGGTCTGTTAGTCCTACCGAAAAACCTGCTCCGCTTAACCCAACAATCCGCCCCACTCAAAGTAACTAAGCTAGGATATCTGCCCAAATCTACGTATTCTAGGCGTAAATCGGTGTGTAAAATGTCGTTTGTAACAAACTTCACAATACTTGCAACACAAATGTGAGCAGAATGCTACGTTATCAAAGTACGACCTATGCAAATTCAAAAAATAGCAAAATTTACCTGAAAATTTAATCATTTTTATTTTCATCGAAAGAAACATGCAAAAAGTATCAAAATAAAACGATATTTAATGGGTCTTTACCTTTCTTTGTCACATAGTATAACTTTATTTCTAAACACAAACGTAACAGCATATGCAACATTTTTAAATTGCTGTATGGCAATAGTGTAATTTTACTCTACGAAACAAGACTGCTACAACTGCACTAATCCAACTGATAAATAACAAAATTGATAACAAGGAGTATGTTATGGGAATATTCTTTGATCTTTCCTCTGCTTTTGACAGCCTACATATTCCTTTTGTTGGTGTTAAATTGGAAAAACTTGGTATACGTGGGGCTGTCAACAGTTGGATAACCTCTTTTCTAACTGGACGAACCCTGCGAGTTAAGGTCAGTCGTGTGTATTCAGATGAACAAAAGCTTACCATCGGCACTCCACAGGGTAGTGTACTGGGTCCACTTATTTTTTTGCTGTATGTGAATGATCTGCCGGAACATATTAGTTGTGGTCAGGTGTTTATGTACGCGGATGACACATCCATTATAGTGTGGAGTAAATCCATGAGCGAGCTGATACATAAAGCCAATTTGGCCATTGATGAGTTTAGTACATGGTGTAATAGAAACCGTCTTATTGTCAATTATGATAAAACAGTATGCACGTTCTTTAATACTGCTCAGAAAAAAGTTAATTATGAAGATGTCAATTTAACTATTAATAATCATAACTTGGTGATTCAGAGTGAAATTAAATTTTTAGGCACTCAGCTGGATGTGAACTTAAACTGGGCATCTCATATTGACTCGCTTTGTAATGATTTAAAAAAACTTGTTTTGCCGTGCGTATGTTAAAAAATAGCCTAGACCCGCTTTCGCTTGTAAATGTTTATTATGCACTTTTTTACTCAAAGATGGCCTATAATATTATTGTTTGGGGTCAAAGTTCGTCTGTAGAGCGAATTTTTGTTCTACAAAAAAGAATTATAAGAACAATTTTTAATATGAAACCCATGGAATCATGTAGAACAGTCTTTAAAAATAAAAAAATTTTGACAGTATGTTCCACATACTTATACAAATTACTTGTTTATATACACTCCATTAAGGACACACTTCATCTTCATGCAAATAAACATACACACCTAACTCTCGCTAGGAACAATATTTACATTGATAAATATAATTTGAGTTTCTACACCAAGTCGCTGATCTGTGCTGGTAGTCAGTTGTTTAATAGATTACCTATTGAACTTAAAAATATTATCTCCTTAAGGACGTTCAAGGCATCTCTGAGAGATTTTTATGTAGTCATAGCTTTTATTCCCTAAATGAATATTGTACGCTTTGATTTTACTTTGTTATTGTTTTGTATCGTATTTGTATAGTGTTTTATACTTTTAGCTTATCTGGTTATTACCTATTTTGACCTTTTTACTTATTCTATCCAATTGTTATTATTGGCAGAAGAAATTTATTTTATAGCTTGTGAATCTTTCGTTTCAATCACAATTATTGAGGTATGAAATTTTCTTACCAGATATGGTTAAACTATACCGGATTTTTTTTCTGGATTATGAGTAATTTTAGAAAATCCATCATTTTCGTTGATTTGGTAGTCATTTTAAAATGCACTCCACGCACATGAGATGCGGGCACCCGATTCTAGTCGCGTTTTGCGCAAGGCACCCGTTAATTGCAAGGTAAATTGCTGGAAAAAATTTGATACAAGGTTCTGACCGGAACGACGCAATTGACCCAATTCGTTTGGAGTACAAAATGCGATGCAACGGTACGTACGGTAGATTTTTTAGAATTTATAACTTGAAAACTGACAATTTCTCCCGAAATACATTTCTTTTAAATCTATTATCTGCATGATATTTCCCATTGAGTATATTTTGTACTAATGTATAGGAGGAAACAGTTGGACAGATGCTTTATAGTCTTGTCACTATCAATGAACGATTCAATTCAACGATTCTGGAAATATTACAAGCATACTTCAGTAACATATATGTTATGGGAACGTAACTGTTTATTTGGAAGTTCTATTTCCATAAAATATTTAGATAGACACAAATAAATACGTGTTTATAAATTCGAATGATGAGTGATACGGTATGTTTCATTTAACTTTTATCTTCTGAATCTCTTAATCTAAAGATTTTGACATAGTTTTAAAAAACGTTATAAACAGTACTTCAAAATCACGATACAAAGTTTTATAGTCGAGCTATCAAATATTCTATATTTCTATACATTTTTTACATTAATACTGCTGCTGTGCTGTGTCATCTTCTTCTCGGTCTTCATCCTTTCTTTATCATACACCACATACCAAAATACAGTTCATTTAGTTTCGAAGAATGTAGGAAAAGGTTTGAAAATGTGTTGCAGTTGGAGAACAACATGAGTTTTAGTTAAGTTAGGTGTTAGTGATATAGTGATCATTAGGCGGCTGTCTTTATCTAGTCTGTTTCATTGCCCGTTTGCAGAGACTTACCGTATCTCTGCAGCACATATGTCATAGTTGTCAATTGTCTCTATCAGATAGACGGTTCTTAAAAATCTGTGGAGTGTACAAAAACGTACACGCATTGATACAACTTGAAATATGCAGTATGTATTGTGTTTTTCATGATGGAAGTGAGGTAGCATAAACTTTATTAACAATCTGCAATATTTGGACAAAAGCACGTTGTGTTCTTTCAAGTAACTGCTGATGGATAGTTATTTCAACATGGTAAACAAACTGCTTCATAAATAAAAGTCCAAAGGATTTAGATCTAGGGACCTATCTATTTATTAGGGAAATGATCATTTAACCAAGTAATTATTTGTCTTCCTCTATGTGGTTAATGCACCATCATGCCGATACCATATATTTTGAACAATGTTAAGCGCTATGTCATCAATGAGATCAAAAAGGTTATTTCTTAACATATCTGCATTTAAAACATCTCACATATGTTCATCATGATTATCATTTATACCGTCCCTAGTAAAACACTCTTCACTAGACCACATAACACGCAAAATGAATCTTTGTGCATGTTGTTGAAGTAACCAGCGACAAAATTCTAATCGCTGAGGAGCATCTCCAGCATGTAACGCTTGTATATTTTGGGATGAAACGGATTTAATATTTCTCTGTTCAATACACGCCGTACAAAATTTGATGATAAATGAACATTACTTGCTTTACGCAGAACACTAATTGAAGAGTTGACAATGACAGCATCTATTATATCTTCTTCATTTTGTACATTCACTTCAGTAGGACGAATGGCATTTTTTGGAAGACTGTGTGAGTTGGTTGATGTCTATTTGGGTATCTTCGTCGCTATTCTCGGGTTGCTTGTTTGGCGTTCCCATTCGAATACCCATATACAAAGATAATATCTGCATACTGTTCAGTTGTAAATACATGCATTTTTAATTTAGCATTTAACGCTAAGTGTCAAATGGATAAATGGTGTCATATAAGAAAAAAAGTTTGACATTAACCCAGCTAACATTTGCCCCATCCTGTATAATACCAAATAATGTACATGACTGAGGTACCTATATGCTAAGAATTGTAGGAAAATTGAATTAAATTTTGATATTCCTTTAAAATAAATAAAAAATTATCATACTTCAATAGTTTCCTTGGTCTTTAGTGGTCAGCCTTATTAAGTAAGGGAATCATTTATAACTTTTATTAATAAAGGTTATAGTAAGATATTAGAAAAAATTCAAACATTAATTGCCTTCAAAGAGCAATTTAAAATAATCTAGCCAAAACGCAATCACTTGGTTCTTCTTCCTTTCGAGTACAAATTAGAATACCCATCAATCGTGACTTAAAGCGGTTACATATTTTATGTTTTCATGAAGCGTACGACCTTGCTCTTGTCCTCTATACAGCGGGGCCGAGTGTATGCAAGCAGAAAAAAGCAAGTGCAACTAGCTTACCTAACAAATTCGGCGATTGCGCCACTCCGCCAGCGGTTAATGATGGTGGTAGCAAGGTAAAGTAGCGTAACTACCATTGATGTGTGTAATTAAACTATTACTGCAGCCGAATTGGGATTTTTCGAGCAAACTTTCTCAACTTGATCACCGATTGCGCCTAATCAGTCAGCTGTTTTGTCTGTGCAACGAAAAGTTTATTTATTTTAACTCGGTATGTTTTTCAATGCCTGTCGTAAGTGTTTATACAAGGTGAACCTTACATAAGTACAATTATTTTAACCGGCACTGTGTAGAACATATAATTAATAGACTTTTTACAAAAACAATCAGAAATAAAAAAAGCCAAATTTTAAATAAATTTCGAGAGTTTTCAATCGAAAACTTGTTGAGTACCGCTGATCCGACTCCGAACTAATATTTTTAAGAGTCATGGTGAATGAGAATTCCACAGCGTTGCCAGTGTTAACTACAACTTTTTAGATATGTCAAAGAATCATTGAAATATGGTTATTTATGAAAATATTAACTGCCATCACCTCCCTTTTGCCATTCCTATACATCATCAATAAATTGAAAATATAAACCAAACCGGATTATCTACTTACAATCATAGTTCACAATACTTTATCGTTATCACTGTCACTGATTATCACTACTTAACAAATATGCTTTTAGCATGTCAACCTTTTCACTTTTTGAATAATGCGCCATATTTTATTTAATCACACTGTATTTCATGAAAAATATTAGTTAAATACAGAAGACACTTAAGAGAGTTGTATACGTTAGTGCCGCAACTCTTAAAACAGATGCGTCAATCAGTGGTAATTAGCTTAGTTCAGTTTCAGAAGATGCGAAAGTATCTCATATTAACTTTCAATTTACGTCTATTGAAATTATCAAATCCCTTTCCACAAATATTACATGTTTTATTCCACTTGCCTTTGCCACAGCTTATTCCCTTGCTTTGAACCATACTAGTGCTCCGGTATCAACATCAACATAACCTCGGGACAATTCGTCTACTGCTCTTGACACCTACCAGTTATCTGTGCCTACGACCCCAGTTTCTTTTTTGCATGCGATTGACTGCTTTTAAATATTTAATTTTGCCTTCTCTTAATATCGAACACATACATCAAGCTACTTATTATGTTATTTCTAGCTTTGTGTTTATTTTTAAAATCTGTTTCTTCACTACGAAATTTCGAAGAACGAAATGGTTAGCACTGACACGTTGTTTGAGGTTATGTGGCGAAAATTAACTCTAAGGTGTTGTGTGAAAATAGTTGTTTGTTATTCTTCATAAAATAATTTAAGGGGGTAATTTGTGATCTATTTTCTAACGGTGTACAATGAACTTGTGAAATGGATAACTGTTTAAATAGTTGGTTTTTCAGTAAGTAGGTGAGCTTTTATGCACGTTTATGAATATTTTTTGGAATCATTGAGCAAAATAACTTCTTAACTAATTGATAGTATCGAACTTGCGGAGATTCATATTTTAATCGTTTATGATAATTTTACTTTACTTATTGCTAAAAACAAGTGTTTTTAAATTAGAAACAGTAGCAAAAATTGAATTTACGTTAAAAAAATTATTTATCTTAGAGATGATATGAGCAATCTCACCTTCAGTAAATCATATGGTTTATTTATCTATTTATTAGGTTACGTCAGTGGTCTATCTGGCCAGCGGTCTTCAAAATGTGGGTATTTTAAAAAAATAATATCTCCTTAAATATATAAAATTATTCTTTATTGATGTAATATTAAAATGTTAGAAAGGAAATATTGATAGAGTTGGCAACCCCACAGGTAGTAGCGCCTTGAGTGATTTCAATCACAACCAGTGACTCACGCGGGAATTTTGAATATGATCTCGAGAGGTTTATTATAAAATTCATTAATTTTTTATGTTTTATATTAAACTTTTATAAAAAATCTTAATTTCTCGCTTTGACGATTACATTCAATGCAAACAAATAGCTTGATCCTGATATTATTCCCGAAAATGCATTGGAAGTAATTTAACATCTTAAAATAAAAGCAATTTTTGAAGAACTGCTGCAAAGAAATAGATTGCAACAATTTCATCAAATTCTCGTGTTGTACTTTACATTAGTAATTAAAATGTAATATGTGCTACGTCAAGTGAACCATGGAACAACACAAAACATGATCCAATAGCTCAGCTTATATCAACAAATTTCATAAACTTCAATTATTCCGGAAGGAAGTCATTATTGCCTTTTATCATCACAAACTCTTATTGCAATGTCAGCATGTAATAACATAATAATTTTGTTTGTAATAGCTAGAATCCACTGTTTGGCTGGGATCGCTTTTAATGATTGTCAAGACGACCTTGATTGTAATTATGCTAATGTCGTCGTTAGCATCGTGTGTAGTAAAACAATTTTTATTGCACCATAATTGTCGTAATCCGAATTAAAACTGAATATTTGCAACTCGTTTTAATTCTGTATCGCTTATTTGGTTGATAACTTTGCGCAGATAAAACAATGAAATGTACTGCGAAATATACAGTTCAAAATGTCATATGTTTATTTATAGAAATAGGAATACAAATTGAGCAATTTACGAACAAAACAATTGGTTGGCTTTAATAATAGGTAGTCCAAGGGGAAAACAAATATTTAATATTATTTAATTTAACTTAAAAATCTTTTTAGTTGTACCATATATAGGTATAGTGGTTTTAAGACTTTTAATGATGCCCTTGCTGTTATTAAATTTACTATATTTTTGCCTAAAAGACGATAAAAATTATATCGGAATTCTAGATCGAAATTTAAAAAATGGGGCAAAACCCTTTTGTTTCCGAAAAATCGACGCCTATGATAAGCATCGTTCGAGATAGTTTACATCTGTCAAATACCATGCAGTCGTTTTTACAGCGTTTGCAAATGTACAAATTTCGAAAATTAACATCTACACTAATAAGAATACCTTATAGGCAACAGTAAATCCTGTTAACTGCAGTATTTTGCATTCATTCTTCTATTCTCAACTACATTTTCACTCATTACAAGACCGTCAGGATTACCCACTAACAACAAAAGACACTTCGCGTCCAGTTAAATAAAATGCCCATATATTCTTTGAAAAACAAACGAAAATAATGCTAATAGATAATAGAAAATTTTGAATGCACTCGTGTCAGCCTTGTCCGATAACCTAAAAAAAAACAAACCGACGAACTAGTCCGATAACCTAAAAAATTAAACCTACGATCTATTTATAGGAAAAGATCACAAATTTCTTTATTTAATAACTATAAAACGTTTAAAATTGGAAAAACGGCATTAAAAACTGAAGTAGAACACAATTAATCACAAAGTAAACACGCATGATTTCAATTATGACAACGAATAGGGTGTAGTTAATATATTTTTGAAAAAAAATCGTTTTATAAATAAGTTGAAAATCTTTCGAAGGCTGATTCCGTTCATTCTTATTTTTATATATCCCCTCTTAAAATATTTTGTACTTAGTCATAGGTTAAAGTGGCCTAGGTGACTGTTCGTTGCTAGTCACAGAATTAATGTATACTTCCCTAGTCTTAGCCGATCTTTAACTTGCCCTTGTTGTTCTGGTCTCGCCTATTGATTTCGGTTCCTAGTGTTGTTACTACGGCTGCTACTTTCAGAATTTCTCCTGAAACAACGATGATTTTCTAAGATGTCCCATAGTAGCCTTTCCAAGTGCTCAGGATCAGTATATGATCCTAAGGGTTTTGATAGCGGATTCTCCCCCATAGAGCCCAGCCCGAGAACAACAAGGGCAGCACAAAGATTTCCAGCTAGATTTAGGAAAGGGTACAATAACTCTGTTACTGGCGGCTACATTTAGCTAGGCCACCGCATACTAACTTGAAAAGAACATATTAGATTACATATTTTTATATACCTGACAATCTATTCATCAGATAATTCTAATTTTTCTTTTATTTTCAGGTAAGTTGCATATCTAGACGAGACAAGATAACCTGCCTGTGAATAAGCTTGTAAGAGAAAGTTTTGTACCGCTTATTGAATTTGCTACTTATTTTTTTAAGGTGAAACTGCCATTTGCTTTATAGCAAAATGAAGTGTTTTCGGATATTTTTAACCACCTCAAGCAATTTGCATCTCTATCACATTACATTGATACATATTGAGTGTGTTTCTCAAGCAACTTTAAAAACAATATTTACTTTCGTGGAGATAAAGCGTGTACACATTGCAATCACAATTTCGTTACCTACATTTATAATAACACGTGTTGAGAAATTTCGTATTTGTCAAATATCTGTATTTTGTAAACGCATGTTTTATACAGGGTGTACATTAATAGATCAGGAGACATCTCTCGGTCAAAATATGAATATATAGCTAAATATGTTAGTAAAATGTTGCTATGTCAAAGTTGAAATTATTTTTTCATTTTAAGAAAAGGATTCTTTTATGTATCAGGTTCGGTCATAGAGCATAGAGGGCACTACATTAGCAATACCTGATGATGAATTTCTCTCTTATTTTCTGTTGACGAAACGTTCTTAATCTAAAATCTATCAAGTATATCAAAATTTTAAATCGGATCGTTTCGTCAACAAAAAATAAGGAACGTTTTTAATCTAAAATCTATCAAATCTATCTAAAATTTCAAATCAGAACGTTTCGTCGACAAAAAGTAAGAGAAATTTATCATCAGGTACCGCTAATGTGGCGCCCTCTATGGCCAAACCTGATGTATTACATAAATGATAATTCTTTTTCTTAAACAATGTTTTGGTACTAAATTTGATAACAATCAGTTGAGCGATACCCGTGTTATTACAAACAAATAATTTATTTTGACATCCTATATATTTTCCATAGAACCACTTTACTAAGACATATTTAGCTATATCTTCATATTTGGTCACAGAGATGTTGACCCTGCTCAGGCCGATTATTAATGGTCCACCCTGTATAAAATTATTATTACAGTATCCAAAAAATATGTGAGAACATGAAAAACTTTACAAAAATATAACATTTTAAGATCACCGTATTTCACTCTGTAAAATTTGTGGTGTTTTTAGGTACGGAAATTTCTAAAAATAAAACACGTATAACAAAAGTAACATCAAAAATAAAAACTTTTAAAAAGCGTTTGTAAGCCACACATTATTTTGCTATTATTAACCCCACATTTTAACAATTGTTTTAATATACGTATAAACAAATGTGAACAACCTTATATGCAGAACTATGTAAGTTTATGTTATAACAAACTTTATATCTACAGTTACATTGAAAAAAATACGTATTTTTAAATATTTCTGTACCTACCTAAAAATTTGTTGGTTAGACCCAGTTCTGTTGTTATATATTCGTTTTACTTCGGTATCTTTGAATATTCGCAGATGGCATGAGATAACATTCCTGTTACTTGCTAAGCTCTATATTATTGAATTTTTAAATGGCTTGTATTTGTAGAAAACACTTTTTCAAGAATACAGCGCCCTTAAAAGAAATATACAGGGTGTCTTGCAAGTCGTTACAATAATTTTAGGAGGTGATAGAATATACCAAATGTTACAATATTTGTGATAATAATTTTTTAATATTCTTTAATTTAACCGTACATGCTTTCCTACAATTATTGATGTGTAGAAGAAAACAAACCCTTTTATAACAAATATTTCTGTACTTTTTTAATAGGAATGAATGGATTATTTAAATGTTTTAACTAATAAAATCCAAAGTGGCTTCATTACTTACCTAGAACTTCATAAACATGGTTTTCCTACTTTGTAAAAGCGAAGTCAAATTTAAACGTGGATTTTATTTAAACCTTTATGTGTAGGTTTATTCAGATATTATTAAAAGCTTACTTAAGCAATGCTCTTTCCGTTCTTCGGAAAAGTTTCTTGATAAACATTCTAAAAATTAAGGAAATTAATCTTAACACTTTTAAGTATGCAGGGAGCGCATTCGCCAAAATAGAGGACAGCCGTTTAGTATGTAATAAAAGACATTTGCTAACAAGAACGCAATCTTTAGAAAATATTGAAGGTATTAAAATACCGTAGAATTCAAAAAGCTAAATATTTATTTCAATGGTTCAAATCTTAAAAGCTAATTTAAAGTTAAGGCGTAAAAAGGAAAAGCAATGTTTCTATTAAATAGCTTAGTATGCCATGGTTTCCATAGCAACCGTAAATGTAGATCCACTGTCAAACTATACGTTCGAATCTTAGTTAAAGTGTACTATTCTTAGACTCTTAGACCCTTATCACAAATATTGTAACACTTGGTATATAGGCATGTTTGTTTCAATAGACTCAAAAAATTATTGTAACGACACCAAGACACCATATAATAAACATTTTAAATGCATGAATTTCTTTACACGTACTACAGTTTGTCGCGGATATCCACTTATGAATTGTGCGGATTCAACAAGAAGTTCCGCAATGAAATCCGAATCTAGCCGGCTATGAGTTAACCACGCTTGACCCTGACTCGCTGTATACACACGTAAAGTCGCAATTTATTTTTATCTAATGTAAATCTGCGCTAATTCGCGTCCCGTACATACTGGAACAGCGCATGCATACGATCGCATACCTTCAGCAAGGATGCGTCCTAATAATTAGACTAATTATGTAACAAACACGTCGGCGACGTCTGCAAAACTCGAGTAGTCACTTGCCCCAATTCGCGATGAGACGCTAAGTTTACTCTAGGAGGCCTTGCGCGAAAATTAGACCAATTTGCTCGCAGTTGCGATATTGTTTAACAATACGGCAAAACTTGACAGTATAAGTTTGTTCAAGATAAGAACGTAGAGCTTGTGACGTCGTAGTAATGGTCAATTCATTAATAATATTTGTCGGTTTAAAAAACAAAAAACCTCAGCCCAAAGTTGAGACTATGTGTGGGAGAGGCACGGCCTATTAGTAATTTATACGATGAATCAAATAAAAATTGACCTTTGTGTACTGTAGCACTATTTTTGGGAACTATTAAAGTGATTCAAGGCGAGGAAAGATTTAGTAGTAAAAATATTCCTGTTTATATATTTCTGTTGTGTTACTCAGAACTTATGACAGTGATCCTTCAAACAATCATTAAACTTTATTAGCCCACCCATACTAATTTGCTGTGTAAATACACATAATAACAACTACGCGCATGATTAAGTCCATATTATGTTTGCATTCCGGAATGCCGTACCCTATATTAAAGCAGTGACGTGTCTGAAATGTTTATAGTTTCGGTTTAATTGTCCTCGTCAGCTTCATGAATGTATTTTCAGGTATTGTCGCGATGTCCTACTGTCTAAAAGAAAATATGTTAATCAGTAATAAGTTATCAATTCTAAAATACTAGAGGAAAAGCGTCAAATATTTAATACCATTATCTTTTTTTCGTAGTTACAAAAAATAGTTTATGACAATAATATTATTTTTTAATAGATTTCATTGCTTCGTGTATTGAACCATTACATTTAATATGAATCAGTCATTAAATTAATCTTTTAGTGAAAAATGTAGAGTTGGCATTTTGTACCAACTGTGGAATAAGTACCTAATATGAAATATAATATACCCATGTATTCCATAACATGGGACATGGCAGAACTGATGTACAAGGTGATTTTAAAAGTAGTACTATAAATTTAACTGTGTCTTCTAGACCCTAAAATATGACGAAACGTCTATATAAACAGGTATCCTAAAATGCATTGTTTTCAGTACATACAGGTTTTTAATTAGGATTTCCCAAAGGTGTAGAGATAAATTAATTAAATTTGTCACAATCCCATTTTCCCTTTTTTGCTCTTTTTTAAATATAAATGAAATTAAAACAGGAGCCAGTAATGAAAAGGGGTAGTGTTTCAAAAATACTGCAGATATTTTTTACTTCAAGTTGTGCAAAATTCATTTCTTTTCTCCCTGATCGAGACATAATTAAAATGCATATATCTCGAAAACGATGCTAGACAGCGAGATTAATGAAATATACATTCTACTTTGAAGAGTCATAATTTATTATCAACCAGATCCAGATATTGAAAATAAAGAACAACAGGGTAAATGTGACCGTACATCCTTGTGCCCGTAACTGGCGCCCTCTATATGGAATCTGAAAGTAGCTACAAAACTCAGATTTCTTGTCCTAAAAACATAATAGTACCAATTTTAGCTCCAATAAGCTCAACTGATTTCAAATTAATATGTATTTTCAAAAATAAATGTTCACTCTCAACACCCTGTATAAGTTAAACGAATTACATTTTACTGGGGCGTGTTTGGCTAAATCTTATTATTTTGACGTCTACAACCTACAATTTCTCTATGACCCATTCATTATGGAACACCCTGTATATAGGGTGATTTAAGGAAGTTGACGACTACTTTAGGTATTTCCGAAAATAGCAGAAAAATAAAACATTTTCTTCTAAAACATCTATATCTAAAATTCCCTGTGCAGCAATTTTCAAAACTATACCTCTGTTGATGTGTCCAGAAATTAACGCAACATAGTAGATGTCAAAGTTAAAATTTCATTTTCGATATTTGTAAATAACTTTTTAAGAAATCCAAATATTTGCATATATTTTGCGACTGGGGGTTTTTTGAGGACGAGAAATTCAAATTTGTTTCTAATTTTGACGTTATTAGTAGAGGGCGCCACTTATGGCATATCATACTTCTTTTAAATGGTAGAACTTTTTTGTGATTTAGTATATCCATTTGACAATTGAAACAGTCGATTCTCCTTTTTTATCTGAAATAGATACATCTTGTTGAGGTCGTTAGGAGTAACTGTTTTTGAAATTTTCAGTGCACCAAGTAAAAGCTGTTTTGGTTTCAGGTAAAGTGTAAGTAAAATATCGGCCTGTTTTGACAAAATCTTAGTCGTTTGAAGAAACTTGGAAATTTTAAAATGATAGTTTCATCAAACCTCGTCGATCTTCTTGAATTTTTGCACGTCGTCATAATTTTCCATTCTAAATAACTTGTTCAAGTAACATTTTGTTATATTTTCAGCGAAAAAAGCACTTTGCAGAAACCAAAACAGTTTTTACCCAGTGCACTGAATATTTCCAGTGGTCAGTGGTCGCGCGGTTTAAGGCGTTAGTACTTGAATCGAGGTGACTAGACGGAGTTGGTTCGAGCCCAGCTGCCGGTAGACCGTATATAAGCTATATTCATAGAGAGGATTGGCACCTTCTCTGTGGGTATGGTAGGGTGGAATAATGTTAGCTTGGGTCAATGTGAGAGATTGATGCCGGTTGATATTTGACTACCCCCCTAATTAATGAGGTTTTCCAGGTTTTCCTCATTCCTGCACTGAATAGTGGTTAGGGCCTACCAACGTAAGTCGTTCCTGGGCGCAAATGCGGCCTGCTTAATAATAATATGCCGCCCGTCGATCTCTCACGTCGCACAAGTCTCCGACTTCTGGGCTAATCCCTGTGATTAGAATGAGGGGTAGAAATATTATTATTATATTATTATTATTATTTCAAATAGCACTATTTCGAAAACGGTTACGCCTTCAACAAAGTGTACCTTTTTATAAAATCGATTGTTTTAATAGTCAGATGGGTACACTAAACTGCAAAAAACTGTCATTTAATAGAAGCATGATATGCCACAAGTGGCGCCATCTACCAATCAAAATTAGAACCAAATTTGAATTTCTCGCCTTCAAAAAATCCTCGATCTCCAAAATATTTGCATATTTTTTTTTAATTAATTACAAATATCAAAAATTGAATTCTAACTTTTACACACTAGGTACCTCTTTTTATCCATCAACTTTTGACTAAAGTAATTTTGGATACATCGCATTATTTTGTCGTCAGGCATCTACTTTGCATTAATTTCAGGACATTCTGTAAAGGTATCTTTAATACCTACAAGAAGATCATTTTAAGAACATTTTACCAGAACTATCATAAAATATGAAATTAAGACATTTGTGCATAGTCCACGTGGTGCGTATATGAAACAGAATGTGAAAAAATGTATTCATAGAGTACCAGGCCTGTTCGAAAGATATAATTAGACAAAGCGGTGACTAAAGTAAAAAATACTCCAAATTGGTTCGCCAAGCGCACCTACTGACGAAAACATTTCCACCAGCTTGGCGTATTTTTAGAAAAGTTCCGTAAAAGTTACGGCATTCGACGCGTGTTTTATGGCCGTTTCCAAATAAATTTCGATAAGGAAATTCGAGTTGGCACTGCCTAGGCTTTACGAGATGTTTGTGAAGTAATTCGTGTGGAGAAAGTGCCACTATGTTTTGATTATGTATCCGCGTGGATGGCTTTAGACATATTTATAACGCACCTTTTTTTTGTGTGACCCAGTCAGCTGTTACCAATATATTGGAAAATGTGTTCCAGGCGCAAGGAAATGTTTTGCCAAAAGATTATTTATACACAAAGACTCACCCAATACAAAATTATTTATACTAAGAAACGTTTATAGTCGATTCCACCAAATGTTTCATTCGAATGTACTGTGCAGGGTGACCCAGAACCGCTGGTCATGGCCGCCATGACAGTATAAAGGGTAAAGTAAATAAGTAGTACTCTGTAAGAGTAGTAACGTTATCGACACTATTTGTTCCATTTGCATACAATCTCCGTAAAAAATAAATACTTAAACGATATAATATACAATATCGTAAAGTTCATGTCCAACTATTACTTTTGCATAAGAGGAATAGTGGAAAATGACGATTATATTGGCAACCTTTCACGTGGTCATTTGTAAGGGGAGCATCTCAAATCCCTATTCGATAAAATCGAATCTTCCGCTCCCACAGTATGAAACTGATGAATTGCCATCGACATTGGGTGTTGATAGGCAAGAGAAACCTATATGTAAGAATGAAAGTTGTAGGAACTTTTAAATATTTTTAAAGCATGTATCACAATCAATTGTTTAAATGATTTATAAAATGTCTAGAAAAACCCAGCATTGAGTAGCTAGTGGCCACTAGATGTAGACACTTACATCTCGCGTACTCAGTTATGAGTATGACAGAGGCGAACAATACTATGGACAAAATTATTATTTCCCTGGAACAGATGCGACCTGTTTCAGTTCCGAAAAAGTAACAGACCTGTTATTTTTTGGAACAGTTTCACTCCTAAATACGCGTGAGTCACATCACTGTTTCTCTCTGTCTTTGGCTCGCCTCAGCCAATGGGGTCAACAGAGAACAGAGTACGAATTAATACGAAGCGGACTTTGTTCTCGTCTATTTTCGATAATAGTCGAAAACGAACGTCACTCTATAAAATAAACTTTGATATTTTGTTTCTTCGTAAATTATTGTAATTACACATCGGTCAACATCGACTTCTACTTTTCGATAATGAGGTAGAAATAGTGAAATGAAGTAAGAGGGATAACAAAAAAGAAAATACAAAAATGACTATAGTGAAGTTAGCTTTAGAATGCAAGCGGGAACAAAATTCCAGCAGAAGAGCGTCTTGTAACTAGTCGACATCGGTGGATATTTTTATTTGGTGACAAGTAGTGTTAGGTTAGGTTAGTGTAATAAACCATAGTCAACAAATTTATTAAACTTTAAAATCTGATTTGCATTTGATATTAATTTTGTCGAGAAAAATTTCACTTATTTGGATTTTTTTTAAATTTTGTTATTTGCTTTTTATGAAATAAAATTATTTATATATTAATTTTTACGATAATCATTATAATAAATGACGTTGATCCACTGTTGCCGCCCTGTTTCTGTTATTTTCTTTCTGTTCTTCACCTCAAAATATAACAATTAATAGGTAGGTAATCTCTACCCTACTACTATTACCATCAGTACCACTGCCGAAACTGTGATTGGTGGAGTCCGTTCCATGATATACGCGTAGCTGAAACAATAACAGCAAATATGGTTGCCTAGCGAATCTGTTCCAGAATATAACTGGTTATATTTTTATTCAGTAACGGTGGCAAGAAAATAATAGTTCCAAAATAACGGATTGTTATTTCACAACCCATCATTACTACTAACCGCAGCTGTTTAGCTACTATAAGCCTTTCAGGTGTAATTCAATTCAATTCAAAAAGAGTACTTTCACATGACATAAAATAATATGTATGAATATGGAAAAATGAATGTCGATGGTATTCTGATAAGTTGCGATTTCCCATTGTTATTTGCTTATTCTACTTCCCTATACTAGCGGCTAACCATCAATTCAGGGTCACCCAGTACAGAATTATTATCAACAGACTGGAAGAGCCTTTATTGAGACCCTTGTAACAACCGGAAGTTCGTGACCTCCTGAAATAGAAGGGCATGTCTTAATCCGAAAACAGGAAACTCCGTAGCAGCATTAACCTTAATTAGGTTACTGTGTCAATGCAGTATCTGATAGAACTTTGACATGTCCCTCTATATATATAGTATCTTCTCTCCAATCATTTTTGCCTTAAGTGCGATCAAAAGTAGTTTCATTTAATTGGATCTGATGGCAAGTTCTTTCTTAATACACTACGATTCATGTAATTTATTAAACTTAGCCTAAAACTAGTCATCTGGTCAGTTTTTTGGGTAATACTGCTGCCGTTACGAATTTAAGACACTTAAAAGATATTGTAACAGTCGTCGATTGATCAACTGAACCAGTTGAAAACTGGACGTGTAATTTTTTTACACTAACGAGCCGACACTGCGAGCGGATGGGGTAACTGATTTTTACTCTACTTCCTCCGGCTAACGAGTAGTTTGCTTGGGCCTACTGCCACACGAAACTATCGTTAATTTGGCGTCAAATTGGATTATTATTGCCGTCGTCGAATTAAATGTCGATTACTTTCCAAACGGTTTCTTTCACAGATTATTTAAATCGGTTGACAAATCCGTTACGTAAGCGTTATTGTTCGAAATTATAGGATATTGATTGTTGCTTTCTAAACAATGGCGGCAGGCCATCCCGCCTGTTATACAACAACGAAGCAATTTTGTTTGATAACTCAACCATTTGATTGGTTATACACGGTGTATGGTGTACGCGTATTCAGAAGCTTTCACGATTTTCCAAGTACTAAATAAATGGAGAATTTTTAATAGATTTACTGTTTTGGAAATAACTTCACTCCTCACATTGCTATCCTATCATGTCTTCTAGTTGCGCTGTCATGAAGTCTTGGTAACACTTACTTAGTAGCCCTTATACTTATCCCTTATAACTTCTCTGATGTAAGACCTTAGAGCATTTAAAACAGGTTGAAATCCAGCGACTCTTCTAACTTTTAGAAGCTCCAACCTTTCTACTTTTTGAAACAGATAATGGTATCGCAATCATCCTTCTAACCCTAATTAATTCCAACTAGCACTAAAGTAACACTAACTGAGACAGGAACCTTCAAAGTAACTATTACGTAATTACTACCAAATTTGCTACTTAGTTGTATAAATAACTTCATACAACAAAGTTACAGTTAGTGACTTCTAAGTAACTCTCCTGGTTTTGGAGACAGTCTTGGTCTCAGTTACCAGTAGGACGACCTTTAAGTTTCCATAACTTCAAAGTGACAAATAATCGTAGCAGCGACTAATTCATGTTTCTAAAATATGACTTCAAAATTGCACACTTTCAAGTAGTTTTAACAGTTGTCACGACGTTCAGGGAATCTTAATTGTTTGTTAAGTCGTGGAACTTGTAAGAAATATTTATTAGATCAAACAATGTTACTATACAAAAATCAAAAGGACAACACATGCAGGGGTAACAAAGGAAACCACAGAGAACTGTAACAAAAATAATAATGCAGGGATAAGGTTTCAACAACTACCAGGAGTACGTTCAGTGTAAACGTTGGACGTACCACATTCAGAATGAACGACAAGAAAAATGTTATTAAGAGGTGGCAGTGGGAACTTTGGACAATGTGTGGTAGTCACAGCATTACTGCCGCTTTAGAATAATGCTACAGCAGGCACCAAAAACGTATTCCCCAGTTTCGTCGTATACATATAATGGGAACGTATCTATTACGTGCTCATAGTTTGCGGCAAAACACTTTAAAGCGCCTACAGTAGTCATAGCTAGGTTCCAACAGCTAATTGTGCTAGTTGCGATCAGCCTGTCTACGAACTACTGAAGCCATTGTTTCCTACACATTCATATTCTTCTGAAATGTCAAAACTTGACGTAGAGAATTCTGTACCAAATAAAAAGTGAATCGAGGAAACAGTTTTCATAACATAAATTTTTGATCCCTGAGCTACTGCTTTCCAAAATAATTTTCAGAATCCATTTATAGATATTGCTTTCGCTTTTATTCTATTTGACATTAAGCAACAATCGAAATATTTTAAATTTGCTTCAGTACAATACTCGTAATGAACAATACCAGTAATTAGTTATAAATTATATCATTTACAGTAATGAAATGTAGATATGCCACACTAGACATAATGTTTTGTTTAAAAAATTGTGTATGCAACGTACACTTTTGTAAACGTGATTGTCATACCACACCATATTTAAAGCACCTCGTGTACATGTATATATAAAAAGAATAAACAATTTAAAACACGTTTTACATAATACAGCAACAATTTATAATCATTTTAGATAAACAATTTTTCATAGTCGGTTCTGATGCAACGAATCATGAATGAAGAACCTGAAAAAATTTAGCGATACCCCAAAACTACAATTTAAGAATGGATCAGATACGTAAATACTTTATTCTCGGTTATTTTTGATTGCGAATTACTTTGTAGCGATGAGGACGTTGCGCTCCATTTGCTGTCTTGAGTCACGATTTTTTTTGAAAAATTACCAAAGATTGCGAGCTCTTTGTGGTTTCTGTATTACCAACATAATCGACCCATCTTCACACCGATGATTTCAGTAAGATTTGCATTTCACCAATTAAGGTTTTGATATATTTTTTTGTAAACTACATCATCCATATATTGCACTCAGACACGGAAGCTGTGTTTTTTGTAATCGCACTTTCGCAAATTTACGTTGAAACCAGTTAATATATAATAAATGTACTATAGTAGCTAAAAACTTAAATCTTAAAAACTAGATATAAGTATTCACCTAGAACTTTCTCTAATTTCAGTCAAGTTTAGTACAAAGAGAGAATTTTTTACTTTTGGGAACAAATCAAAACACTCACTGAACATTATATTACAAAGATAAATTATTAGTACTATATAAACTTATTAAAACAGTAAATTGGCGACAACTATACTTATAGAAAAAATAAAATCTATCTAGCAGTCCTATTAACCGTAAAAACATATTATTTTCGTCAAAATTACTTAATAATTTATACCAATTCAAGTATTAATGTTTTTTTAAAGAATTCTGCTGGATTTGGGTGTAGAAAGTTTTACAGGCTAAATCTGGAGAAAATTTGTATAATTGACACAATATTCTTTTTTTTTGTTTTATATCGAATTTATTAGCATTGTGTGGTAAAAAAGATGCAGTATAACTAAACGTTCTTTAAATCTATTAAGTATTTGTCTGTATCGTTTATTTCATTCATTCTGTTGCTTGAGATTAATCTACAAACATCGCTGTATCAATAATTGTTATTGTCACTGATGTCGTTGTTAGATTTGAATCAAAATTATTTTTAGTTTTAATCACTAACCAAAATATCATCGGTAAATAAGATACGCCTACAATAACCATGCAACTACATCAATATGATGATAATTCGTCAATGTTTACCCTCCCACTATTGTTACAAGTAAAAAATGAAGTAATGTTGTTGTTGATCTGAATGTTTCCGTTATAATGACGTACAAAATTGCATCTTTCTGTAAATGTTTTATTTAATAAAATTTAGGTGTGTGTTACGCTCAAATATACAGGTCGGCTTGAATTAGGAAAGATTGTACTTTTTAAGATTTTCAATTTTCTGAAAAGAAAGAGAAAATATTTTGCATAGTTCCTAAAATAGTGGCTGAAAACTAAAAATGTTATGAAGTTTGTTACCGTCACATCATTTGATATAAACTTTCCAATGCAAGTAAAAAATACGATTTAAAAATTCTGCTTCACTTATGGAAAATTTGGAACACTCGTTTATTTGCTTATTTTAAAAGAGTTGTTTACTGATACTGTTCACATGTTTATTATAAATGCAAACAGATTTTTTAAAGTAAATTTATTAAAAACTATAATAATGTTAGTATACAGTGGCAATTGTAAATGTCATCAGCAGTTATTTTTGCATCTATATATCAACAGGTATAAAACTGTAAATCTTGTTTCTCGTCGTTTGTAAAGAAGGAAATATATTTTTCGAAACTTTTTTGCATTGATTTTTAATGCATTTAATCCCATTATTTCGATTTTACTTGAATCGCATGGTCAGACAAATCTGTACTGTACTTTTTTCCATTGAATAAAATCCATTCCTTTTTAAAGTTTCGGCTGATCGAGTTCCATCTTGTTGGCTATATAATTTACTTACAGAATACTTTTACAAAAGTTGATTTTAAATTATCTTTTACGAATTCCTAACAACTGTTTCAAATTTTCTCTATGGCTGTTTCATTATTGCTCCAGCTCTTTATCAACATACCGTACAAATTCACTAGATAGATATCTTTAAAACTTGGGAGGATACTTACACTGAAAAAAATCTAATCTGTATTTACTGTCATACTGTAAAATTTAAAATGCGGCTATAGTGCAAAATAATAACATTTATAGTGATGGCATTAACATACACTTTTGGTAATCATTACTAAAACTATAGAAACACAATTCAGCATGTAGTCACAAGATGTAGTATGTTGAATCACGTCTACTCAAAATACAGACTGTGGCATACTCAGGAGAACAAGCTGAAAAGCGGCATATGTCTGGTGTGGCGCTAATGAATGATTTTGACAGTTTGCTATAGATAATTAAATACTACTAAGTGAAGCAGTATTTAAATTATCAAATTTTTCTACCAATCATAATAAATAATAAGTTGTAATAAAATACTATGTATACTGGCAAACAAGTGAATATTTTTGTTTTTTTTTAATTTTCGAAGCTTTCTTGAGTTTACAAATTTGAGAACACAGCACATTTTGTTCTACAAACTAGCATAACTGAATCCCTGTATAGCCTTATTTCAAGACTAACTTGTTTGTTTCCCATAAGGGTGACATTTATTAATTTCACGCACCGAAGGTCAAACACGTACCTGCCTCTTCTTCCTTCAAAGGAAAGCCCGAAATCATATAAAACTTGACGCTTCTGTAGAACGCTTATAAATATCATATCTCAGGTATCAAAACGCCTGCTTTGGTAAATTAAACCAAAGGAAAAAAAGTAGCTGTAGGGGACACTTCTCTTCCTTTTAATTTAAGGAATCTCATCCCCCCATTCTCTCCCCGGCCTGTTTAAACACAATGATGGCACGTCGACAGTCAAAGAAATTTGCCGCAGCCCTTGCTGTTATTGGCTGTAAAGGAATTATTTCGCAGCCGACCCTCTGAAATTCATTCTTTGATATTTATTCAAGCCGTAAGAGCTTATAAAGGCACAAGTGAGCGCTCTAAAACGAGGTCGCAGGATCGATAGTAATGCGCTGCCAACGCCCCGTTACCGGAGCCACCAACAACACCTACAGGGCGCTCGGGAATGTCGAGCCACTTTTCGACGCCTGAAAGTTCATTACCAATGAAAACCTGACACTTCCATGTGAAGATTTGTGGTCATTTGCTTCTAAACAGTATTTTCCTGTTTGCTTCTTATGACCTTATTTTCTATGAGTTTGACCTATTTGATCTGTACTGATGAAAATTATTGTAAATTTATACGTTGTTCATATCATGTATCACGTCAAAAATACCAAATCCATACTGTATTACAAGAATCTCCACATGAATACGTGGTTACATATTTTATGTAAAATTACGATTTACCTTAAAAATATATGATAACGTTGTAAAATAACATTTAATGTGTACAAAAACGCGGTTTTACTAAAAAAAATGCATGTTTATAAGTAAAAATATTAATTTTGGTTACAATTTAGCACTATATTTTAGAATTACCATGTACAGGGTGTCTTAAGTTCGATAGTATGGGCCTACTGTGATGATACAAATAATTTAAATAAAATTGGGGACACGTTGTGTTAAGGTCGCCGTAAAATGATCAAATTTGTGATGTTTTGTAGATACTGAAATCTCGAAAAATAAAACACGTAGAGCAAAAGTAATATCAAAAATAAAATTACTGATGTTTTGTTTATCCACTTTTACTATTTAAACTCTCTTCAAATAATATAATAACTTTTAAAATGCATTTGTATGACACACATTATTTCGCTATTCTAAAACATTTTAACAGTTCTTTTCACATACTTATAAACAAAAGTGAACAACCTTATATGCAGAACTATGTAAGTTTATGTGTGTATGTAAAAATATGTATTTTGAAAGATTTCAGTACCTAAAAATTTGCTGGATAGATCGCTTTCTGATGTTATATATTGATTTTACTTCGATACCTTTGAATATTCACCGGTGGCATGAGATAACATTGTTGTTATTTGCTAAACTCTATATTATTCAGTTCTTAAATGTCTAAAATTACTTGTATTTGTTTTGTAGAAAACACTATTTCAAGAATACGGCGCCCTTAAACAACGAACATTCAATTATTTTCCAACAACTACTTGATCCTTCCACCACTAATGTTATTTTTAGGTGGTACCGTAAACTGGGGCTACTTTGACATACTTTAAGGAGTTTTTTCATTGTAACTTTTTTCTTAATTATCTGAATCAACAAATTATTGTTTGATTGAACCAATAGATGCCTTTAGAATATTGCCTCCAGGCAACAGCTTTTTAAAAGCACCCATTGATATAAAAAATATATATATTTTTTGATGTCAAAGTAGCCCCGGGGCTATTTTGACA
The DNA here is from genome assembly GCA_025584915.1 of Monochamus saltuarius. Lineage (NCBI taxonomy): Eukaryota > Metazoa > Arthropoda > Insecta > Coleoptera > Cerambycidae > Monochamus > Monochamus saltuarius. The sequence continues at coordinate 9,832,908 of CM046725.1, read as the reverse complement.
TGGCGCTGTTTTGTATTGTAGGTCAAATTAGTATTATTCGGGGGCTAGTTTGACACCAAAAAAATTATATTTTTTTTATTTTATAGTATTTTGAAGAGTTAAACATTAAAAAACACATATTCTGTTAAGCTAAACTTTATTTAGTAAAGGTTATAATAATGTGAGAAAAGCGGCAGGTAACAAAATACAAGAAAAATGATAATGCCAACAAAAAAAAAATAATATTCTTCGGTATAGTTTTTGCATCCACGGGCACCCAGTTTCTTTTTATAGGTTCTAACCATATTTACACAATGTTTTCAAATATTTAAGGCACAATAACACCTCAAAACAAAGCGTAATGCTTACACACTAGCCTACCACTATTTACATTAACATAACCTCAAAATTCCGGCCTTCTCACTTCTACGAGGGACGTTGTCAAAGTAGCCCCAAAAAGTGTCAAAGTAACCCTCGAAGTCAAAGTAGCCCTAGTTTACGGTATTTCTTCTGAGAAGACATACTGAAATTTGCAGACAATAAATACTATGAATATGAATAAAGTCGATAGAGCAGAACGGTATTTTTAAAACCCTTTATTCTATTTTCTGCTAAAAAATAATTCTAAAAAGGTTTTACAAATATCACAAGTTTTTTAGAAAGGCTATAGAATTTACAAATTTTCGTTGGTTAGACAGTTTTTTGTTGCTATTTGTTTCTATTTATAATCGGTTGGTGGGTCCGTTAATAATAGTATGCCGTTCCCTCTTCCGCACAAGTTTTCCGAATTTTGGTAATTAAAATGAGGGATAGATATATTATTATATTGTTATTATTGCTTCTTCGGTATCCTTGATTTGCTAAGTCTTATAATCCTTCAGTTATTAAACGTTCACAATCATTAACACGCGACAAAAAATGAGATACGGGTACCTTATATTAGACTTCATATCTCCGGTAAGGAGCAAATTATTTAGGAGTTAAGATATTCAACCGATTACCTGAGGAACTAAAAACGTGCAAGGAGACTCTTTTAAGCGAAACTTAAAAAATATTTAATTAATCGCTGTTTATATTCACTGTCTGAATATTTTGCTTAGGTTAAGTTATTGTTTGTTTCTCTTTTCTCTCCTCCATTTCTTTTGTATCTCTATTTGTGACTAATGCTATACAATTTCTGATTGTCAACAGGCATAATTGTGAAATAAATAAATAAATAAATAAATTAGTTTTGTTGTAGAAAAGTTCTTAAGAAATACGCATTAAATCCAAATAACAACCTAGTAAAACTTGAACTGACCAGAACTTCTAGTTGGGAACTTGGAAGATGCCTTTAAAATCCTATAAATGAGCTTAGGGAGAATAACTCTTCATTTATATAAAACCCTAGATTGAAACATATTACGGTCATTTCTTCTTATACGTGTATAAAACTACCGGCAGTAAAAGTTCGATAAAAAAGGGTTTTAAATCCGATGACTCCAAAGAAGAAGTAAATTGTTGCAAGTCATGCTATCACAAATTTAAAAATAAACTCACTGGAGAATACGTTTTGAAAAGCGTTTGGGAACGGCAAACCAATAAATCTATAAATGATACTGCAGGAAACAACTACTCCGCGGGCTAATGCCCCGACCGACATTGAATTATACCTGCAGTATCTGTGTGAAACAGCCAAGAACCCTTGTCGGCCACTCCACCAGACATAGACCGGTTTCGGGCTTGTTAGCCCTCATCAGTATGCCATAGGTGAGATGACCGACAATTGAACTGGCTGTTCCTTCATATGTAGTTTCACATATAAATCGAGTGCAGGTGAGATGTAACTGGTCTGCTACTTTCTGCTCGGCCTAAGCGGCTCGACTTGCAGAAAGCGACCTACAATATCGTAGGTACTTAACCGCAGACCTCTCGCCCCGGGCGATGCGCCATTAAATCTATAAATGATACTGCAGGAAACAACTACTCCGCGGGCTAATGCCCCGACCGACATTGAATTATACCTGCAGTATCTGTGTGAAACAGCCAAGAACCCTTGTCGGCCACTCCACCAGACATAGACCGGTTTCGGGCTTGTTAGCCCTCATCAGTATGCCATAGGTGAGATGACCGACAATTGAACTGGCTGTTCCTTCATATGTAGTTTCACATATAAATCGAGTGCAGGTGAGATGTAACTGGTCTGCTACTTTCTGCTCGGCCTAAGCGGCTCGACTTGCAGAAAGCGACCTACAATATCGTAGGTACTTAACCGCAGACCTCTCGCCCCGGGCGATGCGCCATTAAATCTATAAATGATACTGCAGGAAACAACTACTCCGCGGGCTAATGCCCCGACCGACATTGAATTGCCCTTGTCGGCCACTCCACCAGACATAGACCGGTTTCGGGCTTGTTAGCCCTCATCAGTATGCCATAGGTGAGATGACCGACAATTGAACTGGCTGTTCCTTCATATGTAGTTTCACATATAAATCGAGTGCAGGTGGTGGCCGACAAGGGTTCTTGGCTGTTTCACACAGATACTGCAGGTATAATTCAATGTCGGTCGGGGCATTAGCCCGCGGAGTAGTTGTTTCCTGCAGTATCATTTATAGATTTAATGGCGCATCGCCCGGGGCGAGAGGTCTGCGGTTAAGTACCTACGATATTGTAGGTCGCTTTCTGCAAGTCGAGCCGCAGCAGAAAGTAGCAGACCAGTTACATCTCACGGCAAACCAATGTTTGCAGTAAGTCCATTGCGTAAAATTTTCGGTAGTGTAACATTTGTTGTCGTGAATTATATACGAAATTAGATAAATTTGTTTATAGGTTCATTCAGTGGTTTCTGTGAAAAATTCGCCGATGAATTGTTTTGCTTTATCTTAAATTTAGATTTCTTGAAAATGATTTTTCCATGTCAAAAGATGTGAACAAATTATTAAAATAATCAAAGTAGAATACAGAGTAATCTCCAATCATGTCCAGTTTAGTCAACAATGATCTTTATCGGATATTCGGTGTTATTTAAATAATACATCACAATTTTCTTAATTAGTGACACATTTTTTAAGTTAGGCATTTGTAGTCGTCCCATTCATAAATATAGATAGGATCAGGTAAACATCTATTGTTTTTGGCAGAAACATCTATTTATTGCCTGAGATGTGACGGCTATCCGTTTTTAGGAGTGTCGAAAAAATATCGTCCACTTCCGCCTACGAAAAGACAGTTTTAAATTGTTTGGTACAATAGTCGTAAATATAGACGAGAATGACGAATTTTTTAAAGCTCGTCCCAGACGATAATTTGCATACGTCGCTAAAGGAAACGATAACACGTTCGGACGGATGAGCACACATGCAATTAATAAAACGTCTATCGGCTGCACGATCTCTGACTTAAATAGCATGCTACTAAATTTTCCTTTCTGTTATAAAAATTCGAAACATCACAAATTTTTAGTTCGTCAGATTACCAAAGGAAAATTAAAAGTAAGCGCTAAAAAGTTCATAACGTTTTTTTCCAATAATACCCACTCATACATTCAAAGAAAACTGATGAAATTGAGATTCTGTTATGGTTTTTGGGTTTTTATCAGACCAAATTTGTCTGGAAAAATTAGCTTCGTCGGTAAACAATATGCGAGCGGTAATAATAATAATAATAATAATAATAATAATAATAATAATAATAATCTTTATTTATCCTGTAGGACATTAAACAATGTATAGGACATGTCAAACACAATTAGACTAGTAGCACAAACAACAGAATAAAATTTACCTACATAAAATTGTCTTCCATAAACTCATTAGTGCTATAGTAACATTTCTTCCCTAGTAAAGATTTCAACTTAGATTTAAACAATTTTAAGTTATTTAAATCTTTAAGGTCTCTTGGAAGATGGTTAAATAATTTGATACCCTGGTATGCTGGCGAGAATTCATATTTTGCGGTTCTATGAACTGGTATACAAAGTGTATCAGCATGACGCGTTCCATAGGTATGGTGGTATGATAATGTATTAAATTTATGGAGGTTACTTTTAACAAATAAAATACAATTTAAAATGTAAACACAAGGCACTGTAAGTATCTTATAATTTGAGAATAACGGTCTACAAGATGAGTCGGGTTTAATGTTAAAGATCATACGAATAATACGTTTCTGTGCTATAAATATACGATTTGCATAAGCCACACCACCCCACAGTACAATATTACAACTAATATGGCTAAACACCATACTGTAATAAACATCGATCACGCAGTCCAACGGCATAGATTTTTTATCATATTGATAGCATAGTAGGATGCATTTAATTTTTACTTAAAATTCAATATGGTTCGTCCACCTTAAATGACTATCCAAATGTAAGCCGAGGAATTTCACAGAATCTTTGCATTTAACTACATGATTTTGACAGGACAAGACCAGCACATCAGGATTCAAACTACTATGAGCGTTAAAATAAATAAACACTGTCTTATCAATATTAACCATAAGGCCATTAACATGACACCAATTTATGAAACACTGAAATATAGTTTGGCACATTGAAGTAAGTTCGTCAAGGGACCGTGCTGAGATCGCTAAGGATGTATCATCGGCATAAAGAATGATTTTGTTAGCACCCAGATGTTTAGGTAAGTCATTTATAAAAGTAAAAACAATAGCGGGCCCAACACAGAACCCTGTGGAACACCTAAGTCAACAGAATGCAAATCCGATTTACATTGTCCTACCTAACTGACATATGCCTTTCTCTAATAAAACTAGAGAGCCAGTCAAAAATGTGCCTCTAAAACCAAGGTTATAGAGTTTATCTTCCAGGAAACCAAAATCGAGACAGTCAAATGCACGTGACAGGTCGAAAAACAAACCAGCAACATGAACCCCATCATCAATACATTTATAAATATAGTCGGTGAGAGTATAGGTATAGTCGGTAAAGGTAACAAACAGTTTGTTATTTTTTTTTGCAAAATCCAGTGCCAAAATTGTAGGCGAGTAGGATAGTCTTGCGGCAGTAAGGCCTGGACCATTTATATGTGATACAGGTATAACTGTTGATGCTTCAGAACGAATCAAACTAATTTGCAGCTATCTTCCTAGTACTAGTATTTGCGTCTTTTCAATTTCATGTAGAATGGCTTCTTCCAACTCAGGCCTTATAATACTCAAAGCATATATGGTGCATACGATGCCCTGTTTTATTTATAACACAGGGTGATATATTTATTTGGCAAATAATAATCCATAATGATATCCACACCTCCGCCACTGGTAAGTTTCTACAGCTATCATACGCACACCGAATTTGGTTAAATTATTTCAAGCGGTTTAGAAATTAAAAAGTGATTTTTTTTAATTTTTGACGCTGTAGCTGGACAATGGCTGTCCTAAGACCCCATATTTATATAACAAAAAATAACTTTATTTTTGGCCACAGAATACGCCCCCCTTTTGACCTCTACTTAAGAAACACCCTGTATAAATTATTAATTTTGACGAAATGCAATACAAAACCAAATGATACAGTTCACAATCTTTAAGTGAGTTTTATAGTGTGTTTATATCCAAAAGATTAAGAAAATGGTTCAGTTTGAACGAATCTAAGCTTGTTATACAGGGTGTCCGGAAGATAAGCGCCTAAAGGGGCTTGTCCTACCAAAAGCAATAAAAATTTGTGAAATAAATTGCTAAAACGAATATTTTTTTATAAACACATTTGAAAAATAAAAATACATCTGATATAAAATGCAAAATTGTGTTACAAATTTACAAATTAAGGTACAATAAAGATTAAGTAAAAACTTCTGTAACGCAATCTACTTTTTGTGTCAATATCAATGCAATTGAAGTTTCCCAAAAAATCCTTAAATCTGTAACGTTCGACAGCATTAAAATATGTCAATCTGTCAACTGCTGCTGTTAACCTAAAAGTATTAGTGATATTACTTGTGGCTAGTGCGTTTCGTTTTTCTCTAGTGCTTGCTTGACATTTGAGAGGTCATAAACAAGAAATAAAATAAAGAAAACCAACCACTAAGTATGTTTCTGTGTATGGCGATTACTCTGTACCTATAAGTTATTTACTTACTGATAAAATTATTATTATTCATGAAATAAGTATCATACAATTTTAATAATATAAAATAGACAGCCTTGTTTGCTGATAAAATTAAAATTGATCAGTGAAAAATTATGTGTTTAACTTGGCAGTAATGTGGATTTAATGCCTTGGCTGCGCATTGTCTATTAAATATTAGCCGCGGCAATGAGTTTTGTACTTTACTGCCTAGTTAAAGAAACAACTAATAGTTTGCATATATAACTTCATTAGTGGTGTAATTATTAGGTTTGTTCCTGCACCAGTTGAAAACGGTTTGAAACTATCAGTAATATTCGACCAGTTAAGTTGCGAACGATGTTCATCAGGTTTGTAAGTAGTTATACGGCCATTTCTGACAGTTTCAAACCATTTTCAACTGTTGCAGGACCAAACCTATTGCGTACAAACACCAGACAATCCTGACATGGTATATGAACGATGTTGTCACAATATATATTCAAGACCTGTTTGCTGTCATAATTATGTTTGATCAGAGGGAAAAAATGTTAGGTAAAATATAATTATCATACAGCAAAAGGCACTCATATTCCTGACACCCCTGGTTTTACGTTAACAGGAACCCAGGATTTTCATTTTCTGATAAACGCTAGCCTTAATTATAAGCTTCTAACCATCGAAAGCTACCAACATATGCTCATTATGAAAAAGAACAACGGCGGCATCATTGTAGCAAAATGTTTGCGCTGTTGAAATATTTCCCCGTGATCCTCGGTATAAAAATACAAATTCCAAAATACCTCGGCCTGCATAATTTAAAGATAAGTCGACGCCGGTGCGTCAAGCATTTGCGTATGTCAGTCTGTGCGTGACGTGGTGCCCTATTACGACTTTTAAAATAGCCTGTACGTAGCAGTTCAGTTCCACGCTGCTCGGGCTGTGACTAGAAGACTCTTAACAACCTGTAGATCACCACTTTCGGCCAAGTATTTCAGAAAAAAACAAAAATAAAGTTAAAGTGACATAAAATTAAAGTGTGATATTAAAATAATACCTAACTAGCAAAAATAACACAGCTCCCGATATACAGTGTTCTTCCGTAAGTTCGCGTAATATCCAAGTATTTTAGTATTTTTTGTGATCATTACATTGTTGGTTAACTTTCATGTACTTAATTAATTCGTTTTCTTTTCTTTCCAGATTTTATATTGGCTATAAGGAACTCACAAGAACTGAAAAAGTAAGTTTAATTTTTTTAATTAATAACACACAGTGGAGTTATGCTTAACACGTTACACGTTACTGTTTACTGCAATTTCAAATCAAGCTTTTAGATACGCCATACAGAAATCGATGTCACAAATTGCTAGTTATCTTTCTGTTGTGTATATAATTCAAATTAATTTAAATAAGTTGATACATGCAGTTTATCTCGATTGTTTGTAATTGGCTGGTAGTCATCTGGAGATTAAAAGTATATTTACAACAAGCGTATAGCAAAGTACAGGGTGTTAAAAACATGATAAATAGCTTAAACGGAGAAATATGAATATTATTACTTTTATATTTTATTTTTCCTCATTTATACAAAGAGAAATTTTAAAGACAAAGCCTACCCCTCACTTTTTGATTGCTTCTAATAAACACTATTAAAATATATTATTAATGCATTTTTTCTTGAAAACTAAGATTTTTTAAAATTTAACAAGAGTAAATAGTTAGTTAAAAAAAAGTTTAATATAATTTTAGGGGTGACACCCTGTATATTTTATTTATTTTAAATACAGTAAGATGGGCTTTCACGTTTTTATCGTTTGTGGTTTTCTAAGAATATACCGTAGAATAATAAAAATACATTATTATTATCATGTGTAAACCGCAAAGAAATCATAAAAATATCATTTATAAACATTAAAACCTGTCGAGTGATGTTTTGTTGACAAAAGAGAGCTTAGCTGTATTAAAACTTACCCATATATTTGTACAAATAAATTATTTGTGTTGTTCAATGTGTCAATGTTAGATGAATATTTAATCATGAATAATAAAAAGTGATTTAATAAAAGTGAATTTGGTTTGTAAGGAATCCACGCATCGCGAATCGTGAATTCACGCATAGTCTGTAGCGGACCTTAGGTAATAGTTTTATAAAGAAAAAGAAAGTGTTAAAAAACTTAAGAAGCAGTGCGCTATAATTTGAAAGACATTAAATAATATAAAGCTTTTGTAAAAGTAAATTAAAGGGCGCCCTATTCTTGAAATAGTGTCTTCTACAAATACAAATAATTTTCGGTATTAAGAATTGAATAATATAGAGGTTAGCTAATAACAGGAATGTTACCTCATGTCAGCTGCGTATATTCAAAGGTACCGAAGTAAAACGAATATATAACGACAGAAAACGGTCTAACCAACATATTTTTTTAGTACCTACAGAAATCTTTCAAAATACGTATTTTTTTAAAATTTAACTATAGATGTACGAGACATAAACTTACATAGTTCACTTTTGTTTATAAGTAAGTGAAAATAATTGTTAAAATGTAGGGTTAGAATAGCAAAATAATGCTTGTCTCTTTTAAAAGTTTTTACTTTATTTGAGGAAAATTGAAAAGTAAAAGTAGATAAACAAAACATCAAGAATTTCATTACTATATTACTTTTGTTCTACGTGTTTTATTTTTCGAGATTTCTGTACCTAAAATCACCACAAGTTTGATCATTCTACGGCGGGAAATACAGCGGCCTTAAGTCATCTATTCAGTTCCTGGCGTAAAATTTATGATTCATAATTCTTAGGAATGTTTTTCTTGGTGAACATTGTCTGGAAAGACGATTTTTTCCATAAAGTGAGATAAATAGAAAGTGCGTGACGAAAAGGATGAATAAGTTGATTCAAGCGCGGAGAAAACTCAATATAGGGCTAAATTGGTGTGTAAGGTAGGATTCCTAGCCATTCCGAAGTGACTGAAAGTTTCTTTTTTATTTTGATTAACTTGTCACTTCTTTCCTCCCTCAGGGCATCCGCGAAAACGTGCGGATATTACGAAGACCATGGGGAATTCCCTTCCATCTTAGACTCCGGCAAATTAGTCTTTTTTTAAGAAATATTCGCGGTGAATTGACTAGTTTTTTTATCGCGTTTTAATTTGATAGGGGTGTGCGTAATTGCACTGTAACGTAATATTTTAATCCTTGGAATGATTGCGCGGAATTTCTTCAGTCTTGAAAGCGCTTATGAATTTCTGAAGCTAATTAAACCGCAACTTAAGTGCGGTTTACTAATCGCCCGTTGAGATTTTGGCATGCGTAATAATTTCGGCCGCCCACCGGAATTTCATAACCTCAATTTAGCCCGAGCGACTCATCTTTCGCTCGTCACAGCCGTCTATTTTTAATTCTGTTTATTCGAAAGTATCCAGGCGGATAATGAAGTCCGTAAAGCCAAGGCGCGGCGTATATCTTATCCCGATTGTTGCCAATGTTTTGTTTACACGGCTTCCTATGATTTAAGCGTACTCCAAAAGAAAAAGTTGGCGTGGACGGTGTTTTTCTATAAAACCTCGTGGAAAACGGCACGTACTTTTAGTATTTCCGTAGCGTATTACGGCATGCGGAATTTTGCTGTATTTTGATATTTTTGTTCGATACCTGTCATAACATGGAATTTCGTAAAATTTGACAAAACCTCATTTTCAAGGAGTAAAGTTTATTACTGTATTTAAACTAATAAAAGAATTTAAGCTAATAATAATATCTCTACCCCTCATTCTAATTACGAGGATTAGCCCAGAAGTCGGGAGAGTTGTGCGGGAGAGGGGGCGGCATGCAATTCCTATTAATAAAGTCATATGTATGTCCTTTGATACCAAATATCCAGGATGCTAATGAACAATTCCATAAACAATGTTGGATTCAATAAATATCTAAAATAAAATTAGTATTAAATTTACTAATAAAGAAAGACGTGGCTTAATGAAACCACACGGAAAAAGCTACTCTGTATTTAAATAATAATAATATCTCTACCCCTCATTCTAATCACGGGGATTAGCCCAGAAGTCGAAGACTTGTATATACCTATACTTAAAATGTAAAACTTGATTCAAGTGTATACTTATGTATTAGTTCAGTAATAAAGTATTTTTGACATAAATATTTACATATTCTTGACATCCGAGCATTCTTATATTTAATTAAACACTTTTTTTGTTACAATGATACTAAATTTAAGATTTACTTAAAGAATAATATTTTGTTAAAATATATAAAATATTATTAAGTATAAAATAGGTTGTTCTTCCTTAAATTATAGGATTACAGATTTACACAAATTAATTATTAATATTTTGTAATAAATGTCACATTGTAGAATTTAAAATCCTCAAGTGCAAAATAATAATATTTATAGATGGTATGACTATGATGGTGGTGATCATTAGCAAACCTATAGAACCACCATTGTAATATTATTTACTACAAATTGTATTAAATTAGTGTGTGTAGGTGGCCATGTGCAAAAATAAAACGACGTCCTCTTTTGTGGGACCGTCACGTTCAGCATGTGGTAACAAAATGTAGCTACGTGCTGCGTAACGTGTATTCAGGTTCACTTCTATCGGATAAGTCGTTGGTTGCTCAACTATGGCATACTGAGGAGACCTAACAAGCTAGAAAGCGGTGTATATATCTAGTACGCCGCTAATGAATGACTTTAGCAGTTTGTTATAAGTCATTCAGGTGATTGTGACTAGACATCTGTTTCCTGTAACCCACCTTATACAGGGTTAACTATGACTTAATACAAATATTTTAAGAGGGGATAGGGAAAAATAAGAATTAACAGAATCATCCTTCAAAAAAATTCCAAACCTTTTTATAAAGCCAAAAATATTTTTTTCGATATTATTTTAAATCCTTATTTAACGCCGCCAATGTAGAGTAGGCAACGAACAAGCAAGTCATGCAACAGTCGATCAGTCGGTATCGCTGTCATGTTATAATTCAGTTCCTGTGTTTACGTTGTAATTTTGTGTTCTTCTTTAGTTTTTAGTGCCTTATTTTAATTTTAAACGTTTTATAGTTATTAAATAAAGTAATATGTCGGGTACATATATTTTCCCACAATATAGTTTGCCGGTTTGTTTTTCTAGGTTATGGGACAAGACTGCCGCGGGTGCATTAAAAGTTTTCTATTACCAACTTATTAGTACCACCCATTCCTTTCGTCCGATTTTCTTATAATAAATAGGCATTTTATCTAATTGTACCTACGAGAAGTGTCTTATCGGTAGTGAGTGACTGTAATGAGCTAATATGTAGTTTTACCAGTTTATAACAAAATAATGAAAAACGAATGCACAATACTGGAGCTAACTGTATTAACTGTTACCTATCTATCAGGTATTATTACTAATAAGAATGTTAATTTTTGTCGTTTCTACATTTAGAAACGCTACAAAAAGACGACCGCATGGTAGTTGACATTGTTGACAGACGTAAGCTTTATCTATCAATCTAAGCCATCTCAGTCGATTCTTATCATAGGCGCCGACTTTCCGTAGGAAAAAAAGGTTTTGCCCCATTTTTTAAGTATCGAGCTAAAATTCTGGAATATTTTTTTTATTGTCTTTTACGCCTCCCTGAGCACGTGGTTAAATTTTTTGTACTTAGTCATAGTTAACCCTGTATAAATAATTAAATAAACTGCTCTAGAAAGGAATCAATACAATATACATATAATTAAAGCAAAAATCCTAATTATGTACCCCTGTTTTATTTTTTCAAATCACTTAAAAGGTCAAATAAATAAAACATAATTTTACTTTGAGAATAACAATTGTTGCCCCAAGTAAAAGAAATTTTTATACAAATGGAACATTATCTCATATTAAGTATATTAGTTTTCTTGATTTGAAGTAATTTCTTTCTTAAAAAATTAATATATGTTATTATTTAAAAATAAGTCAATATTTCAATAAAGTATAGTAATACTTGAGGAATAGTGGAACTAAGCTAGTGTTGGAATGAATGTATCTTAATACTAGTATAGCTTTTTTTCGTGCATTCAATGATGTTCAATTCAAAACTCAAATTTACCTTTGAACATATACGAACACGCATAATCAGGCACAATAGATGAGATCTGACCTATTTCTGCATTTCTAGAATTGCTTCTTCGAATGGCCTCCTTAATTTTAAGTTGAATCAAATGTATAACTTAAATTAACATATAAATTAAAATTATTTGAAAAACATAATTTTGAAACGATGTCAAAACAAATGTAGCAATAGGTCAGGGCTCCTCTGCTGTAGCTTCTTTACGTGGTTGGAAAATCATTTAATGATTTCATTAAGGTGGCCATATTTGTGTGCATAAAGTTACCAAAAAGAATTATACATTATTGGGTACTAGAAAGTTCAATTTAGGTAGTGTTAGTATTTATATTGCTAAAATGTACTGATTTTTTACTTAAAATATTTATTGAAAGTGGCTCTTTTTATGGAATTTTTCTTAAACAATTAATTTTTCACATTTAAAAGCCAAAGTAAGAAAAATGAACACAAACTTTTCCTAAGTTCATCCTTTATGTGTATTTTGCTGCAGTCAAATAGAGTCTTAACTTTTTTGTAGAAGAGAAAGATAAACTTAAAATTATCTATGTCGATATATGCACGTTGTTTTGAATATCGCCATATTTAACCATAGTAGGATAACGTAATATACAGTTATCGGTATTTTGTGAGCCATAAATAGTTTAGCTATTACTAGATAGTAGTATCTGTCAAGGGTTTAAAGGCTTACTGTCTTGTAGACACTACTCTACTAATACAAGGTAAGGTCAGTCTTTGTTGTTAGTAAATTTAGCTATATTAATTTTATTTTACATATTTATTAAATCCAACCATGTGTCCTTATTTTATTGAATTGTTCATTGACAGACCTAGGTATTTGGTAGGTATGAAATAAAATACATATGACAGCATTAATAAGGAATTGTAGTAAAATTGATTTATATTAGCTTAGGTACATACCTTTACAATACAGTAAAACAAATCTGCAAAATCTGAGAAATATGACAATTAAAAATTTGGCTACACTTTATTTCTTGAACTTAAAGAAACAATAGTTGTTTCATGAGGGACTTGATTTGTGTCACTTCATTCTTTTTATGGAATTTTCACTTGTCGAGTATTTAAAAGGGGAACTACTGATGTTGCGTCACGCATACAAACACATCGCAGAATTTAATGACAAACAAAAATGAACTGTAATCACAATTGCGATAATAACATATGACTGTTACAAGTAAACAAACCAGGAACTAGCGAATTATATAAGAACAATTAATTGTTTGTATTTTTTTAACGATTCTCGGAAAAGTTTGTTTTATTCAATATGTAGCTAGTACCTAGCAAGAATTCAAAAATTGCTGCTGAACAATTTTTTTATAATAAAATCGTAAAAATGTGCATTAAGAATTGTTGCCAGCACTTACACATTTTTTATTGTTATCCGTAAATAGGGTAAACACCTATTGTTAAAAAATATTATGTAAAATTTCACATACACGGTCAGTTAGTAACCTTGACACACGCTCGTAAACTATTTGAAATTTCTGTGGCTGGGTAAAATTTAATGAAGTGGAAGTGTGAACAAAAGCATAATTGAATTAATCAACTTTAGCATAAAAAAAGGAATGAAATGAAAATATAAAGCCTTTTATTAAACTGACTACCTACCGGCAATCAAGTTTATACATTTAAATCCCTTGAATTTGGTTTATCCCATTGTTATCTGTTAACAACATTTCTGCGGTACAATTTATTGCAATAATAATGGCACTCTCTCAAAACAGTTTTTCAACTACTGAAAGTTCTCAGTGGAAATTACATTAGATCTCTATTGGTAAGTAGAACTAGGCACTAATGTTAAACATTGAAATTAGATTTCATTATCAATACGTCAGCAGTTCAAAATAAGTCGTGAAAATCGTTTTAAAGAGTGTCATTATTGTTGCAATAGATTGTACATACGTAGTGACATTCTTTTTGAGTGTCAGACACTATATAGATGAAATAGATACACCGTATAGCATATTATCGAGTTACTTACTATTTGAAATATATTGCACACTCAAACAAAAATAGATTATGCTTTAGAAATAGTAAAGTGTTTACGTAAGCAATTCGTAAATTGTAGCAGATGCTATCAGGTAGAAATAACTTTAGTTTACTGAAATTTGTAGTGGAAAGATTTTATTTGTGATATTTCTTTGTTACGTCAGTTTCAAGATTGTTATAATAATACAGGATGATTTTGTCATAATGTTAGTAATTTTAAAAGGAGACAGGGAAAAGTGAGTATAATACGATGGCGCGATTAAAAAATTTTCATATCATTATTTAAACCCTTTTCAGACTGTTTAGACTGGCCTGGGTGCAGTGTTATCAAATTTAATCATGAATAGGTCATGCTTATTGTACTATCTATTGCCATAATATAATAATGACACTCTTTAAATCGAATTTGATGACTTGCTTTAAACTGCTGACATATTCGTACTTTTCCCATAAGTTCTTAATTGTTCCACTCATCAGTAGAGATCTAACGAAAATTCCTCAAAAATTTGATTTGAGGAAGTGTCATTATTATTGCAACAACTTGTACTTCTGTATCTCGATGAAGTCGAGGGAAGTGTATATATGCAACCAGCAGTACAAGTACAATCCCAAAGTTAGAATAAATGTGTAAACTATGCTTATCGCATGTACGCCGTACGTTTTTGTAATAGTTTCGCGTCCAGACGTATTCCAGACCTTGCTTTGGGATATCTGCATTCGGCAATCACCCTGAAATTGTTCTTGTCAAAGAAGTGTCTTTCTAACTTTATTTGATTGCATTTGAGGTTATATTTTATATATCCAGGCGTTATTTAGTATTCTGACCTTAATTTCATAAGCGTGAAACTTGTACTGAACCAGAACATTTTGCATGGCTAAGTTAATACTATTGTTTAAATCAGTTATAAGAAAATTTGGGATGCTCCTTCATTTTCTTGTATTTTATTGGTTTCGTACATATACTTATTAGCGGATAATACGTATATGTACAATCGTTTGCAATAATAATGGCACTCTGAAAAAAATTTGCGATTTATTTTGAACTGCTGACGTATTTGTAATGAATTTTACTATCAAATTTTAACATTAGTTATTAGTTGTTTCACTTACCAATTGAGATTTAATTAAATTTCTACTCAGAACTTCCAGAAGTTCAAAAACTGTTTTGAGGGAGTGTCATTATTATTGCAAAAGCATGTACGTGATGTGGTAACGCAGATGTGACGTTGCTCGTTTCACCGTTTGACACTCTGCGACACTCTGGGTTGATTTGCTTCAATTTAATAGATCGGGTAAATTTTTTTTTCGATGTTCTCTCTTTCTTGCCTTCCGTTGATAAAATTAGTGACGTTATAACTGAATCAGCCTGTATGTATAATTCAGTACCATTGATTCTGAACTCTCATGAGTAAACCGTGGGAAGCCTCGAGTTGCGCTGTAATAGGACGAGGATTATAAAATGACTGTTCAGTGCAGTTTGTTCAAAATCGATATGTATAGCTCTAGCAGTAATTACTATACATTTCCATCAAAAACCGTAAAAAATCGAATTATAATAGCTTTACTATGGCGTCATTAACCCAGATGTATAATAATAGACCCTTACTATTTCTCTAACCTATAGAACCAGACAACTGCTATACCTGAAAATGTGGATTATCGATTTTCACCCTTTTACCGTGAACCGGCATTTATATCGACAAACCCTTAACTTAAATGCGCATTTTCAGATGAAATCGTGATATTGAGAAAGTATTTTAACGAATTCTATACCACTCATCAGATGACTAAGCAGTTTCTCTTGATTTCCACGTTGTTAATCTTAGAATGATAAATAAATTTTATTTTGTTACATTGTGTATCACCTTGATGAATTGTATGTTTATTGTTATTGCACAATATTTCGATCACTGTCAACAGCCATCTTCAGATCATTCCGCTACCGCGTAGATCAGCTTCTTGAAAATTTATCTATAATATATTTTTATGCTGTTAATCCATCGATATTAAAATTAGGTAATGTGTACAAATTAAACGGATATTATATACTCTATACTCCAATTTAACGCTAAAATTCGCAATGCATAAACCAGAAACAGCCCAATTAAATGCTCAACTCGACATCGACAACTGCATAATTGAAGGAAGTTGTACCATTTTAGTTGATGTAATAGAGCAAGGCTGAATTGGTGGCATCGGGAGCGAAGGTAGAAGTCCGAATGGCCTTTTCGCCAGCTGTTCATAAACGTTAAAATAAAGGGTCAAAATATACGTAAAATTATCATATTTTTATTTAAAATATCAGTACATATTGTAAAATTGGCTATATTCTCATATTACAAATTTCTTTTCATAAAATAACCAAGTAAAATACAATTGTTTAATATGATTCACAGAGTACAACAATGTAGTGTAAAAGAGATAAAAATTTATCATTTGACGTATGGATTTTAGGTAAAGATTAAATGTCTCGCTTTTTATCGCATTTTAGTCTATAAAATCAATATAAAATAATACTAGAAATACCTGGATATTTTTCTGAAATTCCTCGGATCTCTTTTGCACAAGTTTCTCAGAATTTCCTTGGAGTTTCTCAGAAATTTTCTAATTTTTTCTTAAATTTCTTCAAGAATGTTCCAAATTCCTCAAGAGTATCCCAGATTTTTTGAAAATTACCTTATGTCTTCTAATTTTTTTTATATATACATATATATTTTTAGGTATTAACAATATTGTGTGAAACTAACTACTCTGCGGACTAAAGCCCCGACCAGCGTTAAATTACACTCACAATATCTACCCATATACTCTTTATTATCAGCTTTTGTAATTTTTTTACTGTATTATAAAGGTATTTAAGCTAATATGAATAAATTCTCCTGCAATTCCTATCAATGAAGTGATATGTAAGATCTCTGACACCAAACATCTAGGTATGCTAATGAACAATTCCATAGACGGAAATGTATTTAGTAATTATCTAAAATAAAAACTGGGTCTGCGTCGGACCAGACGGTGGAAGTTATACTTCTTTAAAAAAAAAACTTCCTTTCAAAGCCTGAACGTACAAAAAAAAATAATAATAATAATAATAATATTAAATTTTATCCCATATTCTTAATGACACACTGTATATTATACGCTTATACGTAAGAAGTAAATTTATGTTGGTGTCCACAACCAGTAATTCTCCACGCTGTATAGTGGGTTGTATAAAAAAGTTCTTAAAAATTTGTTCTTCCTTTTGAGCGTGACGCGGTTCCTCGACCAACATCCCATCTCAATGTGTCTAACGGGCGCAAAGAAGTATAACTTCAAAAATTAATCTAGCTAAATTTACTAACCGAGTTTAATGAAAACATTCTATACTTAAGTTCACTTTTGAAACTGTGGCAACTCGGAAATTCAACCACAATACATGAGATCTGATCTATTTCTGCATTTTTAGGATTACTTCTTCAGAAGGCCTCCTTTAAGTTGATTCAAAATCTAGCTATAAAAATTACTATACCTATAATTTTAAATTAGATAGGACATTTACCTACTTATCTCCTCAGATCTGTCTTGAATCTCATTATAACTCGAATTATATTTAAATGTTTACAAAATACTGAGGAAACTTTTGATTTCTTCTGATCTGAATTTTCTCAATATTTTCTATTTAGTCTCCAATTTTTTTCAGAAATTTGCTTTTCCATTTTACTTCATGAATTTATTTGAATTTCACTGAATTATCATGTTAATGAAATCACGGTAAAATATGCACTTACTCAGAAATTTGCATTTAATTTGAATTATCTAGAACTTGTCTCCGGACTATAAGCCGTTCGAGAAGCTTCCTTTTTTCGTTTACTTTGTAATTTTTGGAGGCGGAACGAAATTGATATTTGACCGCCGAAAAAGTTTTCTCAGGGTCATTAGACTTGACAGCACTGCCATCGGCATCAGTCTGAGTCACAAAAGTAACGTTAAAAGTTTCTTTTAAACCTCTAATTACAAATTTTAATCGTGACATAACAGCCTGGCAAAAACAGGAACTGCCTAAACGGCATAATATCGAAAAGCCTTCCTCTTCTTAAAGCGTATAAAGTAAAAAGTCGAAGGTGTATAAAGGAGCTGCTATAAAAACAGCTCCGTTACTTTATATTATTAATTAAAAAATGTATTTTCGTCAGATGGAATTTTATATCAGTATAATTTAATTATATGATGAAAGTAATAAATATCCAATAGCCTCCTCGTTTGTTATTAACCATAGAAATCATTTAGATCGATTTTTACAGTAATGGGCACAATATGATTTATAGACAACCTAGTAACAATGTATGCTGGTCCTGTAGATATATGACATGTCAGATACCTTCTCATTATTAATTAAAGCTAGTAATTCCATCACATATACATAATTCAAGCGTATCGATTATAGATTTTTAATAGAATTATATGTGAAGTACAAACACTTCCACCTGTGTCAAGGTCTAGTCGAACTTTCCCCGTTGTTACATTCAGCGAAGACAATGATTTCTATGGAAACTTCATCGATCCGAGCTAGTAATTGGATATATTAAGCTATTGTAAGTTGTGCGTTAGTTAACAGCAGAAAAATATCATTTACTTACTTTATTGAAAAGAATTTCAAATAAAATTCGCTTATGTGTACGTTTTAAGGACTTATTCAATGAGATTTAAGATCTGCATGTTTTGTAGTCCATTATCTTAACTACTATGTCTCTTAACTGTCGTATATTCTCACTGTTTATAATAAGCTTGTGTAAGATGTTAGTTAACAGCAGAAAACGATCATTTACTTACTTTATTAAAAGAACTCTCAATAAAATTTGCTTCTGTGTACATTTTAAAGATTTTTTCAATGAAATTAAGCTCTGCCTGTTTTGTTTTAACTATTACAACCGCCCGTGGATTATCAGTCGTAGTAAATTGTTTATTACTGTATTAAGCATGCAATTATAATAATTGCAACGACGGCGGAGTTTGCCACGTGGAGTGAACTAGCCTCGGTTCACTTGGACAACATCCTGACTTCCAGTTGATTTAAGCATTTCAATTATCCTATATACAGTGCGTTCCGTAAGGTATGTTACAAACTTTGGGTGGTAATACACAGCAAGGAACCGACTTTACACGCTACTATTTTGGAAGCAGTAAAATAATGTGTAACATTTTACATTTACAAAAATTTTAATTATTTGATCAAATTTACACCAACGTAACAAGAAATTTACCAAATCGAGATTCAAATTTAAACGAGAGCGGATAACCCCAACCCATAATTTGTAACATATTTTACGGGACGCCTTGTATAGTACAGGGTGATTTTGTAGTATGTAAGCGTCATGTTCATATGCTTGTATCAAAATCCATTTATTTTTTAACAAAAAAAAAATAACACAAATACAATAATAATTCAACTATTGAAAAAAATCTTGCTTTGAAGTTGCCTAAAAAGGTTTTTAAGAGAATATATCTAATCAGCGACATTTGGCATTATCTGGATTTGCGGTAATTTAAAATTGTCGGAATATTTTCAACGTCTCTCAAAGATAATTCTTATCAGAATTCGGCTATAACAACAGGCGACTACTACGCAATAAAAAAAAGAAATAGCATTTTGGGTCCCATCGAAATGTTTCTTCTAGAATGCAAAATTGCGACAAATATATAATAAACCTATTGCTAATTAAGGTTATATCGTTGTACAGAGTGTCAGTGGCGTAGATACAATTTTGTTCTGGAGGGGGGGTCCGACTATTTGCTACTGCTACTGGAATTAATGGAAGAGTTACACACATAAATATGAACACTGGTTTTTTGAAAGCGTGTGTATCTACGCAATAAGTCCCCTCTAGGCAGGCCTGGGAGTATTTCAGGGCTGTCACAAGTCACAATGTCGCATGCAAATGCGCCTATCGGTCTACGACCATGGACTTCCCTGGGGGGGTCCAGAGCCCCTGGACTGGTAATTGCAAGGTATCTCGGAAACAATAAGAGATAGAAGAATGCGGTTTCAACAACACTAGACTAATTTTTCGAGAAACTTAAAATACCTAATCAAAACATTCATAGACCTCTTCGTTTTGGAAATACAGAGCGATATTTAAAAGAAAAAGTACTTTTAAAGTATTCTTCGCATCTCGAAGAATAGCTCAGATATCGGAATGGTCAAAAATTGCTCCTGTTAGAGTTTCAGTGGCTTAATTGTAATTTATGTACACGATGTCTCTTTAAAAATATGATACATTTTTTTTAAAGGAACAACTTGTATGCCATTCAATTGCATTGTCTCTTATAGTTTCGCTCTAAATGTCTAAAGAATATCAAAAATTTTGTTACATTTCTTTTGTAAATTGACCAATACTGATAATTCATATAATGAGTGCAAACAAACAAGCAAACTAATGATGTGTGTAAACTAATTGAAAAATATGATACCGCTAATGAAACTTCAATAATGATATTTTATTTACTTTTACTAGAAAATATGCACACAAAAGAAATATACGAAGTGTCCTCGTTTGTAGTACTTTGTTATTTACCAAAGAACATGGAAAACTAATAAGAAGTTCTCCTATAGCATTTTTCTCTATAATGTTTTAGTGATAAAAGGTGTTCAATTTTAAAATATATATTTTATTTTATTTGTTATCTACCTACTAAGCAAATAAATATTTTTCATTCAAGCTTGGTACACACTACCAATAATAGAAGATTAATAGTTTGACATGAATTACTTTACTTTTTCATTTAAAATCCCATAATTATACCGCTGGTTTTAGGTAAAAATAGTTATTTACGTCAAAATACGATTTTGTTACGATTACTGTGTACGAAATTTGAAAAAAATATATGTATTTGTTTAATAGATAATAGATAATACCTAATCACTAGATCATAAAACCTTAAAATGCTCAAATCTCTATAAAACAGTCGCAAAATTGAAAATGTAACGAATGTTTCGAAGAAAATTATAAACGTAGGTACCGCTAATGTTATCATCGGCATTTAAACATTGTTTTATAATTTTTTGTTGAAATATTTCATTTAAAGTTAACTTTGAGTCTCCCTGTATATATTACTTAACTCAAAAATGTGTCCAGAACTTTCCAAAACGATTATCGAGAAAACAAATCGAGGTATATATATAGCTGCTTGGCTTTGCGCAGAATTTAGTTGATCTTATACAGAGGAAAGATAACATTGTGACACATATAAACAAGTATTTATAAACATCATTGAAGTTCCTATTGTTTGTTAATTCTATCAATAAAGTATCTGCAGTGTTCAGGAATTATTTATAGTGCCCTGGTGTTCACTTTTTCGGTTCTCGATTCGGGAGGGACTAAGTTTGAGGGAAAGTTTCGATGGTAAGGGATATATTAGCAAGTATTTCTTGTCTGATGGTAATTATGGTGACGTCAAGCCGCTATCTCTATCTACAATGTCAATAAAATATCATGAGACTGTTATCTGTCGTATTCGTTCAAGGTTATTCGGTATTCAGTACAAAAAAAAACTGTCAGGCAAGTGTCACGCGATAGTTCGAACTCGACTATAAAAATTGTGAAGGAGAAACTGGTGACTTGATAAGCTTTAAGGTATAGATATTAATTTATTTTTACATTAAAAGAAATATTTCATCTCGCCTAAAATCAAGACTAATGTTGATAACAAAACGTTGAAAATATTTTCTAGTACAAAAGTTGATAAGTAAACACAAACAAAATTGAAAATATTCTAGATAATGATAAGTAAATCATATACGGGGTGTCCCGAATTGCAAAGACAAAGACACAGGGTTTCAAAGAATTCAGCAAATTGGCACAAATATTTTTTTACTGTATGCCGCTCTTTTGGGAAAAATCTTGCAAAAAATATTTGAAACCTTATAATAGGGGGCTCTTTCTCTCCTCAACGCACTCCTATGATGGTCTTGAAACTACGTTCTTTTGACACCTAATTTTATTTGCAAACATTTATTTATGTCTCTTTTTATTTGAAACTCAGTTTTTCACATATTTTATAGTTAATATTGTAGCTTTTAAAGGCAAAATTGATAATTGGACCAATGTACATAATAATAGCACGAAAATTATTTAAGGTCGCCGTATTTCTCGCCGTAAAAATTTGTGGTGTTTTTAAGGTAATATAAATAAAATTCTTGATGTTTTGTTTATCCACTTTTACTTATATATTTTCCTCAGAAAAAATATTAACTTTTGGAAATCGTTTGAAGTACACACATAGTTTTGCTATTCTAACCCCACATTTTAGCAATTATTTTCACATACTTATAAACAAAAGTGAACAATCTTATATGCAGAATCATGTAAGTTTATATTATAACAATATTTTCATCTACAGTTAAATTTAAAAAAAAAAAAACGTATTTTGAAAAATTTCTATACCTATAAATTTGTTGGTTAGACCGTTTTCTGTCGTTATACATTCGTTTTACTTCGGTACGGTAGTCTGTATTCGGTACCTTTGAAAATTCGCAAGTGGCATGAGATAATATTCCTGTTGTTTGCTAAACTCCATATAATTCGCTTCTTAAATGTCTAACATTATTTGTATTTGTAGAAAACACTACTTTAAAAGCAATTTGCTGGGTAGCTATAAATCATCCTAATAAAATTGATTGTAAATTTACATCTTTCATGTAAAATTACATAATTTTTTTCTAAACAAATATAAAAAAGCATAATTACATTTCATGTGCAGAAAAACTTTTACTATGAAAAATACATATTCATAACATTTCATTTATTATAATAACATACCTAACTTCTGAAGCCTTATTATTTTGCAGAGAATAAATAATATTTGCTAATGGAAAAAATATTTCCCTCAGTATAACATAAAATTGAGTGATGCAATATCAACGAAATACGATATTTTTTTACTTTTAATAATCAATCATTTTTTGTATTTTATGATGTTTAGTTAATTTTATCTCTTGCGATCTTTATAAAGGTTTCAAAGTGTCGAAGGCCAGCTTTCTGAACAATCCCCCCAACTTCAATAATATCCACAAATTTCTAACACAATTAACTGGCAACTTACTTGGTATTATATCAAGCAAAGTAATGTAACTTTCCAGCAGAAAATCTATTGTATAAAGCGATTATGTGTGACAAAAGACATGAAACGCTCTGCCAAGAAACAGAACAGAATCCAAACGCTATTTATTAAAATAAAAAAACTGGCAGATAATCATCAGCTCGAGCGTGTAAACAGTCGAGGGAACATTTAAAAAGTATAATCCAGCATTCCTTGGCAAACAGCTGAATGAGTCATGTGCTGCCTGGCAGGTATCTAGATTTGGCAAAGTGCTGTTCGATTTGTTTCCTGACGCGCCACCAAATCGCGCATCGCGGCCGCACATTTAAAGTTTTCTCAATCAATAGGTTACTAGTAGTACTAGCTTTCCGTCAAAAGCGGCTAATTTTAGAACGCGGCTTACTTCGCATCGGGTTTTTTTCTTGGAAAGTACGTCAAATTATTATTTATGCCCGAATTTTCAATGGATTACGCACGGATCCGTTTACACGCATAAAAATAACGCGGCCGAAATGGAACCGCAAAGTAAACAATGAGGTGATGTTTGTTAACATTCGTTTTCCATACTGCATCTCAATAAAATCGAAACTGAAGCTAAAAAATAAGCTAAAACATACGCGTAATCCTCAATATTTAGCCAACAATATACGGAGTGCCTCCAAAAGGTCTTTAAAAAATTCATATGTTGTTTGGGCAAAAATAAGTCGATTTAAATAAACTTTTTGCAAATAGGACAAAAAATATATATCAAAACTATAATAGGTAAATATGCATAGAATGGAGCAATTTAGTAACTGATTATAACCATTCTTGAATGAATTGATGGATGGACCTTCATATAAGGCACTTAGAGTTGAATCCCACTGCAATTTCTAGTAGATATTTTAATCATTGTATTTTACAAAAACTTAAGTAATTGCTTATAAGAAAAAAAACCTACATGGATTACATATACAGAGTTTATATAAAGTGATACAAGTGTTCCTACAAAATCAGAAGACATTTGTCAATGGCAACTATTAAAATGATTGTATTAAAATTAAATTCAAAATGTTCTATATTTTAGTGGATAATCTTCCTGCAATGCATATATAATTAATTAATGTATTCAAAGGTTTTTATTTGATTTTATTCCGTAAACATAATCTAATTAATTTGTGTATAAAAATGGACATTCTAAAAAAAATCAAATTAGTCATGAAACTACAACAAATAGCAGAAAATGTGGGAAAAATTTTTTGTTTTTAATTAAAAACTGCATTAAATAATGTAATTAATTCATATATGATGCAAAGTCGTATTAGTTTTTTTAATAATTTAATTCTAAATGTTATTCAGACTTCTGCCACTGGTGAGACTTGATAAATTTAGTATTCCCACCTTTTGTAAATGTCTACCCAAATATAGTGTTTATCAAATTTAGTTGAAATATCTTTGACATTTTAAGAGGTACCTACTCAAAATATTTATTTATTTATTTAAAAACAATACGAAGTTTATATAAAAATCTAGCGTTATTTTCTTTTACACTATCCTCTAGGTTTATGGAAACAAAATTATCACTCTGTATATATAGATTAGTATATGTATATACATTTTTTTCTAAGAATCCCTTTATGCGTTGATAACGAAAAATCGAAAAAGTAGGGAAAACAATTGATAAGTCAAACAAAGATAAAAATACGTAACTGTGCTATATACACATTTATCTCTATATGGAACAAACAATGAATGAAGCCATGACGAAACGTAAAATTATTACTGCTTGATATATTACGTGGGGGGGAAATTCCTTAAAGGAATTATAGATATTTTGGGTATAACATGATTTGAAACTTGTATAAACACAATTAATAAATAATACATTTTTATTATATATAACAAGTAATTATTCCATGGACTTTGAGACAATAAAATTTGGAAATTCCTTTGCGGCTAAACAAAATCACGTTCTCGTTTTGTGCTAATTTCGGTAGGTTGTCCGTTGTGAATGGACTATACACACCACATTTAAACCTCTGCGATTTAATCTCCACTTTTTTAACTACTGAATGCACATTTAGGTTGGCGGCACATTCGTCTTGCTAAACATCAAAATTTATGTGCCCCTCTTCGTAAATTGGAGCGCAATCTGCACAGCGGCGCGACGGTTATAAAAATCTGGGTCACATCCGAAAATATCTCCCAACGGAAAAATATTTCGGAATTCATCATATCGTATTCCTCGAGTTGAACTCATTCCAGTAGGATGAGAGTTAGATCCATCAAATTCTGACATTCCATCACAGCATGACGCGAAGAAGACGGCCAAGAAAGACAGCTTTCGTGGAACACATGTACAATTATTTTTAAGTCTTGTTTTAGTAGTCAAAGTACACTAAATTTTTTTTTTTCTACAAACGTTAGTAAAAGTATAATTTTTAACGCATGGTGTCAGTGTCTAAAAAGTAATTTTAAGGCACTGGTGTTAAAAGTATTTTACTTTAGCAGTGATAAGAAAATATATAACAATTAAGAAATTTATAATCAAAGAAACATTTATTTACTTAACTAAAAGTACAGTTAGTTAAACTGCAATTTGAACAAGTAATTCCATGGCCAATCTCATTAGTAGTACCTAATAGTCGTAGTCCTTTAAAGTTTTGGACAAAATTTGGCCTAAGATGTTTTTCTTGTTCTTAGTCTTCTATATAATCATCTGCTACTGAACTAAACTTCCATCCACCGTGTCTCTTAATTGCTTCAGATTAGCATCAGAGTCTGCCAAACTAGCCGAAGCTCGTTGGAAGCAATGGCTAGTATAAAGATGAAAATCAGAAAAATTTAGAAATTTATCAATTATTGGCAGGCATCTTACCAAATGTGTTGATTCCCACTGGAGTCTGAATGTATTTTATGGAAATCTTGAATTATTTGTGTTCGCTGGACGAAAGTTCGTTGCACATTAGTGTTTGTGTCTGGTATATGCACGACTAGTGAAGTTCCAAAATCTTTGACATTATTGAATATCAAGTTGCACAGTTCGCGACTATAGGCTCCAAATACACCGAAAATTTCGACAACCTTCTGCATGAGATATGTTTCATCCTGTGCTTCTACAACAAATTTGTTGATTTGTTCCCTAATCAATACGTACTTTTTCTGTCGATATTCGTCACCCTTTTGCTGCAAAATGCAACAACTAATATGTAATTTAATAATGTAATAAATGCGTTTATTTGTACTTTTACTTTCCTCTTCACTTTTAGTACTTAATCATAAACAGCTATATTGTGACGATTCCTTCTCGTTTCCTTAAAATTTTTATTCAACATATTCTATCTGTTTCCGCATAACTTTGTGGATTATCCTGTATATAAAACCAAACTTTAATAAATGAGAAAAGCCAGTTATTCCAAAAGTATGTTTTGAGTATGTCTGAACTTTTCCTATATCAATGAAATGCATATATAAATTTACTAGCACCAACGAAAACTATTTTATGATAAGATCCCTTGTATATTTCGTGAAACGAACGAATACATCGTAATCCGTGCCGGTCCCTGTCGTAACAACCGAGATAACAAAGCGAAATTTGAACCCCGTCATATGCCCTCTTCTCCCAGATCCATCAACATACAGCGTTCCATCAGCAAAACGGACAGAACTTCAAATAGAGAAATAAACGTTTTCGTCTCAAATTTCTCCCTTGGATCCCATCTTGCTTTGGGTCCGCGATCCATCCTGCGAGTCCGCAAGAGTCCTGCGTGGAGAAACGATCAATATTACGCAGCTTAGCACTGGAATTGTGACAAATTTGAAACTAGGTCGCATGCTGCCATAGTCTCGCTAGCAGAGAGTACCCATTAGACGGATGTGGAAGTATATCCTAAGGGAAGACCATCAATTTTGCCGAGAGTGGGCGCATTTGGTCCTGCAAAATAGATAAGGGACATTTTTTACTGGTAGTATCACGCACGTTGCGTATACAGGCTGTTTTAAATCAAACGTAGTTATATCCTATTAAGCATTTAAACAATACATTTAATTATATTAACGTTTCGTCTTCTTTTATTACCTCCCTAAGATAAAAATGTCTAGTTCTATTTTTTTAAAAACAGTAAAAGTTTTATAGTACCTATACTGGTGATACTTATACTGATACAAATTGATGATAATGCAAAGTTGCAAAGCTTGAATTTTAGGTGAATTTGTAAATATTGAATATGATAATCATATTCGATATCGCTAATCTACTCAGTTTTTTGAGAAAATCTGCATTAAACGTTTAAAACTTATTAAAAGAATTTATCAACAATTCTATGATGTATATCATCAACAACGAAGTACACAATACTTTTTTGTTTCTTTTAAGATATTCTCTCAGAAAAATGTTGCTAAAAATTCCACGGACCATGTAACCGTTTTAAAGTTATTCAAATTATCAAATATGTTTTTGTTTGCCAGTGCACCTACTATTATCTTGTAATTTTTTTTACTAAACGACCCTATATTTGTCAACCTACGGAATAGTGAAAGCCTGCTTCCATGTTTTAATAAACGAATTCCATTTTTAGGAAACTGGAATAGTTCATTATTCAAACGAATATAAATTACTTCCTTACATTAGTAAGGTAGGTTTATCTTTTGGCAACTGAAAATATTCACAAACATAGATAGCTATACTTAGTTTACAAATAAAATACACGCTGGATATACAGGGTGTAACAAAAAAAGCAGGTGTAATTAATATGTATCTTAAATCCCTGTTTTTCCTTAATAGACAAATTCACATTGATAAGAAACATTTATTTATGTAAAAATGATACATTTGCTTAGCCCTATGTTCAGACACACTATGTATAAAATAAGTTAAAACACTTTATAACAAGTTAGAATTACAAATTGTTCTTTTGTAATTTGAAATTTAAGGAGTAATAAAATATTATAAACAAAATTCCAATTCACGTTACCTACGTCAGAAAAACAGTTTCATTTCTACGTTTGTTTTTTAGGCGTCATTTACAATAATACTCTTGAGGATTTGGTTAACAACAAGAAGTATCGTATATAAGAGCGGCATATTTTGCAGTTAAAAATACGCAGGTAATGGGATAACCTGCTTTTTTGTTACACCCAGTATGTTGAAGTGACTACTAAAAAGAAAATTAGGTTTTGTCATAAAATTTGTCACTATATACGCCACTGTACTTTGACACACTTCTAACCTCACTTAGCTCCAACGCAATCACTTGCGCTAGCGGGTATATTCACTGCACTTGTCCCCAGCCAACTAGAATAATAATGCACCAAAGGATATTAGAATAAATAACTATTATACTATGTTTGGTTGCTTACATGTAAAAAAATAGACAAGCATTGTTTGCTGAAGTCTAGCTAACTAGATGTCTAACATATATAAAAATATCGCTATTGCCTTTTCTACCAGCATTCTACAAGATTATTTCTATGTCTTATGCTCCTAGCAATAAGTGTATTTTTTAATAATCTAATTCGTATTTTGTAAATCTATTCGTAGAAAATCGAGATAATTGAATATTGCGATCCATAAAACAAAATAAAATAAAACTCTAATGCAATGCATCCACAAAGTTATTTATTTGTTCGTTACAGTACCTAATAAAAACTCAATAAATACAAAAACCTATTGATGAGCCTGGTACAGATTGCATAAAAATAAATATTTTATTGCTGGAAACTAATTTAATTTTCCAATCCACTTAATAGCCGTCATAAAAGATGCATGTGTAAACATTTACAATAAAGTTGTTGATTGTTATTGCATATTACTCTGTTTGTTATTACTTATTGTTTTATTTAGATCACGGACGTGTCACTCACGATTGCATGTTTTTTTGTTCCAGAAACGTACCTAAAATTCGAAAAAGAACCGGAGTAAAACTAAACCTCAACGCGTTGAAAAGTGAAATAAATGTTTCACTAAGTCTTTCGAAAAAGATAGAAACCAGAAACTACTCAAGATGCATATAGAAGTACAAGTAGCTCTGAACTTCGTGATATCGTACCTGTACAACAAACTACCCAGGAGGCGGGTCAACATCTTCGGCGAAGAATTGGAGAAAGCCTTAAAAGACAAATTCCAAGGGCATTGGTACCCCGACAAACCTTTCAAAGGATCCGCCTTCAGATGCCTGAAGACGGGAGATCCCATCGACAAGGTCCTGGAGCGCGCGGCCAGGGAGAGCGGCGTTCCTATCCAAGACATCCTGGAGAACCTCCCCCAAGAGCTTGCCGTCTGGGTGGATCCTGGTGAAGTCAGCTACAGGATCGGCGAAAAGGGAGCAGTGAAGGTCAGTAAGCTGCATTGGCTTGTGGAGGGGGGAGGGTACTGGAGGTGCTAAGTACCTTCTAAACGAAAATTAGCACCCCCCAAAATGTAAAGTAACAACCCCAAATCAGATAATTCAAAAAACAAATTCGTTAGAAAAATTACCATGCAAATTATATCATTTATTTGGAAGAAAATTGTTACATCTCTAAAGCGTTGCCTTTTTTTAGAAAAAGCAACAAACAGTTTGTTTATTGTAAAATATAGCCCTTACACATTATGGATATGCCTCGTATATTTAAAAGTTAGCTACAGCCGGCGTTCGCACTGTATAATGCGCTGGGCTACCAGACAAAACCCCAACAACCCACTCCCCCCTCTCTCAAAAGCTTAGATGCTAGTTTTCTACCTACACTGATAAAAATTTGTCTGTAATTTCATATAATTTTATTTATTTCGTAAATGAAATTAGTACACTGTATTATTACACAAATGAACGTGGATAAAATTT
Source organism: Monochamus saltuarius (assembly GCA_025584915.1). NCBI lineage: Eukaryota > Metazoa > Arthropoda > Insecta > Coleoptera > Cerambycidae > Monochamus > Monochamus saltuarius. The sequence continues at coordinate 9,802,872 of CM046725.1, read as the reverse complement.
CATATTATGTTATGTGATTTTACAACAACTATTATGCTAAATTCCATCGTAAATTTCCGACACTATAATTTGTATTGATTTATACATTGTAATATTTTGATGGAGAATTTAAAACTCTATTTTGGCTCACAATATGAAATTCCATTGTCTACTTTGGTTTTTTTCGATGTAAAAATTATTAGTCAAATTTGACATAGAAAAAAGTAAAGTAGGCCTTGATTATTGACAATGGAGACTGAAAAATATGCATATAGAGACAATGAATGACTAACATTATTTCACATATATAACTGAATATCAGTGTGTAAAAATATGTAAATAATGAATATGTACCAAAGAGTTCATCAATCACTTAAAACATTCTCATTTTGTTTAACCTGGATAGTGAAGACAATTTAAAAATGTATTAATATTATTTTGGTAGCCATATAAAGAGTTTGTCCACAGATGAAGTTAATAAGATGGAAAACTTTTTACTTTTAATGTCATGTAAAAATGTTGCTTCTGCTTGTTAAACTGTACACAAATACAGGTTTAAATGAATCAATATAATATGTAGGATGTCTCTTATTAACAAATTATTAAAAATACAGTAGATTTTATTTTATTAATAGGAATTTAATAGCAAAAACACTATGACAGTAACATTTTTATTTCTAAATAGTTGAGAAGGCCTTGTCAGGAGTAGAAATAACTTCTGTGTAGGAAGATTTGTTTAGTGGCATTTGTTCATCTATCCTTTAAATGTAAATTATTCATCCTTTCTTCTAAAAGTGCATTGCTTATCCATCATCTAAAAATGTATTGCAATGTATTATTTCATTCGCATTACAAAATATGTTGAAATATTTTCGCTGAAAATAACATATTATTCTTGAAACATTACAAATATATATTCCTTTGGAAATATTTGTAGATATACGTAGGTATATCTATGTCAAAATAAATATTTATAGCTCGAATTTTAGTTACAGTACAATTAACGTAACTACAACAAATATTAATATATGTTGCAACTATTACTATTTTTACTGTCACAAAGTTAAATATGTTGTTTGAAATGAGTATTGTATGATTTAAAGATACAGGTAATAGCGCAGTTTTGATGCAAGCATCTAAACAACGTAAGTTTCTATTATATTATGAATTGTATAACATTTAAATTGAAATAAATGCTACAAGTGCACACGTAACAAAATCTACTACTATAATCTTGAAGATACTATTTTACGAATATCCCACAAAAACTCCTTATTAATGAACCGTACATGTTTGTCTACCACACTTCAATACAACTAAAACGCATTAGGTTTTAGGTTAGAGTTTAGATTGATGTGTCTCTGCGCATGTGCAACAGAAATCACATGATAAACTATAAAATTTTATAATAAATTGAGTAAAAGTGAATAGTTCAAATGTGGTACATTATAAGAATGCCATTAATACCTGAGACATTCTGTATAATGTAAATTAAAAATTACCAGTAAATATTATGTAAAATGAGCATAACAAAACGTGGAATTTTCCACCCATTTTTATCAGTGTATAGTAAGCTGCTTTGAATTGAGTTTCCCTGTTAATAATGTAATCTTTACCTCCAGGTCCTCTTCAGCGACAAGGCCGACCCCCAGGACGAGAACTCCGCCGACAGGGAGGTGACCAAGACCTTCAACCCCGAGGCGCAGTGCTTCCGACCCATCGAGTCCGTCAGTTCTAGCATGAACAACCTCAGTTTATCGCCCAAGAGCATCACGCCGTTCGCCGCCAACCCCCAGAGCAACCCAGTCGGAGCGCAACTGCCGCAGCAGATGCCCCCAGCCCAACAGAACGGCGCTCAGCCTCTTTCCAACGCCATCAACCACTTATCGTCACCTTCGTCGGCACCGTCGCCAACCCTCAACAACTCCTTCAAGGGCTCGCCGTCCCCGGTGCCAGCTTTCATCCCCCGGACGACCACCCCTCTGACCTTCACCACGGCCACGTTCGCCCAGACGAAATTCGGTAGCACCAAGCTGAAAACCAGCAGTAAAAGGGCCAACAGGTGAGTAATTTTTTCCATTGCGTCATTTTTAATTGTTTAAGTCAGTGGTGAGTGGTCGAGCTGTGGCATCGATCGATCGGGTATCGTAGGGTGGAAGAATGTTGGCTTGGGTCAATGTGAGAAATTGATACCGGTCGACGTTTGACCACCCCCTTAGTTAATATAATATGCTGCTCCTTCTCCCGCGCAAATTTCGACTTCTGGGCTAATCCTCGTGATTAGAATGAGCGGTAGATATTATTATTATTAAAAAGTTAAAAGTAAAAAAGTTAAAGTAAAAACTCCGTCGATTACCATAAATGAAATATCTAAGATCAGATCAAGTATACTGAAAAAATGATTTATGTAAATTTACGATGATTATCTTTTACTAATGCCCTGAAAATTTCAATGTAATTAAACGTACATGTAAAAATATGTATTTCTACCATGTAAATTACATATGCTCGTACATAATATGTATATTTACTAATTCTTTGTACCTACAATTGGAATGTTATTATTCATTTAATGCATGTAAAAATTAAATACATATATTTTTACCATGGAAGAGTAGGTATCTATAAATAAATTTGAATGTACTTTTACAAATACAATTTTGTAAAAAGAGTTCAAAAAGGGCAGTTCGAAAATGATTTAAAAGTACACATCTGCACGGCACTGGAAAACTGGTCCACTGTAAAGCCTGACAAGACAAAGCAAGCAATCGGCGACCGGACAAAAAATTTAAATAAATTCCCAAGAAAAGAAATAAATAACATTTTATAACACCTTTTTTATGCAGCAAATTCAACTGCTTTTGCTGCTATTGTTATCAATAGAACCAATTTGTGGTTAATAAAATAGTTTGACATCCCTGATATAACAAGAACAAAATTTTGGACCCGTGTCACCCAATTTCTATAAACTAACACAAATGTCTCTGCTTCTTGTCCGGTTTGAACTAGCAAGTTATTGGCAGCTGCTATGATACGTTTCTGTAAATTAGTGTTCACTTGGGTGCGATACACTTCATTTTTTAAATATCCCCACAAAAAGAGGTCCAAGGGATTTAAAGTCAGGAGATCGTGGCGGCCATAGTACCGATCCTCCCCGTCCAATCCCTTGGTATCAATTGAGCCTCGTGTATGATACACCACATTGCTGCAATGCGCCGTGAACGCCCTGAACCTCCGTCTCGTCCACGATTCGGTTGCGAATTTCCAGTGCGCGCCCGCATTGCACTACACTTGCACTCACTGCACACTGCGGTAAAAGTGGCTACATTTGGCACATGTTTACTGGGAGATCGTTCTGCTAAAGCATTTTCACTTCACCATAAATTAAAACGATATCCATCAACTCCGAGTTGCTATACACGTAAGCCATTTTGAACTTGAAAAACTAATTCAAACACTCGCATCACAAAAATGTTAATACTATAAGTAATCTAATATTCGGAGTCGCCTGGCTAGAGACTACAGTAGCCCAGCGATGTAAAGGTTGAAAATACTACTAATTTTAATATTTTTTTTCTTGAGAATTTTTTTTAATAAGTTGTGAATCAGTAATTCTCCGTATAACTTCAAAGTAATTAAATAAAGTAGGTATACCTACTTATGTTAAAATTATACAGAGTATTTCAAAATTAAATGGCATTCTCTTGAATTTATAGACATGAGTCCGCCAATGTTTCGTTACCAAGATAAAAGAGCTTCAAATCACCATCAGAGAGTCTCTCATACACAACTAAATTGTGCACACACTTGTAATGTCTCGTACCTCCTTTTCCTTAATTTCAACTACACTACAGTATCTATATATATATAAAGCTGTTTACAGGCCTTTTAGGCCCAGAGCTGTGTTATTCTCCTCCACTCCATCCTGTCCTTCGCCTTTCTTTTCCAATCCGTTACATTTTTCTCCCTTAGATCTATTGCCACTGCCTCTCTCCATCGCTTCCTCGGTCTACCTCTTTTTTTCTTGTAGTTAGGTTTACTCCCTACTATTTTCTTAACTGCCCTTTCATCCTCCATACGTTCTAGATGCCCCAGCCACTGCACTCTCCTGGCTTTTACAAATTCGTCTATTGTTGGTGCCTGGTACATTCTATATATTTCCTCATTATTTCTCTTTACATAGCCTTCCTCTGTCCTCTTACCACCTAGAATTCTTCTTAAGATCTTCCTTTCCCACCTTAAAAGGTTTTCTCTTGACTTCTTATTGAGAACCCAGGTTTCACTGCCATACACAGTATCTATCACGCATATAATTGTATAGACAAGCCGACCATTACTGGATCGGGATGCTGCAGGCGCATGCGTTGAAATGTGTTTACCTTAACTATTTATGAAAAATATATAATACTGGTAATTTTTATTAAATTTACTGAACTTTATACGATTTGCGGCTAAAATTACCAATTAAAGTGAATTAGAATTATCACAATATACAGTGCTTTCGAAAAGTAACGAATAAATTCATTATTTTTGAAATTGAGAAGTTTTCGAAAAAATCTCCTGGCACGTCGATTTTACTTTTTAAAAAGACACTTTTTGACATACGACTAATATTTGTGACGTCATCGTTGTTCGAGATATGACGCCATCGACAATTTTTTTAAATAGCAACCCCCAATTTTGACCATGCCATTTGAAAGAGCGTGTCATTCTACATACATACATCATGAAAAATTATGGTGTTACATAACAAAAATTTCAGCAAAATAATGTTTGAAGATTTTAAAATTTTATTTTCGCAATACTGTGCACCTCCCCATTATGCAACACCTGTCCGTGCTTATTTAGATGAGCTGTTCCCGAATCGTTGTATAGGGAGAAGTAGGCCGATTGAGTGGCCAGCCAGATCGCCTGATTTGACACCCCTAGATTATTTCTTGTGAGGATACTTAAAAAGCAAATTATACGCTACTAGACCGGTTAATTTAGAAGATTTAAAAGCAAAAATTCGTCACGAGATACATCGTATACCTCCTGAAGTTATTGATAATGTCCAAAAAGAATTTATTAAACGTCTTGGCTACTGTCAGGCAGCCAACGGTGCACAATTTGAACATTTAATTTAGTCGATTTTTTACATAATCATTATCATTTTTAGTATTGTGAAAATTAAATTTTAAAATCTTCAAACATTATTTTCTTGAAATTTTTGTTATGTAACACCATAATTTTTCATGATGTATGTATGTAAAATGACACGCTCTTTCAAATGGGATGGTCAAAATTGGGGGTTGCTATTTAAAAAAATTGTCGATGACGTCATATCTCGAACAACGATGACATCACAAATGTGGGTCGTATGTGAAAAAGTGCCTTTTTTAAAAACATAATGGACGTGCCAGGGGATTTTTCCGAAAACTTCTCAATTTCAAAAATAATAAATTTATTCGTTACTTTTCGAAAGCACTGTATTATGTGAATAACGGGACTATTACACGCTTCAGGTATTATTTCAATTAATATTGTAAATTTCTATAATATCTGTAAAATTATAACAAAAAAATATAAAATTACCATATCTAATATGGTAAATATTATAATATAATTTCTTTAAATTTAACATTTTTTAAAGTGTATAATTAAATATCTATGCAGGCAGTTAATAGTTGAAAAGCATATTATCGGTTGATAGCATTTCATTTATCTTATTGGGAATTGTTCAATAAATTTCACTAATAACAAGTCTGTGAACAGAAAAAAAAATCACCTGATGTTTTCAAAACAAAAGTTAATACACAGCAAAAAGTAACATTGTACATTCAAATACATTTATGAGTGAATTTATGTTGATATTGAATTGATTGAGACATTCGAAAATCAATATTTCAACTTTTAATGAGATTAACTAATAAGGTGGTCGTTTATAATTTGTATTGACATAAATAGATGGCCCGAAACTATAAAAAAGTCTTATATCGTCAACATATATTTCGACTGTAAATGCATGTTTTAATGCTATGCCGCTTCATTTTAAGGCTTACGGTGAGCGCTCGATCCAAAGAGATATCGTTTTCGCTCAGTAACTCCTCAACGAAAAATGATAAAAATATGCGGTTTTTTTAATAGACTACAAATACTATTTTACGTCGGCGCTGTGTTTTGAAATTTTGAAAATATGCAAAATTCATTTTAAAAAAAATTATTTTACACTTTTTCAAAATTTCAAAACACAGCGCCGACGTAAAATAGTATTTGTAGTCTATTAAAAAAACCGCATATTTTTATCATTTTTCGTTGAGGAGTTACTGAGCGAAAACTATGGGTTTGTTCCAACACAGCAAGAATCCGAACCGTCCAGAATTAGTCAGTCAGTTTAGTTGTTAATATACTCTCGGCGAATGCGACGTAAGACGGTGTTGGTCAAACATTTCTCACGGTACTGAACAGTTCTCGACGGTTGTTGGAACAGATGTTATATATCGTTTGATAGAGCGCTCACCGTAAGCCTTAATAGTAGGCCACAGTTTGCCAATTCGTTCATGTATATGTTTTCCGAGCTGCGAGTATCTGATCAATACGCTGTGCAATTTGACACGCAACACATTGACGCAATTCAAAAGGGATTAAATAAAATAACAAAAGGTTTCATTTTCATTCTGTTGATAGAACTACATAGAATGTTAAATAAATCTTGATCCAGTCTCAATTTATTTTTACTATTTACTAAAATAAAAGTCTCTACAACTATAAATCAAATTTGGCGAAGTCGCCAGTACTAATTGATAGATATATTGACGCCACAACAACTGTTATATATTAATAAAAACAGTTGTTTTACGCACAATTTTACTTGCAATACAAGGAAAGTACTTGACGTATTTCGTAGATAAGCAATCTTAATAACTGGAATTTTGCATGGTAAGATAATTATTGCTAAAATTTAAGTAAGGATTATTTTTATCTACAATTTTAATTATCTGTCGTCGACAAAGATATTAAATAATATGTAACACTTGTACTATTTAGTAAATACTTTAGTTTTTGTGAAGATGAAAATAAAACAATTATCATATACGAAGTGATTCCTAACCCATATGCATAAACTTCGGAAATTATAGCACAGGACAAATAATGAATATTGAAAAAAAAATGTTTTTCAATTACGGATATACTAGTTTATTTCAAATAAAAATAAAGAAATGTGAATATCATAAAACTGAAGATGCATTGCAACTGCAATGCAACTCTTGTTCAGTGTTAACTTCGTTAGCATACACCATAGTTTTTATGTAACTCCAAAAATAAAAGTCAAGCAGATTTAGATCGGACGCTCTGAGGAGGCCACCCAATTGAACCACCTTCAGCCATGGTTCCAGAAACATGATCAGATGAATAGTTGCGCAAAATATTATGAAGCACCATCGTGAAGAAACCGCATATGCTGTCTAACGTTGAGATTAACATCTTCGAGGAGATAAGTTATTACGTAAAAATTGTCAATAAATGGTACCAGTTAACCAGTTTTCCAGAATGAAAGTACCATTACGTGTGAAAATTGTCTCATCCGTAACTAAAATGTTCATGGTAAAGTTTGGATTTAAGTGCTGCTGATGTAACAACCACTTGCAAAAGTTCACTCGAAGCAGAAGATCCCTGGGAAATAAAGCTTCTATCCGCTGCACGTGAAATGGGTAGAGTAAGTCGTGAATTATTAACGTTCGCTAAACTGTGGATGGTGATACTCCAAATTGCGTTGCTATTACCCTAGTTCTTATGCCTGTCTGAGTGTCTGCTTCTTGAGAGCATTTAAAATCTCTTTCTCGAGATTCACAATTTGTCTAATGGCTCCCCCATGTTGCCCAGACCTCGGCCGCAAATTGCCAATTTCTCTACACCGCTGAACCACACGGAAAAGACTTCATGTCTTGGATGATACCTTTGGGAAAATATTTGGACATAAAGATAAGCTGCAGCCACTGAATTTTCATATGATTCCTCGTATACCAGCATCATGTCCATAAGTTATTTGTTTGAAAAATTGTGCGCAATACTTTTATAATCACGTGAAAATAAACGTGAATAGGACCACAACTGATAACAAAGTACTGCTACAAATACCAAACATGTCGTCCTGACTTGTTTACTATACATGAAATTTCACCTGAATATTTTTTTCATTATGCGCATTATTTATCCTCACCTATAATTTCATAACAATAAATTTATGCGTATAGGTTAGGTTAGGTTAAAAAACATCCTGTATCTATAACACAAACTTCGTAACGCTCAAAAAGATAAACCAATTAGTCACAACTGAAATGAGAACCTCTAAAAAATGTGTTTGTTGTCGCATTATCAAGTGCTTACTCTTGACCCTTTCCATACATTTTAGGGTGCCAGCACTGATACCGACTAATGTGAAAACAAACTTTTACGTACTTTTTTTATGATATCCGTGGAGCACAGAAGTTTCAGAGATAAGTTTTATGTGACGGAGATATATGGATATGTATAAATCTACATTTAATACCCCGGATTTGGAAAAGTAGCGAAGGTGGTAATCTTAAAACTCAGCACAGAGGTTTTGGCATAAATCTAATGATAGAATGTACAGCTTTCTACCGGCAGGACAGATATGGCTTATTTGAGTACTCTGAAAAACATAATGTTTTAAAAAGTTAAATCTACATATTATGACCTTGCAGCGCATTTTTTAACCGTAACTGTACCTCTATTTATTTAGAAGTTACAACTCTTTGAAGAGCTTCCATTTTAATTGTTGAAATGATACGCGTGGGACAGCGTGTGTCAGTCTTAATATATTCGATTAATAGATTATCCCAATTTATCTATTCGTTATTTCATGAGACTTAAATATCTCTTGAAATAACGAACAATTTTCTATAAGTGCATTTTGTGTTATTTTAAGTATTTTGAACAAAAATCCAATGCCTTACATTTAAAATAGATTTATATTAAAACTTGTAACGATAATTCGGTACTGGTGTTAGTTTTAATATGACTTTCTCTTGTTTCAGGATGTCTCCCACCGAGTTCTCTAACTACATCAAGCAACGCGCCTTGCAGCAGCAGCTGCACCAGCAGCCCCCTCACCATTCCCCCGCCGGCCGGGCCTTGTCCCCCGACCCTTCAGCGTATTACTTCCCCCCCGGCCACTACCCGCCCCACCAGTTTCCCCCCCGTTCCGTATTCGAGTCTTCCAGCCAATACCTAAGCCCAGACCTCTACTCCGGCAAGCTGCCCTTCGAACACACCCCCCTGGGCCCCTACTACCCCAACAACGGCCCCGTGGGTGCGCCACCATCAACACCTAACACCCCCCAGGACAACGGCAAGCTGCTGGACAGCAACTGGTCCTACCCCGCAGCCGGACAGTACCAGCACCTGCTGGTGGCCAACTGAGGGTCTTCATAGGCAAGGGACCTCCTCCTATCGGTTACCTGCAATTACTTAAGCCTTTCTACCCCTTCTTGTTTCGGTGATTCCCCGGAAGGCGACGCCACTGCGGTCTGCGCATCGCAGAGGTGCCTTTAATATCATTACATGGAAGTATCGAGGTTTGTAGTAGAGATCGTTTAGGCGTAGGGCGTGACTAGTACCATCGCTGAGGCTGCGTTTACACTAACTGGCCAGCCTAACAACTCCCACCTCAACAAAAAAAAGTTGAACCAAATGCGCGCGCGCGATTTCGTTTACCAGAGGAAAAGTGGCAATCTTGTCAGATACCATGAAATTATTGAAAAACATTAAAAAAGAAATAGAAAAAAATAAAAAGTCATTAATATTTCTCAGTGTACCGTATTGAGTGAGATGCTTTTATAAAACCCTGATGACAGAATTGTTCGCGAGCATTTGGGCTAAATTTCGGCAAGCAGGTATAGGTGTAAACGCACTCAAAGATTATGCCTGCGATTATTATGAGATCCCTGCCGAAATGTGCATGACCTTGGCCAATCGACGAACAGGAACAGTTCTTTTCGTATTTCCAGTTCCTATTCCTTAATTTTATATTAAAATTATCGTAACCAAAAATGTCGAGTTTTAGTGAGGTGTAAATAAAGTAGCGCGTAAGTTTGTAACCTAAAAAGATGTAGCTAAAAGGCTCCTAGCTGTGGGGTAGTTATGATCTCTCTAATATAATTAATGATTTGTAAATATAACTTAATATTATTTATATATTTTTGTAGAGAAGGTTTAATTTAGATGGTAAATTAATACTTAATAGACACCATTCAAAGCGGTTTCGAGCTGAGTAGAGGTGTAGCTAATTTTATACTTGTTACTTGAATATCATGTAGTGAAATGTACGTTTGTCTGGCACAAACTTAGTTGAATTTGTCTATAAAAATCTATTTTTACTATTGAATTGTGTAAATAATATCTAATATATTTTGCCTGAATGGTGTGTAGTAACTGAATTATATTTTCTTACGTGGTCCTGTTGAAGTCCTTGTCCATGTAATGATTCGAACCATAACACCCCGCGCCTTCGACACGCGTTAGAATCACCCCCAGGAAGCGGTAGAACGGCTGTAGCCTTAGTAATAATCAACATAAATTATTATATTATCTTATATATTATAAGAAAGAGATCCCAGCTTGATACTTTAGATTTTTTATAAAGTCGTGGTAGTTTAGATTGATAGATGTTTCTTACTTTATATATGGTGTTTACAGTATTCTTGTAGTCTAGTGTGTTTCCCAAATTTTTTATATTGTATGTATTTTTTTATTTTTGTATGAAAAGCTCAAGCTGTCATCTAGTCCCATTAAATTATACATGTTTATAATAAGTGTTGGCATATCATGTTGGGTCCTATAAAACCAAAAAATTATGTAATATTAGAACTAAGCCGCCCTTACACAGCCGCCGCCTCAAGCGTGGAAAAGCTCTTCCTAGACTATGCAATAATCGATCTGTTTTATAGGTACTGAACTTGTGATATTCCGTAACGTTAGCGTAACGTAACTAACCGAACTGTCGCGCGGCAACTGTGTAAACGCGGCTTAACACAGTCAGTATTGCATGTCGCAGCCCCATGGGTCCTAGATGCTTCCTTTCTCAAACTAAGAGATAACGTGCTATTTTTTACTGCTTGATTTTTTGTTACTTTTTTCACTGATGTTTATTTTTTATTTGTATAAAATTGTTGACTTTAATATAATATATATTTTGTTATGAGCCGATAGTTTGATTGCACTATGTTGTTTTATGCGTACCTGAGGTTGTTACTATATCATTATAGGTCAGAGGCCCTTACCGTGACGTCACACTTTGCCCAATTCACGAAATCGATACACGAAATTTGAATATGATTTTAAACCCAAATTAAAAGACTTAAGTTGAATATGTGAGCACCGAGCACACTGGTTCATTTCATTATTTCTAAAGTAAAAATTAGCTTGTTTATAAAGGCACGTGCACACTATTACTTTACTAGTACCGCATCTGAGCTTTAGTTAACACTTGTTACAAAAGCAATTAACACTTAGTGATGAAGGCGATCGCACACGAATATTGCGGTCAATAAAGCACGTATATTTTCGAAGCTTTAATAGTAATTCGTGATTTGAAGTTTGTGATGTCACTAAAGGTCGCCCACAACGTACTAGCTAATTCGTTACTATTGTAAGTACACATATTTTCAACGAATAATCAAAATTTGATAAATAAAACGCTTATTCCGCCAAACGTTTACCTTTACAATTTTGTCGAAACCGCCAGCATGAATAGAGTTAAATTGAATTTTAGCACGACGACGTAGAATAATACGAAGTCACTTTGGACCCGATAGTATTAATTTTCGCAAAAGCGAAGCGAACAAATATCAGAAGTGGGATTTTTGAGGCAAATCCTTTAGTCTCCTCGTTCTTTTATTATTTGCTCCAGACAAATAGGCAAAGAGCAGGAGGTTTGTGACTTCCACGGGTGCTAAAAATGACGTGATGAATACGCTTAGGGGATGAATTTTGTTCAGGTAACCGTCATTGGCGGACCCCTACAAATGACTTGAAAATTTACCTGAAATTTTCAAAAATGTGATTGCTGCTTTAGAATATCGCTACAAGTGATAAAAATCTGATAGTGATACTTGTGTAAGAGGCGGTGAATATCCAGGAAGTAGTCGATAGATGCATGTGAACGTCTGCATGGCTCTGTGTTCTTTGCAACATATTCTCTCTGCATGGAAAATAGTGCGACCAGTATTGATCAGTTCACCAGCTGAATCGTTGCCAGATTGGATTGATTGCCCTCATTTAGAGTTGGCTGTGCAATGCAGTTTAGTGAAGTGCAAAAAAACAATAGCTTATCTGCCAGACCATTTGTTAACCTCCTGATTTAGTTCTCTGATCTAGTTTTCTAAGTAAATAAAAAAATGTTCTGAAATAACAACATGCAAGTCGTTGCAATAATTTTAGGAGGTGATAGAATACTTGATTTTGAGTCTATTGAAATAAACATACCTATATACCAAGTGTTACAATGTTTGTGATAATTAATTTTTTAATATTTTTAAATTTAAGTATAGCAGAAAAACTAACCTTTTTATAACAAATATTTCTATACTTTTTTTATTAGGAATTAATGGATTATTTAAATGATTAAGCCAATACAATCCAAAGTGGCTTTGTTATTTACCTAGAACTTCGTAAACATGGTTTTTCTATTTTGTTTACGGCAAAGAGTCAAATTTAGACATGGATTTTGTTTAAACCTTTGTGTGTAGGTTTATTCAGATATTATTAAAAACTTACCTAGAAAACTTTTCTCCGTTCTTTGGAAAAGTGTCTTCAAAAACATTCTAAAACTTAGGGAAATTAATCTTAACACGTTTAAGTATGCAGGGAGCGCATTTGCCAAAAACAGAGGATAACCGTGAAAGAGAAGAACTGAAAGAGCATTGCTTAGGTAAGTTTTTAATAATATTTGAATAAACCTACACACAAACGTTTAAATAAAATCCACGTTTAAATTTGACTGTTCGCTTTTACAAAGTAGATAAACCATGTTTATGAAGTTCTAGGTAAGTAACGAAGCCACTTTGTATTTTATTGGTTAAATCATTTAAGTAATCCATCCATTTCTAATAAAATAGTATAGAAATATTTGTTATAAAAAGGTTTGTATTTCTTCTACACTTCAATAATTGTACAAAAGCACGGTCAAATTAAAAAATATTAAAAAAAATTCAATCGACTCAATCACGTATTCTATCACCTCCTAAAATTATTGTAACGACTTGCAAGACACCCTGTATACTTAATTTTGATGTAATTAATAGAGTAATAGCATTTTCGAAATAACTTATTCCCTAGAATGTTATTCATAAACGTAATCTGGCAAGCTGTAGACAAATAATTAATTGTTGAGTGTTCGTACAATAGAGTTGGCAAAGGCATTTGAATGAATTAATAATAATAGTAGAGAAGGTCAAGAGGTCGACCAAACTGCGCCGTAAAAATGCACTTAGCGGTCTATTGATCAGTACTACACAACGCTGTGGGAGAAACATCAATGTAACATTATCGAACGTAGGTAGTTTAGATAGTTTTCTTTTACTGGAACAACCGAGAGAGATCTAGCACAATTTGATATAGTAGAATTCGGGATAAATTGATACACTTATGAGACAAGTTGCTAGGTAGATTTTTCCCTCCACGTGATACAAAGTATTTTTTTAAGCTGCAAACAAGGCGTCTGGACGCCGAAAGATTTTTCATACGGGATAAGTTTGCCTTCTCGATAGGATGGTAAGCTATTCGCCAATGGTGTATGCGTTACCTGTGAAGTCACTGGCGTGTTAAGGTAGTAGTTTTATGAATCAGAAGTGGGACTCGCCGGAGGCGGGATCAGAAGTGGGATTTATACGAGTAATACCTTAACTTGTTCCAGTCGCAAGCTACACAATGTACATGATCCATAATTATAGATTATTCAATTATTTTATATACTTGCTTGTACGTACTTGCATTTTACTAAGATTTGTATATAATCCTAGTTATCTACTTGTTGTTTATAATTCATGTATCTTGTAATCGTACATATACACTCTGTAGACATTTTATATAGTGAATTTTAGGCCAGTTTCGCTGGCCCAACGACGGGTTATGGCACAAAAGTGAATTGGGTTCCAAGGACAAAGCGTCTGCAAAAATCAAGTGAATCTCGATTTCGTGTAGTACGATCACTGTTGTACAAGTTAGTGTCCTTGGAAGTAGGATGTGTTGATGTGGTGCGAGAATTTCGAATTCTATGACGGTGAATGCGAGTGTTCAGTGTCCATAACCCGTCGTCTTTTAAAACTACAATATAAGTAGGGACTGACGCCCTAAGGAATGTGATGGCTCTTTTTTACTATCGTAGATACAGTAGGTTAGTAAACTTGAAACAGGATGAGATAATTAGTCCTTGTTCTAGGAGTTAATCATTTTAAAATAGTCAAATTCGTATTTAAATGAATTATCTGTTACTTTTAGCAATCTCCCTAGTATTAAAATACGTAGCTCGAGAGATTTTAAATTCGTTTAGACCTAAAAGGACTAAAGGATGATCCTGTTCGGGCCTATACGTGTATGTAAATGTCACTATCTGTGTTAGTTTATTACATCTCTGATTATTATTGTGACTAACTAGTAGTAAATCTATTCTATATTATATTAAATATAGTGAGAGCGGATTTTCCATCCCGTATATTACGTAAGTAATATGTGTATAATAGTCTATAATTTTTCATATTGTTGTACGATTTTTAAGTTTATATTAAAATGTTTGTGCATTAATTACCTTGGCGTTTTACTTTATACTTGGCCACCCCATATTTTACACCTAAATATAAACAATACCAAAATATTGAAAACAATACTGTAAATACCAATGCAAAACAACAAACAATTTCAGCGCTGATTACCACCTAACGAATTGGTTGAAACGTTTCGAGAGATACATCGCTCTCTTCTTATGAACGAAACTGAGATTGTCACACATACCAGTTCTTTTCATATCTAAAAAGCACTGATTAAGGTAAGTATACGGCACAATCTAGAGAATTATCTTGCAATAAAATTTCAATGAAAAATATTGTAAATGTACATACAATCGTTTGCAATAATAACGACACTCTTTAAAATTAATTTTGCGATTTCTTTTCTGCTGCCGACGTATTTGTAATGATATCTTCCAGAAGTTCAAAAACTATTTTGAAGGAGTGTCATTATTATTGCAAAAGCATGTACACACAATTATTGTAAATAATTTGCACAAATTATTTCGTCATCATAATTATTACCAAGAAAAACATAATTATAATTGATATTAGGTGAAAGGTACACTTAATGAAAATCAAAAAACATAAAAAAGATATAAGTAAGTATTTTCCATTGGATTTCAGTTATTTAAATAATATTCATAAGTTGTATTTTTGAGGCTTCGTTATGAAGATACAAGGTGTTGAAAAAGGTTTTTGATATTAGTTTTTTATTTATATTTTTAATTCACGCTATGCGAATCTTTTAAGACACCACTGGCTTATCTATTCTGCCACCTTTAACAGAATATCGGTAAAAAAGGTAGAAAGCCTCTGCTGTTTAAAATCTTTGAATGTGTTTTCCAATTCAACAACTAACTTTTTGTCTTTTTCGTTATTTACCCCTAGTTTTTTCTTTTTTATTTTTTCAATTATTTTTTTTTCAATTTTATAACACATCCGTATACAGTAATTTATTATATTTTTTATTATATATTTTTAATATTTTGAAATTTTTTTAATGGATGACTACAATGAATATTTCTTTTTTTCTACGTCTCTTTATATTTAGAACATACCAGTTTTCGACATCGTCCTGTAATTTATATATAACAAAAAGCCGGTACAACTAAAATATAGTTGGCTATATTTAAATGCAGACAAAATACCTTGGAATTTTCCCAAATTATATTTTTAACACTTTGTTAATTTTCCTAGATACTGTTAAATTGATTTATATTATATTTATTTATGATTTATGACTGCATCTTCTTTTTCACCCTGAAATGTCAGCACATGTCTACAAGAAAGTAGTGTTATTGTTAAAAATATGCCAGATCAATAGTACGATCCAGAAATATAAATACTAACCCTATAATTATCCGAACTGGAAAGAGATGTATCTGTGAAACAAATACAAGATCATCGTTTGGTGGGGAAAATCAATAAATCCTCGGATAAAGTAATGAATGGATACAGTTCGCATCATTAATATTTCAATTGTTTATCTCGCAAGAAATGAACAGGACATATCTTCAAGGGTAGATTTTTATCTCGCAGTCAACACGCTCGTTTCATAGCTTGAATATTGGGATTTTTAAAAATTTCAAAACTTCAAGCAAAGTTTTCTTCTATAAAGAGTGGGCTACTTAGGTCAATTTGTGGCTGAATTTTGTCTATGATATGTATACTTAATTCCCGCGGAGCATGAATTTTTAACTCTCAACAGTTAAGACGCTAGAGTCTATTGAAATTCATTTTCAGCACGCTGCTATTATTCAAGGGGATCGTTTGAGCCAATTATCTTCATTTACACTGAAACTATTATCTTTCCCACTCTGAATTCCGTCTCGATCATTCAAATATCTTCAAACAGAAAAATTTGACAGCAAAAACTAATAAAGCTTAAATATAGCAATTTTTAAGAGTCTTTTTAAATAGGCGGAAACAAGCGCTTGTAAAAATCAAACTCGTGTAAATTTTGTTGTTTGGGAGCCTAGAGTAGAGTTTTTCAAAGTTACACCAAAATCTAAAATGGGTCGGCAACAATTTTTATTATTTTCAGACGATTTCAAATGGAATGACCCTTATGTAAAACTGGCTGTTTCTATCCATATCGATAATTACGTGCGTGATCCAAACGGGATCGTACCCAAATTCGTAACAGTCTCGCAAGAATCGTACAAGACTTTAAAGAAAGTAGTGTCTTATTTTGCAGGACAAGATTTTGTAAAATTTCTTGTCTCATCTAGCACTATCTTTAATTAAATGTATGCAAAATTTAGACTCGTTTATTTTATCCACCATTGTTCTTAGTAATAAATAAAAACTATTATAATGATATATCATTGAAAGATCTGCAACTTCCTTAAGAACGATTTTAGGGTATATTTTCTCGATTTAGTCACTATCACCTCCCAAAGTCTGTATACAAAATACATATTAATGAACTTATACACAATATAATGATGCGTTCTTTTGACAGATTTCAAGCATGCAAAATTTAAAATAAGATTAAGCAAAGTTTTTACATTTTAGAACAAACAGCAGAATTCCATATAACTTCCAAATAACAAATCCAGTCCTGTATTAATAAGTATTTCAAATGCTTTGCATATTCCCAAATTAAAACACTACATAATTTAGAATAAAATACCCTCACGTCATATCATACTGCATGTAAACAAGTTATATTACAAATTTATGTGGCATATTTAGGACCAAAGCCAACAAAGGGGAGAATTTTTCTTTTATTAATTAGACTAGGCATATCCTAAAGAATATCATTTTAGTAATGAAATAAAAAACATTGTTAAGTTCTTCATTCAAGATAAGAATTGTCACTGTGAGAAAAGCACTGGTATTTGAAAAGTAATAACGAGAATGTGTCGTAACCACGGATCGTCTCGTAAAGTTTATTTTTACGACAGTTTAGTCGTAACTCGACACGGCGGAAATAAAGTGGTGCATAGGAACACGTTATTCACCTTACTCATAGGAGGTCATACTTGTCTTTGAGCTTTTCCTCCAATGGTCATAGCCAGTGGCGGCTGGTGCTAAGGGGCACAACGGCACGTGCCCACCCTTCACTGTACATGTCACGAAGAAATATATGATGCTATTATAGATTTATATATTTTTTTGTAATTCTATTATCGGTTGCGAAAAACTACTCAAAACTTATTTCCCGTCAACCATCCACGCGCCGAACTATATCAAACTTTATTTCCTGGGAACCCAAGAATTGTCTCCAAACGTGGCTCATTTTCCGACGTTCGGGACTCCTCGGAATAAATGAAATTCGCCGATTTAAAGCCGACAAAGGGCACTGAAATACGTGTCTCTGTCCCTTCTCCACTAGTCTCCACTGTCTCCAATCTCCATCACTCCGTCTCCTCCGGCATTCAGTTTTCAGTTCTCAGTAGTCGCTTGCTTTGTTTAGTTACGTACTTGTATATACAAATATATTTCGCTTGCAGAATAGTTGTGTAAACAAATTTGTGTTTTAACTTTGCTGGTTTTAAAGGCGATTTCTCATTAAAGATATAATTTTAAAGTGATTCTGTGTATTTGTACATACTTATTAAAAGAAATGGATCCGGAACCAGAAATAAATTCTGTTCAGTATCTGTTAAAAACAATTCAGTGTCATTTGATCAAAAATATTTAATTAAAAAGAAAGGTAGGCCTACTGATTTATATATTAATTACGAATCTACAAGTAAAGCTAGAACATATAATAGAGTTTTTAATAGAAACATATACGAGAAATATGGTTGTTCTGTGACAAATAAATTGTTATGTTTTGTTTGTTTCATCTGTTACAGCGTGGACCAAATACGGACTTGACGATTTAAAGCACATAGCGGATAGGGCCAAAAAACATGAAAATTCTGTGACTCATTGAAAAGCATATATGGACTTTAGTGTTTTAGGAAAAACTGACATACGTGAACAATTAGATATACTCGCGTCAAGAATTCAGACGTCTACGTCACGGCTGACGTTACACATTTGTTTTTATTGTCAACGTAATTTTCGATATTTTGTCGCGTTATAAACAGTCATTTTTTGCAATTTAGTGCAATATATAATGCAAACTTTTAGTCGAGTATGTAGTTTTATAACTATCAGTTGCAGTTTCTTAAATATTTTGATGAAAATATAATGAATTATTCATTTGTTCATATGACGTAAGTCGTCTGAATTCTTGTCGCGAGTATAGTGCGTATTTGCGCTATAAGTTAGGACCTCGGTTAGAACATAATAAACAGGTGGAAAAAATCGTCACATTTTGCGTCGTTTAATAATGTGTATAAAGTTTTTTGTGGAGCCTTCGAATTAGCCTTGCGAGGTCATGATGAGAAGACTTCGTTCAAAAATCCAGGCATTTATATAGGTTTAATTAACTTTTCTGCAGAATTACATTCTGTTCTTGCAATACATTTAAATGAATCTAAATTTATTTTTTGGGCCCACCCTTTGAAAAACCCACGGGCCGCCACTGGTCATAGCTTAATAAGTCACTTTGATTTAGTCGACTATGCCGCCGTTTTTTACAGCTGTAAATCACGTTGACCAGCGTGTTACAAGGGTTATCAACCAAGTTGCACATCAAGTACACCTATACGAGGATAATTTATATACACTACGATAATATAATTAGGTATTATACCTAATTTGTTAATTTATAAAAACAGAACATATTTATATAAGAAATTTGGCAAACCTAACATTAAAATTAAATATTAAAATGTGTAGGTACCTAAAGATATTAAATATTATACAAAATTTTTAAAAACATTGTAAAACTACCATATGGCTCACCAGTGCTTTTAATTCACAAACATACCATACACACACTGTAGAATAATTTGAATTAGATAAATTTCAATAGGCATTTAACTGTCTGTAGGGTTGCCACCTGTCCTTCCTTCAGCCTCTGTGTCCTTCGCCCTTACTTTTACTAGAAATGTTCTTACTTGGCGGAAATAGATAAATTCATATTAAAATAGAATTATTGGGATACACTCTTTGTATGGCCGTTAGGGGGCAGGGGGGGAGTCAGGGGAGTGTCACGGCTTCCTCTAATTCTTGCTGCATGTAGCAAAGTTTTAGGAGACTATGAAATGGTCTGAAAAATACCATACCCTTTGTTCAATAAACTGGCTCGCACCCCTCCCTAGGGCTCTCGTCCCCCCGCTAGGAAAATTCCTGGCTACGCCCATGCAAAGAGACGAAAATATGTAAAAAATGCAGTGTTTAAATACTGTGTAAATTAATGTACACAACCCCCTCCCTTTCCCCCTCCCGCTATTCGACAAAGCAAAGAATGTCCTTTACTTGAGAGGTCGAAAAAGTATGAATGTCCTTACTTGAGCTATGAAAAGGTGACAACGGCAACCTATAAGTCTCTATCATGAATTTTTAAACGAGATTTATACATAAAATATCCACCACATATGTATAGCAGTACATTTCCTTCTTCTGTTAATATATTAGATCAAGTCTGTTCCTGCACCAGTTGGAAACGGTTTGAAACTATTAGAAATATTCGACCAGTTATGTTGAGAACGAGTGATGATGATGATTTTAACGCTACAAGTAGTTGGACGAACATTTCTGATAGTTTCAAACCGTTTCCAACTGCTGCAGAAACAGACCTATTATAAATTTGTACTGATAAAATCATAGACTTATAAGCAAAGGGAGCCCGAATCGTTTATTTATATGTTTTGTAGTGTAGGAAGTGTAGTATAAATAACCTAACCTCAAATAATTTATTTTACTCTTTCTTAATGTATTGTAACGTCACACTCGTCTGTTTTGATAATGTCCAAATTAAACAATATGGAACAACTACCCGAGACCTGTATTGATAAAAGATGTAGATGCAGTACTGCTTATGGCATTGGTCTAATACTTTAGTAGTAGCGACAATGATGGATTCTTGTATTTAATGAATTGTGGAGAACAGTTGACAATAAATTGCATCTAAAATGATTTTGAAGAAATATTATACCTGAATATTCGCCAATATCGTTTGTTATGCATCTTCTACTTGTTACACTGGTGCGTGCACTAGCCACACTACACTAGCTGCACCTGGCCCCAACCGTATAGTTAATAGGTGGTTAATAGACCGTGTATGTGTATGACCATCGTCTGCTAAATCGCGTCGCCTTGAAGAAACAGGGCTGCTGCGATTTAGCCGACGATGGTATGACAAAGAAAGCAGAACATGAAAATTCCAACTAGTAGTGACCCATTTCAATTTTCTACGCACTTGACACTGAGGCATCATGTTCTTAACAATTTGAATAACAGTTTTTTTTTAACACAAATTCCAACTAACAGTAACACTACACTGAAACCTAATTTTATCACCATGTGGAATGGCGAAGCGGGTAAGTAAATGAACACGTGTGTAGAAGAGTAAGCAGCATTGCCATACTTTCTCTACATTTTGCTAGTGTGGAATGGCAAAGAAGTAAATATATTTAATACCTTGGTGCAAAGAAGTGATAGTATAATTATAATTAAATATATTGCAAAATGGCATTTTTGCGATTATTCATCAGTAATTTATGCAAAATGTTTAAATAAAAATATGACAACTGTTGACAGTCAATCTCCGTAAGATGTCCGTAAGATAAATGTCAGAATATCTAATAGAACCCACATATTTAATTTGTTTTTTCAAAAAATGTACGTATTTTTTATCTACTACTTTAAAACATTAAAATATGCCGCACTAATAAAATTGCAATACTTCACACAAAACTTTTGCGTCTAAATATATTCCACTTTCACGATAAAAACACAATACAGAAACGTACACCTTAACAGATAATTGACATGTGTCATAATTTCTATGAAACGTCAAATTACTGATGAAAACAATTGACAACTATGTCAGCCTACATCATTTGTGATGTAGTGTGCTGTCGCAGAAATCAGAAAAAGAACTTACCTATGAAATGACAATTCAGGACAGGATGAGAAATGAGAACCCAATTTTCCACGCACTTCACACTACACATTTTTTCTAACAGTTTGCATAAAAGTTTTTTTTAAAAACACTCAAAAACCACAAATTCTAACTAACAACAACATTATACACGGAACTCTTATTACCATGATGAATGGCAGAACGGGTATATCAATGAACACGTGTGTAGAAGAAAAAGCAACATTGCCATACTTCTTCTACATTTTGTTAATATGGAATGGCAAAGGATGGTCTGTGCAAAGAAGTAATAATATATTTAATAAAGTAGTGTCGAACAGAGTAAACCAATTTCAAATAATCCTGTATAAGTGATTTACCTATAAATAATGATTAAGAAATGCGTACACCTAAACATAGGAACTTATACTGCAAATGGTTTTCACAACACAGAACAATAGTTAGCAAGTGTTTAAAATGGCTTATGTTCCTTGCAAGAAGCATTTACCGTACAAACGTCTAGCCAGGCAGTTTTGCCTAGATTCGCCCTAAATTAACATGGTATGCACTCACAAACATCAATGAGAAACTAGACAAAAGTGAAACGCACGAGCTATACGCACTACTATGAGTAATATTACTTTTAGGTTATCAGCAGCAGCCTGTAACCTGACACTTTGCAGCGTTGTCGAAAGTTACAGTACGTTACAATTTTAACGAGTTTCTCGGAAATCTCAATCGTTTACTTCATTAATACTGATTCAAAAAAACAAATTAGGTACGTTACAGGTGCTTTTACTTAATCTTAATTGTACCTTAGTTTGTAATTTTATAGCATAGTTTTGCACATTATTTCAGTTGCATTTTTATTTTAGAACTGTATTCGTAGACAATCTATTCGTTGTAGACATTTTTTCAGAAGACGGCGTTCATATTCCGGGCACCCTGTAGTTAAAATAGACGTAATATTGTAATGTTTTTTTTATAAAATTTAATTTTTAACAGTTTTTATGTCTGTTTCATTTCATCCGACAACATTTCTTTAAATTATTGAATATCAGCAAAAAATTCTTGCTGCATAAAATACAGCAGGAAAGATCATTATTCCAAGCAGATAGACATCTAATTCAATTGATCCCATTTTCCGCCCAACACCCCGATACCGGAAGCGGAAAATCCTCTAAGCGACAAAACGTGCCATCCTCATTCGGCATATCGACCGCTGTCCCTTAAGCTCGTGGCCTTGGCGGCCTTGACCCAGCTCCTTTATTTAACTTACAGATCGATGGCTTATTATATAGCCAGGCTACCGTGGACGGTAGTAGACAACGACACGGTTAATGAGGCATTAGAAATGGTCCCATCGATCTGCCAACGTATAAATATAAATAGTGCTCAGTTGTGGGACTTCCCGGGATAGCTCGTTGGACGGTAGGTTTATTTATTGGGGCCGAAGACGAAGTCAACCGGTTAGAGAAGAACCATAGAAATCATAAAAATATTTTATGATTTCTATGAGAAGAACAAGCTAGTCGCTCATGATACTGAAACAAAGCTCTGATTGTCTGGACCACAGGTCTGGACATCTATCCTATACACTGAAATGTAATTTTATATTATGATGACGCTAAATGAATGCGCTAAAAGCTGCGCGAATGGATTATTTATGATCAGCGCCATATTTTGTTTTGTGCCTCTAGCAATGGCGAAGCAGTAGGGGCTTAGCTGATTGTGAATTGAAATGAAATTGAATTTTGGATATGAAGAATTATTTCGTACTATATGCTGGTTAATTTTATACTTTATAAAGCATGACATGTTCCAACAATAACACCCACAAAAATACACAAAGAATAACACTAACGAGATACAAGATAAAAGAAGAAACTACACTGTACGCCAATGACGTGTTTACAAACAAAATAATGAAATTAAGAACACAATTCATATCGTACGTGAAGATGGTTGTCTCTCTCGCACCCACGTACATAACCAATGAAGTATGTCTGCTGAGTTTCATGTGCCTCCTTTTGTCTGCTCCTAGGGTTAGTACCTTTATTTGGATGCGCAATGGACTTTACGCATTCCATATCGTACAATCGTTTGCAATAATAATGACACTCTCTTAAAACAGTTTTTGAACTTCTGGAAGTTCTGAATAGAAATTTCATTAAATCTCTCTTGGTAAGTGAAACAACTAATAACTAATGTTAAAAATTTAAAGCAGATTTCAATATGAATACGTCAGAAGTTCAAAAGAAATCGCAAAATTCATTTTAGTGAGTGTCATTAATATTGCAAACGATAGTACATTTCAGTGATCCTATATAGCAGCTGACTCAATTTTTATAAGTACTTGTGAATTGTAAGTTATATCGCACATTTTTATTATAAGAAATAGTAGGCGACTTCCTTGTAACGAAAAAAGAAACGGTTTTCTATTTTAATGGCAATGGAATGGCAGTTGGCAGTTCGCATTAGTTTAAAAAACATAAATAAAAAATGCAAGTGTAAAAGGAAATAAACTTTTGCAATGGAAGAAATAAATGTTATTAAACGTTAAAAACGAAATATTATCGTGCAGGGATTGTCCTAATACTTATTATCTAAATATATAAGCAAAAGTTATAAATAATTATTTTATACATAAATTACGTTACGTATCTATAAAGTATGAATTGCAATAATTGCATACTTATATGTAATCATAGTTATTGCATATAGTCATTCTGTGCTGAGTTTACGCAACTTACTATACACATATGTCGTATTGAAGGTTGCCTATAGATATTTCCTCTTAAACATACATTTTTGATTTTGATATTTAAATTAATATTCATTAATTAATATGAAGTGCCTATAAGATTTGTCAACGAGTTTTGTGTGATAATTGTTTAACTTTACAAAAAAGTCTATAACATCATATACAGGGTGCTCTAGAAATATATATAAAACTATTTTTGGATGATAGTGTCATCAGACGATTTTTTCTATGGCAGCCTATCATTTTGTTTTTTTTTGTTTGTACATATGTTCATATAAGTTTTTAAGAATACGATATTATTAACTAGTAGCAGTATTTTTTTATAACATATGTTTTTTGGGGTCGGATCTTTTAATGTACGAGTATGTGTCACATATTATAACGTAAAATTTAATATTATATAAAAATGACAGTCTTTATAAAATCACTAAAAACACAACATTTTTTGAGAAAAACATAATTTGTCTGCCTCCACAGACAATCAGCTTATTCCTGACGATAAATAATGCAATGTGGCCAGAAGTTGATGCTTCTTAAAAAGATACTTTAAGTATATAAATTCTCAGTAAATTGCTTTTAAAATTTGAATTTGTTGGTTTTTTGAGACGAGAAATAGCAATCCGTACTTATCTAGACGGCACAACAAATTGTACCCTTGGTGGATAACAAATGGTTTCTTTCCTCACTATGAAAATTTTAATTGATATTGAAATAAGGTTTCATATTTTGTTGCAAAATTTAACCTTTTTATTTACTGAAGTATTTCCATTGGATATAACTAAATTTTCAAGATATACTATCAAAAAGTAAGGATTGATTATTTTCAATCAAAACGGACTATTACAATCGTCTACTCAATTTATGTCAAAATCATTATTTTAAAATATATTGTAGTCAATGTATGTGTAAAACTTTAACAATATTGTGTAAAAGACTTCATAATTTATTTTTCAATGAAGAAATGGGCGATATGGGGTTTATTCCAACACAGCAAGAATCGATTCCGAACCATTCAGAATTAGTCAGTCAGTTCAGTTGTTAATGTACTCTCGGCGAATGCGACGTAAGACGGTGTTGGTCAAACATTTCTCACGGTTCTGAACCAGTTCTCGACTGTTGTTGGAAAAGACCTATGGTAGCAAATATTGTTTCAAAATAATCAAAGCTTACTATGATAATTTTATTAAGGTCAACACATTGCATCCAATAGAAAAATAACAAATATATCAAAAATGATTTTTTCGTTCGTAAAATTATATTTATACAAATAATAACTTTCTATTTAATCTTTCATACATACAATAGCAAAAAGTTTTAATTAAGTTTTATCTAGCAAAAATACAGCTTGTAGTGCTCCCTAACATGTAGGGCATAATACGTTTGTGTTTTTCTCATCCCAAAAAAGCTGCAATTCTAAATTTACAAAAAAACTTTCTGTCTTAAACATTTCTGATTGAAAATTTGAACTTTGACATTCTTTATTTAACATCAATTTTGAAGGTAAATTTGACTGCATTTGATCGCATTATTTTATTATTAGGAATCTACTTTTACTCCCGAGTCCTATTAATTTCGGGACACTCTGTAGAACTTCAGCTTTTTTTCAGTGGCAAATGATCAGTGAATTATACTACAGAACGTCATGATACCTTGCTATGCAAATAAGAATCCGTCTGTTCCGTTCTTCAAAAACATATGTACAATCTATTGCAGTAATAATGGCACTCCCTCAAGCAATAAGTTGAAATTTTATTAGATCTCTATTGGTGGATGAAAACAATTAAGAACTAATGTTGATAGTAGATTTCATTACAAATGTGTCAACGGTTCAAAACAAATTGCCAAATTCGTTTTAAGGAGTGTCATTATTATTGCAATAGATTGTAATAATATAATCTCTACCCCTCATTCTAGTCACAGGGATTAGCCCAGAAGTCGAAGACTTGTGCAGGAACGACTTACGTTGGTAGGCCCTAACCACTATTCAGTGCAGGAATGAGAGAAACCTAGAAAACCTCATTAATTAGGGGGGTAGTCAAATATCAACCGGTATCAATCTCTCACATTGACCCAAGCTAACATTATTCATTCCACCCTACCATACCCGCAGAGAGGGTGCCAATCCTCTCCACGGCAGCTGGGCGCAAACCAACTCCGATCTAGTCACCTTGATTCAAGTACTGACACCCGACCACTGACCGACCAGATTGTACCTGTATAAGTATTAAAATAATGAAGCCACTTCTTCGATTCAGCATTACTATTAGTTGCACGCCTCTTTTTAATATTTGCACCGTTTATTTTTACTTGTAGAAGTATTAATCAATTTATTATATACAAACATTCTCGACTTAAAAAGTGGTATAAAAAAAATATAATTTTATTTATATGAAAAAATTAAGAGAATAATATTTTTCTACCAACATTTTCTTTGATACATAAAATAAGAAAAAAGTTCTGATTAATTTTTATCTACCAACAGTATATTTTGTAGTGCTCTCTAACATGTAGGGCATAGTTAGATACAGTACAGTTTCTCGTCAAAAAAGCTGTGATTCTAAATTTACAAATTCATTGGGAACTTTCTAAGTTTTAACATTTTCAATTCAAAATTTTAACTTTCGACATCCTGTATCTTATTCAGTACAAACTTTTGAACTAAGGTAAATTTGACTGTATCACAGTCATGATCTCAGTAATCAGTAATTTTTGGACACTGTACAATTTTAGGTTTTTCTTAATGACAAATGACTGTCATATTTTATTATAGAAAGTCACATATGACACCTTATTATGCAAATAAGGATCCGTCTATTCTGTTCTTCAAAAACATGTACAATATATTGCAGTAATAATGGCACTCCCTCAAACTCTATGTTGAAGTTTCAATAGATCTCTATTGGTGGGTGAAAACAAAAAAGAACTAATGTTGAAAGTGGATTTCATAATGTGTCAACAATTCAAAATAAATAGACAAATTAGTTTTAAAGAATGCCGTTATTATTAGCAATAGATTCTTCGATTCAGCGTTACTATTAGTTGCATGTCTCTTTTTAATATTTGCACCGTTAATTTTTACTTGTAGAAGTATCAATCAATTTGCAATACAAACATTCTTGAAGTTGTCTCACTACAAAAGTGTTATAAAAAAATTAATTTTTATTAAACACGATATATTTTGTTATAAAAAATACCTACATAATATTTAGTATACAATATATTCATAACTCTTAGGCACAAATCAATAACATCAATGTATCAGTGGAACAACAAAGGAAAAAATCAGAATGTTCTCGATAAACCTAAACACTGAATTGGTACCAACTAAAAAATAAAATAAGTCATATGAATGGATTACTAGTATAATATTCGTCAGAACGGATGGGCGCTGATTGTATGAGCCCTCAGATCTTTAGGTAAGTCGAAACCCATGCTGCAAATGGAGCAAGAGAACAACGGCTTGGTAGTAACATTTACCGCAGTCTTCTGCTTCTCGTGGACCTTCAAATGGATGGTCAGGGAATTCTGTTTATCGAAGACGCGGTCACACTGCGTACACTTGAATTCGTTCTGGACAAACTCCTTATGGAATTGCCGTATGTGCCCGTTGAGGGTGTCAGCCCTGCTGAACGCTGCATTGCAATACTTGCAGGGGAATCCTTTATTGAACTTTGATTGTGCACCAAGAGATTTCATATCGGCAGCATCACCGGGCTCTTGCTGCATGAGCAACTCGTGCTGTTTCTGTCGCTCCAAGAAATCGTGCAGCCGTTTGTGGGTTTCGTATTCGTCCTGAGTGTTAAAGTCCTTATTACAAGTGTTACATCGAGGAATGAGCATGATGGCACTCACGCTGCGATGCTTTTCTAAAATGTGTACCTGAAGAGCTGTATCGTTTGGAAATTCTGCGAGACAAGTCACGCATTGATATTCCGGAGGATCGATGGGTTCTTGTTTCACAAGAGTGTTTGCTAGTTTGGTGGTTATTTTGTTCTGTTTTAATATTTTCGCCGGCTTACCTTCGCCGCCAGTATGTGGGCTACGCTTATGCCAGCCCATATGAGTGGACAGTGCTGAGGCGGTTTGGAAATTCTTCTTACATACATTGCAAGAGAACTGCTTTGGTTTGTCCTTAGTAACCTTAGGTTTGGCCGTCTCGTCGTGTTCCACATGCATGTGCTTGGTTAGCTGAGCGACCGAATCGAAAGCAATCTTACAGTACTTGCAGTAAACCTGAGTTTTCTGAACGTTTGGCTTAGTTTCTTGAGCATGTTTCTCCTTGTGTTTCTTCAGCGCCATTTTAGTAGTGAAAGTCATCACGCAAACATCACAGGTGAATATAAATGGTACTTTACCTTCCACTCCATCGGTTATATTCGGCGCCTGGGACTGTTCTTCGGCAGAGTGCTCTTCTTTGTGCTTTTGCATCGCCTCGGTGGAAGTGAACGACTGATGGCACACCTCACACCAGACTTTCTTAGCAACTTTTTTGGTGGTAGGACTTATACCATGTGATTTCATGTGATTCTTCAAGTTGTACTTTGAGGAAAACACTTTGAAGCAACGTTTACACGTGTGATAAGATTCTTCTTCTTCGTCATTTTTCCCTTTTGCAACAGGTGCTTTAGTGGATGTGACTTCCGCATGCTCAGCGTTAATTCTTTCCTTCTCGTGGATTTGCTTGTGACGGTAGTATGCGGCACCCGTAGCACATATTTTATCGCATAGAGGGCACTGTTTCGGCCATTCATCTGTGAAAGGTGTTTTCTTCTCTGGGTGTTTCTTTTTATTATGATCCCAAATTCCACCGTAACTGGAATATACCTTGTTACAAGGTTTACATGAATATTTGCTCTCTTTTAAATCTGTTTCTGGTTCTTCTGAGTTTTCTAATACAGGTAATCCGTTCTCGTGTGTTAATTTATGTTGCTTTAGCTCTTCCTTGGTGGGGAACATAACATCGCATATTTCGCACATAAGCATGATTTCTCCCTCGGATCCAGGACTCAGCATCGAAGTCTTATATGACTGAGTTTTGGAGTCTCTGTACACTTTAAGGTTCAAATGTACGCTCCTGTGTTGATCCAGCTCCGTTTGGAACTGGAATATCTTGCCGCATTCCCCACACGTTTTTGGAACATGTTTTTCTTCCAAGTGGTGTTGCCATTCTACCGTGCTATACACTCCGCCACATTCTGGACATGAATATAGAGAGTCGTTACTCGTTCCAGTCGACGTCTTCAAGGGAGACACATCGAGATGTGTCCTGTAGTGCCGCATCATGTTATTGTGTGACGAGTACTCTTTACTGCAAATAGGGCATACTTTAGAACCCGCTAGAACTTCCGAGTAAACTTTTTTCTTTGGGACTCCATCATCTTCGTCGGGTTCTAAGATAGGTGCTTTGACGGACATTCTCCTTTCCCTCTTACCAGTTACAATAACGTTTTCTTCAGAAACCTCTTGTCTCTGTGTTAAAGATTTTCGCATCTTGTAATTATCGTCTTGCAGCAAGATGAAGCCCTCGGAACTGTCGTGGATTGCAATGGAATGTTTTTGAAAGTCGTCCAAAGTTCTAGTGGTAATGAAGCAAATGTCACAGTAATATTGGACTAGGCAGCTCACGTAAACGTGGTCTTTGTAGTCTTCTAGATTGTCAAAAGTTCTGCCACAGTTGCAGTGCTTTGGCGGTTCGAAATCAGAGTGGTCTTCATCGACATGTTTACAGAAATCATCGTGAAAACTGTACATAAACTTACAAGACGTACATTTAAAATTCTGATACAGCCTAGTCTTCACCTCACTGCGCTTTTTCAAGTTACTCAACTTGACGATTGTTTCTAGTTGAGACTTTGGACATCTTACACTGTGTTTAGTGAAAGTTGATCTGTCGGTAAACGTTATCATACAATTGTAACAAGTGAAAACTGGAAACCATATTCTCAATGCTCTAAGATGTGAAAGTAAACCTTTGAGGTTAGGGTGCCCTACGTTGTGACAGGCACACTCTAGGGTGCGATGCATATTTACCATCGCTTTACATTTCTCGATGTAACTCAATTCTATTTTAGAAAGGGGCTCACAAGAAATGGGGGTCGCGTTTTTTTGGAGCAGTTTTAAGCCAGCAGCAAACTGAATTTTTTGTTGTTCCGGTGTTGGTGCTTCTGGATTTTGATGTCCGTTTCTTTCTCCTTGAGAGTTACTGTCTTCAAGAGGATCTGGAAAAAATATATTAAATAATTGAAAACTTGCAAAGCCATAGAAGACCATGTCTACATTTTTTTTTAAATTCAGATTATAATCTCTGAGTTCAAACTTTGTCTTCATTCAGACTTTAAACTCTAAATTCAGACTTTATCTCTGAAGTTATGATTTTATGCTCAATCAAGGTTATATACGCAGAAGCGAAATTTCAGGAAACAACACTTTCTGTCATAACCAACAGAAGGACATGAGTACACAACACAACACGTACATTTAGTAGTTACTGGTTACTCAATGTTGGGCCTGAATGCCACCACAAGCAAAACACAATACTATTGAAAGTCCCGTAGCAAAGAGCCACGGTTAGTTGTCAGTGGTGCCACCAGACATATACCGATTTCATTTATCTCTCATTCGTACATCTCACATACTCAAGTGAATTAAGAGTTTTTAAGTCTAAATTAAAAGTCAAAGTTTGACTTCAAAGCCTAGAGTTTGAATTCAGAGTTTAAAGTCTGCATTCACAGTTTAAAGTATGAATTCAGGGGTTAAAGTCTGAACTCAAAGATTATAGTCTGATTTAAAGCTTGAATTCCGAGTTTAAAATCTGAATTCAGAGTTTAAGATCTCAATTCAGTTGTCTCAATTAAAAAAAAAATTGACATGGCCCTTCTACGGCTTCAAAAAAACTTTCAAAACAGGAAATATAAAAGTAATGATGATGATGAGGAAACTACAAAATTACTTTAAAAAACATAATCCGTCTTTATTATGAGCCAGACCAAAATAAGTGATTATACAACCATAAAAGCGAATATTTGTATAACTGGTTGCATAACACATTTCCCAATATTTTAAATTAACTTTCCCT
The DNA here is from genome assembly GCA_025584915.1 of Monochamus saltuarius. Taxonomy (NCBI): domain Eukaryota; kingdom Metazoa; phylum Arthropoda; class Insecta; order Coleoptera; family Cerambycidae; genus Monochamus; species Monochamus saltuarius. The sequence goes on along the minus strand of CM046725.1, from coordinate 9,771,340 downwards.
AAGTGTTAAAATTAAATTTTCAAAACAACAAAAAATATATACAATTCTAAATTAATTAACTTTTTGCCGAACTGGTACAATATCCAATTAATTAAATCACGTAAACATACCGTCGAGGTTTACTGTTATCGGAACCTCATTCATTTGACTCCTCCTTCGACTAAGTTCACCAGACCTACGTTGGTGAAAGCCGTGGATTTGTTTTTCATGCTTCCTTCTATTCCCGGAGCTACTAAATAGTTTGTTGCAAGCACTGCATTGTCTATTACTTAAAGTACCTGTACCAAACCAAAAAAAAAAGAAAGGAAAAATGAACACCATGCAAAAAACTTTTAAATATTCTACAAATTTAAATCAAATATAACCCCACTCTGCAAAATTTGTCAAAAAACAAAAAACTGAAATGTATCTAAAATAACATGACTCTCTGTGAATGGTGACAATATTTCTTACTAAGAACACTACCTTCTTGCGAGTTTTCAGAATCAGTGCCAGGTGGAGGGTGAGGAGTGAGAGGGGGCGGTAACTCGTTATACTCCTCCTCCATGGGTTCATCCGGTGGATCTATGGGCTCATTTTTAACCAAAACCTCCACGATATCATTTTCTGGACGATCACAACTGTTGTCATCTCCATCATTCATCGGTTCTTCTTTAATTTGAAGGCTCTAGAGAAAACGAAGGACATGTATATATTTTTTAACTGCATACACTTCACTTACTATGTCTGCTAACCCATTAGTGGAACATGTTCTTATCCATTGTTCCAACTTGCTTTGGTTACTCTTACATTCTATTTTGTATTCGTGCCAATTATTAACTTTCTTTATGCACTGTTCGCAAACCATTGTAGTTATTTTGTCAGAGCTTGTTATCTGAAACAGAAAGAGAATTTATATACAAAACTGAATGATTTTTAATTAATTAAGTGCATGCAAATTTCATATTATAGGAATATTATTGTGGAATGATAATTGAAACATCAAATTGAATTAATTTTCTTTAATATCGTTTTGAATTGAAAATATGATGATTATCTCAAAGACTTAGACATTATCGATATTATTTATTTTACTGTTAATATTCCCTAAATCAAACATATATACGCCTGAGATACCTACAGGAAATATCAGATTTGAAGGTTTTAGAATTTTTTAGTTCTAAATCTGGGTTGTGTTGCTTAAGTTATTACCCTTTACATGGGAGAATGATTTTCGGAGTGTCAATATCTGTTGGCGGCATCAAATTTTAAACTTGCTTTAAAATTTGGTAGTAGTAAAAACGATACTTGTACTATTTATATTACAAGTATGGCAAGATAACTATTGATTAATTTGCTTTTTACTTAGCTTTAATCAACATATTTATCATTCATTTGAATGAAACTCGTAGTGCGCAAGTTCAGAATGTTCCGCGATAACGCCGTCGTACGGCAAAATTATAAACTACATCTAGAGAGTCATTAGTACGGGTATTTTTTTTATAAAAATTAATTTTGTGTGTTTAGTTCTTTTTTATAAAACACTGATTAATATTTTACAGTTTCTGACTAAAAATTAATAGCATTAAAAATATTATCATATTTCTCTACACTTCTGGATGTAGAAGTTGCATTGAAGTAACCACATTCCTAAAAGCTATGTCTTGCACTTATTTTGTTACAAAAAGCCAAATTAAATTTCAGTCTTAGGAAACAGTAACTGTAAATAAATAGTCATCGGGATAACAATACTACGAACCTAACCAATGAATACGAAAATTTAACAAATAACACTAAAAAACCAACAAAAATATTCAAAATTGTTAAATACATAACAGCCCAAGATCCGACCGCGTGATTACTACGTTCGTCTGTTTTTTAACTGAAACGCAGTTTTAATAAATAATTAATAGAGGAATATGTTTCTGCCGGGTTGCCTATCAAAATATGGCTGCAAGCACAAAACATATAAAAGGCCGCAAGTATTCTCCAACCTTGACAGCAACTATCTGAAAAGGCGTGCGAAATTTTATTTGAATCACGAGAATTTAACCGATGTCTAGATAGATCTGCAGAATCCACTGTAAGCACTAATTTTGCGTTCCAAAAACAAGTTTACAGCTGCTGTACAAAATAAATGTCAATATACTAATCTTTATGCATAATATTGGTTTGTTATATTCGGCTGAAATAGCTATTTTACAAAAGGTAGCGTGGATGCAGCAGCAGTGCAGTGGTGGGGGATTACTGAATTTAAATAGAAATTGACAAGTGATAAATGGAATTTGATTGACTGCTTCTTTTTTTTAGTTAATAAATTAACATTTTTGATATTTGAGAAAAATAAGGTTTTGCGAATAATTGATGTATTGGAAAACTGTCAATACGAACAATTCTCATCTTGGGAACTAGAAGTGTTAAACAGATTGATAATATATATGATAATATATTGATAAATGCTTTATTTTACACTATTCATATTCATAATGGCATCTGAAACTAAATTAAACTTGCTGAATGTGTGAATAGTTATTACTCAATGATTAAACGTAACTCAAATTTCCCCCTTATTCCCTGATATTGCTGAGAATGCTGAGGCACTTGTTCCGTTTTCAACTTCAATGCTCAATGTTAATTATGGAACAATTTGATATCAAGAATTACAGCACAGCAAAGATAGCTGTTTCAGCCTATTTCGGAACATATAGTCAGTGTTTGTAATATTATAATATTAATCTTGTTTTGTTTATCCTTTTTCATAGACTGATTATTATTTTATAAAATAACAGTATTATATATTTCAATCACTAAATATACCAATAACAATCAACTGGACAGTTTAGTCTGCAGCCAGCGACCACGAGCAGCATCTGATTGGAGCAACCCGCAAAAATTAATTTCAATCGCCAATTAACAGGACAATACTTGGATTCGAGGATGACTAATCAACTAACAATATCTATACTCTTACTGAAACTTCAAAGCATCATTTTTGTGGCTGTTAACCACAGTCATAAAACCACAAGTAGGAGAGGATAGTCATTGATTATTTTACATGTTTGTCATACTGTTCGATCCTAGACAAGTTTAGCAAGTTGATTCCTATAATTATTTCCTCTATATGAATTTTATGATTTTCAGAACTGATGATAATAGCAGTGGGTAAATGCGTAAGCCGCATTCGGGTTCATGTGAAAATGAACGCGAACGAGAACAATGCCGATCAGGCTCTAAATAACCTTTTGCCGTTTTCAAGTGACTTTCATGCTCCTGATGGTATCTTTGTCTTCTTTTATTCTTTAAAATAAAAAGGATAGTTAAGCTATCTGAGAACATGGACGAGCAGTCATCCGAAAACGGCATTAGAATGAAAACCTCTTCTGTTTGTTCAATAAAACGACTTTTTACTAACAATTCACTTTGAACAGTAAGTTGAAAAATGGAAAAACTAAAACTAAATTTTAATTCTGTCATATGCTGTAAGAGACGCTGTTGTGCTGATGTTATCTCTTTATTAAATGTAATGAATTAGGTATATATTATTTTAATACAATTCAAATTTTTGTTAAAACTGTTTTTTTTTAATTAATTTTAAGTTGTATTTCACCATTAGTTATTAAACTAGATTTTAAAGTTTATAGGTAGAGGTACGGTAATCAGTATTTTTTTAAAAGGTTTACAGCACGAATCAAGACAAAATTACTACTGTTAAGTTTCTAAAAATTCTTTAAACCAGCAACAAGTTGCGCTGTCACGTGAAGTGTCTATCTTACAAGTAGATAGGAAGATCGTTGCTTACAAATATAGATGGACAGGTTTAAAGCCTTGTCCTCATGAATGCGAAATTCGCACAAATGTCAGTTTTTGATTTAAATTATCAATGGCGGGAAAGTCTCAAATTAGCAAATTTTGCAAAATAGTAGAACAGTTCAAATATTATCACAATCATTATTTTGTGTTAGTAAGTTTGTTTTCAGCCTCTGACCGCGAATTTTGCGTCCTATAGGACAAGACTGAATGCATAGAATATAATTCATTCTATTCTGTTATTGTATAAATGAGAAATTGAATAAGAATTTTTCAGAGTAAATACGCAATTTGTTTAATTGTAAAACTTGAGTAGGTATAACTAAAATAATGTAATAGGGCCGTTTTGGTGAAGCAACTAGAGATGGCATGTTAAAAACGGTTAGGACAGTTAACAAATGCCAATCCCTATATTTTCGAAAGAAATAAATAGTAAAATGTTGCGTAATTAAACTTACCCAAGGCTTATTACTTTTTTTAGTTCCAGTAGCAAACTGCTTCAGAGAAATTCAAAAACTATTAAGCTGAGCATGCAACTTGATAGCTATTTAGAATTTTTCAAAAACCAAAACAAGTTTTTGGTTCAATGGTTTCAATTGGCGTTCGCGGAACACTGATGTTCCGTAAAGCTCTTCCAGGCATTCCGTGAAATAATATATGAAAAGTAATCCCAATATTTTAGTAGAATAATCTGACATAATCTGACAACACCTTCTTAGATAGTTGTTTTCCTATTTTTTATTTGCATTAGTTAGAATGAACTTGTTACTTGTTTAATCTTGAATATTAGAGGTAGTATATTTTGATAGAGACCAAAATATGTCTTCCTTATATGCTTGAAAAAAACACATACTTTAATATATGTTGAGTAAAATGGTGTTCTATTATTACCACCAACAGCACAAAAAGATTGAGAACGAATTTTCAATTAAAGCGTTATTTTTTACAGCAACTTTCCCTCTATATTAGCAGTATTAAGTACAATTCTGATTTTATTGTATAAATCAATTATCCACTTTGTTTTCGGAATTTTGTTCGATTTAGTAATTTGTAAAATAATAGAGAATAATACATCCACCAACCAATAGTTTGTTTCTCATGAAAAACTCCTTTTTTACAACTTCAATATAATTGGACATTTACGCATGATTATATATACTATTCATTCAGTCAGTCACAAAACTGTTATTTCTCTCCATATCTTCATTTATACGTACGTTTTGTAGGGTGTTTAAAAAAAGAAAATGTGTCACAAACTTGGAGAAGGAATAGTATGGTTTAAAATTTATTTCGAAAATCCACAATAACTCGGAATCGGCGGCATCCTTGATCTATATAGGTACTCCTTGCTGCAGCTTCTTGAGGACTTTAACAAACGTAGTCTACACTAAAGTTTTTAAATATCCCTATAGAATGAAATCAAGTGGGTTTAAATCGTGCGATCTTGCAAGTCATGATACAGATCCGTCCCTTTCTACCCATTTTCGTTCAAAAATTCCACGCATTTAGCTCAGATAGCAACCGTTTATCTAACAAAATGTCGTCTCAAGATCTCTCAGTGTGTCCTGCTTCTGACATTTCCATTAGCACAACTATACATGAAATACTTGGGTGATTCAATGTTAGAACAAATAGACATAGCGAAATTTCTCTGTCGAAAAATATACGAGTGCTACAAAAGAATAATTTCTTTTGACTGTAGTATGATCTATAATTTGTTCTAAAGAAACTATACTTGCTATTGCTACACTATACTATACTTGCCCTAAATTGACTGAATCCAGAAACCACATGGCTCTTACAAAATCAGAAAATCTTTTTCCATTATCAGTCATCGGGTCGGCGGAATTTTCTGTAAACCACCCAATAAAACTTAAATAATAACTAATTCTAATAATTATATAGCTATTAGAATATTTGCGCACATTTATATTTTCAAAATTTCTCTTTCGAAATTTTCCTGAACAACTCATGAAAATTTTTTTATACATATGTATAGGCAGTAAAAACATAAAATATTCCAGATTAATCTTTCCTTAATTAATAGATATCTCAAATTTAAAGAGATATTCATTTTGTTTTGAGCATTCACGAAAACCGCTTATTCTAGAGGTACTTAATCCAAGACCAAATTCAAACCTCCTCCCACTAATTTACTAAAGTATAATAGAATGATGTTTCAGAGAGCAATAATATTTAGTCGAATAACTTAACCTTGATTCTAGTCTAGATTTTCATCCTTCATTTTATGACACTTGAAAAAGAAAATTTTCAACTAGGTATTAGGTATGTGAAGAATCCTGATATCTGAAAATGGGATATATCAAACAAAAGAAAATATCAAATTTGTTGTCAATAAAAGGAAAACTCATTGGCCTTATGGATCGTACTTGTTAATAAGAAAAAGAAATTTTAAAAAATATTTCAAGAATTTTGATTCACATTCACAATAAATTTATCTCAATTGACATGGTATTACTAATGCATTACGTCATTTAGGTTTTCATCTCTATTGCGATTCCACGCCTATATAGCTATGTTTATTGAAAGGAACAAGTAACGATTCTCTAGATGCATTTCACTCACATGGGTATAAGTATATAAAAACAGTCGCAATAACTGTTTCAAAAATGGCTGAACACTATAATGGCAAAACTATCGATTAATAATTAATCATACAACATTTTCGTCATTTCCAATCAATAGTAGGTACCTGAACATTCACTTCATTAATATATGAACTATTGCAACCAAATCTGGCGGTTGTTTCAAATTGACCGCGGACTTAATTCATGTTTATAAGGTACTATAAATACCTAAGCGTTTGTAACAAGTTCAATTGAGGATTAAAAGATCGAATACACAGAATTGTCACTGTTGGAATGTATATAACTTTCAATAATAACTGTAAATGTGAACAGACGAGTACATCTAGATTCCGTAAAGATATTATCAATAAATGACGTCAAAAACAATTCAATTGTATGTTCACTTATCAGTTTCTTAACTGTATCGACCGGTGTTATTACGTTAACAAAACAGAATTTGACTCATGAAGTAAATCCAATTTAGTTTTGCTGAAAATGGTCAAACTCATTAGACCATCACAATTTAAATGAAAGTGAGACACTCAGTACAACACAATTATAATTTTGCTAATATTTAATACCTATTGTACCTTGTATACCATCTCCAATTCGTTTATGGGAATACATAATAACTAATGGAAAAAGGCAACAATTTGCTTATTTCATTTGAATGAAAACAAAAACCTGAATACATGAAAGCTACAACATGGAAATTTGATCTAAGCAACGTGTTAGTTTTATTAAGTTCATTAAAAATTGTAAATATCTTAAATCAGCAGATTTGTTTAGAATTAACGCAGTATTCAACTCTGTTGCCATAAGGTTGAAAGTCAAGGTTCTCATTCATAATAGGTGCATACCTAGTTCATATACAAGCTTTCAGTTTTTAATAATGGAATAAACAAGCATTTTAAAGATATGAAATACGCGCGAAGGTGGAAACCTTCATCGATTGCCAATTCACAGCTTAAAAAAGAAATACTTATCTACTACCCATCAGTTTAATATGTCTGAGCTGGAAAAGAATCATTTTTCAGAATCAGTTTTGCGAGTAATCAAAATCGACTCGTCCAAAATTAAAGCGAATAAAACTTGATGAATATCAGAATGACGAAAGACAAAATCACAAAGAGAGTGTCTATACTCAAGTCGCTGAACAGCAGCCATTTTTGCCGTTCTCCTTTAACAAACACATTGCTGGCACAGTTGGTTCGAGCGACGATACGGTCGAGAATCAACGCGTTCCTTACGCGCACGCCGCCTTATTGCATCCCAGAGCTTGGTAGGATAATCTCCTCATCACTGATGCACTAATTCCACATATTATCACCCCAAACACCTACATCGAAGACACAACAAAGACAAATTCACTTACCTCCACAGATACGAACTGCAAAATCTTCTGCGGTAACGTCCTGTCCTCTACAGCTTCATCGAAAACGGATTTCAAAGTATCCATCTTCTCGCACAGACACAGTCTGCAACAAGATTGGAAATTACCAAGTCTGGGGTCTGCCATCGCGACAATTCCTTTTCAAATGATTCACTGGACACGGCACAACACCCGCGAAGGGTTTCCAAATGTTTTGCGCGGTCAAAAACGGTAGAACGCAACAACTAGGGCATGTTTAGCGACCGATAACGTCTGAAACACAACGCCATGACATGATGTCTGTGTGACGACGCGCCCCACTCGCTCAGGATGTTCGCCTGTGTCGTTGAGCTAGTGGCAGAAATGGTGGGAAGGAACGGAGCCGGGCCTTGCCTTCGCTCTTGTGGCTTATGGCAAGTACCAAGGGTCGGTTGGCTAGGGGTAGGTACCTGGTGATAACGAGAGGGTCAGATGGGTCAGGACTGTTTCTTGGTATTCGACTTTCCGTGCTTTTACTTATAATTCTTAATCGATTGGTTGCTGTACGCATCATCAGCTTCATCTTTCAAAGATCGCGTAGAATGACTCTTTGTAATGAATAATTTGTTTCTTAAATCAATATTGACTTGGAATTAGTTCTCCGATGCGTTAAAAGTGATTAGAAAGACAAAGAAACTGCGGTATCACGTAATTCAACTCGTCTTGAAAATATTCATCTTTATTTTATCTGCTTATTATAATCTGGAAGTTGTAAATAAATAAAAATTAGGTACCTATATACCTAATTTAGATAATGACTTCTATTGTTATCTCTCAAACATTTGAAAATCGAAAATGGAAAACATGTAAATCATGAGAAATATTATTTTTTTCAATAAATGCGCAAATATTAAGCAACATATGTTCGTATCCAGACGGAATTAAATAGCATAGATCTTATTTATGCATGTGATTCAATTTTATTAAATTTGAAACAGAATTTGTGCACAATACATGAACAAAATATGGCATTCATTGAATAAAATCAAGGTTTAACAAGCCATTGGCGTAAATATGATGGTTACCATAGATTTATTAATAAAAGTCTCTGATGGTTACACTTTTTTATTTTCTTTCTCTTCTCTTTTCTTTCTTCTTTTTCAAATTATAGCATACTACTGGATTTTTTAAGGAGTTTGGAAACTCATATTTTATTTTCCATGAAAATGTATTGGCTATTTTCTATACCCATATAGCTTTTAATGATTTGGCATCTACAGAGATTATCGATTTGTAAAGATGATAGTAAATTATATGTAGATAGATAACAAAGAATGTTACAGAAGAACGTGTTAACCGATCATTTTTCTAGCCCAAATTTAATATTTTCCGAAATTTACATTCATATACCCTTGCGACTGAAGGTGCGACTGGTTTTCGAATTATACCCAGGGAGTTAAAAGTTTTCAAAGACAACAGTAGATTCATCTGAATACGTCAACTCATTTGTTGATCCTACCTAAGTACCTACATAACATCAAAGTACCTATGATACAAAAATTAATACTCAATATAAAAACGCTAATTATTGAGATTTGTGAATTAACTTATAAGTAGTTTTATCTATGTATTATGCCCATGAACATTTTTTCTGTACATCTTGGAATACTGCTAGCAACAGTGTTGTAAGAGATTTGACACTTTTCCAGAAAGCTACAAAAAACTGCAGCGCTTACCTACTCGAAGTTAAAATCAATTCTTATAATAGCAATACGAATGATAACAGTCTACACGAAAGAATCAAAGGTATTTACTATTTAAATTTAAATATACATTATAATTTAAATCAGCCCAAGTCGTCACATTATCCTAAGACAGGGTGCAAGGTAATGATTAGAAATTGGTAGATGTCTTTATTAGTAATTTTTAATACTACCCTACGGAGTAACAGGGTGTACTATTTCTTGGAAAGTTAAAGAAAAAATGAATGAAAGTAGATCAGTAGAAAACAAAACAAGCAACAAACATTATGTGTAAAGCCTAGTCTACACATAATGTTTGGTCACACAAATTGTACGGTTAACTATTCAAAATTGCATTCAGTCTTTCATCCAGTCATTTTGAATTGTCATGGAGAAAGAATTATTAGTGAAGATAATTGCACTTGCCCAAAAATTGAAGAAGTTGCACCTTGTTCACAGTGGTCCAGGGAATGGTCCAACCTTACAAACGTCCTCAACCTCAACAGGCATGATTTTTTAAAGCAGGATTTTGCAGAGAGAACAATTTACGTGCCAAATTTCTTCCGAAACTAAAATACCTATTTTTGAACGTTGAAGGAATATGTAACTCTGTCGAGAGTATAATTTATGCCATATGTCGAGAATATATTTACTATTGACCAATCAAGGCAGTTAAGTTCCATTTTTGGCGACCCTGATGTGAGGTGTCTTCTAGATGGCCAAAAGAAGTAAGTAACTGAAGTGACAATAAACTGAACATACAAAAAATGTTTATTATTACTATTATTAGTTACACTATGATTAACTTGTAGCCAAAGTGCGCGTGCACATGCCAGAAGCGCAAAAAAGAAATGAATAAGTGTGCTTAGGAGCAATAAAAGTGCAACTTCTCTTATACTTTCAACAATTTAAAGTTATCTAAAGTTAAGATAGTTAAGCTAGGTACCTAAGTTAACTATGTACGCAGTCCTAATAGATACATTAGAATATATACACATAAATGTACCTTTTGTAGTCAGTATGTATAATCTTATAACACTTCATACACAGTCCATCAAGAAAGTACTAATTCTCCGCTATAATCCTACGGAATTTTTTCTCTAGATACGTCATTTTCTCTAATGAATTTTGATTATTCATTTTTCGAAAACCTCAGCTTGGTTAAGAACAGAGTGGCACTCTGACAGAGCCTATTTCTTTAGACAGGAAATATAGAACATTGGTTTTATAAGTTTTGCTATCAAATCTAATGGTATAGAGCATGTGATTGGGGAGCATTGACCTTATTTGGGGAGCAAATTTTGACAGTTAAGACTCATATCCACATGTACAATCGTTTTCAATATTAATGACACTTTCAATCGAATTTGGCTATTTATTTCGAACTGTTGACGTATTGATAATGAAATCTACTTTCAACATTCAACATTAGTACTTAGTTGTTCCATTTATCAATAGAGATCCAATGAAATTTCTACTCAGAACTGCCAGTTGTTTAAAAACTGATTGATGTTGTGTCATTATTTATTGTAAACGATAGTAGGTACTGACTTGCCTACCGTGCTTGTACACACAAAGCTTACCCATCCGTCTTTTGCGACTTTGTTAAACCTCAATTAGGGCAAGTAAAACGCCCAACTTGCCGTGTACAAATAACATTTTGTTTGACAAATCTGGCATGATCATGCAGGACTGTCGGCAAAACATTACGTGTAGACCGAGCTTAAGTGTAATTTATAAGTTTATGAGCGATTATGATTGCGCTTGCGCACTTGAAAACTTGTCTGTGTCCATCGTACACTGTAAAATAAACAATTCTTATGAAGAATTAATCAATAAAGTAAGTGACATTTTTATGTTTCGTTTCTGATTTTCATAATTATTTGCCTTTGAATTTATTATTCAAACCTCTGTCCTTGCCATGTTGCGGCACGTAAGCTTAGCTTAAAATTCGAGTTATTGACCTGTCGCTGTTTAGCTTCGAAAATGAGTGTATGCATACAGATACATGGAAGAAGTGAAAACATTTCTTCGATATAATTTCGGTAACTTCACTTATCATCTTAAATAATACGTGTTATCTAGGTTTCGTGATACATAACCTCAACAATGTCTAAAAGACATGCAGAGGAAAGCTCCAGCGGAGGTCAGCCTCCAATAAAAAAAATCCATTTCGAACCTCATTTGATCGGTCCCGTCTCCACCTTAGAAGAGATGGACATTAAGGTTTTACAATTCCAAAACAAGAAGTTGGCACAAGTAAGTTACTACGAAAATGTGTCCTGCGCTTGGCCGATTTAACTTTATATCTTGCAGAGAATCGAGCAAAGATGCAGAACGGAACAAGAGTTGAGACAGAGAATAGAACAGTTGGAAAAACGACAAACACAAGATGATGCTATGCTTAATGTCGTCAATCGTTACTGGAATCAGCTTAACGAAGATATTCGTATACTCTTACAAAGATTTGATGCCGAAACAGCTGATGAATCAGAAAATAAAAGTAAATAAATTGTTTCCAATAGAGCAGTTTTTTTTAAAATACTTTTTAGATGAAAATGAAGCGACAACATCATTTTTAATGCAGTTATCGACATGGGATAAGGACGAACTTAATGACAAATTAGCAAACAGGGTGCAAGTGTCAAGGAGGGCTGTTGCAAAAGTTATTCAGGCTTTCGATAGGTTAATGCAGAGAAATGAGAAAATTACGTTGGCCCTTAAGGGAGAACTAGAAGGCCGTAAGTTGAAAAGAGAATTTTTAAATAATTTTTTTATGTATGTACCTACATTTTACATTTTGTAGAAGACGCCCCATCAGTAGACGAAGTTATTCGTCAGACAAACATCCAACTGCAAGCGGAAAATCACAACCTACAAGCTCTACACACATCTTTGCATGAAAAATACCACACAAACAGCCTGAAAGTAGCAGAACTTCAAGACTCTGTTACCGCCAAAGAAACTGAAATCGCAGAATTGAAAAACCAAATCGACGACCTCCAGTATGAGCTTGAAAAAGTCCGCAACAGAAATGACAAATTAGAGACTCACCTGGCTGAAGCTGTAGAGAAATTGAAGGCGTACCATCAGCTTCACGGAGATCCCGATAATAAAGGCAAAGAGCAGAAACCGGCACCCCAGACAAACGTTTCGCAAGCTAAGCTCGAGGATCTTCTTAAGGAGGTGGAAGAATGGAAAGAATTGGCAAATAATAGACTCCAGGAGTTGGATAAGCTGCACCAAACCCACAGGGAGACTCTGAAGGAAGTCGAAAAGTTGAAAATGGATGTAAGTTAGAATTTTTCTAGTTTTTTTATTAATTTTTCTCAATTTATTTAACTTCACAGATACGTCAGCTGCCAGAAAGTGTTATTGTAGAAACAACGGAATATAAATGCCTCCAGTCGCAGTTCTCCGTTTTGTACAATGAATCGATGCAACTAAAAACGCAGCTTGACGAAGCCAGACAACAACTACAGACCAGCAAAAATGCCCATTTGCGAAACATAGAAATGATGGAGGCAAGTTTGATTTTACTATCTTGCAGCATTTTAACTGTAGGCTATTTTGTAGGGAGAGGAACTAATCGCTCAGAAAAAGCTAAGGCAAGAAGTGATGCAACTCGAAGACTTCCTCGCACAGCTTAGAAAGGAATACGAGATGTTAAGAATCGAGTTTGAGCAAAATCTAGCCGCCAATGAACAGACGGGCCCTATAAATCGAGAAATGAGACATCTTATTACTTCATTGCAAAATAACACCCAACAACTCAAAGGGGAAGTACACAGGTAAAAAAAAAATAGTTATTAATATTTGAGGAGGATATAATTCATGATTTTACAGATATAAAAGGAAATATAAAGAGGCCAATGCTGAACTACCGAAATTGAGGAAGGAAATCGAGGATCTACAGACAAAATTAAGTCAAGCTCAAGGCGCCAGCCAAGACTGTAAGGACAACATCAAAAAAGAAGAGATAAAGGAAGAAGACACCACAAACAGCGAGGGAGGGGCTCAGGTCAAGGAGGAACAAATGCTGAGTGCCGTCAAGAAAGAAGAAGAAGACGCAGAGGTTGATTATCTAAAATTTAATCGAAATTACCTTTAACTCATCTTTTTGTAGCAAACAGAAGACGCAGAAGGGAAAGACCAAGCCTCCGGATCTGGATCTTCTCCAACAGCAAAGAAAGAAGGCGTTGTCAAACAAGAAAAAAACGTAGTGAAGAAGGAAGCTACCATCAAAACAGAAAAGGAGCACCGAGAAGCCCAGAGAGCAAAGGAAGCCAAGATTGCTGAGAGCGAGATGGTACGGGATTTAAAAAATCAGTTAAAGTAAGTTTGCTACCTCGAGGTGCTAAACTAGGGCCATTACTTTTGGCACATCCATGACTTATTACAGCTAAAAATTTCGATGTGTTCTAGGAAAGCTTTAAATGAGCAAAAAGAAATGAAGTTGCTTTTGGACATGTACAAAGGCGTCAGCAAAGAACAGAGGGATAAGGTACAATTAATGGCTGCTGAAAAGAAGCTTCGGACTGACCTCGATGAACTAAGGCAGACAATAAAGAAGATGCAAGATAACAAACGGGACGATAAGAGGAAGCTAGCGGAAGATGAAGCTCTGAAGAAGATCAAACAGTTGGAAGAGCAGAAGTACGAGCTTCAGAAACAGGTGGCGAATCAAAAACCGAATGACGGGAATTGGGGAGGACATAATGTTCTGCACCAAATGAGGCCGTTTGTGGGTTCGCACGAGGAAGAAGCCTTGCTTAACGAGATGGAAGTAACCGGACAAGCGTTTGAAGATATGCAGGTAAATCTGAATAATGTATTGTTACAATTATTAGAGCGTAGAGAAGAGTTCGCAACTGTAGAATCAATCTCTAGGTAGCGGACAATGTTTCATTCGTAATTCACTGCACTTTTAATAGAGTGGAAGCACTTTAAATACAGGATATCCGGAATATGAGTGCCTTTATTTTGCTGTATAACAAATTGTACCAAACAAAACATATTTGACAACAATGTTTTTTCTCTGACCAATGGTAGCAGAATTATGACAGCAAACAAATCTTGAATATGTGACGTCGCTCACATGCCATTTCAGCATTGTCAGGTATTTGTGCATAATAATTATAAATAGGTACACCTAAACATAGATGCTTCCCGTGGATGGTTTTCTTAGAGCTCTTTTCACAACATAGAATAAAATGTGAAATAGAGTTGAAAATTATTTCTGTTGCTTGCGATAAATGTTTAGCATACAAAAGACTCGTAGCCAGAAAGTTTTACTTATATTATGATTAACGATCATGGTTACTATAAATTGTTCCATTTTTATTTATGTACACTCACAAGTATCAAAGTAACACTAGAGAAAACAAAGCGCACTAGCCACAATACTATGACTAATATTACTTTTAGGTTAACAGCAGCAGCTGACACATCGCAGTGTTGTTTAATGTTACAGTTTTAGTGATTCTCTGAAAAACTTCAATCTATTTTTCTTTATTATTCTGAACGTTGTTAAGTTATGTACTACTGTGTGTTCTGGAATATGTTATATTACTTATCTTATTCCCCATTTTATACAGTTGTATTTTACACGGAAAACTTCTTGGATTATGCTGAAGAAGGCCTAAAGACAGCCAAAACATCGACTTGCCAACAAATTGGTTTTCTTTCACTTTGACTCCTCCTCAGACTCATTGAGCAATAATTCATAAATGAATAACAAACATATTTTGACAAATGCTGCAAGTTATCAAAATACTATCCTACCACAAGATATTTGTTATATTGATTGTTCAAGGTAAATATATGATAATCGTAATTAGACTACAGTTCGGCATACAATGATTTTTAGGTAGCTACGTACATATATCGTTTTTGTACCTTAGTTAGTCAACCAGTCAAACTTAAAAGTAAAAACAATAGGTGGCAATACTCTTTTAAAATCCATGTCATCCTTATTTACACTATAGACAAGGGTCACTGGGATTTTGAAAGAGTATCGCCATCTATTATTTTTACTCCTAAGTTTGACTGGTTGACTAACTAAAGGTCAGTACTGATATATTTTCTGTTGTTTTGCCGTCGTTTATTATTTTTAACAGCATAAGATTGAAAGGTTTTATGAAATTTTCAGTGTTGTCAATTTTTTCCCCATTTATATTTTACGAACCCTAGCGATTACTTTAAAATGTTTCAGGAGCAAAATTCAAGACTGATTCAGCAGTTAAGAGAAAAGGATGATGCCAATTTCAAACTGATGTCGGAGAGGATCAAATCCAATCAGCTACACAAGTTGGCGAGAGAGGAAAAAGACGTATTAAAGGAGCAAGTGACTACCCTGACGACGCAAGTCGAATCCGCCAATCTCGTGGTTAGAAAACTGGAAGAGAAGGAGAGAATTCTGCAGAACACCCTTGCTACTGTGGAGAAGGAGTTGACGCTCAGGCAGCAAGCTATGGAAATGCACAAAAGAAAAGCCATTGAATCAGCACAGTCCGCGGCCGATCTTAAGCTCCATCTAGGTAAGTTTACTAAAACTGCAAATTTTTTGTTCGGCACAATTTTTTTTATATAGAGAAGTACCATTCTCAAATGAAGGAGGCACAGCAGGTCGTGGCAGAGAAAACGAGTTCCTTAGAGGCAGAAGCTTATAAGACGAAGCGACTTCAAGAAGAAATTGCCCAGCTGAAGCGCAAGGCCGAGAGGATGAAGAAAATGGAACTGGCTGGCACGACGTTGGACGAAGTTATGATGGAGGAAATCAGGGAATACAAAGAAACACTTACATGTCCTTCATGTAAGGTCAAGAGGAAGGATGCCGTGCTTTCAAAATGCTTTCACGTTTTCTGCTACGATTGTCTCAAGACTAGATACGAGACGAGGCAGAGGAAGTGCCCGAAATGCAACTGCGCCTTCGGGGCTAACGATTACCATCGTCTTTATCTATCCAATTAATTTATTTGTGGTATATGGTAGGAATAAGTTATTAATAGGCCAATTTTATTTTCTTACGTCTGATTTTATAGTATTTCTTATTGTTGCATTTTATATTTTTCTGTCTTATTCTTATTGTGTTAAATAAAGAATAAATATATTACAGGTTTTTTAATGCCTCCTCTCTTCTCTAAAAACTTAAATATAGGTTATGGTTAAAACAGTTTTGGTCCTTCGAAACGGATTTTTGCTATTTGCTAATTAGTGGCGTTTCTGAAGTAAATATGTTCCTCCAAAGAGGTAATTCTTTTCCAAAAAGGTTATAATTAAAACAGTTTTGGTCCTTCGAAACTGATTTTTGCTAATTAGTGGTGTTTCTGAAGCAAATTGTTCCTCCGAAGGTGTAGTTCTCTTATCGACTAGATTGATTTACGTTGTTTTATTTCAAAATGCCTCATTCAAATCAAGAATCAGCAGTTATTTTGGTATCAAGGCACGGGAAGTGTAAATATCATTTGTATGCAAAATCATTGCCTCCAAAGACAACAATGAAATCCCAATGACACTCCTGAGAAATATAATTTTTACAGCCAGTTAGAAGCATGTTTGTATAAATAATGCTGAGCATTTTTACAGAATTTTCTAATAATGATTTAAGGGTACCTACGGTCAGGTTTCAAAATAGTATTTCATGTTATAAATCCGTTCATCATCAACACAAAGATAAATACATGCAAGCCATATATTTAACATATAAAATTTAAGTGATTACACAGCTTCTGCTGCAGTGCCACATCAGAATGCTCAATTTCTATTGGTAGAAATGGATCCAGCTGTTAAATCTACAGCACTACCATGGGTGTGCACATGGGAAAATTTCGGGTATAGGTATCTTAATTTAATTGTAATTCATTTATTAGTGATTTTGTGCTTATGTTCTTAAGAATGGATAATTTAAGCTCTACAGTGTGTTCTCAAAATCATACACACCCTAATGTAACAAGCAAGGAATATCGATGATAAAAAATGTGTATGAAGGAATTAGGGTTCTATATCAAAATATGAATGTAAGTGATGCAGTTGAAACATGTAGTTCTAACAAGAGGGTATGTGAGTAGTATATATTGTGCGATAAAGAAGAATATATAGAACTGGAAACTCACAGAAGGAAGAAGTTGATAATACAAAATATATAAACAAACGATAAAAAAATTCAGGTTGCTGTGTCATAGAATGAAGCTTTGCCTAGACTAAAATATTTAGAATGGTGCTTTTGTGAATTATACGTAACATGAATTTTCATTTTATAAAATGATATCGAAAGAGTATGCTGATAGAAAAAGATGAAATAGTGAGTTTAGGACAAATATTAGAAGTTTGAAAAAAAGAATATATTTTATATAATATAGAAACACTGACGAAACATTGATAAATGAAGACTATACGATGACAAAAGTGTGACACTGTTTTGCCACACATGGAACCTGAAGTTGTCGTGGTCGTATGGATAATGCAATATAATAGCTTTGTTTGTAGTACACCAGAATCAGTTTCCAACCGTCACAAGCAATGCACTGCATCTAAAACAAAGCATTTTCAACCTTATGTGGGCATTATAAACACAATGTGCAATCTGATGGTTGGAAACTGTTTTCAACTCTTCTACAAACAGGTCTAAGAGCCGACGATAAGTGTTAACCCTTCTCAAGTGGTACGCCTATGGATATCTTGTCCCTTGCAACCTTTGCCTCATTTATTTGCTGTAAATGAATCATTCTCTATTATTGCTGTTTTAAGGACTAACCAAAAGTCCCTAAAAATATTTAAAAATAAGATTTTAACTAGCAAAAAACATTGAGATGCTAGTGTCTTTGATTTGACATATTTGGTCCTTCGACACGAATTTTTGCTGTTTGCTAATTAGTGCAGTCCTTGAAGTGTAGCAGTTTTTCCAAACTACTAGACTAGACTGTTGATTTACATTGCTTTTATTTCCAAATGCCTCATTCAAATCAAGAATCAGCAGTTAGTTATTTATATTAATGTTTGAGGCATGTGAATATGATTTATAGTTTGCATGTGAATCATTGCCTCCAAACACAAAAACAGAATCCCAGAACACTGCAAAACGCTGTTCAAATTAACGTGAAATAATTTTTTTTCAACGTCTCTTAGAAGCATGTTTTATTGTGAAACTAAGTTGCTTTAACATTTTTTTTACCACCAATATGAGATTTTAGACCACAGGTTGTGTAATAAAAATTGTTTATTTTCAACTCTTATTTCAAGAATATCTTGTATTCAAAGGACAGAAGGAAAAATAAAACACTTCTAACTAATAAATAAATGTATTTACAATAATGGCATTATAATACATTCTAAAAATATGTATTTCGTCAAAAAGCACCAATTGAAATAAAAACGATACAAAAGAAGCTTCATGATAAAAATTGATCGTGAATCGAAAGAAAAGCGTGGAATAATTACGTTTCACAATTACATCGGGTACAAACCTCACGAAAACTTGTAACGCTCACAACGGGGAATAATTCGTTTTTGGACGTTTAACAGGTAAAATGGCATTGATCAGCCTTCAAGATTTTCAGGAAGTTAAAGCCTACGTCTACAGTTAAAACACTATGTTACAAACTAAAAATATACAAAAATATTTACAGGAAAGGTGGAAACAATGGCAATATATAATTTCTTGTAGTCTATGCTAACACTAAGTTTCTCTCAATACAGGGCGAGAAAAATCTAACAAACGAAAATCTTAAAGTATTTTCTTTTTAGACTAGACCTAAAACTTTGCTGTACTTTTAAAGTGAGCTTGTTTTGTTTTTTTTTCAAAAAAGCAATACCTCTTCCAATTAAACTGTGAAGCAGATTCGATCAGAATACTGATATGTTTACTTCGTCTATAATAATACCTAATATCTATTTGCTAATAAATTTTACGCTTTATTAGAAAATAGAATGAATGTGTATTAAAAAACAAAATCAGTATCATGACGTGATGATATTAAAACCAAGAAATGACGTTTTAATATTTGAAACGTGACATTTTGGTCTCATAACCTTCAAATTTTTGGTCCTGCGAGCTGGATTTTCATTGGAAAGTATAAATGACATACTTTCTGATAACTAAATTTGAGAATATGGTTTGCTCCTTTGGAAAGATTAGACGACTTAGTTTTTTTATACGAAATTTTTGGCCGAATGATAAAAAATTCACAACCGTTTTTGACTTTTAATTATATTGAGTTTCAATTGAATTTCTATAAACTAAATAGTTAAATTTTTGATTTATGCACGATCTCCAATAGAAGTTTTTTATTTTTGATTATACGTATTTTATTATACATATTATATAATATATAGAATAATTAAACGTAACCTTTGTAAAGTATAATTTTGTGCAAAATTGGCATTTCTTCACGAATTAATAAAAATATTTTGAATTAAGTCACTTCTTGACATAAAAATCAGACCAAAATATGAAACACCCTGTAGAAAACTTATTTTACACTTTAAACCTATTATAAATCTTTCGTAATCACATTTTTCCTAATGAACTACATCGAATTTTGCAACGCTCACCCTGCAAAAATCCTAATTCGTAGAACTATATTTTCACAAATTGAAAGCCACTTTTGGGTTTCGTGAAATTTTAGGCAGTGGTGTTTATAGCTGGAGCTGTTATCTCCAGGCTGGCGACGGCCTGCATTAACGCGGCGTTTGTGTTGTAATCTGGGGGCGCCACTATCGGCATAGCAGACGCACTTTGGAAGCTGATTTCTTCCAAATCACGTTGAAGTTTTGCTAAAGGTGGGCACTGTTGTATCACCGTTTGAATCTCGTGGAAAACCTAAAAGTTTAGTGTATATTAAGGTTTTTATTAATTTTTAAATTCTGAACTTACTTCTAAAGCATCGTCAATAGCTTTATACTGTTTCTTCGATTCGTTCATAGCTTCTTTAAGACTTTCCGACAAAACTTGCCTACTAGTCACAAATTCTTGAGTTAATTCCTTCAAATGTCGTTCTTTCTCAGCTAATTTTTCTTTTAGAATGGGGATCTAAAATAAAAGAACCATAAGAACATGAAAAAGGAATTCCAGCACTATTTTTGCCTACCTCGTTTTGTGATACGATGAGCCTTCCCAAAATTTCAGGAGTCGGCATTTCTCCAGTTTTCTCCCATTTCTTCATCTCCTCTCCCACTTGTTCCTCTTTCTCTTTCATTTCTAATTCTGCTTTGGCTAAAGCAGTGGATAATTCACACACATCCTGATTCAGTTTCTACAAAAAGAAGATATTACAGTCCAAGCGCAGAAACTAAGAATTTTTGTGTAAATATAAATATTTGCAGTTGTCAAGAAAATTATACGCTTAACACACAAAATATACCCTCTATCTAACGTGTGGTAAACATTGACGATCTTACTGTGCCAGCAGACATTCTAAATGAAGCTAATGCCACTATGTTTTATATTTTGCCGGAGAAATCTAAAGCACAGTATCTAAATGAAATTGAAAGGTTCTGTCAGTGGATGCGATCAAAAAACGTACAGGTTGTGACGGAAGCGGTTATGATCGCATATTTTAATGGATTGGTACACCCCTTTCTTGTGGTCTACATACTCAATGAATGATGATGAACTGACATTGAAGATAATGAATCTGTATTGGTTGTTAATATTTTGAAAACTAAAAATTACAAGCCTCGTTCTTTTGTTGTGTCCGATGCTGAAGGAAAGGGGTTTTAATGGTTTAGAGACCTATTGAAAATATGCAGCTCTTCACATCTTGGTGAGGGAAGACTCCTTTTGCATTATCGTTCGGGTACAGTGCAACCAGTAGGTTTAAACACAATGTCCAAGATACCCAGATTAGGCTGATGACAGACTATTAAGCTGAAAGATGCCCATTTATATACCAGACGTTGCTTTCGGCGAATATCAGCCACATTTTTGGCTAATGCTTCTGCAGATATTTTGACACTTAAATGACATGAAGGTTTGTGCTTGTCATTTTAGCAGAAAACAGGACTGATACAAGGAGACCCACTCTCAACGTTTATTTTTAATTTAGTACTAGAAAAGGTGATAAGGTCGATTGAACAGAGTTTAAAAGTCACCAAATAGTAAGTTACGCAGATGATGTGGCCATAATTGCAAGAGATAGTACCGAATTAGAAAAAGTAATGAGAAAACTTGTGGAGAAAGCACGTAAAGTGGGATTGCAGATAAATCAAGAGATAAGTAAGCTTTTGAGAATAGGAGAACAAAAAATAGAAATAAATTTCAAATTGAGAACGCACCATGAGGTGATGGAGTTTGAAGAAGTTCGGGAATATAACCGCTTTATATATATATATATAGATATAGTGCATGGCATTTGGATTTTACACAGGAGGTTTAGGTTCAATTGCTGACACCGGAGAATTTTAGTTTTTAGTTCATTCTTCATTCTTTGAAACCAGTGAATAATCAAATCATAATAATAGTGTGAATAATTAAATTAAGCAAAAGTATTGTAAAATGTACATGCAACTGAAATTAAAATGTTTCTCATACCTCTACTTCTTCCCGTTGTTTGTTCAATTCCGTTTTGATATTATCCATCTCCGCATTCTTCTTACTCAACTGTGCCATCAATTCTTTCACTTCAGTTTTCAATCGAGCACCAAGTACCTCCCACTCCTTTAACTGTTTAAGAACCACTTTATACGTATCTTTTTGCTTATCCACTTGTTCAGCTAAGCCATCCCTTTGCTCTTGTAACTCGTTCATACAATCATCGTTCTCCAACTGTATGATTCTAATGACTTTCAAAAGTCTCGTAACGAGGTTATCCACATCGATAACCTGATCGACTAGAGAAATAGACGGGAAGAGATCGCTGAGAGAAGCTATATCGCTGGTGAACGAATTATTCAGAGAGCCGCCAAAGCTTAATGTTGCTTGTTCTGACATCTGACGGTTTAGGATGGCTTGCGACAGGTCTTTAAGGCTTTCGCTGTGGGTAAGTCGGGAACTCATCATGCTCCCATGGCCAGAGGAGATCATGTTATGAGAGTGGCCATCGGGTATCACTACATCTTCTAAGACATGTTCCATCATGAGGCACGGTTCGGTTTCAGAGTCCAGCATTTCATTCGAACTAGAAAAAATTAAAATGTGACCTGGTTTTCAGTTAGCGGATAAATAAAATACCTGGATCGATCTGTGCACAGGTTGTCCTTGCTGATGTCCCTAACGGCAAAAGGGGACTGGGCAGCAGCGTTCTTTATGGCATTAATGACAGCAGAAACAAATGAAGAACCTTTCTGCGGCGATGGTGTTTTGTCTACAAACATCTTCCTAGATTTTTCAGGTGTCAATTCTGGACTGCTGCCACTGTTGTTATATGCTTCATTGTGGAAAATGACATCCTAAAATTTAATACTAAACTTTAATTTTATTCGTAACAATATTATTTTTTTTGTAACCGATTGCCAATAACAATTTAATTATTTGTTGAATTCAAGTACATTGCTTGTAACAATACACTTGGTAATATTTCCTGAGATTTGAATTTTCCAAATTTATATACAGGGTGATTCAGTCATGTCATTAATTTTATCCACATATTTTTGCGTTTTGTCAAGTTCCGATATAAAATTCACTAATCCGCAAAAAATACCAGGATTTTCGGAGTTTTTGAATTCATCATGTCCTCGCAGTGCAAATTTAGAGGCTTTGCAAAATTTTATATAGTAAATGATTTTGGATATAAGACCTATTTTTGTCACCTTTTTATTATGTTCTTAAAAACGGAATCCAGTTGATATTCTGAAATAATGCATATCGCATTTGATTATGAATATAAATCAGAATCAAATACCTTAATCCCGTTTCTCCACAGGTTTTCTCGTAATGATCAATACTGAATAACACACGCACATAGAAAACAAAAAAAGCATTTTTTCGTGAAGCAGCCACAAATCCAATTATTTCTTGAAATAAGTCTTTATTAAAATGTCTTTTATAAATGTTTCCACGGTTCTGTTCAGCTGACAACAACCACAGTATTTCAATATTAATTGTTTCTTGTGGGAAAATTTGTGGAATTTAGTTTAACTTTAACTTGAATTGAATTTTTATTTAAGTAAATAGTATATTTAATTATTATAAGCTACACTAGCTACACAAACAAGAAACAACATGAGATATTGTAACTGATGGGAGTAGAGAATTCGGGGCGCATAACTCGAGATCACATCTGTGATGACTCGACATGCAGTTCAACGGCGTGCTGTCTGTAGCAGAAAAAACAAACTGAAACAAGCTTCAACCTATTCCGCCGTTAACTGGCAACTTTTTAGCTGTGCTGATTACAGCCACTCCGTCCATGTCGGCACATGATTGCTGCAGTTGAGCATTTATTATGGGACTAATCTGTTAAAACCTCATGATCTCATATTCATTACACCCGGTGTTTATAAAAATGCAAATTTAAATTGTTTGTTATTATTTAGTAGTTCTGCAATGGTGCAGCGTTTGTTATTGAGTGGGCAAAAGAAGGTTATTGACCTAAATATGGTAGGTCAATATTCACTGTAGTCACATTAGTATCACTGTATATGTCTCAAACTGCTTTTTGTCGACACAACAAGGGTTGTTTTTGTATTACTGTCAGTATTTAAATATGAAAGACTTTCCAGCCTCTCTTAATAAATTACCTCTCAAAATAATTTATGTCACTCTTAACATATTTTAAAACTACCATAAGTACTATGAAAATATTTAAATTTGGCAACGTCACGTCAGGCTGTAACTGAGTTGAACTGTTGCCAGCTGTCTGACTCAAGTCTGAAAATTGGGTTTAAATAATGATTCAAAAATATTTTTTTGGTGGTAAATATGCATTTTTTTAATTGCGTATTTGTAATATATTCATTTTCTCCTTCTCTTAAAATTAATAGCACTATGAGTAAATCACCCTATACATCAATTTAGCTGATTAACACAATATAAATATTTTCCTCCAGCATTCCATTTACAAATATAAGCAATGTAGCCTTAAGTGAGTAATAAATTCATTGCTCAAATCAGAATCAATTTGCAAAATAGTCGTATCATAAAGCACCAATCTAGCTTAAATGGATTTCAAATTACATAATAACTCTCAATTAGAAAATCTGGCGACATATTTGACCTCTACTGCATCTCATGATTGCAGTAATACCATAAATAGAAAACAAAAGCACTTTTTATGTGTGAGTTATTTTTAAGTGCTGACCTTTCACTAAATTGATTTTTTACAGTTATTGATTCTATTCAAAGTCCAGTGTGAAATAATAAATGACTAAATTAATGGCCTGTCTACTATGTAATGACAAGAATAACATTTCACTCAAGGTCTTGTTGACTTAGGACAAGGCTTCGAAAACATTCAGTTAAAAAATGTATACATACATTTTGAAAAATCCTTCTGAATACTTTTACAAATGACAATAATGTTTTTAATTTATATTTCTTCATATTTACCTCCAATTCCTTGTCTGATATACTATAAGCAACTACCAATTCCTCCACGAGACCATCGAGACGTCCAATTAAAGCTGAGAGAGCTACAGAAGCTCCAGAAACAGAGCTTCCTTGGTGAACTAAGAGCTCCCTGCTTTTTGATTCTAAAACTCCAAGCCTTGCTTGTAGTGCCAGATTTTCCTGTCTCCTTTGTTCACTTAATCTGACCTGAAATATTTTTATTACAATTCACACACCAGAAAAACAAAATTTCTTACTTACCAGATGTTTACACTCTTCCTGCTTCTCTGCTAATTCTTTATCTTTGTGAGCAATTATTTGCTGATGTTTCTGTAGTTCAGCTTCAGACTCTTTCAAGGCCTCATGAAGTGTTGTTTTCTCTGCTTGCAAAAACTCCTGGAGTTCCATGCTTTCAGCTTCGAGATCCTGTTGTTGTTGCAATAGTGACTTTTGCGCGACTAAGCTTTTCTCGAGATCTATTTGAAGGGATCGGCACAGGGTGTTCAATTTGGATATTTCCTGTTCCTGTTGAATAACAACCTGGCCTACATTCTGGAAACGTGTTTCCAGAACCATAAGGCTGTCGCTGGAGGTGTCAGCTTCTGGAAAAGTCACTTGTAAGTCTTCTAGGTTCTCAGCTTTAAACAAATATGATATAGGAAATATTATTTTGTAAAACAGTGATTTTGAAGATATAGAATAGCTTACCTACACTGTTTTCTCCCCCAAGTATGGCCAGCACCCTTTGAGAATTGTTCTGCAGCTCCTCCTTCAACCCCTCCTTCTCTAAAGATTCTTCCTTCAGTCTTTCCTCAGTTTCCTTGAGCTTTTCGCTTTGCTCTTTGTGTTTGCTACACAAATCCTCATATTTTTCAGTCAGCTTTTTCAACTGCTCTTGGAGTTTTTCAACGTCACGTGCCCTCATATCCACCTGCACATCTTTTTCGGTTTTTTCAATGTCAACAGGACTTTTTGGTGGTACCGACAGTCCAGAAAAAGCTTTTTCCATGTCAGACAAGGTTAAAGCAGTTTGAACACAGATTTCATGGTAAATCTTTACCTTTTGCTTACTTTTAGGTAAGTATAAAGAGCCAGTCATTTTGGAAGGAGTCGTTTCTCTTGAGCTTTTCCTTAAGGCGATGCGATGCATGCTGTTCTCTCTACTAGTGGGTTTCCTCTGGTCTTTTATGTTGTCCGCAGACTTTTCTTTCCTTCTCCGAGGTAAGGTAGCATATTTTTCTATCGTTTTGGCGTCCATGGGAGACATTCTGGACTTAGACGTTTCGATTTGGGCTTTTAAGGACCTAGACATGAGCGGTGCTGGTTTACTGTTGATTGAAGGCCACCTTCCATCGTCGGTAGGGGTTGTAGAAGGAGTACGTGTGCCGGAGACGGTACGAGTCGAAGTAGATTTTTTCGCTTCTTTCTTCGCTACGGTAAGATCTAGGTTACTAGGAGCAGCTTTTGTACGCAAACTGTTAAGTTTTGGACTTGGAGGTGCTTTTCCCTGCAGTCTGTCGATGGATTTAAGTCTGGCGGGACCCGCTGGGGCTCTAGGGTTGGTTGGAGGCTTTGCCTTGGATCTGTCTTTCGCTGATGTCGTTTTGGTTTTGGCTTCAGACACGGAAACTTTCTTTCTTGCACCTATATTTTATATTAAGGACATGAGATATGAAATAAAGTTAGATTCAATTGTAATCTTAAAGACATTGTGTTTTATTTTTTTTTACAGAATACATATAAGCTGTTAGGATGTTTCTCAGGATTGCAGACATATGATGTTTAATAGATCTATTAAATTACAGTGTAATGTGGTAGACAAATATTTGATTCTACAGACACAAATGTATATTCTATACGTATAAATTTTGGAAATTATAGCCGAGAATAAATAGGGACACAGTGAACAAAAATGAAGTAAGTGCTAATCAAAGGTTGTTTCAAAATAATTTTTTAAAAATATGTTGTTAAAAAAAATTTCAAAGGAATTATATATTACTTATTAGTTTCAATGCATAAAGTGATTTGTTTCTCTGATACTCTATTCTAATTTTCAGTCCTACCTCCCTTAGACAGAATTTTTTGATAAGACGATTTATGTCAAATAAATATGCAAAATCATCCCTAAAAAGTTTCGTCTTTGTCGGTGAATGAAGTTATTATTGAATCTATTACTGATGAATATTTAATCTATTTATGAACAGTGTAAAAAATCTTTTTATTATTTTGTCACATCAAATAAGTACATATATATACAGTGTGTCCATAATGTAACGCATAAATTTATTATTAGCTAAATAAACAGTATTATTCAAAACAGGTCGATTTTTGATTTTAATTTACTGTTTTTTCAAATAATTTAATATACAGGATCTACCATCTAGTAATGACGTTTTTACCGGTTTTACTCCATTTTTTCCGTATTTCCGGATTTTCCTTGCAGAGCTGATTCCAAAAATGTATCATAAGTTGCTTCAAATTGGTATAGGATGGGCAACAATACCAAAATTACAAGCAATTTGGAAAGAACAAATGTACTAAAAATTAAATGAATTTATGTTGTTCTTACAACTACTTTGATGAACTATTACAAAACACTCCAAACATGTTTATTAGTGATCCTTTATCTCAGTCATGAATTGGCTGAAGATGACGTTGACCGAAGAACTGAATTCTGAGCATATATGATGCACCTAAATAATTAAAATAACAATTTCATTTATTGCTAACGTTTTATTTTCCGACGAAGCTACGTTTTATTGGAACGGGCATGTTAATACTGTTAATTTAGCTAATAATGAATTTATGCTCTACTTTATGGACTGTAAAATCATCCTATATGTATGTATATTACCGTTTACACTACTCCTTCGATTGCTTCTAGGCTGAGACCCGCTAATAGAAGAACTTTCGCTACCATTCTCGCTAGTGACGTCCCCGTTCCTATTGTAATCTTCCAACAACGTGGAATTCTTCCTAACTAACAAGTTATAAGCCTCCTCGTAGTTGGAACAACAACTTATGATGGAGGAATCGCACGACCTAGCCCCGTTGAAGTTATCAAAGTCCTGGGAGTTTCCGCTGTTCGCACTGAGGGCACGTTGGTACACGCAGAGGTCCAGGTGTTCCACCACTTCCACGCCACTGTCACTACCTTCGCACTGAACTTTCTTCGCGTCCGTCGAGGAGTCTATCACCAATTTGTCGAGCTCCCTTTCGATGACCGTCACGTTGGAGTTGATGTTGAAGCCGTGGATGGTGCTGTCCGCCTCCGCCTCCTCGTTGCTGTCGTTCAGAGCGATCGGGAGATCTGCCTCGTCGGAGATGACGATTTCCGTGTTACTGGCGACGATCGGCGGCATCGGTGGTGAATCGGCCTCCATCTCGACGACGGCGTCAGTTAGTCATTCTGAAATAGGAGCAATTGGTTATAAATACTGGGTTAATCACCGAAATATTTCGTTGGTTTACTTATAGCTAGTTGTCCTCCTAGTATTTTCCCATTACATCCAAAATAGCATGTCAAAATGAGCGTACAAGTGAAGCATTTACTGTTATGCGGGGTACTCTTTAGTACTGACGGTTTGTCATAAAGCATTTGTGGATAAGGCTACATGATGGCAATGGTTTAACGAAAATTTGTATTTACTTTTGATGTAGTGTTTTGTCTTTTTTTTAATAAAAAATACTTTATAAATAGACGATTACACAAATTACAAATAATAATTTTTTACAATAGCGGATTTCAAGGAACTACAAACGAATTGAAAGTTACTACAATGTTTTAGCCTCCGTTTGAAGTATAATGACTACTTTAGATTTTATGAAACTGCAAACGAAATGAAAGTATCTACAAATGATTATTTAGGCTCCTCTTGAAGTATAGTCATTCTACTTTAGATTTCGAGGAACTACAAACCAAATAAAAGTTAGTACAAGCGATTTTTTAGCCTCCGTTTGAAGTATAGTGACTCTACTTCAGATTTCGAGGAATTACAAACGAAATGAAGGTAACTACAAACGATTCTTTAACCGCTGGAAGTATAGTGACTAGTGAAGTATAGTTATTCTACTTTAGATTTCGAGGAACTACGAAGCAAATAAAAGTTACTACAAACGATTTTTAGCCTCTGTTTGAAGTATAGTGACTCTACTTCAGATTTCGAGGAATTACAAACGAAATGAAGGTAACTAAAAACGATTCTTTAACCGCTGGAAGTATAGTGACTAGTGAAGTATAGTTATTCTACTTTAGATTTCGAGGAACTACGAAGCAAATAAAAGTTACTACAAACGATTTTTAGCCTCCGTTTGAAGTATAGTGACTCTACTTCAGATTTCGAGGAATTACAAACGAAATGAAGGTAACTACAAACGATTATTTAACCGCTGGAAGTATAGTGATTCTACTTTAGATTTCGAGGAACTACGAACCAAATAAAAGTTACTACAAATTATTGTTTAGCCTCTGTTTGAAGCATAGTGACTTTACTTCAGATTTCGAGGAACTACAAACGAAGTGAAGGTTACTACAAACATCTACAAATGATTCTTTAGCCTACGCTTGAAGTATAGCGACTCTACTTTGGATTTCGAGGAACTGCAAACGAAATGAAAGTTACTACAAACGATTCTTTAACTGCTGGAAGTATTTTAGACTTTACTTACTTTAGACGAAACTATACAACGAAACAAAATGATAGTTACTACAAACAATTATTTAGCCTTCGCTGGAAGTACAATGGCTGTACTTTAGATTTCGAGGAATTACAAACGAAATGAAGGTTACTGAAACGATTATTTAGCTTCCACTTGAATTATAGAGACTCTACTTTTGATTTCAAGGAACTACAACCGAAATAGGGTTACTACAAACGATTCTGCGCCATCGGTTGAACTATATTTGCTCTAGATTAAATCTAGTCAAAGCCCAGCAAAATTATAGTATTTTATTTTTCAAAATTGTCACATCTGCACCAGTAGATAAATCAAAGTGATGAAAAAAGTTACTGTTTAGTATTTTTAATAGGAATAATTTTGTATATTTTACACATCAGAATATATTGAAAATATTAAAAATAACTATCCTTTTTCCCTTGCTAATACAAACGAAATTTTTTTCACTACAAACAACTAATGATTCTCTATAAGAAACCCAAAGGAAAACGTGAATTTTTAAAAGTTGGGTGCCAGGTTCACATACACTTTTCGTGACACCCTGTATCTAAATCTTAAATCCATTTTCAAAATGTGTTTTTTGCAAAACTTCGAGACAGGAAAATACGTGACATTTTTCAAATTTTTTGTCAAATTAGCCATTTTACTGTTTTAGTTGTGAAAATGTCCTTTTACTTCACATTCTAACAAATTTTCATTTGTTAAAAAGTAGTGGTAATCTAGTAATAGCACTTCCTTATTGGTGGAAGTCTGTTCCAAATTCTCATTTTGCCTATCGCATATCGCATAATGCATCACTGAGTTTCCATTCATTTTCATGGTATATTCAGCAGTTCTTCAAGAATGGTTCGTACAATATTAAAACGTCGAGGACTTTTGAAATTTTACCTACTTACGTACGTAACGTAGTACGTTAAATTGTATACAATGTTGTTATAGGTACTATTCTTCTTTTCATTTCTAAAATACTTCAAAGTGAACTACCAATAATTATTTTATTATGTTCTTTCAACGTACATATTTATTACCAGAGTAATAATATACCAGTATTTGATATGCAGGCGAACATGTGTTAGGTGGGTACTAAAATTAAACAAAACATC
Source organism: Monochamus saltuarius (assembly GCA_025584915.1). Classification (NCBI taxonomy): domain Eukaryota; kingdom Metazoa; phylum Arthropoda; class Insecta; order Coleoptera; family Cerambycidae; genus Monochamus; species Monochamus saltuarius. The sequence goes on along the minus strand of CM046725.1, from coordinate 9,740,609 downwards.
TGGATCTGCCTCGAAGATAGCACCACTTTCTTTTTAATCATGCCTTATCTGACAATAATCAGAAGGAACGTATTTTAATCACGCGGGAATGCTGAATATTTGCAAATCCGGGTTTGTAAAGGATTCCGATAATTCCAAAACAAATATTTAACTGGCTCAACATTATTATTATATTTTTGCGACGTAAAATAGGAGGAATCTATTTACAGAAATAATAAGTAAATCCTTTTTTCGTATATGCTCAACCATAACAAGGATGGAAGGATGATATTTCTTTTCCCAACGAATAGTTTTTCCTTCAACAGAAACGTAAACTAAATACACTTAAGCTTTTAAACTGTTACAAATGACTACCAGCAAAAGTCGTGCAGATGTAGATATAACCATTAAGATATAAATAAGACTATTTTCCTTGTTCACATCAATCATATTACTTTTATGGATCGCCTCAACAAACTTTGCGCTAAAGGCGAATACAAGTGAATGTCGACAATTTACTACTTGCGTCACTCTTCAGCGACTTGCTCTGAATTTAATGTCATTTGCGTGTTCCGTCTAAAGACATTTCATCTGCTGATCGATAGCACAATAAGTGCGTCACAGGTATCTGAAAAATTGTTTACGAAGGTATGGACTTGTTTGAAGGTGAAGTTCATAAGGTCATTTTTGTTCTAAATTTATTCCCTGAAATTTCACAGTCTTTCCAGTAAACCAGAGGTTATTTTGTGACGATGAAATACGGTATCTACAAATAAATTCATATCTGGTAGTTTTACTTTGAAACTTTATGGCTTCTTTCTATACAGTATGTTTATGGCACACAAATTTTAGTTACAGAAAGTTATATAGTGATATTTTCAGTTTCAAAAATACTTCGTGCGACTTTTTGATTTCTTCTAATAAACACTATTGAAATCTTGTTTTAATTAATGCATTTTTTCTTGAAAACCTGAAAAAGTAGAGGTGTTTTAAGTTAAATTCTGGATCAATGGAAAAAATAATTTTAGGGGTGACTCGCCCTCAATGAACACCTTGTAGTATTTCAATTTACTTGAACTTATAGTCAAAGAAGATCAATAATAAACCTATATCATGTACTAAATTTGATTACTCCAATTTTTTTTTGAAATATGTGACCCCACTCTGAAGGTCCGTAACTTCACCTCTTTGTAACTTTATATATAGGTATGTTTGGTTAAATTGCAATATTTTTGGACTCCCTACATGCACCTGCTCTGTGTCGCTTCTTATGCAGACCACCCTGTATTGGTACATAATCGTAAAATGATGAATTCAAGTTTAAGGAAGTAAAATATATTTGGCAAAACAATCAACAACATAAAACAATAAACACAGTAACTACAACATTAAAACTAAGAATAAACTATTTTTATTTCAATGAATTGTTTCCCAGAAATAACTTCTTATAATGAGACTATATATTTATAGTTTTCTTTAAAACACATTTACATGACTGTTCTCTTTTACTTTTTACATCAAAACAAAGAAAACCTGGATGCCACGTTATCGGTGGCTCATATTGTACACATCTTAATGAAAGATGAAAAATAATTACAAAGTAACCCATTTCTACAAACCCAGATTCCAAACTAATCTTGTTAATCATTACTTTCGCACATGTCAACGTATTTTTTTTGCAAATTTACATATATGATTATTATCGTCAGAGTTTGTATGTTTCACGCCACGGCTATGCTAACCTTCCCTGGTTAAAAAAAAAATCTATAAATAAACCTCCATTGCATAATTAGGATAATGTGTATGTAATTTATCATGTAGGTAATGCAAATAAAAGCGGTATACAGGATGTTTGTAATTACACTTGTATTATTTTTTCTTTTTATATCTTAGGTGGGTATTTATGTTCAAACAGATGCAAATAGAATAAAAAAGGGTGCTACGCAGTACGACTACGTTTCGTTTATAATTGTATTTGCAAGATTAAATCTTAGCTAATGACGTTCCCTAATATTACTCTAACAAGATGCGTGGGAACTGGAAACTAACGTTTGCTAGTTACTAATGGTTAAACTTTTGTTGTTTCGACCAGATAATGAATTGGAACACAATAGGATTGTTTTGGTTTCGAATTTGAATGATCTTAGAATAGTTTTAAATAGTTACCCAGTTGAGGGTGGTAAAATTAATATCACATAAATCTGATACTGTATTAAAATTATGACACATAATATGCACTGGGGACATCTTAAGACAATTTGACCTTATCCTGGCACAAACAAATGTATGATTTTGAAACTGGCGCAACAGAGTCGGACATTCTAATTTGCTATGAAATAAGTTGAATAAAATCTTGACACTGGCTAGAACTCTACGAAACTCCAGAGAAGCGAAATTGAATCTATTAAGTAAAATAGTGTGGTTATAACCTCTCTCTGAATCAAAGCCATCTACTTTAAGTGACATAAATTTTAAAAATCTTCTTTGGACATTTTCTAAAGAAAGCTTTAAATAATCATACCGCCACCACACCAATGAACAATATTCGAGTTTAGATCTAATGTAAAAATTATAAAAAGTCTTTAAGGCAGTTTCATAAAAAAATGACTGACAGTTGCGTATAATACAGCCCAGCATCCTTAACGCAGGTGAATTGATCTCATTAATGTGCTTGGTGAATAGGAGCTGTGAGTCAAACGGAACACCTAAGTCTTTTATAGAGTTTACCCTGTCAATCCGAATTTCCGAATTCAATGTGTAATATGTTATTGGATGCAACTTGCAAGTGTAAGTTACAATCTTGTATTTCGTTATACTAAATTGCAGACAATTATTAGTGCATCCGCTGCCTAAAAGTTGTAATTGATTTTGTAACCTGTCACAGCCTTCAATAATTGATACTTTACTAAATAGCTTCAAACCATCAGCAACTTCTTACAACTCAACTCAGACGAGAGGTCACTAATAAAATATAAGAAAATCAGCGGCCCTAAATTGGACCCTTGATGAACTCTCGAAGTTGCTGTAAAAATATAAGAATTGTGTCCAAAACATATTGCTTTCTGTTAAGGCTACACAATTTATAACTGAAACCAAACACATCGAATTTTTGTAGAAGAATTTTATGATTGACAAAATAGAGAGTGTCTCATTTTAGAAACCTCTCATAACTTTTGACATCAACTGGGTTGCATTAATTTGGATCCGGCTATTCCATCTGCGCGGAAAGAGACCGAGTATATTTCCGCTACTTAAATTGTGATTGTTATTAATTTATTAGTGATTTTGAGTTTGGGTTCTTAAGAATGGAAAATAGTTCAAGCTCTACGGCGAGCGCTGAAAATCATAAACATAATATAACAAGTGAGGGATGTCAGATGATAAAAACCGTGTACGAAGGGATTTGGGCGCGTCGCCAAAATCATGAGTGTAAGTCATGCGGTTGAAATATGTTGTTCATTAACAAGAGTTCATGAAATTTGCGGAAGGAAAAAGAGAGAGGTTGATGGTGACATGAAATACGCGACTCGCAGAATAACTCATGGATGGTATTTTAAAAATAGGCCTCTGACAATAAAAAATCGGGGTGCTAACTCACAGAATATTTAGAAAGTTGTTTTTGCAAAATGGAAAGCGCATGCTGCTAAAAAAAAGACGAAAGTTATATGACAATAAAATCGATTTAAGGCAAATATTAGAAGATCTGAATCCAAGAATATACGGACGAAGCATGGATAAATGAAGGCCATATGGTGACAAAAGTGTGGTGCGAATAGCAGGTATTTTCCATAATTTATCGCATTAAAAGTACATCACGATTTTTGGAACAGGGTTTACTTGTTTTTGAATCACGAGGAATAGGGGATATATTGTTGTGAAGATATGGTTAGGAAAATATTTAAAAATGATTTTAATCTGTTTTGCCTTTTGCCTATGGGCGTTATAGTGACAATCCAGTAGTGTATATAGTAAAGTGTATTATAATTGAAAATAGTAGGTTGCGTTCTACAATTGTGGAGAGACTGAGATTATAAAAACTTTTTAAACTAATAAAGTAATAGTTTACTCAACGCCATTTTATTTTTGGCAATTTTGTGTCCATTGAACCCCTCTCAAGTGGTACGCCTATGGAATCTGGTTCCCTGCAACCCTCACTTTCCGTATTCATTTAAGTGTTGTAAATTTAACTTTATTTAACTTTAAATTTTTTACAGTTATTTCTTGTTACTTTTGTTTATATTTGTTTCTATGTTTTTTTAGAAATAGGATTAGTTTTTTTGTGATTTTTTATTATTTGGTTTCTTGTTTTAAGTTATTTTTTATTAAAATTTAGAAACAACGTGTTATTTTTCTCGCCCCCCCTATGAATTTTTTTCTGCAGGTGCCCATGATCATACAGTTACATTCTCACTTTTTCATCTCTTAGTATTTCTTAATAAAATGCTCAGCTATTTTGAATCGTTCTAAAACAGTTCACTATCAGCACCAAAACACAACTACTACCAACCAAATGGTTGAGACGTCACCTGGCATCTCCAACGAAGAATTTCTGTTGTAAGTTGATTTTTTTCCACCAATGATGGCTCATCCACCCGCAGCAAACTATGTAAAACACATTAAGAAACAGAGAACAGTGTTGTTTAATAGACAATGGTAAAATAGCCACACTTCTGCGTTAAGAATAACGCAATCGATAAAAATAAAGTAGTAGATACAATTAACCGTGAAATTTAGTTATAAAACAATTACATCATAAAAATAATAGTCTAGACGCTTATATCTATATGGTCAGCCAATTTCTTTAAATGGTTGAATTAATTTCATCAAATGACACCAAATAAAACTTCTAATTGGAAAATCAATTACAGGCGACTTGTTAAAAGAAGGTAAACGAAAGAAAATCGAAAAGCTGGGGATGGTAGAACTTAATTTCTAAGCAATTAAGAAACGAATTTCATTAAAAGAAAATAAATATTCAATGCTCAGGATGTGTTTTCCTCTTTTACTTTTTGAAAAGACAGCCAGGCATTAAGTGTACAATAGCAAACAACACATATTCCAGCTGTCTTTATTGACTTCCTACCTCAAACTAACTCTTTAAAAATACATGAAACAGATCGAAACTACTTTTTTGCTTTGTACAAATTGACTTCACGCTAACCACGAACTTCATTACTGTTATGGATTTTCATGTCATTTTTTTTTTGTAACTGGGTTAAATTCATCAAGTAATTATTCGATTACATAAAAACGTTCTTCATAAGTGCGGCAAATAAAATAACTATAGGGACCTACAGGTCCTGTAGCCTATGACCAAATGACCTTACGGAAGTGCTAATTCTTAAACATGGAGAATAATTAGGTGGTAAAGTACAGAACTGCAACATTCTTAATGCGATAGCGAGATGCAAGGCCAATTTTCTCGTTTTATTTCCTCAAAGATACTAGCAAATGCTCTGCAAATGATATATGACCCTTAAAAATCCACATACCACTTCAAAAATGAACTGATAGCAGTTAGTAACAGATAGATCCCCTCGCCGACCAGATATGAATTCTGTCAAAACAAATTAGAACACAATGCCATCCAAATGATTGATATATTATTTGGCAAAATAATTAAATTTGTGCTTATGGGATGAAGTAATATTTAAAAAAAATAGCAATTTTCCGTGCTGGTCACAGCTGCATACGGTAATGAATAATTACGTATAAACTTTATTTCTCGTCGTCAATGGCAGTTTCTGTATCTCTGCGCATACTTACACCAATAATAAATATTCAATGTATCGGCTAACAAATATGTCTAGCTTGAAGCGAACCTTACACTATATTTCGAAAAAAAAGCATTATATGTGTAATGTAATATTCAAAATATGCAATATTGTTTACGTCAGTGGCCCTAATACAACGCATTCAAACATAATTTTTATATGAGATATCCTTAAAATTCTTAAATGTTACACATTTAAGTACAGACTACCCAGAAAATCATGCTGCCAAGAAATTAAGGAAGGAACTACAAATCCAATTTATGCGAAATGATGTTATATTCGTGATAAAAGAGCAACTGTTTCAAAAAAAAATTGTATATGCCAATATTATAAATACGAGTAGAACGTTCATTTGTAAATTTTTGCAAACAATATGCAACGTTCTATTCGACCCGAACGTGTTTGTTGATGTAAATATACAGAGATACACAAACCACCAGAATGAGACATAATATGGGCAAGTTTATATATAATTATTAATCTTAACCGTATGCAGCTGTGAATAGCACGGAACATTATTATTTACTTTGCAAGTCGTGGCTATGCTCAACGAATTCTCCACGCCAATGGTTTGCTTCGCAAAACTATTATATAATTCTGATCGCACCCATATACAGGGTGTTTCATACCTATTGGACCATACAGCAACAAGGTATAGTAGTAGTAAAATAGGCCACTTCTGCTCAAATCTCAAATTTACTGAAAATCGGCAATAACTCAAAAACGGTTGAGCAGATATAAGTCAAATTCGATGGAGTTATGTTTCAGAGGGTAAAATTTTGGATTTTAAAATTAATTTTACGAAATCTGTTAGAGAACGCTTGTTACACAATATGGATTGCGGAAATTCTTACAGGTTTTTTACCTGTTGATGTTTCCTTGTTTTTTATTTATGGGGTCATCTGACTTTTATGTTTGGTGAAATCTATACACACGATAAACTGTTAGAACGCATACTGGAAGGGGCAAATTTGATTACAAATCTATCTCTATTTGCGGCGTAGAAAGTCGCAAATAGAGATAGGCTTTCTACTTGTCATTCTCTTGTCTTCGTGTTCTTTGTTCTTCCTTCTTGTTCCATATTGTTTTTAAGCTGCACTGCGCTGATGAAGGGCAAAAATCCAGAAACAACGTTGTCCGCAGTTGCTTCGTTGTTCTTTCCATCTGTTTTCTCTGGATCCTCTAGCCATCAAAATCCACCTGTTTCTTTTAAATATCTTTTATCATACACTGTTTAATCTCAAATATCTCTAGAACGAATTGAGATATCGAGAGAATTATTTTTATTTATAATGTTCTCTCCTTCATAATTTAAAGTCAATCGGGAAGTGTTGGAGGTAAAAAAAATCTGCAAGGATTTAAGCAATCCATATTGTGTAACTGGCGCCCTCTAACAGATTTCTTAAAAAATTTAAAATCAAAATTGTTACCCTTTAAAATAGCTCCACCGAATTTGACTCAACCGTCTCTCAGCCCGGATCTCTTCCACCGTAAATATTTTATTATAAGAAATTAGGCAGAAACAGTCTATTTTGACGTCTACTATACCCTGTTGCTGATTGGACCATTAGTTATGGGACACCCTGTATCGAATATTTACATGTGCGTGTTTCTCATAGGGATCCGATGATTTTAGTACTACTCGGCGGTAATTTCACCCGACTGGTTACGGTTTGAAAAATTCATGTATCATGTATCAATACATAAAATACCACATTCTTCTTTTAAGAGTATGTTTCAAATGTAATAATCGAATAAAAGCAATAACACAGTATTATTAATATTTGTTTAGCGATAACGCGAGGCTACAAGAGAAGAAAATAAGTACTCCCATTGTATGATAACTGCAATGCAAAAATGTATTTTTGTTCACAATCGTGGTTACGACGTAAGATTCTTGAGTAAGTTCATTGACCAGTGGCGTAGAAAGGCTACTAAATGCAAGAAACCACTACGTATATAGGTTATATAGGTAAGTATGATCTTATTGTTCTTTAATTCGCCAAACTGCACTTTCATATTTTTCAATAAAAACACATGCACCTCAGGAAGACTACCACGATTTTAACAGACGAGACATTTAGAAACTTTGACCCAAATTCCAGAAATGTGTGTTCTCAAAATATATCTCAAGTCAATACAGAAAAACAATTAATTGCATTCACTAAATAACAGAGAAACTAAATATTTTTAGATAAAAATGAAAGTGATAAATGTGTCCAAATATTTCTCTTACGTGTTGCACATATCAAATGTAGGTTAAGGTTGTTAGAACTTCTTAACTTGCCAAATATTTACCTAGCAGGAACACTGTTTTTTCTCAGGTGGCGTAAAAATATAAATATATAACCGATCTTTGTGTATTTCTGCAGGCTAGGAAGTAATTTTATTAGCGGCTGTGTTGATGATGATCAGAAACTGTTTACTTCAAATTAGTACATTTTTTAGGTTCATCTAATAAGACTGTTCTACTTTTCAATAGGTCTGTTTCTGCAGCAGTTACCTGTGAATTTAACGCAATACGACGTGTGGCAATTACGTTCCGGGAATTTAGTTATAACTCGGAAATACTGCATCGTTCGTCAACGTTTTTCTAGAGAGGGGAACCTTCCTTATAGTTTCAGTCCAAGGTTGAAGTCGACAGCACGTTTGGTTTGTGTTTTATGTGAATTTTTTGGAAGTAACTTTTTTAGTGACGTCGTGAAAATGAGTGACAAATTACATGCAACATGTTGTGATTCAATTTTTAGTGAAATCTGCCGAAAAACCCACGGGAATTCTTCGAAAATTGCAGGTGGTGTATGGAGACGAGTGCATGTCGAAAATACGCGTGTTTGAATGGGCAAACCGATTCAAGGAAGGGCGTGAATCGGTAGAAGACGATCCACGTGAAGGAGCTCCCATCACCTCTCGTACTGACGCAAATGTTGACCGTTTGCATGCACTGATCACGTCTGACCGGCGCCTAAGCAATCGTGCGTTGTCTGACGAGTTAAACGTCAACAAAGAAACCGTTTGCAAGATGTTACACGAAAATTTGAATATGCGAAAGATTTGCGCAAAGATGGTGCCAAAAGTTCTCACCCGTGAACAGAAAGACATGCGAAAATCGATCTGCGAGGATTTGTTGTCCCACATTTGGAGCGACGGTAGAGACTGGATGAGTCGGGTAGTCACTGGAGATGAGACCTGGATATTTGAGTATGACCCCGAGACCCGTAAACAAAGTCAGCAGTGGGTGGAAAGGGTGGAGAACGGCCAACGAAAGCAAAGATGTCCAAGTCACAACTGAAGGCAATGTTGATCGTTTTTTTCGATATCCACGCCATCATTCATCGTGAATATGTGCCTGCCGACTAGACAGAGACTGAACAGTTGACGTCTTGGAACGGCTGCGGGCCCGCGTTTTCCGTGTACGGTCCGAACTCGCTGAGAACAGCTGGATCATGCACTACGACAACGCGCCAGCCCATTCCTCGTTCATTGTGCAAGACTTTTTGGCAAAAAAGGCATTCCAACGTTGCTGTACCCATCCTATGGCCCCGTTATTGCCCCCTGCAATTTTTTTTAATTCCCCAAGATGAAGTCGCACCTCAAGGAAACTCATCATGGCGGCGTACAGGAGACCAAAAAAGCTGTAACCGTGGTGCTGAACGAGTTAACTGCTTTAATTGCCACACCTCGTATGTAGTAGGACGAACATTTCTGATAGTTTCAAACCATTTCCAACTGCTGCAGAAACAGACCTAATGTAAACGATGCTGCATTGTTTTTATCAATCGATAACATTGCGTATCAAAATGGATGTCGAGCAAATGGCCGTCATAGTTTTGATAATAGCCATAGAAATCAGAAAATATATAGAATGCCAGAAGCTTTTACATTAGGCACTCAAAAATAGTCATACTATGGAGGAACTTAGAAAGCAGCCATCTAGGGAAAACTTAATGTAAGCTGTTGATTATTCGGCATTTTAATGCCAGCAAACAATTGAAACCAAAACTGAATATTTGTAATTGGACCATAGCAATCACATATTTCTATGAATTGGACGTAAAATTTTCATATTTTGAAATTCCCGCCTATTAGTGAAAAGCAACCACATTAGTACAACGAACTCATGAAAGCTAAGTTACTGCAATATTACCAGACTGACGCTTTCTCCATAGGTTAACTATCGGTACCTTTTTTGGCATTCTATATATTTTATGATTTCTATGTTAATAGCACGAACTAGAGACGTCCAGTTCTCGACCACTCTTTTAATATTGTTCATTAAAGTTGCAGTGTGCAATACAGAATTTCAGAAAACAACTATGTACTCTGCTGGCTAATACCCCGACCAGCACTGAATCACCTCATCATAAGAACAAATCCAATAAATCGCAGCATTTTGATGGCTGGCTCCCAATATCACTGCAAATGTGGCCACTAGGCCCAGACGAAATTAAGACATGCTTATTCGAAGACCCTTTATAATGGCTAAAATGTAGGCCACCTATACTGCAGAATATAAGTCGAATCAGGCTGGACACTTTACAACCAGATACCCAAAAAAATTTCTGTAATATATTTAAGATATTCATTCATAGTTCTAGCTATTTCTGCCACCTAATTTTCCTGACCTAACCCTATTTGATCTCGTTGAAGGTCATATGTATCATTTAGCATTACACATCTTTGCATCTAGAACGATCGTAAAAGCAGTTCTTCCTTTCGAAGTTTCCCACGAATAAATAGCGCATAACATGATACTCTCGACTGGCTGTTAACCAATTTATTATATTTCATCTAAGTCTCGGATGATAAAGAGATTATCTTACCAGGGCACCGGAAGCTGGCTATCAGCACATAAAGCTGCATTACATTCACGGTGACTACTTAACTAGACTGACATTCTCCCTCTGAAAGTAATAGTATCAGGCATAGTGAATGAGGAGAATTCAGATACGATAGGTGTCTTATTTGCCCAATGAGTCAAATCAGTGCTTTCCAATTAGATCCGGGCGAAGTACTTTTATTTGTCCATGGTACATATACTTTTTTTAAATAAATTAAAACTTAAACCAGTATCGACAGGACAGTTAGTTATTAAATTTAAAATAAAACAGTTTTTTTTCTCTCAAAATAATACACGCCTTTGAAATAACCTTAGCTTAACCAGTTTTTAGGGGCCCCAGAGAATTGTATTTCACATAATCTATTAAATAAGTAATTGCATTGTTATATTTTAGACTGATAGACAACTGATAGAAAAATAATCTATTAATAAATATTTTATCATTATCTGACATATCAAACTAATCAAACAATCTGTGCAATTGTCAGAAACGCTAATTTATTAGCAGAAATTTATCTGCATTAATTTATAACGCTGTGCAATTCGTAAATAAACAAGATAGAGCCAATGCTGTTAGTATTATTTTATTTAAAATACATAGTTCATCTTAATATTGCTGGTATTTATATAAAATACACAGTTTTCCTTCAAAACAAGTCCAGGCATATACCGGAGCATCCTATTCAAGCTAAACACTACGCCATCCTACAGCAAAAATTGAAACTATATCTAGAGAGTCGTTGGTTTGAGTTGTTTGCAATATAATAATTATGTGTACCTTATCATCAGGTCATGAGGTATCAAATTATTAGTTAGATAAATCTTATACTTCAACATAATGCAAAGTTAGGTTACAAAATTGAATTTTTAAACGGTTTAAAGTACTAACGGTACACCACACTCCCCAAATTTATTTAGGAATATAAATGTCTCGGTACTCAGTACTCTTGCTACTATTATCAACACAATAATTAAACTTGTATATATAGACTGTATAAACCTATAAACCTAAAATCACGAAAATTAACAAATCGATTTGAATCATCAATCTGCAATATTTAAAAGTTTAGTGAAAAATAGAAGCTGCTTGCCAGATCTACCCAACTATGTTTACAAAAAAATCGACGAGACGAGTGTTTTTACTGCGACACCCTGTGTACATCAAATCTAAAATGTGGTTGAAGAGAAAGTCGGCAAGATTTTTCATTGAATTTTAAGAACCTATGAGTCAAACAAATAGAGACAGTGTAATGCTTTTTGATCCCTTGACACCTTCAAAGAAGAATTTCATACTAAAAAGATTCTTCTAATATTTTTTGGGGACGCTCTGTATTCTACAATTAATTTACTTCAACTATGACCAAATACTAAACAATCTTAAATACTGAGCGTAACAGAATATTATCACAAAAGCATTCTAGGAAGCATCATACCTCACTGGTTAATGGTCAGCGACTTTTTGTTTGATCTACTGTCAACTTGTAGTGATGCTTTGTCTTGAATACCTCTTTTTCTCTCACTTCTATGAAATCATCTTACAGCTACTACGGGGTATAATAAACATTGCTCTAGAAAGTCACATCAGCAGGATTTACACACGACCAAGAAAAAATGTACTGGATTCCTCGTAGACGTGTCGGAAGTTCTACAAATACAGTCAACGATTATACGTTTGTGGAGTGAAAATTTAAAAAATCCACGTCCAAGTAGCTTTTATCTAACTATACATATGTATAGATGAGATGTAAATCCTGCTACAAACGGTAAGTAGATTCTAAACTAATTTAGTTAATCCTAAAAATGAGTATCTATGGTATATGTATGTATGGGAAATTTTTGTTGTAATAAGTTCCTATAATTTTTTTACTGTTTAAGAAAGGTATTTTAAGCTAATATGTATCAAATCTCCTACAATTCCTATCAATGAAGTCATATTTATGCTCTCTGATACCAAACATCTAGTTATGCTAATGAACATCCACAGACAAAACTCTATTCAATAATTATCTAAAAATTTAATATATTTACTAACCTCTGGAGTGGGAACTCGAAATTCAACCACAATAATTGAGAACTCACTTATTTCTACGTTTTATTAGGATCGCTTCATCAGGTGGCCTCCTTTAACTTGAGTCAAATATCTAACTATAAAGATGATTATACCAATAAATTAAAATTATTTGAAATTGAATGTCAAAATGAAATATCGACAACGTCAAACTGATTAACTGTCAATGAATAGCATAACAACCTACTAAAATAAATAAAAATTAATAAAAAATTTTACCTTTTATGTATAGTTTTTTTTTTCATATATTTTCAGGTATTAACAATATTGTGTGAAACTAACTACTCAGTGGACAAAAGCCCCAACCTGCGTTGAATTACACCCACAATATCTACCCATATATTCCTTATTATTAGCTTTTGTAACATTTTTTACTGTTAAAGGAGGCCACCTGATGAAGCGATCCTAATAAAACGTAGAAATAAGTGAGATCTCAATTATTGTGGTTGAATTTCGAGTTCCCACTCCAGAGGTTAGTAAATATATTAAATTTTTTAGATAATTATTGAATAGAGTTTTGTCTGTGGATGTTCATTAGCATACCTAGATGTTTGGTATCAGAGAACATACATATGACTTCATTGATAGGAATTGTAGGAGATTTGATACATATTAGCTTAAAATACCTTTCTTAAACAGTCAAAAATGTTACAAAAGCTAATAATAAGGAATATATGGGTAGATATTGTGGGTGTAATTCAACGCAGGTTGGGGCTTTTGTCCACTGAGTAGTTAGTTTCACACAATATTGTTAATACCTGAAAATATATGAGAGAAAAAAAAAAAATACTATTAATTCATGAATTCACATTTAACAACCACAGAAAAATTTGTCTGTGTAAACTAATACCGTTCCGAACGGTACCTCTTCAAAACAATAAATGATGCATCTTTGAGATTGTGTTTACAATTGTACCACTTTATACAGTAAAAAATCTTAATTATTTTTTTGTTATTCAATAAAAAATAAACAAACTAAAAATAAAACTTTTCTGGAGATGGGTTATTCAATTTTCAATCAATTTTAAATGGACTATAAATAAAAATGAATTTTTTGAACCACCCTGTATAGCAAAAGACAATCAAATACACAAAGGAAGCGCTGAGGTCTCAACAACATAACCCCAGGGTGAAACATGTTTATTATACTTCAGCATACACCAGCTGTCACATACTGTACTTAGTCAAGATACACGAAATGTATACCTATACATACACGTTTTGTAGATGACATCGTTATTTTTATTTTATTTTTATATTCCATGTAAAAAAACGGATATATGGAAACAGACAAAACTCCCCATAATGACTGCATTAATAGCAAAATACACATTAGTGGAGAGCTTTACCTTTTGTCATTTTTGCACTTTGTTAAAGTGGGCTAATATATAAACAAGATGTTATTTCCCACAGATTTTCCAGTGAAATATCCTTTCTATGCCTTTCTCGAACTAGACAGGCAAAATAAACATGCGAAATGTCAGGTGGAGCCTGTCTGGCCCGATTTTTTTCATCGTAACAGCAGTAGGGAATAAATAGCTAGAAAGCGACGACAAGCAATAGCTTCCTCTTAACGAAATGTGGGGTACGGGTGGTGGTGTTGATAAAGATAAGGGTAAAAAGGTTATCAAATTACAAATAAATTATATTAAGTCTTTAAATCCTTGTAAGTACTAGAATAACAAGTTTAGTTAGTAGTAATTCAGTGACAACTTTAATCAGCGTACAGCATACATGGTGGTCCTAATCTTAATTTAACCATTTGATCAAGAAATAGAAATGATTATCTTATGATTAATAAGTAGGTTGTAAATCGTTTTTCAAAATATAGTGAATTCGATTGTGTGATAAACTTAGAACAAAAAAATCCTCACCACCCCAAACAGGGTGATCAGGAAACAATGGGCTATGCTTTAAGGCTATCCATCCGCTTGTACAAAATTAAGGTGATAAATTAACTTCATAAAATTAAGCTAATACTATAAAGTATTATTCGTAAACAATTTTATTCACAAAGAAATGACAAACGTATTCGAATAATGCCCAACATGGAATACATATTATTTTATTAATTTTTTTGTCTGTCAGTATGACATTTTTTCAAATTTCCAGCAGTAAAAATCGGTTTTAGATAATTTCCACTAAAGACTTCTAAACAGCGAATTTAATTTTGCTATCTACACTAAGTTATTCGCAACGTTCAAACAAAACGAAACACGTTGCCTATTCAATTTTAAATTTGTCGTTGGTTCATGCACTGAAAAAACATCAAACGCAGGACCAATCAATTTGTCCACTGCCATTCAAGGCTCTCTAATGTTATTAAATAACACTTCTAGGCGAGGACGCCTCATATACTTATTTTTAGAGAGGCTTTGGGAGCGGTCACATCCAAATTACATCACATACGAACTGTTCTTTAGTAATTAATTAGCCAGCCACCTTTCAGCCAGCGCGCGAAACGCATATTTTAAAGGATGGTCGTCGACCTCTCTACTTTATGTCTGAAAATGCTGCAAACAGGGAATTTTAAATTGAAGTAATGTAATATATTTTAAAATATATCATGTATTTACATGTCTTAAAATAACATTTTATACATACAAAGAATTTAAAAATATATAGGGATATTCAGGATGACCAGCTTGTTATACACTGTAACTTTAACTTGGGATTGGTATTTTCTGGTCCTTGACCGTTTTCAATTCGTAAGTTATTGGCAGCAGCTGCGATACGTTCGTGCATATCATCACTAATGTCCCCTTCGGTGCGATATACTTAATTTTTTAAACACTATCGTAAAAAAGTTAATACTACATTCGTATTTCAGCATTCGGAATTGCCTGCATTCCGGTGACGCTAGAGCCTGCAGTAGCCCAGCGATGTAAAGGTTGAAAATACTACAATTTCAATAATTTTTTTTCTGGGAAGGACTTTCCAAAAACATTGTTACGATATTGACTCATATATTCCAAATTTATTTAGATGCAGTTGTGAATTACCCTGTATAATTATTATGTTGAATAAAAGAAAGCTTTGAATCAAAGCAGACCAATAAATCTTTAATTACATTAATTAATTAATTTCACAATCATATGAAATTTGCTTTAACTGCTGACACAAGTACATTTAGCTGTATTAAGATGTAATATGTTACAGCAGGAGTTTAGTAAATTTAAATTAGACGCAATATCATTAGTAAAAAGCGTAAACAACAAGGGTCCCAGAACAGAACTCTGTGGAACCCCAGAGAAATGGGCAAATGCGACTGACTTAATTCTTAAAATTTGAACAAACTGGGTTCTCTCGAAGAGATATGACGTCATAAGCTTCCTTCCTAATGGAATTCAATTTAGACAATAATATGCTATGTGACGCGATGAGGTTACAGAGCTTCTTTCACACGGTCGTGTTAAAGTTACATGACGAGGTTCTGTTACAAGTGTGTACATGGCTAAAACGACAACATATGTGTAATTTCAAAAACTTTGCTGAAGTTGCATAATATTGCACTAGGTCAATAATTTTTGATGTCATTTCTATTTATAGAATATAGAGACTTGATTTTGTCAAAGTTGATTGGTTAATAAAAAAATGATCAATTTTGAACTAGCCTAAAACTAGGTGCAATATGTTGCAATAATAATGTCACTCCCTCATATCAGTTTTTGAACAACTGGATGTTCTGAGTAAGATTAGGGAGTGGAACTAATGCTGAAAGTAGATTTCATTACTAATCCGTCAGCAGTTCGAAATAAACCGCCAAACTCGTTTTATTATTATTGTTATAGATTGTGCATCGGTTATTTTTACGAAAACATTTCAAAGTTATGGATTTTGATTCTATATACAGGGTCTCTCAGGTATTACTGGCATCCTTGAAAGAGTTGACTGTACTGTCAAAATAAATAAGATTTCCCTAATATACCTATATCTAAAGTTCACGGCTTCCAAGATACAGGGCGTCAAAGATATCGAAATTTGTATGACATATTTTATTTACTTACTTGGAAACCATTTGTGATAAAGCACCAATAATTCTAGGTTGTAATGGGTATCTTTGGTCTAATTTCCATTATCGCCAGTGGCGTAGATATCCTATGGCACTCTTCCTTCATTTACAATCGAAATAGTACGCCACTGTCATAAAAAAACATTAAGTTTTGATTATTTTGAACAGATAATTATTCTTTGCAAATTTCTTTAAAATGCATTGTATTCAAGTAATTGTTCGTTTAAAATATCTTTGCATTTCGCAGTTTGAAGTGGTGAGGCCTACTATGCTTGAGTAACATTATATTTATCTAATTATTTGTTCAAAATAATCAAAACTTAAAATATCTTACGTTTTTTATAATTAAGACAGTGGCGTACTATTTTTTATTGTAAATAAAAGAAGAGGGTCACAGAGTTTCTACGCCACTGGTGATAATACTATAATCTAGAATAAGACTCAAAATTATTGTTGTTTTATTACGAATGGTATCCAAGTAAACAAAAAATATAATAAATATTTGGAAACTGACCCGTATGTCGAAAACGGTATGTTTTGACTGTACAATCATCCAGCTTAAAAGAATCCTATTTTAATAAAAAGTAGATTATATTATATATTGAAGAATTATAGAATGCAATACTTTGAAATAGATTCTTTCCCAAGAATAATTTATTGTGTTTTTAACTACTTTCAGCAACTAGCTATTAAAAGTTTTAATATTTCGTATATTTATATGAAAGTGTACATCAGACTGTGCTGCTTCATTTGCCACTATGGCATCATCCTATTTATATAGGAGACAAACTGTTTTTAATAACAGTTTTTAAATAAAACCACTTCGATTCACTGAACTGAATCCCATTAATCATCGGCATTTAATACTACTTACTACTTCATTGTTCTGCGGACAGATTTAATTGTTTTCCTATTGCCGTATCGATAGAAAACGTGGCGACCAGTGTTGCCGTTTTAGTACATTTGTACTATTTCTAGTACATTTTCGACAGCAAAGTACAAAAGTACATTTCATCATAAATAGGCCTAATTCTAGTACATTTTTAAATAAGACCAAGGTCATACAAATCGGTCGATGATTCTTCGAAGTGGCCGAGTAGAATATAAATATTAGGTTTGTTTTAGCAGCAGTTGGAAACGGTTTGAAACTATCAGAAAGGTCCGTCCAACTATTTATTGCGTCAAATTCGATGGTAACGCGTTCTCAACTTAACTGGTCGAATATTTCTGACAGTTTCCAAACCGTTTTCAACTGCTGCAAAAACAAGCCTAGTATTTGTTTTTTTCGTATATATTTTATGCTATATAATAAGCATATTAGAAAAATAATAGTTTATCGTAAATTTTAGTACAATCTAGTACATTTTATTGCTTCTGCTCAGTACATTTCAGAAACTGAACGTATCGGCAACACTGGTGGCGACAAAAACATTCACGATTTTGACACGTCCCGATGGGATTAACTGCGATCAACGGACTGAGGAAGCTCAACCTTCCATGTATTTGTTTTATCGCAAAATTCAATAGTAGCGTTTCGAGCACTCCGCATTGTTTCTGCGATTGTGGAATTACAATCGGATGAACAACGGTCAGTGCATGCTACCGCATTTGAGATTAGGATGCAGCGCAGCCATCGTCCTTTCCAAAGAGATTTCACGGTAGTATCCACTAGTAACGATTCAGTAGCTATTTTTGTGCGATCGGAAGATTTTGTATTTGATTAGTACGCCACTGTCATCAAACTTACGACGTAAGAGATTTATGGCATGTTATTACATAAATCTTTTTTTAAGGTCGTCAGTTGTTATATTTCTGACCAAATAATGAAATTTCCGGTGTCATTAGGTATCGAAATCTTGAAAAATTATACATGGTGTTTCTTAAGTAGAAGTCAAAAATCCAGGGGCGTATTATGTGGTCAAAAATAAGGGTTTTTTGTTGTGTGGTCTTAGGACAGCCATTGTCCAGCTGCAGCCTGTCAAAAATAAAATCAGTTTTTAATTAATTATTTTTAAACCGCTTGGGATAATTTAACCAAATTCGGTGTACATATTTAGTATGACAGTAGGTATGAAACAAAAAATTACCAGCTTTAGAAACTTACCATTGACGGAGGTGCGGGTATCATCATATTATTAAATATTTTTATAAATGACATAATGAATGTTAAAGATGTTCAATGCCTTCTTTATGCAGATGATTCAAACATTTATTATGAGATTCACTCTGAAGCCGACTATGTCCGGCTATGATTTATTAATATTAAACGCGTTGAAGATTGGTGCACTTTAAATCATATCAACTATCAAGCTTAATGTCGCAAAATGTAACGTAATTTCCTATTCTCTCAAAAAATATCCATTATCATTATAAGATAAGTAATATTATTATTGAAAGACCAGAAACCATATCTGATTTAGGGGTAATATTTGATAAACATCTATCTTTCAATGCGCATATTGATATTGTTTCCAAATCCAACCGTATGTATGGATTTATAATGAGTTACAGTAAGGACTTTTCGAATGACAAAACTTTAAAAATAGTATACTATTGTCACGGGTGTCCTAGCCCGACTTTTTCTTTTACCAGAACAACAAACAGTTAATTTTTAGAGATATTTATTCAACACTCCACTAATTACAACTCAACTAAACACTATTTAATTAATCACTATCTAAATCGCTCTGAATCTCCAATTGATCTCACTGAATCACCCAAATCAAAACTCTAATTCAAGACTGACTGACTCGTGTATTCTTCTTTTATAGACCAAACGAATATTCTAGGTATTTTCTAGTAGCTCTAGATCCATTTCTCGAACGATTCTCAATATTCCAGTCGCGCCTCGATACACGGCATCGTTTTGTTTGTTTACCAGCATCGCGTAGGGGCGATCGAGGCAATCTAACGTTTTGCGATACCACAGTCGTCGAATTGGGTGCGAGCGAGACAAATTCTGTGACACTATGCTTATGTGAGGTCAAAGCTAGAGTAGGTATGCCTCAGCAGTTTGGATACGTTTCCTCGAGCTGTTGTCTTTTAAAACATTTACCCTAACATTGGTATACCTCAAGATTCTTTACTTCAGAGACTTAGTTTTACAAGCTTAAGTGTTCGAGACAGTGCCATTCTACTATATTTTTGTTTAAAGTAACGAACAATGCTGCAGATGATACTGGCATTTTACAAAAGATATGGTTAAATATTTTTATTACGCTCTGTTGTTACCTTCCCTCTTCCTATTTCTAGAACTAATATGCTGATCAAATCTCCTTTTTTTAGTGTTGCACTAACTATATAATTATAAAATAATTAACTATATAATTATAAAATATTTAACAAGTAGCCAGCTTAATACATTTAACACAACTATTGCCCGTATTAAAAACGTGTTCTTAGGTTAGTTTACTCTTGTCTTTATTGTTAATTGCAGTAATTTACCATATTTTCATCGTTCACATCATCCTGTAATTAGTGTAAACTGTTGGATGTTGTAATTTTAAAAATAAAAGAACTTGTTTCAAAAGAAAAATACCAAAAAATATTGTTTCGAGCATAAATTAATCCACTCTCGATGATGATTATTCCATCAGAGAAGAGAATTGTCTAGGAAATAGTCCGCTATAGAAATTGCATTTAATTTTTTCATCTTTATCACGAGTAACTTCCTCAAGATATGAGAGGTACTTTTCCGTCACAATGTTCGAAATGTTGCCAAAAAACGCCCTGTAAATAAATTGGGAGATTTTACGGTCCATAACAAACCCGTAAATTCGACCGAGTCCCCCACAAATTATAAAATTATTTATACCGCCGATAAAGATCTGCAAAAAGGCCACTAAGACCAAGCGGAATGCCCTCTGCGCTATGCGTCCAGAAATATGCCTCTTTGCTTTGGTTTTATTTTAATTCCAGCGAGAAATGTCGCTACTGAGAAAGCCTCGAAGAAAAATTGCTATTTCTAGAACGCAGACGTGGTTTTATTACGGCAAAAACGAACCATGCGCTATTGACAAAAAAAAACTAATGCTTCTACGGTGTAATGACGTCTTGTTGCAATGTATGTATACGCCAAACATAACATCCATTTATAATTTCTACCAAACATACAGGGTGACACGATTTATAGGTACACGGGACCATTAACACAGTAAGAAAACATGCGCATCTCAAATATATTTTATTAAAGAAACCCCAAAATCGCATATATTTGAATAATATAGTTTCCTTAAAATATTCGCCACAATTATAGGTAGTTATTATTTTCTTTTACACTAAACGATTGAAATTATCTGAAATTTTACTGGGTCATAATGATAAAGCAGACTTTTCAGACAATTATTTCTATATAGATTAAAAATAACCGGTAACTCAACTAAATTTATAGGGCCTAAAATATTTAATGTTACCGCAAAATGTAAGTCAAGAGTACTACGGAAGCGATGTTTAAAAAGAGGTTAAACAACTTTCTAAAAGAAAAATGTTGTTATTCTTTAGATGAATATTTTAGTTTTTAATTACTAGACCTAATTTAACATGACTATTCCTATACATAACTTTATAAATTTTAAAGTTCATTGCAATTACGTAGTTAGTCTTAAAAAATATACAACTACATATTAGTGATGTATAACTTGACAAAAGTTTAAAATAGAAAATGGTGACACTTCTACAGGGTATTAACATGTTCAATCACAAGTTTGCGCTGGTAATTTGCAATGTAAGTACGTGAGGGGATACTGCATTTACTATTTTGTAGAAGTCTACTATAAAACTATTTGTTGCATACACATCACTTTAATTTGATTCTGTTCTAACTACGACACTGGAAGATTGCATTTGGACACCAGGAAGGTACCGAGACCCAGCAAAAATTTATATTAATTGTCTATATTGCGGTATTGGAAGCGTTTCTTTTGATTAATTGTAGCACAATGCGCCATTTCAAACTGCCGTCTGTGATTCTCAAAATGGAAGTAAATCGCTTCTCAAGTATTTATGAGTCCATTAACTGAGTCTGTTATATTTTACTGCCGTTTTTATAAAAAGGTAATGAAGATTTATTGTAGAACTGTCTACATGGACCATTAATTAATGGTTTGTTTAGAAAACGGCTTCAATGGCCTACTGCCTACTGTAAAGTTCTCAGTAGCAGACACCTTATTTTTCATCACCAAATGGTTCGACAATAAAAATATACTCCTAAACTTTTAAATTGTTTTGACAAACAGTGTTATTCAAAAGTCATGCGCATTTCAGAAACTGGTAATTTTTGGAAAAATCACTTAGGTCAATTTCGTTTTTTGGTGAAGTTCAATTTTGAAAAATGTAACCAGTGGCGGCGGGAGAAGGATAAAGTTTTTTTAAATGGCAACCACTTTTTCATTACAGCGTATGAAAGCTTAGATATTTCTGATTAATTTGTGTGCAAATGCTGGGGGTTGTGGGGAAAAATCGAAAAAACCGTAAACTCATAATTTCTCTCTTTCAACGAGACAGCTGAATCTAATAGTTCTAGATTTTCCAAAAACTGCCAGTTTCCGAAATGCGTATGACTTTTGAGATACACTCTACACCGTCTTTAAACAGCAAACAAATAATTCTCAACTATTTTCGACTACTTTAAATTAAATTAAATTTCAAAATTGTTAGGATTAGAATACACTACTTTTACTTTATTATAGTGTGTCCTTGGAATTATCAAACGGGTACAAATCGGGTGCCTCTGCGGACATAGTATTGGCCCATAGCATCCAAACCACTTGTTGGAGAAGTGAATGTCAAGTCAAGCCAGTTTCTGACTAGAATTGTGGAATGTACACGGCATCCGTCTTGGTAAAATATTATTTTCTAAACTATATATTTTCATTATCAGACACATCCTCAACTTAACTGGTCTCAAACAGTTTGAAATCAATCTATGACTTTTGTAGGAACAAACCTTATGTCAGCCTATTGCGACCAGGCATAGAATTTTCACTTTACCGATACGGTCTGCTGTGACGGTCGTTACAGGTGACGGTACGTGCCGGTGCTGGTCTAATGTGCTATGCTCCATTAAATAACATGGGTATCTTCATGAACAGACTTTGCAGATTCGTGCAGGCATAATGTGCGCAATGTTTAAGGATCAATTATTTTGATATGTGGGTTATGTCATGTCACACACCAGACACTGACGTTTTCAAATACTAATTCAAAATTTGCATAGATTCTCTTTAGCCCAGTAGATACCTACAATTTTGTGAGGAACCTTGAACCACCCGATTAGTTGGGAATGTTGATTCCTCAGTAAAAAAAAATATTTTTATTTTCATCAAAATTTCCTTTCGGGAATCAATTTTCAATAATTTACTCGCCCACTAATAATAAGTCGGAACAATGAATTATATCAGTCAGTCAAGTAGTTTATGATGAATTTTGTTATTACACGAAAAATTTTTATGCGATCTGCTAAATTCCATGTTTTCTGACCTTTTCCTTAGTGATATTTTTGAACTTCGTTGTATAAGTTCATAACTGTATATTTAAGCATTTCTGGAGGTTTTTTTTGAACGCCCTATATGTTTAATTAAAAGTCTGATGGGCCATGACTTTCCAAGGTAAACAAAAGTATTTATAGAATAATTTCGTTTGGAAAAATTCACAATAAAAAAAGGTTTATAAAAGTGCGGTAGGTACTCCATCTGGAGACACACTGTATACTTATAAATAAATTAATTCTGACGTTCAACTAAAGTTTAAATTCAGTTACAAAATTCTGTCTAGGATAACAGACACATTCCGTTGTTATCCTTTTAATATTAATACTACTGTTACTTTCATTGTTAAACAATACTTTCTATTTTGGTCTCACAATCTATAAAATTTATCATAATTCGCACCGTGTGAATGACTTTTTAAATTTAATGATGGCATTCAAATTTAAAATGAGCATGGGTGGGAAAATTGTCGGATTAGTATTCATGTTATACCAAATTAAATAAACCCACTAACGATCTGATTATGCAACAAAAAAATATGAATAAACCATATCAAAACAAAAAGAATTTTCGTCAATTTCAAACAAAGAAATCGTAACTTTTCATACATACCATACAAGATTTTGTTGAAGGGGAATGGGAACTTACCTGAAACAAACGAATAAAATTAATTTTAATTCAAAATAATTCAGCGATTTTATGAAAGTGAAATTAATTTGGTTGATATTGTTGTCATGTTTTACTGCTTACTGTATTTTAGTTAATCAAATATGTTTATA
Organism: Monochamus saltuarius; assembly: GCA_025584915.1. Classification (NCBI taxonomy): domain Eukaryota; kingdom Metazoa; phylum Arthropoda; class Insecta; order Coleoptera; family Cerambycidae; genus Monochamus; species Monochamus saltuarius. The sequence continues at coordinate 9,716,672 of CM046725.1, read as the reverse complement.
TGTACGGGGTGTTAGAGGTTTGACAGCCATAATTTTAACAGGCGATAATATATACATCAAAATAAACAAAAAAGTCTTATACAGGGTGATTGGAGGGAAACCCCCAATATCAAAAGGGGTGTTCAGGGAGCAAAAGTGAACAAAAAAGCTTAATAAAAATATGGTCGAATATTAACGGTTACTGAGACAGCAATGAATATATTTTTACCCGAGTTAATTATTATTGTAATGCATCAATATAGAGAAAAGTGTTTATTCTAGAGGTATTATAAATTATAACATCGATTAAAAATAATAAAATAAATTAATGAATTATATTTTCAAATATACCACACCGTCCGCCTCGATACATGCATCAGTTCATTTGTGGATTACACAGGTAGCTGGTTGAAGTGCACGGTGATTTTCTCTTATGAGTGCTGCACAATTGACAATCCGATCGAATAACGCCTCTCTTGTGTTCACTTTTGCAGTAAATCAAGGGGATTCAAATCTGGTGACCTTGGTGACCAATTTTGAAACCACCAATCCAGCGTTGTGGAAAGCGATTGTTAAGATAATTGATCACAACACGACTAAAATGGGCAGGGGCACCATCATCCTGAAAGAACATGTTTTGCCTAATATCCAATGAAACATCGTTCAGTAGGTCTGTCAAAATATTTTCTAAAAATTCTATATATCTAGATCCAGTAAGACGAACAACTGGGCCAAGTAATTGATTATTAATCATACTACCACACCACACGTTAATGCTGAACCGATACTGAAAGTTACTTTCCACCGTGGCGTGAGAATTTTCATCTGATTAACGAGGTGGATTGTGACAGTTATTTACTTCATCACAAGTGAATTGAGCCTTATCAGTGAACAAAAATGTATTTGTAAAGCGTATGGTTTGCGTTTATCCAATTGCAAAAATGCAACCGCAAATTATTATCACCGTCCTGAAGATTCTATATGGAGGTTTTAAACAATTTTTGTGAATGACTTCCCATGCCGTAGTTTGAATAATTTAGATACGGGTTGCAATGCGTCTTGTACACCCGGGCTACGTTGTACTATATTTAGAATTTCTTCTTCCATTGCTAGACCAGGACCAGCTAGCTTCTCAGATGTAATTCTCACAGTGGGAAACATTCCAGTTTCACGTGCATTGTTAAAGACTGTTTGGAATACATTTCTATACTTCTAACTGCACGATTAACGCTACCGTTGCAATACCCATAACTAAAAATAATATCAGCATATTCTCGATGACTAAATGTGGCAGGCATTAAAAATGATCTAAATATCCGGTTTGATGTGCAAAAGTTTATTTAATTTAGGAATCTCTCCGTAACTTTCTGCATAGAATATCATCAAATGTAGGACCCATATATTATATAGATTTTTTTCGTATATTGTGATGTAGGTATACTATTGCTTGTTAAAATTAAGGCAGTAAAATCTCTTAGACCCTGTATATCTACTTAAAAATGAATAAACTAAAATAGACAAAAGTTTTACATTTCTTCTACGTCATTAAGAACATTCTGTATTTTCCACAAAGTGCAAGTATCATAAACTGCAACGGATTGCTTTCAGCGAACGTCTACAAACATAAACACACGTAAATATCAATCATTTTACGCGAGTTGACGACCGACCAAAGTTTTCGCTCATTAATTTGCAGACTGAGTCATGAGTCATACGCCGTGTAAGAAACTCTGTAGACGGCTAGCATTGTTTCCACGACCATAAAAGCAGCTACTTCGAAACAGCCTTCCTTAAACAGATCTTAAAAACACCAAAAACACTCCTGAGTTAAGTAACGGTGTTGAGCCCACCGGTAAATTGGCAAGGTCATTAAATTGATTATGCTACAAGAAGAAAGTCCCACTGGAAAAGATAGATCCGTAACGACAGCATGTTAAATCCAGAATACAAATTTTTGATACGTATTGCTTGGTGGATATCAAAGATGAAAACTAAAACCACTTACACTGATAAATATTTGCTCAATGTAGAAATGTTTCAATGAGTTATCTCTTCAAACAAGTTTACTGTTGAAAATAATACATTACTGACATTACTGTACACCAAACTGCACTTTCTTTTCCATTCAGATCATGCAGTTTTTTCTTTTTCTTTACTTTGTTTTGTGGCGGCTCATATATTTCTATCCACCCTGTATAAACTAACTTATTTATTTTTGTATATATTCATATTTTCATTAGTTCTGCACTCACATATTTCTGTACACACTGTATAAGTTAAAATATTTCTTTCTATATATAAATTCACTACTCATATCTTTTCGTTAGTTCTGTGTTTAGTAGTGCTAAATGTAGATATCATGTTTTGTAAATATTATATAAGTAGGTACATGACCGGCGTTCCCATAAATCTTACTGCATGGGGAAAACTAAGAAACACACTTGTTCTAGCAGACCCTTCGAGAATCTACCTAGATTACGGGAACGACGGGAGTCACAAATTTGTACCAGTCAATCATAAACATCGACCCATAGTGTAACATTGTGGGAGCTAACTAACCGCAATCAATAATAAATCTTAGTACACAATACACTGTCCTTATTGAAATCACAACACCCCACAGTTTATTAACGACAAATACTTGCTCAATGTGGAAATGTTCTATTGAGTTATCTTTTCACACAAGTTTACTGTTGAGAAGAATACATTACTGTACACCGAACTATACCCCCTTTTCCATTCTGATAATGTAGTTTTTGCTTAGTTTACATTACTATAGTGATAGTGTGTCCCAATTTCGTTGCAATTAATTAAAAAAACTATTTTAAGGGATTCTTCGTATTTCAGAGAATAGCTGAGATATCGGAATGATAAAAATTGCTTCTGATAAAGTTTTTTACGTTGAGTTCAGTGGCGTACTTGTAATTTCTATACAGGGCGTACACCCTGTATATTTTTATGTCTCTTAATTGCATTATTGTTTTCCTTATAATGAATAATATACAGAGTGAGTCAGAATAAAATTTAAATCTTGAACACCCTGTATTTCTTAAACCAGCGACATTCGTATAAGGCATGATGAGCTCAAACATAATATTTTTGTGTCTAGTATCTCCAGCTTAGTGTTGACCCATTCTTTCTGACTCAGCCTGTAGAATAGTTTAAAAATGTTAAATTGATAAAACTGATGTTGCGTGGTGCATAGTTGGCCATGAATTTTTATATAATTATACAAAATTGCTTCATGAACTCTACTTTCCATACTAAAAATGTATGAAAATAAACAGTTTATACAATTAAGTTATATAATAGTCAATATTTTTCTTATGCTATATCAAGTGGTTCTTTAGCACCATTAATTAATAATATTATATTAATATTATGATGTGTCAAGAACCAGAGGGAAAATTTAAAGTTCCTAAATATTTTCTCTAACTAACTGTTAACTAAATATAGATTTTTAAATTACTGTCGATTAATTTTCTTCTTATTAATTATTTTTTTATGTTTCTTTTTATTTATTTTCAAATTAAATATATTAAATTACTTAATTGGCTAATATAATTATCTCGTTAAAATTATTTTTTTGAATTACTAAAGAGAAAACTATTTTTAGATTTATTAAAGTGAATTAATTCATGAACCAATTTTGTATAATTATATTTAAAAATGCAATGCACATCAGTTTTATCAGTTTGAAGTTTTTTTGCCAATAATGCAACCGGATGACATACAAATATACAGGGTGTTCCATTTAATAAAAAAATGTATGTTTGAGTCATATTTTCAAAAACACACCATGTATAGAAATTACAAGTAAAATACACTATCAGAAACAGTACGCGGTGTAGAACTAACAACTACATCTATCGGCCGTTCGCTACTCCATGCCGGACTGAAAATGTCACAGACACGAAGCGTTCTACATGCAGTAGACACCATTGAAAGCTGTCGACCTTTATCGCGATCGGCGAGAAACGATATTTTGCAAACACGGAATTCCAGGAAACAACTACTCTGCGGGCTAATGCCCCGACCAGCATTGAATTACACCTGGAAAACCTATAGCAACAGCTAGAGTCATTCGTCAGACGCCCACCAGACATATACCGGTTTCGAGCTTATTAGCTCTCATCAGTATGCCATAGGTGAGGTATCCGACGAATAATCCTAGCTGCTTTCGTCTGTCTAACCCGACAGAAGGGACCATGAGTACGCGGTGTAGAACTAACAACTACATCTATCGGCCGTTCGCTACTCCATGCCGGACTGAAAATGTCACAGACACGAAGCGTTCTACATGCAGTAGACACCATTGAAAGCTGTCGACCTTTATCGCGATCGGCGAGAAACGATATTTTGCAAACACGGAATTCCAGGAAACAACTACTCTGCGGGCTAATGCCCCGACCAGCATTGAATTACACCTGGAAAACCTATAGCAACAGCTTAGAGTCATTCGTCAGACGCCCACCAGACATATACCGGTTTCGAGCTTATTAGCTCTCATCAGTATGCCATAGGTGAGGTATCCGACGAATAATCCTAGCTGCTTTCGTCTGTCTAACCCGACAGAAGGGACCATGAGTACGCGGTGTAGAACTAACAACTACATCTATCGGCCGTTCGCTACTCCATGCCGGACTGAAAATGTCACAGACACGAAGCGTTCTACATGCAGTAGACACCATTGAAAGCTGTCGACCTTTATCGCGATCGGCGAGAAACGATATTTTGCAAACACGGAATTCCAGGAAACAACTACTCTGCGGGCTAATGCCCCGACCAGCATTGAATTACACCTGCAAAACCTAAAGTCACTCGTCTGCAGCCCATCAGACATATACCGATTTCGATCTTATTAGCTCTCATCAGTATGCCGTAGGTGAGGTAACCGACGAATAATCCTAGCTGCTTTCGTCTGTCTAACCCGACAGAAGGGACCATGAGTACGCGGTGTAGAACTAACAACTACATCTATCGGCCGTTCGCTACTCCATGCCGGACTGAAAATGTCACAGACACGAAGCGTTCTACATGCAGTAGACACCATTGAAAGCTGTCGACCTTTATCGCGATCGGCGAGAAACGATATTTTGCAAACACGGAATTCCAGGAAACAACTACTCTGCGGGCTAATGCCCCGACCAGCATTGAATTACACCTGGAAAACCTATAGCAACAGCTAGAGTCATTCGTCAGACGCCCACCAGACATATACCGGTTTCGAGCTTATTAGCTCTCATCAGTATGCCATAGGTGAGGTATCCGACGAATAATCCTAGCTGCTTTCGTCTGTCTAACCCGACAGAAGGGACCATGAGTACGCGGTGTAGAACTAACAACTACATCTATCGGCCGTTCGCTACTCCATGCCGGACTGAAAATGTCACAGACACGAAGCGTTCTACATGCAGTAGACACCATTGAAAGCTGTCGACCTTTATCGCGATCGGCGAGAAACGATATTTTGCAAACACGGAATTCCAGGAAACAACTACTCTGCGGGCTAATGCCCCGACCAGCATTGAATTACACCTGGAAAACCTATAGCAACAGCTAGAGTCATTCGTCAGACGCCCACCAGACATATACCGGTTTCGAGCTTATTAGCTCTCATCAGTATGCCATAGGTGAGGTATCCGACGAATAATCCTAGCTGCTTTCGTCTGTCTAACCCGACAGAAGGGACCATGACTACGCGGTGTAGAACTAACAACTACATCTATCGGCCGTTCGCTACTCCATGCCGGACTGAAAATGGCACAGACACGAAGCGTTCTACATGCAGTAGACACCATTGAAAGCTGTCGACCTTTATCGCGATCGGCGAGAAACGATATTTTGCAAACACGGAATTCCAGGAAACAACTACTCTGCGGGCTAATGCCCCGACCAGCATTGAATTACACCTGGAAAACCTATAGCAACAGCTAGAGTCATTCGTCAGACGCCCACCAGACATATACCGGTTTCGAGCTTATTAGCTCTCATCAGTATGCCATAGGTGAGGTATCCGACGAATAATCCTAGCTGCTTCGTCTGTCTAACCCGACAGAAGGGACCATGAGTACGCGGTGTAGAACTAACAACTACATCTATCGGCCGTTCGCTACTCCATGCCGGACTGAAAATGTCACAGACACGAAGCGTTCTACATGCAGTAGACACCATTGAAAGCTGTCGACCTTTATCGCGATCGGCGAGAAACGATATTTTGCAAACACGGAATTCCAGGAAACAACTACTCTGCGGGCTAATGCCCCGACCAGCATTGAATTACACCTGGAAAACCTATAGCAACAGCTAGAGTCATTCGTCAGACGCCCACCAGACATATACCGGTTTCGAGCTTATTAGCTCTCATCAGTATGCCATAGGTGAGGTATCCGACGAATAATCCTAGCTGCTTTCGTCTGTCTAACCCGACAGAAGGGACCATGAGTACGCGGTGTAGAACTAACAACTACATCTATCGGCCGTTCGCTACTCCATGCCGGACTGAAAATGTCACAGACACGAAGCGTTCTACATGCAGTAGACACCATTGAAAGCTGTCGACCTTTATCGCGATCGGCGAGAAACGATATTTTGCAAACACGGAATTCCAGGAAACAACTACTCTGCGGGCTAATGCCCCGACCAGCATTGAATTACACCTGGAAAACCTATAGCAACAGCTAGAGTCATTCGAAACCGGTATATGTCTGGTGGGCGTCTGACGAATGACTCTAGCTGTTGCTATAGGTTTTCCAGGTGTAATTCAATGCTGGTCGGGGCATTAGCCCGCAGAGTAGTTGTTTCCTGGAATTCCGTGTTTGCAAAATATCGTTTCTCGCCGATCGCGATAAAGGTCGACAGCTTTCAATGGTGTCTACTGCATGTAGAACGCTTCGTGTCTGTGACATTTTCAGTCCGGCATGGAGTAGCGAACGGCCGATAGATGTAGTTAGTTCTACACCGCGTACTCATGGTCCCTTCTGTCGGGTTAGACAGACGAAAGCAGCTAGGATTATTCGTCGGATACCTCACCTATGGCATACTGATGAGAGCTAATAAGCTCGAAACCGGTATATGTCTGGTGGGCGTCTGACGAATGACTCTAGCTGTTGCTATAGGTTTTCCAGGTGTAATTCAATGCTGGTCGGGGCATTAGCCCGCAGAGTAGTTGTTTCCTGGAATTCCGTGTTTGCAAAATATCGTTTCTCGCCGATCGCGATAAAGGTCGACAGCTTTCAATGGTGTCTACTGCATGTAGAACGCTTCGTGTCTGTGACATTTTCAGTCCGGCATGGAGTAGCGAACGGCCGATAGATGTAGTTGTTAGTTCTACACCGCGTACTCATGGTCCCTTCTGTCGGGTTAGACAGACGAAAGCAGCTAGGATTATTCGTCGGATACCTCACCTATGGCATACTGATGAGAGCTAATAAGCTCGAAACCGGTATATGTCTGGTGGGCGTCTGACGAATGACTCTAGCTGTTGCTATAGGTTTTCCAGGTGTAATTCAATCGCTGGTCGGGGCATTAGCCCGCAGAGTAGTTGTTTCGGAATTCCGTGTTTGCAAAATATCGTTTCTCGCCGATCGCGATAAAGGTCGACAGCTTTCAATGGTGTCTACTGCATGTAGAACGCTTCGTGTCTGTGACATTTTCAGTCCGGCATGGAGTAGCGAACGGCCGATAGATGTAGTTGTTAGTTCTACACCGCGTACTCATGGTCCCTTCTGTCGGGTTAGACAGACGAAAGCAGGGATTATTCGTCGGATACCTCACCTATGGCATACTGATGAGAGCTAATAAGCTCGAAACCGGTATATGTCTGGTGGGCGTCTGACGAATGACTCTAGCTGTTGCTATAGGTTTTCCAGGTGTAATTCAATGCTGGTCGGGGCATTAGCCCGCAGAGTAGTTGTTTCCTGGAATTCCGTGTTTGCAAAATATCGTTTCTCGCCGATCGCGATAAAGGTCGACAGCTTTCAATGGTGTCTACTGCATGTAGAACGCTTCGTGTCTGTGACATTTTCAGTCCGGCATGGAGTAGCGAACGGCCGATAGATGTAGTTGTTAGTTCTACACCGCGTACTCATGGTCCCTTCTGTCGGGTTAGACAGACGAAAGCAGCTAGGATTATTCGTCGGATACCTCACCTATGGCATACTGATGAGAGCTAATAAGCTCGAAACCGGTATATGTCTGGTGGGCGTCTGACGAATGACTCTAGCTGTTGCTATAGGTTTTCCAGGTGTAATTCAATGCTGGTCGGGGCATTAGCCCGCAGAGTAGTTGTTTCCTGGAATTCCGTGTTTGCAAACTATCAGAAACAATTTTCACCATTCCCATATCTCATTCATTCTCTGAGATACGAATGAATGATGAATTTGATGAAAAAATGTATTTATTCTAGGTTGTATGAATGCCTTAAAGTTTTTAAAGTACAAGGGTACCCAATATTAGAGGTTTTCTATTTACTGTTTTTAAGAAGGTAAAAGGAGTTTTTTGAAAAAAATACCGATAAAACAAATTGCGGCTTTTATTAATGACATCCATTTTAAATGTGTTCAAAATATCCGCCGTTAACACTTCGATATGGGAGAGCACACTTGAACTTGAACTTCTATTGAACATCCAGTAATTTCCGATGTGATATTTTGTATTTCAGTTCTAATTCGTAGCTGTAGGTTTTCTAAATTTGGTTTATTAAAATAGATCCGGGTTCTTATGTAACCCCAAAAGAAAAAGTCCAAGAGAGTTAAATCAGCTGAACGTGATGGCCATTCAGTTCGTCCTCATCGGCTTATACACCTGCCAGGAAAAGTATCGTCAAGAAATATCCAGGCATTGACACCAAACTGAGGAGGAGCTCCATCTTGTTGAAACCATATTGCTGGGTGGAGAACCTCAATCATTATCCTCCTGCTAACTGCTAAAATCCAAAGAACTAGCAGTAATTTACACTGAAAGTTTCAAAAAAATTTTCAACTAGTAGATAGGATGTTTTTCTTTGGGGCCCTTCCAGTTTCTGAAAAATTTTTGCCATATTTGTGACGTAAATGTCAGCGTAGAGAAGGTAAACTTGTCTTTAATCTCAGAAATTAGCCAATTTCGAGAAAATAGCTTTTGAACAATCAGCTGCATAGTTCATTGTACAATATTTTAACGTAGTAGGCACCAATAGTAACTTAAATTTTAACAACTATTAGACAAAATGTATCTTAAAGTTAATCAATATTTCTATGTAACGTACAAAACGTAGGACCAAAAAAGTTACGCCCACAATTACGTCACAAATCGTAATATTTTGAAGTGAAAAAAAGCAGCATGAAAACTAGTACGCTAGGAATTTGCCAGGAATTGAATGAATGGCTTTCCTTTTTCATTTAATCCAGATAGTAAACATAGTTGGCCTCTTCGTCAACTTCAAATTTGAAGGTACCTTCTCAATATAAGGATTCTGCCTAGAGCAATCCATGCTTAGCCTTCTAGGATAGCATCTAATCGAGGTCAATTGGTCAATTATTTGACGGAAGCGTCAGTTTCTTTTCATAAGGATACTAGCCGGTTTGCCTAACATTTCCGTCTGTAGAGACGCATTGAATGCAGCTTTGCGAAACTGCTCCGCATTAGGATATCATTAGGACGTTGTCTGGTCAGTAGTAATGATAATTCAGCAACACACCTAACGACATTTACATCAATGCCACCGGAGACTAATTAATTACAAATTATATTTCCTACTACATTAAAACAGATACACCTGTCTTTTTGCGATGATTAATAGGCATGAAAATGATCACTTTAGAAATGTAAAAACAAATTCTCTTGAAAACTTGAACTCTTTGATGCAATTTTAATTCATCAAAACCATCTCCAACTCTGATTATACAGGGTGTTCCGCATAAGAACCGACACAGAGCAGGTGTGTGTAGGAGGTCCCAACATATTGCAATTTAACCAAACATACCTATATACAAAGTTGCACACAGGCCTTCAAAGTGGTGATTGGATTAATCAAATTTGGTACATGATTTAGGTTAATTATTGGTTTTCTTTATGAATTTAAGTAAATTGAAACATTACAAAGTATTCATTGAGGGTGAGTCACCTCTAAAATTAGGTATACCATTTTTTTCATTCATCGAATTTAAAAAGAATGATTGAAACTGAAGAAATCGTTCAAATGGGCACCATTTTCAATCATTCAATGTTCCCCCAAAGAAAATAATCACATTAGTCTGGCGAACCTGATGGCCAATTTTGAAGACAATTATTTCCTCGTCCTAACCATTTATTTGGAAACTTAAAATTCAAAAATTCTCTAACATGCATAAACCAAAATTCTAGTCTAAGAGTATTTTGCAGAAATTCCAAATAACTTCCGCCATTTAATCGATTTGGCAAAATAACTGGTCCAATCAAATAACGATCAATAATACCGGCCCAAACATTTATCTTAAACTCGCGTTGAAAATGTCTAGGAGTTATTGCATAGGGGTTTACATCGGAATATTCATGAAAGTTGTGAACATTTGTAATTCCTCTACGAGTGAAACAAGCCTCATCAGTGAAAAGAATTTTCTTGTGAAAATTAATATCCTGATGCAAGATAAACTCACAAAAGGTCACTCGTCGATCCAAATCTTGAGGCAATAACTCTTCCACTTTTTGAATATGATATAGATGTAATAGATTACGTTACGATATTCTTCCACATTTCTTCTACAGTTTCCTTCACAGAAACTCAGCACAAGTAACATGTCAAATTGTAATCAATAATAAACCTAAATCATGTACCAAATTTGGTTATTCCAAGTTACAGTAACTGAAAGATATTAATCTTTTTCGAAATATTTGGCCCCACTTTGAGGGCCTGTAACTCCGCCTGCGTACAACTTTGTTATGTTTGGTTAAATTGCAATGATTTGGAACATTGTCTCGGTTCTTATGTGGAACACCTTGTATACATATTGAGTGGGCCATCACTTAGAACGTTACTTCCTTCTACGTGGGTCAGCCCTAATGCAGCGCAATGCAATTCAATTAGCGATTGGCGACTAATAACCTTTCTAAATCGTTATCGATCGCAATAAACACGTGTTTAGCGTATCTCACAGGTGCGGATGGATACACTTCCATTTACAGATTTACCAGGTTATTCAACCGATTCTATTTCCGCGTCGGATTGACATTTGTTTAGAAGCAGAGCCTGTGAATAGCTCGTCGTGCACCGTCAGCTGATCAATAATTGTATCCGGCGTTATTTTATATGCATTTTGATTCATCCTTTTGCGGGACCATTTGGAGTTAGTACTACTGTTTTTTTCTTTGTTATTGCTTGATTGATTGGAGTTGTCGACGGTAATGCGTGAGCAAATCCAAATAAGCGGAAACGTACCGTGACATTGTGACTGCGATTCATGACTGTGTATTCTAAAACCAATAATGCGGGTGGATTTAACTGATTCTTGTGGTTTAACCCAAATGATCGTTCGCGATCAACAGCTTCAAAAGCAGGCTGTGACGTTCCCGATTTTGGTCAAATTTTTTATGAGTTACAAGTGAAACTACTCATTTAGATCTCTTTCAGACTAAAGTTGCATGCTAAGTGCGACTTGCTACTTGGATGCAGGAAGCACGTCGCATAGCATGCTGCTACACCCAAATCTTCTCAGACATAGCAATCAAACTCAGTTAAACAATTGTATTCTTAATAATGTCGCTGGAAAAGGACTATATTGTGTTAATTGCTGCGGCGATTACAAGAAGGAAGAAGAAAATAAGGAGGTTATGAATTCATCCTTACTTACGGGACAATGCTGATACAGTGCATTTGTTGTTTCTCAGCAGCTACAAATGCATCCGCAAAAATTCCAAAACTTCTATAGAATGGAAAGAGAAATATTCAACAAGTTTATGAATTTATGAAACCTACTGGATATGAATTTTCGTAGAGCTATTACTGTGGAGAAAAGACTGCTGATATTTTCAAACTAAGGGTAAGGTATGCAAATAAAAAGGAAAATAAACAGGTAGTCGAATATTGATTTATTTTGGTACTTCATAAAAGAAATTAAAATAGATATAGATTAATTTTTACTAATACGTATATATTAGGCAAATAATGAATTATAAGTACTTTCGCTAATGAGCATTCCACTAGATGAATCTAGAATAAAGTCGTCAGTATTATTATTAGAAAGTTATTGAAAATTCCCAACAGTATTTAGTACGACTATTTAAATACAGCTTACCATTATTTTATCCACAAAAATATAGTTATTGGTTAATAATTTGCCGGATGAGATTCCCTTATCCTTTTGTTTATTTCTCTGTTTTTGCCAATTTACTGGTGAAAGAAAAAGAATATGCCAGTATTTTAGGAGGATATGTTTGCTTAATAATGTGCTCACACCAACACGCGTGGCAAACTAGTAAATACGACATGTTCTGAGTAGCAAATCGCACGTAGCATGCATCTTTGATCTGAAAGCCCACTAAAGCAACAAATAACTTTACACATTCTTCACAGCTTCCACAGTGCTTCTTAGTTAATTAGATACGCAAAAGGCGAAGATCTGAACCTTGGGATACACCTTAAAATACTACACACCCATTAACCCACACGTCAACGTCTTGTTAATAGCATTTCTGTCTACGCAAACTGAAATTTAATGAATCCTTCAGTTCGAACAATACCAAATTCTATTTTCATGGTAAACTGAATTAGGCAAATGTAGGATTTGCATACTATCGCGAAGATGAATCATCTAGAACGGAAACGCACGGTTTCTTAAACCATAATATTCATAAAAAATGTAAAAGTTGTTTCGCCTTGATTAAACATTGTTTTTAGTACTCAAAGATACAGTAGGTGCATAGTTGCTTAATAATGATTCTATTTGCATATTTTAACCTACATTTTATATAATACAGTGATACCACTGAAAAATGCAGTGCTGAAAGTCTCTCAAAGCTAGTGTTGACAACCTTGTCTTGCTTTTTCTTGGTCTTGACAAGACTTGACGGCTCAAATTGCAAGACAAGACAAATTTAAAAGTCTTGCTAGACAACATAAGAAATATAGTTCAAATTTCTTTCTAACTTTCTAACTTCATGACAGAAACGTTTGAACTATGGAGTGATTAACATTATTGCTATAGATGAATGATTAAACATCATTTTAATCCTCCTGGTTCTCCACATTTGACCCCTTGAACTTTATTATGGTAATTTCTACTCAGGATACTTTAAAGATATGCCAGCCACAACATCAACACATTTCGAAAAATATGATATATGTGTTAAACTATCTACCCAGGTTCGCAAAAGTACCAACGTTTCCTTTGGTATCAATAATAAAGAAAGAAATACACTTTCAATATTGCCAGACTGTGGAAATATCTATTTATTACATATTATTTTTTTCGCTCACCGTTTCACACATAAAGACAAATAAAACAAAATAAGATAGGTATAGCTTTGAAATTCAAGCGAAAGTGTACGTACATGCACACTTTCAATGATATGGGTCCACTCTTCACTTCTGTCTAAAGTTACCTTTCTACCGACGGCTTTCTGTCTGCGTACCCACTCAATATCAATGGTCGGCTTGCCAGTGATGTAGCATCAGCTTGTGTGTCGCGCAATGGATGTGGAATATTTGATTTTGGGGAGAAAAGATTTGAGATCATCCTACTACAAGTGGTCAGTATGATTTATATTATGAAAACTTGCCAATGTAGCAAGCATTATCGCATTGATTTACTTTGTTCCTCTTACACAAAAGCAACGAAACCTGAAATTTTTGAATCTGTATGATAATGTAACAGAGTAAATTATAGATAATTTGTACACTGAAAAAATTGTATGGGTATATATCGAAATTTTGCCAAAGAAATGGTGAATTATCACAATAACATTACTGTATAAGAACAAAAATTACTTGTTGTAAATAACCATTATATGTTTACGATGTTAATGTCAAAACTGAAAACGTGAAATTACTGTAGAAGATGTGATTTATGAGTAAATTTACAAAACATATTATGTAAAAGCAAAGTTTACGGAATAAATGTATTCCGTATAGAATTCCGTAAGGTAAGGCAAGGTATAGAAGTTAAAAAAAAACTTTAGTAAATACATATGCTAAAGCAATCTTTACAACCACATTATAAAACTTCAAGATTTTTCTGAAATCACGTGTAAAATAAGGGGTACATAATTATCCATTACCTATTTTGCATGAAAAAAATTTAAAAACATATTTCCAGTGTAGATAATACGTAACAACATAATTTTTAATGTGAAATTGCTATTTTACGCTCAATTTCATAGCATTTAGTAGGTATTCATAAATTAAGAATATTCTGGAATTATAGTTGTCTAGCTTATGTGAGCGCTATATCATGAAGCTCCTGAACTTCCTCATAAAACTAAAGGTTTGTTTTTGCAGCAGTTGGAAACGGTTTGAAACTATCAGAAATGTCCGTCCAACTATTTATTGCGTTAAATTCAATGGTAACGCGTTCTCAACTTAACTGGTCGAATATTTCTGACAGTTTCAAACCGTTTCCAACTGCTGCAAAAACAAACCTTAAAATTGTTGAAAACATTGTGCTGATTATCTACATTAGCCAAACTGTCTCTAAATATGACGCAGAAGATTTTACTAGCGTACAGTCAGTCCTATTTAAATTTAGAAATTTCTTAAGAGAACTCGGTATACAATCTATTGCAATACTAATGGCACTCTTTAAAACGAATTTACCAACTTGTTTTGAACTGATGACGTGTTCGTAACGAAATCTACTCTCAACTTTTAACATTAGTTCATAGTTGTTCCACTCACCAATAAAGATCAGCCGAAAGTTCTACTCAGAAATTCCAGTAGTTTGAAAACAGTGTTGAGGAAATGCCGCTATTATTGCAATAGATTGTACATTCTTCAGTCCCCTCCTGGAGTTTACGTCATGCCCTTATGCTGTGCCCTTAATATAACCGGGAACTAGTAATATCTGATTATCTGACAAATTATTGGTAATTCTATTTGTATTGTATTTTGTATTCTGAAGATTTTCATCATTACATTACAGTTTATTAATAAATTCGGGTTCATTTGCCCGGTTCGATAAAGTGAACCATGTCAGTTTTTTAACTCCGTCGACCGAGGCTTTCACTACAGAAGAACCAAGGCCAAAACCGGGTAAACACAAATATTGAAACCCGCATAACTGGTGTATATTTAAGTCGATTGCATGCGCTTCTGTTTCATCATTATGTAATAAATTTTTTAAATTAAAACAAACGCTCGCGAGCACGCTGAGGTGCTGATTTCGGACTAGGGATATTAAGTCATTAAATTAATTTTATGACCAAGCATTATGGACGATTACAAAATATCAAATTCGATTATAAAGAAACGTGGAAGAAAGCTGGAATTTTTAAATAGCAGTTAATTAGGCGGTTCGTTTTACATAACGCATTTTTATGCATGAATTCGAAAATGTTTGCGATATGCATCTCGATTGCTTCAAAACCATTGGCTATAAACAATGAATTTATTGAAATGCACCAAGAAATATGTAATATTGTGATATTTGACAAAGCACTGTACTAGAAATTACTTAAGGGCACTGTTTTTGTATGAAAATTTTCAACAAATTCATAACTTTTTATTGACAGTCTAAAAAAAACTAACGTGATATTTTGCATTTTCGCTATTTTTTGCAATTTACTCAAAAATTTGAGTATGTTTGGGCTACACGCACTTCAGATTCGGATTTAGTACGTCAAAATATGAATGGGTCTGACTCTTTTAACGATTTTTCGCATTTTCCAGATATGTCTCGCGATTTCTCTGTCGGTAATGCAGCTTAATAGATTTCAGTCCCGAATTCAGCACATCAAAATACATAAAACACACACTTGATCAGTCAGAAAAAAAAATCATTACGTGATTTTTCGCTGTTTGCGATTTGCTCAAAATTTTGTAAGTGTTTCAGCTAAACGAATTCAGTTTCAGTGCGTCAAAATACATAAGAATTTCAATTTGTTATAACTAGTTAGTGAGAGCGCGGAGTCTACCAGGGTCGACCACGCGGATCGTTGACCTTCACAGCATTTCAAACTGCGCTTTTAGTTATTTACGGAACGCTGTAATAGTCGGTGTCGCGTAGATACATTTCTTTTTTACGTCTGCTGTAAATTGTATTCGTCGTGTGTATTTAAATAACTATTTATAAATAGTAACGTGCCAAACGAGAGAAGAAATAAACGAGGGTTATTTCAAATGTAGTTTGACAGTGATCCCGAAGGTTATAGGGATATACGTATTAAAGGAAATGAACGCATTATAAATTCTTCTACCAAAACTAAAGTAACAAAATATTTGAAAAGCCATGCCTTGTCTAGGTATGACTGAAGACTGTATTTTTCTATGAATTTACAGATTTACAGATGCCTTTCTTACAAGCGATATTCCATTTAAGTCAACTAGAAGATCCCAAGTTACGTACGTTTTTAGAAAAATACATGGACAGAAAAATCTCTCATGGCACAACAATATACTGACACTGACATCAATACGCGAAGACATTGCGAACAATTTCGTTTATTTCATCATAGACGAAACTACTGACACTTGAAGGCGTTCAGTAGCCAATTTCTTAATTGGTGCCTTAAAAAGTGACACTGCTAGTGACAGCCACCTACCGGCTTTTAAGGTGCTGGACAAAACCAATCACGAAACTAATATAAATTTTGTTATTGACTGTTTTGAGTATATATGGCCCGATCAAGATGATTAAGATAAAGTTCTTGTAATGCTAAGTGATGCAGCTGCGTACATGTTAAAAGACACATTGTATCTAAAAAATATACAAAAATGATACATGCATGATGAATGAAGGAACGTTTTTAGGGAGACTTTACCAGGCATACATCTGCCTCCCGAGCCAGTTATAACTAGATGGGGTACTTGGTACTTGGTAAAGTCAAGTAAAGTGTGACACAGTTTAAAAAAGACTTCAATCAAAAAACGTACTTCCTTCAACGCGAACCGCTGATTTTCGCAGTTTTGGGCGCCCGCCTCGTTATATCCAAGGTGGCAAAATCGTGGACGAAGAACCGTTTAACGGCGTGGGAGACCTAAAATGCAAATTGGAGCGAGATATAGCCGTGAACCGCTTTAACAAAATGAGGAATGTAGGAAGAGTTATTTTTAAACAAAGCACATATATAGTTGTAAATGCCACTGGCCTTAATCGCAGTAAACAAGTAAAATTGCAAAATAAACGCTTGCACATCTTTTAAACGGTACATTATATTTAGTCACAATCACATATACCTACAATAGGCGAACAATTCTTATCATGCACCCAATGGCCAAATGTCATTTATTCCAGAATATAAATCAAGAATTATTAGAAATTTAGGTTGCAACCTTGTTAAATATACTAAAGTCACCAATTCTTCATGTTTAGCGACGCAGGGCAGACGTTATCTTAGCAACTGCAAATAGGGTCATTTGGTCAAAACTGACATTACACTGCAAATACGGAATTTCACGAAACAACGACTCTGCGGGCTAATGCCCTAACCAGCATTGAATTACACCTGGAAAACCTATAACAAACAATTAGAGTCACTCGTTAGTAGCCCATTAGACATATATTTGTTTCGAGCTTATTAGTTCTCATCAGGTGAGGTATCTGAAGAATAACCCTAGCTGATTTAGTATATCTAACCCGACAGAAGGGACCATAAGTACGAGGTGTAGAACAAGCTACATCTATCGGCCATTCGCTACTCCATGCCGGACTGATTTACACATTTCCTGATTTTTTTTTAAGAATTTCTGATCCATGGTCAACCCCAAAAAATTTGAAGACGATTTGATAAATAATTTTCGAATCAACCATACCATGAATAAATCAAATAAAAAAGTTAAACTAGTAACCACTCTTCTAGTACACTACGACTTCATACTAAATCTTAAAAGTAACTGGTGATCATCATATCCCCTGCCAGGATAATAATTATTGTCTATGAGAAAAGACAGGAGTTTGAGAAAGGGTCGCTGTATTCTTTCCAAATGGTTACTATAGATTTGATAGTAGGGGTACCAAAATGAGGTTATAGTTTTCCAGTTTTGAACGTACGAATAATATAGACTTTTCAATGCACTTGCATCAGTGAAATTTTGTACTCCTTATAACAAAGCTTAGAGTACTGTACGTAGATTTATTATTTGAATTAATATGACTAGAAAAAGATAATCTTCTGTCAAACACGATACCAAGATCTTTAATTTCCTCGTAACGTGTTAAATGTGACATAATAATCAAATATAAGTGGTTGATTTTGAGAGAATACGTACGTTTTACATTTATTTATATTAATAGATAAATAATTATCAGTACAAGATCTTGCAGAATCAAACAGATGTCGTAGATGATATATTCAAGAACAGTTTCAAGTCGTCGAAAAATATATGATTTGATTTTAAAGATAGGGATACATCATTTACAAAAAGGATAAAAAGAAGTGGCCCCAAATTGGAACCTTGACGCACTACTGATGCACAATAAAGGCCTTAAACCATTATAACAGACAGCTTTTGTTGATACAGGTATGGATTAAACAGGCGGAGTAATCTGTTACTGAAACCTTAACGTGCCAACTTACAAAGCAATATACTATGATTCACCTTGCCAAAAGTCTTTGAAAAGTCTGTGTAAACGACATCAACTTGTCTTTTGTCATCAACATCATTCGCCGTATACCATGCTGATTTGGTGATATGTACGGCTTAACATTATCAAATATTTGCTTGTACAGACACATTTCGAAGACCTTTGCGATGTTAGACAATTGGACACACTATTGTCAGTTTCCACCTACCAGGAAACTCGCTTGTTGATAATGCAATATTGAACAAAGTAAGCAACGGAGTGCACAGAACCCTTCAACAATCTTTTACTAAAAAACCAGGAATCTGATCGTCACCACAAGACATTTTGTTCTTTAGTTTATGAATTGCTAGAAGAACATCAGATTTCGTTCATTGTTAATGCAGGATTGATAATAATCTAATGAAATATTTGCATTCCCATCGAAAAAAACGCATAAAATTTAGAGAAGGCGTCAAAATATGAATGGGATAGTCAAATTATTGATCATCGAAAAAACATTCTTAGGTATACGCGTGTACCTTTTCTTATTACGAACAAACGACCACAACCTTTTAGAAACACTTTTATATTAGCTATTGGCTATTTAATATTTGGAGCTGAAGCAAACAATTCTTGTAAGATGAAAATTACTTTTCAGTATAATCGTCTGGAGAGTCTTAAATGGAAACCCTGTACAACTTCTTTATAAAAACTGAATTAAATCAAATAATACAAATGTAGGTGGTCAGTCTATGAACGGAATGCAATGGTTTTTGGCGCTGAACGTGGTGCTTCCATACATGAACGAAAGTACCATTCTGGGAATGCTAACTACACGCTAATTATTCTTAGCTAGATTTGTTGCCTGATAAGCCCGCATAACAAAAATACACACACATTACAGATAGTACCAATTAGCTAATCAGGAAGAGTATAATTTCACCATCGGTATGATACATACACTGCAATTAAATCAAGACTAATTGAGCAGAATTATACAGATAACTTCATCCCAGTCGCCAGTCGTGACTGCAATTACTCTCACGGAAATTGCTAACCTATCGACTATCTACCTGGTATTATTCCTTCAGATAATGTACCGCCCTGTGGCTTAACCTGTGATCTGGAAGAAATATTCTACAGATAGCTGTTAACGACTTTAAAAAACAGTTGAGTGTTTCTACAAATCGTTTTTACAGGAGTACCTCGCTTTTATAGTATTTTCAGATTTTTTTATAACTTTAAATATGGTCTTAGGGTCATACGTTTTCTAACCTTTACGTATATTTATTGAATACAACTACCAAGACAGGCGGACGCCCAATGACATGGTAGGAACAAAACAAAACAACAAAGTAAAAGATGAAAATTAAAATATATACATGTACTTATAAAGTAATACAAATAAACAGAAAAAATAGAAAACAAGAAAGTAATATTTTATACATTTACACGTATACACACGAACATCTACTCATACACACTACATACATTAGAACAAAAAATGTCAAAAGAATTCTGATTACGATGATAATTTGAACATATTACAGAAATTGGAGCCAATCGAAGAACATTTGTCCAGGGTGTTTTTAAATAGAATAAACATTTATATCGAATTCTCTATTTCAAAATATTGAGTTTTAAATAACGCAATAGCTCTTCACAATTATGCCATGAACAATTTTGAAGAGAAATAAAATATACCTACTCTTTTCTGAGCTAAAGAGTTGAGATGAAACCTGGTTGATAGTTCACACTAAGGGTAACCTTGAGGTCGATAAATGTCAGATTTAAAGAAAGGTATTTAAGTAATTGCCTTTGAATTTTTCCAATGATATTTATATGAACCTCATAATCTGGACTCCACACTCTACTAGCATATTCTAGTTTAGAGCGAACGAGTGAGAAATACAGCAATTTGATAGTATGAACTAATGAGACCTAGAGATTTATAAGATCGTATCAATATGGCCAACAAAAGTTAATTTGGAATCAAACACAACTAGATTTTTAAAATTTTCACATTTTGCTAGAAATACTGTATTTAATTTATATGAGTAATTAATGCAGTTATGATCAGCCTTTTTAGTTTATGACATTTATTAATGTTCAGTGGTAAGAAATTAAGTTCACACCATTGGTTAATTGTTGCTAGATCACATTGCAATTCCAGGCAGACTTCAATATTGTCAATACATCTGAACAATTTTAAGTCATATGCATACATCAACGCATTACTGGTAATGTGAAGAGTTATGTCGTTTATAAATAAATTGAAAATGAGCGGCCCCAAAACGGAACTCTGAGGAACACCAGACGTTGCATGCAGTTAGATACTCCGTAAAAATTCTTATAATTTCTGTAATGGTATGGATGTAATTTTTGTCTTTTGGTAATCTACACACGCTAGATGTCGTACTTATCTGTAAATCTAATGGTTGAATTCGGAGATCAAATCCAAAATATGTTGATCATTTTGATCAGTTGTAGCGGAGGTAGTAGTAGATAAGTCTACCGGAATTGTTTTGTTGAAATTTAACATTACCAACTTTTCGACAACTTCTTTCTATTACCAAAAATCTGTTTCTATTTGACACCTGCCTCTCAGGATTTTTTTCGGATTAGCATCAATCTACAGCTACATATAATGTCAGCGAAAATATTTGTAACTGGCGCCATCTACGTTGTACCAACAAATTAATAACACCGGCGTGTTCGGTACCACCAAAAAAGTACCTGTATCAAATTTTAATTTGTTCTTTAGTTGTTCTTTAAAAAAATTACATCTAAAATTTGATTTTTTAAAATTATCTTGTACGCCCTGTATCTCAAAAATGAGTGGTTCTAGGACACGTTTATTAAGCAAACTCCACTTATTTTTCAATGTTCCATAAGTCCTAGCAATATTGCCATATTTTTTTGAAACACCCTGTACATCCATATTATATTAGTTGAGGTCAAAGTCAACTTGAATTACTGTACAATTTAGATAATTAATACGAACACTAAATCTTCTGAACATTTGAAGATGGTTATTAAACAACCTTGAAAGCAAGAAGTTACATAACGCAAAAGATAAATAAAACTTTATTAATTACATTCTAACAATAAATGTCACAGACTTCGCAATAATTGAATAGCAGGTAATTTCACAGGTACTTCGCAATGATTAAATAACAATTACTCAATGTTATCATATGGAAATTATTCAAGTATGTCTTTATTTAACTAAGTTTATTAGTTGCGAGACTGGTTTATTAATCTTTAACAGCAGAGAACGAAGTTGATGGTCTCAACACAATAAGTATTACAGCAGATAACGAAAAACATTGTACAGTGTAATCAATTGTTTTCATGTTTACATAAATTTGAAACCAATTGCAATAGTGAAAGCATAATTACACATTTTTACAATTTCAGTTTTCAAGCAGTCTGAAAAACTATAATTACGTTTCATATATGGCAAATGCAGTGAAATTACATTATTGATAAAACTAAATTTTTAACGATTATTGAACTTGCTTCCCCCGGTTAGATTATGTAAATGGGCACAATAATAATTTCATTATACGCCTATACTAATACAAGATGGGCGTTTATTTATATGGACTTTATGCTATTCCGATGCAAAACTGGTTAGCATTTATTTATATATAAAAGAAAACACAAATAAATGCCTTGAATGACAGGCAATGACCCACTAAAGTTGTACGTTGTTGAATTTATAAAGAACCGTATTTCTGTTGCAAATCTGCACAATACGAGATTTTTTATGCTCTGGAATTAGCTAAAATATGGCTTGGTAACAATTTAAAGTGTCACTTATCCTATTTGAAATATTCAGTGCACCGATTGAGAACTGCTATCGTTTCAGGTAAAGTGCCTTTTTTACTGAAAATGCAGCAAAAGTTGTTCAGAATAGTAAATTATGGAAACGTGCAAAATTGCAAAAAGATCGGCCTGCTTTGATAAAATCTTGTGCTTTGTTGAAAAATGGTTTCATCAAACCTCGCCGATCTTCTTGAAATTTTGCACGTTTCCATAATTTACCATTCTGAACAACTTTTTCAAGTAAAATTTTGCTGTATTTTCAGCAGAAAAGGCACTTTATCTGAAATCAAAATAGTTTTTACTCGGTGCACTGAGCATTTCAAGCAGTATTATTTAAAAAATGGTTACTCCTACCGACTTCAGCAAGGTATACCTTTTACAAATGAAACAAGTAGGAAAATCGATTGTTTCGATAGTCAGATGGATACACTAAGCTGCAAAAAAGTTCTGCCATTTAAAAAAAACATGATGTGTCACAAATGGCGCCCTCTACTAGTGACGTCAAAATTAGAAACAAATTTGAAATCCTCGCCGCAAAAACCCCTGATTGGTTCATGACATGATTACATTACAACTTTTGCATAGATACACTTTATATATTTTACTCTGTACTCGATTCCGAGGATGACTTGTTTCCAACAATAACAGCCAAGCCTTCATTTTAATCTGTTAGAAAACAGATTAGACCCGGAGCAATCGCTGGCAGCGGCTTCAAGACAGTCTCCCAACCTAGAAGTAATCGAGCTCTCTGATAATGACTATTTCTTCCTTGTCGTAGATTGCATCGCCTTTTAAGAAATCAATGAATGCCGATTATTAAAAGGTTACTTCCTGGTGAGCCTGATAGAGGATCTAACATTGGCGTACCGGAATAGCAACGCACTTTCTTCGTGCACAATGGACTAGCCACGATCCGGTAATAGCCGCTCCTATTGTTAGTTTTCATACCAGCAGCGCATAATAGAAGCATTTCGCTTAAAATAGATGAATGAATTACGTTTTATTAAAAATTAAACTATAAAAGAGTCAAAATAAGTTTTCTATGTGAAGCTCTGTTGTCAATATCCACTTCTCCACTTTCTCTTCTTGCTTGTAATGGGGAAGTTGCATCAATTTTATATTGGTATGAAATGTATTACAGGGTAATCTTTTAAACATATGGAAAGGTCAGAACATGTATCTGGCGGCAATAATCACATAATAATTAAAATATTAACATTAATAAATTGCCATAGAATATAAACAAAACCACGTGGCCGAAAACGCGATATCATTGGTATGGCGATACACGCCGTTCAGTGCGGCCTGTTTCCATGGATACAGGTGCAGGTTACGGTGTTGATGATGTAAACAGGCGTTTGCTTGTATTTTTGTAGGTAATGCCATAATTATTAGTGGTGATGTGGTGAACTTAAGGTAGTGTTAAACGTACGTTATTCCATTGTTTACAATATAGATCCACCCGTGACAATTACGGCGACAATGTTGTTGGGGAAATACCAAAAAGAAAGTTTTACTTGAGGCATTTATAAAATTATGCCATCTGATTTCACATTAAACTTAATATTTTAAAATTCATGTAATAAATTTTTATTCGTATTTACTACTGATTTCATTTATCCATCAATATTTTTTAAAAATCTTTTTCTACAAAACTGTTAAAAGTGGGCTTTTTAATTGTCATTTTTAATGTTAAAAATGTCATTTTTTGACACGCGTGTTAATAGTAAGTTACCAAAGTTTATTTAAATTTTGTTTTGAAAATTAATAAAACGTTTTAACAAACACATGAACAACTTTTTATTTTAAATAAGTACAAACCAACATTTTAACTAGTTATTACTATTAACATTTATAGTAAAATTAGAACAATTTGAAATTGTAATTCCCTGCGGAGTCATCATACTTAAGTTGGTTTTACTGTCAACATGTGTGACACATCTATTTTCTGTAGAAATGCTACTGGTAGTACTGGTGGTCTTGCTAGTAGTTGCAGCAGTAGGAAGTATTTGGCACGCAATTTCCTTCTGTTCCAGTGAATTTTCAATGTAGCCTTCAGCTACCGTCAAAGATTTCCATCCTACATGTCTCTTGATAGTAGTAAGATTTGCACCAGAATCTGGTAACAATGTCGCCGATGAACGACGAAAACAAGTGTACGGTGTAGAGTTGAGGATTTGTAAGAACTCTGAAATGTAGGAAGGCATTTTACCAAACATGTTAATTCCGACTGGATTCTTCACACATTTATTCTTCATATATTTAAGAAAAAGTCGTCTATGGTCAGCGTTGGGTGGCCGGAGTGATAATATATACTTTCTAAAAAGTTTAAATAGAATTCACCAACAACACTGAAAGTCCGAGGCACTTTCGTTTTAGTATCTGGTATGGTCACAACAACCGAAGTGCCCAAATATTCGATATTGTCGATGATCATCTGACACAATTCCTCCCGGCGACATGCCCCGAAGACATCCACTATTGCTGCGACTTTCATCATCAGATACTTTTCGTCTTCTGCTTCTGTGAGAAATTTGTCGATATGCGTGTTCGTCAAAACTTTTTTTTGCTTGATATCCTTCACCCTTCCGTTTTAAAAAAGCAATAAGTTTATAATGTTTGCTTATATCTTGATCTTGCTTTATTTTTAACATAGTTTTGATCATGGAATAATTTGACCACAGCGTTGACGATTTCCATATCTTGGCTTTTTCCTCAAAATATGCCTTTAAAACACTTTCGTTACATTTCCCAGGGACCTTTTTAATGTTGCACCATTCCGAAAAGCGTCTATAAGCGATTTCGTACTGTTCCTTTGATTTCGCCGGCAATAATTCCAATGTTGCTCGACTGGCGGCTTCTTCGATTTCAGCAGGGATGGATTCGTTACGCTCATTATCGAGATTATTCATTATACTTATAATATTACTAGAAAATGCTGTCAATATTTTTGCGTTTTTTCCGTAACTAACAACAGCACTGGTTGCTACGAAAATTTTGGTTCATAAACATTGCGATCTGTGTGGTATTTTTTGATTTCTTATTTTTATTGAGTTTAAAGTTCTTCCGATTGTTTTGTAGAAAAAATAGTGTATGATATACGTGTTAAAAGTGATTTTATTTTGTTCGTGAATCATCTTCACTCACAAAATAAAATCTTACTTTTAACACGTATATCATAAATAGCTATTATTTCTTACTTTTGTTCATTATGTTTTTGAGAATAATAGTAATTTAACACAGTTAAGTCAGATCGCAAAATTTTATAAATGTCTCAATCACGTAAATGGTAGGAGCAAATACAGAATATGTTATTTGGAATTGGAATGAAATGCTGAATACATTTTATTTTTTCGAAGAACGTAAACCTACCTGAAGTTCTAATTAAACTTATAATTAAAATAGTCTTCACAAACAATGTTACAATGCTTCATTTCGTTGCGCTTCATCGCCCTACACTACATTTTCCTTTTCATTTTTGTTTTTTTGGCACGGCAAAATATATTAGGCGCTGTATGCTGTATTCGTACATAATGACATACTGCAACACTTCCTCCATTTGCCTGGTGAGATGCACATTCTGTGTCTATTTTACGAGCCTATTTTGCCACTTTATTCAATACCAAAATGTATTTCTATTTAACACAATAACATCCAATAATATCACAAATGACAAATTAACTTTTCTAAACGTATGCACTGCGTTGTCCAAAAGCAAGAAAATTATATACAGATATGAACTAAAGCACACTCTTGTATTTAGGTATACCAGTGCAAATGGCGTCTGACGTCATTTCGGTTAAAATAATGCGTTCTTTCTTCTGCACGTATTTGGAAATATCATGTAATTTTTCCATTGGTACATACTGCGGCAATTTTGGGGAAATTTGTCCATTTTAATTCTCCATATGTTGGTCCAAACTTGGCTGAACCAAGAACTCAATGATCAAATAACAAAATAAACAGGTACCGGGTTCACCAACCCAGCAGCTCCTAAATTTATTGATTTTTAAACAGGCCCATTTTAAAGGCGAATAAAAAACTGTTTTTATGCTGCAATTAAAGTACTTTATATGCTGCAGTCGGTCCGCCAGTGAGGATCGCATAATATACCTTCACGGTACGTGATCCAACTGGAGATATCGGACAGTAAACTTCAAAAGCAGGCGATACACAATCGTTCTTGCCGGCGGGGAAGAGTTTTGAGCGCAGTAATTAAAAACAGTCCACTATCTATCAAAACTCATCAAATAATTCCATTTCTTTACAGTTATAATAGAGTTCTCTTCAACATGTATGGTTCAGTTCGACATCACAAGGTACAAAGCTACGAGCTATCCCAAATTGTTATTTACCCATTGGAGTAACAATTCTACCGATTGTTTAAAATTCGCACTGGGAGTGTTTTCTTTATAAGGGTTGCTCTAAAAAAATGGCAAATTAATAAATTGTGTTTTTTAAGATACACGTCAATATATCTTGGAAACTATTTTCGGTATTGATCTGAATTTTTGCATCAATATTCAAAATACTACAGCTACAATATAACGAAACAATGACAAAAAATAAACACTTACTGTATAAAATTTAGCGGAGCTTTTGAACTTGCACACGGGGGCTCGCGGATTAGTGAATTTTATGTTAGAACTTGATAAAACGCTTAATGAATACCTTAACAATACAATAATTTTTAAAGGCACCTCAAACAATATACAAAATGTATACAGGGTATCCCAACGAAAATTTGACCCCCCCTATAATTGGAAAACTGAATATTTCAAAATTCGCCGAGACCCGTCGATTTTTGTTCTTGGGGGGAGCTTTTTTGACAGTCAAGCCAACTCGATCTGTTCATCCCCCTAATGCCTAGCAACCCCAACTTAAAAATTTCAAATGCAACTACCCCACTTGTGGCACATAATTTTAAAGCCCTTTTCATTGCGAATACAGTGACGTACCGTTTTTAGAAATCGGTTGAGATTTGACAGAATTATTGGTTACAAACGAAAAGATGACAAACCAACTTACGCGTAGTAATTTCTACACAAATGCCCACCACTAATAAGTTTTTCATCTACTACACATGACCGCAGTACCTAATTGTTATTGATGTGTCTATCAGTTTACAAAAAAGTCAGAAATGAAATAAAAAAGCTGAAGCAAATAATAAATCAGATTTATTTGATGAATTGCTCAAAATGACCCCCGTTAACTTCCAAATAATAATACAGTCTGTTTTCAAATTCTGTTCGAACATTATTAAAGACATCCGCAGTTATTAATCGGCATTCTTCTACAATTCTCTGACGTAGCACTTGCAATATTTCCGGCTGAGTGGCGTACACTCGTGATTTTACACAGAAAAAAGTCCAAAGAAGACAGATCCGGATATCTTGGTGGCCATTCGACGGGACCTCTTCTGCCAATCCAATGCCCCGGGAAATGGTCATCCAAAAATTGTCGCACAGCAGCAGCATAGTGCGGGGGCGCACCATCTTGTTGGAAGGTTATTTAATTTTCTAGTAAATTGTCGTCACTTTCTAAAATCTCTGTTATCCTAGGATCAATTGTACTTTCCAATAATTCTAGATAGGTGTTTCCATTGAGATTACCTGGTCCACCTGGAAAAATGATCCAACAAGATGGTCGCCCAAAATGCCTGCCCAAACATTCAATTTTTGAGGTGTCTGAGTATGAAATTCCCTAATTAAATGCGGATTAGTATCACTCCAATAACGACAATTGTGTCTATTCACTTCGCCATTCAACATAAATGTGCATTCGTCGGAGAAACATGTATTGTAGAGAAGATTTGGATTCTGTAGAAGTTGTTCGCAAAATTGGTTACGGCGATCAAAGTCATCTTCATGTAACTCTTGAACCAGCGTCATCTTCTGGATGAAACTTGTGTTTTTTCAAAATTCGATGAACACTGGAACGGGATACGCCAGAAGCTTGAGACACAGTTGTAATCGATTGCTTATTAAATAATATCTAATAATAATATCTCTACCCCTCATTCTAATCACAGGGATTAGCCCAGAAGTCGGAGACTTGTGCGGGAGAGGGGGCGGCATATTATTATTAAGCAGGCCGCATTTGCGCCCAGGAACGACTTACGTTGGTAGGCCCTAACCACTATTCAGTGCAGGAATGAGGAAAACCTGGAACACCTCATTAATTAGGGGGGTAGTCAAATATCAACCGGCATCAATCTCTCACATTGACCCAAGCTAACATTATTCCACCCTACCATACCCACAGAGAGGGTGCCAATCCTCTCTATGAATATAGCTTATATACGGTCTACCGGCAGCTGGGCTCGAACCAACTCCGTCTAGTCGCCTCGATTCAAGTACTAACGCCTTAAACCGCGCGACCACTGACCGATATCCATCTATTATCCATCTGTACATGACCCAAAACTGCCACTTCAACTGCTTCATTTCGAACTGGCCCAATTACTTCACGTTTCTTGCAACAAATTTGCCAATCAGGTGTTTAACGTACTGGTGGTTTACATTTTTTCAGGATGATTGGCATTAAAAATTCGTGCTGTAGCTTTAGCGCAATCGTGATTTCGATAATAAATTGCAACAATTTCTACTCTTTCCGCGATAGAATAAACCATTTCGAACACACGTTAATACTTTCAATAACGACTGAAACTAACGATTTCTTGGTCACAAGCAAAAACACCGACTTTTTTGTAGTACTGAATTTTTGTTATTTTGAAAAGGTCTGCACTCCTATAAACTTAAGTATCTTCTACTAATAACTATTTTAGTATCTAGTGTTATTTGCTTCAGCTTTTTATTTCATTTGTGACTTTTTTGTAAACTGATAGACACATCAATAACAATTAGGTAATGCGGTCATGTGTAGTAGATGAAAAACTTATTAGTGGTGGGCATTTGTGTAGAAATTACTACGCGTAAGTTGGTTTGTCATCTTTCCGTTTGTAACCAATAATTCTGTCAAATCTCAACCGATTTCTAAAAACTGTACGTCACTGTATTCGCAATGAAAAGGGCTTTAAAATGATGTGCCACAAGTGGGGTAGTTGCATTTGAAATTTTTAAGTTGGGGTTGCTAGGCATTAGGGGGATGAACATATCGAGTTGGCTTGACTGTCAAAAAAGCTCCCCCCAAGAACAAAAATCGACGGGTCTCGGCGAATTTTGAATTATTCGGTTTTCCAATTATAGGGGGGTCAAATTTTCGTTGGGATACCCTGTATATTTTAGATTGCATACTACACGTTTATCATTAGAAAAAAGACATGAGTTCACTATCGGACTTTAATGAACATGCTGTTTATTATGTATGTGGTCCTGAGTGGCAACGCTATTTTGCTTCAATGCTCGAACGCGTCATCAAAAAATTTGTAGCGTACCAGGGGGATTGTTATGGGTTAATCTTCTTATTATTTGAAATGTCGAGTAAATTTTTTTATAAGTTTCTGTTTTTATTAGGGCTTCCAAATACGTGGTTAAAATTAATGACATTATTACTGAATTACCCTGTATATTATAAATTACTAGTCCACATTCTTCATTATTTTATCTTCAAATCCGAAATCCAGCATGTTCTAAAAATTGTGTTCCCTGTCAGTAAATTTTACACATGGTTCTGTTTAAAGACGTCACTGCAACGTTTTTTGACACTCATGTTTATTTTTAAACACTGCCTTAGGTTAAAAATGCTGACTGTGTATTTTGTAGATACACCGAACGGTGGATTGTTGGTTATTTACTCGTATTGTCTCGGTCAGTAGTGAGAAATAACACACCACAATGTAATGTTACAACTGCAGTAGAAAATTATTACATATGAACATGCATTTTTCATAGCAAACCCGTGTTTTTGTACATATGAAATTTAATTTTACGTTATTATGTATTTTTAGAAAAAAATCATGTAATTTTACATGAAAGATGTAAATGCACAATATTCACATGTGTGAAAAGTAGTGTGAACAACATGTAAATTTACAATCATTTCTATCAGTGTATAATTAAAATGTTTTTGTTATAGTTTACTATCGGCAATCTATAATAATACACAAATCATTAAATTATTGAACTTAATAAGTATAAGGTTAAGGTCATGGTTCAACTTCGTTTGCTGGGTCAATTATGAATTTGTTACCTCTACCAGTTTTACCAATTCATGATTGTTTACTTCTGCGACTTGTGGTAGGTGAGAAAATTAATTTAATCACCCTTTATAGTGTTTAGATCTTTACTTTGTCGAAATTATTTCTAAATACAGTGCGGCAATAACGTCTTGCAAGGGGTGAGGCAAGACTTTATCGCCGCACTGTAGAAAGAGCAAGAAGTAAACATCCTGCACATACAAACATTTTTCCTCATTAAAAACACTTCGAGACTAGGCACTCCTACTTAGCTTGGGACCCAAAAAAAATGCCGAACACGATTTCCTGTACAACTTCGCTTTCACTTTTGATAAGGACACTTACTTGGCTTCACCCAGAGTCAAATATCTTTTGAAAATAGCAGCGCGCTAAGTACGGATTTGCTGGAGGAGCGTCTTAAGTGTCAAATCGAATTCGCGGCATTGCATTGACGACTATATTTACCCATTGCCGGTTGCATCTGGATTAGTTTGTTTACCTTTATTTTAATGCAGTTATTCGTAACGATGCCAAACGAATGTTTAGACAACTGGCAAGCGAGGTCAACAATAAATAACACGAATAAATACATACCTGAAATTTATTTTCAGAGATGCAGAGTGCGTTTCATTAAGCTACGATGTAAGGAAAATTATCAAAATACGAAATATCCCTAAATTAAATAAAAACCTCCAAACTAGGTATTTTCATCCACTAGGGTTATTCTCTAAGTTGCACAGGATGTCCTTAATCCAGGGGTTGAAGTTTACTGTCAATTGTTTTTGAGACAGGGTGTTTCACTCTTAAGTAGCAGGACTTCAAGAATCTTAAAATGACTTCATTTTGAGACTAAAAGTTCCTATAATATTCGTTTCAGAAATACAGGGCGTTTTCATTTTTTATTTACTTTTTTATGTTTTAACGAAAAATCCGCTAATAAAATAATCGTCATGTTGTGGTGAAAGATTTAGTATTTTGAGTAAATAATTCGATACTTAAAATCATCGCATATTAATTCCAGTGGCGGAGGAGCTTCTATGAATAAGTTTGTAAAAAAAAGTATAATCGAATTGAAATTTTGCAAATGTTTTTTAAAAATATGAAAGAGCATTCAATTTTACCCAGAAAAGGCCCTCTTGTTCAAAGTCGATAGGCCCTAAATTTTAGAAATAAAGTTAATGTGATCTCTTAAGAAAAAATATAAGAACGACTCTGTGTCAATAATAAAATGAAATAAAGTACTTAAATAAATAATTATTTATTAATTAACGATTGTAACAATAGGTTTATTTTTACATATAAACCGAGTGCAGGTGAGATATACTGCAGGTGTAAATTAATGCTGGTCGGGGCATTAGTCAGCGGAGTAGTTGTTGCATTTATAGGTTTATTTTATTTAAGCCACCTTCTAAGCTGTTAAATGAACATTAAAAAAATTACTAAACGTTTATTGAATTTTGGAGATATAAAAATGACAGCAGGCCTTGGATCGCCATCTTAAAAGCCGTGGTCAGCCAAGATCAGAGGAAGCGGTTTTCGATGCCATTTAAAAGAAAATATTTGTTGGATTATCTTGAAGAATAAAGTTTTTACGGATTTGTACAGAAATAAAACTTTGAACCGTGTAAAAGAAAACACTTTCTATATTTTTTGTTCAAATTCCACATAAAAGGGTTTTGAGGCATCCTGATTTACATCAACTTCCCAGATTCAAAATTAAAAAATTGCTAAACCTTTTTATAGAAATTTGAGGCTATAAGAAAAATCATAGCAAGCCTTGGATCGGCATTTTAAAATTTGTGGTAGAATCAGAAGAAGTGGTTTGCGATGCCATTAAAAAAAGAGATATTTGTTGGATTATCGTCAAGAATAAAACTTGTACAGATTTGTACGCAAATAAAACTTTAAGATCACGTAAAAGAAAATTCGGAGGTATAAAAATAATCATAGCAGGCCTTGGATCACCATCTACAAAGCCATGGTAGGATCAAAAGAAGCGGTTTTCCATGTCATTTAAGATAAAAAAAATATTTGTTGAAGAAAACAGTTATTACGGATTTGTACACAAATAAAAGTATGTACACACCCGTTTGTTTGAGTACTGGCATTCATATTTCGGACACCCTGTATATTATCGCAGTGACACTTTCAATGGTGAACCCTGTACACAGCTAATATAACTCTCACCGCACAGTCTGCAGGGGGTAAGACCAAAATAGCCCAAGCCTATTTCTGCATGACAAAAAACATTCCGACTATTTCCGACAGAAATCATCTAGGCTGCTTTGACGAAAACAAACGCGTGCAATTAGACGTACTCTAACACTAACACACCAATAATTAATTGCGCTATTGTGCAATAACAGCTAGTCACTTCCTTATTGTTGTTCGAGGTACGCCCCGGCCACAAACGAAACTGTGGTACATAAATCTATTTATATGTGTGTCCTCATACCACCGGCTGCGGAGGAATTTCGGTCTCTTCTGATATTTTGAGAACATGCTGGTGTCGGTGATGTTCAGAGTTCAACACACTAACAGGCTGACAAATTTTAAAACGATCAGATGTGTAAATGGGAAGCGATTGCTTTGAGGTAATTCAGAACACGGGTTTTGATCTCCAATTTTCGTATCAGACATTACTGGCAAGGCAACTTCAAATCTGTCTTTCAGGTGTTGGAATTTGAGTTTCACTTTTTACGTGTGCTTAACTATAATCGTCATTGACTCATACAATTTCTTAGGGCATAATTTAATGTGCTGAATTCTGCCAAAGAGAAATATGTCACCGTGTCACCCTGTATAATAGAAATAAAATAGGTCATCATATGCGCTATTGTATTATCTTCACTTTTTATTACTTCGCACTTTATTGTATTCCAAACAGAGATTAACAATAAAACTGGTTTATTTAATCAAGTGCATTTTTACAGTTACTTAAATTACTTAAACATATCTTAAGAGACCATTCAAAACAAAAATAATAAGAAACCGTCATCTTATTTAATATGGTGTATTGTCACATTAAGCTTATTTTTTAAAAAGATTATGTTTTAATAATGACTTATGCATATTCAAATGCTGAAATGGCCAATATGGTTTACATTTACAGCCTTGCAGATGGAAATGGTAGTGAGGCTAGGCGAATTTATATGGAAGGATTTCCAAATCATCTCCAACTCCAACCAACCAACTCCAAATCCAAGAATGTTCAGAAATGTATTTCAACGTATGTCGGAGTCAGGCTCATTTCAGAAAGATCTAAATCCTGGAAGACCTTTGAGTGCCTGAATTGGAAGAAGCTATTCTACACGAAATTGAATAAGACCCTAATACTAGCACTAGGAAGATCGCTGCAAGCTGCAACTCTTACTGTGAATCATAAATTAGTTCGGTTCAATATGAAACATCAACAGTTATACCCGTATCACATGCAAAAGATTCAAGCCTTACTGCCGCAAGACTATCCTGGCCTACAATTTTGCCACTGAATTACGCAAAAAATTGAACTAAATGTTGACTTTACCGCTGGCATATTGTTTACCGACGAGGCTAATTTTTCCAGAGATGCTATACTGAACTTATACCACAATAAACACGGTTGGTCTGATGAAATTCCTAATGCCATAATGAAATCTCGATTTCAACATCAGTTTTCTTTGAATATATGGGTGGATATTATTGGAAATTTTCTTGTTGGGCCTTATTTCTTACCAACTACTTTAACCGGTGCCTCTGACAGACACTTTCTTGAAAACGTTTTACCTGAACTACTTGACGCTAAGACAAAGAATGTGGTTTATGCACGAAGGGGCTCCTCCACATTTAACTGCATTTGACTGCCCGTAAAATTTTAAATGAAAGATTCGGTAATAACGTGATTGGACGAGGTACTCATGGACCAGCTCAACGTTGGCCACCCAGATCACCCGATATGAACCCTATTGAGTTTTTTGTTTGGAGATATTTCAAGACATTAGTTTATAAGGTTCGCATTTAGTCTGAGAAGCACCTACGTCAACAAATTATAGCTGGTTGTGACGTGATAAGAGTTACTCCTGGGATTTTTGCACGTGTTGCAATTTCAAGAGGATCTGTTTGTTATAATAAATCATAGTAGTAAGTAGTAATAGTATTATAGTATAGTAATTATTTTAAGTAATGTAATGAGTATCGTAAACATGCACTTGATCAAATAAATCAATTTTGTTATTAATCGGTTTGAAATACAAAAATGTGTAAATAAACAAAAAGTGAAGATAATACAGTGACGCATATGATGACCTATTTTATTTGTAACATTATACAAGGACCTCCTCCACTGGTAAGTTTCTAAAGCTGGTAATTTTTGTGTTACCTTTTCTACCAAGTATGCACACCGAATTTGTTTAAAATATCTCAAGCGGTTTATAAATTAAAAACTGTTTTTTTTTATTTTTTCTAATGTAAATGTGGGAGCTGTCCTAAAACCCCACATTTACAAACAAAAAAACAAAACACCCTTATTTTTGGCCACAGAATACGCTGAATAAACCTGCACTGTGCTAGTTGTTCCGAACTTTGTGCCGTTTAAAGAAATTTGCCCCTCATTTGCTAATTGTTCAAATGCTGTGTCGTTAAAAATACACTTTCGAAAATTAGAAAACGGAGCTATGCTAAATTGTACTAGTTCTTCTTGATATTGTGCCGTTTAAAGAAATTTTATATACCTACCTCTGTAACAAATCCTTGGATCTTTGGAATTCGGATGAATTTCTAGATAATCAAATGTTTGCTCTAATAAGTTACTTTCAGCGTTGCAACAAGAAAGTGAACGTAAATTTGTTAGTAATAACTTCACTATCTTCATTTAATCTAAATAAGCACGCTGTTTTTTATTTCTTCCTACAGCAACAAATGGATGAAGTATTCTATTATAATATAGTACTAAAAGATAACTGAACGAAAAGTTACTACTAAAATGAGAGAATTCGAATATCTCATTTGTCAAATTTTATCTTGATTTATTGTATTTATTGCAATACTGCTATTTATAAATTATAGCTAATTTGATTATCAACTTATTAGAATGGAATGACGTCAGACTGACAACCTGTTGCCGAATGTACGACTATATTTTTAAATCAGAATTAACAGGTCAATCTGAAAAATTTAATTTGGGTGGCCGTAATAAGTAAAAAAGTCTGAGGACGATTGCTTGGAAACGCATTTTAGATATACATCCGAAAATAAAAAAATTGTATTTATAAAATATCTTGCCCCTTTATTTTTTATTTTGCAAAAACGTATTTTTTTTATAATAGTTGGTTGATGTTTAGTGAAATAAACAGTACGTATTTGACAGTTGTTCTCAGTGCACAAGTTTTCTTTCGTTATGGCTGGTTACTCTAACGCAGAATTAACAGACATGCATTTCATGTATGGTCGTGCTAATGGGAACGCCACCGAAGCGCGACGTCTTTATGTTGATGCTTATCCAAATCGCCAGATTCCTTCACAACGCATGTTTGGAAGAATTCACCAAAGATTGCGTGATACCGGTTCCTTGAGCAAACAGTGCCATTTATCCGGAAGACCAAGGTCGGTATCCACTCCTAGAGCAGAAGAAGAAATTCTAGCACTGGTACGAGTGTGCGGAGAATATCAGCCGAGGTAGGAATTAGTGGTCCTCTTGTTTGGAGAATCCTTCACGAGCAACTACTTTATCCATACCATGTGCAACGAGTACAGGCCTTAAATCCAATAAATGATCATCAAGCACGTTTGGTTTTTTGCCGCTGGTTTCTACGTCATGATGCTGAAGACCCTCGTTTTCTTGCAAACATTCTTTTTACTGATGAGGCCGGGTTCACAAGAAATGGAGTGTTTAATTTTCACAATACGCATATTTGGGCCGACGAAAATCCTCATGCTCTAATAGAATCTAGACATCAGGCACGTTTTTCATTAAACATTTGGATGGGTATTGTAGGTGACAGGTTTCTAGGTCCTGTTGTTTTACCAAACCGATTAACAGGCGCTGCTTACCTCAACTTTCTGCAGAACACACTGTATGAGTTTTTGGAAGACATTTCTTTGAATCAGAGGCAACAAATGTGATTCCAGCATGATGGTGCATTTACACCAAACGTTTCTACATAGATGGGTAGGAACGGCCGGACCTGTTTTATGGCCTCCAAGATCGCCTGATCTGAACCCTCTAGATTTCTTTGTTTGGGGATATTTGAAGACATTAGTGTATGGTACTCTTGTAAATAGCCTGGAAGAGCTGCAGCTACGGATTAATCAAAAGTATCAAGAAATCCAAACCAAGGAGGGTGTTTTCGAAAGAGTTCGAATATCGTTGAGACGAAGATGTCGTGCCTGCTTGGAAATGGACGGAGGGCACTTTGAACATCTTCTGTAACTTTGTTTGTTGTTTGTTAAAATATTCCTCTGTCGGTTTATTCCTAATAAAATAATATGTTTGAAAAACGAATAGTGGTCCATATTTCCGCAACCGTTACTTTGCGGACACATGTTTATTAAGATTTTTCTGCTTATTTTGGTTCATACTATAACCTCCTTAAATATTTTGCACTCTTTTTTAACACCCTGTATATTTATCGCCGACGAAGGTTATTTATTTCACACATTTGACGTTTAGAGAGTAACCATCAACACTAAATGGTGAAATTCGGCATAATTGAAATCCTGTGTATTTATGTTGTGAGTCTGGGTTTTTCTTAAGTTTTAGTTTCTTTTATTCATATGCAGGTGCATTCAAAGTTTTCTGTTGTCTGTTAGTAGCTATTCCTTCTGTTCAATTTTCTTTATTTAATTGTACGCGAGTGTGTGTTTTGTTAGTGGGCTTTCTTGACTTGTAATGAGTCAAAATGTAGTTTTGACAGTTTGGAACGAAAAAACGGAAAACAAATGCAACGGTATCAGGCATTATTATTAAAATTGTTCATTTTGTTGTTTCTACATTTGGAAACGCTGTGGAAAACCATAGAAGATTTTACCCCATTTTTTAATATCGAGCTAGAATTCCGAAACAATTTATTTTATTGTCTTTTAGGCCTCCCTGAGCACGTGGAAAAAATGTTTGTATTTAGTGGTAGTTAATCCTGCACATAGGTATGAAATAGTACATATCAGTAGCTTTTCCACAGAAAAAATAGGAATATTTGCAGCAACTAAACCTTGTACATTATGAGACAGCCCCTAGACATTGTTTGATTTCTATACAGCTTGTTGCTAAGGCCGGACCCCTATTCGTGCCTTCCACAATCATTTTCACGAGGAAAATAGAAAATTCATTTGAATTACGGCGGCACATGTCACGTTGTAATTTGGGTTGGGTAGCTGTGAAATACAAAGCCACCCTCGTTTTCCCTTCAAAGTATATCGAGGGGATACTGAGCTGGTCAAGCTGGCGACTAAAAATGACCAGATGACGGAGACACTACTTTTAAATGAAACACTGGCATTGCCTTGTTGACAATTTCAATCATTGAAATGCTAAATATGACGGATATTGAGCGTTTAATTTATGCAAACAATAAAAAATATTTATAAGAAGGTATTTAGCAGTTATCTAATGCGTCAGACACTTTATCTTATTATTACACTTATCAGCATGCTGCGGTACTTGGATAAGGAAAATATAAAAATTAATTGCAAATTAATTAATTACGATCACTGGATTTTCATTAAAAAAGTGGTAACAATTTACTAAAATATTTCTAGATATTATTATAATGCACGAAAGAAAATGAACTGTTACATTTTGTGTGTTAATATAACGCTTGCTCTTCATTATTACCTTTTATACTTGCATTCCATCAATCAATTTATAATCTTTTTTTGTCGGAGGCTTTCTTCGGTTCACTAAAGTAATTACATTAATAAAGTCAATTAGACAACAATTAGTGTTCCTTCTTTACTACTGGTCATATAATTCAGAAATTACATGCATGAAAAATAAGTTCCATTCAATATAGGTTTAAGAAGATTTTGAGATACAAACTTTTTAATGACGATTTTAAATATAATTATGATGTCAGCAAATTATAAAATAGGGATAAATAAAATCTCAACAAACAGCGTGGCCTCTCCTCTCCCCCTTCAGTGCTTCAGTCCAGTCCCTTCACCCATCAGTATCAGTTACCATGTTCACGTAAGAAGGTGCGTTTCGTATTTGTTGTTTCCTGGGCCGCCAGTGTAGTTTATAATTATTATTAATTAAATTTACTATTTACCTAAATAAAAATGCAATGGAAATTGGACGAGACTAAATTTCACAAATTATTGAATTTGTAAATTTTCAAAATCTTGGTATTTTTCGCGAATTAGTGAACGTTTGAACTTGACAAAACGCTTAATATCATTAAAATGCAACAATTTTTAAAGGCACCTCAAAAACTATACAAAATGACATTAGAAAAAAGATATATCACTTCAGTACCGAGCTTTAATGAACATGCTGTTATTATGTATGTCGACCTGACGACGTGGCAACTGGATTTTGCTTCAGCACTCGAACGCGTCATGAGAAAAATTATAGCGGATGAGTAGGGCTGTGTTACCGATTATTATGGGTTCATTTGCTTATCTTTCTCGAGAGTAAACTTTTGTTTTCGATTTTCTGTCTTCATTAGACCTTCCGAATACGTGATTAAAATTAATGACATTATGACTGAATCACCCTGTATATCATTATGAAGGGAAAACATAATTCTGGCTTCACTAAATTAATTACATTAATAAAGTCAATTAGACAACAATTAGTGTTCCCTTTTTACTACTGGTCATACAATTTAGAAATTACACACATGAAAAATTACAAGTTCCATACAATAAAATATAGCTTTAAGAGGATATTTAGATAGAGACATTTTATTTATATTAGAGCATTATATTTACCATTTTAAAATAAACTTTATGACCTAAGAAAACATACCTGGTCGAAATGAAGTTAACAACGAAGTTCTATTACACGTGTGTACCCAGCTTTACGTGTATCAGGACTTACTTTGACCTTGTTAGAGACCAAGTTCAATTACCTATAGGTAGATTACAAGCCAAATAAAAAAACTAATTCAAGAAGTACCAATGCCTCTCACAAGCGACAGTTCTAATTAGCACAAACTTAGGAACGAAGTGACACCATTTGGAATCTTGACTTTGCATGTCAATAAACATTCAAAAATACAGACAAAATAGAGTGTACCTAGTTGGACAAACTAATTTCGGCTTCTAGCTACTAAAATTCATCAGTTCCTGATAGCGTGCAAGAGTTTGAAGATTATATTTTAAGAATATTATAATGTTGATCATACTTATTTTTAGAACAATGTAAAGAAATTGAAAAAAAAGAAACCGGTATTAACAGACAACGCATTTAATAATCTATACCGAGTGATTCGTTAGGTACTTTACAAGCTGTCGCAATGAAAACTAGATTTAAAATCATGAAGAAATGTTCATATACAGGGTGGTCAGTAAAGAATGGGTCATACTATAAGGCTAGTTTAAATAGACAAAATAATATGATTTAAGGGTGCTGCCGTATTCTGTAAATACGGTTTTTTACAATTACAAGTCATTTTAGACATTCAAGAACTGAATAATATACAGTTTAGTAAATAACAGCAATGTTATCTCATGTCACCTGCGAATATTCAAAGGTACCGAAGTAAAACGAATATACAGTGCTTTCGAAAAGTATCGAATAAATTAATTATTTTTGAAATTGAGAAGTTTTCGAAAAAATCCCCTTGCACGGCGATTTTGTTTTTAAAAAAGGCACTTTTTGACATACGACCCATATTTGTGACGTCATCATTGTTCGAGATATGTCGTCATCGACAATTTTTTTAAATAGCAACCCCCAATTTTGATCATGCCATTTGAAAGAGCGTGTCATTCTACATACATACATCATGAAAAATTATGGTGTTACATAACAAAAGTTTCAAGAAAATAATGTTTGAAGATTTTAAAATTTAATTTTCACAATACTGTGCACCGCCCCATTATGCAACACCTGTCCGTGCTTATTTAGGTGAGTTGTTCCCGAATCGTTGGATAGGGAGAAGGGGACTGATTGGCCAGCCAGATCGCCTGATTTGACATCCCTAGATTATTTCTTGTTGGGATACTAGACCGGTAAATTTAGAAGATTTAAAAGCAAGAATTCGTCACGAGATACATCGTATACCTCCTGAAGTTATTGATAATGTCCAAAAAGAATTTATTAATCGTCTTGGCTACTGTCAGGCAGCCAACGGTGCAAAATTTGAACATTTAATTCAGTCGATTTTTTACATAATCATTATCATTTTCAGTATTGTGAAAATTAAATTTTAAAATCTTCAAACATTATTTTCTTGAAATTTTTGTTATGTAACACCATATTTTTTCATGATGTATGTATGTAGAATGGCACACTCTTTCAAATGGCATGGTCAAAATTGGGGGTTGCTATTTAA
The DNA here is from genome assembly GCA_025584915.1 of Monochamus saltuarius. Lineage (NCBI taxonomy): Eukaryota > Metazoa > Arthropoda > Insecta > Coleoptera > Cerambycidae > Monochamus > Monochamus saltuarius. Next base: position 9,675,579 of record CM046725.1, on the reverse strand, counting down.
AAAAATGGTCGATGACGTAACAAACGTGGGTCGTATGTCAAAAAGTACCTTTTTAAAAACAAAATCGACGTGTCAGAGGATTTTTTCGAAAACTTCTCAATTTCAAAAATAATGAATTTATTCGTTACTTTTCGAAAGCACTGTATAACGGGTGAAGGCGGTTTAACCAACAAATTTTTAGATACCAAAATCTTTCAAAATACGTATTTTTTTAAATTCAAAAATTAAAGTGGAGGTTGTTATTAGCGTAGTACTAAAATATAATGCCGAAATTGAATCATATCCTTTAACTTTTTGGGGGAAATGCGCTAGAGAACATGAAAAACCGTAAAATGTACCTTATCACTGTGTTCCAGACACCGTGAAAAATACTTAATAATTTACATCAATTCAAGTGCTACTAGTTTTTTAAAAGAATTCTGCGGGATGTGATAATGTTTGTAATAATGTCGGAAACAATTTTTACAATGTGCAGCTGACCTATAAAATTCAGGATATTTTATGATAAAACAACAGTTGAAAATGATATATTTTTTCTTGTTGTAAATGATTCTCAGCCTGGAAATTGTTATACAACCTGTTTAATTGAAATAGTAAAGAGATATGCTTCAGCTATGAAATTCGTTGGAAATTTGAGTATAAAAACAAACGGCCCCCATGATGATAAAATTTTTAACCATTTTCTTTAGCTTTTGGAGGAAAAATGCTTTAGAGAACATAGCTCTCCAAAAAGACCATGAAATGTACATTTTTACTTCGTCTTACATCGTGAAAATTACTTGATAATATACAGCACCTCTTGCTAGCTTTTTTAAATTCAACAATTTTCATCTGGCATGTAAAATTCAGAAAAATTTGTGATCACACAAGCGAAAATATGATTTATTTCTTATTCTACAAACTGTGAAGGTATTTTTAATCAAAGCTGTTGTGAGGGTGAAAGCAAGCAAACAACAATTTTTTTCGATACATATTTTGAAAACACATATGTAAGTATGCAAGTTTATAATAACAATTCATACATTTTAGTGACTAACACCTTCCACCCAGCATGCCACAAAAAGTCACTTTCTTGCTCTAACCCAAATCCAATCTCTGGTAGAGAAAAAATTAATTATAATTTCGGTTACGACACAGATACTCCTGCACGATTTCCCTGGTCCAGTACCCGCAATAAGAGCGCTATAACTATATAGAATTAGATCTAGCAGTTGCAGCCATCCTGCAGGTATTTTTAACAGCGCGGTACTTGGACCGTAGAGCGGTATATTTCACCACACACACAATTCATACCTATTGAAATTAATTTACATGAGAACGACCGCCTGGTACTCTCACATTCACAGACGACCTTCCAAGGCAGTCTTCTTGGCTAGCCCGGGGCTATCCTCAAAAGAAAACAGCCGCCTCTGACACACATTGCAAGTACTACCAAAGAGTCTTTGTGAAGTGTGGCGTAAAAAGCATTCCTTTATTAGTTTTGATGAGTGCACAATTCTTTTACCAAAGACACATTGTTCATAAAAAACTAAGGAAATAATACGAGCTCGGTGTACAAGCAGGTGACAAGGCGCCGGCATACTGGATTACCTTGTATATTTACAATAGGCAGGTACAAGAGTACATATTGGAATAACGTGTTGGTTCCTTCACAATGTCTTATTAGATACTCAAAATTTCCACACATAGCACACAGATATTATAAGATTCACAATGTACAATTGTAATTGCAGAATATCTCAGAAACTACAAGAGATATACTCGCGACAAGAATTCAGACGATTTACGTCATACGAACAAATGAATAATTCATTATGTTTTCATCAAAATATTTAAGAAACTGCAACTGATAGTAATAAAACTATATACTACACTAAAAGTTTGCATTATATATTGAAGTAAATTGCAAAAAATGATTTTAACGCGACCAAATATCGAAAATTACGTTGACAATAAAAACAAATGTGTAACGTCTGAATTCTGAAACTGAAGATGCCGTAATTAGAATTTTCATAGACCCCTTCATTTTTGAAATACAGGGTGAAATTTAAAAAACTACTTTTAATGGATTTTTCCTTGTATTTCTCGTATCTTAAAGAATAGCTGAGATAGTGAAAATTGCTTCTGATAGACTGTGAGTTCAGTGGCATTTTTGTAATTTATTTACAGTATCTTTTTTAAAATATGACCCAAACACACAATTTTTTAAATGAAAAAAGTTAATTTGCATTATTTGTTCTTCCATAATGATATATTACAGTTGCTACTTTATATTTTGGAAATTGCCAAAAAAACATTAAATTAATACAACTAATGTTGTGTGGTGCATATTTAGCCAAGCATTTTTATATACTTATACAAAATAATTCAAAAGTAGAAACTGTTTTACTCTGGTAAAGATTTTAAATATAATCAAGAAAATAGTCAGCATTATAAAATAGGAATAAATAGAAGTATATATTTTATAATAAAAATATACACGGTGTTTATGTAATAAAAAATATATAAATAATAAATATTTTAAAATATTTAAATTTATTAAATAAAAATGTAAAGTAATTTTTCGTGTAGAATAGAATCACCCTCCAAAATATTGACGCATCATTTACAGACACCCTGTAATTCTTGTAGTTCCCAAGATACCTTGCAATTACAGTGAAATTATTGAAGACTCAAAACGGTTTTCGCAATTGCTTTTCGCTTTTTGAAAAACAATTAACTGTGTTAACACAATTTTCATAGCATTTTTGATTTGTGACAAGGGGAAATTGAAAAATGCGCATTTCTATAACTTGAAAAACCTTACTTCCAGAAAAAACTGAATATGTCAATTATGCAGAAAAAAAAATATATGGGAATCAGTGCTTACATATTCCAAAATGTTAATGGTAGAGATATTACAAGAATGGTTCAAATATGCGTACCTATATTTCAATTTCCCCTGTAAGTTACAAACGAAGAGTGCTATGGAAATTCTGTTAACACATTCAACTGTTTCAGTTGAATTAGTACTATTGCCACAATCGTTTTGAGCTATATTCGGGGCTATCTGCAATAATTTTCGAGATACCCATGAAAACCATCGAAAATTGGACATAATGCATAAATAAATATAAAAACTGTAACACATTTATACTAATCAATAAATTCATCTAGCAGTTAAAGACAATAGAATCGAAGCAAAATTTACAAAATTTAGTTTTTAGTTAAATTCATATTAGTTGAAATTGATTGACTTTTAAATTGATTACACGTTATGCATTTGTTTGTTACTGACTCTAGACTGAAACAGTGTTGATTTGACAGTTAAGTATGTATATAGAAAATGACAATTTTTTATCATTTCTTAAACTAGATGATAATGGGAACACATAAATGAAACTAAAATAAAATAGGAATAACCTTAAACTGTATACCTATTCTGGGGATTGTTATTAACGAACACTATTAATATTCATATACATAACTTTATGCCATATGGCTTCACCGAGGGCTTCACAAGCAATCAAACAGTGTTCATCTCTTAGTTGATAACCCAGTTGATTAAAACCTTTTACATTTAGTTGCAAAAGAAGAAAGTATATATGCAGTTACAACAGTAGTAAAATGTTACAAAAACAATTTTATTATTCATTATTATTCTGAACATTGTTAAGTTATGTATACTACTGTGTCTTCTATAATATGTTATATTATCTATTTTATTGCCCATTTATATATTTCTATTTTACACTTTACACAACTTTTCTTGGACTGTCCTGAAGAATTGGTTTTCTTTAACTTTGGACCCAATTCCCAATAATATATCGGAAATTCAAAGGGAAGAAAAGTCCTATTAACTCATAATCCTTCAAAGGATTGTGAGTTGATCAAGGACAGTCCTTTAAAGGATTGTGAGTGATAGAACCCTTCTTCTTCCCTTTGGATGTTACAATGAACTCACAATACTCAAATATCAATTTTGAATATTTCTGAAGATAAAATATTTGCGGTTTGCACCAGTCTCTGCTTCCTGGGCTGGCGTTATCCTTATTCTGGATTACAATTGGAAAACTATGCCGGAATCAGAAACTAAGACTGATAAGGCGTTTTATCTCCCTAACTAACGTGGAAACTAAACCACAACCTCTTAATCAATACGTTTTATTTTAATTTGAATAGATGAAATACAGGCGCAAACATACATGATGAGGACTTGTTAACACCTAAGCATCATTAGGAATCGGTAGCTAACATCACTGTCAGCGTTATCAATTAATACAATACAACAATTCTCAAAACAATTAAATACTAATAAGAATAATATGTATTATAACTCTGTACAACGCCTGCTTGTGTAAAGAAAAAATAATTGTAATATAGGCCAGAAGAAATTACTTATTCCAAGATAGGTACGAGTAGCTACTAAAATATTGTTAAACCACAGTTTAAAGATTTTAATTTTATTTAATTACGTACTGTTTAAATTTTTAACGACTCCGAAAAAACCAGACATTGTTTTTGCTATGTACAATAAACAAGACCTATTTGATCAAACTTTTTACAAATGTATGAATTTACTGTTGAATTAAATAATAGTTTGCATTATATCATGTCGAGCAATTAAAGTATATTAAGCTAAGTAAAACTGACTATTAAAAGCAGGATAATAAACACTAAAAAACTGACCTGAATTATAATACTGTTGCTTAGAAAAAACAAAACAGACAAGCCTTCTAGAGGGTAGCATTTAAAAATTAATAAAAAAAACTTACCATTAACGAACAGCCTTTCCGTTCAATCGCTGGTTTCGCGGAAAACACAAATTTAGGGCACTTCGGTAAAAAAAATAATTTTCAGTGTCATCACCGGGATACACAGTATGGATTGGAAAAGGAGTCGGAGTCGACGTACAGAAACGCGAACGTTAAATTTAACGACACTATCAACGAATACGTCGGTATATAGAGTGTTTTGGCCGATTGTTATTGTTGTTTCCTCCAGCTCCAGTTGGGGGCTAGGTGGAAGGGAAGAGCAGCCGGCGCGGGACCCCTCTGAAAGAACTTTGGCGCATGCGCCGGCACACAGCCTCACACATTGATCAAACCATGTGTTTCATTTGAATTCGGTTCGTTTGTGCCCTCTGTAATCTTAATCTTCATATTCTAGTTGGCTCACGGGGTACATCTTTATTCAGAAATGTAGCAGACAGAGTCATCTGGTGGAGATAATTTGAATTATTATTTAAGGTGTTACAATCAACCAATGAGATATATGGGCAGGGGCGGTATTTAATTAATTGCTAGAAAAATTTTAAAAAAATTTAATCTAGTTTCTTTACTTCCTTTTCATATAGCAGGAAAATTAGATGTTGATAACATATTTTACGGTAATTTCGAGTGCAAGCAAATGAAGGTGTTTCTATACTCATAGGTATTTTGGGTGTAAGACATTACTTATCAGTTAAAGAGATCTTACATGAAAAATTCTATACGTACGGTTCTGATATTACTGAATCCAGTGCATGAGACGCAAGCGCAGATGTTAGATATAGATGTTATTGATTTTTTGATGTTTGTGTAGCTTTCATGCTTCCTCCAAGTAAATTTATTTGCAAAATTAAATAATCATGATTAGTGTTAGTGAATTGCAATAACATAAGATGAAAATCCAAAGAAGATCTGATAGAATGATTGGGGGCAAAATCATCAGGTCCTATTACAACAGAAAAAATGGGAAAAGGACTTTGTTGCTCAATAAATTTGATAGGTAAATATACTTGTTGCACTCAACTGTTGCTTCTTTAGACTATTTAATGAATTTATAGTTACCCTTAAAACTAAAGTGATATTTTCTCAAGTACCTAAGTATTTGCTCCAATTATTAATTTGCTTTTCATGTATAAAAATCAATGTACCTAAATTTATCCCCAAATGATTTGATAGCCCTTATGCGGGTACTTAGGCAATTCCGCCCGCATAATTTTGCATCTAAATATTCTATTTACTGATTTTCTTCATTCAATCCTAGTGAATCCGGCTACTATCATCAAGTGGTCTGTCCATTGCTGACTTCGGGCTTTGAAGAAGATCTATTCCATTGGTTAAAATCAACACGCCTGATAAAATCACAACAAATTTGTTCAAAGAGAATGGTTAGTGGCACGTGCAACAGTCCTATGAGTTTAATAGAAGCAAAAGGACTAGATTTCTTACAGTGGAAATGCAAAGTGTGTCCAAACAAAAAATCTATTAGAGATGATTCGATATTTAATGGCCTCAACTGTAGTTTTAAGGACGCAATAAGGATAATACTTGCATGGTGCAAAGGGTGTCATATTGACGATGTGGCAAATATGTTAAGTAAGTGCTATTTCTGTTTTTTCTCTTGAAATTTGTTAGAAATATTGTTACTAATATCACACTAAAGAGATTGTCTATGCTTATTTAGTAATATTAACAAATACTAATTTTTTTCTGCAAGTCTATGGAAATGGATTACAAGAGGTATGGTATATGTTGTAATATCTGCCGTTATTTCATTTTCTGCTTTATTATCATTGGCAATTTATATTTTTCTGTTATTGTTTTCTGACGTTTCTGTAACTGAAATATAAAAATACTAAGCTTTAAATATTTTAGGTCTGAATAACTCCGTAATAGAAGAACTGTATATAAGAACAGCGAGTGTTGCTGAGAAATGTATGAAATCAAATATTGACGACTGGAAAATTGGAGGACCTGGTGTTGTTGTCCTTATTGACACCTATCCTGAAGGATGCACAAATACCAACATGATAAGAATGATACGGCCCATTTTATGCATCTGCCAAGTGAAGGTAAATTAGTAACTATTTAAAAATCCGTTTTCTTTACAGTTATCTCTTCCAGACTGTTCCTCAAAAATACTGGCTTGAAGCCCTAGATCGTTTTGTACATCATGACACGGAACACATAAATTCTTTGAAACAACGTATATTACGCACCATCCAAATGATAGTCCGTCCAGGCTCTATACTGATAACCCCCTCGACGTCTACGTTGTGCTCTTTCGATGACTTGCTACCCTTGCAGACGATTTACCCCACCATCGTCAGCGTAACACATCTGGCACAACACAATAATGACAACCAAAACGTGTTCACAAATCTGGAAACCATTTGGAAACAAGTGCTGGATATTTGCGAGGAAGCTCAGTTCCATTGCACCTCCTACATAGATCTATTCGTCGTAAGTCACATGTGGAAAGCTGTGTATGGTAACGAAGCGTTCGAGAGGTTGCTGTTTCAGATAAGTGCAATGCAATAGAGAAGTTTTTTTGTGTTAATTTTGTTCAAAATTTTTTTGTGTTAGTTTTGTTCGACGTTTTTTTGTTTTTTTTTTCTGTAGTTATTTGTTTAGCTAAAACTCGTATATCTCAATAAAAATGTTTCCACTTTTCTATTTTTAAGTGTCCTGAACACAAATCTGGGGTTTATTTTGAACGGATGAATCTAGTTCTCAAAAAAAATTCAAAATTTAATCTATTCTATATAAATTTATACTCGTTTCAACACCATTCATATTATTGTATTATATTTAAACGTCATTAAAAGTATATATTATTAAATCGTTAATAAAGTCGTAGATATACATTTTCTTGAATTTATAGGAAAAATGCTGTATAGTTTCACTAAAATGTCGAATTCACCTTTCACCATCTTCATTTAATCACTCCGTTGCAGTGTTATGGAAATAATTGGGTGCTATATTGCAACATCAGCGTAAATACATGGATGTTACAATTTTGATTTTTTTTTTCTGTAAAACAAAATTTGAGTACATGAAACGAATTTTAGATTTGTTTTCAACACTCGAAAATACGGGATGGGTAGGAATTTTTTTGAGATGTGAGACTTTTACGCTATTAGAAATAATTATTTCTTTTTCTTCTTCGAATTGCGAGTTAACTGTGTTTGTGTTCGATTGAGAAAATTTTTCAACTACTAGAAGTACGACTAAATAAATTGAGATATTTTGTTTTGTATTATTTTATGTATTGTATTAATTAGTTATTATTTTTGACTACATCTCAGCCCACTTGGAGACATGACAGGCTTTACATGTTGAGTAGAAATGTAAACTCGGCCAAAAGATTTGGTTTAAATCTTGTTATATCAGTTTTTTTCTCATTTTAAACAATTTTTTTTATAAAATGTTTACTACTGATACTGAAACAATAACTAACGAGACCAACAATCTTTTTTAATAAAAAATTATCTAGTATTCTAATGGACACCTCTTCTTATAACTTGTTAAAAAAATATCCAAAGACCCATTATATTGAACAAATTTTAACAACGGTCGGTCATAAAAATTTAAAAAAAAAAATATGTGTAAATACATTGATTACAAGATGCTACTATATCATCTTGGTATATATCTTTTGCCTTCATTGCCTTTAACTATACATACATAGACACAAAAATATGAAAAAGCGTATAATCAATGTAATACAGTATTCTTATTTTATCGCTAAATGTCGTTTTTTTGCTTTAAAAAAGTAAAATTGTGAGAAACTGACAAATTAATCAAGTGGAGAACTTTTATTTTCAGCACCATCTTGAAAGCTTAAAATTATTTTTTGTATTTCTTACACTAAAAGTGGTATTTAATTCCCTCATTTTATGGACTGATGTGTCACTTATGAATAGGGTATATATCATGGGACTAAAGTGATTTAATCCGTTTAAACCTTACTAGTGGGATTAAATAAAACACTTATTCCCGTGGTATATAATATACTATTAATACTCCTTTAAAAATTTTGTATTGAATAATTTATTGACAATTCACGATTTTATTAAGTCTCGTATAATAATGGAAGCTCTTGCAAGAAGTTATAAGACTAAATAAATTATTACTGTATAATATTGTCCCAAATTTAAACTAGATTTGATTAAATCCCTTGGCAATGCCTTATCAAATGTGTCTTAGCAACTAGTCTGGATATAATTAAATCGTAGTTAAATGTTGCTTTGTCTCTCATGTCTCCAAACTGGCTGAACCCTATTAATAACGTAAAGCAATAAATGTCCGTTTTGGTGCTTTTTATATATATTTTTTCTGCCATTCTTCCTTAAAAATTGTAACCGTCGAACTTGAACTCAAAAATATTAGCTTTGGTGTTATGATTTTCTCAAAAAATAATTGTAATTCTCAAAAATGTATTGATTTGGCAAATTTTTGAGGAAATTTTTGGCAGACGTGTCTAGTATTATGATTTTGTTAAGTGATATTGTTTAAGATATTATTTTTGTTGATGGTTTTCCTTAAGTTTTATCCACAAATTATTTTTGTGTTGGTCACCAACAGTGCCTTAAAAAATTGCAAGTGACTATTTGATTTGTATTGTTTAGTGTTAAGTAGCTATAAACACTCTAATATTATTACATATAGTTATACAATTGATGTTATAAAGTTACATTATATTGGAGAAATAATGATATTTGTAATATATGTCAGTACTAATTTTAGTTCTGATTTACTTTTAAGAATAATTTGCAATTTCATAAAACACATACTTTTGCTTGTTTTGAGCGATATTACGTTTAAATATGTAATTTCGGAAATAAACTACTTTTTCTGTTACATTTGTTGTAAATATTATTGTCATGATATTTTCTAAAATGGTTTTTATATGTTCGTATTTGTAGTTCTTTAGTCATTACATTTTGCAATAAATTGTTATTATTTTCATTGATGTTTTATTCAAAGTAGAATTGCAGTGAATGATAGCAAAAATTATAAGAATTTTGTTGGCTGTACAGGGTGATTCAAATTGGTCGGTTTTCAAGAGTTACTGCAAGTCTATCATAGAACAAATCTGATGATGAGTCCAGAGCTTTTTTTTTAAGAAAATAAATGCGCAAACTGCATGTCTTTAACTGTTACCGATTTAGAGCTACAGAGTGTTTCTCCGATTATTAAATAAATTTTAAAAATAAAAACTGACACCCTGTATATCGAAAAGGAGCGACATTTTATTAAAGCATGTTTGGTGGTATCATAATATTTTGACGTCTAGAATCTAACCTTGCTTATTGGCGAATTCTTACGGAACGCCCTGTATACTGCAAACAAGCGCTATAAAAATTAAATTTACCGCCATTAGTGTACTGACATCTATGATGTCAAATCGATATTAAAAATAAATAATATTTATGAAAAAATTAATATTCATTTAATTACCATTGTTTTTACAAATAACGTAAATATCAATAAAAATTCGAGAAAAAGTGAAAAAAAGTAGCAAAAAGATCCAGGTCTAGCTGTATTGATCAGGCTGTCACAAAGTTCCCACTCCCAGGCGCGATCCCACTACTGCACGACGCGGTGACTTTTGGCTGCTGGGTTTCCCCTCTGGCCCGGTTCGCCACTCATTGTACAACCTGGCCACCCCAGACTCCTCCAGGGTGCCCATATTGACGCCGAGCTTAGTGCGGACGCCCGGTCTACGTAGGACGCTTAGCAACAGTGGTCCTGATCTCAAACCATCCGCTGAACCCGACCTCCAAGTAGCTGGATTACAGGAGACGCCACGCTCCCAGTCGAAAATTTAAGTGCTATTCGGGGTTCCCTTCTTACAGTTGACCTAAATAAATATAAAAAGATATATACGAAATATAATTTTTTTATATAGATATAATTAAATAACTTTGTATTCAAAATTTTCAATTATATTTTCCTCTCGAATATATTTTTTCACCTAACATTTCTTAAAACGTTTAGAATTTAGATATTATGTAGGCAACACAAAATACATAGAATCGTTAAAACGACAGCCTAAACTGCGTACAAGTTCAAGTACTTTTTTAAATTGAAGTACTATAATTCCAGACTTTTGCAAAATATTTATTTTTGAATGTACAGTTACAATAACATAATATACAAAATCAGTAATAACTACACTATTGCTAAAACATTTTCAAAGTTTAACATCGCTTGCTTCAAGGCAAGTTTCTCAGTATCGGTTTTCAACTTAACACAGTATTCATCAAATTTTTTCTGCTGATAATTTTTCAGAAAACGAAAACATTGTTTTATAGTAGCACCAACATATAAAATATTCACTACGACGTTTTTATTCTCAATAGTCTTTATGCATGGTAGCGCACTAGCGACTAGCCTATGTGGACCGCATCTAATTCTTATAAATCCAATTCTAGTGTGTTCATTGAAATATTTCGCCGTAAACCCTGGTCGAATAGCTGCAGCACCAAAGTCTCCATGTAACTGCTCCACTTTTTGTAATATCGCTTCATGAAGAGACACAGCTTTCAACTTTAATTGTGAAGTCTCGTTTCTTCCTGCTTCATTTAATTCTAGGACCATATATCTGCAAGAAAGCACATTTAGTACATAATAAAGAACTTAAATAAAAAGTACCTATTTTTATGTCGAACCATTCTTATTTAAAGAAATAAAATTTGAAATATTCTTTGCGTTTGTTTATATTTACATAACCTATAAATTAATGACAGAAGTCTAACACCATAGACTACGACAGAATGACAATCTGGCAAAAAGGCTTTTATGTTTCATATTTTACAAAATGCTCCAGTGGCGTACCACGTACCCAACACAGGGGAGATATTTTAGAGGTGAACTATGTTTTACAGTGTTAAGTTCCCATTATACAATCCCATGTACGTCGCTGACACATAATCATCAAGATGAATAAAATATTATCTACCTGGAAGGTAGATAATATTTTATTATTGATTACATTATATTTGATTACACTATCACGTTATCAGTTTATCTAGAATTATTATATCTCGTACTAAAATTGACATTTATCAATTTTGTAGATGATACATTCTTTACGATTCTAATTTCTCTGACGAAACATACAACTGAATATTGTATTAATAGTTTATTAAATACTCAAATATTTTCAATCAAGATGCGTACCACATCTATTAAACATATTATGTATGGCTTTAATGTTGTTTTTGTGGTAAGTAGAAATTGCATCATATTACAACTACGTATAAGTATTTATGCTTATTGTATTGTATATGTCAACATTTTTATAATCTAAATAAGACAGTACGTTCGGTTTATAAACATTAAACATAAATTTCGCCTGTAAATATTTTACAACTCGAATAAAATGTATTGTCACGGAATTTGCCCCACTCACTCCCAAACCGACGACTGTGGCACCGCGAATTACCTAAGATTGCCCCGATCGCCCCTACGCCATTCTGGTAAACAAACAACATGCGTGAATCGAGGCGTTACTAGAAAATCGTAGAAACGACGAGAAGCGTTCCAGTCGTACGAGAAAAGGGATCTAGAGATACTGGAATATACCTGGAATATTCCTTAGGTCTATAAAAGAAGAATAAACGGCCGAGTTAGTTAGTCTTGTATTAGTCTTGTATAAGTCTTGTGTTACAGTCTGAATTAAAGTGTTTAGTTGGAGATATCAAAGTGATTTAGATAGCGATTAATTAAATAAGTGTTTAGTTGACCTGTAATTAGTAGTGTTCAGTAGTTAATAAAGAAGTAATTAATTAACGGATTGTTTTTCTGGAAGTAAGAGAAAAGACGGATTGGGAAATCCGTACCAATTTGGTGTCGGAAGTGGATTTAGTTGGAAGTTTTAAAGAGCTTTCTGGAACCCTGTCCACAAAGTGGGATTTAAGTGGAAGTTTGAAGAACTTTCTGGAACCCTGTGCGCGGGTGGAATAAATACCCAAGTGTGATATATCACCGCACTCGTCGTGACTCAAGGAAGTGAACGGTGGTATTCGCGAAGGACAATCTCGAACATTCTAGAACTTTGTACAGGAGTGAGACGAATACCCAAGTGTGACATATCACTGCACTCGTCGTGACTCAAGGAAGTGAACGGTGGTATTTGCGAAAGACATTCTCGAACATTCTAGAACTTTGTACGGGAGTAAGACAAAGACCCAAGTGTGACATATCGCCGCACTCGTCGTGACTTAAGGAAGTCAACGGTGCTATTTGCGAAGGACATTCTCGAACATTCTAGAACTTTATACCGAAGTGAGACAAAGACCCAAGTGCGACATATCACTGCACTCGTCGTGACTTAAGGAAGTGAACGGTGTTATTCGCGAAGGACAATCTCGAACATTCTAGAACTTTATACCAAAGTGAGACAAAGACCCAAGTGCGACATATCACCGCACTCGTCTTGACTTAAGGAAGTGAACGGTGTTATTCGCGAAGGACATTCTCGAACATTCTAGAACTTTGTACGGGAGTGCGACAAAGACCCAAGTGTGACATATCACTGCACTCGTCGTGACTCAAGGAAGTGAACGGTGGTATTTGCGAAAGACATTCTCGAACATTCTAGAACTTTGTACGGGAGTAAGACAAAGACCCAAGTGTGACATATCGCCGCACTCGTCGTGACTTAAGGAAGTGAACGGTACTATTTGCGAAGGACATTCTCGAACATTCTAGAACTTTATACCGAAGTGAGACAAAGACCCAAGTGCGACATATCACTGCACTCGTCGTGACTGAAGGAAGTGAACGGTGTTATTCGCGAAGGACAATCTCGAACATTCTAGAACTTTATACCAAAGTGAGACAAAGACCCAAGTGTGGCATATCACTGCACTCGTTTCATTGTAAGGAAGGCAACGGTGATATCTAGAAATACATTCGTGGACATTCTAGAACTTTCCAAATAGAGTGCATGCCTGTAACTAGAAGCCAAGTCAATATGGATGCACAACTGGCAAAACTATTAGAAATGATGCAGACAATGCAAAAGAAATTAGAAGAGCAGGGACATAAAATGGAAGACCAGGCGAAGACGATGCAAGAGAAATTAGAAGAACAGGGACAAACAATGCAAGAGAAATTAGAAGAGCAGGGACATAAAATGGAAGACCAGGCGAAGACGATGCAAGAGAAATTAGAAGAGCAGGGACATAAAATGGAAGACCAGACGAAAACAATGCAGGAAAAATTTGAAGAACAAGGGCATAAAATGGAAGATCAGTCCCAGATGATGCAGGAGAAATTAGAAGACCAGACGAAGACGATGCAAGAGAAATTAGACGAACAAGGGTATAAAATGAAAGATCAGATACAGGCAATACAACAGGAAATGAGGGATCAGACGAAAGAAATGCAGACAAAGTTAGAGAAATTGGAGAATACACTAGAAGAAAAACTAGAGGAGCAGTCATATAAAGTGACACAACTAGAAGAAAAACTAGAGGAGCAGTCACATAAGGTAGAAACACAAGTAGAAGAGAAAATGTTAGCACAAAAACAAGAGATAGACGAAGAAATAAACTTGGTTAGAGAAACCTGCGAAGAGCTTCGACATAAATTAGACAAGATAGCAAAGGAGGGCGTAATCAAATCAGAAGGACCTGTTATCCGAACTCAGAAAACGAAGCCTCCTGAATTTGACGGCAAGGTCTCCTGTAATGTCTATCTACGTCAGTTCGAAGCAGCAGCTGCGGCAAACGAATGGTCTGACTATGAGAAGGCTACAGCTCTGATAGTTGCTTTACGAGGGGAAGCTCTTGACGTCTTACAAGGAGTTCCTGCTGGGCAGCAGAGTAACTATGACCTTCTGAAACAGCATATGGAAATGAGATATGGGGATAAGCACCTGCAGCAAGTGTACCAGGCACAATTGAAAATCGTCACCAGCAGAGTGGAGAGAATTTACAACATTTTGAGACAGACGTTGCCCGACTGGTTCGATTGGCATATCCAGCAGCCCCGTCCGAATTTGTAGATCAGCTCTCCATCCAAGTCTTTATCGACGGCCTAAGAGATTGTGAAACCCAGCAGGCACTACGACTCGCTAGACCTAAAACGTTGAATGACGCTCTTTCACATGCACTGGAATTCGAGGCAGCAAAAATGGCGTCCGGTAGACATGTTAAAGTGCGAGCCATCAATAATAACACCGATAGTATGGCAAATGGAGAGATAATAAGGACGCTGAAGGAGATTGTTGATAAGTTCAGCCCAACTACTAGGACAAAGAAAGAACAATCTGATAGTCGAAGAGATCGCCTTGTTCAATGTTGGAACTGTGGACAGATGGGACATCTGAAGAGACAGTGTAGGGCCCCGGTCGCAGATCAGCAAAGGCGCGTCTCTCAAGCGGTAGCCTCCAGGAACATGTTAAAGTGCGGACTATCAGTGATAACAGCGATAGTATGGGAAATGGAGAGATAATCAAAACACTGAAGGAGGCCATTGATAAATTCAGCCTAACTACCAGACCAAAGAGAGGACAACTTGATAGCCGAAGAGGTCGCCCACTTCAATGTTGGAACTGTGGGCGGACGGGTCATCTAAAGGGACAGTGTAGGGCCCCAGTGGCAGATTGGCAATGGCGCGACTCCCAGGCAGGCAGGAAACATGGAAACGCAGAAGCCCTTTCTAGCCCTTGTCCTACCAACAACAACAAACACTGTAGTAGTCTTGAAAGGAAAGAGGATATATCATCAGTTCCTTGTAAGGTGGTAGCAGCCCAACCTGAAGACAGATGGAGTTCAGCGGCGATTCGGGAAGACCAGCAAGCTGACTGTGACATCAAGCCCTTACTAGACTGGAAAGAAGCCAACAACCGACCCTCGTGGGCTGAAGTCAGCAGTAAAAGCCCAACATTAAAGAGCTATTGGGCTCAATGGAATTCCTTGGTGTTGGAAGACGGTGTCCTAAAAAGAGCATGGGAGAACAATGACGGAACGGAGGTCAAGAAACAAGTACTACTCCCGAGGTCCCGGGTCAAGGAAGTGCTGCAGGAAGTACATGGAGGTACTGGGGGTGGACATTTCGGTATCAATAGGACTCTACAGAAGATTAGGGAGCGTTTCTACTGGTTGAGCTGTAGGACGGATGTAGAAGATTGGTGCCGAAAATGTGACATATGTGCAGCCAGCAAGGGACCGAAGACCCGTTCCAGAGGCAAAATGCGCCAGTACATCGTAGGTGCACCGTTCGAGAGAATTGCCATTGATATCGCTGGCCCATTTCCGAAAACTCAAAATGGAAACCGATATCTGTTAGTCGCCATGGACTACTTTAGTAAATGGCCGGAAGTATACCCTCTTCCCAATCAAGAGACCACGACCGTAGCAGAAGCCCTAGTCAACAACCTGTTCTGCAGATTTGGTGTGCCCATGGAACTGCATTCAGATCAGGGCAGAAATTTCGAATCAGGTGTGTTCCGAAAGGTCTGCGAGCTTATGGGAATCCGAAAACCAGGACCACCCCACTGCATCCCCAGTCAGATGGTATGGTGGAACGCTTCAATGCCACACTAGAAACCAATCTGAGGATGTTTGTGAACGAAAACCAGACAGACTGGGACAAGCTCATTCCACTCTTCCTGTTAGCTTACCGCTCAGCTGTCCATGAAACTACTGGGAAGACTCCCGCAAGGATCATCTTTGGAAGAGAGCTTCGCCTTCCAGCAGATTTGGTATTTGGTCGTCCTGCGGAACAGCCCACAGAGCCAGACACTTACACCCATGAGCTAAAACGAAGACTAGCAGCCGTACACGATCAAGTCAGATCTCGAATGCGACTAGAGAGCGATCGCATGAAGACTCGATACGACGTCCGGGCCAATACAGTTGGATTCCAACAAGGTGACCTGGTGTGGCTGTACAACCCCACGCGGAAGAAAGGAAGATCGCCTAAACTACAGAACCGTTGGGAGGGCCCCTACACCGTCATTAAAAGAATAAATGATGTCGTCTACCGGATACAGAGGACTCCCAGGAGTAAGATGAAGGTCGTCCATCTGGAGCGTCTATCCCCGTATAGAGGTGTATCCGATCGGGACGATCGGTCCTAAGGAGGGGGCAGTGTCACGGAATTTGCCCCACTCACTCCCAAACCGACGACTGTGGCACCGCGAATTACCTAAGATTGCCCCGATCGCCCCTACGCCATTCTGGTAAACAAACAACATGCGTGAATCGAGGCGTTACTAGAAAATCGTAGAAACGACGAGAAGCGTTCCAGTCGTACGAGAAAAGGGATCTAGAGATACTGGAATATACCTGGAATATTCCTTAGGTCTATAAAAGAAGAATAAACGGCCGAGTCTTGTATTAGTCTTGTATAAGTCTTGTGTTACAGTCTGAATTAAAGTGTTTAGTTGGAGATATCAAAGTGATTTAGATAGCGATTAATTAAATAAGTGTTTAGTTGACCTGTAATTAGTAGTGTTCAGTAGTTAATAAAGAAGTAATTAATTAACGGATTGTTTTTCTGGAAGTAAGAGAAAAGACGGATTGGGAAATCCGTGACAGTATTATTCACTTGTTTCGTCTACATTGTGTATAAAATGCTGAAATAAAATATAATCGTTTTATCAGATAAAAAAAAATATCAAGAAATATCTTCTGTTTCGCTCCTAAGTATATATTTTTTTATTTAATGATAAGGGAGAATTGTTTATAAATTTTCGTTGTCATTTTATATACCTATATGTTATTAATTAATCATTTATAATATAGCGATTTTCTCAAAATCGGTTAGCTGCAAAAGGATCTATTTAGGACACATGTCTAAGTAAAACAAGCGCTATTTCCATCTCAAATATTTACACATAAAACCTTTATAGTGAATTGCAAAACACTGACAATAATAACTACCTAGAAATATACTCACCGGCAAAAAAAACGGGCCAGTAAAAACTAACCCCAATTTGAAAGTTGGCTTCCTCGCTAACGGCTCATTTGATTTTGATGATCTTTTTTTAACTTACTCAAATTAAATTCCGAATACAAATTTCCGACATAGCATCCGTTCCTGAGAAATCAATGAACAATTTAAAAAAAGATCATCAAAATCAAATGAGCGGTTCGCGAGGTAGCCAGTTTTAAAACTGAGGCTAGTTTTTAGTGGCCGTTTTTTTGTCGGTGTATATATTTTTTAGTCAAAAAAATTTACAATATTTCAGCAGATTAACAAAATTTATTTATATTTTGTTTCAGATTACAGGAATTATTTTGGTGGCTATAGGAGCATCGGTTAAATCTCATTACTACCCTTATTACACATTTCTAGATGATAGATATTTCTCACTACCAAATATGCTAATAGCGACAGGGTCACTAATTTTTTTTATTTCGTTACTGGGCTGTTACGGTACCATGAAGGAAAGTTGGTTTGTGTTAATGGCAGTAAGTATTACATCTTTTAGTAGCAATTCCATTTACAAAATTCTTAAAAGTTAAATATTTTTCATACGAATATTTGGTTTCGACATCATATTTTTGAAAATTTGTAAAGAATAGGATTAAAGTGGCTGTATATAGGTACAGGAGCTCCCTTATTTTGCTGATAAATCGCAATATAAATTGAAGTCAAGTAAATATATTATTATTGCTAAATGCAATAAACTATCAATGTATGTACAAACGTCAACCACCGTCTGCTGATCGCATCGGTTTTATCTGCTAAATCACGTCGCCTTATAAAGCACGGCTGTTGCGATTTAGCAGACGATGCATAAACTGATTGCAATCTGTCAATAATTCGCTCATCGCAGCGGCCGGTATTATAAAGGCGACGCGATTTAGTAGACATTAGGCTTGTTTTTGCAGCAGTTGAAAACGGTTTGGAAACTGTCAGAAATATTCGACCAGTTAAGTTGAGAACGCGTTACCATTGAATTTGACGCAGTAAATAGTTCGACGGACATTTCTGATAGTTTCCAAACAGTTTTCAACTGCTGCTAAAACAAATCTGATGATTCGTTAATAACTGTTAAGCGCTCCTATTCCTATCAAAACAAAATCAGTTCTAATAATCTTTATTAGGGGTCTGTGTCTGGAGTGTATACAAACAATGATGCCAATGCCAATGGCGTGGAAGTATTTTGCTCGATTTGATTCATATCGCATCGAATGACGCATTTCTGTAATCTTGGTTGTAAAATGTAAAGCAGCGTTAACGTGTATAAATTCGCAATCGAATTTCGCCAGTTAAACTAACTAACTCTCATAACTTGTCAGTTCACGGTCAGATTCGTGATGTAAGGTGATTTTTTCGATAGTAAATAAAAGGGAAGTGTGTGGAAATGAATTTAAATTGAGGCCTGTCACGACAAGTCCAAAAACGATCAGAAGTGCTTTATTATCACGGCGGGACGTGCCATCGGTTTGAACTCTCCGAAAAACTGATAACTGAAATGACCATATTATATATGGTTCTGATTTCCTTCAGTTAACATTCCTTCAGAAAACGCGTCAGAAGATCTCGAACGTCTGTGGGCGTGGAATCAGTTTCCAATCGTTAGGTGCATACCCAATGCACATTTCAACCAAAACAATGCATTTTCAACCTTGTAGGAAACCGTTCCCAACTGTTGTACGAACAAAGCTATTAGTCATTATAAAAGATCGCGTACATTATACCTGCATGGACTTTACTGTTCCCAACAGTTCAGCGATACATTCACAACTTAACTGGACGAATATTTCTAACAGTTTAAAACACAAGTATAGAAATTGCAGGCCACCGACACGATCTGCATTGAAGGTCGTTGCAGGTGCCTGTCCATGTAGGTGCTGGTCTAGTGTGCGACGCTCCGTTAAATAATATGGGAAACTTTTATGAACATGCTTTGCAGGTCCGTGCAAGTATAATGTGCGCCATCTTTAATCATTCAATTCGTAACCGGAATCCAACCTCTGTTTACACTATTCGAAAAAATCAAATGATTTTGATAGTTGTCCTTATTTTTTGCAATAAAGATTACAGTGCCCGAATTCCGTTTCTCAAATCAAAATCATTCGATGGTGTCGAATTAAGAAAACGGAATCCGACCCCAGAACACAAAAAAAACCCTTTGTTCTGTGCCCCAGAATTGTGTATCATTCGATACCACACATGTGTATCGAACAGAGATATTCCCTCTCTAATTTCTCTGGTATCGAATCGAGAAACAGAATCCAAGCGGTGAACACAAAACGCCATTTATGCACACCCATGCACACGACACACGAGTGAAACTTGAATTTGTATTAGGGTCACTTTCCACATACAGTCAAATTTTGTGGGTTGCTAAATAAGGTTGCCATCCATTCCTATTTCGGAAGGGCAGTACAACAATATCTGTGCCCTTCATCCTTACTTTTAATAGGAAAAGTTTTTAAACAGAACAAAAAAAGATCAATTCCCGCAAAATCTAAATGATTAATCCTTACAGATTTAATCTTTCAACAGGCTTATAGTTTTTTTATAGTTTTCAGTTTTGCTGACTATAATATTTGTATTTGAATTATCTGTGAGTATAGCTGGGTATGTACTAAACGACAAAACCTCAACATATGTAGAGAGCACATTACTTACAAAGATGACAGAGTATGAGAATTCAAGTGACATTAGCGGGATGTGGGATCTAATTCAGGAAGAGGTACAAAAACTATTACTATTTTATTATAATTAAATATTTAAATTTATTTATACGGGGTGATTCAGTCATAATGTCATTAATTATAACCACGTATTCGGAAGGTTTAATAAAGGCAGAAAATCGAAAACAAAAATTTTTACTCAACCTTTCAAATGATAAACAAATCACCCTACAACAATCGGTAACCCGACGCTCCTGGTACTCTGACGAGCATTGAAGCTTAGCAGCGTTGCCAAAACCACATGCATTTTTAAGGTATTCATTATGCGTTTTGTTAAGTTCTGACGTAAAATTCATTCATCATGCCCTCGTAATGCAAGTCAAAAGCTCCGCAAAATTGTATACAGTAAATAATTCTGGATAAAACATTTGAAATATACCTTGGTTCACTTTATTGTCATGTTCTGCACCGCTTGTCATTGAGTATACATTAAAAACAAGGTTATTGACCTAAATACAGTAGGTCAAGACTCGGATTATGGGATTGTTGATCACTGCATAGGTATGTCTCGGACTGTTTTTTGTTGACAACACGAGGGTTCTTTATTAATGTCTGTATTTAATTAATATTTTTGAAGTGGCTTGCACCAGTTTTTTAGGAAAAAGTCTAGTTTCTTGGATGCCCTGAATCATATATTTTGACACGAGTAAATCAAGGTTTAAAACGTAAAGGAAATATAAATGGGCATCCTAGAAGCTGCGAATTATTTTACTAATTTATACAATACACTGTGTTTCTGAAAATAATTAATAACATTTTGGAAGGAAGTCGAACGGTTGCAATGCGCTTAACGGAACGGTCGAGTTGACTTGCATCTAGCCCCTTAAATACAAAAAACGTTTCTGGCGCTGTTAAAAATTTAACCTAGTGAGTATATACTGGATTTTATTTCACTATTTACCTATATAATGAAATGTGAATGTTTTATTTTGATCCGTCGGAGTTTAGTAATTTCAATATTATTATTTTTTATGTTTGAACTTAATATGTTAATTGCATACTTTAAAAAAAAAGTTTTAGCATTAATTACAATAAGTAGGTACTGTAGGAGAATATTTAAATTTGGCAACGTCGCGCAGACCGACACCGAATTGAACTACCACCAGCGGTCAGTGACAGTCTGAAAAGGGGGTTTAAATAATGATTTGAAAAAAATTTTTTCCGTTGTAAATATGTATATTATACCCTTATTATACTCATTTTTCGCTATCTTCTCTTAAAATTAATGAAATTTTGACTGAATCACCCTGTAGCCTTATAATAGTTACTAGGCAGGCAATTTACTAAAAATCGTATATGACTTACAATTTAATAATGAATTTTTAATATATGTGTAATACATTTCTAGTTCCAATGTTGTGGCGTTCAGAATTATAGTGATTGGGAGCCAATTTTTAAAAATTATTCATTGCCTCTGTCCTGCTGTAAACTACCTAACGGTATTGTGGGGGCTTTTTACTGCAATTCAGCCGTTCAAGACGTCGCGGCGTTGTCGGAAAACGCAGGCGAAGATGCAACAACAGCAGCACCAGAACCAACAACGCCAACACCAGAACCAACAGTCTCACCGGGGAATTCAACTTATCCCCCTTCCACGAGAAAACCATATGAATCTGGATGCCATACGTTATTTTCAGATTTTTTGAAAGGACATGCTGTAAATATCGGTGCTGTCGGTATATCACTAGCTGTTATACAGGTAAAAACTGATTTTATTTAGTTCTGTACCGTCAGTCGGTCTAAAACACAATCAATGAGCACAACATCGAAAATCTAAATCTTAATGTTAATTCATTATATTATAGTGATTGATGAGATTAATATCATTTCTTCGATTACTTTATCTTCTCTCTATTTTTAGCTTGCTGGGATTTTCCTTTCTTTCCATTTGGCCAGGCAGTTAAAAAATAGCTACTACAGTACATAATCAAGGAAAATATGTAAAGAACATTATACATATATGTTATAGTTTATTTTTGTTATTTTTAGTATTTGCAGTTTGTGTAGAGCGCAATGAGACAATATTTTGTTTAAAAATCTGATATACATTATTTAAATAAAAATAATAAATACAATAGAAAATTTGTATCATTCTAATTTCTAGAAAATGATAAGTAGATATCACTTATCGCGTATTTGGACACAGTATTTGGAGTAGTTTTCTTTCGTTCTGATGAAATTGGTATAACTGGCATGATTAAAATGATGGGATTTTTCTAATAAAATCAATTGCTAGCAGTTGCATATGATGGGTGAGCGATGCAAAAGAACACAGCATCTTTACATTTGACAGTTAATGTGAACTTTTTGTAATCGTATCTCAAAAATTTTATGTATTATAAAATTCCTAGTACTCGTAATCTCATAACCTATCAGATTCAGATATACTGGTTGGGTTTGAGATATCTACATAACAGATGCTTTGGACTACTTAGGGGATCGTGTGCAACCACTGAAAGAAGGTGTTGGTTGTTTTTAAGGCAGGGCACATAAGTTTCTGGGGGGTAGAACGTGAGCAGCCCCAAGTTTATTAAATACAGAAAATTGTCACCGTACAGATCACAACATATCCTTGTTATAATTACGTGCCATAAAATCCTCTATAAGAAAATGTTTCCTACATACTTTGATGTGTTTTGTTATCGGTTTCCTGATTTTCAATTTAGACTCACAGCCGGATTCATGAAACGGGCGTAGCGCTAGTCGGACTAACGAGTTTACGCCCGTGTAAAGTGCGTTAGTTGGCCTAACCAGCTCTGCGCTCATTCACGAAACATACGTTGCTAGGTAGCGAAGCATGCGTTGCTAGGTAGGCTGTTTATTTACGTCCATATTTGCGCCAAAAGTTAGACCCAGTATTGTACCTGTCTAAAAATCGCGTAACTTCGGCCTCTAGTTCCTTGCGTTTCCCATTGTATATTTAGTATTTATATTCAAAAACTGTACTTTTCAGTGCTACGGATTAGTTAACATATCATAAAGTAAGTATTATACGTAGTAGTGAATAGGAGTTTGCTTTTTATTTAAATTAGTGCAACAGATGCGTAAATTTTTCGCGTAACCTCCGCTAGTCTGACTAACGTTACACCTTGTTGATGAATCCGTATGTCAGAGTTTCGGTTCTATAATATGTTAAAGAAATTGAATAAAAAATCTAGTTCATAATTTTATTTTTATCCGTTACTGTCAAGATTCAATATGCTGTGGCTGTATATAAGAAAAAAAACCAGTTGAATGTTGCATAACCGAAACTATATACTAGCCATATTAATTTTCTTCGGCAGAAATCGATTTCTTGTATCTATTAATGATACTGCAGGAAACAACTACTCCGCGGGCTAATGCCCCGACCGGCATTGAATTATACCTGCAGTATCTGTGTGAAACAGCCAAGAACCCTTGTCGGCCACTCCACCAGACATAGACCGGATTCGGGCTTGTTAGCCCTCATCAGTATGCCATAGGTGAGATGACCGACAATTGACCTGGCTGTTCCTTCATATGTAGTTTCACATATAAATCGAGTGCAGGTGAGATGTAACTGGTCTGCTACTTCCTGCTCGGCCTAAGCGGCTCGACTTGCAGAAAGCGACCTACAATATCGTAGGTACTTAACCGCAGACCTCTCGCCCCGGGCGATGCGCCATTATATCTATTAATGATACTGCAGGAAACAACTACTCCGCGGGCTAATTGCTGCAAGTCGAGCCGCTTAGGCCGAGCAGGAAGTAGCAGACCAGTTACATCTCACCTGCACTCGATTTATATGTGAAACTACATATGAAGGAACAGCCAGTTCAATTGTCGGTCATCTCACCTATGGCATACTGATGAGGGCTAACAAGCCCGAAACCGGTCTATGTCTGGTGGAGTGGCCGACAAGGGTTCTTGGCTGTTTCACACAGATACTGCAGGTATAATTCAATGCCGGTCGGGGCATTAGCCCGCGGAGTAGTTGTTTCCTGCAGTATCATTAATAGATATAATGGCGCATCGCCCGGGGCGAGAGGTCTGCGGTTAAGTACCTACGACATTGTAGATCGCTTTCTGCAAGTCGAGCCGCTTAGGCCGAGCAGGAAGTAGCAGACCAGTTACATCTCATCGATTTCTTGTGTTTTCTTATCCTTTCTTTTATATTCTTATCCCCCCCTGTATCAAATTTCAGATTTATATTGTGAAATAATGACGCTAGATGACACTTTCTAAAATCGCAATTTTTAGTTTTTTTCCACAATATTTCAGCAACAGATATTTTGGATTTATTTAGTTTATCTTGATGGTTGTGAAAAGGTTCAACTTTTTTCTAATTTAAACCGTCCTGTATTTTTTAAGGTTTCACATATACCAATGGTGAGCCATAGAAAGTGGACCACCCTGTATATAGATTACCCATTTACCTCTTCTTATTTTATGAATTAAGGAAAATAAAGGAAAAAAAAAACTGACTTAATATACACAATTTTATTTAAACAGCGCTTTATACATTTTTACATAATTATACATTTTATTTAAAATCAAATTACCAAAGAATACAACTAAAGTATCAAAACTATCAACCTAAATAAATTCAGATTCCGTCTGTCTCAAGTAGGAAACAAAACAAAATTGTTTTAATGTAACTGCAATGTGTAGAATTCAACCTTTGGCTTATAGAAGTTAGTACAAATAAACGCAGACGAACATAGAAAACTAATAATAGAAACAACAGCTAAAATGCTAGACCATTTTCGACTGCTTCCGATTTATTTTATCTAACGAGTCGTTTGAGTGATCCGAACCCGAACTCATCACAGAACCTGTAAAAAGATCAATCACTACTTATCGACAAGTCACTTTCGTGCATACCTTTCCCATTTCTACCGTTAGTCCTGCCATGCGGTGGTCTTTTATAGTCTCTCCTATCGTCCCTACTATTATAAGGACTGTAGCCCCTCATGGGAGGCGGTGAAGCTCCATATTCCGAATCGTAAGGGGGCGACGGGCTACGCCTATCGTATGGCGAGAAAGCTGACGTATCTGGTGAATACCTTGAGTTCAAGGGCGGTGAGGACATCCGGCCCAAGGGAGGGGGTCTGTGATCTCCTGGGAACATAGAAGGGGGTGGTGGCATAAAAGGAGGCATGCCGTGCAAAGGAGGAGGCATAAAGGGGGCGCCGGGCGGTGGTGGCAAGAAAGGCGGTAGGCCAGGTAGAGGGGGAGATTTTGTGATGTGGTCCCTTGCTCCATAGAGTAGTGGTGGTGAAGCGGGGGAATCTATTGGGTGGGGGGATAATGGCAGCTCCCCGTTTTGTTCTACTGGAGATTGTAATCCTAAAAAATAATTTAAATTGTAAAAAATAATCATTTGATAATATAATTTTTTTAAATCAAAATAACACGGAAAATCCATGGTTCTGAATGTAAGACAAAATTTGCAAATATAAATTACAAATACTAGTTTTCCGTCAATCGATAAAAATTAATAAAAATACGAGATTGTGAACCATGTAAATATATCAATTTTGTAAGACTGTACTGAAACAATACTAGTTTCCTATCGTTCTGATTTAAATGATAAAACTTATAGGATTAAAGTGATGCGATATATGCGATAATATCAGTTGAGTGGTCGGAGCGATGCAAAAGAAAATAACTTTATATTTGATAGTTGATGTTAAAGGTCACCGCATTAGTAAGGAGGAGTAGGACAGCTATCTCTAGCGGCCACTAGCACTCCATGCCGGACTAAAAAGCCACAGACACAAAGTGTTCTACATCGCAGTAGAAAATCATTCAAAGTTAGCGACCTCAGTCGCGATTCGGCGATAATGATATGTTGCAAATACGGAATTCCCGGAAACAACTACTCTGCGGGCTAATGCCCCGACCAGCACTGAATTACACCTGGAGAACCTATAGCAGACAGCTAAAGTCACTCGTCAGCAGCCCACCAGACATATACTGGTTTCAGCTTATTAGCTCTCATTAGTATGCCGTAGGTGAGGTAACCGACGAATACTTTAACTTCTTTGCTATAGGTTTTCCAGGTGTAATTCAATGCTGGTCGGGGCATTAGCCCGCAGGGTAGTTGTTTCCTAAAATTCTGTATTTGTTAACCGTATTGTTGAACCTTCCTTATGGCCGACTGAAAACAGAATTTCAACACAGGGCGCAACAAAAATAATGAACATGTTTTAAAGACATTTATGAATGCCTTCTATTATGCTGGAAAGCAGTAGCAGTGGACAGGGACAGTGATAGTTCAACAAGTAGTAGTAGTATTCTTGAAGAAGACAGTGAATATGAAATGTTTGTTAGAGAAAACATGAAAAAACTTATTAAAATATTTTCAAGACGTTGTTGAGTCTTATTCTTTAGAATGTATAACTGATCAATTTTTGTTGAAGTGGGGGAACTGATTGTAAACGAAAAAACAACAAACTATTATGTTAATCATAACGAAAAAGATAACTGGTAATACTATAAAACCAAGTCATTTTGGCTTCAAAAAAAAAAAAAAAAAAAAAAGTGAAAGTAGTAAATAGTTTTTTTTTAATATCATCACCAATAAGCCTTATTCACGGGAATATCCAGGAATTTCGCGTCCATGATGACAAGGTTGTATATACTCTACTATTACATAAGTCAAAGTAAGAAATACTAAATAAATGCTCCAATAGCAAATGAATACCTAAATTGATCACCATTTTGGTTCCAAAGTTGTGCGATACTGAATTGCAGTACTCTCAATGTATCACAAATTCCTATAAGTAAAAGTTATTCCTAATACCATACTGAGTATCTACAAAGAACTATTTTTAATACGTCTAAATCAGCATATATCGTCACTGAAATGTTTGTATGGAAACAATTTTTGTCAATCAACTACCAAAAATGATACAAGTTGTATTACATATCTTGTGCCAATATTTAACAGTAGTGCCATAACGTTACATACCTAGCCATAAAATTTTTAATCTAGTCTCTAATTCTGGCAAATCCATAATTTTGGCTTTAATAAAGGTGCTAAGCAGGGACCCGGACCGTACCGTTTTTGGACAGAAAACCGGACCAGAACCGTAATGTTATTGTGGACCGGAACCGAAACTGAACACATATGTCATGTTTTAGTTTATTCCAAGTGTCGAACCCGAACCGGAAAAAAATTAAAACGGTTTTTTGGGTTAATTTCAGTATTTCTTAAGCTTCCGTTGTTGTTGTGTTTCTATGGATTTATCTACTGACAAGTGCTTAGAGTCTTTATTTTTTATAAATCCGTGGGTCTGAAGTGGTTGGTGGTGGTAAGGCCGTGTTCTGTATTCAATCATGCAAATGGCGCAAAGCGCAAATGCAAATGCCATTTTACTGTTGGTTGCTGTTGGTAGCTGTCGGCAAATTTTACTTTGTCACAAGCAGGTATTAAAATGAAATAAATGTATACATGTCGTCTCACCAATGATTTATTGCCCACTTTGCCTTCCCAAAATGATTTTATATATATATATATATATATATATATATATATATATATATATATATATAGGACATCTAAAATATTTCATTGTCATACTCGTGAAGAAACCTAATAAATTATTGTACTTAAGTTTTGCTAGTAGAATTTCACATGCGCATATTTAAATGGAAAAAATCAAAAACGATCAGAGGAATTTCACTATTGTAATTATATTACGTCACAAGGGAAAACCGATAAGAACCCTTTGGACCGAAAAAGCTGGTCAGAACCGGACCAAAATATCAACTAGTGGACCGAAACCAAACCA
This sequence comes from Monochamus saltuarius, assembly GCA_025584915.1. NCBI lineage: Eukaryota > Metazoa > Arthropoda > Insecta > Coleoptera > Cerambycidae > Monochamus > Monochamus saltuarius. Next base: position 9,647,400 of record CM046725.1, on the reverse strand, counting down.
AAACCGAAATGGTACTTTTCTTACTGAACCGTAACTGGACCGGTACCGTTATTACATTTAGGTCCGGCTCCCTGGTGCTAAGTGGTAAATAATTTGATTTTTTATCAATTTTAGAAAAATCTTGCGTCATTTTTGTTACAACCTAATTTTATCAGCAAAACAATTTTAGGAATTGGTTTTTATAGATGACAAACGCAAAAAGCTAATAAAATGAATGCTTTGATAACAAATGTTACTCATTGACGCCATTTTGGTTCCAAAGTAGAGCAATAATGAATATATTGTAAAACTTGAATTTTTTAACATGCTAAGTATTTCAAAATTCAAGCTATATATAGCATTGAAATTCTTAAAAAATACCTAATTGTAATTTTATAATACGCTTACATACAATTGTAAGAAAATATTTACTTACGGTACCGACATATTTCCTAACAGAACATTTGTCATTATCTAACAATGACTAGATTTATAACACTATTGATTTTTTTCTACATGAAATTTCGTCTGTATCGGTGAAATCAATTTTATATCGAATTTAACAAAATAATACTTACTATTTTGTATTCTCTCTTCGTTAATAGCCCGTTCCCTTAAAGTAAGACGGTTCCTCAGTTGGGCGGCTTCCTGCTTGGCATCTTCCAATTTTCTTTCGGTTTGCCTCGCCGTCACCCAGTTTTCGTGAACTTTTTTCTCGAGCATAGAGATCTGGCTCTTCAAATCAATCTCCTGGGAGATTATCTCTTGTTTTAGTGTTTCGTTTTGAGCCCTAGACAAAAAATTATATAATCGTTATGTATACAATAAACGATTTGACCGTACTTGTAATTTTCGATTTCCTCTTGCATGTACTTGATTCGTTCGGTGGTGGATGTGGCCTCACCCTCCTTCGCATCCCAGATGGATTTGTACTTGATGATTTCTCTGTGAATAGAAACCATGTCAGAACAGAATTGAGAGAAAACAGTACGTACTTACTCTTGCAATTCCGACTCTCTCTTCTTGAAATAGTTATTCAGTACTTCTAATTTTGATGTCGCCTCGACTTTTTCCTTGTCGGCTTGCTCGTATTTTCCTTTGAGCAAAGCGATTTCTTCGACTATTGTTTGATATTTCTTCTCAAAGCCTACCTTTATGGCCTGCTCCTGTTGCAGTTGTGCAGCATAGGCGGCATTTTCGGTTTTAAGCTGTTGAATTTCAGCTTTGATCGAGGTGGTATCGAGCAATGATTTGACGGCCTCGCTGTCGTTCTTCAGTAATTTCATTTTGTTGAGACTGTCTTTCAGGGTTTGGTATTCCTTAGTTTTAATATCAGCCTGCCGTTGAACTTCAGCCAGTTGAACTCGAATAATCTTAAGATGAAATTTTGAATAAGTACAGTAAAATTTAAGTAACTTTTTTAAATTCTATTATTAGTTGTAATGGAAATAGTTTCTTTTTTCAAATCTTATTTCTCACAAGATTTTTCATTAAAATTTTAAGTTTTTTGAGTGTTTGAACAATTAATTCCCAACTACAGTTTTATACAAAATAATGTTAAATTTAATATTTTTAAAATGAAAATTCAGCAAGCACCTTAACCGAATTGCAAAAATGGAAAGTGCAATGTGCTATGTGGCTACATAAATGAAAATCTCATACATCCCTGTTACGGTTTCTTTAATAGTGAGAAGTTGCAAATACCTGGGAGCAGAATTTCTTCCCTCCAAGATATTAGAGACTTCAGTAAGTGTTAGCTTTTGCACAGGCCTGTTATAACTTTACTACTAGCAGCATGCACAATGATTTACAAGACCTGAGTGCTCCAGGTAACCGCGCCACATTTACGACACAACATACAGGGTGTCCGGAAACTCTACAAAGAAAATTTAGAGGGTGATACTACTTGAAAAAACAATGTGTCAAGTTTATGTAACATTTTATCTAAAAGTCAATATTAACAGAGCCTCGTAACCTCAAAGTTATTTTTTTAAATTTGTTTTTTGGTTATAACTTTTTTAATATTGGTACAATTTTTTTGAATGATGGCTGTCACAGTATTACTTTGATAGTAATTTTAAATCTCAAACAAGATAAAAGCAAATGCAATCTTTTATGAGAAAATTTACATTTAACTAATTAGTTTTAATCTTAATAGAATAATTTTTGGACTGCTTGCCACGTCGTTGGTTTAGCTGATATTTCCAGAGACATATGATAAGGTTGAAGTAAAGTTTCAAAGTTACTTCTGAGGAATGATATGTCAAACGTCTGCACCTTGTATAAAAGAAGTATAAGGTTTCAAATGACCATCAACACATTACTATGACAGCTATAATTCAATCCAACTCGCAAACAGTTGGTTTTTTTGACTTCAAACAGGAGTATCAAATTTTTCGATAAATAATCAGTCTTTAAGGAACTTCCACCAAAATTTCAATAAAATTAAAGACAAAACAGTTATGATCAATTATTCAGCTAACACGTGTAATTTTTACCCTTTAGGGCATTTTAATTTTAGAAATGTTACCTGAAACTGCATCTCTATAAAAGTAACAATTGTGCCAAATTTGAAAATATCGTTCCAGTATTAAAAAAGTTATAGCAAAAAAAACAAATTAAAAAAATAACTATAACTCAAAAATAATAACTCATGTAACTTGACACATTTTTTCGAGTACTACCACTCTCTAAGTTTACTATGCAGTTTCTGGACATCCTGTATATTTTTGTGTTTGTTTTTTTTTTTTCAAAAGAGGAAATATATTTGAAACATATTGTAGTAATGTTTATGAAACACATGTTGGATACATACCTGAATGTCATTGCTTAAGATCTCCTCCTTACTGACGGCTTCATTGTATTTCTGCTGATAGATGGAAATCTCATTCTGCAACGTGTTCTGCTGTTGATCTTTCTCTCTTTCAATTTTCAATATTTTCTCCACCATTTCCTCAACTTTGCTTTGAAGATCGGCAGCCGCTTTCTTGCTTCTCTCTAAATCATTACGTAACGTACGATTCTCTGTTTCTTTCACCTGCAGGGTCCCGCTTATGCTGTTAATTGTGTCCTTTTGTTCAAGCAGTTGTCTTTGTAGTTGTTCAACGTTCTCCTTCAGCCTGTCACTGCCGTTAGTAGGGTCCAACATCTCCGATATGATCCTGTTCAATTCCATACCAACTTCAGTACTAGTTTCCAGTTCTTTTTCCAGACTTTCTACCTGTTCCTCTAGAGCAGCTTTTTCTTCAAGCTGTGCCTCTAAGCTTCTAATTTTTTCCTGTAGAACTTGTTGGGTAAGTTGAGCCTCTTCTAATCGTTGAGTTAATTGTTCTGCGACTTCATTCGGTACACTCTCTGCCTCTTGTACAGCAGAAGTGCCTTTCTCTTGAAGCAATTCATTCTCTTTCAGTGTGATAAGTAGCTCCTTTTCAAGTTTATTTATTCTTGCTACCAGAGGTGCTTCCCTCTTGTGTCTGTCCAGTGCCATATAAACGAATAGGAAGATAATAACGGATGCTGCGGTTGTCACCAGTAAAAGGAAGAAGTCTGAATTGAATTTCAGATCAATGCTGTCAAAGAATCCAGATTCACTTATCACTGCTTCCTGTTGGCTGGCGTTACACATTTCTGAAGTGGCATCACAGTAATTTTCAGAAGTAGTGGGGTTGTCGGAATGCTGAGGTATCCATTTATTCTCTTCCTCAGTTTCAACATTTGATTGGTCATTTGCTGTAGAAATAGAAGATTCATCTGAACTACTTCCAAAAAATGAAAACAGTCCTGACCAGATACCTTCACCTTCTTTGGATCCTTCATTTGAACCGTCTGGAGAAATTTCAGGTTGGTCTTCTAGAACATTTTCGGTTGCTTCTTCTGGAACCGTTTCGGTTTGTTCTTCTGTAGAAATTTCAATGTTATTTTCAATTTCATCATTTTGAAGTTCCTCTTTAACATCACTCTTTATTTCTTCTTCGTTTTGTTCTTGGTGATTTCCATTATCATCAATAAATATTTCATCTTGTAAACTATTCACAGCTTTTTCATTAGTTTCCATTGAAATATCAACATTTTCTGTTGACGAGCTATCTTCAGGATTTATAATTTTTTCATTAATATTGGGTAGTTCATTTGCAACATTTTCTGTTGACGTGCTATATTCAGTATTTATATTTTTTTCATCACTATTGGGTAGTTCATTTGCAAGATACTCTTGCTGTTCTTCAGTATTTTCCCTAGAGTTATCATTTTGGTCATAATTTGATTCAGTACTTTTTATTACTTCATTCAAAATTTCTTCTTTATTTTCGATTTGCTTATTTTCATCTAAATTATTTTCTGTGTCTATAGAATTTCCTGCTTCATTAGTTATTAATTTTTGATTCTCTGTTGGAGTATCAGAAGGTGGATCTACTGAAATCTGATTTGTGACAGAGGAGTTGACTTCTATATTTTTAGTATATGCAATATCCTGGGAAGGTGTATCGACAGTTTCTTGCTCGTTTTTTATATCATCTTTTATTTTTAAAGGATCTGGAGTAGTTTCGTCAAGAAAAGGCATCTGCTCTTCTTCTTCATATGTAGAAGGTTCTGTAACTGGCTCAGCTGTGTTTTCATTTGCGGTTTCATTATTCAACTGTCCCTCCATTTTAGGTTCAATTGGTGTTGCTTTGTCAGGGACATTTCCAGCTGATTCCACCTCACTATCAATCGGAACTTCTACTTTTTTGTCCAACTGTTCCTTTTTTTCAGATTCAATTGGTATTATTTCTTCAGTTTTCTTAGTTTCTTTTTCAGTTGCCTGTTTTTCTGGTGTTTTGTTTGTTCCTTCAAGAGTTTCTTCTTTAACATTTGTCGATACTGAGACAGGTTCAGAATTATTCGGTTCCTGAAGTGGTTTCTGAGCATCATCTTGTTTGTTTGCATCATCGGTATCATTCAATGGCTGATCTAACTCAAGGCTGTAAGGAGAAACTTTGATTCCGGGTGGTAAATTGTGTAACGAGTTCACATCTGTTACATTTTGTGTTTGTTCTGGCGATTTATTTTCAGATTGTTCAAGATCATCCTCTGCACTATCTTCTTCATCGTCTTCGTCCTCATCATATTCTTCATCGTCATCCTCGTCTTCTGCCTCGACTTCTTTGGAATCCGTATCATCGTTCATCCACTTGGAAAAAGATGATGAAACTTTATCAAGGATTGATTCTTCGGTATTGCCTTTTTTGTTATCATCTTTTTCTTTCAAATTCTCTGAAAATTTATAAAGCATACAAAAAAATAACTTTTTGCCAACAAAAATATATAGGAAAATACTGTACAATATCTGGCAAGAGTTAATTTGTCATATCATAGTATTAATTAGTTAATATTCTTAATATATTAGCTTAGATTATAATTGTGTTGTAATAAAAACAAGCTAATAATCAGATATTCATTCATGACAATAGTAATTGAATACCTGAATAGTAAATACCTGGTGAAGTCTGATCATCGGCCTTATTAACTGGAGGCAAAGCGGTTGATAGCACTGGATCCTCGGTATTACTAGGAGTAATACTATCTTGAGGATTTGAATAAATTGTGGTACCATCGACAACCTCATACGATGGTTTAACATTATCAGGATTGATATCGTTCTTACTCTCATTCTCAGGCACTTGTGGTTTTGGGTTTAGTTCGGTATCTACTAGTAGAGTTGGTTTTTTATACAATTTATATTCCCTAACTAAATGTTTGGGTACGTAACCCCTTTTTCCTTTAATTACGGCACCCCATAAGTTCGTATCGGACCCAGCTTCTTTGCTGTAGATTGTTGCTTCTGCGTTGGGGGCGAACGACAGTATTCTATGATCAGGACTGGAATATCGCAGTAGGGTTTTTGCGAGAGACACAGGTTCTAAAAGAGAGCAGTTGAAAGTTAGGGCATATGTCAATTAGGTTAAGGCAATTTTCGGATGGAATCATTACCGTTACACTCCTGATCCACGCATAACCTCTTGTCCGATATTTCAGCGTGCGTTTTATATAGATTTAATATAAATATAACAAAATATATTGACTTAAAACTACACATTTTGTCATACTTTGACAACTAGTTTCTCGCAAAGCCACATCACTGTTTTTCGTACGGGTGGTGCCATCTACAACGATATTTTTAACATTTCTTCATTCTTAAAACAGAAATTCCCTACATGCATTATTGCCAATTCATAAATTATGAAATTTGAATGAATGCGTAAAAATTTACTATAAATGCGTAAAAAAGCGTAAGATGTTATTGAATTAATTTTATTAATACAGGGTGATTCGTAAGGAATGAGTAATATTTTACCTGCAGTTTCTATAGTGCAAAATACCTATGTATCTTTTGCTTAATAAATGTGTCCAATATTAATACTTCCTGAGGTACAAGGTCTTAGTTATAAAAAATAATTCAGTAATATTGTTCAGCTATTTATTCACACGTAAAAATAAAAGTCGGTACAATAAAGTAGGGTTTTTTTTGACGTGATTAAATAATAAATAAGCTATTAATTTTTGGTGTGTAGCATAGAGGGCCCCACGTACGTAAACAGAAACCATCATAAATTTTTTGTACTTTGTTCATTTATAATCTCATTGCAATTTTTTTATTTATTCATTGTTTATAAACAAATACACGGGATACCTACTTGTTTTTTTCATCTTTAGTCACAATTTAAAATTTAGATGAAAGTTAACAATTAAAATATAGTTCAGTGATAAAAATATGTTTTGTAACTTATTCAACCCTACAACTTTTTACGTGTGAAAAAATGTATAAAAATTTAGACAATAAAGAAGCGTTTTAATAGATATTCAGTTTCAAAAGAATACATTATGCCTTTTACTTGTACATCTTAATTTATTTGGATATAGCTACTATTAAGACAAAAATGATAGTAATTATGTGTGGAAGATTACAAAAAGAAATTACAATATCATAGTTTTGTTGATAACTCTATTAGGTTTAATAGTTTTTTAATTTATTTTGTCATCGTCATTACTTTTAAAAATTTCGTACATTTATTGTACTGCATTTGATCGCTTAATTGGTCACTTCTAGAGCTCTATCTATATCTGAAAAAATAGCAACAATTAACATCATCTTTTGCTTTCAAATTTAATAATTGGACACGTAGGCTTTAGGTACAGAAATCTTTCAAAATACGTATTTTCTTAAATTCAACTATAGCTGTAAATATTGTTATAACATAAACTTACATGGTTCTGCATATAGGATTGTTTACTTTTGTTTATAAGTATGTGCAAAATAGTTATTTATGCAACAAGTACAAAAAGTATTGCACGCGACGTGAAATTGTCCAACGAGGCCGTCAGGCTGAGTAGAACAACACGTCGAGTGCAATAAGCACTTTTTGTACGAGTTGCATACAATATTTTTTTTACGTTCATGCAAAAACCAATAAACATTTTATTGCGCTAGTAGAATGTTTATTGCACTCATCTGTCATTCTACTACAGCGTTTTGTCATCATGACAAACATAAACGTTCAAATCGACGTCACATTTTTCTAGACTTGTCTCATCTAAATAACATTTTTTGGTTTTTGCATGAACGTAGAAAAAATATTGTATGCAACTCGTACAAAAAGTGCTTATTGCACTTGTTGCATAAATAACTATTTTGATATTACATATTTCTGTTTTACGCGTTTTATTTTACGAGATTTCTGTACCTAAAAAACTATAAATTTGGTCACTTTACGTCAAGAAATACGGCGTCACCTTAATCATTTAAATAAGCGCATTTAATATCAAAACTTAATTTTATTAAAATAAATTAGTTACAAATAAATTAGACATAAAAAATGAGACAGTTATAAAGTCTTGTTTGTCCTACATATGCCATCGGAGTCCCTCTCCATTTCAGGACCGCACTGTTCGTTCTCTGCCCCTAACAATTCCAAAGTATGCTTAGCAGGAGCCTCTTTCATAATTTTCTTGCCGTCTTTCTTCACCACCTTCTTCACATCCTCCGTCTTGGTCACCGTATACTCGTCCTCTGTAGGCGCTGTGAAAACGTACGCTTTCGAAGACCTCGACATCCTCACCGAGGGCGGGTCCGGGTCCGATTTGACCAGAGCAACATTCGGGGAGGTTGCTAGTAAGACCTCCTCGTTGGGGTGTAGTTTGGCTAGCTGCTCCTTGGTTTTGGTGATGTCCACGTGGTATGGAGCCGATTTGGCTTCTATGAAGTGTTGGGTTTCTTCGGCAGCGTCAGGTGTCGGCACCTTGGTGGGTTTGATCCGTTTCATGTGCGGTCTTGAAGGTAAAGATTTGGAGAGGAAGTCCAGCAGACTGGCCGTGTTCGAAACGTTGGGCACTGATGGGGTTGGGATGATCAGGATCATGAAGTTTTTGAGGTCTGCACGTACGTTTAGTTCCCCTGAAAAATAGTTCTTGTTTAATTTTGGAGTAGCGATGGAAAGGTAACTCAATGAAGAAGAAAAAAAATACATTTTTAACCAAAAAATAGTGAAATCATGCAGTTCATACATATAATAATGAGAGCATTTACAATAATTCGTAAAAAGGAACCGTAGATTTTCCTAATGGTGCTCTTCCTATGGACCCTTAACTAAACTAAAAAAAAAAGAACAATTTTGGGAAAGAGCTAATATGTAAAGGGAGAGAAACACTGGAATTAATATTATAACTTTTTAAAAGTCCGCGATTAACGACATGTAGATACGATGGAGTGGAGAGAACAATGAGGAAGAATAGCTGGCATGCTTACAGAATATATAGGAATGAAACAAGATAAAAAATATGCATCAGGCAGGCGGAAAATCACAGATTCTAAGCAAGCGAAATCTGATTCTCTAAAAGCATTTCTTTTATATTAACACTGAAAGTCGGTTTAAATATTATCATTAAGTTTATTCCATAAATGAATTGCATTGAATGAAAAGATTTTTGAAAGGCTGCAGTTCTGTGCTGTGGAACCCTAAAAGTATAAAGATGGTGGTGCGGAGCTAATAAAAAATATTGTTTAATGTAATGAGGTTCGCCGGTTTCAAAAACGTTGTATAATATATTATACCGTTGAGATTATACGTATGAAGTAAGCGGCTATTTTTCATATTTAAAATGGAATGTTCATTTAGATATGGTGCAATAAGATGTCGGAATATTGATTATTGAAGGAAAACGGCATGCAGGCATTCTGCACTTTTTGAATGAGACACGGAGATTTTGAGTTGATGTAGTTGTTATATACGTTTTACGTCTCCATAAAATAAAATGGATAATGCAAATGTTGGCATAGACGATATTTCAAATTTTGGCATTGATGATATTTAGTATCCGGTGACATACAATATTTACAACTGTATAAAACTTTGACACCACCAAAAGCAATTTTTATTTTATTTGCTATATGAGCCTGAAACGTTAAACCCGTTTTGGATTCCAAACTTTTACTATTTACAAATCAGTTTATATTCGGTGTTTGTAAATCAAATTCAGCCTTCATCGGTTAAATATTATCTTATAAAATATAGAATACAGAGTAGTCCGCGTTTTTCCACATTATTTTAAGCAAAGAATATCAACGTAGTTCGTTCGATCATTTAGGATGTTGAAATTAAAAAAAAAATATATCATTTTCTAAAATATCTCTGAGGACGCTTGATATAGGCTGATACAATTTGGGCCCTTGACTTACCTAATTAGAGGTGAATAGGCTTGTTCGTCAAATTTCTTGTATGTGGTTTTTGTATAGTGCACGACACTCTTATTACGCCCTTAAAATTTCATATGATTTACCTTTTGCGTTTTCGAGATATCAGAGGTTGAAATTGGTGCTAGTCTCAAAATCGGTGACGTCACTACACGTAACTCTAAACTAGGAGATGTACCGCTAATACCCGATCAGATTAAAATGTGTTATGTTGTTTCATTGTTGTGTTGTAAATATTTTAGTATATGTTCAGTTGAAGTTGAATTTAGTAAACTGATTCTGACAATCTACTAGAAATTGATATATCCATGATTACGTACTACTTAAATAAAGATAAAGGTTATATATTACAGAAATGAAGATAAAGTACAAAGTTATTATTTAACATGTTAAATATTTTTTCTATTTCATTGCCATTCAACTCATTTTTTTTTATTATGTCATTTAGGTTAGGATTTTAAAATGAAGTTAAAGAATGAAAATGAAGTTAATTTTTATTTAATCACTATTATTTAAATATATTATTACGATTACTCTATATTTTACATATAATTGATTAATTAGGAAATAGATATGAACAATTTTAAAAACAAAATTAGTTTTAACTGGATTTACAGTTTTCTGTAAAATATTTAATTTATCAAAATACGAAAGCTGCTAAATGACATCTAGGAAGACCACCGTTCTCGGAGGCGCAGTACTGACCGTAATACAATAGACATAGAGGAACCGAAATCATTATATGAGGAGGTCCCGAGAACAACAAGGGCAGATCAAAGAATCTCAGTTGAGACTAGAAGTTAATTCTGTTTCCGACAGCGACCAGTTACCTAGGTCACAGCTTAACAACCCGGAAAAGCTTCAAAACCACTAGGTATTCCAAATGAACTTTCCAAAATTTCACAAAATAATTTTTTCATAATGACTTTTTCTGTGTTAATAATTAAGATTTAAAAAGATGTAATACCTTTCTGAATTCAATTATATTCTCCCACGTTTCATGGGTTTAAAAAAAGATAATTTTCTATGACCTCTTTAACTTATATATTTAAAACAAAAACTACTAAACAAAGTGATCCTAATAACAAAATCTCGTGCCTTTGTCGGATACAAAATCAGATCTCTGCATTGCATGTTACTATGTTCTTCTTTGCTTTTGGTTCATTGGCAAACAAATAAATAATTGGATTTGGAAACTATTCAATTTAGAATGCTAAATTCGACGATTTTTTGGGGGAAAAATTTGAAGTGGAAATTGTACCAATGAACAATTGTAGGTTTGTTCGGCAGTAGTTGGAAATGGTTTGAAACTACCATAAATGTCCGTTCAACTACTTCTTGCGTTAAATTCACTGGTAACTCGTTCTCAGCTTAATTGGTTGAAAATCGCTGACTGTTTCCAACGCTGCAGGAACAAACCTTATGCCCCTGCCACACACTCATCGAGTGGCATGGGAAGTATCGTGGAAAGGAGGCAGATGTGTAGTGTGGCAAGATTACTCGTCTTGCCGCACGTCATGCTCTTCATCATGCCTACCACTCCCTGTTTTGTCGGTTTTTTGGGCGCGAGTCAAAGGGCCGGCAACAACATGAGTGCGACTAAATGCGAAGCGTCGCGATTAATTGCGCGAGTAGAGCACAGCAGTGTGTGGGCAGCGCCAGCGAGGGCAACATTGCGGCAGCGTGAGGAGTGGAGCGATGAGCAGCGCGAGGAGCATAGTGTGGGAGGGGCATTATGTCAGTTGTGGCAACCATAATCTTATCATATCGAATATTTGTGGAAATGAGACCAGTTATATCAGTTTAGGTCAGAGAAAGATTAAAACTACAACGCAATATATAATTTATGCCGAGTGTAATAAGAAAATACATCTTTTAGTTTTTCCATCTTATCACTATTTTGCCTTGAATGTGTTAAACAAACATATTTAAATAAATTGACCAGAATGTTTACATATTTTTAATCAAAATTGTTTATATTCCTTGTTTTAATTATTTTTGATAAACTTTATGCATTAACAACTTTTTTGGTGTCTCAGTTTATACATTGACTAAAGAAAACATCGTAACGTGCTTTGAAGTTGATTGATTTTGTCATACATGTTTCTTTCGAAAATTTACAATATTAGTTTAAAATTTAAGTACGATTTATTTGTTAGAGATGTATACAGTACGTTTCAAAAGACATGCGCATTTCGGAAACTTTCGGATTTTTCAAAAAACGAATTCCGAAATGCGCATGACTTTTGAGACACACTGTATAGGTACTACTTAGATCAAGTAGGCAAGTTGGCAAATGGAAAATATGCATATGAAAAAGTCGAAAGATTCTGCGCTATTTTATAAAATATTTTCATTACTTTTTATCTATCTACAGTTCATCTAAATTAATTGAGGTTTGAATGGATGGTGATATTTTTGGAAAAGGCTATCACAATAATCAGTATATGGTGATATATTGATTCACATTTACACATGTTTTATTAGAAAATAGTACACTACCGAACACTTATGTATAACAAAAAGCTTAGGTAAATAACCTACACCGACGCTGGTGTACATAAATGTACCTCACTAGAACAATGCATAATAATGCACTTTTGAAATTCTGTTTATAATGGTGCCGCATTTCTTTCAGTAGCAAAACTGTCTTAATTATTTTGTTGTATATGCTATCCAATAAAACAAAATTAAACAAAAATCGAACTACTTTTTATTTTGCATTATTCCATTTTTTAGATAAACACAAAGTAAACGACAAAATTAGCACATTTATTAACTAATGAGGAATTTCGGAACTAAACTCTTAACAATTTTAGACGATTGATTGATGAGTTTTCTTAAATAATTACTTTTATGTATACGTCCTTGTAAAATCATTGAAGGAAAATTCATTAAAACGTTTTCTTTGGCGCCCTATAACTTCGATAACTTTGAGTTTTAGAAAAAATGTTATATATATCTTTAAGTACCTACTCATACAAATTTTTCTCATTATTTTGATATATATACATATTTTTTTTACAATGTTTTCTTCAAGATAAAGTGATTTGGCTACTTTTGTGACACTCTAGATGCATAACAAAAAATTATAAATTTGCAAATGTTAAAAAATTTTTCAACTAAACTAGCACAGTAGCAGAGGGTATAGAACGTAGTTTTTAACTGAAGTAAACAAAAAAATATATCAAAATTATAACCATTTCCGGTCAAACCGATTGCCTACTTTTTCACATATTTATATGATGATGCTAATCAGAAATGAGCTTTATTTTTAAATCATTCAAAAAAATATATATATATCGTTTTTTTCAAATTCGGTACGCAGATGGGCAGAAGTAAATTTAAATACTGCGCACCTAGGATTTCTTTGCTCATTTATAAGGCCATCATTAAAATTTCGCCAAGCATTTTAATGATACCCTGTATGATATTTATAACTACAGAGATTTATAATTGACCAAAAATTTAACACATTTTATTTTAAATTCTTTCTATCAACAAAACAGTGTTGGATGTTTTGCAACGAATATCACATTTATTAATAAATTTGATATGAAACACGTACCAATTTACGAAGACTCATAACTGTAAGCTTTCACTGATTATTCGGTATAGTTACCTTGTTGCCTCTGGTCGTACAGCACCCTCTCGCCCACCTCCTTCCCCCCGGGCAAGGGTGAGGCGGTCGCCGCCGCCGCGACGGCGGCTAGAATCAAAATTTCCATCATCTTGGCCGTGCACTGAGTGAATAACGACTGTCAACTGTCCGAGGAGATAGCCTCCTTTTGGGTGAGAGACTCGTTTTTACCGTAAGTGCCCCGTCTCTAACGGGAATGAGATGAGCGACCTCGATGGCTTGCAGCTCAGTCACGAAGAAGCGAATAATGCAAGGGCCAGGGCCTCTACACATAGGGTGGATGCAATATCGAAAGGTTTCAAATGTTCTAAAGATATCCTTGGTCCTTGGATAACCATATAACATAATTATAAACTGTGATCATTGTGAACTATTTTGTCAACCTAATAAGTTCTTGTTGTGTTTATCAACTTAACAAATTCTTATTGTATTTGTGGCATAATTTTAGTTTTTATTTAGTTTTATTGGATTTTTGCCACAATTCTGAAAAAATAAAGATTTATTAAATAAGCCCTTGAGCCAGACGGATTAGTCAAGGGTTATTTTTTAAAACCAAGTTTGCCTAACCAAAAAATCACACTGAAATATTATTAAACGTATGTCAAGTTTGACAGTTTAAAATTTTACTACTATTTTGAGAACAAAAAGAGAGAGTTTTTCGAAACGTCAATAATACGGAAGTGCGCGATAGTAATGTAATTTTTGTTATTTTTTACTTATCTGCTTTTTTCAGTGTGAGATTTTTTGGTTAGACAAACTTAGTTTTAAAAAATAACCCTTGACTGATGCGTTTGGTGCAAGGGCTTATTTAATTAACCTTTATTTTTTCAGAAGTGTGGCAAAAACCCAATAAAACAAAAGATTAACAATTTCTTTTTGTGTATTTAAATAACATTGTTTTATTTTATATTAATTTAACTGTAAACAAAGGTTTTGTTTAATTTTATGAGTAGAAATAGAGAGAGAGAGAGAAATTTTGTTCAATAATCTTAAATTGCTAGAGTCAAATATCCAGCATATTGTAGGTATATATAGGGTGTCAATAAGATGACAAGTTCCTATTTTTTTTTCCTACAGGCTCCTACACGACACTAGTAAGGGCCTCCTAAAACAGTGTCCTTGAAACATATTTAGCGTTTTCAGTTTACCAGGGGCGGGCTAAGCTTTACAGTTTAATACCTACATTTTTAACACCCTGTATGATAAAGACTTTAAAATAATAAATCAGCGTAGCTTAAACCTTAGACTAAAAAAGGTACTCTTGTTTATTGTCGATAAAATGAACCGTTTACGAAAAAAAGTTCGACTGTCCTGGGACACCAGTGCGTTTTCTTTAAATTTTGTATTTTTTCGGATTTTTTCCTGTTGTTTGAATGACTTTCGTATCGCACTTTGTTGTCGAGAAAAAAACAATCATGCTCCTTTTTTAAAAAATAAAACATGAATTCATTTATTATTCTTTTACTTCAAAACGGTTAATTTTATCGACAATAAACAAGACTACCTTTTTTAGTCTAAGGTTGGAGCTACCCAGATTTATTATTTTAAAGTCTTTATCATACCCCTGCTAAACTAAGAAAGCTAAATATGTTTTAAGCGGTTTTTACTAATGTCCATCACATTAAATTTTTACTAAATTATATTAAGTGCTTTAAAAGTTATTCAAGAAAAACCGATTTACAGCGGCGTCCTTCAGGGACACATATCTTCGTAGGGCCTGTAAGAAAAAAATGTATAGGAACTTGTCATCTTATTTTTTTATGTTCTATCTGCACCCGAGAGATCTCTCAAATTTTCCCGGACACCCTGTATAGATTCAATTGGCTTACCTTACCTACTGTTCTTTGAAATGTTAAGCGAAAAACTGGGGTTTGTGAATAAATCTTAGTCTCGAACATTTTCAATAAATTGAAATTAAAAGAAAAAACTTAAAACCACCTTCAACCTAATTTAGAATGTAGTGTTAAAATCCCAGCTTATTACAGTTGCTAGTGAATTTTTTTACATTCGAAAAAATGTTTTCGAGTTGCTATGTTATATGGCAATACCAGCAAATGCTTTATTTTTACTAAAAATAATTGACTAGTGATCAAAATATTCTCCGAGGGAACTGTATTTATACGAGGTTAGTCAAAACACTGGTGACATTAATTTTCGGTCAAACCGGTTGAACATATGAATTCAGTTGTTTTTCTTTTTATATGTCTGGGTTCTAAAGGATTTTGCAATAAATATTAATGAATTATGAATCATCCTTACATATGAAAAAGGCAAATCTATTCAAAGCCACTGATAGACTGGATCATGTCCTGAGTTCTTTAAAGATCACCTTGTTTGTTCCTGATTTTTTATGTTCTCTTTAGCAAATCGTATCATTAATGTTTATTATACTGGCATAGGTATAATTATATTGTTCTATATTTTTGTGATATCAAGAGTTCCTCAAGAATCAGCTCCTGGGCCATCGTTATTAGTTTAATTTTTTTATTATATCTTTAAGGAAACCCCTTTAAAAGCTTACTATATGCTAATGATACAAAGTTATTTACTTCTATCCAAGGCTATCCTTTACAGCAAAATCTGTCTAAGATTTGTTTATAATAGAAATTAATGTTTTGTTTTCTGTTACGCTTTTATAATAATTTCAAAAGTATTATTTTCGTAATATGTGAAAATATTATGGAGTTTACTTAATTGTCTCAAAAATTTTGAAAACTTTCTATTCTAAATAAAAAAAAATAGCTGGGTAATCTAGAAAATTTTATTGATGAACATAAACCGAATGGAACAATTTAGAATATTCTTTGAAATGACAAATAATAAAGGTACTGTTACCCAATTCATCCTTATATTCCCTCATTGCCAAATATGCAAAAACTTTTCAATTCTCTTACATTGTGTTACATAGATATATATTTAAATTAGTTTCTATATTTAGCTGACCCATTGACTTAAATTTAAAACGTCAACGACGTTCGTTCGTTTCTTCCTATTAAATACATACATTTTACTAATTGCGTGATACTATTAGATCAACATGCTCAAAATATTTATATTTATGATGTGTCAATTTTGATATATATTTCTTAGATATGAGTTTGTATGAAGCAGTAGTAACTCATTGTATACAAGGTGTCCGGAACACTCGACAACATAGTGTAATACGAAAGTCATTCGAACAGGAAAGTTTGATTTTAAGATGTTTAACCTTAACGAAATTATTGAAAAACTTCATAAGCGGGTCAACATGCAAATATAGGTCGAACTTTTACTCGTAAACAGTTCATTTTATCGACAATAAACAAGAGTAACTCTCTTTTAGTCTAAGGTTGAAACTACCCAGATTTATTATTTTAAAGTCTTTATCATACAGGGTGTTAAACATTTAAGCATTAAACTAAAAAAGCTGAATATGTTTCAAGGACACTATTTTAAGCGGTTCTTACTATTAACTTTTTATTAAATTGTACGTACTTTAAAATGTATTCAAGAAAATCCAATTTTCAGCGGTGTCCTTCAGGGACACATATCTCCGTAGGGGGGCTTATAGGAAAAAAATGTATAGGAACTTGTCCTTTTAGTTTTTAATGTTCTACCTGCACCTGAGAGATTTACCACATTTTCCCGGACAGCCTGTAGGTATATGATGAATTCTGAAAAAAAGTGTAACTGGTGATTGATTATGTATATTGTTTGGCATTGTTGATCGAAAATGCTACCAATATCAAGATTCCCAGAACTATTAACTCCAGAGTCTGTCATATAATGTTCATAGTTAATAATAGAATTAATAGATATAGGTATAGTATTATGTTAATTATTTTTAATGGAACAGAAGTACAAAAAAGACACAGTATAATCTGTAGAATCAGGGTTGATGACTTATTTGTATTCTGGGAACCTAAGTAGAATTGTGTGGCTGCCTGCTTATTATTTACGCTACTGAAGTAAAACAACTTAGTTATGCAGCAATCATATGCATAATTCAATGATCTGGTTACATTAGTGCACCGCATCACATATGTTACTGGCTACTGTTAGGACAAACGGATGTCCATCTTTGGAATATTGGCATATTGTTAAATAGGCATGCAAATTCCTTAAATATACAATGTGTTCCTAAATGATGCTGCAAAATTTATCATTTTTGTAACATTATCGACATATACGACACTATATTTCATAGTATATACTTATAGTCCTTCTACAAACGAATTCCGCGTTATATATATCTTATTGTCATAGTCATTTAAACATGGAGAAATTAAATTAAAACAATGTAGTCTCCATTAACCATTGCAAAATGCTCAATTTAGTATTCAAATTCATCATTCACATTTTTAATAATATACGGTGTTATGTTTCGAACTTTATCGGAACCAGAAAAATGAATTCCATAACTGGAATTAGCACAAAACATAAAGAATCCAAAGAAGTCTCCTTTGTCAAATTGACATCAAAGAAACAAGAATTACAGTATGGGATTTCCTACTATTCCAGTCCTAACATTCACTTTTTCTAATGTCCATCGTGTACTTTTTTGCACCCAATGCGTATTTTCTGGGCTCCAAAACCTAGTATTTTGGCTGTTCATGGTTCCGTTTAAGCAAACAGTTGCTTCGTAAAACGTGACTTTTTAAGTTGAGTTGTCTTCAAATAAATTTGTAATTTCTGTCCAAAACTGTAATCTTATGCTGTGTCATCTGTACATATCTTGTAAGACGTTAACTTTGTAAATAACAATATTTTACATTTTCTTGACAATTATGACAAAGAACACTCTATTGACACTATGGAATAGAGAACGTCTTACTTAAAAAAAATGTCGGTAATATTATAGCTCTATCATGGCTCAAAAAAATAGAACATATTGCAAAAAAGTGGCCATTCCATATCACCTATGTTTGTGTGGTCAATAATTCTTAATTATCAAGATACAAGGTGTTTTATTGATTTTGACTATTTTTGTCTTGGGTTTCAGAGCCGTTAAAGGTCGCCGTATTTTTCTCTGTAAAATTATTTGTGATGTTTTTTGGGTACTGAAATCTCGAAAAATAAAACACGTAGAGCAAAAGTAATATCAAAAATAAAATTATTGATGTTTTGTTTATACACTTTTACTATTTAAACTAACAATATAATAACTTTTAAAATGCATTTGTAAGACACATTATTTTGCTATTCTAACCCCACATTTTAACAATTATTTTCACATACTTATAAACAAAAGTGAACAATCTTATATGCCGAACTATGTAAGTTTATGTTATAACAATGTTTACATCTATAGTTGAATTTTAAAAAACACGTATTTTGAAGTACCTAAAAATTTGTTTTATAGATCACTTTCTGACGTTATATATTGATTTTACTTCGGTACCTTTGAATATTCGCAGGTGGCATGAAATAACATTCTTGTTATTTGATAAACTCTATATTATTCAGTTCTTAAATGTCTAAAACTACTTGTATTTGTGGAAAACACTATTTCAAGAATACGGCGCCCTTGCTTGCTACAGACTATGCCTGTATTTGCGAATCGTTGTGCGCGATTCGTGATATGCGAGGAATTCGTGAATAGTGTGTAGTGTGTGCGTTAAAAATTCATTCATAAAACCCTCCACACAATGCACGAATTTCTTACAAACAACGCATTGCGCATCGCGAATTGCGAGTTCACGCATAGTCTGTAGCAAGCATTAGGTATAAAAAGCAAAAGCCAGTGTGTATATATTTTTTAAATTAACGTATTAAAAAACGATTCTTACAAACTAAAACAAATTGTTTTGGAAAATCAAAATATTGGGTAATTACATTTAAATTACAAATATGACCGTTCTTTGTTAATACACATTCTAGCCCCTGTATGTAAACTGTTGGCGGCTGTCCTACATTTACCGGAATTATTTCTTATTTCTTCCCACGCATTGTATCGTGTCACACTTCATTGCTTTTGTTCTTCCTAAAAGTAATAAATCTGGCACATTAAAATCGGGACTCGTCGGTGGGCACTTGTTTGTTTTGGAAAATGGTTTATGCTGAATAAATTAACAACGAAATAATACACAATATATACTAATATTACTAATTGGCAATAATTCTAATTGACCTGTTCCATCGATTTTTTGTAATCTCAACTACACAAAAAAATTGTCATCATTCTAACAATGAATTAACAATTTAAAAGCAATGGTTTATGCTGAATAAATTAACAACGAAATAATACACAATATATACTAATATTACTAATTGGCAATAATTCTAATTGACCTGTTCCATCGATTTTTTGTAATCTCAACTACACAAAAAAATTGTTTCATGATTTTAGGACACATTTTTGGTATGTGTTATACTAATCTAATTTCTAACTACAAAATAATGATGAGCTGCATAAATTAAAATGTATTGCGATTTTGATTTATTTTTATTAAATACAATAAATTATATAAATAAATACAACTTAGATTAATTTAAAGCTAGAAATTAATTAGTTAAGTACTAGTCTTCTGAGGATTCTGATGATGGTAGGGATTCTACTGACGACGCTTGCCTAAGTCTGGATGCCAAGTTATTAGCTAACCTACTAAAACTATACCTGAAAAGAAAGAAATCACAAGTTAATACTTTTTAATATAATCAAAATGTTTTCTAACTAATGGTATAGATTATCCATATTTCCGTTTCTGTTTAATTTAGAAATTTGATATTATTTACTTATACACGGTTTTTAATAAGAGTTACCAGTTTTGTTAGTAAATAAAATACACAGTAAATGAGAAAATGTAATCTCTGTTCAGTACCCAATACGATGTTACATTTAAATGTCAAAAGCAATATATCTATGGCACCGCGGTTTTCTTGGTATGACACAACCCTTTTGACAAAATGTGCGATGACATCTAAACACATTTGGGTTGTGTCATGCCAAAGAAGCAGCGATGGACGTTTGACAGACAATTTTTCAACATTTAATAGTAATAGATCAAATTATTACTATCCATAGATTAAAATTTTCATATTATTTACTGTGAATTTTACTTTCTAATAAAATCCGGTAGATCTTATTCAAAAACCCTTTATCCTCGTTATTAATGTGTCTTCAAATTTGATTTGTATATCTTTTACAGTTCGGACGTAAAAGAGTAGATTCTCATTTACTGTATATTTTGTTCACTAAGAAAATTCGGTAGCTCTTATTGAAAAACCTTTTATCACCCGTTTGATACCAAATTTGATTGGCATATCTTTGACAGTTCGCATATTAAAGAGTAGATTCTTATTTACTGTGTATTTAATTTACTAAAAAAATCCGATAGCTCATATTGAAAAACCCTTTATCTGCCGTTATTAATGTATCTTCTGTACCAAATTTGATTTGCATATCTTTGACAGTTCGCATATTAAAGAGTAGATTCTTATTTACTGGGTACCTATTTAATTTATTAAAAACATCCGGTAGCTCATATTGAAAAACTCTTTATCACCCGTTATTAATATATTTTCTGTACCAAATTTGATTTGCATATCTTTGACAGTTCGAATATTAAAGATTAGATTCTCATTAACTGTGTATTTTATTTATTAACAAAATGCATTAGCTCTTATTGAAAAACCCGCTATTAACATGTCTTCTGTACTAAATTTGATTTATTTATCAACGAAATTTGGCAGCTCTTACTAACAAGTTTTTCATCACCCGTTATTAATGTATCTTCTGTACCAAATTTGATTTGCATGCCATTGACAGTTTTGATATTAAGGGATAAATTCTTATTTCCTGTGTATTTAATTTACTAAAAAAAATCCGGTAGCTCTTATTGAAAAATCCTTTATCAGTCGTTATTAATGTATCTTCTGTATCAAATTTGATTTGCATATCTTTAACAGTTCGGATATTAAAGAGTAGATTCTCATTTACTGTCTATTTAATTTACTAAAAAAATTAGGTAGTTCTTATTGAAAAACCTTAGTCACCCGTTATTAAGTACCAAATTTGATCTGTATACCTTTGACAGTGGATATTAGATAGTAGGAACAAATCAAAGAACATTAGGACCCATGTTTGCATTAAAATCAGTTTCTAAAGTCCTGATCAATGACAAAACAGAGGCACCCGGTATATCTTTTTAGTAAACGAGAATGGCTCCCTAATTTAGAACATTTGTAGAACTTATTTTAATCTACACCTAGTTTTAACCTATAAAGGATACCTTGTACTCATCAACACCTTTTACATATTTTAGACGACTTACGGTATGTGACCGGAACCGGAACTCGGTCTCCTGAGCCTCCTGCACCGCCCCAGCTTATCCCTCGCGAATCCTGCAGCGCACCTTTTGATCTGCAATACTTCTCCATCTTTAAGATCGCCACCTTTCTGGGATACTTCGCCAGGTACTATCCCCACTGGGGTTTCGATGATTTGTACTTTTATCTTACCAGGTGAATTGGTTTCTTCGAACTTTTCTCTTTGTGGTACCGTAGAACTTTCTACTATTTCGACCACTTCTTCGGTGACATTGACAGTCGTAGGTGGAGATTTCTCCACTTCGTTTGAAGGCCTTTCCGCTTCCGGTTTAATCGGTTTGTCTGCGTTGTTTGTTAAAGGTGCTTCTTGTTTGTTCACCGGTGGTTCTTTGGAGGGTAGGGTGGAATTTGAAACCGCAACTGATGATGTAGATGTGGAAGATGGTTTCTCAGGTGCAGACGTAGTAGGTGGTTGATGTGATGCAGCTTCGGTTGATGGTTTGTGAGTGCTTGGTTTTAATGTGAAGTCTGAATAGTCGTAGTTATAATCATAGTCCTGTAAAAAGATACCGTACTTAATAAAAACCAAAAATAAAATCACCTACAATAATTGTTATAGGAGATATGTATGTATAGTATGTATGACCTTCATTTGTGTTATTTAGTAAAGAATATCTGCAATATCAGTTAAATTAATTAATTCACAAATTTAAATAAATGGATTTTCGATGTCGATTTAGATTTAAAAATAATAGATACGTCGACATATTTTTTTTATTCTCCATTATACTTGAAACAAATATAGGTAACAAAAACCAACTACATTTACTACTTTTGTACTACTATGGTTTGCTGTATTGTTATGATGAGACAGAGGTCACTGCCAGTAACATAATTAATGTGTATATCTCTAGCCTTAGTTGGAGATCTTTAACCTGCCTGTTCTTGGGCTCTTCCTATTGTTGGTCTCGAAGGACTACGGTTACCGAGGAGTAGTTCCCGACCGTAACAGCCGTAGTACCAACAGTAGGAACCGAAATCAGCATATTGGTGGACCCATAAACAACAGTAACAATCCGAAAATAAAATCAAATAATCAAGTAAGTCAAATAACAGCAGCGAGTAATAATAAAATCTGCAACGTTCAAGACGATAATAATTCCTAAATCCAGAGGAAAAACCCCATATTCTCTAGTTTGCCAAGTTATTTCTAATTTATGATTCTGATTGTATTATGAATTTGACCGGAAGGTTGCCTTTTACTATTGCTAAAAATATCAATGAGACAAGTAGCATTCTCACCTGTAATAATTGATACTTGTACTGTAGATTGATGTAAAATCAGAATTTAGAGAAACTTTGCAAAATTTGTGCGACTGTATCTCGGGAACTACTCGTCCTACAGCTTCCGGAAAACAGTATAACAACGGATAACAAAAGAGACCGTGAGAAGTCTATTAAAATTATTATCCACTTTGCTCTATCTCTTATAGTCAGGGATATGGGGAGGGCTAAATATTACGCAAAAAAATGGAAAACTCAAAACGCAAATTTGGTTTTGTTTTAAAGCTGTTTAATAGCCGAGTCATGATGTGTAACAATACTTAAATTTTTGTTTGAGCCTGTACCGCCAGATGGCATTGTTTGTTATTTTTAGTTTTCTCAATTTTCTCTGAAAAGTTAAATGGAAGACTATATTTTTTAATTTACTCTCTTATTACTCGTAAAAGTGACATAACCGATCATTTTCCCAACTTAGTTATGAGTGAAAATATTTTAGATATAGGTATCAAATTACGCCATCTGATGGTTCAAGGTTAAATTAAAACTTAAGTATTGTTACAGATAATGCTACCAAACAGCTTTAAAACTAAACCAAGTTCGCTAAAATCGATTTGTAGTCGGGAGTTTCCCAACTTTTTCTCAAGTATGATTTTGGTCTCCCCCTACTCTTTCAATATGAGTGTTCAGAATCGTTCAACATAGATACCTTCACAATTTTATGGAAAAAATCTCACTCTACGATTTAGATGTAAAAGTTTGCCATCTAGTGGTAAAATTTGAAAGTGGAAAATAATTTTAATAGACTTCTCGAGATTTTGTTATCAATATTTCTTTTCGGAAACTGTAGCATAATTAGTTTTCGAGAAATAGTCGCTAGCCGACTTTAGCGAGCCACCTGGTATAAAGCTGAACAAAAATATTCTTACAAATTTTGAATAAACTATGGTTTTATATTATTTCTTAGCTCTATTTTTGGTTTTAGTCTTTAATGTCGATACCTAAATTCATAAAATAAGAATAAAAATTTAATCAGCAGCTGTTAAAAATAATCTAAACTCACCCCTTCAAGGTAGTCATCCCCCAACAGGGCGATTATCTGGAAATCCTTCAGATGCAATTGGATATTATAATCCCCCGTCTGCTTCTGGTCGTACACCGTCTGGGGGGCGCTGCGATGACTGCTCTTGCTGCCCTTCGACCTGGGGGCGCATTGTCCCGGCAAGACTACCAGGAGCACCACCATGCAGAAGCGGCATATCGTGAGGGCAACCGCCATACTGCGGCGACTGGACTGACTGGTAGTTGTAGTCTTCCAAACGCCCCAGCAGGACTTTTGATATCTACTGAAGAGGTGTCTGGACTGGGCTTCGATATCGCTACGGTGGAGGTCAGTGGCGCGACCTCGGCGTCTTCTACGAGGAGGTGGTCGTCTAAATCGCGGTAATTTGACGCCAGTTACTTATTCGGTACTTCTTCTGGCATCTACTTTTTTATTAACAGTTATCCATTCATCTCTGGTCAATTGTTAGAATTTGATTATAATCTGTGTTCTAAGACATTTCAACAAAACACTGCTGGCTGACTACTTCCGAAAAACTATATTTATTTTTTAATAATTGTAGCTGGATATATACACAACAACTAACTAGATTGAGATTTCTTCTAACAAGCTATTCATGGACAGTTGTTAGGGCTGTATTTCTGAAAGATTTTGACCGTAACCATACATGGTGTTGAGTAAAGAATGGACCATACTTTAAGAATAATTTCCTTGAACAAAAATAATGATAGTTTTCTTATTTCTTGGATAATTGTACTCAAATATAGGAAAAGAAGGTTTTTTGTAAAATAAACATGAATATCTAATTGATTTTTGAGTTAAATGGTCAAATGCATTAAAATTGTCTCCTATTTACACTATATGCGCTATGAATTGAATCTAGATGTATTTTCGTGCTCCGTTAATGATATACGCCGTTGTGTTTAAAATTAGTTTACATTTTATTTAATCAGTGATTCTGTATGTTTTAAATTATGCAACTGTATATGGTCTGTTGTTACTTTATTGTGATATAGTCTTGTACTTGTATGTTTATTGGTTTGTTTGTTTATTTAGTTATTTAAGTATATGTACATTATTATTGTATTTCCTCTTGCCCTATAATTGTCTGGGCAGTGTATCCTTTAAAATAAAATAAATGTACAGAGCGTTCTGAGCACCTGCGCTTACTTCAGATTTTTTAAGGGCAGGAATTTTTGGGAAATGCTTAATTATTTTGAAAAGTGCATGAAGATATACTTGTTGCATGTCGTCAAATTGCATAATTTTAGAGAAAACTGTGTTTAACGCCCTAGACGTTTAATGCTCTAAACATTTAACTTAAAAATCAGTCAAATATTCGTGTTTAACTCATAATAAAACATTATTTTCCAAAATTCGAGTATAATTATACAATAAGTAGGAAAACTATCGCAAAAAATGAAATAATAAAAGTACTTTCTCAGGAACAACAAAATTGTGCTAAGGTAAGTTGATTCAAATCGCATTATTTTTGTTCAACGAAGCTAACCTTAAAGTATGACATATTCTTTACTGAACACCCTGTATAATTAAGACTTAGCAAATACCAAAAATTCAAGGATATCAAAGAAATACGAACAAATAGGAAAAGCAATCTAACCGACAAAATTGTAGGTGTTGAAATCTATAAAATTAAATATTATTTTAAATTTGACTGTAGATACAAATATTCTTATAATATTAACTTTATTTGATACAAAATGGTTTACTATTTTTAGCAAAATATGAATTTTCATGGAATTCTCTATCTAAACTTCGTTGAATCGATCTCATCTTGTTGTTATTTGTTTGTGTTTCTATCCTTGAAAATACCCAGGTGGCATAAGATACCATTTTCATTATTTGTTCAACAAAATTCAGCTAGTAAATGTTTAAAATCATTTTGTCTTTATATAAAAACAATCTTTCAGAAATACGAGACCCTTAAGAAATCAATCGTAAACAATTTTCAGGACATGCATTTATTCTGAACTAATGATTACAGATTCTGTAGAATGTATGATAATGATAATAATAATAATAAAATAATAAATTATTATGTCCGACAGTTCTAATTACTCGACAAACCAACTGACACTGGTATAAGCGTGTTTGTGACATATCTAAAGGTGAAATAATTATAATGTTTTCAAATTACATTCAAAGATATCGCGTGAGATAAAAATAAAACGTTAACATTAGGGGAAATTAAAAATTATTTTTTGAAAGGAACAAACTAATTTGACAATACATAATTGTAGTACGGATACCAATTAAGCAAAAACAATTTATTGATCGCGTTTAAGAAGCTTAATTTTTTTAACGAAGTATGCTCTCAAATCTTTAGCTGTGTTCGAACGTAACACAGCTTCAGTGTTTGTATTGAAATCAAAATGATCAGAATTGACTTTTAAGCGTAATTGATATTACCACAGAAAATATCTAGGTATATATTCTGTGGTATTACTATACGCCCATCACAAACCTTTGATATATTTGCATCATTGTTTACATGTTTCAAAGAACCACTCTCTCAGTGTATACTTAGAACCAACAACTAATTTCACCTACCTAGTGAATTTAAAAACAACCTAGGTGTTTGAAATATACCGTTTTGAATGGTACAGATTAGGACCGTGGTGAATACCTTTTGCAGTTTTTGAAATTCAAATGACTCTTGAAGATACTAGTATCTCCTTTCTCAACCTCCGCCACTGCTCTTGGTCAATGACATGCTGGGAGAGGAAGGCTACAGAAGGTCAAGAAGTCTTCTCTTCAGAGGTAATTCGATCAAAGTCGTTGCCATGTACCGCTAAGTTCCTCGAACTCAACGGCTTTAATGGATCTATAAATTTTATTAAAATAAGTCGATTTCATGACTTCTTCGGTATCTTGGAACTGGTACGTGAATCCTCAATCCCAAATGCGATGTACCTGGTGACCCAATAAAAGTTTTTACAGTTTTTATCGTAGCATCATTAAAATAATTTTCAAAATTGTACATTAAAAATTTCGATTATTGGAATCACAGTTTGGACTTTATTTTACCTTTGACGGATAATTTAATGTCAGGGAAACCATTAGTAGCTGATGTTCAATCGAAAACTAGTCCACTGAGTATCGTAGATGAATTTAACTTTATAATAGAGAGTATGGGCTAACTTCTTTATGATCCATGGATCACAAAACACAAAATGTAAAGTGGTTTTATCAAATTAATGTTTTATAATAATTTATATTAGGTATACTATTATTAAAGTTTTTATATTTTTGACTATGGATCACGTTCATTAAACGTACAGGGTATTTCATATTTTATATTACTATGTGTATTTATTAATTGACATACAGAAAATGTTATTTATTGATACGGAAATTTCATAATTTTTGGTCTATAATTCTTTTTCAGAGGCGCATAGTTTTTAAGATTCAGAAACTGGATTTTTTTTATTCAAAACTATGTAATTGACTGTTTTATACCGTTGCACTGATCTTGATGGGCGTGAAAATCGAGGATGTTAGTGAGAATTTTCCAGATTTAGGTTTAAATTATTAAATGGCGGGAAAATTTGTACTTTTTAGCAAATTTTTCAAAACAGTTGAAGTGTATTTAACTATTCAGCAAAATTATACCGTTGCTATTATCATTATGTAGGGTTATGTAAATTTATCTTGAGCTTCTGACAATCTGACATGAGTGGATGACAGTTTTATGATAAAAATGGAAGAAAATATCATAATAATTTAATTTATGTAAGTATCACTGTTCTTTTTAAAAAATATATATCTCATCCATAATTTTATTCTTTTTTAAATTTTGATTTATGATTTTGTTTATACAAGAGCCAAATTTAATATACGATTTTTTTACTCAATAAACTTTAACATTTCATAAAATGATAAGAAACAAAATGTCACAAATATCAAGGTTACAATGTATGATTGCGTTTAAAAATGCAACTAATTTAACAATGGAAACATAACAATATCACTATAAATAAAAAATCCGAATTTTCATCATGGACCTGAAATCTGATTTTTTTGCGAATTAAAATATATGATTTAATGAAATCAACTGCCATTTTACATCTGTGAAGATTTTTTTTTATACAATAGGGAATAGTCAAAGACTATAAAAATTGGTTAGATTTAATGTACAAAAAAAAACATATTTAAAAAATTGAAATTTTTAATTAAAAAATAATCA
Organism: Monochamus saltuarius; assembly: GCA_025584915.1. Lineage (NCBI taxonomy): Eukaryota > Metazoa > Arthropoda > Insecta > Coleoptera > Cerambycidae > Monochamus > Monochamus saltuarius. The sequence continues at coordinate 9,619,259 of CM046725.1, read as the reverse complement.
CAAAGATAAATACATCAGTCAAAATATATATATAGATCGCAGGGGAAATGTTAGTCCTTTCTTCTGGATAAAAATGATCTGATGAAGAGTGGTATTCTATATTTCCTGTAACAATATTAAATAAATATTACATCAAGAATTATTTTACGCTTAAACTAAATTTGAATTTGGTTTTTAGGCTTTCACGGCCAGTGCTGTAATTTGATACATGGTGATTTTCCGGGTTGTTATGCCGTGACCTCAGTAACTGGTAGCTGCCAGAAACAGAGTTAAAATGCACATCCCTAGCATTAGCCGGGATTCTTTTACCTGCCCTGGTTGTTCTCGGGCTAGGCTCTGTGGGGACAGACCCGCTATCGGTGTCTCTGGGCCTGTCCATATATTGATTTCGGTTCCTATTGTTGGTATTACGACTGCTACGGTCGGAACCGTTCCTCGGATAATGGTGGTCCTCCGAGGCGTTCCGTAGCCGCCGCTGTAACTGGTCGCATCAACGCAACGTTTGGAAGCATGGCCGAGAACAACCAGGGCAGGTAAAAGAATCCCGGCTAATGCTAGGGATGTGCATTTTAACTCTGTTTCTGGCAGCTACCAGTTACCGAGGTCACGGCATAACAACCCGGAAAATCACCATGTATTAAATTTGAATTTGTATCATTTATGTTAAATTAATAATACAAAAAAAGCTGAGACGACTTTGTCGATCTGAAATGATATGATAATCAATTTTAAGGTCTAAAAGAATATACAAAGCATTTATTTTTACCTCTTAATGTTTTCATGCCTCGCGGTGTTATTTTGAACCTTCTGGGAAGCATCGCCACTATTTTCCGTCACCAAACTGGGAGGTAAGGCGGTGGTAGTGCTGCTACTGGGCTTCTCAGGACTCACCACCAGCAAATTCTCCGGCTTGGGAGGTTTCTGGGAACCCAGGAGGTCTTCCAGATCGGAGTAGTCACCTTCTAATAATCCGGGTTCCAGTAGAGATACCGCCGACAGCACGGCTTCCGGAGCGGCCCATACAACCACGACACCGTTGACGTCCACCTTGTAGTTTTCCGTACCATTCTGGCGCTGGTCGTAAACTTCCTCGAATTTGGAATAGTCGTAGACTGTGTTCTGTTGTGGGTGTTCCGCAGGGGCGCATATCGCACATATGACGTTCGTTATGGTTAGTGTTAGTAGTTGACGGTACATTTTTGGTGGTATGTTTTCGGTTTGGAAGGCAGACTGGCAATGGGTTGAGCTTGGAGTGCTGTAGGTGGGTTTGGAAGGAGACGGTCCCGTTGGACGATATATCGATCAGATGGGGACTTGTTTTGCGTAAAACTGGGACGGTGATGCTTCCTGCCTTAATCACGACGGAGATTTGTACAGGGTGGCTAAAAATAAACACGAACAGATCAATTTTGATGTATAAGTATGCTGACAAGAACACCCCATCAACCTTTTTACGTTGTTATGTTTATTTTAACTTAGTACTTTTTTGTACCATTTGAGATTTTACAATAAATAATCAAAATACAGGGTGTTTTTGAATAGAGTAGCAAAAACAATACCAGTGCATCTAGATGAAAAAATAAGGGGTATGAACTAAATACTCCTTAGACCAAAGTTGTACTCCTGTGGAGTAACGAAGTCTTGAATGTTGATAGAGCAACCCATATTTCCTATAATTTATCTAAACGATGTGGTTTCATATTTGGCACAGTGCTTACACATACTTCTTATTAATATTGTTTAAATATTCCATCAGAGGCGCTGCTGTCCACTACATGCAACATATTATTCCAAAAAAATGTTCACCTGTAAGAAAATACATTTTCAGACGTAACAATAAAGAACAAAACAAAAAATCTACAAAAATGTATTCTCTGTTCGATAAAAGCGATAGTTTTTTAGATAATTTACAAAAAACAAACTGCGGAAATTTTACAGCAGCAATGGATGGAGTATCACAAAAACATCAACACACCACTCTTCAATAGCAAAAGGAAAACGATTTTCTCATTTTTAATAAATTTATTATATAATGAACAGTATTCGTTATGTAACAAATCAAGTCTCTCTTAAGTGTCTAATTTAAGTAATAATATCTAATTTAAAACTACCTACTAAGGAACCTAACGTTATTTTAAAGTAAAAAGTTTCTAAAGAATATTTTCAAAGTGGTTCCAATTTTCCTGTAAAAGAAAGACCATCTAAAAATTATATTAGCGGTGGAAGGATCAAGTGACCCGGATTTAACACCCCTCGATTTTTTTATGGTTAATTTTAAAAAATAAGGTTTACAAAACACATTCGCAGGATATTAATCATTTGAGACAAAAAATCTCAAATACTTAATGAGTTAAACGGTGAAATATTAATAAACTCAGCCCACAAAGAAGAACATGTATGTAAGGGCGTTTGCCACATTTATTAAGTCTAGTTATTGTTATCACCTTTTGTTTAACTGTATTAATAAAGTATCGAGTTTAATTTTTTTATTTATTCTTAATGATATTTATGCACAAACAATGAACATTCAATTATTTCTCAACGATTACTTGATCCTTTCACGGCTAATGTGATTTTTAGATGGTATTTCTTTTGAGACTCTTTAGGACGATATCGGTTTTATAACTTTTAAACGGGAAGTAATACAGAAAAATGTCTTTAATAAAAGTTTGTTAGAAAAAAGAGAGCTTTTTAGTAGGAAAATTGGGTATGTTTCTGGAAAAAAATATAATTTTTGATGACGTCATTAGTCGTTTCTGTCAAATTCCAAAGCTAATATTGCAATTCGTAACACAGTTTTGCATTTTATTGTAGTTATATTTAAATTTTGGAAAGTATTTTTAGACACTTTTTTGTAAGAGCTTGTTTCTTTTGTTGCAGTAAAGCAGATATTAAAGGTCTAAATCCATTTGGAAAATAACCACTTTTCTAAGGATTTTAGAAGTGCAGACTGCTTTAGAAAGTATACATAAACAAATATTCGTCTACTTGCCAACATGAGTGAATGTTTTTGCGAACTGCTCTTTGTTTTTACCGCTACTTTAATATCCGATACGAATTTACAAGTATCGGACGCGTTTTTGTCGAGAAATAAAAAATGTAAGACACCGATCTGACCGATTGAAGTCGTGGAACAGTTACCTGAACTTGGGGAGTGGAAAAAATAGGAACAGTTTGCAAAACGACGTTGAATATACAAACACCTGACCCGCATTGACCTGGTCATTTGTTTGAAGAGAAACTGTAATCTGATCCGTGCTTTATATTTGATCAGGTTCAATAAAATTTTATAGAGATGATGAACCACACCATTTTTAACGTAGGTAACCGTAAACCAGTAACTGTAAACCTTAAGTGGTGTCATGTGAAGATAAACAAAATTTACAAGTGCATTTTTAATTCGTGAAATTCATTATCATTAATTTGAGGTAATATTTAATACTTAATAATAAAATCACTTATACAAAGTGTATAATCTTCATCAATTATTTCAGAATATATAGATTGGTGAAAATAGTTATTTATGCAACAAGTACAAAAAGTAAGTGTTTATTGCACGCGACGTGAAATTGTCCAACGAGGCCGTCAGGCCGAGTAGAACAACACGTCGAGTACAATAAGCACTTTTAATAAGCACTTTTTGTACTAGTTGCATACAATATTTTTTCTACGTTCATGTAAAAACCCAAAAATGTTATTTAGATGAAACAAGTCTAGGAAAATATGGCGTCGATTTGAATGTTTATGTTTGTCATGATGACAAAACGCTGTAGTAGAATGACAGATGAATGCAATAAGCATTTTATTGCACTAGCGTAATAAAGAACCACTTTTTTCACTAAATATAGTTCAATAAAGTTCTGTTTTTTGCATGAATATTAGAAAATAGTTATTTATGCAATAAGTACAAAAAGTAAGTGTTTATTGCACGCGACGTGAAATTGTCCAACGAGGCCGTCAGGCCGAGTAAAACAACACGTCGAGTACAATAAGCACTTTTAATAAGCACTTTTTGTACTAGTTGCATACAATATTTTTGTGTAGTAGAATGACAGATGAATGCAATAAACATTTTATTGCACTAGTGCAATAAAGAACCACTTTTTCCACTAAATATAGTTCAATAAAGTTTTGTTTTTTGCATGAACATAGAAAAATAATATTTTAAGATACATTTTTGTCGTGAGATAAAGGGAACTGATTCTTTTTTTTTTCAAAATGTTTGCAATATATTTTAATATCCATATAGTAGACTGGAATAATTGCATAAGTGTAGATATGGAGGACAGACATAAGCAAATGAAATTGTCAATGTTGTGTGTTTTTTTTTAGTTTTTTTTTTTGCGCGCCTAAATCTGAGCTCTTATGGTATTACCTAGTAATTAAAAAAGTAATAAACGTATAATTTATTAACATTAACATTTACATTTACAGTAAGAGACATTTCGTTTTTTGTTTTATCACATTTAACTTCCTTTCCGTTAATAACAACCCTTGTAGCATTGTTGCTATCATTTTAGGAGCTCATAACATCTTGCACAAGTTACGGATGTCTCTTCTTGTAAGGAGCAGCTATATTTTCCTTGCAATATCAAGTTTGTTAGATATGGTCTCCACAACATAACTTTCTGCTACAGTAGAGCTCTTCCATCCACCATGCCGTTTAATGGTTGTAAGATCCGCACCTTTATTGGCCAATAAAGTTGTTGAGGTGTGCCTCATGAAATGGCCAGTATATGCTTCCGAATGTGCGATATTCAGGAATGAAGCAACAACTATTGAGAGTACCTTCGCCAATGTGTTGATTCCAACACGCTGAGAAGTACATTTTTGATTGATGTATCTTAAAAAGAACGAGTCTTGTGTTAAACGAATTGGGCGCAGAGAAATATATTTTCTGCATATTTCAAACAGCATTCACGCAAAATCCTTCTTCTATAATTGTACATTTTCTTGAAATGTCCGTCTTGGTGTCAGGAATTGAAACAAGTATCTAGGTAACTGCACAACATCCTGTATGTCAGTAATTTTCAAGTTTGTCAATTCGCAGCATCGACAGGCACCAGAAACCCCCATTATTAGTGCAACCTGAAATAATTCAAAGTTTATATACCTAATAATATGTAAAAGCCAAAGAGATATTACTTTAATCATTAAATATTTTTTATCGGAAGCCTCAGTCAAAAGTTCTTCAATATGTGCTGTTTCCAATACTACAGCTATTTTTGCTTTGTATCCTCTCGATTCACTCTTCAAATAATCAGTAAGCTTGTTATATTTTCCAATATCTATATGTTTGTAGATCTTTATAGTACCCTTCAACATCGAATACTTGATACCATGCTTGCATATTTTTTCCTCAAATTTAAAAAATACGATAGCATGGTTTCTTCATTTATTGGCAATGAATGGAAAATTGGTTCTTGAGCTTCTTCGAAAACAGCCACAGAAACATAATTACTTTCTTGCATTGTTACCAAATTCAGAATTTATTAAATAATTGATAATAAACAACGTACCATAGTAACTAGTAGGCATATCAAAACCTACCACGTTTCATTAAGTACCTACTAAGAAATATCAAGTCGTGCGAATACTTTTTAATTAAATTCCAATAATTCTCCATACTCCACAAATTTGATTGTGATGTCATTACGAATAAAACATTACATATATTACATTTCTGTTTTAATTGCCTTTTATCCACTTAAGAATATTAAACTCTCGAACTATTATCCATGACTGTCCTATTAAAATGTTCATTATACATGTGCTTCCTAAATAATGAATTATTCACTGGTTTCAAAGAATCGGGAATGATAATATAATCATAATTTTAATTTTATTATAATCTTCATTTAAAATTCTTGCAATTCTTATCTTTTTATCAAGAACTATAACTGGTGCCTCCTACAGGCATTTCCTTGAACAAGTTTTAAGATCTGAACTATTTGAAGATGTTTCCTATGCATGATGAAGTTTCCCCACATATTAATTGACTGCTTTTGAATGTTTGAATGGAGAATTCGAGAATGACGTACGCACGACGAGGTGCTCAAGAGCCAGGTCCATCTAGATGACCAGATATGAACCCTATTGATTTTTTTGGTTTGGAGATATCTCAAGACATTTGTTTACAATGGTTCCCATTGAATCTGAGGAGTACTTACGTTAACAAATTATTGCTGGTTCTAATGAGATAAGAACTATAAATACTGCTATAATTTCATTATTAATTATTTTGTTTTTAAATAAACTAAGTATATATGAGTTTTTAAGTAGTGTAACGAATATAGTCAAAATGCACTTTGTTCAAATAAATCAATTTTATTGTTAGTGGTTTGGGAAACAAAAAAATATGAATATAAAAAATTAAGATAATGTGTTATTATCATATTTTGCTGATATAGATAAGAACAAGAAATCATCAACAATGTGGTCTATTTATTATATGCTTAGAACTACACTGTCAGTTAAGCATAACGTAGATATTAGCAAATACAGCAAAATTGTGGATTTTTTGAAGTGACAGTTTGGTATAGAGCCAAAAACAGCAGAAATTTTAAACAGAGCAAAAGTTAATAAATTTCTGCGTAGTACGTCAGATGAAATTATATGATCTGTTACAAGTATGTTAGTCTGATTCCGTCAATTGCAACAACACGATGTTTTTTTTAAAGATACCACAACAGAAAATGTGCAAATGTTGTTGTTTTGTTCATAAATGTCCTAAAAAGTATGTGTATTTGTTAGTTGTTATTTGTAATTAAATTGAATGATATTAAATATTGTCCCAATATATGCTCAACTTATATTTCAAGCCGAAAGTGGTCTTGTTGTTTTTGCATTATTGCTACTCTCTGCTGCACCTCAAGCAGAAATAGTGCATTTTAAGCTATTAACATACAATATACTATTTTGACCTCTTTTTAAGAAATACTCCGTACATTGACGTTTTCAATAATTTAATTTTTTGCTAAGGCACAAACTTAAATGAAAGTAATTATCATTAGAATTTAATTAGTAAGTAATTTATTAACAAAACTAAAACAGTTTTCAATATTCACAAGGTTAAAAAAATCTACACGCATCAATTCTCTTTGATAACAATTTAACTTCCCATAATGGACCTGTACTCCAACTGATCCTGGTACATCTTCAGAAACACTTTGTACTTCATATTATGGAAATCCACAACCACCTTGTTCGGCTCGACCACTTTGCCAGTACCACCCATGGACTGGATGGCAGTGGTCATATCCTTGAAGTGTCCTGCGGCACAAGCACCCAAAATAGCAGCGCCCAGAAGTACAGACTCTTCTTCGTCTGGACACACTACAGGAAGGTTACATACGTCCGCCTGTGCTTCTGTGAAGATGGGGTTCTTGCTGAGGCCTCCGCATATGAGGGTAGATTTGATTTCTTTGTATCCAGATTCTCTTAAAGACTCTAGGATGTGACGCGTGCCATACTGAAATGATATCAAATGAAAATCGTTTATCGTTAACATCTTTAAACTCTTATGGATTCAATTGGACTCAAGAAGTGAAATTGGAGACTAATTTGAACTGCACAAACAACTGCAACTAAAATTAGAATCTTACCACAATCGGTTCTATGGCGCTCCTGATAGAGATGTTCAATTGGAATAGTTTTGGAATCAGTATCTTTTATTGAAGTCAGTTGGAATATTATTTAAGTTTAAATGAAGTCAGTTATCCTTTAGCTATGAGGTAATACCAGTGCTATTCATTATATTACCACAGACTAAATAGCTTAGCTATTTGAATTATACTTAATTTATTCTTTTAAAAAAATGTTATACTTAACTTCCTTGTTGATAACTGAATAAATTGCAAAAATATTATGGCGCATGAGTTACGAAGAGATAATTTTCGAAATATAAGTAGAAGTGTAGAAAAATTTACTCCAGAGTGTTAATACTACTTTGATAAGATCTACAACCGCGTGTTTTTTGTTTGTTTAATTACGCTGATTTAGGATACATTTTTGTAGGATTTCATACTATTCATAACTCAGTTTTTTCTTACCGACAACGCTTGTACTGTCGCCAAATAGAGTAAAGCTAAACTTTCTTCATCTTGAGCTAAAGTTAGTCCAGAGATCTGAAACAAACATATCCCAGTTGGAGTTTGACATGACAATTGACAAACTCGGGGAATATCTGCTATAAATTCTGAAAACTTACCATTCCTTTTAATGTTGGATCAGCTATCGGTGATCTGTTACCATGAAAGTCAGGCCAGACGTGTAGATCTTTGGTGAGGAAGGCCACCGACCCCAGATTCTCCTTCTGGGCTAGATCGTGTAATATATTGCTCAGGTACTGCTGTATATGTCTACAAGAAAGGAAAAAATCACATTGTTAATATATTTTTACTACTTACAAATTTCCCAATTTCTTTCTAATTTGTGGTGTGGCTGGATGGGATTCGATAATGTGATCTATAAGTTTCCCTGTTGCGCTTTGCCCTCCTTCATTCAACCACATTCCTGGCACCATAGCGTTCTTGTATGGTCCCCAAATACCTGGAGTAAATGTGGCTTCCTTTGACACCGCCATGTGACAAGTAGATGTGCCACAAATTAAGCCTATATAAGATGAAAGATTGATGCTATTACCTTTTGTAACTATAGAAATTACTGTATGAGTCTTACTCAATCTTGTATGGAAGGCAGGATCCACATCATCGACTCTGCATCCAATCAGTCCCAATCCTCCTGCATGAGCATCTATCATTGATGTACCAACAGGAGTACCAGGTAAAAGACCTATTTCACAAGCGGTAAGCGATGACAAGCCTTTACCTACTGGAGAACCTGGTGGAAGGACAACTGTACCGATTTTCTTCCAGTTGTTTTCAGCCAGATCTTCTAAACCTACTTGTTTGAAGTAACTCTCGTTCCACTTTTCTGTGCCTTCCACGGACATCTCATAAGTCCACTTGCAAACCAAGGAGCACGAGGACCTGGAAATATGAGATTCTAAAGCCCTGTAACCCAGACTTGCGCAGTTGAGTACCTGGTGTCACAATTGGTGGCTCGCCACGTCAAGAAATCTGGAAGATCAAAAAATAAACCAGCTTTGTCCCAACACTCTTTCCTCAAGTTCCTCTTAAGCCAAAGCAGTTTTGGGGTTTCCATTTCTGGTGATATTTTTCCTCCCACATATTTCAAGACTGAATGGTTTAAATTGTTGATTTCTTCTGCTTCTTTCACCGCTCTGTGGTCTAGCCAAAGAATGATGTTTTGGTTATTGTCGCCTAAAAACAAAAATAGTATATAGTACGAAATCCGACCGCGTGATTGCTACGTCCATCTGGTTTTAATTTATATGCAATTTTAATAGATGATTATTAATAGAGGAATACGTTTCTGTCGGGTGGCTTATCGAAATATGGCCGCAAGAATTTTTAATTATTTTTTTTTTAATTAATGAAATCCGACAAACGTCATTTGAAACAAAATATTAATAAAGATTAATTTTTTGTGTTGCGAAATTGACAAATTTTGATATTGATTAGAATTTCAAAATGACACTCTTTTAGACTACTGCCTAAAAGTAAAAATGAAAATATTTATTTATTATAAATGTTACAGGTACAATTATGTAAATTGTTAAAGTGGATACTATGGCCATCCATCTTCTCTTCTGTAACAGCAATAGAAGTGCTAGCTTCTGTTTCTGCTTCTTTGTTGCTTTAATTTCTTATTTGATGTATCTTTTTGACCTGTGATATTTTGTGCTATTTCCTTTTTCTGTTCAGTGGAATTGTGGATATAACCCTCGGAAACTAAAGTCGATCGCCAACATCCATGTCGCATTGAAAGTGTCATGTCCGCTCCAGAATCTGCTAACATTGTTGCAGAGCTGCGCCGGAAGCAATGGCCAGTGTATTCAATGGCGTTGGAGAGTCCATGAAATTCCGCTATCTCTTTTGGCATACCACCAAACTTTACAGAAAATATGGCGACGCGCGACGTTTGAACTTGACAGAACTGTGACATTAAGCAATGTCTTAGAAGCAGATTGCCTACCCACTTTTCGAAATGTTTAAAAATACAAATAGAAGCAAAATCGTCCCGTGCTTAAAACACACTCTTTTCGCAACGTGTTACATAAATAACTATAGTATTCAAGAACAATTTTCGAGCTGTTCACACGACGAGGGATCGTTATTGTGCCCTCCGGGACCTACTCAAATTCATTCGCCATGATATTATAGCTGGAAACTTTGCAAAAGGACCCGTATAGATGCCAGACGGTAATATAATAACGACCCCTTGTTTTGGCTAACTATAAAAACTGTGAACTGTATTATATGTAACGTTTATATAAGCAAAAAACAAACTAAAATGAAAATAACTTACCTAATTGTTGACTTTAGATTTTCTCTAATAATAGTCAGACACATATAGGAAGAACAGGAAAGGAAAAAATGGAAACGCTGACTATTACACAATTCACTATAAGTTACTGTATGTTTTCTATTTATTACATTTTATTGCTTGACCACACTCTCTCAATTTTACTATTTCAATGTATATAGGTATTCCTTTTTTGTCTACGCGTACTTTTTGCTGCTCGTTTGAAAAATAAATCTATTAACATGACCCTCAGGGCCATCTGTGATCCATCAACAATTTTACTAAATGATTTCTATATTAATATTAAGTATATCCTAAACTATCCCAAACATTCTCCCCAGGCTGAACCAAAGTTCAGAAAAAAAAAAATTAATAAATAAGAAGAAACAAAACTGATTAAAACAAGTATAAAAGCAAAATACTATTATATTATTGTAATGGCAGGGGACACACCTTAATGACAGGTCGTCTATAAGTTCCATATTTAGTCCGAACATCCACAACTCTGATAATATTATCCCGACCAGGATACACTTTTTCGACAAGTCCTAGAGGCCATTGAAGTGGGGGCGTGTTTGGTTGTTTTAAAACAACTATCGTACCAATTTTTACAGAATTACTATCCGTATTCCAGCGTTGTCGCGTTTGTAAAGAAGTGAGGTATTCTAAATGCCACCTTTTCCAAAAATCTTGAATCATACGGTCTATCATCTGAAATCTGTCCAGTAAATTGATATTCTGGTCTGTAAGATCAGCTGCAGGAATATTTTTCAACGGGGTTAAGGTTAAAAAATGAGAAGGTGTCAGAGCAGTTGGGTCTGAAGGATCAGAACTAAGTACGCACAAAGGACGAGAATTTAACAAACATTCTACTTGCACCAGCAGAGTATTAAATTCCTCATATGTCAATAATTGATTTCCAATCACCTTGTATATATGAGTTTTTACAGATTTTACATTAGCTTCCCAAAGGCCGCCCATATGCGGGGCACCTGGAGGAATCAATTTCCATTGAATCCCTTGAATAGCTAACTCGTTGAACATAACATTATTAAAATTTTCAGAAAACACAAATTGATAAAGATCGTCTAAAGCGGCTTTTGCGCCGATGAAATTGGTACCATTATCGGAATAAACCTCTGAAATGGCACCACGTCTACCAATGAACCTTTTGAAGGCGTGCAAAAAATTAGAAGTTGACAAATCAGTGACAAGTTCAAGATGCAACGCTTTAGTTGTCATGCAAACAAATAGACAAATGTATGATTTTATGGAACGAATTCCTCGTTTACGGTAGGGAAGTATATATATAGGACCAGCATAATCGCATCCCGTACGTAAAAATGGTTTGGCCTCTTGAACTCTAGATTTTGGAAGATTTCCCATCAGAGGAATTTGAGGTTTTGGTTTCAATCGAAAACAAATATTGCAATTTCGAATTCTATGTCTAACAATACTACGAGCTGATAAAATCCAATAACGCAATCTAAGTAAAGAGAGAACTAAATGAGGACCAGTATGAAGATTCGATCTATGATAATGGTCAATAAGAAGTTCTACTAAGGGTCTCTTTTAGGAAGCAATATAGAATGTTGAGTATCAGAATTCAAATTGGCATTAACTAGTCTACCTCCTACACGAACAATACCGTCTTTCAGAAACGGGCGCAAATATTTTAAAGTTGAAGGACAAATACCTTTTTAATGATTCTATCTCAGATTTAAACTGTTTGTGTTGGACTACTTTAATTAGAGTAAATTCAGCAACTTCCATGTCAGAGGCTGAAATAGTAGCAGCTTTCGGCAGCAATTTGAGAAATTTTAGTACATAAACAACAGATCTCAATAATTTAATCCAACTGGAATGACGACTTATAAGTTCATACAATGGGTTATCATTGTTATTTTCAGAAGCTACTAAAAATATGGCTTTGGACTCTGGTAAGTTGTCTTGTGAACCTACAGTACAAATTGGCCATTCAGAAAATGTTAGCTTTAACCATTCAGGGCCATTTTCCCATAAAGTATTATTTACAAATTGAGAAGGAGTTAAACCTCTAGACAAACAATCACTAATATTATTTTTCCATCTACATGAAACCACGAAGTGGAGTTTGACCATGATTGGATCTGAGCTACTCTATTCGATACGAAAGTTTGTAATTTAGATGGGGATGTAGCAATCCAATTAAGTGTGACCGTAGAATCGGATAATGCAAACACTTGAGTAATATTTAAGCGTGTCTTATAGCAATCAACTATAAAATAAAGTAGCTTGGCCAGCAAGTGTGCGGCACAAAGTTCTAAACGGGGAATCGAAACAAGTTTAATAGGAGAAACTTTCGATTTTGCACAAAGAAGATGCACTCGCGGTTCTTCACAAGAATTTATACTACGAATATACACTACAGCGCCATAAGAAGTTAGGCATGCATCAGCGAAACCTATTAGAACTACAGGTTGGTTTAAAGTAGTGCCCAAATGACGAGGTAATTTAAAGTTGGAAAGAAGTGATAATCCTTCCCTGAATTGATCCCAACGTTTTACTATATCAGGAGGACATGACTCGTCCCAATCCAGTTTTCTAATCCAACAATCTTTAATCAACAGTTTAGCTAGTAAAGTAACAGGAGCTAATAACCCTAAAGGGTCGTAACAACGAGCAATAGTTGATAGAATATTGCGTTTAGTGCATGGTTTATTGACAAAATCAAAGGAAAATGACAGGTAATCATCATTAGGGTGCCATTGTAAACCTAACACCTTAAGGAAATCAGTTTCAAAATTCACAACTTGGGTGGATCGATTTTCCACTGGTATCTCTGCTATTAATTTTTTGGAATTAGTAGCCCATTTTACCAATTGGAAACCTCCACGTTTTAACAATTCAACCAATTGATTGTATAACGCTATTGCTGAACTATGTGATGAAACACTAGATACAAGATCATCTACGTACATATCTCTTTTCAAAATTTCCGAAGCTAAGGGCAATGATAATTTTTCATCATCAGCTAATTGACGGACCGTTCGTAATGCTAAATATGGCGAAGTTTTAACACCAAACGTAACAGTATTTAACTGATACGTTCCTACAGGTTCATCGGGAGAGAATCTCCACAGAATTCTATGAAATCTTTTATGATCTTCACGTAAATTAATTTGGCGATACATCTGTCGAATATCTGCGGTAAAGGCTACTTTAAACAATCGAAAATTTAGAAACATTGTACAAACATCAGACTGTAGTTTTGGACCAGTGTACAATAAATCATTTAACGAATAAAATGTATCAGTTTTACATGAGGCATCAAAGACAATACGAAGGGGGGTGGTCGTTGAATCAGTTTTAAAAACGGCATGATGAGGGATGAAATATTGTGTTTCAGAAATATTATTTTCTACTACTTTGGACATATGATCTTGAATCAAATAATCTTTAATTATTTCCACATATCTATTTCGCAGAAAAGAATTATTAAGCAGCCTTTTCTCCAAAGATAAAAACCGTCGAAGAGCTATGGAATAAGAATCTCCTAAGAATGAACTATCTATTTTAAAAGGTAATGCGACAGTATATCTTCCAGAAGGATCCCGACTATAAGTGGAATTGAAAATCTTTTCACATTCTAAATCGTCAGGGGCTATCATATTTGAAGATGGTATGTCTTTGATTTCCCAAAATCGTTTTACCAATTTTTCTAAAGAAGGTTCTACAGTAGTAACACAAAAACTATAAATTGCTGCTGAAGGAGATAAAACCGGAGCTGATCCCATTATTACGTAACCTAAACTAGTTTCTACTGCTACCGGAGTATTAGGCGGCCCTATGATGTGTTTACTACCAATCATATTTGCAAACAGACTTGCTCCAAGAATGCCATCAATTTTTGTGGAAAATAAAAACTACTATCAGCTAATGGCAACGAATTTAAGTGTGACAAGCACTTTGAGTTAATAGCTACAGAAGGCAATTTTTCGGTTATTTTTTCAACTATCAATACATCTAAAGAATAACGTACAGTTTTATCCAACTGTGAAATAATCACAATATTTGTGCATCCATGAACCGAGTTTCTAGCATATCCAAATCCATAAACGTCTGAATGATATGGAGAAATAGGAAGTTTCAGACGACGACTAAATTCTAAGGAAAGAAAATTTGCTTGACTACCACTATCAAGAAGAAAACGAGCTTCATGCAGACTACCAAAATTATCTAAGATATCTACCTTCGCAGTAGACAGCAATACAGTGTTATTACTATTACGGACAACCGAACAACAATTTACTAATGAAGGGCTTGTCGGAATTACATTTGATGTATCTTTATTTTCGAAATCAATGGATGGACCAGGATTGGACTTATCGAAAAGAGCAGAATTGGCCGACTCTAACTGATTTAACATGGGTTTACGTTCAAATGTTTCCGGACTAGAATTGGATGTATTCGGTAATGCTGATTTAAAATGTAACAAAGTGTGGTGTTTTTTGTTGCAAACTCTACAAGTATAGTTACTTTTGCAATGAATAATTTTATGTAAGGACAAGCAATTTAAACACAAATTGTTACTTCGAACAGCATGATAACGATCTTCTGGTGTTAATTCTAGAAACTTAGGACAGTTTGTAATTGTGTGAGAAGATATTTTACAAATGACACATTGAGATTTATGGTTACCTTGCACTACAAATGAATGAGTTACCTTTGGTTTATTAAAAGTACTACTAGTGTGAATATTTTTTGAATTACCGGGTACAGATTTATTCATTGTACTCGTTCTATTACAAATTCTTGTCTGTTCTTTAACAAATGTAATTAGATCTTGATAAGAAGGCATTTCTGCCTTTCTCCTAGAATTTTCAAATAATTTTTGTGTCTCAGGATTAAGCTTTTGAAAAGCTAGGTAAACTAAAATATAGTCTGCTAAATCTGGTATTTCTAATTGATGTAAAGCCATAACAGCAGGATGAAAATTTTCCAAAAATAAATTTAAACTATGAGCTGTTTCAGATTGAGCTTGCTTAAAGTGAAGCAATTGATCTAAATATGTATTAGCTATGACACGTTTATCTTCAAATTTATCAGTAAGTGCCTTTAAAATGATTTTATAATTATCACCTGTAGGCGGAATGCCTGAACAGACAGACAGAGCACTACCACTCAAGCAACTCACTAAATAATGAACTCGATCTATATCAGTTAGATCTTTATTTTTGTGTATTAAATTATTATAACATTCAATGAATAAATGCCAATCTTTAATATTTCCATTAAATTTGGGAAGAGGTAACTCGGGTAACTTACGCGTGAACTTACTCTCTAAATTTCGGTCATGACTGGTATTGTTACTATTACTAGGATTTGAAACAACTAATCGTTTTGCTACAGACTCTATATGACAAATTAGCTCATCAAATGTTTCTAGAATTTGATAATTTGGAACATAATTAGGATTTATTTCATATTCTAATAAATTTATTTCATCTAAAAGATCTAAAAATGCTGATTTGTACTGGCCAAAGTTTCATATCTAACACAAAATTGTTCCTTTTTCGCTGGCGTTGAAATATCTCTACTATTATCAAATAAATTTTGAATACGAATGAAATATTGCTCTTTTTTTGATATTAAAACTTGCAGTCTCTGCTTCTTCTTATCCATCCTGTATTAAATACTACTATGGTGTATTATTACTAAATTTTTTATAGAAATGAGCAAGTAGGTACTATAAATACTATGTAATACAAAAATCAAATAATCAAAATTGCTGATATTTTATGGTTTCCACAAAAGAAATACCCTGTATATGAAATAATTCGTTTCAGTAAATTTTGCTATAAAATCTATACTATAAGTACAAGCAATAAAATGTAGTGTTCTAAAAGATAATGTTCCAGCTAGATAATAAATAAAAAAAAAATAAAAAAGTGTGAAAAGTGTTTTGTTCTCTGAAATTACTACTATTGATTGATAACTAAATTCTATTAAGTTCTAAAAATGAGATGAAAATAACTGCTAATAAAATGCTAAATCCGGCTCGAATGCCCAATTATGTTTTGGCTAACTATAAAAAACTGTGAACTGTATTATATGTAACGTTTATATAAGCAAAAAAACAAACTAAAATGAAAATAACTTACCTAATTGTTGACTTCAGATTTTCTCTAATAATAGTCAGACACATATAGGAAGAAAAGGAAAGGAAAAAAATGGAAACGCTGACTATTACACAATTCACTATAAGTTACTGTATGTTTTCTATTTTATTACACTTTATTGCTTGACCACACTCTCTCAATTTTACTATTTCAAAATGTATATAGGTATTCCCTTTTTTATCTACGCGTACTTTTTGCTGCTCGTTTGAAAAATAAATCTATTAACATGACCCTCAGGGCCATCTGTGATCCATCAACAATTTTACTAAATGATTTCTATATTAATATTAAGTATATCCTAAACTATCCCAAACAGACCCCTTGTTATGTGAACGGTCCGAAAAATATCCCCAAATTCAAAATCCTCTTTCATCAATTTTGACGTTTCATTATTTAAAAAATATATATCAAAATACTTGCGGCCATATTTTGATAGGCAACTCGGCAGTAACGCATTCCTCTATTAAAATTGCATTTTAATTAAAAAACAGATGGATGTAGTAATTACACGGTCGAACTTCGACTATAGTAGGGGATAAATTAGATGGATGAAATGTACCTGATGGGCTGACGCTTAATGGTTTTCCTTCTCTATCAAAGCAAGCCAAGGAACAAGTGGCGTCGAAGCCTACTCCTTTTATTTGCTCTGGTTTTACATCTTTTATCACAGCCTACAATAAAATGGTAAATATACTTTTAATAAATTCTTATTTAACAATATCGTATAATAAAAGCAATACTTTGGAAATATTTTTGTTTAAAAGACACTTGCAGTATTATATGTTTCAAATACTATTGACTTCGATGTCCTTTAGAGATGTGTGCGTTAATTTTTGCCATCATTTTGATTTATTTATTTGCTATTAAAATATTCAACGGACATAGCCCCCTTGAAGGATAAGTTGTACAAAAAATACAATTTAAAAAATGCTATAATATATAGATACAAAAAAAATTCAATAAATTTAAAATAATAAATCTCTAGCTTGTTATACTAAACATATTTTCTAAATTCGAACAGGTTTGAGATAAGCGATTGTTCTTTAAAAATATCAAGATTAATTTATCTTAATCTTGTGTGGAATTATAAAACGATTATCATTTCCGTGACCTAGAAATGTACATTACTTATACAGGATGTCTCAATAAAATTCTACGGTCAGTTTCTAGAACGGAAAGGGGCAACTTAGTTTCGTAAACATAGTTTTTAAACGTGTCAAATTTATCCTATATGTTGTATAACTATTACTACCCCATTTGACCCTATATGGCGTTGTGATAGCAAATTATTTTTCAATCCTAGAAATTTGTGCATAAAAGTAAGTTAATTTTTTAAATAAATTTGTAGCATACACTTTTTCTAAAAATAGATTTAGAGGAGCAATATTATCATATCGTTTAATAAAAACAGTTCTGACTTTAATCGAATGCCTATTGGATTAGGAATTTCATTCATCAAAAGATGTGAAATGTAAGATTACCTTTAATCGTTTAAGAATGTTTTTATTTATTTCAAACAGTGTATTTATTTAAAAAAATGATCCCCATGATGAACTACTTTTTCAATCTGAATTGGAGTTTATTTAAATTAGAACGCTTTCTGGTAGATAAACGATATAGCATTGAATTTAAAATATCTAGATATCTATTACGTTTTCAGAAGAAGTGTATGCCCACCACAATAGATAATTTAGTTACAAGTACCAAAACACAGCTAATTTTTTAGGTACAATCGTTTGCAATAATAATGTCACTGTTTAAAATAAATTGTTAGATGTCTTTTGGACTGCTCACGTATTTATAATGAAATCTACTTTTAGCTTTTAACATTAGTTTTTAGTTGTTCCACTCACCATAAAGATTTAATTAAATTTCTACTCAGAATTTCCAGAAGTTCAAAAATTGTTTTAAGGGAGTGTCATTACTATTGCAAAAACATGTACATATTAGGCGAAGTCGAGTTTGGAATAGCAGATGAGGCCGAAAAAACGTTTTAGGTACATATTACAAAAATGTTTTGTTAAAGCTTCCAAAAATCACATTCAAACGTCTTATTATGCATGATTAATGTGATCAGAGCCATGTGTGGAGCACTATTTTGGAAATATTTATGATCAAAAAATGTTTTGGTACCAGAACGTCATTTATGTATCAATGTTGGTAGTAATAATTGAAAAAAGTTCAAAATTGAAACAACTCTTAAAACTGAAAAAAAAAACAAAAACATAAAATCGACAACCCTTTCCCCAGCAGTGATACGCCGCTGCGTATTAATTCGAAATATCAACCATCATCTATACAGAGTGTCCCATAACTAATGGGCCATATAGCGACAGGGTATAGTAGACGTCAAAATAGGATGTTTCTGCTTAATTTTTCATAATACAATATTTACGCTTAAAAATATACGAGGTGATTCAATTAAAACAAATTTACTAATAAGCGGCAATAATTGGAAAGCGATTGGGTAGGTATGAGTCAAATTCGGCGCAGTAATGTTTTAGAGGGTAAAAATTTCGATTATAATTAGTTTTAAGAGATCTATTAGAGAGGACTAGTTATTCAATATAGATTGCGTAATTTGTCTCTAACGTTTTTGACCGCTTGACCTTAAATTATGAAAGAGGGAATTTTAATAAAGGACGTATACTTCATTCACATGTAACGGATTGGAAAAGAAAGGCGAAGAACAGAATGGGGTGGAGGAGAATAACACAGCTCTGGGCCTAAAAGGCCTGTAAACAGCATTATGTACTTCATTCATCTCGATATCTCCATTTGTTTTGGAGATATTTGGTCCTACAAAGTAATTTTGTAAATAAAAATTAATTTAAATTAAGGTGGCTATGGACTACCCAATTTCTTCAAGGTCGAACTTTGGTTTTCAGACAATTTTGCTGTCAGATGTCACCCGTACCAACCTAAAAGTAATTTTTTTAAGATATAGGCATATTTTGTACTAATGCCCAGGCAAATTATAATAGCCGTGCAACAGTTAGAAGATATTACGGTAGCCTAAAACGGGCATTACACTAACAATTTATTGTTGAAGAAATTGATGAATTAGTTAAAAAAGCTTCCATTGCATTTATTATTGCTGCTGTATCATTTTCATTTGCATACGAAACAAACACTGTTAAAAATAAAAAGTAACTTTAATAATTATATTTTATGTTGGTATTCCTGAATTGAAGTAAAAATTGACGAAAATATTTACATTTATTTTATGTTGGTATTCCTGAATTGAAGTAAAAATTGACGAAAAATTAGAACAAGTTTTAAGTCGTCAATAACTTGACGAAGTTCTTCATCAATTTATTTGACGTCCAAGATTTAGTATTAAATTTGTCAATTAACTTGACGAAGCCACTTGATCAATTAATTGACAAAGAAATTGTTAACGTAAAGCGGGCTTAATATTCTTATATCGTACTATTTCGAATAATTTGTGTTTTCTAAATAAAAATGGATCTATCATGTAATGTTTAATCCCAAATATCTATAACGAATTCAGATGTCGAGATGAATAAAGTACACCATTTTTATTTATAAATGTTTCCTCTTTCATAAGTTACGTTCAATCGGTCAAGTGTTAGAAGTAAAAAAATCAGAATCAAGAATTTACGCAAAATTATAAAATCGAAATTTTTACCCTCCAAAACATGACCATACCGAATTTGACTCATATCTGCCCAACCGTTTTCGAATTATTGACGATTTCCCGATAATTTTATTTAATTGAATCACCTCGTATTTCTTTAACCGTAAATATATTATTATAAGAAATTAAGCATATATTGCCTATATACATCTACTATACCCTGATGCTGTATGGTCCATAAGTTATGGGACATCCTGTATATTACCTTTACGGATTGCACAACCGCATTCCAAATATCTTCCGTCGATTGTTCGTAGAAATCCGGTTGTATGTTCCACGTTTTGATACATTGAACGGCCGAACTGACGATTTTCCCGAATTCGGTGACCAGAGCGGCCCTAACACTGCCCGTACCCACGTCCACACCAACGAAGTACGCCACGTTGTCCATCGTGGACAATCTTATTTGCTTTGATTAATCAAGCGACGAAGTGGGGCCTCGGACTGCTCCAACCTAACGAAAACATTTGAAAAATAATGTAAGTTATAGTGGCAATAGAACTTATCGTTGCGGTTGTAATTATTGTTTATTATTGCGATCAGTGGCGTACGGTTTTCTCTTCTCTGTAGGTGTAACCAAAGTTTACAGAATATTTTAGTTTTGTAAACTTTGGTGTAACTTTGTAAATAAATAGTTATACAACTACTTTAGTATGGGTGGATGACTGACAAAAATTAAATACATCCACTAAATTTAGGAAATTCAATAGCTATTTAAAATACCATAATAACTTAAAATAATGTTGGCGTTGTCAACAGATGAAATGTTATTATTCAGGTTGATTCAATCATAACGTCATTAATTTTATTAAAGACAGAGAATCGAAAAAAAAATTGTTTACTCGACTTTTCAAAAGATAAACAAATTGCAATCAGTAACACGACCTTCGTGGTACGCTACAAATTTTCTGATGACGTGTACGAGTATTGAAACTATATAGAAGTCCAGCAGCGTAGCCAGGAGCACATGCATAATATAATAACAGCATCTTCGGTGCGTAGAGTGATATATTTTTTTTTTCTAATGACAAACTTCTTGTTTGCAATATAAAATGTATGCATTTTGTATATTCTTTGAGGTACCTTTAAAAATTGTTGCATTTTTAAGGTATTCATTAAGCGTTTTATCAAGTTCTGACGTAAAATTCATTCATCATGCCCTCGTAATGTATACATATTCAAAAGCTCAGCAAAAGTAAATAATTTTGGATAAAATATTAAAAAGATACCTATTTTGTGTCACCTTTCCGTTATGTTTAGAAAACAGAATCAAGTTGAGCTCGTACGTTGATATTCCCAAATAATGCAAATCGCATTTAATTATGAATATGAATAAGAATCAAATCCATTACTTATGATCAGTAGATACCGAATAACACAGACGCACACTTAAAATACAGATGCACATGTCTATTAAAATGTCTTTTATAATTGTATCCACGGCTCTGTTCAGCAGAGGACAACCGCGGTCTTTCACTACTTACTACCCAACTTGAATAGCATTTTTATTTAGGCAAATAGCAAATTTTATTAATAATTATAAACTACATTGGCGACACAAACACACAAAATTCACCAACCTCTACCACGCGAAAATAATGACTGATGGATGAAGAAGAGATAGAATTCGGGCCGCGTGCATCTGTTCCATATCGAAGGTCTTAGGAAAACGGACGATGTTCGACTTATTTCGCCGGTATCCCGTATTAAACGGGAATTTGAACTTCCAACTTTTTATCTGTGCCGGGTGTGCTGATTACCGCCTATATGATGTCTCGGCACTGATTACTGCGGTTAATATTTATTATAAAATTCTCATAATTTCTTATTAAACACCGGGTGTTTATAAAAATGCAAATTTAATTATTGTTATTTTTTTATCAGTTCTGCAGCTCTGCAGCGCTTGTCATTGAGTAGACATTGAAACCAATGTTATTGGCCTAAATACGGTAGGTCAAGACTCGGATTTCGGGATTGTTGATCATTGAATAGGTATGTCTCTGACTGTTTTTTGTTGACAGCATGTGGGTAGTTTACTACTGTCTGTATTTGAATACAAAAAACGTTTCAGCCACTCTTAATAATTTAACATAGTGTGGAGTTTATTTCACTATTTATGTAAAAATGTGAATGGTTTATTTTAATCCGTTGGAGTTCTGTAATTTCAATTTTATTATTAATTAAATGTTTCTTATGTTGAAACTGAAGCTAATTTGTTAATTGCATTTTAAATAATGATTTGAAAATATTTTTTTCCGTCGAAAATATACATTTAACTTTTTTTTCTACGTTCATGCAAAAAACAAAACTTTATTGAACTAAGTATATTTAGTGGACAAAATGGTTCTTTATTGCACTTGTTGCATAAATAACTATTAAACCGCGTATATATATTATATATATATTATATTATAACTATTATTTATAAACAAGTGTATAAGAGACGGATGAGAAGCGGGTCTAGATAAACATCTAGCTATAAGTCAATATAGAAATATTTTGATCAAAGTTAATCATTTTAACAGTTTAATTCGAAACAGATATCAAGAGAACAATAAATGCAGTGGCAACAAGGAGGACTATTCGCATCAACTATTCAGTTTATGCGAAATTTTTAAACTATTGGAAATAATTAATTTTAATTGTACATTTTTAAAATATTAACTTATGTTAATATAAAATTTTTAGGTGTTTAATTTTAATTGAAAAAAAAAAACATATAAATAGTGTGTAATTACTTGCCTGTTACGACTTTGGTATTAAAATTATTTTCGGCGGCATTTGCATTAGTGATAACATCAACATCGATTTTAGATGACAGATAATATTCTATTCGCCTTAGTTGTATCTGTATAACAATATAATTTTTGCTAAATATTAAAAATCTACTTGGAATTTTGAATGCTTTACATCAAGTACATTGTAAAATTATGATTACATCAAAGCAATTATTAATATATTTAAAACTGACAAGCTGATAACCTTTTGACACTATGAACGTTAATATTTTCTATTCCATTATCTTTACATTATTGCGTTCCTGCCAATATATGTAATGATCATAAAATTACTTAAGAGTCAGAAAATAAAAAATGTATATATTTCATAGCTACAATTAAAGAATTTTTACTTGACATATTGCATTGTATGATTTAATGGCTACTGTATTGATTTAGCTCATATTAAAATTTTGGAATGGTTCTTTTACTTGTCACCAAGGTGTAGTCTATACACTTTGTTTGTCACTGATCTGAGTGTCAATAGTTATATGTCAAAAAAATAAAGGTGTAAGTGAAATTTCCGTCCTGAATCTGTTACTGCCTTGGGCAGAAACGATATGTAAGCTGCAAGTGGGATAGTGGCATAGTTATGAAATGCATAAGAAATACACCAAACTCAAGCATACGGAACACCATCACAACTCTAGGATTAGACGAGACCATCTAAAAAGTAAGGAGATTGATGATAGCACCTTGGAGGTCATTAAAGCCCCTCAGAATTCTAGGAACGAGCTAAATAAAAAGTTAGAGTTTGAGGACCATGAAATTAAAGAAAAATTTAAGTCGAATAAAGAAAAATATAAACATAAGAGACAAGAATCTAAATCAAATGATCGTAACAGTAAAACTAAGCATGAGAAGATTGTACAAGATTTAGAACCAGTGAAGCAGAAGGAGAAAAAGGAGAAGCGTGACAAGGAGCGTTTAAACAAAATTGAAAAATATTTGGAAGGGCTGAACAAAGATAGTAGTAAAAAACCGCTACGTAATAGACCTCTGTCACTTGATAGTTCCAAGGCATTTTTAAAAAGCCCTGAGAAGTATATACGAAGGGAAAAAACATTCCACGATAAAGCAAGTAGAGATGTCTCTACAAATTCCCGTCTCAGCGTTTTAAATCACCAGCAACCTCCGCCAATCACCAAAGAAAAATCACATCAACATAAGAAACATAAACATAAGGAATGTAAAAACAGAGATTCCAGTAAGGAAAAAAACACAAGGGATAACCAACAGTCAGTGGTCTATTGCGAAGTTGAATTACAAAGTCCATTT
Source organism: Monochamus saltuarius (assembly GCA_025584915.1). Lineage (NCBI taxonomy): Eukaryota > Metazoa > Arthropoda > Insecta > Coleoptera > Cerambycidae > Monochamus > Monochamus saltuarius. Next base: position 9,594,993 of record CM046725.1, on the reverse strand, counting down.
CTACAAGGAAGAAAGTATCTCTATCCGAAAGCGTCAAAAGAAAAATCTTCAAGAAAGCGACCTTCATCAATAGACAACTCCGCATTTTCACAATTAGAACCAAGTCAAAGGGATAAAATCAAACACTTGAAAGATAAAGAACCGGTTTCAGTAAAATTATCTACTCGAAGGTCTAAATTGAAAATTGATCTAAGAGATCACAAGGATCAAAAAAGTAATGTTACCCTGGGACCTTACAGAGAATATTTTGCCTTTGATAAACCGGCTCAACATGAAAAGGAAACTACCCGACGAAAGAAGAAAAAACGTCAGAAAGGGGATAGCACAATGAAATTATCACGAAATCAAAAGATAGACAAATCAAGAGAAGAAAATATTATACGAGAAAAGGTTAAAAAGGATCACGAAATGACCAGTCCCAACAATCTGTACAAGGAAAAAATTGAAGATGACATAAAAGGCTATTTTTTTAAGATTCAAAATTTAATAGATAAGAAATTGGATTTCTTTTTGGGCAATAGTAGTAACCCGAAGCAAAGCAAAAGTCATTTACTGGAGAACGAAAATGATGCTGGTAAAACAAGAAGTAATAAAGAGAAGAAAGCAGAAAGCCATGATCAATACCGTTCGAAAAAACGGAGAAAAAAAATTGAGAGATGTGAAGGTGTCAAAGAAGAAAAGCAGGAGAAACGTCTTGTAGAAGAAGCGAAAGTAAGACATTCCGTGGAAGAAAACAAAAAAAACAGAAAAAGTAGACCACTGAAAAATTCTGAGGTATCTAATATTTCTTTGAAAAGAGAAAGGTATCCATCTGAAGATTCTAAAAGTTGCCGATGGCACCAAACTTCTCACCAGCAGCGATGTCAAGATTATAGGTCAGTATCTCCTCCAAGAGCTAAACGAGGAGGTGATAAAAAAGTTAAAGAACACAAACGTCATATAAATTCTTATGCCAGATGCAGTACACATGAAATGAGCCCCCATCGTTTAATAAATATGCTGGAACATCCTTCCACATTTTCGGTACAATCCAATACATCTCTCTTACAGAGAAAGGTCGATGGAGTGAACCATAGACAAAATGACATTCAAACGGGTCCTAAAGAAATTGAAAACTCTCAAAAGAGAGACAGAAGTTTAAGTAAGAGGAACACGGTTCCTCATGAAGATGATTTAAATATCGAAGACAAAACTCTGGCACCGGAGGTTTATTCCAAGAAACCGAGAAAACGTGTACCAGAGCCAAACACAAATTTGGTTAAAGAAAAGTTGGTTAATGTCTCTAAATACGGACCCAGTAAAACTCTTTCTGAATTTAATAGAAATGAACATTATTATAAGAGAAGCAGAAGTTCAGATAGGAACAGAGCGATTCCAGGAGAAGATGACTTTGACGAAATGGGGCTGCTAGAGGTTCATAATAAAAAAAATAAAAAAGACAAGAGACAATTCATGAATTTGGAATGTAAGACCATCTCTATAGTAGGCATTCCTTCGCAAATAAGAGATTCGACGATCTTCAACGAAACTCAAACGACCACGTCTCTGAATGTCATTAACCTCACGGAAGATGTTATAGAGCAGAAGAAAAAATCCAAACGGTTCAAACTGTACTACAAGTACTCTGTAGCAGACAACAAATGTCCGAATGAAAGCGATAAATCCTCAGAGGACAAGAAAAGCGTAGTAAGTGATAGCTATAAAGTTGTGTCAGACCCCTCTGATCACAGCATAGAAGTCTGGGAAGATAAAGACGAAGCATCCAAGGAGGTAAACAACTCCGACTTAGCAAAGGTCCTTTTCATAATGAAGAAAGAAAAAGTTCATAAAAATCGCAGTGAGAAATACCGGAAACGAGGTAATAGTCCCCAATCTGTTACGTTGAACAATATAGTGGAAGAGCCCTCAAATATTTCCATTGCGATACGTGCCAAAGAAAATACACCATTCTTAAAGAAAGATTTGAACTGTACATATTTTAAAACACTAAAAAGCAGCAGTTCTGGTTGCAATCTAGAGGTAATTAAGAGATCTACTCAGAACCATGCAAATAAACATAAAAATCGTAACCCTTTAAAGGATAATGGTAACATACCGAAAAGTTATCCAAAGAAAAATAGTGAAGGAGGCCGCCTACGTGAAGGTAAGAAATCTAAGTATGAAGAAGAACGTGTATACAATAAAAAGATGGCAACGAGTAAAAATAAAAAGAAACATAGGGATATGAACAACTATACTTCAAAATCAGACATCGATATATCATATGATTCGCTTAGAAAATATAAATTTTGTAAAGACAAACAAAAGTTTGACGGTCCAAGCCATTTTAGAGAACAATTAAGACATATTTTACCAGATATATTATTTAGAAAATCAAGTCCGGAAAGGAAGAGTATTGATACGATAATAAAAGAGGAAATTAGAGAGATTATGAGAGAAATTCCAAAAAGGGTAATACGAGAAATATCATTCGGTGAAGAACCCGATATAGAGATAAAGGATTTACATAAACGAAACTTAAAGGAGCCTAATGGAACATGTAAAAATCAAGATGAAAAAGAGAAAATATATTACTCTGAAAAAACAAGGGATTCGCACGAAACAGACACTAATGAAAAACTTAAAACACAAGATGTAGAAGAATCGGCACATCCATCAAAGGAAATAACAGATTTGCATGAAAGAGACTTAAAGGAGTCAAATGAAAACCTTGAAATGCAAAGTATAGAAGAAGAAACATATAACTCCAAGCCATTATGTGAAAGTCCCAAAACTCAAGAAGTAGAAGACAAAACATATTGCTCGAAGAAGATAGGTACATACCATGCAACGTCTAAAATTCCAAGTTTAATTAAAGGCTATACAGGAATAACAGCATCGCAGATCACTAAAGACGACTCAACTAAAATTGATAATTCGGCGGACCAGTTTACACAAAATGAAACATCAGAAAACGTGTCAGGAGAATTAGATGAAAATAATTTAGTTGATGCAGCCACTGAAATTAGTATTGCTGAAGAACTAGCAGAAAAAACAATGATTATGCTAGAAAATAAAAAGTCGCAAACTCCAAGTTATTTAGACACACCTACAGTAGTCACAATTTGTGATGCCCCGAAACAGTATAAGCATTCTAAAAAAGTAGCTACTATGAACAACATAAAATACTGTCAAATTGTCGATCCTTTTGCTAATACAAAAATTGGCTCTGTGTGCAAATCTACCAGACCGATCATGAACGTAGAAAACAGCCAGTTTCCTATCCACAAACTACCGGAACCAGTTACACCAGTTCCGGGACAGTACAAAAGACAAAAAAGTACCTTGTCAGAGGAGAAGTGCGTCAAATTCGAAAATCAAGGGGAATTTGGACCTAGAAAGTTTTTAGAAAGAAGACCAGCAACTGCTGGCGATCAACACAATGGATATTCTCCCATGGATACATTTACGCGAAAAGCTACCAAACCAGCTTTAACAATCAGTACGAATATTGTTACTATAGATACTTCAGCAGAAAAATATAAAACATACGACACACAATCCAAGTGGAGCAGAAGAGATATAAAAGAGAATACAGATCAACAAGAAACAATGATGAATAGATATGATGTAACAACGCATCACATACAAAGAAATTTGATCTCCAAATCATCTATTAGTTTAAACGATGGGGATGTGGAAAGTAAGATCGGCAGCCTAGTTTGCGTTGACAAGTACAGTAACATCCAAAAAATAAATTTGAATTCAAACTCAAATTCCAGGTCACTCGATAGATATACTACAAAATCGCTTCTAAGCGATAATCCTCATACTAGTAGATTGTTTCTTACAAAAAGTTTCGACCCTAAAATGAATACCTACCAACGCAGAAAGATGTACGATGAGACTATAAGAAGAAAAATGAAGAAAAAATATGGATCTCCAAGCCAAATGGGACCGCGAATCTTTGAAGTAAGATATCTAACTTTGGAAAACCCGAATTTAGACGAAGGTTTTGATGCTAAAAACAGCCCTACACCCGTTGTTAACCAGAAGTGTATTAGTAGATTGCCAACCTATAACACTAAAACCAACAAAGCCAAGCCGAGGTCTAAAACCTACAAACCTTCCATCAAAAAATCTAGGAAAACCTTCCCTAAGAACAAAGAAGATGCTTGTAAGTTTTCAGGCAGAGATATCTTCGCTCCAGTCATCTCTGATGTAGACCAGTTGAACAAATTTAGACGAAAGACGTTTCCAGAGAAAAAAGTTGAAGAAATTTTCGTGAAGGGCAGTTTCTCAAAACAAGAAAAAGGCAGATATAAAGAGCAAAGTGCTTCAGTAACGTTGAAAAACGAAGCTATCAGTAAAGAGCATGTAACAAATAAAACTGAATCTGCAGACACTTCCGAGAATTTTAAGAATCTTATTGACCATTTGTATAATTCCATAATAACTTATTGTGATACAAGATTCAAATTGCCTCAAAGTCCACCCCCAAATTCGACAGAAATTGTTAAAGACGAACAAAATGTTCCAAAATCACCACATGTCAATGAAAAGTCATACATTGTTTTTCCTAAACCTTCAAATGAGTCTGTTTCTACAACGAACGATCCGTATAAGGAAAGTTCTTGCTCTGAAAGAAATTTCATTAGCGAAGAAAAAGAGTGGAAACGTCCTGCCAACTTAATTTGCACTCATTTGAGTTGTCCAGTACTTGCTGGATCCACTTCGTCCTTTGACTATTTGTATGAAGATGGCCCTATCGAGCTAAATAAAGACGCCGTCTTGCTACATTTCAAAAAACCTATGAAAACTATTCTTGGCTACGCTCTCAATAATACAAATCGAATTCAAAGGGAAACCTTCCGTAACTTCCATAAAGAAGAGTACCGTACTTCAAACAGCGTCACGGAGTCGGAAGAGAGCGGATATTCCAGCACCAACTCGAAGAAGTGTGCTTCCGTTTCTAGCTTTTTCAGAAAACCTAGCATCGTCAACTTGTTTAAGCCTGTAAAAAAATTAGAGATAAGTTTGCAGTCTACAAGTTCACTGGACATTCCCAAATCAGGCCCCAATTTGCAGGAATACAACGTAATGAATCAAAAATGCATAGAGTATGCGGAAAAAGTTAGGAATCAAAGCCAGAATAAAAACAAATCTGAAGAAACATTTCAAGAAATACCTCTGGACGTTTTGCTTCTCTGCAAGAAAAGTTCTGCCTATTTTAGCGACTTTAATAGTAATTGTAGTCTCTGCAAGAAGCATTCTAATTCAGATTTGCCTGACATTACTGAAGCAGATGAATTAAGTAACAGTACGGATAACCTTGATCTGATAGAGGATGGTAATATTATCGAAGATAACAATGCAACTGATCAAGATAAAAATACTGAAACTTTACTTGAAGACAATATTCATGAGGAAACATCGTTTTTATACAAAGATATGGATCGCAAACCGTGTGTGGATATAATTACTTTGCAAAAATCTCAAACCAGTTTTACTATAAATGACACGTCTCAATTGATAAAAGAAATTATGCAGTGTCCTGTAGTTCTAAGCCTTACCAACTTAAATTCCTGTAGCTTAACAGTGATCGAGGAACCAAATGACAATAATACTGATTTCTGTTTTGAAGGGATGAAAAAAGAAAGTGTTAAAAGTATTAGCTTAGATGTAGCAAATTTAGACCACATGCACTCAAAAGAAAACTGTCACAGTAGCAGTTGTGCTTCAAAGTCTCCATCATATGTGGATATCGATGGTAAGTCAGACATTTCTTCAGGCTGGGGATGTAGATATTCCAATTCCTCTTCAGTGGCAAGTAGATTTATGGCTAAAAGATTTTTCGACAGTCTCCTCAAAGTCTACGAAAAAGAGATAGAGGTGACTAATAAACTATTTCAAGATAACGACTTCTTCCTCAACGTTCTACTAGAGTCTGTCAAATCAGGGGAACTACCAAAGTCGAAGAACTTCAAATTGAAGAAACTTTTCAAAGACAAAGTAAAAAACTACATCGGGAATATGTTTCATCCTAAAAATTGTACGGCTAAATCTAGCGTATGTGTAGATGTTCTGGGAACGTATAATTCTAATAACAACCATCAGCGAAAGTTACAAATTTTGGCAGGTGATGCCAGGAAGTATTTCTCCATGTTTGTCCAGGCAGTTAAGACCAACAAAGATATTAACGATGAAATCAAGACCTGCGGGCTTCTGAAGCTGCTAGAGAGAATAGAAGATGGAGATTTTTCAATTTTACGGGTAATACATGCTGTCACTCGGCTCACATCCTTTAATTCTTTATATTGTAGAAAAAGGAGGAGGTCGATTTCGAACAAGAAATCAGAGAACAAGTGAAGGAAGCGTTTGTCAATATTCACCAACTGTCTGCGAAAGAGGCACGAAAACACAAAAGATCTTTAACAACGGATGATATGAAGTTGATTCGAACTTTTGTCAGTAAATACCGAATTGGTCTGCTTTCGAAAACTGACCTCATAGCTACGTACATTGGCAGAGGAGTTCTTAAAACAGAAGGTCATTTAAAAGGTTGGGATAAAATAAAAACAAATTTACTAAAAACACTTTATTGTCTGTACATATGTATACTCCTACAATTATTTAACACTTTTCTATTTTTTAGCTGCAGTTAATTATTTGATTCAACAAAACAAGACCAATGATATCGACCTAAAGGATTTCGATGAACATTGTAAAAGTGTTAGTGTATAATGTGGGAATAAATTTATAAAGTATATATTTCTTTGCTGCCTAATACTAATTGTGTACAACTAAACTACAACATTCCAAGGCTTAAAGCTTCCTGGTTCTGGCTCTTTTATCTGTAACAAATGTTAACATACCTTCAACTGAACTACATCGTTACTACATTTATCATCTCATTTTAATCTTTAAACCAATATTTTACCTTTGCCGTTATTGAGTCTTGACATGCCATCCTGATGTTAGCCGAAGTCGCAGGAGCATCAAATCTAAAATATTCCTTTTTAATTCCGTTCTCTTCACGGGCTGCTGTAATGGCGTCTTTGATAGCATACAGGATGGAACTTGCCAGAAACAAAGGGGGTTCCCCAACAGCCTGCAAGAGATCATTGCGGTATGTCTTCAGTAACTATCACACTTTAGTTGGAAAACTGGTAAATATTTTTTACTTATTTTTACACTACCTTAGATGAATATACAGCTCTAGGATTGGACACTCCCTTCAAAAGCGAAACATTGAATTCAGTTGGTATGTCCGCAAAACCAGGTAGTTTGTAAGTGCCTGGGCCTCTGGTGAAAATAGTACCTTCTGGGGAATATACCATTTCCTCCAGGACAAACAATCCATATCCTTGCATGAAGGCACCTTCTATCTGACCTATGTCGATGGCAGGGTTCAGACTTTCACCTAGAAAGATCATTAATGTATTAGTCCAAGAACTGGTTACATAGTGGTCAATAATTTACTGGGTTCAGTTCTTACCGCCAAACCTAGCAGCCAGAAGGAGATATAGAAGATTAATGATTAGACAGGCGGTTAAGTATGTACATTTTTCAAGGGAAGAACGTGCAGTCCTGACGAATATAGTATAAAAGAGTGAACAGAGAGTGTGGATAAAAAATGTTAATGTGACATCTTAAAACCCGAACATCGCCGGTTTTAGAGCCAAAGTATGGGAGGGGGAGTAACTTGCAGTTATTAATATATATGAATTAAAAAGGAACAAGTCTGCTGACGTGGACTTGACCTTTCCCTCGTGCCTTCGGTCCTCGATCTGTACTTCTTGCGGCATAAGTGCTTTAAATGATCTGTAAATCTATTATCTTATTCATAAATTAAGTTCATCATCATCATAATATTTATCGTGTTCGTCTTTATAGTCATTTTCATCACCTTCATCATTTTCTTCATCTTCACTATCATTGTTTAAACATCATCATCTACATCATCATTATCGCTTACATCAACATCGTCTATTCACCGTCATTTACACGATCATCTACATTATCTATTTCATCATCAAAAACATTTAATAAGCGACTGTGTTCGCGCAAATACAGTTGTGAAAAGGTAGATTGTCTTCTTGTCTTCTCCTAATAATCATAAGAGGAGAGCTCTCTTATCTTTTTCCAGTACTGGTACCAAAATAATTTTAAAATCTTCTTTGCAAATATTCAACATGAAATTTAGAATTTAATTCTGTATCGATTTTGAAATTCCTGATAATTGCATTATTTATACTTACTAATGAAGATCTGAACCTCTCTAATGAATTTTGTATATCTATGATTTATTATTTTTATCAATTTCTATTTACAGATTTTAACGGTGATTATGAAATGGATTAATTTTTTATTTAATAATTTGTATTTTTTCATAAAAATATATTTTGCTATAATTAAAAAAAAACAATTGGGATGTATTCGTAACTGACTGCTGATAGTCAAGACTCTATTGATCCTTTCAAGAAACTGTCAGAAAATACATTCATTGGTGAAAATACAGAATGCAATATGATCGATCAAATAAGGCATCCTCGTACTTTGCATCGTATTTTTCACTTTATTTTTTACCTAGCCGTCTGGCATGAACAATAAATACGCAAACTGGCAGAAATACACTTGGTCATCCGAAAATTTCTCTGAATTTTCTGCAACTTTGGCGCCTTCTAGCAACTAATTTATCTTCCACATGTCGAACACTGTTTTCTTATATTTTTATTTAAATTCGCTAATTCAGCAAATGATCAGTATTGCACTTTATTTACCTGAAAAATGTAAATGCTTGATCGCCCTCACACACATTAATTGTTCCAGATATCCTCGTGGTAGCCAGGATTTGACTTTGTCGATAAAAACTACATGACTACACCTTGCCCTCTGTGAACAGTTCTCCATCTAATATCAAGTATCAGTTGTGAAGGATTCGCAGCAGACATATCTAACGTACCTAAATCCATAACAATGTCAGTTTTCAGCACCTGGTGGTCTCCTGTAAGGGTATCAATTTCAACTTCCGTGCATGCAACACCGTAGGTAAAATAATTGAAAAGTGTGCCTTGTTTGGTATTCCAATCAAAATCGACGTCAGTCTTATAGAATCCCGTAGCCGACAAGCTTACTCTGTCGAAATATGCTTTTTTCACCCAACTTTCCCACGTTCCTTTTGGATCTGCTTCTTTGTAAGGCCTGAGTCGTTCTTTAATCACTTTGCAAGCTTCCTGAAATTCGATAGTTACTAGATAGGACTTATTAATGATAATGGTAGAGACTTACCATGACTGCCATTCCATTCAAATCTGACCCAGAACTAGCTGCAGTTGGTGATGTATTCGGCACTTTATCTGTAGCGGTTTCAGAGGTATGAATTTTATCCACTGGTATCTCCAACACTCTGCTAGCCACTTGGATCATCTTTGTATAGAGACCTTGGCCCATCTCAATGCCTCCATGGGATAACAACACAGACCCATCGGTGTACACAAGAACAAGTGCCCCGGCTTGGTTTAGAAAGGATATGCCGAAAGCGATACCGTATTTTGTGGGTATGACGCTGAGGCCCCGCTTTTTGTAGCGGTTTTCCCTGAAAGATAGGTGGGTAATTGATAAAGGATCAATGGCATATTATACAAACTGCAATTTTTGTATACACGGTGTTCAATTACTAATTGACCACGTCGTCAATAGATACATTTAAGAGAAAAATGGATATGCAATACCATTATTATATTATCAATGTGTATGCTCTGTGTGCATTTCCTTACTACCGAATGATTACAATAAATCAAAAATTATCGCGCGACACTAACTGAGACCGATCTTGTTCAACTGTTTACAACTGGGTCACTAGTTTAGTGTGACCAACACTGCGATGTAAATGTGACTCATCAGACTGTGGATTTACGTTATTTATTTAAAAATTCAATTATTCAAACTGAGAATTAACAAACATGTGTATATCGAACGTCTGTTGCCACCTTCAACAGCGAATTTTTGCATAATCACATCAACTGACAAAAGGCGTTGCAAGGTTACACCCTTGACATTGCCACGTGTACTCTGCGCAATAGGACCGTTTTCAAAATTTTCTGTTTCCTTGATTTGATTATTTCTTTATTTGGAAAATATACAATTTAAACCTCAGGTTGTTTAATGCATTTTTTTTAGTCTCCCATTATCCATTACTCCTTTCAATGTACGTACTCATTTAAAAAATATATCCATTATATTCTATACAGAGCGATTCAGTCATAATGTTGTTAATTTTAACACGTATTCGGAAGGCCTAATAAAATCATCCCATAATAATCGGTAACACGACGCTCCTAGTACGCTACAAATTATCTGATGACGCGTGTGTTCGAGTATTGAAGTTACATTGAAGTCCAACAGCGTTGCCACTCAGGACCAACACATATAATAAAAGCATGTTCGGTACTGACGTGATAGATTTTTTTCTAATGACAAACTTCTTTGCAATGCATTTTGTATATTCTTTGAGATACCTTCCAAAATTGTTGCATTTTTAAGGTATTAATTAAGCGTTTTGTCAAGTTCATGCCCTGGTAATGCAAGTTCAAAAGCTCCGCAAAATTTTATACAGTAAATCTTCAAAAACATACCTACTTTGTTCACCTTTTCGTTATGCTCTTGAAAGCAGAATCAAGTTTGGCTTGTACGTTGAAATTTCTAAATAATGCAAATCGCATTTGATTATGAATATAAATCACAATCAAATCCATTACTCATGATCAGTACATACACCGAATACCGAAGCACACGGAAAACACAGACGCACGTGCCGGTTAAATTCTTAAGGCAAATAGCAAATTCTATTAATAATTATAAACTACACTGGCGACACAAACACACGAAATTCACTAACTTCTACCACGCGAAAATAATGACTGAACTGATGGATGAAGAAGGTAGAGAAGTCGGGCCGTGTTTCAGATTCAATTCGACGGCGGGCTCGCCTGCTGAGCGATGTTCGACTTATTTCGCCGGTAACGTATTGTCACGGAATTTGCCCCACTCACACCCAAATCGACGACTGTGGTATCGCGAAACGCGAAATTGCCCCGATCGCCTCTACGGATTCTGGTAAACAAACAACATGCCGTGAATCGAGGCGTTACTGGAAAATTGGGGAAACGACGAGAAGCGTTCCAGTCGTTCGAGAAAATGGGTCTGCAGATGCTAGAATATACCTGGAACATTCGTTTGGTCTATAAAAGAAGAATAGACGGCCGAGTTAGTAAGTCTTGTATTACAGTCTGAAGTGAAGTGTTTAGTTAGAGAGATCAAAGCGATTTAGATAGCGATTAATTAAATAAATGTTTAGTTGAGCTTTAATTAGTAGTGTTCAGTAGTTAATAAAGAAGTGATTAATTAACGGATTGTTTTTCTGGCAGAAAGAGAAATTCGGATTGGGAATACCGTGACAGCATTAAACGGGAATTTGAACTGCCAACTTTTTAGCTGTGCCTAGTATGCCTATTAGAGCCTATTCGATGTCGGCTCTGATTACTATTGTTTGGCATTTATTATAAAATTCTTATGATTTCATATTGATTACACGGGTTGTTTATAAAAACGCAAATTTAATTATTGTTTGTTTCTGTTTCAATTTAGCGGCTCTACAGCGCTTGTCGTTGAGCAGCCATTAAAAATAAACAAGGTTATTGACCTAAATACGGTAGGATAAGACTTGGATTGCTGGATTGTTTATCACTGAATAGGTATGTCTATTTTATCGGACTGTTTTTTGTTGACAGCACGAAGGTTTTTTTTATTATTTTATGTATTTAAATACAAAAAAATGTTTCAGCCTCTCTTAATAATTTAACCTAGTAAGTATTGGACTTTTATTTCACGATTTGTGTAATGAAATGTGACTGGTTTATTTTGATCCGTCGAAGCTTTGTAATTTATTAAAATTACAAAGCTTAAATATTAAATATCTTTTATGTTGAGACTTAATATTGCCACAGAATTTGCCCCGCTCGCACCCAATTCGACGATTGTGGTATCGCGAAACGCTAGATTGCCCCGATCGCCCCTACGCGATTCTGGTAAACAAACAAATAATGCCGTGTATCGAGGCGCGACTGGAAACATTGAGAATCGACGAGAATCGTTCGAGATATGGATCTAGAGATGCTAGAAAATACCTGGAATATTCGTTTGGTCTATAAATGAAGATTAAACGACCGAGTAGTCAGTTTTCAATTACAGTCTTGAATTGGAGTGTTTAGTTGGATATTTCGGAGAGATCAATTCGATTTAGGGAGTGACTAATTAAATAGTGTTTAGTTGAGTTGTAATTAGTATTCGGTAGTGTAATAGTGTACAGAGCGTTACTATATATCAGTAAAAATAAACTGTCTGTTTTTCTGGTACAAGAAAAAGTCGGGTTGGGAAATCGTGACAATATATTAATTGCATACCTTTAAAAAATAATTTATAACATTAATTACATATAATAAGTAGGTACTATAGGAAAATAGTTAAATTTGGCAGCGTCGCGTCAGGCCGACACCGAGTTGAACTACCAGTGACAGTCTGAGAAGGGGGTTTAAATAATGGTTTGAAAATATTTTTTTTCGACATAAATATGCATTTAAAATTTGTTTAAATTGATTATTCATATTATACTCATTTTTTCCCTATCTTCTTTTAAAATGAGTGGCATTATGACTGAATCATCCTGTATACGCATATCAGTATCTACATTATTATAAAGATTGTGATTTCTTCATAGTATAATTAAGTGAGCATGTATTTATACAATTAGATATTGGATATTTAAATAATTATGGCACAGATAAAGTAATCTGTCGTATTTGTTTATGAATAATTGTTGACATTCTTCGATTCACTTTTATCAATTGGAATAGGAATTACGTTTCATTATAATTCACATTGATTATAATTATCTGTATTTCTTTCTAACTTCATACCTGTTAAATTTTTCTAATTTTTTCCTTCTACTATAGTAATTCGAAGATGCAATACACTCTTTCCAGCATTTATCAAGCGTACAATTGGTTAATTTCTGATTGTAATGTGTAGTATCTCCTTCTTTGTACAAATTTAGTTCACTGATTTCCGCAGGGTCCTTATTCAAGAAGTCAGCTATATGTTGAGCCATACACTCTGCTAGAAACATGCCTTGGGGACCACCAAACCCTCTAAATGCGGTGTTAGATGGAAGGTTAGTCTTGCAAAGGTAACCAGAGGCTCTTATCGTTGGTATGTGGTACGCATTTTCGACGTGTGTCATTACTCTGTCCATAACCTAGAAGAAACAAGAGTAATTTTTCTGTAATTGATATAAAATAGTGTACCACTTACACCTAGAGATAAATCAAGAGAATATCCGCAATTGGAATACAATGCTACGTCGCAACCCAACATTTTGCCGTTGTCGTCGAATGCTACTTTATATTTCATCAAAAGAGGATGTCGAGCTCCTGTCATAATTATATCTTCATCTCTATCTAACATACACCTCATAGGGCGGTTGAATTTTTTGGCTGCCACTGCAGTTGGTAAGGCTATCAAGGCGGCTTTGGACTCTTTGCCCCCGAAACCTCCACCTATCCTTTTTACTTTGGTGATAACTTTATTTTGTTGAATCCCAAGAACCTCAGCTACCAGTTTCTAGAAATTGAGTTTTGGAAATAGTTAACTAGATTACATGTATGAACTTACAGATATTTCAGTTGTGCACTGGGTAGATGAAAAAATTTCCATTTCATCGTCTTCTTTCTTCGGCACTACAAGGCAAGCTTGTGTCTCTAAGTAAAAGTGTTCCTGTCCTCCAATCCTGCATTCTCCTTCGAGCACGTGTGGTGCTTCCTTTAACACCTTTTCGATATCACCCTTTTGTAAAACTTTATGATGGTCTCCAAAGAAAGATTTATGTTCGATAGCATCTTCTATGGTAATCACTACGGGTTCAAGTTCTTGATATTGAATTTTAACCTTCCTTGCTGCTTTTTGCGCGATGCTTTGATTATCGGCCACTATTAAGCCAATAATTTGACCTTGAGAGGTAACTTTGTCTGAGAAGAAGACTTTTTCGTCGTGCACGACTGTTCCCCAAGCATCATGTGGCACATCCTTGGAATAAACGAAGCCATGGACGCCTCCCATAGCCAAAGCCTCCGATTCATCAATTTTCAGTATATTTGCATGAGGTTTTGTACTCAGCACGAAGGCGCAGTAGAGTTCGCCTTCTTGCAGAGGAATGTCGTCGCAATACACTGCTTCTCCAGTAGCTTGCTTATAGGCAGATCTGTGCACCATAGGCCTTTGCAAACCGTCAGTCTTCTTTTGAGTACTGGGCACCACCGTGAAGTACTGGGAGCTTTTCAGCTCTTTACAATGAAATCCGTCGATACCACTTAAATCTCTTTGGTCCAGCTTCACGTCCGTTACGTATTCTTGGAGTCTTTTGGATATGGCTAGGAATGCTTTGAAAAACAAACTGAGCGTCAAAGATCTTCTATATTGAATCATACCACCTGGTGCTCCAGGATGTAGGGGTAAGTCTTCTAACAGGCAAGTGTAAGCGATTTCTAAAGTTTGTTTATTCCAAGGTAAACCTTTAAGCTTCTTTTCAGTCTTTGGAGCTGCTACTGTTTTAAAAGACATTCCTCCAAACGCGAGGCTAATATCGGCAATGATGTGAGACCTTGGTTGGAATGTTACATTAACAGCAGCATTTACTATTGCTATATCATCTTCTCGCCTTCGTGCTTGTTTGTACGCTTGGAAGTATTGGTCTGGCTTGGAGAATGGTATGTTAATATACAATAAAACTTCATTTGCTTGTACTACACTTTTTCTATAGCCCACGAAGAAGTTATTGTCTAAAGTTATCCTTCTTATACCCCTATCTTTGCTCTGTACTTCCAACTCGGCTCTGGCTGCCATTAAGACTGGGATCATGTCAGATATTGGACTTCCCGTCATAATATTGCTACCTAGAGCCCCCACGCTGCGAATTTGAAGCCCAGCAAACCAATTCAACATTTCCACTGTCGCTTGAAATATCCTGATTTTATGCTCGGTTTGTTTCTTAATTTGGGTTTTGAGAAATCTTTCTACATCAGCTAATGTGACTGATGCTCCGATTTTAACGCCGGAATGCGTTTGGGCGATACTCACCAACTCGGGTATTTGAACTGGCTGGATTATAACTGGGTAAGTCATGTGTTTGAATTTCATTTCAACCCCGACTTCGGTATTGCCGACGACGATCTTAGCGTCTGGGTGTTTGTTTTTCAAATCGAGCAGTTCTTTTAGCCTTGTGGGGCGGTACCAAGTTATATCTTTACTTTTAAATACCAAGTTTTGTTTGTCGTATTCGTCTGTTAGCCTCAGTTCTGGTGGAAAAATAGGCTCTTGGGAGGGATCGTAGGGAGTGAATTCGTTGGTTATAAACAGTTTTTCTTCTTCTTCGCTATTGCCAGTTCCATTCATCTTAGTTTCACCGTTTTGGAGTTTGCAACACTTATCTCCCATGCCGCAGACTCCATTGGATAACTTGTTTCCGGTTTGTATTCGTTCCCATTCTTCCGTAAACGTCCTAAATCCCTCGATGATGGGTCTGTAGCCTGTGCAGCGGCACAGGTTTCCTTGGAAGGCTACCTCCATTTCCTTCATAGTTGGTTTTACTGAATTCCTTAACAAAGTATACATAGACATAACAATTCCTGGGGTACAGAAGCCGCATTGGGAACCATGGGCTTTGGCGATTCTTTCCTGGACTGGATGTAGTCTGGTTTTCGTGGAGCCTATGCCTTCCACTGTTGTTACTGCTAGACCGTGCATTGAGCATATTGGAGCGAGACACGCATTGACTGGTAGATGACTGAATATATATTAAGGAAATCAGTATTTGCCTGTGCAAATTAAAACAAAGTAATAAAGCTACTTAAGTAGTAATTTATTTTCATCTTCATTAAAGCTAAATTTTCAAAGGATACATAACTTTATCCTGGTGTCTGTCATATTTCGATACCATGACAGTGCAGGCCCCACATCCTCCTTCTCCACATCCCAATTTGGTGCCGCACAACCTTACTGTTGGCAATTTAAGGAAAACAGTGATGGTATAGTTCACACTCGAACGAACATTATAATGTAAGTACACGAAAAAATGTAAGGTAGAAAACCGTAATATTTAGACCACCTAGTACACCAAGTTAAATTAATTTACCATATATTAAAATATCCTCAAGGCTTTATTAGAAAATATTAATATGAGGAAATACCTATTAGAAACTACCATGGAACCCCAATCAATATTTTTCACTTCAAAATATTACGATTTAAGCCAATATGCTTTTATAAAATGTTGGCAATAAAAAATATACAGGGTGTCAAAGTTGGAATTTAAAAAGTGTTTTTTTTTTTGTAATAATTACACAGTGTTTGACTGTATCAACTTAAAAATTTGGGAATTGATGTTTTTGGATATGGAAAATCATAATCTGTTGTCTATTTTGACATATTCCCTAGAGGGCGCCACATCTGCCATGTTTGTGATGTAAATGTGAGTGTTTTTTTTTTGAGAAAAACAAGTAAACTTGTCATTAGTTTTGAAACTGAGACTTTTTGAGATAATAGCTTTTCAACAATCATGCAGCTGCATAATTCCTTGTATAATATTTTTAACACAGTAGGCACCAAATAAGTTAAATTTTAACAATTATTAGACAAAATTTATGTGAAAGTTAATAAATATTTCTAAATGTAATGTATTTATTCCAGTTTTGGTTAAAATTACCTTCGAATAATTCTGAGATACGATAATTTTTCACATTCAAATATGAGAGATGACTGTCCTTTATTGTTGGCAATTAAATTTCAATGGGCGTGCTGGGCAACGGGAATATTTGGGAGGATTTCGAAATAGATTACAACCTGATAATCAACAATTCAAAAAATCTGTTTAGGAATTTAGAGAAAAAAAGACAAAAAATTTGTTCTCTCCGGATTATCCACAAACTAATTTAGGACGACTATCTGAAGCTGCAAGAATAAGTATGACTTCCATTTTAAAAACGTTGCGTGTTGAAAAATACTATCCGTAGAATTTTACACCAGTGCAAATTTTATTGCTTGTCGATCTATCTCCAACATATTCAATTTGCAAGGGAATTTTGGCGCCTACTACGTTAAAATATTGTACAATGAACTAATCAGCTGATTGTTGAAAAGCCATTTTCTCGAAAAGGCCAATTTCTGAGGCAAAGAATGGCAAAGTATACCTTTCTTTCTCAAAAACAATGCATGTATAGGTTTTAAGATTTTTAAATAAAAAACGTGACAACGTTAGGGCCAAAAAAGTTACGATCGCATTTACGTCACAAATATGCCAGATGTGGCGCTCTCTAGGAAATACGTCGAAATAGAAAACATATTGTAATTTCTCATATTCAAGAACATTTATTCCCAAATTTTTAAGTTGATACATTCAGAGACAGTGTAATTATCACAAAAAATCACTTTTTAAATTCTTTTTAAAAACTTTGACACCCTGTATCTCTTTTATTATCAACATTTTATTAAGGCCAGTGGGCTTAAATCGTAATATCTTGATTTTTATTTATCAAATCAAATATTTCTAATAGATTGCTTGATTATATTATTACAATAATGTTACAACATGTTTTGTGTTAAACTTTCTGTTGTTGTCATTTGATTCATTTGCTACTATTTTAGTTACTCTAAAATTTGTATTTAATTTTTTATAGAAATGGTTAGCAGGGATATCTTAACTTATAATTAAGTAAAAACATACGCAATTAATAATATGCGTTTTGATAAATATGGAAAAGGATACATTTGTTTCTAAGATATTGTAGTAAAGTCCATTCAGGATCCACATTATCATCTTTTATCTGAAAAAAATATTTTTTCTTTAGTTTTATTGAATTTTTGCCACATTTCTTAAAAAATAAAGATTAATTAAATAAGCCCTTGCGCCAGTCAAGGGTTATTTTTGAAACTAAGTTTGCCTAATCAAAAAATCTCACACTGAAAAAAGCAGATAAGTAAAAAATAACAAAAATCATATCACTACCGCGCACTTCCGTATTTTTGACGTTTTGTTCCTACAAATTTTGTTGATTGTTGAGAACATTCGAAAATAATACAGATAAAACGAACACTTTAAGACAAATAAAAGAAACTAATCATACAATAAAAATTCCATGCATTTCTATATTATGAGAAAGGTCAAGAAGAATCGATAATAAATTTAATATTGAAACAGTTTTTCAGACAACTAATACTTTACGATCATTTTTGTCTAAATCGCGTCCAAAAAATGATATACAAAATTCAAAAAATTGCATCTACAGTATATCTTGTGAATAAAAATTATATAAAAAGACGGGAATTTGAAAAATCCAACATTTGCGAACACTCTTGGTAAAACGGTCATTTCATTCAATGGAGCTCGGCAACAATTTTAGGAAGGAGAATAATGCAACAAAAATAAAATTAAAAGAGACCGCGATTATTTTGTTGAACGGAGATAAGTGTGTGTGTCAAGCTGTTCAGTAAACATTGATTATTGTTGGCTACAGTTCAAGAAGAAGTAACAATAAAACAAAAATCATTTAACATTTCTATGGAAGCAGATAAAGAAATTTTAAACTGTCAAACTTGACATACGTTTAATACTTTTACTACTATTTTTCGAAACGTCAAATATACGGAAGTGCGCGATAGTAATGCGATTTTTGTTATTTTTTACTTATCTGCTTTTTTCAGTGTGAGATTTTTTGGTTAGGCAAACTTAGTTTAAAAAATAACCCTTGACTGATCCGTTTGGCGCAAGGGCTTATTTAATTAATCTTTATTTTTTCAGAAGTGTGGCAAAAACCCAATAAAACTAAAGAAAAACTAAAATTATGCCACAAATAAATAGCTTCAGACAATATAAAAAAATTATTAGCAAGAATTTTCTGATTGAAATATTTTGTAAAATTTATTTCTCAAATAAGAATAACAAACTTATTATTGCTTAATGAGTACAATTTGTAACAATTTTGCAAGACTGTATCTAGCTCAATTTTGCAATATCGGGCAAAAGGGATTTTAGAATTTAAAAATTTTGTATACAGATAATGCAACTTATGACAAAAATATTGATAAGAGGTCTTGAACTATAGACCCCCATCGAATTACGTGTGGGAATATGTTCCAACAAATTGGTTTTGCATATTATATATTTTTTTTTATATGAATAAAGTTAAAATGGTAAAATTTACAACTATAAAATTTAACTGCACAAAATTAAGCACTATGATATGATATGCATTAAGTAGTTTTTGTTTTATCTTATCTATAAATTACATTATTTACCAAGATTTCTTAAGTAAACATTCACCTATATCACAGCTGTATAAATCAAAAATACCAAAATAGACGAGAAAAACATATTCGTAGTTTAAATATTTCTTCTTTCTATCTTGAATTTTGAAAATACATTATGTAGAATAGGTAAGTATCTATTATTTATAAACTTACCTTTTTTCCGTTAACAAAGAATACTAAGGTTGAGTTGTGAATGTGGCTTGCTGAATCTGATGACTTTACCATTATCATCAGAAAGTTTTATCAGTCTTGCTCATATGCAGGATCATCAAGAACTGAAGTGTTGTAAAATTTATCTCTATACTACGAATATTATTATACATATGTGACGAAATTAATATGTTGAAATAAATAAGAATAACTCTAACTACATGTTACATTTATTTCATAAATATAAATACAATACATATCTATTAGACCTCTACAGCTGACCCTAATTTATTTTTAAGAATGTCTTCTTCTATAGTGCCTTCGAGAGCAGCACGAGTTTGCAACATCTCCTGCATTTGCATCATTTCAAATTTCCTCTTTGAGTAAGTATATCTGCATTGGAACCAGTACGCCAGAGTTATAAAAGAAAAAGAGTACACTGCATAATTGGTCGATTTAAGTGGTTGGCTAGTGACCATAAATCGAGCCAAACCAAAAAATAGTCCTCCACCTATTCCGTAAAGTAAGCTGTTTCGAAAACATGGGATTTTTGAAATGTCCCGCCCAAATATTATAAGTGCCTAAAACACCAGAAGATGTCGCAAGTTAACAATGGTTTAATTTTATTCTGCCTATGCAACCAACATAACAGATAAATGTCATGGCATTTTTATTTACCCTTTTTAAGTGTAAAAATAATTTGTACTTCATTCTTAATGTTGAGTTGATTCTGATTTACTTACTTTATCCTGATCCTGTGAATCATCTACTTCCGTGGACATTTCAACGAGATAATCATAAAATTAACAATTACGTTTTGTATTAAGAATAGTTATTGCGTAGGTTAGAATATCAGTCTCGGGACTTTCGGGTTGTCTTCATAGATGTCAGCACAGTATCAAGTCTTTTTATTGAAATAAATGTTTAAAATAATCTTTAATGATTATAATTGTATCTGCACTGAACTAATTATTATTAAAATCAATCTGATTAATAAAATGTATCAAATATATTTGTTTTTAGCGAGTTAAATTTATTGTCAATTACTTCACATTTGCTGACATCTACTAGGAATTGTATTAACTTTCATGTTAACCCACTTCTTGTTTCTTGTTGTGATTGGTTTGCGCTAGTGTAGTAGTTGTGTGACGTTTATCCAAGAAATAATTTTCCCGTTATGTTTATAATATTTTGTATATTATCGCTGTTTTAGTGAATCCATTTTCTTAAATTTATTCTAGTTATGTTCCATTAATCCAGTGTTGTTTTTGGTAAGCAATTCACAAATTTCTAATTAACCTACAAACGCTGGGTAGGCGCGGTTTGTAAAGAAAATACGCATACAATTCTGCATTGCTAGTTAGTAATTCTATTGGGATTTAATTTAAACCTTTGAATAATATTTAAAGGATTACATTTGAGACACAAATTAAAACTTGTGAAGCACTACAGTATAGTGCATTTGCATATAAAGTTAATTATAAACGCAGCAAAATTAGTATTGTGCTAGATATTTAGCATAGCTGAGATTCTGTTGTGTTGCATTAGAAAACTGGTAGGTTCTAAATATACAGATATGTAGTGGATATGTTTGAACACTGTTGTGAAATGAGAATATTCCAAGCATGGTAAGATAAATTAAAATTAATTATGTGAGGTAACTTTGTTGTCCAAATATATGTAATAATTCAGATCTTCCTAGAATATTAATTGGAAGATAAGATTAATATTCATGTTCCATTGTCATTATTTTTTTGTATAGATTATTTTTTTATATTCATTTGTTGGGCGTATAGTGTTACAAGGTGAACTGTGATTGTTAAAACATGCCTTTAATAAAATTTTGTGTAACTTTTTCCGCAGAAATTAATAAATTGCAAATTTCAACTAATATCTTTTAATACTGACTTCATATAAAATTTGATGTGTAATTAATCATTAAACAACTAAACTGAGTTTTAAGCATATGTCATAAATAATTTGTCAATAATCATCTGCGTTTCAGTGCTACGTTATCATTTTGAGGATAATTTATGAGAAATATAAAGAGACAAAAAGCACGTATTTTTAAACCAGTACCACCTTTTAATAACATAATTAATCATGTAAGTAAAGTACAATTAATTGTTGCTTAAAAATTAAATATTAATTTACACATACTGCTATTAGAAAGTTACTTGAAGGGAACCCTGTATTTGTTATCACAAAAGAAATGTAATTAATTGCCAACTATTCAGAAAATTATTGTAGTCACACCTTGTATAGAGCTGCTGTATATTGCAATTAAAATACCGCACATAAACCAACTCATTTATCATTTAAATCGTACAGTACCAAATCTATGCAAGCACGTACAACACACCTTAAACACACTATAATAGATTTTAATTAAGCAACATTTTATTAAGGTTGAATTATAAAAACAGGTTTCATATGAGAATAGCAGCTATTTTAAATGCCAGTATAATATGTGTACCTATAACACCTATGCGTTTGTAAGTAATATTTTCATTTGCATAATTGATAGAAACTGTGTAGGTAAACTATTTTATCATATTTTAAAGATGATAATTTTGCAGTTATTTTTGGAAATTGTATTAGATCAATAGTTTATGAAATTCATATAATTTTTTTCAATATACCTACTTTTTCTATAAATAACTTAAATTAAAACAAATTACCTTTATACATTGGTACATATGGTTATTAATTATCAGCTTATATAATGATAGTATTTCCGTTTTCAATGTGTAATAACTGCACTGCAGTATATTAATATTAACCTAGATTCAATTTTAGTGTGTGGGTTCAACACCAGAACACCAGATGATATGTTAATAACTGTAAAGATTATAAATTCACAGTGAAACCTGTATCTATTAAGCTACTTTATTTACTGAGAAAATTACTAACAAACTTTCTCTTTGTTTAATAAATGATGAACTATTTCTTAGCACTACTTTTGCTAACCCTAAAAACTACTGATAAAATACAAAGCAGACCCCATAACATTTTTGATGAAAAGACAATAAAAACAGTCTGTTCTAAATTTGAAACGAGCCAAGTTTATTACTTCCTCATTTCTGAATTGCATCCTGTCTTCAAGTTAACTCTATTAAAGCTTGTATGGCTTGTTCTAAATTTGTACCTTCATCGGTTTTATTAAACTTTGAAAATGGCAGGCACATTTTGCTTAGTGTTTGTGAATATTTAAGAGAGATAAGTTATAGCAATGAATAGGAGAAATGTTTAAATTATAAAGTATTGGTTATTCAAAATTTATCTTATTTTATCATAATTATTTGGTATGAACAGTACATACTTTTAGGTAAAGTAAATTTATTTTAAGTAAATATTTTTTATTAACATTGTTTTTAATTTGTAATTAATTTGAATGTTTATGTTTACTCCAGGCTGTAAAAATGATGGATCAATTCGCTTTGGACCCCTACGAGCAGCAACTTTTGAAAGTATTTGACAGTCACGACAGGGACAACTGCGGCAGTTTGGACAGAGAAGGCCTAACGCAGCTCTGCCAAACGCTGCAACTCGAAGAGCAAGGCAGCGAACTCATAAAATGTCTCCTGAAGGACAAACACTCTCGAGCCACGTTCACAGAATTCAGAGACGCGCTATTGGCTTTGTTAGGTAATATGCAAAATAATAAGAACACAAAGAACGAGGAAATTATTACGGAGGAGGAGAAAACGTCACCGGAACGCGAAGTCTCCCCGAAATTCGTGTACGGGTCAAAGAAGTATGGCCGAAGGTCTCGACCGAGAAACGACGAAATTACTCCGATATATAACGAACAAAACGACATTAGTTTAAGTAAGTCCCCGAACAGTGTGTCAGTGCAGAGGTCTAACTCTCAAACTGAGGTATCTTCAAAGAAAAGGAAGCCGAATTATAAGTTAAAGCGATGCACTTCTTTACCCGGAAAAAACGATTTGTTATTTAATAACAGTTTATTAGACACTACTTTTGTAACTTCTCACACGTTATCCTCCGAACCCGAACTAGTCTGCACCGAAGATATGTTGAGAGAAGCTTGGAGAAAGCTAGGAGTAGGTGAAGATGGCTACCTCAACCAAACCGAACTTATTTTAGTTTGTGATGCCATCGGTTTGCACAAACTCGCCGATGGGGTCATCCGACAACTCTCCGATAAACTATCCTTGAACTACGACCACAAAATCAGTTTCCAGGAACTGTTGGAGACTCTCCAGCAAGACGAAACTTGGTACGACGTCCTAAACCAAACTCCGCTCAATAACGAATCAGTGGTGCATCGTTCGACGGATAACCTGTTCCCCGATTCTCGTACATTCCAATTTGTCACGTTAGGACCGGACGGCAATGGAATTATCAGTACCGACGTTCTCATAGAGATGTGGGAGAGCGTCGGGATACATTCACCGAAGGAGTTAATACACGATCTGGGTTTTAACGTTAGGCGGATCAGCATCGTCGAATTAGCGAGGGTTCTTGACAAACAAATCAAAGGCATGAATGAGGCGACCAGATCCGAATACCAGAGTCCCCACATCACTCTACTTCAAGCAAATCTTACACTGTACCAGGCGGAAATAAAATGTTTGAAGAACGCATTGGAACAGATGCATGCTGAACGTGAAAAATTAAAGTGCGACGTCGTCGAGGCAAACAACAGAGCGACCCTCTTAGCGCAGGAAGTAGACGACAATCATTCGAGGATGGAACAGAACACTATAAACCAAGTCAAGTTGTTAGAGCAGCGACATTCCGATATATTGAGGGACGTCGCGGCACAATATTCTAAAGATAAAGAGCAGTTATCGACGATAAACCAATCCCTGGAAAACCGTATTTCTAGTCTTGAACAGGAAACTGTTAAACTAAAGAACGATTTACTAGTCGCTCAGAAGTACTCGATAAATGTCGAGAAGGAAAACCATACGCTATCAGGCACAATAACTGACCTGCAAAAGGACAGAGAACTCCTAAACGAGCAGATAACGGTTCTAGAAAGCGAGAAACAGAACTTCAGCGAGAGAGAACGGGAGGAAAGCGAGATCCTCCTGGCAAAACTCACCGAATTGCAGTTAGAGAACTCCCAGTTGAAGGACAAGAATGACGAGATGGTCTCCGAAATCGAGAGTCTTTCTAGTCAGGTGGCCAGTATGAGGACGAAAGCGTCCAGTACGCCCACTCCCAGTTTTAACACTCTGGATCAGTCGATGGACGAAAACATTTCGATAATTTGTGACGGTGTCGGTGTGGGTGCGAAGCGGAGGAGTGACTATTCGCCCAGCAAGGACGTCAATCTGTTCAGCATAGGTGAGTTACGTTCTTATATGCATAATTTCTTTGTTTTATGCGCTTTATGCGCCGACAGATTTAAATTTCTGTAAATTTTTTAATTTGCCACATTGAAAAAATTTAAATATAAAAATGCATAAAAAATATTTAACATATTTGAGTTTGTATTTTTGAATATTCCTCCACTTGATTTTTAAGAAAGCATGTTAATATTAATTTATCACATACATATACAGGGTGTTCGGAAACTAAACTGACAAACAAAGACAGCAAATTCTAGAGATGATTTCATATCGGTTCTTTGTTTGTTTGTTTTAATTTATAATTTTGAGTATTCCTTGACTGGATTTTTAAGAAATTACAGTAATATTAAATTATCATATACGGGGTGTTAACAATATGTTTGGCCAAACTTCAACAACGTATTCTATCGATGAAAATAATTGGGGTTTGTTAATATCAATTTTTTATTAAACGCTTATTAAGGGAGCTACAGGATGTTACAATTTTATAATTTGTTTCTCTTTTTGGTCCATAACTGCAATACAGGACAAAATTATTTGGCAATATTTTGGTAGTGATATTTTTCCTACTTGCATTATTTAATTATGCACGCATGAATTTAAAACGTACTCCAGCAGCGTAGATACTAGGTGGGCAATGTGTATTTAAATAAAGAAAAGTACGCAGGTGACGTTTCAAAAGTTTCATAATTTTATAATTTCAGATCAATTTTTGACAAGAAATTATTCTTGTGAAATGTCCTAAAAATTGACTGGTCGTGAGTTAATTGAGAAATTAACAAATACAGGTAATCTGTCAAATTACTATTTTTCGTTTCAACATCTTACATCATAAAACGTTGTTGTCGTGGAATTGTAACTTTTCATGACAATAAATAGTTAAAGTATGGATAAAAAAGAAAAAAAAATGAAATTGTAACTCTCTTATTAAGTTTTCAATAAAAAATTGTTAGGTATATAACAAATCTCAATTATTTTATCGTTAACGCTTTGTATAGAGTGTACCATTTATAGTGTAGAGTGTAGAGACTATTAACATAATAAGGAACCAAATAAGAAACAAATGAAAGTTGAATATTCAAGCAATTATTAGTCTTAGGAATGCTCGTATTTGGAACCGAAACTTTGGAATCCTAATTTTCCTAATATTTGGAAATTGTAGCAGCAAATTTGTTACATTTGAAATAATAAAAACAATTGAACATCCATCGTGTTTAAAAAACAACTTTTTTTTTTTATTTTATAAATGAAACGCTCTGTAATTTTATGTTACTCTAAATCTTCTTCTTCTTCTGAATCTAATAATATAGTAGATATTATGTATGTGCTCCAACCATGTGCAAAATGTATTGTGCATTGTATATTGTTATTATTGAAAAGTAGCACAGTTACCTGTAGCACTCAGGTATTGTGATCCATTGTGCATGCTGCTGGTGTGGGATTGAAGCAGGTCTCCTGCTATGCATGAAGTGTAGCACTCGATTTGAAGTAGTATCTAATATCCTAAGAGGAAAGAAATGCTGTCCCCAGATATTTGTGTCTTGTGTATGAAATCTTTGTCTATGTATTAATATAACTTGACCTTGCATTCTTGTTCAGTCCTATTAAGGTGCTTGTTTTTGCAGTTTAGAAATAATTTAAGCAATCTTCAGTGAACATTTTTAAAAAAATTATTTTTGTATTTGCCATTTTTTTCTTAAAGAAAAGTAATAGATGACCCTGTATCTTAACTATTACTTCTTAAAGAAAAAAATAGAAAATACATATGTTATAGCTTCGGTTTTCTAATTTTTTAAATAATGTTTACAAAACGACAATTGAACATTGCCTAAATTGTTTCTATAATTCATATTTCTCCATGGCAATCTCATTTATTTCATTTAAAAATTGGAAGTTGCAGTCTACTGTATTTAACGCATGGTTAGAGCAGCATACATACATAAGTTGTTGAAATGAGAAAGGCTATTAGCTTTCAAGTATCAAAAAATATACCGAGTGTTCCATTTAAAAATTAAAGATTTGGGTTATTACAATGTCATAGATATCCCTGTATAACCGGTATATTATTAGTTATATTGTATCAATGTTTCATAAAAATGTTATATCAGTGGCAAGAGATAAATAATATTTTAATTTTATAGCTTTTAACCAAAACAGGAAGCCATAGTGATAATAGTTTTGTAGAATTATGGTTATTTTCCACACTAATATTTTACTGCTCCTTAATATATTTAAACATTTTATTTATGTTAGGCAGGCAACATTATAAGTGTGCAAAACATTTCACTCTTTCATGTACATATTAATAATCTCATTTTTATATATCACTTTTACCAATCTGGAAGATAATGAAACAAATTTATTGTAAAATTAAGAATTTGCATTTTCAATGGTTTTTTACAATATTTCAGAGAACGCCATCACCAAAAAATTTCAATTTCTTTTTTTAATTATTAGTTGTAGGTAATTTAGTAAAATTTAGACTTTAATAACGACCAAAACAAAAAATGTATTGTAAATTATAGAATAATGAGAAAAAAGATATGTGTACAAGAAAATAGGAAACTGAAATTGAATGGGTAATTGAACTGGTATTACAGCAGCTAATTTTTTTGTACTTGAACTCTTCTTCTAAAATGAACTATAATTGAAGTTTGTGTGAAAATAAGGAAAAAAAAACGACATTTAATTACTTAATAAAGAATAAAATTTGTTCCGGAATGAAGAACATTGTAGATTCTCCCAACTTAAATATTGTGATCAATTCTTAAAAAAATATTTACTAATCACAGTTTTGCAAGCTTTTCTTTAACTAGATATCATCGTCATTGTCAGCCTACCTTGACAGACTCTAAAACTAATATATTTTTTTTTATTTTAAGCTTTATAAAATAATTTTTAAAGTCAATGTTCTGAAGAGATGAAGTGCCAAACGCCAAAAATGTAGTATGACGTATATCGAACAACAAAAACTAAAATATTTATTAGATAATTCCTGGTTCTATACCGCTGGACTAGGAACAAGACAACATTGTAAATAAACGATTCGATTCGGTACCTTTTTATGCTGGTAAATTTTAAATAAAATTTCCGAGAGTACTCTGATAGTTGCCTAGGCGAAACGTGCACACACTTTTTTCTTCGATTATCAACCTCGACTCGTTATTATTTCTCGAAAATTGGAAACCAATAACTTTTTTATTGCCGAGTCTAACTGTAATTATTAGATTGCGTTTATAGGACTTTTTATTTTACTTGGGATTTATTGGAGTTTTTGTTCGTCATGCTCTATTGAATCTACCCAAATCCTAGATATGGGCACAGTGTTTGTTTCAGTCTTCGGTGTTCCTTCAGACTCTTACTTTCTCTGCTGATTGGATAACTGAAAAAGTTATATACCTTCTGGGAGTCATCTTTTTGTTTAGAAGTTGTCGTGGTATGTACCAGTGTTCAGTCGTGCGGTTGTTTCAACACAGCCCACTTTGCAATCTAGTTTGTCTAATTACCAATGCAAATTTACACTGAAAAAAATTATTCAAACGGTGACATCAACTTACAGTAAAAAATAACTCGTTTTTGGACCCAAGGCCAAAGATCAGGAAGGTTTGGAGGTGTCCATGTATGACAGCTAGCTACCAGGTTCATACTAGTTGAATGTTTGGTGTTGTGTTTATCTGTGCTTCACTAGGAAGTTTAAGTTTTTAAATACGTGCGGTGAAAGTGATGTGCGATCTGTGGAATAGCAGTTTTTCCATGCATTTTGTACTTGGCGAAGGTATGACTGATGGTGATGATTATGTCATGTTTATTTTTGTAGTTGAGTACTTTTATCTATGTAAATTTACAAGTATCACCAGGATGGTTAGTAAACTACTAGAACAAATACAGATAAGAAACGAAATCAAATGGTACATTATTCATTCATTCAGTTATTGAAAAATTTTAAATTAAACTTGAAATTAAATGGAATTTAAAATTTAATAATAAAACATGTTATATTACCTAACTTTTCCATTATTACAGTTGATTCATAAGTTTCCATTTATTTTCACATATTGAGAAATATACTGTTCTCTTCTTTATTTTATCGGTGATCAGTACCTCAATACATTTTAATAAACATATAAATAGCTTGTTATGTCACATTATGAAACATATAAACACGTACGCATTTGAAAATTTCTCTTATTAAGTACCTATATATTTTCTGCATGCTTCCTAGATCAAAAAGCAATTACCACCAATTAAAATGTATTTATTTGATAATTTTATGTCTATTAAAATATAATAACATATGTCATAGTTGCAAAGTGCACTTATGTTGTGATTTTTTTGCTGAACAGCTTGCTGTAACTGGTTAGATAAACAGTTAAATAATTACGTTTTGGGGACACTGATCTTGGTAAATCTGGCATCTGGAATTTGAACCTGGCGTCAAATTGGTTTTAGAACAAGTAGTTTTAGCTCTACGAAAGAAAATATTACAAAGACGCATATTTTAGACATGAATTTGGAAGGGTCAAAATATTTTTACTTAATTGTAGTGACAAATTTTCAAGAAATAGATAATAACCAAATATATGTATTTCAATATGCGGAAAACGTGGCTGGACTGAGTTTTCTTTAATAGTTTGGCAGGAAATTGCATGGAAGAGAACGCATGTTTAAGGAAATTTTCACCTGGATTATATAGGGTGTTTCTTAAGTAGATGCCAAAAATCCAGGGGTGTATTCTATGACCAAAAATAAAGGGTTTTTTGTTATATAAATGTGGGGTTTTAGGACAGCCATTGTCCAGCTACAGCGTGTCAAAAATTAAAAAAATCAATTTTTAATATTTAATTTCTAAACCTCTTGAGATAATTTAACCAAATTTGGTGTGCATATTTAGTATGACAGTAAGTATGAAACAAAAAATTACCAGGTTGAGAACTTACCAGTGGCGGAGGTATGGGTATCATTGATCATTATTTGTAAAAAAAAATATCTCCCTGTATAATATTACAAGTAAAATAGGTCACCATATGAGCCATTGTATTATCTTCATTTTTTGCTTCTTTACACTTTTTTGTATTCCAGACCAATTAACAACAAAATTGATTTATTTGATCAACTGCATTTTTACAATACTCTTTACATTACTTAAAATAATAACAAAATAATTAATTAACAATGGAATTACTTTACTATAATTTATTATAACAAATGTTGGAAATGGCCACCTTCAGCCAAAATGCATGTTTAAGATCTTCTTGAAATTGCAGCTCAAACACATGCAACCTGCTATAATTTGTTGATCGAATTCAATGTGAACCTTATAAACTAATGGTATGTGATGTCTCCAAACAAAAAAATCAATGAATACAATGGTGCATATAATGACCTATTTTATTTGTAATATTATACAGGGTGATGTATTTTTTTTGGCAAAGAATGATCGATGATACCCACATCTTCACCACTGGTAAATTTCTAAAGCTGGAATTTTTTTGTTTTATACCTACTGTCATACAAAATAGGCACACCGAATTTGGTTAAATTATCTCAAGCGGTTTAGAAATTAAATACTGATTTTTTTTTTTAAATTTGACACTGTAGCTGGACAATGGCTGTCCTAAGACCCCACATTTATATAACAAAAAACCCTTATTTTTGGCCACAGAATACGTCCCTTGACCTCTACTTAAGAAACATCCTGTATAGTAAAAAATGTATTGATCATTTTCTTTTTATAAATTAAACATTTGTAATAAAAACTCATTGTAGCTGTATTTTGTGCAACTCTTTATATTTCACAAATTGATTAATCAATAATTTCTAATTTACTTGCTACAATGCATATTTTTAGATTCATGGCCTCTACTCTAGTGTGGAACTACATTCAAAATGTAATGTTGAGTTCATCTTTATAAATATTTCTTACTCACTAGTAATCCATACCTCATAATTTAGCTTCATATAATTATTTTCTTAAAAAAAGGACCTACCTACATTCCAATAGAACCAACCTTGCCATTATAGGACGTTAACTGGAAATATCTTTTTGAAAGATCCTATCACCTCTTATCTCTTTCATCGGCCTCTTTAAATTACAGTAATTAGAATCGAATTCCTTGCATAAATCGTGTGTGTATTATAAAAATGTTACAAACAAAAAAAAACTGGCGTTTGATGATATCATCTATAAAAAACTCGTTTCATCGTCGGACTGCCATTTACAGACGCAGAAACCAGATCATAATTATTATTATTTTCCTGCATCTTATAATTATGTAAATTAAGTAAATTTGTCTTTGATTACTGTGCCTCGGGATAAAATAAAGTTAAATAATAGCAGGATAATGAGTAGGTACTTTTGATGTCTTACACAAAGTTTCAGTGTGCAAATACAAAAAAATGTAATTTGTTAGTCTCCTGTAAACATTAAACATTGCAGTCTGCGTGGGTATGCCACTCGATGTCTATTGATCTGGATCCACCTTATAATTCATAATTTTGTGCTAATTTGTTGCTATATTTTTAATTTTTGTGCTGAACCCATTTTGTTGTGCAACTTAAATATCAAACTGTAACTTAATATTAAGCTGCAACCCCTATAGAAAAAATATATACAGACTTCGAATCAGCAGAATAATTGCACTAGAATTTGTTGCTATTTTATAGTGGTTTTTAGGCTTTCACGGTCAGTGCTGTAATTTGATACATAGTGACTTTCCGGGTTGTTGTGCCGTGACCTCGGTAACTGGTAGCTGCCAGAAACACAGTTAAAATGCACATCCGTAGCATTAGCCGGAATTCTTTTACCTGTCCTGGTTGTTCTCGGGCTAGGCTCTGTGGGGACAGACCCGCTAACGGTGTCTCTGGGCCCATCCATATGTTGATTTCGGTTCCTATTGTTGGTATTACGACTGATACGGTCGGAGCCGTCCAGGAAGCATGAGATGTGACCAGTTACAGCGGCGGCTACGGAATGCATCGGAGGACCACCATTATCCGAGGAACGGTTCCGACCGTAGCAGTCGTAATACCAACAATAAGAACCGAAATCAATATATGGACGGGCCCACACCGATAGCGGGTCTGTTCCCACAGAGCCTAGCCCGAGAACAACCAGGGCAGGTAAAAGAATCCCGGTTAATGCTAGGGATGTGCATTTTAACTCTGTTTCTGGCAGCTGCCGGTTACCGAGGGCACGGCACGGAAAATCACTATGTATCAAATTGTTGCTATTTTGTTGCTCTAAGATAATCTAAATACATTTTCGAAAATATTATTTTTTCGTAAATACATATATATAATTAATAAACAACATAAAATAGACGTCTTTATAGAGTGGCACTCGAACCGTTTTATTATTTTTAAAAGTTTTTGCTTTTGTACTTCATTGATAATTTGTCATTTATTTTCATTAGAATCTATCAAAAGGCGAAAATGAAATTCGCTTATACATCACTCGGAATTCTCGGAAACATACTATCACATTCTTCGTAAAATTATCAAATTTGTATTGTTTTTAGATACTTACATAAATCTAGAATAATAAAATACGTAGAATCATTTTGCTATTCTAACACCACATTTTAACAATTTTTGTCACATATAAACAAAACAGAACAGTCCTGTGTGCAGAATGATGTAAGTTTATGTTATAATACCAATATTTACATCTACAGTTAAATTTAAAAAAAAAACAACGTATTTTGGAAGATTTCTGTACCTAAAAATTTGTTGGTTAGACTACGTTCTGTCGCAGGCGGCATGAGATAACATTTATGTTATTTGCTAAGCTCTATATTATTCAGTTCTTAAATATCAAAAATTATCTGTATTTGTAGCAAACACTGTTTCAAAAATACGGCGCCCTTAAAATATTTGTTGTTCAGTAGAAAGCCTTTTCTAAAATAGAACCTACAGAAAAAAGACACCATAAGATTGAGTAGCAGTATTTGAACAATATATTAGCTTTGTTTGTAGTACACCATAATCAGTTTCCAACGGACAGAAGCATGCGCACTGCATCTAAAACAGAGCATTTTAAACCTTATGTGGGCATTATAAACGCAATGCGCGCGCAAATGGTTTTGTTAGATACTTTATTTAATAATGAAATAATTCAAATATTATTTATCCTTGTTCACCTGTTATTAAGCCGCCACTGGCCTCGCATATAGAATGTATAGAACAGAGTATATAACAAAATTGTTTCATATTATACATATAAAGGTACTTAAGGAATTGCTGTATGTATTCAAAATGCCGGTATTTTGAAAGGTGCCGTGTTTTGCTATACATTTTTATACGAAATATACTGACATGATCGACTGCAATTTTTTCATCATTTTGTACGAAGCTTAAAGAGTCCAATAAAAAGATGTCACATTAATTTAGTAGGTGTAGTAAAAAATAAAACTGTGAGATCTCCAATAATGTCTTCTGAAGGTTTTGCTGTTATTTTTATTAATAAAATAGAGTTTCGTTTATCGTCTCTCTAAATTCTGCTATCGATCCTAAATCCCTATTAATAACATCTTTGAAAGTAATGTGGGTCAAAGATTGATCCTTGTGGTACCTAAAATATATAAAACGATTTTGAAATGGAAACGAAATCTAAAATTTGATAAATTGGAAAAGGTTTTCTAATGGTAATTTTACTACAGGTATAAATTAGCTTTAAGAGCAAATATGGATTAAGTGAAACTTTCCCAACATTCTGAATTTCTAAAACTGTTGACATCGAAACAGGATGAAGCATGCAGTTTGCTGTCATCGTCCATTCGCTACTAAGCATACTAATCGCTGCAAGAACACTTTCTATAAGATATTAGATCATCTTTTTGTCGAATGCAGCTGATCGTAATGGAATCAGTAACGAACTGAAGAAAGTCTTTATAGATAAAAAATCTGAAATCTATGAATAATTATACAACACGCCTTAATCAATGAGACATGTTAATTTTTGAAGGGAGCCTAAAATAACGCTTTATTTAAATGGAACATGAATGACGTAGGTTAAGAAACTCAAAAAATGATTTTAAATAATTTACAATAAAAAGCGATATCAAAAAAACAACTTAAAGCGTTTATCTGGGGCTCTTAACATTTTATTTCAATTCGCATTACCCTCGTATCTTGGTGTGGCAATTCGTATTGTTTATTTCATTAAACATTTCACCGAGTTTCTCCAAAATAAACAGCTACCTACGTGAGGTGTTGGCTAGATACCGTGCCATGCATTTTATTTATTCCTAGACAATAATCGTAGATAAATAATTCGTTATCTAGAATTTCTCCGCATTTTATCGCATAGTCTTGGCGAAATTACGTTAAAGAGTTGAAGTGTTCGACGAGTTGGTGCGACATTTGTTTTGTTTCGGATCTATATTTACATTTAAAAAAACAAGATGTGCTAAATATGGGGTATATGTGAAAATCTGTCGCACGATTTGCATAAGGTTGCGCGTGGTGTCGAGAATGATGTTTTAGGTACGATGTCATTTACATTTTGTTGTTCTTCGATTATTATTCATTTTCATTGTTCATTGTAATACGAGAAGAAAAATCTGCAGCTGTACACGTACCTACACCTACTTATCCACGAGTTTGAAACATGTTGCGGGCATTTTTTATCGCTTTATAGAGATATATTGCTATCACTTGACAAATTTTTAAATATAAAGTAGGTATTTGAAATGATTGGTGTTGTATACAGTGAATTAAAATGCATACTGTTTATACAGAGTGTACTTCCAAACCAAACGTTTGGGCCGAGGGGTAACCACACATGGAAATCTTGCGAAATCCCTAGAAATCGTGCGAAATCCTTGGAAACTCCCAAAATTCTTCTTTGGCAATCCCTATTTTGCAAAATCTTGTCACTGCGGAAAGTTCGTCCCCACAGCGCCTTGTTCAAGAACAACAAGGGCAGGTCAAATAATTCCAGCTAAGGCTAGGGATGTGCACGTTAACTATGCTAGTGATAGCAGCCAGTTACTTAGGTCGAGATATAACACCCGGAAAACCACTATACAGGGTGACAATAAAGTTCTGTCACTTTTTTGAGATATTTCAACAGTTAAAAAATGGATAACAACAAATTCATTCAACTTGAATTAACAACAACGTTTGTCCTCCTGGGACGAGATTACGGCGGAAGAGTGTGCGACCATCGTTGGCAATTTTAGGAAGCGTGTAAAAAAATGTATTGAAGCCAAAGGAGGCAATTTTGAGCATTTATTGTATTTTTTTTGTTTATTGTTGTAATAAACCGTTGTTATTAATTCAAGTTGAATGAATGTGTTGTTATCCAGTATTTTTTAACTGTTGAAATATCTCAAAAAAGTGACAGAACTTTATTGTCACCCTGTACATCAAATAATATCAATGTTAGTTATGTAGTAGGTATAGTGTTGTCAGAAATATAGCAATGAAATAATTTATAAATGCGTTTGTGGAAAATACACTACCGTATTCATATTTTATTCTGATTTAATAGAAAGTGAATTTAACGTAACTAGTTATTTATGGATATTGTGGATACTGACAACGACATGGATAGGAAATGATGATATTGAAGTACCCTCCGAAGTAACGTTATAAAATTTATAATTAATAATGAAGATAATATCCTCGTTTATACATTAAAATAACATCAACAATGAAAGACACGTAACGGAATATTTACCAATTAATATAACAATAACAATTTCGATAATTTTTGTGATCTATATCGAAAATGTTATTGTTACAAACATAACCTTAATTTAGTTCTGCTATTCGTTTGTTTCTAAATCGTTTCCGGGTAACTATTTCCTTATTACGCTCTTAGTGTGCTCTGAGAGTATCTTTATCCTCCTTTATTTTTTAGAATGAAAAGGAAATGGAATAGCTTTATTTTGAGAGCATGTGGGAAGTAGTCTACCGAAAATGGCATAAGAATGTTGTTTTTATTACGCCTCTAAATTCCGTCAACTATCAAAACAGCCTGATTAATTAAATAAGTTGTCAGTGTTGTAGATTTACATGTTTTTTTTTAACACATTATAAATGAATTCATGCACGCTTGCTGTTTTTATGATACGGATTTTGGAAAATCTAAGCAAGTTCACAATATCTCTTCACTGTGCCAATTATACAAGTTGTGTAGATCAGTTTACAAGCTGACCAGTCATTTAAAATAAGAAAAAAATTGCCAAGAATAAAAAAGGGTTAAATTGAATTTTCTATTAAACTGGTAGACCTTAATTGTAAATTAAGTTAGGGTTGAAAAAATTCATAAAATGTTAAGGGTGACCCACCCTTAAACCATCCCTTCTTGAGATACCGGCCCCTTCAAGTTTCTAGCAGCTAAAGACGTCAATAAAATAAATATATTTACAAAAATTTGGTTGTTTTGTATTACGGCATTGCTGAAATACCGAGTTTTTTCGATTTTTATAACACATTGAGGCCAATATCTTCGCAACCGTAGGTATGAGAATAAAAATTCATATGAAAAATCAACTTGTTTTGGTGTCCTTAAAATTCACCTGTTATATGTCCATTGAGTTGTGAATCACGCTGTATAATACAAACATTTAGTGTAGTAAATAGTTTTATTATTCTCAGTTGCAGTTTCTGAAATATTTGGATGAAAATATAGTGAATTATTCATTTGTTCGTATGACGTAGTAGTCTGAATTCTTGCCGCATCTATAGAATATTTGTGTATTTCGTTTGGTTAAGTATTGAATTTTGTTTTACGTCAAGAACTAGATTTTTTATTTAAATTATTGTATTCTTTAAATATTATGGGTTATTCTTCAATTAAAATAGTAATATTACATATTGACGTTGTTTACAATTTAATTCTACATCTGTTACTGTCAAGATCCAATAAGGAAAAAACAATTGAATGTTGTATTACCGAAACTAGCAGCTACAGAAATTTTCTTTCGACGAAAATCAGTTTCTTGTATATTCTTATCTCTCTGTATCAAATTGCAACTCTTTCTCTTGAGAAATAATGACGCTAGACGGCATTTTCTAAAATCGCAATTTTCAGGTTTTTTTTTTTAATATTTTAGCAACGTCATGTTTGGTTTATCTTTAATGGCCATAAAAAAGCAGACCATCCTGTATGTCTTATGTGAATGATTATTGTTGCTTCTCAATGCATAGACCCTTAAACAGCTCAGTTGATAAAAAGCAGCTTGCTATTTCTGCAGGTACTTATGGAAGCATTCAAAAACAAGACCTGTATCGCACTATTTTATTACGTAAGATCCAGTGGCGCAGACATTTTTTTTTGTAGTTTTAGGTTTCTCGGTTATAATACAAATTTAATTTAGCTTCTACTTTAATTTCAACGTTAGTCATAGTGCATGTACATGTGGCCTCGCACGAACACTACACTATTCTTCCGACATTTCAGCTCGGCGTGGTAGTAATTTATTCAAAACTCGACGCACACACAAGTCGGCTTTCGTGGGCAATCCGCATTTTCTTTTGCGGCCGGCTAATTTGCACCTTGGCGTTAATTGCCGAGATGGTAAATGGAATTCGCTGAAATCTTAGACAGTAGAGCCGCAACGCTCCGTATAAATGGGTGTATTATTCCTGGCGTGGTATGTAATCTGTGCGATTTGTTTATTTTTAGCCGTTGACATTTTTTCCATTCTCGCTTGGGGGTATTTATTTGGTTTAGTGGGTAAATACTGGGGCGTAC
Source organism: Monochamus saltuarius (assembly GCA_025584915.1). Lineage (NCBI taxonomy): Eukaryota > Metazoa > Arthropoda > Insecta > Coleoptera > Cerambycidae > Monochamus > Monochamus saltuarius. The sequence goes on along the minus strand of CM046725.1, from coordinate 9,557,421 downwards.
TGTGTATATGTGGTTTTGTTTGGTGTAACGTCTTCTTCAAGGTTTGTTTGTGTAAGTGTTGTTCAAAATGTATCAAAACAAATATTATAGACTACGACATGTTTTGTGAATTTGAAGTAATTGATTGAAAAGTATATTTGAAGGGTACAGGAGGGGAAAGTTTGTTATATTTTAGTGCCATTAGTTAGTTCATATTTCGTTATATTAACTAACTTTCTCAGACAAGGAAAAAATAGATCCTCATTTGATATACAGGGTGTAAATAAATTAGTTCGAAAAAAATCGGGGATTTGCTATGAAAAAATAAGGTGGGTCTTGCATATACAGAGTGTGTCTAAATAACACCGAAAAAATATAAGGTGTGATTCTCTGATGAAAATTAATAGGGGTCTTTGATATAAAACTTGTAGAAAAGTTACGCCTCTTCAAAAATAAAAAAATTAAAAGTTATTTTTGTGTTGTTTTTTTTTTTGAAAAACTTGTGAAAAGGTATAAAACAGTAACAATAAATGATATTGACATTTATGGATTACATTGCAAAGAACAGGCCACTAGATCTTTTGAGCAAAATACACTGGCGTTAAATAGCTCACCTTTTTAAAAATGCTTTACAATACATTTATTTTTTTCTCATAAATCCTTAACTTTTTGAAAAAACTTGAAGAGATCAAAAAATTAGTAAATGAATGAAAAAATTTTGTCGAAAAATAAAAGAAAAAATGTCAGGGGATTATTTCAACCTCTTACAAAAATATTTCAGGGTTGAAAAAATTCAAAAAGTGTAGTTTTATTGACAGATAATGTTTATCAAGTTTGGTTTCTACCTGAAACCAAAACAGTTTCTACTCGGTGCACTGAATATTTCAAATAGGATTATTCCAGAAACGGTTACTCCTAACGACTTCAACAAGGTGTACCTTTTTCAGATAAAAAAGGTAGGAGAATCGACTGTTTCAATAGTCAGATGGATACACTAAGCCGCAAAAAAGTTGTCATTTAAAAGAAATATATGATGTGCCAAAAGTGGCGCCCTCTACTAGTGACGTCAAAATTAGAGACAAATTTGAATTTCTCTCCATCAAAAATGTATGCAATTAGTTATTTACATATCGAAAATAAAATTTTAACTTATGTTTTTAATCATCAACTTTTGACCAACTTAAATTTGGCAACATCGTATTATTTTGACGTCAGGGATCTGCTATTGCTCTATGTTGCATTTATTTCCGGGCACCCTGTATATGAACATTTTTTTTTGTTTTGTTAATTACACTGACCTAAAATTCCTATAATTAACAACCGTAATACGATACTTTTAATTGCGAAAATGTAACACGGTAAAATAAAAAACTGATTTATTACCTTTCATTTGTAAGGCAAATTAATTCTATCGCGCTTTCGAGAGGTGATGATCTCATGCCGGCTGATGAATATTTAATTTTCTCGACACTCCGTAGATGAGCTCCTTTTTCGCGAAGATACAACCTGGTACCCTCTTTTCAATCCATACAATGGCATATCGATTATTTTTCACAATAAGAACGGAACAAAGTGTTTTCTACGACGGAATTGGGCCGAATTTTGCGCGTACTTTTCCACGTATTTTTATATTAACCTACTGGAAATATAAACACGAGATAGCGCGAGCCTAATTTAATGCACGCAGTTGCTTGGTGTTTGGTTTTCCACTAAGGACAATAAAGGATCAAACAGTTTTGGCGGAGCACGCGAAGTGTTTTTTTTTGTGTAAATAGTGGGTAAAGTGAAAATAAATAGTATGTAGTTAATTTAAAACTAGTTGTTTTAATTTATGTGTATTATTATTTTTTTATAATTTAATAGTTCAAATTCAGAATGTTGAAGAATATTCATTTTTTGTCAGAACAATTTAATATACTATAGTGTTGTTTTGTTTTAAGGAAGTCTATTTAATTATATGAAAAGTTATGTTAAACATAATCGCATAGTCGTAGGTAAGGGGATGGGAACCCCTTTTTCTAAAGAAGTTTACCTACGCCAATGGAAATTTCGTGTTTTATTTCATGTTTCTTGTTTTTATTAAAAAATGTCTTGGATTTTTTAAAAATATTTTTTGAGATAATAAAATATCGAATGATATTGAAATAAAGGAAATGATGTAAATATTTTTAAAAAATCGAAAATTTATAAGTTAAATTTTAGGATTTTAGAGATGAAAATAATTTTGTTACATCTACCCAAATTTGAAATTTCTTCAGTTACATTATAAAGGAGAAGTGCATCTTTTTCAATATCTACATTATTTCTTTTCTTTTTTAAAAGTTCACTTTGTTAATGTTGTGCCTCTCTGTAAAAGAAAAACAGCAGATAAAAGAATATTTTGTATTTATTACCTGAAAATAAAAAAACACCACATTTTTTAAGGAAAATAACACGGAATTGTCATTGCCGCAGATTTGTTTTAAAAAAAGCCCGCCCCCCTCTCTTCCCACATATCAAGTCTGTGCTATTATTTTTTAGTTTTCATATAATTTTGTGGTTTTTCTTAAAATGTTCGGAATTGTAATCTGTAAAACCACGTAACAAAAAAAATGTTCTAAAATTTTTCATGTTTAAAAGTACATTTTTTTTTTCAAACTATTGAAAATGTTAAAAAATGCTAATCCAGTTTGATGTTTGTATCTTTTTACATGTTAGAGTTAATTACATAATGATTGCCTTTTATTTTACAGTAGAAACTAGTTTACCAGAATAATTTTAATTAGTAATAATAACAAATAAACATACATAAACTTAATATAATAAATATGTAGGTATACATTTTTATAGCACAGTAAATATATTAACTTTCAACATAAGAAGATATTAATTTTCAAATAAGAAAAAGTGGACTTTCTTTAAAGGACAGAACATATGTTTACAAACTGTTGACGAACACATCCAAAACCAAGGTTATCTTTTAAAGCTTTTTATTCTTATAGCTGTAATAAAGTTACGATGTGCTATAATACATATTCATATTTATGACAGTCTTTCTCAGATTTAGTCTATATTAAAATTAGTTTGAAAAGTTATAGTAAAACAAAACAACTCTTAAAATTTATAAAAATATATAAAACTAATAAAAATATATATTTTTTTTTTGATAATTATATCATATCTGCAGTGTACAGCGTAAGTTATATAAGCTTTCGTAAATAGTAAACTAAATGATATGTAGAAATATTCACAAAAAAAGTTACAATAGAAGTTGCGCTTTAAAAAAGGGACTTTCCCCAATTTCTACTTCACTGGTAATTAAAATGCAGAATTGCTAACACGATTTTATAATTAAGTTTTTGAAATATTAAAAAAATATGTGTAATAAAATCGAAGGTCTGTAGTTAAATCAATGTTTATATAATTTTTTCTTTCTTATTAAACCCATTTTTTGTATTGTTTCACTGCAAAAACAGGACTAAACTTGTCATCAGCACTTGACACCTGTTAATAGAAGCCGTTTATATATAACGATGTAATAACTGATGTTCTTTTTCAGCTGATGGTAGCCCTAGGCTGGGCAAAGTGAGGAAGTTCCACAAATCGAAATGCGAGAACATCGAAGTACCCTTCACCTCTAGCGAAAGCGGCTTCGACACAGAAGTCGAGTGCTACGACTCGTCCCTCTCGATATCCACCAACGAGAATGAAGAGATCACCCGTCTGCAGGCCAAGATAGCCTTCCTTGAGCAGATCCTCGCCCAGAACAACATCCCAGTGCCTGTGACCGAGCCCAAGGTGAGTTAAGGAGTGAGTAGGAGTAGGCTTCTTCGTAGCTTGATTTTGTGTTATTTGTTTCTGGATTGAAAAATGTGTTCAGGACAGAGAAACGGATATGTATTGCAGAGATTTGAAGGTTTACACTCAAATCTCCGTTGATATCAAATCTGGGAAGCCTGGTGGCTAATTCTTTTATATATATTTGAAGTGGTACAAATTTTTAAGTTAATGACATTATTTATTTGTTTTAGTTTGCTTAAAACGTAAAATGTACTTCTTATTTTATATGAATTGGTTCGATAAACTGATCTCTTAGTTTGAAGTGTTCTGAACATATATTTCAGCCCATCTTCACAATTTTATTGAGTACAATTAAAATTTTTTTATAAATTTACTGATTATTTGTTGTTAGATTAGATAACTATCAATGTGTTGGGCAATATTTTATTATCTTTGTTTTACCTCTTGTTAATATTTTAAAATGTATGAGGAATGGTCGCACTAAGAGCTGTTTTTTTTGTTCGAGATTTATTTATTTAAACTGGAGAAGCTAAGGAATTTAGCATGTAACGCATACTTGTGATTTACCTAACAGTATTATTTTTGTAAGTGATTATTTATTTATTTATTCACTGCTCTGGTGCTGTCATTCTGAAGCTTCTCCATGATCTATTTTTATGGTTTTTTTCTATGTATTTTTTGTGTATTTTTAACTGAAAGAATAAAATTTTGAGCTTATTCCTTTTGTTTTATTTTCATGGAGAAGCTTTCCACCTGTTTAGTTTTTGAAAATTAGTTAGCCTGCATGTTGTAACAGATATTGCTAGATATAGTCTTGCCTGAATCGTTTTGCTTTGAATTGCCAGTGTTTACTCTAAAAAATTTCTTTTTTATACGTAGTTTTCTACTTTGATTGGAATTGAAACAAATATCAAATGAAAACAAACGACATTATTCAGATATCTAAATAAAACCACAAGGAAATTAATTTATATCAGAAAAATAAGTGTTTTGCAAAGTAAGCCATGACAAACAATTGAAATGGTGCAGTATACCATGCAATTGTTTAGCAATAAATCATAGCTTATTTGAGAAAAACTATTTTCTAAATCGAAATTTGTAATTAGTGGTATTTTAATGGTAAATAATGTGCTGTAAATAAATAATTATGTTGTATTGCTAAAATATAGGTTTTAGTTAAAAAAAAACAAGATATTTTATGCATTCTGATTTAAATTTCTGATATGTATATTGTTTTATTGCATTCGATAATTTTTAAGAATTAAATTTTCAGTTTTATATAAAATTTGATATTTCATAATATATAGATAATTTTGGGTCTGGTAACGGAAATTTCTTCATATCCTCTTGCTTTACACGACCTCATTTGACCATAAAAATTAATATTCTACTTACAGTAATTGAAACAAATGTTTTTTATTTGTTGAAACATTAAATTATCAGAACTAAACATTTACGGAATTACCTGCTTACTGTTCAAGGGTGATTGAATATAAAACAACAATTATTCCAACCTTGATTTTTTTTTTAATGTTCAAAATTGAGGAAATTTACTGTAGTAATAAATAATAGTTAGTCTTAAACGAGAATTTCTACCGAAACGAGATTATTAAAACCCTAACTAGTTTGAAGATCTTTTCAAAAAAATTTCAAGCACATCACGATCTTTATTTTAACTTTGTCCAAATATATTTTGCTGATATAATGTTTACTAAACAAATATCAAGTAAAAATAGACGTCTAACAACGTTAACCAAATTAAATTAACATATTACGTATATATGATTGCGTATTTCCCATTTCAATATTAATTTTTGTTACAAAATATTTCAGTGAAGTAATCCTTTAATTTCGTGAACAGATGTGAAAATATATCGTGCAAACACTAGCGATGAAATTTGTAACAGGCGAAAATCTATGTACTTTCATATTAGAACGTGTTTTTTGTTATCAGGACCCCGACAAGGATACAAAGTCGGATACATCCCATCTGGCGGACAGAGTGAGACAGCTCGAACAAATAATTTGCGAGGTGAAAGCAGAAATGGGCAAGATGATAGAGAGAGACTGCGTGAGTTGTGATAACCTTCGAAATGTCAGCCAGAAATTAGAACACACTCTGCTGGGAGAGAAAGAAGCGGACGACACTTTCCAGTGCGAGAAATCATCGGCCGACGCCAGCCTGCAGACCGACTGTGAATTCGTCGACTCGTTTGAGGAAAAAGTGAAGAAATTAGAGAAGGAAAATCAAGAACTGTGTGCCAAGTGTAGTGAGTTAGAGAACTGCGTGGAACTTTTACGGAACGAATATGAAAAGTGCGAGGATTACTGGCAGAACAAAGTCGACGACGAACGGCAAATGTACGAGGCCGAGCAGAAAGTAAACAGCGAGAAATTAACAGACCTAATAATTAAGATGAGAGAATACGAAGAACAGTACGCGAATCAAGACATCGTCGACACGAGGCTGCCGACAATCGATGAAACTTACAACTTGGAGAAACAATTCACGGATCTGGAGCAGGAGTTCGAGGATTACAAGGCGTACAGCGAAAACGAGATCTTCAAAAGAGACGAAGAAATCTCCATCCTCAAAGACAAACTGACTGAACTCGCCATGAGACAACAGCAAGTCACCGAGGCCGCCATCCAAGTGAACTTCGAATCGGAAGAGCGGCGGATCCTCAACAAAATGCGAAACTTCTCCAGTTACGTCATAGAGAACACCAGCCGTTTCTCCGAAGAAATGCTGCCGCCGGCCTCTGTAACTTCTCCGCCGCCGAACAATGCGGATTACGTCAATCAGAGTCTGACCTGGGAGCAGCGGAACGTCCCCGCTACCAAGTCCGAGTGCTCGGAGGTCTCGGCGAACTCCAATTCGCTGCCGTTGAATTGGAACTTCACGAATAACACGAAAACCCAGCCCAACGCGCCGCCGTCTACCTCGTCGAGTTCCGCGGGCCTGGAGAAGACGCCCTGCCGGCCGAAGAGGACTCGTAAACACGACAAGAATATGTATAAGAAAAATAATCAGGACAAGGAGGTTAAAAAGACTGAAAACGTAAATGTTGCGCCGCAGCCCGAGTGGAACGGTTTCCAGAACTTCCAGAAGGGCAACACTGAAAAGACGATTCTCTTGCCATTAAGTTCATTCCATAACATTAACGGCAGGAAGAATTATCTGGAGCAGAGGGTCAGGCATCTGCAGATGTGCATCAAGCAGCAGCATTACTGCAACGAGCAGACGTTACAACGTGAGTAATTCTTCAATGTCTTTATTTTATTCCATAGGTTCTAAATCAGATAACTTTTAATACGTTTGTGTGTATTTTTGGTTGTCTATGTAATGACTCAAACCATTGATCTTTGTTGTGTGCGGATAGGAAACATGCAACCAATTACTCTTTGGCGTTTCGATTAATTTAACCGATTTAAAATTCAATCGCTTCAATATTAAGGATAAAAATTGCCGAACGTACAACTTTTTACCTGTCCCGAGACGATAGGTAAATATCACCCGACATGCGCAGTAGCACAATTAAGTTAGATTTAGACAGATTTAAATAATTAGATGCATTTTATATGCAGGGTGATTCATTAAGAATGGGCAATCTCTGAACTGGAGATACTACACACCAAAATATGGCGATTGAGCCAAATATGCCTTATCCGAATGTTGCTGGTTTAAAAAATACAGGGTGTTCAATGCTAGAATTTTATTTTGAAATATCTCAATAACTTTGAAACCTGTCGGAGTATTAAAAAAAAATTGGCACAATTATGTTTTTTGGCACGGCAAATAAGAATTTTGAACTAATTTTGACGTCACTAGTAGAGGGCGCCACTTATGGCACAGCATGTTTCTTTTAAATGGCAGAACTTTTTTGCTGTTTAGTGTATCCATCTGTCTATTAAAACAATCGATTCTCCTACCTGTATCTAAAAAAGGTATACCTTGTTGAAGTCGTTAGGAGTTACAGTTTTCGAAATAATCCTATTTGAAATATTCAGTGCACCGATTGAAAACTGTTATCGTTTCAGGTAAAGTGCCTTTTCTACTGGAAATACAGCAAAATTTTACTTGAAAAAGTTGTTCATAACGGTAAATGACGTGCAAAATTTCAAGAAGATCGCGACCTCGCGCGCTCTAAACTCTTCATACATGTCATCATCCGATACTCCTCACTTGTTAAATTAGGACGATTTTGAGAATACGTTTTGTAGAGCTTGAATTATTCTCCATTTTTAAGAACACAAAATCACTAATGAAATTAATTACATTCATAATTAAATTAGCGAAAAGATATACCCGAAATTTTGCCTGTCCGAACAATATACCCGCCAATGATAAAGCTGGAAATGAAACAGTTGGATCTGACAATTCGTCGCAGCAAATCAAAAGTTACAGCGCATGCGTACTTACTGCAACAGAAGCTGTGTAATCGGGTATGCTCTCAGAGATATGCGGCACACGATTTTGTAGGAAAAATATACGGGCTGCATGTATATTTCTTTGTGTTGACTGCTGTATAGGTTTATAACATGAGTCACTCTTTACAATTTTGGAAGTCAACTATAGCTTATTTCAACTTCTTGCCACTTTCTATACGTAGAAAGCATAAAGATTTGAAATTGTTTTATAACATCATTAATTTAAAAAATTATTTTATTCCTACCTTGTTTCAAATATTAAATTTCATATTCCGCCTAGGGCTATTAAGGGAAATAGTTAATTTCGTGTCTCTGCACAGAAGCAATTACGGATGTCACTCATTGTTCATTAATGGCTAATAATTTTTCTAATTATTTAGATTTATGTCCCTTTTATTCTGTTCATGTTAGTATTTTACTATTGTGTAAATTTTAATATTATTTTGTCTATTGTTCTTGTATAGTTTTTATTGTATGTCTGATTTTAGAAATGTTTGTATTACATATATCCCTAGAAATGTAATCACTCATTATTTTATGTATTTGATTGTAACTTTTTCCACAAAAAATATTTTGGTATTTGTTCCAGATTATTGGCAGCAGTTCAGGGGAGAACGCGCCGACCTCCACACCAAACTGAAATACTTCCAGGAGAAGTTGGACCAGCAAATACGCATCAGCAACGATCAACTGGACAAATTGGAAAGGACGGATCTGCTAGTCAAAGATCTCTACGTCGAAAACTCCTACCTTATCGCTAGCGTGCAGAGGTTGGAACAGCAGTGCCACATGCTGGCCCAGTGCAACTCTAATACCAGTTCGGTATAACCGCCACGGTGCCTAAATTTTCTGTGTTTCAGCACTTAGCTAAAGTGGAGCCGAAATGAAGGGATTCAGTGACGATATTAGTTTTAAAATAACAGCTGATAATCCGGTGTTGCACTTTTGCAACCTGTTGATATTATCAGCTGTGTTTTTAAAGGTTGACAGTCGTTTTAACGAGCCGGCGCTCCAGAATGGTAGTACAAAATTATTTTTGTATTTCGCCGCATTTGTATATACCTTTGGGAGAAACCGAGTGAGAGATAGTCCTTTAGAATTTGTATAGCAGTGAAGCTGTACTTGATTTTAATATTGTAAGTGTTCCTTACCTTTGCAAAGGTACGGATCTGATATGAAAAAAATATCTATTACTGACATACCTGAATAAGTTAGTGATTTTTGTAGATATAACTGTTACATTGTATTGGTAGGTTTTTGAGTGAATTGTTTTAGAAAAAAACAATTTATACCTTAGTTGTATTATTTTGTTTGTTACAGTTTGTTACATATCATTATATCATGTCATCCAAAGAAATTTAATGTAATTTGTAAGTTATTTGTTATATATCTACTATTTACTAATTAAAAGTGTCATATTTAATAAAACTGTATACTCTTATCATGTTTTAGTCATTTACTCTTAAAACTGGAACAGTTAGTCAAACATTTTAATTTTTCTACAACTTTCATGGATTTAATAATCATGGTTCATCGATTTTTCTCAAAAACTTATGTCTGCAAAATCTGGAAAAATTTCCCTGCACTATACCACAAAAGTGAACGTATCGTGTAGTTACACATACAACTAACTGAAGTAATTATTGTATGTAGCTACTTAAGTACTTACATACGGATTCATCAACAAGGCGTAACGTTAGACTAGCGGAGGTTACGCAAAAAATTTACGCATCTGTTGCACTAATTTAAATAAAAAGCATACTCCTATTCACTACTATGTATAATACTTACTTTATGATATGTTAACTAATCCGTAGTACTGAAAAGTACAGTTTTTGAATATAAATACTAAATATACAATGGAAAACGCAAGGAACTAGAGGCCGAAGTTACGCGATTTTTAGACAGGTACAATACTGGGTCTAACTTTTGGCGCAAATATGGACGTAAATAAACAGCCTACCTAGCAACGCATGTTTTCGTGAATGAGCGTAAAGCTGGTTAGGCCAACTAACGCGCTTTACACGGGCGTAAACTCGTTAGTCGGACTAGCGCTACGCCCGTTTCATGAATCCGGCTGTAATTGTCTATATTTTATGAAAATAAAAAGTCTTTCTTTGTGTAAAAAAGTAAATTGCTGCTTCTTTTTTATCGTGCGTAAAGAGCAACTAAAATTTGAAATAATAAATCAAACATCTAGTTACATAGTTACATTATTTCGTTATAATGAATCGCATAAGTAGTAACTAAACAGCCTAAGTAACGAGTCTTTCAGATTAAGTAATCGTTACTTTGAGTACTTGACAAGTAACGCTTACTTTGTAACGAGTAGTTACTTTTTTCTCATCACTATTAACAGTGTTTATAAAAGTAACACTGGCATGAGCCCACGATGGTTTCTAAGTTGGTACGACTAATTTTCGAGAGATGTCATTCCAATGAGTTGTGTAGCAACACGCGCAGGGTACAGCAAGAGCTAGTCAATCAACGTCCAACCACAGATCATTGGCCGAAAAGAAAACGTCCAACGTAGTCATTGAATCAATGCCACCTATGATCATGGAATATTTAATAATAAACCATTAACATTTCCTTAAATAAAATATATGAATTCATAATATTGTAGATAAGGTTTGGGAAAGGTCAAAGAAATTTCACAGATATACAGAACAATTTATTATAGATAAAATTATCAATTGAATTCAAAGGTACTGTTAAATGAGATAAAATATGTTTAATCGAGATTACATGAAACCTTAAATACATTGTTGATGTAAATATGGTTGCATAAATGAATTTTAAATTCTAAGACCAGCAACTTTCAATTCGCAATAGTGTATTATTAGTTGCTGGCCCTACATAACATTCAACTTAGAATAAAATATCAACAAAGCATTTATTTTATATAACGCAGCTATTTAGTTTAAATTATACAATGGAAATTAATTTAAAAAAATATGTTAAATTGTTTAAAAATTCGCCCACCAAATTTGGACCTGTGACATTTGGTATCACCTAGTTTTATCATGTTAGGTCAAAAAAATCATATGTATAATAGGTACATACAACATTATATCATATGCTCTATCATATATTTTAATCTACATATTTCTTTATATACTGCCAGTGGAACGGAATATATTACTGCCTTTAACCATGTAGCTTGCTGACGTCTATTAATAGTTGTGGAGGTTAAAAGCACCTCTTAACACTATTTGCACTTACTTTACACAGGGTGGTTCATATTTTATGAATAAAATTTCAAGAATAGAAAACGTGGAATTAGGTATTCGATTCAACTAAGCAAAAACCATTAAAACTGTTAAATTTAAAGTGCCATTTCCATATGAGATATGGCAAAATGTTATTTAGAAAAGTTTATCAAAACGAAAAATTGATGTTTTTTCAAAATTTAGTGTTCTGTGTCTACTCTACATATATTATTTATTTTATTAGCAAAAAGAACTTCAAATGTTGGAAAAAGTTAAAGAATAATGTAGAAGACATTAAAATTTTGTACAAATGCTTTCATACAAGAATAATACAAAAGTTTTTTCAAAATTTTCAAGTTTCATCAGGTCATTTTCAACACTAACATGTTTTGTTTCTTACAATATTGATATAATCAAGCGACCTTTTTGACAGAATTTATAGGCTAATTTGCAAAATTTTATTTCCCATATTTTCATTAAAAAAGTTAATTTTGCCTGTTTCGCTTCAATTTTAATCTTGGACAAAATTCGTTAAAAATGCAATAAATTGTACTAAAATTGCAATGTTTTTAAACGGATATGGTTGTTTATCTCGAAAACGATTGTTTTCTCGAACAAAATTGAAAAGCAAAAAAACCCAATTTGCTAACTGGAAGATGTCAGAGGCGTACTACGAAAAAGTTTGGGGGGGATAAAGAAACCTCAACCCCCAAAAACGTATCACCCTGTAGATTTTAAAAATCTTTAAAATGCTTGAAATGATGTCCTTATAGGAAGTATTAACCACATCAAATTTTAAATTGATATTTTGAAAAGTGAGCGAGATATTTTAATTAATAGATACAAATAAATAAACTTTGACCCCCTGTAGCTCCGCTACTGATCGAGATCGGACTCATGTTTATATAAACTTTTTTGCTTAAAATGATAAGATCTATCACCCATTTTAGTTTGTGGTATGAAGTGCCACTTCATTAAACGATTTTGAATTTAGTAAAATAGCATAGTATTTGTCAAAATGTGAAAAACAAATAAAAACTGTATTAGGAGTAGTCTTTGACATTTAGGCAGAACACAGTATTTGTAACGCCTTTTGTCCGTTATTAAATAATCTCACATTAATATTTCGTGAAAATGTCACAACTATTTGTCCATATGTACTGTACGTTAGCTCTTGTTAAAGCACTGGCCGCTTTTGCTCTACGCATTGTCTAATCCAAATACATGTAGCTCGTACTGGTAGCGTGAAGGAAATGGTGACGTTACAGCTCCATACGTTCAACAATTATTTTGAAAGTGATATAGACCGAATTTCTTTTAATATTTGATAGCTATCGAAAACAAATAACGTAGTCTTTCATATTCTCTTATAAAATATAGTTCGTGAATAAGCCTATTGCCAAACGTAGTGCAATCTGAAAATACAACTGTTCCCGTGAAACTCTATCCTTCAGCTTGGTGGAATGAAGGACACCGTAGGTACTACTTTTAAGTTGCAACTACTTTATGTCTGTAAAAGCCGTATGACACTACAAAAAATGTTCAGCAAAATTACTAATAAAATTTTGCTTGTAACTTTTCATTAATAAGAATTTTATTATTATGAATAAAAATTATAAAATTCACAGTAAAATTATCTTCATAATTGGATTTATGTGGCACCATCTGTTGAGAGCGATTATATTTTGCGAAATATTGAAAGGAAGAGACCTATGATAATTATTATCCAATGACAATTGTAAAGACCGCTTTACATTTATGCAATTCTTATTGCATGCAAAGAAATATTGCATGCGCGCATGCGCATTAAAGTTAAAATTAATGACCGACGCAATTTTCAGTCCATTGCACGAATATAGAGTCTGTTCTAATTTGATTGCATTGCACGTGAAATTCTGGTTCCTTTTCTGGTAATATTCAGTTTTGCCATCCTACACAAAAGGAACTAACAGCGAGGAATTAAGTAAAAAGTCAATTAGCCATAATAATTTTCTTTTTTATTTCATCCATTGAAACTCTAGGTTGATTGAAACTTCATACCACAGTACACAACACTTGTATGTTTTGATGGGTTTGCAGCAGACCAGCAGATCTAAATCATTTTCATTTTACTAATTTGGCAATGGGCAATATATTGCATAAATGTAAAACAAATGACACCTTACAATATTGCATGAAAGATTTTGCTGCAATATAGTTTTCATTGCATTGCATGCTCCATTGCCTAAATGTAAAGCGGCCTTAACAATTATACCAAAATATCGTAGAATAGAATTATTAAAAAAATTCTGTAGAGAATTTTTAGTGTCATACGGCTTTAAGAATGTTCTATTAACCTAGCTGTCTTATCATTAGATTTATAGGAATAAGAGGGTCTGTCTAATTGTTAATATTGCCCACAACCTTTGATTTTTGTAAATCGTCAAATATGTCAAGCATTGCGATCGACATCACCAAATCTCAGGACCTATACCAGAAAAAGTGGAAATTTGTTATTTAGACTGTTTTAATAGGGTAATAAATGTGCTAAATGTTACAAATAATAATAACAAATACTTAATTTGTTAGATCTGAGGGTGTCGATCGCAATGCCTTCTGGATTCGTAACTCAGGACGGTCAAAATGTTATCTCCAAAACTGAAACCTTACTTTGACTTATCTGTTAGCGAAGCTTATGAAACCAATGATCTTACTTCAGGAAATACAACAGGTGGCAAAAAAGTTGAATACCGATATTTGTTAAGTTTCAATATTTGATCATTTCCTGACATTCTCCTCATAAAATGTAAACCACCCCACTGTTTATTTTTTACAAATAACATGTAAAAAGAACAATTTCATACTTGTTGATGTCTACTTAAAAATTGGACATGCATACAAATTTTAAAATCCTGAAGATGATTTATAAAATCAACGAAACATCATCAACAATTATAAAATTGTTATTTCTTCCTTTTGATTCAAATCGAAAGCAAAGGCAAAAATCCATCGAGGTCACAAAGAACTTTTACAAAAAATGTAAAAAAAATTACACAACACATTTTGACAATTTTATAGTTCCCAGCTGATTTTAAAAAAATCGGAAACACTTCGTAGTGTTATACATGACAAAAAAATTATTTCAACTTCTATCACAAACAGCATGATAACAAGGTACAAAATCATGTTTCGTTTCACTCTAAAACATGTCGTATTTACATAAAAACTTGAACAATATGCTCAATCTCTTTCGTTTTTTGAATTTGTGAATTCCCAAATTATCATTTTGACTCAATTTCATATTTCAACATTTACAGCACGGTATACGAACCAATACATATTTTTCTTGTATTACAAGTACATTCCGTTCACTAAGTAGTCAGCATCGTGAGCGTAGGATTTTCCTCTCTTGACTCTCCTTCGAACCATCTTCAGCCTGCACCCAATCATAATAGCCATAACGAACGTTATAAGTAAACCTGGAAATAAAAATTGTTTCAGTTCTGAATCAACTCTGTAGAGAATTGCTTAGCTCTACCTAGAGTTACAGATAAAACTGCTCCTCTTGGTGTCTGCGATATACCATCCTGCAAGTCGTACGTATCGCTTACTTTATATGCAACCACGTCCGCGTACTCCTCATGTCGTATTTGCTTCCCAATTTTGATATTCTCGTGATCGACGTTGCCGTGGTCCATGTTATCCTTGGAGTGCTTCAGGTCGTGGGCCAATTTTTCTTGTACATGCTTGGGATTTACTAAAGACAAAGAAATTATAATTTTTATGAAATTTTGTTAAAAATGTCTGTATTACCGGCATCTGACTTCAAGTTGCTAGAAGGCTGTACGGGAGGAGCTTTATAGTTCGTCTTATCTTTGACACCTTGATCTGAAACAAATAAAGAAAAAAGTAGAAAAAAGACTAGTTGTAGGAGAAAATATGTACCACTCTGTACTTGCGCTGGTTCTTGGGGATACCTCTGAGGATCATATCTTGTTTCATCTGCTGAAACAAAAGTTTGCTATTACAATTTCATAATTTTCAAACAATTCCTATAAATGTAGTTCTGTTCTATGATACTGTGTGAGATATAGGTACTAAAGGAAAACCCCATCAACATGGATAAATATAACTAGAATCAAGAAAAATATATCTGGCATAATAAAATTATTAAATGATTTTCAAAATTCAAATACACCTATAAAAATAATATATAGGGTGTTCCGAATTGCAGGGACCAAACTTTACCAGCTGATAGAAATTTTTAAACAAGTTGTTACATACAGGATGGTCAGTAAGTAATAGCTCCCGGAGCCATACTAGACTTTCCAATTCAATATATTACGATTTAAGCCAATACGCCTTAATAAAATGTTGATAATAAAAAAGATACAGGGTGTCAAAGGAATTTAAAAAGAGATTTTTTGTAATAGTTGTTACACTGTGTTTGACTGTATCAACTTAAATATTTGGGAATAGATGTTTTTGGTTATGAAAAATCATAATCTGTTGTCTATTTTGTCGTATTCCCAGGAGGGTGTCACATATTTGTGACATAAATGTGACCGTAACATTTCATGTTTTTTTATTAAAAAATCTGAAACATATTGTTTTTGAGGAAAAAAGGTATACTTGTCATTAGTCTTAGAAATTGGCCAGATAGCAGCTTTTCAACAATATGCTGCATCATTCCTTGTAGAATATTTTAACATCTATATCATGATAGGCTGTCCAAAATTTAAGGCCACATTTTGGGGGCCGATAACTCATCAGGAGTGCAACTTTGTACATAGCTCAGTTTGTTTCAATTACAATATTTCAATTTCAATCAAAGTATCCTGATAAATAAAAATGATGGTTGCTACAACAATAATTATTATATGTGTCATTTGATTTAATCCTTTGACATTTTAATGCGTCTTTTTGTAGACTTCGAGAAGGTAACCGCACTCCAAAAAAAGACATTCGTTCTACTGAAGTGAAGAAGGTATAATAGATGCTGTCATTGACAACTCTTCAATTATTAGTGTTTGGCGTATAAGTAATCTTCATTTATCACCCAGTTTTGTATGGTGTGAGTTTTGTATGAGCGTTACATGCTGGAGAAGCTCCTCAGTGATTAGAATTTTGTCGCAGGTTACTTCGGCAACATGCACAAACGGATAAGATTCAATTCGCTTGTCATGTGGTCCAAGGAAGAGAAATTCGTCAAAACAGTTTTAGCATCTTAATAGCTTCGAGAAGTGTTACACGTAGGGCAAGACTTTGTATCAGAGAAGGTGGAGGGTTTTTTGAACATTTTTAAAATAGCTTGTTGTCTGTTATCAAAATTAAGTTTCCATCTTATGATCCCTTCGAAAAGTGACGGTTGCAGCTAAATTGCGGAATACAGTGAGGAATGTCCTCCTTGATGTCAGCCTTCTGTTTGGAAACATTCTGCCGTACTCGCGTTCTGCCGCTGCAGCATTACCATCGCAAAAGCCATAAATAAATATCATATCAACTAACTCTTGTGCCGTAAACTCTTCCATTTTTTCGCTTAGAACTATTAAATTGGCAATCGGGTTGACAATACTTTGACATAAGAATACCTTGATAATTTTGTTTAAATTACTATGAAATTTACCAAAGTGGGATTAATTCAAGAGCGATTTTTATCAGAAACCGTTAAAGATAATGATTTGAAACAAGGTTACTTCGGAAACACGCACAAAAGGATAAGATTCAATTCGCTTGCCATGTGGTCTAATGAAGAGTGTTTTACTAGGGACGACATAAATAATAATCATAATGAAAATATTTGGGCATTACAAAATCCGTATGCAATAATTAGATCAGCAATGTTTTAGTGTCAACATTTGAGGTAACATTTTTAACGACAATATACTACCTGTATTTGTTATAAATTATTTAAATGTAGATCTGTATAAAACTTTCTTGGAAAACTACCTTTTTGATTACATTGATGACATAGAGGGAGATAAAAGCAACTGCTTAGTTAAATAACCATTTCCCTAATAAATATGGATCCAATAGGATGGCCACCGTATTCTCCAGATCTGAACACTTTGGACTTTTATTTAAAGGGCTTATCTAGTATATTGAAATCACTACTTATCAGCAGTTACTTGAAATAATTCGGGATGTAGCTAACCAGATAAGAAATGATACAAATCTCATCTGTCGAGTGACAGAATCTTTAGTTTGCCGATATAATGCTTGCATTCGAGGCAATAGGGTGGACATTTTGATCAATTCTTATAGTCTTAAGATTTGTTAATTTCGTTAATAAAAGTTAACTAATGGTTAAACTTTAAACAGAAATAATATAATTATTGTTACAGCAACCATCATTTTTATTCATTAAGCTACTTTGATTGAAATTATATTTCTTAAAATGCTTGTAGCTTCTAAAAAGAACGAATTGGACCTATGTTCATATAAGAAAAAATATTTTACATTAACCCAGCTACCATCTGTCAAAGTTTGTCATAGGCTTGGAGAACACCCTATATGTAGCAAACATAACGCAAAGTTAAAATGTACAAATCAACTAAAACTTTATTTGCCTCACCTGACGGCCAATTCTCTTGTTGAATGGGCTGCCTGTAATTATTATCCGGGTAATAGTTGGGGACCTTTGGGTATTCCCTTCCATTCATACCCTCGGTATATTGCATTTGGCTGAAATAATATCTCTTGAGCCACCGATATGTAACGCAGAAGCAATTTACATTTGTGTCACAACGTATTGTTAGTTAGGAAGAAAGAAAGCTATCCAAGCATTGTAAGTAAAAGTCTAATTCAGCACTTTCTATACATTTTTTAAGGCTGTGATTATGTGTGTAGGTATGTTGTAAATAGCATTGTTCTGTCATATTTATGTACATTTGTGTGTGCAAAATGCGAGTTGTTTCGACTTGAATGAATATTGTTAACAGTCTTCTTTGTCTTATGGTGGTATTCATCGAGCGTTATGTGATTTTCTGATTACAATCAGACATTGGAGTAGTTGATTCATTAAATTTAAGATTTTGTGGTGGAACTTAATATCCAATCAATCTGCTTCTCAATAAATATTTTAGTTGAAATTTTCCTTTAGATTGTGGCGCGTTTTTTCAACATTGGCATGCATATATTCCGATTTAAAAAATTGTCGCGAAATGTTTTATAACAAAATTACTCACTGTAATTTTTTAAATTGCAAATTAACATTGATAAGCACAAATAAATAAAATACTGCATCGGCATTGAACGATGCGTGTAAAATAGTAATAAAAAATAATAAACGGCGTTCCGACACTTTGCGTTCAAATTACGATCTCGCAGTATCTCTACATCATAGTAGATATGAGCTGCAATTACATCACCGCGATTACGAAAATCACGGTTTGAAGAATTCAAAACATATTATTCATTCCGTTAAATCGCCATTCTCATTAGCATGGTTTTAATTCACTTATACCTTCATTAAGACTGTAATGTTCGCAATTTTACAAAGCCGTTTTTAGACGTCCACGCGCTTTCATATTTCTCCGCAATGGATATTCGTATTAAGATGGAGCAAGTTTTAATCAACTAATAAAAGTCTATTTTACTAGACAGCAGAGCCATATTTTCAAAAAAAAATAGATCTGAACAATATTTCGGTCGCAATATTGCCCACATTTAGGACTGCGGTGAGACGTTGTTAGGCACTATTATAAAAAAAGAAAGAGCTAGTAAATCAAGTCTTCATATAACAGACAATTGCCTCAGATTTCAATTTTTTGCATTTATATTCATGAAATCTGTCCGCCAAGAAGACATGTTTTGCTAAATTTCTGCATACAATTGCCTAACTTACAGGGGCACGCTGATGGGCGGAGCCTGTAAAAGCTACACTGTTTGGCCAAACATTATAATGGGAACTATAAACGGAGTTTAGTAAATAAAACAAATTACAATGAGAGTAAACTAAGGACAATCATGTTGAGAACCGCATCTCCCGAATTAAAATCGTCACAGCAAATAAGAAACGTTGTAGACTGTTAACAAAAATTCTTAAGTGAATGTTATAGACAAGAAACAGTAAACAAAGCAGTGTAATTCAATCATCTCTTGTATGAAAAATCTACTACTATGCCAGTGAAAGAGAGCATGCACTGTGCTCTACGGTCCAGTTAAACAATTAGCGTTCTTAAGCCTCGTTCGCAAGAACAAAAATTTGCGCTACACGCAGAAATCAACGTAGAAATCTTCGCGAGCAATGTCTTACTATCTGTCGAAAAAATGACAAACAAGCGTTGAGTTCTGCCAAAGTAAATTTTTGTCATCGAGGACAAGGCTTTAGAAGGCGCGCCATTCCACTGAACCAGCTAACATTCTCTACCTATCTATTTCTACTATTGTTTGGATAGCTATCTCACCCTCCACCACCCGAGTATCCCAGGGCGCGATGCAAGTACTGCATGGCTCCCTTATATTTATTATACCTGATCTCTTGCCCATCAGGCACTTGCAGACCGTTTTCTTTGTGGTTGAAAATGTGGCTGTTTTTATCTGAAACTAAAACAACATATTGTCCTCGAAAAATCTACCAAAAATATATGTGAATATATATCCAGACAAAAATTGTTATTTACAGCTGAGGTATGGCACAAAATGCAAAAAGTTTGACAAGAATTAGGAAATAATACATTAATTCGACTGCGTCAACTCGTATCCGCCTATTCCATCTGCACAGCTGCCATGGGCGTGCGGGTAAAGTTCGAGTATATCTTTCCGCCAATATAATTGTGATTGTAATTCATTTATAAATGATTTTGTAAAATATCAGAAGATAATTTTGAAAATAATCTGTACGCAAAAATGTCTTTCCCCGCCTTTGAACTTACCAGCGTACTGGGGCACAGGTGGCGGCATCTGGTTGCTCTGGTGGGGTATCCAACCCGATTGCGGTTGCACGGGCACCTGGGGCACGTAAGGCGCCACCTGCTGAGGGTCGTATTGCAACCTGGGATTCAATCGGGGGTCGCTGGCGGGCCGTAAGAAGTCAGCATCGGGGTGGGGGGCCGCCGCTGGAGGCAGTGGCGGTGGGTCGTGAGGCGGCTGGGGGCGGTACAGGGACGCTGTGTTGGTATTAATTTGGGGAGATAACTGAAACGACAAATAAAGTGAGGGTGAGTTTTATAGTTTGTTTTAAACTGTGGACGATTTAAATGGGACTTTATATACATTAACACCTAATATGCTTCTCAGCCAACACAATTTAAGGTCTATTAAAAGAATAATTATTCTTTGTTAAAAAAATACCGTTTCAGATTTTTAAAGTTAAATCACAATGATGTTCCTTCCATCCAAGCTGAAGGAAGTATAATTTTTAAAAAGCAGTAAATCAGATAGAGAAAGTAATGTAAAAAGGAATTATAATGAAAATTGAAACAATTTCAACGTTACGTATGCATTCCATGAAATATAATCGTAAATGTGAAAAAATAATAAAACGTAAATAAGTTGATAAACTGCAGCTATTTTTTATTTTATTTATGTAAATATCCAGCCTTTTTCGCCACTTTTTCGATAAATTCTACAGAGACAAGACGATTCACAACTTATCCAAAAACATTTGGGAATAATGCATCATGAAAAATGGAGTGAATATTGTAAAAAAAATTGTAAAATCCTTCTAGTTTCTTGCCAAGACATATTTTACTCTCAAAACACCTTAAATTGACTTACTGCGTACCAAAAAACCAGAATGAAATAACTACCATTATAAACAAATAAACATTTAACCGTAACAAATAACTTTGTGAATCGTATTCAACGTTTTTTGTATATTCTCTATTTTACACTGTTAACTATTAACTCTGCTCATCCCGCTTGATTCAACCTTTGACAGCGGTCCAGCGAGATGTCCAATGTTCCAGTAACTTCGCTGCGGTGTTCCAGTGGCGTTACACAGCCTATTTCATCGTTGATGTAGGAGTGACGCGCTGGTGTATATTTTCATTTTTAAAACATACCTGTTTCTATATTTTTTTGGACAGCCCTGGGTTACTGAAATGAATTTAAGAGAATTTGCAAGAAAAAATGATCACCATATGAAGGTGGCCAAATCTGAACAAAAATATCCAAATTGGTATACGTGTTTTAATGAAATCATTGATGCTTTCGGTTTTTCTTTAAATTTCCAGACACCAAAAAAAAATTCACAGTAGAAAATTCTTGCACCGTAGTTTTAAAAGAGACAATACATTATACAACTAAATATTTCCTCTGTAGAGCTGGTAGTTTCCGTTTCACGAGAAAAAAATTAAAAAACAATACTTATCTCCCCTCTCATTTTCTTTATTTATACACGGTTAACTATGACTAAGTACAAAAATTTTAACCACCAGCTTAGGAAGGCCTAAAAGACAATAAAAAATTATTCCAAAATTTTAGCTCGATATTTGAAAAATGGGGCAAAACCCTCTTTTCCTATGGAAATGATAAACATCGACTGAGATGGCTTAGATCCATAGATAAAGCTTACATCTGTCAACAATATCTACTACCATGCGGTCGTTTTTTTGCAGCATTTCTAAATGCAGAAACGACAAAAATTAACATTGTTGTTAGTAATAATACCTGATAGATAGGTTACAGTTAATCCAGTTAGCTCCACTATTTTGCCTTTTTCATTTCATTACAAACTGGCAAAACTACAACATTTTCTTTCATTACAACCACTCACTACCGATAAAACACACTTTCCGTAGGTACAGTTATATAAAATGCCTATTTATTATAACAAAATCGAAAGAAAGGAATAGGTAATAGATAGCTTTTAACTGTCTTGTCCCATAACCTAGAAAAACAAACCGGCGAACTATATTGTTGTTGAAAATATCTGCACCCGACACACATTTCTTTATTTAATAACTATAAAACGTTTACAAATTAAAAAAGGCACTAAAAACTGAAGAAGAACACAAAACTACAACGTAAACACATGGTAAACACAGGAATTAAATTATGATATTACGGGATTGACGGGAAATTTTACAGTCGTGTTGCTAATTGCCTACTAGGGGTCTCATAGGCGGCGTTAAATAAGAATTTAATATAATCTCGAAAAAAAAAATTTCGGTTTATAAATAAGTTTGGAATTTTTTTGAAGGTGATTCCGTTAATTCTTAATTTTCCCTATCCCCTCTTAAAATATTTGTACTTAGTAATAGTTAACCCTGTATAAGAAATGGATCAAGACTTAGACCACAGAAAATATAGCTACGCAATATATATTCTGTGCTTAGACGAATTCCATTTTGAACGATCTGAGTTATTATGAATTGGTTTTTCGTTTGAAAGACCAGCGCCTTCGCCAATTTATACAATTGTCGTCCGTTTCGGCTGATCTCTTACCCGACAAAATAAATTCTAAAATATAGAATGCGTGACTGCATCCTGCATCCTCCCACTGGAAGGCGTACACATCATCCTGACTGTTTCCAAATTAAATAATAAAAACTCCGACAAAGTAGGAAATTGTTAATTATGAGATAAACTGGAGTTGGAGCGGCAGGATTGTCACTTATTTGCGCGTTTCGTTGATTGCGGTAAGAATGTGGACTCGGTGTGCAATACTCTGTGCCTTCTTCTCTCTAGGACTCTCCTCTGATAGTAAGTTATCGCTACTTAAAAGATTTTTGGCACGTTTGTGCAAATTTTGACGGATTTATTAATTATAAAATTACAACAACAATTGCTTTTTTTAGATCACTCTGAGAAACATTTCTTAACAATATTTTGTCGAAAACAGAAAAGAAATCAAGCAAAAATTCAAACTTTTTCTTAATAACAATACAGTCATCTCAAAGAGAAAAAAACACGGTGAAAAAATTTAGATTCGCGTCAATCCATATCAAGTCAACCAATTTATTTTTTTTATCTAAAACTTTTACTATACCTATTCAGAGAGTTGAAAACAGGTTTTCATAAATTTTTTAGATAGTTTTTTTTTTTGAGGTATCATTTTGTATTGGTGTGTCAGCCCATTTTGCATTTTACATAGGTTTGTGTTAAACGCTGTAACTTCTTGGTTTCTAAAAATATTCAGTTCAAATAAAAACCACGTTGAAGAGCATAACATGTACAATATATTTTCTGTTCAGTATTTATTTAGGCCTACTTAAATGTAAACAAATAGAAAAAGGACTTTGAAATTTTGCATATATAGGTAATAAGCTTTTCATTCCGAAAACTTTTCTTAATCACATTTTGCATTTTTAAAGTGCATCCCTTCTGAGATATTTCAGATTGATAATTCCCGATTTTAGCAAAATATTTGAAGATCCATTAAAAAAATGTAATTCTAAGACATTCCCTTTTAGGGAAGTAGTAAACTACAAAGACTATATGCAGAAAAAAAGGTAAGTCTTAGTAATGCCGTAAATATTTTAAATATTAAAAGGTTTTTAGTTTGACAACGACTACATTTACCTTTACCTTTATATTAGAGTAAAATACCTTTCTAATACAGTTAAGAATTATAGTGTTTAACACTAACCTCTGTAAAATGCAAAATGGGCCGATTCACCAATACAAAATGGTAGTTCAAAGCTCATACCAAGAAACATAAAACTACCAATTTTCGAGTTAATTCTCATGCAATATTTATATAAGGCATGTTAAGGATCAATCAACATACTTTAGTAGTAGTATTTCTAATTTATAAATTATCCATTCTTAATTAATCACCCTGTATAATCCACTGAACAACCATATTTTACTTTTTATTAAAACAAATATATTACACTCAAATATTGTTTTCTAATTTTCATGAATTATATGTCTTCATATTAAATTTATATAAAGTAAAATATTGAAATGAACCAACATTAGAACCCTGAGGAATTCTAGGCATGGCTTTCGAGAGAAAACATTCCAAATGATACATTTCTCAACAAACTTAATTTCAGTCATCTTCATGTCATGCTGTCTTCGTTAGCGTGTTCGTCAAAACGAATTCAAGCAAATGATTTATCTTAAAACTTTTAATTTTTAAATCTCGGTTCCATTGACAATTACAATGGTAACTCGTGTAGTCCGTTGAGATTCCAAGGCCTCAAAGTAATTTATTTGCATAATACATCATTAAAATGACTCAACCCACGGTGTCAAACCAAAACACGACTGACCTTAAGCTAGACAATTCAGTAATATACGTAATAACCAGAAGGATTAACGTGATTCTCGAAAACCGTTTCTAACGGATGTAAATGAATTTAACAAAGTTTGGGATTGTTTTCATCTGCAGTCCCAGTGTGAAATGAACGATTGCAGGCAAACATTCAGTATATTATAAATGCTGTTTTGGAGAAAATAGAACAGGGTGTCAAAGATGGAATTTAAAAAGTGATTTTTTGTAATAATTACACTCTCTTTGAATATATCAAGTCCCCGTATACAGTGCCTTTATAAATGATTACAAGCCACGTGATCAGGTTCGAGATTCTCAAATCAATCGCAGAGCAATTCATATGCGAAATTCCTTTTCCTCACTACGGCAATTGAGAGAGACAAGAAATCTATTTGTATACGAGTTGTTCTTCGAGAATCACAGTCCTGGTCACGTGGCTTGTAATAATTTATGAAGACACTGTATGAAAAGCTACTGGAATTGTGTGCAAAGGAAAAGCTACGTGACTATTGTGTCAATAATGGGATATTAGCCCCAAACCAATCGGGTTTTCGTGAGAATCACTCCTGCGAGTGTGTTGTTGTTGGTATCTGTGACGATTTTCTCAAGGCTATTGACAGTGATAATCTTGTGTTGGCCGTATTTTTTTGGACTTTAAAAGAGCTTTTGAAACAGTGGACAGAAAAATACTGATAAAGAAATTAGAGCATCTAGGAGTTGGGGATAAGGTTTTGTGTAATATATAAAAATGGCGTATCGGAATCTATAAGGGTAAAGTACGGTGTATCGCAGGGAACGGTATAGGGTCCATATTGCTCTTGTTATATATTAATGATATGGTAAGAGCGACTCAAAAATGTAGGATTGTCTTGTTTGCGGACATGATGCTATATACAATTAGGTAAAAACTTGGACCAAATGCAAGTACCTACTTATGAACAATGAACTTAGCAATTTATTTGATTGGCTTTGTGATAATAAATTAAGCTTAAATACAATTAAATCCAAATTTTGTGTGTTTGCCAAAAGGTCAAGAATGGGTTCTTTAATTATTGAGAATGTGCGGATTATTGTAAATGGGGGAACAATTCTTTATGATAAAGAAATGAAATATTTGGGTACCGTTTTAGATTCCAACTTGAATGTTCATGCCCATGCAGACTATGTTATGAGAGAGTTTTCAAAGAAAGTTGGATTTATAACCAGAGTAGGGAAAAGTCTGTCAATGCACACAAAAATGTCGCTCTACAACGCCATTGTGTTGCGTAAAAAGCGATATATTGCAAGACAAAATAGTTGGAGGCGTTGAAAATGCACTTACCGACCTCGTTGGTGGTGCTGCTGCTGCCAGTGGTGTAGATGATGATAATTGTCTAGCAAATTCACTATCGATAACAATAAGGACTGTATGCGACTGTCTGCGATTAACTTGCGATTGCGATTGTTTCTCGCGGCACTCTTGTACAAATTCAACCTCCTCCACTTAGTAATTGAAATTGCCATTAGAGGCCGCGAACTATTCATTTTACCAATATATACAGAAAAACAATTCAACATTAAACATTCTGCCCACCGAAAAAATATATTTTTTCTAAATTACAAACAAAAAAGCATTTAATATTAAAAGAGAGAAAATAAAATTACGAAATTGGTAAAGGACAAAGCTTTACCAGTGGTCGCTTCAGAGTTCCTTGTTTCGTAAAAACAGTGGCCACTCGTACGACACCGTCTGAACCGGTATGTAGTGATTTAATACGTCCTATCTGCCACCTTAGTGGCGGAGTTAAATCATTTTTATTAGTACTAATGTACCTGGCATAACAGGAGGAGACGTAGGTTTCAACCATTTTTGACGCTGCTGAAGCGTATGCAAATACTCTCTTTGCCACCTAGACCAAAAATCTTGGTGTAGGCGTTGCAACAGTTGCCATCTATTTAAATGATTCAGTTTCAAATGCGACATATCAGGATCGGGTAACAGTGATAACGGTTCTAGTGTTAAAAATGTCCTGGAGTTAAGACAGCCAAATCGTTTGGGTCTGAACTCATTGCACAAAGAGGACGTGAATTTAATAATGCTTCTATTTGCACAAGCACAGTATAGAACTCTTCAAAAGTTAAAATTTGTTGGCCAATTACTCGATGCAGATGAGTTTTCACGGATTTAACACCTGCCTCTGCTAAACCAGCAAAGTGAGGTGCGGAGGGTGGATTAAAGTGCCAATCAAGCGCTTCACTTTCAGCAGCTGCTTTTAACAAATTTTGAATTTGTTTATTAGCACCAATAAAGTTTGATCCGCAATCGCTGTATATCTTTGAACAACGACCTCTGCGAGAGACAAATCTGCGAAAAGCTGCAATGAAAGCTTCACTGCTTAAATCGGAAGCAAGTTCAAGATGTAAAGCTTTTGTAGCGAAGCAAACAAATAAACAGATGTAAGATTTGTAGGTCTTAGCACCACGAATTTTACCTAGCGTAGTTAAAAAAGGTCCTGCGTAATCTAAATCAACGCAAGAGAACGGCTTAATTCGGTTTATGCGCAGTTCTGGCAAATTTCCCATTGGGGGTTGAAAAGCTTTCGGTGCTAAACGCCAACATTTTTGACAAGTTGAAACAATTTTTCGGATAGCACGTTTTTGAGATAAAATCCAAAAATGTTGTAATAATAAATATTGTAAAGTTTGAACGCCTGGATGTAAATACATTTTATGAAAGTGGTTAATAATTAAATCTGTTAAGCGACTATTACGCGGTAAAAGAGCGGGATGTTTCTGATTATACGTTAACTTAGAATTATAAAGTCGTCCACCGACTCTCAAAATGCCTTGATCGTCAAGAAAACATTTAGCTTTCTAAAAGATTTTGATGCGAGTTGGTTTTTCTTCAATTTAGAAATGTCATCAGCGAAATATAAATACTGAGTATTTTTTACGCATAAATAAAGCGCCTCGTTTAATTCAAATATATTTGGTAATCCAATCTTTCTATCAGTCGGATGGCGACAGTTAAAAATAAATCGAGTTATATAAACGATAATTCTTTTAGTTTTGGAGAGCGATGAATGGTTTTCTAATAAAGAAGTAATAAAATTAGGCTGTGTAAATGTATATAAAGTGACTCTTTTCTCCTCACTGAGATCTACGGGAATACTATTAATATTGCAGTTTTTAGAAACAGGCCAATTTTCTTGAGGAAATTTAAGCCAGTCCGGACCTGCCCACCATAACCGATGTTTTAATAATTCTGATGGTAAAAGTCCTCGCGATGCGCAATCTGCTGGATTATCAAATGAGTTTACATGGTACCAATTAGAGGGTGATATTGAATTTTGTATTTGAGAAACACGATTGGCGACAAAAGTTTTCCATCTATGGGGTGAAGACTGTATCCACTGTAAAGCGATAGTGGAGTCAGTATATGCGAAAATATTTGAAAAAGTTATTTTATTTTGAAAAATGTTTAAAACAAATGAAACTAACTTTGCGAGTAATAGAGCGGCTGAAAGTTCTAAGCGTGGTAAAGAAATCCATTTCAAGGGTGCGACTTTAGATTTAGCGGTTATAAAAAAAGTTTGAAAATTATTATTTAATAATGTTCGAAAATAAATTACTCCTGCAAAACCTTTCTCAGAAGCATCACAAAATGAATGAATTTCACATAATTCATAATTTTCCGTTAATATACGACGTGGTAACTTAAATTCTGAAAGTAAATTAAGTTCAGATTTGTACTGTAGCCAGTGATTACAAATAGAATTTGAAGGTTCTGCATCCCAATTAAGTCCTAGAATCCACAATTGTTGAATAAAATGTTTGGCGAAAAAGTTACTGGCGTTAAAAATCCTAAAGGATCAAATATTCGAGCGATGTCTGACAAAATCGTGCGCTTAGTACATTTATTTTCAAGGGTTTCAATTTTATAAACAAAATTGTCGGAACACGGTTGCCACTGCAGGCCTAAAATTTTTATAGTTGCGTGAGGTTCGGTCTCAAACGAAAGCGATTGAAATTCAATATGCGATTCGGGTAAATCTGATAAAAAGTCGGGCAAATTACTAGTCCATTTTCTAAGTTCAAATCCACCAGATTTTAATAAATCTATAAGTTGATTACGTAAGATTTTTGCTTCATGTAAAGTGTTGCAGCCGGTTACAATATCGTCTATATAAATATCATTCTGTAAGACTTTTGAAGCAAGCGGAAATTTCAAGTTTTCGTCCAAAGCTAACTGAATAATTGTGCGATTTGCTAGATAAGGTGAACAAGCGAGACCAAATGTTACTCTTTTTAATCTAAAATCTGAAATTGGTTCATTAGGTGAAAATCTCCATAATATACGTTGATAGTCTTGATGTTTACCTGCTATTAAAATTTGAGTGAACATACTTTTAATATCAGCGGTGAATACTACAGGGTGTAGTCTAAAAGTCAAGAGAATACTAACAAGATCTTTCTGTAATTTAGGGCCTGGTAAAAGTGTTTCATTTAATGAACCATCAGATGTTTTTGCGGAAGCGTCAAAAACTACCCTCAATTTTGTTGTACTACTACTTGGCTTAAAAACACAGTGATGCGGAATGTAAAAATATTTTTAATGTTGAATCTACAGGAACTCTTTCTAAATAATCAGAAGTTAAATACTCTTGTATAAAATTGGAATATTGTTTGTATATATCTGGCGTCGTTAGTAAGCGTCGTTCGAGCGAAAGAAAACGTCGTAGTGCGATTGAGCGAGAATTGTTAAAGTCAAATTGAGGTTCAGAATTTTTAAATGGTAGTTCAACAACATAGCGACCCGAGCTAGTTCTAGTATGCGTTTTATTAAAATATTTTCACAGAGTTCGTCATCGGGTGACAAAAATTTTGACGGAATGCTTAATGTGGGAATTTCTTCTAGTTCCCAGAAGCGTTTTATAGTGTTATCTAATGAGTGTAAATCATTGTTAGTGACAAATGCGAAAAGTGAGGTTGTATCAATATTTTTAGTAGGGTTGGACTGAAATTTTCCCATTAAAACCCATCCAAATATTGTATTTATAGCGACTGGTTCATCAGCGTTGCCGACTATACGACCGTGTTGTAAAATATTAGGAAAAACATCAGCTCCTAACAACAAATCTATTGAACTAGGTTGATAAAAACGAGGATCTGCTAAGTTGATGTTAGTTATATGAGACCAACTTTTATTATTTATAGTAGCGGTAGGCATATCTGTACATAATTTGGGTAAAATGACTGCGTCTATAGTAATAGTCGGCGTAGATTTACCAACAGGTTTTAGAGTGCAAGTTACTGCACCGTGTGATGTAGTTTCATTCATAGAACTTAAACCTCGTATAGACAGGGAACAATTAACGCGAGTAAGACCTAACTGATTAAAACATTTTTGAGAAATATAGCTAGTTTGTGAACCACAGTCCAATAAAACGCGAACACGTTGATAATTACCGCGTATGTCTAAAATTTCTATAACAGCTGTAGAGAGCAAAACGTTAGTTGCAGAAGAAATGATGCCACAAAAATTATTAGATTGTGATGTAGTTGCTACAGGTGAAGTTTCAATAGAATTATTATTTTCTGCAGAGGAACTAATAGATTGTTCTGACTGATTATTATCACGAGATAAATGCAAAAGTGTATGATGTTTCAAATTACATTTGCGACAGGTAGATACCGATTTACACTGTTTGGTAATATGATACGAACTTAAACAATTTAAACATAAACAGTTTTGCTTGGAAAAATTAAATCTTTCTTGTGGGGATTTTCTATGAAAGTCTGTACACTGATACAAATTATGATCAGCTTTGCATAAAATACATTGAGTTTTATTAGCTTTATTGTTGAAAAAAGTAGACGTGTTCTTACTAAATTTTTGTTTATGATAATTTTGAGAATACTTATTTTTTATAATATTTTGGTGTTTTGCATTGAGTGCCATTTATGTGGTATCTTGCGCGTTGCATTCTTTAGAAACAAATTTTTTCAATGAGTCAAATGTTGGGGAACTATTGTCATCTGATAATTCTTCGAGTTGATAACGCGTCATAGTGTCTTGATCAAGATGTTTTGCGAACATGAAAAATAATAAAAAGTCCCACTGATTTACGGGATATTCTAAATTTTCAAGAGCGGCTAAATTTTCAGAAAAAATATCCAATAAATTTCTTAAATTTGAGTAATTTTTGCAATTTGTGACAAATGGAGCCTCTTCCATGGCTTGTAAATGAGCAAAAGCAATAAGCATTTTTTTATCATATCGTTTACGTAAGGAATCATAAGCGTTTTCATAATTATCTGCTGATAATTTTGTGCGTTGTACAAGAGCTAAAGGAGGACCAGTTAAACAAGAAATTAAATAATTAAATTTTTCTATTTTAGAAATCGAATTATTTTGATGAACAATTGAATCAAACATGTCTATAAATGCTTTAAATGTAGTGATATCACCAGAAAAATTTGGAATTGTTATTTTAGGCAACTTAACATTATTTGTACCAGAACTTGATGTCTGGTTTGGTGAAATATGCCCTTGGCTATTGTCAGAAAGCGAAAAATTAATAGCGGAAACATAGGAACAATTAAATTCGAATTGTTTTCTAATTGCCTCCTCTAAATCGATATCTTCATCTTGAACTGCTATTAACGACAATAAGTTTTGGTGATGTTTTTAAAATCCGCAGATATTGACTCAACTTGAGTAAATAACATTTTAAATTGAACCCGCGCTGCATTATCTGCAGCGGCCCTGTCAGCGAATTCCTTTAATTCATTCATTTGATTTACTGACATTTGTCGAAGAGCTCTAAACTGTTTAATTTTATTAGCTGTATTAGACATTTTGAAAAAATACAATAATTCAGAAAAAAAATTAGATCCTGATATGCGACAAATAAAAATAAATCTTATTTATAAAGTAATAATATTATAGCGAAATATACGTTCCCTTTAAACTATGAAATTTTATACCGATTCATACAGTAAAGAGATAAGCGACATGAGTAATAAATGTAGCCACAAAAAGCGTTTCAATAGGTTTGAAGAATACGATATCTATTAAATGATACTAATAATTTATATATTATATTAATAGATTTTTACAATTATTAATAAATTAAATGGGCAGATTGGCAAAATGAACAGTATAATTTTGTAATAAAAGTGCGATTGATAATCCGGACTAGAAGGTCCAAAAAATATGTTGCGTAAAAAGCGATATATTGCAAGACAAAATAGTTGGAGGCGTTGAAAATGCACTTACCGACCTCGTTGGTGGTGCTGCTGCTGCCAGTGGTGTAGATGATGATAATTGTCTAGCAAATTCACTATCGATAACAATAAGGACTGTATGCGACTGTCTGCGATTAACTTGCGATTGCGATTGTTTCTCGCGGCACTCTTGTACAAATTCAACCTCCTCCACTTAGTAATTGAAATTGCCATTAGAGGCCGCGAACTATTCATTTTACCAATATATACAGAAAAACAATTCAACATTAAACACATTGAGCTTTTTAATTTACAGTTCTGCTCAACCTCGTTGTTTCATTTGCCAGAATATAGAATAAGCCAGTTTGAAAAAATGAATGATTTTAAAATGTAATAGTTATACACCTATCAAAACTATGTTGAGTGTTCTAAATATGTTGTCTGTCTAACAAAGAGTCATATTTGGTGTACATTTGTTTATATTTAAACTGAAACAAAATCTGTTATCTGAATATATGTGATAAATTAATTTTTTTTAGAGATATACATAATTATAATACTAGGAATTGTACGGACTTTATTTTACTGGAGAAATGTAACACCGTCCAAATGCTAAATTCTGTTTTATACAGGGGCTTGATAGAATTTAATAAACTACCAACGACAATAAAAAACTGTGAAAATTTAAACCAGTTCAAAAAGCTACTGAGAAAATTTGTTCTTAACTAAATGTTAGTGTGATTGTTATCTTTTAGGTATTTTATTTATTTATTATTTTGTTATGTAATTTTATACCTCATTAACCTGATTTGAGTTTTATTTAGTTAGGCTTTAATTTTACTGACTGTCAAGTTTGTGACTAGTACTCTTATGTAGCACTGATGCTAAATAAATCACTATTATTATCAAGTTTAAAACTGGGAATAGATGGTTTTGGATATGAAAAATCATAATCTGTTTTTTTTTCTATTCATATTTTCTAAAGGGCGCCACATCCGCCATATTTGTGACGTAAATGTGAGGGTAACTTTTTTGGACCTAACATTATCACGTAAGCCATGTTGCTCACTGGATATTAAACAAGATAGAGAACTATAATAATAATAATAATGCATTATTATTCCAACAGGATTAAACCCAATTACATAAATAAGTACTACAGAGTAATAAGTAGGCAATACAAAGACTTAAAAAAAGAAACAAATTAAAAACAACTTAGCCTAAGCGAAGTATCTAATCTTTTCAATTTTATTAAACACATCCAGAGTAAAATAAAGTTTGCTGTCTTGGGTTACTACGTGATACTCGAAATTAGATTTTACTCAACAAAATAGAACAGTCAATTTTATTATTTAGATTATACAAATAACGAATTAATGAGACATTACGACGTATCTCCACTGAATCCATATCAAAACGATTCAGAAGATCACTATGATTGAAACCTTGCGGGGGATAAACACCATCTTGCAAAAAAGATAAAAACTCTAAAAAATCGTCTTTGAACGGACTCTACCTTTGACGATGTATATTATAAATCGGATACCATATTATAGATCCGTATACCATTTGTGATCTAACTAGAGAGCAAAATAAAATTTTAAATGTGCGTATATTTGTAAAATCTTTACAGTTACGGTATATAAAACCATAAGTTCGGAATGCATGGGACACAACATTATTAATATGTTCGAAGAAAGTAAGTTTGCTGTCAAATGTAATACCTAAATCTTTGAATAAAGAAACCCGACATATGACATATCCATCAATGTTATAATTATAAACAATAAAATTGGTTCTACGAGTGAAGGACATTTGCGATCCATACAGAGCTGAATATGATCATAATCTGAAATAGAATCTATAGAAGAGAATCACTTAAAGTCATCGGCAAAGAAACAATATCTGGGAGATCATTGATAAAGAATAAAAGCAAAAGCGGCCCTAAATTAGAGCCTTGTGGTACACCTGAAGTCGGAGGAAAAAAAGTAAAGTTTTGATATCTGACCATAAATTGCCAATATACAAAACATAATTTTAAAAATATTATACAAACCGTCTTATTCTTGTTGTTACATATTGACAACTTCAAACAACTATAACTTTCAGCTTTGTATTTAGTGCCCATTTTTCTTCAAATTGCAACTCTCTTATCTACAATAGCAATAATTGTATAACCATGATTTTTAGGAGAACTTATCCCTCTCGAAAAACCAGACAACTTAACACTGATCGATTTCGACGACAGAGATGTCATCATTACTTGGGACCCCGTCGATCCGACCACAGTACGAGGCACCTTCAGAGGCTACTTGGCCAGGGTGTGGAACCACGCCTTAAGCCAAGTGTACGCCATACCACCAGAGATCACCAGGACGGCCGTTCAATTTTTTCCTTACTCGAAAAATTTCATAACGGTCGCCGTCCGAAATGACAAATTTGTCGGACCCAGGAGCAACGCTATCAGTTTCGATGCTCCTCAAACAGGTAAATGAAGTTTTAATATACACTGCGTCCCAAAATTTACACTCTTTTTAAAATAAAAAACTCGCTGAAATAGAGTAATAAGCACACTAGTGTTGGTATCTTGTCTTGCTTTTTCTCGCTCTAATTATAAATTCACTGCCACTTAACTGAAAGAGTTTCAACTTTGTTTCGTTGTTCATTATTTATTACTTATTATGCAGGATGCTTTTAAATGAAGTAGCAAAAATGAGACCACAGATTCCTTAGGTGAAAATAAATCGATGTAAAATATATCCCAAGTCGCATAATAAAAAAGATACAGGGCGTCAAAGTTACAATTTTATTTTCGAAATTTGTAAAAAACTTCTTAAAAACTCCAAATATTTACATAAAATTTGTAAATAGCAGAAACTCAAATTTGTTTTTAATTTTGACGTCACTAATAGAGGGTGCCACTTGTGACACACTTCATTTAAAAACACCCTGTATAAAACTGGTCGATTGTATACGTCATTTCATACTAATACATTATAAACAAATAAACCCTTAGTTACCGTAATTATAAAGATGTTCATTTTAGTTATAAATCCTTAACTCTCTCTAATGTATTTACAAAAATAAACCGACAATTGTAAAATTTTCTACTGAAATTATTTCCCGAATTGCAAGAATTTTCCATTGAACTGTTGTCACTGCCTATTACTGTAGTCAAACATGAAGTTGATGTTTCACTTCTTTCATGTGACATGCCAGCCAATATTCTTGCAGTTTCATTTTTCAATTCCATGCTGTCGGCCAAATACCCTTCTGCTGCCGTTCAACTTCGCCATCCACCATGTCTCTTCAATGTTGTCATATTTGCTCCTGCATTCACCAAGGCAGGCAGTTTTGGAAGTCCTCCGCAGAAAATGTCCCGTGAAAGCTTCTGGATCTGGCAAACCCAAAAAACTAGCAATGTTGCTTAGCATTTTTCCCAACTGTGCAAAACTTTTCGCGATACGTTACATATACTTCCTCAATAGATCCAATATAGAGAACTCGTTTTCTTCCACAATTGTAAATTTCTTATGGATATCTATTTTACTTTCCGAAATGTAAACCAACCACCATAACCGAGTTCCTATGATTAATCTACATATTCAAAAGTTCTTGACCTCTACAGCCCCCGTAATAACCCATAATCAGAACCATCTGTACAATAGTGCAATAAATGTGTAATACTTATAGTTTCATGTATTACTTTATGTAGTAAATGTTCTTCCTCAGAAGCATCCTTCAAAAATTTAACAATGTCATCCCGACTAAACACTTTAGATTTTCTTGGCTCATAACGTTTACTTTTTCGTAGAGAAATGCTTCCAGATCACGAAACTTTCATCCATCTGTTCTATTATAAATTGTCATGATTGATTTTAACATGGACCACTTCAGGACTCAGGGAATCAGGACTATACAATTCAGACTCTAAGAAAAATAAATCAATATCACTTACACTAGAACGTGGAAGAATAAATATACCTATACCTTGAAAGTAAGCCAACATTATAGTTTCATTTATATTTTTGTTTTCAATACAGTTTACTTTCAGCCACTGCTGGAATTTGTCATATTCTTTTCATACTTTCCGACTTTGTTGGTAGTAGTGCGGCACGAGTTTTCTCAGCGTTTTGTAACAAGTCGCCTGAAATTTCACTTTTATTCAGGTTTTTATTCACTTTGATAAACTTTTGTTTACAAACTTCAGTTGATGTATCCAACAACATTCGTTTAATTTTGAAAACCAGAATTTGGTTTTCATGTTTCATTAGTATGAAATAAAAATAGTTATGTATAATGTGAGTTATTAGATGGTAATAATTTCGGGCAAATTGACGACAACAACTGCAATCTGTTGCCCTCGATAAATGACATCCTCATAACTCCCTTGAACCATAAATATTGAGAAATATCAATATAATCTCATTGAATAAATTAATGGTACATTTCCCGCTTAGTTCCTCTTTTTTCAGAACCCAATATGCCTTTCCTGTTCGAACACCATCAACTAGGTTCTAATGCTGTTCTACTCCAATGGAAAAAACCTACACAACCCAATGGTGTCTTAGTGGGTTATAACATTTACTGCAGCGAAATGAACGGTGTTATGGTCAACGAGAAAACTACAGTTAAATATTTCGTATCTGGTGCAGACAATCTCCAAGCCAAACTGACAGGATTGAAGGAAGAACTCAAATACTTCATACAAATTGGCGCCGTCAATTGTGCCGGAGAAAGCGATCAGTAAGTTATCAGAAGTGGGATATTTTAACATAAGTATCAGAAGTGGGATAATTTTGCAATAAACATTTTTCTCGAATGATCCAGTTCGGAAATTACAGAATAATAGCTTGAACTGCTGATATACCTCATTTTCTTTCACTCTGTATGTGTTATAAATTTCCAGTTAGGTATACAAATCGATACACCTGTCGAATGTCTTAAATGGTTTCCAAGAACCATTTACAATCGCGTCATAAGTTTATCTTGATTTATGGCTCTTTCGATGTTGAAAAAGCGGCATTAACAAGTTTTTAGTGCTAATTGGACGGTCAAGATGGCCGTCGAAAGAAATAATGACTCCGATAGGGGCCTATTTGAAGGACCGACAGATATCAGAAGAATAAATGCAATCTTGAATTATACATGGGTAGACTATGATCTCAAAGTAGTATGGAAATAAAAACTACTTACTTGCTTTTCAAAAACTTTATACTGGGTATTTTATAAGATAGTACGTTTCTCAATTATCAAGTCAAAAAGTTAATA
The DNA here is from genome assembly GCA_025584915.1 of Monochamus saltuarius. NCBI lineage: Eukaryota > Metazoa > Arthropoda > Insecta > Coleoptera > Cerambycidae > Monochamus > Monochamus saltuarius. The sequence continues at coordinate 9,520,392 of CM046725.1, read as the reverse complement.
TAGGTAAATAATAATCACTTCTAGAATACTAGAATTTAATTTTCAGCTATAATATCCCTAGAACATTGATAATGTACGAAATAATTTTATAGCAATCGAAAGCACGTTGCTTGTTACTAAACTAATTTGATATAAATGATGTCAATGTCAGAGTAGCATTCGGTCAGAAAACTAAAAATTCAATATATATATAGTGTGGAAGAAAAGTATGGAATAAATTCATTATTTCTTAAACAACGAAGTTTCATGAAATTTCTTCGGACACGTCAATTTTGCTTTTTAAAAAGACTCTTTTTTCTATACCAACGCATTTCCTACGTTCATTTGTTTTCGCGTGATGACATCATCGGATATATTTTTAAATAGAACCCCTAAATTTTTTCATCGGATTCTTATGGAGCTGAACTTGCTGAATTCAAAAATGTATAATTTAAACACTTTATTCCTTCAACTTTCAGAGAAAAAAAAATTACTGATCCAATAAAATTGGCTTAAAAGAAATGTGAATATTCCCATTTGTGTCTGTAATGGGCTGCTTGAGAGTAAAATAGATTTAGTGAATTCATCGGCAGTATCACAAAATAAGGACTCTTTATTTTTAAAACAATTTAACAATAAGCAACTAATTAATTAATTAATAATTAAATTCTGGTTGCCTCAATGGTATTTGACCCCCTAATTTGTTATTTTGTTTTATTAGATTGCATGTTAGAATATTACATCTTTTAATAGCAAAAACAACATATTAAATCAAGTCACCTCAGAAACTGTTTCTGGCAGCTAAACAAAATCTAATCAGAATTGACATCTGTCAACTGCAGCGTTTATTTAATTGTAACAAATCGATTTTATTGGATCGGTTTTTTCTCTCGGAAAGTTGAAGGAATAAAGTATTGAAATTATACATTTTCGAATTCAGCAAGTTAAGCTCTACAAGAATCCGATGAAAAAACATAGAGATTCTGTTTAAAAAATATCCGATGACGTCATCACGCAAAAACAAATGAACGTCGGAAATGCGTTGGAATAGAAAAAAGCAAAATTGACGTGTCCGAGGAAATTTCATGAAACTTTGTTTTAGAAATAATGAATTTATTTCATACTTTTCTTCCACACTGTATATATATATAAAATGGAAACCCCTAATTTTAACAGGTTGAAACTCGGTAGATAAATATTAGATAAAATGATCAATTTTCTGATACACTAGTTTCATCCACTCGCAAAGCCGTCAGGGGCGGAGATTGAGTAAACTGAATATTCAATATTTATAAAATGAAAACCGTCATTTTAACAGGCCGAAACTCGGTAAATAAAGATTAGACAAAATTATCAATTGTCTAACACCAGTGACATCCACTCGCAAGCCGTCGGAGGGGTGGAAATTGGGGTAAATTGAATATAAGGTATTTTTGAGGTGGAAACTCGACATTTTAACAGGCTGAAACTTGGTAAATAAATATTAGACAAAATTATCAATTTTCTAACACCAGTGACATCCACTCGCAAGCCGTCAAAGGGGTGGATATTGGGGTAAATTGAATAATAGATATTTCTAAAACGGAAACCCGTCATTTTAACAGGCTGAAACTCGGTAGGTAATTACTTTATAAAATTATCAATTTTCTGATATCAGTGCCATCCACTCGCAAACCGACGGAGGGGTGGAAATTGAGGTAAATTGAATATTCAATATTTCTAAAACGGAAACCCGTCATTTTAACAGGCTGAAACTCGGTAGGTAATTACTTTATAAAATTATCAATTTTCTAATATCAGTGTCATCCACTCGCAAACCGACGGAGGGGTGGAAATTGAGGTAAACTGAATATTCAATATTTCTAAAATGGAAACCCGTCATTTTAACAGGCTGAAACTCGGTAAATAAATATTGTATAAAATTATCAATTTTCTGATACCAGTGCCATCCACTCGCAAGCCGTCGGAGGGGTGGAAATTGGGGTAAATTAAATATTAAGTACTTCTGAAATGGAAACTCGTAATTTTAACAGGCTGAAACTCGGTAGGTAATTACTTTACAAAATTATCAATTTTCTGATACCAGTGTCATCCACTCCCAAACCGACGGAGGGGTGGAAATTTGGGTAAACTGAGTATCCGATATTTTTACCTATCGAGGTTCAGCCTGTTAAAATGATGACGTTGCTCTTCAGCGGGTAAATCATAATCTTATAGGCATTATAGTACTTCTCCTGTAAAAGTTTGCACGGAACGTTCCACATAGTCTTTACTGTTGCTTCTTTGAATTCTGTCCCATCTTTCTTCCTCATATTGACCGCCCAATCTTTTAGTATCAATGCCGGTTCTTCTACGCTTCTATGCTCATTTAACTGGTATTGTCGTTCACAGAAAAATTCCTTAAATATTACCCACGTGTATTTGTGACTGTTTGTGGTAATTTGTCCTAAGACACCTTTACAGAACGAATTAACAGCATGAAATAAACTTCAATTTAGAAAAAGCTTTACTTCCTTTCAGCAAAGTCCTGGAGGTAGAATTGAATCCTCACACCCCCCAACCCCCTTCCATGTCCACATTCAAGTACAAGATAGGCTACAATGTGACAGACAAAGACGACCTCATTAAAGAAAAATGCTCCGAGACCTACCAGTACCCCAGCCCCCAACAACCGAAGACGGACGACCTGGTGGACGACTTCTACATCCTCAACGAACAGGAAAAAGGCCAAATCGTCACTCCCAGCCCGCACCCCAACGAATGGGTGCAGACCAACGTATCTTGCTTGGTGAATACCCTCGTCAAGTGGATACCGGACGTGGAGAACAACCCTGGAGAGTACTTCTACGTAAAGTACCGCACCAAAAACGATGAAGAATACATAAAAACAGCTCCGCAAATGGACGAGGACTATATTATCTTGGAGAATTTCAACGCTTGCGTCCACTATGAGGTCATCTTGGTCGCTGTAGATGGCGAGTTTGAGACAGAAAGTGAGCCCCAAGAGACTCCGGCTATCATGTTTATGTTTAAGAAGAACTAGGCCTAATTTTGTATCCAATTATTTATAAACAGTGTATATCATCAAGATTTAACAAAAGACATTGTCACCCACTGCTATTCTGGTGGCCATTAAACATAAAACAACGTGCGACTTGACTATTTTCTGTCACAAAACCATTGTTTTAAGATTGTAGCTTTACATAACCAAAATTGAGTTTAATTTGTGTTAAATCTTTTGTCACTCGTTGTTCGTTAATGGCTAATCATTTTTCTGATTATTTAGATTGCTTTGCTTCTTATCCTGCTTCTGTTAGTAATTTATTTTTGTGTAAATTTTAATATTATGGCTATTATTCTTGTTTTTTTCTGTACTATTGTATAATTTGTTTTGTATTTGTATTGTATCCCTAGTAATTGAGCTCGTAAATAAAGGAATAAATATATCAGTTGTCAGTTCGTGATTATACAGGGTGGCCGTAATTAATGGCCCATTCAAACATTATGGTCTAAGCCAATATGCCTTTGGTCTTGGTCATATCCAAGTTAAAGTAATTCAGATTTTTTGCTTGAATGTTAAATTGCAATGTTTTGGGACCACCTACATAAAAATGACGCCTGGATGAAATTATGATTCCTTTCCCTAAAAAATGTTTCTTTCCCAAATTTGGTGACACTATAACAACATAATTTCTCCTTTCACCTTTATTTTTTTCACGACATTTTACTAAGACATATATCGTCATATTTTGTCCTTGCTTTATGGCCCACTATTAATGGCCCACCCTGTATAAAGAGTAAGACCAGTAAATATGTAAAATATATCATTAATTTTAACTTATGATTAATTGTTCCTAACCTAACTTTAAACAGTTCAAACAGACAAACAATGCTGAGAAGTACTGAAACAGCTTTTAAAATTAATTGCCAAAAATGCATTGGATTTAAAAATATTAAAACATTCTTGTTTCAATGAATAAGGCTGAAGATCAGAATTACCCACAAAATATTGGAAGCGAAATAAAAAATAAACAATATTTATACAAATATTAAAAATCATCTAATTAAATCTCTTGGCTTTGAAAATAGTATTACTTACATTGGTGTCGTATCTCACGGGTATAGAAGGGTTGTTGACAACTGGAGGAGGCAGGGGAGTGGTCACTGAATCCGGGCAGCCCAGTTCCGGAGCTTCATCGCTGCCATCCGCACACTGAGGAATTCCATCGCACGCGTTGTAGATGGCAATGCACTCACCGGTAGATCTGCATTCAAACTGGAATCTGCTACACTTGCGGGCTAGAACAAAGAAAAATAAATTTAAAACTTTTCTAGATGCAGGGCACTGAAAACAAGACTAATCTTCTACATACACCCGAACAAAATGGATTTTTTATTCATAAAAATTTATTGTCATTATTAAAAATGATAAAAGTAAAGGCCCAAGTATGGAGCCTTGGAGTACTCCAGATGCAGCAAAATACTCTACGGATTTAAAACCTCGGTATTCAACAGAACGCATTGGCTTCCAGATAGTAAATAGGAATTGATGAAACGTACAAGACAAGATTATTTTGAAAGTCGGTAGTGCGTCTGTAGGTTCACATATAAATCGAGTCTACATATGAAGGTAAAGCCAGTTCAATTGTCGGTCATCTCACCTATGGCATACTGATGAGGACTAACAAGCCCGAAACCGGTCTATGTCTGGTGGAGTGGCCGACAAGGGTTCTTGGCTGTTCACACAGATACTGCAGGTGTAATTCAATGCTGGTCGGGGCATTAGCCCGCGGAGTAGTTGTTTCCTACAGTATCACTTATAGATTTAATGGCGCATCGCTCAGGGCGAGAGGTCTGCGGTTAAGTACCTACGACAATGTAGGTCGCTTCCTGCAAGTCGAGCCACTTAGGCCGAGCAGGAAGTAGCAGACCAGTTACATCTCACCTGCACTCGATTTATATGTGAACCTACATATGAAGGAACAGCCAGTTCAATTGTCGGTCATCTTACCTATGGCATACTGATGAGGGCTAACAAGCCCGAAACCGGTCTATGTCTGGTGGAGTGGCCGACAAGGGTTCTTGGCTGTTCACACAGATACTGTAGGTGTAATTCAATGCTGGTCAGGGCATTAGCCCGTGGAGTAGTTGTTTCCTACAGTATAATTTATAGAACATCTACTTGTTTCATACAATTATGTATTGTATAGTACTAAAATGTACAAGTATAAAAGTAGGACATTGTGGTAGTGTATAATAAACTACTTTAAAGTGTCTATACAAAAATCAGAAGATCCAATCTTGCAGTCTTCACTTGCTAGAAATATAAAGGTTGGAGTATCATAACATTTTTAATGGACTGTACACCTGATGACTTAATTTGTTCAATTTTAAGAGGATTTAGTGGTCGTACAACAGACAAAATGATTATTGAAGAATTGGGATTTTTAGATTTAATAGAATCAGATACACAAATAATGGCTGATCCAAACACTTAGAACAGTTATATAGTAAAATTGAATTATACATATAGGTCACCTACTGTATCTGCTAGTAAAAAAATACCAAACGTAAGGTAAAAGAGTCAACAATTATAGCCAGTTTGTAAAGTTCGAGAATTTGCTATTCTTCAATCTCATTCGTGTATATATATATACATTCTAGTTTCATCAATTATTTAGATTTAGCAACTGAAATAGTTTATAGTCTGAATATTAAAATTATCTTGTTAAGTAAAGAACCAGAGTCCATTGCGAATATATATACAAATTAATAAGACACAAAGAACGTAACGAGAAACGACGACACTGACCACACAAAGTGTCAACGACGGTTATATAATATTGATCGCTGGTGGGATGGCGCAAACAATAGAAATATGTGACGTCACATTGTCCATTGCACTGATTGAGGGTGGAGCAAACTTTGGGTATTAATATCTCATTTGTTTTTGGGTCAATTAATCTCTTAGATCTGTAAGAATTTTAACAAATTTAGATACAATTTCATTATACCAAAAGACCCTATTGTCGTGGTGCAATAATCATTCAGCTCTGCATCAAATTTCTAATATCATGGAACAATTGATTGTTGTGGAAGGAGATGTTGCAGACATTTTCGTAAATATTTTAAAAAATTTAACACTATTTCATAAATGAAACATTTTCGGACACATATGTGTGAGCTATACCTAGATTTTTCCATCCTTTCTTTTCCGACACCACACTGTAAAAAAGTCGTGTAAGTGAGCTTTTCCAGAATGTAATTCAGGATGTGTAAAATTTCCGTGTTAACAGTTTTACACACTATAGCTTTTTTATACGTTGTACACAAAATGTATTAAAGTTACTAGTATTATAAAATAAAATATACTGAATTTGTATATTATTTAGATATGGTGTGTTAAAAGTACACAATTTCGTGTTAACTTAACACATTTCTGTGTTGTACATCCCTACTCCTGACTGGTTGAGCACTACTGCGCAGCTGCAGTATATCAGCTGTTCCAGCCCCTGGAATGTAATTTTATATTATGATGAGTGGAATGCGCTAAAAGCTGCGCGAATGGATTATTCATGATCAGCGCCATATTTTGTTTTGTGCCTCTAGCAATGGCGGAGCAGTAGGGGCTTAGCTGATTGTGAATAGAAATGAAATTAATTTCTGGATATGAAGAATTATTTCGTGCTATATGCTGGTTCATTTTACAGTCCCTTATAAAACATGACATGTTCCAACAATAACACCCACAAAAATACACAAAGAATAAAATAACACTAACGAGATACAAGATAAAAGAAGAAACCACACTGTACGCCAATGACGTGTTTAAAAACAAAATAGTTGGAAATTAAGAACACAATTCATATCGTACGTGCAGATGGTTGTCTCTCTCGCACCCACATACATAACCAATGAAGTATGTCTTTGCTGAGTTTCATGTGCCTCCTTTTGTCTGTTCCTAGGTTTGGCACCTTTATTTGGATGCGCAATGGACTGACTAAACGCATTCCATATCGTACATTTCAGTGGTTCCAGCACATAGCATTACTAACATTAGGCCGTATTGATCGTGTCGAGTTGTTGTGTTCAGTTAACTTTGGTTTGGAGGACACTTAAATTGAGGTTTGGTTAAAGAAAATGGTAAGTACCTAACTATAACAAATATTGCTGATAATTGTGATAAAGCTAAATCTAATAAGAACTATAATTCTAAATAATATTAGGGGTTTATTATAACATTTTAGATTACTTTCACTGTATTTCATTTTCTTAGAATTTTAGAGAAAGAAAATGATACGTTCAGCTCACTACCAGTTAATTTTCGTAAACTTCTATTTTGTAGTGCCTAAATACATCTTTGTTCAATATTTACAGTTTTGTTGTTTATGATTTACTAGAATAATATTTGTTTCTAAGTTCTTTATTAGAAATATATACTACTAATTTTGTTAAATATTTTATTAGAAAACTTGGTTGTTGTTTATTTGAACTAAATTATATATTTTTAATAAAATCATAAAAAGTAAAATGTCTTTTATTTTATTACTAGATATAACGCCATAACTCTGTAATACTATATTACATTATACAATAAAATTAACATCCTTAATGATGTGACTGACACTAATGTGTAAAAGTTAAATATAACACTTGTTTTGTTAAATCTTTAACACCCTGCTACATTCACAAAAATGTATCCCGTGTGGACCTCGATTAACACAGTATTGCGTTCTTTTGTGTTAAAAAATGCATTTATTTTTTTACAGTGTATATTAGTTACTCAAATAAGATTTTATTAAAAATACGATGACACTTTTCTGAGTGTAGATCTTTATGATAAACATCGTAATTTTTAACTTAATTCAATATTAAAACATACGTTTTCGATTCCACTTTAGCCATTAATTGTGGCAAAGACAAAAACAGTCGCGCGACGTAAAGTATTTGGAAACTCAAAATCAAAATATTCCGCACTTATCAGCGTTAAGTTGGCCAACTACCTCACTATATAATTATGTGAAAACACATTAAAAGAATTAACGGGTCTATTAGAGCGAGGAGCAACACGCCACAGCATCGTTTAATAAACGTTTAGCTAGTCGGAGGAAAAGCGAAAATACGTGTCTGACCTAAAAACTGCGACTGCAGTACACAAGCACACTAATACGTCGATGTCTCAAATAACAGAACAAAATATAGTGTGAGAAAACGCTCTCGGGGGTGAGGCAACCACCCTCTAGCCTTGATTTAACACCTAGTGAGTAATTACTATATTAATTTATGTAGCACGCCATGGAAATTTCCTGTAACTATTATTTATACATTTTATAGTTTATCCTGTAAAATGGCTAATGACAAATTAAGAAAGCGCACGGTGAATTAACAGAATAAATTGAATTTTAAATTATATTAGAAAGCTGTCCGGCATGTGTTCTTAAACATAATTAGCTAATATACCATTGCAAAGCAAATCCCATAAGAAAATTAAAACATAATTACTTGTCAATTTAACGGGTCACCTGAAACTATAAAATTACCTTTTTCGACCAAGAATTTCATTCTTCAATGTCTAAATTCATTATGACACTATTTTGCCATCAGTTTGTCAAAACAGATTGCCAAATATGTCGTTATTTATAGCTATTTTAATATGCAGACAATTGTATTAATGTATGTCACAACATTTTTCGAGAAAGAAAGGTTTTATTTGTTGTTTTGAATCTGTGTTAGGATGCCTTAGAAACTAAAGATATGATGTTACTGATATATTATTTTTTAATGCAGCATATGTCAAACGCTACACACCATTATAACTGTTAAATTTTACATTTCATAAAAATTATATTTTTTATACTTTTGTACCTCTACCTTATTTTACAGAGATATTTAGCCCCTGTATGTAATTTGAAAATAATACTCTGGGATGAAAGTTTAAAAAACGTTTGTCACTGCTCTTGTTTCTGGACCAGATCCACGTGTATAATAATAATAATAATATCTCTACCCCTCATTCTAATCACAGGGATTAGCCCAGAAGTCGGAGACTTGTGCGGGAGAGGGACGGCATATTATTATTAAGCAGGCCGCATTTGCGCCCAGGAACGACTTACGTTGGTAGGCCCTAACCACTATTCAGTGCAGGAATGAGGAAAACCTGGAAAACCTCATTAATTAGGGGGGTGGTCAAATATCAACCGGCATCAATCTCTCACATTGACCCAAGCTAACATTATTCCACCCTACCATACCCACAGAGAGGGTGCCAATCCTGTCCACGAATATAAGCTTATATACGGTCTACCGGCAGCTGGGCTCGAACCAACTCCGTCTAGTCACCTCGATTCAAGTACTAACGCCTTAAATCGCGCGACCACTGACCGTATGTGGAATATAATGGTGTAACATTCAGTATATACACTGAGGTGCATAAAAAATAGGTACCTTAAAGTTTTGACAACATTTGATCTTGTCTAACATTTTTTTATCCGTTATTGATGATTTGTTCGACAGGTAGATGAAAAATTAGTCCAGTTTAATAAACCGCATTCAGTGTCTTGAATAAAGCCGAAATTATACAGGCATTATACAGAGAAACACAAAAGTATGTTTTCTTTGTTTAATTTCAAAAGACCCTGCGTTGAAACTCTACTTCATGTGCCTCAAAATTGGCCCGTCTGCAAGATTAATTTATTTCCTGCACATTATTTTTTTGACCACTTAGATATCTTTTCTGGCTCCTATGTTTTAATTTAATACAAAAAACATCAATTAAACAACCGACAATTGAACAACCAACAGTAACAATAGCAAAAAAATACTGTATTTTGTTAATGGTGTAAGGCTTCCATTCTTTAAGGCATCCATTGATTAGAGTTTGAATACATTCCTAAGTAACGTTATTCCATTCTTCAATAAATGCGGCACGAAGTCCTTCTTTGTTAGGACTTTTCACATATCTATCTAGGTAGTCTCAGACATGCTCAATAAGGTTTCCGTCTGCGAGCTGGCGAATTTAACGTTTCAATTCCAACTTCTATCATTATTCCAAAACAATTTTATAAATCACTTTTTTCTCGGATAGACGATGTGACAAAAATAATAAATGTCAAACAATAAACAAAAAAAAGCACGCAACAAAATAAATTGGTTTCATGGCCGTCTAGAACATATTCATAGTTCAATATAATACTGAGACACATTGAAAAACGCAACGTTTTATTCAATAATTCATAACTTTGGAATCAGACGAGATATCCAAGTGTCCAAAAAAATAATGTACAGGAAATAAACAAATCTTGTGGATGAGCCCATTTTGAGCCACATCAAGAAGCTGAATTTCACCACAGGATGTTTTGAAATTAGATTTGTCTAATTTATAGACAAATATATAGATAGTGTATTTTCTTTGGAAAACACACTTTTATGTTTCCCTGTACAATGCATATAACTTCGGTTTTATTCAAGAACTGAATGTGGTTTTTAAACTGGAATAATTTTACTTCTACCTGTCGAAAAAATAATCAAAAATGGACAAAAAAAAAGTTACACAAGATCAAATTTTGTCAAATCTTTAAGGTACCCGGTTTTTATGCACCTCAGTGTATATACTGGGTGTATAATGCATATAGCCTTTATTCAAGAAACTAAATGCGGTTTATTAAACTGGAATAATTTTCCTTTTACTTGTCGAAAAAATCGTCAAAAACGCAAAAAAATATAAAAAAGTTGTACCCGATCAAATTTTGTCGGAATTATAAGGTGCCCGTTTTTATGCACCTAAGTGTATTTTTAATGTCAAAAATAATCTTATGTATCTTTTATCTTCCCGATTTTCTTAAAAATAAACTCTTTAATTAGAGTTATTAAAATGATACCTATAGAAGATTATAATCTTAAGGTTAGTATTTACACCCAAAATTAAAGATCAAGCGACGTAAGGCCAGGCAACGACATGAAAAAGGTGTAGTCTTCAGGTCGCAGTTGCATAACGGTTCAAGTTCAGGTGTACGGATTGACCTACAGCCGCGAGCTGAGGCATGTGACCACGTCTACCGCCTCATTCTGCTCAGGTTAAGACAATTTCACACTTATTCCGGAACCGGCTTCACCAGGTAATGAAAGATGACATGTACAGGGTGATATCGCAAAAACATTAGATTCAGCTGTAAGTTTGCTACCCTAGGATATATCGGAAAACTGTAACGTGTATATTTTGACTATTTTCACAAGAATTTGATTTTTTGTATCAGTTTTTATCAAACAATTAAACATCGCGCTATAGTTGTGTATTATTTATAATTAAAAATAATCTGTAAATGATACTGCAGGAAACAATCTACAAGGTTCACATTGGCTAATATATTGAGATGTCCCCAAACAAAAAAATCCATAGGGTTGGTAGCCAAGGTCGATTTGGTTCTTGAGTCCAATCGCTTTATTTCATTTAAAAATTCACGAACAGTCAAATTAAATTGTGGGAGAGCCCCGTCGTGCATAAACCACATTATTTGTCTTAGCACATCATCAATTAGTTCAGGTAAAACATTTTCAAGAGAATGTCTGTAGGAGGCATCGGGTGAAGTTCTTGGTAAAAAGTATAACCCAACAGAAAAGTTTCTAATAATACCCACCAATACATTCAAAGAAAACTGATGTTGAAATCGACCCAACGTCGATGGTGGAAGTTTATTATAGCATCTCTGGAAAAATTAGCTTCGTCGGTAAACAATATGCCAGAGGTAAAGTCCACATTTTGTTAAAGTTATTGCAAAATCGAGTGGCAAAATTGTAGACGAGCAGGATAGTCTTGCAGCAGTAAGGCTTGAACTCTTTGTATGTGATACGGGTATAACTGTTGATGCTTCAGAACGGACCAAACTAATTTATGAATCACATTAAAATTTGCAGAGATCCTTGTACTAGTGTTTGGATCTTCTTCAATTTCGTGTAGAATAGCTTCTTTCAACTGAGGCGTTCTAACACTCAGGTCTTCCAGGAATTGAACCTTTCTGAAATGAGCCTGACTCCGAAAGACGTTGAAAAACATTTCTGAACATTCTTGGATTTGGACTTGGATGATTTGGAAATCTTTCCATATAAATTCGCCTAGCCTCAGTACCATTTCCATCTGCAAGGCCATAAATGTAAACCATATTAGCCATTTCAGCATTTGAATATGCATTAAAAAAACCTAACATAAATTTGGGAAGTCATTAAAGTAACTCAGAGATATTAATTTTTTTCGAAAATATTTGATCCCATTCTGAAGGCCTGTAACTCCGCCTGTGTGCAACTTCGTATATAGGTATATTTGGTTAAATTGCAGTATTTTGAAATTTCCTGTACCTGCTCTGTGTTGGTTCTTATGCGGAACACCCAGAATAACTCATTTACTGAACTATAAATAATTGTTTTACATACTAAATAATATATAAAGGAAATTGGTCTCGGGAAAATGATAAAATTAGATGTCTTAATTATCTCCAGAAACAAACTTCAACGCCCTGTAACTTCTAAACTGTTTATAAGACAAAATTCTTATTTTTTGACACGCTCTATAAATTACCAGCAATCAACATGCATTGAATTGCGCCTGTCTAATTGCTAATGATATTTTAATCATATTATCTTAATTATATAATTTCATTACCTATCTACTAATACTATATACAATAACATAAGCATTAACTTGAGTACTTCATTACTTCTAAACATATTTAACCCTCTATTTAAGCATCTTCTTAAATAAGATTAAAAGAACTTAGGTTTTAAATATCAAAAGATGAATATTTTATTAAAACACTGTGATCCAACAAAAGTAAAAGATCGTTGAGTGAAAATGTTTCTTGGTTTTAGGAATTTCAAGGAAAAATTGTTATTTAGATTTAGTTTCATAGTTGTGAACAATGTTAGGTCCTTGACATATCCTTTTGTAGATTATTAATTATCGCAGTACAATACAATTGTTGTCAATTCAATTATTCTGTCGACGAACGCCTGTGTGACAGTGCGTACGGTGTACGTGACAATGCTTTCTTACAAATAATCCACTTGAAGATGAAACCATCACACTCGACACAATCTTGTTTTTAACTCTCTAATAAAGTCAGACATTTCAAACGACCCATTTGGCGGAATTCAAAACAAATTGTTCATTTATCTAGATAAGATATGGACGTTACTCATTTTATTTACACACATTTATTAAATTTGATTTAAATGTATCTACTTAGTAGCTATCCACAAAAAAAAAGACGCAATTAAAAAAATAATATCTAGGTAATATAGAACGTGAAAAGAAACAGTATTCATTAAAATCGATACCAAAAGAAAAATTTTTTATTAGTGCCTTGGAGACCACATGTAGACGTCTACATCGAGAACTGGCGGAAGACATAAGTAGCCTAGCTATTAGGTAAAGCCAAATCCCCTAAACTAAAACCTATGAAGAAAAAAAAATTCCGACCATCTAAGAATTAAGAGCAAATAAAGAAGTTACTATACTCCCAGTGGACAAATTAAATGTCATGTCCATATGCTGACAAGATAAAGGACCATCTGGAGGATTCGGTGTACAAGCAGATCAAAACAACGCAAAAGATGGAAAAGGAAGTGTCGCTCCTCAAACATTCCCAACTTCACAGCTCTATAGTCTAGCGAAGATCCACAAACCAAACGTACCTCTCTGACTTATTGTGAGTGCTGTTGGATCAGTCCTCTCGCTCGGTATGTATCACATAAAATCAAAGACCTAGTGGGGTAGACAGAACACCAGATCAAAAACCGGGAGGCTTCATTAGGAAGGGAATACAACTAGAACTAGATGATATCTTTGTGGGTTCCGACGTTCACGAAAGTGCCTATCAAGAAAGTTTTAGGAAAACTTCTTCGAACGTAAAGAAAGCACAGATGAGAATTTAGTAAGAGTATGCACCAAATGGACCTTCTTTCCCTTCGAGGATCAGTTCTACGAACAAACGAAAGCAGCTATGGAACCGCCCTTGTCTCCAGCCTTGGCAAATATCTATATAAAAGCATTTTAGGAACAGACCTTGGAATCAGCAATTTTAAAGCCAAAATGTTGGTTTAGACATGTGGATGAGACATTCATCATATGGCTTCATGGACTCAACAACTTGGAAACCTTTTTGGAACACACCAATGGAATACATCAGGATATCAAGTTCATTATGGAGTTGGAAGAAAATGGCACCCTGCCGTTCCTAGATGTTCTTGTCAAGAGGAAGCCGGATGGAACATTATGGAGCAGTGTTTACAGAGATTCGACCAATACTGATAGATATTTGAATGCCAAATCTCATCACCATCCCGCTCAAAATCAAAGTATCATCAACACCTTGGTATATCGGGCACGCAACATTTGTGAGCCAGAACAGCTAGAAAAAGAACTACCATTTACAAACGGCTCTCAGAGGAAATGGATACACGAAAAGCAACATCGAACAAGCCATTAAGAGGACCCCAGAGATAAAGGACCTATCTACCCTGCATAAATGGATGTTGGGATAAAATAGGACGCCTTTTGATAAGACATAGTATTAATACAGTTTACAGCACTTTGAAGAAGATAGGAGCAGCATTTCCTAAGACCAACAACAAGACACTTCAGGGCCAAAGCGTTTACAGTATCCCATGTACATGCGGCAAGGGGCTAAAAGAACACAAGAGTCATCTCAAGAACAATAACAGTGAAAAATCCGCAGTTGCAGGAGACAAAGCGAACACGGGACGCTCTATAGACTTGGGAGAAACCAAAATTCTGGTAAAAGAGACAATTCTTGCCAAAACTCTATAAGGCGCAGAACACAGGACATAACAGAAATAACTTTTACAGATATCAAGGCCTAGATTTATCAAGAATTTGGAAAATATTTATACGTGAACGTGAGGGACCAGAACGTCACAACTCATTGACTTCAAGCCAGGAATAGAGGACCTAATCTTTAGTTTCAGTACTCATTACGCATGTTGTGATCTAATATCAAAAAAATTAATTTCGAGTCCTCCATTTTTAAACGTACTGATTCACATTGTGTATATTGCAACATTTTAACTAGAATGTATTTTTCTAATACAAAATCGACAACATATTAACCAATTAAACGATGACCAACTCGATTTAGACACCTCATACGTTAATTATTGAAAAAATTAGAAACCTAATTATTACTCTATATAAACTCCACCGTTCCACTGGAAAAACTGCGAGAATGCGTCGCTTGCTGAACACGGTTATTTGCCGTTGCTGCTCAACTGAGTACGCTTTATTACTTTCCCCAATTTATGTAATAAGATGAACGTACTAATTGGTGGATATTCCGATGTTTTTACATTGCGGCTTTGGCAATAATAGGTGGTGATGAACATACTGATTCGGTGCCTAGACCAAAAATATTTCCAATTCGACATACAGGATGATAGTTTATGGTGAAGTAAGACAAAATGCTTTAGCGCCTTCTCGTCTGTAGGCAGAACGATTTCCCGGTAGACGTGTGACTTTACCGCGGTAGTGCAACGCGGGCCTAATACGGATAATTTGCAACCAAATCATGGAAGAGAATTCCCGAATAAATACCAGGCATATCGTTCAACAAGTACTAGGAATGTTATAATCAACAGTGTTAGCCGTAGCGTATCATACACGATACTCAATTATATCCGTACCATGTACAGCGTGTTCAAGCATTAATACAAAGGGATTATCTCTTACAAATTATATTTTATGACTAATTACTGCAACAAAATGCTCAAAATTCTAGATTAACAGTTGACGTGTTAGTTACAGATGAAGCTATTTTTACACAAAATGAGATGTAGGAACATTCATAATACCTACTCATGTTTCTGAGTTTAAAAATTGGCAGACAATTCAACGGGATCATGAAGTATAGCTGAAAATAAGTCGATTTAACTAAACTTGCCTTAGTCCAAAAGTTAATAATCACGGAGCGACAGAGTGTCAAAAGTTAAAAAATAAATCGGGTTTTCTTTAATAACTTTCGACTGTTTCACGTTAATTTCACGAAATTTTGTATTCAGGGGTTTCTTGGGATGGCAAGTTCAATTTTATTGTCCATTTTGGTATATCTTCTAGAGGGCGCCACCGGCGACTATTTCGAACCATTTAAACCGTTCAAACTTTTTTGTTCCACCCTGTATATTATTTTGGACTAGAAAAATCTCTTCCCCAGTCTTTTATAGTTGATAAAGGTTACCTTATTAAAGTCGCTTGGAGCAACGGTTTCCGAGAAAAACACATCTAAATCTATTGTTTGCAGTGATCTTAATTAATACTAAAAAAATAATAAGTAAAAGCAGACATAAATAATTAAAGTAAATGCTCGAAATGGCCACCATTTTTTTGTATGCAGAGATTTATTCTTCGTACAAAGTTTATTTGTACTCTGCGTAGCATGTCTTCATTCGTAGCGATATCTTGTGCAGCGGCACGAATTCGTTCTCTTAGCTCATTTTCGTTATTTATGACGACATAATAGACCTTGTTCTTAAGTGTTCCCCACAAAAACGTATAATAGAATCAAATCTAATAGGTCCTATTGTTTAATTACAGAGAGCTGTTTGCACTTTTTTCAAGAAAAATTAGCAGTGTTGCTTGAGGATAAATGAATAATTTTGAATTTTGTAGATAATTAATAAGTCATCAGCTTTAGATGTGTTTTTCTCGGAAACAGTTGCTCCAAGCGACTTCAATAAGGTAACCTTTCTTTACTATAAAAGACTGGGGAAGAGATTTTTCTAGTCCAAAATAATATACAGGGTGGAACAAAAAAGTTTGAACGGTTTAAATGGTTCGAAATAGTCGCCGGTGGCGCCCTCTAGAAGATATACCAAAATGGACAATAAAATTGGATTTGCCATCCCAAGAAACCCCTGGATACAACATTTCGTAAAATTAACGTGAAACAGTCGAAAGTTATTAGAGAAAAACGCGATTTATTTTTTAACCTTTGACACCCTGTAGCTCCATGATTATCAACTTTTGGACTAAGGCAAGTTTAGTTAAATCGACTTATTTTTAGCTATACGTGGCGAAACGCTGTCCCAACCTTTTAGAGACACCCTATACACTATAAGTATTACAAATTGATTTTTTCCCCTACCTACCTATATTATCGAAAGAATGGATTCCAAATTACAATTTTAATAACAATCGAGTTCCAAAGTGTATAGCTGCTTTTTCCATAAAATAATTTATTTAAAAATTAATTGTACAACCTGGCCTTCAATCCACTTGCTTCTATTTATTGATTGTACTTAATAGAATTGGGTCGATTAAATATAAAATGAGAACTTTTTTGCCGGAATTTACTACAATATCAGTGTACTTCACTTACGTTACATCCACATTTTCCACCCTTTAATAAATTTATTTGCCAATAAGGTTTTTGCTTTTATTATTTCTTTGAGACATGTGATTTTTTTTTAATATTTGCTTGTCGAAATAATCGCATTTCCATACATAAATTTAGATTCCCATATTGAAAAATGAAGTGGTTTTAATATTAATGTTTTCAGAATAATATATTAAAAATGTTATTCATAATTAAAAAATTGGAACAAATTTGAAGTCCGACCGTCATATTACACATTTCAAATTAATAATTTTATTTATCTAGTGAAACTCTAACAGTATTTACTATCTTTAATTTTATTTTTCAATTTTAAATCAACACCTTATAAATGTTTCCTGTCACATACTTTCACAAACGTAAAGGAGAGGAGTTGAATGTAAAGACTTACATCAAAATTTCAATTTTTTCTCTGAATTGTAAAGGCATTTTAGCTAATTCAAACCAATTTTTCTTCAATTTCTATTAATGACGTTATATGTATGTATGTCCCACCAAATATCTAGGAATGCTGTCTCACTTTTGAACATATACGAACGCGCAAACAGCCATTTTTTTCAGATTGCTTCTTCAGATAATCCCCTTTACTTTAAATTGAATCAAATTTATGGCTCTTTTCATTATATTTTACTTTTGGAAATAAATGGCAGATAAGGACATTGGCCACCTCGGAGTCCCGATTAGATCATTTTGGATTTTTAAATACTGGCTATTTGAAAATAAGTTTATGAAGGTATTGATTTCTCTAATACCTGATATTAAATTAATGAGAAACGAAATTAGAAATAGTACTGGCAGCTATTCACCACATTTCAAATGGGACTGTCACAGAGAATTTGAAAAAAGATTGAAACTATGTGTAGACGTGGGTGTGAAAACACGTGAATAATTTTTTAGTGTTGTTCTCAATATTTCTTATTTAAGAAATCAAATTATAAGCTGCTACAAGTTAAACTTTGCATTTATTTCTATTTCTTAATCACAAACAAATTTTTATCGTAATATTTTTCTGTAAGATTAAATATATACCCACTCCATGCTTTAAATTTAACTATTTCACAATTTCTTGTTTTAAGAACATCAAAATTTAAATTTATGTATGGTAATATACAGTTTGGCAAGCAAAACATTTGTATAAAAACTATATTTTTGTACATTTGATCATAAGCAGAATAAAACAAAATAAAAATTGTCCTATTTGGGATAGAGTGTTGAAGTTGTTTGTTATTTTTTTTAGTTAGGTACTCTAATAGAGTCATTGAGGCAAGCCTCAAATTACATTTTTTGCCTAATTTTTATGAAACAGTTCTGATGTATGGTCAACCCAGAAAATTTGAAGTCCATCTGATAGTATCTTTCAAAATATACGAGATCAAATTGAAGTTAAACGATCGCGAGACGTGACGCCATTGCCTTCTACAGACAATGTAGCTTATGTTTAAATCATAAGAGAAATTTACAAGTGCCTTCTAACTAAAAGAAAACCCCAATTTCACACTATAACTATAAAAATAATTAAGTAGATGTTTAGTTTATAAGTCTTATTATTCAAATTTAAATTTGGCATTTTATCGTTGTACTGGGATATTTCAGTACAATACAATATCTAAAGTTTGATTGTTTTGTTTTAGTGTCTCTAATAATACCTCCAATATTTGAATTTTCTATAACTGAAATAAAAATCGCAATTTTAACGACGACCCTCAGACGACGATGTCAGAAAATTATAATTATTCTCAGATCGCACGGACTAAAATTACAAAATCAGAACGTAATAAAAGAAATGTTAAAACAAACAAAACAAAAATAATAAAATTTCGTAGTACTGGTTCTCAAAAACGAAATCTATGAATGCATTAATAGAGCACCACCATGTATAGATGAATTTTCCTGTGATAGGTCATTGATATTTGCCCGAAATCTGACAATGCCGATTCAAGCTTTGACAAAAAAACAAAAAACAATGACGAAACATCTTTCTCGGCTCATCTACAACGATCTGAATTCTGAACTCCCAAATCGTTCGACGGTCCCGTCGAGTGTCTTTTATCGAGGCAGAGAAGGAGATTCCGACTCGCTACCTGCAGGTGCCACCTCGAACACGTCTTGGGACACACGGCAGCGCAGTTATTCGGTCTCTTCGAAGGTCTACGCTTCCTCCACATCGTTATCTGATCCTGGTGCTTCGATAGCAATCGTGGAACTGTTTTATTTAATTCGGTTTTGAATCGACTTCGCGATTTTGCCATTGTGAGGTGATAACGTGCTACTAGAAGAATGTCGTCCAAGTTGAGGAGGGCCCCGCTCATTGCCTACGAGGGAGGCGTCTTCATACAGCAAGAATTTTCAGGAAACAAAAACAAGACACCGGTGAGTACCAAAGATCGGAGCTATTGGTAGCTCAAACAATATTTTAATCGAAATTTAATCGTTTGTGTGTGCGAGAGGGGGTGGTATATTATTAACTAGTACTAGTAGGCCTTTTGAACAGTAATGACTAGCCGGTACATGACGAGGAAGTAAATCAAAATATATATGTTTATGTTTGGAATTTATTTCAAAATAAAAACGTTACAAAAATCGTTTTCACGTCACATGAAACAAAAATTTAACGGCTCTACAAATTTCAAAGATACTATAGAATTTCCAAAAACTATGGTGTTATATATACAATTATTACAATTTTTAGTTTTCTGATTTTTCGAAGTTTGGCATCCCATAAAAAACATATAATAGATATTTTTCGATCAAATTTGGTATATGTGTATTTTGATGGCTTCTGAATAACCTGGTAATATTATCTTTTTGATAAAAAAATGCCTAATACCACTTTCTAGAAAAACGACCCTTTTAAAATATTGTAGTAGGCCAGGCTGTTGTCAAATCAGTTAACAACCTCCCTTCAGGGTACTAATTGTAAAAAAATGACTTGCTGAAATTCCACAGCCTTCTTACATTTTCAGAGGTGTTAACCTGAAAATCGAGACTGTATATATTAATTTTTTTAAATGTTTAGAAATACATATATCTCCTTTTCGAAAAATAAATTTTTGGCAAATTTTACTCATTTTAGTTCAAAGCTATATTTTAAACAGTAGTGTTAATTTGATTAAACTTTCATTCAATTTAGAATGCGTGGAAAGTAGTTAAATCATCCATAATCTACTATTCTCAATTTTATCTATCTTCTCTATTTTGCACTAAAATTTGTCGGAATAATTGTAAGTACCTACATTAGTTAATTTTTGATACACCCTGTACAGGTTGTGAAAACTGCATCCTCCTATCTCTCGTAGTTTCTGAGATACCGTGCAATTACAACGACATTGGGACACACTGTACAGATGACATAAGTGTCTATAATTTATAATTTAAAATACAGCAAAAAAACAATATTCCTTTTCTTAATTAAATTGTTCCTTAAAAACATAGTTATTATTGGAGTATTCTTGAAATTTATTAATACATTTTGTATGTTAATATAAAATTAGGTAAATTATGGTATAGGTGTGGATGATAATATTATTCTAGCACTTAAATATTTATAAGAATTAATTAAATGCTCAATTATATCTGTAATATGGGTAGGTTCCTGTAATTTACTATGAAGTCGCTTGTAAAAAGAAATATTTTAACCGTGTGAAATTTCCGTTTAAGGAAGTTAAGGAAATGCCAGTATACTTCGTGATATTTATATTACTCAGTTTATGTTTATTAAATTTTCTAAATCAGGTCGTTAACTCACAGTGCAAGTAACCTTAAAATGAAAAAGAATACTTAAATACATTTACACCCATGTCGTTACAATTTAGACTAAATGTTATATCACAAGAATAAAAATTGTTCTTTACTGTTGTGGTTATATTAAAATTTGAATACTTGTAATTCTACAAAGTTAAAGGAACGACATAAACGTACATTTAGGTTTGATTTTTGTTTTGTACTTTAAACATTTAAAGATCGAATACGAAATATTACAAATAAATGTTGTCACTCTAAATGGGCTGACACAAAAAATTTGTGAAAAAATGTCCTCATTTACATTTTTTGTCTGACTTTTTCAGCTACTTATAATGCAAACATTAAATGAATAGTTTTTCTCCAACTGTCACAAAACTATGACATTTCAGGAGTCTCCAAGGTTGATATTTTCCTTACTGAGAACAAAACGGTATCTTTTACTTTTAATCATAGGAGCTAAAGTTGACACTTTTAATCTTTAGATTAATCAAGTTTTATTTTATAAAAGTCTATTCAACAATATTTACAATATTTTTTGTTTATCCACATTGATATTAAATACACAGTTTGAACAAGTATCAATACTTAAATAAAACACTGAAACTGCCAGTACCCCCATTCTTGGAGCAATTCTCAAAGCAGCCCATCACGTTTTCATTAATAGTTATATTATTTTATGTTGTGAAATCAGAAATGACAAGAGTGCTTGGTTTATCATTACCACCAACTTTCAATATTCTTTTCGCAATATTTTCTTTATTCAAAAGTGAGTATTCAACGTAGCCTTCCGATATAGTGCTCGATTTACATCCTCCTTGTCTTTTAAATCAATGTCTACTGTACTCTTTGCAGTTGTCCAGCTTCAAAAATTTTGCCACTTCTTGCGAGACGGTACTGATCTTATGAATACCGACCACCATTCGATGGCACTTTCGACTAATATATCTGAGAAATAATCGACGTTCTACTAATCCGAGTGAAGGTAAAGCAACATATTTTCGATACAAACTTAAATAATTGCCTCCCAGCACAGTAAAAGAACGTGGTCTCTTGGTATTGGTACTGGGAATTTTTAAAATTAAGGCGGATTTCACATCTTTAACATAATCAATTGTTAAATTGACTAAGTCATCATTGTCAATTCATCAATTGAAAAACATGCGTCTTCAACTCTAATATTAGGACGACCTATAAAGAAGCTTTTTAAAAATGTTTATTTTTTTATTTTTAAAGCGTTTATCTTCATCATCAAATATAAATTATCAGGTGCACTTTTAAAAAGCAATCAACTTGCTCCTTTGTAAATACTCACGATCTTTTTGGTACATATCCCTCATTTTATCTCTTGAGAAAAGCACGTAACTTTGAATATTTGCTTATATCAATCCCCTTCTTTATATCCAACGTTAACGGCAACTTAGAGTATTGTGATCAAAGCGTCGACGCCTTTATTTTATTTGCTAAGTTTGAGAAATACACCATCAATTTTGACAGTTTTGGGAAAAACTATGCTTGCAATTTGAAACTTGCCGTTACAAGAAAGGAGCTGTACCAAATATTATTTTAAAATTTCCTGAGATTGCGCGCGAATTCGTTCATACGAAGATTCAGAGAAAAGACTATTAAAACAATTAACGAGCAACAAAGAAACTCATTTGAAGGCCAAACCTGACACTTTTCTCTTATTATTCCAAGTTAATTCAATTACAGACATTAGCGAAATTAGAGCCCGGAGTTTCATCTTTATTACAGCTACACCACTTGGCTAATCCGTTTTTTATGTAGATTTCAATGAACGTGATAATTAATTAGCTTGCAAAGGAAAACGTTTCAGTAGAAATAAACCACAGAAAAACTTGCAGTGATTTGCGTAACGAAGGTACTGTTAGGAATTACGATATCCTCGGGTACAATGCACCCATTCAGAGAACAAAGGACTGTAAACAAGCTGTATTTTATGGTCTTTTGTGTATAGGTCTACACGTCATTACGACTCTATTTAGTGCAGTTATTTGTAGTTTGCTGCGACTGTGGCGTCAGTGGTGTCCCACAAGATTCAATTTTGAGGCCATACTATTTATTTATCAACGTCTTCTAGCCAATTAGAAGATCACATTTTGTTATCATGGTAATTCAAAAAAAATTCTGGAAAACTGCATGCGAACAAGCTGGAAATTCTTTGACAAGTAATTATGTATTTTCCATTACAAAGTATAATAATCGTTCTACAAATTCTCTACAAATCTCTTCTTCAAATTAATAGATAGTTTGATGTGAAATTTTCTTACCGAATATTCCACCAGTTGGAATTAATAAACGGAAATTTTACCTCGTTTATGATTATTTTAAGAAAATTATTAATATCTAATTAATTTTTTAAATATTAAGACTGAAAAATAATTCAGAAGTATACTTTTTAGTATTCAGTGAAATGTTATTTAGATCCATTACCGTCAAAAAAATTATTTTATATTTTTCGTAAAAGTGCTTAAATTTTCCGAAAAATGTTTTCTTGGTCAAAAATATATTTAGAACATTATACAGGGCGTCCGGCATATGACAGCCTTTATTTTGATGTAGGTATGGTAAATTGCACTAAACAAAACATAAACTTAACACTTAACTTAACTTGACTTGACTTAACACTTGTTTTTCTGTGTTAGAGTTAAGACAGCAAACAAGCAAATTTTGTCAAATTTGTTTTACAGAGATTGGTACCAAAAAAAGTCTTCTTTAAATATCTTAAATATTAATATTAATATATAATATTAATTATGTTTTCTTTATTGGAACTTTTAGGTGATTTGAAAGAATTACCGCAAATGTTTGGAATAATATTAAATAAATTTGATTAAACTCAATAATAACATTGCATTAAAAATATAAAACTGGAGCACATAATTAGTATTTTTGCTTTAGATATAATATTGTATTCCTTTCAAGAGTAATATTTAATTATTTATATAAGGTGGGTTACAGAAAACAGATGTCTATAAAATGAATATGTGTAGACACCTGAAAGAGTTATTATTGCCAGTCACTCATTAGCGGCACACCAGACATATACCGCTATCGAGTTTGTTAGTTCTCATCAGTAAGCTATAGGTGAGGTAACCGACGACTTATACGACAGAAACGAACCGGAATATATGTGATTTTAAGTATATTAAATACAGATTAATTTTTTGACCTTGTTAATTTTTATAGTACTTATATAAATACCTAGTACACAAGGGTCAGATTCGGACTGGACAAGCTGTCGCAAGTTATAGTTTGAAGAATTTTTAGGAAATCTCTAATTTACTTTATAAATACTGATACAAAAAAACAATTTGCAAAGAAATTACGTTGAAAGAGTTTTTGCTTGGTCTTGTATATACCTTAGTTAGAATTTCGCAACACAGTTTTGCATATTACAGTAATTGCATTTTTATTTTTGAAATGTATTTGTAGAGAAACTAATCGTTTTAGATTTTTTTTCAAATAAAGTCAATATCACAACTCATATGATACCCTGTATATGTAAAAATTTCCAAAGTAAAAGAAGATATCGATTTCGTTGTAAAAACAGTTCAATGTTCGTGGTGCAGCTGGGCGATTCCATTATCGCGGGTGCAGCATTTAGACTCATTTAAGGTTTCCTACTAATAAAATAATTTAAAAAAATATGAAATTATTGTTTGAAAAGCTACATTTGAACCTGTTCTCTTTTGATTCGTTTATAACTATTCAAATGAAATGGATAAATAGTCACGAGAGAGGTTTAATATCGCGGGTGCAACATAATCGGCCCACCTTCACTGATCATAGAACAAACACAGAAAAGTCTGTGAATTGTGAAACATTTATTTTATTATGCATTCATACTTTAAAAGAGAACAAATTAAACAACCTTTCAGTAATAAAAAAATATAGAAAACAAAAATAAACTGTGAATTATTCACTACTTAGCAATCGCGGGTGCAACACGTCTAAATTACGTGGACATAAACGCCATTATAATCACATAAATAAAAGAAATACGAGATCAAACAATGTGCGTTACTAATTGGTACACTTCTTTGTTACTTAACTTAATTATTTCGTTTCAAATACGTCAATTTTCGCCGAAAATTCTATTAACATATTATTATCAATTTTCTTCCTTGGTGCTTTCAATTTTGCAATAATATCTTCAAAATGAACGTCTGCTATGCCATTCACGATTTGAATGAGGTGTTTGCCATCAATTGTCGTCAGAAATTGTGCTGTAACTTTAACATCTTCAATTGCACCAAAAAAAATAACAAACACTATAATTCAGAAATTTATGTAGACAATCGTCTTCAGCGGAATCGCCCAGCTGTGTATATTTGTTCTTTTAGGAAAAACACTTGTTTCCAGTCACCTAAATTATTTACCAAAATATACATTAAAAGACTCACATAATTCATATACATTGCCTTGTGGTTGAACAAAAGAAAATTAACTAGGTACTATAATGTCATAAATGACATTGACACATTATTCAATCGTAAAATTGCTGCAACTTCTTGCTTGATACGTCACTTTTTACACAATCAGGTGTTTATAGTTACTGGACGGTATAAAGTTATCTGTTTCAATTTGTATTCCATGCGGCAGTGCAGGTTAAACCACAATAATTATGTGTCATATAATATTTTAACAAGAAAACAAATACTCGGCTGGCATTCCAAATTATTTCCTGAGCTGAATCACTAATCAGTCATCAGTTCGATTCAGATTTGGAATGATGCGCCTGACAGGAGATGTTATCAATATTGATCAGGATAGGTTTGATAACCTTTGTCAAAAATTAAGTAGAAAATAGTTATTTTGTATCTAGAACGCGTAATACCATTACAAAATATCCATTCGAGAACACAAAAGCATTTCATGTTCGAGATATAAACAATATTTTTTCGAAAATTGCAATAAAATAAGACAATTGTGTTATGTACAACAATTTAATTTATATTTGAAATTGTTTGAACTGTGTTTAAATCAAGACGGCTTAGGCGCGGTGACTATCATAACGATAGCAACCTAATAAACAATAAAATTTAGTTGTTTAAAAAAGTCGTCAGAATTATACAGGGTGTTCCGGTTTGTTTGGAACAAATTGAAACGGTAGATAGAAGTTCATATTGCACACAGCTATTCCAAATTTGATACATGTACTGCTCAACTAGTCTCGGATATTATACAAGTTCATTTTTTAAAATCGTTATACAGGGTGATATTTTTTCAAGGATCTGCTATCATGAAACCCTTCAGAAATTTTTTCTTGTACGTCCCTGGTAAAGTTTGAAATGTATTTTCACTCCCTTGATTCATTGTCTAAATTTCTCTCTAGACTTTTGAATATATTCTTGTAAATTTTCTTGTAAAACGTAAATTTTCGTGTATCGAAGCGAAAATATCAAAAAGGATCATATTCGATTATCACGTACGATAATTTCTTGATTCCTTAAACACTGGAAATGTTTAAGGTATCAATAATGTAGCCATTGAGTTTATATACAGGGTTTTAACTGAACTTTGCACATCAAACCGAATATTTTGATAACGTTTTTTTCGAAAATTGTTAGGATTACGACCCATGTTATATAGGACTGTTTTGATATATGCTATAATATATGAATTACAAAGGCAAAACTAATAATGTAAAGTGCAGCGATAGAATTCTAATAATTTAACCATAGATTCGTCTTCTTCAGATGATGACAATTACGTACATGTCTATTATTTTAATATTTAGTGCTTTTAAACTACTTGTAAGTTGACATTCCTTATTACTGTTTGTAGAAATACATAAATAAATATTTACTTATGTTCATGACAACTACGTTCATTTCCAATGTGTCAGAAGTTTGCTTAGCCCCAAATTCTGTTGATACACACTTCGTTTTGACATCAACATCATCTAGAATCTTGCTGAAAAATGTCACTTGTGACCTTATTTGGCGTTACCGTGAAACTCAGTCAGATTTTTACAAAATTAAAGAGCCCCTTTTGATCATCAAGTTAGCTTGCCGGGAAGTTTTAGATGGATCATCCTGTGTATCACTATTATTTTGAAAAAATCCTCTAAGATTTAAAAAATGCGTGCCTCCTATAAGCGAATCCATGAAAGTTCCAAAGTAAAATTGTGGGAAATTTTCCACATCAAATTCCCAAATTAATTAAAATATCATTGTGACTAAATTTCAAGTAAAGAAATAAACATCATCGGACAATGTTGGCCGACCCACGCAATTGCCATTGTGTTTCGACGTAAAAGTGAAACTGTGTTCAGTTTCTCAACGCAAGTTTAATTAAACGTATAATTTGACCAAACAGAGATGTGTGTTACATGACTAGGTGTCCTACATGTCACTTTGATTGTGTAACGGCAAACACGCGAACAAGAAGGAAGTACACGTACAGGATCAAGCAAATTTCGACTAATGTCATTTAAATTAAAGATGAAGATTTAGCCTCGAACAATAATAATATCTATATCTTTCCTTCTAATTGTGAGCATTAGGTAGGAAGTCTGAGACTTGTGCGAGAAAGGGGATGGCATATTATTATTCAATAGGTCGCATTTGTCCTTAGGAATGACTTCGTTGGTAGGTTGTAACCAGCAAGAATGAGGAAAACACGGAAAATCCCAGTAATTAGGGGGATAGCCAAATGCTGATCATGCACCATGGGCAGCAATAAGTGAGAAGTTGTGTATAAAGAGATAATTAATAATAATAAGCTACAACACCGTTGCAGTATTTAATAAAAGTATATGAATGTTTTCAGTCTAATGAAAAGTAAAAAAAAAACAAATTTGTTAATTTTTTTAATTAAAAATCTAAAATTTCTTTCTAATAATATATGCATTTTAAGAAACAGTGAAATTAGACATAAACTAATCAAATAATTGTATTTTATTAATTATTACATAGCATTATTCAGAATAAATAAAATAATTAGTTGATAAAAACGTATCTTATGATTAAATTTGGAATAAATTATTTCAAAAAAGAATTTTTGATGCATCTAACATTACTTGAACAAAGTCAAAGTTCATACAACAAAATACTTTGTTGGTACACCATTAGTTAGTGTACCAGCGAGCAATCAATCACAAACGGAGTATTCGTCATAGATTACACTATGTATTACACTAGTCTTAGTATCTACAACTCATAAAACATAAAATATTTGTGTCATGCCTATCACCTATTAGTAGTTTTAAACAAGGTGTTATCTTTTCTACAGTACCTAGAACACAAATAACTTGTGTGAGTGAGATGTAACTGGTCTGCTACTTCCTGCTCGGCCTAAGCGGCTCGACTTGCAGAAAGCGACCTACAATATCGTAGGTACTTAACTGCAGACCTCTCGCCCGGGCGATGCGCCATTAAATCTATAAATGATACTGCAGGATGATATAGACACCAACTGAAACTTCCAATCTGTGTATATAATATATACATACATTGATTTGACAAAGATTTACAGTTTTTATAAACAAAAGCTTTTTTCAAAGCAACTTTCGTTGTAAACTTAAACATATATATCAATAAATAAAAAAATGTAAGTATAAATTGTTCAACTGATTATTATTTATCCGTATACCATGTCCGATTTCCTTGAAGTAACTAAAATGATTCTATCTGACTTATCACCTTTACCTATATTAAGTCAAAAAATATTAAATGTTTAACTAATATAGTTTAACAACATAATTTGTGATTTACAGCCATTTTCAATAAAATAGTACTATTAAATTTGTTAAAATGTGTATTTAGTTCAACAAAATTATCCATTAGGCATTTCTGTAGCATAAAAGATCGCGCACATTATGCCTGCACGCACCTGCATGTTATTTAATGAAGCATCGCACACTAGACCAGCACCTGCACGGACCGTCACCTGCAACGACCGTCACTACAGGTCGTGTCGGTGGCCTGCAATTTCTATGCTTAGCCGCGCTAGTCCAACGTAAGTTCTGTTCCCACAAAAGTCAGGGACCGGTTTGAAAGTGTTAGAAATATTCAGTTAAGCTGTGAATGTGTCGCTGAAGTTTCGGACACCTTCGCTTATCAACAACCTTACTTACTTAACTGTAATTCTTTCGTGAAAATGTTTTCGACATTCGGAAATAATGAAAAAAATGTCGAACTTTCTCCAGTTCAAAAAATAAATTATAAAATTCACCGTACAGGTTTTTATTGATAGGGTAAACCCAAAACTTTCTCATTTTCCTCCCTTTTCCCCTCCTCCGTTTCATACAACATCGTTAAAATAAAAGTTTCATCTTCCGAACTACACTCAACTAGGTACTACTTAAAAACTTCAAAACGTCTGCCACACACAAAATCTGCACAAAAAGTTGTTGTGCAGATCCGTGCAGGTATAACGTGCCTGATATTTTACAAGTAAAAAAGCAACAACATATTTTGTTAAATTAAACTAGTTTTTTTCTTACGTATTAATAAAATATTGATATTTCATAATTTATATTTTTCTCCTTTTCAGCTCCACTCAGTTCTATTTATTGGCTTACTACGCTTACTATCTTTCGAGTTAAATTCACGTGCATCAATAACAGAAGCATAAACTTTTTTATATAAATTATCTCCCATCATAATACTTGATTACCCAATAATAACAGCGCGTAAATAAAAATTATCATATTCGAGATAAGCGTGTTAATAATACGATAAATATTAATATTTACATCTCTATCGAAAGCGAAAAATATGATATTGACGTTTATAATGACTCTGTTATCGATTTTTATATTTTTTATTGTTAATACAAGTGTCCCAGTTTCAATAACAATAAAAAATTGTCATGTAAGCGATATCTAAACATAAATATATTTGAAATTCGTTGGTATGTTAACCCAACTGTCAATGATGCAAACAATATGCACCGGAAATGTGTAGACTTGCTGACGAAGCAAAATATCTTCCTCGAAATATTCCACGGATGTGCGCAATAAAATCCATGTCAAAATCTTCATATTTGTAATGTTTTGGTTTGTAAATTTCGTAAAACTGTTACATTTTATTCAAGCCGGACTGATATAATAGACCGTCCGGCCGCTGGTGCATATCTAAAAATGCAAAACATTAAAATTTTCACGGAAGTTTACCGCCGAGAGCGTAAAATGCCGAAGCGCTGAAATTAGTAGTCCAAAACAGTCCGTCATGGAGCGATGCACTCGCAAACGATGTACTGCTGCCGATGCTCCTGTTGTTCATCTAATTGGTAGAGTTTTAATGCCGAAAAAGTGATAAACATTCCGAAAAGTCACGTTAAAATAGCTAGTACTAAATTGGATACCGCAAGGATGTATTCGAGGGCCGCTTTATTCCCGTTTCTTAAAAATGACAATGTAATAGAATATAATAGTGTTTATTAACAACACTATGCTTTACATAAGCATTTGAAGCAGGTCACAATTTTAATGTTAAAAAATACAGAAAACTGAATTTGTAAAAGTAATAACTAGAAACATAAATATAAGTGTAAATATATGCATACAACACAAGGAAAATGTGGCATACAATTGAAAAACAAAAATAAAAGAAAAAGAAAATATCAATGTGTACACAATGCTTAGGATTAAATAAATGCCAAGGTATTGTATACATGTCAACACACAGTAACTTAAGTAAGTGGCACTTCCAGAAACTCTTCTATAGAGTAGAAGCAATATTTGAGAAGAAGTTTTTTAATAGCATTTTTAAACAACACCGAATTTAACAGCCTAAGCTTGTGATGTAGAACAAATTAAAATTAAGAAAATTGTTTGCACTCAGAGTTAAATTGTAACGAGGTGTTCTAAGAGAGTTTGCTTTACGAGTATTATATTGGTGAATATCAGCTTGAATAGCGAGACCCAGAGCACTCCTATGGATCTCAAGTAGATTATGGTAGATTTACAATGAAGGAAGAAGCATTATGCCCAATTCTTTAAATATAGGTTGACAGTGTGTTCTGTAATTAGCACCAGAAATTATTCTAACAGCCTTTTTCTGCAACCGAAATGATTTAATTGCATGTTGTGAATTTCCCCATATCACAGTAGCGTACGTAAGATGGAAATGAAATAGTGAGAAGTAAGCTAATCTCAGAGTACTAAGGTCTAGAAAATTTCTTAGCCTTCTAAGCAGGAAGAGAGAGCTTGCTAACCTAGAGTTTAAATGGTCAACATGAGACGCCCAGTTTAATCTGTCATCAAGATATATACCCAAAATTTTTACACTTTCGTCTCTTGTTAAGGATCTGTTAGAAGAAATAACTAATGTCTGTGTTTTATCTTGATTAAGTTTCAATTTATCGGTTAAAAAACATTGATTTGCTTGCATTTCGTTCTGTGTAGAGTGGCGCAATAACCTTTCAACATTTGCATCAGAGCACATAAGGGTAGTATCTTCTGCGAATAATACATGTCTATTTGGAGACATATAATGGGAGAAATAATTTACATATATTAAGAATAATAGGGGCTCCAAAACGGAGCCCTGAGGCACACCATATTTTAATTCTAAGAATTCAGACTGTAAACATACACGTAATACCTGAAGCGCAGGCTATTAGTATAATTGTAAGTGCTTGAATAATATTAATTGTTTAATTGTAATTAACAATACAGAATGCTAACATTATGAAACAAAAAAATATAAATGTTGTTGATGCTCTTGAATGTGACTGAGAAAAAGTGATAAGAAATTCTTGTCGAAGCCGCAGATTCCAAATTTGGTATCCCAAGGATCTATTCGTGGGCCATTGTTATTCTTGTTACTTATAAACGATGGTTGTGAACGTATTAGAAATTATAAAGTAATTCTAAATATAATTGCTAACTCAACTGAAAAAAGACAATACCTATATGTAGTATGATTGTTCAAGTAGATAATAGAGTTTATTCATGGTCACCCATTAAATTGTGTTTTATAGTCAAATTGTTCGGGCGATAAGTGTCATTTTAACGCCCGCTGACCTTATTAACGCCCTCGGGCTCTTAATATTAGTTATACCTGCTTCAGCGTCGGCTAATAAAGTAGCCAAAAAACGCCGAAAACAATGTCCGGTATATTCCTTTGGGTTTTATAACTTAAGATAGTTTGCTATTTTGTATGGAATTTGACCCAATGTATTTTCCAAACCACTTGCTTGGAGAATTTATAATTATTGTTATAATATACAAAAAAACGTCGACGCTCAGCATCCGGTTGACGAAGAGACGCATATCTTCTGTACATATCCAAACACCTTGGTGACTTGTTTTCATTAACAATTATACTAAATTGCGCGCTGTATTCAAGTCTTAGATTATTTTATAGTTACCAGCAAAGTTTTATCTAAATCTGGATATCATCCTATTGTTAGTTACACAATTTTTCTATAGGACTAGCTCCACATGTCAAAAATAATGCCACCTAACAAAAAAGTAATGTAGGTACATTTGAAGATCACAACTTATTCGAGTTATTAAAAATATTTCATCGGGGGCATCTCTCAGAAAAGTGTAAATTTCCCCTCTAGTCAATATTCTTGATTTCTTTGGTTTGTGCTAAATATGGCGTACATGAAAACCGGGTTTGTTGATATTATTGCTAGGCATCGGTCACAACTGTCAATTCGGCTTCAACAAAATTACTTGATTTTAGTTATATAGACACTTGTTTCCTCAAATGCATAATATGATGTATAGAGAATTTATAAGTGTTCTAAATACGGGGTATAGTTGTGTATAAATATCGTGCGTCATAATGCGTTTAATACTGTAAGCGTTAATAGCCTGAGGCTTAAGTCTGAAGGTCTTAAACGCTCACTCAACGTTTTTGATATATAAATAATGATTGAATACAGGAAACCAGGATAATTTCCAAAATTGATTTTCTTTTATGGTCGCTGTTATTTTCGCTAATATGTTATGCATGTGGATGTATTAGAGGACATAACACTATCAAATAAATAACATGTATTAATTATTGAATTAGAATAATAATTGCATTACTGAAAGCCATACAATAATAAAAAAAGTATGTAAGTATGAATAGTTATTTATAATATTAAATAATTAGTAATAGGGATTAAGTTCACTTATTATGTTAGTATATTTTACTATTACATACGTGTTTTTATATTAATATTCTATAAAATAACGAGCTATAACTTCCTTCGATCTGTATCTAGAATGTTAAACTACGAAAAGTATAATAAAAGGAGATGCGAGACATAAATTTAAAAAATCCACGTCAGAGCCGTCCTTGACATTCACACGATTTTCTGCTGCGTGTGGTGAATTAATTTGACGTGATTTAAGGAGATATTTTTACAGTTAAGCCCGCCTACTTATCTCTCGCGACTGATTAAATCTGGTAAAAAATTACCGCCTAAATTAAATAAGGAAACATCAGACTGTGACTTCTGTTAAAAGACCCAAAATCCACGACTGAATCAGCGGAATATTTAAAACTCCTTGACGACCGTGTCCAATCTACTAATCTGTTCAGCCGATGCCAGAAACTAGGCAAATGACTTTCTCTGCTCTGTGGCATTAAAATTTAAAATTTCATCATGGTGTGGGTTTCATTAAGAACGCTTCTGTCAACCGTAATATTACGAACGATTATAATACATTTTTTAGCGATGGTTTTTGGCTCAAATTAAAATCCAATTTTGCGGCTGTGAAGTGAAAACGACAGTCTGCAGACTTTTCTGTATACGAGTACCTAACCTTTAAGTTAACTGAAAGATGAAAAGTCAATTAAACAATCACTAATTTGACCAGATCTGAAACCTATATATAATTTGTCTAATCTAAATATTTCTAGTTTACTAAACGTTTATAATTATTGCGAAATAGCGGCCAAATATGGTTCACTAGACATTTCGTTGGGGATTGTTTTTCGCAAAATCATTGACCTCCAATATCGGCTCTCTGAACTTGAACCTGAATTTAGTAGGCGGCGAAACACGTTCTGCTTTATATGCGGCCTAATAGCGTTAAGTCCAGCATCTCGTTTTGGGCAGGCAGGACGACATCCAGCTGGCATGAATAATGCTAATTTCACTTTTATGTAATAGTTTTATTGGGGCCATTTATCAAGCTGCCGCTATGGGATTCTCACGAGATACTTTTTCGTGTTGTGCTCGCTAGTACCCTTTTTTGATCAAATTCTCGCTCGACATTTTCACCGAAAACATCAAAATTTGTTAAAATATTGTTTCCAAATTAGTAAGTTGATTTTCGATAACTTTTGCTGCAAACTGTAATAGTCCTGAACGAAGACAATACATGC
Source organism: Monochamus saltuarius (assembly GCA_025584915.1). Lineage (NCBI taxonomy): Eukaryota > Metazoa > Arthropoda > Insecta > Coleoptera > Cerambycidae > Monochamus > Monochamus saltuarius. The sequence goes on along the minus strand of CM046725.1, from coordinate 9,485,975 downwards.
AAAGTTTGAATATCTTTTCATACAGATCATTTATACATATAATAAATAAGAAAGGCCCGAATACTGATCCCTGCGGACCTTCTTATATCGCTAATACATCAGCTGATTTATAGCTGTGGTACCTACACACACACATTTAGAATCAATGAAAATCTAATGTCAACGCATCAACGTCATAATAATTCATGTAACAAAAACGGTAAATTATTTCTTTGGCGTTCCTTTGGAAATTCAAAAATGTCACTGCTGAGTTTTAGGGAAAAATATCAAATGTAATAAAACAATCTAAATAAAATTATACACTAACACATTGGAAAAATTTGTCCATGGGTGTACGTCTGAAAAAATGGAGGAGGCAAAGTACCCTCTTCGCCTCAGTTTCCACATTTGCTATTTAAGCGTCGTTTAAGAAATACTTCTATTAAATTGCAAACTTATATGTGAAAAAATGAAAAAGTTATTGGGAAAATGTTTAACTTAAACACCCTGTATCTTTTAGGGTAGGCATTTTTGAATGTAGTAGGGTTAAATCATCATATTTCTTCGTTAAAAATACGCAGCTGATGGGATGATCTGCTTTCTTGTTACACTCTATATAAGATTCACAATCAGATTAGTCAGTGTAGCAGTTTAAACAACAAATCTTCTTTTTCTGGCGCAGATTATTAGGTCTCTGGCAGCGTTGATTGCAATGTCTTCTGGATTCTAACATTCCTGACTATAAACGTCAAAAGTTGTGGACAGTATCACAGACAAGGAATAATAGGTCCCTTGTTTATGAACAGTATAAAAAATTAGACAAATAAAAGTAGAAGGCTAATAATTGATAATTTGTTGAGTTAGACCCATGTGGTTCGACACAAGGTGAAGCGTGAAATAAAATAGTCGACAAAGTAAATAATGAAGATGGAATGGTCAGAATGCTATACCAATTATTACCAAGAAAAATCTGCTTTTGCTAGTGGGAATGAGGTAAAATGATGGATATCTTCTTAATGAGAAGTTGCTGGCGATTTCAATACGGTTGCTAATAATTGATATTAAATGGTTACTATGCAATTTTAACCGCTGCACCTGCAAATCCAGATCGGATAATTTGCTGTAATTCTTAAAATTGGTACAGCTGTTTAGCATATGATGGTAATGGAGTAAAATTGTGTCAGATAATTGTTTGGCTTTAATGTTATTTCGCCCAAAGACAGTGTTAATGCATACATATCGCAAACAATCGCGTTAATGAAGGAAAAAACATTCGGAAATTTTGACCTTAATCAAGTATGAATTTCTAACGAATTTTGATGCGTTCAATCAAAATTTGGAGCCTGTTTAGCTTTATCACCATAGATTTTGCAAAAATAGCAAAGAAATTGTGAAAATGGCAAAAAATCATATTAATGACAGTGAGAAACTTTAATAAATGTTATCTAGATTGAATCAAGTGTTGTTCCCATATATTTTTCGAAGTCGAATTTGAACCTGAAGTCTGTTGAGCCTCATCGCCCAAAAATGTTGCGTAATATCGCAAAAAAAATCTTACAAATACACATCCTGGTGGATAATTTCAAAACAAAAGCAATCTCTGTAAAGAAATTTCAATTTATCAGATAAAGGCCTACAATATTTAAAAACTTCAAATCCTCCACAAAGAAAATACATCGGGACACTCACACTCGAATGATCCTTAAAAAATTCTATTACCACCTATATTAAGTTTGGTCTCATGAAGCAGTTTGCCAAAGCCCTGGACAAAGATGGTGAAGAAAAGTTTTCTGCCTAAAGTGATTCGAAATTGATAGACGGTATTCTCGGTGGTCCTTAAATTCATACTCTTTTTTCAGACGAAAATTTCATTACAAAGATAAATGACACTGAAAAAGCAGCATGGCAAAATTTCAAGAATATCTCTCAGAACTTTTTAGGAAATGAGAAGAGTGAGGATTACCATATTTTGGCTAGTTATCGAAAAATGAATGAAACAGTTAGGTTGCTTGATGAGTCTCAACTCTCACTTTCTACACTCTCACGTTGACTACTTTTCTCAAAACCTCGGAGACTATAGTGAAGAGGCAAGAAGAACGATTCCATCAAGATATATGTGAAATAGAGAATCGATACCACGGAAGATGGGACATGAGCATGATGGCAGATTTTTGTTGGAAACTAAAGAGAGAAATGAATTAGAATAGAGAGTAGAGAAACCCGCTGCATAGGTCATTTGAAGAGAAAAGAGTTTGCTACAAGAGAAAAAAGTATAAGAGCAACATCAAATTAAACCTGATTCGAGTGAGTAGAATTTATTCCGAGGTAATTCATATCCATAACATTTATTCAAGATTTTTTGGTGTTCACAATTTCCAGTTTTTTGCGATTTTTCAAAATTTTTGGGCGACGGAGCTCAACTGACTTCAGATTCAAATTCGACTAGCCAAAATACGTGAGAAGAATACTTGATCCAATGTAGAACACTTTTTTCTAAAGTTCTCTCACTCTCAATATGATTTTTTGGTTTTTTTGCCATATTCAGTTATTTTTTTGCGATTTTCGAAAAATCTGTGCTGATGAAACTGAACAGACTGCAAATTTTGATTGACCGCATCAAAATACATAAGAAACATACTTGATTGAGATCGGAAAAAATGATTTCCAATTTTCTCACGCTTATCCAGCTATTTCTCGTAATTTTTATAAAATCTTAAGTGATACAGCTCAATAGACTTGAAAATTTAGCGCATTGAAATACATGAGAAACGCATTTTGATGAATGAAACATTTTTTCTTAAATCTATTACGCTTATTAACGCGTTTTTGTAATTTTTCGCAACTTTTTGCGATTTACTCAAATTTTTCAGTGTTTCAACTAAACGAGTTTCAGATTTGGATTCAGTGCGACAAAATATATAGATAAGATAGGTCTGGTCAAAAGTACAGACCACTTTTTTATAATGGCAAGTGATTATTCACCTTCTCTCAATGTTAATGATAAGTGTAAGTATGTAAAACTTTGAAAATCTCTCATCAAAAATGAGTTAAATTGAGCTACGCCTCTAAGTAAGGAGGACGACGATATAAGAGTTGAGGTAAAATATTAAATACAAAATAATCTAAAAAGTGTGTCAAGAAAACTGTATTGGTTTTGGCACTGGCAAAGTAAACAGTGATAAAATATGGTCAGATCGATATTGGGCACGGAAAGAAGTCCTTGACCAAAAAGGAACTGGATTAATTATAAGGCGAGGTAGGAGATCCTTGAAACAAGGCCAAGATGAATTTCCTGGGAGAAGATGGCCAGGTTAAGAGAACAACAACTACTAAATGACCATGTCTGCCAAGACCATGACCAATAAAAAATAACACAAATTATACATATCATGCCCAGAAATTATCCAAGATCGCTATGGAAACAATTCAAATTTAGGCAGTAACGAGATTTCTTTGGTGAAACGAAGCAATAAAAACTTAAATCGATATTTTGCAAAAACTATCCTACCTTCTTCAGGTTCTTTAATTTTATTCAAAGGTATCACTTCTTTAGAGGCAACAGTGGTCGTTGTCGTTGAAGGCGTTGTTCCAATTTCGGGTCTCAGGACTTCCTGTTCTCCCTCGGGTTCTGGCTTTCTGTAAATAAATAAATCGCATTAAGCCTCGTTCATACAATTCGAGCGACTGCGACTGGTATATTCGATTTGTAAGATTTCAAAATTTAATTTACATCATTCTGTATTTAAAATGGTAGTAATACATTCCTTTGTTTCAAGTAAAAAGTAAAAAACCGTAGTGTACTAATTAGAAAACAATATTTCCGATGGGAAAAAATCCAGCGTACACAATCGTTACATAATTTAATGACTATTAAAAAGTTAGATTGGATACTTTAATTACAACTAAAGCGATAATTGTCTTTTAATTGCCATTTTCAATGAATGTTTCTGAACGCAAAAGATTCTACAAGCAATGATTTAGCATTTGCCGAACAAGGAAAAATTCCGAAAGTTGAGCAATCCAAGAACGGGCAAAGAAAACACTACTTCGCCTTGCTAAGAACATCCTTAATAGATTAATGACAAATTTGCTTTGCAATTAATGTTGGTCAACCGGAACTGTGAATAAAATTTAATTTCAGGAAAGATTTTTTTAAGAATTGTTCTCTTGTATGCGTAATTTATGTAATAAAAACGTTTTTTTAAGAAAAGTTAACTCATATCTTCCAGATTTTTGCCTTCTGAGAAAAGATAACTGTCGTATTTGAATTGATTTTGATTCTGTAAGATAAACAAAAGCTAGAATTAATTATGTGGTGTTACCTGAGCTTGTTCAAGTCCTGTTCGTGTTTGGTGAGTTTAATTTGGCTTTCAAGGTCAGGTAAATGCCTGTTAATGGACAAAACGGCGCTGGAATAGTTCACGTGGTGGGTGAATTTGCACTTAAAGTCTTCAGGAGGTCCACAGTGGAACAAGTAGCAACTTCCTGAATTCTGCAAAAATTAAAAAGTTGCTTGAAAAATATATTAAAGATGCCGATGTTATAAAACTAAATTTTCTCACTCGTTCCTAATCAGTTGGAAACAATATGAATATATTATCTTTTCATTATAGGAAATAAATAAAAAAAATATCACAGAAACAAACAAAAAAAAAACTATTATTTAATAACAAAATTCAGTCTTCAGTCTTCAGTCTTTCAGTTAATATAATAATAATAACAAATTTTTGTTTTGAAAATCAAACATGTAACAAAACTGTACTGTAACAAAAACTATCGCCCAATCCAACTTCTTTTCGTGGCCTATTCGATTGCATAATATTTTTATATACACTATGTTAAGGAAAAAATATCCCCGGAAAAATATATTTTCAAGGGAGATATTTTGTAAAGATAGTTAGGTTTTTCTAATTAAATGGTTGACTTAGAAGATCTTGAACAGATCTACAAAATGATACCACGATAGTCAACATATCTTAAAGAATAACTGAGATAAAGACAGGATACCTTGTATATTGTTGTTATATTTGACGGAATACCTCTAATTCTGGGAAATAATTACCGTCCCTCAAAATGCGCCCACTGAGCTGACTCATGTATTGACTACATAAATAAGATAACAACACATTAGGAAAGTTTCCAGTTCAAAATAACGACAAAAGACTAATCGACATAAATCATAATATCAAAAAATTAAGGTTATGTTCAAGTATCTGTTACTGTCACTACATATTTTGGCGTTTTAAACTAGTGACATGAGATCCACTACAGTCTAAAAAGGAAAATTGATTTAAACTTGCATCTTTACGCTATTTAAGTAGCGCAATGTCTGAATATATACCAATGGTGTATGTCTTTTATACATTGAGCTATTGAGCTATACGAACCTTCTCCTCAAAAACGAACACATCGCAATTATCGGTCTCACAACACAGTCTCAGACATTCCTCTCTAGATCCTAAATCTATCTCATTCAGATACTTAGCTCCCATATTCTGAGAATCCTGCGTCCTTATTATTTTATCTCTGTGTACATTGAAGTTGTCTATGCAGGTTTGTAAATCGATATCTGAGCGTTTCACTCTGATATTCTCAAAAAAATTAACACTACCGACACCGAGGACGACACCGAAAACTAGAAAAAGCGTAGCCTGGAGGACCATTTCGTTAGCTTTGTATAAAACGGCGTATAAAAGGCGACTTACAAAATGGCTGGCCTGAAAAACAGCTGTGAGTAACACGGGGGTCGATATTTCAGCAGCTGCGTCTAGACTGCTCGCTGAAGTGGAATTGTTCAGCGAACCACAATGAAAGCTGAAAATTCGTAAGAACGGTGACGGTAAAAAAATTGTCGAATGGCTAGAGATATGGAAGGTCACTACTATCGGAAACAATATCGATGCTGCCATAGTTATCAGAAAACAATTTGCACTCTTTATTCAAACTGACAAATGTAACCCTTTGCAGAAAATTGCTATTAATATTTTTAATCTGTAACCTGTGAGGTCGCCTTCAGTATTAATTTATTTTCCGATCACCCTGTATATGATGTTAAAAATAGGTCTGTTCCAGCAAGACCCATAATTATTAGAAACATTGGGCAAGTTAGATTGTGAATGTGTTTTCTGTGAAATTAACGCAAGAAGTAATTGGGAACACATTTTCAAAAATTTCAAAAAAGAACCTGGCCACAACTCAAATAAAAATTTCACCCCTCCAGTTCATGACAATATTTTATGAATTGTTCTCTTGGTGGATAGTCAAAATTATAGTAAAATTTTCTGACATTAAAGATGACGTCTACATCAGAAAATTGATCAATTTTTTTATTGCAGTAAAATTCTGCTTACCTACCACAAAGTATAAACTATACCTACTTTACGTATATTTTCCCCAAAATTTGTACAATGTTTGTTGCCAACATGTATACATTTACTAAAATATTGCCATTTGTCCGCTGTGTATGACTTTTCATTAAACTGTAGACACTTTAGTCTTTTTAATTTTTTTTTAAGAATTATATGCCGAACTTATTTTCTAATGACTGATTTTTATTATTAAATATAATAAAAATAACAAATCAAAACACGGCTGGCATAACATTCTTTATAATTTTGATTTCTCTAATTCGATTCAAAATACCATATTTAATTTTTTATTTCATTCATAATTGACGTGCTTAAATATTCCTGAAACTATTTTCTTGTTCACGAATATTCGTAGAAAATTATCTCTCGCCTTGAAATAATTTTCAAAATTATATAAGTTACATCATTTAAATCAGAACAAAAGAAAACTATAGTATTATGACCAATTTTCTATGTTAGTGATGATTCGATCGGATTTTGTAAAAAATAAGTAAATATTGCTACTTTCATGATACATGACTGAAAAATAAATGTTCTACATGCCCATATTTAGAGAAACATTTGTTTGCAAATAGTCATTTCTCATTTAATGAATATAAAAAAGGAAAAAGTTCGGACAGTAATCACTACTTTAGTAGTTGAAAAACAACCTGTACTTTGATACATAGTGATTTCTCGGGTTGTTATGCCATGACCTCGATAACTGGTCGCTGCCAGAAACAAATTAAAGTGCACATCCCTAGCATTAGCCAGGATTCTTTAACCTGCCCTGAATGTTCTCGGGCTAGGCTCTGTGGGGGACAGATCCGCTATCGGTATCTCCGGGTTCGCCCATATATTGATTTCGGCTCCTATTGTTGGTATTACGAGTGATACAGTCGGAACCGTTCCTCGGATAATGGTGGTCTTCCGAGGCGTTCCGCAGTCGCCTCTGTATCTGGTCCCATGCTTCCAAACGTTTCACCACTCTTCACTATCGGCATCTTCAGTGGTGACTTCGCAAAAGCTTCGCCGCGACTGAGAACCATCACTATAACCAGTACATTGGATTATTTTGCAGATTTGCATTCTCAGAAATGTCAACAAATTTTCTTTTTTGGTGTAAACAAAAATTTGATACCTTATAAGCAATATGTAAGAAAGAGAACCTAACTTCATTGGCGTATTTAACAGATTCAAATACTTAATTTCAACGAATGTACATATAGTTTTTTTTAAATATGTGGCAAAGATGGGTGCCTTTTTTCGAAACACTTTGTAAGTGTTACTTATATTACGATAGCTTGAAAATTTCGTTATCAATTAACTCAATAACTTTTCAGTGGCACAAGTCACAAGAATGCTATATGAATAAAACTGAATTTAATCTGGGAAAATCATCACCATAACATCGTTCTCACCGTCAGTGTTTGTATAATGAATGAACTATTGCAACGCTAAAAAAAATTACGCAGTGCGTGAATCCTATTCATTTCCTTAATTAATATGAACTCGACGAAAGTCTTGACGTTAGTGAAAAACGAGCAACCATACAGGATGATTCATAGTAACTTTCAATACAATATGTAGAAAGGTTAAAACTAAGGGAAGGATCAAATAGTTTAGATTTCTATAAATTGTATTTTAACAATATGTGTTTGGTATGATTTCCAGTTGTTTGGAAATTCTAAAAAATAGTCGATTAAAACAGCATGGCATTGCTAATTAAAAATGAAATATTATTTATTTTTTATATCTACTTTCCCTAGCTGTTGACTGCTTCTTGAATCGTCTATCTATAACTGTGTTAAATTCCGCTCCTATTTCATGTCAACAGTTGCCATAAAATTTATAATCATAATCTACAGGTGAAGACAGTAAACAGTTTTCCACTTGCTGACTTCAAATTATTTGTAAAGTTAACAATTATTAGACCAGTTGTATTGGAAAGATTAATATATCAGAATTCCATAAAAAAATATCTTCAGAAGAAAATTACCAGACCGTGAAGTAGGCTTCAGAAAAGACTAATAGTCAATAACAGATATGATCTACAGTGAGCTTTCAATTTTGATATTATATAGGGTGTTTCTTTTAAATGTTGGTCACGATCAAATAAAGATTCTGATTTTGTGAGAAGTCTGAGTGTAATGGTTTTTAAAGTAACAGTTTCAAAATAAAATACTGGAAAAGTATGAAGACAAATTCAGACTGAATAACCATTTGGTATATATGAATGGGATTTTCAAGAGAGTGAAGACTAAAATGGTTAAATTTATTATCTAAATTCAATAACATCATAAAACCATCAGGCTGATTTACATTTAAACATTTTTGCTACTTGTCTTTGTTTCATCATAAAGGCCGCTTTACATTTGGGCAATGGAGCATGCAATGCAATGAAAACTATTTTGCAGCAAAATCTTTCATGCAATATTGCAAAGTGTCATTTGTTTTACATTTATGCAATATATTGCCCATTGCCAAATTAGTAAAATGAAAATGATTTCGATCTGCTGGTCTTCTGCAAAACCATCAAAACATACCGGTGTTGTGTACTGTGGTGTGAAGTTTCAATCAACCTAAAGTTTCAATGGATGAAATAAAAAAAGAAAATTATTATGGTTAATTGAGGTTAATTCACTTTTTACTTAATTCCTTGCTGTTAGGTCCTTTTGTGTAGGATGGCAAAACTGAATATTACCAGACAAGAAACCAGAATTTCACGTGCAATGCAATCAAATTAGAGCAGACTCTATATTCGTGCAATGGATTGAAAATTAATTTCAACTTTAATGCGCATGCGCGCATGCAATATTTCTTTGCATGCAATGAGAATTGCATAGATGTAAAGCGGTCTTAAGTAGCAGAACACTATATAGAGAAGTACGAACAGAAATTGGTGAAATGGTGAATAACCATTTGGTACATAAATGGTGGATGGTTTTCAAGTAACTTAAAGGTGTAATAGTTAAACATGTAATCATAAATTGAACAGGGCACTAGAAAACATGAAGATACATTTCGACATAGAACAACTATTTGGTAAAGACGGTTTTACAAAAAATTAAAGAGTGTAATAGTAAATCGGTCATTTTATATTTGAGAAAAATCATAAAACCATAATAATAATTTACTTTTAAGCACTTTTAGAAGTTAAAGTTCCAAAAGTAACTGCTACCTGTTTCTGTTTCTTCATATGAATCATATAGCAATAAGGAAATGCGACCACAAATTTCAATATCGAATGGTAAAGACGCTAGAGATGCTTTCAGAAGAAATTAATGGATGAAATAGTTAAACTAGTCGCCATATATTGAATAATAAAATACTGGAAGAAGAACGAAAACAAATTTTAATAATAAATAAAGATTTAGTATGGACGGGGGTCCAAGAAATATCTGCTCCTATTTTATCTCTTGATTATTTCTGAAAACGGTAATGTAACTACTCTTTATTTCACCATAAAAGTAATAAAGCACTACTAAAGGACAAATTTCGACATTGAAAAAGCATTTAGTAAAGACGTGCCGGACGGGTTTGGATAAGCTGGAGACAGGCATGGTTAAAACCGGTCATAAAACAATTATACTAACCTTTTCTTTATTAAAAAAGGTTCTTCTTCATACTTAGAACTATTATTATAAAATGAAGGTAATAAAACCATCGTATTGATTTACCTTTTATTAAAAAAAGGATCCAAAAATAAGTGATAAGTATTAACGACGAGTTTGATGGTTTCTTCAAACAATTGAAGGATGGAATGATTAAATATGAAAATCATAAATTAAAGAAAACCATAAAACTATTATCTAAAATGATAAGTTCCAGTATATAAGTTAATGTTTGACTTTGTTTCACCATAAAAGTGATAAAGATAGAATAGGTTATCATAAACTGAAGAAACTCATAAAACCATCACACAGATTTACTCTTAGCAATTTTTATATTAAACAAAGGTTCCAAAAAAATCGTTTCGTAAAAAAGGTTGATGTTTTTGAAAATAATTCAATTATGGAATGGCCACGCAAATTATGAATTGAAGAAAATCATAAAACCATCACTTAAAAGTACATTAACCATTTAAAAAAGAAATGTTGGGGATAGTTTTGGAATAAGCCGAAAAGTGGAATGGTTATAGAAGATCATAAAATTATTGTATTGAGTAATCAACTAACTTTTTATTAAGAACAACGTTCCAGCAGTACTTGTTAATTCTCTACTTCCTACATGAAAGGGCAAAGGGTAAATATGGAAAAATAGCTCTGTAAATTGCAACTTGATTGTTTCTGAAGGCAATACAGAAGCTGCATGAATTTTATATTGATTTGAAATGTATTATATACAGGGTGTAACTTTGAAGGGGGGTCCGGTTTGGAGGGGGGGTACCCGTGACCTTTACAAACACATATCATACGTTTGTTTTCTTAAATTCTGTCACAAAAACTGATTTTTTTTTTGTTGCCTTTTTTCGCAATTTTCATAGTACGCCACTGAGCAGACAAACGCTGCGCATATCTAGTTGCAGCGTCACCAGCATTGTTGCCATATTTAATTAATGAAGTGGAAGATGGGAAAAGAAGGCCCACGCCACTCGTGAGGCACTGCTTTTTGACACATACATTTGTTTGTAGTGGGTGTTCGCTTTATTATTCCATATAAACAAAAATAAAAAAAAAAATTGATATCGCTTCTTGCAGCCGCCGTCTAATTTTGATAAAAAACGAAGCTTTAGACATATTATAAGCTCTCGTATTAGCTCTTTCTTAATTTGTATACATATATTTTTCATAATACCACACTTGGTAATGAAAATAGACCTTTATAAGGTTATTATACACTTGCACAGAATAACACATTCCACAAAATACCACTTTAAATTATTACGAAATTAAACTTGGCAAAATACAATCCTGCATTAAACAAATTCTAATTCGATTTCAGTAAAAAATCACGCAGAGAACTTGCTTTCTGTCTCTCATATCTGTATATTTTTATATAAAACGACCTAGTCTGGTTTCATGTATTGTGTGCAGTATTTATGTGATATTTTATTTTATAAACTAGGTCAATGTCACGGTTATTGAAGGGACATTGATATAACCCAAAAATAGTATCAAATCGGTTGTACTGAAACTGTTTTTTTAAAACATTTTAAAGCTATCAGACTAATAATTTGCTTATTTTTAATTACGTACATTTTATAACACAGCAACAATTATTTTAAAACATTAAGTTTTACTGGCAATAATTATTAGTAGGTAACGTATTAAAATCCACCTACCAATACTATTATTTAATAATAATAATTAGTTAATAGATCAGTAAAAAATTGTATTTTTACGTACTTTTACATTACGTACTTTTTACAACACTCGAAAATGGTTTTAGGATCCATACTTCATCAGAATTGACAGAAAAGTATAATGACTGATGAGTCGCAATTTTATAAAAAACATATTTATTTAAAAGATTATTCATTGCAGTTTTTCTTTTTGTATATCCGTTACTTAACATCTAGACGTCGGAACTTGTATCATTGGCAGTTGATTAGGATCAACTGTGTATACTCGTACATGCAAAATTATGTTAAACATAGGTATTTACATTGAATTGGTGTTATGTTATTTCTAGTGACTCGCATCGCCGAAATCTCATCACAATAAATTGGAAGCTGTAGTTTTGCATATCCAGACTATTGTCTTCTGCATTCACATTACCTCACCAAAAAAAATCCTCACTTTAACATTTCACGGCCTCACAATTATGTCAAACTATGTCACTATGTACTGAATTCATTATAAAACATCAGCTTCGGTCGCGCTTGCTGCATGGAATGCGACCCTGAAATGAAGGGATAAGTTCCGACACAGGTTCCGACGTCTAGACTGGTAACAACTACCTGGCAACACCGTAGACATCGTTCTGCAGTGAAACTCGGACGCTGTACAGGGCGGCGTGTATAGCAATTTGGGTGCAGTTTACAAAATTAATTATAACTCGGCTATTTCTTTGATTTAAAAAAAACTAGTTTCAGATTAGCAATCTAGGAACACGGACTACCCCCTCCAAACCGGACCCCCTTCAAAGTTACACCCTGTATATGGTAATCTTTAAAACGTACTGAAATGTTAGAACTTGTGTCTGGTGGCAATAATCATATAATAATTAAAATATAAACCACGCCGAAACGCCGAAAACGCTATATCATTGGTATGACGTGCAGGTTACGGTTTTGGTGATGTAAACCGGCGTTTATTTTTTGTATTTTTGCGTTTTTGTGGGTCATAGTAGTGTCAATACTGGGAAAGGTAATGCGATAATTATTAGTGGTGATGCGATGAACTTATGGTATTGTTAAGCGTAACTTATTCTTTTGTTTACAATACACAAATCCGTCCGTGACAATTATGACGACAATGTTGTTGAGTAAGTAAGTGCCAGACGTATTGTTTTACTTGGGGTATTTCGAGGTATTTATAAAATTATGCCATCTAATTTCACATTAAACTGCTTGTTTTAATTTGAAAAATAATAAGTAAAAGTAATGAATGATATTTAACATTTATTAATTCTTTTAAATTAATTTAATAAATTTGTATTGCTATTTACTACTGATTCCATTACTCCTTAAATATTTTTACAAAATTATTGTCTATTACTTTTGCTTATTATATTTTCAGAATAAAATAGATATGTAGTGAAGTCAGATTAAGCTTGCTACTTGCAGACGTGTATTGGTGATTTGTTATGCCCGATTCGTGATATGCGAGAAATGCCTGAATAGTTGTTAATTGTTCGTTACAAATCCATCCATAAAAACGCTACATACTATGCACGAATTCCTTACAAATCGCGCATCGCGAATTCACGCATAGTCTGCAGCCAGCTTTAGGCGATGTATGCTGTGTTCGTACATAATGGCATAACGCAATACTTCTTTTACCCGGTGAGATCACTGAAATGTAATTTTATATTATGATGACTGGAATGCGCTAAAAGCTGCGCGAATGGATTATTCATGATCAGCGCCATATTTTGTTTTGTGCCTCTAGCAATGGCGGAGCAGTAGAGGCTTAGCTGATTGTGAATTGAAATGAAATTAAATTCTGGATATGAAGAATTATTTTGTGCTATATGCTGGTTAATTTTACAGTCCCTTATAAAACATGACATGTTCCAACAATAACACCCACAAAAATACACAATGAATAACACTAACGAGATACAAGATAAAAGAAGAAACCACACTGTACGCCAATGACGTGTTTACAAACAAAATAATGGGAAATTAAAAACGCAATTCATATCGTACGTGCAGATGGTTGTCTCTCTCGCACCCACATACATAACCAATAAAGTATGTCTTTGCTGAGTTTCATGTGCCTCCTTTTGTCTGCTCCTAGGTTTGGTACCTTTATTTGGATGGGCAATGGGACTAAACGCATTCCATATCGTACATTTCAGTGGGTGAGATGTACGTTATGTGCCCATTTTGCAGCTTTATTCAATACCAACGTCTATTTAACACGATAACATCTAATAATATCAGAAATGACAAATTAACTCTCTAAACGTAGGTACTGCGTTGTCCGAAAGCATGGAAATCGTATACATATATGAACTAAGCACAAGCTCTATTTAGGAATACACGTGCGAACGGCGAGTGACGTCGTTGTCTAGGACAAACGTCATTTCGATTAAAATAATACATTCTTTTTTCTGCACGTATTTAGAAAAATCATGCCATTGAAGAATGGAATAGTTAAACCAACGTTGGCTCTATACAAAAACAACATAGCACATTTTAATCTGTTCTAGCGGTAGTCTCACAGTCTGAAGATGCGTATAATGACGTCACAAGCGGACGCACCGTTTTCGAGACTAGCACCAATTTCAACCTCTTATATCTCGAAAACGCAAAAAGTTAATCATATGAAATTTTAAGGAGATAATAAGAGTATCGAGTACTATACAGAAACGCATAAAACATGGAACAAATACTGAGGAACCCATTTTGACACTTTTTATTAAAACTGCCGGATTTTGAAAAAGTAAAGGTCCCTCTCGGTCGTTCTGCCCCCGGTGGGACCTTGACGTCGGCGAACTCCTGCCGGCAGAACCGCCGCAGGAGCCGGCGACCGCGCCCGAGCCCCGCCGGCGGCTCCCTCGCGCGCAACGCGCCGTCTGATCGCATTCGAACCCAGACCTCCGTCGCGTCAGGTGCGAGTCATCCTCCGGTGATCTATTGAACGATTCTGGTGCTCCAGTGCTAGTGGTGTTCGGTTGGGGTGCATTTTCGGGCGGTGCCTACTGTTCCACTCAGGATAAGCACGGCATAGGACAGCGTAAGTCCACATGCGGGTTATCTCGCTATAGATCGTCTCTGATCTAGCTTATCAGCGTTACACTGTTGTTGTTGTTAATTATGTCATTACCACACACTATCTCGCTAATGATACACAGTTTGCGATGCAGCAAAAAGTGCTAATGTTGGGTATAAAAGCGCGTCTATTTTTTTTTAGATTATGGTGGAAAAACTAGCACCAAAGCGGTTATTAAATAAAAACTAGCACGTATGTGAATCAGATTATAACTTAATAGCTTTAGGCACACTTTAAAGGTATTTAAAGGAAAAAGCCGAGTAAATCGATGGATCTTCTTAAGGTTACGATGTTGGCTTTATAGTTTCGTGACGTGCTCCGAATTATAGCTAATAATTTAGTTGGCTTAGAAGGTTATAAAATGCCGGGAAGTTCATCAAAGGTTTATTAAACCAGTCAGCTGAGAACTACATCATGTTTTATTTATATACACGCGTATGCGAAATTTTATTAGTTTGAGCAATAATTTTACCTTAACTACTAATAACTGTGCACTTTATGATAAAAATTAGCATTTTACATTTTAAATTATTGTTTACAGGTACACCGAATTTCTAATTTGCGAACAAATACAACTATTTCATCTTAACTTTTAATTAAAAAGTTAAAGATCATTCAAACGTTTTCCAGTTTTTCATTTGTACTACCTATCTAAATATTTTCAAGCAATAATGGGTTTGACATATAATAAAGTGCAATAGGTTCAAAGTTCAAAGTATTTTCTCCTATGTTTTCTGTACTAGGTATAACTGTTATATGTATGGGTAAATTTTAGATGTTAAACATGAGAATTGAATTTGCTTATTGCTTGAGAATCTTGAGATGCCAAAATTTTCCATCACATCAAACAAAGGAACATCTCGCAAAGCTATCAAAATATTATACAGGCTTATGTTTTTTAGATAATTATTTACTACAGCTATAAATTCTGCATCTAAAAAATTTCTACCCCCTCTACTTTTGAAGTTGCTGATCATGAATTTGAAGTCAGATTTTGCATCTAGTTTTCGAAAAGAAAATCAAAATTGCAACTAAGTTTACATTACATTAGGTTGAAGGTGCAATATAACGTCTATTTATTTTGACAATAGTGTGACGTCATGAAATAGAGAAGGTAAAGGTGTTACATTGCAACTACAATCTAATGTAATGTATTTGTTTTGAAAATTTCTTTTTTTGAAAACAAATGTGCGCCGAAATTTGACAGATTCGTGACCAGCACCCTCGAAAATAGGAGGGTAGGAATCTTTTAGTTAAGTTTGGAGAGTTTTACACTGTAATAAATAATTACCGATTTTTTTTTCAAACAAATATTTCTATATATTTTTTGATAAAAGGGTAGAAAACTGTCTTATTATTACAGTGATGCATGCAACGTTCGGTTCACCTATAATCTTTAATAATAAGAGAGATATGGTCATACAAAATTGTGCGCTATCATTACTGATTATTACTATAGGATGGACATAAACTCATCAAATATTCAAATATTGTAACAGTATAATTGTAAGAAAATACTGTATTTAGTTACTGAAATATACAGGGTGTTCCGTCATTGAATGTACACAGTCGTTCCCTATATAGGTATGTATTTTACATCCCACGTTATTATTGTTATTTTTGGAGGACATGAGTTGTTCGAATTTTACTATGGCGCCAAAATTTTATTTAAGTAGATAAAACAAATAAATATCGCAAAGCTGTGGATTACGATTACAGATCTGATGTTTATGTCGATCTATCTTACCCTCGATCTTACCTTTTAGCACAGGAGACGTGATGAAAAGAACAAAAAAATATTCTAAGATCGTAGAATCATGTGACCATTATATCTGCCTTTTTATTAGAAATATACATCAGAATATAACTGTAATTATAAAAAAAATCATATCTTAATCTTTTTTTAGAGAAGATTAGGTAGATTGAAACGAATAACTTTATGCATTGAAAGCAATAGTTTATCATATTAAAAACAATAAAAAATTTTATTTTAGTGCAAATATTTAATATTTAATGTCGCATATCGTTTTGTTATTCTCAGTTGCAGCTTCTTAAATACTTTGATAAAAATATAATGAATTAATCATTTATTCGTATGACGTAAGTCTTTTGAATTCTTACCGCAACTAAAAGAGTTAACACATAACATAATATGTTTAATCCTTCTAGATAGTCAGCGATCTGAACAATTTAAAAAAAACGATGTGAAAGAGTCATCTTAAAGGAGCCCTATATATACCTCCTTTAGAAAGTATTTTTTGACGATATATTATGTCAAATCGATATGAAATCATCTCTAGAATTTACTGTCTTTGTTTGTCGGCTTAATTTCCGGACACCCCGTATTTGATAATCATTATTGGATTATGTTCATTTGTTAGTCATATACTGACAACTGAAATTCATTAAAATTTGTTCTGAAAAAAACAAACATTAAAACCATTAAAACTGAATGATTACAATAAGCTACGAAGCAGGCTTTGTAAACAAAAAAACTAAACATCTCTCTAGTTTAGAACCTATCAATGAGCAGTCATAGGTGGCGATAAACTATTCACTTGCCTTAATTATTTATGCGCGAAATATCCCGCCCCTTATATAAAGTATTAGACCGTTTGCTTAATGTTAACAGTAATAAAAGATTAAAATTTATGGTGTACCCACGCGTTAGTGAAGTTGAGATCAGTTTTTTAGGTTAGAAGTAGAAGTCGACCGTGGGCAGCGTAGGATTTCCATGCAGATTCAGATCGTATCTATCTCTCTGCAAATACTTCGCCCATGCGTTCACCGATGACTAGTGCCGTTTGATTCCAAAATGTCCGGCAAATTTTTAGGAACGGCCAATATCTTGGGCAGCCCCATTTCTATTTATACAGGGTGATTCATAGCGTATGTCAAAAAATTATGGGGAAGAGTATAAAAAATATTGGGGTTAAGTATGAATGGCCATTAGGCTAGACTTCTACCTATTGTAAATTTCTCTTTGTAGAACTTGCAATAAAGACGTTTTATTATTATTATTATTTGTCAAAATAATTTTGTGGTGGAGGTATGGGAGATTTCTAATTTATTTCACTCTATAACTTTTGTAGCAATGAGAATAATTTGAATGATGAACGGGATTTTAAATTCTTAATCATTTTTAAGTGAAATATTTTTTTATCTGCAATATATGGATTATTTTAAAGTAATTTATTACTGATACATATAAGGATTATAAAATGAATTAAAAAGTGTGTTGAGTGGTCAAAGCAATTGTAGTTTTTATTTAATTTTTTTTTGTAATTTTGATGGAAATATCATATAAAAAGAGTTAGTCACTTTCATTTTCAGAAGTATTTATCTTTCAAGTGACCCTTAAAAAAGTCCAATAAGTAGATCCAAATTGGAGTACACGGAGAACAAATAAAAAAATGAGAAAGTGCGCTGTCATGTGATTTGTTATTCAAAAAAAAATCGTAAAATCCTAACGCATGGTCTCCACGTTCTTGTGATTTTAATCCATTGGACATTTTTTGAGGGCAATTTAAAAAGGTATTATTATTCTTAAACTGATATTTGATGTATAAAATTATGTTTTATCTAATATTATTTTTCTGGAATCAATTACATTCAAATTATAAATACCTATAATTGGAAACAGAGATCCCGTGCATCTGCATTTTCATTTCTTAGATTAAAACATTTTATTAAATTGTATTTGTCTTTATTTGAGTAACGAACCATTTTTGATTTGTGTTAACACGCTTCTAATGTTAAATGTCAAGCTTGTTTGTTTTCGCATTCTTCTCAGTCAGAAAACTTAAATATCTGGTATTTTGAAAATTTTATAGTTTTCGCAAATCGACACAAGAAATAATAAATAAAGTATACATTTTTGGAATGCATTTTTAACTCCCTTTCCGTTTTTGAAATAAAATACAGGATGGTCCTTATAAAAAACACAAATTGTGCTCGTATCACAAAAACTAAAAATATTATTACATCTTTTCTATTTACATTCTATTTCTATTACATTCTTTTTATGCCATCGAATGTATCTCAAAAATGTGCCTGTAGAATGTTCAAACCGTTTTAAAGTACTTATCTTCAACGGGAAACGAGAAAAAGACTACAGTCGGATTAGCCAAATATCGAGAAACGTCCTGTAGCTGGAAAACTGTAACAGATAGACATGCGGTTTGCGCCGTTGTTATTTTTTCGAAAAAAGTAGTAACCCTTGAAATCCAACTAATTTGAACTATCCTGTACTGTATGTAGTTCTCCAACTACTACTAGGTAAGTCGCCTGAATTCTTGTCGCGAGTATACATGTTATAATTACCTTTAAAGTTCTATAACTTAAAATGACAGAAGATACATTTATTTTTGTTACGTCAACATCCTGTGAATTCTAAACTTTTAAAAGTTAATGATTTTCCTTTGAATGTTTTCATTCTGCCGACGAATCACCCTCTATTCTATTTAATGTATTTCTTTTAAAACTTTCGTCTTAAAGGAAACGGAATTTGTGACAAATAGCCGTATTTTTAAACGCCCTTAGAAATATTTCACAAAAGTACCGCTGGTATCCGTTTAAACGAAAATTTTACAGATTCAGTAAAATCGGTCCTTAAGAACCTTCACGCAGGATCCCGATAGCCAATTATACGTAAATCCAGTAAGTTACAGCCGCTTTACAAAACGAACTCCTTTACCTGAAATCGGGATCCGACTCTGGTCGACGTATCGGTGTGGGCAGATACAATTTCACACAGAAATTCAAAGCTTCTTGTTTGCCATGCAAATACAGACAGGGCAACGGCTCTTAATGCTGTTAGGCCCCATTGAAGCTATTACTTTTCTCGAATACTCCCAGCCCCAGACGTTTGGTAAAAGGATAAGTGGTAATGTGATTGCCCACAAAGAACATGTGTAGTGAAAGAAACTGAAAGAAATATGCGGATATGCAATTTTGCTTATGAATATTCACAAAGAAAATGAACAATTAGAGAGATACCAAAGAAAATATATATATATAATTAAAAATAAAAAATATGAAGTATTATTCATTATTCGTCATTGTTGAGTTGAGTTAACGATTACTACTTATAGTAGTAAGATCATTGTGCATTTTATTATGAAATAATTTCTGCATAATATTACCTTATCAAAGTACATAATTTTGTAACAAGAGATTTCAAAATTACGTGAGATGTAAGTGTCTACATCTATACCCCACCGCCTAAAATCTAGAGAGTGACTCATTGCGACGGGCAAAGCGTGAAAGGAGCAACATTTTATAGTAGTACTAAAATTGAAGGCGATCAGATATAAAAATATACAAACATTACAAAAGTAATTGCATTACATAACATCTATTATTTTTAGGAGAAACAGTGATATAACAGTTTTTGCCAATTTCGAGGCATTAGATAATAAAAATGATAGTTATTTCCAGATTTTATTATTTTTTTTTTTAAATATCTTCCTTCCGCGAGTTTCCACTATTTCCCGATTCCCAGTTGTACTTCTTTACCACCCTTTTTTGCACTATACATATAAGCTACTCATGTACATTCTTGTTCCTCGCACCCTAAACCCTTCATACATGTCATCATCCGATAATCCTCACTTGTTAAATTAGGACGTTTAGCATTTTTAGAATACGCCGTAGAGCTTGAATTATTCTCCATTCTTAAGAACACAGAATCACTAATAAATTAATTATAAGATATACCCGAAATTTTGTCCGCCCGAAAGATGGATCCGTCAATTCGTCACAACCAATAGAGGGCTAACGTTTCAATATGGCGCATGCGTATTTGCTGCAGCAGAAGCTGTGTAATCGGGTATGCTCTCAGAGATATATAGCAGAAATATATGGCCTGCATGTTCTTTGTGTCGAAGCCACAAGTGTCACTTTTGGAAATTTTAGTGGAGTCAACTAGTGGAAGCTAAATATATTTACTAATAAAACGGAAACCTAACCTCACAAAGAGTTGCAGCTACAGAAAAGGAAACTACTCTGCGAACTAACGCCCCGACAACATTGAATTGAATTGCTCTTGAAAAATCAATAACGAACAGCCATGTTAGTCATCAGCGGTGCCATCAGACATATACCATACCGATTTCGAGCTTGTTAACTATTGTTCGCCTGTCATACTCATAACCGATAGAGAAATGTGATATGTAAGTAGCTACACCTAGTGGCCACTGGTTGCTCAATGCTGGACCCTTCTACAACGTATGTAAAGCATTAGAATAGCTGTTAAAACTGATTGATATAAAATAGCACATGTATTCGTACCTTTATTAAGATAATGATCATAAATTATAAATTAAGGTCACCGCTAAATGGTCAAGTTTTGGTGTCCTTAGGTACCTACAGAAATCTCGTAAAAAAAAACACGTAGAACAATTAAAATGTACAGAACTCAACAACGCCAATATAATTTCAATGATTTTACCTTAACTGTACATATTTTAATAGGTGACAACTCAAACAAAACTTTAGTTGAAAATCAGTAGTTCCCCTTCTATAATAAATTTTCATCCTACCCCGGTTTTAACAAGGCGGACCTTTTTATGTCGGCAAACATATGTCAACCATAAATTTATGAAACCTAGCAATAAATTTTACATTCGAGGTTATGGCTTTATTGCTCCATCAAACCGTCTGAAACTCATCGATGCAGAGATAACTGGGAAATTTTTAGAAAGTGCTGTAAGTCTTAGGGCTGTATAATATTGTCGGTTACTCATACCTGATTTTCTTAGAAGCGATCTGCCGTCTTTCAAAATAGACGACTTCAGAAAGAGATGCTATCAAAGCGGAATGTTCGTCGGGCAGTAAAAATTATTTACTGAATTGTTGGCAGGACATTGTGGAATTTTAGAGATATAAGTTCGATTATACGTAGACAATTATAATTAAACTGTATTTTTCTTACATTCCAACACTGAAAATGTCAAAGGAGATTACTTTCAGAAGAACAGGAAACAGATCTTTATTCTGTATCAGACGATTGATTGATGATATATTCAATTGTTTGAAGGCGAAGATCACGTTTACTATTGTTATTATATGAATAAATACACAAGATGATTCTTAACCTATAGGTACGCATAAACTTGGAAAATTATAGCTGAGGATATATAATGATGAATAGTAAAAAAAATTTTTTTCAGTTACGGAGGTATCAATTTATTTCAAATAAAAATAAAAGAAGTACTAACTTCGGTAACATATACCATAGCTTTTATGTGATCCTAAAAATAAAAATCAAGCGGATTTAGGTCGGGCGATCGAGAAAGCCACCCAATTGGACCAAATCGGCCTATTCATCATTCGGGAAACACAATCATGATTCAAATGCTGCCGCACTAGGCGCGCAAAATGAGGTTCTTCGAGTATCGGAAAATTATTATGCAAAAATTGTAAATAAAGAGCACGAGTTAATTAATTTTCCAGAATTGAACGGCCAATAAGTACCTACTCCGTTCACAATTCCAACCTGCACATTTAATGAAAATCGTTGTTGAAAGCGAATTTGTCGAATGACATGCGGATTTTCCAATGCCCAATAACGCGTGTTGTGAAAATTATGAATACCAACGTGTGAAAATTGCCTCATTCGTAACTAAAATGTTTATGGTAAAGCTTGGATCTGAGTGCTGCTGAAGTAATAATCACTCGCGAAAGTTCACCCGAAGCAGAAGATCCCTTGGAAGTAAGGCGCGATCTACCCGCTGCACGTAAAATGGGTAGAGTAAGTCGTGTTTGAACGTTCGCCAAACTATGCATTGTGATATCCCAAATTGCGCTCCAATTGCCCTAGTGCTTATGCCAGGTTGCTCCTCGACGTCATTTAAAATCTCTTCCTCGAGATTTACAAATTGCTTGGTCTCCCCATGTTGAATAGGCCTCGGCCTTCAAACCTTCATATGTCTTGGATGATATCTTTGAAGAAATTTTTGACCTTTGGACATAAAGATAAGGTGCAGCCATTGAATTTTGATGTAGTTCCAGTATCATATTCTTCGTTTGGGAAATTAGGCGCTATACTTTTATAATCGTATCAAAATAAACTCGAATAGGACCACAACTGATAATAATGTACAGCTACAAATACCAAACATATTGCCCTGAATTGTTTACTTCTTAGTTTTTATAAACAAAAAATTTCACCTGATAAACTTCTGTAAACTAAAAATATATTACATGTTTTTTCACTATACTTCATTATTTGTCGTCAGCATAGGTTAATAATCACCCTGTATAGGATAAGAAAGATATAAATTAATAAAATTAAAGGCCCCTAGAGTGTTTTCCACAAAAAAAATATTTAAAACCTTTAATAACTAATCTTTCTAAGGCTTGGCAAATAATTGGAATATTATGTCATCTCACCTAGATATCGAGGAAACAAGAAGAAATAGCGACAAAGACATATCCTACATTTTGAAAGTTTTTTTATAACAATATTTAAGTACTAACAATGAATAAGCACAACATCAAAATGTTATTTTTTTTGCTTACTTTTGTTCTATATGTCTTATTTTTCGATACAATACAATTTTTTGGCCACAAATACGGTAGCGGTATCTAGATACATCTGAGTCACGGTTACTTAAGTTGAGTAACCGTGATTTTGAGTAAAGTCCCCGCGTTAAAATTTTTCTGTTTAAAAATTTGAAAGCATCAGCCATTAGATGACGAATTTTATAAGACAACCTTGCAATGTAATACTTGAGATGATACCCGTAAAATGAATGATCGAAATTGCCATGAAATGATGGAAAATTATGAAACCATACATAAACAAACTACAGCGACCTATCCTATCCTTGTGATTTATACGACATCGATTAATTTTATTCCACCGGCTAATTACCTATTGTTCCCTTCGCGTCAGTTTTACCGCACCATCGTAAACGTTACTCATCCGTACCACGGTGGCATTTTCCAATCTGCACTTCCTCTAATAAATCGTCCCACCTTATCAAGCTAATACGTTGGGTGATAACCTCAATTGCATGTAAACATACCAAATCGATTTGGTGGAGTTTGTGCGTATGCAGATTGGTTTTTCGCTGAAAGAGATATCGGCTGACGTGAAAATTAAGTTGGATATACAGATTAACACGTGTTATTTTATTATATGCGATTTTAGTCGTTTCGTCCCGGTGACTAAACAAATTTATTTACACAACTACGTAGAGTCACTCAGGGTTCCATCCTTGGGCCGCTTCGTCTGCATTTATACTAAGTTTTTGTTTCAGCATCTTTTAGAATCTTACATTCTCTGCGTATCAATTATTAATTTTTATATTAATAATAATACATTTCTGGTTCACAAAAATGATCTACAATCTCTACTGACTAAAATTATTAATAAAAGAGTTTCTTTTGAAAAAAAAAATGTATTAGTCATTAATAAATTTTGACATTATTCTTCAAAATAAACTTTAACTAGAAATATGAGTCCCAATATTATGGAAAAATGTCATGTCATGGAAGATTTTTGTCTTTGAAGGCACTATTGATTATTTACATAATTATAATTTAAATGAGCATCCAATCAGCACAGACTAATAGCATAACCGTTTAAAATTAATAATAATAATAATATCTCTACCCCTCATTCTAATCACGAGGATTAGCCCAGAAGTCGGAGACTTGTGCGGGAGAGGGGGCGGCATATTATTATTAAGCGCTATTAAATATTTGTGTCCAGGAACGACTTACGTTGGCAGGCCCTAACCACCATTCAGTGCAGGAATGAGGGAAACATGGAAAACCTCATTAATTAGGGGAGTAGTCAAATGTCAACCGGTATCAATCTCTCACATTGACCCAAGCCAACATTCTTCCACCCTACCATACCCGCAGAGAGGGTGCCAATCTTCGCACGAATATATTTTATATACGGTCTACCGGCTACGGGGGTCGAACCCACAGCGTTCTAGTCACCTCGATTCAAGTACTGACGTCTTAAACCGCGCGATCACTGACCGAAAATGTTAAAATAATTTTTCTTGAAACCATATAACTTTTATTAAAACTTTAATATAACCAAAATAAAACTACATCAACCTAAACTGAATAATGTAACGTTATTAGTTGTTCATGTATGAAAATATTTCGCAGTTCTAAAATACTTTAAAACTGTTAAATATGCACCGAAACAATCAAATATAACGTAATGTTTAAAAATAATTCAAAGAGTAAGTTAAAAGTTAATGTTTTGCATTCACAAGATGAACGATATGTTTCTGACAATTTTTCATATAAAATATGGCGTCAAATATCTACAAACCTTAAAGTTTTACTATAAAAAAACAACCACTATATAATCTGTACAAAACGAACATAATTTAGGATTTAGTTTTAGAAGAGTTTTTCAAACTATGTTAAGGTAATAAGTATACGTAAAGTTGTACTAGTTAAAAAGTTACTTACTACTTAACTAAAACTATGATGTAACTCCTCTATAACTGAAGTACCTGAAGTACCTACCTGATAGTAGTTTTATAAGAATTCGTAATGAATTGAAACGATCCTAAAACTGGAAATTTATAAACATATAGTATAATTGTAAAACGGATAGTAAAATAAACATTACAACTTTTATAGATTTAATATGGTTGTAAATTTTTTTAATATTGTCTTGTATTTGTATAGAAATCATTTATAAAACTATTGTGTGTGTGAAAAATATAAACGTTTAGAAGTTTTAAAATTGCAACTGCTAAATAACAGAATATGTTATCAACTTTAAGAAGTCTTTAACAAAGAACTATTGGGGAACTCGTTTATGCAAAATTACATTGATTTGTAAAAATAAAAATTGTAAGACAACTGGCCTGTACAATGTTATATTGACTTTAATAAAACTTAACTTAAAATCAATACAACAATTTTAATAAATAACAGCAAGTGAAAATTCTTTACAAAGCGTCAGATAGTTCCACAATCACCATTAACGTTTTTGTTTTAATATTTCGAATACTATAAATCGTACAAGCGTTTATATAGTTTTAAAAAAACTATTACAAACATATGCTCCTTGGGCATATCGCCGACAGTCCCCGAAATTGTTTCACACCGTACCCAATAGTTCAGGTGAAAACTGTGCCACAAAATTATAATAAAGCAACAATTAGCACTTCCTCGTGCCTCCCAAGATTACACTTCGGTGCTGCCTGGCCAGTAATCATTTTATAAATATTTATTAATTATAAAAATATAACGCCCAAGGCCGTAAATAATGGCGTTGTATCAGCAGGTGTAGCCTGCGAAAAGTATATTCGCCCCCAGCACCATCCATCTCAAAGATCGTCGACCCCAAGTCCATTTATTAAGCGGCCTAAAATATACAGTATCGGCTACTTTAAATGCGCCAGAGTCACGAGACGCATCTCGGTGTGCTGAAAGCATTTGCTCGAGTTGAAGTTGTGAGTGACAAACTCATTTCGTAACTAACTATATTTAGTTACTTTGTAATTTTGTTCTTAAATAATTATCTTTCCTCAAATATATTTCAGTTGAATTTGGTACGGGGTTTTTTGGTTATGGTAACAATGTTTTGTTGGTGGCTATGCTTTTTTTATTAGTAGTAAGATTTTAACATTAGATTTGTTCCTGCAGCAGTTGGAAATGGTCTGAAACTATGAGAAATGTCCGTCCAGTTACTTCTTGCATTAAATTCACTGGTAACTCGTTCTCAACTTAACTGGCCGAATATTTCTGACAGTTTCAAACCGTTTCCAACTGCTGCAGGAACAAACCCATTGTTTACTGTAAACAATCAATTATCTACATATTTTAAATTACGTAATTGTATACATTTCTTTAAAACGAATAAGTAATTTTTGCAAAATATACCACTTTCCCCAAATCTTAACTAAAAAAAAAAATTAAACAAATGATGTTTTGTAGGCTCTTTTTGAGGCAAAAAAATTGTATTAAGGTAACATGACCTATATTGGTTCATTTGACTTGACTGACTCGTTTCCGAAGAGCTATTTAATAAATACTGAATAAAAAATTAATTATAGTGGTTTTCAGGCTATCATGGTCGCTGCTGTTATTTTATCTATACTGGTTTTTGGTTGTTATACGGTGATATAAGTAACTGATTGCTGTCAGTAACGCCCACATCTCTAGCCATAGCTGGGAATCTTTAACTTGTCCTTGTTCTTCTCAGGCTAGGCTTTGTGGGAGCAACCTGCTAGGGCATGTTGTAACAACCCGGAAAACCACTGTAGATAAAAATATATCAGCATATTACTAGTTTCCACATATTTATTTTTCAAAATGTAGTTCTGTCTAGGATTTTTTTACTGTCATGTTCTAGTTAAGCAATTTCATCAACGATGATAAACACGTGCTCTGATACAAATGAGAGATATTTTTATGTTTTCATTTGTGGTATTTTTAGATACAGAAATCTTGAAAAAGAAACCACGTAGAACAAAAGTAATATCAAAAATAAAGTTCTTGATGTCCTGTTTATCCACTTTTACTACTTAAGTTCTCCACAAATAAAATAATAATTTTAAAAAGCCCTTGTAAGATAAACATTATTGTGCTATTCTAACCCCACATTTTAACAATTATATTTACATATTTATAAATAAAAGTGAACAATCATAAATGTAGTACTAATTAAGTGTATAATGTAACCATATTTACATATCAGTCACATTTTAAAAAATATATATTTTTAAAGATTTCCGTACCTAAAAATTTGTTGGTTAGACCGGTTTTTCTTGGTATTTATTCGTTTTATTTCAGTATCTTTATACTTTATTTGCTAAACCTTAGATTATTCATTTATTAAATGTTTAAAATGATTTGTTTTTGTAGAAAGCACTATTTCAAGAATACGGCACCCTTAATAAACAAGTAAATATGCAGTATTTGGCGGCATTCAAATACCCTGCTCTAATGCCTGATCTGTATCCATGCAATTAAATAAAATACTGTCAAATACCGGCTTGGATTACTTCAATTTACAAATCGAAAAATAAAAGTACATTTTTATCTGTTGCGACCCATTACATGTTGTAATTTACCCAACTACTGATAAAACATAAAAATATCCATCTGGTATCAATATTTTGGCTATGTAGGACACCGCGGATATTTGGATACCCGATATAATTTCACCAGCAACTTCCCGATGAACATCTGGCAAAATAATTCAATATATATTTGTAGAAAGTGACGTCAACATAAATAAAACAGAACACGACGTTCTCTATATTTGTGCGCCTATAATTACTTCTAGTGATGCCACAAGCCAGAAATACAGTTCCATTAACCTAGAGCTGGTCGCTTTGTTGTATGAAATCAACGAGAATTTGTTAACCCTTTTTCTTATAGAAACCAACAGCTTTTCTTTAAACTGGAAGTTTAAATAAGGCGTCTATGGGGAACAATTATTGTAACTTTGTTCCTTTTCCTTTTGTTTGCTATAACACAAAAGTTAAAAACAGAATCAATGCATAATAGGTATTGCTCGGGTTTTCTCCTAAAATGTATGTACAATGGATTACTTGACCTTCCATCGCTGAACGGCTTTGTCAGTTGGATTTTCTTGTTTATTTTTAACGTGGACACGTTGCCAATTGGCATTGAAAATTTTGCAATTGTTTACATTTAACAGTCACGGCTTGTAAATAGGTATACACATTTTATGATGCAAACTTTTAATATTCCCTATTATCAACGGTTTCTAAAGCCAAACTAATTCATTATTGGAAAAATTTTATATTTTATACGTTGTTTCCAGAAATTTGTAAACATGTTTGTTTTATTTCCAAAAATATTCCCCTAACCCACTTTGTTTTGTGTTTATCATCGATGACTGTTATGATATTTAACTACTTTTCGATAAAAGGCAATAAAGTCGAACCTTTACATAATAAATCAACAAATACGTCTACTGCGAGTGAAAAGAAGACTCAAATCAACACGTGAAGCCATTGTACCATGAAAGGCTTTATACCACCCTCAAAAATTCATCGTTAGATCTATACGAGAAGAATTTATTGGCAGTTGCCTATCCAGTGATGGATTGCCAACATAGGTATTTCAAATTGCCCACACTTTCATATTCAAATGTTCCTTAATTGCCTCTAGACCGAAGATATAACGGATAAGAAAAACTAGCTCAGTCGGGAAATCTACTTGCTTAGGACTTTTAGAATGGCACTCTTCGATCTGTCTAATCCCTTAAAACGTCTCTAACTGTTGTTTGTTACTTTAATAGACTTTAACGATGATCGGACCAGATAAACAAAGTCAGAACCGTCCGTACGCCTACTTAGGTGAGGATTAAATTAAATTAAATCGGCTAATTGGGTAATTACTGGTCCTCTTAATGCGAACATGGGGCTATTGTGAGAATAAAGATACATTATAAGATTATGATTGATGTTATTTTAAGATAATTTATAAATTGTACGAATTAGTACTATTATTATATTAGTAATGAATGATTTGCGACCATTAAAGTTAATGTAATTGTTTTTGTTTGATATACAGAAGGATCATGATGGCACTCGAAAAAATAATGTGTCAGCACCATTTATTATTATTTTTTTGAAGTCAATATTAACACACGAAATTTTGACAAAAGCACATTATGAGGAAATAGAAAAAACATTTTACTATTATTTAAAATAATATTTTGGGTCATTTTAACCATTAAACATAATAGTTTCCATTTCTAATATAACGAGACATTGATTTTATTATAAATATTATAGTTTCTGGAATGATTTTAAACAATGGATATGACTTTTCTGCATAGTCTAAGGTGAAAACGTAACAATTATTTTTATTTAAACTATACTAGTTGGTATTTTTATAATGTTACAAAAAAAATTCTTAACATTTAATCAGTAGCAGTTGGCCAAAGATACATTGAATATTGTAATATTCTTTATAAATTTTGTCTGCAAATTTTTGCATGTTCCATTTTTGTCGATATGATAGGAACTTTTCTCAATGGATAAGCAACTTTAGAAATAGTATGGTATTTTTTTGTGTGTGTGTAATTTTCTTCTGTTTCTTTGAGAAATATTAGTTTCCATTTTGCACCCATCACGCAAACTACCACACAGAATAATATTTAAACAAAGCACATTCAAACGAGATTGCCAGAATATAAAGTGCTAGATTCCTAAACCAATAAGTTAGCATTGGTGGATTCCACTACACTAAACTAGTTTGTCATTTTCGCTGATTATTATCTATTAAGAGCACCGTATTCTTGAAATATTATTGTCTACAAATACAAATAATTTTTGACATTTAAGAACTGAATAATACAGAGTTTAGCAAATAACAGAAATGTTATCTCATGTCATCTGCGAATATTTAAAGGTACCGAAGTAAAACGAATATATAACGACAGAAAGCGGTTTAACCAACAAATTTTTAGGTACAGAAATCTTTCAAAATACGTATTTGTTTAAATTCAACTGAGATGTAAATATTATTATAACATAAACTTACATAGTTCTGCATATAAGATTGTTCACTTTTGTTTATAAGTATATGAAAATAATTGTTAAAATGTGGTGTGTTTTTAAAAGTTATTTTATTTGAGAAGAATTTAAATAGTACAAGTAGATAAACAAAACATCAAGAATTTTATTTTTGATATTATTTTTGTTCTATATGTGTTATTCTTCGAAAAATTTAACACGTAGGGCAAAAGTAATTTCGAAAATAAAATTATTGGTGTTTTATTTATCCACTTTTACTATTTAAATTCTCCTCAAATAGTATAATAACTTTTAAAATGCATTTGTATGACACATTATTTTGCTATTGTAACCCCACTTTTTAACAATTAATTATTTTCACATACTTATAAACAAAACTGAACAATCTTATATTATGCAGAATCGTGTAAGTTTATGATATAACAATATTTATATCTACAGTTGAATTTAAAAAAATAAGTACTTTGAAATATTTCTGTACCTAAAAATTTGTTGGTTTGACCGCTTTCAGCAGTTATATATTAGTTTTACTTCGGTACCTTTGAATATTCACAGGTGACATGAGATAACATTGCTGTTATTTGCGTTACAGTCAGAAACGAATTAAAGATTATAATTTTGAGGTTACGTAGCTCGTGACTTCGATGAAATATTATATGAACTTGAAGCATTATTTTTTCATTACTACCGCCTAAATTATCTGCGCGGAGTTTCCGGAGACCCTGTATAATAAAGGAAAAATGCGCCGAGCTGCCACACTCAAAAAATAAACTTTAGAAGCTACTTAGTTGTGCTTATGGAGTAATGTGAAAGGATACGTCAATTATTTTTAAGAATTTTAATTATCAGCAATACTATCCGACTACTATAGCTACTTTAATTCAACAAAAGCTGGTTACGGTAAATATTTTCATACCTGGAATTTGTAATCGTAATCACAATAAAAAATAATTTATATCGATAACATAGAATGATTCGAATCGAAAGTCCCATAGTGTTTACTTTAAAATGCCACGACGATAACGATTTGTTATCTTGGGTAAGCGATGCAGCAAACTTGCAATCATGCAAAATCACAAAACCCTTCTTGTGGCAATTTTCCCACACACACATTTATTGAATTAAAATTTCGCAAACTGAAATTCGCACGGCTCGATAGAAAGTTTGTGGAATTAGATTGCGGATCGTTAATGTAAATAACTGCACTTGTAATTTGGTGCAATGTACGGGACGTTGCTTAATTTGTGCCGCTATGGAAATATCACCCATGCGTGGACTCCTGACTCTTCCTCAAACATATAAATTTTATAATTAGCCTACACGGTACGTGGCATTCAACGAATGATAATATACGGGGTGTCCGAAATATGAGTGCCTTTATTTTGCTGGATGATAAGTTGTACCAAACAAAACATTTTACTAGACAATTTTTTTTCTGCCCATCGATGACCGAATTGCGACAGTAAAATGGTCTTGAATTTGTGGTAACGTCGCTTACATACCATGTCAGAATTGTCAGGTGTTTGTATATAATAATTAGAATTACACCTAAACACACTGTGAATGGTTTTCTTAGAGCTCTTTTCACAACACAGAATAAATATACAGAATACTATAAATTGTTAAATTTTATACACTCACAAATATCCAGCAAACACAGAAAAACGAAACGCACTAGCCACAATACTACTATGACTAATAATACTTTTAGGTTAACAGCAGCAGGTGATAGAGGGCAGGTGGTAGTACATTACAGTTTTAAGGATTTTTCTGGGAAATTTCAATTGTTTCCTAAATTAATACTTACAAAACCAAAATATGCTGCAGAAGCTTTTACTTAACCTTACTTTGTAATTTCGTAACACAATTTTGCATTTTATTGCATATGTATGTAAGCACCCTGACATGATTTATGTTCACACCCTGTACATAGGTTCCGATATTGACGGTAATATCACGCTTCTCATACATGATGCTGATGAAGCTATTTAACTGTTTATAGTTTAGAGTTTAGAGAATGTGGGCCTGGGCACTCGCAAAGAGACGAGGGCCAGTTAGTCTACTTGTACCACTTGATTGTTAACACTTCGTTTATGATATCATTATAGTTTATTTTTCGAAATAACTTGTTTTATTGCTCCACCTTTGAGCTTTCAGTTCAGGTGTGGGGTGGTACACGTGCCACGGTTTTATTTTGTGTGTAAATAAAAAGTAAAAAACAATTTTATGATGCAACATACACCGGAACGTGAGGCGGAAAGTGATCATAGTGACGGTGGTAGTTTGACGCAAAAGTCGCCGAAAAGAGATGGTAATGATGACCGCCAACCGCGGACGACGCCGCGACAATCTAGATCTCGGACGCGTTCGTCGGATGGAGAACGCAGAAGGGCGTCGAAACGATGTTGGAAAACAAAAGTGAACGCGTCGCCGCAACGTAAAACGTTACGTATGCAAGAAGAAAATGATCGGTTAACACGCTTAGAGTTATTAGTTGAGACACTCGTTCGCACAAACAGATCCAGTGTTTCTGAAAATTCTGGTAAACATGGGACCAACGATATGAAAGAGACAAAAATAATTCCACGTGAAGATTGTGTGCCACAGTATGATCCTCAAACGTCTAAATATAATGTTATAAAGTGGTTGTATAAAATTGAACAATTGGGTCAAGTTCATGGTTGGGATGATCCGACAAAGATATATCTTATGCAGGCTAGACTACGTGGTTTGGCTAAAACATGGTAT
Organism: Monochamus saltuarius; assembly: GCA_025584915.1. Taxonomy (NCBI): domain Eukaryota; kingdom Metazoa; phylum Arthropoda; class Insecta; order Coleoptera; family Cerambycidae; genus Monochamus; species Monochamus saltuarius. The sequence continues at coordinate 9,453,011 of CM046725.1, read as the reverse complement.
GATAATCTTAATGAGTACAGCTACAATTGGGCTGAGTGGAAGAAGCTTCTCCAACGTGCTTTTCCTGAGCATGTAGATCATGCAACAGCGTTACGTAAAATGCTTCAGCGAGAAAAACTTCCATACGAAGACATGGCATCCTATTATTACAGTAAAATGGAGTTATTACAACTTTGTGAGATCACTGGTAAGAAAGCAGTGTCATGCATTATTGACGGGTTACATGACTCGGGTATACAAAATTCAGCCCGAGCAGGACGCTACTTAACACCTGAAAGTTTATATGAGGAATATTTGTCTACGTTAAACGACAAAAGGCAAGGAAGACCCGATAGAACGTACGAGAGAAGTCGTCTAGACAAGTCACATCGAAACGAACGAATTGAGAGGAGTAGGTCATCTGAAGGACAAAACTCAAAACGAAAGCTTGCTACTGGTGTTCCTTCAACGTCGGGGTGGCATAATAAATGTTTTAACTGTTCTCAGAAGGGACATATTGCGAGCAACTGTCCTACACCACGAAAAGAGTGTAAAATTTGTAAACGACTAGGCCATGACACGGAAAATTGTCTACGACAAACGTAAGATCGTAAAAACGCCCATACAGTATTAATGACAGAATATTCAACAATGGGCAACATCCAGAAGATCTATTTTGTCGACTGTGTAGTGAACGGAAAAGTTACTAAAGGCTATGTTGACACAGGTAATGAAGCTGTTATCTTACGGCAAGATATTGCAGAACAACTGAAATTAGAAATTCGATCAAGTTCCATGTTGTTTCGAGGATATGCAGGTGGAAGCGTGCACGCCGTTGGTGCATCTACGGCTACTATCGAGATTCAAGGGGTCAAAGTGACCATAGAAGTAATTATAGTACCCAGTGACGTGCAACAAATCCCCATAATGATAGGACAACCCTATGTAAATCATCCTGACGTAGTGATGATTGTGACTGATGATAAGCTGCACTTTTACAACAAATCAGACGCTGATTTGCCACAACTGGAAGTCTGCAGTTTTGCTAGGAGGATTCCTATTTGGGCAAAAGATGCAACGGTGATACCACCAAAATTTGTGGGTTATGTGAATGTCACTACCCATAGCGATTACCATGGGGACGCCTATGTAGAAGCTACAACGCGTAGTTTTGAAAATAATCGTTATCATATCGGACGATGTGTCCTGCATCCACAAAACGGGGCCTTGTTGGTCGCTAACAACGCGGATGTCGCATTGAAATTTAAAGCAGGTCAAATTTTAGTCAAATCCGATGAATGTGTAGCCGAAGAGCAAACCAATGATGAAAGGGTGTAAGTGTATGTAATGTTAATGTGTAACCACTTTACTAACCTTTTTGTATGTCAGATTTAAATATAGATAAACATGTACCTTACGAAATGAAATTAAAATTACTTAAGCTTATTAATAAACACAGACAAACTTTTTCTGAAAATTTTCAAGAGCTGGGGTCCACTCACTTAACAGAAATGAAAATTAATTTAACTAGTGATAAAGCTGTTACATATAGGCCATACCGATTGGCATATAGTCAACGAGAAAAAGTAAAAGTCCTTAAGCAAGAGTTAAAAAAAAAACAGCGGAATTATACGCGATTCTATGTTATCATACGTCAGTCAAATACTTATAGTTCGTTTGAAGAAATGTTTCTTTTTCAAAACGGAATTAACACGTAAAGATGCAGTGTTTAAATGGACCGACGAGCAAACACAAACATTTGATGAATTAAAAACAAAGTTAAGTCAAAGGCCCATTCTAGCACTTTATAATCAATATGCTGAGACGGAGGTACACACAGACGCTTCTAAATTTGGGTTAGGCGGTATATTGATGCAGCGACAAAATAATAAATATTTTCAGCAAGTTTCATAGTATAGTCAACAAACTTCCAAACAAGAACAAAAATTATATCATTCATATGAGCTCGAAACGTTAGCGGTTGTCAATTCATTACAACGTTTTCGTGTATATTTATTAGGAATACCATTCAAAGTCGTCACGGTTTGTAATGCTCTGAGAGCAACGTTTATTAAACGAGATTTATTACCTAGCATAGGACGCTGGTGTTTAATGTTATAAGAATATCAATTTTCTGTTGTGTATCGTGCTGGTAATAAAATGACACACGTCGACGCTTTAAGTAGGAACCGAGTAGAACAATCCATCGATTATACAGAGATTGATGTTATGCAAATAAATATGTGTGAAGACGATTGGGTTCTAGTGGCCCAATTACTGGATGACAGAATTAGATATATTTATGACGTATTGAAGCGAAAACCTTCCGATAATGAAGAACGTAAAATACATGATGAGTATGAGTTAAATAACCAACGAGTTTATAAACGAACGGAAAACGGAGTGAAGTGGGTGGTACCCAAATCTGCTCGACAGCAATTAGTAATACGGTATCATGACAAGCAAGGTCATTTCGGCGATACATTAAAACATGTCTAGAATGTCTGTATAATAAGCAACCATCGGGTAAACGGCCTGGCTACTTACACCCTATTGACAAAGTGTCACAACCTATGCACATTGACAAAGTGTCACAATCTATGCACATTATCCACTTAGATCATCTGGGGCCATTTGCCAAAAGTAAACGTAAAAATTCCTATCTTATTGTAGCAATCGAGGCTTTTACTAAATTCATGTTTGCAGAACCATTACTAGATACAAAAAGTGTACGAAAATTTTGTAGAGCAAATTATTTCAATTTTTGAGTGTCCCGAAACGTGTCACGGACAGAGGCACCGCTTATACCAGTAAAAGGTTTACTCATTTTGTCAGAAATATAATATTCAATTAATACATAATGCTAAGGCTACCCCAGAGCCAACGAACAGGTTGAACGCTTCAACCGTACTATCTTAACAGGTCGTAGTGCCATCACTGACGTAGATGATGGTTGGGATAATAATGTTGAACGTATATGTTGGGAATTTGAATAACACGATTAACAAAATGTGAAACACCTTTTAATATGATGTTTGGTTACGTACCTAGGGGTAGAAATGACGCATTTCTAACTTCTCAGGTTAACATCCATAGTGACGATGACGGTGACGTACCGTTACAAGAAATAAAACTAAGAGAAGCAATGCTACAGAAAAACGAAATTTCTGATGTTCACGAATGTGAAGAAGTGCACTTCATCAAACGTAACACAAATGAGGAAAGTCCTCAATGCAAATGAGGAAAGTCCTCAAAAAGAATGTAAACTTCATCAAACGTAATGCAAATGAGGAAAGTCTTCAAAAAGTTTATAAACAGAATGTAATGTTCATCAAACGTAATGCGCATGAGGAAAGTCCTCAAAAGATACGTAAACTTGCAAGTAACGTTGTAGGTACTTTAACAGGTAGAGGATACGCCACTATCGTCGACGGGGTACCTACAGAGGAAGAAAGTCTTCCTACAAACGAACATGCAGTATTGGCATGTCACGGGAAAAGTTCCCAACGAATGGAGCGGTGAACGTGAAAAAGCCGCAACACGTATACGAAATCAACAAAATGCAGAAAAGAAAAGATACGATTCGCGACGTGCGAAACCTAAAGCGTATTGTATAGGAATCATGTAACCGTTCGACGGGAACGTGCCAGTAACGATGGAGCTAGTCGTAAGCTCTTACCCAAATATGATGGTCCTTCCGTAATTACCAAGGCATCTCTAGCAGCGATGATGACCACTCGACAGATGCAGAGTGAAACGTTCCACTAGTGCCAGTGTCGTGAGTTTTGTTAGCAAGTGTACGCTAGTATTTCTTGAACTTGTTTTGTTAGTATCCCTAAGTTTTATAACATGTATTGAGACCTGATAATTCACGTTGATATTTCTCGACGAGAAAACAATCAGATTGGCCGAACTGTAAGCACCCTGACATGATTTATGTTCACACCCTGTACATAGGTTCCGATATTGACGGTAATATCACGCTTCTCATACATGATGCTGATGAAGCTATTTAACTGTTTATAGTTTAGAGTTTAGAGAATGTGGGCCTGGGCACTCGCAACGAGACGAGGGCCAGTTAGTCTACTTGTACCACTTGATTGTTAACACTTCGTTTATGATATCATTATAGTTTATTTTTCGAAATAACTTGTTTTATTGCTCTACCTTTGAGCTTTCATGTATTTATATTTTTGCATTTTTTTCGTACGAGTTTTTTTGTTGCTGGGTCAGACATCAAAGTCCTTTAGCATGGGAACTTATATTCCGGACACTCTGTAGGGTCTGGCATAATGCAGTATTTAATATTTGGGTTGGCCTATTTTTTATAATTTTTATTTCAACTGTCTATCTATAATTCTATACTATACAAGAGGAGTCATTAACAATGGAACATAGTAAAGGGCAGATTGTTAATGTCAAAGCATAGCAATTGAGTCAAATATGTCTTATTCGATTGTTGCTCCTTTTAGGGGCACGGTGTTAAAGACAAAGTTTTTTTATTGTTTCCTGTATGTTTTGAAAATTTGTAGCATTACGTTTTATGAGATCATAATTACGAATATGCAAATAGTGTTGCTGTCACTGTTAGGGGACACTAGTTATATTACATTTTTATTTCAATGCCTACTTATTTGGAAAATATAATTTTCAAATTAAATTCCTTCCGAATTTAAAAGACTTTAGTCTGTATCTCCAAACCGGTTGAGTTTATAAATTTGTAGGAGATATAACCTGTTTATTTAGAGCTGAAGGTAGTTCAATACTTTTTTGTTAAAAAATTAAAAAAGTGTAAAATATAAAAAGTTGGACATATTTTTATACAGGACGGACTATTTGCACATTATATAATTATCATCATAAAAAGTAATGCTACAAATTTTCACTTATAATACCACTAGAGCTTCAATTATTACTGTCTTCGACTCGGGAGAATTTTCAAAATATTCGTGTGCTCGAAAAAATTTCCAGTTTTTAATTGAAGCTAGAGTGGTATTCGGTAAGAAAATTTCACAATGAAGTGTACTTATTAAATTATGATAGAATAAATTTGAAGTTAAATATAAATGTCATTTTATTTATAAATGTCATTTTATTTATAAATGTCAAAAAATTTCCAGTGTAATTTCATGCTCCTTACCCCAAGGAAGAGAAAAATTTCCGGAAATTTTCTTAGTTGCTATAGTAACGCTACAAAATACAGGCCTTTAATTGGCTGAAAAATACTATTGTGAAATTTTCAAAATAATCGGTTCATACATACTTAAATATACCTATTATAATGCCATGGAAGTAATTTAAGAGCACGAAAATTTTACCTAACTTACTAGATATCGATGTGTAAATCAGATACTGCAAAGGAAACAACTTGCGTGGAGGGTCATTGTTTTACTCAAAACTTATTTTTTTACTAATTAAAAAATTACAGTTACAAACACAATATAAATTGAGCAGGCACTCAAGCAGATTTTTTAAATTGAAAAAGTTAACCTCAAAAAAGATGTAATTATACAGGAGATACTTTATTTCAACAACTTATAACAATATATACAAGGATAATAAAAAAGTCAGTAACCTAAATATCCCACCAAATTTCACTATTACAAAGGGGGCGTAACTCTTCAAAGGGAGCTTAAATAGAAAAATTTCGTATGAAGTACCCGTATTAAAATCAGTCAAACAATCTACCCTCAAATTTTTTGCACATTACATTATTTGGGATCATCCTGTATAATAATTCGATTACTTTTTGTCATTTTAGGTTTTACTACAAAAATATCAAGATTATTTTACAGATTATCGATAACTGAATATTATTTCATGTGGAGGTGCTAATTTTAATTGCGAGGGCACTAAATTTAATTTTGATGCTAATTTCAATCCAGCCCTCTATAGTTTCTTGAGCCTTTGGGTTCAGGTAGTTTAGAAAATGTTCAAATATGATGAGGACAAGGCACTTGGGCTGATATGTGACCTCACAAAGCGCCCTTACTATGACAGCTATTTCAAATTATCAAACGGCCAGGCAAAAATCATACTTAATACATTGTAACCGCAGGTGGGTGTGTTCCGTACATTCTAAATCATACACCACACCACGCAGTTAATTGCCCCATTAATGATTTTGTTAGACAAGGACGCGCAGAGAGCGGGTGTGTGGCAGACAGGCAGAAAACAGATAGGTCATTACACCAAGGCGATGTTGTGTACATGTCGGTCCGCATAGTCAGCTGGTTGTAAATTTAAAATTTTATTAACTTTGTTTATTAGTGTAATTATTAACACGAACAGGGAATATTTTTAACATTTTTTCGGTCACGCCGCGTTTCCGCAAAAAAACCTATTGGGTGCTTCTAATGTGCACTGAACTACTTTTTTGAGAAACTTAAAATGCCGTGTTGAGAATTCTTCGTTTTTGAGATACAGAAAAAAGGAGAGATATCGGAATGGTAAAAATTGTACCTGACAGTGTTTTTACATAGACTTCAGTGGCGTAATTTCTATAGATGGTGTCTCTTTTAAAATATGTCCCAAACACACACTTTTTTAAATGGAACACCCTGTGCATAGTTGGCCATACATTTTTATATAATAATACAAAATTGGTTCATGAATTAATTTATTTCATTAATTCAATAAATAATTTTACCATGAAGTATTTTATAAATATTTTTAACTGAAATAACATTTGAAGACAAACAAACAAAATCAACATAAAAAAGTAATTAATAAGAAGAAAATTAAACGGCACTGTCATTAAAAAAGAACTATTGAAAATAAATAAAACACTGACTCCCGTTTTCACTGGTAATGACGTCACTTATTAGTAGTACCACTTAACTATACAGGGTGTTAAAAAATAGTGTAAAATATTTCAGGAGGTAATAGTATGAACTAAAATAAGCAGAAAAGTCTTAATAAACATGGGTCCGCAAAGTAACGGTTGCGGAGATATGGACCACTATTAGTTTTTCAAACATTTTATTTTATTAGAAATAAACCGACAAAGGAAGCTTTTAACAAACAAAAAACAAAGTTACAGAAGATATTCAAAGTGCCCTCTGTCCATTTCCAAGCAGGCACGACATCTTCGTCTCAACGATATTCGAACTCTTTCGAAAACACCCTCCTTATTAACCCGTAGCTGCAGCTCTTCCAGGCTATTTACAGGAGTACCATACACTAATGTCTTGAAATATCCCCAAACCAAGAAATCAGGCGATCTTGGAGGGCATAAAACAGGTCCGGCCCTTCCTACCCATCTATGTGGAAAAGTTTGGTGTAAATGCACTCTAACGGCCATGGAAAAATGAGCTGGAGCACCATCATGCTGGAACCACATTTGTTGCCTCTGATTCAAAGGAATGTCTTTCAAAAACTCATACAGTGTGTGCTGCAGAAAGTTGAGGTAAGCAGCGCCTGTTAATCGGTTTGGTAAAACAACAGGATCTAGAAACCTGTCACCTACAATACCCATCCAAATGTTTAATGAAAAACGTGCCTGATGTCCAGATTCTATTAGAGCATGAGGATTTTCGTCGGCCCAAATATGCGTTTTGTAAAAATTAAACACTCCATTTCTTGTGAACTCGGCCTCATCAGTAAAAAGAATGTTTGCAAGAAAACGAGGGTCTTCAGCATCATGACGTAGAAACCAGCGGCAAAAAACCAAACGTGCTTGATGATCATTTATTGGATTTAAGGCCTGTACTCGTTGTACATGGTATGGATAAAGCAGTTGCTCGTGAAAGATTCTCCAAACAAGAGGACCACTAATTCCTACCTCGGCTGATATTCTCCGCACACTCGTACCTGGATTCTGCTCTACCAGTGCTAGAATTTATTCTTCTGCTCTAGGAGTGGATACCGACCTTGGTCTTCCGGATAAATGGCACTGTTTGCTCAAGGAACCGGTATCACGCAATCTTTGGTGAATTCTTCCAAACATGCGTTGTGAGGAATCTGGCGATTTGGATAAGCGTCAACATAAAGACGTCGCGCTTCGGTGGCGTTCCCATTAGCACGACCATACATGAAATGCATGTCTGTTAATTCTGCGTTAGAGTAACCAGCCATAGCGAAAGAAAACTTGTGCACTGAGAACAACTGTCAAATACGTACTGTTTATTTCACTAAACATCAACCAACTATTAAAAGAAAATACACAACGTTTTTGCAAAATAAAAAGGGGCTAAAAACAAAACATTGCATATCTCCGCAACCGTTACTTTGCGGACCCATGTTTATTGAGACTTGTCTGCTTATTTTGGTTCATACTATTACCTCCTTAAATATTTTACACTCTTTTTTTAACACCCTGTATATTTTCATTAAACCCAATTTGTCAAGTTACAAGGTGAAACAAAATCATTAACAAAACTTATACAGAGTGATTCATACTTAGCAAATGAAATCCTGACCTTGGGCATGGCTAAGCAGTAATAAAAAATGAACGGACAAAAATGGAAAGAATTTCCCAAGGAAAGAAATAAATACAATTTTATAACACTTATTTTATATCAGCAGCAGGTGCTTTTGCCACCATCATTAATTAATAAAATTGATTTGTGGTTTTAATTAATAAAATAATTTGACATAGCTTGTAACATCAGGTATGTACTGTTAAAAATTTTGTCCACCCACGTGTAAACACATTTGGACCCGTCTTACCCAGATTTTACTAACTAACAGAAATGTTTCTGGTTCTTGTCCGTTTCGAACTTGTAAATTTATTGGCAGAAGCTATGATATGTTCGCGCAAATCATCAATAGTCTCCCCTTCGGTGCGATACACTTAATTTTTTAAATATTCTCACAATTAAAAAAGATTATGAATGTTATACATCTCAATCCGTGTAAAATAGCATCATCTTTAACTACTTAATACGTCAGCTGCAAATCTGGGATTTTGACCATTTTGTTGCAGCAACCATTTTCAAAATCTAATTTGAAAGGGATAATCCCTTGGTATTAATGCTCGAACAAGCTGTACATACGGATATAATTGGGTCTCGTGTATGATACCACACTGTTGATTAACCCACTCCTTGTACTTGTTGAACGAGTTGCCTGGTACTTATTAGGGTATTATCTTCAACAATCTCTACAATGTGTTCCTCAGATGATGCAATGTGCCGTGGACGCCCTAGACCTTCAATTTGGATGCAAATTCCCGTGTCACGTCTGCGTTGCAATACCGCGGTAAAAGTAGCTGCATTTGGCACATGTCTACCGGGAAATCGTTCTGCGTACAGAGGAGAAGATACTAAAGCATTTTGTCTCACTTCACAATCAATTAAAATGATATCAATTCCGAGTTGCTATACACGTAAGCCATTGTTGACACTTGAAAAACTACTGTAAACACTAGGTATCGCAAAAACGTTAATGTTAAAAACGCGGATAGAACACATTTCGATGACGCTAGAGACTATAGTAGCACAGCTCGAAAATACAACTTCAATAATTTAATTCAATATTTTTTTCTTGGAAACTACAACGATTTTAGAAACTTTTTTTAGGATATTGATTCCTTTTTTCATGACGCATCCATTCCCAAATTTTTTTGAATAAGTTGTGACTCACACTTTGTGTGGCGGCTCATATATTTCATATATTTATATACACCCTGTATAAAGTAACATATTTATTTTTGTATATATTCACTTCATATTTTCATTAGTTCTGTACTCACATATTTCTTTACACACGGTATAAGTTAAAATATTTCTTGCTTTATATAAATTCACTACTCATATCTTTTTGTTAGTTCTGGTTTAAATTTCAACGTCTGTTCTTAAGTGTTAAATGTAGAAATTATGTACCTATTGTAAATGCTATTATTTAAGTACGTAAACGACCGGCGCCGGCGTCCCATAAATCAGGGTTCTGCATGATGACAACTAAGAAACACACTGTTTCTGGTAGACCCTTCGAGAAACTACCTCGGGAACGCCGGCCACTCACATTTTAACCATTCAGTCACATTTTTGTACTCAGTCATAAACATCGACTCAAACATTGTGGTGCTAGTCGACCGCAAACATTAATAAATATATTAGTACACAATACACTGTCTTTATTGGAATCACGCTGCCCCACAATTGTAATCTGTAACGATAAATCAACAATTTCTTTGTATTCCATTGGTATAAAAGCATTATGATTGAGTTCTCCTTTATTCATGAACCTCTCTAGTACCAATCAATTATCTTTTCGCAATGTTAAGATCATAAAGTCCGTTTCATATTTACTGCCTTTTCTTCGGGACCTCAAGATGATTAATTACAGTTCTAAGAGCTAAGGATCTGGTATATTTATACCAATGGCTTATTTTGTTCGTCCTTTTGTATGTTGCATTAAAGGTGGCGAATTCGACAGCATTTAAATAAATGGGGAAGGAGCCAAAGCAAATGAAAGATAATGAGGCGATGTCAATGGTATTTAATTTCTGTCTGTCAACGATTGTTTTTTTTTTAATTATTGGATTGACAAGAATAATTATAGCCCATACAAGGCGTTGACTTGATAGATTGTGACTATGTCTACATCTACTTAGCTCTGTCATTTGGACACTTGTTTTAGTGCCTTCTACAGTTGACACAGGCCATGATTTACAGCTTTGTTATAGTACTTCTTCCCCTTATCTTTGTTTGGGTGCCATATAGACCGATAGCAGATGTTTACGTTGCCTTAAACTTTGCTATGTCGGTGTTGTACTTTTCAGTGCAGACAAATGCACCCGAATCATGTAAATATAGACGGGCTGGTGTGCGCTGTATATTGTTATAAAGCGAGCGCCTTTCGAAGGAACGTTTATTTTCGTCGACTTGTTTAAGCTTCTTGATCTGAATAGTGGTTTTCGGAATATTGCGATAAAATTTAATTTTACTCTTCCCTTCGTCTATCAGATCAATCCAAAAGGCATTTTTGGATTGACTATTTTAGATTAACAATCATTTTTAAATATTTCCAATGCCTTCTATATTTTTTGATGGAAACACAAATTCAATAAACTTAAAACTTTTAAGGTTCTATAAAATATATTCTTCGATATAAATTGATGGAATTTGGGCACAGGGGTTTTATGCTGAACAACAGGACATCGTCAGATTTTTAATTAAAAAAGTATTTTTCGAAAAAATCGGTTGCAAAAAAATCATAGACTTTTTTAAAAATGTTTTGTTTATTAGTGGTACTATATACATTTATATGCACTAGTCCATCTCACAACCTGAAGGGATTGATCCTGTTATATCAAAAGGCCTTAATGAACTATACCACTGTTTTCGAAATACGACTGTTGAAGTTTAGAAAAAAAATAAATTATATGAATATATCTGAAAATGATAAGACTTAATATGATCAGCTTCGGTTAATAAATAATATTCATAATATTAAATAAAAAGTGCCGGATATACATAGTGTAAATAAATAAATAAATGCTAAATAAGTTTTTAATTTTTTTCTAAAATACCAAAAAAGTGACAGAAATGAATTAAGCAAACATTTTCTGCTATTGAGATGACACTCAGTAAATAATTTGTTGCATACGCAATTTTTTTCCTTATTGCTACCTGTCCATTTCGTATAGCCTGATTCATTCTAAACAAGAAAAAAAGATTTCTTGCAATTTCTTCGTCAAATTAATAATTTCTGAGCAAAAAATGATTTAAAATCATGTAATGGCAACTTAATTGTTATAACTTATGCAATATGTCAACGTCACAGCTGTCGACTAGATAAATTACAGTTCGATAAAATTTCTGCTCTATGTTAATCATGCCATGCAATTTATTTTAAGTAAATTTTTGTTCAGAAATCGATAATTTCTCTAAAAAAAATACAAGAGACCTTTTTTTAGAACGAATCAGGCTATATGAAGTGAATCTTTCAATGGTAAAGTAGCAAAAAAGTTAAGTATGAAACAAGTTTTAGGAATCGTTTTTGCTACCCCTTACAATCATCAGAAACTCAACAAATAAACTGTTTACTGAGTGCCTTCTCAATAGCAGAAAATTTGTACCTTCTTAATTTCATTTCTGTACCTTTTTGGTATTTGAGAAAAAAATTAAAAACTACTTGTTTGGGGCCATCTTTAAGGGATTGTATCTTCACAGGGGACATTCAAATGATATTTTTTTATATGAAATACCTTATTTTTTCAGATGGAATCACCCCCAAAATTTTTTTACACTTATTTATTTACACCCTGTATATTATTAGAATGTACTCTCACTAGCAACCCCATAATATCGATGCCATTGAAATACGACTTTTTAAAATATGTATAACGCAACAATAAAAAGTCTAAGAATAACATTAGCTACCCTAAAATGTTTTCGTCACTGGGAATAATAGTGATCGAAGAGGCAAACTACTGAAATAAACTAAAATTTCTACTGATTCTAATAATTTTTTTAAAATTTTTAATAGTTAACTGTATTTAAAGTTTCATTTAAAAAAAAAATTCCCAAACATTTCTTGTTTGCAAAAAGAATAGTAGTAAAGGTTTTTTAAACGGTAAATATTTTGGAGAAACAATATTGCTAAATACTTGTCTTTAATGTTAAAATGATTGAAATTAATTATTATTTAGCTTTTATATGAGCATTTTATCTGAGTATAAGTCTGTGGCGCTGTTGTTACGTCTAGGTAACTAATTGGCATATTACTTTAATAATTTAATTTAATTTAATTTTTTTAGTATTACAACTTTAACAATTCAATGCAATAGTTCTTTAAATTTATTATAGTCGATCTAAAAATTCATCCCTTACCCAGAGGCAAATAATTAGTAATACCTATAGTAGATATATGGAAGGAAGCTCTTATTTATCACTTACTGAAACTCTTGTTTTATACAGATTAATAAGCTATTGAATCGTGGTTATAGTTGCGGCAAGAATTCAGACTGTCTTCATATGAAGAAATGAATAATTCATTATGTATATTTTCATCAAAATTTAAGAAACTGTAACTTAAAATAATAAAACTATACACTACAATTACAAAAAAAGATTTTTTTTAACACGATAAACTATCGAAAATTATGTTGACAATAAAAACAATAATTGCGTAACGTCACAACTATATGAAATAGCTCCCGTAAATAATCTGCACCGACGCTAGTGTATCCCTATGTCAAATATACCTCCCCAGAACATGGTCATAAACAATTTGCACGATGAGATTAACACATTAACTAGGTCCTTCAACTCTAAACTAATTTTAGATGAACCCTAATTAGATACAGATTTAGATTAATACTTTAACATAATTGTGTACACGCGGCAGCGGCTTTTTTTGGAAACCACGCAGGGCCGTACAGCCTGCTGAAAGCGACAGCAGTGCCGAAATATAAAATCAATACGCCGGAGGTGGCGAAACCGCAGTTACGGCTCCGCTGCCGGTACATTTTTGAGGCTGAATTATTCCTTCCGGCTTCGAGAGGTACTTGAACTTCCAGTTGTACATCTCTCTTCTTTTTTATTGTACTGTCTGTTATTTATAAATATATTTCTCAGGGATTGACTGACGGTTACCTTGGGAGCGCCGCGAAAAAAAAAACTAAATGTATCCTGAGAAAACAATTACGAAACGATTTCTTGGAAGTTAATAAGGTGAAAACTACAGTCAGTAGTTAACTGCATTGACATCAAAAATTGGTTTCTCTTTCATCCAGCACATTAATTTGGTTGGATAAATCGGGTGCGTTTTGGTATATACAGGGTGTTTAGTAAATAATGAGCCAAACTTCAGATGTAGATAGTTTGGATAAAAATAAGCTGAATTAACTCAACTTACCTTAATCCAAAAGTTGATACTAACGGAGCTACAGGGTGTCAAAGTTGAAAAAAATAAATCACATTTTCTTTATTTTTCGATCGCATCGACCAAATTTTATGAAATTTGGTATATGGGGGTTTCTTGAAACTGGAAAGTCGAATATGTCGACGATTTTAGTGTATCTGCTAGAGGGCGCCACCAATGATGGTTTGGACCCCTTTAAATCGCTACGATATTTTTGTGCTACACTGCATCCCATTTTGGACTGGAAAAAAGTTCTTTCCTATCTATTCTAGTTAAAAAAGGTACACCTTATTGATGTCGCTAGAAGCAATGGTTTCTGAGAAAAACGCATCTAGATCTCATGATGCATGCAATTTATCTAAAAGTAAAATCAAATTAATTGTTCCGTAAGTAATGGGCCATACTCTAATAGCATAATACTGTGACCAAAATAAGTCGATTTACTTTGGCTTATCCTAAAAAAATCCAAAAGTGTGATTTATTTCTCCAATTTTGACACCCTGTATATTTATTATTATTAATTTTGGTGTACTTTTGGATTTTTTTAGGATAAGCCAAAGTAAATCGACTTATTTTGGTCGTAGTATTATGCTGTTTATGTCGTCATAAACAATAATCATAATGAACATATCTGGGCATTACAAAACACAAATAATAATATTGTGATAGCAACCATCATTAATATATCAGGCTACTTTGATTAAAATATAAATATATCTATTTTAAAATGTTTGTAACTGTAAGAAATAAATAAACTTATAATATAGGTAAACAAATATATCGACTAATTATACAGGAATAATTTCGAACTTAAGCTACGGGTGACAAAATCTGACTGAGCTGAGCCTTGATTTGCTTTCACTCACGATACATTCCAGTTGCTATCGTTGGAACCGCCTTATCATTCAGACGTGATGTTTCTTTAAACATCTTCTAGCGGGTGAAAGATATGTCGTACATAATTTCTAAACAAAAAAGAATCGGACCTATGTTCATTTAAGAAAAAAATGTTTCACATTAAACCAGCTACCACCTGCCAAAGTCTGTGATAGAGCTTGTGGAAGACTATGTTAACATGAACATATTTTTTAACCATTCGCAACATTTGCCTTAAATATTCCCGACGCAGCTGAAAATCCATCCCGTTCCATTTTTTTATCCTGTTTTTCAAACACTTTTCATTACAGCCGCTGCAATGGAAACTCATAGAGCTCTTTCATATGGAAATCATGCTCTCGTAGGGCAGGAAGCGTCTGGAAAAAAATCGCACACGAACTATTTCCTCGAGTACAATAGACCGCTGTGGAATTTTAAACTCTCGCCACGCATCAGCGCGGAAAAGGAGACCTGCATCTGGCCGGCCTCTCATGTTTAATACATGAGGCTGCGGAGAGCGGCCTTATTTGATGTACTTAATTAGCCTGATAGGGATTTCGAGTGGGAATTGCCATCGACGATTATTTTTATCACCGCGCGATAGAGATCAAGTCGGGACACCCCTCGCTTTGTTCTTGCCGCTCTTTTGTTTGTTTTTAATTTAGGTTTTCAGCCCTGTCAGGTGTCGTCACTCAACTTCAATAATAGACGTTTGTTGAGTGCTCTCTAGTGATTCAAGATTTCGGTTGCGATTTTAAAGTGAGATGTCCCAAATTCAAACTGAACAGTTTAATTATTAATTGCTTGCTTTATAGACGTCTTTAACAACCAGCAAATGGGTAATTTCCGATCATAATCCATAATGCAATTAAAATAATTAACACAAAATCACGTACATTATTCAAAGTTCAAACGCGCCTTCTCAGTGACGATGACGGCGCTAAGCAGATAATCAGGGAACACAACATCGTGCCGTGTTATCAATACAGATTTTCAATTTTAAGGATACTCTGAATTAAAACTGCTAAAAATTTGTAATTTCCATTTAAATACATATTTTCAATTTCAAATGGTGCACAGGGTGTTCCAATTGCATTGTAGTTGTAGGGTATCTTGGAAACTACAAGAGATGAAGGAGGCAGTTTTCACAACACGGAGCTACATTTTCGAGAAACTTAAGATGCCCGTATCTCGCGCCGTAAAATGACCAAATTTGTAGTGTTTTAGGTACTGAAATCTCGAAAAATAGAACACGTAGAGCAAAAGTAATATCAAAAATAGAATTATTGATGTTTTGTTTATCCACTTTTTCTATTTAAACTTTCCTCAAATAATGTAATAACTTTTAAAATGCATTTATATGACACATAATTTCGCTATTCTAACCCCACATTTTAACAATTATTTTCACATACTTATAAACAAAAGTGAACAATCTTATATGCAGAACTATGTAAGTTTATGTTATAACAATGTTTACATCTATAGTTGAATTAAAAAAAATACGTATTTTGAAAGATTTCAGTACCTAAAAATTCATTGGATAGATCGCTTTCTGATGTTATATATTGATTTTACTTCGGTACCTTTGAATATTTGCAGGTGGCATGAAATAACATTCTTGTTATTTGCTAAACTCTTTATTATTCAGTTCTTAAATGATTGAAATTATTTATATTTGTAGAAAACACTTTTTCAGGAATACGGCGTCCTTAAGATGCTGATCAGACTGTTCATGGACTTCTTGCTTTTTTAGATACAGGGCGAAATTAAAATAAAACATACTTTAAGGTATTCTTCGTATCTCAAAGAATAGCTAGATATCGGAATTGTGAAAAATGCTTGTGATAAACTTTCTTATATAGAATTCAGTGGTGTAATTTCTCGACAAGGTATCTCATTTAAAATATGATCAAAAACTATAATTTTTTAAATAGAACATCCTGTATATGTTTATGTAATTCAATTTATTCTTAATAATGATATATAAAAGTTGCTACTTTTAAACAGAGGTTTTTAGGTTTTCATGATCGATGCTATTATTTGATTTTCCGGGTTGTTATAGCGTGACCTCTGTAACTGGTCGTTAGCCGAGGTCACGGATTTGACCTGGCCTTCTTATTCTCAGGTTAGGCTCTGTGGAGGCAGGCTCGTTATCAGTATCTCTGGGCCCGCCTATAAATTGATATCGGCTGTTGGTATTACGACTGCTACGGTTAGAACCGTTCCTCTGTAACTGGTCACATCCCATGCTTCCAACTTACTGGTAACGATCAGTTACGGAAGTCATGGCATAACAACCCGGAAAATCACTATTTATCAAATAGTTGTTTAAACAACAAGGGAAAAATTTAACAGTTTCAAAATATTTTTCAACACTAAATAATACCTATTCAAAAGTTTTTAATGGCATTGTCCATTAATTTTCTTATAATAATAATATCTCTACCCCTCATTCTAATCACGAGAGTTAGCCCAGAAGTCGAAGACTTGTGCGGGAGAGGGGGAGGCATATTATTATTAAAAAGGTCGCATTTTGCCCAGGAACGACTTATGTTGGTAGGCCCTGACCACCATTCAGTGCAGGAACGAGGGAAACCTGGAAAACCTCATTAATTAGGGGGGTAGTCAAATGTCAACCGGTATCAATCTCTCACATTGACCCAAGCCAACATTCTTCCACCCTACCATACCCGCAGAGAGGGTGCCAATCTCTCCACGAATATAGCTTATATACGGTCTACCGGCTGCGGGGATCGAACCCACAGCGACCGCGACCCAGTCACCTCGATTCAAGTACTGACGCCTTAAACCGCACGACCACTGACCGATCCGAATCCGAAAATTATTAATTATTCTTTTAGGACTGTTTCCAAATGTTTTTCAATTAGAGATATTTATAAATTATTACTTAAGCTGCTACGTTATATAACTATCTTGTTAAAATAATTGTTTGAATTATTAAAGAGAAAATTATATTTAGAATTATTAAAGTGGATTAATTCATGAATCAATTTTGTATATGTAATTATAAAACATGCATTGCCAACTGTGTAGCACGCAACTTCAGTTTTGTTAATTTAACGTTTTAACAAAATATAAGGTAGCAACTGTTATGTCATTATTAAGGAAAAAATAAAGCACTTGAATTACATAAAAATATGTAATGTATATGTATATGTAATATGTAAAATATGTAAATTGAATGTTTTGGTCATACCTAACTTAAAATATACACCCTGCACAGAAGTTACAAGTATGTCACTAAACTCTACATAAAAAAGTATATTAGAAGTCATTTTCACCATCCCAATAAATCAGCTATTCTTTTAGATACGAAGAAAACTTACCTTAAAAGTATTTTTTTTAATATCGCCCTGTATCTCAAAAACGAAGAGGTCTATGAAAGTTCTGATTACGGCATAGCAGTACAAAACTCTCGTCACCTCACAAATATTGTCCAGCGAAGATATACAGGGTGTCCCACCGGGACTCGATCAATATCTGAAAACGTAATGATCCGAGATATTTGAAAATTTGGCAACATGGCTAAGTCTCTGGGGCGAATACAATTAAATTATCTAGAACTCTCCAGCACTTGAATTTTATAACTAACACTTTCCGTATTATCCAAAAATTCAATAATATACAGGGTGTTCCATTTAAAATAACGAAGTTGGTGTCTGTAGAGTCGGAAAAGGAGTGTGCATGTGAGCGTCTTGCTGAAAACTATTGTTTGTACAGAGTGCTCTGTCAGAAACAACCACACATCGTGAATCTGGTAATTATTTATTAAATTAAAGAAGCTATTACAATGCCTTTAAAACGTAGTTTCTTGTCCCCGTTTCAAAATTATTTAGTAGTTAATTTCACCTACTAGATACTCATACAGGGTATCCCAACGACCCCCCCTATAATTAGAAAACTGAAAAATACTTCAAAATTCGCCGACCCGTCGATTTTTGTTCTTGGAGGGAACTCTTTTGACAGTCAAGCCAACTCGATATGTTCATCCCCCTAATCCCTAGCAACCCCAACTTTAAAATTTCAAATGGAACTACCCCTCTTGTGAAACATAATCTTAAAGCCCTTTCCATTGCGAATAGAGTGATGTATCGTTTTTAGAAATCGGTTGAGATTTGACAGAATTATTGGCTAAAAACGAAAATTTAACAAACTACATTACCTATTTTTATTGATGTGTCGATCAGTTTACAAAAAAATCACAAATAAAAAATCTGAAGCAAAAAAAAGTTTATACGAATTCAAATCTTATTTCTTTTTAATATAACAAAAAGTCACTGTTTTTGGCTTGTGACCACGAAATCGTTAGTTTCTGAACCGATTTCTAAAAACGATGCATCGCTGTATTCGCAATGAAAAGGGCTTTAAAATGATGTGCCACAAGTGGGGTAGTTCCATTTGACATTTTAAAATTAGGGTTGCTAGGAATTAGGGCGATGAACATATCGAGTTGTCTTAACTGTCAAAAAAGTTCCCCCCAAGAACAAAGATAGACGGGTCGGTGAATTTTAAAATATTTTTCGGTTTTCTAATTATAGGCGGTCAAGTTTTCGTTGGGATACCCTGTATATTGATGGAAATACATAAATAACTTTGTAAGAACCAATTCAAGGGTTTCTTGTTTCTTCTTCGGAATTTATTTTTTTATGTCTTGTTTCATTAAAATTAGTATCCATGTAATTGTAAATGAATTCCATCATTATTCGTTTAACGGAAATACCTCATCGCCGTGTTAAACCACGGTTATGCAATCATGTGTGACCTTCTATTTTTTTTTTTATTATGAAACAATTATTCGTTTAAATGCTGCATTTGCCAGAAGTGATTCAGGCGCATTTATATTGTTTATTGAATTGTGTACGTAGTTCACAAATAACGCTATATATTCGAATTGGTCGATTAGTGGAAATTTTTTTATCGCAAAATCCGAGATAGGTATCTAGGAATTTTGTAGTATTTGCGATGGCCGTAAAAAATATCGAGATTAGATTAGAGAGAAATTACACGATTTTTTACTTTTTATATCACGTCATATCATTGTTAAGTAAACATAATGTGTCTAATACTTTAAATTATTATGTTATAATAATAATGCTTCATAAGTTTAATAGTATCGATCCAAAATCAAATGCCTACGGGAAAATTAATGCTTAAATCAAAGTATACAGGGTGATTTAGAAATACTAAGAACATAATTAAGTACCTACCTAAATCAACTTGAGAAATTATTTGCCTTGATTTTTTTTTGTTTCCTCGAATTCAAATTTTTGAAATTGGCCCAATATTTTATTGCAAATATCATCCGAATCCCTAAACCGATTTTAAACTTGAATACTATATATACAGTTGAAGAGAAAAAACTTTTTATGTGTAGGTTTAGAACAAAAAGTAATTCATTATAAAAACTTCTGCTTAACTTGAAACTATTATTTTCAATATCAAATTTGATATTGATATATAGGGTACATAAAAAATAACAATTTTTATTACTTCGATGTCGTTTTTTTTCTTTGATGAAAATATTTTCTAAGACGTAATTTATTCCACAAATTGTGCAGAAAATTCTACTAAACATTTTTCTCAAAATACGTACTAGCATAATAACATTTTTAATTAATACAAATTCACGTAAAAATCAACAATATAAACAAATAAACGTTAAAAATTATTAAAATATTGTACAAGGAACTGCTGATTATTGAAAAACTATTATGTCGACAATGGTCAATTTCTAAGACTAATGAGTAATGACAAGTATACCTTTTTACCTCAAAAAGAATGTATCTAGGTTTAAGATTTTTTAACAAAAAACGTGATAACGTTAGTTCCAAAAAAGTTACGTCATTTACGTCTCAAATATGGCGGATGTGGCGCTAGGGAATCGAACTAGACGAAATACACAACAAATTATGATTTCTCATATCGAAAAACATCTATTCCCAAATTTTTAAATTTTTACAATTCAAGGACAGCGGACAGCTACAAAAAATCACTTAGATTTCAAGTTTGACATTCTGTATTTTTTTTAATTATCAACATTTTATTAAGGCAAGATGGCTTAAATCGTAATATTTTGAAGTAAAAAACCTAGTATGTCTCCATGGGTCATTACTTACGCATCACCCTGTATAAAATATTTTTTTTAGTATTTACGTTTTTTTCTCTTATTTGACTTGTACAAATACTTACGTACGTGTAACACCAATAAATTAAATTAAACTAACAATCATTAATATGGATGGTCGTCTTCAAGAACTAATTATTGATATCCTCCAGGACCACTAATACTATACCAAATGCGATATTGTGGTAATACGGACTGCTGTTTTTTAGCTTTAAAGAGGATAGGCCAAATGTTCACAAACCCTGAACTTAACGTTCTTTTGAACCAAATGGGGAACGTAAATGAAATTAAGCTTCTCGCGTTACCAGTTGAATTTGGGGGACTTTTCGCGAACTTTGCACTTCTGGTTCGCTATCCCTAATGCCAAAAGTAGGCGAACTTGGCACGGCTGCTAATGTCAGGCACTGATTAAATGTATAACATTACCCACAGCCTCCAAAACTGTTTCGGTTTCAAGTCAACCACACAATTTGTTAAGGGGTTATTTTTATATGGCAGATATTAGATGTTTCCGCGTAGTTCGACAAGAAATAAAGTAGTTTTGTATAGCAGTTTTTTTCTGTTTTTTTTTTTATTTTGAATGTTCAGTGACGATGGGAAATATTAATATAAGTGAGAGGAAACATATGAGATCTAATAATTTATTTTTGTTTTTACGTGTGACGTGCATGTGGTAGTAAGATGAAATAGAGTAAATACCCTTTGGAATAGATTAGATTAAAATTAAATTATCAAAACACACTGTGATAATCTACCTGTCAAAAATTTTGAAAGGTATAATTTATAGCAAACAGTATATAATATTGGACTAGATAAAGTCGCGTCAGTCGTGGCGAAGCTTTTGCAGAGTCACCACTGAAGATGCCGACAGTGAAGAGCGGCGAAACGTTTGGAAGCATGGGATGCGACCAGTTACAGCGGCGGCTACGGAACGCCTCGGAGGACCACCAGTATCCGAGAAACGGTTCCGACCGTAGCAGTCGTAATACCAACAGTAGGAACCGAAATCAATATATGGACAGGCCCAGAGACACCGATAGCGGGTCTGTCCCCACAGAGCCTAGCCCGAGAACAACCAGGGCAGGTAAAAGTATCCCAGCTAATGCTAGGGATGTGCATTTTAACTCTGTTTCTGGCAGCTACCAGTTACCGAGCTCACGGCATAACAACCCGGAAAATCACCATGTATCAAATTAGATAAATGAAATTAAAATTTATGTGTAAAATCCAAATTTGTATAAAATGCTTCTGGATCAAATTTAAATATGGAGTATTTGTTAATAATAACATATTGTTGTCTTCTCAATCAAATTTATTAAATTATTCAAAAATTGTTTAGCCTTATGTGCTACCTACACAAGCACATTTTTTTACCAGAGTTTCAGCATTATTATGATCATATGTATAAATCAGTTCTTTAGGCTTCCCATGGCTTTATGTACTTCTTTTTTCCATCGTCCTTTATCACAATCTTTTTCTTTCCAGTTGGTGATGTTGCATCCTTGCATATCCTTCATAACTTCAACCTTCCGTCTCGCTTTAGATCTTCCACATCTCTTGCTTCCTCCCATGTTAGCTTCTAATACCTTTTTCTATATTCTGTATTCATTCATTCTGGCAACGTGCTCCAGCCATCTTAATCTTTGACCTTTCACCAGTTCTATAATGTCCGTTTCTTTACGAGTAAATAGCTCCATTAGCTCCTTATTACTTCTCCTCTCCCAAATTCCCTGTACCTGTTTGTCGCCATATATTTTTCTAAGTATGTATTTTTCTTTCCTACACTCTTAACATTATTTGCTCAGCTGTACCAAAGGTCCAGACCTCACTAGCGAATATTGCTATTGGCCGAATGACCATTTACTTTGAGTTCTCTTGATACACTTGCATTTTTTATAAATCTTTTTAGAACATGTACACGCCTATTCCTAGTCATAATTCTTTGTTGAATTTCCCTCCTTATCTCAGGTTTTCTACTAAATTGCACCTCTAAGTATGTAAAATACTCGACCTTCTCAAATACATATGTTTTACCGTTCTCGTTTGTCACTCTCAGCTTTCCATATTGATTATTACAGTCGTCATATGTCCATTACGTATATTTCGGTATTTGTAAACCTGTTTTTCTAATTTTGAAATACATTCTTGTAATTCCTTCCTACTTTTGATGAGTACTGCCACATCATCTACAAAAGCGAAACACTGATGCTGCTTGTGATATACTAAACTAGCTCTATTTATACACACAGCTAAATAATGTTGTTGATAAGGGTCTCCTTGCCTTAGTCCTTCTTTTACTTTACAAACATCACTTACTTTATCTCTATATCTTACTCTATTGTTGGTCTTCTTCAGTGTTAGTTCAATCATTTTAACGAGCTTATCATTCACTCCCAAGATCCTGCTGAATACAGCTGTTTTCTTTTTATTCGATAGTAAGCCTGCTTGAATTCTATATGCTATGCGTATCTCTTTTTTATGTTCATAATTCTTTGCTTGGATTTCTAAATACGCACTAATACTCTCCTATTTCTTGTTTAGTTACTTCTGCTAATTTATTCTTTATATGTCAAGACAAAATGCTATAGCATTCAGGAGAGTTATTCCATGGTAACTAGAGCATTGCATTTTATCACCTCTCTTGAATAGTGGTATGAGTATGGCTTCAGATTATGATCATATTCATTTTATATTAGTATTATGTTGATTTGAATAATTGATTGTTATCAAGTATATTTTAAATTTTAATTTGCCACGCATCTTAATGACAGCAGAGAAAATATTTTAAATGTTTCTACAAGTGTTTCTAATACTAATGAAGCAGTTTTGCAACGCTCATAGCCATGTTCGCGCTACCAAACAAAATATATTGCTTACAAACTATCCGCCGCCGTACCGTCACTGTTTGGCTTGTAAGTTTTGATTTATCTCCGGCTAAATGTTCTTATGCTATGCATATTTCCAAGTTGTTGGCATGCGTCCCGTGATAAAATGCATCGGTTCCAGGAAATTTGGTGTCGGGTTTTTGGATAGTTATTTTTACCTGTAGCCTGTAGACACGTTACTTGGTTATATTTTAAAACAACTCGTCCGCCAACCACAAATTCTACAAACGTCTTTGTAATATAAATGTTTCATTTGATTTATTGTAAAATTTATTATGGGGTTCTTTATACTTTATTGTCATAACTTTAGAAGGATTTTTTTTAGATTAAAATGTTTTATGAAATCAAGGTTTTAGAGCCACCGGTTTTTCATTTACAGGATGTGGAATTTAAAAAAATCTTGTATTATAATTTAGGAATTAGCAAGTAGCTAACTTGATTTTTTTTTACTTGACTTGATTTAGTTGTTTAAAAAAGTTTCAAATATAATTCAATATTTGTGACATAAATGTGAGCGTAACATTAGTTGCACTTTTTAAATTCTAGACTTTGACACCCTGTATCTTTTTTATTATCAGCAAGAAACTAGGTCTACAGGGTTGAAATTTCTACAGAACAAAATAATGTTACAAAAGCAGAGTT
This sequence comes from Monochamus saltuarius, assembly GCA_025584915.1. NCBI lineage: Eukaryota > Metazoa > Arthropoda > Insecta > Coleoptera > Cerambycidae > Monochamus > Monochamus saltuarius. The sequence goes on along the minus strand of CM046725.1, from coordinate 9,428,669 downwards.
CGAAAATAATCGATAAACTTTATAAAGCGGAAACTATTAGGTTTACAGAGACGGTTCTGGCTCAAATTGTAGTAATAAGTTTTACATTGCCCTACGGGTTTAAATAATTACAGTATTCCTCTTCCTCATTGCCGCATCTGAATTTTGCCAAGAATCAGATCTTACAAAGACAGTTTTCCAGAATACTGGAAGCCTCTGTTACCATAAAATCTTTAAAGTTTAAGTTTAAAACTATTTTAAGTGTGGTTAGCAGTAAACCCTGGCGTTCGACGCTTTCAACAAGATTATTTTTATTGCAGAATCACCCCCTAAAGATGGAGTGCGGCGTGGGCTACACGAACGGCACCACCCCCGCCGGCATCTTGGCGGACGTCCGGTCGGAGCGCTCGCCCGCCAAGACGGGACTGCACGTTGACTTCAAGGACAAGGGCGAGATCAAGGAAAAGCGCGAGAAGTTCCTCACTGCCAAGTACGGCCACCATCAGATGAGCCTTATCAGGAAGAGGCTGGCGGTGGAAATGTGGTTGTACGAAGAGCTTAAGAAACTGTACGAGAACAAATCCAAAGTAAGTTCTTTAGTTATTAATTTTTTTTCTCAATTTCAAAGTATAATGCGAGATTAAATTTGGCTGTCCAGTTTAGCGATCCTGGGTAGTACATTAAAAATTTTCGTTTTCACGGGATTTCGATACTCTTTTGAAACAGTTATTTATGCAATAAGTACAAAAAGTAAAGGCAGCTTTACATTTAGGCAATGGAGCATGCAATGCAATGAAAACTATTTGGCAGCAAAATCTCATGCAATATTGCAAGGTGTCATTTGTTTTACATTTATCCAATATATTGCCCATTGCCAAATTAGTAAAATGAAAATGATTTCGATCTGCTGGTCTTCTGCAAAACCGTCAAAACATACCGGTGTTGTGTACTGTGGTGTGAAGTTTCAATCAACCTAGAGTTTCAATGGATGAAATAAAACGAAAATTATTATGGTTAATTGAGGTTAATTCACTTTTTACTTAATTCCTCGCTGTTAGTTCCTTTTGTGTAGGATGGCAAAACTGAATATTACCAGAAAAGGAACCAGAATTTCACGTGCAATGCAATCAAATTAGAGCAGACTCTATATTCGTGCAATGGACTGAAAATTGCGTCGGTCATTAATTTTAACTTTAATGCGCACGTCCACATAATTCTGAACCACTTTTTCAAGTAAAATTTTGCTGTATTTTCAGTAGAAAAGGCACTTGACACCTGAAACGATAACAGTTTTCAATCGGTGCACTGAATATTTCAAATAGGATTATTTCGAAAACTGTTACTCCTAACGACTTCAACAAGGTATACCTTTTTTAGATACAACAGGTAGGACAATCGATTGTTTCAATAGACAGATGGATACACTAAATACCAAAAAAGTTCTGCCATTTAAAAGAAACATGCTGTGCCATAAGTGGCGCCCTCTCCTAGTGACGTCAAAATTAGTTAAAAATTCTTATTTGCCGTGCCACAAAACATAATTATGACAATTTTTTTTTAATACTCCAACAGGTTTCAAAGTTATTGAGATATTTCGAAATACAATTCTAGCATTGAACACCCTGTATTTTTAAAACCAGCAACATTCGGATAAGGCATATTTGGCTCAATCGCCATATTTTGGTTTGTAGTATCTCCAGTTCAGATATTGCCCATTCTTAATGAATCACCCTGTATAAACAGTTAAATTATTTTTAAACTTCTTAGTGACGGCACTGAGTTCGCACCCAAATGACAATCTGTAATGATGAGGTATAATCCAAATGATCGCCAGCAGCACCAATTCTATCGTAGGCGATGGCAAACTGATAAGTAATCGGATTGACCTACATATTCAAATTGATTGGATGTCGACGTAATCGCCGACGTCAAATGCCGCTGTTTAATTTCCTGAAAATTATAAAGCTTCTCTGATTTCGTTTTTTTCCTGTCGCCCTTTCCTGTGGCAATAAGATTCAAAAGATGATTCATTAATTATAATCGAGGATAAAGAAAATTACATTTTAGTCGACTGTAAATAAAAATTTAAAAAAAACGGATATACCGAAATTACAGAGAATGTTTGCTTGTAGGATATCTGGGACTCAAAATAAGAAAAACAAGGAATATCTGGAAACGCCCGGTTTTCGGGGGGGTGTTGAAATTTACAAACAATATACATATAACTTTCTAACAGGGCAGCATAGCCTCGAGAACAGTGAAAATTTCTACGCCAATGATTTTTTGTAGACGTACTATTTTAAACATAATGTAAATGATCATGAGAATGCGAAAAAATCATTGACCTATAAATTTTACCTCCAATTTGTTAGAAGTACACCTCGCTGCTACTACATTACATTTTTATTAATACCTCATAAGTATTTAAAATCTATAAAAAAAAATAATGTTTCATATTTGAAATTCACAAGTCGAAATGGTGTTTGAATAATGGCGTTTGATCATCCTCCTAATTAGTGATGTTTTCCAGATTTCCCTCATTTTTGTATTGAGTGGTGGTTGGGGTCTACCAACGTAAGTCGTCCCTGGGCACAAATGCTGCCTGCTTAATGATAATATGCTGTCTCCTCTCCAGTACTCAAGTCTTCTAACTTCTGGGTTAATCCTCGTGATTAAAATTATTAATAAAATACTGTGCTTTTTCTTATATCTATCATTAAAAATTAAAGGAAGTAATCGAATTTCTTCTCATATCCAGTGGCGCCGATTTCATGAGATTGTCAGGTGTAGTGATAACGAATATCTTTCTCACTGGTATACATTTTGATATATAGTATTTAGTTACTACTGAATGGGTCATTCTACAAGTAATATAGAGTGTTCGAGAAAAAAATCAATTATTTTCAGGAACACCTCCACAATTTTTTAATCAATATTATTTCAATTTGACATGAAAAGTACTAATGTATATCTTTACCATCTGATATAACACCATGTAATCACAGATTTTTTCAAATTCAAACAGTTATCTTAAAACACCCTGCATAATCTAATTGAGCTCTATTATACTTAAGCTAAAATAATTTATGAAGTAAAACTTTTAACAGATTTGAATAGTATACTTATCTCAAGATACTTATAATAAGAATAGTAATTTCCTCATATTTCTTTTTTTATTTTTAGATAATTTATTTTCCAAATACGTATTTAAGGTCACATTTCATAAAATTAATCCCCCTTAATCCTAATCCGTCAGTCTTTCTCAACAAATCATCTCCAAAGAGGCAGCTGTATTGTGGGAACCAGACCGACATAGGCGTTCACAATGAAAAGTACGCATGAGAAACAAGCCGACTACTATCCTGGTAGACCTGCTCGTAAATTCCGCTATTAACGTCATTGTCTTCGCAGATTATATCCTGTACCTGGCTAGGTGAGTCAGACTCGGTATATGCCGTTCCGCCCATGAGAGTAGCCGCGGTGTGACTAAGAATGGCGTTAACGAAGTTAATTTTCGAAAAAATCCTAATCTTGAATATCTGCATTTTTCCCAAAATCGTGTATTTGTCCGTTGTCCATTGACAGTGTGCCCCTTTCATTATTATCAGTATAGTACCTTCAGGAATTTCCGAGAACCAAGTGACCCTGAACGTTAAACAACCAAACATACAGTATTGGTATCATTAACTCAAAACTGTAAACAGAGATGATGATCGCCAGTGAGATACATATTCAATTTTTTTAATCTGCATATTATAAGTTTTACTTACAAAATTATCATAAGTTAGGTAACTATTTTGTTTGAAAATGATTTGCTCTATCGAAATAATGCATTTTCATTCAGGAACAATGAGAACAATGTTAAAACTTGTCAATTTCGAAAAACTACTTAGTTTAATATTTTTAAATTATCTTTGAATCATTTTTGTTTTCCAATATATCTTAACTCTGACGATCAATATTCAACACTGTGTCTGATTCTTCAATAAAAAAAACAGTACTTTTTGTTAAAAACAGACGTCGACCTTTAAATGGTCTGGGAAAAAGGTTCAAGGTCAGCATTCGTTGACTTGTCTTCGTAGTTTCGTAGAAGTCATTTTTTCAGCACTTAACAGATGAGTGAGTGCGAAGTGCTAAAAAAAATTCAGAACTACTTATTCTCAAAATTTCATCCAATCTGACAGAAAACCAAGTTACATAAGGTTTGAGAGAGATTATTTCCTTGAATCTCATGCACTCAAAAATGCAATTCATCATCATTTCATTTGATGTTCTATTGTATGTTAAATTATTCCTTTCAGATTTTGTGTAGAAACAATTTTTCAATATATGATTTTGATATGGTCAAAAACAGATTAAAATCGAAGGGTGTAAAATCAGGACTTCGTGCCGGCAATAATTCCTTAGTAGTTAGTATCTGCAGATATGATATAGTTTCTACTGTATGTGCTGTTATTCCGTCCTCTTGAAACCTGAAAGTACCATCGATATACCTAACATTTGAAAATGTAAGGATGTTACTAACTTTCTGCGGTTCAAATTCTAGTTTCTAGTGTTACCTATTTACATAACGAGATACAAGTAACCGTGCTTCTTGAGAATAAAATGTCGGGTCTAATAAATTATTATCGTTTTAATATTCATTAAAGCAATTACAATATTGTACTCATTGGTTGTAATTAAGTGGATGAAACTCCTGAATAACAGAAAACTTATAAGAATGTATGTGCAGCTGCTTCTTTAATGTCTTATGTCAAGAACAACTGACACATTTACGAACATATTTTCATCAGTATTATTTATTTATTTAATACGTATCCAAACAGGCACATGCCCAATTACTGGATACGGTAAAAAGTATAAATGTAGAAAAACAATACCATACGATAATATAACATAATGCACCTAACAAGCATTAAGCAGTAACAACACAACTAACAAGCAGTCTTATCGTATGTACAGGATATTACTTGTAAGCCATAAATGGCGCGGTGCAATAACGTGTAAGATTTTATACTTTGAAAAATTAAAAACCAAAAAAAAAATCAAGTTCAAACTTATTTTAACAAAAATGTCACAGGTACAAACTACAAGACTTTATATTCAGACAAATAAAAAACGAAAGAGATTTTTAAAATTCAAGATTATTTTATGAAAAATTTTAAATTTCAAATAGCATAGATATTATTTTTTTCAAAATTTAAGATTCCATTTTGGGGGCTAATAACATGGCTGCAACTTTATACATAGGTAGGTAAATTTGGATAAATTACAATATTTGGACATCCTTACATGCACCAGATTCGTGTCAGTTCTTATGCGGGACACCCTATATAATTTCCATTTCGTGTGCTACTGTGAAAATGTGTTTTTCGATGTGTCTTGTTCTGGTGTAAACAACAAAAATTTTCTCGCTCTCGAAGAGAACATTATATTTTCCAATTCAGCAGACAAAGATCAATCTGTAGGAAACAGAAATGCTGGTAAATTTCTGAACTGGATAAATCACAGGCACAAACATACGCAGATAACAAAATTACGATCGCCCTTGTCTTTGGATTAACATTTTATTTGAAATCCTAGTTGCAATTTTTTAGTAATTTCTTAAACACCAATTTTAGAAAATTAAATTTGCCAAAAGCAATCTGATTGCGTGGATCTCTGGCTTTTTTCAATTACTGAGGTTGTAACTTTCAAAACATCTTACTATTCATTAAAATACTCACAATATGCTGATTAATCCCTCTTCTGAATATAGGTTTGTTCCAAATGCATAGAAAGCCGTATAATGTACGGTTTGGAGTCTGCGCAATAGCAAAAAAACTATTCTAAATTAAAACTTATCGTTCATTATACGATTTCCTTTGCGTTCCAAATATCTTTGGGACGAACATTGTCTATTGTGGCTCACATCCATCACTTCACTCAATAGGTTTAACCTCTTTATGAAGCCAATAACCTTATTGGGTGAGATTCTGTCCAGATCTTCTGACAAGAGATGCATTTTGCCAAATATAGATAATCGTGTCTGTTGTCCAGCTGGACAGTAACATAGTATCTATCGATATCTCACTCTCCAAACACAACCGGCACTCGGCCTCCTCAGCCAGGCCCAATTTGTGCATGTGACCTTAACCAGCAGTGCCCAGTATATAGACCAATCAGAGTCTTTAGGTCAAGCTTAACTCAAGCTCATTTTTAGCTCTCTTTGTCGACGTGCCCCCTATGAACGCCTTCGAGTGAGCTAATCTTGGCAAATCTCGCCAGTACTCCCATACTTTTTCATCCACCTAGGTCGAGATGACTGCTTTGGCAGTAGTCAAGAGCCGGTTCTGGACCTATAAAGCTGGAAGATGCCTCCTCGTCTTGCTAACGAGTCCGCTGCCTCGTTTCTCTGGATACCTGCATGACCAGGTATCCAAACCAGGATTACTCTGTTGCTTGTTCCCAACCGCTCCAGAGCCTTTTGACAATTCCATACCGTTCTTGAATTACACCGGTAGGATTCAAGTGCTTTTAAAGCTATCTAAGGCTATCGGAAAAGATTTATTTAGATATTTATTTCGAACAAACCTTATATTATCCAAATCTGTGAAATCTTTAATGTTCCAAGAATCTCTATGTTTACATTTAAACAATTTATGTGAAATCAATTGAAGTGTATTCTCGTAGTGATAGACTTACTATCTCTTAAAGTCTTTTAAGCGCCTAACCAAAGTAAAACCCCAATAAAAATCCCGGCTAACACTCGATCTATACGATATATAAACTATTCAACAGTGCATTTCAGCCTCCTAGATCAGGTTAAAAATACCGCCGGCTCGGTCTGTTTGAGTTTTCCGTAAAGCTCCTGTAAATTAACTGCTTTCGATAGACCGGCGTAGTGTTTGGTAGTAAACAGAAATAGCCCAGGATCCGTTCCATCTTACTTAGTCGTTACTTTACTCATATTAGAAACTATTTACAATGCACCAAAAATAAACAGTTTACGGGCACGGTGCCAGCGGTGAACTGGAAAAAAGAAGTTCACGGAATAGCGGAAAATACGGCACTCTAATTTCGGGCTAAATACAGCCTGTAATTGATACGTCATGGTTATTCTTTTTGGCTTATTTTTAGAGGCTTCGTTTTCAGGTACTTCATTATTTAAGAACGATGTTAAGCTACTTTCTCTCAGTATTTTAAAACAAGGATGTGCATATACTTAAAATTAAACGCATTTTGAAAACTGTAGAATATGATTAAAAGTGTATAACACAAGTTAACATATATATGTTTTTGAACTGCAATTACAACGAAATTGGAACAACCTGTACATTAATTAACTTTTAAATTTTATTTTTAAGTCCTCTTTTATACATTACCTTAAAATATCCAGGGTCTACCTGAAAGCTAAATTGCAATTTGATATTGACGCTGTTTTAGTTCTATTTTGTGGATTTATCTTCAAATAAATCTTTCTTATAAGTGTTTACTTGAAACGTATCATTTGACAGACAGCGACTTCCTTTTTCTACGAAAAACAATTCTAAAATCTTCTAAGTTTTATCAGTAACGATTATTACTGAATAATGTGCCTAACTCTGTTAATAAATTCTCATTTTTTCCTGATTCAGCATTTCCATTTTCTTGTTTATTTCGCTATAGATGAATAATTTATAGTTTCCGGAAGGAAGAAGGTTATTTGTCAAAATTCAAATCACTGAGAAGTTGCTGCTTGCTTACAAATGTATGCAGATTTAATATTGCCCAAGAGCGGGATTGTTATTTTGTAAAATATATCGAATGCGTTCCTTTATGCCCATTAGGAATTTGAGAACATCTGGCTGAAATTACACCGAACAAAATTAGATGGCATACTTAAGAGCTCTGCCAAGTTACGGTCATATTTCCGTCGAGGTCTACCAGTAAATTTAAAAAATGACACAATTTTTCACATATTCATTTCCCAGGCTGACATTGAAAAACTTGTCCTATACAGGGTGTTAAAAAAAGAGTGTAAAATATTTCAGGAGGTAATAGTATGAACCAAAATAAGCAGAAAAGTCTTAATAAACATGGGCCCGCAAAGTAACGGTTGCGGAGATATGGACCACTATTCGTTTTTCAAACATTTTATTTTATTAGGAATAAACCGACAAAGGAAGCTTTTAACAAACAATAAACAAAGTTACAGAAGATGTTCAAAGTGCCCTCCGTCCATTTCCAAGCAGGCACGACATCTTCGTCTCAACGATATTCGAACTCTTTCGAAAACATCCTCGTTGGTATGGATTTCTTGACACTTTTGATTAAATAAATGATGATTTGAGTAAATGCTCTCTAACGGCCATGGAAAAATGAGCTGGAGCACCATCATGCTGGAACCACATTTGTTGCCTCTAATTCAAAGGAATGTCTTCCAAAAACTCATACAGTGTATTCTGCAGAAAGTTGAGGTAAGCAGCGCCTGTTAATCGGTTTGGTAAAACAACATGACCTAGAAACCTGTCAGCTACAATACCCATCCAAATGTTTAATGAAAAACGTGCCTGATGTCCAGATTCTATTAGAGCATGAGGATTTTCGTCGGCCCAAATATGCGTATTGTGAAAATTAAATACTCCATTTCTTGTGAACCCGGCCTCATCAGTAAAAGAATGTTTTCAAGAAAACGGGGGTCTTCAGCATCATGACGTAGAAACCAGCGGCAAAAAAACCAAACGTGATGATCATTTATTGGATTTAAGGCCTGTACTCGTTGCACATGGTATGGATAAAGCAGTTGCTCGTGAAGGATTCTCCAAACAAGAGGACCACTAATTCCTACCTCGGCTGATATTCTCCGCACACTCGTACCTGGATTCAGCTCTACCAGTGCTAGAATTTCTTCTTCTGCTCTAGGAGTGGATACCGGATAAATGGCACTGTTTGTTCAAGGAACCGGTATCACCCAATCTTTGGTGAATTCTTCCAAACATGCGTTGTGAAGGAATCTGGCGATTTGGATAAGCGTCAACATAAAGACGTCGCGCTTCGGTGGCGTTCCCATTAGGACGACCATACATGAAATGCATGTCTGTTAATTCTGCGTTAGAGTAACCAACCATAGCAAAAGAAAACTTGTGCACTGAGAACAACTGTCAAATACGTACTGTTTATTTTACTAAACATCAACCAACTATTATAAGAAAATACACAACGTTTTTGCAAAATAAAAAAGGGGTAAAAAAACATAAAACATTCCATATCTCCGCAATCGTTACTTTGCGGACCCATGTTTATTAAGACTTTTCTGCTTATTTTGGTTCGTACTATTACCTCCTTAAATATTTTACACTCTTTTTTAACACCCTGTATATCCTTAAGATAAACCAAAAGTGTTTCCCAATGTACTCGTAGACAAATGCTAAGTATATCTAATTGATATCATTTTTTTATCGATCACATTATTTATTGTTTATAGACATATTATCAATATCTTGTTATCAAATCTTAAAAAATGTATACTTCAAAATAAATAATGATGGAAATAATTTTAAGAAAAATTTGATAAAGATGATAGGTTCTTTTAATATACAAAGCGTGCAAAATATATACGTATGTATTTTGCGCACTTTGAAATAAAAGAAAAAATTATAGTAGATCAGAGCACAATACAAAAAAAGTAGAACAATAAAAGTAGTAGGTAATTAAAAAAAATACATATTGAATGTCGCATTTTCAAGATTTAGGTCGTAACTTTTGTTTTTGTGAGTGAAACATTCACTATATCGTTACACCACTGATTATACAAGCTTCGCTATTATTATATCTAATGATTACACTATTAGACATGTAATCAATAAAGCTTTTCAATACGGTAATATTACATCGATACCTATATTTTGTGAAAACAACTGTTTTTATGCAAATGCTGGGAAAACGTGTAAAATAATCCAAACATCATTACTTGAGCGTACAGTTCACAACACAGTTTACAATTTTATTTTCCTGTTTAATACTTATCTATGTTTATCATAGTACTATGTTGTAGTACCCTAATTTGGTATTGTTTCTAAAGATAAGTTTTAAATGAATAGAGATATAACAATACTAACTCGCATTTCGTAAAAAAAGTATATTTTTCTAATTTTATTATACTTAGTACACATTATATAAAAATATAATTATTACTTTTGGCTGCAATTTTGCCAGTATTTTAAGTAAATTGACACATTGTCTTACCTTTTTTGTTTCTATAAATATTTAATTTAATACAAATTCCCAAATCAATCATCTTCGAGCTCTCAACGATAAAACTGATAAACACCGGGAACGTCTCGAATCCTCTTATCTATTCCAGCATGAGAATGTGGTTCATCCAGTCGCATCACAAAAACACGTCACAGTTAATTGGCCTGGCAGTTGGAGCGATCAGAACAAAACCCGCGACAATTTAGGCATAGGATATCACATTAATAAGTAGTTTTTGAAGTATGCGAGGCCAAATTGGTTCGCCCCGCATTGCGTGGCGTGACGTCATTGCCTCCGACAGCTTCTCGGGACTCGTCCGTCTCGAACTCGGGCAAGAGTCTTTCTGTGTTAAATTAAAACAGATTGGCAAAAGCTAACTATTAAATTCACAACATGCTATTTAAAAGCATATTATGATAATGGACTATTTTAATACAAATCACCAAGTTGTAAGTGCTGATATAATAGGTGTAAAATGCAACGGTAAGTTCCAAAACGAAATCGCTAATAGCCCATTACGTTTTTTAAATAATGTAGATATGTACTAAGTAAATTAAAAAAATATATTTGTTATGTTACAGAATTAGTAATAAAATGGAATGTTTTGGTATGCTGTAGGAGGCAGTGACGTCACATAGCGGTTTACGCGAGTCCATGTCCTCAAATTGTTTTAAGGGATTTAGGGGCGTCAGAAAATTATATATTTTTTTTCAGACCTCACTAAAATTACAAAATCATTAAGAAAATGTATAAAAAAATGCCAAATGACCTCGTTTTGACTCTTTCCCATTTATTTGTATTTTAAACTTTCCAGGGCGTTGCGATTAACGACATTTTAACAAACGTGAATCGAATAAATACCTTCCCAGTACCCTGTCGAATAAATTTTAAATTAAATATAATTCAATGCAACGCGAGATCTGGAGTTGCTCGAGTGGTCTGTATAAATCTATAATTCAATATTTAACCGGAAACGGCCAGTGGGCACTGGCCTCATTAGTTGTACGAGCCCGAATGTATAAATACTGACAATGTAACATGTCTGGTAGATCTTCTCGCTTTATTGTACCGGTTTCGAGTTCGCCGTTGAAAAAGAAAGGTTTCTGAAGACCACAGGTGACGCTAAATTGAACGTTAATCATGTGTCGAAAAGTGGTTCTCTCATGTTTATGGAGTAGTGTCACCTGTCGGTGTTTTTTTCGCATAATCGTTGAATAAGCACTTGATTTTCACGTGCATTCATTCAAAAACAATTGCAAACGGTTTGCTTGGTAACTCACTTTCGAATAAGTACTAACTGAACGAACATGGTCTTGAGAAATATTGAGTAGGATTCAGGTCGGGCGATTTTGGTGGAAATCAAATTACATATGATTTCACTAAAATAGGTACTTATTTAGGCTAAAACTGTGAGTTATAATTTTTCTATTAATTGCATTATCCATTTATTGGATTATTTTTTATCTGAAGATAGTAGTAAATGTGTTCTGTTCGTATACAGGGTGATTTTGAAAATGGGGTATTAATTTTAACTGATGGCAGTAAGCATAAAAATAAATTATTTTACCAAAAATTGCTCTAATGATAATGCAAAGTGCAAAGTTATTGCAAATTTTGAAGGCGACCCTGTAAAACTAACCTACCTTAATAGTTCAAGCAACCGAACTAGGAATTTACATCTATTACAATAATAGTGGCACTCTAAAACGAATTTAGCTTTTAGCTCTTTTGAACTGCTAATGCATTCATAATGAAATTTAGTTTCAAATTTTAACATTAGTTCTTAGTTGTTTTTTCCACTCACCAATAGAGATCTAATGAAATTTCTAGTCAGAATTCCAGAAGATCAACAACTGTTTTGAGGAAGTGTCATTATTATTGTAAAAGCTTGTACATACAGTTGTTAGCCGATACATCATCGATAAGCAACATGTGACGCTTCCTTTAGTTAATCTTAAAGTTCCAAACAAATTGTAGTATCGTTATCATTTAGGTGTTCTGTACTGTATGCGTAACATCATTTTGTGTCAAATTCTAATTTGTTAACTAAACAATGGCTCATGGATAGTAACAATGAATTTGTGGATATGTCATTACGAAAAGTGTAGGTAATCAAAATTACTACCGAAAATCAAACTAAAATACTTCGATTTTGTGAATGGTAATTGGTAACGGCTACAAAACAATGCTAACGAGTTATATTAGGTTTTATTTACATGAACGCGACATTTTCAACATTTACTATGAATATACAGGATCGGCTTACATAGGTAATTTAAAAATAAGAAAATAGGTGAGTTAATTATGATTTTTTATATACATCTAGCATTTTATTGGATTATTTTTGTATCACTTGTTCGTGGAATAAGTAGGTGCATACTAAAATGACTACCTCATTTTCAAATTGTCCCTATATTTCTAGAATAATATCGACGATTACCAAGAATTACAGCTGATTATAGCTGATGAAGTTGTTGAAAGAAAAGAAATGCAGGCCATGATTATAGTCTAACTGCCCGTATATGGAAATTAGTCAGCAATTTGAGACTCTTCGGTACATCCTGTCAAATATAGCGTTAAAGTAATCCACACACGTACGTGCATACTTGAGGATTTATCACAATGTTATTGTGGCTTACGTCTAATCGATGTAGCATATTCGCCTTCCATTCTCTACAGAATGCATTCATTACTGAATTATAACAAATCATTTTGCTAGATTTGTGTCATAAAATAATCGCAAAAAAAAAACAATTATATAATCGGTTATATTTTGTTATCGTCGATATATCTTCAAAACTTGTAATTTTATTCTATTACAACTATCTTAAGCAAAAATTATATAATTAAAAACCTATAGACATTTGAAGATACTGTAAAAAAAAACAACAAAATGTATACGATTGCAAAAGTGGAACTTCAGAACACAACTACTACGCACCTGAAAAACTTGTAGCGTTTAAATAATTGTTTTTTTTTGTTTGTTTTATTGTCTAAATTCAGCAAAACAAACGTGAGAAGATATACATACTGAAATAAAGTCACATATTTTGTTTAATTTTTTGGCATTTTAAATCAATTTAACAGCAGTATTTGACGGAGGAAACCTTTACCAACCAGATTATCAACTGACTTTGTCAAATTTGGCAAGATTTCTTGTCTCGGCCAACACTAGAATATACAGGGTGTTAAAAAAGAGTGTAAAATATTTCAGGAGGTAATAGTATAAGCAAAAAAGTCAGGCCGGACCTGTTTTATGGCCTCCAAGATCGCCTGATCTGAACCCTCTAGATTTCTTTGTTTGGGGATATTTGAAGACATTAGTGTATGGTACTCCTGTAAATAGCCTGGAAGAGCTGCAGCTACGGATTAATCCAAGAAATCCAAACCAAGGAGGGTGTTTTCGAAAGAGTTCGAATATCGTTGAGCCGAAGATGTCGTGCCTGCTTCGAAATGGATGGAGGGCACTTTGAACATCTTCTGTAATTTGTTTTTTGGTTATTAAAAGCTTCCTTTGTCGGTTTATTCCTAATAAAATAAAATGTTTGAAAAACGAATAGTGGTCCATATCTCCGCAACCGTTACTTTGCGGACCCATGTTTATTAAGACTTTTCTGCTTATTTTGGTTCATACTATTACCTCCTGAAATATTTTACACTCTTTTTTTAACACCCTGTACGTCAGTCTGCCATAGGAATGAAATTACTAGTATGCCATTTACTGATATAGAAGACAGATTTTCCGTTATTGTTTTAACCGTTGCCAAATATCTTAAATTACCTAATTCGAAAAGATACACAGGTCATATCTTCAAGAGGACGTCAGTGACTTTGCTGGAGCAGACATAACTGTGAAAAGGCATGGCGGTGGAAAGAGTATCTTAAGAATAATTGGAAGGAATATTCAATAACTGAATTTAAGAATTGCCGTATCGCTATTCCTTACAAAACAAGGTGTAAACAAGCAATTTTGATTCATTTGTGCTTTAAAGTATAATACATTCCTACCTAAATGGAAAATCCACCCTCAAAAAATCCATAACGCTGTTATTCAAGTCATAAATATTGAACCTTGTTATACACCATTACTTTTAGGACACGCGTGCCCTATCAGCCAAGTCTTCAATCCTGCGGGCACGTGTGTGGCCACACGACGAGACCTCCTCGAAAGTAATCCTCATAAGAGCGTTAACGCCTGTTTGTAAACAATTTGTTACGATCGATCGCCCTCAGACGGTCAAATTAGTTCCAACTTATTGACTTGTACAGTCATTAGTCTCACTAAATATTTCGTTACATGCCACGAGTATACAACCGGATAATAGTAACGAGGGACCGGTTGCACATTGAAACTCCATCTATTTATGCTGCTGTCATCCAAATTGGGATTGTCTAATAAGAGGTGAGCGATATGAATGTTGATGGGGATGCTACACATAGAATATTCTTAAAATGTACTCCACCAGATAAGGCCATGAACGAGGCTTTCGCTTTCTTTTTCGTTGAAAGAAGTAAATAACTTTCGGAATTCTGAAATTTGTACACAAATATCTCTGAAGACGCTTGATCTAGTGTGATGAAACTTGAACTAATAGTGTATTTAAACATCGTCGGCTAAATCGCAGCAGCCGTGCTTTTTCTAGTCCGTTCCTTTGCTTGTTTGCAGTGACTCACCGCGCGTGGCAGCACTACAGCACAAATGACGTAGTCGGACATAGTCGTCAATTTTTTCATAGAAATTATGACAAATGGCAAATATCTCTTAAGGTATACGTTTCTGTTTACGTCTCATTTTTAAATTTATAAATTGATACAAACTAAAATATAAGTATTGTGTTTTTATGATGAAAATGCAAGAGTAGCAGTCCATTGTTAATAAGTATGTACCCAGTTTTATGAAAAATGTAAAATATTTAAACACGAAGGCTTGGTGTGAAGTATCGGTCAGTGCCGCGTATTTGAATGATTTAAAATAGTACATAAAGAATACGTACATTTTTTTAAACCAAATAAAATAAGTAGGTTCTATTAAATAATCAGCTGTTATACTTAGTGTCAATATAAAATGTCAAATTCTGACATTTATGACCTTATGTGTATGTTTTCAAATACTAGCATCGGTGTCGCCACACTACAGCACATAGAATTCTATATTGAAATTCAGGTGATTCGAGTGACAAGAGTGACAAGTATTACAAAGGCGACGCGATATAGCAGACGATTGTCGAAATAAATATATAAAAATCTATTAAATTTGTATACAAGGTGGTCCGTTTTCATGGCTCACCATTTCGTGGTTAAAATTAGAAAAACAACACATCAAAGATATCTGCTCCCGTTGCTGAAATATTGTGAAAACCGATAATAGCGATTTTAGAAAATACCATCTAGCGTCAATATTTCACAACAAAATGAACTGAAGACTGGTACAGAGGGATAAGAATAATATATGAGAAATCAATTTTCGCCTACAGAAAATTTCTACAGCCACATTATTTTTTTTTTTGTATTGGATCTTGACAGTAACAAATGTAGATTTCCGGCGGATTAACTTTCTGATTTTGTTTATACTTTACAGTTATTTAATGTTTTAATAAAAAAAACTATTTCTAGACACTGCCGTATCGCTTCAAATTTATAAGGCCATTCAAAACAGATTGATATACAGGGTATTAAAATAAAAATTGACAAAAAAAAATAAAAATCCCAAATTAGACGAAATTTTCGTTTTTTTAAGTATTGAAAAGTTTTTGACCGTTAAAAAAAACCTCAAAATTAAGGTAACTAAAAAATTTGTTTGATGTAATTTCTAGCAAGGATCTATTAAAAATTAAAACAATAATTAATGAAAAAATTCAGGGTGTTTAGAAAACCGAGCCAATCTTTGAAAAGTCTCAAAATTCATGGAATTTATTTTTTTTTATGATGAAACTTTCCACATTAAATAAAGACGACCCGTTTTAAATTTTAAAATACATGTTGAAAAAAATTTAAGGAAACTCGGAAACCCTGGAATCCGGAAAAATTTACGGAACCTCACATTTTCTTAAAATTAAATACCAGCCACTCATAAAATTATAGAGTGCCAGACCTTCTAAATATGCTAGTTTTGAGAAATTTGATCGATAGCATAGACAAACGAGTAGGCAAGATATTGTAATAATACTATTATTTAACTGAAAATTTATATACAGAGTGAATCACGGCTTTGTCATTCTAATTTTGTTGATGACGTGCGAACAAATACTCCGGAAATACAATTTCACCGCCTGTTCGATTTAGATCTAAAACACACCACCGGATTTCTAGCCATTTGGGGAAAATGTTATTTTTACAATCTAGGACACTTGTTAGACCGCGTCTCCCTCCGCAAGTACAAGTCGAAACACATGTAAACTCATCCCTTGATTTACGACGACGACATGGCATCCATTAATAACCTTGTGTCTTACCCATTTCCTCTAAAGCAGAAGCGTATCGTAGGAGGTCGCAAAATCGTAATGAGGAAATTGCATGATTTTTCCAAATGCACGCAGAAAAAATAATGTACCTATTATTTTAATCGAAATGGCGTTTGTTCTAGGCAATTTCGTGGAAAATAAGCCTAAAAACGGTATTTAAAAATTCAGTCTGGCCACGCCCCTAGAAAACGTTCACCGTCACAGCTTAGACTTGTGACGTCAGACGCCTTTCTCACGTGTATACCTAAATACAGGTATGGTGTATTTCATATCTGTATACGGTTTCCATGCTTTCGGACACACAGTACATACATCTAGAAGAGTAGAATAAACATCGGTATTGAATAAAGTTGCAAAACAGACTCGTAAGATGGATACAGTGCATCTTACCGGGCAAATGGAAGAAGTATTGCATTATGCCATTATGTACGAATACAGGATACAGCGCCTAATAAAACATATTTCACCGTGCCAAAAATTGAAAAGAAAAATGTGGTGTACGGCAATGAAGCGCGACGAAAGGAAGCATTACCACATTCTTTGTGAAGACCATTTTAATGTAAATTTAATTGGAAATAGATACGTTTAAGTTCATCGAAAAACATAAAATGTAAATTTGTAAAGAATTAATTAAAATTTTGTATTAAGCTGCATTCTAATTTCATGCATGTTCTGCTGCTACCATTTACAGGATGTAGAATATTGAGGTATTTATAAAATGTTACTGTCTGACTTCTCTACATTAAATTACCTGTTTTATTTACATAATAAGCAAAAGTAACAAATAAGGATTTTTTTTAAATGTTTAAGGAGAAATTAAATCAGTAGTAAATAACAATAAGAATGTATTACATTAATTTAAAACAATTAATTAGTGTTAAATATCATTATCGTTACTTTTACTAGTAGTTTTAAAAGATGGCATAATTTTATAAATATCTCAAGTAAAACCATCTAATACTTACCCAATATCATTGTCGCCGTAATTGTTACGAGGGGATCTACAGGGTGTTAAAAAAAGAGTGTAAAATATTTCAGGAGGTAATAGTATGAACCAAAATAAGCAGAAAAGTATTAATAAACATGGGTCCGCAAAGTAACGGTTGCGGAGATATGGACCACTATTCGTTTTTCAAACATTATATTTTATTAGGAATAAACCGACAAAGAATGCTTTTAACAAACAAAAAACAAAGTTACAGAAGATATTCAAAGTGCCCTCCGTCCATTTCCAAGCAGGCACGACGTCTTCGTCTCAACGATATTCGAACTCTTTCGAAAACACCCTCCTAGGTTTCGATTTCTTGACACTTTTGATTAATCCGTAGCTGCAGCTCTTCCAGGCTATTTACAGGAGTACCATACACTAATGTCACAAATGTCCCCAAACAAAGAAATCTAGAGGGTTCAGATCAGGCGATCTTGGAGGTCATAAAACAGGTCCGGCCCTTCCTACTCATCTTTGTGGAAAAGTTTGGTGTAAATGCTCTCTAACGGCCATGAGCTAGAGCACCATCATGCTGGAACCACATTTGTATGAGTTTTTGGAAGACATTCCTTTGAATCAGAGGCAACAAAAAAAAGTGCTTCCAGCATGATAGTGCTCCAGCTCATTTGTCCATGGCCGTTAGAGAGCATTTACCTACCCCCTGTTAACCACCCTGTTAACACCCTGTATATTGTAAACAAAGGAATAAGTTACGTTTAATAATACCGTAAGTTCACCACACCACCACTAATAATTAGGACATTACCTACACAATATTTATACTATGTATCTATGACCCACAAATGCCACAAAGACGCAAAAATATAAGAAACATGTTAATATTTTAATTATTATGTGATTATTGCAGGCACATGATCTGACCTTTCAATATGTTTGAGAGATTACCCTGTAATATATTTCAAACCAACATAAAATTCATGCAACTTCCCCATTGTCACCGATTTCATACTTAACCCGATCATGAAAGCGCTATGAACCAGTTTGCCGTTTCTTTAATTATATTAAAAAAATTTCGCGGCAAGCGAAGACAGTTTTCGCGTGTGTAAAGCTCATTTTAATCAGACTTCCGCATTGTTACAATAATAAAAATGGAAGGAAATACGATTAGTTGTCCTTATCTACATTTTTTACACGAGTAGTACTGAAATGGTCCCAATTTAACCCTGGCAATTATTCATGGTCATGATTCATCCGCCATTTTAAAGTCAGTACGTTGTATATCCATTACTGAATGCAACATTTCTTTAATTAGAAAAAAATCGCTACCCGTTTGGTTCAAGGCCTTGGTTTTTGGGCGTTTATTTATTACCTTACATATGTGGGAAGCGGAAACAGAGAGGCTACGTAGTTAATTATGGCGGTGTAGATTTTCCTGTCGATAAGATCGTGGTTTATGTAACGATGTCACTGGTGTGTGTAGAGTTCTGTTTCCTGTTGTTTTAATACCGATGTTGCTACTAATTTCTAATATGGCTCAAAATCAGTGGAATGTAAACTCGGATTAACGTAAATTAAAACAACCAGAACCGGTTTCGAATAATTTAGATTCCTATAAAAATGTGTAATACGAATAGTCTACAAATACATTTCAAAAATAAAAATGCAACTCCAATAATATGCAAAACTATGTTACGAAATAACAAAGTAAGGTACAATTAAGGTTAAGTAAAAGCGCCTGTAACGTAGTTTGATCGTAATTTAATTTTTGGATGGATATTAATGTAGTAAACAATTGAAGTTTCCGAGAAACTCGTTAAAACTGTATCGTTTGACAACGTTGCAGTGTCAGGCTGCTGCTGCTAATCTAAAAGTAATATTAGGCATACCTAGTGGTGCATACGTTTCACTTTTCTCTAGTTTTTATTTGATGTTTGTGAGTGTACATGAACAAAAATGGAACAATTTATAGTAACCATATCGAGCTGCATGACATGTTAATTTACGGCGAGTCTAGGCAAAACTCTCTAGTTACGAGACGGTAAACGCTTCTTGAAAGAAACAAAGGTCATTTTAAACACTTTTATTAACTATTATTCTATGTTCAATGTTGTTAAAACAGGTCTAAGAAAACCGTACATCAGTAGTAAGTACCTATTTGTAATTATTATGTTTAAATACATAATCCTAAGATAGTACCTATATGAGCGACGTTGTCACATATTTAAGACCTGTTTTCTAAAAGTACAATAATGAATAAGTAAGCAAATAGTAGCATATTATTCAAAGATGTCATTTGGCGTAATAGATGTAATTCTACTGTTTTTACTGGAGTTTTCTAGTAGTACATATTTGGTATTTTGTACAGAACATGGTGCGAAGAATTTGTAAATTTTCGATCATTTTTATCAGTGTTCTTAAAATTTGACACCCATTACTCTAAGTGTTATTTATTTATTTTGGTCCTTCGCGCCGGATATCAATAACGTACGAATACTCCCTAGCCTTATAGATTTGCATATGAAAATCACGCGATTAAATAGAACCACATAAAATCCATAATTCAAACGTGTTGCACTATCTCGACGTCCCCAAAATAGCTATTTCCAACCAGGCATGGTGCGGATAAAGCTCGTTTTGAAATAAGACACACACGACCGCTGCCTTAAAAGCTCTTCCTCTCGGACTGTAAACGGATAACTGGTTTTCCAGGGACGGCTATATTTAGTATGCCGTGACAGTAAAGGATTGCATTGTTTTTCAGCGACTGCGAGTGCACCCTACCACCCTCACCGTGTAAATTAGGTCAGGGGATATTGATGTTTGTTTTGAATTTATTGATGGGGGTAAGTAAAAGGAACAAACTTAGCGGGACACCGACTCGTCATTTTATTTATTTTCGCGTCTCGAAAACTCGGGCACAAATAAGTCTAGACGAGAGGCCTTTTTAGTGGCAGACAATAGAAAATTCTCCGAGACTGTTTATATGTATGTGAAAAGTAAATACGAAGTTTGTTCATTTAATATTTCTTTTTCACAATACAATTTCCGCAAGGCAAATTATTTTTTACTTTATGAAAGTTTGTTAAATTATGATTGGACATTTTTAAAAAGCATGTCTGATCTAAACTCTGCGTGTAACCAATTCTATAAGTAATTCTATAACATTTTAGATACATGGGTTCCTAAATATTTGCCTGAAGTAAAAGTAAAATCTCCTTGGTTTAATGCGTCTATTACAAAAATATTCCCTCTTAATACGTTATAAGAAAACCGGTTCTTTAGATATTTACAATGAATTTAAAGACGTCAGAAATAGACTTACGAGAGATATAGAACTAGTGCATAAAAATTATTTGAGACATATTGAGCTCACTTCAAAGCTGACACAAACTCTTTTTGGCCATATATTAACTCTAAGAAAAACAAATCTACTAACCCGAATAATATGTGTTAGGAGGACGTTGTGAATGGCTTTGCTTCATTGTTTAGTTGAGCATTTTCTACTTCTCCTAACGTTAATCTTCTTGATTCAGTTGATCCTCTAACTCAGTTTTTTCATGCTGATCAGTTTAATGCCAATGATACTTTAACAGCTCTATTAGATTTAAAACCTTTGCTTACACTATATAATTCTTATTTAGTAGGCAGGAAGCAGGATGGCAAATGTCGTGGATTTAAATCACAAAGTTTTAGTGCTACATCTGGGGTGCCCCAAGGATCAATTCTTGGGCCGCTACTCTTTATATTCTTTATTAATGACGTTGTGTCTGACCTCAATGTTTTCTTTACGCAAATGACGTGAAAACTTGTTGTGCAGTAAATAGTGCTGATGATTGTGTAGAGCTACAGTATAACTTAAATAAACTGAGCCAATGAAGTATTCATAATAATCTTCCGTTTAAAATGCAACGCAATTACAATACGCAGCAAAGCTACACCCAGCGGTCATTCGCTACTTCATGCACGAATTGGCCCACACAGCAGTAAACACCATGAAAGCTATCGCGATTCGTCGATTACAATATTTTGCAAACACGGAATTTCAGGAAATAGCTACTGTATGGGTTAATGCCCCAACCAACTGATACTCTCTGATCACTGATCACTCACTGATAAATTTAATGGTCACTAGTCTTTACCAACTTGCCTGTCCTCTGAGAAGTATTGCAGACAGGCCCATTCGCAAGCATTTTTGGTCGTCAGACAAAAGAAGCTGAAAACTAGTTTGTATGCAATACTATGAACAGATCCTACACCCACACCAACATTTTCTAAAATTTTTCAGATGGATTTTACAAAGAAACCAATACTACAAAACTTCATAATTGTTCCCAAGACTAACATGACGATGTTGCATTTCAATTGAATAAACCTCGTACAATACCTCGAGCACACCTTGCACACCGTGCTAAACTAAGTAAAACGAGCTTAGAATTATGTACAATTAATACTGATGGATCTTAATTCGGTCACTTGTGGCATTAGTCTCTCTTGGGCTGTCGGTAATAGCACTTACGAGAAATCATTATCGAGTGTAGCCGTCAAATAATCGTTGCAATGGAAACCGGGAGCTCGTTGGCGTGAGACCTTGAATCTACATAGTATCTCATTGGAAACTGTCCCAAAGAAAATCACAAGCAGTAATATAAATGAATTAGATGATGTAGGTGTAAATGTCTTTGTTGCGAGTTCTTATTTAGTTGTAGAAAATATACAATATTCGAAACAATCAGGAAATTGGAACTGTATCAGCTAAATTAGAATTTATTTCATACTAACTGATAATTCTAAATGAAGGATGTTAAAATGTAATGTGGACATGATAATACCTAGTTTTAAGGTGTTTTCGTACGATGAATATTTGTTTTCAGTAGTTCTGGAACGTATCCAAGGAATGCAAAACA
Organism: Monochamus saltuarius; assembly: GCA_025584915.1. Taxonomy (NCBI): domain Eukaryota; kingdom Metazoa; phylum Arthropoda; class Insecta; order Coleoptera; family Cerambycidae; genus Monochamus; species Monochamus saltuarius. The sequence goes on along the minus strand of CM046725.1, from coordinate 9,406,161 downwards.
GTATTTCATCTTAAAATCATGGAACAGATATGAAATAAACAATTTTAGATGAGAACGTTGTTATTCCAACAATATTTACCGATGCATCGTTTATATACACAATAAATCTTATTTTATGTGTTTCAAATATTATACACTTCTGAAAAGAAATATAACAATGTTAAAACATACTCTGGAGTACATTTTATAATATATAATAAAATTTAAAATTGTTGCGCTCTGAAGGAGGAAATTATTTTAAATAAAGCAAATGAATTACAATTACAAATTTATATTTATAGATGTTATAACATGTGTTATAAATAAATACATTTTACAAAATGTTGTCCTAATAATTTCCTCTAATAAATCGAGACTGTAAAACTCGTACTGATACTAAAAAATGGCGAATGCGCCAGGTATCAGGAACGCAATTTTTAACAAGTTCCAATATAAAAAGTTTCTGCGGCTTCAGCACTACATTATACCGGTTAATAAATTACCCTTTTAAAGGGAACCCCTTTGAAAATATGGCGCCGTGCCATTGTTTCGTTTTGTGATCTTTAGCTACACCCTGTCAAGCTATCATATCTAAAAGGTTATTTTTTATCCTTATCTATCGAAACTCACAGCACACCATAAACTCACATACAGAGTGTTGTTATTATTTTCCTACGTGTCATCTTAAATAGTAGTCAATACACGCTTCGTTTGTCACAAAAATATAGCAGGTAAAGTTTTCATTAAGAGTTTGTTTGGTGCTACGAAAGAAGTTCACATTGAACTCTTCATTGTCAATCCTGGGGTTGTAGTACTTTTTAAATCATAAGGGTACAATTGATTTTCTCGATTAGTATGTCTACAACACAATGGGAAACATTTTCTTAGTTTGCTATTGAACAAGTATTTGCATAAGGATTTTCTTCTATGGTGTGCTTGATATTTTATTCGGCTTGTAAAATACAACGGACTGGTCTACGACCTATACCTTCACATATTGACTGTTCCGATTTGGTTTATTCGTGCTACGCGAACGAAAGATTATCTGCGGAATTTGGCAGAAAAACACCGTGCATACTTACTACCTCCTCTTGACAGGCTAACTGCATATGTACGTACTTCTGTGTAGTAATGTTAGCCATCGTGTCTCATGCAACTTACAAATCAAAGAGTAATAAAGTTCAAAGTGATTAATCTACATATCCCACAAAGTTAGGTTATGTTCCGCGCCCATGAAACTGTTCAACTGACCTAAATTTAATTATCAGCGACCTCTCATGACTAAAATTGAACGAGCAGCAAAACCGGCTCCTGTACTTAAATAACAATTGTTTATTTTAAGAAAAAATGTATTAAGAAAAATTACTTAACTAACACATTAAACCTATATAATCTTAACTCTATAAACGCAATACAGTCCTGCAGCAAACCTTGATTTCTTGTGTGACCTCTACAAATTGACGTAGATATATTTCTACGAGCGGTACCTATTAAAAAAACGGTACTACCTCAAACATGACTCACTCTCGTCGCCGAACCACCGAGTACATGGAAAGCTTTAGGGTTCGTCACCTCGCACGATGCTTCTCAAGCTGAATCACTGCAGGAATGTAGTGAGAGCATACCGTGAACTAAAAAAAAATCGAATCTAAATACAAATGAATCAGGCGTGCCCGGGGCTTAAAACAAAGCGAAGTCGGCGGTGAGTAACCAACTTGTTCGGCGTGCCATTCTTTTGTTTTGTTGCAACCCGTAACTGCCTACATCAGGTGTTCGTGTTGGATCATAACTGGGCATCATTCAAATCGGCTTTATCGCAGTGACATAAACAATAATAATATGGTGAGTGATACGTTTCGTTTGGTATTGAGAGGTATGCTTTCCCTTTACTTGCGAAAGAGTAACGTACGAAATGTTTCGCCACGATCAAATTGTGAATGGAGATCCCCGAAATATTATGAAATGAATCACTGGATTTAACATATAACAAGGACGGCAATTCGTTAACTGCATGCAATTTTTCAACCGATTAACAGAAAAACTAGAAAGAACCTAATATTTTAACCACTCTGTATAAAGACTGCGCTAAGCAAATATCAAACAAAAGTAACATTTCCTCCTAAGTGCTCCATGATCGAAAGTAGGATGTAATATACTGTTTTAACTCACTAGCAATTTGGTATTTTAACAGCTACAAAAACATTTTCGAAACAAATATAAAACATTGTAAAAACGTTTATACCGCAACTATACAACAAAAATTGGCACAATAATATGAGGAAGCATATTTAGTTGCCGTTGAGATTTTATAAGGCCTGTTGGAAACAATTAAAAAATAGTTATAGTTATAATAGCAACAAATCAATTAAACAACAATTTTATAAGGGCTCTATTTTTGTATCTTCAGTAGCAGTAATACAACAGTTTTGTAGCATAAAATCCATCAATAAAAGCAAATTATTTATTAAATGTATCGTAAAGGTATCAGAACTATCAGACGGTATAAAGTAACGAGCATCCATGTTTAATCACAATGTCTGCAACTGGAATGTTATGTGGTATATTATTCAATATTATTATAAGCGTTTTACTGCACTTTGTGAAAACAATTTTGATTGCGGAGAAAATTTTGTTGTGATTTATCCATATCTAGTGAATTGAGGATATTTTTATCCTTATACGGTATAATTATTTTCAGCGTTATGTCAAAACGGCTGCTGCTTATAAAATAATTTGGTTGTAAAATCCATCGTTAAATGACAAGTAGGCTTATTGAGCGATATCTATAAAACACTGGAAATTATGATTCTATAAAGAATTTATCATAATAGAGCCGTATCGTAATGATAATAATATATGAAGGCATTGAAAATTATTTTCATATTCATAACGGGTGAGATAAAAGTAGAAATTCTTTCAATTTCGAGATTAAACTCATGCGCCACTTTTAATTGTTTTCCACTGGCTTAAACCTGACATGTTTATTTTTATATAATGACTATGAAAGCTAAATCAATACACTTCTACCGTTCGCTAAGACACAAACAGAATAAGGTCCCGTTATTTTGCCGTTTGAAATTTGTTTTATACAGGGTATCCCAACGAAAATTTGACCCCCCCTATAATTGGGAACCGAATATTTCAAAATTCGCCGAGACCCGTCGATTTTTGTTCTTGGGCTTTCTTGACAGTCAAGCCAATTCGATATGTTCATCCCCTTAATCCCTAGCAACCCCAACTGAAATTATGTGAATTTCATTATGAAATTCGCATAATTTCGATACGGGGATTGCTCTCTGGCGACCGGAGACGGACTATTAATACCACAGGTACAAAATGCACCTCTATTCATGCCGTTTGAACTCCATTCTTCAAATTTTCAGTAACATTTTTGTTTACCCCGTAATATCATTTGGGCGTCGAGTTTGGGACACCCTGTACAGTCGCTTTACCCATATTTTCGTCATTTGAAAAAAAAACCATCAGGTCGATTCTCTGAAACTATTTTCCCATTTGGAAATGCCTTCACGGGTAGGGTGGATTCGCATCTACTCCGGTGGTCTCAAGGTCGCGGTAGATGGCGCTGCGTGTAGGTGGTTTGTTGACCCCTTCGCTCTTTTAATGCAACGGTCGTTACGCGCTGTAATTAAACTGGGTGTTCGAGGAGAGGGCACGTCGCGGATTTCTCTGTACAGACTATGAATATTCACATGGCCGTTTGCTTTAAAAATACCGTAATTGTTGTGGGAGGAAATCGCCTCTGAGTAATGCGAACGTCGAGAAAATTACGCTGGAAACCTTTTAATACAGCAGTTAAATAAACTCGCTGATCGGTTGCGATTTACTGAAGCGCGAACAAAAAACATGGCATTTTGAAAATTATGTCCCAATAAACGTAACATTTGTAACTAATAATATAACTTTTATTATTTTACTGAAATAGACGGTAGGAATAGAGAATAACCGCGGTTTTGAGATAAACGGAAACATTGCTATATCAATTACTAATCAATCTAGGGACTTTATCTATTAATAAATACAGGTGGCAGCGAGAGTAATCTGTAGCTTTTAATATACAGGATGTCTCTAAAAGGTCTGTACAAAACACTAGCACAAATTCCTGAGGCTAGAATGATATGAATGACAAAAAGGTTTAAATACATTTGTTTACACAATTTACATTAATATTGATAAATTTGTTATCTTTAACTTGAGAAAGTTAAAGATGTTCCTATTTATTCCAAAATAGCGATTTGACAAAACATGAAATTTTCTATTCCAAGCGTGTTTTTCCATATAATAATTAAACTTGAAATAATATTTAACAATCTTTCCACATATTTGTTATATTCAATCGCATAAGTACTTATTATTTTTTGCATTCTGGCAAAAATGTATTGGGGATTCAAACGTACACCTATTTCAATGTTGGCAATAGAGTTTGCCTAAAAAAACAGTTGATTGCGGTCTTTTGTCAATCTAGCGACTTTAGTCAAAGTAATTTTGAGTAAGACGACTATCAACCCTCCGAAATTATGGATATGCTCAATCAAAATTGTATTGAAAATAACGCGAGCGAATATTATGTTTATTTGGATTATGTGTGCAGAACGGTAGAATCTCATTAGTTTTAAGGTCGCCGTATTTCTCACCGTAAAATGATCAAATTTGTGGCATTTTTAGGTACAGAAATCTCGAAAAATAAAACACGTAGAACAAAAGTAATATCAATAATAACATTCTTGACATTTTGTTTATCCACTTTTACTATTTAAATTCCCCTCAAATAAAATGCATTTGTAAGACACACATTATTTTGCTATTCTAAGTGCATTTTAACTTATTATTTTTACATGCTTATAAACAAAAGTAAACAATCTTATATGCAGAACTATGTAAGTGAAACAGTGAAACTTTAAACATACGTATTTTGAAAAATTGGTACCTAAAAATTTGTTGGTTAGACCGCTTTCCGTCGTTATATATTCGTTTTACTTTGGTACCCTTGAATATTCACAGGTGACATGAGATAACATTCCTGTTATTTGCTAAGCTCAATATTATTCAGCTCTTAAATGTCTAAAATTATTTGTATTTATAGAAAACACTATTTCAAGAATACGACGCACATAAAAATAATTAAACAGACCGTATCAAATGATAGTAGCAGGACTGCACAAAAACCCCTAAATTTAAAATCATACGTAAATCTCAGCGTCCCGAAAATGAAGAATTTCTCGACATATCTATAAAACTTTTCAACTTAAAATTAATATAGTGGAGCATTAGATATATAAACATTTAGAGGCGAATAAGACTTTGTATTTGATTCTTCTTACAACAACACAATAAAGTCATTACGTTCTGAAATTTTACGTCATAATATATGGCTATTACTGAACGGAAATGTTATTAACCTTACGAAATATGAAAGCTATCTCGGGATTTTTTTTGTTTCGTCTCGTTAAAGCATCCGGTCGTCATATGCGGCTGTCCTAGATTGTTTGCCTTCGGCTGTCACGTATATGCAATTTTGCAATAGTCGAAAATGTAAAATTCCCACGAAAAGCTAAGTGGATGTTACAGCGATTCTGTAAGACCAACATTTTTCTGAAATAGTATTATTTGAATTAATTTTAACTGTTCTGTATCCGTAAAAGGTGGATAAATAAAACGTCAAAAATTTCATTTTTCTACGTTCATGCAAAAAACAAAACTTTATTGAACTATATTTAGTGGAAAAAGTTGTTCTTTATTGCACTAGTGCAATAAAATGTTTATTGCATTCGTCAAAAACACCTTAAATTTGACCATTTTACGGCGAAGTACGGCGACCTTAACATGAATATTAGATTAATTCCATTTAAAATTACTACAACAAAATGGAAAAAACCAATTGAAGTAACTTTTACATTAGCATCTCATCATTAAAGTATGTTATTTGAAATGACTAATGGGTGATCTCAGATCTTACGGTTGTACCGACAAGTACCGCGGAAAAAGCGGTACTTCTTGTCAAACAAGATAGGTACCTACCCAACATATTGCGACATGTCGCTCTAGAGTGGGTAATTTAGATATGATGACACACTGTTTATTTAATAAAAGAAGCACGGGACAATAATGATATTAGCACAATGGGATGATTGTGGCTGTATGCGCCATACAATTTTTTTTACAATGGATTACTGCCATGGGAATAATTCAAGAAAATGTATGTTTGCCGTATACCTAACAACTAGGTATATATGTATATGGGCTGACCCATTGCATGTAAAGATAACATCACTGAAAACTGTAAAATATGCTTTCAGCTATTTATTGTCGTTATTTTTCTGTTAAAAAATAAATACGGGATGTTTCAGAGATGATGTTACAATCAAGCTTTTATGAGAAATGGCAACTTAGCAAATATAGAACATAATGTATAAAAGGTATGCGAATAGTATAATGGAGAAGTTGCATGAAATTTGTATTGGTTTGAAACATATTACAGGGTAATATTTCACATATTGAAAGGACAGAACATATGTCATAAGGCGATAATCACATTAATAATTAAAATATTAGCATTAATAAATTGCCGTAGAATGTAAACACAACCTCGTGGCCGAAAACGCGATAGCATTGCTGCGACGTTACACGCCGTTCAGCGCGATTTGTTTCCGTGGATACAGGTGCAGATTACAGTGTTGGTGAGGTAAACAGGCGCTTATTTCTTGTATTTTTGTGTTTTTTTTGTGGCATTTGTGGGTTATAGATAATAGGTACATAGTGTAAATACTGTGTAGGTAATGCGATAGTTATTAGTGGCGACGTAGTGAACTTACGGTATTATTAAACGTAACTTATTCCTCTGTTTACAATATAGATCGGCTCGTGACAATTTCGGCAACAATGCTGTTGAGTAAGTACCTGATAGATGGTTTTACTTAATGTGTTTATAAAATTACGCCATCTGATTTCACATTAACTATTTTCAATAAGTAAAAGTAAAAATTAGGAAGTTAATTCTACTACAATAATGCTTTGTCTTTTGGATGACGTTAATGTTTATAATGTTATTACCAAAACACCTGCATTTATTACCATACGTCTACACGATTTACTATTTCGATAGTAAATTACACTAAATTGTCACTATTATCTCAAGTCGTATTGTTAAGTAGTAGTGTATCTAGAATTGCCTTTAATAACTAACCAATCATTATCGGGGCAGAGGAATCATACCAGACCTAATAAATCTCAGACTTTATTGAGGCAATTGATGTTTGCTCTATTTTATTTAAGTCGCGATAAGCAATACGCATAATGATCTCCTATCAAGAGGCCACGGTATAGGTTAAACGATTGCATGCATGACAACGAGCTCGTATTATTGTCATCTTTCAATTCATTTGTTTGCTTTTCTAAGCCGTCTGAGTCGCAATCTAGGACGAATTGTATAATTAATTTGGCAGATATTAAATTGTTGGATGGTAATAGCTCCACAAGTCAGGGACTGGTTTCAAACAATTAGAAATATTTGATCAGTTAAGATGTGGATGTGTTTTCAGTACATGTAAGTCAAGAATATTGGACGAATATTTTTGACAGTTTCAAACTAATCCGTGACTCTTGTGAGAATAGACCTAACAGCTACAGTTTGACATTTGGGTGCCAAGTCAGTAGCGTCACCTCGCTAAGAAATTTAAAGTATTTTTATTTAACTCGCCTGAGATTAGGATAATAAAGACTATTTTATAAAAAAGGACAAAAATGAAAGCCAGCCCAGTTTTGTTCAGCTTTCTTTACATAAAATCAAATATATATATTTTTACGTAGTAGTTAGCAAATTTAAGGAGTAATGTGGTAATACAGGGTATTACTTTGGAACTATTTACTAAAAGTTATTATGAAATTCAAATTCAATCTAACCTTTAACCTAATGATTTTTAGTTGTGTTAAGGTGCGGTAGACAAACATGTACGGTTCATTAATAAGGAAATTTTGTGTGATATCCGGAAAAGCGTAAATATAATATATTTTATTACCTGTCAAGTGCACACATACATATACATTTTTTTTAATTTTACACTAATATTCAGTCACATGTGAAATACTGTAACCTAGTTGTGGAAAAAGATTTCTCTATAGATATTTTTTAGCTGTAGTTATAAATGTAAGTAAATATAAAATATAAGAAAATTTTAATTAACTGCTTAGTAAAATCACATATGTATTTTAAATTTCCAACCTGAAATTGCAATCAATACAAATCATAGTGTTGGAAATTTACAATTTAATTTAGCATAATAGTTGTAAAATCACATAACATAATTGTATGGCATTTGTTTATTGTTTATTTCTGTAATATTACAGAACCGACATTGGACTATGTGCGTAAAATAGAAATCAAAAGTTATTTAAGTTCCGGAAAATCGTCTAATACTTTACTTAAATGAATTTAATAACAAATACAATATTATCTAATTTATTTCATGTCTCCAATAGATGAAGAGATAACGGTTGTCGAAAACGGATAATCCATATAGACAGCCACCCTGTACGTATTATTCTGGCATCGTAGGGGTAACAATGCACGCTCTTCGCCTCCCTCAAGGTGAAGAGCTGTTCGAGACGTCGAGAATGATATAATGCGGGTCCATTACTCACACGTGTAATTAACCTTTGCATAATGAGCCGGTGCTGAAGCGACGTTTCTTTGTTTCAGAAGCAAGTAGACGATGTAAATAGTGACGAGGTCGAGGTGGACATAGATGAACTCCTAGATATGGACAGTGACGAGGAGCGGCGGAGGCATTTACAGGTGAGCTCTTGTTTGCGTACCAGGTGTGTTTCCGGCTGTTTGCCAACGAGAGAGAGAGATGAATCAGTGCTAATAATAATAGTAACGATGATGGATTTCTTTTTTTATTCATATAAAAAGATTCGCCTTGGAGTCGCATTGATGTTCTTAATTTGTTTTATAATAAAAATGAATGTGAGAAAGCTGCTTTAATTATTGTAAAAATTGGACTTTTTGATAAAATTCCCAAGACAAAATCATCATAACGTAAATAAAAACTTGCGGTATCAGCAAAATGATGTAGTCGAATACGTATGAATAAAATTGACTAAATTTGTTTTGCTATGGCACACCATTGACTTTTAGTATTTTTTTGGTGAAGGCAAGTTTTTATTTTAAGGGGTAAATAAATGTTTAAATGCGTAAATACACAACGAACGTGCATTAGGCGTATTTAAGAAATCGGAAATGATAAAAATTTAAATTTTTGTTTTTAAAGGTTGCCGAATTGAAGCTAGATATTTACAGCGACGTGTCACTTCCAGTTATACCGAAAGTAGACGTCAACTTACTTATTTTAAATGGAACATATTTTATATTTCATTTTCATATTGTACAATGGTCGTCAGCTTAAAGTCACCACTTCCATGTTTTGTCCCTTTCTAGCACCGTGTATAATAAATGGCACTAGAAAAGAATGGACCATGGAACTGGTGACTTTAAGCTGACGACCATTGTACATGTAATGTTACGTCAACTTTGTTAAATATGCTGCATGTCTGTGTGTCTCAACTCAACAGTTTTTTACGTATTTCGTTTTCTTCAATTTATTATGTTTTAGAATACATCAACCACACAACAAAAACAATTAAAAAACAAAAAACGACAATAAAAAATAATTAGCTTAAAAAAATATGAGAAGTAAGTTAACTGAAGTTAGCTACAGAAACTGTATACGCACTGTATACTACAGTATAATATACTGTTTCATTATGACTATAAATTATCAGTTTAGCTCAATTTTATGGAAGTAATATTGGAACAGGACATAATATCCAGAATAAAACTATAGGAATATGATAGAATAGGAGATTTTACATGTAATTTTAAGTAAACTTTGTTAAATATTTTGTATGTCTAAGCTCAACAGTTCTGCGGTATTTCGATTTCCTCGGTTTATTTTATTTTAGGCTACACCAAACACACAGCAAAAACATTTAAAAAAGTAAACAACGATAATAAAAAATAATTAGAATAAGAAACATGAAAAATAAGTCAAGTTAGCTACGGTAACTGTGTATTATGTATATTATAGTACACTGTTTCATCCACAGGTTTCATCATAATGGAAATTATTCAGTCCAGCTCAGGTTATTAGCAATTTTTCAAAATAATAATTTTGTGGAAGGATTACTAAGACAGGACACAATATTCAGAATATGACCAAGTTTTAGTAACAAATCCAAATCTCAGTAAACACGCTTATTTTAAATGAAAAAATCGTATTTTCTTTTACCATCTTCTTTTTATACAGATTGAAAGGAAATATAATACACTGTTTCATCATAACTGAATTATTCAGTCTAGCTCACGTTATTAGCAATTTTTAAAAATAATAATTTTGTGGAAGGATTACTGAGACAGGACGCAATATCCAGGATATGACCAAGTTTTAGTAACAAATCCAAATTTCAGTAAACACGCTTATTTTAAATGAAAAAATCGTATTTTATTTTACCATCTTCTTTTTATACAGATTGAGAGGAAATTGACTTAAAATTACAGGTAAAATCTTAAAATCAAATAAAGAATATCGTGTTCCTTTAAAATAAGCAAATTGACGTCTACCTTCGTATAACAGGAAGTGCCACGTCACTATGTAAATATTTTGCTTCATCTCAGCAGTGTTGAAAACGCTTAAAAACGAAAATTCAGATTTCTATCATTTCCGGTCTACGTCTAGTGCATGCTTATTGTGGGACACCTTGTATATTTTTTAAAATTAGATATATCAATGATGCAATAATGAAAGTGGTAATTCTTTTGTAAATTTTCATTCCGAACAACTTTTGCCAGTGACATTGTTTAAAAAATGTAAAAATAAGGGTAGTTCACTCTTATAAAATTTATATTTGTTTACTTTTATCTGATACTCCATCCGTATATAAACTCTTAAGTTTCTCCATAGCAACCTCATTACACAATAACCAAAACTTTTTTCAATTGTGCTTTTTTCCGCAAAATATAAAATAACAAAGTTTACTTCTACTAGTATTATCTAATGCACCTAAAACAAAGATAAAAAATAAAATGCGTGTCTAGAGATGTTGGGGTTACCAATAGCGACAGTGGGGCTAAAAAACTTTAAAAAAATATTTTGTTTCAATGTTACCTGCCTCCGCTAACATCGAATTTAATCAAAATGCTTTGGAAGCAATTTGATTCTCGCTTATCCAGCTATATCCTGCACATTGTTTTATATCGTGTCGTAAGTTCTGTAATTTTAACGCCTCTCCCCAACATTGTCTTTAGTTCGATCAATATTTACGAACTTTCAACCCTCAAACTCTCGTTCTCGATTGCAACAGTTGTCTTTCACGGCCAATTTGATCGATAATTTTGGCGCAGCGACATGGCAATTTAATTAGTAACACCGACCTGTCAACCAGAATCTTATAAGGAGAAATATTTGCTGTCAGTAGTACAAAAACAAAAGCTTTGACGGTTCAACTCCAGCAGTATCTCTTATATTTCCCGTCTGTTATCGTATTTTAGTTGATAATTAGCCACTGACCGTGATTAATCACACGAAATGCGAATGTAATCTCTGTTTACAAAATAATGTACACAATCTGTTGCGATAAAGCGTATCAAAATGCGGGAAAACAATAAATATAGGCAACCCATATGAATTGCTTATAGCTTTGCATTTTGCTTAGGTTTATTTTTTCAAAAGCCCGCCACGCTTCAATCTTTGTTTTGAGGTGACGACAATTTTAATGTTTTCCAAGAAGGTGGCCATGGAACGCTGGGCATGCATATACAATTATACATTGATAAAATAACAAGTGGGCCATGAAAACAATAGAATGCGGTGGATGAATATAACATTTATTTGCAAATTAATCGAGTAGTGGGGAGAGCAGAAGAGGAGAAACAGTATCAAGCATCAGTAGAATGATTCGTCAATTGAGACAATTGTATTTAGTTTAGTTTAGTACCTAATTATTTTTAAATCGATATTTGTATACAGTGAAAATACATTCACAACTTAACTGGTCGAATATTTCCAACAGTTCAAAACCAGTCGGCGAGAACAGATCTAAGGCAGCTCAAAAGTTTTGAACATAGGCTAAGAAATGTCTCCTAAGGGTGTTATTGCCTCTTAGAATGAGCCCTGACAATTTCAGATATCTTGAAAATTATTTAAGATAGGTAAATAACGAAATTTGAAAATAAGTGTTACCTACAGTTGTGTTGTCAACTTAATGGTCAAAATTATAATGTCTTCTTGTACTGTAGTATAATTTATTGGTTTTCTTAATGTTTTATGTTTTTTTAGATTTTTTGAATTTCACTGTTTTTCGATAAGTTAAGAGATATTACCACTGAATTCAGTAATCATACAGTAATGTTAAAAAACCTGTATAAATTAAATTGTTGTTACTATTATTATAAGCTGAGTCATGTGTGAGAAGAGTACGTGTAAAAATATGGTCTGGTCGTTGAGTGAGAAATTATAGACAGAGGCGCAACATTATGGCGAAATGCGTATACACTTTTGGGCCCGAGACAGTATTAGGTAATAGCAGCTCTTTGGTTCTAAGATTCGTCAATTTGTCGACAACTTATTGTTCACGGGGGTTTTCTTTGCTTGTTAAACCATTGAATCACACAAAACACTCAAAATTGACTCGTTGACAACAGTTCTCGACAGACGGACCCTATGCTCTATAGATATTTTCTATTAGGGCTTTTGTTTTCAAGATACAGGGTGTTAAACTTGTATATCGTATACGCATTTCGCCATTAAGGTTGCGCCTCTAACGGTCTGGTGGAGATTTAAAGTAATGTAGGCAACACACGTAACATCATTTTTAATCGTGGAAGAAATGCTCTGGTAAAATATGGTAAGGCTCATTTCGGAACACATTGTATAATTTGGTTCATATTTTTCGACATTCGACTTTTAGTTGGGGCTGGGTTCACATTTTAATTACTTAGAAGTCCAACGCGAATGCGTTATCATCACAATAAACGAATTAATGCGTTGTTTTGCAGTCCCGTCACGTAACGTGCATGCATAAAGGCTGCGTACAGCCGACGGCGGGGTTCATTCAGTCGCCTCTTGGTCGTTTTGTGTCTGAGAGATGAGGGAGTCGAAAGAGAGCACTTCGACCCCGACGCCGACGATTCCATGCTGCCTGATACCACCAACCCCGGCGAATATGCGAGGGCCGGCCTAGCCCATTGACTTTAGTTATCAACTTTAATAGAGTTCTCTTGGACGTTTAGTTCAAAGTTATTTTAAGGTAAAAAGCTACGACCAGTCCCAAATTGTTATTTACCCATTGGAGTGTCAATTTCCACCGGTCGTACAAAAATCGCACTGGGAGGATTTTTATTGTAAAGGTTGTTCTAAAAAAAATGGCACATAAATCATTTTTGACTCTCATCGCGTATTTTGACGTTTCACATAAATTTTCATTAAACGTCAGTGCAAATCAAAATCTGGAATCAAGAGAACAAAACTATAAAATAAATAATACGTTCTGATTCTGACTAATTGTGATTGTGTATAATATGGAATTAATTTTATAGATACCATTGCAAGCGCTCAAGTTTTTTGTACAATTCTGTAAAAAAAATAAACAAACAGCTGGTGTAATTTTCGAGATATTGTGATGTATATCTTAAAAAACACAAATTATTGATTTGGCATTTTTTTAGAACAACCCTAATAAAAAATCTCTCAGTGCGATTTTTGTACGACCTGACACCTTTACTGCCTGCCAAGTGCGCAATACCCACGTTCAAATCCCGATATATATATCGATACATCATACGAGATCGGAGCTACAATTATCTAATTACTAAAATTATAGTTTACATAATTAAATGATTTGTTACTTACGTTTTTGTAAAAAGAGTTTAAAATCCGTTCAAATTACTAAAATTATAGTTTACATAATTAAATGATTTGTTACTTACGTTTTTGTAAAAAGAGTTTAAAATCCGTTCACAAACACAAAACAATAAGTCCTTATAATCCTTGGGGTACCTTATTGTATTTTCTAAAAAAGAAAATAAAGAAAACTTATAAAATAATTTGAAATATGTAGTATAATTCTGATTCCGCACATTATGCATGTCAAAGTCATTGAAAGACTACAATCATCGTCTCAATCTAGAATTCTGTATTGTAGCGACATCAATGTTATAGTATTTGGAAACATACATATCTGGTCATAGATGTCAGAATTTGACATTGTAATGACTTATCTTTTAATAAAACCTAATTATTTAATTTGGTTTGCAAATTGCAAAAATGTACGTATTTTTTATCTACTATGAAACATTAAAATATGCGACACTGATATAATTTCAATACTTCACAGAAAGCTTTTGTGTCTAAATATTTTATATTTTTCATATAACTGGGTACATACGTATTAATAATGGGGACTGCTACTCTTATCTACACTTTCACCATAAAAACACACTACTTAATATTTTATGTTGTGTCAATTTATAAATTTAAAATTGATGCGTAAAGATAAACATACACAGATATTTGACATCTGTCATAATTTCTATGAAAACAATTGACGACTATGTCCAACTATGTCATTTGTGCTGTAGTGTGCTGCCGCGTGCGGTGAGTTACTGCAAACGGGCAATGGAACAGACTATAAAAAACACGGCTTCTGCGATTTAGCCGACGATGCTACAATACTGCTTCCACAAACCTAGAAAAAATATAGACTGCGTCGGTTCATGATATAGGTCACGTGACAGGTTTCCTAGGGTCTTACGGTCTAGAAAATGGATATTTTATTTGTTTTATGTTGGCGGTTGTGCAAATATGATGGCTGCATTGCAATTGCTGTCATTTTAAATGTCATTAAAGAATATGACCAATCACAGTAAACAAATGAGCTTCACGCTACAATACAACCAACGTAAATTGGCATAAAAACCAAGTTTTAGCGATTCTGGACCTTTTAGGGCAGCCATGAATTAGCGGTCGCCAGCAATATGACACTGGCACAGTCTATATTTTTTCTAGGTTTGTGACTGCTTCCTTGGATAAAAATATTGTGATTTAAATCAACTTACCCTTAGTACAATTTTGCTTCCTTAAGAAGTTATAGACAAGAGAATGTCCTTTTTTATTTAATTTTTTTACGACCACTCTCTTATTTCTTGGGTAACTATATATTTAACGCATAAATCAATTATTAGATGGTATTTATATCACAAAGTTCGACTTCAATTACCCAACAAATAAGGAAATTACCGTAAAAAATGAATTAACACAATATACTTTCTTATATCTCTAACTTCTTAAGGGAACAAAATTGTACAAAGATAAGCTGATTTAAATTGCATTATTTTTTTCCAGAAAGCTAGCCTTAAAGTATGGACTATTTGTTACTGAACACATGCATAAATAATATTTTGACGTTGCGTGAAGCCGACCCTGTACGGGAAGTTCATTCATACCGCGCGGCATGCAACACCCTTTTCCTCTTACGTAGTAATAATGTTTACGGTTCATCAGAAAGCGCTATCGCCTAGCCTGGGAATTTCTGGATAAGGGATGGGAGTTATTATCCTCTGTACGAGTCAAAGTACCCCCATTATAGAGGCAATTTTACTTTCCCTTTTCCCTTAAAAACGAAAGCGTTGTTTTAGTCATTCCGTAATTTCTGTTTTAAGACTGGCGAGTTGAGATTTAAATAAATATTCCATATATATTTTTGCATATAACTGCACGTTTTTAGTATATTTTTTAAGTAAAATAATAAGACCTGACGTTGCTAAATTAATAAAAAATATATTAATTTTTGACTTTCTTTTACAGAATTTACTTATAAATGCCAAAGGATCCCAAAGTGAAGTAAAAGTAAGTACCTACCTGCAACATAAAATACAAGGTGTCTCAAAACATGTGTCGGAAAATGAAGAGGGTGTTTCTTTGGCTCGTTTCAAGAAAAAAACATAGTAATTAACTTGGGCCCACAAACCGTTTTCGAAATATAGGGTCAAAAAGAATTTTTTTTCAGTTGTTTAATAATATTTCAGGAACCGTTTGAGGTACACCTCAAATTTTGTACACGTATTTATCATTAATATTAGCCACTCTTGAACGCCAATTCAATTTGTATTCATATATTTGAAATTATATTAAACTACCAATGTTTTCTACACAAAAAGATGTCATCTTTTTGTGGAAAGCATGAAAGTTGCAACGTATTTTGTTGTTGACGAAAACATTTGTTTTTCATCTAGTTGTCAGAATATTAATGATATTAAGAATTCATACGACTTACGTTACGCAATTGCTTTTATTATCAACATAATTTTCTAGTTTGTCGCGTTAAAAACAATATGTTTTTATATTTTAGTGTAATATATCGTGCAAACATTTATTGTAGTATACAGGGTGACAACGGAAAGTGGGAACACGCTGTAACTTTTTTATGACTGCTGATAAAAATTTGAAATTGGGTGGGTTTATACTAGATGGTGCCATGAATTCTTTGAGGTCATTTCGGATTTCATGACATTTCCGGTTTGACCGGAAATTTATATTGTTAAATGGGACACCCTGTATTTTTTAACATTTTTGACATCAGCGGATTATTTTACGTATGGTAGGACCAATTTTCTGACACATTTTCTGGATGTAAGTATTTTTTTTTATTTTTAAAAATAAAACTAGAAGGCCGCGACTGGCAGAAATTGTTTTCTTTTTTGTTTGTAATTATGGGAAAAATTCTAAATTTGAATATTTTTGTACATTTCTTTAGTTATTACCACTAAAAATTTCGATTTATTCTATTTCCTTAAAAACTAATTTTTTTCAAATGTAAAGAGGGTAGGCCCTATTGATTTTTTAATAAAGGATTTTTTTCTGAATTTTGTGGTACAATTCTTAAAATCCGTCAAAAAAGAAAACAATTTCTGCCAGTCGCGGCCATCTAGTTTTATTTTTAAAAATAAAAAAAAAAATTACATCCAGAAAATCCGCTGATTCCAAAAATGTCAAAAAATACAGGGTGTCCCATTTAAAAATATAAATTTACGGTCATTTCCGGTTAAACCGGAAATGTCATGAAATCCGAAATGAGCTCAAAGAATTCATGGCACCATCTAGTATAAACCCACCCAATTTCAAATTTTTATCAGCAGTCATAAAAAAGTTACAGCGTGTTCCCACTTTCCGTTGTCACCCGGTATAGTTTCATTATTCTCAGTTGCAGTTTCTTAAATATTTTGATGAAAATGTAATGAATTATTCATTTGTTCATATGACGTAAGTCGTCTGAATTCTTGCCGCAACTATACGAACTACTACTACGAAATTTGAGTTCTGTATCTCAAACGGTTCCTGAAGTATCATCGTCAAACAACAGAAAACAAATCTTTTTTTGACACCCTATTTCTCGAAAACGGTGTTTGTGCACTAATCCAACTTTTTTTTAGAATGAATGAGCTAAAGAATCACACCCTTCAATTTAAGACACATGTTTTGAAACACCATGTATAATGTGTGCCTTCCTACTAATATAAGCAATTAAAAATACAAGAATTATAAGTTATCCCTATCAATTATAGCAAATCAAGTAAACAAGTATTATTTTATTTAAAAAAATATTTAACAAAATAGCAGGTTAATAAGGAAAACTATATTTTTTTTGTATTCATTATTCATGTATGTAAAAATCACACAGTTCACAGTCGATATATGAAAATAACATTTTTCTGTTTTAAACCGAAATTGAAATATATCAAATCTATATTTCACTTATTTGTTGTATTACAAAATATATCTTTTTTTTTTCAAATTTTAACAAGGTATTAAGCTTACCAAAACATTTTAGAACATATTTATTTGAACTTTGTTTCCAAATTGTTATTGTTTGTCCAAGTATTTTATTAATACACAAGGTGTCCTATAAAAAATGTGACATACTTCAAGAGTGGCTGTGGAATGGATAGTGCCAATACAAAATTGAAATTATATTTTCTTATAAATCATATTTTTTAGGAATATACAATTGCAAAAAATATCTACATTCTCTCAAAATTTCTACATATAATACTTACTAAGGAAATGTTTCAGGTGATTAATAATTATTATTATATGACAAAGTAGCTGTAATTTTTTGGCCAAAATTTCAATTGCCAACATTGAAATGTAAATTTGTATCTCAAATAGGTACCTACCTACCTACATTTGTATCTAATAGAGCGCAACCACATAATATCTTGAAAAGGATAAATACGATAGAAAATAATAAAATACTATTTAATTCTCAAATATTATTCCAGTTTTTCATGAAATTGAAATATAGGCTTGAAATAGAAAATGTTTTCTGTCAAATCACCATTTTGGTTCAAACCACGGACTGTATATTTAAGTACAGTATATGCTTTAGGTATAAAATTTGATTTATATTATATGCTACCCTAAAAAATCTTATATTATTGAAATATTTTGAAAAGGAACGAAGTTATGGTAAACAATGTTTTTTGAAAAGTCTATATCTTTTAAAGAAGCATCCAAGACTGTTACTCTTGAAGTTTGATTCATTCATTTGTGGACGCCCTGTATATGAGTAAAAGAAAGTATTTTTAACTTGAGATTAATTTTTTTATTCGTAAACTTAAGATAGGAAGAATTTTCAATATATACGGCAATACCGGCTGTTATGCTGAAAAATAAAATTATACATATATGCTCTCACTAACACTAACATCTAACGGCATTTCTTTCTATTTCAGAAATTCATCAATGATCTGCTAGACAAAGCTAAGACTCTATAAATTAGTGATGTGCCAAAAAAGGTTCGAGTGAAGACTTTGGCCCAATGGAGCCCAATCTGCACAAGTTTTAGTGATTATTTAATTACATCGATGTTCATTGTTGGAAGTTGTATTCCACCTAATTTGCCGAGAAATGTTCCAGCATATTCTAACACAAGGTTTTGTAATATCATATTAACAAACAAAAAAGTAGGCGTACGTTGTCATTGTGGCCAGTTTGCCACTGAAATTGTTGATACGGTGTTTTCTAATTTTTTATATTTTAGCATCATTGTAAACTTAAGATTATTTATGATAAACAATGCATAGCTAGTCGTCAAGTTAAGAAGTAGAAATCATATCAGACTGCCTTCTGGAATTTTGTCCATGTCAACTTTTATAAATTGCTCTGAGAGCAAATTACAACTCCTGCCTCTTAAAGTGGCATTCCCAAAATAGATTCCATAATTTTTCAAATTTGTTTGAATTTTCAGGATTTCAAGTGGTACGTATTTACTTTTAACCTAGTTGGCTGTGATATGTAATTGTGGAATTAACAATTTATGAAGTAAAATACATGAAGACAAACTTCGTTGCTAGAAAAAAATTACTCGTAATACAAATTTTCATTTTAATTCTAATTCTAAAACAGAACTTAAATAATCCTTTTACTTACTCAAATTTTGTAAAATAAATCAATATAACTTATACTTCGAAAATTATGGATTCTATCCTGTGAACGTCCTGTAAAAAGTGAATCAAATCTCGAATCTCAGCTTTTCCAGTCGCTCGCCCGAGTTGTTGCACGCATTTTGTAATTTGCTCTTGTTTCAATCAGGTACATTTAGCTATGTTAAGTAATTGTTGTAAATTTCTATTTATTGTTATGTTTTTTCACTCCATTCATATCATCAATGCTCAAAATTTGTTGTGATGCATGCGAGAGCTTCCTCCCATCAGAATTGACCTCGTTAGGTTCCTTAATTTCCCTAATAATTTGGTGTACTTAGAACTAAATAACACGTAACAGTGATCCGATCCTTTATTGTGATCTCATCTCTCTGATTTCGACATGTATATCATAGATTATTGTATTTAGTTAGAATATGTATAAGATATCTTTTATTGAATAAATAGTGATAATACACAACCCCCTTTGTTTCATTCACCTGCATTTCATTGTTTTGCTAAGTGCATATATGGCACAGCAGTTTAAGAGGCAGCAAAACTAATATAATTTAGTGGTAGTGTTATTGATATTAAAACATTTATCTGTGCTAAACCTAACAGAATAATATTGATAAAAATATAGAAAATGAACCAAAAAATATTTAGATACCAAATGATTTTCTATATGATGAGTTGTTGAATTGTCTAATAATAAGTAATTATGATTTATTTAAAGTAGGTAATTACGTTTTTCGAATGTAATACAGTAATACATCTTAATAATTTGTTTCACTATGAAAGAAATTTTTAATTTTACTACAAAACAGTTTTTCATATTTTAGAAATAATTTAGGGTGACTCCATCTTACGGAGTAATCAATCAACTAGTGAAAAAGAAAGATTATTCTCTAAATAAAACAAACAAAGAAATCTAGGGGGTTCATATCAGGCGATCTTGGAGGCCATAAAACAGGTCCGGCCTGATCTGAACCCTCTAGATATCTTTGCTTGGAGATATTTGAAGACATTAGTGTATGGTACTCCTGTAAATAGCCTGGAAGAGCTGCAGCTACGGATTAATCAAGTGTCAAGAAATCCAAACCGAGGAGGGTGTTTTCAAAAGAGTTTGAATATCGTTGAGACGAAGATGTTGTGCATGCCTCGAAATGGACGGAGGGCACTTTGAACATCTTCTGTAACTTTGTTTTTTGTTTATTAAAAGCTTCCTTTGTCGGTTTATTCCTAATAAAATAAAATGTTTGAAAAACGAATAGTGGTCCATATCTCCGCAACCGTTACTTTGCGGACCCATGTTTATTAAGACTTTTCTGCTTATTTTGGTTCATACTATTACCTCCTGAAATATTTTACACTCTTTTTTTAACACCCTGTACAGATCGTGTTCAACGATCTCCAAAAATTTATATAAAATCAAGAGAAATTACAAATATTAAAAATTAAATATAATTAAATGATCTTTGAAATGGCAAATTTATTCAGAATTATGCACAATCTATTGCAATATACAGCTGACGCGTTGACTGAAATAGAATATTTCAATCAACGTTTATAACTTTTAATGACATTACTTTTTAGTTGTTTCTACTCACCAATAGAGGTCTCATGGAATTTCTTCAATTCTAAATACTCAAAGCAGAGATTATCTCAAAGTAAAGTTTAAAACAGAAAATATATGTTTAAAAACTGTTTATTGTAGGCTGTAACTGTAGGCCATTATTGCAATAGATTATGCCTAACACCTGTATGTTTCATATTATTTTCCGCATCATGTACCTAGTTTATTTTAATAATTTATTTACGTGTAACGAAATATACATCTTATGTTAATAATGGATCATAACAACTTCGTAGGTGTTGGTATTTATATTAATCAAGCTCCCAAATTTAGGTAACATTTCCTATTTTAATTTTCCTAATAAACAAAAACAAAAATATATTTGAAATTCAAGTAGGTACACAGTGCATTAATTATTTATTAGCTAACTAATTTTTTAATCCGGTCTGACTTGTATCCCAAAGACAGAGAGAGAACAAGCTTCAAGGACAAATTTTCACGTTTTAATACTTCTAATTGTTATTACTGTTACTGTTCTGTATTTCTAAGAACTAGATAAGTAGGTGTATATAAAATATTTTTATTCTGTGCCCTGTGCCTCAGAAATTCTTTAAAAAGTAAGTCTACATGATACAGTTACAAATTCGTAGTTTGATTTTTTATATAACAGGTATTCAACCCAATTTGTAGTCTAATATGAACATTTAATATGGGACATAAATTATAAGTACAAATTAATTTTACATCATTGACATTGGCACATTTTTTCGTCCTACATTAAATCTCATTAGAATTTGATTATTATAACAGTTTGTGAGTCAATAAAATCACGTCAAAAATTGCAAATATGAAATTTTAACAGATGTCACACACGATATATACTTAAAATTACACAAGAAACGTAAGTAATTCTTGAAATACTGTTTTAAAAAACCAGTTTATGGAAAAAATTTAACACGTAGATACGTCACACACCGCGCATGCGTTTTGTAAGCCTTGTCTTTTACGGTTTTGGTGTTGTGCTAATTTTTATTATAGTTAAAATTTTTACAAAAATAGAATACGCACAGTAAAAGCAATAAAAAAACTAATTAACCCCTGTCTTATGGCACCAGTAGAGGATAACGACAGCGGGATGGAATCTCAGGAAGGGTCTCAATCATTAGATCAAGAAGATACTACTTCCGAATTCACTAGCAACGAAAAGAAACAGGCTGAAATTGAAAACGGAGATGACGATGAGGTAATTCACTTTGATTTATTACTTACATTACAGATATTTCTTTTCCTGAACATCGAACTTTTGACCATAACCCCACTTTTTCCACACCTCTCCATTATAAATCAATTTATCATACATTTATTCATTTACTTCATGAAGATTCTGTTAAGAAGTTTAATCAATGACCTAGTATTATGTAGTAAATATTTACTATCAGAAACTTCCAACAAAATGAAAAACTATTTAGATGAAATCAATATTTAATCGTTTCAACGAAGTAATACACTTTTATAGAGTAAACATTTTAAAATATAAGTGTATGCTGTTTTTTTTTAAACCTGAATTAGTTAAAATCACATTGTTTTTAAAATATTTTCATTTTTAGCCAGATGAAACGTTGGCAGAGCGTCTGTGGGGATTGACGGAAATGTTCCCAGAATCTGTCAGAAATGCAACGTATGCCACTGTAGTGAACACGCAAACAGGGATAAAGTTAGCATACAGTTTTTCACGTAGTGCATTATGGGTAGTGTTTAGCACTTCGATTATTTTGTTTGCCCCGGTAATATTTGAGGTAGAGAGAGCACAAATGGAGGAAATGCAGAAAAACCAACAGAAACAGGTAAAAATAAGTTATTTAATTATATTTATTTTTTTATTAATGAATTAAGTGGGATGTTCAATCAATTAATTTTTTTTTCCAGTTGCTCTTAGGACCGAATTCAGCGATTTCAGGAGGAGTACCACCTCCAATTTTACCCCCTCTTCAGCAAAGATAAAAACCAAAAAGCTCTTATAGACTTAACAAGTTTTTTTTTGTTTGTGCAACGGGATTGTAAAATTGGCTGTAATTACGTAAACTAAATTACAATCAGTTGTATGTTTTTGCATTTTTTAATGCTACAATGTGTTGAATGTTTATATAATAGAAAAATAAAGTAGATAGATGGATTTTTATTTGTTCCTAGCAATTCAAATTTAAGTATTATGGCACTGGAAATTGAAAATTTAAGTGCTAAAATGGAATATCTAGTATATTACAAAATGTAGACATCTTTGGCAATGATATTTCTAAAATATAACTGAAATCATGCCATTTTTGTTTTTGCAATAGTGGTTTTCAAATAAGAACGCAATGCAAAAAATTATTAATTCAATACCTAGAAATTTTGCTCATGCTTATTACGTCAAAATAGAATCTTATGTGCTTCCACTGCATAGTACAAAATAATAAGTGACAAAATACAACCCCTAGCCACAGCTTAAATTTAACGTGTGCCCTAGTTTTGATTGAATATGTGATATCCTAGATTATATGTTTTGTGCTAGATAAATTAAAATATATACGTTGTGAATAGTGATATAAACTTTGTGAATAATGCTTGAATATGTGATATTGTGTGATATCCTAGATTATATGTTTTGTGCTAGATAAATTAAAATATATACGTTGTGAATTGTGATATAAACTTTGTGAATAATGCTCCTAACCCGCTAGATCACATAATGAAGAAGAAGACGACAAGTAATGACAATCTGTCATTTAGACACAGGTTTAGGTTAGAATTTGTGTCATATCTGAGGTAATAACAAAAATATGTGATTAAACTTAGAAAGAAATGAGATAAATGATAAAGAAACGAGTCGACTTTACGAATGTAAGATAACCTTCAACGAAAAAAACTGACCAAAATGGCAAATACTGGAGTACTCCCCTTCGTTAGGGGAGTGGACTTTACTCGGAATGACTTCAGTGTAAGTTTTATATAATTATTTAAAATTGCAATTTGAAGTGCTATTTTCTTTTTTATTATCTGAAGGGTGAAAAATTTCCTGATGCCGTAAGTTCTATGACTGGAGTGCAATGGTTGAAGTTGGATCGAACGAATTTGAGTGAAATTCCCAAAGAAATGGGAAATTTGTTGAAACTGGAACATCTGTCTCTAACTAGAAACAACTTGGAGAAGCTCTTTGGCGAATTAACCGAGTTGAACTGTCTGCGAACATTAAACTTGCGGCACAATAAAGTGAAAAGTTCTGGAATACCCGCTGAGCTATTTCATTTGGAAGAGTTAAGTACCTTGGACTTAAGCCACAATAACCTCAAAGAAGTACCTGAAGGCTTAGACAAGGCTAAATCGTTGTTAGTCTTAAATTTGAGTCATAACCAGTAAGTGATATTTTAAATAATATATGAGAGATTCACTGATAACTCTTTCAGTATTGATTCGATTCCAAATTCGCTTTTCATCAACCTTACCGATTTGTTATTCCTGGATCTTAGTGACAATAACTTGGAAACTCTTCCACCCCAAACGAGAAGGCTTGCCAATTTGCAGACTTTTATTTTAGACAACAACCCTCTGGGTCATTTCCAGTTAAGACAGTTGCCATCATTGCTAAATTTAGAAACTTTACGTATGAGAAACACGCAAAGGAACTTGAACAATTTTCCCAGCAATCTAGAAAACCTAACCAACTTAACTGATATAGATTTAGCGGAAAACGCTCTGCCCAAAGTTCCTGAAGCTCTGTATTCCTTGCCAAATTTGAGAAGACTGAATTTGAGCAATAACGAAATAACGGAACTGTCAACAGGTAGTTGATATTTGCTTGTATTCAAAATTTATTTTAAACTTTGAATTTTCTAAATTTGCAGCAATGGAATTTTGGCAAAAATTGGAAACCTTAAATTTATCACGCAATAAATTAGTCTCTCTACCAGCGTCTCTCTGCAAATTGTCTGCTTTAAGACGATTATACGTAAATGATAACCAGTTAGATTTCGAAGGAATTCCTTCTGGTATAGGAAAACTAGGCAACCTGGAAATATTTTCCGCATCCAATAACCAGCTCGAAATGATCCCTGAAGGTTTGTGCAGGTAGATTTTTCATATACCTAGTGTTTTTAAATGTTCTATTTGCTAAATGGTTTTTAGATGTGGATCTTTGAAAAAAATGAACTTGAGCTCCAATCGATTGATTACCCTTCCTGATGCCATTCATCTCTTGACGGATTTAGTAACGCTAGATTTGAGGGACAATCCTGAGTTAATAATGCCACCTAAACCTGTGGAAATGACTAGAGGCGCTGGAATAGAGTTTTATAATATTGATTTTTCTCTGCAAAATCAGCTTCGTTTAGCTGGAGCTAATGTTCCAGCGCCAGCTCCTGCGCACAGTAAGTTTCAATAAAGAATAGAGGGATATTTGCGTGCAAAGTCAGGTCACCACTAAAAAATTTAAAAACTATTTATTTATGCTACATATACTATTAAACTAATGCCCCATAATTATTTCAAATTGTTTCTGCTACACAATAAAAAAGATACAGCATGTACTTAATATATTAGGATGTTTATTTTTGAAAAGCACATCAGCTGTTAGTTACTAACATTAAGACATTTTTTTTTTGCTGTTGCTGTCGTAACAACATAATTCCTTTTTGGAAATATTTTATTTACAAGTAAGAAAATTACTGTAGAATACATATTACAACATTGTGTGACATTTTTTTAAGCTCCATCACTGCAAGCCATTTATAAATTTCTATAGACGTAGCGATGAATATACAGGGTGTCCCAAAATTAGCCTGTCAAAAATTAACTGTGGATTCTACGATCAAAAATAGAAAAAATGTTATATAATCATAAGTCTGTAGACGCCCCCTAACGGAGATATGGCCCCTTAAATGGGGACCTCAAAATTTGATTTTTCCAAAATATTTCCAAAAGGGATGAAGATAAAGTAATTAAATTTGAAATTGAAAATCACAATTAGATTGCAAATCTAATGTTCTGAAAATAATTCTTCTTAATTGGTCATAGACGTGCCAAACTGGGGGGTCAGTGGGTAAATATTGCTCTAACTTTCTTGTATCTCCAGATCTTCGTCGTCAGATCAAAAAATTAAAAATTTTGGTTTATTTTACATGAAAAAGGTACTCCTATTTCAATCCGATAAACTGCTCTGTTTTAGAGTAATCTTAATTTAAAAATTTTGTGACATACGACAAAAGTTTAAGATGGAAGCTATAAATAGGCCAATAAATAGACAAATTTTATTTCATAGATCCCAGTAAAGACCCTATAGCGAGAAAAATGCGATTGAGAAGAGGAAGGAGAGATCACGAGGAAGCTGATCAAGATCAAGCTAAAATATTGAAGGTGTGATACATTGTAATTATAGCGTGTTTTTCTTATTAATTTCTATGACAATTTGTAGGGTATGAAAGACATTGCGAAAGAGAAAAATAGAAGCATCCAGGAAGACACTAAAGCAGAATCTTTAAAGTAAGATTTGTCTTTAAAAACTGTAATTGTTACATTCTAAATAAAATATTTTGTTTCTTTATATTTAGACCAAAACGTTGGGATGAAAGTTTGGAAAAACCTCCACTTGACTACTCTGAAATTTTTGAGGAAGATGCCGGGCAGGTACCGGGTCTTACCATTTGGGAAATTGAAAATTTTCTACCCAATAGAATAGATGAAGTGGCATATGGAAAATTTTATGAGGGCGATTGTTACATTGTCCTCAAGACGACACTAGATGAAAACCAGTCCTTGTCATGGGAAATTTACTTTTGGATAGGGGAGAAGGCTTCAGTAAGTTATGGAGTTGATTATGTTAAAACTTTAAATATTTTGTTATCTTTATAGTTGGACAAACGAGCATGTTCTGCGATCCATGCAGTTAATTTAAGAAATTTCCTTGGAGCTCAGAGTCGAACTATAAGAGAAGAACAAGGGGATGAATCCGAAGAATTTTTAGGACTTTTTGACACTCAGATCACTTATATCGAAGGAGGGAGAACATGCAGTGGTTTCTTTACAGTCGAAGATATGGTATAATCAAAAGATACATATTTAATTGAAAATATCAATAACTTACAACATTTTTCAGACTTTCGATATCCGATTCTACAGAGTCCATCCATCTGGCCCATCAATTCATTTAGAACCAGTAGGAGTATCTGTTGATTCTCTCGATCCGTGCTTTGTTTTTATTTTGGACACGGGTGTGAAAATTTATCTCTGGAATGGTAAAAAGGCAAAAAATACTCTAAAGTCTAAAGCCCGCTTGATGTGCGAGAAAATCAACAAGAACGAACGTAAAAACAAGGCGGAAATTATCAGCGAAACAACAGGTAGTGAAAGTAAAGAATTTTGGACAGCTCTGGGCCAGCCTGATGGAGAACGTCCCAAAGAACCTCCAAAGGTAAGATAATGGTAGTTTTGATTATAATTAATCTAAAAATTTTAGTAAAAGCAAAGAAATTATATTAAGTCTTCTATTTCTTATAGGAACATGTTGATCCCAATTTTGTACCCATACCTCCGCGGTTGTACCGAGTTCAGTTGGGTATGGGTTATTTGGAATTACCCCAAGTTGAAGTGCCTCACAATAAATTAGTCAGTACGCTATTAAATAGTAAAAATGTGTATATTTTGGACTGCTATTTGGATGTTTTTGTTTGGTAAGTGTTATCTATACAGCCTCGTTCAATTTTTGTTGGTTGCTTGTCATTAAATAGTGATTATATTTGTTTAAAGTTAGAATTTATGTATTGTAAACTTATTTGTTTTTTTTTTAAGTATCAAACGAAAGGGAAATTTTTAATAACTAAGAAAATAATTGAGTAACCTCAGGAAAAATTCCATTCATATTGTATTTACATGAGTGGAATTTTTCTATTTTAATTATGTTTCAATACTTTTTTTATATTTAATAAAAAATCACCTAATAGAAGAACATTTTGTCTAAATTTTTGTTTTTCACGATGTAATTTTTA
This sequence comes from Monochamus saltuarius, assembly GCA_025584915.1. Classification (NCBI taxonomy): domain Eukaryota; kingdom Metazoa; phylum Arthropoda; class Insecta; order Coleoptera; family Cerambycidae; genus Monochamus; species Monochamus saltuarius. The sequence continues at coordinate 9,378,098 of CM046725.1, read as the reverse complement.
AAGAGTTCCACAATGAACTCTTACATATTGTCACGGATTTCCCAATCCGTTAATTAATTACTTCTTTATTAACTGCTCAGTACACTACTGACTACTAATTACAGGTCAACTAAACACTTATTTAATTAATCGCTATCTAAATCGCTTGATCTCTCTAACTAAACACTTCACTTTAACACTGTAATACAAGACTAACTAACTCGGTTGTTTATTCTTCTTTTATAGACCCAACAAATATTCCAGGTATATTCCAGTATCTCTAGATCCATTTTCTCGTACGACTCGAATGCTTCTCGTCGATTCCCGATTTTTCCCGTCCCATCTCGATCCGCGGCATTCTGTTTGTTTAACAGAATTGTGTAGGGGCGATCGGAGCAATCTTAGTATTTCGCGATACCACCGTCGTCGGTTTGGGAGTGAGTGGGGCAAATTCCGTGACAATATCTTTTGTTACTTATATTTCTTAAACATTTCACAGAAGAATTAATGTTATTTGTGGATCTTGTAGCTTTAGTGCAAAGGTAAATCGCAACATTACAAAAAAAAAATGAAAAAAATATTGGATTTATTTAATATTGATGCTGATATGTTAAAATACAACCAAAAATTTAACTTATTTTTCAGAAAATCATTAAGCGGCATTTTTATTGGTTTTACTATTTGTTGGTGAATGTTAGAATTCATCATTCAGTATATAGTCATAAAATTGTCAAATAAGTTAAATGCAAATCTCCATTTATCGACAAAATGGGCAGGATAGAGCCACTGTAATTTATATGTGTGAGATATTAAGCTGCTTTCGATTTGCCAGTCAACTGAGTGAAAAATAAGTCCGGAAATTCCTCAGTTTCATTGCTATTGTCAAATGAAAGCGCCAACAACTGAGAACCTAATTCAGAGCAGCTATTGACAAAAAATTTAGGAAGTGATGGTTAGTTTAAAAATGGAAACTAGCATAGTTTACATATTTGCAGTTTGAGAAATGTGAAAGAATTTTTTTGTCAAAATTTGGTGTACACCGTGAAATATGATTCAAATTTAAAGAAAATTGCTCTAATTAAAACTGATTTTAGGATTGGCAAGAAATCTACGAGATTAGTTAACGCAGCCGCTGTTAAACTATCTGAAGAGCTTTTCAATATGATTGACAGGCCAGACTATGCTTTAGTAACGAGAGTACGAGAAGGTACTGAGTCACAGGTAGGACAAACTTGAGGTCTTTCAACTCAAAAGCCACACTTATTTTCTTTTTCTTAGATTTTTAAATCTAAGTTTGTGGGTTGGGACGAAGTGATTGCTGTAGATTTCACACGTACCGCGGAATCCGTACAAAAAACTGGTGCAGATCTAACAAAATGGGCAAAACAACAAGAGACTAAAGCGGATCTGACAGCTCTGTTTACTCCGAGACAACCGTCGATGCCTCTCAGTGAGGCACAACAGTTGATGGAAGAATGGAATGAAGACCTAGAGGCCATGGAGGCTCTTGTCTTGGAAGGCAAAAAATTTGTCCGGTTGCCTGAGGAAGAGTTAGGTAATTTTTCATTCTGCATCATAGTATATTTTTATGTCACTTTTGTTTCTTATAAATTATGATCTTTTTTCAAGGCACCTTCCACTCCATGGACTGCTACGTCTTTTTGTGCCGCTACTGGATGCCTCAAGAGGATATGGACGATTCTGTCCCTGCGGATGACACTGATGACTTCCAATGGGTCTGCTACTTCTGGCAGGGCAGAGATGCCTCTAATATGGGCTGGCTTACATTCACTTTCACTTTACAGAAGAAATTCAAAGCCCTATTCCAGGATAAGTTGGAAGTAGTTCGAACGTACCAACAACAAGAAAACATGAAGTTCATGGCCCATTTCAAGAGAAAGTTTATCATTAAACAGGGAAAGAGGAAGCAAAAGGAAGACAAGAAAGCTGTAGAATTTTACCACTTAAGGTCAAATGGTAGCGCTCTCTATACGAGACTAGTGCAAATTAGACCTGACGCTTCTATGCTCAATTCAGCTTTCTGGTATGTAGTAGGTTGAAAAATATTAGTTTTATATAACAGTATTTTTACAGTTATATTTTAAATGTACCTTTCGAGCAAGAAGATGACTCGGGCATTGTATATGTCTGGATCGGTTCAAAGTCGGACCCAGACGAGGCAAGGTTAGTGCAAGAAATCGCCGAGGATATGTTCAACAGTCCTTGGGTGACCTTACAGGTGTTATCTGAGGGCGAAGAGCCAGATAACTTCTTTTGGTTAGGGTTGGGTGGTAAAAAACCGTATGAAACCGACGCTATTTTCATGGAATACACAAGGTTGTTCAGGTGTTCCAACGAAAAGGGATATTTCATTGTGTCCGAGAAATGTTCTGACTTCTGCCAGGTAAGATTTTTGAACTATACTAGACGGCCGAAAACTAGAGAATGACTCATGTTATAGACCCGCTCACAATTTATAGCAGTCGACAGAAATATACATGCAGCCAGTATATGTCTCCTATAAAATCGTGTGCCGCATATCTCTGAGAGCATACCCGATTACACAGCTTCTGCTACAGTAAGTACGCATACGCTGCAGCTTTCTATTGGCTGTGATGAATTAACGGATCCACCTGTTCCATTTCTAGCGCTATCATGGGCGGGTATATTGTTCGGGCGGGCAAAATGTCAGGTATATTTTCACTAATTTAATTATGAATATAATTAATTTTATAAGTGATTTAGTGTTCTTAAGAATGGAGAATAATTCAAGCTTTACAGCGTATTCTCAAAATTGTCCTAATTTAACAAGTGATGAATATCGGATGATGACATGTATGAAGAGTTTAGGGCGCGAGGTCAAAATATGAGTGTAAGTGTTGTTGAAATATGTATTTCATTAACAAGCATAGCATATATGTTTAGTGCAAATAAAAAAGTGGTAAATAATTACAACTGCGAAACGGAAAATAATGGAAACTCACGGAAGGTATTGTTAAAGTGAGTTTCCGACAAGAAACAAATTGGATTGCTACATCTTACAGACGAAACTTTGTCTAGAATATATACAAGGGTGCTATTGCGATTAATGTTTGACATATGAATTATAGGTGAATTTCCATATAAATGAAATTGAAAAAAGTACCAATAGAAAAAGATGAAATAGTGATATGGTGAAGAAATTATTTAAAATACATATTAAAAGATCAAAATCTGGATCAAGAATATATTAAATTTTGACAAAACATGGATGCATAAAGGTCACACAGAAAGAGGTACGATATGATATAATAAGTTTTAATGTGTGACCGTTATAGTGACAGTGCTAGTAACCAATAGTGAATAGTGTGTATGTATTCTAAAGCCTTTTGTCGTTCTGAATACAAAATTCACAAATATATGCGTGATTTATTTAATGGTGGGAAAATCTCTACTTGTAACAAATTTTGTCAACTATAACATTTTCTATCATTTTCATCATGATACTGCCATGGTAAATTGTCAGAAGCTCAAAACAAATTTATTAACATCACATAATAATGAAAGTAGCAATAATATTTGTAGTGTTTTACTGTTTCGCAAAATTTGTCAAAAGTTGAGATTTTCCCGCCATAAATAATAAAAACAGAAGTTGCAAAATTCATGAATTTTGCGACCATGACGACAAGGCTTAAGTGTGATATCCACGGTGGTGGGCAATCACCATCCAAAAGGACGGCATTCTAATTTGTAGAGGATGGCACATTTAAAGTAAATTGATAATGTGCTAGGTTCAGTCGACGTCAACTTATTTTTGATAATTTTATGTGCTTTGAACTCTCCTCAAGTGGCACGCTTAGGTAATCATGCCACCCTCACCTTCCGTAGTCATCTCTGTGTTGTAAATTAGTCACTGTCTATTATTTTTGACCTTGGGTAATTGATAATACAAGATAAAAACTTTAAATTTGGAAATAATTCTTATCATTATTATCTAACGCTTCAAAAACTGTCAAATTTAGTATGCCTATGAAATGTTGCTCCTCGCACACTTTGCCCGTCGCACTTTTCTATAAGCTAACGATTAGTCATTCTCTAGATTTTCGGCCGTCTAGTATAGGAATTACTATATTTTCTAAAAGAAAATTGCTCCAAATTTTAAACAAAATCCACTCAGTATTCACTTTTTTTTTAGGACGATTTGGCAGATGATGACATCATGATTTTGGATAATGGCGAACAAATATTTTTGTGGTTGGGAGCGAAATGCAGTGAAGTTGAGATAAAACTAGCTTATAAATCAGCACAGGTGAACTTAAAATTATAGTTTATTTTGTTAACTGTGCTAATTGCAAATAATTTTTTAGGTGTACATGCAACACATGAGAGCAAAACAACCCGATAGGCCCAGAAAGTTATTCCTAACACTCAAGAATAAGGAATCGAGGCGCTTTACTAAATGTTTCCATGGATGGGGAGCACATAAGAAACCACCGGAGTAAACAGATAAATATCTGTAACTGTAATCTATTAACACATTTTTGAGAACAGTTTTAACAGTATTAATGAAAGGGTTGGTTAAAAAAATAAAGCATAAGTATCTCTACAGCCTTTTTCTATTAACAGAAGAATTATGCTGAAATCAAAGCAATACTTAACAGTTTTTGTACTTATTTATTAGCGCACAATGTAATATATACCTACATTATATAAATAAAGAGTAACAACACAACACTGGTTATAATTTATTCCTAAATTCAAAAGACGCTAAACTGTTCTAATCATCATCATCGTCGTCATCTGATGGTACAAAAAGCTCATTCTCTTCCAGGAAATTGGCTATACTTTTACTTATGGCAGCACCGATCAGAAGTCCTGATACAACTGTAACTATCATCTTGACGATTCCGAAACGAGTTCTCTGGGGTTCCTGCAGGATTATACCATGTTTTGAACTTGTTGCAGTTTTCACAAAGTTTTTGGTTAGGGCGGTATTTTGAAGTAAATATGGAGATTTGACTAAAGGAGTTAATCGAGACACAATCATTTTTTAAATGAATGTCGTCTGCTGACAAGGCAAAACCAGAGTGATTTATTTTTAACTTACGAAATTTCCGGATAGGATAAATGTCACAATGTCACAGAAGTAAGCAATAATTAAAATTAAAGCAGTTTTTTACGAAGCAGCATACCTACGATCTGTCTTTATCTATGCCTATTGCCTACGATACCTACCAAATACACATCAGCAGCATAGAGTATTTTCAATCAAAAATAATTTTTTGTATGTAGATTGAAATTATTGAACTGAAGTCCTCTTTTCTTCTACCATATTATCTTAATTATATTATTTGTACAGATATAGAATTCCTTATATTTATTCCTTCTTTTCTACGGTTATTCATAGGGCGTTTATTTATGACGTAGTTATACCGTAGTGCAACCAAAGCATTGCATGCAATGTAACAAATTGCTTACATCAGAAACAACTGTCAGTCACAACATAACCTCACTTCCTAACATAAAAGTAAACTATTCTCATTTAAAATTACATTTTAATGCTTATGCCGATACTTGTTATAAAAAAATTAACAATACTAGGTAAATAATAATAACTTCTAAGGTAATTTATTCCTAAGACGTGTTCCAAATATTGGGTACTGTATATAGCAAAGAACACAGCATATTGTGAGCCTTGGCATCGAAGGTTTCGTTATTAAATATAATGAATTCATCTGCCACAACTCCTTTTCCAGAAGAAGTTCCATGAACCTAAAATAGTAATAGAATGGTTTAAAGCAAAAAAAAATTCACTTTTGTCACCTCAACATATCCTTCGAGTGGCTTATCAAGCGGTCTCTTTAATGTAATTCTTACGATTTCATTATCTGCGGCTCTTAAATCGAACCACATACCATTTGGGGCCTTCTCCGTTACAAAACCTGTGATGCTTACTTTTTTGTTAATGAATCCATTCAACTGAATACCGTTAACAATTTCTCTTATATTATCCATACTTTACGACTTTTACCAAATTTCTTGAAATTATCATGTAGTTAGCGTCCCCTTCACTTAATTATTTCGGAAACAAGAACGGGACTACTTTATTTTGGCGCGTATAGAACTAGTGTTTTTTGGCAATTTTGACATTACTACTTTTCTTTTGTAAATACCTTGAATCTAGAATATTTAATTTTGTTATGTTGCCGATCGTAGTCTATCTTTCACAATTACACTTAGTAACCACAGATATCCAAACTGGACTTGGTTGGTCTGACCATATTCTATAACTAACTTGCATGCTCTGTTATCTATGTCTAATGCTTGCATTATATTATATTATATATCACAAACCTATTTCTAGGTTTGTGTTATATGTGATGGAGAAGTTTGCAACCAATGCTTGCCTAAAATGGTATTTTCCAAAATGTCAGACATGGTAAATGCAGACGGTGTTCAAAGTAATAAGTAATGTAGTAAAAATGTGTGAGTTTCTGCAGCAACGCTGTTTCAAAATGATAATAATTATAAAATAGATACCTTGTAGGTACATTTTCTATTTTCACTATTTAAATATTGATATTTCTCATATTATTTTATATATACATATTTGAATAACTAACACCATTTTACAATTTTTACATATTAATCTGATTCCATCTTCGTATACCTGCAGATGCTTTCTATGTAAAATTAAAATAGTAATGAGTAATAAATTACCACATGGCACATTCTCTATAACTATAACCCTATAACCAATGGTTAGCGGAGCATCGTGAAGTATTGTATATCAAGTTGCCAACTTCGAAATTGCAAAGTTACCACCTGTAGCGAGCAAATGATTTTTGTAAATAGGCGACACTTTTTGCTGCCCTATCTTAAACAAACTTCTTCCGCCGCGTGCGGTACGGTGTACGTCGCCCAAGTCGCGAAACTTGAAAAATGAAAACCTCAAATAGTAAACTTTAATCATGTGCCCCGTTACTTTGTCCTAGTACATTCAAATTTAATTTTTATCCTTACATTTTCGCAGTTAAATTAAGTATTTTGGGAAATCCTACATTTTTTTTAAATCCTAACCTGGTTTATAGCGATTTTATTTTGAAGTGCTCATTTTCGTCAGCAAAAGAAATGGAAAAAACAAGTGGCAACTACAAGCTCTACAAGCTGGTTCTTACGGGAGGTAAGTGTTTTCACGAATTTCCTCTTTATCGATTTTATCTCAAACCTCACGTGGCCAATAATTATTTTAATAATCATTCATTTTACAGGCCCGTGCGGTGGAAAAACCACTGGGCAATCCCGATTATGCACGTTCTTCGAAAATTTAGGATGGAAGGTGAGCGTCAAAATATTTATTACACGAAAAGTAATTAAATCGAACCCCGAGTTTGGGGGTTGGGGTGGAAACATATTCTGGCATTAACTCCTTGTTTACAGGTTTTCCGAGTACCTGAAACCGCCTCTGTTCTACTCAGGTATGTTTAAAATCATTATTTTTAAGTCTCAGCTTTCTTTGAAGTTAATTTCACTGGATATTAACATTATGGATATTTTAAGAGAATTACGTCAGATTAGAATGCTTTTTGCCGCAAAGTGGAGTGTGTAAAATGTTTTTTTTATAGCAAATAATAAATTCTTCTAAATTTATGTGCCCTTCAGATTTTTCTCAGTTCAAGGACTGGACCCGTTTATGACAAATTAAAGTTGCCAACATTTATTGGCACAAATTGTTGCAAAAAGCATAGTTTCAAGAATTTATTATAATTGTCAAATATAGTCACGGCGAATCCGAGATACAGCTAATTTTAACGCAATTTAAAAAAAATCTTTGATATTATTAAAAAAATATATAGATACAACTAGTTTTGCCGCAAAATTCCAAATGTTTATGATTGACTATGTATGTAAATTTATCCAGCTGATCAAAAATCAATATGTTTTAGGTAGGTACTTACGTTAATTTAAAATTACTTCTATTATTTGTATAATTTATCTAATAGATTTTATCAAATCTAAAACAATACTTGCAAGACCAAATATGTAGGTACACGTGTATTGATTTTGATAACACAATAAAATTCAGCACAAATAATATTTAGCAATTTGTTTTCCTTCCACTACCTACTTCTTATATTTCGTCCTTCGAGTGTTGAATTCTGTAGAACCATTTCTTGATAATTCAAATGTTAATTTCAGTGTATGACTAATGAAATTAATCTAACAACGCACTAACCTTTTTATAATCTAATTTTTCCTCACCCACATTGTTGCATGCTAATTTTTGGAGCTATTTTATAGCTTTGACTATTTTATCATTTATAAGTATGAAGCCCCAGCTTTACATTAAAATTTCTTTGTCAATTAATTGATCAAGTGGCTTCGTCAAGTCAAGTGACAAATGTAATACTGAAACTTGGACGTCAAATAAATTGATGAAGAACTTATTGACGACTTAAAACTTGTTCTAAAGCGGGAATTACAATAACAATTTATTGTCGAAGAGATTGATTAATTAATTCACGTCCGAGTTTTAGAATTACATTTGTCAATTGACTTGACGAAGCCACTTGATCAATTAATTGACAAAGAAATTGTTAGTGTAAAGCCCGCTTTGTTGTGACACTTTTACGATCATTTCGGACATGCTGTTTAAACTATAGGTATACGGTATACCTAACAGTATAATTTAAAGATATATTTGGACGGAGGTAATAGTATTAAAATAATATTTATAAAAAAGGTTTTGAATTACGATTTTTTAAGAAGCTAACAAAAATTTTACATATCCACATTTTTGTTTACTTAAGTCTTATCAATAAGATAATTTCGATTATGAGAAAGAATGTGGCAAATGTGCTTCCATACCTTCCATCAACCAATATTTATTTAAAATTTTCGACAAATTTAGTCTACTATATTATGTATTGAAACATGATGTAATGACATTGCTTTTGCCAACCTACCAAATTATTGCCGAATCTATATTTTATCTTCTTCATAGATAAACTTAAGCTGTTGGGAAGCCCATATATTGAGAAAGTTACTACCATTCTGGCTCAATATAAAAACTCCAACTGAAGTGGAGTTAAATCATTTAATAAACTATTGTTTGCAAATTCGTAGAATATTAATTTACCTAACCTAATAGCAGTAGTATTTGGAATTGCTTCATTCACACGTAATTTTATAATTGTTTTATTAAAATAGTTAATGAGCAGTTGCAATTCTTGCAGAACTCTAGTTATATACAGGGTGATTCAGTCATAATGACATTAATTTTAACCACGTATTCGGAAGGCCTAAAAAGAACAGAAAATCGAAAAGACATGTTTTTACTTGACTTTAAAAGAGCAAATCCATAACCCCCCACAAACTTCTTGATGACGAAGCTATTATAGGGTTTGAGCATTGAAGCAGGCCGACACTGAAAATATTGATTTGAAAAAAAAAATCAGCGTAAATATACATTTAAATATTTTTATTTATTTTTAACTGCATTACATTTTAAAAAACAGGAAATAGGCACTTCATTCAACGAAACATTTAAATACACCTATCTTTGATACTTTTTTAATATATTTTTTTATTTTTCAATGAATTATTTCTATGAATGTGATTATCTTGAGATATACAATTCTTTACTGAAATATCGTAACAAGAAAAAAACTTGATTATATATTCATCATGTCTTTGTATATCTATAGTTACATGTCTATACTTTTTCTATAGTTATGTCATTTCTATTGGTCAATAAATTTACCAGTTGCTTTTATTTTTCAGCGGCGGCATAAAGTTCACCGACCTGAACGAGGACGAAGGTAAGAAACACCACATTTTTAATCACCTTTATTCGTTAGTTCGGCTTAGAAGTAGATCATGTACAAAAATAGTAACTATTTGTTATGCATATCTCCGAATAGAAACCGGCTACAATCTAAATATATGTATTGTCTCCAATAAACTTGGCGTAATTTCTGCCATCGTCGTGTCACAAAAAAAAGGCGAGACTCCGGTCTTTTGACCTTATATTTTATATTGTCCAAGTAACTGCTGCGGGACCCGTCGAGCCAAATACGTCTGGCAATTTGCTTAATGAAACTAGAAATCTGTGCTCTATTTTAAGCAATAGCAGATTGGAAACGAATTAGCTAATAATCTAAAACGAAATTTGCCTAGAAATTTTTTAACATGATAATAAGTAATTGAAAGTGTAGTTTTGCGGTGTTTCAGGAGGAGATGTACATACTTCAGTATGTTATTCTACGTTCATTTTTTAGCAAAAAAACTCATATGAACTTAGGTCTGGAAATGCTTTGTTTAGGATATACAGGATGTCAAATTTAAAAAAAATAATTAAATTTTCTTTAATAACTCGACTAATTTGAGTTAAATTCATGAAATTTTGTAAGCGGAGGTTTCTTGGGACGGGAAATTCAAATTTTATGTACAATTGGCTGTATCTCCAAGAGAGCGCCACAAACGACCATTAGGATCCTTTTAAATCGCTTCAACTTTTTTGTGCCATCTTGGAATAGAAAAACGTTTTTCCCTACCTTTCCTACTTAAAAAATGTATACCTTATTGAGGTCTCTAGAAGCACCCGTTTCCGTTAAAAACTCATCTAAAGATGGTGATGCATGCATTATGTATTATAGTGATGCGAAAGTTATTGTCAGGTTTTGTACATTTTATTTAGAGATTTTATTTTTGCAATTCTCATAAAAAATTAAGGCTGGTTTGATTAAAAACTAATAGTTCTTAGTCTTTAAAGTGTTATGCCTTGTTTTTAGATAAAACTAAAGTCTTTAGATGAGTTTTTAGCGGGAACGGCTGCTCTTAGAGACTTCAATAAGATGTACATTTCTTAAGTAGAAAAGGTAGTGGAAAATGTTTTTCTATTCCGAAATGACATACACCGTGGCACAAAAGAGTTGAAGCGATTTAAAAGGATCCTAATGGCCAATTGCCAATTGTGCATAAAAATTGAATTTCCCGTCCGAAAATACCTCCGCATACACAATTTCATGCATTGAAGGTCGAGAGTTATTAAAGAAAATGTAATTACATATTATTTTTTTAATTTGACATCCTGTATATCCTAAACGAAACGTTTCCAGACCTAAGTTCATAGGAAATTTTTTGCTTAAAATTGAACGTAGAATAACATACTGAAGTATGTACATCTCCTCCTGAAACACCCTGTATATAAAATTTGTTGATATACAGGATGTTTCTATAGCAGTAGGAACGTAGTTACGAAAGTGAATCTTGAACATCGTTCCGACGCACCCTGTATATTAACAAACATGGCGCTAATTCTTGAAACACTCCAAATCCACATTTAATCGGATCTGATTGTTTTGCGAAAAACGTTGATTTATTTATAAATATCACTAATAAATTAAAATATTTCGCAATATTAAGATTAATGGCGCATTGTTTTGATTCCATTGTCCTCGACATTGCTTTCTAGTTTTGTCTAGAGAAAAACAAAAACAGTCGTTTGTTATCTTAAAGTAAATTTATGTAAGTATCTGGTATTCTGGTAAATATGAATAAATATAAATATATTATATGAAATATAATGCACAAATGAAAAACGAAATAGAATTTTTTGACACTGCTTGTGCCATTAAAGATTTGGCAGAGCCTCCTGCATCACACTATACATACAATCCAAAAATAGCGTCATTTTATATAAATATTAAACACGTCACTATAGTTTAGAAACAGCTATTTTTCTGGAATATGGAACAAAGAAATATAATTTCATTGTAACGTTATTTTTATCTTATTTGTCATCAAAAACCATTAGAGTGTTAAAATATAAATAATAATAAATATTAATTTCGATTATTTAAGATGTACAGTGAAGTAAAAGTGTTACCTATCTATCAAATCTCAAATTAAATAACAATTGTTCTAAGTCATGGTCTACTCAGGGGAGATATTATTTATCATCGAATAAATGTTTGTCACAATTAAATTGTGCTGTTGCAAGTTGCAAATGCCTTTTTATCACCAGCTACCGACTATATCCGTTGGCTGACGCAGCTGTTTCTAATCGGCAAACAAACGCATAACAATAACACTGTCGCAAAGAGAATGCAAACATTGCAATTATGATTCACCTGGTGTAAAATGTGGCGATTTGCTAGCTCAAAATTGAAAAATTGAAATCTATAGCACAAAATACGCGTTCTGTATGCTTTGTCGATAGGAAAATATAAGAAATAAGAAGTCAACGACTTTTTGACATATTCCACCAAAGTCGGATTACAACTATATATGTAGTATACGAGTCAATTCAAAATTTTTTGATTTTTCAGGTCATTTGCTTCATCACGTATTAGGCTAGTAGCTTCAACCCTCCTTCCATCGTTTGAACGCAGAACTCAGTAGCTGTCTAGACAGTTGACTTTGTATTTATGTTTTGTGATTGACGCTTTGAAGCACTTTTGTAGGTATCAATCAAATAACAACTTGATATATTCACGTAAATTTGTTTATGGTAGGTATAGCTATTTTATGACTGTCAATGCTGCCCAACAATGCGACAATTTCTGTTGCAACCAGTTTCTAACCTAAACTCGTCTTATATTTAGTTCATTTTCAATACATTTAAAGCAATTCATCATGCAATATTATAGAACAATTACTGTTTCTCGTTTTTAGACATCATGTATGCTTTTACAAAACATGTAAAAATTGATCGATGAGAGCTGTTACTGACCTCGTTTAAATAATCGAGTAACTGACCATAGGTTTGTTCCAGCAGCAGTCAGAGATTAGTTTGAAACTGTCAAAAATATCCGTCAACTACTTTTTCAATTAAATTCACTGGTCAAATATTTCTGTTAGTTTCCAACTTCTGATTTCATGATATTTTCGAGGTGCAGCTACTGACCACTCAGAAATTGGCACTCCTGGTACTGTGTAAATTAGCCATTCCACGTGGCAATCAACTTTTTTGTTACACGGTGTGAAAGCTTACGTCTTTCTGATTAGTTTGGTGGGCAAAATTTTGGAGAAAAAACTGTAAACTCCGAATTTCTCTTCTTCAACGGAATAGGTGAGTTTAAACGCTGATCTAATATGATACAATAAAAAAGGTGGTTGCCTTTAAAAAGAAAGCAACGTTATCCCTCCGCCGCCGCCACTGGTTTTTGTCTAAAAAAAACGATGTTTTGTTAAACTTTCTTTGTGTTGAGGGCACCTTGTAATTTGATTATCATAATTGTACATTTTAACACTTCGAAAATTATTTTTTGGCAACCATTTTACCAAGAAAATCAAACAACTGTTCAAAATAAATACGATTTGGCAAAGTTGTTAACTTTAAATTTACGTAAGTCTACTGTGATTTCTTCAATAAACATAACAGATTAAAATATTAATTTATCTTATAATGTACCTATATAAATTGTACGTAAAAAACATGTCAAGTTGAAAAGATACCACAAAAGATAAATATTTTTTATTTCAATGCTCCTAAACTCACACAAATTGACATCCTACGCAAAATTCGATGATATTTTTGAAATCTGTCCTCATATTGGTCTAGAGGATTTTTCATAGTACCTAATAACGGGTAAACTAAAAATATTTGTTTGTTTTTTAAGAATTATAAAATCTTGCTTTAACAAAATTGTTTTTTCCGTTAGGTTATCTAAAATCCATTTGCACCAAAACTCAATGTTTATACAAACTATTCTCAGTGATTTAGAATCTCTTATCAGGCCTTATCTTTTGGTCCACAAATTACGCAACACCATGTATGTCGTGTCTACGATACCGGATAAGGTAGTTTTGAATACCACCGAACCTGAATGTGAGCCAACCTTCCGCGATATCCAATAAAAATGGAAGCCGCTCATGTGATGAATATAAATGCAAACGACGCGACGACTTCTATAGCGGGTGTGTCGTTATGGATTTTCAATTTCACGTGCTTCCTGACGTCAAGCGTTAATTTTGCCGATGCGGACGTGTGCTATTCTAGAGCTCATGTCCAACAACATAAACACGATAATTGTTTTGCACTGAATGCCACCGACAGCCGTAACTTCTGTTCGACAGAAGCTATTTTCGCCACACATGTTTTTCTGTACGACAGATGGGATTTACGTATGTGCCGTGTTAGAAAGCTATTTCCCGAAATTTCATTTATGTGTTGGAGAGCTCAGCATCGCGAAACGTTCTGTTTAGGTACGCATTCCTTTTGTTTTTCGCAAGGCAAATTTTGCAAAAGGAAACCTCTGCAAATCGTTTACGTTTAAAGCTGTGGTTATACTGGAGGACACATTCGCTTTCTCTAAAGGTTTTTGAGAGTGTACGCTGGGTTAACTAAGACTAATTACAAATATTTTAAGAGGAGATAGAGAAAAATAAGAATTAACGGAAGCTGCCTTCAAAAAATTTCCAAACTTATAAATTTATCAAGCGAAACAATTCACGCCCTTCCGCCGCGAGGTTTATTTGGCACGTTTGACGTTGGAGAGTACTGCAACCAGCAACACAATTACGGTGAACGAAAGACTAAATTCGTTGTTATCGGACAAGACTTTATAATTAAAGACTGATCAGTGAAAACGTAGTTTGACAGTTTGGAACTGCAAAACGAAAAACGAATGCAAAATACTCTGAGCCAATAGATTAACTCGTACCTCAGGTATTATTTATTGATTGTATTTATATTTATTTTAACGTATGTATTGTTTATTAAGTGCATTGTTTTATCTTTGAACCTATATTTGTTTTGTCCTAATGTCCTATAACTGGAACACCTGTTCTGTTGGTCAATAAATGCATTTTTATTATTATTACCGTCCGTCCCGATTTTGAGCCGCCCGCCGGTCCCATTTCAGCACGTGTCTCGCTTTTATAATCCGTATCCCGCTTTTGTCAAGTTTTTATGAATAAAAATATTTTCCAAAACTAATCTTGATATAGAAACACATTACTGTAAAATATAATTATTATTATTAACTAATCAAAAAGAACAATATTTTTCTTAATAGGTTGCTTATGTTACAGTTGCTTAGCTGTTTATGACTGACATAGTTATGTTGATGAATGTTTATACAGTGTCCCGTTAATATTGCGAAAAAATCTGGGGGAGTTTCCTTGAACAAAAATAAGAAAAAAAGTTCCTAAGAGCCTGTGTCCATAAATGCTTTGTTTCTGAGATACAGGCTGTTGAAATTTAAAAAAATATAGGGTTTTTATTAATATCTGAAGAACCCTAATCCCGACTTTTTTTTAATTTCGTATGTTTATTTATAAAAACCATAGACGTCTTCTGTTTTAATTTGATTTATTTTTCTACTGCAGTGGCCTCCGGGGGATCATTCCTATTGATATTAATACGTAAAAATATGAGATGCCACTGCTTTTCCTTAGGTTTCATATTTTTTATAATTAATTATGCGATTAAAAACACAACTTTTTTGTGTCTTTACTCTGTTTGGTATCTGCTCCGTTTTCTAGCAAAAAATTAATAACTGTTTCCATGCACCTTCCTGATGGTAGCAGAAAACAAAAATAGAACCAAGTACGCCAGTGGAGATAAAATAAATTAAATTAAGTCAGAAGATGTCTATGGTTTTTATAAACAAACATACGAAATTTTGTAAAAAATGGAATTAGGGTTCTACAGATATTAATAAAACCCCAATTTTTTGTTTTAAATTTCCACACCCGAAATGAAGCATTTCAGGACACAGGTTCATAGAAACTATTTTTGTTCAAGGAAACACCTCCTGATTTTTTCACCATATTAACGGGACACTTTGTATAAGACTTAATGGAATCACAAAATATAGTTTTGTGTGCTGTCTTTTTTTATAATCGGTTTTTTTTTGTTCACTGAAGAACTGAAGTCTGTGTTCCTGTCCCACTTCAAACTTTGCGAAATATCACTTTAGGTATTATTATTGATAAAAATGTTTATTTTTGGATGGGCTCTAGGGCCTCTAGGCCCTATATCAATCCCGAAAATCTAGATAGTATAGATTAGGTACACTCTGTGCTCTTGTAACACTGTGTTAGAGAGTGATTTTTATTGCTAACTCTAGACAAGCAAGTATTTTATGATGATCAAATTTCTGCGGAGAGCAAACGTTCCATTGGCGTACTAGATTGAAAGGCGCCCAGATAAAAAGATATACAAAAAAAGACCCATCAGTTTTAGCAGATACAGTAATAGAACAGTTTTTGTCCATTTCGAGACATTAGGTAGTATAAATGCTAGTTCTTTCCAAATTTAAGGGCACCGTATTCTTGAGATAGTGTTTTCTACAAATACAAATAATTTTAGACATTTAAGAACTCAATATAGAGTTTAGCAAATAACAGGAATGTTATCTCATGACACCTGCGAATATTCAAAGGTGCCGAATTAAAACCCATATATAACGACAGAAAGCGGTTTAACCAACGAACTTTTAGGTATAGAAATTCAACTGTAGATGTAAACATTGTTATAACATAAACTTATATAGTTCTGCATATAAGATTGTTTATTTTTGTTTATAAGCATGTGACAATAATTGTTCAAATGTGGGGTTAGAATAGCAAAATACTGTGTATCTTACAAATGCGTTTTTACAGTTACTATATTATTTGAGGACAATTTGAATAGTAAAAATGGATAATGAAAACATCAATAATTTTATATTTGATAGTAGTTTGGCTCTACGTGTTTTAATTTCCAAGATTTCTATACCTAAAAAACACCACACGTTTGATCATTTTACTGCGAGAAATAGTCGTATGGCGACTTTAAGGGCGCCGTATTCCTAAAAAGTGTTTTCTACAAATATAAATAATTTTAGACATTTAAGAACTGAATAATATAGAGTTTAGCAAATAACAAGGATGTTATTTCATGCCACCTGCAAATATTCAAAGGTACCGAAGTAAAATCAATATTTAACATCAGAAAGCGATCTATCCAATGAATTTTTAGGTACTGAAATCTTTCAAAATACGTATTTTTTTAAATTCAACTATAGATGTAAACATTGTTATAACATAAACTTACATAGTTCTACATATAAGATTGTTCACTTTTGTTTATAAGTATGTGAAAATAATTGTTAAAATGTGGGGTTAGAATAGCGAAATTATGTGTGATACAAATGCGTTTTAAAAGTTATTATATTACTTGAGGAGAATTTAAATATCTTGTATCGGTATGTCAACTTAGAAATAAAAGTGTTTCTTATAAAACGATGCCCTCTTGGACATCAATGACCCGACCGATATTTCTGTGCATGTCCAATACACTTACGCCATGTTTCAGCAGTGACATGATTAGCCCCATATAATAATAATTTAACATTTAAAGGTGATATTATTTCGTGCTCCTTCATTTTTTATTTGTGCCCAAATTACCTCTAGCATTTAATTCACAGTGGTCTGGAGGTAAACGAAGGACTTATATGAATTTCTCGAGTTTTGGACATCTCCATCCACTACATATTTAATGTATTGATCTTTTCTCTTTGGACAATTTTTAATAATTATTATGTTTTTAGCATAATATCTGCTTTCCGTTATACTGATGGAGTAGATAACTTTTCAACCCTTCTGTTATGATAAGGTGCGTTATCCATCACTACAACTGCCCTGTGGAGGGATTTTGGAACTAAACTTTAGTATTTTGCAAACATGCAAACCATTTACTAAAAACCCCGTGTTGCTTCCAATATGTGTTATTAGGTCTGTTCAAGCATCGTCTGCTAAATCACGTCGCCTTTGTAATACTTGTCTGTCGAATCACCTGAATTTCGATCTAGAATTCTGTAATGTGCGTGGCGACACCAATGTTAGTGATATTGAAACTTATCTTTTAATAGAACCTACTTATTTAATTTGGTTTGAAAAAATGTACGTATTTTTTATCTACTATTTTAAACATTAAGATATGCGGCACTGATACCGTTCCAATACTTCACTCGATGCTTTTGTGTCTAAATATTTTACATTTTTCACAAAATTGGGTACGTACATATTAATGAATTGCTGCTCCTACACTTTCACCATAAAAACACAACACTTATTATTTTAGAATGGATCAATTTATAAATTTAAAAATGACACGTAAACAGAAACGTACACTTTAATAGATATTTGATATAATTTCTATAAAAACAATTGACGACTACGTCATTTGTGCTGTAGTGTGCTGCCGCGCGCGGCAGTAGAACAAACTAGAAAAAGCACAGCTGCTGCGATTTAGCCGACGATGGTTCAAGTAACGAATCCGGTCTGGTTTCAAACTGTCAGAAATATTCGACCAGTACAGTTATGCATTTATTTTCAATAACTATCATGCAATAAGTACTTAGTTGGACGAACGTTTTTGGCAGTTTGTTACCAGTCTCCAGTCTTTCCTTGCTTGAACAGACCTATTATTAATATTCGTCCTTTTCCAGAAGTTGCTTCCATTCCTGTAGAAAATGCATCTAAAAATATTCTCTTACTTCGAAGGTACCATCTTGACAAACTTTTGATACAGTATGACTCATCCATGTATCATCCATCTAATATATATTTTGCCAGCTGTATGAAATTCTCTCAGTTTTTCTAAGTATTCTTTCGTCTTTTTCAACGATTCAAATACCGAAAATTCATATCACGCATTGGTCTTCTTAGAACTGTATCAAATAATTTAGACATGTCCTCATTTCCAGCTATCGCAGCTTCAGAATATAGTGATAGAGTTATCGTAAAGAAATCAAGAAAAATATTATTTACAGACCCGTATATTAAAAAAAATCTACTGATATAATTTAACTAAATTTGTTTATTTTCATCCTTGAAATATGGTACCTAGTTGAATTTCTGGATGCTCCGTATATGTTTAGAAAAACAAAAAATAATAAAATAACTGAAAAGTTTGAAATTTCTGCATATTCTTTAGCACATTCTATCTCCGTCCGTAGTAAAATAAATTGTATTAAAATAAGTGATTAATGAAATACAAACATATAAATAAAGTGCGCACCATAAGCAAATAAACAAATGAAATATAATGCATATTTTTAAATGTCATTTGCTTAAATTAAGCATATCAAATAACACAGGCCGAATGTTAAAATAAAACAATTTTCGGTTACTGAATCATAAATGGATCCGGTTCAAACGTGTAAATAAATAAATATACATATTACGTATGTTTAGTCAATATACCAATTAGTATTTATTATATTTAGTTTAGTACAATCTACATGTTACATGTGTATGTACATATTATGTGGTTTAATATTGTAGAAAGTGGTAAATACCGTTATCTGATATGGTCATCTGCCTCATAGGGAAATTACTTTCTTTGATAATTGAAACGTAGTAATTATGGTGGGAAAGTTTAAATTATTCTGAATCAAATATTTGTAGAGATAAGCGGAGTTTATGGGGCTACTACGAAAAAATTGTTGGCGTTTTGTGGTAATAAGCACAAAGCTGTGTGCCGTGGTTAGCTTAGTACGCGCCGCTTTATAACCTCCATCGGCAAGGTCGAGGTCAGGGTCGTCGTACACCACTTAAATCGGATTTGCGTTTATTATTCTTCCCCAGGAAGGACTTATGACGAAACAAATCGACATATTGCACGCGAAATTAGTGATTGCTCTTTGAAGCTGATCGATTTTTGACATGTTTGCTAATGAACTGCAGCGTATCATGAAATGTACAGGGTGATTTTATTTTATGCTGAAGCAGATAAAATTGTATTTGCGCTGACTAAAACTTGAAATTAAGGTAGATAGCGAAATTAAAACAAACGATGTTGGACGTCCTAACGCTCCATTTTTTTTCACAGAAACATGCCACTTATTTCAGTTATTCAAAGATCATTTTATTTTAACCTTTTTTTCCATACAACTTTTTCTTGTGTTTATAACAGTTCACAAAATATAGACCACTTATTCTGTAACTGGAATATTTCGTTTACCACAGCAATCGTCAATTTTTGATCATATAAATTTTGCAAAAACAGTATGTAGTGTTTTAATACTGATTTAATTTAGTTCTAATAACACATAAAGTAGCTTTTGAAGAAAACAAGTCGGTCACTTGCAACACTACATACAGGGTGGCTTGTAAGTAATTGCCCATGGAGATTTACTAGATATTTCACTTCGGAATATTACAATGTAAGCCAATATGCCTTAATAAAATGTTGATAATAAAAGAGATGCAGGATGTCAAAGTTTAAAAAGTGATTTTTTGTAATAATTTCAGTGTCAATTTGGGAGTATTTGTTTTTGGATATGAGAAATCATAATTTGTTGTCTATTTCGACGTATTCCCTCAAGAGGGCGCCACATCTGCCATATTTGTGATGTAAATGTGAGCGTAACTATTTTGGCCCTAACGTTATCAGTGTTATCACATTTTATTAAAAAATCTTCGACCTATATTGGTTTTGAGGAAAAAAGGTATCTATACTTGTCATTAGTCTTAGAAATTGGGCCATTTTCGAGATAATAGCTTTTCAACAACCAGTTGCATAGTTCCTCGTACAATATTTTAACGTAGTAGGCACCAATAGTAATAAATTTTATTTATGTTAAAGTTAATATTTCTAAATGTACAGGGTGTTCCTAAATAAGTGTTGCAACGGAAAACTGTAAATTCCTCTTGAAACTTAAAAGTCTCTTTTTAGCTTGAAAACGATAAGACAATAAAAGATATCATGTGTGTATATCCCCATCATCTACAAACAATAATTCTGAAAACAGCTGAAAATGCTATAGTCACCTCAACGGTATCTACTTCCTTCAGCGATTTTACAATCGTTTGCAATAATGATGCCACTTTAAATTGAATTTTACGATTTCTTTTGAACTGCTGACGTATTTGTAATGAAATCTACTTTCAACCTTTAACATTAGTTCTTAGTTGTTTCACTCACCAATAGAGATTTAATGAAATTTCTACTCAGAACTTCCAGAAGTTCAAAAACTGTTTTGAGAGAGTGTCATTATTATTGCAAAAGCATGTACATACATACAACATACCAACAACTAACTAATTTTTACAAATTCTCTCTTTTTGCTTTTGAAAATCATATATTGTTCTCAAAAACAGTGCATCCTACGAAAAAATTGAAGAGGCCAATTTAATTCAGAATTGATGGCGGATTTCTAAAAAAATATCAAAGCGGGAAAAGTCAGTGTCGCACCATTTTTTTTATTAAAAAAGGTTGTGACAAAAATGCACATGTATCCCTCCAAAGCGTGTTTCAAATTTCGAGTCAATATCTTTAAAACTCTTTGAAATAATTAATAAAAATAAATATAAATTTAAAATTTAACCATTGTATCTCTGAAACGAAGCATATTTCGACCTACGTTTATATGAACTTTTTTTCACAAAATAACTTCGACAACCACCCCCTAAAATATTTCGCACTTATTTACAAACACCCTGTATAAGCTGAAGACAAATTATAATAAGAACAAGAATGTAATATTAATATATTCGTCTGAGCGTTTCGTGGTTTTTTCCTCTTTAATAAACGAGTAATTGGAGTTTCCATTAAATTCTTGCGTGTTCTCTTCATTATTAGTAATTGAATCACAATCGTCGCACTATTTACTGAACAGAACCGGTTATTTTCAGTCGAATCTTCAATTATTGTAGTCAGTAGTGTAGTAATCTGCATGGGGCGCCCGCAGAGGACAACCATGCAAATATTTTAGATTATATCTACATAGGTATTAAAATATTAACAATAATTGTAAAACGCGGCAGTTTACGTTGCTGCTAAATATTTCACCTATCAAAAATATTGTGTGTTCGTTTTATATTTGAAGCAAAATCATGTTTTCCTTGTTAGCTACGGCAACGTCGCATTCTGGGCGAGAAATGGGAACTAACCGCCATTGGGAGAGGTTGACTTCCATCACGCTCTAGACGTTCGCTTAGCATAGTACTGCTGTATTATAAATTAATAAATATTTTTTCAATACAAAGAGTAATTACCGGTGGTGTCATTTTGATCAAAAGTAAAGAAAACCCCCCAACATTGTGCACGTTTTCCATTTTTGACCCCCACTGAAACATTCTGCGAGCGCCCATGACTATCTGTATTTACCATTGATATCTGTTGGATTTATCGATGAAAAATACGCATTTTATTACGTCATCGAACAGCTTTATTGCTATAATTTAGTGCTATAAAATGTGGTCCCGTAGTAGTTACATATTGGTACATACAATTATAAATTTTAAAAAAATGCGCATTAAAAGTTTTAATTAATAAAATTATTTTCATTTTTCAAGAGAATGAACGTGCAAAAGCTCAAATAAATAATCTAAAGAAATAAAACTTTCACAAACGAAAAAGTTATTGAAGAAAAGAGCAAAACGAATAACGCCTTTTATATTTTTTAAATACATAGGGTGTCTCAGGAATTACTAGAATCCTTAGAAGGGGTGATTGTACAGTGAAAATAAATGAGATTTACCCAAATATAGGTACCTGCATATAAAAATTTCTTAAATATTAAATCTTCTAAAAGTCATCATTTCCGAGATACGGGGTTTTATTATATTTTTTATTTACTTGGAAACCCTTCCTGATAAACAACAATAATTCTAGGTTGTAATGGGATACCTTAGTCAATATGTTTAAATAGACCCATTATAACCAGTGGCGTAGAAACCCTGTACTACTTACAATAAATTTACAATAAATATAGTACACCACTGTCTTAATTATAAAAAAACGTAAGATACTTTAAGTTTATATTATTTTGAACAAATAATTCTATGCGATTTTCTTTAAAATGCATTGTATTCAAGTAATTGTTCATTTAAAATATCTCTGCAATTCGTAGTTTGTGCATATTTGTATCAAAAGCTGAAAAGCTCTTAAAATTTTGCACATCGGCATAATTTACTATTTTGAGTAATTTTTTTCAAATAATATTTTGCTGTATTTTCAGTGGAAAATGCGCTTTACCTGTAACCAAAACAATCTTTCTCCGGTGCATTAAATGTTTCAGATAGCATTATTTCGAAAACGGTTACTCCTAACGACTTCAACAAGGTATACTTTTTCACATAACGAAGTTAGAAGAATCGATTGTTTCAATAGGGAGATGTATACTCTAAGTTACAAAAAAATTATGCCATAAGTGGCGCT
The DNA here is from genome assembly GCA_025584915.1 of Monochamus saltuarius. Classification (NCBI taxonomy): domain Eukaryota; kingdom Metazoa; phylum Arthropoda; class Insecta; order Coleoptera; family Cerambycidae; genus Monochamus; species Monochamus saltuarius. Next base: position 9,354,979 of record CM046725.1, on the reverse strand, counting down.
CTCTACTAGTAGCGTCGAAATTAGAAACAAATTTGAATTTCTCGCCCTCAAAAACCCCCGATCTCCAAAATGTATTCAAATATTTGGATTTTTTTAAAAATACATATTTACAAATATCGAAAATAACATTTTTACTTTGACACCTTGTATCTTTTTAATATTAACTTTTGACTAAAGTAGGTATTACATTATTTTGCCGTCTACTCTTGCCTCCATCGGGACACTGTATTACTGAAGCATAATAGGTGTCGCCACGCACAAACTACGATATGCAGATATTTAAAAAAAAATACCTAAATAGGATGGATTTTAAAGAAAGTTTTAAAGAGTAATTATTTGTTCAAAATTTAAAGTAAAGTATCTTACGATTTTATAATTAAAACAGTGGTGTACCATTTTTATTTTAAATAAAAGAAGAGTGCCACTGGTGATACATACTGAATAATTAGACTAAAAATATTACAAAATAAAACTATTGCGATTTTATCACGAAAGGTTTCCAGGTAAAGAAACAATATAATACAAATTTCGAAATCTTTGCCATCTTGTATTTCGGAAACGGTGAACTTTTAGATATAGGTACATTTGGGTAAATCTCATTTATTTTAACTGTAGTCATCCCATTTCAGTGCCAGTAATACATGAGATACCCTATATATTTAAATGAACCAAATTGAGTTGGGTCATTAAATTTGATTTAAACATACATACTTATAAATGTTTAGCTACTACACGAGTAAGTACGTATATCTTGTTGAATAACCTTATACACAGGATGAATTGTTGGCCACATCCGTTTCCACACATTACATGTGATGCTTGTATGTTAAAATAATAAACAAAAAAAAAATCGTAATTTCCCTTGTTTATCGGTCAAAGTTCAATTGCGTAAGAGCTCGTGATTTTTTTTGTTTGATTATTTCGAGAACGAGAGTGTTTTGTCTAAAGTGCGAAATTTTATTGCCTATATGTATATTGAAAACTACCAAGTTACTTTTTGGCGCGTCTTCACAGTTTTACAATTGTGTTTTGAATGAGCAGCGAATTATAAAAGTGGGCCATATTTTTTATATTCGGTTTTTCAATGCACGATTGCGAAAAAGGACCCCAAGATCTCTTTGGTCGTTCAATTTAATTTCTACGTGGATCGATAAATTTGAGATATTCATAGTATTTATAAATGTATTCTCATTTATTTGTCCTTATTGAAAAATAGGTGTGTCCTGGGAAATTTATTTCCGTACACCTAAACTCAATCCATATTAGATAGGGAGGTCAGTTCCTAATACAAGTTGAGAATCCTTTGGCACACCGTCCAAATTGCGGACGTATTTTTAGCTCAAAAGGCATTCAGAGTTCATCAGAGACGGCAGTTTTGTGCGACCGAAACATAGACGTAGTAATAGGCACTTGAGGGTACACAACACTAGCTAAATTAATTATACAGGTTGAACGTTTAGCTATCGACTGTGAAATGAAATTATTTTGATTTCATTAGTACATATAACTTCTTAGGGAAATATGTATGCTATAAACAAAATAATATGTATGTGTTCATGTTTACAAAAGTCACTTCCTCTAAATAGAAATTAACATTATTTACATTTTTCTGTAGTCAAAATATATGCAACATAACTTTAGTAATGAATAAAAACCTTGTTGACTAAACAAACAAATCAACAAAGAATTCGGAAAAGTTCTAAATTAAAGTACAATCGTTTTCGGAATGTGAAGTGGACAAATAAAACGTTGGTGAGACAAAATGTATACATTTATTTTATTTCGCCTTATATCTGCTTATGACAGGTATAACTGGGTGGTACCTGGCGGGCCAGCCCAAATTATGCTAGGAAGGACGTCTTTAGGAATGCATGTGCGGCGGAAAGATTAGAGTAGTGCAGGTATCTCAGTACTAAATTACCTCTAGATGTAAATTGCCAGGGTCTGGAAAGTTTGCACATAATCAGTCTCTTTTTTATTTTGGAAATACTCCAAAACATTTAACACAAGTTTCCTACTTTGCTCGTTCAAAACTTCACGACGAGCCGTCTGTTTTTGTTCAAGAAGTACATCTTATTAGCCATCCTTCCCTAGTGCATTTCTCCGTAACGTTAGTTGTACCTTATTAAGGGGCGTACCTGAGCATGACTTAGGTATATTAGAAACAAGTGGAAAGGGCTCAGAGGTGTCTGTCGGGTTTCACCAATGTTTTATTGTCTACTTCGCCTTCTGAAAACGATTATATTATAGTAGTATTTCCTTAGTAAGCACTAATTAACTAGACTAATTATTTATGATTGAGACTATTTAATTTTTGTTCGGACTGCCAAGGTTTTATGGGATACCGGTAGCATACCGCGTGCTAGTTTGGCGTTTTGCCGAAAAATTTCAAGTTTGGCCGCCTGAAAACTGTCATAAACACATCTGTCTCGTGTTATTAAAAAAATATTGCGCTCTGTACATAACTTTTGCCTTTATCTATTTATGTCTGACCTTGATAGCGCAAAACGTTTATCAGTAAGTCCGTAGCCATTGTTTTTGTTTTGCCAATTGAAATGTCATTATATAACGATATACGTTGGTATGTCGATATTATTATCTCTAGAATTGTTTTATGTATTAAGAATATGGTAAAACTATTTTTCTATCCATAGTTTTATCAGTTACCTAGAAAACTAAGGACATATTGTTATAGCTTTAATTGTTCTGATCTCTACACACAATTTTTATATATTTTTAGGTATTAACAATATTGTGTGAAACTAACTACTCAGTGGACAAAAGCCCCAACCTGCGTTGAATTACACCCACAATATCTACCCATATATTCCTTATTATTAGCTTTTGTAAACTGTTTAAGAAAGGTATTTTAAGCTAATATGTATCAAATCTCCTACAATTCCTAGATGTTTGGTATAAGAGAACATACATATGACTTCATTGATAGGAATTGTAGGATATTTGATACATATTAGCTTAAAATACCTTTCTTAAACAGTAAAAACTCTACACACAATGTAGAACAAAACAGATAATAATAATTGTTTCTGTAAAGAAGAGGCCCCCAGGGAACTGTTTTAGGGCATCATAATAACAAACATTTATGTATACAGTTAATGATATGAAATATTTGCATCTGTAGACATATGCAAAACAATTAAACAATAAAAAAAACAACATCCCCTCTGGCTCTTCATTGTAATTTTTTTCGTTATTTAGCCCAAGCCCTCCGTCCCAAAATTCAAGACACTGGCGATGAACCTGCACGTAGCGAGGGTGAGCTCTGTACTCCGCTAGTGGCTCATATAGTTTGAGTAATCAGCTAACCCTTTAACACGATTCATTGTGTACACGTCTGGCTGTATGGATTTCCATTTGACCATAATAAATTATGGTACAAAAATTCGAAATAATAATAGATTGCAGTAGAGTTCAAATGAAAATCCATAAGTATAAATTTTCGTCGAAATAAAAGCTACGTCAAAGTAACGGTAATTTTCTGTTAATATAATCACTCATTTGTGATGTAAAATTGTTGTGTATCACGTCATGCAATTTCCAGAATTTGATCGATTTAATTTGTAATAAACATAACTAAGTATAATACAGAACATGTCTTCCTATAACATTTTAGTCATGCACAACACAAATTGGCTAAAGAATGCCATTTTAGAGTTATAGATTAGGATTTATGTAGTTAATAAAATTACTGAAATTTTATGTTTATTGAGTCTATACACGAGAATCGAATATGACAAGAACTCAGGATATGTCTTTATTCAAATTTTACCTCTAACAAATCTTTAGTTGCATTTATAATTAATTGTAATAAAAGAGGTATTTTTTGACCCTCAATGTATATTCATCCCTTACATAACAACACGTGTTCAGTGTTTATTTATTAAAGTCATTTAATTATCTTTTAAAATTATTTGCCGTGAAATTCATACACCTAAATGAGATGTGGCCACAAATTTTTCTAATTTATCAAAACCACACTTTTAATTACCTGTCTGTATCTTGTAAAATATAAACTTAATCATTTCACAGTTGCTCGGTTTCTCTGCCAAACTGTAAATAATTATCAGTGGTATTACTTCGGAGAATTGCAAGTTATAAGAATAATTTTAAATTATGTAATTTAAAATGTAGTTAATATATTAATAAAATTAAATTGTCTAATTAGGGCAACAACTTTTTTCCATGAGTAGGTACTTAATATTGAACACAATTTCATAATATTTAGTTAATGTTGAAATAGTTGTTGAAGTAATATTTTTGCCATACCTACATCCTTTGACATAATCTTCAAATTTTGGACTTAGACATAGAAAACTGCGTCCTTATTTAATTTTGATAAATTTTGAACTGGTTACGAAAAATTCAGATATACATTTGCTGGGCAATATAGAAAATTGTACCTAGATTATTAAAAAATATATTATCACTCTGATTTCGAAGAATGCATTTTTTTAAAACAATAGATACCAATAACCTCATTTATTTTAAAATTTCATCTGATTCACTTGTAATACATACGTAAAGAATCTTAAAATTAACTATAATTAAAAATAATCATTTCCTAATAATTAATGTGTCATCTCTATTTTTAAGTTTAAGTTTGATTTGTTATAGTTGTTTAGCATGTAAATGTAGACTAGAGCTTTTTAAATCATATATTGAATAAAATTCCCAAACTCTGAACATATTTGGGATTTTTAGCTAACAACAACTAAAAGGCTTATTTTAAGTAGTAGTCCAATTTATATAACCATTAATAGCTTTCATTATTTCCTGTACTTAGTTAATATTTCATTTTTTATTTAACAATTATCATGAAATATTGTTAAGTTCCAAATACTGCAAATACATCATAATTCAAATTAGGTATTTATTTATATTCATAAAAGAACAAGAAAAAAGTTTCTGTAAAAAGGTTTTGTAAATCAGCAAGGTATGAAATAAAAATTATAAATTCATACACTTTTAATAACTTAAATTTATATTCCTATTATAATAAAGTACGATTGTACAACACAATGAATTTTCATTGTTTCTTTGTTGCAGCTGTGAAATTTCAAGAAAATCTGTTAAAGACCATGATACAGATTGAAGACACTTTTTTTGAACTTGGAAGGACATGCAGAAGAAACTGTCTTATAATATGTGATAGAGGAGCGATGGACGCTTCAGCATGTAAGTACATATATGTATGTTGCATGTTTATGAATTACATTTTATTTCAAATATTATATTGTACAGGAATGTAAGTATTTTGGTATGAAACGTTAATTTTCTTTCCAATACATCTTATGTCACAATCTCTTTTACTAGAAAGAAGCTAAAATTAAATTGTGCAATTTGACATAAATCAACAGCTATTGAGCCATTTAGAGAGAGAGAGAGAGAAAGTGGTGTTGCATGTATCTTACAAAAAAATCAATTATCGCAGTGGTTAAATGTGAACCAGTAGAAAGTTACCTTTAGATGTGTTATTTTTGTACACTGACGACAGATTGTTTACTTGGACTTAAAAAACATTAATTTTGTACAACAGAACAAAATATCTAAGCCAAATGTTTTCTATAATTAGGCAAGAACAATAACATCAGTTTCATTCATTTAAAGTGCTTTTGAATACCCTAAATTGGAAATATGTACCTACTTCAGATTTATGTTAGTTTTATTTGATTATCTTTTCTTTCTTTTTTCCTAGTTATAGCCAAAGAAAAATGGGAGAGCATTATGAAAGACAACAGTTGGAATAATGTAGAATTAAGGGATAACAGATACAACCAAATTATCCATATGGTTTCGGCAGCCAAGGGTGCAGAAGAGTATTATTCGACAGAGGTAGGTAGCAATAAAAAAACTATCCAGAAAATAAATAAGAACGTTTTAATCTTTCTAAAAAAGAATTTTTTTCAAAATGAATTGTGGTTTTAGGATCATAATTGTCGCTCAGAAAGTGTCGACTTGGCTCGAGAGCTCGATTCAAAAGCAGCCGCCGCATGGGTGGGACATCCGTACTTTGATGTCATTGACAACTCGACAGATTTTGAGGGCAAAATGAGAAGAATGGTAGTATCTGTGTGCCACAAAATCGGCATTGACACTGGCGATAGACTGCTTAAGAACTCCCGCAAACACAAGTTCCTTGTGGAGGGCCCCTTGCCGGACGATTCCGTATTTCCTCCTTTCCAAGATTTCGAAGTCGTGCATAACTACTTGCAGTCTAACTCGCCGAACCAAGTCAGACTGCGTAAACGGGGACAAAAAGGTGAGAGACGGAAATTATTTAAAGCTCGATACCTTTAAGAGCATTAAATTTAGTTCTTCATATTATATTAGGTTTTAAATTGTGGTTTAATTTCGTTTTATGAAATGTTGAATCTGGAATATTTTGTTAAATTTGTTTGTATTTATATTTGTTTTCAAATATATGGGAAAGCACTTGGAAGCCTGTCTTATTCTTTTATTTACTAACAGTTTCTTACTAACCGTGTACTTGGGGAAATAATTTAACCAAGAAATAGATATTTCAAATTTGATAGTATTTATTTTCAAATTTTTTACTCACATTTTTATTTAATAAGTTTTATTAATATTCAGACTTGTTTTAAGTTAAAAAAATTTTCAACCACAATTGGCTCCAAAACTATTGGTACGAGTAGATTTTTATCGGGAAAAGGTAAATATATCCGTGTTTGCAGCTTAGTTTTTGTTTCCTAGCCAAACCTTTTATAGTCAGTCGTAATAAAATTTCGCCTGTTTATTTGTCAAGTCTACAAAATAGGATATTTACTTGGCTTTATTTTAGGTCATTACAGCTATATTCATACTGTGAGGAGACAGAACCAACCAGGAGGGCAAGTGATTGAAGTTAAAACTCAGATAACGCATCGTGATTACATCAACTTATTGACGCAAAAAGACAATTCGCATTTCACCATTTACAAGAAACGCAGATGCTTTATCGATAATAATCAGTATTTCCAATTGGACATTTACGAACAGCCTAGTCATCCCAGGTATGTATCGATATAAATAAAACGTTATCTAAGCAATGGATGATTAACTACCTCTTTGTGTCGAAAAAAAAATCGTTAACACAAGGAAAGGTTATACGTGGTGCTAATTTTAGCCTTTTATTCATATAAATATGAAGAAGTGTTATGAAGCACCTGTTCAATAAATTTTCCGTTATGGGATAATTTATATTTGGGAATTTGCCAACTAAATTCATGTAAAACTCATAATTTGTGCATATGCTTTGATAGCTTTGTTTTACGTATACCCGAGTTCAAAAATAGTAGGGAGTAATTCATTTAAAGCACTTAGATGAGTACGGGAGGTGAGGGTTGCGGAAGATTCTACAGATGTGCCAGTTGAGCAGGGTTCAAACACAAAATTACCAAATATAAGTGGACGTTGAGTGAATTAGCACTTTAATAGTTTACTTTAAAAATTTTATACACAGCCATAGAATGAATGCTTTTAGATGGCGATGGCCTACCACAACCCACTACACCTACCTGATGCGCACTCATCGGATATCACATTGTAACACACTGCACTATTTACATACACACTATAACAGCCACACATTAACACTTGTCGTTAGGTAATATAGGGTGCACTACCCAACACAACCACAGCACCAGCTATGTATCAAAACAGTGCCACACTCTGTCATTGTATGACCTTCATTTATTATTTTTTTCATCAGTGTAATATATACTTCGATTCAGATTTTGACCTGATAATATTTGTCTTAAATAGTTTCTTCGCCATATCACTATTTCGTTTTTCTTCTATCAGCATACTCTTTCTATTTCATTTTATATATTCTAGGAAGTTTTATTGGGTGAGATAGCAACCTGATTTTTTTTTATTGTCGGATACTCATTTTTAAAATACTATCTATGAATTGTTCTATGAATCATGTATTTTGTAATTTTTGTATCATTAGTCTCTATCTTCCTTCCGCATCCGCACCATTGGCTTTTGGTCCCATACAATTTTTTTTTCATCTGATATTCCTCACTTGTTAGATTAGGGCTTTTACAATTTTGAGAACGTGCCGTAGAGCTCGAATTATTTTCCAATCTTAAAAACACAAACACAAAATCACTAATAAATTAATATTACAATCACAATTAAATAAGCAGGAAGATATACCCGAAATTTTTCCACACGCGCAACCATGGTAACGCTGCAGATGGAACGGATCGATTCGTGATAATCAATAGAAATTGAGCATTTTGATGTGGTGCATGTGTATTTGATGCAGCAGAAGCTGTGTAACCGAATATGCTCTGCCAGACATACAGAACATACAATTCAATACAATTTTATAGAAAAATGTTGACTGTTCTAAATTGTGAGCGGATTTATAATATGCATCGCTCTCCTATTTCGAAACAGGACTATAAAACAGGAAACACAGTATGTATTTTTAAATTCAATTCTTACAAAAAAATTATGAATTACTTACATAAAGGGATTTTTTTTTTGGTTTCTACTTGTAGGTCAGCGAAATATTCATGGTAAATTCCCAAATTAGCCTCGCAGTGTCTCGGTGACCTTGCGTGCAGGCGATGACGTAGGGATTAGGAATAGTTTTCATAGAAGCACCCTTCATTAGAAGCCATTTTGCGAGGGCCGTGTGCCCAAACATAGCCGCCATTTGTAAAGGACTCAGACATTTTTCGTTACCTTCATTTATATCGGCACCGGCATAATATAGTTCTCGGATACAAGAAGCGTTTTTGGTTTTGGAATATTTGATGTGATAAAAAGTTGCGAGGTAGAAGGCTGACTCCTCTTTTAGCGATTTCAGTCCAATATCTGCTCCTAATTGAAACAAAAATCAGATTCTTAGTGAAAAGTTTATCAAAAGAATTGTGATTTTTTAATGTTTTTAAAGCCGAAAATATATTTACCTTTTTTTAACATCAGTTTAACAAGCTGGGTATTTCCATTGGCACAAGCAATTAAAAAAGGTGTATACCCATTCTTTGTGTACTTATTTATATAGTGGGGATGTTCTTCTAATAGTCTTACACACTTTACAATATCATTTGCTTCAATAGCATTGCATAGTGTCATCAAAATATCAATCTCTTTCTTTTTGTTGAACCTCAAAGTTTTAAAGAGTAACACAAAAAATACATATAGTATTGCAATTAGACATAACCACATCGTTAACACCATGGTTCTATAGGAACTGCACCACTCCATCATTTGGGATAACATGATATTGTGGATTTTGTAAATTATTTTGCAAACCATTTGTATCAAATGACTATACCACAAAGTGATAACTGGTAACTGCCATACTGAATTATTGAAACAATTGAAGATCTATAAACCAAAAATGAAGTCATGGCATTCTATTCGTTATATTTATTTTAAATTTATTAAAACAGAAAATATTATTATGATAGTAATAGATTAAAATTTATTATACTTTTTCTGCAGTAAGCAATACCCATTCTCACTCATTAGATAATTGGAACTTTCTAAATTTTGTGTACTGATTGACAATTTGAGGTTAGGTAAAAGTTGATTGTCAGAAGCTATGAAAAATTTACGTATATCAATATATCGTATAAGTACAAGGCAAAATATGGCAAAAAACACTATTGAGAAAAATGTTTAATAATTTAAGAAAACTATTAATCGTAGTAAAATATTGTTTGTGGCAATTTTTCATTTGATAATTATTATATTTTGATATTAAGGGCGTCGTATTCTTGAAATAGTGTTTTCTACAAATACAAGTGATTTTAGACATTTAAGAACTGTGTGTGTGTGAATGCAATTCATTTATTGGCTTTGGGCATGCTAATTAGCCAGTTTTAAGAACTGAATAATATAGAGTTTAGTTAATAATAAGAATGTTATCTCATGTCACCTGCAAATATTCAAAGGTACCGAAGTAACATCAATATATAACGTCAGAAAGCGATCTATCCAACAAACTTTTAGGTACTGAAATCTTTCAAAATACATGTTTTTTTAAATTCAACCTTAGATGTAAACATTGTTATAACATAAGCTTACATAAGGTTTGTTTTAGCTGCAGTTGGAAACGGTTTGAAACTATCAGAAATGTCCGTCCGACTATTTATTGCGTCAAATTCAATGGTAACGCGTTCTCAACTTAACTGGTCGAATATTTCTGACAGTTTGCAAACCGTTTTCAACTGCTGCAAAAACAAGCCTATAGTTCTGCATATAAGATTGTTCACTTTTGTTTATAAGTATGTGAAAATAATTGTTAAAATGTGGGGTTAGAATAGCGAAATAATGTGTGTCATACAAATGCATTTTAAAAGTTATTATATTATTTCAGGAGAGTTTAAATAGTAAAAGTGTATAAACAAATCATCAATAATTTTATTTTTGATAATACTTTTGCTCTACGTGTTTTATGTTTCAAGATTTTAGTACCTAAAAAAACCACAAATTTGGTCATTTTACGCCGAGACATACGGCGACCTTAACGAATTTATAAATAAGTAGGTATACATTTTATGGCCAGAAAGTCAGAAAGAATGGATCAACATTAAGCTGGAGATACTAGACACCAAAATATTATGTTAGAACTCATCATGCGTTATACGAATGTTGCTGGTTTAAGAAATGGTGTTCATGGTTTAAATTTTATTCTGAAATTTCTCAGTAATTGAGAAAGTTTTGATAGCATGACTGAAAATTGGTAGTGTAGGGTTTTTTAGTGAGAATTACGAATTTGAAGCTTATTTAGACGTTACTCCTAGAGGGCACTAGTTTCACCGTATTATTTAGGTAAATCAGAACTTCTATTTTTTTTATCTGTTGAGCTATGCTTAAAAAAAGTTAAAAATCTAGATGCACGTTCAATTCTACATAAAAAAATGTAGTCTTGTCATCTAACTTTGTCGGTTTCTGAGTTATTTGCATTTAAAATTACAAAGTTCTCCACCTTCAGAATGTATAATTATAAATAAATTGCGCTTGTAATAAAAAATAAGAGAATAGGGATACAAATTTTCAATGCAAAATGTCGTTACATTACAAGCAATGCTATTCTGGCTGGTGCTTCATTCTAGAAATGTCAGATTTTTTAATGCGTGTTTAGCAAAGTGGCATTTATGCAGTTAAATCTAAATATCTTTTTTTTCATTGGAGTCTATAAAATGAGAGAATGATTAGTTTTTGAACTCTCCAAAATAGTTGCCATGCCGCATTTTATACTAAATAAACGTCCATATAGATATTTTGTGTTTACATTAAACAATCTACATTAAAATCTCAAGTTTGCTATTTTCTGCACACAATAGATTTGAAGTTTTAACAAGAAAATTTTTGTAACATGTACCTAAATAACTTCTTCGGACTCATCTGCTATTTCACTCAGCTTTGCCTCGGTTGGAAACAGCAAAAATTCCTCCAAAAAAATAACTGTATTTTAGGTACTCGTAACAATAATAACTATTATTATAAAATTTTGTCACTTGTACAGTTTTTACTGTTCATTAATGGCATTAACCCAAAAATATCTATTTTGACAAAAATGTTGCTTACTTTGCCTTGTACACTATAACAAAGTTGGCACTGATCAGTAATTTATAATATATAGGTGCAAGGGAATGATTCTTTTGGAGACATATTCAGCCCTAGGAGATGAACAAATGCTGAAGACTTTACCGTCTTTTCTTAACATAATAAAGGAAGTCACTGGAAATCCAGACTATTCCATGTACAACCTGTCACTGAGAGAAGACTGGAAGACATCCAAAAAATTTTGCAAATCAATATCAGGTATGTAAATGAACAAATCGTAATAATTAGTCGAAGTTAATTTGTTTTCATTGGTTTCACTTAGGACCAGAACCTTGCACAGAAATCGCGAATGTCAACGGCCACACAAACGGAATCGATTGTAAGCAGTCTTATAGGTACAAGCGCGAGGACACCAGCGTGAAGGCCACCATGAATGGAAAAGCTTGAGTGTGATAAATTACGTATTTTATTTAGTATTTTGATTTTATACCTACATATGCAGTTCTTAGTTAATTTTTCCTTTCCTCAATATTATTAGCGAGAACATTGCAATAATTGTTTCCCACTTAGTATATTTCTCCTTTTAAAATCGTACAGGTAGAATTGAGTAAATTTGAATAGCAAATATAAATATATTTAATTTATTAGAGAAGATAGATAGTCAGTATTTAAGTAAATTATTTTGCCGTTTAATTTAATGTGAGAAACACGTACCTGCTTACGATCATGTGAAATATTTTCTATGTAATCAAAGTGTCTGTACTTAAGATTAAATCAGACAAGAAGATATTTTAATATAGGAAATACCTTGTATTTCACCGTTATCTATATATGGAAATATATGCATATTGTATTGACGTCAATTTGAAATGTACTTAGTTTTTACTTGGTTTATATCGAGACCAGATCTGACTTACTGTCCTGTCTGTAAACGGAAACTGAACCTTAGTAAAGTGTAAGGATGCCAAGTTTGACTTTTATTTTCCTTTTAATTCATGTTGGTATTTGAGAATTCTTTTAAATGACAGAACTTCTTTGCGGTTTAGTGTATACATCTGCCTATTGAAAACAATCCATGCTCCTACATCTTTGATCTGAAATAGGAATATCTTGTTAGTCGTTACCGTTTTCGAAATAACTGTTTGAAATATTCAATGAAAGTAAAAACTGTTTTGGTTTCTGGTAAAGTGTCATTCCTGCTGAAAATACAAAATGTTATTTGGAAAAGTTATTCACGATGGTAATGATGATTCGCAAAATTTCAAGATTGGCCTGCTTTGACGAAACCATCTAATGGTTTCATCAAACCTTGCCGATCTTTAAATTTTGTATGTTGCCACAGTTTACTAGACAGTCCGCTGTCTTAGTGTCGGTTACTTTGGTATCGGATTTCAGGCACTTAAAAGCAAGAACGATTAGCTCAAGAGGCAAAAAAGTCTCCTGCTCCATCTTGTATAAATGAACTTAATTAATGTTCACTGCGAATTTAGTTGCAAGCACTTTAAAATTTGAGAACTTCTCTCGCTCAGTTTTACTGGAAATTAAAATAGTTTTTATTCGCATCGAATATTTCAAATAGGATTATTTCGAAAACGGTTACTCCTACCTACTTCAACAAGGTATACTTAGAAAAGGTAGAACTGATTTGAATAGTCAGGTGGATGCATTAAGCCACAAAAAAGTTCTCCATTTAAAAAAGTGTGATGTGCCATTAAAGGTGCCTTCTACTTGCGACATCAAAATTAAAAACAAATTTGAGTTTTTTGTCCCCAAAAAAGGAAACCAACTTCCAAGATTTATGTAAATATTTGGATTTTTTAAAAATGTATTTACCCTGTGGGTTACCACGGTACAAAAACTACTTGCGATATTGTAGACTGGTGTATTAAATAGACACACTTTAAGGGCTATCGATTGATTATTCAGTCATGACAAAATTAATAAATTAAAATGGACATTAAAAAAAAATTTATAAATAAAATATTAACTTTGATACCGTTTCTCTTTTTATATACAGGGTATAACTTTGAAGGGGGGTCCGCTTTGGAGGGGGGGTAGTCCGTGTTCCCTAGATTGCTAATCTGAAATTAGTTTTTTTTAAATCAAATAAATAGCCGTTATAATTAATTTTGTAAACTGCACCCAAATTGCTATACACGCCGCCCCTGTACAGCGTCCGAGTTTCACTGCAGAACGATGTATAAGGTGTTGCCAGTTAGTTGTTACCAGTCTAGACGTCGGAAGTATCGGAACTTATCCCGTCATTTCAGGGTTGCATTCCAGCAGTGCGGCGACGAAGCTGATGTTAGCTTTGATAGTGTGCGCATAGTGACATAGTTTGACATAATTGTGAGGCCGTGAAATGTTAAAGTGAGGATTTTTTTAGTGAGGTAATGTGAATGCAGAAGACAATAGTCTGGATATGCAAATCTACAGCTTCCAATTCATTGTGATGAGATTTCGGCAATGCGAGTCACTAAAAATAACAACACCAATTCAATGTAAATACCTATGTTTAACATATTTTTGCATGTACGAGTATACACAGTTGATCCTAATCAACTGCCAATGATACAAGTTCCGACGTCTAGATGTTAAGTAACGGAGATACAAAAAAGAAAAAACTGCAATGAATGATCTTTTAAATAAATGTTTTTTTTATAAAATTGCGACTCATCAGTCATTATACTTTTCTGTCAATTCTGATGAAGTATGGATCCTAAAACCATTTTTGAGTGTTGTAAAAAAGTACGTAAAAAATACAATTTTTTACTGATCTATTAACTAATTATTATTATTAAATAATAGTACTGATAGGTGGATTTTAATACGTTACCTACTAATAATTAAACTTAATGTTTTAAAATAATTTTTGCTGTGTTATAAAATGTACGTAATTAAAAATAAGCAAATTATTAGTCTGATAGCTTTAAAATGTTTTAAAAACAGTTTCAGTACAAACGATTTGATACTATTTTTAAGGGTTTTATCAATAGTCCCTTCAATAACCGTGATATTGACCTAGTTTATAAAATAAAAATATCGCATAAATACTGCACACAATACATGAAACCAGACTAGGTCGTTTTATATAAAAAAATATACAGATATGAGAGAGAGAAAGCAAGTTCTCTGCGTGATTTTTTACTGAAATAGAATTAGAATTTGTTTAATGCAGGATTGTATTTTGCCAAGTTTAATTTCGTAATAATTTAAAGTGGTATTTTGTGGAATGTGTTATTCTGTGCAAGTGTATAATAACCTATAAAGGTCAATTTTCATTACCAAGTGTGTGTGGTATTATGAAAAAAATATGTATACAAATTAAGAAAGAGCTAATACGAGAGCTAATAATATGTCTAAAGCTTCGTTTTTTTATCAAAATTAGACGGCGGCTGCAAGAAAACGATATCAGATGGATTACCGCGATAGACACGCATAAGAAAATGTCAACATTTAAGAGATTATGGGAGTTAAGAACGCTAATACTCTAATGTTGAGTAAAAACAAACTCGGAAAGTAATAAACTTGAATCAAATATTTTAAATGCCGTAGAAGAAGACTCTAAGTAAAAAGTATTAAGTATGTATTTATTTATTATTGAGTTTTCTGTTTGTTGACTTGTTTCTGTTTTATGATGTGTTATCTGTAAAATAATACTGTTACGAAAGTTCACCTACCTTTTTAGTTAGTTAATTATGTTCCTGTTTTCGTTAGAATTTATAATTGAAGCTCACCTACCTCGTTAGTTTGTAAATTACGTTTCTGTTCATGTTAGAATTTATAATTTTTGTGATGCCTTTATTTTGACGTTTTCGAATATTCCAGACTATATTCTATTTGTTTTCGACACGTTCTCAAGTCTCAGAAACTTCGAGAACTGTAGAAACCTATATAAGCAGATCATTTTCGGCCGCTGGAGTCAGTTTGTATTGAACAGCCAAACGCGAGTGACAAACGCCAAAGTAAAGTATTTGACAGTTGTGAATTTGTTGAAGCAGATTTCTTGTATTTGTCAAGAGTGACAATAAAGATTATTTGTCTACGTGACGTGTTTCAACGATAACCTAATTTCGAGGTTACAATACATTTTTTTATTTTTTGTTTATATGGAATAATAAAGCTTAACACCCACTACAAACAAATGTATGTGTCAAAAGCAGTGCCTCACGAGTGGCGTGGACCTTCTTTTCCCATCTTCCACTTCAATAATTAAACATGGCAACAATGCTGGTGATGCTGCAATTAGATATGCGCAGCGCTTGTCTGCTCAGTGGCGTACTATGAAAATTTCGAAAAAAGGCAACAAAAAAAAATCAGTTTTTGTGACAAAATTTAAGAAAACAAACTTATGACATGGGTTTGTAAAGGTCACGGGTACCATCCCTCCAAAGTTACACCCTGTATATATATACATATATCAACTTTTAGAGATAAGGTAAGTTGGCAATATCACATTATTTTTGGAATAGGAATTTGCCACCGAGCATTGGTTCATGTTTCTTTGAAAAACCCTGTTTATATGCTATAGTCGTGTTAAGTCTGCTTTTTAGAAAGAAAAAAAAATAAATAAATAAAAAATGTGCCTTGCATAATTTCACAATAATATCGCATTGACAATAAGAAAAAAAATGTATTAAATAAAACAAATATCGAAAACAAAAGGGGGGTTTGAAAACATTTAATCTACTTTCTAAACTAATCCCAATTGAAGGAAAGATTGTTTCATTTTACAATGTTAAGAGTCCTGAAAATTTCAATTTGATACTTGAAAGCTTCCTCCCTTCCCTGATGATTATAGAAATTCCCAGATCTCTGAAATTTTCTGATAATTAATGAACTTACCTTTCGTGGTGCTACTTTGAAATAAACAGACAGGTTTCTCAAAAAAACTTTATTTCCTGTACAATATTTACTATTAATCACATATCTTCTCAGAAGACAAATTATTCCTGAAAAACATTCAAAATTATTTAGATTAGCACTTAACGAGTTTAACTAAAAAACCATGCAAAAATAAAACGAAGAAATTATCAAAATTATAATTTATTTCTCAAGAAACTAAAGTACACTTTTATACAAAATATGTACAATAAAAAACGCTTTACGTCGTAGCTGAAGTTCAAACGAAAAGTACGTAACATGTATTTTTTAAATTTAGTTACGACGCAAAGACGAAAGCAAATAAACAAAATGCAGCTACATTTAAATAACTTTTAATACTTCTGTGAAGACATTTCTAAGAAATATTGTTTTTCAGTATCACAGCACAGGTTTTTTTTTTTGAGTAGAACATTAATAAGGTTATCAAACGAAAAACGGAACTAGCTATTAAAAATATACATAGGAAAACAAAACATTAAGTGTCTTTGATTAAAACTTAAAAAAACTAAAACTGACAGAAAGGGACGTCACATAATTTTCACTTCTTCAAGAACCTACTTACTTGATCAGGATTGGTCGTTTGCGGTAACGAACTTTGTTGTTGGACATTGTGAACGCTTACTGCCACGAGGGGCGTGCCGCTGGCAGTTTGGATTCGAACCGGACTCCCTTGTCTAACGCCGACGTTCTGATTTAACGCTGCGGATACCTGAGATAGTAACGCCTGTTGGGCCTGGGTCGTCGTGCCTTGCACCTTTATTCCCGCCAAAGCTCCGGCTAAGGTAGACTGCCCTTGGGGACGGAGGGCAGTGCTTAAGGTTGGGCTCGAAGCGGCCACCACCTTTTGAGACAAAAACACTTTTGAATGTAAAGTACTGAGGTCGCTTAACACAGTACATTCACGGATTACTACCCATAAAGGAAATACTTTTTTGTAATTTTTTTATCATTAGTTATTTTTCATTATTTTTTTTTATCAAAATAATACAAAGACAAAGAGATTTTTAGACATAGCATGGACAAATTTAGATTCAGATATACAAAAATGTTTACAAAAATAAATAAATTATAAATAGGAACTACTCAACAAAATTTTGAATATTAACTAGTGAAATGTTCACAATACTGCCTTTAAGACTTGCTAAGAGTGCTGCATGGTGAAAAGTAAGTTTGATCAACTATTTTTTTTTACAGTACCTAATGTGATTGTTTTAACAAATATTTTAATGAAAAATAATTTATTTCCAGGAAAGTTTTTCCTATATGAACAGTAATTCATGTACATACTGTATACACCTTCATTATAATGAAAAACAGAAACTGTCACCTATTTTTAGTAAGCAAAATTATATAATGACTAAATTGCATGTGGAAAATAGGTTTTAATGTATGTCTCGCTTGACGCCTAAATACCAACGGATTTAAATATTCAGGTAACACGGAGACAAACTTTTACGTTTGTTAACAGGTTCAGTACAATAAAAAAATTCTAAATTTATCTCTACCATCAAAATGTAATCATAAAATTGTATGCTAATATACGTATACATACAGAGTGTCCGTGTCATAATGATTGTGCATTAGACCTATTGTACTTCCGCCTGTATAAAAAAAGGGAAAATAAAATACAGCGTGTTTCATTTAAAATAAATTAGATATCAATTTGTCACTATTAACTTCCCATCAAGTGCATCTACTGAAGTTAGCGTCTACTTTGGATATTGTGAAAAATACATTTTGTTAAAAATCAAGGGTTGTTTTCCATTACGGTAAATAATTAATATAAAATTTAAAATGATAATACCGATGGAGAAGCTCACATACCTTTTTAGTTCGTTAAATATGTTCCTAATTGCTTTCAAATTTACATTTGTAATACCTTTAATTTGAAGTTTTCTACAACATTTCAGGCCATATTCAATTTGGTTCGAGATGCATTCTTGAAGACCGGGGAAACTTCCAGAACCCAAAAAATATAGAAGCAGATCAGCTCTGCCTCCACAATCAGTTTATTTCGAGAAGTCAAATGAGAAATGTAAACGTCAAACTAAAGATTCATTGGCAGTTGCAATATATTTGTTGCATATTATCAAGTGGTAACAAAAAGGTTTACGCGGTGTAGAACTAACTACATCTATCGGCCGTTCGCTACTTCATGCCGGACTGAAAATGTCACAGGCACAAAGCGTTCTACATGCAGTAGACACCATTGAAAGCTGTCGACCTTTATCGCGATCGGCGAGAAACGATATTTTGCAAACACGGAATTCCAGGAAACAACTACTCTGCGGACTAATGCCCCGACCAGCATTGAATTACACCTGGAAAACCTATAGCAACAGCTAGAGTAATTCGTCAGACGCCCACCAGACATATACCGGTTTCGAGCTTATTAGCTCTCATCAGTATGCCATAGTTGAGGTATCTGACGAATAATCCTAGCTGCTTTCGTCTGTCTAACCCGACAGAAGGGACCATGAGTACGCTATATTTGCTATAGGTTTTCCAGGTGTAATTCAATGCTGGTCGGGGCATTAGCCCGCAGAGTAGTTGTTTCCTGGAATTCCGTGTTTGCAACAAAAAGGTTTGTTTATTATGTGAATTATTTGAAAGTTAATTCAACATAAAGGTTACAATACATAACCATTGTGCATTCCTTCAAAGTGGTAATAGAGGATGTAAAAATAAACAACCATAACTGCCTTATCAACTGTTTACAGTGCACTAACTGATTCAAGTCCAGTGTGGTTAAAGGCATGCGCCTGGATGTGTCGCCAACAACTAAAGATTAATAATTTATGTTGTTTTATTTAAAGGTGTCTTATTAACAGTCTTTTGGATGTACATATTATACATTAAAAATTTTGATGTTTTTTTTTCACAAACACTTTTCTGGTAATTATATAATGTTTCTACATAAACAGTTCTCTAAATGGTCGTTATGGTACTGAACCTGTTAAAACGATTGAAGTAACCAAAATTGAAAATATATATAGTTTAAAAAAAAATCTGACCTGAATAGTCTGCTTGGTTCCTTGCGCCGTATTCACGGGGATGACCCTGGGTGGTCCCTTGGCCAACACTACTTGCCCCTGAGACACGTTCAGCGGCGACCTGATGACTTGTTGCAGCTGCTGCACTGTCATGGTGGAAGACAACGGTTTGGATCCGACGATCAACTGTGTCTGGACGTTGTTCTTTCCGGCGACCTGTGCTATGCTTAGCTTCTGCCCACCCAATTTTTTCTGGGCTAACAACTGCTGTTGTATCTGCAGATGCCTCAGCTGGTTCGGGTTGGTGGTTTTTAAGGTGGGTGTTATAGTTTTGCCCTGTGTGGCTAGGGTTACTCCCGTCACGGGAATTGTAACGGTTTGAGTACCTGGAATGATAATCAAGAGGTAATTAAAATTGTGCTTCCGCTATTGCAGGTGTTGCATTATTAGACTGACAAAAGTGTACAGATAATTTTCTGATTAAAAATGACAAAAAGTTCATATGCACACAAACATTCAGTGTGACTTTTTTTTTAATTTAATAAAGGTTTCTATTCTAAGCATGTTAAAATAAGAATAATATTTAAGAAGTTTTACATACTTTTATTATTTTCAATCATTTAAATAGTTTGTTTTTGGCTATCGGCAGATCTGCAATGTTTATACTGTAATTTTGGACTTTTCATACAAACACACTGTATTATTATAGTCAGCGCCGGAAATCTAGAGAGTGACTAATCGCTAGCTTGTAGAAGCTAGCACGACGAGTGAAGCAAGTGAGGAGCAACATTTCATAGGCATACTAAATTTGAAGGTGATCAGATCTGAACCTAGCACATTAACAATTTACTTTAAATGTGCCCCCTATGCCATCCTCTACAAATTAGAATTGCCCACCACCACCCAAGCCTTGTCCTCATGGACGTCAAATTCATGGATTTTTGCGAAAAAGTAAAACTACAAATATTATTGCTACCTTCATTATTATGTGGTGTTAATAAATTTGTTTTGAGCTTCTGACAATTTACCATGGCAGTTTTATGAAAATGATAGAAAATGTTGACAAAATTTGTTACAATTAGAGATTTTCCGACCATTACGTAAATCGCGCAAATATTTGGAAATTCCGCATTTAAACGGATAAACGGCTTTAGAATACATACACACTATTCACTATTGGTTACTAGCACTGTCACTATAATGGTCACACATTAACACTTATTATATCATATCGTACTGCTAATATGATCATGCATCCATATTTTGTCAAAATTTAATATATTCTTCAATCCAGATTCTGATCTTTTAATATTTATTTTAAATAGTTTCTTCTTATCACTATTTCGTTTTTTTCTATCAGTATACTCTTCAATTTCATTTATACAGAAATTCACCTACTATAATTAACATGTAAGCATAATTTGCAAAAGCACCCTTGTATATATTCTAGGCAAAGTGTCATTGTAAAATATAGCAAATTTAATCTAAAAATTTTTTGTTCTAAAGCATACCCAAAACCTCAATTTATCCACATCCATGGCCGCTTGAGGCCACGATTAAAATTTTGCATACATTAAAGGTAGTGACTAGAACTGTCACTGCTTGCTAATTTTCACCTCCAAAAATCCCGGGATGCTGCCAGCTTGGTTCCGGGATTTTCGGGTTTGACCTTGTCAATTTTATAGATATATACAGTCTAATGTGAAATGCGAGGTCACAGAAAAATTAATTAATACACAGATATTATATTTAATTTAGTGACCAGCTCTAAAAAATTGAACATTGATCACATTTTTACAGTGATAACTGCTTTACAGTCTAGTAGATATTTTTAACACGGCTTTGTTCAGTACATAAAAGCAAGGTCTGAAAGAGTCTTTGTAGTCATTTCAGCCAAATTTAAGTACAAATAAGAAAGTTTTGTTAGTTTCCAGTTTATATAAAGAGGGTGTATCCTGCGAATTTTTTTATTATCAATTTCACCTACAAGTGTAAAATCAGAGAGGGCCTTTGTGACGGTTGCAACTTAGTCCACCAAAATTTGTTCCAGTTTGAATTTGAATGTGCTGGGTGAATGTTTTTCTTATATTTTTTTCCCAAAATATAAATAAAAAATAAATTTCATATATATGATTATTCATATTAATTATTATACAGTGTGGAAGAGAGGTATGGAATAAATTCATTATTTATAAAACTACAAAGTTTCATGAAATTTCCTCGGACAGGTCGATTTTGCTTTTTAAAAATACGGTTTTTTCTATACCAACGCATTTCCGACGTTCATTTGTTTTTGCGTGATGACGTCATCGGATATTTTTTTAAATAGAACCCCTATATTTTTTCATCGGATTCTTGTAGAGCTTAACTTGCTGAATTCAAAAATGTATAATTTCAACACTTTATTCTTTCAACTTTAGCAATAGTGCAGCTATTGAAAACTGTTATTGTTTCAGGTAAAGTGCCTTTTCTACTGAAAATACAGCAAAATTTTACTTGAAAAAGTTGTTCAGAACGGTAAATTATGAGGACGTGCAAAATCTTAAGAAGATCGGCGAGGTTTGATTTTGAAACCATTTTTCAACAAAGCACAAAGATTTTATCAAAGCAGGCCGATCTTTTTAAAATTTTGCACGTCTCCATAATTTACCGTTTTGAACAACTTTTTCAAGTAAAATTTTGCTATATTTTCAGTAGAAAAGGCACTTTACGATAACAGTTTCCAATAGCTGCACTATTGCTAAAGTTGAAGGAATAAAGTGTTGAAATTATACATTTTTGAATTCAGCAAGTTAAGCTCTACAAGAATCCGATGAAAAAATATAGGGGTTCTATTTAAAAAAATATCCGATGACGTCATCACACGAAAACAAATGAACGTCGGAAATGCGTTGGTATAGAAAAAAGAGTATTTTTAAAAAGAAAAATCGACCTGTCCGAGGAAATTTCATGAAACTTCATAGTTTTAGAATTAATGAATTTATTCCATACCTTTCTTCCACACTGTATAACGTATTTTTACATTTACCATTCTGTTCTGTTTATATATTCACCCACGTGTACTAGTGAAATTTGTTCTGTTAACTTAATATTTTTAATTTCTTAGTTCTATAAGAAATTCACTGACAATCAAAATTATAGACATTATCCTGCATCTTACCTATGCAACCATCAACGTAATAATTTCATATATCTTGCCAACTGTAGTAATGAAATATTTTTGTTTTCATGCTGTTAAAATTGTCAAATCATCGGCAAAAATATTGTTGCTTGTAAAAGCCCCGACGGTTCTCGATTACCTGCCTCAGGTGCCTTTCTTGTTAAATGTGGACTGTATAGCTTGTGGCGATTCAGAGAGAGGGCGCTCGGCTAGTTACAAGATCATTTGTACATACATTGCGCCAACAAATATATTTATCCTGGCTGAATACACTTAAGTGTTAAGCCATCAATTTGGGAAGAAAAAGTAATGCATTTATTATGTTTCATGACAAACATATTTGAATGTTACAATATATCATTTTTAGATATTAGAAGTTATATTTTCTCAAGTTTCGATTTAGTGAGTCGTTCAAAAAAAAAAAAAGAATATTTTCAAATAAAATAATAATATGTAATAATAATAAATAAATAATGATCTACTGAATTTGGATGGTTTATCTTTAAAAAATGGGTATAATTAAATATAATAGTAAAACTTAATCACCACGTATCTCTAAAATAAAGACTGTGGATTCTTATGGGCTGTTTTATTTTACGACAGAAAATTACCTGTAGAATTTTGTCATTGGAATATTATTAAACGTTATATAGATAACACTGTTACTCATTTTTAGTAAGCAAAATAATTTTAAAAATTACAAAATGCTTGTGGAAAATGAGTTTCTATGTATGTCTCTTTTGACGCCCAAATATCAATCAATTCGAATATTCAGGTAACACAGAGACAAACTTAACAGTAATTTCAAAAATTCTCTTACCTCCCGCGCTAGAAACGGCTTTCACCAACGTTGCCACGGGTGCCCCCGAAGTACTCGCTTGTATAGCTTGCGCCAAAACTTGCGATGAGAGGTTCTGTATAGTGTTCGCCGCACTAGCCGTCACCTTCTGCTGCTGTTGCAATTGGTGCTGCTTCTTCAACAACTGAGCCACCTCTCCTTCCGTCACTGTTCTCGTGATACCCGTCTTACCGCCAACCGTCACCGTACTCTGTCTGACAAACTGTGCCCTTGGTTGAGCCTGCGTGAATTGCACCACAGCTTGTTGCCCGCCTATCGTGACCGTGGAAGTTTTCACCCCTTGCGCGGCTAAGTTTCCAGCGTGCAACCGTAACTGCTGCTTCAGAGACGCCTGTCTGATCATGGCTAGTTGCGCTGGACTGATGGATTTACTCTGCATTCCAGTCGCCGTACCTACTACGGCTTTTCCTTGACCAGCGGCGCCAGCGGAAACTATAAGACGTTGGGTTGCGGCTTGAAGTTGAGCGTTTAAGCTAGATACAGAGACGACCGTCGATGTTTGAATTGGGGAGGCTATTATTCTCTGGGCTCTTAAAGTGTCTGAAACATTTGTAACAATTCGTAGTTTATGGTGTTTACAATTCCAAAAAATTATATTCATAACCTCAAAGTTTGATGTCAAAAATCGATTTCAATAATTTGATTAAAAAATATCACTGATTCAACAAAATTTTACAACAAAAATTAAATATCAAAAAATTCTTTGATTAAAGGACACTTTTGAAGACAAATATTCTCCATTTGAAAAATATATAAATTCCAATTCCAAAGAATAAAGTTTTGGCATTTTATTAAACAGTTTAATTTTGTCTGTAGCATTTTGCCACACTCAACAGGGAATTTGAATTTTGAGGGTGACCATTGAAAATTTGAAAGTTGTAAGGGACACGAAAACATAAAATACAGTAAAGTTGCATAATTTGGTGCTGAAACAAATTCCATTTAAAAATTGGGAAAAAGGAATACTTTCAGAGATATAAGAAAAAAAATAAAATTGCTAAATATTTTGAATTATTTAATAAATATGAAATTCTTACTAAAACTTTTTTTTTAATCAGTAACTTATTTTAAAATCTTTAATAATAAATGATTTTGAAAACAACTCTGAGGAAATGATTGTCTGTCGCCCAATTTTAGTAAAAAGTGTAAGACTGAACTTGTAACTTTTTTCGGAACATGGGCTTTTTATGTATGTCCCAGTTAACACCCAAACACAAAAGGTATTTTATTATTCGGGGAACAATGGGACAAAAAGTGAGATTTATTTTAATAACTTATGATATCTAGGGTTTTTATTTTTTCTTACTTTACAGGATTGCACAGTACTACTGCTGCATTGCACTGCAAACCAAAATAAAAACGTTTTGTAAAGGGAATGCTAAACAAAGTGATGTGATGGGTAAATGATATTTAAAAAATTGTAAAGCATGTTTAAAGCTGTCAAAACTAAGTAATATGCCAATGGGTAAATTTCTAAATCTGTAAATTTTACAAGGTGCTTCTTGGTGTGTATAAAAAATTCAGATGATGATAATGTGCAAATTTTTTATGGTCCCCATACCATTTTCTAATTAATTACTTTTAAAATACCTACATTGTATCTTGACTTATTTCATATCATAATTATCTTTTAGAGTGCTATATAAATTAAGAACAGTAATAAAGTAATAAGTCTTTTACTTAAGAATCTATGAAATATCATAACCCACCATAAAATTCAAATTATATTCCCTGGCAAAAGTTATAGGGTGGAATAAGTTAGAAATCTCCCATATCTACACCACTAAATTGTGGGTATCAAATATTGACCAAGAAATTTCCTAATATTTTATCATACATGAAAATTTAGAAAGCTTTCCCGGTTGCAAAAATATAAGCTTCATGTAAGTTTCCATTTATCAAGTAACCATTAATTTCGTTATTATATCACATGTATAAATATTTAGTAAACTGAATATTTTTGTGAAAAAATTCTATTGTAATAATTTATTGCCTAAATACAAAAATAATAACAAGTTCATTTTAGTTTAGGATAATATAACAATATTTTACCACTAAAATTAAAAAAATGTACTTTTTATGACATACACTTAAGTAAATTCCAATGTATTTGACCGAATTTAGATTTACACATAAAAAAAAGTTACAGAAAAACTATTCGTTTTAAGACATCTTTCGTATAAGACTTTTTTGTACCTTTTGATAAAATATTCAAGCTGGTTTAGTATCAACACATACATTCCGGACACTCTGTATATATAATGATAGTGAACTAACAAGAATAGGACAACTATTTCAGGGTTCTCAGCAATTTTCAGAACCAAATTCTGACATTTCCAGGTTTTCCCTGACATGCTATTTTAAAATTCCCTGACAAAAAGCATACAAAATATCATATTTTTTAAAACTTAAACCAAAGTAAAAACAAGTCAAATGATAAGGCATAAATGAGCCCATTCGATGACAAATAATCATGGATATTTATTTTTATTAGAAATATTTATTACAGTCATTGCAACTAACAAAAATAAATAATATTTAAGAGATCTAATAGAAATATGTATAAACAAATAACACAAAAACCAATAAAATAGATTTTACTACTGAGCAAACAGCTATACAAAAAACAGCTTTAGAGCTTTAGCTGTTTTTTTGTACAGTTTTAGCTGTTTTTCGTCATTAAATGTATTCAAATCGGTTCAAAACACTATATTTTGCATTGAAACAGTAACGTCACACAGGTCGCTTTTAAACCGTATTTAAAACGTCCACTGAGGGCTGTTTGAACTCTTGCTAAGGTCTATGCAGCAGTTGCTAGATAGAGATTTCAAAATCGGTGTGATTTAAATTTTCAGATTTTATGTTTAAAATGGTTGATACTTTTATATTTCTTATTTTGTTTATTTAAAAAGAAATTGGTTGTGGATTATTGTATGTACCTATACTAATTTTAACGTATTCTTAGACATCTTAAATTACATTACAAAAGCATAATCCAATTACTTTTCCCTCCAAATTTCATTAAACCTGTCACTCACACAAACATGTAGTTAATTATATTTTATTGGTTTGCAGTTGCTAAAATCAATTCCATGTTTTTGTTGCAGATCTCACACAGTTTCTAAATATATATACAAAAACATGAACAAAAAATATATTATTAATTTCTGCCTCTAATAATCGTTCTATTTTAATCCAAATCTAGTGTAGCTTTGTTATAAATAAATTGTATAAACAATAATCAAAAAGTGTGAGTGTGATGTTAAAGAGAAACAAATATTTAATAACGTTACGCTTTTGAAACTATACATTTTCTTGGTGCATTACATAAGTAACGCGTCACCATTGAATACGTCTTGAAACAAGCGATGAATATGTATAAAAACAGCTGTACACTCCAGATATAGCTGTTTCTTTATATCAATCTCTTGGGTACGTGTGATTAAAACAAACAGAAATAGGCAACTGGGTGTGTTCATTAAATAAAGAATTTAGACACGGCATGAGTACCATTCAGAAATTTTCCCTGACGACAATAAACATTCCCTGATTTTTGACAATTATTGACACTTTCCCTGACGTTTCCCTGACAAAGTTCAAATTCCCTGACATTTCCAGGTTTTTCAGATTTTCCCTGACGCTGAGAACCCTGTATTTCTTAGTTATAGCAAAACCTAAACCTTTTATAATTGGACAAACATTTATAACGCAAACTATACTCGCGACAAGAATTCAGACGACTTACGTCATACGAACAAATGAATAATTCATTATATTTTCATCAAAATATTTAAGAAACTGCAACTGGTAGTAATGAAACTATATACTACACTAAAAGTTTGCATTATATGTTGCACTAAATTGCAAAAAAATATTGTTTTTAATGCGACCAAATATCGAAAATTACGTTGACAATAAAAACAAATGTGTAACGTCAGCCGTAAGACGTCTGAATTCTTGATTCGAGTATAGCAACATATTTTGATCTTTAAATCTTCCTCTGAATTTTCTTGACACACTATGAATCACTCTACGATTTTATCAAAAGTAATTATAAAATAAGTTTTGTTTAATAATTTGTAAAGATGGAAAATGATACGAATATATACCTAAATTTTCAACAAATAAAAAAATTCAGTGACTTACTTGGTGGAGTTCCGGGTGCACTTTGAACTGTCGTTCCGCTCACAGTGGTAACAGCCGGACTCTGAGACACCACAATCTGCATACCGGCGGACGCCACTACGGGTACCGAAGAAGTAGACGCCACAACCTGACTGCTAGTCGAAGACGCAACAGTCGCGTTTTGTTGCTGATTGGCGATGATGCCCTTCATCATCTGCAGCCTAGCGGCGATCTGCTGCTCGGGAGTCATGTTCTTCTTTTCTTTGGCGATGCGCTCGGCTCGTCTCGCCGCCACTTCAACCGGTAAGACGGGGTGTTCCAGGTCTATCCCGCAGTCGTTTATTACGGGCGTGTGTTTGGTCTTGTTCATCGAGGGATTGCTCACTACCGTTCTGCTGGTCGGCATTCGTTTGTTGGCGATACTCTTCAGCGCCTCGAACCTCTCCACCATCACTTGAGAGAAGGTGGAGTTGTTGTCTTGGGTGTACATCTGAGAAGTACGCATTGGACGGTTTGATTTCGTCTGCATGGCAAACTTTGGAAGACTCCCAGCTTTGTTCTTCTTCTTCTTCAGGCTACTATCCAAACCTAGCTGCTTACCCTCTTCCCTTTGCATGAGGTGCGATTCGTATCTTTGCCGGCACTGCTTGGGCGACCGATAGGTGATCGAAACGGTATTCACGTAGTCGGAAACAAAATCCCAATTGGGCGTGTGTCCCGGATTCTTCATGATAAGATTCAAAGGCAACCCCTGGAAGCTTTGGATGACTTTCAACAGTGCCATATCTTCGTGGATGGTCCACTCGTGGAACAGCGGTTGCTCTAAGAGCGGTTTCTGCGTGCCGGATTTTCCGGGTATCGGAACTGAAGGTCGCACCAGATTACGATATTTCTGCATTTTGATTTCCCTGCGCATCTTCAGTAGAGTCGCAGAATGAAACAGGGATTTTGGAGCATTGGTGGACTCCTCCTTCCGTGGAACCTTCAAAGCTCTCCGGCTATCCACTAGACCGGCTTCCAGTCGGTTTCGTTTGGCTTCTCTTTTAACGTATATCGGGGGGAGTTGGGATTCCGACATTGTGTTCATGTCGTACAAGAAGGACATCGTTTGGTCTACGTAAATGTCTCCGTCTTGTTGGGGCGGTGTTGGAGGACACCACATCTGTAACGACGAATAATTTAATTAAAAAAAAATAAATAAAATAACACTAAAATACTTACAGGCATTTGCTCCATCGTGTTGTCAGAGACCCAAATCTGTAAGTATAATAAATAAAATGAAAATTTAAATATAGGGAGTTACTTTTAAATTAAAATTGTACAAGGTGTCCTAATTTCGTTGTACAATTGCAGGGTTTATCGGATGGACAAGAGATGGAAGAATGTGGCGTACTTGTAAATTTGTGAAAAAATCTATCAGAAACAATTTTCACTATTCCGATATTTGAGCTATTCTCCGAGATGCAAACAGCGGTATTCATAGTCCGTTTCCGATCGCCAGAGAACAACCTCCTTCCCGAAATTATATGAATTTTGTTATGAAATTCACATAATTTCGGACTGACTATGAATACAGTGTCACTGTAACAGTGGTATTCTATATCTCCTCCCCAAAATTATGCGAGTTTCATAATGAAATTCATATAATTTCGGGAAGGAGACTGCTCTTCGGTGACCGGAGACAAACTATGAATACCACTGAAAGAATCCCTGAAAAGTAGTATTTTAAAATTTTGCCCTGTATGTTAAAAACGAAGATGTTTAGGTAGGTTCCGATTCCAGCATCAAGTTTCTCAAAAAACTAGTCCAGTGTGGCAAAAACTACATATTTTTATCTCTTGTAGTTTCCGAGATATCCTGCAATTACAACGAAATTGGGACACATTGTACAGTTTACTGTTTGTGCTTGCAAGAAAAGGAAAAGATGTTTTGTAAAATAAAAATCAATACGTACCCCAAGTTTTTTCCAAAGTTTCAACGTCTAGATGTGATTTTATAATAATACACTCACAAAATAAAAGTTGTAATTTAAAAATTAACGTTCAATTAACACGATATTTTAGGCCTTTTTCAAAATATATAAGAAATATTTTAAATGCTCAAAACAGGTGAATCTAACATTTTTTAATTAAACAAATTTTTGGAAATAAAATATTTACTGAAATTTATAGTAAAAATCATATTTCTTTAACTGTATTTTAGTTGGTCTGATACCGAGGAACCAGGAGAAAACTTTGGGGTGGGTCGTAGGTTTGAAAGAAACCCCCTTGCTCATGTCCAGCGGGGCAGTGTTTTGGTGCCCGCTGCGGACGTCTGAGCAAAAGAGGCACCAAAACCCACGTCCACCCCGCAAAACAAACACAAACACTTGCAAGAGAACTTCTTTATTTTCCTTTCTTTTTATAATAACTATGTACATGGCCAGTACTTTTACATTGCGCAGTTTTCTTTGAATATCCCGAAAACTCGACGTTCCATTCGCATACACAAAGGAAAAAGGAAAATACTAAACAAGCATGCCAAGAATGCAACGTTGACGTTTTCGGTTCGAATAATTTACAAATTACACGTGACGTGTATAAAATATATTCACTGTACACAAATGAACAATTTTTTTTGTCTTCAGTCTTTTCTTTTGGCATGATTTTTATTAAACTTTTTAACAGAACATTCCCTGAGCAAAATTCATGTTAAATGCATTTCTTTGAAAAATATATAAAAATATGTTGCCGTACTGTATAAAGTTAATCCTTTAGGATGCAATCAAATCATTTACCAACAATTTTGTATAATCAAACCTAAAATGTGCCAAATCTCCAATGTCCTACTTTCCGAATAGTTCATTTAAACAAAAGTTAATTATGTTTCAATGGAAACAAAAAAATATCTTTTACTTGCTTCATTGTGCATTTGAGTAAATATATCATTTTAAAAAATATGTTAGATAAAACATATTTTTAGAGATTTTGCACAATACCTGTAATTAAATTTCGTTAAAACATAATGAACGAATCCACTATATAACTTAATAGTTTAATAGCAAATTGAAAAAAAAAATAGAATGGTCACAATTTCATATCTAGGTGTTTTTACGAATGCCAGAAGAAAAGAAACAAAACAATAATTGTGGCGAATGACTGAAAAATAAATTTAAAAACGGAATAAATAAAAAAACAAATCTGAGGGCGACTTCCTCTCAAAGGATAACAAATTTGGAAGGCAACAAACATGTACACATTCACTCTCTATAATTTACAATTATCCGCAATAAAAATTGTTCTGTAAAAAAACTATAACTCTACTAATCTGTACAAGATATTTTTTTAACAATAAGATCACATATTCACATATCAGTTATAATTTATAATAAGTCCCAATAAAATAGCGAACAGCGGCACAGTTTAATCGGGCTTAGAGTCGCTAGAATTACCTACTTCCGACACCGACTCGGAATTCGATACAGTCTGATCCAAATCGTGCGTAGATTCATTATTAATCGCTTCTATAACGTCCTTGTTCACGTCGTCCGCATTATCCTCTGCCTTTTTACTATTTACACTGACATTACCACCTTTTGGCGAACATTTCAGCCAATTATCTAGAGTTTTGTTGTGGGCTCCCCTTCCAAATCTCCTATAAGTCCGTCTGCCATCGGGACTCTTAAATAAATTCCTTTTGGTCACTTTTGCTGGAATTTTTTTAGGTCCGTCGAGGCCATTGTCGAGATGACTAGAAATATTTCCCAATTTATTGTTACTTTCTATGTTCTCCTTAGGCGTTTCTTTTTCGATTTTCACCGGTTCGGGCGCTATTGTTTCCGGACTTTCCTGTTGGATGGTAGTGGTGCTGTTTTGTGATTCGTTTAAATCTATTTCTTTTTCAACAGATTCGAGTATTTCTGTCACTTCCCTTTCTTCTACAATCGTTTCATTCAGTGAACTTGCCTCTGCTTGGACAGTGTTATTGTGCTCGGGATCATTTGAACTACTTTCGAGTAAGTCAGCATTTAGTTCCTCACAGCTGTTTGCAACTTCTGGAAGTGAATACTGCCCATCAGCTACGATATTACTCAAAAGGACGTGGCAAACTTTTCCTTTATTAATGATTTCTGTTAGTTGTCCATCCTCAGCAGTGCTTTTAAGGTTAAAGGTTTTAATTTCAATGTCCGTGTCCTCCACGCTGCTAACACTATCCTTTTTGCTTCGAACGATTTTTTTTTTAAAGTTCCATTTATTCGGTTCCTTGTCGTCTTCGGACTGACTTTTGTCATCTTCAGACACGGAAGATTTATGCCTTTTCCTTCTTTCTGTCGGGTCGCTTAGATCTTTCACTTTCCTTAGGGGCTTCTCGCCAGGTAAAATGGGGCTCACGTCTAATGTCCATAAATTAATAGCTACTGTACCTCTCGATCTGGTTCTCGGCGAGTTGTGATCCACATGATTAGACACTTGCTTTAAGGCTTGCATGCTAGAGACAGATTCAGAACTGTCCAAGCTATCGGTTTCCCCGTTGATCTGCGTCTCATCCATAGTCTGACTATCGTGGGAGACATCCATATCGACGCTGTCCTCCGTTTGTTCCAATTTAACGCTGCTTACCTTCTTAACCACTTTTCTGTTTTTTATTCTTTTAATACCGACTCTGGATTCGCCACTTGGCGTAGTTTGTTTCACTAATTTTTTACGCGCTTTGTTGATATTTTTCGATCTGTTCAACAACTTTTTAGACCTGTTTAACTTTTTAGACTTAGTGCTAACCTGATTGGTGGCGTCCTCTCGGGAGAAGGTGATGATGTCGCCCTCTTCTTCTAGTTCCCGTGCTCGTCGTTCCTCTTCCTCTCTCATGGCGGCTAGTCTGTTCTGTTCCCATTCCCGTTTTTGTTCTTCAATCTCCCTCTCTGCGGCAGCAAGTTGTTCTGCTGACCAAGCGGACTCTGTCGTCTCAATGAATTTCATGGCATACCTTTCGATGGGCGAGAGCTGCAATAAAAAAAAATAGTTTAGTTACTTAAAGAAATGGGATACATACAGTGTGCTGTTTTTTTATCATTGTCATATAAATTAAGTTAAGTGAGACTTATTACTATAAAAATTGAATTCTATCATGATTATACAAAGGAGTTAAAAAGCAATAATTGTTACATTTAAATTTTTAGAAATCCTCTAGTTACAGTAGATGGTGGGTGTACTTTAAGCGAAGGTCAAGTTAAAAACTACACCCTCGTATGGCAAAAATTTAAACTATATTTAGCGAGTCCTTGGTTTGAATGAGTGGTTCATGACTCATATAACTGCAAAAATCACCAAGTCAGCTATTTAACTGTTTTTGAGGTAATCAAGAAAATCCTTCAGAAAGCGTACACTACTTATTATGTAACTTGTATTTTCACAAGGTGCTAGGATATTCTTAGTAAAAAAAAATTGTTTTAAAAAAATTTAAATGTGTGAGATGTATTAAATATTCAAAAAAAGATCACCCAGTGTTGCAGTGAGTGATGGGTTTTTCTTAAAAAAATTAAACACCGGGGTAAAAACCCCTAAATGGGAATCGACCTTTAGTAGACCTTAAACTTTTAAAATAATATAAAATTAGGTTAGAAAATTCAATTCTTAAAGGTTTAAAGTATTGCTATATAAAACTCATTTTTGAATAGAAATATCTTAGAAATCTTGGAACTATTGTTAACACAATCATTAAACTTACGTTCAATCATAAAAATCAATAATAATAATAATATTATTTATTAAAATGATTTTAAAACACCATTTAGTTTGTGAAGCTTGGTGTATAAAATCTCTCTGACACTGGCCTAGTTTAGGTAAAGGTGAGTCCATATCAATAAATATTTACGTTGTGCATTGTATTTGACGCAAATTTGCTCACGTTCGTCAAAATATTTTTAGATGTGGACTGTGCGCCGCACAAGGGAACACGCAAATATTTGCGCCAGATACAACACATGCTATCCACCGGTCTGTCGGTTTTTCTGCCAACTTCAAAGAAATTTGTGTCAAATGCTTGTTTTAATGTGGACTTGAATATTTTTTAGAATCATTTTTCTAAAATATTTCTATCTAATTTAGTTGGTAGTGTATATATTCGTATTGGTATTGTGTATCGTGTGGGTGCCAGCATGTCCTCCCAACTTATGAAAAAAAAGTGAAATGGTAAACAGAGACGTTACTGGACAACAAAACTATTTCAGTATAGAGGCCAGAGTGGTGGTGAAAACCTATTAAAAACGTTAGCAATTGATGAGACAACGGGGCAATTTAGAAATTTACAAATTAGACACCAATTTCACTTTACTTATTTACTAACTGCTCACGAAAATGGATCGTAATAGAAACACCCGTACAACGCACATATTTATCAGGAAATATCAAGCCAAAACAAAATTTTGCGCCGCAAATATTTTCGTCAAATTCAACACACAAGTTTATTGATCTGGACCCGCCTTAAAAGGTGTTACAACAGAAATTGGGTGGTAGATGGCAAAAAAACAAATGGCTCACGTTAATTCGGCTAAACGAGAATGACTGAAAACGTCATCATTTCATTTTACTGCATTTACTTTAGCTGTCAATTTATCAGTTTATGAGACGGTCTAGGTAATTTTCGAATTTTTTGCACACAGTATTAGTTTTTACTGGAATCAAAGCAGAATTTGTATAACGCAGTTCTATGATTCCACAAAAATTTTAGAGCTAAATTTCAAATTTTATGACAAATGGCAATTTGGTGTTACAACTTTTTAACCGGTGAATGAATGGATGAACCGATTAGTCATTAAAATGAGCAAATATTTCACCGGTTGTCCCAATCAACTGATTCAGAACATTGAGCAGGTTTTAAAATGTAACCTTCAGCAGTATGTAATAATTATGACAGAAGGTTACAAAAGTAAGCAATTAATAAAACAATCATAACAAGATTACTTAGCTTTAGATTTGTTAAGAATAAAACACAGAATGGGATTAGTAAACGGGAATTGCTGAACCGAATATGTATTTAAAACGTTCAATGACCTGTTCAACTTGCAGAATCTAACTAAACTAATTCAAACGTTAATTTTATGGGACATTAAAAATTTGACAATAAAACCAATTTTTTTCAATATACTGCAAAGATTAAAAATAATTTCTTGGAATATTTGTGTACGAGGGTGGTCTGAAAAGTTTCTGACCTCAACATGATGATGGCAGCACTTACCAAGAAAAGATAGGGAACATATTTGCACATCTTTTGAAAGATACTCACCAAAATTTCAGACATTGCGGATGCGCAGTTGTTTGACAATCGTTTGAGTAAGACGATAGGATGCTGTGCATGGGCACGATTAACTACCCGGTCAGAGTCATCACCAGGTAGCCAATGAACACTGAGGACTTTTGTGACATATGACACACTCATACGATAGCCCCGAGCGTATAGTTAATAGACCGTGGAGTACGGAGACTATACACCACCACTTACCATCTTGAAATTTTGAGCAGCTGAATTTAAATGTCATACCAGCTCGGGAAACCAACGTTTGAGATGTCCAAAAACTGCGACCACTTACGATAACATTGCTCAAGTTTACTAAATGATGCTATCCAACCGTCAACTTAAAGTGAGAGAGATAGATACAGTTAAAACAGTGGATTGCTAAGGGGAAATCGGTTCCAAAAAGGGAAACTGATGATAACTGTTTTTTGTGATAGTCATGAAGTTATCTTAATCAATTATCTTCAAAAAGAAAAAACTATTACAGCTGAAGACAGAACTTGTGGAAGTGGCCACATTTGAAAAAAATTTTTTTTTCAGCAAGACAATGTGCTCTCACACCTCACCGATTTCCATGGCAAAAATCCATGAATTACAGATTGAACTGTTTAACCACCCCCCTTACTCTCCCAAACAACATTTTTTTGTTTCCTGATCTAAACGTTGCACTCAGAGGACAGAGATTTCGTCAAAAGAAGAGGCCATCACGTTTGTACACAATTATTTTGCAGAGAAAGACACCGAGTATTAGTACGCGTTGTAGAACTAACTACATCTATCGGCCGTTCGCTACTCCATGCCGGACTGAAAATGTCACAGGCACGAAGCGTTCTACATGCAGTAGACCCCATTGAAAGCTGTCGACCTTTATCGCGATCGGCGAGAAACGATATTTTGTAAACACGGAATTCCAGGAAACAACTACTCTGCGGGCTAATGCCCCGACCAGCATTGAATTACACCTGGAAACCTATGGCATACTGATGAGAGCTAATAAGCTCGAAACCGGTATATGTCTGGTGGGCGTCTGACGAATGACTCTAGCTGTTGCTATAGGTTTTCCAGGTGTAATTCAATGCTGGTCGGGGCATTAGCCCGCAGAGTAGTTGTTTCCTGGAATTCCGTGTTTACACCGAGTATTATTTGGATGGGCTAAAGAGATGAGAGTATCACTAGGAGAAGTGTGTAGACTTACAAGAACACTATGCAGAAAACTAAAAATAAATTTAGAAAAAAAAAAAAAATGTATGTTAGGTGGAAAACTTTTCAGACCACCCTCCTACATATATCTTTTCCGAAAGTAGAAATATTTTAATTTGAATAAATAAAATTGTTGCGAGGTTCTAGATAGTTTTTAACACTGACAGTTAAAAACATGCTGGCCATCGCTACACTATAGCACCGCTGCAAAAGTTAAACAGCTATTGAAAACTGCAAACTGATCGACAGTGCAAATTCGTAAAAAAAGAAAACTGATAGTTTACCTTCTCTATAACGTTGTTAATCTCCTGTTCGGCCTTACTGATCTCCGGCTCTTTGTCCTTTTCTTGGTCTTCCAAGGGAATATTCTCGTCGAACTCGGCCAGATCTGCCACCGCTTCCGCTTTAGCCGTCCTGGCCGCCATGACATCCTGGTCGTCTTCGCAAGCCGCCAAAGCGTTTTCTAGAGCACCCATCGCTGCTTTTTCATCCCCTACAGCAGAACTCTCCCCAGATAGGACCCGTTCCCTTTCCTTTTTCGCTTCTACAATCTCCGACATTCTATTCGCAGCGCTCTCCTCATTCTGATCGATGTTAAATAGATCTTGTATGGTCGACTGGAAATGCAAAGTATTAAGTAGCTTTATTTAAAAAAAATATATATTATTTTACTTACACTCTTGAAGTAAGCAGTGGTGAAGTTGCCCCCTTCTATCGCCAGATCACCCAACAACCTCTTCTGATTGGCCTTTTTGAGAATGTTTTCCTCGATGGTCCTTTCACTGACGAGCCTGTAGATGTGTACGTCTCGTGTCTGTCCGATACGGTGACAGCGATCTTGTGCTTGGGCGTCCATGGTTGGATTCCAGTCGGAATCGTAAAATATCACAGTATCCGCCCCGGTGAGGTTGACACCTACCCCTCCGGAACGAGTGGACAGTATAAAAGCAAAGATACGCATGTCACCATTGAATCTTTCCATCAGCACCTGAAATTTATATTAAATAATAAGTAATGGAGTTATACAGTGTCCGGAATAATAATATAATAGTGCCAATAATACTAAAGGGGTTTGTATATCTGACCAAAAGCCACTAAAACTCTTATGAAAAAAATTTCTAAAACAAAGGTTTTCTACAAACACATTTCAAAAATAAATGTGAAGCCGTAGTAAGAAAAACAACCCTACAATCATAAATTTTATGAATTTTTCGGGCAAATGCTCTCTCATGCTTTCACGGTGCCTCAAAAACAGCATTAATGGAATGTAAAGTCAGTAACTCATTGAGAGATATTTTGAATTCGATATTTTAAATTTCCTGGAAAGTTAATAAAATGCCCATCTCTAATAAAAGCTCATTATTTTTTTTTTATTAGAATTATGTTCACTTTATTGAACTGTGTGGTAAGTGAATTTAAGATTAAAAAAATAAATAAAATAAGTGACATTTAAGTATTGCAAAGAGATCATCACGTTTACAAAGCACGTCAAGTCCAGCAAATTTGAGAATTGATTCTCTCTTAAATTATCTTCTTTTTCTATTGCTATTATTATTTTTTTTCTTGATAACTTACATATTATGGACTAACATTGTTTATGATTAATGTGTTTAATGTAGTAGACCCTTAGATGGAATGGCAACTTTGTTGAATCTCACCGTCTTTTTCAACTCTGTCATTTGACCCATTCGTTTTTGCAATTTAGTAAAGGCACATTATTATTATTATACAGGGTGATTCTTTAATATTGCGAAAAATTTCAGGGACAGGTTCTTTAGATAAAAATAAGAAAAAAAGTTCCCATTAGCATGTGTCCGGAAATGCTTTGTTTCCAAGATACAGGGCGTTTATTTTTTTGTAATCTACTTTTAATACTTGTTATTTCAAAAGTCTTTTAACTATACGATTAGGGTATCTGTCTTGATAGACGTCTGATTAAATTATCTTATCGTGTTCAAACAAAATAGTCCCAGTTGGCTTGGAAATTGGAATGCCCACCAACTATCAATAATTGTTTTTTGTCAATAGTTGATTACTATTTGTCACATTGTTAGTGTAGGAGTGAGTAAAAATAACTACTCGTTTCGTGTTTTAATAAATCGGTTAAATGACTTTTGAAATAACAAGTATTAAAAGTAGATTACAAAAAAAATGAACACCCTGTATCTCTGAAACGAAGCGTTTCCGGACACATGCTAATGGGAACTTTTTTTCTTATTTTTATCTAAAGAACCAGTCCCTAAAATTTTTCGCAATATTAAAGAATCACCCTGTATATATTTTTTAAATATAAATGTCGAACAGGCAACTGAATTTCCAAAATACTTGGTAGTTCAAAATTCTGAGATTTTTTAGTGACAGTAGTGCACGATTTCAGAGAATTACTAAAAATTAAGTTACCAACACAAACTGTTTGTGCACATACCATACAATTATTTTTTTTGTTAGTATTGTATAAAACTATTATAAGTATAAAATTTTTATACTTAATTATGACTCCAGGCCTTGTATAAAAAACTGTTTTATCATTTTTTTAATTCGTTTTTTTTTTTGTTTTTGTTTTAGTTTAGTTATAACTTATTTTTCTATACTTTAGCTTTTTTATTAATGTTTTATTAAAATATTAAAAATTATAATATGAATTTGATAAAACTTTGATTTTTAAGTAAATATTAAATGGGAACATAACTTGCCAAAGTTAACATGTCCCAAAAATCACATTCTCCAAAACATTACCAATTTTTATGCAAACAATTAGCCACCACTAGTGATAAAAAAACTCACCTGTCTTTGATCGATTTTGGTCGAACCGTCTAGACGAAGGTAAATGTGCCCGTGGAAATTGAGGAAGGCCTCGAGAACGTCCAGCATCTTGGTCATCTGGGTGAATATTAACACCCGATGTCCTTCTACTTTCAGTTTTCTCAGCAAACGATCCAACGTTTGCAGTTTCCCGCAATCGTATTGGATCAGGCGGGGGTCTGGGAACTGGGTAACCATCGCCGAAGCTATGTGGTGCAATGAGGTGGCAGGTTTGGAGAACAGTCTCTGGATCAGATGCCGTTCCTCCCTCTGACCCCAATACTTGCTGGGCGGCGGGTGCCAGACCTGCATCTCGGGTTCAGGGGCCTTCACAGCAGGTACGTAGAAAATAAACCTGAAAAGAAAATAACAATAGTAAAAAATATGGAAAATAAAAATATTCAAATTAATATAGTGCCGTCAACAATGTTTGAGACCAACTTGATCAGATTGCTTTTGGAGTCAAGCAAATTTAACTTGGGAGTAGCGAATGGTCGATAGATGTAGTTAGTTCTACACCGCGTACTCATGGTCCCTTCTGTCGGGTTAGACAGACTAAAACAGCTAGGATTATTGGTCAGATACCTTACCTATGGCATACTGATGAGAGCTAATAAGCTCGAAACCGGTATATGTCTGGTGGGCTTCTGACGAGTGACTCTAGCTGTTGCTATAGGTTTTCCAGGTGTAATTCAATGCTGGTCGGGGCATTAACCCGCTGAGTAGTTGTTTCCTGGAATTCCGTGTTTGCAAACTCATGTGTTTGGATAAAAATTGAAAAAATCTTATCGATGTGATTGTTTGATATATAAAACTTTAAAAAGCTATGTATTTTATTGTTTCCGTTACAACAAAAATGCAATTTGCAGATTAAAATTCAATACCAGAAAGGTACAGCAAGGTCGCTGCATGACCTTAGCCGACCTTTCTACAGAGGGGATGGTTCGGCACTCTATAATTGTCAAGAGTGGCTGGCATCACTAGTGAAAAAAAATTCTATTTTAAGAACTGCAAAATCTGTTTTTCGAGTTTGATTACTTTTTAACACTGTATTTGAAAAATTGAATCGGATCATCTTTATTTCCATGATTGTACCTGGTCTAATTTTGTTAAACACTATGTATTAAGGTATCAAAAAGTCATCTAATTATTAAATGCAAAATTTTTCACTATCAGGCTTCAATAATAAAATGAATTTATTCCATTCTTTATTTGCATGCGGTTCAATTTTGTTAAACACTGTGTATCTCTGGTTAGTAAAAATAAAATTTTTCACACAACAGATTCAATAAGACAGAAAAAATAAATGTCCTGGTCCAATTTTGTTAAAAGCCATGTATATAACACAAATGTAAACAAAGCTCAAAATGTTCAAGCTTTACAGGTGCAATATCGTCGAGAAAGGACGTAGGTAGGTCCCAGAAGGCAGAATACTTAGTTCTCATCGTTTGAACGACTTCAGTAAGTGAGTCCGTAATCACGAGTCTCACACATTATTAAAGACACTGTATTTTATAAGAAACCTAAATGCCAAAGCTTACCTATCAGAGACGCCTTTAAGTTGGTCTATCCTCCTTTCCGGATTGCACAGCATTTCCCTGAGAGGGCCAGTGGTGTCTTCGATATTCTTGCCAAACAGGGCGTTAAGGCAGCGAATATGCCCGCCGTTCCAAGGATCAACCTTATTTGGTACAAATACTTTAACAACGTCCTGGAAATCCCTACCGTACAATGGGAGTGCCGAACACCTACGCTCATTCACACGAGCCATCAGTTCCAACCTTCTCTTCCGCTCACCTTTCGGATCCTCCTCGCCCTTAAAAAGAAAAGGCTTCGTCAAAGTACACATAAAAAAATCAATGATCAACGTTCCTAATTTTAATCGTGTACTTACCGGCAATCCAACAATTTTATCGTCGCTTCTCCACCGAACGTCCAAGCTATTTTGTTTAGAATAAAGTTGGCCTATATAATCGTCACCGACGGGTAATCTAACACCTTTTTCTTTGTTTTCTTCGGTCCTCGAACCGGGCAGTGTAGAGGAATTCTAAAAAAATATATTCAGTATCGAAATTTCATAGAAAAAAAAAGATTATACCGATGTAGTAATTGTTGTCGTCGAAGTCGCGGTTGTAACAGACGTCAGTTGGAATTTAACAAACGCCTTCGTCATGGCGTGGCCAGCATTTCCAATGGTGGAGACGGGCTGTTTTGATAAGAAAGTCAACTTTTGCCCCCCTAAAATAAACGAAACAATTAAATAACACTACTAGAATGCTTGGAAAAAATAAATTATTAAATTCGTAAGTGCATGTACGTAACAAGCATACAAGGTTGACTATTGAATAACCAACCTGTTTGGTAATGTTACACTTGATCTCCTTTCTATTAATTATGGTTAATCTGGGTAAAATTAACCACCTTGGATATAGAAAGGCACAAATGTTTAGTATATTAAATACGCAATAATTCACACAAAGTAAATGTTGTAACTATGCAGAAACAGGAAATTTCAGAAGTGGGATAAAAAATTCAGACGTGGGATGGGATACACTTTACAATGTTATAAATTAATATTTTTTACTAAGTGTGCAATAATTTTTACCTGGAGTTGTAGTAGTAACTGGAATGTTTCCCGTTATGTTGGGATTAGAAGTGAGCAACAGATGTTTTCCTGTTGATGTTTGCACTAGCTGGGCGAAACTAGCGGAAATCTTGTCTGCCGGCTTCAAAACCGAAGTTACATTTACCGGCGTCCCGATCTGTCCACTGGAAGTTGCTTGCGTTATATTTACGACTGGTATCGCTAAAAAATAATGCAAACGTTAAACCTAAAAACATGTTAAAAAAATTATATCTACTCACTTTTAACAATTCCTTGTTGATTGACAAGTTGCACACCAGAAACTTTGACTTTGACGTTTTGAGGTGTTACGTTTTTCAAGTGCAGTGGAGGAGGCTGGTTAAGAACCACTTCTTTCTTTTCCGTCTTGACCTCGACTGGCTTTTTAGGCAGAATTCTCATGGATAGTTTACTGGGCGGACAGGGTGGTGGTGGTTCGGGTGTCTGATCAAGCTCTATTATTTTCTTGGACGTCCTAGACTGCCGCATTCGATAACACTGGTAGGAACTCAGATGTAACTCCTGCATTATCAGCACGAGGTTCATGGAGAACAGGTCAACGTGCTGGAAAGACAAAATACATCGATATAAAACAAAATATGGAAATTCTGGAAAGATTTCGTTATAATTAATACTTCAGACAAATGCCTCAAGTCTTCATTTTAGAAAATGAGTTGAATGGATCTCAATTTCTCCGACATTTGTATATTATCATCATGAAAAGACAAAACAAAAAATATTTGATTTTAATAAGATCAATTTTCAATAAAAGCAAACCAATCTTACCTTGAAGGGATCGTACTCTAAGGCGGAATAAACGATGGAAGGAATATGATATCTAATCCCTTCACACTGTAACGGAGATATCGTAGGCCTGACCTCAAACAGATTAGGATGGTTGCACACCTTCCGCAGCTGCATCAACACGTTTATAACGCTCAGCAGGTTGCCGCTGGCCAGGGTCTCCCTCGTTCTAAAAAAATGCATTTTAATAAATGCCGCTGACACTGACGAAACCGGGTACTCACTTTGCACGTGACATGTAATCATCGTACAAAAACCTCTGCCTTTTCGACAAGCGACATACAACGACATGCTCGTACTTTTTCGGCATTTGTTTCTCCACCTCCGATTTTAGTCTTCTCAATAAAAAAGGCCTCAAAACCTACATTTAAAAGACAAACTTAGTATTTCTTTCCCTTTAAACGAATTTTAAACTTGCCTTATGTAAGCGTTTTATAATACTCTCATTATATTCAGAGTTCCCCTCGATCATGCCCGTGACGGGATTCGAAAACCACTCTTTAAATTCCCTATGCGACTGAAAAACGTTGGGCATGAGGAAGTGCATAAGGGACCACAGTTCCATAAGATTGTTCTGTAAGGGTGTGCCAGTAAGCAGAAGCCGTCTAAAACAAAAAATTAGGGATGAATTTTTTCTCATTTTAGGTAAGTTGTTTTTCTCCATAAAAAAGAATTTATAGTTCAACGTGAAAACTGATGCATCCGGAATAGTTGTTAAAAATATATTTGGAAGACTTCCAAACACATTTCCAAACTCACGGAAGTGTATTAAATTTACATGTAAAAATTTTCCAAAAAAATATTTCTACTTACTGCCGACTTGAAACTACAATCTTAAATCACTATATTGAATTATGGAGTATTTTTAAATGAAAAATATAAAACATTGAGAAAAAGTGAAGAATGCCTAATTGTCAATTTATATTTGAGGAAATAAAAATAACAGTAATACATTATACGGAATAAATTTGCAAAAAATAATATTACTTACTGCCTACTCAAAATTTTAACGTTAAATCACTATTTTGACCGAAGCATTTTATATTAAAACTAGGTGACCCGACAAACGTTGTTTTGCCATATGAATTATTTCCCTATTATTTCTAATGAATATTTTGGTAGTCGGCTTCGTTCTCATCCCTACTCCGTGCTGTTTACTGGGTGAGAAGCACAAACCTAGAAAAAATATAGACTATGCCAGTGTCATATTGCCGGCGACCGCTAATTCATGGCTGCCCTAAAAGGTCCAGAATCACTAAAACTTGGTTTTTATGCCAATTTACGTTGGTTGTATTGTAACGTGAATCTCATTTGTTTACTGCGATTGGTCACATTCATGTCACATTCTTTAATGACATTTAAAATGACAGCAAGTTAGTTAATTTCATATTGCAATGCAGCCATCATATTTGCAGAACCGCCAACATA
The DNA here is from genome assembly GCA_025584915.1 of Monochamus saltuarius. Lineage (NCBI taxonomy): Eukaryota > Metazoa > Arthropoda > Insecta > Coleoptera > Cerambycidae > Monochamus > Monochamus saltuarius. The sequence continues at coordinate 9,311,279 of CM046725.1, read as the reverse complement.
AAGCAAATAAAATATCAATTTTCAGGACCTTAGGTCCCTAGAAAACGTGGCACCTGTCCTATATCATGAACTGACGCTGTTTATATTTTTTCTAGGTTTGTGGTGAAAAGTTTTTTTCGGCCAATGATCTGTGGTGAAAAGTGACACCGGTAGACGCCTGGCGGGGATAACTGATCTAGTGATAATCGATCAGTTATCTACCAGGGTTAAAAATGATTAAATTACTAAAATGGCTATTACAAAATAGGGGTTTGTGATAGAAGGGAGAAAATTAAGGGTTGTATGTATTTTTAATGCCACAAAAAATAAAAAATGTCCAAAAAAAAAGATTAAATTGCTAAAATTGCTATTAAAAAATAGGGGTTTGTGATAGAAGGGTGAAAATTAAGGGTTCTACGTATTTTTAATGCCACATCGTAAAAAAATAAAAATAAAAAATTTTGTCCAAAAAATTTAAAAAAAATGTTTGGGGTAGACCACCCTGATCACTTAGGAGAGGGGTATGAATAATAGATTACGACCGATTCTCAGACCTACCGAATATACATATAAAATTTCATAAAAATCGGTCAAGCCGTTTCCGAGGAGTATGGCGTCTAAAACTGTGACGAGAATTTTATATATTAGAAGATTATTATAAATTATTCATCATAAATCATAGAAAATAATATTACAACTTACACCAAATTTCAATATAAATTAATACTTTGACTAATGCAGTACTTAAAATGATAAAATATTGAGGAAAAGTGAAGATAACCCAGTATTTAATTTATATTTGGGGATATAAAAAAAAATAATTATTGCTTACATGAAATTTTAACGTTCAGTCACTATTTTGACTGTGCAGTATTTTTTTAATAACATTGAGAGATAACTTAATATACAGGGCGTCCAGAAACTAAACCGACAAATGAAGACAGCAAATTCTAGGGATAAATTCATACAGATTTCAAAGAATCAAACATTAAATTAAAGTTTGTTTATTGTTTTGTTATAATTTTTGCCAGTTTGTGATATTATTTAATACAAAATTCCAACTTTTTTATAGAATTTTACTTTATGTTTTTCAGGCAACTACTATTAGCAAAGAATTTGTAATTATTGCGCAATAAAAAAACAGTGTCTTTTTAATCTAGACTGCCCTGACGATTTCGATATTAAAAATACCAAAAAGTCGAAGATACAAAAATATAATTAATAATATCAATCAACCCTCCCAAATGTGACGCCTATGATTACAACCATTTTTACATCAAAAGGCTGTTCATATAAGAGTTAAAACATAACTTAAATTTGACCCTTCACGATAAACAGCGATCTGAACGATTAAAAAAACCGCACCCTCCCTTAGAAATCATTTTTGAGTAAAACAAATTATGTCAAATCGATATGAAATCATCCCTAAAATTTGCTGTCTTTATTTGTTGGTTTAATTTCCAGACACTTATCGTTGAGGGAAAAAAATCCAATATTAAATATTTTTATATGTAAAAATAGTACAAAATAAATAAATAATTAATGATAATATTACTGCCTACATGACTACTTTAAAACGTAAAATCACTATTTTGACATATGGAAATTTTTCTAATAAAATTATTATAGAATATCAAGTGAAGATAACCTAATATTTAATTTATGTTTGAGAAAATAAGAAAACAGTAATAATGCCTATAAAATATATTAAAAATGGACTCATAAAATAGCATATATATTTGAGTTGTTTTTACAACTGTGAAAGCAATATCTAGTCGAGAAGTGAGTTTCTGCCAATAATAGTTAGACTAAATTTAAATATGGGGTTTGGTTTATCGGATTCAGAATTAAATTCTGAGAATAGAATTTTGAATTTTTGCCATTAAAATTTCAATTATTATTAACAAAACGAAGAGAAAGATGGTCTCCGTTTTTTTGCAATAACTATGGAACTATTAAAGATAGCGCCAATATTAAAGATCCTAAAGAGAGAAAATTTCACAAAAAAGTCCGATTCCCGGAGTTGTAGCTCCATTATTTATAATTTTATTTACGTTGAAAATAGGGTTCCGCGCGGCCGTTGTGGCGCTTACGTCCACTTTGCTCGGTGACGACGCGACGGCGCCACAACGGCCGCGCGGAACCCTATTTTCAACGTAAAATTAAAATTATAAATAATGGAGCTACAACCCGGGAATCGGACTTTTTTGTGAAATTTTCTCCTCTTTAGGATCTTTTAATATTGGCGCTATCTTTAATAGTTCCATAGTTATTGCAAAAACGGAGACCATCTTTTTTCTCTTCGTTTTTTGTTAATAATAATTGAAATTTTTAATGGCAAAAATTCAAAATTCCTATTCTCAGAATTTAATTCTGAATCCGATAAACCAAACCCCATATTTTTAAATTTAGTCTAACTATTATTGGCAGGAAACTCACTTCGACTAGACTACAATGAATGAATATTTCTAAACAGAAATAATGTGTTAGTTATTTAACAATGAATAATAATTATTACTGTTATATTTTGAACGCCCATAACTTAGCAAACAAAATATACTAATAACATTTTTTCCACACAAAACATAAAATAACTTACTGTTGAGTCTGAAAGTTTAGCAGCAGCTGCCACCTCTGCGACTTGAAATTCTTGATATTCTGTGCCTCGTCCAGAATAAGGTACTTCCATTTTTTCCTTCTGAAGCTCTGGTGATCCTGAATGACTAGTTTGTAAGACGTGATACAAATGTGGAAGGCGTTAGGTTTGGTCCACCCTGTACGTTTCAATTTCCTCTCTTTCTGGGTACCGTAATACGTCAAGATTTTGAAAGCCGGACACCACTTTTTGCACTCCATTTCCCAATTCAACATGACTGAAGTTGGTACCACGATTAAGTGGGGACCCCAGTTTTCTTTCTCGCACGCCAAGTGGGCGAGGAGGGCTATTGTCTGGATGGTTTTGCCGAGACCCATTTCATCAGCCAAAATACCGTTTAGTTTTCTCTCATACATAGTTACTAACCAGTCTAGACCAATGTGTTGGTACTCTCTTAGAGTGAATTTTAGCAAAAAAGGGACTTTTGTCGAAACCTGAAAAAAATTTCGCTGATTAGAAAATATCTTTTGTTCAACGTAGGTGGAAACTAAAGATGTTGAATTCAGACAAATGCCTCGATAGTCGTCACCGGTAAATTTGAGTTGAATGGATCTCAAATTTTCTGATACTTGTATCATCATGTAAAAATAGCACATACTGATGTTGCTATTTTAAGTATTTAAATTAAATTACTGAATAAAATTAATCTATTTATAGTAGTTCAATATTGTAAAAAATATTTTTATTAAAATGTAATAACTTACATTTGTGGAAGATAGGGTGTTGCCTTTGGGCTGGATACTCTCTGCGATAGCAGCAGCGTCATTAATGAGGTCGTCATTTTCAACTTTTTCAGTCTTTATTTTTTCTCCCTCTTTATGAGAATCCTCAATTAATATTTTAAGCTCGTCGTGTTCACCCTGGCTTGCCGAATCGGACACTTCTACCTCATCTTCGCTCTCTTCTTCAGACACCTCATCCTCTTCTTCTTCTTTCGAAGATTCAGAGGCCTCAGATGGAGTTTTGCTATCTTCCTCGGTGATAGAAACAGTTGCCTTTCTATTTTTCTCAACTCTTTCTTCTTTGTCCGATTTCCCTTTCTTGTTATCCATTTTCTTGGAAGTATCTGGTCGATCTTTTTCCGAGTCATCTGGTTCATCGTCAGAATCATCAGATTCGCTTAACCGGATACTGTCTCTATTAAGCAAATAATCTCTAAGAAAGTCATCTTCCAATAAGTCGTCAAGCTCCATTTGAGATTCCTTTTGCAGTGCTGCCAGCTCCTCACTGTGACCTTCCGTCCCCAACGCAGCCTCTTCCTGAGCTATCGTTTCTTCGTCATCTTCATCACTCTGTAGCTCAGGTTCAAACTCCGTGTCTGACTGAGCTCGAGAAACAGATCTAGAGGAGATCCCACTCGGAGGCTGTTCAATTGCCGTTTTGTTCATTCCTTCAGCTAATAGCTGAGAGTACTTTTCCGTTTGATCGACGATGAAGCTCAGTTGCTGGTCTAGGGCCTTCTTCCGCTTTTCTTCTAATATCGTATGTTGTTTATATTCGACTAGCTTTTCCACATTGTTCCAGAAATTCTTTACTTCTTTTGCGCAAAACGCAGCAATCCTTCGAAGGTTCTGCTCGTGAGCCTTTTCTGCCCTCTGGGCAGCTAATGCCTTGTCCTGGAAGTACTTCTGTACCATGCGGGCACATTTTTTGGCGGCAGCCTTCTTCCATTTGCGTTCCTGCGCAAAATCAGCAGCCAACCAAACCATTTCCTCCAATAAGAAGTCCCAGTGTGCTTTCGAACGCTGCATATCTTGGACTTTCGGTAGTCGCTTCTCTGACCACAAGCCTTCTTTTTGTAAATCAGCTATTCGCTGAATAACATAAGCTTCCTGTTTTGCCTTCTCCACGATCTGTTCTTGATTCGAGCTGGCAGGATGAGAGGATGATTTTAATTTAACTGAAGTGGTCTTTGGGGTCACGACACTGTTATCCGAAGCAATAGACGATGTAGGAGTACTGGTTTGCAAAACAAGACTGCTGTGCGAAATGCCAGGTAGAGAGCTAGCGGAAGTGGCTGAAGGAGTACTAGGTGTGGTTTGAGGCACAGAAATGCTATGTGCCTCTGCTTGGTATTCCTTTGGGTCAATAGCATGTTCCTTGAGGTAATTTAGGTAAGCTTGGCTTTTGGGTCTTTTAGCGAACTGGTATAAATCCAGAATGTTGTTCCCCGTTTCCAGATAGAAAGCTTCTAGAAGATGCTCATTATACTTCTCTTTTACAAGTTTAGACCTTACTATTCTATGATTCATTACGCGTTGCAGTTTAGAGGCGTAAGCATCTTTCTTGTCGGATGTAGACAAAGGTCTTTTAAGTGATCTCGAGTGAGTGTGTTGGATGTTGCTTCCCGAACTTTCTCCAGATGGAAATAACTGCAGACGGATATTGGAGTTTGGCCTAGATTTTGTGAGAACACTGACTATAGACTGGTTGGCTAAACTTGGCCGTAACGGAGAAGTCTGACCCACCCTAGATGGACTTATGCTTATTATGCGGGTTACTCCTGCTTGCGTGAAATTTGTACTTGCAGCTAAGGTTCCTGGAGATATCTGAAAGTCGTCAAATTCTCTACATAGTACATTTTTGTCCCATACAATAGAATGAAATCATAATAAACAATTTTATCTACTAAACAATAAAGTGCTTTGTTTCTTATCTAGGCATCATATTTAATTTGACTCATTCTCTTTTTGTTACAATGCTGAAAATATAATTTTCCAAACATAAAAAATAAAAAGTATGTACCTACAATTGAGTTAGAACTTATAAATTTCAAAGTATTTTTATTATACCTATAAATACATTTTGTTATTTGAGAAGAATACATATTAGTCATCCAAAAAATATAACTGCATATTTATCTGTCATTCACAAATATATATTAAATTAGAATTTAAAAATTCAAGGTGAAAAACTTTAATGTGCAAACCTCTGACCCTTTCTAATTCCTATCTATTGAGGGAAATAGTTATACATGTTCTCATATTACTTGTAAAATAAACAACATATGGTAAGTTTTTATTGCTTAAATAGATGTGAAAACAAATGTAAGTCTAAAAGGTAGGATATTTGTATTAAATAAAAAGTAAACATATTTTATTAAAGTGAAATATTAAATAGAAAAAAATTCTACTTCTTACCTGTGTTAGTGCTGGTATTCCATGGGGTTGGGACGTTAGAACATATTGCCCACCCGCTACATGTGTTAATCTCACTGTTGGGCGCTCTGCCGCAGGGCGAGGACCTGGGCTCTCTCTCGGGGACAGAGCACCCTGCCCTGCCCCCGGAGTTTCGTCACTCATCGTTGAGACTTCTAAAAAGGAACAGTTTACCTATAGAGTTACACTATCACACAATGTAATAATGTGCATCTTTTAAAAATTTAAACATTAAGTTTTAAATATAGTGACAAGTGAGGGCAATAAATTTAAATAATCTTCAAAAACAAATTTAAAAGTACCTACACTGATTTCTATATTAAATGTCTAATAAGGAAAAGTTGAAGTTGTTAGCATAATTTCCGTATGAAATAATTTAAATTACAGTAGTTTGAAATGCCCTTAAGTTGGCATTTACTCAAGTTTTTAAAAATCCAATCAGATTTAAAAAGTTGATTGCACAATAAACTACAATGTTACAAACGCCGTCTTACCCGAATAGGCAACGCTTTTGAACTACAGTCGCAATTAAATCAAACATCAAATATTAAAATTTTATGTTTTCGAAATTTTAATTTGATTGTTGTGCTTATGACGTAATGTACAAAAATGAGTTCAAAAGAGCGCTTAAATTGGCGCCTGAAACAAGAATTCAATTTTCAAAATTCCTAAAAAATTATAAAGTAAATAAATATGTATTGAATACAGTATGTGTGGATTTATTTGATATAATTTTGCAAAAAAGAAATCAATATGACAGTGACGTAAAATTTTCTATTGACTAAGTAGTACAAGGGAGACGCGCCATCGCTTTAAAGCCGCTTGTAGTGTTTTTTTGTGATAGTATATCAATTAAGTAGTGTATTTGAATTTAAACATCGTTTTCGTAAAATAATTCGCGTAAATTTGAACGGAAAAACTATTAATTTCGATATAAACTTTTATTCAATAATTAACAAAGGAAATTTTCGGACGCCATGTTTTGCTGTGCAATCGTTGAATATAACTTACCATCATGTAATCACAAATTATTCACGTGAAAATTGGTCATCCGAAGTTAAAAACACCACCGGAGTATTTAATAAACCTCAAAGTACAATTGGGTACTCCACGTAACTAGAAAATTGTAAAATATATCTAATATTTCGAACATTTTACACGTTCACATCAAGGACACATCGCCCTTTCTAATATGGCGACGGGCTCTTCTTTCACAATCGTATCGTCCGCGTCGACGAACGCCCAAGCGAGCAGCCGCCTAGATTTGTAACGTCTCAAGGCGCATGCGTCACGTCCCCAACGTTCCTGCGCGCCGCTAATTTATGAAAATATTTTCAAAGGCAAAAATAAACATGAGCCGTTTATCACCAAATATGCACCCAATTTTAAAATCGAACGTTATTGAACTGCTAAATGCTAAACAAATCTATACCGTCCTCGATTTTATAAGAACAGATACGAAACTCGTCGAAAAAGTGTCTCATTTAATTTTCAGGGTGCGTAAATTATAAAAAAATTAAAAATCTGTTTATCATCAATCAATCAACAATAATTCAAAGTAATATACCTACCTACTTACTATTTCAGGAAATTCTAGAGGTCCGGAAGGAACTAATAAAAAAGTTTTCTGCTCAACCTAGAAATGGTTTTGAATATTACAAGCTAATTATATCGAACTCTGCTATTATTGAAACTGGAATTAAAAAGTACACATCTGTTTTTATTTCCAGTACCTATAATTTATTTTTTTTATTTTAGCCTTGACGATTTATTAGAAGGCGGATTATTCACCGGAAATATATATGAAATATGTGGTTTGCCTGCTACCGGAAAAACTCTCTTTTGTCTAACTTTAATGAAAAATGTAGTTTCTAAAATGAAAGAGGATATTTATTACTTGGATACCAAACAAGATTTTTCTGCACGTAAATTTAAACAAATGCTTTGCAACTTAAACAAGGTAAGTCGAATAAACAACTTTTTTATAGAGGATTATTGCGTTCACGTTGCGTTCAACGAAAAGAATTCGTTGGTTGCGTTTGTGCAATGCTGGAGTTGGGGGAAGTACTCAATATTTTTTAAATATAGGTACCGTATAGATAGGTATATAATATATATGTTTAAAAACTATGTATATTGTTCTGTGAAACCTGATAGTTTGCAATAGAATAATAGAACCATGTTATTCGTCAACCACCAATAACGAGTATTGAGTGTAAGTGACTGGCAATTAATTTTTCTGTTTGTATCAGAATAATAGGTATAAAGTTGCAATATAAAGGTTTGTTCCAACAGGCAATTCGCGGGCTGTTCTGAATGAAAATCAGTAAATACTGACACTCTCATACTTGTAGTTCATTTGTTGTTAAAGAAGTTTAAAGCCTTGCCCACACTAAGACAAGGCAGTGGAACTATCTTGCTTGTTAATTGTTTTTTTATTATTTCAAACTTGTTCAACTTCAGTTTTGGTCTACATCGGAGCTACAAAATTGACAGGTTTTTGGAACTTTGTGAATAAATTTATGATGTGTACAATGGTCGTCAGCGTCACCACTTCCATGTTTTGTCCCTTTCTAGCACCGTGTATAATAAATGGCACTAGAAAAGAATGGACCATGGAACTGGTGACTTTAAGCTGACGAGCATTGTACAAATTTGTACACACTGATGAAGAAACTTATTTATTGTTGCCTGATGCCACACGTGTGGTTTGATATTATTTTCAGTTTCCACAGGAAAATGAACTTTGTTAATACGAACAGGGTCGCCGTGAGCTAAGGCAGGAAGGTCAAGGTCATTGTGGTTTTTCTTTAAATTTATGTAAGGCTTCATAATGGCATTAAAATAACGATAATTCGTGGGATCCTCTATCAATATGTTGAGTCTCAACGGACATGACGAAAACACAAACTATTAAACAAATATTTATACTTGTATCGTCTGCTACGATTTTGGATTGATTTGATCACCGCGCGTCTGCTAAATCGCGTCGCCTTTGTAACACGGCTGCTGCGATTTAGCCGACGATGATTTGATACAGCGATACGAAATGCGTATATTCAATAACACATTCATGTTTTTAAGAAATAAAACTAATACCACAGAAAATATAGCTACGCACAGCTATATATTCTGTGCTAATACCTACTTTAACACACTTAAGGCACGGTCCATCTACTTCATTTAGACGAAGCGTTTCACCGCTACGTTTAATCGCGCCACTCGCTCATCACTACAACATCTCGATTTTGAAAAAAAAAGGTACCACTAACTAAATCGCTCGATATAAAATGCGTAAAACGGACAATACACTTAGTCGTATCTTTTAAGTAACTGGTGGTTATGCATCGAAGTCACATCTTATAAAAACAATCAGTTGGAAAGCTTCGAGACAGCATTTTGTTGTATTGAACCGGAAAAATATGATCTTGAAATCGGTTAAAAATATTTCATTAATTTTGGTTACTATTGAATATTTGATAAAAAGCAATACCGTTCCCGCCAACGGAATTGTGAGCTGATTGCTTTATAAGCTATATGTAGTGTCTAAAATGGGTTTTTACGGCTATAAATCATTGGCTAGGTCACATTCAGCTAGGTATACAGGAAGTCACGTTTTTCTCGTTCTTAACTTTGGTAAAAAAAAATAGAGCATAAAAAATAACAGATGTCTGTAACATTTTTCTCGGAGATACTACGTTTCCATAATACAGGGCGTAAGTTAATATTTTGACTTGAATAACTTTTTTTCAGCCAAGACCAGTGTCGTTATTATGAGGTTTTATTCGTATTTGAATCCCAATTTCAACGCCAGTGATGGAAAATAATTTCAATAAAAATATTAAGATGTTATAGTGTAACCTCTATAATCCGGATAATTAATTGTAAGTGGGTTGTCCGGATAAGTGATTTGTCCGGATTACTGAATATAACCTAAAGCATAATTTGACGATAGAAGTAAAATCCAGAATAATTCGTAAAACATTTATTAAACAACACAACAGTGGCGTAGCGTGGACTAATCTAGACGTGGGCGAAGTCGCATCCGCGAGGCTCTTTTCTTCCGCCATTGGATGCTGAATGAACTGAATATTGTGACACATAATAGCTACATGCAAGGTCACAGTGTGCATCAATTTTGGTTCAAATATTAATATTACTCCAATAATTTACTAAAATTAATAATGAGAAAAACGAAAATAACCTGTATAAGCTGCTGAACTATCAGGTAGTTTTTTAAAAAAAGGTTTGTCACACAAAGGTTGCAGGTATGTACATACCTATACATAATTGGAAATCCTATAATCTCTGAATCTTTCGTTAAATGAATATGACAGAATTGGCTTTCATTAGCAATGAATGATAAAGAATTTTAACTCATATTTATATATATTTTTTTTATAATTTTAGTGTAGTTTGGTATTAATATATTGTATAAACCACATTTTCCCCAAAAACAAATCTCGTGCTGTATGTGGGTTTGCATTGTTCAGTAACAACATCACTTATTAGCATTGTGTTTGTCACACTACAGTTTAAAGCCCTTATAAGTGGTGAGATTAGGTGATTACAGACAATAAATATGTATGTTAAATAAAAATAAAGTATTTGGTAAGAACAGTGAAATATGTACATGGCTGACTTTTTACACCCACAATAAGTCATTACTTTTAATAAATCGCATTATCATAAATGTCTGCTTTTGGTAGATTATTAGAGAAACATGGTAGATTATTAGAGAAACATGGTAGATTAGAGAAAGCTATTATATTTTTTCAGTGATTTTACTTGATATATTTGATGTCACAATACAACTACTATAATAATAATATAAGAATTCAGACGACCAGTGGCGTAGCGTGGACTAATCTCGACGTGGGCGAAGTCGCATCAGCGAGGCCCTTTTCTCCCACCATTGGATGCGGAATGAACTGAATATTGTGACACATAATAGCTACATGCAAGGTCACAGTGTGCATCAATTTTGGTTCAAATATTTTCTTACAATCAGGAGATATTAAAAAAATTTAAATTTTACAAAAAAATTTTAAATGCTGTATCTTAAAACAAAAGGCGATCGGACAGTGTATATAACTTTTTTATTATTTTTTCGTCCTCTATCGCGTGATACTATGCACTGTAGTTTTCTCAATGTCACCTTGTATATTTTCAAGAAAAGAATGGTGAAAAATCAGAAAGTTTGTTTACAAAATTATTCATTTATGATGAAACTAGTTAAAGTAGTGAAGTCTGGATGATCTGAAAATTTCATAATTATGAGGTGTTTAAATGCTAAAAATAAATATTTTTTGTAACCTCTTCAATACTGAAAATTACGTCGATAATAGAGCACATGCACCAGGGTGTCCAAATTAATTATAGTACGTGTGGTAAAGCTTATTTTTAGTAAGGTCTTTTAGGGTGCTATTCGTACTATTTAGAATTCATGGCATTCGATTTTAAATCACCCCCAAGGGGGCCTCGCGCGAGGCTCTTCTCTTTTAAGTGCGAGGCCGTGAGCGAGGAGCCGCTTCGTCCACGTCTAGCTACGCCACTGCAGACGACTTACGTCACGTCGGCGTTTCAGCTTCTTACGGTTCCAGAGACATGATAAGGTTAAAGTTTCTGAGTGACTTCTGAGGAAGATAACGATATCAAACGCCAAGGAAGCTAAACCGACGACGTGGTGACCAGTTCGGAAATTGTTCTGCCAAGGTTAGAATAAATTAGTTAAATGTTTATTTTCTCATAAAAGGTTTCTTCTTTTATCGTATATGAACGAACCATATAAGGTTTGAAATTACCGTCAAAGTAATATTACTGCTATCATTCAATTGTTTTCAAATTATAGTTTAGTTAATCGTACAATAAATGAGATTAATCACTATGTCCAAAAGTACAAGAGTATCAAATTTTTTGATAAACTTTAATTCTTTAAAGCAATTCCGTCTTAAAAAATCTAAAGAAGTGTAAAAAGATATTACATGAACTTGACACATAATTTTTTCGAGTAGGATCACCCCCTAAATTTTCTGGACGGAGTTTCCGTACACCCTGTATCTACTTTCCATAGTCAACTAGAATTCGATACATCCAACAATATAAGCAATACTAATAACTGACGTCATCACGCATTTCAGATCAATCTAAAAGAATAATTTGGTAAAACAAATGCTTCATTCTGCATTTTATTTTCTTTGATGCTGACTTCACATAAAAAAGACGCGGCCTGTCTAGAAGGACAACTAATAGGCGACTAGATTTAAATGTGTTGTGTGATGTGATGTAATTGAAAGCCAATACGTTTTCAATATCTCTTGAAAATTGACTGTACAATAATCGTTTGCAATAACATGAATTTGGCTAATTTTAGTTGTTTCACTCGCCAATAGAGATTTAATGAAATGTCAAACACTGTTTTAAAAGAATGTCATTATTATTGCAAACGATTGTACATACCTATACATATACAGGGTGAGTTAGATAGAATGGGTCAATACTAACCTGGATATGCTAGACACCAAAATATTAGCCTTGTTCGCGGTAGCGATTCCGAACTAGTTCAAGATTAATTTACAGATGTGCTCAAGCGCAGTTTGCATTTTGCATTTTGAACGATCAAATTCAAACTGCGCTTGAGCAGATCCGTAAATTAATCCTTATAGTTCGGAATCGCTACCGCGAACAAGGCTATTATGTTTGAGCTCATGATGCCTTATACGATTGTCACTGGTTTAAGATATACAGGGCATTCAAAGTTTAAATTTTATCTTAAAATTTCTCAATAATTAAGAAAGTTTTGATAGCATGACTGAAAATTGGCAGTGTTGGGTTTTTTTTGGTATACCCGCATCAAGAATTCAGACATCTACGTCACAGCTGACGTTACACATTTGTTTTTATTGTCAACGTAGTTTTCGATATTTGGTCGCGTTAAAAACAACCATTTTATGCAATTTAGTGCAATATATTATGCAAACTTTTAGTGTAGTATATAGTTTTATTACTATAAGTTGCAGTTTATTAAATATTTTGATGAAAATATAATGAATTATTCAGTTGTTCGTATGACGTAAGTCGTCTGAATTCTTGTCGCGAGTATATGAGAATTACGAATTTGAAGCTTATTTTGACATTGCTCCTAGAGGACGTTATAAGTTTTACCGTATTATTTAGGTAATAAAACCCAACACTATAAATTTTCAGTCATGCTATCAAAACTTTCAATTATTGAGAAATTTCATAATACAATTTAAACCTTAAACACCCTATATTTCTTAAACCAGCGACATTCGTATAAGACATGATGGGCAAACAAAATTTTGGTGTCTAGATCTCCAGCTTAGTGTTGATCCATTCTTTCTGACTCACACCCATATACCCATATATGCATCATTTAGTGTTATCATAGACAGTGTTATTAAACGAAAAAGTAAAACTGTAACAATCTTCTTTTTTAGCAAGAACTGGTGGAAGCCTTGAGCAAAGCTCTAATTAAAAGCATAAGCTCCAAACACGAACTCATCAACAGTTTATTCGAGATCAAAGAGAAACTTCAATCAGGTCTCAAGCTGCGAGCTGTTATTATCGACTCTCTACCTGCCTTGTACTGGCAATCGGCAGATCATTCCGAAAACAACAGCTTCCTCAATCATACAGTTAATATCCTTCGCTATTTGTCCATAGAACACAACGTAGTCGTCGTCGTAACGAATTTGATAACTCTTTGGAACGAAGGAGGATTTAATACTCAAAATTCTTACCAGGAAAAAATTACTTGTGGAGGGTATTGGTACAACATTCCGAATGTCAGGTTGAAGTTCGAAAAGATTTCGAAAAATTCGTGCAAAGTCACTCTGATGAAGACCTGGAAGATCATGCCCGAACTTTGCGAATGTGAAGTTGAGTTGAGCGATATTGGAATTAAATAAAATATAAGTAATTAAAGATTGTAATTTGGTAAAATAAGTAACATGTTGATGAATTTTTTATACTATATAATGTGTATTTTTAAATTCGTCTCTCAATAATAATAAATTAGGTATATAAATAAAAAAATCCTGTGTAAGGCTGCAAGATTTTATTAAACTAGAGGCAGTTTAAGCTGTGTTGTGCTGTACCAGGTAGGTATAATACATCAGGAGGCGTTTTCCGAAACTTACTCTGGATTACTAACTCGGGTGAGCCCAGGTACTAGATGTCACGTGACCTAAGTTTCAGGATTATTTACGCGGGTTGTAAAAGCACAGGTAAAAGTTTACCAACGGTAGGTAAGTACAGATTTGTTGTTGTTTTATGTGGGTATAATATAACTTCAAATCTCTGTGCCTAAAAGTATAAAATTTTACAAAGGGCATCAGATAATTGGATTGCCAGTTTTGAGCTGCATTATGACCACGAAAAATAAAATAATTGCTAGGCACAGTCGCTCAAGAACTTGTGCAGGATGATAGTAATCTTGAGAGAAATGGTATATCATGTTTGTCCAAATTTGAGATCATCTTCTCCATCAACATCTTCCATTAAAAAAATTGAATAATAAAATAGCTAGGTATACTATTGCAGTACGTTATATTATCATAAACAGGTTGGTAAACCTCATTCACATGTCTTCTGACAATAAATTCTCGGCTAATAAAGTCGCAATTTTTGCATGGCTTAGAAGATTTTCTTCTTTTATCATAATTGAATATAAATAAATATTTATCCAACCTGAAAATATTGTTCTGCGTTTAATGTACCCTGTTGAGGAGAGTTAGAAAGAGTTAACTCGAGTAAGTAACCGAGTTCGTAACTCTAAATAAATCGAACCCGGATTAATATAACTGGGTTATTAGTAAACGAACACCCTTTTCTGTGATCGAATTAATTGGAGCAGGTTTCAGAAAACGCCTAAGGATAATACAATCACAGACGATACTAACAGTTCTCGTAATATCGTTGGTATGCTACGCCTATGTATGGTTGTAAAATGTGTTGTATAATACCACAGAATAATACAGTGCGGAGATAAACAACAAATATAAATATACAGAAATAAGTATTCTGGGAAGTTATTTATCAGCGGTTGTAGTGTGATTTGTGATTCATTTTGTAGATAATATTTAGCCTCTAGCACCTATAGTTTATTACTGTTTATTATATTTGTTCGATATGTGTAAATTATTTATTTTAATTTTAACGGCCAACTTCATAAATTGCGCAAAAATCCTGGGCGTGTTTCCTAGCCCGGGTTATAGCCAGTTTATCTTAGGGGAAGTTTTAATGACAGAATTAGCACGTAGAGGGCACGAAGTAACGATGATAAGTGCCTATAGGCCTAAAGAGGAACTTACGAATTATAGGACAATTTTAGCAGATGATATGGTAAATAGGCCTCAACGTATGTACTTAATTTTTTATCTTTACTAACATTTTTAATTATCGATTTGTATAATAAATACAAAATATACCTAATACCTATTATTGTACGTGCTTTATCTGGGATTTACCAAAAATGAAATCTCAGAACCGGCGTTAAATATTTTACCGCCGTCACTGCTTTTCATGCATTTTAATTTTAACATTAAATCTATACCATATAAAGTAATAGTTAACGAATATGAAATGATTGATTTAATCGAACTGATATTCTAATTTAAATTTGTTCTTATTTATCTTAAATAAAACAAGAGTCTTGCGACAGTGGTGAAGCGTGAAATTTGTCCTTCGAGGCCGTAGGCGAATAGACTAACACGTTGAGTGCAATAAGCACTTTTTGTACCAGTTGCATACAATATTTTTTCTACGTTCATGCAAAAAAAAATGTTATTTAGATGACACTAAGTCTAGTAGAAAAATGACATCGATTTGAAGGTTTATGTTTGTCATGATGACAAAACGCTGCAGTAGAATAACAGATGAGTGCAATAAAGAACCACTTTTTCCACTAAATATAGTTCAATAAAAGTATTTTTTTTGAATGCATAGAAAAAAAAAATAACAATGGATGAAATAAAAAACATAACAATATACAATAAATAAATGAAATAAAATTTTTGATGAAATAAAACATTATACAATATGTAAATAATATGAAATTTTACATTTAGAAAAGGAATTCAGGTCGACCAATTTTGGTCGCAACAAAATGTTCAATGTTTGCCTTAAATTTAAGTTAGGTTGCTTTTGGGATTTTTAAAATCAACTTTTCTGATATATGATAGATAAGAAAAAATTGTCTTTAATATAAATGATTGGATCGTCTATATCTGTCATCTTATTATATTTATTTTCATTTTTATATTGCACACAGAAAACGTAACGCATAATTTAAAAGATCATAAAAGTGCGTAATCCAGACCAAATAAAAATAGAAACATTACGAACGAGGACATGTTCTTGACAAATACTAAGAAAAATAAGTTAAGTGTGTTTCAAAATACACTCACAGAGACTTGTTTCTTCCATATGTTTTCCCTTTGAATGAAAAAATATGTTGTTATTGTTTGTATGTTTATATAAAAATTATTACTTGTGCTTGAAGGATTTTTTTAATTACTACGGTTTAAATATCTAGATTTTTAAAACTGGAAGTGTAACAGTTTTAGATATGAAAAGGGAAAATATATATACACACAAAATTTTAAAATAATTTATTTTGTTATATATGTTTCAAATTCATAATTATACTATGTAGGTAGAATTCGGAAAGGCAAAGAATTGTGACGTCGGTTATGGACAACTAGCACAATTCAGCACAACCTTTTTTTTTATTTTGAGGAAAATGGGGGCTAAGTTCACGCTTAAATTTCCGGTTTTTCCGGATTTTCCGGAGAACGGAGGCACAATATATCACATTAAAAAAATACGATTTTCGCAAAGTGGGGGGCTACGTAGGAAACACGAATTTTTCAATTTCTTCTTAAAATTTTACGGAACAATGTAGCACAAATCGGGCACAATTCAGCACAACTTTAATTTTTTAGTTTATCAAAAAATGGGGGGCTAAGTTCACGCACACTATTATTTGACCTTTTAAACCATAAAAACAGTACCTTATTTGTATAAATTTAGTATTTCGCACACATCCGGACTTTTCCGGTACGCACGCCAATGGTCAGTTACTTCGGGTGTTTCCGTAAATTTTACCTGCCAACTTTACCTGCCAAATGAACACCGGTTAAATATTTTATGATTTCTATGGTCTTTCCAGGGACATAATCCACAACATTGCGTTGCTTACGCGGTGGCGATTTGAGGTGTAGTCGCCTGACGCTGGTCACGGGAAAGACAAATTCAGTATAGCTATTTAGTGTCACTCCCGTCGGTCTTAAATACATATATACTTAATTTATTCGAATTACCTTTTATCAGTTTATTAGCTTCCTTGGACAAGAATAGAGTGATTTAAGTTAACTTACCTTAGTATTACTTTTTTTCCTAAGAAGTTATAGGTTATAGGTTAGTCTTATAGGTCTGGGAATTTTTTTTTAATAATTATTGCAATTTTGACACCTGTCAAAATTATTGAAATGTTTTAAACCTAGCTATGTCTTTTACCCCCTGTGGAAGAGATATTACATTCTTCAGGGGAAACATTTTCAGGCATCTCGAGGGGTATTATAGGTATCGCCTCGATGTTTATCAGCTGATTGTTTTATAGGCTGTAATATTAGGCTTGTTTTTGCAGCAGTTGAAAACGGTTTGGAAACTGTCAGAAATATTCGACCAGTTAAGATGAGAACGCGTTTCATTGAATTTGACGCAATAAATAGTTGGACGGACATTTCTGATAGTTTCAAACAATTTTCAACTGCTGCAAAAACCAGCCTATTGTTGTGTCGTTTCTGAGGGTACCTTTGAATTTGCAAATTGTTTAATACTGTTAATATCTTTTGTTTAAGGTAACCTTTTCTCAAGGGAAAGTGAACACTTTATAGACCGCATTAGAAATGTTCATAACTTGGGATACCTACTTACTGAAAATGCATTGGCGAATTCTGACGTACAAAACTTAATTCATTCAAATGAAACTTTCGACCTAGTTATACTAGAGCAATTCTTAAACGAAGCCCATATGGCATTTGGAGCTCATTTCAATGCTCCAGTCATACTTTTCAGTTCCATAGGAATTTCAGAATGGAATTCTCACTTAATTGGTGATGTAAGACTCCCTTCCGTCATTCCTGTAACAAAAACTGATTACACAGACCACATGAGTTTTTCCCAAAGAATGTACAATGGTATTGTCAATGTATGTGAAATCCTTTACAAGGAATTTATCAGTTATCCGATTCATCAAGAGTATATAGATAAATATTTCCCCAAAAAGATGAATCTTAAGGATATCATATACAACGCCAGTTTGATGCTTCTCAACTCTCATGTTAGTACAACACAACCAGCGTCACTGACCACTGCTGTAATAGAAGTCGGCGGTTTTCATGTTTCTTCAACAAAATTACCGGAGGACATTCATAATTTCTTGGATGAGGCTGAAAATGGTGCCATACTCTTTATTATGGGAAGTAACCTAAATATCTCTAATCTCCCAACGACCACATTAGACAATCTCATGGAAATGTTTTCCAAGATGAGACAAAGAGTTCTGTTGAAGTTTGAGGACACGAATATCAAGAAGCCTTCTAATGTATTGATTTCTAAATGGTTACCGCAAAGTGATATATTAGGTGAAAATTTCAAACTATGTTTTATATGAAATTTAAATATTTCATTTATTATTTTAGAGCATCGCAACCTATTAGCATTTATTACCCACGGCGGTTTATTGAGTGTAACAGAGGCAGTTTTTCATGGGGTTCCCATGGTGGGAATACCCATTTTTGGTGACCAGAGAATGAATATTGCCAGGTGTGTTCAAAAAGGAATAGCTGTACATCTTCCTTTTCAGAGGTTAACTGCTTATACCTTACATCAGGCTTTGATAGAAGTATTGGAAAATCCAAAGTAAGTACACTTGTAATTTGTTTCCTCAAAATTATTAGCATGAAGCAATGAGACTAAATAAAATGTCGATAAAAAATTATGTTATTTAGGTATCAAGATAATTCAAGGAAGTTTGCTAACATTATGAGAGATAGACCTGTAAGACCTCTGAATTGGGCAATATACTGGATAGAGTACGTTCTACGTCACAATGGGGCAATTCATTTGAGGAATGCCTCTTTGGAACTCTACTGGTTCCAGCTGTATATGATAGATGTAATAATTTTTTTGGTGGTGTCTCCTATAGTCTTGTATTATCTAATTGTCAAAAAGCAAAGGGTAGGAAGATATCAACCACAAATCACCAATGCAAAAAATTTAAGAAAGAAAAATAAAGTAAAGAAATATTAATAATTTATTCTTATAATCTTATATTACTCCACTGTTTATCACATGCTTGCTATAGACTATGTGTGAATTCGCGATTCGTAATGCGTGATGCGTCATTTGTATGGAATTCGTGCATAATGTGTAGGGGTTTTATTTTATGAATGGATTTTTAACAAACAAGACCCGACACACTATCCACGAATTTCTCACAAACCAGGTATGTGTATGTGTATGTGTTATTCGTATGGAATTCGTATGTGTAGGGTTTTTATTAATGGATTTTAAACTAACAGAACCCTACACACTACTCACGAATTCCACACAAACCGCGCATTACGAATCGCGCATAGTCCGTAGCAAGCCTTAGCCATCTTAGGGACATGCATAGGATCACGAAGGATATACGAAATAAAAAATTTTGAAATGAATTACACTTAAAAAATTAAAAACTGCTTAGGACATACAGAAAGCTTGTAACAAGACACAGCGACTCCCTGGAATTACAAATTGGACATAGAACAGCAAAATTTGAAAATTGTTTTTGTATGCAGGGTAGGAATTAAATTATACAATCATCTTCCTTGTTGGATAAACAAATTTAAAAACAATTATTTTAAAATCAGACTCAATAAGCTTCTTGTAAAAAGATGTTACTATAGCTTAGAAGAATATTTTTTCGACAGAGATATGTAAAAATGTTGTGCTGTGGTGTTGCCTATTTCTATTTGTTTGTGGATTCTGTCTGTTTGTTGTATTTATTATGTAGGATTAAGTATTGTAGGCTTTTATGCTGTACTTGATTGTGTATTAGACGTGTTTGACATCAACTATTGTTGAATTAGTGCGTAAGTTACCATATAAGTACATCTAGATTGTATTTATATTGTATGTCATTTACTTTTCCCAGACTTATCCCATACATGCTTTCATGTCTTAAGGGATCAATAAATATTATTATTATTATTATTATTATTAATACGGTTCTGTCGCTAAGGACTTTTCTGCGAATATTTTATCAAATTAGATAGTTAAGGTCAAGGTTGATTAAAAAATATAATTATGTATGTAAAATGTGTGATATTTAGTATGCAGGGTTCAATTTTTGATGAATCAACTGTGATGTAGGCAACAAGGTTGGTTTGAAGTTGTATACCTGGTTGCATAACTGAGTAATTCTTTCAATCTAAAAATTGTTTATTTCTATTATTAAACATATAAAACAATTATTATAATAATCATGTGCTAATTACATACCAAAAGATTCATCTAGGACACATAGTGTGTGCATATATGTCCTAGGCGGCCTTGAGCAATATTCCTAATTCTTTCAATACATTATGAAAACAGGTGCCTATTGCAATGTGCCATACAGTACTACAATTTTTTTGGTATCTATTTGCCAAAATATGCAGATAATATGCATATACAATATATTATCTACATATTTATCATCAAAATTTGAATCTACTGAAATATGCACAAGCCAATATTCCTGTTGTTGCTATCAAGTTTAATGTGAAGTGGTAGCAGCAATATCTTTTTAAAACCAACCAGCTGTTCTACAACGAGGTTATTTTGTCTATTTTAAATGATATTCGTTCTGATCACTTTTGAAGTTTTAGTAAAACGTCTTGTTATTTATGTTTAGATATGGGATACTATATCCAAGGTCCAAAATAATAGAGAGTGATTCATTCACAACACTTAGATGAGTACAGGAGATGAGGTTTGCAGGTGGAATAGGCGTGCCACTTGAGAAGGGTTTAATTACCAAAAATAGATTGACGTTGAGTGAACTTAACATTTTAATAGTTTACTTTAAGAAGCTTATACTCACCCCTAGAATGCCGTCTTTTTAGATGGCAATGGGCTGCCATCACCCACTTACTTACCTGATGCGCATTCCGCGGATATCACACTTTAACACGTAATTCTCTACTATTTACATACACACTATACACTATATCAATTACTGTCACTGTAATTATAACGGTTACATGTTAACACTTAGCATCGGCCATTTCAGACCTGTAATAATAATAATAATAATATCTCTACCCCTCATTCTAATCACGAGGATTAGCCCAGAAGTCGAAGACTTGTGCGGGAGAGGGGGCGGCATATTATTATTAAGCAGGCCGCATTTGCGCCCAGGAACGACTTACGTTGGTAGACCCTAACCACCATTCAGTGCAGGAATGAGGGAAACCTGGAAAACCTCATTAATTAGGGGGGTAGTTAAATGCCAACTGGTATCAATCTCTCACATTGACCCAAGTCAACATTCTTCCACCCTACCATATCCGCAGAGAGGGTGCCAATCTCTCCACGAATATAGCTTATATACGGTCTACCGGCTGCAGGGGTCGAACCCACAGCGATTCAGTCACCTCGATTCAAGTACTGACGCCTTAAACCGCGCGACCACTGACCGATCCAACGCAGAACAGTTGGAAACAGTTTCCAACCGTCAAATGCACGCACATTGCGTTTATAATGCCCACATAAAATTGAAAATGCCTTGTTTCAGATGCAGTGCGCTTCTACTGACGGTTGGAAACTGATGTACTACAAACAAATCTATTATAGGATGCATTATTTATACAACCACAACAGCGCCAAGTTCCATATGTGACAGAACAGTGCCACACTATTGTCATTTATCCATGTGCCGTCAGTGTTTACATAATCTATAGATATATAAAATATATTCTTCGATTCAGACTTCGGCCTTCTAATATTTGTCTAAAATATAGAAATAGTTTTTTTGCCATATCCTATTTCGTCTTCCTATCAGCATACTTTTTCTATTTCGATTTATTAAACGAAACTTCATGTTACGCATAATTCGCAAAAGCACCCTTCTAGATATTCTAGCCAAAGTTTCATTCCGTGAGATAGGAACCTAGATTTTTTAATTGTCGGAAGCTCATTTTTAAATTACCATTCATGAATTGTTCGCGTATTTTGTATCATCAACCTCTATCTCTTCTTTTCATGAGTTCCCACCATTTTCCATTTGCAATTATATGTTCTCCATTGCCACTCTTTACTGCACTATAGACACTACTCACAGACATTTTAAATAAATATATACATATTTCAACCGCATCGCACACTCATATTTTGGTCTCGCGTCCTATTCCCTTCATACACGTCATCATCCAATATTATCTTGTTAGATTAGGGCGATTGCGATTTTGGGACTACGCTGTAGAGCTCGAATTATTCTCCATTCTAGAGAATACAAACACGTCACTAAATCAATAATGGTAATTGGCGTGTGCACGTGGTGGAGTCACGGGATGATTACCAATAGAAATCGTACATTCCGGTTTGGCGCATGCGTATTTGCTGCAAAAACCGGACGCTTACAAAATTCTGTTATCACTACCACAGATAAATTAGCTAAATAATTTATCTGTGTCATTACTCATGTGAACTTACGATTCCCGCATAGACACTTTTTCTCTTAAAGAAATTAAATACCTAATGCATTTTTAAATTGCAATTGATATGATTTGAGTCATGGCCCCATTTGGCCTGTGGTTAACAGTACTCTGGTTCTAGATAAGATAAATGTTATTCAATCAAAATAAGTCAGATTATTATCTTCTCAAGTACCACTTAGGACTGGTCTTCCCAAGTGCCTAGTAAATTTATAGTCAAATAAATCTATCTCTGTCATTCACTAAAGCATGGAACTTTTATGAGAGAGATACAGACTTAATGGAGAGTTTTATTTACTGGTAGATGAGTTGGCCAGGTTGGTCCTTCACAGAGATAACCTAAGATATCAAAAAACGTACACATCAGTTCATTTTTCGGTAAGATGGAGTACTCCACGTTATTAGTCGTTGCAGTGGCACTCCTTGGTGGTATAGAATGTTCAAAAATACTGTTAGTGTTCCCATTTGCGGCGCCCAGCCACTACATCCTGGGTAGTTCTCTCGCTAAGGGCTTAGCCGAGGCTGGACACAACATCACAGTGGTCAGTGCGTTCGGGGAGAGAACCCCTCCGAAAAATTTAACATACAGAGATATCGTTCTGACTGGTTTTGTGGAGGAACGAAAAAGTATGTTGTATCTTACGTTTTATTTGGGCGATTTGGATTTCGGCTGTTTAGATATAGGTTTTTACCGTTGCAGGCGTAGTCTGCAGCTTGAATCGCCCAAAGTTGATTTTTGATAGCACATCTTTAGTATAATTCACTTTTACTTTTCATATGAACAGAACGGCGTGATATAATCTAGTATCATCTTTTTTCAGATCTGAATATGAACTTGTTCGAACTAGAAAATCTTAATCCTTTCATCAATACGGTAAAGTTATCATCAATAAGTCTAGAGAATACGAGGAAGGCACTTGCACATCCTAACCTTCAAGCTCTGATCAATTCCGACGAAGAATTTGATGCTGTTATTGTAGAAATGTTTAATAATGAAGCTTTGTATGGACTCGCGTCCCATTTCAACGCTCCCTTGATACTATTCAGCACAATTGGAGCCGATTTATCGGTCAATACAGCCGTAGGCAACCCAGCACCTCCGTCTTACATTCCCGAGACCTTGTTGAGCTACTCAGTTAACATGACATTCTGCGAGCGTATAATGAATTGGTCGTATCAGATAGCAGTACAGTTATATCGTCACCTCATCATCCTTCCCGCGCATAATGCACTGATGAAGCAATATCTGCCTCGAGTACCAGATTTAAGTATAATAAACTACAATGCTTCCATAGTTTTACTGAATTCGCACGAAAGTATCAACCAACCTATCCCTCACGTTCCCAACATGATAGACATCGGAGGCTTCCACGTGACTCCCCCCGATGATTTGCCTTGGGACGTAAAAAATTTCATGGACGCTGCAACGGACGGCATTGTATACTTTAGTATGGGGTCAAATATAAAGCCATCAGATATGCCAGAAGACAAACGGAAGGTCATCTTGAAAGCTCTAGGAAAAATTAAGCAGAAGGTTTTATGGAAGTGGAATGAAGATTCCATACCAGGAAAACCTAATAATGTCAAATTGTTCAAGTGGTTGCCACAGCAGGATGTTTTAGGTATGTATGATGTACGATGATATTTTAATAGTTTCGTGCGTAGAGTGATTGATTTGGTAAAGCATGCAAATGTCATGGACGGAATTTATAATTCTGTTTTTATTTCACTGAAATTATTTCCCGAATTGCAAGAATTTTCCGTTGAATTCTTGTCACTGCCTATGACTGTAGTCAAACATGAAGCTGATGTTCTACTTCTTTCATGTGACATGCCAGCCAACATTCTTACAATTTTATTTTTCAATTCCATGCTGTCGGCCAAATACCCTTCTGCTACCGTTGCACTTCGCCATCCACCATGTCTCTTCATTGTCGTCATATTTGCTCCTGCATTGACCCAGGCAGTCGCGGAAGCCCTCCGCAGACAATATCCTGTGAAAGCTTCTGAATCTGGCAAACCCCTTAGCACTTTTCCAGATGTATTTTTCCCAACGGGCTGG
The DNA here is from genome assembly GCA_025584915.1 of Monochamus saltuarius. Lineage (NCBI taxonomy): Eukaryota > Metazoa > Arthropoda > Insecta > Coleoptera > Cerambycidae > Monochamus > Monochamus saltuarius. Next base: position 9,286,658 of record CM046725.1, on the reverse strand, counting down.
ACTGTGCAACGCTTTTCGCGATGTTAGAATTTTTTTTTCTGAACCCGACGGACGCAAAGACATATACTTCCTCACTAGATCTAATGCAGAGAACTCGTTTTCTTCCACAATTGTAAATTTCTTACGGATATCTGTTTTACTTTCCGGAATGTCAACCACCATAACCGAGCCCCTATCTTCAATATGATTAATCTTCATATTCAAAAATTCTTGACCTCTACAGCCCCCGAAATAACCCATAATCAGAACCACCTGTACAATAGAACAATAAATGTGTAATTCTTATATTTTAATGCATTACCTTATGTAGTAAATGTTCTTCATCGGAAGCATCCTTCAAAAATTTCACAATGACTTTTTTGGCTCATAGCCTTTACTTTCTCGTTTGAGAAACGCTTGCTGTTCATAAAACTTTCTCCCATCTGTATTATTATAAATTGTCATCATGGATTTTAACATTGACCACTCAGTCCACAGGGAATTGGGACTGTACGATTCAGACTGTGAGAAAAATAAATGAGTATCACTTATACTACAACGTGGAAGAATAAATACATACCATGTCTTGAAAGTAAGCCAACATTGTAGTTTCACTTATATTTTTGTTTTCTATACAGTTAACTTTCAGCCACCGCAAGAATTTGTCTTATTCTTTTTTATACTTTGATTCCGACTGTGTTGGTAGTGCGGCACGAGCTTTCTCAACTTTTGTAACAAATCGCCTGAAATCTTACTTCTCTCCAGGTTTTCATTCATTTTCACATAAATTTGATAAACTTTTATTTGCAAACTTGTCAGTTAACATATCCATGGTAATCATGCCTACTTAATTATGAAACATCGTTTAATTTTGAAAGCCAACAAAATTTGGTTCATATTTCATTAGTACGAAATAAAACGAAATTTGGTTTTCATATTTTATTAGTATGAAATGAAATCTGTATCTATCATGTGAGTTATTGGATGTTAATAATCGCAGGTAATTTTTTTTACTGTATAGAAAGGTATTTTAAGCTAATATATATCAAATCTCCTCCTTGGTATCAGAGAGCATACATATGACTTCATTGATAGGAATTGTAGGAGATTTATATACCTATATTAGCTTAAAATACTTTTCTAATACAGTAAAAAATGTTGCAAAAGCTAATAATAAAGAATATATGGATAGATATTGTGGGTGTAATTCAACGCTGGTCGGGGTTTGGTCCGCAGAGTAGGTAGTTAGTTTCACACAATATTGTTAATACCTAAAAATATATATAAAAAATCTCGGGCAAATTAACAATCCATTAACAAATTGCAATCTGTTGCTCTCGATAATTAACATCGTCATAACTCCCTTGATACATAAATAACTATAAAATATTGCTTTAATTTCAGCTCATCCCAACACAAAATTATTTATTACACATGGCGGTCTGCTCAGTACTATTGAAACTGTATATCATGGAGTACCAATTCTTTCATTCCCCATATCTGGGGACCAAAATGCCAACTCAGCTCGTGCCCAAATGGATGGATATGGAATCACTTTACCATTTTCTGAAATAACCGGAAAAAAATTGAGCGCTGCGTTGAACGAATTACTGAATAAGAAGAAGTAAGTTGTAATAACTATGCTGCAATCAAAAACTACATACGCACAAAAATACACACACAAAAAACATAAAAATATAAACTAATTTGGCGGAGTATTTTCATATTCTCTGAACACTAAGTAGGAATCTCAGTTGTATTGTTTACTGTTTTAGGTATCGAAAAAACGCCAAAAGGCGTTCAAAGCTGATGCGAGACAGACCTGTGCAGCCTATGGATTTGGCTAGATTCTGGGTGGAGTTTGCAATACGACACCAGGGTGCACCTCACTTGAGGGTGGCTGGTGTGGATTTACCCTGGTATAAATACTTGCTGCTGGATGTAATATCCTTTGTGATATTAGTCAGCATAGGCTCTATAACTGCGATATTTGTGGTTGCGAGAAAATTATGTTGCAGGCGAACAAAGAAACAGACGGAGAAGGCAAAGAAGAAAGTAAAGAAGAACTGATGAATTAACTATTAAATTTTATTGTATATTAATTTTGACTTTTGATAAATTTTTCATTATTAATTCATAAATCTTGTGATTTTTATTGTATGCTTCATAAGGAGTACAAAGTTGATGATGTGTCAAAATATGCACAAATCTAATGAATCTCTCATAAACCAAATTATTCAATTACCGTAACGTTACCATTTTTTAAATTGCGAAACTTGGACATGACATAAAAAAAATCAGGCAACCCCGGACATTTGAAAAGTGAATATACATATAAAAATTAACATTTTGCTGTTTTAAAAAATACTTCTGTCCACGACTATCCTATAAAATGTTCATTATATGTATAGGTGTGTCTTCAATAAAAACAATATCCATTATTCACTAGTGAATAATGATTATTTACTGGTTTCAAAGAATCGGGAATGAACTAACAAACAAAAATTCTCTGGTGTCAGCAATTGAACCTAAACCTTCTATATGAAACCCAAATGCCACTACATCAGTTACGGCAATATTAACATTTTTCCAAATGGTGGTAGAAATTTACTAATTAAAGTTTTATTTGCTTTTTTAAATTTATCAAGTGAACGACAAATGTCAAACTTTGAAGTAAAGCATTTTGACAGTTTTGAATTATGTTATGCTCAGGTTATGAGAGTCAAATAATGTGTAATGTTTTCTGTAAAAAGTTTGCTAAGATATTGTTAATCATCGTGGATCAAGTATAGTATTCTACTTGCATAATATAATAGCTGAAATTCGCTCGGATGATTTACAACCATCATTATATGCTTATTGAAAGTGGTAGTACATGGAGAATTGTTCATCCTATCCATATTTATTTCAATCTTCCGAAACTGATAATTCTTGACAACAAAAATTGTTCAAATTTCATATTTGAGGTTCAAAATATAGTAACGGGATTGCCAATCAAACTGAAAAGTATTATCATATCTGAATCTGGTCTATGAATTTTGACCAAAACATTCACTTGGAAACAGGGGCGAATGGGGAAGATTAAACAGGCCCGGGAAATCGGTAGGATCGGTCGGCCCAATTTTGTTGAGAAAAAATATGATTAATATGATCCGATGAAAAAAGTATTATTTCTTTATTGTAACGGTCGTCGATAACATTCTGTATTAATTTTTAAGATTTTAAGAAGACTTTCATTTTGAAGATTTTATTAAGTATAAAATATTTTAAACAGTACAACTGAATGTAAAATATCGAAAATATACTGGGTGTAACGGATGCTGATGGTCAAACTTCAGAGGGTTATTATACAAGTAATTTTCAAAAAAAAGTATTATAAGAGTGTTTTGGAAAGTTGATATTTGCTCTTTTATTTAACATTTTTTGATTTCAAAAAATGTTGTGCCTTTTTTCATAAAAACAAAAATATCTCTGTTATTCTTACAGGCAAATCAAATTTAGACATACCATCGAAAATACCGTTAAAATTGCAACAAAACTAGCATATATGAGTGTTTAAAAAATCTTCTATAACTGGTGCTGCAAAAAGTTAAATGTAGTAATTGTGAAATGAGCAAAATTGGTGGTGTCTTTTTATTGGTGGTAACGCCAAAAATTACTAATTAAATTACTGTATTTAGTAAGCTTTTCAACGATATATCAACTTTTGAGTTTGCTATTTCTTTGGCAACAATATCAAGCGCATAGGTAATAAAACCGTAAAAATCGAAAATACAGGAACTTTATAGTACTTTGTTTTTATTTTAAGACTGTCCTTCCTATCCTTTGTTCGAGCTGTTCTCGAGTTTCAATTGGTACTTGAAATACCAAATATTTTAATCTACCCCACCAAAAGAAGTCTAACGAAGTTGGATCAGGACTTCGAGGAGGCCACCTAACTGTACCAAAGCGTCCTATCCATCTATCTTCATAATGCTCGTTTAGCCATACTCAAATCTCCCTGCTGTTATGTGTAGGATAACCATCCATTTGAAGCCAAGAATTAATCCGAAAATATAAAAGAACCTCTTCTATTATAGTATGCAGTTCGTTCTGAAGAAGATCAAGAAATGCCTATGCATTTAATTTATTTTCTAGTATAATTGGTCTAAGAACGTAATTTCCAATTATCTCATCCATACTTTAACTTTGATTATTGGAGGGCCTGACAGCATGAGGATTCACAGCTGCTCACGTATGGTCATTATGACAATTAAATGTGCCATCTCTGGTAAATGTTAACTCTTCAGTCCAAATTATATGCTTGTAAAATTGCGGATCTCTGTTAGTTTGTTGGATTATAGGATTATAGCACTGACAAAACTGAATACGTTCTGCCCTATCCCGATCCAGTAAACTTTGAACAGGGGTCAAATGATAATGGTGAAGGTTGTTCCTTCTAAGACTTCTGTGAACTGACGTATGCGAAATTCTCCCAAGTTGTATTGCTGCCTTGCGTGTACTTAATGTGGGAGTTTCTTCAAAAAGCACTGTTATAATTTGGTCTTGATGACGATTTACTTGATCGGGATTTAGACAATGATGTCCTGGAACACTCTCAGTTTCTTCCAAAACCTGAAATGTAGTTACAAAAGTTTTTCTGTTTGGAATGCGTCCTTCAGGATAGCGGCAAGAATATTATTCAACTGCTGCTATAGAATTTCCATTGCAAACACCATACACAAATAAAATATCTCGATACTCGTTATTTGTGAGAAAACGTGGCATCTTAAGTTTAGATACTTAAGTAATCAACAAGAATACTAAAGTAATTTTATGACTTTGACGGTCAATATTGTTTTTCACAACCGCCTTGGCATTTATCTACCATGAAAGACGCATTCTAAAGAAAAACTCATTTGTAACAATATTTCGGATTATAGGAGAAAGAGGAAGAGTTAAAAAAAAACAGATTTTTGAAGAGATTTCCACAAAAACTAGGTACACACAAGTTTGTGCTTTATTACCTTTGCCCTTGGTATTGTTGCCAAAAAAATAGCAAACTCAAAAGTTAATATATCATTGAAAAGCTTACTAAATACAGTAGTTTTTGCTGAAAAAAAAAACATGTCTTCATTAACAAATTTTTGGGGTTACCGCCCTTTAAACACTCATATATGCTCGTCTTGTAGTAAATTTAACGCTATTTCCGATGGTATGTCTAAATTTGATGTGGCTGTAAGAATAACAGAGATATTTTTGTATTTATAAAAACACGCACCAAATTTTTTGAAATCAAAAAATGTTAAATAAAAGAGCAACTATCAACTTTCCAACAAAATCTTATAATACTTTTTTGTTGAAAATTACTTGTATAATAACCCCCTGAAGTTTGGCCATTAGCATCTGTTACACCCTGAATTAAATATTAAAACTTATAAAGTAAGTCAAAATCAAATGAAATATGTAATATAATCAAACAAAATAACTTTATCACACATCACACTTAGACCGACCCTGACCAACCGGCCCAACATCCAAGATTCGACTGTTATGGTAATACTAGTTTATTTCAGTCCTCGTTCGTGCTTATATAAAAAAAATTGGTTAGTAATATTCAAAAAAGCTTCTTAACCAGCACTTGCACAATAAAATAAGCACGTGCCACACACGGCTTTTCCTTGTTTCGACTATGTTAATGCCTTATCAAACTAAAAAAAATAGTCGCGGGCTGCAGCGGCCCGGAAGCAACCGGCCCTTCGGGAAAATTCCCAAAATCCCCTATGGCCCATCCGCCCCTGCTTGGAAATAGTAATTAAAATTGTATATTTTGGGGTTAGAAATATAGTAACGGACATGAAATTTAATCCATTCTTGTTTCACAAAAGGATTTATTTATGTTTAGCTACAATAGCAAAAAAATTAAAAAACGGTTCGATATCTTGTAATAAAGAATCAGCGTTTGACGAGATTATACAATATGTGCATAACCTTAAAGATTGTTTCAGGTTCAGAGATACATCTAACATTATTTATTTACATCACAAAAATAATATTCTGATAATATTTTCCAGTGTATTTCTTTTAGATGGTTCTTCTTTTCCAACGTCCAACAGAACTGACCATCAAATTTACATCCCACAATCCTCAATATCGATGCACTATTCCTTTTATATATTCGTGGAAAAAATCACCCTTCTCCTCTCCGCTATGGTAAATATTTAGAAATTGAGCTATGGAAATAAAGAACATGCAACATTAATTTCATTAAGCATCCCATTCTGTCATTTTGAATAATAATATTATTATTATTAAGATATCTTTTTGTAGTTTTTACTCTGGTTACAAAATTTCAACTTGAAAGCTAAACACCTTGGTTAATCGCTATTGAGATAAAGGTTTGTTTTTTCGACATTGGCCAGTAGCGCTAATGTTCCTTAATCCTGCCCTGCGTATATGCGGGTAAAAAATATCGATATTTTAGAAATTTCTCATCTATCTACTGTTAAAATAGTTAGATATAAATAAAGTCATCCTTGTAATATTAAAAAATGTAAACTGAGACGGACTGATTAGATAAAGAAATACGTGTACTAATTCAGATAAATAAGGAAATGAACCGCTTATTACGAATTTATACGTATATATAAGAAAGCGCAGTAGACTTTTTCATATTGTTATCTTATAATAATTAACATACTCTTAAGATAATATTATTATAATAATTAAATTACTCTTAATTAGCAAAAACAATCAACTTTCTTTAAAAAATTTATCACAAAAGTGTAAGATTTGCCGGATTCGAGGCCGGATTTTTCTGAGGGGAAAGGAGTAGCGGTGAAGGGAGTTGAAAAGTGTTGAACACGTTGGTCAACTAGTACACGATGACGTAATGATAATTTGCCTACTAAAGCCTTGTTCTCATGGACGCGAAATTCGAGAAAATTCTGGAGAATTTCACAGATTTTGGTTAAAATTTTTAATGACGGAAAAGTGTCAACTTTCGGCGAATTTCGCAAAACAGGAATATTATCCATAATTTCATCATTTTGTGGGGTTAGTAAATTTAACTTGAGTTTCTGTCGATCTACCATGATAGTCAATGGCAGTTTTATGATAAAAATGTTGCGGTTGGCAAAATTCGCTTCAATTTTCGCGAATTTCGCGCACATGAGGACAAGGCTTTATGATGTGGGCATTCGAATATGTGTATCTAAAAAAAGATATAAATACCTAAAATTAAAGTTCTACATCGGCCTTTGTTAGAGCCGGTCAAGACTCGACCGTGTTGAATGGTGAGATGAGATGATTCTTAATTTATGGACGGCCATTGCATATGTCTCTAATGATTTAAAACATATCTGAGCACCCTATCTACTAGTTTGAAGATTAGCCTTTAATCGTCAACATGACTGTGTTCATTTAACTTTAAGCATATACAGGGTGTGATATATTTACTGCAGAATCAATAAGTCATTATGATTCAATTTATTATCGCACTTTTATACAGGTTGAAGATTTAGACATCAGAGTAGTACAATGGATGCAAAACACCCCCTCCCCCCCAGTGTGTAATACCTGATCTTGTGGCTTAGATTAGCAGGAGGGGCGGTGCGGATATAAAGGGCTATCTCTCGATGTAAAAAATACAAAGGGCAAACTCACAAATGCATCCTACCTAAATACCGATGACATAATCGCCACAAGACATACAAAATATTGTCCATGGATCTCGACACCTGTCAGTAGTGATGAGCAAAACAGTAAAGTGCCTCAAATGCATAAATCAGTAAAATGCCTCAAATATAGATAACTCTTTCACATCAAATGTCATTAAAACCAGTAACTAATCAATCAGTTGTGTAGCTTGACACCTCAATCCATATTACCAAATCGTCACAGTTACTAACATAACGAGCTATGCTTAATGCTAACTGATTGTACCTCGTATATAATTTTTTTGTTATATGTAGAAGAGCACTAATACCTAACTCTTTAACCATAGAATATATCAAAACTACGGAGGTGAGATAGTGCTTCAGTAAAAATTTGAAAGTAATATGTATCAAATAAGAATGACTAACTGCTAACTTTAATCAGATAACCAATTTATTACATCCAGTAGTATCAGAATATAATATGGTAGCCAATTGCAGGAAAGAAGCCCTTCAGAGGCATGCCTTGTCTCTTGAGGTGCAACACATACAGTCTAATAAAGTTTGCCATATTTTATGGTTGTTCCGTGGTTCCTTTTCCGTTATTATTTATATTATACCTATTTAAAATTTCAGTGCCCTGTAACTAAAATGTTATTGTCGTTTCTGATTCGTTTTAGCTATGTTTTAGATGTGTAATGTAAAATGGAAATGCCCAGGACCTCAAATTCAGGAAAACATGAGGAATATGCTAACGATATTATTAATTGATCAATAAATACACGCCCTTTTTCAACATTGGCAAAAATAATTATTCCGATTTAAAAAATTGTCGCAAGATATTAATATTTCATAATAAAATTACTCACTCTATTTTTTCAAACTGAATATTAGCAAATAAATAAAATATTATAACGGCATTGGAAGATGCGCGTAAAATAAAAATAAAAAAATAATTAATTTGATTATTCCTTCGGAAAAATCGTTAAATAGTTAAAAAATTCTTACCTAAATGAATTTATTCGCCTACAAATAATGATTAAGAAAAAGTTTCCAAAGATGTTCATTATGCAGTTCGTATTTGGAACAATCCCAGCCTGCTTGCCTAACTAGTTTAAAGAGTCACACGTTGCCACTCATTCAAACAACAATTAACTATAGTATTTGAAATAAAGGTACTGTAACAATGTTGAAGATTTACACAACTTGAAATAATTCTGATATTCGTCATAAAGTCACGTATGGTCAGTTATGCTAAATAGTGCTACTCAGTGAGAGAACTCACAAATATCTTAATGTCAGTTTGATTCTACATAGGGGTATTGAGTGAGAAAATTCACAAATAACTCAATATCAATTTAATGCTACTAGACAGGGGAACTCGGTCAGAAACTCACAAATATTTCAGTATGAAATTTAATCCTACTTAATAGGAGAAAGTGTGTAGACTCACATAATAATTTGAAGTAATACAGATATTACACACACAGGTACAAGTAAAATGAATTCTTTTTATGCATTATAAGGGGCTGTGCTTAATTTCGGTTTTAACACATAACGTTTAAAATACAGTCCTAATACGAGATGTTAAAGAAGACTATAGTTCAAATAGTCAAACTACAAAAGCGTAATTTTTGAAAGAGCTTTTTCGGAAATTGTATTCTGTTTACTAAACGACAGTTTCTCCGTTGTACATGCAATATTCAAGTATAAACTTCTTCTATACACCTAGGAAACGTACCTACATATCGATTTGTCAATGATAGACTATATTATGTCCGACGACTACGAGCGCAAGTATCATGATTATAGAAATTGAATGAGTTGCTTAGATATAATCGCGAGTTACTTTGCAAATAACTTATCATGCTCGATCTCTTCAATATATCAAGCTTAGTCATATCAAATAAATACGTAAAATTCTATATATACATTCTTTCAGATCTAATCTGAACATTATCGAAATATTATAACCTGTATATAAAATGATATACAATTAATTTCATCTTTAGTAAAAATGTATGTTAGCAAACTGTTAACGTTAACGCTATGTGCGCTCTGCAGTACAGTGAAGAGTTCCCGCATTTTGGGCATATTTCCAACAATTGCCCCAAGTCATTATATTTTGGGCAGCGCTTTGATGAGGGGACTGGCAGAAGCGGGTCACAACGTGACTGTGATTAGCCCTTTCGAGGAAAAGGATCAACCAAAAGCGGGTAGTTACAGAGATATCGTTTTGACGGGGTTCAAAGAAGAATTTGGCGGTAAAGATTTTTGTCACCCTATTAAAAATTATTGTAAAACTACAGAATTTGTTTAATGTTGCTACAGCTACTTAAAGTATTAGCAGTAAATCATACTAAGCTAAAAAAATTTTAATCAAAAAATAATAATTAAATATTGAAAAAATATTTGTTACAGCTTGCATAATTATATTAAAACGAAGATATTCAGTCTTTCTTTATTAGATGTTTAAATTTGTGACCTTTGAATTAATTACAGATGTTTAGCTAGTCTGGTATAGGTAAAAAAATAATGACAAGAAACTATAAACTTTAATACATATTTCAGTTAGAGTTTAAAAAAAACATAATATATAAAATTAAAATTATTATAATAAATTCAAATGAGACACGAAGTAAAAAAATATAAATAAATCAAATAAACTACTGAAAACAACAATGTAGGCAAAGCTTAGTGTAATAAAATCAATGAACAAATACCTAGTTAATGCAGTTTCTCTATGTCAAACTGAGTTTTTACATGAGTAGAAATGAAACAAATTGCAAGTATGTACATAACTAAAGAAGAAGGAAACAATGGTTCGTCAATTCGGATAGAGAACATTCATTAAAATAATGTGCTAGCTGTGTGTTACTGTTGGCTAGAGCGTTGTTCTTTTTTTATTCTCAATAAAAATCGTAAAAGAAATCAATTTTTTTTATTTTTAATTAATTTATTTATTAATGTAGATTTGTATACAAGGTGTGAAGTATAGTGCGTATTGTTTAATTTTATGATGTGTTTAAATTTTGAATATCCTGTTAATCATTTAATGAAAAATATGTTTTTTTATAATTATTTTTTGTTTCTCAATAATTGTAGCTCCTTCAAAATTAAATTTGCATAAGTGTGTATGTTCATATTCTGCAAGGGCAGTACTTGATTCGAGGTGACTAGATCGCTGTGGGTTCGACCCCCGCAGCCGGTAGACCGTATTCGTGGAGAGATTGGCACCCTCTCTGCGGGTATGGTAGGGTGGAAGAATGTTGGCTTGGGTCAATGTGAGAGATTGATACCGGTTGACATTTGACTACCCCCCTAATTAATGAGGTTTTCCAGATTTCCCTCATTCCTGCACTGAATGGTGGTTAGGGCCTACCAACGTAAGTCGTTCCTGGGCGCAAAGGCGGCCTGCTCCTAATATGCCGCCCCCTCTCCCGTACAAGTCTCCGACTTCTGGGCTAATCATCGTGATTAGAAGGAGGGGTAGAGATATTATTATTATTATTTTAATTGAGAAAGAAAAAATCAGCAAGGCGGCAGCCAACATACAACATAGTAGACACATTATTTTAATTCATGTTCACTACCTGAATTGACGAACCATTATTATACTGCTTCTTTAAATATGTACAATCTATTGCAATAATAATGGCACTTCCTCAAATCATATTTGAACTACTGGAAGTTCCGAGTAGATATTTCATTAGGCCTTATTGATGAGTGGATCAATTACGAACTAATGTTAAAAGTTGAAATTAAATTTCATCATGAATTCTTCAGCAGTGCGTCGATTTTATTTTGAAGAATGACATTGTTATTGCAAGCGACTGTACATACTAATTTATTTGATATATACTCACATGAAAACTCAGTTTGACAGAAAAACTACATTAACTACAGGTATTTGTTAATTGATGTTATTACAACTAAACTTTGCCTATATTAATGTTTTCAATAGCTTATTTTGTTTATTTATAATTATTTTTTATTTCCTAACTCATTCGAATTTACAATATAATTATTGCAAGTTTTTATTTTATGTGTTTCTTTGTATGTATATTTTAATTGCAAGTTATATTATGGACTATTTTCATTTTAGAACCCTGAATAAAGTGTATATTAACCGAAACGTTGGTATTATGTACTAAAGATTGGTTTTTCTTGACATTAATGTTTGACCTATACCAGACTAGCTAAACATCTATAAGTCTTTCTTCATACTTGCAATTTTTGGTTGCAATAATTAAACATTACATATTTTCAGAAATGATGAAAACTTTGAATCTAATGGATAGCAAGAAGCAGAGTATGTTTACAGCTATATTTGGATTATTCAACCTAACGTCGAAAATAAATAACGATTTTTTTGCACACGAAAATGTTCAGAGGCTTTTAAAATCCAATGAAACATTTGATGTTGTAATTGTCGAGCAATTCCTAAACGATGCAATGAAGATCTTTGGTCACATTTACAATGTTCCTTTAATTGTACTTAGCACTATAGGTCCTAATCCATGGGTAAACAATATTGTCGGCAACCCATCGCCATTATCTTACATCCCACAAATACAAATGGCTGTTTCACCCTATATGTCTTTTACAGAAAGGCTTGTGAACTTATTTTCGTTTGGGATATTACATGCAATGGATAAAGTATATTACTTTCCTGACCAAAACAGAATATTGAAAAAATATTTTTCCGACGCTCCAGATGTTTACGATCTCTATTACAATGTATCGCTGGTTTTGTTAAATTCTCATGAGAGTTTGAACCAAGGTGTCCCTCTCGTGCCTAATATGATTCAGATTGGTGGTTACCATATCAGTCCTCCCAAAAAACTGCCAAAGGATCTGCAGGACTATCTCGACAATGCTACAGAAGGTGTGGTGTACTTTAGTTTGGGATCCAATTTGAAAAGTAAGAATCTTCCTCCTTACAAGAGAGATGCTCTATTAAATGCATTTGGAAAGCTAAAAGAGAAAGTATTGTGGAAGTGGGAGGACGATAACTTGCCCGGAAAACCTTCTAATGTTAAATTAGCTAAATGGCTTCCTCAACAGGATATATTGGGTAAAATGCAAATGCATAAAATTGTACAAAGTGATTCAGTTTTAATGTCATTAATTTTAAGAGAAGATAGAGAAAAATGAATATAATACGAAACGCGATGTAAACTAATTTGCATATTTGTGCCGAAAAAATATTTTCGAGCCATTATTTAAACGCCTTTTCAAACTGCCACTGACCGCTGGCGGTAATTTAACTCGGTGTCGGCGTGATGCGACGTTGCCAAATTTAAATATTTTCCTATAGTACCTACTCATTGTAATATGTAATTAATCCTATAAATTATTTTTGAAAAGTTTGCAGTTAACATATTAAGTTTCAACATAAAAAATATTTAACATTGAATTTATAAAACTCCAACGGATCAAAATAAATTATTCACATTTCATTACATAAATATTATTAATGAATTATTAAGGAAGGCTGAAGCGTTTCTTGTATTTAAATACATACAGTATTAAGAAACCCTCCTGCTGTCAACAAAAAAAAAACAAAAAACAATCCAAGGCATACCTATTCAGTGATCAACAATCCGGCAAACTAAGTCTTGGCCTACTGTATTTAGGTTAAAAACCTTATTTTTAATGCCCACTCAATGACAAACGCTGCAGAGCTACAAAACTAATAGAAACAAACAATAATTAAATTTGCATTTTTATCAACACCCACCCGGTGTAATTAATATGAAATCATGAAAATTTTATAATAAATACCAACAGGGGTTCGGGTCTCTTTTTCTATGCAAGCGAGCCCGCCGTCGACTACATTTGGAACCGATGCACGAGGCCCGACTTCTCTCTTTTCCTCATCCATTAGTCATTAATTTCGCGTGGTAGAGATTGGTAAATTTCGTGTGTTTGTGTCGCCAGCGTAGTTTATAATTATTAATAAAATTTGCTATTTACCTAAATAAAAATGCAATTCAAGTTGGGTAAAGTGAAGTAGTGAAATATGGCAGTTCTCTTTTACTGAACAGAGCCATTTTAATAGACGTATGCGTCTGTGTTTTCCGTGTGCGTCTGTGTTATTCAGTACCTATTGATTATGAGTAATTAATTTAATTCAGATTCATATTCAAATGTGATTTGCATTATTTGAGAATATCAACGTACGAACTCTACTTGAGTCTGTTTTCAAGAACAAAACGAAACGGTGACAAAAATAGGTATGTTTTATCCAAAATTATTTACCGTATAAGATTTTGCGGATGTTTTGAGCTTGCGTTAAGAAAGCATGATGAATAAATTTTACGTCAGAACTTGACAAAACGCTTAATGAATACTTTAAATGCAACTATTTTCGATATCTCAAAGAATATAAAAAATGCATACATTTTAAATTGCCTTATACCTTCCAAATACATTATGACTGAATCAGCCTGTATAACACAAATCAATATTTAAGTACACTAAATTTTTTGTAGCTCATCCAAATGTGAAGTTGTTCATAACCCACAATGGTCTTCTGAGTACAACAGAGACTGTTTACCATGGTGTACCCATATTGGGAATTCCTGTTTTTGGAGACCAACATCTCAACGCTAAAATGGCCACACTCAATGGATATGCTCTTTCCTTACCGTTCCAGGATCCTTCTTTTTCGGAAGAAAAATTATCAGAATTGATACAGGAATTGCTCACTAATTCCAAGTAAGATGCTTACAAATGAATATAATTATTTATATAACGTTTTACTTTATAGATTTAGAGAAAATGTGAAGAAAAGGTCGCAGTTATTTCACGACAGACCGCTAAAGCCCATGGACGCAGCTGTTTACTGGGTAGAATATGTCATAAGAACAGGAGGGGCTCCTCATCTTAAAGTCGCTGGAGTTAAATTCTCATGGTTCAAATACCACTCGTTGGATGTAATTAGTTTTCTAGTTGCATTGGCCTCCTTAGTTGTTTATGTATTATATGTCGGTATTAGAAAGACTTTAACTTGCTGGTGTAATTGCGGTAAGGCGAAAGTTAAATCCAAAAAGGATTAAATTTATCTAGAATGTTATAGACTGCTATAAAATAAGAAAAATATATTGGAGCAATTTTCTATTACAAAGTTAAACCTGAGGGCCGGATGATGTGAATCTTCATGAACCAAAGGTGCATCATCTATGTCAACCTCGCACTCAAAGTTAGAAAAAATTAGATCTAATAATCGATTATTAGTATTGAGTACATTGTTAAATTGTTTAAGATCAAAACAGGAGCTAAAGTTAGAAATAAACTGCTTTTTTCTATCATGTATTGTACTGTTATAATTAGGACAATTAAAATCACCTAAAATTAAAATATGTACAGTTTCATCAACATTAGAAATTAATGAATCTTCAAAATGATCGAAAAAATGTTCAAACTCTGCTACATCAGTATTCGGAGGAACGTAAATCACATATACAAAAAATACATAGAAATTAATAAGACACTTACAGCCTACTGTATCAACATTAGGTGCAATATTGACAAATGACTCTAAGTCAAGTGGGGTGACTTTAAACATACTATCAAATGCCAATAAAACACCACCTCCATAGTTACGGCCAGTAACCTCTACCCTTCTATCAGATCTGAAGACAGTATAACTATCTGGAAAATATTCAAAGCAAGAGATACTCTGCACAAACTAAGTCTCAGAAAGTCCAATGATTTCAAATTCGGCGGTAGAAACTGAAGAATAGAATTCATCAACTTTAGTTCATAATGATTCATAATGACAAGCTGATAAGTTTTAAATATTTTTTCTATTGTTATGTGAACTGATAATTGAAATATCAAGTACCCATCTATAATTTTGATGGAAAATTTGTTTTTGGTCCTGAATTTATTGAGAAATTAGCATATACAAGTAAATTAAGTATCAAGTTACTTTCTCGTTTTGACTTATGCCATAAAATGTTGTTGTTAGGGAACTGTAATTTTTCATGCCAATAAATATTTAAAAGTGTCACTTAGGTACTTTTCTTATATTTAAGTATAGATAACTTTATAAAATTGTAATTATAATCTGGTATATAACAAACCTCAATTATGTTCATCTAAAGAATATGCCGGTGAAGTTTGACCAAACTTACTTTAACACCCTGTATAATATTACATATTATATACAACACACAATATTATTAATACCTAAAAATATATAAAAACTTTAAAAATAAATTGTATCTAAACATTATTCAAGTAGGTATTATCATATTTAATTCATTGACAGGCTGTCACTTTTGTCATTGTCGATATTTAACTTCAAATAATATTAATTTTTATAATAATTTTTATAGTTAGATATTTGACTCAACTTAAAGGAGGCCACCTGAAGAAGCAATCCTAAAAATGCAGAAATAGGTCAGATCTCATCTATTGTGGTTGAATTATCGTGTTCCCACTGCCAAAAGTGAAGTTAGATATTTATAGTGTTTTCATTAAAGCAGATTAGTAAATTTAGATAGATTAATTTCTTTAGATAATTATTGAATAGAGCTTTGTCTGTGGAATTGTTCATTAGCATACCTAGATGTTTGGTATCAGAGAACATACATATGACTTCATTGATAGGAATTGTAGAAGATTTGATTTATATTAGCTTAATACAGTAAAAAATGTTAAAAAAGCTAATAATAAAAAAAAACAATAAATTAAAATAAAAAATCGACCTGTTTGAGGAATTTTTAATAGTATTGTATATATATGTAATAATGAATTTATGCGTTACTTTATGGACGCACTGTATAACCCTCGTATATGCTGTGCCGTAGCTAATGTCATGTAGAACTTGTTAGCATCCTTCGTAACGCACCTGTCAAGTTGATTTACAACCTCAGGCAAAAGACCGTGCGGGCTTTGATCAAATAAGTCAGTGGTCTACACAGCAAGGGAAATATTGCGCCGCCACCAGTGTAGGGATATTCATTAAATTTCATAGGTTGCTACCTTTTGATGCGAAAACCTAGCCGCGAAAAATTCGCAGCGATTGCGAATGTTTTGCGTTGGTTTGGGAAACCCTTTACATAATCTACAAATAACTAGTAATTACTGTTTGAATTTGACCTTACACACATGAATGTAGCAATGACTAGATGCTAGACGTCTCTATCTGATGTGACTATTCAATTGAAACATTACAATATTTATCTCACTATAAAACGCAATAGTGCTGATAATGCAGTTTAGTGCAAGTAAATATGTTGCTCCGGCAACTACTATCGTTGACTCTACTATGTGCGCTATGCAACAGAGTGCAAAGTGCTCGGATTTTGGGCATATTTCCAATGACGGCCCCAAGTCATTACATTCTGGGCAACGCTTTGATGAGGGGACTCGCAGAAGCTGGTCACAATGTGACTATGATTAGTCCTTTTGAAGAAAAGAATCCTCCTAACGATGGTTACAAAGATGTAGTCTTGAATGGATTCAGGGAAGAACTAGAACGTAAGATATATTTCTTCCACTCATAACGTCCCTTGAACTCTACGCCTTTTTTTAAAATTAGATAATGTGTTTCTAAATGTACTGGTTCAAAGGGCTTTTAGAGGATGTAAAATTAAATAACTTTTACTAAGGGCGCCGTATTCTTGAAATAGTGTTTTAGAATTTTAGACATTTAAGAACTGAATAATATACAGTTTAGTAAATAACAAGAATGTTATCTCATGCCACCTGCAAATATTCAAAGGTACCGAAGTAAAATCAATATATAACGTCAGAATGCGATCTATCTAACAAACTTTAAGGTACTGATCTCTTTCAAAATACATGTTTTTTTAAATTCAACTATAGATGTAAACATTGTTATAACATAAGCTTACATAGTTCTGCATATAAGATTGTTCACTTTTGTTTATAAGTATGTGAAAATAATTGTTAAAATGTGGGGTTAGAATAGTGAAATAATGCGTGTCATGCAAATGCATTTTAAATTTTATTATATTATTTGAGGAGAGTTTAAATAGTAAAAGTGTATAAACAAAACATCAATATTTTTTATATTACTTTTGCTCTACGTGTTTTATTTTTCGAGATTTCAGTAGGTACCTAAAAAACACCACAAATTTGGTCATTTTACGGCGAGAAATACGCCGACCTTAAGCAATCAATCTATGGACTAAACTCTAATGGCCATTTCCACTGTTTGGTTTAAGCTACGCTTACGATTTAAGGAACCTTAAAAATACAATTTGCCTTCCACCGTTTACTAAACCCGACATAAAATGTCTTAAACCTTCTTAAAAATAAGCCCTCGAAATTCTAGGCTTATCTCTTTTAACGATACTTAAAGGTTCTACATAACCTAATTCAATAATTTGGTTTTATTATTTCCACTTCAAAATAAACAAAAAAAATGAACTATGATGAATATGATATATTTAATAATGATTTAGATATATTAGAAATAATAGAGTACCTATGGGTTTCCTCGAAAATGTACGAGAAGTGATCACTTTCATACGATGGATAATTTAACTTTTTTTAGAAGATACCGGCTGTATAAAGAAACAGATGCACATTTTGACCTTAATCGAAGAAGATCTTGAATTTCCAAGTAATATGTAAGCTCTTAAAAGAATCACTGATCAATTACAAAAAACATTTATTTTTAATCTTTAGTATGTAATAATTCTGTATCGCCAATAAAACGAACTCTTATTTATTTCTAAAAAACTTTTTTAATGATTCTGCTGTACTGTGAATATTATTTGGCTACAGTGAGTTAAATTCACCTGCTATCATTTTTCTTATACAGACACTATCGGTTTTTTTATTCTCCACCGTACTTTTATAATTTGCTATTATGTTAATTAGTAATACTTATTCTTCATTGCTAAAATTTTCCAATCGTGGTTTTTTTTTTGGGAATTATTTCCATTATAAATACTACCAATTCGAAAACAGAACTTAGCAGAACGACATAAAGTCAGAACCACAAAACATATAATAAAGTCAGAACCAGAACAGTGAGAGTGAAGATTGAAGTGTCACACTTTTGAGGTTAAGAAATAGTCATGAAGCTAACCACTTGTGCAAAACACCGAAAAATTATGAATATTGGCTTTTTAGGTAGACTTTACAAATGAAACTTAATAATTGTGCGGTGGAAACGTTACTGTTTTAAACTAGGCCTAAAATTTTAACCGCCCTTAGTTAACTACACTTAAAAGGCAATGCGGTGGAAATGGCCATAAAGTGTATATTCTAAAGTTATGACGCCAACTCTGCGTAATCGACAATGTTTACAATGAATTAACTAGGTCAAGTTCAGTGTCAGTGTTGCCGCGTTCAGTTTCTGAAATGTACTGAGCAGAAGCAATAAAATGTACTAGATTGTACTAAAATTTACGATAAAGTGAAATATTGCCGTTTCTCATAGCGTAGACCTATTTTTTTGCTCTGATGATATTAAACTATTATGTTTTGCAAAGTATTTTTATTTTTTTATCATAAAATATACATAAAACAAAAATATAAATATAAATAAACATAAACTATTATTTTTTAAAATATAAATGATATATGTTATATTTCATAATACCTACTTATATGCCAAAAAATCAAACAGAAAACTATTATTTTTCTAATATTCTTATTATGTAGCATAAAATATATACGAAAAAAACAAATTATTTATATTCTACTCAGCCACTTCGAAAAATCATCGACCGATTTGTATGACCTTGGTCTTATTTAAAAATGTACTAGAATTAGGCCTATTTATGATGAAATGTACTTTTGTACTTTGCTGTCGAAAATGTACTAGAAATAGTACAAATGTACTAAAACGGCAACACTGTTCAGTGTGATCTTGTGACAGCTAGTCACAACTATACAGAAGTTAAAGGAGACTATCAGGCTGGCCGACAACTAACCGGTTTAACAATGTGTGTGAGTTTAATATACATATTAATACAGGATAAAATACTAGAGTGTACTGCCTTAAGTCTTCAATCGAACCCCAATATGATTCTTGCAGTGGTAATTCATGCAAGGGAATGTGTGTGTGTCTGTATGTAAATTAAGTTATCGAAAAATGGATTACACAATGAAAGTGTTTTGGTGGTCTGTGTTATCACTGAGTATCTTAGCATGCTTACATGAGAGCATCCAAGGAAAGGGGGATAATAATAACATTATATAATAAAATTTGTAATTATTTCCTCTACGTAAAAGCTTGTTATTTATTTTTTATAATAAAAAAAAACTATGTCTATTGTTTTAACTGACTGCATACGTATTATTGGTTTAATTATCTAATTTAGTATTTATTTGTTTATATGGATAATTTTAAGGATATAAATGATAGTGTACTGCTGCGTATTATTGCTGAAGAGACACAAACTGTGAGTGACATCTTCTGAATTTAAGGTATGAAATATCTTAGGGCTGTCAGCTGCGTATGACACAGTCCTTCCGTTAGCTGCGATGATACAGTGAGTATTTCAGGACAATGACTCATCTACGAGGGGGTAATTACCACGCTAGCCCTCCAGAATTCAGAATAATTTCCGTCAAATGACGTCAATATGTAATTATTATTATTATTTATTAACAAAAAAAGATTGAATTTTGCTATTAACTAATTATTTTTGTTTATTATACAGGTTATGAATGTTGACAAAATTGTTAATAGATGGTCTCAATAGAATCAGCTGCAGTCTGAAAGATTCCAAACATATTAAAAGCTAATTTAAGTAGCAAGGCAAATGTTTAGAGTATCGGGGAATACGATTGGGTACTCATTTATATTGACTTTTATTGACTATGTGTATTGAAGAACACACTTATTTCAGAAACACCATGTAAATTAAAAAAAAATGGTTGGGGAATTTCTGACGCATTTCTATATTTTCCCAAAATGTACTATTACCCATCGATATAATAATTGAACCTTATTGCGTAATTCTAATTAGAAATTTCAGTTGTAATAATATTTCAATTTTACTCGTGATTCATACTAAATATATTTATAAGTATGCACTTCAAGATAATAAAATTTGATATTTTTCAGAATTGTTTCAAACTGTGAATCTTTTTGAGAATAAGAACAAAAGTGTATTGGGGACTATGTCTACATTTTTCGGGATAATGTCTAAAATGAATGACAAATTTCTTGGACATGAAAGTGTTCAGAAACTTATAACATCTGATGAAAAGTTTGACGTTGTAATAGTGGAACAATTCTTAAATGATGCGATGAAGATCTTCGGCCACATTTACAATGCTCCACTAATTCTTCTAAGTACTCTAGGTGCTAATCCATGGGTAAATAATATTGTTGGAAATCCATCGCCATTATCATACATTCCATTACCAACTTCTCCCACTTCGTCAATACATATGTCCTTTTCAGGAAGGTTAATTAACTTATTTTCATATTTAATGTTCCATGCGATGGACAAATTTCTCCTTTTTCCTGAACAGAGCAGAATTTTGAAAAAATATTTTCCCGATGCCCCAGATATTTACGATCTTTACCACAATGTATCATTGGTTCTGTTAAACTCTCACGAAAGTTTGAACCAACCGGTTCCTTCGGTACCCAATATGGTTCAGATTGGTGGTTACCATATCAAACCTCCCAAAAAACTGCCAAAGGATCTACAGGAGTACCTCGACAATGCTAAAGAAGGTGTGGTGTATTTTAGTATGGGATCCAATTTGAAAAGCAAGAATCTTCCTCTGAATAAAAGGAATGCCTTTTTGACAGCTTTTGGCAAACTAAAAGAGAAGGTTCTGTGGAAGTGGGAGGATGATGATTTACCGGGAAAACCTGCTAATGTTAAATTAAGTAAATGGCTTCCCCAACAGGATATATTAGGTAAAATTTGATTAAAAAATTTAAAGCATCTAAAGCTAAGTACTAAATGTAGTACTACTGACATGGTAAGAGGATTTTTACTGGTGGACAGAAGAATGTGACTGGCAAGTCGTAGACGAGTCTGTCATCATCTGGAGCCAGCAAAAACCGTTACCTTGCGTGTATTGTTATATATTTTATTTGTTATTCATTTGTAAATATATCAGGTTTTCAAATTTCGATTACAAAAAGATCCTCAATAATTTGTCGTAAGCTTTGGAATCGCTACCGTGACTATGTATGTTGTTTATTTAACTGTTTATTTATGTTGGTGAAAATTAATGTGCTTAAAGCAATTATTAAGGAAACCACCAGCTAAGTTTATTGTCAGAAAAATCATCTTCAAGGCACGGACGTGAATATAGCGACTTCAAAAACTGACAGAAAAAAAAATGGTATGATTGGGGTAACAGAAGATGTTCTTGTTGATTTACTTGAATCAACTATCAAATTATTCACTTTTAATCCTAGGAGCTAAAGTTGATACTTCTAATCCTTACAAATTTACAAATTATTAGCTTGTAAAAGGAAACTTTCTTAATTAATACGGTATTCTGATATTTTGACGTTTACAAATTAGTAACAAATAAAATTTCTATCTGGTGTCTAGATATATGTTTCAATTTTCTGCAGCTCATCCAAATGTAAAGCTGTTCATAACCCATAATGGTCTTCTGAGTACAATAGAGGCTGTATATCACGGAGTACCCATACTGGGAATCCCAGTTTTTGCAGACCAACATATCAACGCAAAAATGGCTACTCTTAATGGATACGCTCTTAATTTACCATTCGAGGACCCATCATTTTCAGAAGAAAAATTATCAGAATTGTTACAGGAACTGCTCACCAATTCCAAGTAAGATTTTTGCAAAATTGAGAAAGATTTTCAAGCGTTGAAAATTGTTTCTACGATATTTTTGTTTGTAGATACAGAGACAACGTGAAGAAACGATCGCTGTTGTTCCATGACAGACCGCAAAAGCCCATGGACACAGCTGTGTTCTGGGTAGAATACGTTATTAGAACTGGAGGAGCTCCTCATCTTAAAGTGGCAGGAGCTAACTTCTCGTGGTTCAAATACCACTCACTGGATGTGATCAGTTTTGCAATTGTAATATCGTCTTTAATTGTTTACGTATTATTTGCTATTGTTAGAAAGATTTTGACATATTGGGGCGTATGCGGTGGGGCGAAAAATAAATCCAAAAAGGATTAATTTTAGTAAAGTATAATATAGCTCTATTATTATGCAAGATGGAATACAAGAAAACGGTTTGCTGTTGTAATAATTTTCAAATGGTAATAGTTCATCATTCATATTAGCTTTTCTTTGTTTTATACAGGGTGTTCTGAAAAACACTAGCATAAATTTAGGACCTGATATATTTTCAAAAAGTATTACAATTTGCTACATGATACAGAACCTTGAAAACAATTTTTTAGAATATAGTTTCGATCATATCTTCCACAAAATTCGACCGAATGAACTGAAATTTTGTTATGTGGTGTTTCTGGGGATGTTAAATGCCCTGGAGTAATTAATTTTTGGTTATATCATACAGAGTGTTCACTGCAGTACTCCGCGGGACATTTTAGATCCTAACTTTTTTGAGGTTAATCTTTTTGCCCCTTTTATCACTATTGCTATTATCGCAAATTAATAATAAACAAAAAAAATGATACAAATGAGAAAAAACAATAACAAGAATAACTAATTATTATTAACAGAAAATTAAAATTTAAAGAAAATTAAATCAGAATAAGTGCCCGAAATGTTCTCCGTTTTCACGAATACAACAATTTGGGATACTAGCTGCTTGACTTTGGCGCATTATGCCAGGTTTTTCTCGAAAACGGGCAATGTTTAGCACCTCCTTCAAAAGAATCTTTTTGGTTTAGAATAACATTTTTGAATAGGTAATTGCGCATGTTACTGATATATTTTTATTATAAATTTCTGAAAATTATGATCCATTTTTAAATTTGTGTTTGTAAACCTAGTTCAGTTATTTGAATTTATATACTAATTTAGTAATTCAGGTAAAAGAAACCATTTATGTATTTATTCCTATAAAGTTTATTAAAGCTGAGTCATTTTTATTTCTAAGAGGTCGCCATTTTGAATAATGATTTGAATTGTTGTAGTTATGTTAAATAACGTGTCTAATAAATAATATTTATCCAATTTTTATTTGAACATTTTTTTGAATCTTGAATAATAACTGAGTTATTGTACACTTACATTACAATGATACTTGCATAGTTATTTCGTTACAAAATCAAAATTTTGTATTAAAAATAAAAATTCCACACTGAATAATGTAAAAATTACTGGTACAGTCTATACGTGCAATGTCGAGAAAACTCTTATTATTATATAATTAACGGTTACTAATTTATTAGAAATTGCAAGAAATTGGTACTTCGATTTAGTTATTTTTTGATGTGGAAAAATGTTATTAAAGCAGTTACAGCTATTGCTTAATAATCCTCAAAATAATCAGTGATCTCGAAATTTTAATGTACATTAATGTTTTTTTATTTAATTTACTAAACTAATAATTAGCTCAAGTGTACTCAAACTGTTGCTAACAAATAATAATACAGTAACATTGAAGAAAATAAGCCTACAGGGTCGAAATTTCTTCAGAACAACAGAATATTGCTAAAAATTTCCGAATTCTTTAAAATTTACAAATTTTGAAAAACTGTATTTCGGAAACTATTTGGTTTACGGAGACGCATTTAGGTTCAAATTGTAGCAAATTAACTCTACTTTAAAAAACGTACGGCCTCGTTATAATCGAAAACCAATGCTTCAGAGTTAAAATCAAAAAGTAGACAATTTCGGTTTTCTTTTGGATTTTTGAGAATCTTGTGTGCGAACTCGAAAATCAGAACTACAGGATCTGACGCAAGGTCTGATGTATATAGTTTCTGGACTAAAAGTAAATCAGTTGGTAATATTTAATTTGAACTACGATGTCATGTGATTTATGCATTGCTGCAGGCGATGATAGCCCAAGCGGGTTATTTTTTTCTCAGTAAACAACATCAGCAAAGAGCAAACTCTCACAAGAAACCATATCCGGAAGGTCATTAATGAAGGATAAAAACAATGGAGGACCCAATTTAGAAGCCTGGGATAACCCCGACGTTGGAAAAAAGTATAGTAAAAAAAAAGTTTTGATAAACTGTTTCATAAGTAAGACACAGTTTCATTAAAGCAATGGAAAAACCAAGCCTTCCTAATTTTAACAGCAAAACGTTGTGATCAATTTGAACAAATGCTTTTTGGAAATCCGTATAACTTAAGTCTACTAGACCACGACTATATAGCAGCGTAAAGAGTGTAATGTGAGTGTAAACCTTCTTCTGATTAAACATAACTTGTAATACAGATCTTGATAACATCAATATTAAGAAAATATATAAATAACTAGTTGTAATGTTTGAATATGACCTTAGCACATGGATGCGTCACTTGCTATCCAAATTCACTCCACAATCAGATTTTATCTCAGTATAAAACGCGATTGTAGAGATAATTTAGTTAGTGTGAGTAGGTAATGAAGTAAACAATGTTGATCGGAAAAATACTAACGTTGACTCTACTATGTGTATTGTGTCTTGAAGTGAACAGTGCTCGGATTTTGGGCATATTTCCAATGACGGCCCCAAGTCATTATATTTTGGGCAGCGCTTTGATGAGGGGACTTGCAGAGGCGGGTCACAACGTAACTGTGATTAGTCCTTTCGAAGAGAAGAATCCTCCTAATGGTGGTAGTTATAAAGATGTGATTTTGACTGGATACAGAGAAGAACTTGAACGTAAGATATTTTTTTTAATTAAAAAACAACGTATCAAAAAATTAGAAATAACATTTTTAGTAATATATAAAGACCTTTTTCTTAGTTCAAAATGTATACTTACTGAATATTTGTAATACATAAGTATACTTTAACGATAATGGAAATTATTATTTTTCAGAAATGCTGCAAGCTGTGAATCTTTTTGAGAATAAGAACCAGAGTATATTTACGAGTATGTCCACATTTTTTGGGATAATTTATAAAATGAATGACGGTTTTTTTGCACACGAAAGTGTTCAGGCACTTTTAAAATCTGACGAAAAGTTCGACGTTGTAATAGTAGAACAATTCTTAAACGACCCAATGAAAATCTTTGGCCACATTTACAATGCCCCCGTAATTCTCCTAAGTACCATGGGTGCTAACCCATTTGTGAATAATATTGTTGGAAATCCATCGCCATTGTCCTACGTCCCACAGTTAGATCCCCCTGCCTCATTGTTAGATATGTCCTTCACAGAAAGACTTTTCAATGTAATTTCGTACGTAATATTCCAAGCAATGAACAAATTTGTCCTTTCTCCGATGCAGAACAGAATTTTGAAAAAACATTTTCCTGATAGCCCAGATATTTATCAGCTCTATTACAACGTATCAATGGTATTATTAAATTCTCATGAAAGTTTGAACCAACCTGTTCCTTCTGTACCCAATATGGTCCAAATTGGCGGTTACCATATCAAACCTCCCAAAAAACTGCCAAAGGACCTACAACAGTTTCTAGACAATGCTAAAGAAGGTGTGGTGTATTTCAGTTTAGGATCTAATTTGAAAAGCAAGAATCTTCCTTCCAATAAAAGAGATGCCTTCTTGACAGCCTTTGGCAAACTCAAGGAGAAGGTTTTGTGGAAGTGGGAGGATGATGATATACCCGGAAAACCAGCTAATATTAAATTAAGCAAATGGCTTCCCCAACAGGATATATTAGGTAAATTTTTATTTAAAAAAATTAAAAACAAAAAATTGATATCTGGCATATTTTTAGACATATTATGTTTATATTTTCTGCAGCTCATCCAAACGTTAAGTTGTTCATAACTCATAATGGACTCCTGAGTACAATAGAGGCTGTTTACCACGGTGTACCCATATTGGGAATACCAGTTTTTGCAGACCAACATCTTAACGCAAAACTGTCCACGCTCAATGGATATGCTCTTTCCTTACCATTTGAGGACCCTTTATTTTCAGAAGAGAAATTATCAGAATTAATACAGGAACTACTGACTAATTCCAAGTAAGATGCTTGCAAAATGATATAATTATTAATTATATACCATTTTTCTTTATAGATTTAGAGAGAATGTAAAGAAAAGATCTCAGTTATTTCACGATAGACCGCTAAAGCCCATGGACGCAGCTGTGTACTGGGTGGAATATGTCATAAGATCTGGAGGGGCTCCTCATTTTAAAGTAGCTGGAGTTAAGTTCTCATGGTTCAAATACCACTCATTGGATGTAATTAGTTTTTTAGTTGCAGTGTCATCTTTAGCTGTTTATGTATTATATATCAGTATTAGAAAGATTTTAAGTTGCTGTAACTGCGGTGAACCGAAAATTAAGTCCAAAAAGGAATAAACTCAAAAAGTTATTAGAAATTCATAAAAAAAATTGTTGGCACCCTGTAACCCCGTTAATTTTGTGTTCTGAAAAAAAATGTTTATTGCATTATTTCCGGGCATCCTGTATAATAAGGAAAATAAAATTTTGTAGAAATTGTGAACACAATATTCTGTGTAATATTGGCAAAACTAATCTAATCTAATTATAGACAATGTAGAAGACGACTCTATAATTGTTCACAATGTAAAATTTAGTACTTTTTAAGAAGTGGAAAAATTAAAGTTGGTTGTAGTTTTGTGTGACACCAAGGCATATAAATATAATTCCATGTTATTATCTATCATACTATAACTGTTTCGTTTTTTTGTACTAATGAAAACTTTAATATAAAAATAATTTTAGACAAACGAAAAAATGTAAATACATCTTTACTTATTTCGTATCTTAAATTTGAACATTTCAGTTCTATTAGTTAAGGGTATTATTTAATCCCTAAAATAATTGGTGACCTCAAAATTTCACTAAATGTTACTTTATAATTTTCTAAAGCAGGGGTCGGCAACCAGCGGCCCGCGGGCCGCATGCGACCCTTTGCAACTTTTTACGCGGCCCGCCAAAGCACCAATATTATATTTTTATTAATATATATACTCGTATATGATATAAAAGCACTATTTAATTTACATTTGAATGTGCGGCCCGCAAAAAAAAATTATTTTGAAAATGGCCCGCCGTCCGAAATAGGTTGCCGACCCCTGTTCTAAAGCATTAGCTAAAGTTTACTCAAATTATGACATTTAGACCATAGTGTTGTACAAATAAATAAGGAAGAGGTTGCTGATTGTAAAAACAGTTCGAATCAATTATGGGTTCTTGTTTAGGTTCATTTCCACAAATAAAAAAATACATAATACATATTTGAACCAAAGGTTAAATACTCAACACATAATATATCATAGCAATGACGTCACAAATTAAAAATATATTCATATGAATGAAAATGAATATCAGTAAGTCAAATTATGCGTAAGTATAAGCACTTGTTATTGCTATGATTTTAGAGAAAACAAGATTTTATTCATATCTCTGCATCGAATACATAGTTGAAACCTTCTGCTGATTAAACTTAAATTGTGACACAGATTTAGAGAATACCCAGTATTAAGAAAATACCACTAACCAGTATTTATGTTTAGATTTGATTTTAGATCCATGGATGCGACACTGCCTCATTCAAAATATTACAATATTTATCTCAGTATGAAAACGCGATTGTACAGATAATATAGCTTATTGTGAGTAAGTAATTGAGTAAACATGTTGCCCCGTAAAATATTAACCTTGACTCTACTATGTGTGTTGTGTAATACGGTGAAAAGTGCTCGAATTTTAGGCATATTTCCTATGACTTCAACAAGTCATTATATTTTGGGCAATGCTTTAATGAGAGGACTCGCTGAGGCGGGCCACAACGTGACTGTGATTAGTCCTTTTGAAGAAAAGAATCCTCCTAATGGTGGTAGTTATAAAAATGTGGTTTTGACTGAATACAAAGAAGAACTTGAACGTAAGATAAAATATATAACCTATCTAAGCAATCATTAAACCGTATTGAGTGATTCAGTTAATTCGAAATTACAGTTTAAATAATATTAAAACTCTCTTTACTCACAAGTCATATTGAATATTAGTAATACATAAATAAATAATAGTAAAACTTGTCATTTTTCAGAAATGTTGCAAGCTATGGATCTGTTTGAGAATAAAAACCAGAGTATGTTTGACTCTATGTTTAGATTTTTAGAGATGATTTATAAAATGAATGACGGTTGTCTTGGTCATGAAAGAGTTCAAGCACTTATAAAATCTGAAGAAAAATTCGACGTTGTAATACTAGAACAATTCATAAATGACGCCATGAAGATCTTTGGCCACATTTACAATGTTCCTGTAATTCTTCTAAGTACCACGGGTGCTAGTCCATTTGTGAATAATATTGTTGGAAATCCATCGCCATTATCTTACGTCCCACAAATAGATCCTCCTGATTCATCATTAGAGATGTCCTTCACAGAAAGGCTTCTTAACGTATTTTCGTACCTAACGCTCGAAGCAATGAACAGATTTATAATTTTTCCTGAACAGAACAGAAATTTGAAGAAACATTTTCCCAATGGTCCAGATATTTACGACCTCTATCACAACGTATCATTGGTACTATTAAACTCTCATGAAAGTCTGAACCAGCCTGTTCCTTCTGTGCCCAATATGGTTCAGATTGGTGGTTATCATATCAAACCTTCCAAAAAACTACCAAAAGATCTGCAGGAGTATCTCGACGATGCAAAAGATGGTGTGGTGTACTTTAGTTTGGGATCCAATTTGAAAAGCAAGAATCTTCCTCCGAATAAACGTGACGCCTTCCTGACGGCTTTTGGCAAACTCAAGGAGAAGGTTTTGTGGAAATGGGAGGACGATGATTTACCCGGAAAACCAGCTAATGTTAAATTAAGCAAATGGTTTCCCCAGCAGGATATATTAGGTAACATCTGAATACAAAATTTAAAACATTTAAAATTAAGTAATGAATACCTTATTCTCTACAGCTCATCCAAATGTAAAATTGTTTATAACTCATAACGGTCTACTAAGTACAATAGAGGCTATTTACCATGGAGTACCCATCTTGGGAATCCCAGTTTTTGCAGACCAACATCTCAATGCAAAACTGGCCACTCTCAATGGATATGCTCTTTCTTTACCATTCGAGGACCCTTCATTTTCAGAAGAAAAATTATCAGAATTGATACAGGAATTACTCACTAATTCCAAGTAAGATGCTTGCAAATGAATATAATTATTTATATAACGTTTTTCTTTATAGATTTAGAGAAAATGCGAAGAAAAGGTCGGAGTTGTTTCACGACAGACCGCTGAAGCCCATGGACGCAGCTGTTTACTGGGTAGAATATGTTATAAGAACAGGAGGAGCTCCTCATCTTACAGTCGCTGGAGTTAAATTTTCATGGTTTAAATACCACTCATTGGATGTAATTAGTTTTCTAGTTTCAGTGTCATCCTTAGTTGTTTATATATTATATGCCGGTATTAGAAAGATTTTAACTTGCTGGTGTAATTGCAGTAAGGCGAAAGTTAAATCCAAAAAGGATTAAATTTATTTAGAATGTTATAGACTGCTATAAAATAAGTAAAATATATATTTTTTAAGTAATAAATTGATAACATCCTGCATAATATCGACAACACTAATCTAGTTTTAGACACTGTAGAGAATAGTTTCATAATTTTTCACAATTGAATGCTTTATGAAAAGTAGTAAAATTGAAGTGACAGTTTTGGCTGATAAGTTATTGAAAAGTATGACACTAGAACATGGATATGACTTGTAAGTTTGTGATGTGTGATAATATTTATTTTCTATAATCTATTATATAAAACAAACCTGTCTAATCTATGTAATGGGAATATGTAATCGAACATAACGAATATAATTTAGATAACACGAGAAATCCCTTCAGTAGTGTTTTATATTTTAAATGTTTTTTGTTAACACGTTATAAAATGTTAATATCAATTAGTTTGCTTATTTTACAAGATTTATATTTACCTTTTAAATATTATAATAATAATAAATTTTATGCTTAAAAATAGTTATTATTTCTTAAAATAGGTTTTTCTTGTACTAGTTACTTTACAATGGAAACCTTATAGTAAAATTAAGTGTTTTATTTAATTTTTACTAACTTATATATATAACCAATGGTATTATGTTTCTGGATATCCATGTTACACCAAGAAATTTTGTATCGAGAATGACATTAGGCCTGAGTGGTCTAAATAAAGTATATAAATGATGTTATATTTCATTCTTTATTTATAAATACAATGCCATTATGTATGAAGAAGAGAGTTGAGCAAATGGCAGCCATGGCATCGACTTCCAAACCTATAATATTCTTTTACGAGTAATATTGTTCACTAAATCTGCATTTATTTGAGATTAATTTCCATAGACATTGACTTTCAGGGTCCTTTTGCCTGCTCCACCATTCCATCATCTCACCACTATCTTTGACCTTCCTCGAACCTATCCGACGCTCTGATGAACTCCAAGATTTAAGCCCATCCCTTCATCTCTTCCCTTAGCAGCTCCTCGACACCAAAGCTCTTCTGTCTTAGTCTCCCAAAAGCCGCACAGTGTCCTAGAAAGTGGATGAAAGTGGCCTCCTCTTCCCCACATTCCTGCATAAAGAAACCCTCTTCTATCCCTATCAAACTTAGATGCCTTCTGAATCTGCAATGACCTATCAGAGCCCCGACCATTTGTTTCAGGAACCTTCGACTGAGGTTCAGCAGCCACACCGTCCTAGATCTATTGGGTCCATCCAAAAAGGCATGGGCCTGTATACGTCTTTTATTCCTTCTCCAATTCCATCGTAATGTTTGTGAGGCCCTTTTATTAAGGGCGCTATTAATACTACCTCGCGTAATTCTAATAATGAGTTCGGGTCTCTGGCTGATCAGCCTTCTTATTACAAGGGATTTCTTTATGGCTCGGAACCTAGACCAAATCCATCCCCCTGTGTCTGATCAGAGACCAGAGGACATCCTGAGCGACAGTAGATCTTATCTTTGGATAACTAAAGGCCCTACAGACTGTCAGAACAGATGAAGGTTTTCTCCCTCACACAAATCCTTACTTCTTCCTTGCTTGCTACTGTATGTACCCAGCGAAAGGCTTTGCCGGATGCCAATTTTTTAGGTATATTCCTGCATCCGAATACTTCTACCCGGGACTCATCCGTGTATTATACCAGCGATTCCGGGGTGACTATCTACGAACCCTCCAATTGG
Organism: Monochamus saltuarius; assembly: GCA_025584915.1. Classification (NCBI taxonomy): domain Eukaryota; kingdom Metazoa; phylum Arthropoda; class Insecta; order Coleoptera; family Cerambycidae; genus Monochamus; species Monochamus saltuarius. The sequence continues at coordinate 9,254,816 of CM046725.1, read as the reverse complement.
TTATCATTGTCATATTTTCCAATTGATAATAATTAATATGTGTATCTATACTATCATTACAAATTAATTTTCGTACATCCCTTGTAATATAAACAAAGTGTACGAAGAGAGTAGAAAATACGTACACAACCAGTAATTACTATTTAACTTTGAACCTACAAACATGGATGCGCCACTGGTGCAATAGTCTAAAGTAGTCTAATCTTTGTGTCTGTATAAAACGTAATAATACATATCATATAATTTAGTATGAGTCAGTAGTCATATTAAATATGCTGCTACGTAGAATACTAATGTTAGCGCTACTTTGTGCGTTGTGCGATACTGTGAAAAACGCGCAAATATTAGGTATATTTCCTACAACCGCTCCAAGTCATTATATTTTAGGTAATGCTTTGATGAGGGGACTGGCAGAGGCGGGTCACAACGTGACCATGATTAGCCCTTTTGAAGAAAAAAAACCCACCTGACAAGGGTAGTTACAAAGATGTAGTTTTGACTGGATTCAGAAAAGAATTTGAACGTAAGATTTTTTTTCCTCCTTATACTATTTACTAAATCTTTATCCATTTTAATTCATATAAATAAAAAAAACATTTAAGTATTTTTTTTATATATTTTACTAAAATATGCTCGAGCGTATCTAACAATTAATAAAACATCAATGAATAATCTAATAAATTAAAATTACAATTTTAGTATTACCCAAATATGTTTTTAAAATTTTTTACACAATTCAGTTATAGAAAACTTACTTCTCAAACTCATGATCAGTCTTAAAAAGCGCGCGTTTGCTAAATATAAAAAACTGAAAACGGATTCATCTCATGACGAGTATAAAGACTTACGCAATTTGGTTAACAGATGTATCAGGGCGAAGAAAAAAGCGTTTTTACTTTTTCAGTTTAAATAAATACATGGGCAGATTTTCGGGAACGAGAGGAGAATTTAAGTTTAATACTGTTACTGCCGATCAAGTGCAAAGAATTATTTACAACATAAAAACTCAAGCTAAAGGTTGTGACAACATTAACCAAAAGATGTTACCTATGTGGATCGGTCAGTGGTCGCGCGGTTTAAGGCGTCAGTACTTGAATCGAGGTGACTGGATCGCTGTGGGTTCGACCCCTGCAGCCGGTAGACCGTATATAAGCTATATTCGTGGAGAGATTGGCACCCTCTCTGCGGGTATGGTAGGGTGGAAGAATGTTGGCTTGGGTCAATGTGAGAGATTGATACCGGTTGACATTTGACTACCCCCCTAATTAATGAGGTTTTCCTCATTCCTGCACTGAATGGTGGTTAGGGCCTACCAACGTAAGTCGTTCCTGGGCGCACATGCGGCCTGCTTAATAATAATATGCCGCCCCCTCTCCCGCACAAGTCTTCGACTTTTGGGCTAATCCTCGTGATTAGAATGAGGGGTAGAGATATTATTATTATTATTATTATTATGTTTTCCCTTTTCTTAGTAATCATTTTACATTTATTATTATTATTGAGTGTTTAACCTCAGGTATATTTCCTTCGGCCTGGAAAGATGCTCATGTCTTGCCGTGTCTGAAAAAGAATAATCCGGAAGCTTATTCCCCTGACCTAACCTCTCTAATTTTTTTTTATGAGGTTATATCAAAAGCAAAATATATGTGAGCAGGCACACTAGGAAGGATTGAAACTTAACTCCAGATATTGTTCAAAATGTAATTGATGAATTTTAACAAAGGTCTGTTCACAAAATTTTGGGATTAGCTGAAAAAGATAGGCTTTTAGGTGCTAGAGACGTGAAGATAAAGAATTTATAGTATTTGTCTTTTCTTAGTTATTCGTAGCAGAAATACCCTTAAAAGAGTAAGGCTAGAATACGAGTTGCAGGCTGATTATAATTGTACGCCCTTTGCTTTAGACCAAGACACAGTGCAGGCCGGCGAACATGTGATGTCAAATTCATTCAAACGGAACAAGCAGCAATTTCTCGGGTCCCTGCTGTATTTCCAAATGACTTTTTCCCGAAATAAACTTCATATTTTGTTTATAATGTGTTTAAGGAATAATTTTAACCATTTTAATATATATTAATTTTTTGCTGATAGATCTGTTGGGGATTACATACCAGTTGATTATGCGAAACAATATCAAACAATTACCATTTAAATTGTCTTCGCCCATCACCAATTCACATTGAATAGTCTTAGATGATAATATTTAATACATTTTATAATGTTGTAGGTATATACGTACTTAAATTAAATTAAATTTAATATTTTTCAGAAATGATGCAAGCTATAAATCTTTTTGAGAATAAGAACCAGAGTTCATTTGCGATGATGTCTACCTTTTTCGGAATGTTGTCTAAAATGTATGATGATTTTTTTGCTCACGAAAATGTTCAGACGCTTCTAAAATCTGATGAAAAGTTTGATGTTGTAATAGTGGAACAATTCTTAAATGACGCGATGAAGGTCTTCGGCCATATTTACAATGCTCCTGTAATTGTTCTAAGTACCATGGGGGCTAATGCAATGGTCAATGACATTGTTGGAAATCCATCCCCATTATCTTACATCCCACAATTTGATGCTCCCGCGTCACTAGAACCGTCCTTCACAGGAAGGCTTTTTAACGTATTTTCATATGTAATGTTCCGAGCAATGAACAGAATTCTTTTTTTTCCTGATCAGAGCAGAATTTTGAAAAAATATTTTCCTGATGCCCCAGATATTTACGATATCTACCACAACGTATCATTGGTTCTATTAAACTCTCACGAAAGTTTGAACCAACCTATTCCTACTGTGCCCAATATGGTTCAAATTGGTGGATACCATATCAAACCTCCCAAGAAACTACCAAAAGATCTGCAGGAGTATCTCGACGATGGTAAAGAAGGTGTGGTGTATTTTAGCTTGGGATCCAATTTGAAAAGCAAGAACCTTCCTCCGAATAAAAGGGATGCATTCTTGAAGGCTTTTGGCAAACTCAAGGAAAAGGTATTATGGAAGTGGGAGGATGATGATTTGCCTGGAAAACCAGATAATGTTAAATTAAGCAAATGGTTTCCCCAACAGGATATATTAGGTAAAATTTAGAAAGTTTATTTATAACATACAAATATAATACTAATCTAAATAGAACTAAATATTTACAAAGAAAAAAAAACAAAACTTAAAATAAACAAAATAAAATCAAACTATAACATAAAAGTATTGACTGTGTCATGTAGCTAAATTAAAGAGCAATTATAAATATCAATATCGTGAAGGAACCTTAGTTACGTATGATGAACCCTAAGATTTCCAGAGTGGATGTTATATAACAAGCTCATTGAAAGTAAATTTACGGTCAAAGTACGTTCCTAGATCTCTAATAGAATTTGTCGGAACAAGTTGAACAAAGTCAAAATAATAATTAAGTACACAGTAACAAATAAATATCTTATTTCCCACAGCACATCCAAATGTGAAACTGTTCATAACCCACAACGGTCTACTCAGTACAATAGAGGCTATTTACCATGGTGTACCCATATTGGGAATCCCAGTTTTTGCAGACCAACATCTCAATGCAAAACTGGCCACTCTCAATGGATACGCTCTTTCCTTACCATTCGAGGACCCTTCATTTTCAGAAGAAAAATTATCAGAATTGATAAAGGAATTGCTCACTAATTCCAAGTAAGATGCTTACAAATGAATATAATTATTTATATAACGTTTTACTTTATAGATTTAGAGAAAATGTGAAGAAAAGGTCGCAGTTATTTCACGACAGACCGCTAAAGCCCATGGACGCAGCTGTTTACTGGGTAGAATATGTCATAAGAACAGGAGGGGCTCCTCATCTTAAAGTCGCTGGAGTTAAATTCTCATGGTTTAAATACCATTCATTGGATGTAATTAGTTTTCTAGTTGCAGTGTCATCCTTAGCTGTTTATGTATTATATGCCGGTATTAGAAAGATTTTAACTTGCTGGTGTAATTGCGGTAAGTCGAAAGTTAAATCCAAAAAGGATTAAATTTATCTATAGTATTATAGACTGTTAGAAAATACGAAAAATGAACTGAAGTAATAAACTGATAATATTCTGCATAATAGCGACGATACTAATCTAGTTTTAGACAATGTAAAGAGCAAGCAGTGTTATAATTTTGCACAACTGCATGCTTTATAAAAATTAGGGAAGTTGAAGTAGTTTTGACTGAAGTTATTAAAAGTGTGACATCAGACATGTATGTGACTATAAATTTTAAAGGACATGATATTGCAACAAATGCATGAACTATAGTTGTAGTTTTATTCTGTTCAACTTTTAATAAATGTTTTTATATTTACTTTCGTAATTTTTTTAAATATTTCATTTTTTTTATAATTAGCGGTCGATGCAATGCCATTAAAATTAAATCTAGTCTTATAGCATATACCTACTTTAGTTTAATAAATTGGAACAATATGTTAAATATCGTTAATGTGAAATTATAAACAAAAATATGTTGTGAAATATTCATCTTTAGGTTTATAAGAGCTGCTATACACTGCGAAGTGCTTGGTAAATTTTATTATTTTAGGAACTGTTGTTAGGAAGTCAAATGATTGAAATATTGAATAATAAATTTAGATGTTGTGGCAGTTTTAACAAATTTTCTTTTTTACTATTTTTTTTATTTTTACTTTGTCGCACGGGATCATCTTAAATAAGCTAAAATTTTACAATTTTGATGACAATAGTGTGTCCCTTATTGAGTCTTACCTATCCAACAGAACTCAGTGTGTTTTTTATAATTCTTGTTCATCAAACCAAACAGAAATAGTTCATGGAGTTCCCCAATGATTTCCCAAATTGTGACATAATTAGCGATTTTATTTTATTCGCTGATGATACCACCGTCTCAAAACTTGCAGAGGATTCCGTAAATGCGCAATTGCTGATAGAGGACTGGTTTATTACTAACAGATAAAATTTAAATGTTGACAAAACTCAATTGCTCTTTACACTTCGCCATATCAATACTACAGATAACTCAAACGATGTTAAATTTCTTGGAGTCCACTTCGACACTAAATTAAGTTCGGAAAATAATTTCTGCTTATGTCCGCATATTATGGTACTTTTCATGCCACCATGACTTGCGCAATTTTGAACTGGGGCCATTCTTCTCACAGTGAAAACATTTTTGGTTTACAAGGTAAATGTATAAGAATAATTGCTGGAATAAAATGCAGAGATGATTATCGTGAGCATTTCAAACAGCTAAATGTTCTTACACTGCCGTCGATTTACATTCTTGAATGTCTCATTTACATTAAAAATAATCAACATAGATTTGCTCGACAGGAAAGTTTTCATTCTCACCATACTAGAGAAGGACCTAATATCAGGCCAAACATTATTCGATTAGCGAAATCTAGAGATGGCACAAATTATTTTTGTATTAAATTCTTCAATAAACTTCCAACCGAGATAAAAAGAAAAAGCGTTTTATGATTTTAATGAATTCTTTGCCGACCAGTTTTTAGATATGTAATTGTTGTTTTTTTATGTTTTTAATTTGAACTTATTTGCTATTTTTGTAATTTTATATTATTATGTCATTATTATAATGTTCAATGTTATTTTACTTGTTGTGAATGTTATTTTAGTGTTTCTTATATGTATCATTCATTGCTTCCCTTCTTTGACTTGTGTAAACATTTTAATGTACGGACACCAATAAATGATTTGATATTTTTTTCTATTTTTTAACACTTTATTTTCCTCTCAGATATGTACAATCGTTTGCAATAATAATGACACTCTCTTAAAACAGTTTTTGAACTTCTGGAAGGTATGAATAGAAATTTCATTAAATCTCTCTTGGTAAGTGAAACAACTAATAACTAATGTTAAAAATTTAAAACAGATTTCAATATGAATACGTCAGAAGTTCAAAATAAATCGCATAATTCATTTTAGTGAGTGTCATTAATATTGCAAACGATAGTACATACAGTATGCGCCAAAAGTATGGAATAAATTCAATAAAAATGAAACAATTATTTTTTGGGAAAAATCCTCGAACAGGTCGATTTTTAATTTAAAAAATACATATTTTAGCGTAAAATGCGATTTTCAAATGTCATTTGTTTTCGAGTAATGACGTCATCGATTTTTTTTTAATGGCAACACCATATTTTTTTCCTTGATTCTGAAAGATCGTTTAATTCTCTATCAGACAGTACTAAAATTTTGCCCTCTTACATAGGAAAGTGTTCGAGTAAATGACGATTGCATGTTAGAAAACGTAAATTTTATCCATAAAAAAAGTAACAATTCTGAGGTATGTAAAATAAAATACAATTGATTAAATTTTATACTTAAATTACCCCATGGGTTGGGTTGGTTGGGTCATATAGTTAATGTCTCACTACAAACCTGCAATCACTCTATTCGCCAAGATTTAGCAACGCGGTCAGTGAACTAGATCTCATACGGCAACCTTACATTAGGGTTCATCTGCATTAAATCATTTAAAAATTAAAGGATATGGATAAATATTTAGAAAAACACGACAAAAATAAGAACAATGGAGACCTCGGAAAAGGACCATCTCGCCCCAAAAAAAAGCAAAGCGCCTCTGCAGTTGTCGACCAACGTGGCAGACTGAGTATATTTGGCTAAAGGGTTCAAACAATTTTTCTGCAAGATGTCTAGTATGCAAAAAGGATTTTTCAATTAGTCATGGTGGCCTTAGTGATGTCAAACAGCACTCTAATACAAAAGAGCATAGAAAACGCAAAAATGTCGAAATCTTCTCCAGTTTTAACAAAATTTTTTGCAAACAGAGAAAATATTCAAGAAACTCTCGATGTTACTGCAGCAGGGCTTGGGCAAATCTACCACTGCGTTAAGCATACCTAGTCAATCTTACAATTCGTTAGATTGTGGGCTCAAACTTTTACCAAAAATTATAAAAGATTCTGAACTCCTAAATAAAATATTGTCACAGAATTTGCCCCTTTCGCACCCAATTCGACGACTGTGGTATCGCGAAATGCTATCGCCCCTACGCGATTAGACTTATTTTAAGCAATTTGACCTTGAAAATTTCAAAATTTTCGCCTGTGGCGCTAACCTCCCTCCCCTCTTCAACCGATATAATAAAAAAATAATATGTCCCGTACCCTAAAATTCAAAAGGTGGCAACCCTGCCTGCAACTAAGTTCTAATTTTATTTTTGTCATTTTTGTAACAAATATTGTTCGTACCTGTTTATTATTTACATGTTTATGATGAGATTTTTTTTATTTACTTTTTATTGTTTCAATTTATTAAAAATTATTTTGTTCACTGAACCCCCCCATGTCAAATTTCTGGCTACGCCACTGGGTGGAATTACAAAATTTATTATAACAAAATATTTAGGCGTATCTACACTTTTAGCTAACGTGTTCACCTATCGAAAACAATTTGCAGCACTCTGTATAATGCCCCCAGTATTAATCAAATTTTAAGACATGTCGTGGATAATTTTTTTTATAAATAATAACTGATGGCTTTTTAAGAAATGTAAGTTGTAACATGTGATAATATTTATAATCTTATCTAATCTACTTAAACAAAACTGTCTATGTAAAAAAATTAATGCAAATCTTAATTTTGTTGCGTATGTCACAAAATTTTAGTGTCAATTAATGTGCTTATTTTGTAAGATATATCTTGTAAATATTTTATAACTATATTATGCTTAAAAATAGTTATTATTTAAAATAAGTTTTATATGTAATAATTTTTAATTGCTTTTCAGTGGAAAGCTTATTGTAAAATGAAAAAACAAATGGTTTCTAAAATAAAGTTGAACAGATATCTTTCTCAGCAATAAATAAAAAATATACTTTACAAACACACGGAATATATGTCCAAGCAGTGATTACTATTTGAATTTGAACCTACAAATATGGATGCGACACCGGTGGAATGTTTAAAATAAGATAATCCTAATCTGATTCAATGAAACTGTTAGTAATCTCTACAGGGTGGTTCAGGAGGAGATGTACATACTTCACTATGTTATTCTACGTTCAATTCTAAGCAAAAAATTTCCTATGTGAATTCCAATAAGGAGTTTTATTTCATACTAATACATTATAAACAAATAAACCCTTAGTTACAGGAGCTATAAACATGTTCATAACTCTCTTGGGAGTTATACTAAGTAGTAATAAATCCTTAACTCCCTCTAATGTATTTAAAAAAATTAACCAACAATTGTCGAATTTCCCACTGAAATTATTTTCCGAAATGCAAGAATTTTCCGTTGAACTGTTGTCACTGCCTAAGACTGTAGTTAAACATGAAGTTGATGTTCCACTTCTTTCATGTGACCTGCCATGCCAGGCAACATTTTTGCGGTTTTATTTTTCAATTCAATGCTGTCGGCCAAATACCCTTCTGCTACCGTTGAACTTCAGCATCCACCATGCCTTCAATGTCGCCATATTTGCTTAGATCAATAGCTTAGAAGATATTTAATTTTAAAGACAATAATACAATCGGAAAAATTTCCTAGACCTAAGGTATAGAATACAAAGTCAGCCTAAAATTTAACGAGGAATCTAAAACTAAAATAATATACAGGGTCTTCGATTTAAAAAAATAAAGTTGGTCAACGCTCAGGCTAAACCGAACACCCTGTAGAGTTAAAAATATTTTACAGGGATGCACAATAAAAATAGAAGCAACTTTTGTCTAAAAATAGTTTTTCTTAAGTGACTCATAAGGAAGCTATGGACCGTTCATTCTTATGTGGGACACACTGTATATATTTTTTTTCATATATTTTCAGGTATTAACAATATTGTGTGAAACTAACTACTCAGTGGACAAAAGCCCCAACCTGCGTTGAATTACACCCACAATATCTACCCATATATTCCTTATTATTAGCTTTTGTGACATTTTTTTACTGTTTAAGAAAGGTATTTTAAGCTAATATGTATCAAATCTCCTACAATTCCTATCCTAATGAAGTCATATGTATGTTCTCTGATACCAAACATCTAGGTATGCTAATGAACATCCACAGACAAAACTCTATTCAATAATTATCTAAAGAATTTAATCTATTTACTAACCTCTGGAGTGGGAACTCGAAATTCAACCACAATAGATGAGATCTGACCTATTTCTGCATTTTTAGGATTGCTTCATCAGGTGGCCTCCTTTAACTTGAGTCAAATATCTAACTATAAAGATTATTATATCAATAAATTAAAATTATTTGAAATTGAATGTCGACAGTGTCAAAATGAAATTAAATATCGACAACGTCAAACTGATTAACTGAAAATATATGAAAAAACTCTACATAAAAGGTATTTTTTTTTTATTAATTTTTATTTATTTTAGTAAGTCGTTATGATATTCATTGACAGTAGATTAAATTCTTTAGATGATAATTATTGAATAGAGTTTTGTCTGTGGATGTTCATTAGCATACCTAGATGTTTGGTATCAGAGAACATACATATGACTTCATTGATAGGAATTGTAAGAGATTTGATACATATTAGCTTAAAATACCTTTCTTAAACAGTAAAAAAAAACACTGTATATATATCCAGTCAAATTGCAATTTATATAAAAGGACCAGGCTCTGTTACGTGTTTGTTGGGCCACCCTGTATACATAAATACGTTAAGATGCTTAATCATTTAAGTGATTTTAAGCTAATAACTATCAGACATGCTATAATTTAAAAATTATCTCGTGCTGGAATATATTTTTACACAGTATCACATTTAATGACTAGATACTTCAAATTTTTGTCTGTTAATGCTATAAACTTAATCTTAACATTATCGCAATATTATATAAGTATAAAGCACTTCAACAAAAACTTATTTATCTAGTAGACACGGAAACGTTCTAATATTAATTAGTTAATTACGATTACAGTAAAAATGTTGGTTATCAATATACTAGTGTTATCGATAGCGCTACTTTGTGCATCGTGTGGTACAGTGAGCAGTGCTCGGATTTTGGGCATATTCCCAACAACTATGCCAAGCCATTATATTTTGGGCAATGCTTTGATGAAAGGACTGGCAGAGGCGGGTCACAACGTGACCATGATTAGTCCATTCGAAGAAAAAGACCCACCTAAAAGGGGTAGTTATAATGATGTGATCTTGACTGGGTTTGCAGAAAAATTTCAAAGTAATTTTTTTTCTTCATTTTCTAATTTTTATCTGTTCTAAGAGCAAATATTTATACAGGGTAATTCACAAACTATCTAATAAAATTTGGGAATAGATGTGACTAAATCCATTGGACAGTGCGGTTGCATTGGTACTGCAGAAAAGTTATTGAAAAGGGCGCCGTATTCTTGAAATAGTGTTTTCTACCAATACAAATAATTTTAGACATTTAATAACTGAATAATCAAGGGTTTAGCAAATAATAAGAATGTTAACTCATCCCACCTGAAAATATTCAAAGATACTGAGGTAAAACGGCGAGAAATACGGGTGACCTTTGTAACGTTCAGATAAACTCTAACAGTTACGCCTTTGTCCTGCAGTTGGTATGGCAGAAGCTAAAAGCATTCTAGCTTTTACCATTCTTTTTCCAATAGTTGGTAAAAGCTAGGTAAGAGGAGCCCAAAATTTTGTTGCTGTAACATCAGATATGCCAAATTATTTTATTAATTAAAATCACAAGTTAATTCTATTAATAATTAATAACAATAGCGGCAAAATCAGCTGAATTTGCTGCATAAAATAGGTGTTATAAAATGTTATTTATTTCCTTCCTTGGATTTTTTTTCAATTTATTTATCCAGCCGCCGATTGAATGCTTTGCCTTGTCAGGATTTACAGTGGACCAGTTTCCAGCCGTGCAGAAGTGTATTTCTAAATTATTTTTGAACTGCCCTTTAAGATTTTTTTAACAAAATTGTCTTTGTAAGAGTTTCCTGATCATAATTTTTTTTATATATGTTCTGAATCACCCTGTATATTTTCTTATAGTGACACCAGAATTTATCAAAAACCACAGAGGAAAAAGAAGTATGCACAAAATCTTTGTTTGAATAAAAACAACATTTTACTTGGAATAACCAAATTTGGTATATGATTTAGGTTTATTATTGGTCTTCTTTGATTATGAGTTCAAGTAAATTGAAACACTACAAGGTATTTATTGAGAGTGGGTCACCTTTAAAATTATACCTTTTTTTTCCTTTGATCGAATTTAAAAAAAGTGATAATATCCTGCGCAGAATTTAATTTAAAAAATATTTTAATAGTGCTATTAGAAGAAATCAAAATAATTTGACTCACGGGTCGTAAAATCTGTTGTTTCCAGAAAATGTAGGTACCCTTACGGAATAGAGTTAAGAATCACTGCAATACAGCGTGAATACAGCACACACACCTCATATCCGTAGACTGTCATACCCGTTTATGTATTCATTGCTAATTATTAAGAGAGCAGTCTACAATAAAGGATATTTCAAGTACCCAAATATTGTAGATACCTACCTCCATCTATTCAATTTTGCCCTCGATTTTTCCTTTATTTCTCGTTAGGTCTTTGTTTTGGTAGATTTCAAAGAGTAATTTTAATAATTTTATTATTTCTTTTCGTGTCTATTAAAAAGCATGAGATTTTGTAATCAAAATATGAAAGCATGAGATTTCCTCGGAATGCATGAGATCTGACAACACTGGCATCAGTTGATCTGACAGTTAGATTTGCAATGGCGAATTGGCGTTGGCGATACGGAACCGATTACCGTAGTAGTGGGGAATGCTAGACCAATGCACGTCGCCGCCCCTCTTAAAGTTCGTACCTTCCCTGGGATGAAGCGGCAATTTCTACTTTCTCTGTAAAGATCCGCAATTTCCGAATCTGTATATCACATTTTAAAAGTGCAAAAGCTATTGTCTCAAGATTTGGTGCCCATTTTGAACAATTTCTTTAATTTCAATTTTATTTTCTTTATTATTTTATTTTATAGTTTTATTACTACAAATTTTAAAAACAAAGCGTACTACTGACTTTTTGATTTCTTATAATAAACACTTTTAAAATGTTGTTTTAATTAGTGCATTATTTCTTGAAAACTTTTTAATTTAATAAGATTAAAAAACTGTTTTAAATTAAGGGCGCCGTATTCCTGAAAAAGTGTTTTCTACAAATGTAAATAATTTTAGACATTTAAGAACTGAATAATATAGTTTTTGGCAAATAACAAGGATGTTATTTCATGCCACCTGCAAATATTCAAAGGTACCGAAGTAAAATCAATATTTAACATCAGAAAGCGATCTATCCAATGAATTTTTAGGTACAGAAATCGTTCAAAATACGTATTTTTAAATTCAACTGTATGTAAATATTATTATAACACAAACTTACATAGTTCTGCATATAAGACTATTCACCTTTGTTTATAAGTATGTGAAAATAATTGTTAAAATGTGGGGTTAGAATAGCCAAATTATGTGTCATATAAATGCATTTTAAAAGTTATTACATTATTTGAGGAAAGTTTAAATAGTAAAAGTGGATAAACAAAACATCAATAATTCTATTTTTGATATTACTTTTGCTCTACGAGTTTTATTTTTGAGATTTCAGTACCTAAAAACACCACAAATTTGATCATTTTACGGTGAGAGATACGGGCACCTTAAATTCTCCTCTGCGGGATATTATCATTCGTTTTAAATTCGATCAAAGGAAAAAAATATATAATTTTTGAGGTGACTCACCTTCAATAAACACCTTGTAGTGTTTCAGTTTACTTGAACTTATAATCAAAGAAGACCAATAAAGAACCTAAATCTTATACCAAATTTGGTTATGTTTGGCCCCACTTTGAAGGCCTGTAACTCCTCACAGGACTGGATTCACTTTTCTCCGCTCTTTTCGGTGGTGTCAAAATCAATTATGGCGACCATGATAAAATAAAAAATTGACTAGAATTCTTCTCCCACCGCCATTGGAAAATGTATGCCAAATAATATAATAGTACAAAAATTCATATCATTTCCTTTAAAAATGAAAAAGTTATGAAGGAAAATAAGGATATGCAGTTTTTCAGTTTTCAGCTGATATTTTAGAAACTACGCAAAACATCTTCTATTTCTTTTAACAAGATTGAAAGGCATAACACTGCCTAGCATTTTCTTAATGTAAGCCACCCTGTATACATTCTTCTGTGGTCTTAAAATTAATTATAACGACTTAACAGTTTCTATTTTTCAGCACTAATACATGTTATGAATCTGCTGCAGGATGACAACCAGAGCTTTTTAGATACTATGATTAAATTTTTCAATATTATGTCGGAAATCAATGATGAGTTTTTTTCTCATGAAAATGTGCAGAAGCTCTTAAAATCTGATGAAAAATTTGATGTTGTAATAGTTGAACAGTTCCTAAATGAAGCAATGAAGATCTTCGGTCACATTTACAATATTCCTGTAATTGCCTTTAGCACCTTGGGCCCTACTCCATGGGTAAATAAAATTGCTGGAAACCCGTCACCCTTGTCTTACATCCCACAGTTACAAGCTGCTCATTCGCCGTATATGTCCTTTACGGAAAGGCTTATAAATCTTATTTCATACTTAATAACTGAAATTACGGATAACTTAATTTACTTTCCTAACCAAAATAGAATTTTGAAAAAACATTTTCCTGATGCGCCAGACATTTATGACGTTTTTTATAATGTATCGTTGATTTTAATAAACGCTCACGAAAGTTTAAACCAACCCATCCCCTATGTACCCAATATGATTCAGATTGGTGGTTATCATGTTAGACCTCCGAAAAAACTACCAAAAGATCTGCAGGAGTATCTCGACGATGCTAAAGAAGGCGTTGTGTATTTCAGCTTAGGATCAAATTTAAAAAGTAATAGCCTTCCTCCATACAAGAGAGATGCATTATTAAAAGCATTTGGTAAACTTAAAGAAAAAGTATTATGCAAGTGGGAGGACGATGGTTCATCTGTGATACCTCCTAATGTTAAATTAGCTAAATGGCTTCCCCAGCAGGATATACTAGGTGAGATACGTCTAAAAATAATATGTGTATGGAATCAGAAATATTGTTTTTTCCCCAACCGTCACACAAATATGATCACAAAGACATCCCCCCTTGTTTTGTGATTAACATTTTTTGACTGTCAGAAGTCTCTAAGGTTGACATTTTGCTTACTGACTGTAATTCTTACATTAAAAGTGTTAAAATTAATAACTAAATGGAGGATTTCGGTTGGAGAAAAAAGTAGCATTTTATTCAGATTGAAAGTTACCTTTTTATCTCGTAATTTTGCATTCGTCTGACTAAGTTACGTTTCGCCTCGCAAATACAAAATTTGCTCGTCAGAATAGTGACACTTTTAATAATAATACAACAATATACTATTTTAGCATTTTGACTAACAATGTATCGTTTAAAAAGATGATTTAAATACGGTTTATACGTTAGTACCGCAACTCTTAAAACAGATGCATCAAGCAGTGTATTACTTAAAGAAACTATTAGTTTAGTTTGGTTTCAGAAGATGCAAAGTGTATTGAAATTATCAAATCCTTTTCTACAAATACTTATTACATGTTTTGTTTCCACTTGTAATTTACACAGTTTATTTCTTTACGCTGGACCAAACTTGTGGTGCGGTATGAACATCAACATAACCTCTTTGTTGACCTCGACTATCAATTCTAGAGAGTGGGGCTGGTAGGACTAGTTTCTTTTTTGTATGCGATTGACATTGCTTTTAAATATTTTATTTTGCCTTGACATTGAACATAAATCAAACTAGTTATTTTGTTATTCCATGTTTTGTGTTTATTTTTAAAATCTGTTTCACCCATTACGAAGTACGAAATGGTTGGCACGGACACGTTGTTTGAGGTTCAATCATAGTTTTTATTTGTTATTCTTCATAAAATAATTTGTGATAATCTTTCTAACAGTGTACAATGGCATTGTATTAACTTCTGAAATGTGGATAACTGTTGGTGTTTCAGTAAGTAGGTGAGCTTTTATGCACGTTTATGTATAATTTTTGGAATCATTGAACAAAGTAAGTTCTTAAACACTTTAATTGATAGTCACAAACGTGCAGAAATTCATATTTTAATCGTTTATGATAGTTTTACGTTAGTTATTGTCAAAAACAAGTGTTTTTAAATTAGAAACAACCGCAAAAATTGAATTTACGTTAAACCTCGCGTTCAATAAATCGTATGGTTTATTTTATTAGGTTTCGTCAGTGTTCTATCTGGTCAGTGGTCCTCAAAATGTGGGTATTATTAAAAAAATATATCTCCGTAAATATTTGAAATTTTTAAAAATGACTCACTAGACTCATCTATGTGACGAACTACACATGCAGTTAAAATATTTGTACTTATTTAAGGTTCACCCTGTATAGTAATGTCACTGGTAATAATTTCATAGAAAACTGTTTAATCAAATATTGGAAACATCGTAATATATATGAATAATGTATAAAAAGTACAATTATCCAAATTTAAAATGTTAACAACACGAAATTGTACTGGTTCATCCTGCTCTATCACTTTTATGATTCTCTATCTGCAGTCCTGAGTGATCTTGAGATGCCACTAGTTCTTGCTGATGAAATATACTTTCTAAAATTTGTCAGCTTATTGACGATGCACGATGCTTTCCTCGATATAACCTTCAGCCGCACTAGTTGACTGCCATCCTCCATGTCTTTGTGTTGAATATCTGCTTCACTGTCAGCGAGGAAGATGGCACACGTCCTCCTCAAGCAATGGCCAATGTGACAGGATGCATCTGGGAGTTGTAATTATTCTGCAACTGTTAGGGGAATTTTTGCAAAACTATTGATGCCAACTGGTTGTATTGTGCACTTACCGTGATTATATAGTAAATTAAAAACTTATTATGTTTTACTTGTTTGGGTCCCAAAACTCTCAATCGTAAATACATATGGTACACGTTTCTTTTTGGTGTCATGTAAAGTTAACCTAATTTTTCCCCGTCTCTTCTATATCTTTTACAATAAAACTGCACAATTTTGCACGCCGACATGCGCCATTTAAACCAAATATTAGTACCACTTTCATTAATAAAAACTTTTGATTTCTTTGCTTCGTGTCATTTTGACTTATTAAAAAGGCAAGTAGTTTTTTATATTGCGAAACAAGTATTCATATTTTGGCATATTTGTAAGGTACTTTTCTGCATGGAATATGTAGACCATTGGATGCCTTCAGAGATTTTGCCTAAATTAACAAAATACACTGTATGAAAAATATGTTTAAAAAATAGCTCACCTTCTCAAAAAAATACGCTAGCATTACACACATTTTCGGATAGAGGTTGGAGAATAAATTGTTTTAATAGTCAGATGAATACCTACTCTAAGCAGCAAAAAAGTTCTGCTATTTAAAAGAAATATGATGTGCCATACGTGGCGCCCTCTACTAGTGACGTCAAAATTAGAAACAAATTTGAATTTCTCGCTCGCAAAAACTCCTGATTTACAAATTTTATATTAATATTTGGATTTTTTAAGAAGTTATCTACAAATATCGAAAATAAAATTTGAATTTTGACACCCCGCATTTTTTTTTATTTTGCGACTTAGGATATAGGTATGTTAGGTTAAATTGATTTATTTTTGCTACTTCATCTAAAAGCACCCTAATTTAGAATCAATTTGACTCACAAAACTGAAACTTAACTGTTACTATACGTATAAACAAAGCTAACTTTGTAATGCTCTATCACTATTTGCTTAATATCTACTAACACAAAATGCGAAAAAATAGTGTAAACAAATCTCGTATGAAGAGCAGTTTTGCTAAACTCATATAGCTCCGCTCGCTCATAAGTACTACATTTGTTTAGTAAAACTTCGCTTTTCTAAACTTGGTGTTTAATATACTATTCTACGTTTCAGCCCATCCAAATGTGAAGTTGTTTATAACCCACAGCGGCCTTCTAAGTACAACTGAAACCGTTTACCACGGTGTACCCATATTGGGAATCCCAGTTTTTGCAGACCAGCATCTTAACGCAAAACTGGCGACTCTCAATGGATATGCGCTTTCCTTACCATTGGAAGATCCTTCATTCTCGGAGAAAAAATTGTCCGAATTGCTGCAAGAACTACTCACTAATCCCAAGTAAGTAGTAAAATATCTCGAAAATATTGTCAATAATTATGCCTTATTTCTTACAGATACAGAGAAAACGTGAAGAAAAGATCGCAAATATTCCACGATCGACCAGCTAAGCCCATGCAGACTGCTGCTTACTGGGTAGAATACGTTATTAGAACTGGAGGAGCTCCTCATCTTAAAGTGGCTGGAGTTAATTTCCCCTGGTATAAATACCACTCGTTGGACGTGATTTGTTTTGTAGTTGTAACAATTTTTGCGATTGTCTATGTATCATTCATTGTTATTCGAAAAATTTTAAGAGCCTGGAATATCTCAGACAAAGTGAAGAGCAAATCGAAAAAAGAATAAGTATCTATATCTTGGAAACGACAATATGTAGTAATCATTTTGCCACTTACTGATTTTTGTATGTGAACTTGAATAAAATATTTAATTTGTTAATATACAGAGTGTCTCAAAATTAGCCTGCCAAATATTAACTGTGGATTCTACGATCTAAAATAAGAAAAAAAATGTATATAACGGACTATTATTGCCCTTTAAAGGGGAACCCCAAAATTTGATTTTCTCCAAATATTTTCAAAACGGAAAGAGATAAAGTAATCAAATTTGGAATTGAGTATCACAATTAGATTGCGAATCTAATGTTCCGAAAATAATTCCTCATAATTGGTCATAGGCGTGCCAAACTGGGGGGTCAGTGGGTAAATATTGCTCTAACTTTCTTGTATCTCAATATTTTCGTCGTCAGATCAAAAAATTAAAAATTTTGGTTTATTTTCCATGAAAAAGGTACTCCTATTTCAATCCGATAAACTACTCTGTTTTCGAGTAAATTTAATATAGAAATTTTCTAATGTTCGCAATTTTACAAAGCCGTTTTTAGACGTCCACGCGCTCTCATATTTCTCCTCAATGGAAATTCGTAATAAGATGGAGTAAGTTTTAATCAACTAATAAAAGTCTATTTTACTAGACAGCAGAGCCATATTTTCAAAAAAAAAAAAAAAATAGATCTGAACAATATTTCGGTCGCAATATTGCCCACATTTAGGACTGCGGTGAGACGTTGTTAGGCACTATTATAAAAAAAGAAAGCTGTAGGCTAGTAAATCAAGTCTTCATATAACAGACAATTGCCTCCCATTTCAATTTTTTGCATTTATATTTATGAAATCTGTCCGCCAAGAAGACATGTTTTGCTAAATTTCTGCATACAATTGCCTAACTTACAGGGGCACAAAGTTAAATTTGCCGTTGAAGGTGCTGATGGGCGGAGTCTGATAAAAGCTACACTGTTCGGCCGAACATTATATAGGCAAAATATCCCTACAAATAACTTTTCAAAGCCTACTAGAGACAATTTGACCGCTTGCATGGCATATCTAATATTTTTGTGGTGTCACAACATTTTTAAATTAATATTACTCGTAAACGTAATGATGTAAGTAAAATAAGAGTACCTTTTTTTTGTAAAATTGTTCAACATTTTTAACTATTTGATCTGACGGCAAAAACCCCGAAACAAGAAAAAATTAAAGCAATATTTATCCAGTAATCCCCCAGTTTGGCACGCCTATGATTAATTATGGTATTGTTATTAGAACATTACATTTGCAATCTAATTGCGATTCTCAATTTTAAATTTTATTACTTTATCTCGATCCGTTTTGAATATATTTGGTGAAAATCAAAGTTTGGGGTCCCCCTTTAAAGAGCAATAGCTCCATTAGGGGGCGTATTTCGTAATAATAGTTATAAATTATATTTGTATGCAGTTTATACGTACAAATTATGTTTATTACGAAATCGAAATACAATTTTTGAGTTAATTGGTTGATGTCGTTTTTCTGACATTGCACTGCGTAGATAATTCCTTATTAATTTAATAATTTAATAATAAGGGGATAGAGGTAACAAAGACTAAATTCCGGAGACTGGCTGACGGGTGGGAAAAACATTAGGGTTGTATTTAAAAATTTTAGTGACAATGATTACCCATTTTCATGAATAATTAATGATTTAAAACAGGCATGTACACGTATTTAATAATAAACCTGTTTTCGATCAATAACAAATGCTGTTAGTATCTGTTATGTCACCTATACAAAACTCAAAAAAACTAAAAAATTGTAGTATGCGCCGTAAAAAGGGGTGTTTTTCGATTGCACCTGTTGTTTTGCAAACCAAGCCATCCTATATGTTTTTTGGGGCGCTGATTACGAAAACGAGGGTTAGAACTTGCATAAATGGTCGAACCACCCCTAAAATTGCAAAAAAACACCCCCAAATAGGGGTGTCTTTCGACTGTACTTGTTGTTTTGCAAACTAAGCCATCCTATATGTTTTTTGGGCCGCTGATTACGAAAACGAGGGTTAGAACTTACAGAAATGGTTGAACCACCCCTAGAATTGCACAAAACACCCCTAAAAGGGGGTTTTCGACTGTACT
The DNA here is from genome assembly GCA_025584915.1 of Monochamus saltuarius. NCBI lineage: Eukaryota > Metazoa > Arthropoda > Insecta > Coleoptera > Cerambycidae > Monochamus > Monochamus saltuarius. The sequence goes on along the minus strand of CM046725.1, from coordinate 9,235,189 downwards.
TGTTGTTTTGCAAACTAAACCATCTTATATGTTTTTGGGCCGCTGATTTCGAGAATCAGGGTGAGGAGACTGGAAAATTTGTATGACACCCCACATGCCAGAAACACCCTCTCAAGGGGTGGATTTTGTTAAAAATGAAACATGAAATACAAAAACTAAAAATGGAATATATTTTTATTAATAGATATGAAAATGACAAGTATCAAAATTCTTACAAGATATCGCTATTCAGTTGTATACAAATCGAGTCTTGGTACTTTGCTTGGACAACTTTCTTCATCCTCAAATTCTGTTGTTGTTTCGGCCCAATCAACTTCTGAACTCATCCTTGAATCACAACAATCGCTCGTATCCCATTGATTCTCAGTTTCCTGAATCAATATTTCTGGCTCAAGTTCCAATTCTGTTACCTCTTCAAAATCTTCATCCTCATCAAAGTCTTGGATTGTCAGCGTGTTTTCGCTATTCTCGCAGTCCCTGCCTTTACATCCTTTGCAGAATTGGGTGCAACGCAATCCTATTTTTTTACAAGAACATTTCTTCGTACATCCCATCTTGCAACTGCATGTAAACTTTTTTTATAAATTTATCAGGTAACAATGGCTTTGAAGTAAAAATTGGGACGAGTTTATTTCCGACTGATTTCCAACCCCAGTCAGTTGGATTCAATCTATTCAAACACCAATCTTGACACTGGAGATATACGCGTAAAGCATGTTCTCGGATTGCCAGGTCTGTCAGTGGAAGTCTTCTTATATTAATATCACTCTTCATATTCGCATAACATTGTACACTTATTGCATTAAAATAATTTACAGGAACCCTCTTTCGCACGTATACAGTACTTACAATATCTAAGGCAACTTTCCGCAAATCTTCTTTATTTACTTCACGTTGATAAAAGATCTGAGCTCTGGTAATTAAGTCCTCATCTGCAGCAACAGATTTAAATAAGGTATCTTTTCCTTTTTGACAAAATGCGCTATTTGTGTCGCAACCGCTAAAAGCGTGGAGAAATGCGATAATTTCTTTCAAACGGGGTGGTTCAACCATTTATGCAAGTTCTAACCCTCGTTTTCGTAATCAGCCGCCCAAAAAACATATAGAATGGTTTAGTTTGCAAAACAACAAGTAAAGTCGAAAAACACCCCTATTTGGGGGTGTTTTGTGCAATTTTAGGGGTGGTTCAACCATTTCTGTAAGTTCTAACCCTCGTTTTCGTAATCAGCCGCCCAAAAAACATATAGGATGGTTTAGTTTGCAAAACAACAAGTACAGTCGAAAAACACCCCTATTTGGGGGTGTTTTGTGCAATTCTAGGGGTGGTTCGACCATTTATGCAAGTTCTAACCCTCGTTTTCGTAATCAGACTCCCAAAAACATATAGGATGGTTTAGTTTGCAAAACAATAAGTAAAGTCGAAAAACACTATTTGGGGTGTTTTGTGCAATTTTAGGGTGGTTCAACCATTTCTGTAAGTTCTAACCCTCGTTTTCGTAATCAGCGGCCCAAAAACATATAGGTAGGATGGTTTAGTTTGCAAAACAACAAGTACAGTCGAAAAACACCCCTATTTGGGGGTGTTTTGTGCAATTCTAGGGGTGGTTCGACCATTTATGCAAGTTCTAACCCTCGTTTTCGTAATCAGCGCCCCAAAAAACATATAGGATGGCTTGGTTTGCAAAACAACAAGTGCAGTCGAAAAACACCCCTTTTTAGGGGTGTTCCAACCATTGCTGCAACTTTTAACCCTCATTTTCGGATTCAGCGGCCCAAAATACGTAGGGGACAAGTGGTCTCGTCGCGTGGGGCGTTTCCCGACCTTTTACCGTTACTTAAATGTATTAAACTGCGTCAAGATTGTAGAAAAACGCTCACACCCGTCGATTTTAGGTTGAAGGGGGACATTATTTGCTGATATTTATTCTAAATAAAACTTCAACAAGTTCTCGTTAATAATATCACATTTTATTTTATTCCCAATTACACTATTTTGTTACCCAGAAATTAATAATAATAATAGTTATTTTTTATTTGTAATAAAAGTAGTAGTAAACAACAACGTTTCGCAATAAAAAGGGAATCCAAAATACTGAAAAATATACCTACAGTGTTCCATTTAAAAAATTATTAAAATTCCTCAACATACCGCGTTGTTGAAGACACCCTATATATTTGAAAGTAAAATGGTTAAACGCACCTTTACACAATATCTTTTCTATACATATAACATCTATATCGAACAGTCTCCGAGATACTTAATGCGCCTCTCAAAATAGCTATGGAACAACCCTGTATAGATCCAGATAATTCAGGCACATTAACAAAAATATAATAATATTTTATTTACCTTTTTTTAATATAAATTCTGTAAAACAAAATTATTTAAGATTTTCTTATTTACAGCCTTGACATTTTATTTCCCTATTAGGAAATTTCAGGGTATAATAAATCAAGTATTTATATGGGAAATTTGGAAATCCACCTTACACTGTCGTTACAATGAAAAACTGAAGCGCTGGTGTGGAGAATCCACGTGAATTTTGCCGTCGCAGGTGAGACAAAATTTTATCCTTGCGAAAAAAATGCTGCGACTGCGAGGTGCGAATGTTTCGTTTCGCCTTGGTTTAAAATTCTGTAACAGGCACAGATTACAATGGTTGGTACTCTGTGGTAACAGGGTTACATCACAGACTATGTTTACACCACAGCATAGAGTTTTCTATGCTGTGGTTACAGCATTGTTTATCCATCAATGGTTACACTATGCTGCTTCCTACAACATATACAGTCAATGGTTAAATTTAATTAAATCGGAACGCAGCCAGCTTTGACATCAGCCAGCATCAGACAGACACAGACAGACACAGACAGACTTCATTTGTCATGTTTGTTGTAGTAGTTTTGTTGTGCTGATTTATTTTTACTGCAGAACTGGAAGAACTGATTATTTTTAAGGCACCTAACAAATAAAAATATGTCGCTAGTAGCAGATTATGGAGATTCTTCAGATTCTAATTCGTCTAGCAACGTAGATTCAGAGTCAGAAAATGAAGATATTAGGTAAGGCTTTCGCAGTCTCGTTAATTATTTAGGTACTTACGCCTTTGAGTTTATATTGAATTTACGGCACAGAATTACGGTTTAAATTATAGATTTTAATTATGTAAAAAATGGGTCAGCTGTCATATGTTTCAGTGAAACAGAAGAAAAACCGTTACCTTCACAGAAGTTGCCTACCCCAAATTTTGGAGAGACGAAAGTTGAAGATGAAATTAAATCTTCAGTTTTTAAGAATCCTTTTACAGAAGCGGAAAATGAAAAAGAGGCCATACTACAAAAACATGTAAAAATGGTGGACACAAAAGACAATACAATGATCATTAACGGTAAAAAAATTTGTTGGAATTATAGGAAAGGGAGGTGTCGTTTTGGACATAATTGTAAATTTGCACACGATTCAGATATACAAAAAACAGACGATCAATTAAAGGCTGAAAAAGAAGCTGCGATTCAAAATTCTATTATCTGCCAAAAAGGTCAAATGGGCCACAGTCAGTTTACTGCTCAACCAACTGCACAAGACTTGACACAGATCAGTGAGGAAGCTATCCAGAACAAGAAACGCAAAAGACCTGGCTTAACTCAAGGCCTAATACCTGGAAAAAAGGTTATGCACAACTATTTGAAAAATCGTAAACTGTGAAATATACACGAGTGCTGTATGAGAAAGAGTGGAAGACAGTACGTATCTTATAAACTATTTCATATTTGGTTAATAATAGAAAAATTACCAGAATCAATTATTTTTTTGTAAATAGTTAAAAATTTATTTTCATTTCTGCTCTCTATAACTAAAAATAAATTTGTGAGCGTTGCGAAATGGTTGTTTGTATAATGTTGGATGTCCAGTATGTTTTGTCAGAAAATATTTAAAAACAAGGTTGATAACTTTTATCGAGAGATGTCAAAGTGAATTTTCTAAGGATTTATATCCTGATGGTTGTTTTTATGAATATAATTTAAAACGAATGAACGAATTTTTGTACTCTAGAAAATAACGATTTGAAACTGCCAAATAGTACACGAGCTTTTATCTGATGTAATAATGATGTATTTTTAGACCTAAAAACCTATTTTTCAGTATTGCTCTTATAATGCTGAAAAAACTAAAGTGTCAATTATGTTTTGCTTCGAAACATTATTTCAGATGAAATTGTATGTAGTATTTACAGTATTTTGATATATTTGTTATGACATGGTATTTATTCAGGTGTACAAATAAAATTCAAATAAATTTTGAAAATTCTGAAAATAATTCAATGTAACAAGTTCCTAAAATCCTAAAAGAAGTTTGCATTTTTTATTGAATCTTATTGTTTGGTGTTTACGTTAAGAATTTACAATTTTTGAGAGTACCTACTTATGTAGTTATAAATTTAACTATCCACAAGTTGATTTATATCAATTTGCACATTTTGATAATAAATGTTTTAACATATTTGTAAGGATGTGTTTTTATTTTATTTATACCATTAACTCTAGGCCCAAAAATCCTTTAATTTTTTAATAATGAAACAACTAGGTATATTTTACATAAAAAATACAAATAAAAAAATTGTTTGTTCTTTTACTGAATTTTGAACTTCGAAGATAATGTATTTGTATCATTTTTTTAAAAGTATCAATGATTTCAATTTGATTATTTTCTTCTAAAACTTTGAGTTTAAAATTTCAGTGAACTGAACAATGTCGATGGTTATAGATCAAATGTATGGGCTATTTTAAATAATCGTTAAGTTTTAATTGCTAAATTTTATGATATTCATGAAAATCGAATTTAGAAATGTATTCGTGTTTTTTTCTATTTTCAAAAGTTTTTGAGTACCTAGTTGTGCTAATAAGAGGCTTTACATTTATGCAATACACACTAAAATACTATATATTACTGCATATTGTATATGCAAGATTTATTCATAATTCCAAAATGCCTTACCCCGAGCAAATACATAGGTACACTTACAACACACAGTAGTATTTAAAATTTCTGAACGTCCTCTGCTATCCTGATGATTCAAATGCAGGGCCATCTTTTGGCTACTTATTTTTCCAAATATCGAAGGGAAACAGATCCTAGATATCTGCATGTAGTTCGCTAATGTTATACAAGATGGCCGTACAATTCCAGCAGTCAGCTGATTCTAGCTTTTCGCAGATTATGCCAAGTAAATTTTCTGGCAGTTTCAGTTTGGTAAAAGCCGTCGAGCTTGTTGTGTAGTAGTTTATGACAAGGTAACCTAAACGTGGTCGTGTTTGCCGTGTTTCGTCTGTGTGTTATTTGTAAATATTGGACCTGGTTAGAGAATCTCCAGAGTCAAAGGTGACACGGACTCGATCCTCTGTCAGGTAAGTCACAATTTATCTCTGTCGTTGTATTGTTTAAAGGTATTCCTCGTTATGAATGAATTTTCTTGGTATTTACTTGGAGGTTAAACTAGTACTATTTATTTTATAACGGTATATATATCAGAATTTGCCGAATACTGCGATGTTAAAAAGATATTATGCAAACTATCTCTTAAAATGCATGCAGTTAGGATGAGATAGATACTTTACTTGATTTACTTTTACTCTCACAATATCTACAATAAGGAAGGGCGATGTTTATAATCGACGAAATATTAAGATAAATTCAGATGAAGATATTTGCTACTTCGTTCCCTACTTGAAAGATAATTTATTTGATTGCGTACATTTTATTATGTACCTATACATATATCAAATACTAACTGAAAAGTGACGTGAAATGGGTACATGAATGGTTAATTATGCAGGTAATATATTGACTTCGTGATGCAGGAATCGAAACGGTAAATACCTAGGTGTACCTACGTATTGTTGTATCAAATGCGGTTTATCTAGGGTGTGGATACCTCGTTAAAGGTCAAAAAACTAATAACAGTTTTCTGTAATTATTTTATTAATCATGGCGATCGGTACAGGCATAAATATTATTTGAGCATGGTTGTCTGCGATGGTTATTCTTAATTAAACATCTGGTGGATTCAGCGCGACGGTGCTATGCGAACCGTATACTTTGAGTATTTTGGGTTTATTAAATTGCCAAATACAGAAACGCAAATTATTTTATGAAATGAAGTAAAGAATTCCCAGACGTTTTATTTTTTTTGTCTTGTTTCTTTAGTTTGTCGCGGTACGTACAATTTAGGTACCCACGATTTGTCCATTATTGTTTTTGTGTCTAGCAGGCATAGTTTTAATTTCCAACTTAATTGATAAAAGGTGTGTTTTATATAATTTATATTATTACCGCCTTGTTTATTTACGATCTTAAATTTATTATTATTTGTTATTATCTAAACCATTTTTGGATGACTCTCTCTCCTCTATGTTAGTATTTCCTGGTAGATAATTCTAGTTATTTCCTGATTATTGTGAAAGTGAGTCCAAGTCACGTTATTGTGTCAGGTATTAATGATTTAAAAATATTAATTACTGTACCCACAGTATTTATGGTGCGATAAGTTTCAGGTTTGTGATTGTCTCACTTTCTTTACATGGTATGGATGTGACAACGCCATTTCCCTGTTTTTTTTTACATTTTACCCAAAGTTAAAATTTTCAATCCAATTGGCAATGGGAAATTGTGGAGTGCCATTTTTTTAATATATTGTTTTCATAAGATTTCATAATTTTTATTGCGACCTACTACTAACCCACTTTAGGTAATGAAGTTTGGCTTCTAATGATACTTGTATCTTTCTAAGATCATTTCAATAATGTTTACGTTTTACAAACAGTAGATTAAAATTATAATCTATAATTTGACAAGATAACGACATCAAAATAATAATTATTATCTACATCATTACTCTGAGCAAAAATATTGTTTTTAAAATTTCATAACATCTGTTCTCTGTATCTTCTTAGGTATATAGGTGTATACCTACTTATAACTAAATAAGCTACATTAGAACTATACCTATACTAATCTATCAGATGCAGTAGCTTTGGTACCTATAAATTTTTTCTATCACATTATCTTTGGCTTATAATTAGAAATTATAAGGAGTAATATACTTAATTAATGATTAAAATGAGGTCATAATTTGTGTTTGGAGATGCGTTTGTGGAAAAAACCATTTGGACATAGTTAAAGACTTTGTGTGTTTGTTTCCATCATCCTGTTATCATAATGAATGTTTACTACAACACTATATGAGTAACCGATATTCTTTGAATAAGACTCGGGATTGATTCTATATGCCCAATCTGAGAGAGGTTATCTCTTAGCTTGTTGATGAATTTATTAATCCTTTAAATTATTGAACAGTTTCTGATCGTTTATGTTTTGTACAAATAAATATAGGGTGCTTGATAACTCTGAAATCGCTGTCCAAATTTTTAACGGGAAACCGTATTTACATCATAAAAAATTCCAATATAAGAAACGACTGAAGTAGTTTAGTTGTTTATATCTCGTATCTATACATTTAGGTTTTTATGGCTGCCAAATAGGTACCTAGTATTAAAAATCTATTTTGCTATACCTATGTACGTATTTTTAGAATGTTTAAAATATCCTAAACAAAACATTTATTTTTGTAATTTTTTCCATTTGAATTTCGTAATATGTTAACGAATATTAATTGTTAAGAAAACGAAATGTGAAAAAATTAAGCAATAAGAAATTTGCGTGTTAAACCCTGTTAACTTGACGGGTTTCTATTTTAGAAATATCGAATATTCAGTTTACCCCAATTTTCGCCCCTCTGACGGCTTGCGAGTGGATGCCCTGGTATCAGAAAATTGATAATTTTATAAAATATTTACCTACCAAGTTCCAGCCTGTTAAAACGACGGGTTTCCATTTTCGAAATATAGAATTTGTAATTTCCCCCATTTCCGCCTTTCTGACGGCTTGCGAGTGGATGCCACTGGAGTTAGAAAATAGATAATTTTATAGAATATTTATCTACCGAGTGTCAGCTTCTAAAATGACGGGTTTGCATTTTAGAAATATTGAATATTCAGTTTACCCCAATATCCACCCCTCTGACGCCCTGCGAGTGAATGCCACTGGTATCAGAAAATTGATAATTTTATTAAATATTTACCCACCGAGTTTCAGCCTGTTAAAATAACGGGTTTCCATTTTAGATAAAATATATCGAATTTTTAATTTACCCCAATTTCCACCCCGCTTACGGCTTGCGAGTGGATGCCACTGGGTTCAAAGATTTTTGTAAAAGTATTTTTTGTCACACTCTCATGCTGCACAAACTACAAGGCTATCTGTTATGTACTTTTTGAGTTCCAGCTGTAACCAAGTTTAATACGCCAATTTTTTATACCTTAATTTTTCTCATTTCGTTTTCTTCACAATTGATATTCGTTATCCTATTACATTCAAATTGAGAAAACTACAACAATAAATGTTTTACTAATTTAATGCATTACCCCCGCAAATACGATACCTCAACTGTCCATTGTTTGAACGAAAAATTAAAAAATTTCTGCTAAGCAACGCATTCTACAGTATCCATGAATTTTTAGACATCAGTGATTTCAAAATATAATAAATCGTAATTCAAACTTTGCACATTTTGGTTGCATTATTTTATGCATTATTTTATGGTATTACTTTAGTCTGTATCAATGTGCTGTTTGTTTGGTTTTGTCTTTTACATATGTGTTTAAAAAATTACAACTATTTGCTAAACTTGCCCACACTATTTTGTTAATTTTTAAACCATCAACCGGAGTTCCCAGCTTCCAGGGAGGAAATTGGAGCAAATAAACCAAGTTCAAGTTTTCAGGTTTGCCTCCATGCAAATATGAGGTACCAATTATGTACGCAAACTACAATAGAAGCTAGCTAGTAAATGCAATTTAACAAAAATATCGATATTCTAACTACAAAACATTAAAGTATAGCAAATCAGGACTTACATGCATACATTTTTGTTTCAATCAACAGTATTATTAATAAATTCAGCAAAAAGCTTAGTAAATAAATAAAACCATGTATCACAGTGGCCATTTTGCAAAACTATAGAATTCGTCAGCAACTAAAGTACCATTTTTGTACAGTGGTTGCCCAACCAAAAAAAAAAAAAGGGAAAAGTGGCAAATGGGATAAATTAAATTTAAATTATAAGAACAGATATGCTATATTGTTGTTTTAGTGTGAGAATTATTGTTTAAGATAATATCTGACGTACAAGTTGCAGAAAATCAAGAAATTTATTTGAAAAGTTTTGCTTTCTATGCGAAATAAAATAACTTTTATAACATTGGCATGTGTCCTTTAATTAGTGTGATATCTTGAGTGGCTTCAGGATAAATTTTGAATATAATTATCTAAAGAAAGGGTCTATTTTGCTCCGCTAGATACTCACTACTGAGATCAGAGTCGTACCATAGTCAGGGTAGTAATATATAAAATTAAATAATAGTGTCTAGAATAAAAACAAAATTTAATTTTTCCGAAGTTAAATTCACACATGAATCCACAGCTTAGTCATAAAATACACATCTAAACACAAACACATAACAACAAATTATATCTACACAGTGGGTCTAGGCTTAACGCACCAAAACTCGGATGAAGATAAGGTACAAAAAATGAGTTATTACCAGCGGTTGATAGTTTATTGTGTCTTGCACGTATTCCAATGGCCATTTCTTGTCAAAACCCGCCAAAATCATTGTTATTTTCACTTTTAAATTCACGTTTAAGTTCAATACCCGCCAACTACAGCAACCATTCAAGTACATATTCCGCCAAGTCAATATTAACGAATAGCGCGTCGGAAAGTGCCACGTGACATTTTGGCGGTAGACGAGGGTAGATAAATATTATTTGACTTTTAGTTTGGTGAAGTTTGTTTATAGTGCATACTGTCGTTGGTTTTTTAATATTGTAAAGTGCAGAATGGAGTTATTTGAAACCAAATTAATGAAAACACCGCCAAATAAAAGCAGAAAAAAACAAAAACAGGCAGAAACTCATAAGAGACAACTTCAAAAGAATTTATTGTTTATTTTCATTGTAAGTTTTTAGGGTACATGATAATTGTACCTTGTGATTTTCTGCAGATATGGGGCAGAAAACCTTCCAAAAATTCCACATTGCAAACACCAGAATTATTTGGAATGAAAACTCTAAAAATGTACGACGTAAAGGTGTTTCACGATCTATTTTATAAAAAAAAGAACAAATTATATCAAGATACAATAATACATAAGTATTGTACTGCTGACGAACCAAAGAAATCCAGGATTAGAGACAATACCAGAGGGAAGAAATCAATTACAATTAAATATAGCATTCGGAAATCGGATGGAAAAGGGGCGAAAATTTGTCGTCAATTTTTTTTGAGTATTTTAAATATAAAAAAGGACAGAGTCCAGGGGGCAAACGGGACTCCTCCAAAAGAAGGTCGCGGTGGTAATAGAATAAAGAGTAAAAATGACGATAAGAAGGGTGCAAAAGACATTTTTAAACGTGGCAAAACAGCAATTATGTTAAATCCTGATATTATGCAGGTGGGAAGAAGTGTAGATCCTTAGAAAGCGACATCAATAGCCAATTTGTTGAGTAAACATTATGGGGATGAGTGGAGACTTTTGCCAAATTTAAGGTTCTATAAGGAAGTAATTGACCAAGAACCAGTAACCATGCAAATGCCCCTGATATACTTATGACACTGCTTGCTGCCAAAATAATGATGCTCTTGGAATAGGCATCGATTTAAGGGTTTAGATTAATAAAAAACGTTATAAAAGTGTTGTTTCTTTTAAAAGAAAGTTTCTTTTTTGTATCTTATAACATTTTGTAATGTTATTTCCAATATTTGTTTCGTCAATTTAAAAATAAACATACTTTACAAAAAGTGTTCGAATAATTTCCTAACGTTGACATGCAAAATCCGCCAAGTCACTTCTTTAATATCGTATATTAATACATCTAATGCATCTAGATTTTTAAAAACTAATTTTTTTTTACTAAGAAACTATCCGGGCATCTTATAAAAATACAAGTTATCTAATAAATAGTTTACTTTGCTTTCTGAAAGATTTTCTTGATTATCTCGAAAATGCTTCAAAGTGACTCAATTAAGAAATGTCTGATTTGATAGTTGTGGTTTGACATCTCTTCAGTTTACTTAGCAAATTTTCTGGTTTTGTCGAATTTGAGTCACTCTGTACATCTCGGTTTATATGTTTATACTACCAGCTATTATAATCATCGTTATTAATGTTGACTGAATTCATGTCATGTCACAGCACCTTCGTCGTCAGAGGCAGACATTATTACTAAATTAAACGCTACATCTAAATTATTCTGGCGGGCTTTTCAGTCGCACGTGTGTGCCTTGACGTTATCGTCACTGTCATATTTCAGCCATGTTCCTCTTAGTCTAGATGTTAACTGTTCGTAGATTACGCTTCAGCCAGCAACTGGCTGTAAGTTGATCGCTGGAAGAAGCTACGAAGGCTATTTTTGTCCTGTTGTTCTGATTCGGGAAAGGAAACGCGCATTTTTTGCGATGTTTACTGGAAGCATAATTTTAGAAATCTTTTCTCGTGTCTTTGTATTGTCTTTGTAATAACAGGGTGTCTTGCAAGTCGTTACAATAATTTTAAGAGGTGATAGAATACTTGATTTTGAGTTGATTGAAACAAACATATCTATATACCAAGTGTTACAGTATTTGTGATAATTAAGTTTTTAATATTTTTTAATTTAACCGTGCTTACATTTATTGAAGTGTAGAAGAAAAACAAACCTGTTTATAACAAATATTTCTATACTTTTTTTTTTATTAGGAATGAATGGATTGTTTAAATTATTTAACCAATAAAATCCAAAGTGGCTTCGTTACTTACCTAGAACTTTATAAACATTTTTCTACTCTGTAAAAGCGGATAGTCAAATTTAAACGTGGATTTTATTTAAACCTTTGTGTGTAGGTTTATTCAGATATTATTAAAAACTTACCTAAGCAATGCTCTTTCAGTTCTTAGGAAAAGTTTCTTGATAAACATTCTAAAAATTAGGGAAAAACAGAGGACAGCCGTTTAGTATGTAATAAAAATGGTTTAAGAAATGAAGACATTTGCTAACAAGAACGCAAACTTCAGAAAATATTGAAGTTATTAAAATACCGGAGGATTCAAAAAGCTAAATATTTATTTCAATTGTTCAAATCTTAAAAGCTAATTTAAAGTTACGGCGTAAAAAGGAAAAGCAATGTTTCTATTAAATAGCTTGGTTTGCCATGAGAAAACAATTGTTCTGTCAAACTATAGGTTCGAATCTCAGTTAAAGTGTAAAGTGCAAATATCTTATCTTTTGGCGAATACGCTCTCTGCATACTTAAACGTGTGAAGATTAATTTCCCTAATTTTTAGAATGTTTAACAAGAAACTTTTCCTAAGAACGGAAAGAGCATTGCTTAGGTAAGTTTTTAATTATATCTGAATAAACCTACACACAAAGGTTTAAATAAAATCCATGTTTAAATTTGACTCTTCACTTTTACAAAGTATAAAAATAATGTTTATGAAGTTCTAGGTAATAAGTAACGAAGCCACTTTGGATTATATTGGTTAAATCATTTAAATAATCCATTCATTTCTAACAAAAAAAAAATAGAAATATTTGTTATAAAAAGGTTTGTTTTTCTTCTACACTTCAATAATTGTAGAAAAATACGGTTAAATTAAAAAAATATTAAAAAACTAATTATCACAAATATTGTAACACTTGGTATATAGGTATGTTTGTTTCAATCACTCAAAATCAAGTATTCTATCACCTAAAATTATTGTAACGACTTGCAAGACACCCTGTATATTGAGCTTGGGAAAATTAGAATTTTGTTATTGGGTAATTTATATTACTCGCAAATTTCGTTTGTTATTTATTCTAAATTTGTTTTACTGTAACTTACGAGTTTTTATCGAGTTTTTTAATGCTGCATTCGGTGCTTTTCTTGTAGCCATTGAAAATAAATCAACGTTCGAAACTTTTCATCAACTTTTTAATACCGTTTCTCAACGTTCCATAGGTAGTCCTATTCAGGTAACCATATTATTAAGCCAGTGATGAAATTTCTTCAACGTGGAAAAGGACCTACTTGTGAAGTTGGCAATTTACGTCACAAAACTCTTGTTTTGAACTTGTAGGCACACCAAATCGACATGCAGTTTAACTTCAGTTTTCTTATACATTCATCGTAATGTCATTAATTTTAACTACGTATTCGGAAGGCCTAAGAAAGACAGAACATCGAAAACAACATTTTTACTCGACCTTTTAAATTGAAGCAAATCAACCCGCAACCCTCAGCAATACGGCACTGTGTGTTGATACTGTTGATAATCTCCTGTCGTGCGGTGAAACAAGCAACGTCACACCTGTGTTACTACAAGTAGTGGTTCGTGCGAGTGTAAAACTTATTTCCAGTTTATTGATTAACGAACTGAGAAAAATGATCTTGCAATGGAATAGATAGCGTAAAAATGCAGTTTTTGGATACAAATTGGATCCTATGGAAAAGCCAGTATGGAGTTTCAGCAGAGTCATAATTATGATACAGTTCTATAAATTTTATCGTAGTAACCTACTCTCGGACCATTTTAGTGTCATTTTGTTATGTCTTGTAAAATTAATAAGAGCACTAGATATAACCACTGGAATCGGAAGATTCAAGTGGACTGACAACTTAACTTGACTTATAAAAACTGAATATATATGTTCTCACAGCATTTTTCTTTCGATTTTTGTTGATCCACAAAAGTTGATCAACTAAAATCGAATTGTGAGAACGCCTTAACTATCGATATGGTCGATCGTCGACAGTGGACGTTTGGCAGAAGTTATAAAGTATAGGAACGGCAAGTTCTACATAATAATTAATAAGTTACAAATAATGGACGAAATTAGCTAAACATAATCGGAGCGGAGCTGTTTGAGTCAAGTGGCAGTGAATCTATAATTAGTTTCTAATTCAGCGAAACTGAGCCTAAACTCAATAAACTCAAAAAAATCTAAAATAGAAATGCAGTATTTATTTTTTCAGCTAAAGTTAGCTTTCTTACCCCTCCTTATATTTGCAACACTTCTTGCCTTAGCAGTATTTCCCGGCTTGCAATATTTTTTTAAATCTTGTCTTCTAATTTGAACTGCCAAGTCTTGTCTTGTCTTACCTTGCGATACCAAGAAAAATCAAAACAAGATGCCAATACTATGCACTGTCAATGTTTTCATGTGCTCACCGTTGTTTTCTTTATCATCATATTGCATATTGCTTCAATACATCCATGTATTTTTGTTTCTTGTAAAAAAATAATATTTGGCTGGAAAGATCCTAGCGATTGTTTTTGTTAAGGGCGCCGTATTCCTGAAAAAGTGTTTTCTACAAATATAAATAATTTTAGACATTTAAGAACTGAATAATATAGAGTTTAGCAAATAACAAGGATGTTATTTCATGCCACCTGCAAATATTCAAAGGTACCAAAGTAAAATCAATATTTAACATCAGAAAGCGATGTATCCAATAAATGTTTAGGTACTGAAATCTTTCAAAATACGTATTTTTTTAAATTCAACTATAGATGTAAACATTGTTATAACATAAACTTACATAGTTCTGCATATAAGATTGTTCACTTTTGTTTATAAGTATGTGAAAATAATTGTTAAAATGTGGGGTTAGAATAGCGAAATTATGTGTGTCATATAAATGCATTTTAAAAGTTATTACATTATTTGAGGAAAGTTTAAATAGTAAAAGTGGATAAACAAAACATCAATAATTCTATGATGATATTACTTTTGCTCTACGAGTTTTATTTTTCGAGATTTCAGTACCTAAAAAACACCACAAATTTGATCATTTTACGGCGAGAGATACGGGCACCTTAAGGTTAGTATAGAAACACTAAAATTAGTTTTGTGTTGTGTGGTCGAGTCTAATTTTCGAAAACATTTTTTTCAAAATTATAACTTTTATGTATACATTACATTAGGTCGCAGTTGGGATATAATTAAATATTTATTTTGACAACATAATGACGTTATTAAATGTACATAGTAGAGGCGTTATATAGCAACTTCAACCTAATGTAATGTATACATACAGGTTACAACTTTGTTTTGAAAATTAGACAACTGCACAAAGTTAATTTTAGATTTGTGGTCGGCACCCTTGAAAATGGTGGGTTGGATTTTTTAATTAAGATTGGAGAGGTTTCGGCTAATGTAAATAGTTACCCAAAAATGATTGTTTTTAACACGATAAAATATTGAAAATTACGTTAACATTAAGAATAAAAACATTTCATGACGTCACTCGTGGCGTCCCACGTACGTAATTTTTGCTGCTACCTACTATAATTTGTCGTAGAAAAAATTAATTATCGATACACCTGGGGATCGATACTTTCGGAGCGATACGATACACGTATCGATAATTTTTAGAGCGATACAGATCGATACACGGTATCGATACTTTTCGTGATATCGCCCAACACTAGCTCCCACAAAGCGCGCATGGCAATTTGTCATCGACGCCGCGGCAAATTTGGCTCGTGTCTCTGCCCTCTGGTTTCTTCCCAATTGTTTATTAAACGTTTTATTGGGATGCGGAATAGCGCTTACTCACGATTTTATTTTATGAATTATCGGAAGTACGTCGGCGTCGCTGTTGTTTATCTGTGGGTAGGTCTCCTTTGGAGTTTGGAAAGGACTGCCGTGGTCTGTCGTATACGTTCTACCGCTTTTGTGTTCGGTAATAGCCTTGTCTCCCGCATACAGTTCGGAAGTCCGTATCTGCGACTCGCTTCGTTCAGCGCTGCGCTGGACGTATGGCCATGCAGAAGCACAACTTTCAAAATTTCCGATTGACTATGAGCTTGAAAACAAGGTTTATCGATGTAAAAGTGCTAGTGGATACGTCACTGTCAAATGTCCCTGTGGTTGCGTTTGAGGTCGTCGTATTTCTCGCAATAAAATGATAAAATTTGTGTTGTTTTTTCGGTACAGAAATCTCGAACAATAAAACACATAGAGGAAAAGCAATATCAAAAGTAAAATTATTGATAATTTGTTTATCCACTCTTACTATTTAAATTCTCCTCAAATAATATAATTTTTAAAATGCATTTGTATGACACACATTATTTTGCTATTCTAACCTCACATTTTAATTAATTTCACATACTTATAAACAAACGTGGACAATCTTACGTGCAGAACTGTGTAAATTTATGTTTTAACAATATTTACATGTACAGTTGCATTTAAAAAAATACGAAAGATTTCTATACCTAAAAGTTTGTTGCTTAGGCCGCTTTCTATCGTTATATATTAATTTTACTTCGGTACCTTTGAATATTCTCAAGTGGCATGTGATAACATTATTTTATAAACTATATTATTCAGTTCTTAAATGTCTAAATTTACTTGTATTTGTAGGAAACACTATTTTAAGAATACGGCGCCCTGCAATAATTTAGAGTTTGTCATTTTGGTGCATAAATAAAATGGCATATGGTAAATAAGCTTGTGAAGTTGCCTTCGTGAATAAAGGCTCCCGTTTCGTTCAATGAATCTTAAACGTTCCGACGGACTGGTGAGATATAAGTGGTCTGCTTACTTCCTGCTCGGCCTAAGCGACTCGACTTACAGGAAGCGACCTACATTGCACGCAGACCTCTCGTCCTGGGCTACGAGCCATTAAATCTGTAAATGATACTGCAGGAAACAACTACTCCGCTGACTAATGCCCCGACCGGCATTGAATTACTCCTGCAGTATCTGTGTCCGACAAGGGTTCTTGGCTGTTCACACAGAGCATATATCCACCAACATTTAAAATAATTATTAATCTCAATAATGGTAAATAATAAACCATAATAGACCTAAATTTTATGCTAGAATTATGTAAATGCAGTAATAAACACATTTTTAAAAAATATTTAATATAAGAGCAACTGTCAAAGTTATAGACAGTAAATAAAATTGCTATGTACTATTGAATAGTACTTAAATCAGCAAAATTGACGAATCCCAATGATTAATTACATGATTTAATATGGCGTTTATTCTAGACAATTTTGTTGAAAAATGAGCCTAAAACCTGTATTTAAGAATTTTGTCTGGCCATACACCCGCAAAACGGTCGCCGTCACAGCGTAGACCTATGACGTCAGATGCCATTCGCACGTGTATACCTAAATACAGCAGTGTGATTTAGTTCATATCTGTATACGACTTCCATGCTTTCGGACAACGCAGTACATACGTTTAGAAGAGTTAATTTGTCATTTGTGATATTATTATGTGTCATTGTGTTAAACAGACATTGGTATTGAACAAAAGTTGCAAAATAAACTCGTAAATTGGACACAGAAAGTGCATATCACCGAGCAAATGGAAGAAGTATTATGCTATTATGTACGAATACAGCATACAGCGCCTTATAAAAAATATTTTATTGTGCCAAAAAATGAAAAGAAAAATGTGGCGTACGGCGATGAAGCGCGACGAAAGAAAGCATTGCAATATTGTTTGTTTGTGTGGATCATTTTAATGTAAGTTTAATTGGAATCTTGTACTTACCCAACCTCATTGTCGCCGTAATTGTCACGAGCGGATCTATGTTGTAAACAAAGAAATATTACGTTTAACAATACCATAAGTTTACCACCACTAATTATCGCATTACCTGCATAGTATTGACACTATGTATCTATACCTACAAATGCCACAAGAACGCAAAAAATACAAGAAACAAACGCCTGTTTACATCAACACCGTAACCCCTGCACCTGTATTCACGGAAACAAAACGCGCTGAATGGCGTGTAACGTCACACCCATGATATCGCGTTTTCGGCCACGTGGTTTTGTTTACATTTTATGGCAATTTATTAGTGTTACAGTCGACTTCCAAAATTGTAGAGAGTGACTAATGTTATAAACCTGCTCACAATTTATATCAGTCAACACAAAGGAATGTACATGCAGCCCGTATATTTTTTCTACAAAATGTAATTAATTTTATTAGTAATTTGATCGAAATGAGGCATATCGGATGATGACATGTATAGAGTTTAGAGCGCGAGCTCAAAATATGAGTGTAAGTGATGTTGAAATATGTATTTCATTAACAAAATTGTACGTGAATAGCATATGTGTGCAAATAAAAAAGTGATAAAGAAGTACCACTGTGAAACGGAAAGTGATGGAAACTCGCGGAAGGGAGATTGTATTTTTAAAATGAGTTTTCAAAAAAAAAAATAATTAAATAAAATTCATGCAACTTCTTTCTTATTCTATTGCCTCAATTTATTGAAATGTAAGGATATCTCACAACGATAATTTATGTATTATATATATTTGGTTCTTTTTTTATGAATTAATTGATGAAAAATTGGTGAATGTAAAACAGGGTGAGGAACAACCAACAAGCAACAAATGTCGAATGATAGATATTCACTTAATTATTTATTGAATAAAATCACAAATTGCTTTGTCATTTTGTTATAAATTGATTTATATATAGTGAATTAAAATGGTGATTAAAAAGCAAACAGCAATATGCAGTTTTGTTTACTTGCAGTGCAGCCTTTGATTTTTTAAGTGTAAAGTTCACTTTTAACCTTCATAAAATTTTCTATGCTTTTACTACATTTGTATCTGTTGAATTAAAAGAAAAGCTTTTAATTATAGCTATTTGCACATCATTTTTTTCATTATTTGTCCGGTCATGGAACTGATTTTAGTTCTTGCTCTGTTTATTTGGCTGTTTTGCAATATTTAAGAATATATCAAAATTCATTTAAGTAATGAAAATGAAAACTTATTATTAATTAATATTTATATTTTATTTTTTACTGTGTTTATAAAATAATATATGTATAATAATAAATGATTTACATAGAACAATATTATCTTGTTAATAGAACATTCTATTGGTTTAATTAACTTAGATAATATGCGAAAAATATCATTAAACATAATTTTATCATAATAAATTGTTGTTTCACTAACCTTCACATGTCAAATCTTAAACTAAATCATCGTAGTTATTTTTTGCAGAGAATTCAATTTACTGGAGCTGATATTGGAAATAATATGATATAGTTCAGTCTTCAGGAAATTAAATTTTCATTTATATAGAATGAATCACCGTATGTATCTGATAATGGAAATGTAGCAAAACTATTATATGCTACAATTACGAAACAAAAACTCGAGTGTTGTTCAACTATTGGACGGTATTCTCTACTTTGAACATAACATTTGAATATCGTCGAGTGTTTGTGCAACGGTATCTCTAATTAGACTGATATTGTAGCAACTGGTTCCGAGAAAAACATTGTAGAATTATTCGGCGTTCGCAGGTTTAAAGACCTACTTTTTAGGCTACAACTAACCAGTAATTAATGCAGATATTTAATGACGCGCCAACACAAAATCTATTGTCAGATCGCTGGCAAAATTGCGCCATATCAATTTCAGTTTAATCGTTTATTGATTCCGAAATGCAATAATAATACCCAACTGTAGTAGTTGATTATTTTCACCGCGTTTCCTATCTGCAAACGTAGTTTACAGACTAAACTGAATCAGATAATACAAACTAATTGATGCGAAAACTAATTTAATGTCAGTACCATGAACGCAGTGGTTTTTCTTAATGTGGTGGCAGTGTATTCAGCCAAGTGTTCCTTTGAATTTTTGTACATTATAATGCCAGGACGTGAAATTTCTGCGTTAACTCGAGCAAGAATGACTGCTTTACATGATGCAGGACATTGTAATAATCAGATATCGAACATGTTAGGATTCCTAGATCATCTGTTGTACGAACAGCACACAGAGATGAAGAATTTGATACAGTGGCAAACAGACCACGTAGTGGACGTCCCCGAGTATCTAATGAAAGGGAGGATCGGTATTTAAAAGTTATTTCATTGCTTTAAAAAAGATTTTCTTTAAAAATATATTAATAAGTTTGTGGAATAAATGCAAGATTCTCGTTTTTTTTTTAAACTGCAACATCGTTTACCTTAGCATAAGTAACTATTATGGTATAAAATTTAGGTATTGTCAGCATAAGGTTGAATAAAGGCACTCTCATATTCCGAACACTCTGTATACAAGGCATAATAATGTACAATTCATACGCTAGAGGAGCTGCAGAAGTGATCCTATTATAAACATTTTACTCATATTTGATAACAATTTCATTGAAAACGTTTTTTTTATTAACGTGCCGTTTCAAAATTGTTTCCAGTTGCTTAACAATGCGTTTCATCATAGTTAATTATCAACTATTAATGAAATAATGCGAACTGTGCCAACCTGTATTCATGTTAGGGTTACTGAACTGCAAAAAAATAATTATCATATTTTGCCACCGTGTTCCGCGTAGCATAATGGATAGGCCAAAAATAATATGCTTGGCCTATATTTTATCATGCGAGGGTAACATGTAGTTCTTTTTAAAGTTACTACATGTCGACATTTTTAGACAGATTTCAGGTAATTAACAGAATACAGAGGTAGTTCCACTTTATTTTTATTTAATTTTATTTTTTATTTTGTTTCATTATTTATTATTTGGTAACAGTGGTGGTTACTTTCGGTCGGCTACGGTCCCGGTCGGAGCTCACATGTAACTATCAGTATGGTCGATCGGTAGACGTTATAAAGTATAGAAACGGTCAGTTTCATATACATAAGAAGTTATAAATAGTGGATGAAATAGGCGCGACTGAATTGGAGCTTTTTCAGTCAAGTGGCACTGAATTTATAATTAGTCCAGTTCAGCAGAACTTTTTAGAGAAGAAAAAGAGCTTTTGACATCATACCCTGCCAAGTATTTTATTTTTTTATGTTATAGTACCTATAATATTTTGTTGTTTTTGAAGATATGATGCTTAAGAATTATATGAACCTTATACAAGGTGTCCCATAATGATGTGCGTTCCTTTGGAAGGTGTGTTCCTTAGATCATTGTAGGGGGGAGGGGGGTTTATTTCTATAAAATTTTTCGATTTGAGTCCACCCTGGCGAGATAAGGGCTTCTAAAAAATTTAACAATTTTTTTTCCCAAAAACGGCTAAACTTATAAATCTGAAAATCGGTGAATACATTTAGTTAATTACGTTGCATTGTTGAGTACAATTTTTATTTTTACCAAATGTCTAAAAGGATGGCAACCACCAACCTCTGTTGTTTTTTAATTAGACAGGGAAAGCTCAAATCAAAACATTTTATAAATAGAAGCCCAATGACCCAAGGAACATACTCTCCAAAGGAACGCACATCATTTTGGGACATCTTGTACATCCCTATTAAAATACATATTTTTTTGTTTCCGGTTTAACATTTTTCTGCATTTGCCCCTTCTTGAATAAATTTGTATCGACGGCCATAGGTATATATAGTATATACTAAGATTTATCAACTTATATGTTTACTAAATGTTAAAAATGAGGAAAACAAACAAATCTTTCTGAAGAAGCTGAAAAACTTTCTAATGGGAAGGGTATAAATGTTCATGTTTCCAAGTTGTTTATACTGTATGTTAAATGTTAGTGAATCCATAGATATTTTAGTTGATTCTGTATACTCTGTCATGTTTGTAATTTATGAATATTTTTGTTTGTTCTATAATATGTACTCTGTACATATTGACCTGTGTGAGTACTTTTGTACATTGACATAATAAATTATTATCTATTATTATTCTTATTATTATTATTATTATTATTATTAATCATATTTATGTACTAGTTTTTATTCATTAATAATAATTAACTATGTCTACATGACTAACTGAAAAGTGTGTGACCGTACACAGAACAATTGCCAACACTTGTTTTTATGTCTACACATGTTTTGATTTTCTTTTATTAGTTGTTTTTTATTGTAATTTTTCTGTCAAAATTATATTTGTTTGTTTGATACTCTCTTGTTTTCCTTTTACTGAACTGAGAATTGGTACTACATACATTTTGAGTTTATTTTTAGACAAAATGCACGTTTACATTTTCCGTTACAGTCCCGTAACTGCTGGAAGGTGTATATATTTTTTTCAAAGATCTATTTTTAGTTATCCACACGACCGAGGCGTTCCAAAATCCACCCACATTGTATGTAAATCCTCGTTCAATTAAAACGGAGCGGTAGAGGACAGTCATGGCCATGGTGATTACGCAGACCGAACATAAATATTTATAACTTTGCAATAAAATTTCTAACGGAGATAAGATTTCCCTCAAGTGGTGTGGAAATTCAGGAGGTTTAGTAAAAACATGGCGGTATTTAACATGCTCTGTATGAGTTGGTTTAGGTTTTAGGGTAGTTCCAAGTGAAAAGAAATGTTGTTTGAATTCATTTCATTGCACTTTTGCGCTGCAGATTACATTCGGCCACAGTAGAAATTCGAAAGACATTCAAAAACAAGGGTTAGTGACTTGATCTATAGTATATGAATCGACTTTTATATTACGGCGATTGTATATAGTTACATTAGTTTTATATAAGTATAGTGACCATATCGTTTTGTTGTCGTAGAACACAGTTTTGCATATCTGTGCATAAATAACACTCCACCGCTTGGGATTGTAGCCAACTTTGTACTGAGGTTTACAAGTATTCAATCTCCTCGAATGTTGAGATGTAGACTGACTAAGACTATAGGGTAGATCATAAATCTCCCTTCAGAATTGTTGTTTATACTGGCAACATTTCCTATTCACATTGTCTAGGGTTGACTATAGTTTTGATTTCTTCTCTGAAAATTGTAGTTTAATTTTGGTCATTTTGGTGTCAAGGTATCAAGAGAGAGAAAAAGTTTCCTATCGGCTTTGTTTTTCGTGAAAAAAGTGTGTGTGAAAGAATTCCTAAATCTTTTGCTTCGACAACAACATATTTTACTGTAACATCAACGGTACTTAATTGCTGCTGTAAATTATTTTGGATAGTTAGTTAAATCTTCTTCCTTTTAATTTTAGGGTACTAATACTAGTACTAGTTAGCAGTCAAATTGTTTTCTTTTGCTTTGACAATTTATTATTGAGATAGACCTGATATTGATAAGAATACAATCGATTGGAATACATTTGGAAATTGATTGCAATCTAGTTGCAATTATAAGGAAATCCATTTACATCCAGTTGGAATTGAGTTGGCAATGGAAATTTATTGGATCCCAATCAGAAATTGAGTACAGTTGGAAATTTATTAGAATACAATTGGAAATTGATTATAACCTAGTCGATTAAACTGAAATCCATTTATATTCAGTTGAAATTGAATTGGTTTGCAATTGGAAATTGATAGGATCCCAATTAAGAATTGGTTGAAATACAGTTGTAAATCTATTGGAATACAATTGGAAATTTATTACTTAGTTTAAACTAAAATTCATTTATATCAAATTGGAATTTAGTTGGTCTGGTAGTCGTTTAGTGGTTTAGGTAGTCTAGAATTGGATTGGATCCCAATGTAGATTGAGAGAAATACAATTGGAAATAGATTTCAATCAGGTAGTAACAAACTGAAATCCATTTATATTCATTTGAACTTTAGTTGGTATTCAATTCGAAATTGATTGGATCCAAATTAGAAATTAGGTGAAATACAGTTGGAAATTTATTTGAATACAATTAGAAATTGATTGTAACCTAGTTGATTAAGCTGAAATCCATTTATATCTTGTTGGAATTTAGTTGGAATGAAATTGGAAATTGATATGATCTCAATTCAGAATTAGTTGGAATATAATTGGAAATTTATTTGAATACAATTAGAAATTTATTGCACTGTGCAATAAATATTGTTGCAATTAGTATTTAGTTGGTCTGCAATTGGAAATTGATTGGGTCCCAATTGGAAATTTATTGCACTCTAGTGGTTTAAACTGATATATAAATAGGTATCATCCAATTGGAATTTAGTTGGATTGCAAGAAATTGATTGGATCTCAATAGGAAATTGTTTGAAATACAATTGGAAATAGATTTCAATCAGGAAGTAATAAACTGCAATCCATTTGCATCCAGTTGTAATTTAGTTGGTAATCGGTAATTAATTGCAACCTAATTGAGCTATTTTCCAGCTTTCCAGCTGCTTTTTGTCTATATTCGGTAAAAGTCTAATTTGTACACTCGTGCTTGTCGGAAAGCCTTACATCGTCTGCTGATGCGCCTCTACTCAATTACCTCCGCCCCCATACAAAAATTGTCTATTTTATCGTCTCCATTGTTCGTCTTAACAATAACGTGCGAACGTTATAGCCGGACTCGGGACTCTCTTTGTTGGCCTAATTGACTATATCGTGACCGCTCCCGACGTAACGCCGGAATATTACACAACACGTAAATTAAATTTATTGTCGGCAGCGACGAATTGCGCCCTTACCGATTCCGGGTCCGTGACGGTATGTCTAATGCGAGCGAACCGCCTCGCCGCGTAATTTAATTTGCGTTTTAGTAATTCAGCCGCAGATGGGGCTGCGTAACGTTTATCATTTGCAGGGTTACAGGTGATTGGAAAACGATCGGTTTTCATTAAGCGACGTGTTCATTAAAGAGTTTTCAAGAAAAAAATATGTGTCCAGGGAAAGATGGAATCCAAATTAGAAATTAGGTGGAATACAGTTGGAAATTTATTGGAATACAATTGGAAATTGACGGTAACCTAGTTGATTAAACTGAAAACCATTTATACCCACTTAGAATTGAGTTGGTTTCCAATTGGCAGCCACATAATGTGGACAGATATAACGTAAACTTTCATGTGAAATAAATGACTACGCTTTTACGCACAAATTAAAAATTCTTATTCCGGTCCTGATCACCAATTCTGTAAATCCCATCGGATGCGCTATCGCACTCACATTTCGAGGTCACCGCAGAAAACTGAAGGCAGTTCAAAGTGCCGACAATGGGGTGAAATTGCTGGTCTACCTATGCTGTGCTAAATATGCATACCAAAGGTTAAATTATCTCAAGTACTATATTTGAAGCGCATCTCTATATACTCGTTTCACTCAACTTAAGGGAGGCCACCTGAAGAAGCAATCCTATAAATGCAGAAATAGTAAGTAAACATTTATTTCCCTTCGTTATATCAAAATGGATTTTTTACAATAATAGTTTTACAATAAGTAAAACCAAGTAAATTATAAATAACAGAAAACCTAATTAAACGTGTAAGGAAAGTGTTGTTGTTTTTGACAATTTTTACATAATTACATATACCTAAGGTAGGTATTATTATCCATTTACATACTATAGACATTTACGTATTGGCCCCAAGAATCAGTAATACATATAATATACGCAGACACATATAAAAAGAGATAAACAAAAAACAATATTTATAAATATGAAAAAATAAACTATAACTGAGCAATATACTATGAATGTAACAATCATGAACATAGACGGCGAACACATAAATATATTTTTTGTATTGAAATATAAGTCAGATCTTATCTATTGTGGTTGAATTTTCGAGTTCCCATAATTTCAAAAGTGAACTTAAGTACTGAATATTAGAATATTTTTCATTAAACCAGGTATAATTTTTTTTGTAGTAAATTTAGCTAGATTAATTTTTTTAAATAATTATTGAATAGAGCTTTGTCTATGGAATTGTTCATTAGCATATCTAGATATTTGGTATCAGAGAGCATACAATACAGGGTTAACTTAGTACAAATATTTTAAGAGGGGATAGGGAAAAATAAGAATTAACGGAATCACCCTTCAAAAAAATTCCAACCTTATTTATAAAGACAAAAAAAAATTGTTTTCGATATTATTTGAAATCCCTATTTAACGCCGCCAATGTAGAGTAGGCAACCAACAAGCAAGTCATGCAACAGTCGCTCAGTCGGTATCGCTGTCATGTCATAATTCAATTCCTGTGATTACGTTGTAATTTTGTGTTCTTCAGTTTTTAGTGCCTTATTTTAATTTTAAACGTTTTATAGTTATTAAATAAAGAAATATGTGTTGGGTACAGATATTTTTATGGGACAAGACTGCCGCGGGTGCATTATTAGTACCACCCATTCCTTTCGTCCGATTTTCTCATAATAAATAGGCATTTTATCTAATTGTACCTACGGGAAGTGTCTTTTATCGGTAGTGAGTGGCTGTAATGAGCGAACT
Organism: Monochamus saltuarius; assembly: GCA_025584915.1. Taxonomy (NCBI): domain Eukaryota; kingdom Metazoa; phylum Arthropoda; class Insecta; order Coleoptera; family Cerambycidae; genus Monochamus; species Monochamus saltuarius. Next base: position 9,208,952 of record CM046725.1, on the reverse strand, counting down.
AGTTTTACCAGTTTATAACGAAATAATGAAAAACGAATGCAAAATACTGGAGCTAACTGGATTAACTGTTACCTATCTATCAGGTATTATTACTAATAAGAATGTTATTTTTTGTCGTTTCTACATTTAGAAACGCTGCAAAAAGACGACCGCATGGTAGTTGACATTGTTGACAGATGTAAGTAAGCTTTATCTATGAATCTAAGCCATCTCAGTCGATTCTTATCATAGGCGTCGACTTTCCGTGGGAAAAAAGGGTTTTGCCCCATTTTTTAAATATCGAGCTAAAATTCGGGAATATTTTTTTTATTGTCTTTTAGGCCTCCCTGAGCACGTGGTTACATTTTTTGTATTTAGTCATAGTTAGCCCTGTATATGACTTCATTAATAGGAATTGTAGGATAATTTGTTTATATTAGCTTAAATACCTTTACAATACAGTACAAAATGGTATTGTCGTCTTGGTCATCCGTTGCGTTGACAACGTAGGTTTTACACAATTAAACAAATTACCCCGGCGCCAAAAGAATCAGCCAATAGGCTGATTTAAGATCTTGTGTCTATGTATCTTTTATATTTCATAAATCTTTTGATGAATTATTATTTGATAATACCCGTCTGCGTCATAAGGGATTTTCTACCTGCTCCCTGACAACTAAATCAAGTATCCGCAATATTTTTCACGATCGATTCCTTTTTTTTTGCATATGCGGATACATTTTCATCATACGGACATATTCTTAGTTAAACCCTTGCGATCCCGTCAGTGTATAGCAGTGCGTGCGGATGCGAACCCACACGGTAAACTCGATGAAAGGTCTGGAAAAAGGGATTTCCTCTTTTATGGGATTGGTCCTTCCCGTGGGGCATCTGTAAAAGTGGTAGTCCTAAGAGAAATTGCAAGGTTCGGGCAAGTTATAGGATTTATTTATAGGACTGGTTTAATTTTCTTAAGATTTATGAGAACGCCGGCGCCGGTCGGTTACCTACTTAAATAATATCTACAATACATAATATCTACATTAGCATTTAAAAACAGATGTTGAAATTTAAACACAGAACTAACGAAAATATATGAGTAGTGAAAAGAAATATTTTAACTTATACAGTGTGTACAGAAGTATGTGAGTGCCGAATGATGAAAATATGAAGTGAATATATACAAAAATAAATATGTTACTTTATACAGGGTGTATATAAATATATGAGCCGCCACACTATTATAATTTTCAAAAATATTTTTCCCACTTGACTACGATTTATTCTAATAATTCTATGTGTAAAACATTGAACATTAAAGAAGAAGGGATTTCAATGGAATTGCCTTATATTTGTATTCCTTATATGAACTCAGCAGGCTAAGATATTCATTTGTGAACAAAATTTTAGCTGTAGCTTAAGGCCATGGAATACACATAAAATTTGAAGGTGGGCTGTAACGATTATTATAAAGAGAGGTATCAACAAATATCACATCCTACGCTTTTTCCAGGCATGTTTTAGAAGCACTCAATTTAATTTCAGGCATTATGCTTCTGAAAACTTTACTAAATTAGTGTTCAGTCATTTGAGTTTGAGAAAGCATTAAATGCATTTTGGACAGTTATTATAATAATTATTGTTGTCCGACAGTTACCAACATATATTGTAGGTACACTGAAAAAAAAACTGTTAAATTTACTCAAAAACTGGTAGATTAACAGTTTTCACAGTTATTTATGGCGAGCCGAAAAAATTCTACACTTATCCTTTTAAAAATGTGAACAATTATTGGTTAGAAGGTTCTAAAAATGTATTTATTCAATCCATGATGTTGATTCTAACTGCACTGCATGTAACATATTGGTTAAGGATGACATTGTGACTCAGAGATTATTCACCTCTCAATCAATATAGGGTGGATTAAAGAAATTGATAAAAACGAAGATTTTTTAATAAACCTCACAAATTCAACAAAAAATGCAACGAAATATAGTAATAATAGTAACGATAGTGGAAACATTCAACTTAAGTAACAGGCAATTTACTTGTACCATTAAGCTGAAGCCAACTAACGTTTCATACGATTATGCGACAAACCAAAATCACACGCCATTTAGATACAGTTACATATGGATGCAGCGGGTTCCAATCTCGAAAAGGAAAATCGGCATGTTGAACACCAATTATTGGCGGGTATATTATCTCGCGATCCGGATAGTTTCCTATTTATGACCATAAAAGGTCGAACGGTCCGGCAGGCGTGCACTTTTTCAGAGCGATAAGGCGACGTTTATTAAATTAAATTGATTGACAGTGATTATTATCGTTTCTGCAACACACGGGGCACCAATTAAGTGTTTCGTAATGACCGTGTTCGTTGCACCTTTCTAACGTGGCCACAAGAAGTGGCCGAATATTAATATTTAACACATATTCCATATTTCTGTATTCTTTGTGTTGTGCAAAAAATAACTCCTTAAAGAAATTCAAATTTTATATCTTTTGAATAAATTTAAAACTGAACAATTTAGAACTAAGTACTTATTTGCCACAAGGTTCAGTTCTTGGGGCTCTGCTTTTTATATTATTCATTAATGACATTTGTCAAGAAATTCAAAATAATATGATATTGTATGTAGAAATAAATAGCACGCTGCCTCTGAACATATCTAAATACCGTTTTTTATGAGGAAAATCATTCCTTTATTTTTTGGCATGGCATTAATTGCCAGAATTAAGTGGACTGTATTTTTTGGCTTAAAATATCCAGCTTTTTATCAAGCGACGGACCACCTATGAGTATTACCCTAATTTTGCCGGCTGTTATTTTGAAGAACAGGATAAAGGAAGGAAGAGTCGATTGAGGTATTATTGGCTCTCGCTACTTTTTCCAAAATAGATGTTATTCCTCATCACTTGACCTCTTGCGCTGATCAAATTGTCACTCAAGAATCAAGTAACCAATGACTAGTTTTAATGACACAACAACGATCTGTAACTAACTTGGAAAATAAGGTTTAAAAACAACGCAAGATTTGTAATTGCCTTCTAGTTAGGCTTGACTCCAACGGCTTCTCAACGACTACTTTTGGAAAATTTAAATATTAATTCTTAGTATCTACTAGCTCCACGTTGTGGTCAGTAGTACTACTAAATATTTTAAGAGGGAAAACTAACGATGTAAACAGTTTTTATGTATGAGATAGATAGATACTGAGGTGCCTCACAGATGTACTGAATTTAAGGACTTACGCATTGTTTTTGATTGTATTGTTTTTTCTTCCTCGTATAAATTATGAACTTCAAATAATAAGATTCGATTGCCAAATTTGGAAAGTCGTTCTGGTATTAAAAATTTTGTAGCCAAAAAATAAGGCTATGTGAACCTGGAACCCGACTTTAAAAACTTATTTTTTTTTGCGATTCTTATGATTATCGTTTGTAGTTGATTGTAACATTTCTTTCGTTTCTATTAATTTAAAAAGATATATATGACCTTGAAAAAATTATCCTCCGACTTTTGCAGCAAAACTGAGGGTTGTTTCTTATAGAGAATCGTTTGTAGTTCTTTTAACGAAAACATGCTCGGGAAAAAGTTATAGATATTTTTAATATTATATACGTAACTCCGTTAATATTTACTTTTCCAGAAAATGTTACATGAATTGAACATATTATTTTTTTTTGAATAGTAACACCCCCAAAATATTTCGGAGTTTTCCGGCACTCTGTATAAGAAATGATGATAAACAAATAATAAATATTTTACGTAAATCTTTTGAATAAAAAGTTTCAGACTGAGAAACAACTCTTTTTGAATATCTAAAGTATCTATAAATCGGTCTTTAAAAACCTTATATACAAATTGTCAATAAAAATGTCATTGCTAAAGTGGCTTGTATATCAGACCAAAAGCAACAAAAAAGTTTTTTTGAAAAACTTTTTTAAAACGAATAGCATTCAAATTCCGGACATCCCGTATATATTAGCTTCATTAAAATCTCAATATTATAGACAATTCTTTTTTTCCATCAGGATGTTTTAGTATAATGGTCTTGGAAGCGTTTCAAATTATTTTTAATCCATCATAATTTGTATTGAATACACGCTAACGTTTCTACAGAACGTAATTGCATGTTTTTGTTATAGATTTTTATTTAAAATTTAACGTCCTTGTCCTTGATAGGTATTTATTAAACGAAAACAATAAAGCGAACTTTCTGGTTGGATAAACAGTTTTGAGCGACGATGATTCAGGCGATATGTGTCAGTAATTGGGATAAGCCGGATCGAATAAGACTGTCTACGGAGATGTACAGTGTGTTTTTTTCATTAGTTCTTCCGTATTGTGGCTAAAGAATGTTCATTTATTTAAAGGTTCAAAGAGAATGCAAAAATAGGTAACTCACTCTACCATGAAAGCAATAATACAGATGAAATATTAAATATAATTTATATTATGTATATTTTGGCAATAACGCATATTGTGGAAGGAGTCTATCTACCACGAGCATCTTTTTTTTCAAAAGGGAATTTAAATACGAACAGAACTATAATTAGGCTGCTGCCTTTAGCTGAAAAATTTGTTCACATCAAAATATTATCTTTCTATAATTTCTGTGATGAGCGATAAAAAAATTTAAATTATTTTCTTTAAAAGTTGTATCACGAAAACGTAGTACCTATTTATTGTAAATTGGTACTTATTATGTCCTTTACGAAATCTGAGACTTTCCTGTTTGACTTGTCGTTCTAAATATAATGGACATATGACAATACAATTTCTTCCGGTTCAGAGCAGCTGGATGAAAGCTTATGAAATTGAAATATGTCCTTTCTATGTTTGTTATATTATTACAGTGACAAAACATATCATTTAATATTATCTTCCAGTTATCTTCTTAATAAATAAGAATTTATCCGTTATACAGTTATTCAGAAATTATTTAAAAAAAATTGGAAATAGATGCGTTATGAAAAATGAAGTCAATATCATAAAAAAAGTTTGTAAAATCCTTATAGTTTCCTAATAAAAAATATTGAAGTTGTAGTATTTTCAATCTTTACATCGCTGGGCTATACTGTAGGCTCTAGCCAGGCGATTCCAAATATTGAAATCCGATAACTTTTTGTAGGTATTAACATTTTTTGTGAAGCGAGTCTTTACATTAGTTTTTCGAGTGTCAAAATTGGCTTACGTGTATAGCAACTCGGAACTGGTGTATATCGTTTTAATTTATGGCTATGTGAAAATGCTTTAGCAGAACGATTCCCGGTAAACATGTGCTAAATGCAGCTACTTTTACCGCGGTGTACAGTGAGTCCAACGTTAGGGAAATTTGAAACCGAGTCGTGGAGAAGATAGAAGTCCAGGACGTCCACGGGATATTGCAGCAGTGTGACGTATGATACACGAAGCTCAATTATATCCGTACCATGTACAGCGTGTCCAAGCATTAATACCAAAGTGATTAGACGAGGAAGACCGGCATCATGGCCACTACGATCTTCAGACTTTAAATTATCTGAACTTCTTTTTGATATTTAAAAAATGAAATGTGTCGCACCGAATACCTACTATTGATGATTCACGCAGATGTATCATAGTTGCTGCCGATAAGTTACGAGTTCAAAATGGACAAGAAGCAGAAACTGTGTAAGACGGGCCCAAAATTTTGTTGTAACATCAGGTATGTCAAACTATTGCTATAAAAACCACAAATTAATTCTATTAATAATTACTAACAATATTTAGTGGCAAAAGGAGTCGAATTTGCTGCATAGCATAGATATTAAAAAATGTTATTTATTTCTTTCCTTGGGAATTTCTTTCAATTTTTTGTGCGGTCGCTGGTTGCATGCTTTGCCGTCTTATCAGGTTTTACAGTCGACCAGTTTCCACTGCCGTGCAGAAGTCTATTTTTAAATCAATTTCGAACTGCCCTTTTTAGTTATTTTCACGAAATTGTATTTGTAAGAGTCCCCTGACATTCAATTTTAGAGAAGTTCTGAATCACCTTGTACACCCTATACATTTTCTCAGATGTACTTCAAAAGCGGTATAATTAATCGAGAGTAGAGCAAATGACGTAAATTTGTTGGGTCTCCAATAAAACTTCTCAAGAAGACGTAATTATTTCGAATCTTATTTCAGAGAACTGGTATTAAGGAAAAATTTCCGGATGGCGTCCTAAAAATATCAATTTCAGTCGTTCATTAGCGTCAAGCAGCTTGGGGACAATTTGTCATTTTTTTGTAGACGTCCAAGTTACAATTAATGCAAATTAAACGGTTATTACCCCTACCACGAAACGATTTTCTCGAACGATTTAATAAGGTGCCTCATTACCTTTGAAATATTCAATTTATTTTAAATGGCAGCTCAATTTTAAAGAAATGAACACTTGTCTGTCATTGTGATACATCTTGATCGTTTTAAAGAATCCGTTTTGGATAATAGCGGTAATTAATTAAAAATAATGTGTCTTTTTTGTGCATACCATTCAGTGGCAGAATTTGAATTGGGAAGCAGCTCTTTAGATCTATTAATAATAATAAATGGAGGTTTGGAATAGTTTAAGATAAGATCATGAGCAATTGACACATAAATGGAGGCGAAATCTTCATAAACTTTATATTTAGCAAGATCCGATATCTGAAAAAGAAAAACTGCAGAAAAGTTGAAAATCGTCAGCGTACTAATGCCATGGCGATTTGAACACAAATAATGAATAATTATATAATAATAATTACATACAGAATTATCATAATATATATTTGCTTATATATTTGCAAATAAAATAAAATCTAAAGCCCTTAAATAATAATAATAATATTAATAATAATGATAATAATAATAATAATACAAAAATATTACTAAATTGATAAAATAAATGACGTCAAATAAATTGATGAAGAACTTCGTCAAGTTATTGCCGACTTAAAACTTGTTCTAATTTTTTCGTCAATTTAACTTCAATTCGGAAATACCAACCTAAAATAAATGTAAATATTTAACCAGTATCCGAGCAGCACCAACAAATAAATGCAATGGAAGCTTTTTTGCCCTAAAATATAATTATTAAAATTACCTTTCATTTTTAACAGTTTTTGTTTCGTATACAAATGGGAAAGGTATAACGCCAAAAGTTAAAATTACTTTTATGTTGGTACAGGTGACATCTGACAGCATAATTGTTAAGAAACTGGCAAAGCCCTGAACATAATGTAAAACGAAGTGCCTTGAAGAAATTGATGAATTAATTCATCAATTTCTTCGTCAATAAATTGTTAGTGTAAAGCCCGCTTAAGAATTGTAAAAAATTGAAATTCTTAAATTAAAAATTGTACAGAATTTTCAATTAAAAAATGCTTTTCTACCCGATACCCGATAAAAAATTCTTAATGTTTATCAATCAATATTTTTTTGAAATAATACAAATAATGATATTTAATATATGCAAAACTTAATATATTAATATATCTGTAAAGCTATTCTAATGCATTTATTATCACAGTATTAAAATTTGAATTACTTAATAGAAATTTTAATGCGTAGCATAGCAATATTATAAATAACCCTCGTATATGCTTGCCGTAGCTTATGTGATGTACAACTGGTTGATATCCCTCGTAATGCAACTGCCAAGTTGATTTACGACTTCAGACAAAAAAACCGTATCGGCTCTGATCACATAAAATGTGTGGTCTAATTCTTTATATTTAACTGTGACCTGGATGAGTGGAAATTTGTAAGGATAATTTTTTTTACCAAAATCAACATATTTACTACTACTTGTTGTTTGCGAATTTTGATTTGTTACACATTGTACAACTGCAACTGCAAAAAGTTCAATTTTTAAACTAACGAGACATTGCCTCCATCTTTTTGTTGCCGGCATCCTTACGTGAAAACTTATGAATAAGGGATAGGGATGTCCATCTTGCCAGGCCAGCAGATATAAATAATAAAAGGCTTCGCCCTTATTCCCCCGTTTTTCCCGGAAATTTTATATAAAACTCTTAATTTAACACGGCACTCTAATTTAACAACGCGAACTTTTCCATTTCCATCGAAAGTCAAATAAAAGTTGTCTGCCTATCGGAATGATGAATATAGAGGACCATGTGTGGCGGTATTCCCCTGGTGAGAGGTATATACGTCTGGGTGTGGGACTTGCAACTCGAACTTTGAAGATGTCTTGGATGGAAATTCGAGAAATATCCCAAGGCAAAATAAAGGGTGATTTACAACAGGTGTGCGAACTTCCCAATCCGAAAGAAAAAGACGAGAAACTTTCTATGTAATAGATCTATTACAAAACTTCGTTGCTGAATGGAGCATGTAGGAAGTTTAGTATAAAAAAATGAATAATATTTGAAAATACATAACTGTACTATATTATATATTCTCATATATTCTATATTTAGGTAGCTACAAAGAAATTTATAATTTGTAATTCAATTTTGAATTATTTTAAAACTTCCGATCACCTGTCGAGCGTTGTGGGTGTTCCCGAAGTGTAATATAACGTCACTTGTCATCTTGAAGGTTAATCTAGACTTACACTGGTATTTTCGTTTTCTCTGTGTTCCAATATATATTTTATAAGTTTTTTATAACTTATAAGGTATTTTAATTGGTTAAGCATTGCTAATTATTAACTCTGCAAAAATAGAAGACTGCATTTGTGTAAAGGCATCCAGCAATAATTTGCCAAACGTGGGTGCATATGGCTTATGGAATTTGAGAAAAAAAGGCACAATCGTAAGTTTCTTATATTCTTTTACTTTGCGCTATGATAATAATTAATTTTATATCTTTTATAAGTTATTAAAGATTTAAGGGATAAAATAATATCCACGAAAGAATGTTTAAAAGTTTTTAAGTGGATAAAAGGTAATTAAAACACAACTGCAATAGAACGTTTTGGAATTTAATAAAAAAATATTCGCACGATTTGATATTTCTTAGTGCTGAATGAAACACAGACTTGATATTACAAGGTAAATCCAAGGAAAATATAGGTGTTCCTTACAAGAAGAGACATCCGTAACTTGTGCAAATTCTTCACAATCTTCGGCAGATGTTATGCGTTCCGAAAATGATCGCAGCAATGCTACAAGGGTTGTTATTAATGGAAAGAAAGTTAAATGTTATAAAGCAAAAAACGAAATGTCTATTACTATAAATGTTACTGTTAATAAGTAAATAAATTAAATTTGATTTGTTATAGGTTTATTATGTATTTTCTTATTCTACTAGTGAAATAAGTAGCACTTTAAACGGTTGATATGTGTGGAAAAAAATCCGATTATAAGGTGATTGTGAATAAAATAATTTAGATACATTAATAAGTATGCATAATATTTTTAATGCTAATAGTATATTTACTTTCTTATTTAAGATTATTTATTTTATTTTAGTTTTACATTCAACTCTACTGGCAATTAAATAAAGGTTTTCCTAGGTGTTGGAAATGCACTGCATACTCTTGGATGCTTCTATCAATTCAAATTAAGCAACAGAAGACAGAAATCACACACAAATGCTGAAATAAACATCAACGTGTATTACAATCCACACAGAACTTCATTAGAATCTGTAATCTGTTTGTAAATAAATAATATGACGTCACAATATCATGAATATGGCCGCCGAGACGTCAAGCGTTTTATTTATATTACGGTAACTTTTAAACAAAGAATACATTAAATAATAAACTTTTAATTAATCGCATAATTATTAGGCTAGTAGAAGTTAATTTCATAAATAGCAACATTAATTACTGTTCCCTATTGAGGTCTGAGAAAACCGTTCCCCAATAACAGACCTTGGCAGGTATTTATGTAGTCTGAATAAAGCCTTATTTTGTATTTATTCAATTCAAAACATTCGTAAATAGACGTTTCATGAATTAGTATGAACGTAATTCTGATATAGTTATTTTTTTCTTCTCGATTCGCATCTCCCTTCTCAATGTGCACTACGGTGCTTGTGAATCATCACAGCGATGTTCTACTGACTTTCCTCGTCTTTTATCGCTTTTCCGCCTGGCAGGTTTTGGCAGGCTATTCGACGGCCAATACATAGTAGCTCGCGCTGTTATATTTCAACTGTGCTAGTGGGTGGTCGGAAAGGTGTCGTCAAATAGTGAATCTACTAACGTTGTAAACTTTGGCCGTATGTAGGTTTCGTTAATACTAAATGTAATGATGATATAAAAAGTATCCCTAATGTTCTTGACATATAGGAACCTTTACTTTCATCTAATTTTTAAATTTTATTTTTAGATTTTTTTATTTATAAGCGAAAAATTATATTCTTGACATTATGTCACTATCTAAATTTAGGAAAATATTCCCGTTCTTATTATGAAACATTAAAATTCTAAATTGGGCTATGAAAAAATAGCACTCATAGCATTTCACTGATTCGTACAGGATTTGACTAAAGAGTTGAATTGTTTGCATAATCTCACACTGAAGTGTAATTAGTGCATATATTTCAATTTCTACTAGAAAAATATATAATTTAAACATGTCATATACCAAGATGCCTAAACACAGTCAGTTTATTCTGTAACCTATATTGCTGCTACAAAATATGACTCAAGATTTCGGTTCAGATGCGTTTACCTTACAAATAATAATTTTATGGCTTACTTCCAGTATGGACAAGTTATTCTTACTAGGGGATCACCATGTAGGTACCAGAAGCATATTTTATACCTCTAAAAAATTACAGGTTCATCCAGTGTATATGCAGCAGCACAATTAGCATTACATACTTGTATGTATACTTGAAATATGGTACATAACTCAGCAGATATAGTAAAACCCATTTATTTTTACCCGCTAAGTGATAAAACACCATAAAAAAATAAAAATTCTTAACATTAAAAATTTTATTTTTTTCTGATTCGAAATTTTAATGTAAAAAATATTAAAAAAACCCAACGCAACAAATTTGTACATCTACATTATGTTTGGTTTTGAAAATTAAAGGTTGAATTTTCTAAACGTATTTAAATAAAAACTTAGCCCCTACTTTCGTAGACCTCATCTGTACTTATATCAGATCAGAAAGAAGGAAGTTGCACCAGAAGTTGAGGCACAACAAACAAAAAGTCAATTTTCTTGACAGTCATTATTTATTTGTTTAGCAATATATAAAAGACGCAATATTTAAATAGGTACATTAATTGTCGTAAATAAATAATAACTAAAAGTCGTACATACAACGCAATCTCAGTTACTGATCAGTTAATTGTAGGTACTTACTTATTTCTACGATTTTGTATTTACATTTATCTTGTTCGATTAAACAATTTAAAATTATGAGGGGATGCTGTCCGAGCAGGAAATAATATCCACGAGTTTAAATTACACTTAACTAACTGAGCGATTAAGGGAAGCCGAGCGGGTAGATGTTGTCTCGTTGAACGTCTCTGGTCGAGTGTAATTCGCCCCAAAACTCTCTGCCCATGAAAGGTCGGGTAGGTAGAAAATGCCATTAAAAACTACTTTACAATTGTTATGATACTTCTAGTGATCACTTGAGATTATAATTTGAATCTCAATAACAGGATTAAAGACGGTATCAATACCTGCCTTAGTGAGATTAATGGAATTTCCTAATAGGGGTTTACAATTTAAAATATAACAATATTTATATTAGGACAGAAAATTTTAAAGTAGGACAGGAAAATCCCTACAATTACATTGGTAACTGGAATTTCTGGTGACCATATTTACTGTGGCTTTCGACTCCGGAAGTTCACTTATCACTATCATCACTATCTTCTTGTTGCGCAAGGTGTTTTGGAGAGCCTGTGTATTGGTAGTAATACTTGATGGAACAGTCTCCACATAGCAATTGGACGATGTAGACTTTAGATTAAGGCAAAAAATTGCTTAAATGATCTAATATAATAGCTGTATACAGCAAAGGATAAGAATTTATTCATATATGTTATAATTTCTTTGAAGCTGCGTTCATTTCTCTTCTACGTCATATCTTTAAATTCTTCTGTATGAAGATGCTTACTGCAAATTCTGGTTATCTAAATAAAACGTATGTTTTCGATTGTATCTTAGCACCTTTCATTTCGTTCTCTTCTTAATTAAGGTTCATTTGGGACATTATGGAAAGTAATAGATTTACAAGTAGTCACAATATAAATTGTGCCCCCAGAATTATAACGCAACATAATTTGAGATTTAACATAAAAGTATGTATCAACCAAAACGTAACGGTAATAAATACCAGAAAAAAATAACACGGGACACAGAGATACTTCTAAAATACAAATAAAAGCCAATTTATTAGCAAGCAATATTTGATATTTTCGTTTCAAATATCAGTGTCGTCATTCGTGAGTTTGCGGGCGGGTGGAGCGAGGGGAATCAGGTCTGTTTAGGGATGTTGGTGATATATACCTAATGTCCACTTATTTTTACGGTTCAAAGCTTTCCGCTGCTCACGCATGCCGTCCATTCCAACTGGCGATCTCTCCCTATGTTTGTAATCGGGCTCGATGCTACTTTGTTTTCGCACGGCTATCTCGATTTACATTTCCTTCCCATAAAAATAATTTATTCGACGCGATTGCAGGTCACCGAGATGTTTACAAATCGACAGCGATTACAGATCTTTGGTGGTAATTATAGTGTAATCATCGCGATAAGTGGGATATTCTGAAATTAATATTGGATATTATCGGAGAGGAAATTTAAGTGGTTTTAGAATTCAATGTGTGCAAGAAAACGGTTGACTAGACCCTGTGAAAGAGCAGTCCCGTTATGACATGAATCATTAGATGTGATGATGATTCATGTCGTCATCAACATATTTTTAAATCGCAGCTGAAACCAGCTCTTAAATTTTTATTTTGTTTCATGTACAGGGTGTCTTAAACTAGATAGTATGTAAGGATACAAAAAAATTAAATAAAATTTGGGAGACGTGGTGTTCAATGGGATGAGGTAAGTTCCATTCTCAATCGAAAGTATTATCTTTGGGATTTGACAGAAACGACTAATGATGTCATCAATTATATTTTTGTGAAAGCATGAAACATTAAAAACAATGAAAATATTTATTTATTATAAATTTCAAATTTCTTTCTGACCTATGATTAATTTTGCTATTTCGTTTTTCTGTTCAATGGAATTTTCGAGATAATCCTTGGCAACTGAACTTGATCGCCAACCTTCATGTCGGTTTAAAAGTGTCATGTCCGCTCCAGAATCTCCATTGTTGCAGAGCTGCGCCGGAAGCAATGGCCAGTGTATTCATTGTCGTTGGAGAGTAGAAGGAATTCCGCTTTTTTGGCATACCTCCAATTGTATTGATTCCAACTGGCAGAATGCAGTATTTATTACTTCGATATGCCAAGAAAAATTGCTGATGTATCATATTGAGTCGACGAAGTTTTGCGTACTTACCAAAAATATCTAAAAAATTGATATCTGATCCATCAATAATCGTAAACATTCTTGGAACATGAGTTTTTGTGGTCGGAATTTTGACATTAATAAATGACTGACAATCTTGTATGACATCTACTGTCTAAAATGTGATTTCTTCTCTCCTACATGCTCCAAATACTTACTCAACGATTAAAATAAATTTGGCTAACAGGAATTCTTTATCCTCGGCTTGTTTTAGCGCTCTATTTGTTTGGCTGACATCCGAAAGCTTTCCTTTTTTAAAAATGCAATTAGGTTTGTAACGTACTGGATAGCTTCAGGAAATAGGCTAGTAATACCATTTCTGTAAAATTTCAATATGTTTTTCTTTGGCCCAGATTTCAAAGTTGTAGGAGTTTTTCTATAAACTTTCGATTTTCGGGCACTAATGTGAACAACGCAGTTTCATCAGTTTGTTCAATATCCAAAAAATTGTCATTATCACTCATTTTTGGCGATTTTTTCGCAAAACTTTGTAGGGAATACGGCAACGCGCGGACGTTTGTACTTGACAGAACCTTGACATTAAACAATGCATAAAAGCAGATTGCATGCACCCTTTTCAAAATTTTTAGAAAACAAAACAAATAAAAGGTTAACAATATCAAATTCTTCACTTTCACAAAAAATCTTGTATGAAATTCGTTGCGATATCGATTCGTTACGCATTGTCCAATTTTGCATCCCATGCAAAACACAAACTATGACATTTTTTGACTGTTAAAAGTCTCTAAGGTTGTCATTTTCCTCAATGAAGAAAAAACTAAATGGGGGATTTTGGTTGGAAAAAAATAGCATGTTTTATTCGAATTAAAAGTGTCTTTTTTGTCTCGCAAATTTACTCGCCACAAAAGTGACAATTTTAATCCTTATAGGTACAACAATATACTATTCTCGAATATTTAGGAATTTAATTTATTAGGTTACAAACTGCATATCACATATTTTTTTATTTTCAAATATCTCTTGCTATATCTTTCGTTGGGGTGCCAAATTCAATGACCGTGAACATTTTCAGATCTTCTCTAACTCGATAGACCACGGAGAAATCTTTAAGTAAGCCGGAGAGTTTCGGAAACACACTTAAAAACTCTCCCGGACTACTGAATAATAAGCAACATCCGACGCACTTCTGTCCCTCTGCCGCCTACTTAGCCCTTCTTTTGTTTCCTGGAACTTTCTCGTTCCCAATGCAACTCCGAAATTAGTTTACAGGAAAATACAATGGAGACCCTCTGATTATTCTGGGCCCTTGCCCGCTCGCCGAGACGTGATTTTTTTTTTATTAGGCAGAATTAGCAGCCTTTGAGCTAGATAAAGTTGTTTTTGAGCTACTCCACGCTTGTTCAGTTATGCTGGTCGGGTATATACTTTTTCATTTCATTCACATTGAAACGTTTAGTGACACTTAACGTTGAGGGTAACGGCGAACTATAATTATACAGGGTGTCCCAAAATTAGCCTGCCAAAAATTAACTGTGGATTCTACGATCAAAAATAAGAAAAAAAGTTATATAATCATAAGTCCGTAGACACCCCCTAACGGAGATATGGCCCCTTAAATGGGGCCATATCTCCGTTATGATTTATCCCAAATATTTCCAAAAGGGATCAAGATAAAGTAATCAAATTTGAAATTGAGAATTATAATTAGATTGCGAATCTAATAATCTGAAAATAATTCTCCATAATTGGTCATGCCAATTGCAGATGCCTGCGGCCCAAATTTTATACCAATTAAATTTTTATATGTACGTTGTAATTTTGGGTGTACTGGTAATTTTCTCGAAGTTTTTCGTGCGACGGAGATTTTTTAAACATGCATTGAGTTTTCGCAACATATTGTTTTGATTAATTATAAAATTAAACCGCCTCCTATCTGGAAACTCATCAGTGCAAACAATGGGCCCATTTGCTGTATTCATCGAGGTAAATCTCACGGAAAGATAATAAATACGGTTGGAATCCCGGGTTTTGTTTTCAGATACCGTCTGTTCATGTTCGTGTAAAAAATAAGTGAGAGGGAAGGGACCCAAATAAAAATGAAAGTGGAGTTAGCAGGTTGTATGGTAGTGACTCATTTTTGTTCCACTTTTAATGAAGACTGGTTTTAATTTGAGCTATTTTTAATGTTTGAATGAATTAAAACTGTTGCAAAAGATCAGCGAAAGTAGTTCTGCAATACAAAGAGATAAGGTTCTTTGTTAGGCCGTGTGATTTGCTTTGTCGTTTAAAAGGCTACGCTACTTTAATATCCTCGGTCAGGCGTATCCAACTTTAAAGTGTCCAAATGCCACAATTGTGCCCAACTATTAAAGAGGCACATAGTATTTCTTAAAATAAGGTTCTGTATATAGGATGTAACTAAAATGCTTGGCCAATCTACGTCACGTATTAAGGAAAAAGCTACAAACATATTCTGATAGTTTGATGATACCAGCAACAGTTCAAATGTTTTCATTGTTTCAGATACATTATGGAATGTTAGACTATCACATTTTTTTATTAATTCTGAAGATTTTGTATATTTGTTCTTTCCATGAGTGACGAAACGATAAAAATGTATTGATGTGAAAAGGAATAAATGACCAAAGTATTGCAAATGCATTCATAACGTTATCAAACATTAATTTTTAATTATGATTATGTTACAATATACAATACGATTAATCAACTGCAGAATTTTTGTATCGTTAGTAATTCAGTGAATATGTCTCTGAGAGCACTATTCAATTATATTTCTGGATGTAATATTTTAATTTTTGTGGGATCATTTATTACAGACATTTATAAGTTTATCCTTGTTTTTGTAATTGGCGATGTAGGTCTGTCAAGCATATGATTTCTAAATCAACTGATGTTAAAATTTATGAAAGGTCACCAAATGAAAATAATTGAGAACATGCATTTACTGCGCGAAACAAAAAATGATCCAAAAAAGTTTTCTGGAATATCATTTTGCTGAAGAAACAAATAATACTCCTTATTGAATGAAGATAAAATATTATAGACAACACAAGAACATGCATACACAATAAATACGTAATAATTTCATTGTTTTTTCAAACTATATGCAAAATGTTTGGTTGAAGTTGAATGTGTCGATTAGAAGAAGCAATACTAATGTGTGAAAATAATATAGATAAGTTTATACATAATGAACGTAATTCCATGCCATTATGCATAGCACGGAAAGTTATTGGTTTTGTATGGATCGTGAAACGTGGCCCCACCGTGCTCACGCCGATGACTTGACGGCAAATTATCTGAAAAATCTTCTGTAAAATTACTAAAAAAAGTTTCTGTATTAATGTATTCGTTATATATTCGTTTTCAAGGTACAGGGTATTAAATATTGAAAAAACATCTTTTCTAAATTTAATTTTCAAGATAAGTATAGAGTATTAGATGATGTTAGATATATTTCTTAAATACCCGTCTCAAAAACGAAGTGTTCTTAAGTAGGTATACCAAGTAACTCAATCTTTAAAAGTTAGCTAGTTACGCCAGTTTGTATTTTGGCGGACAACTTGACAATAATTTATACGATTAGAAGAATTTACAAAAATATAAATATTTTTTATAATTCTTTTTTGTGTAACTTCAAAATTTATCGAGGACATGATTATTGCTCGCGTTATCGCCTGAATATTTTCTTTATGTGAGCGTTGTGTGGCCTCCTTTTTTGCCGGCTGGGGTGTTATTCCAAATTTTCATACAAATGCCTTACATTGTTTGCTTATTTCGTTGTCTCTCCCATAAAATGGAACAATAGTCCCTGTGTTTTCTTTTCGGGGATACGGAAGGGATAGAATTTTATACGCGAGCAAGTTGAAACTGCCCCAAATTAATACACACGGGTAAAAGTTTTTATCGGTGACGCTTCCCGAGATTTATACTTGCCGGAGTTTTTTTATAGTTCCGACCGTAATGCCAGCAAGTCGCGGAATGATTAATTATGGCTTCTTTTAGTAGTAAGACCGTATAATTACAGTACATATAAAACATTTCTTATCGCCTGTGGCTTAAAGGGTTCATTTTTTGGCAAAATAAAATGAAAACAGGGTACGGGAACAACAGAAACAACGTGCAATATATCATTCTTAATAGAACGGGGAAAAGTAACATTATAAACGGAGTGATCCTAAAATATACTGGGTCTTCCAGCTTTTATTTAGCATATGCCATATACTACGTGTTTTTAAAAGTATTTGTTTGATATAATTTGGGATAAGGATAATTAATTGCTTATATTTATACTTATTATTAATTTAGAAATCATTTAGTAAAATTATTGATGATCACAGATGGCCTTAAGGAAAATGTTAATAGATTTATTTTCAAATGAGCAAAAAAATACGCGTGTAACATGAATGCACAGATCTACGTCGAACAAGTCATCAACAATGTCATCCCGTTGTTTCATGCTGCAGTTGGGCCAATTTTTGTTATTTTTCGACCATAATGCGCGACCTCATCGTGCAAGAATTGTTGTCGATGCCCTGGAATTTCATGGTATTCCGCACTTGGCACTGCCGCCTCTCTCGCCAGACATCAGTCCAATTGAGCACGTATGGGACTAACAACAAATAGCCTTAGATTCGTATCAACCACCCCCACGTACATTTCAGGAACTGAGAGCATGCCTGTGGCGAGAAATTGATCTAGGCTACTTCAACAACCTGATAGACAGTATGCAGAGGCGTTGCCAGGTAGTCATTGAAGTGCAAGGAAGCCATACCCAATGTCACAGGCACGAAGCGTTCTACATGCAGTAGACACCATTGAAAGCTGTCGACCTTTATCGCGTTCGGCGAGAAACGATATTTTGCAAACACATTTTCAGTCCGGCATGGAGTAGCGAACGGCCGATAGATGTAGTTAGTTCTACACCGCGTACTCATGGTCCCTTCTGTCGGGTTAGACAGACTAAGCAGCTAGGATTATTCGTCAGATACCTCACCTATGGCATACTGATGAGAGCTAATAAGCTCGAAACCGGTATATGTCTGGTGGGCTTCTGACGAATGACTCTAGCTGCTGCTATAGGTTTTCCAGGTGTAATTCAATGCTGGTCGGGGCATTAGCCCGCAGAGTAGTTGTTTCCTTCAATTCCGTGTTTGCAAGATACTTTTCTTGTTTGGAAAATATTTGTGTAATCCTGTTATTGGGCATTTAATTGGATACTGTAGGTACTCTATATTTCTGAAATTCTTAAATAAGTAAATAAATAAATCAATCATTTCAAGCGGAGATAACACAGCGGCATCTATATTTATTGATAATTTTTCCAGCCGCACAGTTTCGAGCAACAATTTTTACACGTCAAATCTTGTTGAGTTTTCTCATAAAATATTACAAAATTATCACCCAGAACGAGCTCTTCGCTTCGGTTAGCGGACCCCCAAAAACCCGATCACACCCCGTCGTCCTCCCCCGAGCCGTCCAGGGTGTCATTAGACATGTTCAAAGTTCGCGTGCAATCCGCCGGGACGCCGGCTGTCGAGCGTCTCGTTAACTTAAGCGCATGTTAATAATATTAGACGCGAACGGAACGTCTATTGGGCCAAATTTTATTAAAACTAGGAATTCGAATATCCAGACTCACGTCGGAATGCGTATATTCCCGAGAAGTTGTCAGAATTGCAATCGATAAGGTCAAAGTAATTACAAGTTGAGAATAGCGTGAGCTATTGGTTAGCGTATGGTTAAGCGTGGTACACATAAATGTGTTTCGATAAATCTAGTGAGTGAGACAAGTTGAGGCAAGAATTCATACGATTTACGTCATACGAACAAAGGAATAATTTATTATATTTTCATCAAAACATTTAAGAAACTGCAACTGCATATTAATAAAACTATATACCATACTAAATGTTTTCACTATACAGAGTGAGTCAGAAATAATGGGTCAAGCTGGAGATACTAAGCACCAAGATATTATGTTTGACTTTATCATGTCTTATACAAATGTCGCTGGTTTAAAAAATACAGGGTGTTCAATGTTTAAATTTTATTCTGAAATGTTTCAATAATTGAGAAAGTTTTGATAGCATGACTATGAAATTTGTAGTGTTGGATTATTTGGTGTGAGAATTACGAATTTGAAGCTTATTTTGACATTGTTTATAGGGCTCTAGATTTACCGTATTATTTAGGTAAATCAAAACATATTTTTTTTATTTGTTGCGCTATGCTTAAAAAAAGTTAAAAATCTAAACAATTCTATATAAAAAATGTAAGTACTCTTGTTTAGATCCCCTAACTTTATTGGTTTCAGAGTTATTTGCAATTAAAAGTTTCAATGTATTTTGTGGTGATTTTGTTTCAGGCGCTGATATTGCTATTTCTTTTCTAAGTAGGCTTGTGTCAAATTGTCATGTCAATAAATATTAGCGTATTTTGCGTACGTGTGATTTATTATTCGGGCAAAATTATTAGCTAGTTATCAAAAAATGCCACTACATAATAATTTGTCCAACAGTGAAATGCGTGATATGATTTGTTTTTGATCAGGCTAATTTTAAATTAGCAAAGAACTCTGAAAAACTAATGTAAACACTATCGCCGTAGAAGAAATTTAATAGAAACCGATTGTTCGGGATAGCTTAAAATATTTATTTTATTCATATTTAAAACTGCAACATCCAACAAGTTACACTAATACAGGAAATGTGATAAATGACTGGAATTAACAATAAAGACAAGAGAAAAGCTAACCTAAGAACACTTTTTTAATACTAGCAATAATTGTGTTAAAGGTATGTATCATTATGGTCATTTAGAATCATATGAAACTGAAAGTACGATTAATACATAGAAGATAACCTAAACTGTAGGTTATGCATTACAGATTCAAATATTTTGCAAACACGGAATTCCAGGAAACAACTACTCTGCGGGCTAATGCCCCGACCAGCATTGAATTACACCTGGAAAACCGATGGCGAATGGCCGATAGATGTAGTTAGTTCTACACCGCGTACTCATGGTCCCTTCTGTCGGGTTAGACAGACTAAACAGCTAGGATTATTCGTCGGATACCTTACCTATGGCATACTGATGAGAGCTAATAAGCTCGAAACCGGTATATGTCTGGTGGGCTTCTGACGAATGACTCTAGCTGTTGCTATAGGTTTTCCAGGTGTAATTCAATGCTGGTCGGGGCATTAGCCCGCAGAGTAGTTGTTTCCTGGAATTCCGTGTTTGCAAAATATCGTTTCTCGCCGATCGCGATAAAGGTCGACAGCTTTCAATGGTGTCTACTGCATGTAGAACGCTTCGTGTCTGTGACATTTTCAGTCCGGCATGGAGTAGCGAATGGCCGATAGATGTAGTTAGTTCTACACCGCGTACTCGAGATTAAAATATCTTCATTTACTTATACTTAGAGTGTGCCGACGAATTAGAAGATTCAAATGACCAATAAAATAAAATTTTCAAAGGATACGCCTCATTTAATTAGATATACAGGGTACATTATTCTGGATCACCCTGTATAGAGGTGTATAATTTATTCGAAATAAATGTGTAGTACTTGTGGAGACAATACATTTCTTCCGTGTAAAGTTATTACTTGGACTTACAAAACATCTTGTTTCTTTATTCTAGGGAAGCGTACATTTTTTATGTAACCTACTTATGTACATACATGTCGACACAATTTGTATGCTTTCTAAACTTTACTATTATATTTCAAATCTTAGTTGGCTGTGATATTTTACCATAAAACTGGCATTTCATTGGCTCAATAATGTCGGCGTTTGACAATTTTGATAAGCTTAGATATTTCAATTTCTCTAGGTATTGATTATCCTAATATGTATTCAAAAGTGGCCTTATGGAGTAAATAAAAAATGCAGTATTGAGGCTTGAATAACCGTTTTATTTTTGTTCCGTATTTTCCGTTTAGTGTTATTATGTCATTGTAACGAACCTTGTTTATTTATATTGAACTCAGTGATGATTCAAACGTACGAGAAACTTGGACGGGGCCCAAAAGAAGTCTCGCCACCGTCGCTGATTTTTATTAATGTTATTAGGAAACTACTAGAGTGGCGAATCCTGTAAAGTATAGTTGTTGTAGAGGTTTACGTCGACGTTATACCAATAAATTACATGGGATTGTTTTTATTTTACGGGGAAATTGCCAATATTGTTTTTCATTGTATACTACACATATAGTAGGTACTGTACTTTTGCCATTAGAAATATTTGTTGGCATCAGACGTTTTCAGAGTTTTAACAATTCCACACAAATATATAGGGTATACGTACAGGGGGGTACGTTTATAATGTATAAACATTGTAATTGTTTCTTGACAATATTTTAAATAAAAACGACTTACATAATTTCATGTAAATTAAATTAAATTTTTGCAACGAAAAATTGCCTCCAATACGGCCCTGGATGCAGCGATTATAAGCACTTTCATGTAATTCGAGCCCGGACTGATTGGTAGACTAGCTACATAAACACATGGACGTTACCAGATGCTGGCAAGAAAAAAAAAAGTTCTTAAAAATTTGTTCTTCCTTTTGAGCGTGACGCGGTTTCTCGACCAACATCCCATCCCAATGTGTCTAACGGGCGCAAAGAAGTATAACTTCAAAAATCATAATTTTTATATGTGATATACAGGGTGAATCAGATTTATCACAAACATTTTTTTGAATGTACAGGTGACTGACGAATACAATTTTGTAAAACACAAATCAGAAAGTTTAAAAATTATTTAAAAATACAATTCTGCACGGCAATGGAAACTAGTCCACTGTAAAACCTGACTGTGTCCAAGACAAAGCAATCAGTCAGCGACCGGCACGGCGGCAATGTGTAATAAAAGATGAATGGACAACAAAATTGAAAGATATACAAACAATTCTGTAACACCTATTTTATATCAGTAAATTCAACTGCTTTTGCTACTATTGTTATTATTAATTAGTAAAATTAATATATGGTTTTAATTGATAAAATAATTTGACATACTGATGTTACAATTGCTCAAAATTTTGTCCATCGACATGTAAACACATTTGGCTCCGCCTTACCCAGTTTCTACGAACTAACACAAATATTTCTGGTTTTTGCCCATTTTGAACTCGTAAATTATTGGCATAATTCTGCCTCGTTTATGATATGCCACACAGTTGATTGGGACATTCCTTGTTGAGCGATTTGCCTAGTACCTGCTCGGGTTTTCTCGTAAACAATCTCTAAAATGTATTCCTCAGCTACTGCAATACGCCCTGGACGCTCTGGATCTCCATCTCGATTCAATTGCTTTCCCGTGTCACGTCCGCGTTGCATACCGCGGTAAAAGTAGTTGCATGTCTACCGGAAAATAGTTCTGCGTACAGACGAGAAGCTGCTAAAGCATTTTGTCGTACTTTATGAATTAAAACGATATTTTTGACACTTGAAAGGCTAATGTAAAGACTATCGTAAAAACGTTAATACTACAATCGAATTTCAGCATTCGGAATTGTCTGCATTCCGATAACCCTAGAGACTACATAGATGAAAAGGTTGAAAATACTACATCTTCAATAATTTTTTTCTCAAAAACTATAAATATTTTACAAACATCTTGTTAACGATATTAACTCCATTTTTCATGACGCATCTATTTGCATTTTTTTTTAGATAAGTTGTGAATAACCCCGTATAGGTAAAATTGTCTCTTAAAATTATTCTAATTCAGGTATTCAATCCTGTATAATTCAGTTAATTATTTAAAAAATTCTCAGCAAATAATCACACTATTAATAAACTATTGTTTGTGCCTCCAAAAGATTATGTCTTTGTTCTGCTTTTCATTTGAAATTGTAAGGATACGTCGAACTGATTTTTGCTGGTACTTTGTTTCTTATTTAAAATATAAATTATATAAAAGCATTTATCGACGAAGTCTAGGCAATTTATACCATAGCTTCAGACGTATTTTTGTGTCCTAGTTGACAGTGTCTGCGGTTTTTGTGGCTACACGAAGTTGTTTATTTGATAATAAATCTATTACTGTGCATTAAAACTTTGATAGAAAATTAGTTTCAATTTATAAGCAATTATCTTGTTCGTGTACATAAAGTGTTTTAGGAAAAACGGGAAACCGACAAATAATTTATATAATTTTAAAAGCAAGCAACTTTCATTGTTTGCACAAACAGTATCTCTACCTACACGTAAGTGCCAGGAACGGACTCAAGAGCAAACATATATCTGATTTAAGAAATTTCTAAATGTAATTAGGGCTGTAGTTAAACGTTACTGGGTTCATCTACGACGGCCAGTGCCGCTCGCTCTATGTCCACCACCTTCCTGAGTCCACGCCTGGTAACACCGTACGGTACGTAAGGATCTGTTAGTCCTTCTAGAAATTTCTCTCACTGATAAACCTGCTTCGGGCAACCCAATAATTCGCCCCCTGTCAAAGTTACTAAGCTGGCAAGTTTGCCCAAATATACGTACGTATTCTAGCACAATCACCTGTAAAAAATATGGTTTAGAACACTTGCAACACAAAAGTGAGCAGAATGCTCATCAGAATTATGACAGTATAGTATCTTGAATATGTGACATCTCGCAGATACCATATTAGAATTGTTAGATATTTATACGTACTAATTACAAATAGGTACACTTAAATATAGGTACTTACTCTGAATGGACGTCTTAGAGCTCTTTTCACAACACAGAATAATAGTTATGTGTTCAAAATGACTTATGTTGCTTAACAGGTCATGCAACTGGTCATTTTACTATAAATTGTTCCATTTTTGTTTATCTACACTCACGAGTATCAAAGAAAAGCTAGAGAACAATGAACAGCACTACAATACTACTGACCAATATTACTTTTAGGTTATCATCAGCAGCACCAGCCTGATACATTGCAACATTGTCGAACGTTAACGTTACAGTTTTAATGAGTTTCTTGGAAACTTCAATTGTTTACTGCATTAAAACTGATACAAAAAATAAATTACGTTACAGGAGCTTTTACTTAACCTGAATTGTACCTTTAATTTCGTAACAAATTTTGCATATTATTATTGCAGTTTTTGAAATGTACTTGTAGACACACTATTCGTTTTAGACATTTTTTCATAAGAGTTTTTTTTTGTTGCTTTTGATCAGATAAATAAACCCTTAAAATTACGGACACCCTGTAAATTTTAACGCAAAGCTATCCATTTGTGTTAGTAAAAATGTGAGATAAACTGTCACATAATTCATATTGTAAGGTAAGCGACTTCATAATAAACTCAAACTGACGGAGGGTTGTTTAAAGGACGATCCCTTGTTTGCTGTTATACATTACCCAGTCTAAAATAAACTCTATTAACTGTCGGGTGTAGCCTTCATGATTTTATTGGTCAGCCCTGACCGCAATCAGTTTTGAGGAATGCCGCTGTGGTTTATACGTGACCAGAGTAAAAAGCGTTTGAGCATGTTTTGTTGATGAGTGTAAGTTTTGGGGGATTTGTGTAACATAATGCGTTATTGTCTCTGGACGGGGTGGTTTATTGACGAAGAGTTTAAGTACCGTACTAAATTGTGTTCGAACTAAATGAAGCCTTCCACGGTAGGACTATTTCCATAGATAACTGACATTCTATTCAGGGCGATTCACAACAGCGAAAAATATCATTTAGGCGATAATTAAAATAAAAACGATATATGCTATCTGTGGCATACCGATGAGAACTATCAAGCTCGAAACCGGTATATGTCTGATGGTACCGCTGACGATTAACCATGGCTGTTTGTCATATGTTTTTTCAGGTGTATTTCAATGTTGGTTGGGACATTGACCCGCAGATTAGTTGTTTCTTGAAATTCCACTTTTACAAATGAGCATGAGAATACTTTAATAGTTATTTTTGACGCTAGACAATGAAATAGTAGGTATATTATATAACGAGAATGGAAAGTAGTATATAACATACGAGTGTGACACTCTGTATGTATATTATACACCATGAAACATTTTATTTAGGCTTCGCCATTATTATAGCAATTGTATTTTTGTTATAGTCAGAAAACCGTATAGGATGAAATTATGTATGTATAGGTATTTAAAGTGCGGGATAACGATTGTTCTTGAACTAACAGTACAGTTTCTGCTGCTTTGTTCTGCGGTCTTGTTTTTGAAGTGTCGGAACTTCACGGTGCATTTATCGCATTCCAAATTTTGTTTGAAATTTCTATTTTGTTTGTTATATATAAATTCATCAATGCACAGTGTCACTTAAGTGTTGGTGTCATCACTTGAATCCACAAGAATTGTAGCTGATGATATTCGAAAGTAATTCAGGATATTGTAAATTTAAATAACTGGCTATTACTTTTGGTATATTCCCAAATTTGTCGACACCTACCTGGTGCATTTTCCGGTTTGATAGTTTAAGACAAAACGAGGTTCTTTATATCAGTCGATTTCTAAAAAATTTCTATATTTTGTACTTTAAAGTGAGATAACTCTTCTTTCCAACAAACCCCTCTCCCGAGAGACCAACAATTAATTAAAGCCACTTTAGTAAACAAAGTTTTTGACTTATCTCGCTTACATATAAGCCATTAAAACATTTTCAGAAAATATCTTCTTGTCGCTTCTTCATTTCATATAATTGTTGTAACGTGTTTTGTATCTTGCACAAGATTCAGTCTCAGATTCACAGTCTGGTAACAATTCTAGTGATGAAATTTTAGCTGATTAAACTAGTAAAGGCGTACATTCTGTGGAATCGTCACTACTGCAGTCCATTTTATATTGTTTTTTGTTCACTTCTATCGCCTTAAAATCAAGCAATAAATTATTAAATAAGTATTATGTTGCTTTGACGTGACAGACGTATTTATAATAGGTATTTAAATCGAAACATCGCGCAAGCAATAACGAGTAATTTGCTTTACTACTTTAGATGGATTTTATTAAATTAGTATTGATACTATAGTCTAAGAGCCAGTGGCCGGCAACCTATAAGTAAATGATTATATATACCTGAAATTTTGCACAGTGAGTCTCTACCTATCACTCATGATGTGGGGACTCGCTAAGCCCGGCGAGGCCGACTCAAGAGTTACTCAGGTGCGAGAAGTGTGAAAATGTAACCAACTTCGTTATTAAATTAACAAAGCTGCCGTTTGAAAATTTTAAAATATACAATTATTATTATATAAAAATAACAAAGGCAGACGATTACCGTGCTTCTAAGGTCATGGCAGACACTTGTGAAATTGGCAAAAATTATAAATTTCAAAAGTATTTGATTAAATCTGATTTTTGACGTTAAAAAACTGTCAGAAATGTCAAGCATTGTAATCGACATCACCAAATCTCAGAACCTGTGCCAGAAATAGAGGTTATTTGTTACTTATATTATTTTAATATAAAAAGGTGCTAAATATAATAAAAATAAATGCCTAATTTGTTAGATCTGAAATTTCAAAATTTTCAATCGGCAGCTTTGTTAATTTAATAACGAAGTTGGTTAAATTTTCATACCTCTCGCACCTGAGTAACAGTTGGGTCGTCCTCGCCGGGCTTAGCGAGTCATCACCTCATGAGTGATAGGTATAAGAGACTCACTGTGCAAAATTTCAGGTATAATCATTTACTTATAGGTTGTCGGCCACTGGCTCTTACACTACTACTGCTAGGGTTAATACAAAGATAATGTATTTTTTAATTACAAAATTGAAATTAGCGTAATAAGCTATTTAAAGAGATTAATATTCATATAATTTTAATTACATGGTATTGTGCAGCAGACATGTGTCAGTGATAGCTGTGCGTTATTTTCCTAATGTTCGTGTTAGGAAATTATCATATGTGTGTAAGCAACTGTTTTCGCGCCTACTGTGGTTAACTGTTATGCGCTCTTAAGGAATTCTGGGAAAAGTTTCTTACTCACTTCCATAACATTATATGCAATTTAAAGAAAATACTGAAAGTGATATTATTTTTCATTAATACTTTTATATTAGTTATGCTGCGTTATTATATCTGTATATACGTGTCTGGAAGTTTGTATCAGATTACAGCTCTACAATAGCATACAATACAGTGATAAGATAAGGGAAACTAAGGGAGGAGGAGATAATGTCTCGTCTATTCTCAAAGAGTTTTAAACTATTAAATAACGGGATTAAAGCTATCTTCACCCCAGTTAGGAAACTTCGCGAAGAGAGAATTATCCCTAAAACTAATTATTTCGCATTTAACTACTTTTTGAATTATGGACGGACTGATAACCATTTTTCGGTTGAACGAGATGCATTTCAGTTAATTATGCTTTCAATTTTATCAAAGCAGAATGCAACTACATTATAATTAAGTTTAGGAATTCATCCTGCTGATATAAAAACACTAATTGGGTAATTAATTATTTCTAATTATTAAACCACGTTCATAGGATAAACTAGTTAAATAAATTACATAAAATAAATTAAGGGAATATTGATCTTAATACAATACTTGAACTAGTTTGCATAGAGACATTTTCTCTAAAAGTGTATCAACTATGGCCTTGAATTAAGGCTTGTAATATTTTTTCTGACAAGAAAACATACTTAATAGTAATTGTGTTGTGTACTTCTCTACCATGGAATGCTTTGTCAGCTTTCTCACCGAATTGAGAGCTGTTAAACTGTTGATATAAGGGAACACCTATGAAAATTATTTATATTGATGACACATACATTTTATTTGTGTAGCGTGCGTGCAAATTTAGTTAACTGGAAAAAAATCATTAATTTGTATATAGTTGCGCCTCGAAATTCACTGAAACCTACGTATTACGCAAAATATTACAACATTTTTGGGATCTATACTCTATACCTACTACAAAACTGTAGGTACAATACACCTTGATTAATATATTTTATATTTTTAACTATCTTTCGTCAGTAATAAAAGTTTTGTAGTTCATTCGTTTTTGAAATTTTCACTACCAACATTTTGCCAATATCTCTCACATCAATTGTTTATAAAAGTCAACACATTTGAGTTCTTTGCACA
The DNA here is from genome assembly GCA_025584915.1 of Monochamus saltuarius. Lineage (NCBI taxonomy): Eukaryota > Metazoa > Arthropoda > Insecta > Coleoptera > Cerambycidae > Monochamus > Monochamus saltuarius. Next base: position 9,180,468 of record CM046725.1, on the reverse strand, counting down.
AAATCTTACACATGGTGGCTTCATATAAGCCGTTAACGTAGACAATTATTGTAAAATCGATGTATTTTTATAGCTTTCACTATATATAGAGCATTGCATTGAAAGACTCGATGGTTTTATATGCTTTGCACTTTCTGACACATAAGTATTAACACATATTCCATAAGATCCTTCTCATTTTTCGAAATACACTGTGTCTAAAAGTCGTCGAGTAGTACATTTTTAAAGTAGGTTTGCCTGTATCTCGATATATCTACACGTTCAGAGAATACAAACGTCTCCTCTTGTCTACAGTAAGTAAGAAAGAAGTAAACTCTTATGTCAAGAGAGTTAGACAGAGACATAAATACTTTCAATATTGCCAGATTGTGGAAACATCTATTTCCACATAAAGTTTTCCTTCTACCGACGCTCGTCTTCCTGCCTACCTATTCAATATCGATAGTGGGGATTTGTTGTATTAGCTTGTGTGTCCGTATTTGAGATCCTTCAGTAGACAAATGGACATTATGTAAATCTTGAAAACTTGCTACACTGAAAAGATAAATAATTACACATTTGAACACAATATTGTGTTAATCGAGGTCCACACGGGATTGTGTATATTTTTACACATTTCTCTGTGTGTAGCAGTGTGGTAAAGGTTTAACACAATCCACTGTGTTAATATAACAAATGTTATGTGTAAGTTTTACACATTTCAGTGTTATTTTGTATTAAAGGTGTAGACTTTATTCATTAACATATTAATTTTATTGTATAATAGGTGTTGATATGGAATCTCATCTACCTTTTTAGTCTGTTAATTATGTTCTTTTTTGCTTTCGAACTAATTTTTAATAATTTTATTATGTTTTAGAAAACGTAGTGTGTTATGCCGTAAATGATGTGAATATAAGCACTTTTTGCATAACGTAGGTATTTTAAACGAAAAAAATAGGGAAGAATTATAAACAGTTCATTTGATTCATGAAAAAAGGAAGAGTTTGGAAAAATGTGTTGGAGGACAACATTTAAAATTTTAGTAAAAGTAACTTGATTTAAGTGTTCGTATTATTCTAAATCTTAATTAAACCAAAAATAAAAATTTTCATATATACAATGTTCAAAGTTCATATCTGAGGCTATATTGATATTAGAAACAACTTTTCTGTATAAGATTTTTAATTTTTTCTTAAAGAGTGGCACTCTTGACACAATTTTACATTTTTGTATATTTTTAACACCCTGTATTCTCTAGCACCATTTTTACAGTTGCTCTGTACATTTCAAGACAAGCAAAACTTGTTTTTAAAGAATTTTTATTTCGAAAAAATCACAACTGTTTTCTGTTTTTAATAAAACGTGAAATATTATTAAAGAAAACATTATATTTACTTACTTAAAAATCCTTGAGGCTTATTGTTCTTCACTTATCTGCTATATGGTTTAGACAAATGTGTCTAATTAATTGATTTTCCTCAGTGTATTCCATACACAAAAGTGAAGGAAATACTTGAACTTTCTAAACACGTATAAAGAAAATTCATCAGAGAACAAATCACACCAGTTTGAGAAACTAATTTTAAAAATCTGTAAATACTCTCAAACGTATTTAAGTTTCTATTATGCGAGCGCACGAATTGTGTATTAAAATGAAACGGTGAAATCCGCAAACGCTAAACGTCCTCGTTTGTTATGCATTAACAAATTTTCTCTTTCGTTTCAGGTACGTTTGAGATGGAAATTGGCGTCCTAATAGACGTGGGGCTCTCGGCGTGCGCCGTCTAAAGAGAACAACAATCATTAGGTATGAAATTGTAAGTCCCCCTTTGTATTATTCTGGGGTATAAGAGGGCGACTGATTAAATAACAGGGCTGTTTACGTGTTAGCGCCGGCTGTCCCGAGCCGAGCTCTTGAGTATAATTGCGGCAAAATATGGAATCCTCGCAATGGATTTAAGGATGACGTCCTTCTGGTTCGTTTGGTAATTGCTTTTCCAAGAGTTTTTATAAGTCAGTTGCAGACTGTTTTAGGAATACGAGGTTCCAAGAGCAAATACTACATTTTTTCTTCGTCCATACATTTCTGTCAATTATTCTCTGCTAAATTTATATTAAAGTGTCTACTATATTCAGACGCCTTAAGTCACGGCTAACGTTACACAATTGTTTTTATTGTCAACGTATTTTCGATAATTGGTCGCGTTAAAACCAATCGTTTTTTGCAATTTAGTGCAATATATAATGCAAACTTTTAGTGTAGTATATAGTTTTATTACTATCAGTTGCAGTTTCTTAAATATTTTAATGAAAATATAATGAATTATTCATTTGTTCGTATGACGTAAGTCGTCTGAATTCTTGTATATTTAGATGAACTTCTTACTACACTGCAAAAAGTGGTTGTGTAATTCAAATTTTAAAGGGTATAATTCAGAACATGACATTTGCGTGTTAATAGTTTAACACACTCTGGATTTTTATAGTTATTAATGGTTCTAGTTCGATATGAACACTATAATGAAACCCGTGTAACGCTTCTGTATACATTAACAAAGTTCATATCGAACGTGTATCATTCAAAAGTTAATCTACGACGGTACAAATACATTTTATTTGCGGATTCGATTTATCTTAAAATATCAGAAACGTTTTCATAAACTGGAATTCAAGAAAACATAGTTCAATTTTTGCTGGAAGCCGAAGAACTCATTTTATGATAAATGTTGTATTGATAGTGGGGCTTGCAATGCCTGCAAGCGTACTGAATTTATAAATCTGCACCTACAAAATGTTACAGATGATGGACAATGTATTCATATTATTATTCCGTTTACGAAAACAAATATATCACGAGACTATTTTTGTCTCGGACGGAAACATTGAAGGAAGAAATATGGTGGAAATAGTTCGAACATAGCGATGAGGCCAAGCAACACAGTTAATACTCGATTTTTGTGGTGTAGAGAATAATTGGAAAGTGCATCGAGTAGCCAGTTGGCATTAATACTTTTGGGAAAATACCATGTTATATAGTATTGTTTCTCCACATTGTTCCTCAGAAACATACTGGACATTATTTTCGCAGATCATCTGCGTCGTTGCTTGCAGATTCAGGAGCTGATTTATTATCTATATATATATAAAGCTGTTTACAGGCCTTTTAGGCCCAGAGCTGTGTTATTCTCCTCCACTCCATTCTGTCCTTCGCCTTTCTTTTCCAATACGTTACATATTTCTCCCTTAGATCTATTGCCACTGCCTCTATCCATCGCTACCACGGTATACATCTTTTTTTATTTTAGTTAGGTTTACTCCCTACAATTTTCTTAACTGCACTTTCATCCTCCATACGTACTAGATGCCCTAGCGACTGCACTCTGGCTGGCTTTTACAAATTCGTCTATTGTTGGTGCCTGGTACATTGTTGGTCCATATATTTCCTCATTATTTCTCCTTACATAGCCTTCCTCTGTCCTCTTACCCCCTAGAATTCTTCTTAAGATCTTCCTTTCCCACCTTAAAAGGTTTTCTCTTGACTTCTTATTGAGAACCCAGGTTTCACTACCATACAGCGCTGTCGGTCTCAAAATTGTTTTATACATTCTAAATTTTACTCGTCTGGACAAATTTTTGATTTCAATAAGTGGTTGACTGCTGCCGAACTTCTGTTTGCTTTTATTATTCTCCTATTTATTTCTTGTTCTTCATCACAGTTAGCTGTTATTAGCGCCCCCAAATACACATATTCTTGAACTTCTTCAAACTCCATCTCTCCATGCTCTGTTCTCAATTTAAAATTTGTATCCTTTTTTTGTTCTCCTATTCTCAGAAGCTTACTTTTCTCTTGATTTATCTGCAATCCCACTTTACTTGCTTCCTCCACAAGTTTTCTCGTTACTTCTTCTAATTCCCTACTATCTCTAGCAATAATGGCCACGTCATCTGCATAACTTACTATTTGGTGACTTTTAAACAATATGTGTCCTTCTCTATTCAACTGACTATCTCTTATGACCTTTTCTAGTACTAAATTAAAGAGAAGCGTTGAGAATGGGTCTCCTTGTCTCAGTTCTGTATCAACAGTAAAGCCTTCCGAACTTCACCTTTTATTCGTACTTTGGATTTAGTATTTTCTAAGGTCATTTTCAATACCTAATCAGTTTAGTTGGTATTTCAAATTGTTCCAGAATTTTACTTAGTTTATTCCTTTTGATCGAATCATATGCTTTCCTGAAGTCCACAAATAAAACCATTGCTTTGATCCCATACTCATAGCATGTAGTCAGCATTTCCTTCACCATGAAGATTTGGTCCGTTGTTGACCTTCCCTTTCTAAAACCTGCTTGATACTCCCCTATTTGTAGTTCTGCTATAGGATCTCTTCTCTGTTTTATTAACGTTGCCATAATTTTATACCCTATATCTAACAATATATACCCCTATAGTTTCTGCAGTCTGTTGCATCTCTCGTTTTTAAGATTGGTATAATCATAGCATCTCTCCAATCTTCAGGCATACATTCTCTTCTCCAGATCATTCGTATCATTTTCTATATTCTTTGTCTTAAATCGTCTCCTGCGTACCTAATGTTCTCCGCTGTTATTCCGTTTTTTCCTGGACTTTTGTTATTCTTTAAAGCTTCTATAATTATATCTATTTTCTTTTTGTAGGTTCTTCTACTTCCCTTCCTCTTCTCTTCCGGTATCATCTCCTCGTGCACCTCTTCTTCCCTTACACTCTCTTCATTCAACATATCTGCAAAGTATTGATTTATTAACTGTTAGAAATATGGTGGTTGTCGCTTTAACATAGCGACAGAAAGATATATAGAAGATTCCAAAGAAAATAAGAAGAAAGTGGCCTTTAATATTTTGGGTAACTTTTCAGGCGTTGGAAGAATATTTAAATATAAATTGGTTTGATCAAGAAATATGGTAAGGCATCTAAATCTTTGATAAATATCGCTGATAGTTGTGATAATGGATTGTTATAGTAGATAATATTATGGCTGCAGTTAGTTATTCATATAATTTGAAATTTCGTTGTTTATTTTATTTTTATTGGGTTTTTATATTTAATTATTTTTATTCTATGCCTGGCGCACTCGCCATTTTATCGAATTGACATTGTTCTTGCACAATTTTCATTAATCATTCTGATTTATGTTACACTTTTGGTTGTTAATTAAATTTCAACGATTATTAAAAAAACTGGTAATGTAAACATCTAAGAACTTATAATCGCACTACAGGATGTTCAATTTTGGTTTAATCTAATAACCGTATACAGAGTATCGTACCTCTTTTCTTGTAGATTGTTTGTTTGAGATTGTATTTTCTTTAATTATCTGTTATGCATAAACTGATTTAAATAAAATTTGATATAATATTGTTACTGTTACAAGAGCAAATTTCTTATAATTAAATACTGGACAGATATAAACAATTAGAATCAGTAACGGCCACAGATTTAAACCTTATAACGGGCCTTGCTTCCATAAATAATGATACGTAACAAATTTCCCACCTATTATAATATGATGCAGATGTACAGGGTGGGCAAATTTCGATGTTTTTATAGGCTAGGCTATCTCATTAACTATAGGAGATAGAAAAAAATCACCCGCCTACTCTCAAATTTTCCATTTTTCGATACATATCTGTAATTTGGTTGTTTGTAAAGTTAGAAAAAAATAATTAATACGTTCTCGAGACTATTTTTTGAGTAGAGTCCAGTGGCGTGCCTCATTTTTTGTAACTTTATTAATTTTTGCGATAACCTAAAGTTCTGTTTTTTTAAATACAAACTATAGGTGGCTATGGGCCAGTTGAAATCGTTATTTTTTTCTCCTTCCGGTAATATATAATATGTGGGGTTAAATATGATTATATTCACCATTTCACTGGGGAAACAGTTTATTTCAGAGTATCAATTTAATTATTTTAATATTTTTTACAAGACATTTAGAAGTAATCATGACAGAATCAGTTACTAAACAAATAATAGTATTATTAAAATGATATATTCGCAATAACAATCATTTTGAGAATGCATCCAAGACGCAATTAAATTAATGTATGGAAAAAGCTAAATTCATTGATATGTAACAATCGAAACAAAATCGTCAAAGATTGGTAACAGGCAATTATTTCAAATGACACACGCTTACTTCAAGAAAATTAAAGAAACAAAATATGCCATAATAAATTATTGTCTCAATAAAATGGCAAGTAATCATCATCATATTATATGTTAATGGAAATGGAAAAAATAACAACTTCAACATACCTATGGTTTGTATTTAAAACGCAACTTTAGGTTATGACTCAAAAAATTAATAAAGTTACAAAAAAATTATGCACCCAACTGGACTAAAAAAAGTGTCTGAAAAACGTATTAATTATTTTTTTGTAACAACAAACAAACAAAACGGAAAACTATTCGATATTGGACCATGATTTATTAAAACAAAATATTGTGGTTAATTCGACTCACTCAAATTGGGAATTCCTTTATATGATGCTTATTTACAACTTCGTGATCCGTTAACGAACGTGACTAGTCTAACCAAGGTTTTCACATTAAATCTAAGTAGGCAAACTTTCGGTGGTAACGAACTTCAGAAGTTATTTTCGAGTTCCTCAACGTAATACGCCGCGCCGCATCTCATGAAATTCTTGTATATGTGAAATCTGTAGTGTATATAGTGTTTAGAAGGCTGCGACTGCCAACTTACAATTTATTGCCCTCTAGTATCAACTCTCGCCTAAGAACTTACAGAGTTCCTTAGAAGCCGTCGCCAATGACTCATTTTGTCGACTAGAGAGGTTTCGCATAAATATACAGGGGAGTCAGAAATACGTGTAACAAAATTATCTGAAGATTTTTGTTCTTACAAAGATCTGGGTGTTGAAATTTAGCAAAATGTAATCATCACTATGGTGAATCTTTTTTTTAAACTATGTTGCACCACTGACTCATATTAAAGCTAATTTTTTAGATTGTCAATTTTTTACTACATATTCCTACACCGTAAACAATGTTGAATAAAATTTCACTCAAAATCAACACAAATGGTTGTCAAAACGAGTCCACACTCAATTGCGTTGAAATAATAACAAAATTCATTGAGTAATGTTCACTCAGTTATTTGTTAGCTAAATAAATCTTTTAAGGGTAACAATGAACAATTTTTTCGTTAGCTTTCTAAACTATGTGTTATTCGAAACACAAAATTGAGTTTTATTATCAATCTATTTCGTTATTTTCTTACAATATGTGTACAATTATATCAGTAATGAGTTACTTTATATAATTTTAGTGTTGTAAACTCAAAATAGTGATGATTTTTCATTATACTGTGTTGGTTCTTATACAGTTTTTATCAAATATCTATAATAATAATTCATTACCTCAGAGACAGAAAGGCCCACGTCAATTTTCGGTGTTACAGAGTTACTAGCACTACTGGTATTTCTTTCGAGTCTCTATTTTTATTATAAAATTATTATGATTAAATTCATTGATTTGTATAAAAACAGGTATAATTTTGAAGACCACTTTTTTCTAGTCTGTTTATTTTAAAATCTTAATCTTGAAACTTTCTGCCTCTAAGGTACTGAATGATTATTACTATTAATAACATTATGACTTAGTTGAGAGGTTGAGATTATCTTTGCAAGGAATAACATGACGCAATATGTAAAAATGTTTTATTTTATTATATAATAATACAATATATTCTTTCTAAATTTAACAAAATATGTCCTTTGGTGTCACAAAATACTCACTGGTGTTATATGACTGATGAAGTTCAAACTGCTCTTTATTGAATAATCAGTAATTTCCAGGTTTGATCTATTTTCCAAAATTTTATAGCTAAATAGTTGAGGATCAAATGAAATAGTATCATGTAATGGCACACACAAGATAGGTTTTCTGAAATAAGAAACAAATCAACAATTGACAGCCATTGTTACTTACCTATTTCTACCACAACTTCATGGCACAAATTGTCACTTTCCAGTTTAAATCATACTTTTTTATGGAAATTGTAATTTGAAAATGTATTTACAATAATTGCGGTCCATGGTCCATGATTGAATTAGTACAATACACTTATGATTATCGTCCACAGACAGCAGTGACTTGTATCATACATAGCAAAACTACAACTGCGCATCGGTACCTGCTCGTACCCTTTGTTTTCCCCTTCCACTAAACAATGTGTAATATCTACAACGGTTGGTGTTATTTTTACATAATATGTTCTCACTCACCCATATTTTGGTTTCTCAAACCAAATATTGTGTAGATATGCTCATTTCATTGTTAAAATGTAAAATTTACTCAAAATTCAGCACCAAATTAATTTACTTAGAAATGAGTTTGAACTAACTCAATGTTATTTTTTACTGTGTAGATTTTCGTTTGTTTTTATAAACAGATGAAGCCGTTTTTACGAGAGACGGCATTATAAATTTTCGAAACTTACATCATTATTCATTGAATAACCCACATGTTAAGAGAAGTAGAAGATTCCAGCATCGATTTTCTATCAATAATTGAGGAGAAATGTTCAATGGTAATTTATTGGAGTTGCAAGAACTTAATAATCCATGAACGAAAATAGCTACAGGGACTATCTCAAAAACCATTTGTATGACTTACTAGATGGAATACTAGATAACAAATGTGCTTCCAACAAGATGGTGCACCTCCTTACAATGGCAGATTTGTGACAGAGTGACTGAATAATAATTTTCATGATAGATGGATTAGCCAGTTTGGTGCTGTGAGGTGGTGTCCAAGAAGTTCCGACTTAAATCCGCTAGATTTCTTTCTGTGGGGATTTTTATAGTAATGGATTTACAAGTAATTAACATTAGAGGACAGTTGCAAGAACGAATTACAATGGCTGCAAATGAAATTCGTGGCAACATAAATATGGACCATGTATGGGTGACAATAAAGTTCTGTCACTTTTTTGAGATATTTCAGCAGTTAAAAAATACTGGATAACAACAAATTTATTCAACTTGAATTAACAACGTTTTATTACAACAATAACAATAAACAAAAAAATTACAATAAATGCTCAAAATTGTCTCCTTTGGCTTCAATACATTTTTTTACACGCTTCCTAAAATTGCCAACGATGGTCGCACACTCTTCCGCCGTAATTTCGTCCCAGGAGCGCGTCAAAGCCGCTTTCAGCTGCTCCACAGTAGCGTATCGTTTTCCTGACATTTTTTGCTCCATAATGGACCACACCGAGTAGTCCATTGGGGCGGCCAAACGTCCTTGCCCCAAAAGCCTGGAAACAGCTCTTGGCAGGCGGCGATTGTTGAGATCTGGCGGAATGTGCCGGCGCCCAGTCCTGCTGCAGCGTAAATCGGCCAGCACCGAAGTGCCGCGTCGCCTACGGCCTCAATTCACGTCGGAGAACACGGTCTTGATACTCGGCGGCGTTGATCTTGACGTTCCTTGGGATGATTACCAGCGGCGTCTTACCGGTAGCACAAATGCCGGCCCATACCATTACCGAGGCCGGGAAATGGCTACGGCCGATAGTTTTTGCTGCTGAAGTTTTCTGATGGCCTTTTTGAGCAGCTGGAGGTTGTGGAGCGGTTGGACGGTGAAGATCTTCTCATCTGTGAAGAGGACCTTCTCCAGGCGACCACCAGCGATCAGCCGACCCATTCGGCGCCATTTTTACAGCCGCTTCGCCTTCATCGTTTCGTTCAAGAAGTTGACGCGGCACATCTTGTAACTGCGGAGCTTTAGCTTCTTGGTAACGATTTTTCAGACGCTCTCTCGGTGCACAGCGAGGTCTTTTGCCAGTTTACGCATCGATACCTCAGGATGGCGGCGAATTCGACAGCGGATCTTGTTGACGTTCTCCGGAGTAGTCGTGGTGGCTGGACGACCGCTCCGAGGGCGGTCCGCAGTTCCTCCCGTCTCTTGAAAGCGTTTTACGATCCTGTAAACGGTCCTCCGATTGAAACCAGTCATACGACCAATGTTAGCTGTCTTCATTCCGGTCCTGTGCAATTGAACGACAGTGATACGTTCATTTTCACGATCCATAACACAGACACAACTGAAAACAAACAAACAGATTAAAACATTTTCTAGGTCAGAATTTCACAAGGAATATAATAAAAGTGATAGAACTAACAAAAATCGCAATAAAACTCCCAAATAGACACACAAAAAAAAGTGACAGAACTTTATTGTCACCCCGTACATCGCTGATACGACGGTGTCAAGCCTGTGTTGTACCTTCGAATATTTGCTATAGTTCTTTAATCATACTTGTGTTTATTTTCTGTATTGTTGTTTTAGTTTTAAGGAGCAACGCTAGATGCAAGTCAATTCGACCGTTCCGCTTTGCGCGTTGCAACCCCGACGTCTCTCAAAATCGAACGAAACGAATAGATAATAGATAAGTTTTAATGTAACCGCGGCAGTCTTGTCCCATAACCTAGAAAACCAAACCGGCGAACTGTATTGTGGGAAAGTATCTGCACCCAACACAAATGTCTTTATTTAATAACTATAAAACGTTCAAAAATTAAAAAAGGCACTAAAAACTGAAGAAGAACACAAAATTACAACGTAAACACAGAAATTCAGTTATGACATAACAGCGATACTGACTGATGAGCGACTGTTGCATGCTTGTAGAGTATGCAACCAACAAGCAAGTTAACATTGGCGTCGTGAAATAAGGATTTAAAATACTTAATATCGAAAACATTTTTTTTGGCTTTATAAATAAGATTGGAATTTTTTTGAAGGGTGATTCCGTTAATTCTTATTTTTCTCTATCCCCTCTTAAAATATTTGTACTAAGTCATAGTTAACCCTGTATAATTATAAGTCCGTAGACGCCCCCTAACGGAGATATGGCCCCTTAAATGGAGACCTCAAAATTTGATTTTCCCCAAATTTTTCCAAAATGGAACAAGATAAAGTAATCAAATTTGAAATTGAGGATAACAATTAGATCGCGAATCTAATTGTGATCCTCATTATTATAAACAATATTTTACACTGCAGATTATTATACAGGAGAACGTTCTATATAAAAATGAACGTTACAAATTGCGGACTGTAAAGCGACTTTTACTACTAATTTTAAGTAAAATATCATTGAATGCTTATCGTAACTCTATATTATTGAATTATGTGAGCTAATAAATAGGATTTCTGTTTGTTACCGTGATTATTCCGCGTCGATGCGAATTTAAAAGGGCTTTTCCGAGGACATAAAATCCGGATGTTGTGACGGTAGGTACAATATTCGAATTGAAAAACACGTAAAATATTACCGTTTGATAATTGAACGTTCGAAACAGTCCACTTTTTAAACGCCCGAGGACTGAAAAAACAACTGCCGGGACGGCAGCAGTCGATCGGCGACTGTTTTCCAATTTCCCGTCAGTTAATTAATTTAATTGGCCGGGCCACTCTCCGCGGAAGCAATTACGGCGCGCTGCGCCTGCTACTTCATGCTAATGGCGCCCCGCTTCAAAACAATTGACTAATTTGGCCACCCGCCGCCTACAAATCTTTGTTTCAATCAGCTGTGTGTACATAATGTGGCCACTTAATCGCGTTGTCGATCCAAACCGATATACAGTTCGATACTGCCTAGATTCCAAAGGAGAGAACGTACTATGGGCTATACGAGGTGTGGCAATTATGTTTCGGGAATTTGTCAATGAAAAAACAAGCAAATTAAATTTCGCCAAAATTTTATTATCGACCTTCATAATAGTCTCCATCTAACTCTACACAACGATTCCAACGTTGCTCCCACCATTGGAAGCACCCTTATAGTAATCCTCCGCAGTTAACCCATTCGGCACCACGGTTACAGCTTCTTTGACCTCCTGTACGCCGCAATGATGAGTTCCCTCGAGGTGCGACTTCATCTTTGGGAATAAAAAAAAATCGCAGGGGGTAATATCTGGGCTGTAGGATGGGTGCGGCAATGTTGGAATGCCTTTTTTGCCATAAACTCTTCCACAATGAACGAGGAATGGGCTAGTGCATTGTCGTGATGCAAGATCCAGCTATTCTCGGCGAGTTCGGGTCGCACACGGAAAACGTAGGCCCGCAACCGTTCCAGGACGCTAACATAGAAAGATAGAACTGTCCAGTCACTGTCTGGCCGGCAGGAACACATTCACGATATACCGTGGATATCGAAAAAAACGATCAACATTGCCTTCAGTCGTAACTTGGGCATCCTCGCTTTCGTTGGCCGCTTTCCACCCTTTTCCACCCACTGCTGACTTTGTTTACGGGTCTCGGAGTCATACTCAAATATCCAGGTCTCATCTTCAATGACTACCCGACTCATCCAGTCTGTACCGTCTCTCCGAATGCGGGACAACAAATTCTCGCAGATCGATTTTCGCATGTCTTTCTGTTAACGGGTGAGAACTTTTGGCACCATCTTTGCGCAAATCTTTCGCATATTTAAATTTTCTTGTAACATTTTGCGAACGGTTTCTTTGTTGACGTTTAACTCCTCAGACAACGCACGAATGCTTAGGCGCCGGGCAGAGGTGATCAGTGCACGCAAACGGTCAACATTCGCGTCAGTACGAAAGGTGACGGGAGGTCCTTCACGTGGATCATCTTCTACCGATTCACTCCCCTCTTTGAACCGTTTTGCCCATTCAAACACGCGTGTTTTCGACTGCAATTTTCGAAGGATTTCCGAGGGTTTTCGCCAGATTTCACTAAAAATTCAATCACAACACGTTGCTTGTAATTTGAGTCACTCATTTTCACGACGCCACTAAAAAAGTTACTTCAAAAAAATACACATAAAACACAAACCAAACGTGCTATCGAGTTCAACCTTGGACTGAAACTAAAAGGAAGGTCTCCCCTCTCTAGAAAAACGTTGACGAACGATGCAGTGTTGCCAGTTTCCGATTTATAACTAAATTCCCGGAAATTAATTGCCACACCTCGTATATATTGTGTCGGGTTTTTCAGGTTAACGCCTCTGGAGATGTAAGTCGGCTGTGGAGTTTCGGTAAGCAAATTTTTTAGAATGAGTACCCTGAAGAGAGGTTATATTCTACTAACCATTAGGTATCTTTTTATCAAAAATATAATATTACCAGACTATTCAGCACCTGTAATTAATAATTTTGGATTATGCGATGGCTTGCTCAAACTGTTCCAGTCTTATCTAACAAATCAGTTTGTTCAGTATAGGGGTTTTAAATTTAATACTTTCCCCCAGATATCTGGTGTTCCCCAAGGATCTATTTTGTGCCCACTACTATTTATAATATTTATTAACGACATTGCGAAAGATTTTAATGTTCATTACCTCCTGTATGCTGACGATATAAAATTGTACTGTGAAATTACTTGTCTAACTGATTGCGAAAATCTACAAAGCAATTTTATTACATTTAATAACTGATGTATTGATAATAACTTGCCTTTAAATGCTTCCAACTGTATGGTTATGTCCTTTTGCCGCACTTTTTAAATTTAAAATTAAAACTTGTAGTGTATATGTTTTTTCTTTGTCCGATTGGTATTGGCTTTCACTTTCATGACAATCTTTGCTCTTATTATAATTTTTAGTTGTCTGATATTTTGAAGTTTGACACTCCATAAAAACATAGATTAGATATTTTTCCATCAAATTTGGTATATGTGTATTTTTATGGGTGCTGAATGGGCTGGTAATATTATCTTTTTGATTAAAAAATGCCTAATACCACTTTCTGGAAAAATGATAAATTTAAAAAAATCGTAGTAGGCCAGGTTTTTGTCACAGCAATAAAATGGTTAGTAGAATATAACCTCCGTTCAGGGTACTAATTGTGAAAAAATGGTTTATGGAAATTCCACAGCCTACTCAAATTTCTAGAGGTGTTGACCTGAAAAGCGGAACACACTGTATGTGAACCTGGCGCTCGACTTTTAAATACATAAGTGTTCGATTTTTTTTCTTTGTGATTCTTATAGATTATCTATTGTAATTCTTTGCAGTAAAATGTATTTCGTTTCTAGTAATTTCAAAAAAAGTCATATGACCTTGAAAAAACTCACTCCCCGACTTTTACGGCATTAAAATGTGAGGGTTGTTTCTTATACATTTTTAGATACTTAGTCTTCTTGTTTGTAGTGACAAAATTTTCGTTTGTAGTGGCAAGGGAAAATGATAGTATGTGTAATATATTTTCATGTGTAAAATATATGAATCCATTCCCTAAACCCCCATACTAAATTTAACGTAGAAAACATATACCGAGACTACAGAATCGCTTGTAGTTGTTTGTAGTCATTTCATTTGTAGTGTCTCGAAATCTAATGTAGAGTCACAAGAACAACCTTAGGTTTCTTGAAAGTTGTTCTTGCTCCATCTCTGTCTTGTATAATTAGTAAAGTTATGTAAAATTATATAATAATTTTGTAAATGAAATAAGTACTTTAGTAGGTAGTTATATTAATCTATTTATGTATTATACTCTTTTGTATTTGAACGCGTTAAATATTGTTTTATTGCTATGTCGGCTATTTCTATCTCATATTTCCCCATTTTTTTGCAAATTTTAAAATAATATTGTGGCAGTAAACCTTTTCTAAGGTATCGAATGAACGAAATTCCCGGTAAAAGTGAAGGAATATGCAGGAAATTGGTCTATCTGTAAACATATAATATGAATAGGCGCTTTGTCAATCGATCGCGTACGTATTTTACCATAAAAAGCACCTTTCACACGACCTCGTCGTTCTTTCAACTGGGCGACCCATATAGACGTCTGTGAAGAACGCGTGCCAATATCCGTACCGATATGTAACCATATTTTGATGGAAAGGAGTAGGTATAACAGATGTTTCCGTTATCTATCGAACGCGATACATAATAAAATGATAAATTTATTAGATCGGGAAGGGAAATGCGGTGTTATTTACATCCTTCGGATGTTGAAAAGCCAATTTTTCCATTGGTAAAACCGCGTTAGAGATACATAGTAATCTAAAAATACTACCTACCTGATAGCATTTGTGGTGTCACTTCCCTCCTCAAACTTTCCTTCGTATAATTGTAAAGATCATAAAACAGTGTTAATGATTTCCATTGCGTTGTGAAGGATTGAAGCTAATACAGGGTGTCCCAAAGTCACTAGCTGATTTCCGAAAATTCAATAACTTGGAGTTATATTGATGTTTTTTAAAAATTTTGTATGCTTAGATTTAGAAAATAGAAGCTTGGGAGATTTGTTAAGGAGAAATTCACCATTGAGCAAAGAGTCGCTATCGTAAAACTCTATTTTAAACACCAACGATCGATTGTCGAAACTCAAAGAGAGTTTCGCAGACGTTTCAATGCAAGAAATTCGCCCTCAGCAATGACTATACGCAACTTAATTGTACGTTTTCGACGGGGTCTGTATCCGGCCTCCCTCGAGCAGAACAGAAGAAAATATTGAACACGTGGAGGCTCTCCCGTTCCAGTCTCCATAGAACTTTGAAGCAATTGCGCATATTTGCCTACAAAATACAGCTTGTTCATCAACTGTGTCCCATAGATTTCAGACAACACGTGTTCAATGTTTTCTTCTGTTCTGGCGGAACGTGGTCGACCTGCTCGAGGGAGGTCGGCTACAGACCCCTGTTGTCGAAAACGTGCAATTAAGTTGCGTATAGTCATTGCTGAGGGCGAATTTCTTGCATTGAAACGTCTGCGAAACGCTCTTTGAGTTTCGACAATCGATCGTTGGTGTTTAAAATAGAGTTTCACGATAGCGACTCTTTGCTCAACGGTGAATTTCTCCATAACAAATCTCCCAAGCTTCTATTTTCTAAATCTGAAACAAAATTTAAAAAAAAATCATTGTACCCGAAGTTATTGAACTTTAAAATCAGCTAGTGACTTTGGGACACCCTGTATAAATAAATTTTCCAACAATTCTTGTTAATGGAGTTATATGTATGTTCTTTGATACTAAATATTTAGGTATGCTAATGAACAGTTCCATAGACAAAAGGAGGCAAAAAGGCATCCCCAGCATAATGAAACCATTAAATGATTCTCAAATCATTTCATGAAAAATTCCTTTTTTATAATTTTTTTGTTTCCCAATAATTGTAGAAGAATTTTTCATGAAATGATTAATATTAAGAAACATAAAGATTCTGTTAACAAAAAACAATATATTATTATTCAAAATTTAAACACGGCATATTTCAATTTGATAGATTTATTCGATAGAATTGAACAATAAACAATAGTTTCACTACCCGGTATATATTAAACATAGCAATGTTTTGTCTTTTCTTTTTTCCATTTTTATTTAAAGGGAAAAAAGTAGTCGATACATAAAAGTTCTCGATTCTTATTGACAAGGCGTTGTTTCCCATTGATGTTTTTTATGATTCTATTTATGGGTATATATTGTCAATATTTTTCACCTGTAATTGACACTTTTGATAAACAATTAATTTTTACATTAAATTGGACAAAGAAAAACTTAACTACAGGTAATTATAAAATGTTAATTGTAATTTGTTTTTAGTTCCTGCTCTGTCTTATACTCTAATCACAATAAATTCTACGAAATACAAAGTTTATTACCGATTAGTCTTCCAAAATTCCTTCATTAAATTTAATCCCTCTCTCACGTCAATCTGTGTCCTTCGTTTTATAGATGTCCGCTCATTTTCTAATTCCTTATAATTGTCTCGGTTTCAAGGTTTCTCTTTTCCTTATTCTGAAGTTCAGAGCGACTGCTCCTCGTATCGTACTTATCAATCCGTCATCCGTGAATTAATTTTCCGGATATGCTCTATGATCAGAAATAGAATTTGAAAAACTTGCCTAATATTACTTGTTTAATGCCTTTTATCCTTAAGTTGGTCTTCCTGATTTCTTAATTATTTCTGGTAACTGTTGAACTGTTTATTCCTGTTCTATTTTCTATTTTTAATTTCAATTTTCAATAAATATCTTCTTATTTCTTCTTTTATGGACGTTTTTATAATTTTATGTCATATCAGTTTCTTTTTTAAAAAAAAAAACCGGTTATCCCGTTTCCTGGATTACTTTTCTTTTTTTAATTTTTTTTCAATGCATCCTTATTTCTACATTACATACATTTTTTAGATTAGATTCAATCAATCAAATTAATTTGTGACATTTTATAAAATATACATATCTACTTAAATATCTCTTTAACTTTAAAAAAAACTTTTATTTTCATACTCTATTTCCTTCCTTTTACCTTCCATTGAAACTTCTTTTTAATTTCACTATAATTTTAGTGCCTTTTATCACATTTATTAATTCCACTACCCCTTTATTAACATATGCCTTTATATTAATCTTTTTTCTCAATTTTCATTTTTTAAAAATTAATCTATTTATATCTATTACAATATATTTCTATTGTAGTACCTACCTATATACATTACTTGAAGGACATCCAGCATATAAAATTATTTTTAAAATCATAGTTTATTGGGTTTTGGTACACTTCTGTTGAACTAGAGCTAATTACAAATTCACTGCCACTTGACTGAAACAGTTCTGATTCTGTTTCGGCTATTTTGTTCATTATTTACTATGTAAAACTGGCCATTTCTATACTTGATAACGTCAACCACTGTCTTCGATCGACCATATCTATAGTTACATGTGGCTCCGAGCTGGACTATAGCCGACCGAGAGTAACCACCAGTGTTACCAAATTCATAATAAAGTTCCATGTTTCTCATTTGTGTGGCCACTAGCTCCTTCATGCTGGACTTCAGAAGCCACAGACAAGAAACGTTCTATATTGCAGTAAATACCATTGAAAGCTCGAGACCTTTGCCACGATTCGGTTATAACGATATTTGCAAAAACGAAATTGCGGGAAACCACTACTCTGCTATCTACGATTCTGGCAATCATATTCTTGCTAGGGAAATATGGTTTGCTCACTACAATTGGTAGTTTAACGTTTCGCACGGGTTGACATTTTTTTTTGTTTAAAAAAATCGAGAGTTGAAGTTGTTGCAGGAAGCGAAGTATCCATCTTGACTTCGGCGAATTTGCCCCGAATTAATTAGTAATTAACTTGTCAGAATTCGTTATAAAATCTGAGGTGAACCTTTTATATATTTAAGCAATATATAACCATATTGCTGGAGTTTGTTTTTGTTGTTTCCAGTCTTGAAGTTCCCTCGTGTATCAGATACGCGTTTTCGGATCTTCTATTTTCATTTAAGACACTGGAACATTTTTCATCTTTTGTTTGTCTAAGTTTATCAAAACCTCAACATCAAAGCTTTAAAATATTACTTTTAATATCAACATAAATGATTTGTGGGCTTCTGTTGTCCTAAGGCTGGAGCTACAGGAAAGAATAATGTAACGTTTGATAAGAGACAGATGGGAATAACTTACAGTACCTGCTTCCTAGCTGCTGGGTTTAGGTAGCCGGCTTCGGTAGGAATTTGTAGTGTTCGATGGTCACAAAGGATCTCACGGTGCAAAGTCGACGTGGAAGTCGTTGGCTGCTTGCTAGTGACTTTGTTAGAATTGTGTAGCACTAACGAGACATCAAATGAATTTCTTCTCATTGCAACGTAGACGTTCCGTCGTTGGTGGCTAGAGATTTACTTATGCTTTCATCAGCATAAGCTGACGATATATTGTACTGCAGGGGGTGGCAGGGGCACTAGGATGGTTTGTTTTTAAGATACAAGGTCATGGAACGTGCTTTACTGGTTGTATACGTTTGAGAACGTAACACCATGTGCCTATCAATTTTGTAAATTATGTGATTTAAACTTATACATACGTTATACATTTTCACTTTTAAATGCCAATAAGCGTTTGTCATTATTGGGAAAGCTATATTATAAATATTTGGAATGCTGCTACTTACCTATACCTATACCTATAAACAATGATCACATATTGTTTGTGTGTTTGATTGGTGATGCAGTAAGTACGCATGCGCCGCAGTTTTATATTGGCTGTGGCGAATTGATGGATCCACCTGTTCCATTTCCAGCGCTATCATGGGCGGGTATATCGTTCGGGCGCGCAAAGTTTCGGGTTTATCTTTTCGCTAATTTAATTATGAATGTAATTAATTTCATTAGTGATTTTGTGTTCTTAAGAATGTAGAATAATTCAAGCTCTACAGCGTATATTCTCAAAATCGTCCTAATTTAACTAGAAAGGAATATCGGATGATGATGACATGTATGAAGAGTTTAGAACGCGAGGTGAAAATATCAGTGTAAGTGATATTGAAATATGTATTTCATTAACAAAAATGTACGTGAGTAGCATATATGTATACTGCAAATAAAAAAGTGATAAAGAGCTACAACTGCAAAACGGAAAATAATGAAAACTCGCGGAAGGAAGATAGTATTTTCAAAATGAGTTTTCGACCAAAAAAAATTGGATTGCTATATTTTACATGATGAAATTTTGCCTATAATATATACAAGACTGCTTTTGCGAATTATGCTTATCACATATTAATTATAGTAGGTGAATTTCCGTATAAATGAAATCGAAAAGAATATACTGGTAGAAAAATACGAAATAGTGATATGGCGAAGAAACTATTTAAAATAAATATTAAAACATCAGGAAACATGGATGCATGAGGGTTATACGGAAAGCGGTACGATATGATATAATAATTGTTCGTGTGTGACCGTTATAGTGACAGTGCTAGTAACCAATAATGAATAGTGTGTATGTACTCTTTTGTCCTTTTGAATACGGAATTCGCAAATATTTGCGCGATTTATTTAATGGTGGGAAAATCTCTACTTGTAACAAATTTTATCAACTATAACATTTTTTATTTCATCATGAAATTGCCATGGTAGATTGTCAGAAGCTCAAAACAATTGAATTTCGCGTCCATAAGGACAAAGCTTAAGTGTGATATCCGCGGAGTGCTCATCAGGTAGATGTAAGTGGGTGGTGGTGGATAATCGCCGTCGAAAAGAACGGCATTCTAATTTGTAGAGACGATAACACCTGGCACCTTTAAAGTAAATTATTAATGTGCTAATAAGAATAAGGTCTACGGAAGCAGTAGTGTTATTGTTTTACCTCACTTTACCCTACGAGTATGCCCTCACACGCCAGCCCTGAGCCGCCCACGATGGAATTTTCCTTTGGAATAACGCAAAGCCGGTCACGTTCCCGGGTAACAACTATAAGAACACGCGAAAGGTATTATGATTTGAGTATGCCGACCCAAATCCTGCCAGCGTGCGTTCAATCTCGTTCGGGGGACTAATAGCGCCGACCTTAAAGTAAGAACGGTAAGCCCGGTCTGCCATAATAGAAAACGATCTATTCAGCCCATTTGCTAATGTTTCAGTTAGGTGTCGATGCGATTTGTCACCGTTAGCGGCCCTACCCTTGGTTTCTGAAATTCACCGTAATCTCTGCTCGGGCCAAAATAGTAATAATTAAAAAAGTGGGTTTACATTTGTCTAGCGACTATAGTTCATCTATCAATGGGCTTGTTCAGCATTTTTGTTTTATATCATAAATAGAAAGTATAAGTGAAAAATAATGGATCTGCGATATGTTAGAATTTTATTAGAACCGATACTTAAAAAAAAATTAATTACAAATCTCCAGTGCTTGAGAATGGCACGTGGCCAGGCGCTACGTTACGTCACGGATATGCCCAGCGATTGCGCTCGTCTCAATTCTAGTCACATGCATTTTCGGAGTTCCTATTGCGTACTGCTTGTTCACTCAGTATGAGTGCAAATTAGCTATTTATGTAACAAATTTCGGAAAGAGTGTGTTTTAAGCAGGACAGCAAAATTGTCCAACGAGGCGAAAGCCGAATTGGACATTGGAAAACATGTTGAGAATTTTACAGAAAAGGTATTACTAGCTTATTTCCTGAAGCTGTCCAGTACTTTAAGACCGTCAACTTTGTGGAGTAAATATTCGATGTTCCGCACCTTAATTTACCCGAACAAAAACGTAATTAGCAAATTTACAAACCTAATTGCATTTTAACAAGACAAAGTTGTTTTAATCGTTGAAGTATTTGGAGCATGTATCACAGTTTCCCTCTAGAAGCAACGCAAACACGTGGCTGATGATACAATCAGACGCGCATCATCACACATACATTAAGGATACACACTGGTTATACCGTTATTGCATGTGTATTGCATAGTACAAGCACAGCGCTATAGGACACGACCCGAGGCGTTGAGTATCCTTCTAGAAAGGCTTGCACTGCAACGCAACGCAAACACGTGGCTGATGATACAATCAGACGTGCATCATAACACATACATTAAGGATACACACTGGTTATACCTTTACTGCATGTGAATTGCAAAGTACAAGCACAGCGCTATAGGACACGATCCCAGGCGTTGGGTTTCCTTCTGGAAAGGCTTGCACTGCTAAGAAGTAACAACTTAGCGGTTGAATGATCCGCGTTTGCTAGACGGTTAATGTTGGTATGGGCAATAACGCCCTACACACGCTCTATGTACTATGTAGTAGTTTCAAGTGAGACAACCACTCTGTTTATGGCTCGACTGCATATATATCACAGTTTCCTTCTAGAAGCAATACAAACACGTGGCTGTAATGTAATTACATTTTTGACAATAGATGCCATAATAGATTGTCAGTCATTTATTAGTGTCAAAATTCCGAATACAAAAACTCATGTTCCAAGAATGTTTACGATTACTAAGGGATCAATAGATGGTATCAATTTTTTAGATATATTTCGTAAGGACATAAAACTTCTTCCGCTCAATACGACGAATAAGCGACTTTTCTTGACATATCTAAGTAATAAATGCTGTACTCTGCCAGTTGGAATCAATGCAATTGGAGGTATAAAAAAAGATAGCGGAATTCCTTGGACTCTCCAACGCCAATGTTGATAGATTCTGGGGCGGACAAGATATTTTTAAAGCTACATAGAGGTTGGCGAACAAGTTCAGTTGCCAAGGGTTATATCAACAATTGCATTGAACAGAAAAACGAAATAGCAAAAGGAATCATGGGTCGGAAAGATACACCAAATAAGAATTTAAAAGAAGTTCACGCAGAAGCAGATGCTAGCAGTAATGACGGTTCAACAAGGTATACCTTTTTCAGATACAACATATAGGAGAATCGATTGTTTCAATAGTCAGATGGATACATTAAGCTGCAAAAAAGTTCTGCCATTTAAAAGAAACATGGTGTGCCATAAGTGGCGCCCTCTACTAGTTAAATTAGAAACAAATTTGAAAATCTCGCCCGCAAAAACCCATGATTTATAAATTTAATGTAAATATTTGTTTTTTTTAAGAAGTTATCTACAAATATCGAAAATTAAATTTTAACTTTGACACTCTGTATATCATTTTTATTATGCGTCTTGGAATATAGGTGTGTTAGGTTAAATCGATTTATTTTCACCTAAGGAATCTGTGGCCTCATTTTTGCTTCTTCGTTTAAAAAACATCCTGTATAAATTACTACATGTCTCAGGCTATGTTTAAGAAAAAGTTACCGTAAATAACGTACATCGCCGCTAGTGTACCAAAATGTAAATTGTCAAATGTAAAATGTCAAACATATTCGAAAAAACAAACTTGTGTTTTTAAAGGTCCAAATACGTTTTGACTACACGTTTAATGTGTATTATAAACTATAACGAATTTTCGCTTTAACGTGAAACAGTTTTATTTTCCTGTAGTAAAAAAATTGGTACGCCACTGCGGAGCGCATCAATTACATTCATGGAGAACTGCTCCATGCACATCGTTAGGCAGACGAGTGTATACTTTGTGGGACAAAAACGAGATCTGCCCGCTGAAAGTGTCGAGCCACGCTAGCGGCCCGGCTCTACGCCGGATAATGAATGTTTTTTCTAATGGTCTCTAACAATGTAAGGACGGTAATGTTGGCATAAAAGAGAAGCCTCTGTCACTATTAGGATAAAAATGGATGGGGTGGCAAACCCACAACGTTACAGGGAGTAACCATAGGGAAAACCAAGGGACTATACCGTGGTCTGTATAAATCTGGCACTAGACTTTT
The DNA here is from genome assembly GCA_025584915.1 of Monochamus saltuarius. Lineage (NCBI taxonomy): Eukaryota > Metazoa > Arthropoda > Insecta > Coleoptera > Cerambycidae > Monochamus > Monochamus saltuarius. Next base: position 9,157,391 of record CM046725.1, on the reverse strand, counting down.
AAAAATCTAAGTTCTTTTTATAGATTATGGTACGTAAGTTACTACAAACGATTTTGTAGTCTTTGGTTGAAGTACAAACAATTTTTCAGTCTATTCCTGAAGTGCAGTGATCTACTTTAAATTTCAAGGAATTAAAATTGAAAGAAAAATTACTGTTTGAAGTACAATGACTCTATATTTCGAGAAATGACAAATGAAAAACAAGGTACTATAAACAAGTGATGGAAAAGATTATATAAGTATATACATATACTTGAAATTAGAAAGATTTTACATGTATTAATATATTGAAAATTGCTATATTTGTTTTCTTGTTACTACAGACGAAAATTCTTTAACTGCAATCAAGTACAAACTATTCTCTATCTGTAAGTATCTTATATACAGTAAGATTTCAGTGACGTTAAATTTGGTGGATGAATATTAAAAGCCCTATAACTTTTGTTAAAGTTACTTCAAACTACTACATACCATAATCTCTTAGAATTATATAAAAGAGGATATTTAAAAGTCGGTTTCCAGGTTCATATAGCTGTTCATATATTTATAGTTTCTCGATTTGCCTCCACTCTAATCCTTATATGTTTTAAAAATTGCTAGATATGAAATGGAAAACGAAAAAAGTTTGAAACTCACAGAAAAACGGATGAATTCAATTCCAATGTTTCATTAAAAAAAAAGGTGAAACAGTTTCCAAAGATATTCTTTGCACAGAACAATAGTAGGTTCTGATAGCCGAATGGATCTTTGCCCGAAGAAAAAACTGACATAAAAGGATATCCCCCTATTAACCCTCTCTATATATTATACAGAGCACAAAGGATATTTTATTTTTAAATCAGTTCTTTCGACTGACAGAATAAGTTTGTGTAACCCGCCCGATCTCCTACAATATGGGAATCCGACAAAAAGTTAAATTTCAGCTCCTCCTATGATCGATATCCTTTGTCTTCGTCGGAAATTATTTTGACGTTTATAAATGATCCCCATTAAATTTAATTTCAACTATCTAGAGCTCGGGTGCGCCGAAGTGCGGAGTTTAATTATTCATCTCCTTTAATGAGACAGTTTCTCGGGTATTGACTGTTAACGTTTGCATTATGTCCCCTTTTGCACAACAACTGATTGATTTTGATTGAGAACGTCATCGCGTGAGGTACGCTTTGTTACGTCAGGGAAATATTTTATTCAAATATCGCCGGGAAGCTGTATTTTAATTTTTATACATTATACACACCGCAGCCTGTATAAATTGTTTAAAATGTCAGTTCATATCGACGATTGGTAACTATGTCGAGAATTTTTTAAGTTCTTAAATATGTTATTACATTTGTGTTTTGTGTTTTCTCCATCTACATAGCAGACGGATACAATTTTAGACAAAATTTACATAATGTTTTTGTCCAGGGAAGTCCGCACGGAAAACGGTTCAAATTTATCCCATCGTGATTTGGTAAATTATACAAAGATGCTTAAGTAATATATTTTAACAAATGTTTGGTAAAATTAACTTACATTAGTGTAAATCTCAGTGTAAATATGTAAAACCTGGTGCAAATTAATACTATATGTGTAGATTTTCACAAGTCGCGCGATTGTAACTCGCATTCGTATTAGATAGCAAACGACGGTTATAGTTGGGAAGGGAATAGGATTTACCCGCTCTCATTTAAATTTTAAACCTAATTTGCTATATTCCATATGGGCAAATAATTTAAATGCTACAATTTACCTTTTCAGATTTTGGTAAATATTATTAACTTTCAACAGTATTGCAAATAAAACGTTTTCTAATTTTACACCACATTATTTTACTACTTTACATTTACATTTGTCAGTGTTTGTATACCTATCTACCTATACAGGATTTGATACATAGTGATTTTCTGGGTTGTTATGCCGTGACTTCGGTAACTGGTAGCTGCCAGAAACATAGTTAAAATGTTTGGCGGAGAATTGTAACAAACGCAGCATCTCCTTCACGTTTCATATAGACACCAACTACTACTGGCGCTCGTTGGAATAGATTCGTATTATGTTTCGGGCGCTATATCGATTTTTTAAGACGACCAGAGTTCAGACCGACCCAATGGGAAAATAATCGGATCGCTTTTTATGCCGGGCTCTTTACACTGGCAACTTGAAAGCTTTGGCAATGTTTACACGCTTCCGCTTGGAGCTAGACTTTAAAGCTGCTCGCAAGGATATATTGGGTTCGGGTTATGTCAGCGGTGTCTGAAGTGAAGCTATGGAGCAGATATTTGATGTATTAGAACATCTGTATGCCGTTGAACGTTAAATCAATGATATTATTGGGATATTTATATGAAAAGTTATATCCGCAAGTAGAATAGAGATATTGTTTTGTTTGCGTAATACGTAATACGTAAAATTAAGAAATGAAAACTGCGCTCGCTTCTTCTTCAATATAAAGCTGTTAAATGTATCAAACAATCTATTGGTAGGTATAAATACTATCGGCAATGTGCCAAAGCTGATTGCCCGATTTTTTAAACTGCGCAATTCAAATGTATACTGGGCACTGTTTTCAGCGATTTTCAGTCTCCCTTTTGGCCAATTTTGAGGCAGATCTTTTGAGTGTAAAAAGGATCGAAGTTTAATTCTGTTTCTGAAGATTACATACAAATCTTCTATTAAAAACAAGAAGCGAACGGCTATGAAAATTATTGGCGAAAACGAAAATATTTCTCCGAAGCCGAAAATATAACATCCAAACCTATTTCATCAACATCTAAAAATTATATTTACAATCAAAATATTTCCACTTATTCAAGCAAATCGTTAGACATATGAGTATCTGGTGTTAAATTATCCAATTGTAAAGATTATACTGTTAATGTATTTAATAAATTAGTTTTTACATAATATTACATATTTTGTTCATTTAATAAATATCTAATTTATTTTGTCATTATTTCACTTAGTGCGTTAATAAATTATGACATTAGAAACAGTGTAAAGTTATAGTTATTATGTGACAGTTGTAGATAAAGTAACCTTATAGGGCAACGCTAGATGCAAGTCAACTCGACCGTTCCGGTAAGCGCATTGCAACCGTCTGACTTCCCTTACATCTTCTGTCTTTGCTATCTCATCGCTTGCTATTTAAACCTAAGCGGCTCCTTTCGCAGGGTTTAACTTAAAATGCACTTTATCAGTTCCAAATTTACAGCTATAATCAATTATTTTCAGAAACAAAGTGTATATAAAATAATAAAATAATCCGCCACCTGTAGGATGCCCATTTATTTAGTTCTCTTTGCGTTTCAACTCCAATTTATCGTGTCAAAAAATATGATTTAAGGCGTCCAAAAAACTAAATTTTTTTCTAAGAAAACTGGTGCATGCTGCATAAAACTCGGATCATTATTACGGGAGTTATTTAGATTAAGAAAATTTCAATGTGTTAAAAATACAATTTAAGAATTTTGTGCAATGTTACATATTCTACAAATGCTGCAGTTATTCTATACTCTCGATATATTAATTGTTCTCATTGGAACAACCGCTTAATTTACAGCGCATATTTTTATTATCCATTGTAATTATTGTTATTTATCTATTTTCGTAATAACGCAAAACGCGTTGGCCGTATTTATTTCACTCATTATTATCATTTCCACAAAACCTCGTTTTTTTGGCGGTCAGCGTCACCGGTAATATATCGGCTCCGGGTATATTGCAAAAAGCGATGAAACGCTGGTTTAAGCGTTCAATAGAGGATATAAAACCTGACGGCCCACTTTTATAATATCCGTGGATCAGTTTTTATAGTGCGTTCAATTGAGAATGAATTTATTTATATGACCGTTCATTCATGGTGCGTGGCAAATAAAATATTCATTCCAGTGTACATTTATTTCGGTCGATCTGAAGTTTTGGTATTATTAAATTCGCATGACCTGTCAGATTGCACTTGTTTTATAAGTACATATTACAAAACTTATCCATTAACATGTTGGAGCACACTGTTTTGATAATTTGTAATTTTATGAAAGTTTCCTTCTATTTGTAACCACAAATTTGAAACAATTTGATATAAACTGGGTATTTTAGCATTAAGACATTGATTGTTAACTTGTTGATAATGTTATTTAATATGAAATACTAGAAAATTATGTTGCTTGTATATTCATTGTATTAAATTATAAAACAAAAATATTTGTTTACAAAAGGAAATTATAATTTTTGTTTTGTTTAGGTAGAGGAATCCCAGTCGTTTTGCTGTTTGCCTTCAAAACAAAAAGGTGAGTCTTAGTCAAATATTTCATGATGAATGTGTGTGTATCCGTTTGGAATAGGTATGCGAAAAAATTATATTTAAGTTTATTGCTATTTCCTTGTGTGAATTTACAGTAGATATTGAGTAACATCCTCAGCAAATGCAACGTGAAATAATATGTATGTATAACTGTATATAAGATGTCACAGGATTTCTAATTGATTATTTGTTCAGTGACGAGCCATGAATAAGTCCAAAAAGAAGTGTTAATGAATTAGTAGTTTTCAGCTGCAGCAAATTCAAATTTGCCTTTATTTAATGTCGGTATGTATCATTTTTTAAAAAAGTTGCAAGTACAAAAATGATATATAATCACCTCATTCTTGTACTAAATGTTTTGTAGAAGGCAATTTGTAATAGGGTAGTGAATCGTAAACATTACTTCAGTCGAAGTGATGGATCAATACTAAAATTGATTTATTGATAATTTAAAATATAAAATTATTAACAACAAATATGATCAAAATGGTCAAACTATTATAATGCTAATCGTGGTAGCCGAAAGTCCAACAGACAACAGCTAAGCAAAAGCTCAGTCAGATACAAAGGATTGCCTTCCTGAGCACAACAGGCGCTATGCGAACAATACCCGCCATATCAATGGAGGTATTGCTATGTCTGCTACCTTTGGATATCCATCTAAAAGAAGGAACCGCAACAACCATACTTGTCATCAATAAAACTGGTATTATACCAGATGTAGGATGTGAAGAAGTTAGAAGTCGCCTGTGTCAGAAAGATGTCCTTCTGCGAACACTGGCAGTACTTCTCCCAAGTTTGCTTTTGAAAGACCCTACACGTTACTTATCAGGAATAAGGAGACTGTCAGTGAGGATGTAATCAATATCTTCACAGATGGATCAAAAAGGAAGCAAGGGGGATGTTGGGTCTATTCTATATTCCTACATATCCGATATCAGTGGAAAATGGATATGCATACTACCGTGACACAAACGGAATTAGTAGGTATAACCATAACCACCAAAGAAATTGTCTGTACACATATGACGAGCAAACCATTAGAATCTACACAGATAATAGACAATCATACTTACTTACTTAATCATAAGATAACAACTACGAGTATATCAACATAGGAATGCCACAAGGCACTGACAACATTTCTGTATGCTGATTCCTCGACTAGGTTCCTTTTAAACCTGGTCCCTCGAATATGCTTCTGTTGTCAGGTTATGTTGAAATTATCAAGCACACCCACAAGGAGTGGATAGAAAATGGTGGAATAAAACAATAACTGTCAATTTGCTTGTTTTTAGAGAAGCCCTACAAGGATACAGCCAAAAAGTACCTGGCTATGTTTAGGACAAACCTTTGCCTGGTGACAGGTCTTCAAACTGGGCACTATTGGCTAAGGAAGCATCTTTATTATACGATGAAGTGTGAAACACCCCTTTGTAGGGGTTGCGAACAGGAAGACGAGACAGTATTTCATCGACTCTGTCTGTGCTCTACCGTCTCGTCATCTAGATAATCCTTGTTGGGAGAACGATGGTGTTCTATAGTCTACATTAGACAGATTCCCCTAAGCAACATCGCCATCTTTCTTTCTTTAATAGGGTGGGTAGCGGCTCAGATGGATGGATCTCTTAATAGGACGAAGTACAAGGAGTCCAATGAGGCCTAAGTGCTGTAGTCTTATTCCACATGCCAGAATATGATTAGAATATCAAAAATAAAACTAAGTAATGTAACAACATAAAAATCTTTTAGCATACATCGCTTTCTGTTTTCTTCCATGTACTACATTCTTTATAATAGAATTTATTATCAACAACAAGTCTTCACTAACTACTAGAAATCATTAGAGAATTCTTTATGACGGTTTGATCCAAAACCACAAATATGAGCCAAATCTACTAGTCCTTTTACTAATACATTGTACCAGCGCTTCTTTATTACATTGTATTTATTGATACAATACTTTTCTTACAATATTTTACGAATTAGTGCTGCATGAAATCATTATTTGAATTACAAAAAAGAACCACATGAGTGACACTACAAGTAAGTGAGACAATTTCCTAGCTGCAAACGTACAGTAAAGTCTGCTTAAATTTATTTACATGTTAGCTTTATTTTGATTCCTAAGTAACTTTTCCGTAAGGTCGATTTTACAGCTAAATTATAGCGTCAATTTTCTTATGACGCTCGTAATGTTCGTTGATTAATTTGTGTCAACTATTTTTAACGGAGCTTTTCGTAAAGAGCTTTAAATAAAACTGGGTTCGAAATTATAAAGAAATCTCTCAATGAATTTATTGAAGATATACCGCGAAAACGTAGAAAAAATTTAATTTTGAATTGTTTTAAGCAAAACGCTTACTGTGTGGTGGCTAACTTTTTTTTGTGGGAACTTTTTCGGCGTTAAGATAAATTCATGAACTTTTTTATTGCGTCGCATAAGCCGCATCGGGCGGGGATTCGGAAACTTCAGAATAAAGAAAAGCAATAAAAGTTAGAGGGAAGGCCAACCCGCACGGTTTATACTTTTTTTTCTCCCTATTATACATTTATCCTCCCCCGCGGGGAAGGGGAATAACGGGCCAATTTGAGAGTAATCTTCGAGTTTTGCGACACTTACGGGAAAGACATTTATCATATTTCGCCCGAAAATTCGATTGAAACTTTCGGGTTTGGCGTGGGAGTTCCCCAGGGTGCTTCTTTATGTGCCAAAAATACAAAATCACACAGGTTAATTTTTGGTGTTATTGACTTTTTCAGATAGTAGGTACCTTTTTATGTTGCCTACATCTATTACAAAGCTCCAAAATTTAAATGTTTACCTGTATATTAATCATATTGTAAATTACTGTTATTAAGTCTTTATCAATACTATTGATTTTATAAATTAGTCAGTTTAGTAGTAGACCTGACAGATAATTTATGAAACAGACATGAGCTGAGTTTGTCAAGTTTCAAAATGTTTTGAACTAAAAATAGAATTTAGCACTAAGCAATCTTCTGACACATTGAAAATTACTAGTTACTAGTGTGGTAAGCAAATCGGCTTACGCCGATGATACCTGTCGACGTTTGACTATAACCTCTAATTAATCAGGTTTTACCGGTTTTGCCTATTCCTGCACTAAATGGTGGCTAGGGCCTACCAGCATAAGTCGTTCCTGGGTTTAAAATATGTCGCCCACTCTCCTGCATATAAGGTGATTCAGAACTTATCTAAACAAATTTGGAAATCGATGCGTCATGAAAAATGGAGTTAATATAGTAAAAAAAAATTATCTGTAAAATCCATATAGTTTCCTATAAAGAAATTATTGAAGTTATAGTATTTTTTACCTTTACATCGCTGGGTTACTAACTGTAGTCTCTATTCAGGCGATTCCGAATATTAAAATTCGATTTTTAAAATGTCAAAGATGGCTTACGTGTATAGCAACTGGGAGTTGATAGATATCGTTTAATTTATGGTGAAGTGAAAATGCCTTAGCAGAATGATTTCCTGGTAAACGTGTGCCAAATGCAGCTACTTTTACCGCGGCGTTCAGAGAGTGCAAGTATAATGCAACTTGGGCGTGACACGGAAAATTTGCAACCGAATTGTGGAAGAGATGGAGGTCCAGTGCGACCACGGCGTATTGTAGCAGTGTGGCGTATCATACACGAGGCTCAATTATATCCGTACCATGTACAGCGTGTCCAAGCATTAATACCAAGGAATTGGATGAGGAGGACCGGTACCATGGCTGCGACGTTCTCCTGACTTTAAATTATTTGGAGTTTTGTAGGATGATTTAAACAATGAGAAAAGTGGACACTATTGATGATTTACGCAAACGTATCATAGCTGCTACGAATAACTTAAAATCACAAATTATTTCTATTAATAATTAATAACAATAGCGGCAAAAACAGTTAAATTTGCTGTATAGAGTAGCTATCATAAAATGTTGTTTATTTCTTTCTTTGGGAATATCTTTCAATTATTTGTCCGGTCGCCGATTGCAGGCTTTGCATGTCAGGTTTTACAGTGGACCAGTTTCCAGTGCCGTGCAGAAGTGTATTTTAAGTCTTTTTTAAGCTGCCCGTTATGATTTTTTTTACAAAATTATATTTGTAAGAGTGCCTTGTACATTCAAAAATTTGTTTTTTTTTATTAGTTCTAAATCACCCCGTATTATTATTATTATTATTGTTATTGTATCTGCAAAAACGATAAAATCATAAAATATGCATGATTAATACATACATAAATGCACATGTGAATGTATAAAAACCTCGTGCTTGGACAATGACGGGGGACAGTTATTGATTTATCTTTGTAAACGTATAACGGAAACTGGTGGAGTCTTTGTCTGATATTGTTAATATATCCCACTTCTGACTGATTCGACTGATCTAGGCCGCTGCGTGTCCTTTCTTTTATTTCTCTAACAAAAACGATCAACAATCAATTCCGAAAAGTTGCGAATAAATTTCCACGCTGTTTACCGCTTGAACTTTTAAAACTCAATTTTTTTGTCGCATCCTCATTTTGTGCGATACAGAAGCATTAGCCCGGTTTTTCCGCGCATATAATTCATTCTATTTTCGCGATTTCGCCTTTTTATTGCGTTTTGTATCCCGTGGAACGATAAATCCAGGAAACTGTGCGGGACGCCGTGAAATTTCTGCGGTTGCAATCCCATCGCAGTAATTAATTTATTTCCTTTGTTCCACACACAAAAAAACACGCCCCACGTTAAATTCCACACATGTGCTCTATCTGGGGGAATGGGTAATAGTAGATTTAATTAAAACTAGTGTATGCGTAACGTAATGTCGATAAATAATTTATACCCAATCTCCGAATATCTAGAGAGCGACGCTTAGATAATATAAAAACACTAATACTGTCACGGAGTTCCTACTCCGCCTTTTTCTACCAGTAAAACAATCCGTTAGTTATTCACTTATCTTTATTAACTACTCTGTACACTACTGATTACTAATTACAACTCAACTAAACACTATTTAATTAATCACTATCTAAATCGCTCTAAATTCTAATTGATCTCTCCGAAATTTCCAACTAAACAGTGCAATTCAAGACTGTAATTCAAGACTGACTGACTCGGCCGTTTATTCTTTTTTTATAGACCAAATGAATATTCCAGGTAATTTCTAGCATCTCTAGGTCCATTTCTTGAAAGATTCTCGTCGATTCTCCATATTTCAGTCGCGCCTCGATACACGGCATTATTTTGTTTGTTTACCAGAATCGCGTATCGGCGATCGGGGCAATCTAGCGATTCGCGATACCACAGTCGTCGAACTGGATGCGAGCGGGGCAAATTCTGTGACAATACCAAAGTTTACTAAATAAATATAAGTTATACTACTCTGTCGGCACTTTGATGTTTTGAGATCAAAGCCGTACCGCTGCACATAAATACTGTTGCAAAAAATTGCCAATTACGTGGGACTTAAAAAGTAGTTTCTTTGCAATTGGGAAATATTTATATACGAAGGATATTCCAAAAGTGTGTGTAAGGCTGCTTTTTGTATATATATATAAAATATTTGTAATGGAATAAATATAAATATTATAAAACGATTATAGGTAAGTGTATAAAGCGTATAAGTATTTTCTTAGTTAATCTTGAAAGTCGTTTATATTGACTTGTAAATTTTAAAATAAAATATAACGTACTCTACCATATAAAAATATAAAGTAGCCATGAGGAAAATTTGCAATAAAATGTAAAACAATATACTGTCACGGAATTTGCCCCACTCACTCCCAAACCGACGACTGTGGCACCGCGAATTGCCTAAGATTGCCCCGATCGCCCCTACGCCATTCTGGTAAACAAACAACATGCCGTGATCGAGATCGGCCTGGAAAATCGAGAATCGACGAGAAGCGTTCCAGTCGTACGAGAAAGGGATCTAGAGATACTGGAATATATCTGGAATATTCGTTGGGTCTATAAAGAAGAATAAACGGCCGAGTTAGTTAGTCTTGTACTAGAGTCTTGTATTACAGTTTGAATTAAAGTGTTTAGTTGGAGATATCAAAGTGATTTAGATAGCGATTAATTAAATAAGTGTTTAGTTGACCTGTAATTAGTAGTGTTCAGTAGTTAATAAAGAAGTAATTAATTAACGGATTGTTTTTCTGGAAGTGAAAGAAAAGACGGATTGGGAAATCCGTGACAATTTGGTGTCGGAAGTGGATTTAACTGGAGGTTTTAAAGAGCTTTCTGGAACCCTGTCCACAAAGTGGGATTTAAGTGGAAGTTTGAAGAACTTTCTGGAACCCTGTGCGCGGGTGGAATAAATACCTAAGTGTGGCATATCACCGCACTCGTCGTGACTCAAGGAAGTGAACGGTGGTATTCGCGAAGGACAATCTCGAACATTCTAGAATTTTGTACAGGAGTGAGACAAATACCCAAGTGTGATATATCACCGCACTCGTCGTGACTCAAGGAAGTGAACGGTGGTATTTGCGAAGGACATTCTCGAACATTTTAGAACTTTGTACGGGAGTGAGACAAAGACCCAAGTGTGGCATATCACCGCACTCGTCGTGACTCAAGGAAGTGAACGGTGGTATTTGCGAAGGACATTCTCGAACATTCTAGAACTTTGTACGGGAGTGAGACAAAGACCCAAGTGTGGCATATCACCGCACTCGTCGTGACTCAAGGAAGTGAACGGTGGTATTTGCGAAGGACATTCTCGAACATTCTAGAACTTTGTACGGGAGTGAGACAAAGACCCAAGTGTGACATATCGCCGCACTCGTCGTGACTCAAGGAAGTGAACGGTGATATTTCCGAAAGACATTCTCGAATATTCTAGAACTTTCTACCGAAGTGAGACAAAGACCCAAGTGTGGCATATCACCGCACTCGTCGTGACTTAAGGAAGTGAACGGTGTTATTTGCGAAGGACATTCTCGAACATTCTAGAACTTTATACCGAAGTGAGACTTAGACCCAAGTGTGGCATATCACTGCATTCGTTTCATTGTAAGGAAGTCAACGGTGACATTTACAAAAACATTCCTGGACATTCCAGAACATTCTAAAAAAAAATAAAGTGAATGCCTGTAACTAGAAGCCAAGTCAATATGGATGTACAAATGGCAAAACTGTTAGAAATGATGCAAACCATGCAAAGTAAAATGGAAGACCAGGCGAAAACGATGCAGGAGAAGTTAGAGGAACAAGGACGGACGATGCAAGAAAAATTTGAAGAACAAGGGCACCAGACGAAGACGACACAAGAAAAATTAGAAGAACAAGGACAAACAATGCAAAAGAAATTTGAAGAACAAGGGCATAAAATTGAAGATCAGACTCAAATGATGCAAGAGAAATTAGAAAAGAAATTAGAAGATCAGATGCAGATACTACAACAGGAAATGAAAGCTCAGACAAATGAAATGCAGACGAAGTTAGAAAAATTAGAATATACAGTAGAGGAGAAACTGTTAGAACAAAGAAAAGAAATTGACGAAGAACTGTTAGCACAAAAACAGGAAATACACGAAGAAATAAACCAGGTTAGAGAAGAGCTTCGACATAAATTAGACCACATAACAAAGGAGGGCGTAATCAAATCAGAAGGACCGGTTATTCGAACTCAGAAGACGAGACCCCCTGAATTCGACGGTAAGGTTTCCTGGAATGTCTATCTGCGTCAGTTCGAAGCAGCAGCTGCAGCAAACGAGTGGTCTGATTACGAAAAGGCTACCGCTTTAATAGTTGCTCTACGAGGGAAGCTCTTGACGTCTTACAAGGAGTTCCTGCTGGGCAGCAGAGTAACTATGACCTTCTGAAACAGCATATGGAAATGAGATATGGGGATAAGCACCTGCAGCAAGTGTACCAGGCACAATTGAAAAATCGTCACCAGCAGAGTGGAGAGAATTTACAACATTTTGAGACAGACGTTGCTCGACTGGTTCGATTGGCATATCCAACAGCCCCGTCCGAATTTGTAGACCAGCTCTCCATCCAAGTGTTTATCGACGGCCTAAGAGATTGCGAAACACAGCAGGCACTACGACTCGCTAGACCTAAAACGTTGAATGACGCTCTTTCGCATGCACTGGAATTTGAGGCAGCAAAGATGGCATCCGGTAGACATGTTAAAGTTCGAGCCATCAGTGATAACAGCGATAATATGGGAAATGGAGACATAATCAAAACGTTGAAGGAGGTCATTGAGAAACTCAGCCCAACTACCAATCCGAAGAGAGAACAACCTGGCAGCCGAAGAGATCGCCCTCTCCAATGTTGGAACTGTGGGCAGACGGGACATTTGAAGAGACAGTGTAGGGCCCCGGTCGCAGATCAGCAAAAACGCGACTCCCAGGCGGCAGCTGCACAGGAAAACTAGGCTCAGCCGGCTTAACGGGGCAAAAGCCGGCTGCGTCCTCCTACCATGCCCCACGAGAAGAAATTACGTTGTCACGTCTCCAGGACTCTGACTCTTTGTTAGTAGAAGGCATTATTTTTGGTCGTATGTTCCCTATGGTAATCGACACTGGAGCGGCAAGAACTATTGTACGACCGAATATTATTGGTGATTGGCGTATTAAGAGCCCTACCAAGCGTTATGTCCTTACAACAGCCAATGGACAACAACTGCCAGTCAAGGGGAATGCGAGCTTGACATAGAATTAGGAGACGTCAAATTCAAACACAGAGCCCTGGTAGCAGATATATCGGATAATGTCATACTCGGACTAGACTTACTACGAGCAAAAGGGTGAACTTAGATTTGAATGCTGGTATGCTACGGATAATGGGTGAGGAAGTAGTGCTAACGACCACCACTGAGAATAATGCTATACGGAGACTCGTTGTTAAAGAAGATGTGGTACTACCTGGTCAGACCGAAACATTGGTTGCCACTGTAATGGATGGAGAAATGTCTTGCAGTGTTGGAGTGGTGGAACCCAGTAATCCGGATCTGTTCAATAAATCTATAGTCACCGGCCGCACCCTGATTAAACCAGAGAAAACGACAATAGTACGGGTAGTTAACCTGAAAACCTTTCCACAGAAAATTACAAAGGGAACTGAAGTAGGACTCTGTGAACCTGTTACCATGGTCAGAACACTCAAAGAAAACAACAAAATGGAGAAGAAACCAAACAAGACCAGTCTACCGGAATGTCTAAGGGATATAGTGGATAGGGCCAAAGAAAGATTAACAGAGATGGAGGTGGAACAACTGGAAGAGCTGCTAAGTGAAAATGAAGATGTGTTTGCACTTAAACCAGGCGACTTTGGGAGAACCAATGTAGTGAAGCATCGAATCGATACTGGTTCATCATCTCCTATAAAGCAGCCACCACGTGGACTTCCATTAGCCAAGCGAGAAGAAGTTAACAAGATGTTAATTGAGATGCAAAATCAAGGCACCATAGAACCATCTCAGAGTCCTTGGGCTTCTCCTGTAGTCCTGGTCAAGAAGAAAGACGGCTCCACCCGATTTTGTGTGGACTACAGAAAATTAAATGACGTCACCAAGAAAGACAGTTACCCATTACCGAGGATTGACGATACTCTGGACACCTTGGCTGGTGCGCAATGGTTTTCCACTTTGGATTTAAAAGTGGATATTGGCAAGTCGAGGTCAGCCCAGAAGACAAGGAAAAGACAGCATTCACTACCGGAAATGGATTGTGGCAGTTCAATGTAATGCCATTTGGTCTATGTAATGCCCCTGCCACTTTTGAACGACTGATGGAAACTGTACTTCATGGCCTGCATTGGGAGACCTGCTTGATTTACTTGGACGACGTGGTGGTGCTGGGACGCTCTTTCCAGGAGCACCTGAAGAACGTGTCCGAAGTGTTCAAGAAGTTGAAAGCAGCAAACCTGAAGTTGAACCCGAAGAAGTGCAGTCTGTTCCAAAGGAGGTCAGATACTTAGGCCACATTATTACTCCACACGGTGTGAAAACAGACCCGGAAGACAGAGTGCATAAAGAACTGGCCGGTTCCTAAAGACAAACATCAAGTTCGAAGTTTTCTTGGCCTATGCACATACTATCGACGATTCGTCCAAGGATTCTCGGACATTGCCAAGCCTCTTCATAAACTCACAGAAGACAACATCCCGTTCGAATGGACGACGAAATGCCAGCAAGCCTTTGAGACGCTGAAAGAGGCCCTCTGCACTACCCCGATTTTGACATACCCAATACCTGGACAACCATTTATAGTGGACACGGACGCAAGCAACATTGGAATTGGCGGAGTTCTTTCCCAAATACAAGATGGCCAAGAGCGAGTACTGGGCTACTTCAGCAAAGTCCTGTCAAAAGCCGAACAGAACTATTGTGTGACTCGGAAAGAATTACTTGCCATCGTCAAGAGCCTAGAACACTTTCATAAATACCTGTATGGCCAAGAATTCCTTCTAAGAACGGATCACGCTTCCCTTAAATGGCTGTTGCAGTTTAAGAACCCGGAAGGACAGATGGCCAGGTGGCTGGAACGGCTGCAAGAATATCACTTTGTTGTTGAACATCGAGCCGGCAGGAAACATGGAAATGCAGATGCCCTTTCTAGGAGACCCTGTCCTGTCAACTGCAAACACTGTAGTAGTCTTGAAAAGAAAGAGGACATCTCATCAGTTCCTTGTAAGGTGGTAGCAGCCCAACCTGAAGACAGATGGAGTTCAGCGGCGATTCGGGAAGACCAGCAAGCTGACTGTGACATCAAGCCCTTACTAGACTGGAAAGAAGCCAACAACCGACCCTCATGGGCTGAAGTCAGCAGTAAAAGCCCAACATTAAAGAGCTATTGGGCTCAATGGAATTCCTTGGTGTTGGAAGACGGTGTCCTAAAAAGAGCATGGGAGAACAATGACGGAACGGAGGTCAAGAAACAAGTACTACTCCCGAGGACACGGGTCAAGGAAGTGCTGCAGGAAGTACATGGAGGTACTGGGGTGGACATTTCGGTATCAATAGGACTCTACAGAAGATTAGGAGCGTTTCTACTGGTTGAGCTGTAGGACGGATGTAGAAGATTGGTGCCGAAAATGTGACGTATGTGCAGCCAGCAAGGGACCGAAGACCCGTTCCAGAGGCAAAATGCGCCAGTACATCGTAGGAGCACCGTTTGAGAGGATTGCGATTGATATCGCTGGCCCCTTTCCGAAAACCCAAAGTGGGAACCGATATCTACTAGTGGCCATGGACTACTTCAGCAAATGGCCGGAAGTATACTCCTTCCCAATCAAGAGACCACAACCGTAGCAGAAGCGCTAGTCAACAACCTGTTCTGCAGATTTGGTGTGCCCATGGAACTACATTCAGATCAGGGCAGAAATTTCGAATCAGGTGTGTTCCGAAAGGTCTGCGAGCTTATGGGAATCCGAAAAACCAGGACCACCCCACTGCATCCCCAGTCAGATGGTATGGTGGAACGCTTCAACGCCACACTAGAAACCAATCTGAGGATGTTTGTGAACGAGAACCAGACAGACTGGGACAAGCTCATTCCACTCTTCCTGTTAGCTTACCGCTCAGCTGTCCATGAAACGACTGGGAAGACTCCGCAAGGATCATCTTTGGAAGAGAGCTTCGCCTTCCAGCAGATTTGGTATTTGGTCGTCCTGCGGAACAGCCCACAGAGCCAGACACTTATACCCATGACCTAGAACGAAGACTAGCAGCCGTACACGATCAAGTCAGATCTCGAATGCGATTAGAGAGCGATCGCATGAAGACTCGATACGACGTCCGGGCCAATACAGTCGGATTCCAACAAGGCGACCTGGTGTGGCTGTACAACCCCACGCGGAAGAAAGGAAAATCGCCTAAACTACAGAACCGTTGGGAGGGCCCCTATACCGTCATTAAAAGAATCAATGACGTCGTCTACCGGATACAAAGGACTCCCAGGAGTAAAATGAAGGTCGTCCATCTGGAGCGTCTGTCCCCGTATAGAGGTGTATCCGATCGGGACGATCGGTCCTAAGGAGGGCAGTGTCACGGAATTTGCCCCACTCACTCCCAAACCGACGACTGTGGCACCGCGAATTGCCTAAGATTGCCCCGATCGCCCCTACGCCATTCTGGTAAACAAACAACATGCCGTGATCGAGATCGGCCTGGAAAAATCGAGAATCGACGAGAAGCGTTCCAGTCGTACGAGAAAAGGGATCTAGAGATACTGGAATATATCTGGAATATTCGTTGGGTCTATAAAAGAAGAATAAACGGCCGAGTTAGTTAGTCTTGTACTAGAGTCTTGTATTACAGTTTGAATTAAAGTGTTTAGTTGGAGATATCAAAGTGATTTAGATAGCGATTAATTAAATAAGTGTTTAGTTGACCTGTAATTAGTAGTGTTCAGTAGTTAATAAAGAAGTAATTAATTAACGGATTGTTTTTCTGGAAGTGAAAGAAAAGACGGATTGGGAAATCCGTGACAATACATTATTTTAAAACTAAAATAGGAAGTAATATAATCTATATTGTTTAAAAGTTAAAAATTATGCAGTATAGGTTTATAGTTGCTCTTTTAATGCAGCTTTTCTTGTGACTTTGGCCTTAAATTCTTGTTTTGTAATTTAATAAACTATAGGTATATTATTTTCAGTAAAAAAATTACTCAAATAAAAGCGCAATTTTTAAGTATGTTCAGGTAATTTTTGAGTATTTAATATTATTTAAGTGATTTTGGTATTTCTATACATACAGGGTGAGTCAGTCATAATGTCATTAATTTTAAGAGGAGATAGGGAATAATGAGTATAATGCGAATATGTGATTAAAAAAAAATCTAAATGCATATTTACGCCGAAAAAAAATATTTTCAAATCATTATTTAAAACCCCTTTTCAGACTGTCACTGACCGGTCACAGCCTTGGTCGGTTACAGCTGACAGTTCAACTCGATATCGACGTGATGCAACGTTGTCAAGTTGTAATATTTTTCTATACCTACTCACCTAGGTTTTAGACATCACAAATAAACGGTTGTACTGACTATTTTAGAATATCATTTTTTCTTGCTCAGTTCAACTTCAGCCAATAATAATTTAAAATGTTAATACCCAATAAAATCAAATAATAATAATAATCAAATAATTCTATTAAAAATTGCAAGTAACGCGGTCCACTCAGGTTTTCCCATAGAAAATACGGCCCAATCAAACGATACCCGTACACTCGCGTGTCGATTTTTCTCTGAGCAAATGTAGCCGTTATGACTGCAACAAAACTCCAACGTGTCTAATAATAAACTGAGTAATAAACCATTTACGTACATTACATAAAAAACCTATACCCAATGGGTAAATTATTGAGAAGCTGAAAAGTGTTTCGTGTTTAAATACTAAGTATTTAATAAAAAACCATCGTGTTGTCGACAGAAAACTGTCCAAGGCCGAAATGGCACGCCGCTAATCGAGAGTTAATCTTGACCTTGACCTTATTAGGTCAATAACCTGAATTACCTAGTTTTTGTACTGTTATTTAACGACAAGGAGTAAAACTATTTTTAATCTAGATACATGAATGAATTTTCCTTAAATATTGATTTAATTGTTAATAAAAACAAATGTAGATAATAAATAAATGTTTTCGAATGCTAGGCTATTACAGTTTAATAATTTTGATATTACGTTTGCACTACGTTTTACAAATAAATATGAATTTTTAGTATTACTCGTAAGTACAATTAACCGCACACATAACCAAATGTACAATTTGTAGTTACGTACATCTAGCCTAGAAATGTATTGTTTTTAAGTAGTATGATACTAACCTGTTTACAGCCCACATAATTATAACTGTATTATTTATCCGTCCATAGCACTTTATTAATAAAATTCAGTCGCATTTCGTAAACATTCTCCGTATAACACTACCATTTCCACATAATCGGAATTTGTAAAATTATGCGTTGTGAATTTACGCCAAATACGTGAGGTTAGACCGAAATAAACAAACTACTGCTTGTATTCTCTAAATCCCCCCTCCGATGTGTGGCATGATCTACAAATTTGAGGGGGAAGAAATGCGGGAAATGCAGAGTGCTAAATGGAGGTAAATTTGAATAACACGCTGATGTGTTAGATGATATTATGTATGTAAATGTGGCATCCATGGTTAATACGGCAAGTCTGTGACATTAGAATTTCGTCGGGTGCGCCATCGTAGCGTACCAGGAGCGTCGTGTTACTGATTTTTATAGGGTGATTTGTTTATTTTTTTAAAGGTCGAGTAAAAATTTTTTTCGATTTTTTCTGCCTTTATTAGGCCTCCCGAATACGTGGTTAAAATTAATGACATTATGACTGACTCACCCTGTATATTAATTGAGACAAATTATTTTAATTTATTTAAAGATGTCACTGTACATACTATTTTTATTATATACTGTTTGTGCACAGGTATCACTTAGAATCGGTGTATAAGCTTGAACTTGAGCATCTTGAAATTTTGGCGCTAACATAGTTTTGGTATTATTGTTATCAGAAACTCTTTGAACTAAAAATGTACCTACTTACATAATTAATGGACATCACATTTTTTTTTTAATAAATACCAGTACAAAGAACTTGTTAGTTGATACAGAAACAATGTTTGATGTTTCATTTGAAAAATGTTTGCTTCAGATTCTAATTTTTTCATTGCATTGATCAGGAGTAATCTGATATCTGTCAATATGCGTGAAGGAGGAAAAATACAATTATCTATTATTTTAAACAAAATGTTCATAAAACCAAAGTTTAAACTAAGAGTAAATCTTTAATTTCATAAACTTTGTTGAAACAAATTATTTATAATTTAATAACGCCTAAACAATCTTTCAAATGAAAATTCTAATTTAAAATAATATAATTTTATATCTTTACCTATGTCTTTATATTAGTTGATGAAATATAAAATGCTTACCTTGCTTTATCCTTTGGATAATGGAAAAAGGCGAAACTACGTCTTGAGTGACAATTATTCGCAGTACAATTTATCACTGGCATATTTAGAAGAAAAATAAAATAAACACTAACAGATATTCAAGTTTACAAGTTTTTTGTCTCACACTATATCGATCGCAGACAACACATTACAGTTGTAGCGTCGCCCACCGTGTATGTGCCGGGGTACCGAACGGTCCCGAGACGGGTGAGGAGAGCGGAATTGGTAGAGCGGGGCGTGTTCGAGAGTGATACAACTTATATATTTATTCTGCAAACTTTAATAATACTATATGAAGCGTATAAAATATAAAATGATTTTTATAAAATCTTGAACATTATTTATCCTTACCAACTTTCCGACGTAACACCTTTAGGGTCGAAGAACGAAAGTTTCTTATTGGAATTGACGCTGCTAACCCGTTACATAACAGTTTTCCGTCCACATCCTCGGGATCCTAGAGTAAACAATATGGACGTTGCCAGTGAAATGCACACGCATGGAAGTTCTCTGGTTGTTATTAGAGAATGTAGGGCTCTAGGGCTGAGAAAGGTCGCGTCCGGGATGGGCGTATTGGGATTTAGTCCATCGCGTTTTCGGTGATTCTATCTCAAGGACGGGTCGTAGAAAAGTGAAAATACTGGGGAGGATCGTCTGATAATAAGTTTTTCAGTCGATGCAGCGTAAAGGCGATAGTGGATGTATTGGTAAACTATCAGTGTGTAAATTAGAAGGGCGGTTCGATCAGGATAATGTTAACAAGAATACGTGGCAGTGGCATAGGTTTAGAATGGTAGAAGGTTTTATTTAGGTTTAGAGAAATTGTTATCTTTGATTGTACTTGTAGTTTGTATCATCTAATACTCAAAACAAAAGTTTGACAAATGACTGTTGAATTGGTTTAAATACCGTTTGTAATTTAGTCAGGTCTTGTATACAATGTGTTTCTCAAGTTATATGACAAACTTTGGCAGATAGTAGCTGGATTAATGTCAAAAATATTTTCTTAGGTATATGAACATAAGTGCGATTCGGTTTTGTTTAGAAATTTAAAAATAATATTATTTCATATTTCAATAATTATTATTTTTGTCATTTTGTTTCATTCATTCTACTGAAGTGAGTCGCTTTTACAAAGTAGAAAAAACCATGTTTATGAAGTTCTAGGTAGGTAACGAAGCCACTTTGGATTTTATTGGTTAAATCATTTAAATAATCCATTGATTACTAATAAAAAAAGTTTAGAAATATTTGTTATAAAAAAGTTTGTTTTTCTTCTACACTTCAATAATTGTAGAAAAGCACGGTTAACCTAAAAAATATTAAAAAATTAATTATCATAAATATTGTAATACTTGGTACATAGGTATGTTTCAATCGACTCAAAATCACGTATTCTATCACCTAAAATTATTGTAACGATTTGCAAGACACCCTGTATTATATTACGTCTTTTTTATGTTGGAATATTTTTCATTTGAGTGGGACACATCGTACCCGGGCAGAATTTAGTACAATTTCAGTTCTTCCCATTCCAGTTTTGTTTCGGCCTTTTACCCTCTCCCTCCACCCTACGTGCCGAAATAAAACCGGAACGTTCCCGGTTTTATTTCTTATTCCGCACTTGACTCTAATTAATGCTTTTTCATATTAAAACGGCCCGCTTCGACGGTCCTATTCTTTCAAACGGAAGCTGCTACTCGGACGGGTTCTTTTTTCGTCCTCGAGTTATATACCAGTTTAAAAATTAACTCCGAACGAGGCCAGAGGCGTACGATGTTGAGGAGATGGTTTAAAGTAAACACGGTGCCTAATATTCTTTTTCATGACAAACATAAACGTTCAAATCGCCGTCATATTTTCCTACACGTAGTGTCATCTAAATAAAACATTTTTTGGTTTTTCATGAACGTAGAAAAAATATTGTATGCAACTCGTACAAAAAGTGCTTATTGCACTCGATAATTATTTCGCGTCGTGTGCAATAAACACTTGCTTTTTGTACTTGTTGCATACATAACTATTTTTCTACGTTCATGCAAAAACAAAACTTTATTGAACTATATTTAATGGAAATAGTGGTTCTTTATTGCAATACAATGTTTATTGCATTCATGTGTCATTCTACTACAGCGTTTTGTCATCATGTCAAACATAAACGTTCAAATCGACGTCTTATTTTTCTAGACTTGTGTCATCTAAATAAAACAGTTTTTCGTTTTTGCATGAACGTAGAAAAAATATTGTATGCAACTCGTACAAAAAGTGTTTATTGCACTCGAAGTGTTGTGACAATTTCACGTCGCATGCAATAAACACTTACTTTTTGTACTTGTTGCATAAATAACTATTACTTAAATGCTTTGTGTTATAATGTTATATTGTCAATGATACATAAATAGCAGTATTTAGTGGCAGTGCTGACTAGTAACAAAAATGTTTATTCTAGTAAATTTTATAAACTTTATTTTAAACGTTTTTGTTAGTTTGTTATCCATATAACAAACTCTTCGATCTTAATAATGTCGCACCATTATAGTTTGATCGAATTTGAAGGATATGTAAAGTGGCCCTGAGCACTGAGTGTGGTCTTGTTACTTAAGCTATGACATAAAGAAATCATAGTACATTATAGAAAAATACACTGCTGAAAACCCTTCAAGCAAACTGTGTTGCTGAAAAAAAATAATTACCGTAAATATTCTCTTTATCTGTAAGAGTCATATGTTACCCACCGGTAAAATTTGTATACCGCTGATAAGCGATTACATCACTTGCGGTCAGTAAAGTGTTTTCATGAATTTTAAAATTCACTTCCGGCAATTGGAACTTTATTTAGCTGCTACAATAACTGAATTGTTTATCTGTCCTCTATTTTATACAACATTTTTACTGAAACAAGTGTATTTTTATTTACCACTATGGTTTATTATTAATTACTTTCTCAGTGCTGAAAAATCTTATTTAATATGAACTATGGGCCAAGACCAATCCTGGCCTCTTCTAGAGATCGTTGGAAGTTAGAAGTCATGCTCAAAACGCATTCCAGCTCGACCCCCCCCAGGCACCCTAATAACTTCCAATATAGCTAACAATCTCCTAATTGCTGCGTTAATATCGGCGCAGCGCCCTAATTGTCATACCTTATTACCATCCCCTAGAACGCACGTGGACTGTTATGGTTCGCACCCTAACGCAGTAAATATAAGCTAACCGTGCCTGATAGTAAACTGGCCGAGGGGCATTTGACCTTTCCCGAGGGGTAATCACCAGGAAAATTAACAGGAGAATGACTGGGAGGGTACGCGCGCTCATATACGCATTAAATTGAACCGTAACCTCGGCAGGTGGGGTTCTGGAATGCCGTCGAAGGAACCGTTAGCGGCTGGAAGCCTAAAAATAACAGTGACGCCCTGAAATTAGGTTAGATTAAGTGTTGGAGGTGGCGGAGTGGCTGTATTATCCTAACCCTGCGACCTTTTCCGGGTGTTCTGCGGTTTGTACACAGTTGTTTCAGAGTTCTTGGTCCCTGTCAGTTCGATATCGAAATATGACTATTTAGTATTCAAAAGGATATTTCATTAATAACAGGTGATATATGAGGTCAGCATAGAGTTATTTAGTTAAATATGGCTTAATGAATTTTGGGAAACTATTTCACCAAAGAAGCTGAAACCATAAGTAGTTATTTTTTAAGGTTAATATTTCACACCTCTTTTTGTACCAAATCAAATAATGTCATTTTAATTGTTCATTTCACGGCAACATCATCAAAAGCTGTAATACCAAATTTTTACTTCTAAGCGAGCACCTTTACCCTTAAAATCTTAAATACGTTCAGTTATTTGTCAACACCATCTAGTTTTTTTATTTTAGGTCTTTGGTAAAAACTGTAGCAAAAGGCAATATATGGGAGTCAAACTTTCCTTAGATAATGATTTATGAAAATTTATGTTTAAAAAACATTTACTACTGCGTAAACATTATCATTTGGTATCTAACGCTATTCAAAAAAAGTTGAAATGTTTTCTCGTTTCCTTCAAAATAATGCTGCAAATTTATTTAATGAAAAACTTTCTGATATCTACGTCTTATGCTTATTTCGACAAATTAGTGACAAAATTCCATGGAGCTGGATTTGTGGAAAAGCAAAAAAGGAATCCAGAAAAGAAAACCGGAGTGTTAAGTTTTCCGTGGTCCAAAGCCTGTAATCTTATTGGTCGCGTTCAACACTCTGATCAGTCGTTGTGGAAGCAGCCTGCCCATCCGGAGCTGACACTAGGTGCGCGAACTATTGCCATGGTGCCGTTATCTTTCAAAGTCATACCTGAGGAAGTTCTTGGAGGTCATCGCAGTTGATAATCTCCAAAGGGTGCTGAAGACAAGGGTGGGGTCTATTGTCAATGACCTGAGGGTCGTAGTGATTGTCGTTGAAGATGATTTGGTATGGGAGGGGGTATCTAGAGTAAGAAAAAAAAGAGATGGCTGCTTGTGTGAAATGTGAGCATGAGATCGTTTCCGGATGGACAGGTTACCACAGCTACTCTGATCGCTCAGTGATCATTATGTCTGAATGGCATAATGTTGGTAGTTGTAAGTGATCACTCAGTTCTCAGCTGTCAATTTTTTATATCAAATAATTTTTATGAACTCTGACACGATGTCTTAATGCCAGCACGATACTGTTCATGATAACAGCTCGCTCACTGATCGCTTGCTGAATTCCAGTTTACGACAGTGGCCACCAATATCCTACAAACTGTGGTCTTATAGCATTGTATATATTTTTGAGATCGAATGACGTCATTGGTATATAATTTGAATTTCATCATCCAGCTCAGTGTTGGTTACATTTTATTTTTAATCGTTTTAAGAATTCTTGTGTTGATAGATGTTACTAGACAGTACTGTTGCGATATTATTAATAGTTTAAAATATATAATAAAGAATTTCACAAACCTAGACTTGAGTTGTACTGTCTCACAGAGGCTTCATTCAAATTCAAAATAATAGTAGTTAAATAAGCCACGTGTTGTCGATGCTGTTGTTGAAGATTCGGTTCAGATGTGTTTATTTAAAAATCATAACTTCATGACTTAACATCCAGCACGAACAAGTTATTATTACTAGGGAAGCACCATACAGAGAGAACGAGAAACGACATATTGGTACGAAAGCTAACCTATCTTTTAGTTAGTTATGTTCCTGTTTGCGTTAAAATTTATAATTTTTATAATAACTTAATTTTGACGTTTTCCATTACAAGCCCATATTCCATTTAGTTCTCGACACGTTCTCGAGACCGCGGACACTTCGAGAACCCTAAAAATATGTATAAACAGATCGGTTTTACCGATTAATTTTCGAGCTCATCGAGTGCATATGCAGCAGCGCAATTAGCATTACCAGCTATAGTAAAATGTCATATATTTTTACCTTCTAAGCGATAAAACACCGTAAGAGTATCTTAACCTTACAAATTTTAGTAACACACTTCTGCCAATTTTATTTTATTTAAATCGAAATGTTGACGACGTAAGAAATATTTAAAAGCTCCTCATAACAAATGTATGCATCTACATATACAAAACAAATGCAATATGAAAATAGGTATGGTAATTGTCACAAACAAATAATAACAAGTGGTACAATGCAAAAATAATAACACGGGTCACGGAGATACTTCTAAAATACAAATCAAAGTCGAAATTTATTAGCAAGCAATATCTGACCTTTACCAGTGACGTCACTGGTGAATTTGTGAACGAACTGAGCGAATGTAGGGACCTTGGGTTGCTACTACGAGATGACTTTGACTTATTTCGGTTATTTCCGTTGTCCACATTGATGGACGAAATTTTGTATAAGAAATTCAAATAAATGTCAGTATGAAATTATTAGAAAGAAGCAAATAAGTTTGTGATCAAAATTGAAGGCAATATTTAATCATTATAGTTATTATCGTCGGTCAGTGGTCGCGCGGTTTAAGGCGTCAGTACTTGAATAGATGTGGCTAGACCGGTGTGGGTTCGAACCCCGCAGCAAGTAGACCGTATATCACCTATATTAGTGGAGGGGATGATTGGCACCCTCTCTGCGGGTGTGATAGGGCGGAAGAATGTTGGCTTGGGTCAATGTGAGAGATTAATACAGGTCGACATTTGACTACCCCCCTAATTAATGAGGATTTCCAGGTTTCTATCATTCCTGCACTGAGTGGTGGTTAGGATCTACCAACGTAAGTCGTTCCTGGGCGCACAAGACTCCGACTTCTGGGCTAATCTCCGTGATTAGAATGAGGGGGCAGAGATAAATAGTATTTGTGGTGCGGCTATGTGTATTTAATAATAAAAATTTAATAGTGCGTAACCTGAACTAAAACCAGACTTCAAAATTTTACTTTTACCAGTACGTTACGGTTACACATTTCATACAGAATTTAACTTTGGGAAACGACCCAATTTGACCCAGTTATCCCTACGGACGCGCGGCACGAGCCGGCCCGATCTTTCAGGACCCTCTCCCGAACGGGATCCCGTCCGGCGCCGCTACGTAATCGGGAGATTGGCGAGGAGCAGCAGGTGGCCCATAGCGGCCTGATTACACGTGCGTCGCGCGCTGATAACGCCGGGGAATAGCCGTCATAAATTATGGCCTAATCGGCTCCCGATGCGGACGGTAGGGCCACCCGGACGCAGATTGTCGTCGGAGGAACTGGTAATTCTGCAATTCAATTTGCGGAGGAATCTCCACGGCGGGAGGCGAGTTTAAAATTTGAAGTTACCGGAGGAAAGTACCCTAATACGAGGCACTCCTTTTATTATTTTCTGAACAAAATCCATTGAATTACTGAGACTAACATCAAAAGGGGGTGTGAAATTATAGTCCTGAATCTCAGTATAAATTTAAATTTATATTTTTTTTGTGTCGGCTTCTTAAGCCATCCTCAGGGACACAATCAAATTTAATTAAATGTGAAGGACACTAATAAAAAATAAAGTTGTACATTAATCCAAATTTTTAATCTCTAATAATTGGTCAAATGTAGTCCACCAACATACAACGTATCCCAACGAAAACTTGAACTATAAGTAGAAAACCAAAAAATATTTCAAAATCCGCCGGCCCGTCGATAATTTGTTCTTGGGGGGAACTTTTTAGACAGTTAAGCCAACTCGATATGTTTATCCCCCTAATCCCTAACAGCCCCAATTTTTAAATTTCAAATGGAACTACCCCACTTGTGGCACATCATTTTAAAGCCCTTTTCATTGCAAATACAGTGATGCATCGTTTTTAGAAATCGATTGAGAAACTAACGACTTTGTGATCACAAGCTAAAAACGGCGATTTTTTTGTAACAGTGACTTTTTGCTATTTAAAAAAGAAATAAGGTTTGAATTCTTATAAACTTTTTTTTTTGTCTCAGCTTTTTTGCTTACGATTATTTTGTAAACTGATGTGTCCATCAATAAAAATAGGTAATGTGGTTTGTCAACTTTTCCTTTTTAGCCAATATTTCTGTCAAATCTCTACCAAACGCGATGGACGGTGAAAATTTTAAATATAACCACGAAAATTGTCAGCAAATTACAAAATAGGGATAAATAGTATCTAATATGTATGTATTTTAGGTTTTTTTATTATTAACAAATATTAATCTTAACACACACCGTATTATTATACAGGGTGTCCCAAAATTAGCCTGCTAAAAATTAACAGTGGATTCTACGATCAAAAATTAAAAAAAATGATATAAACATAGGTCCGTAAACGCACCCTAACGAAGCTATTGTTCTTTAAAGGGATACCCCAAAATTTGACTTTCTCCAAATATTTTCAAAACGGATTGAGATAAAGTAATCAAATTTAAAATTGAGAATCGCAATTAGATTTCGAATCTAATGTTCTAATAACAATACCATAATTAATCATAGGCGTGCCAAACTGGGGGGATTATTGGATAAATATTGCTCTAATTTTTTCATGTTCCGAGGTTTTTGCCGTCAGATCAAAAAATTTAAAATGTTGAACAATTAAACAAAAAAGGTACTCTTGTTTTACTTCGATAAATTATTCCGTTTACGAGTAATATTAATTTAAAAATTTTGTGACATACCAGAGAAATATTAAATATGATATTATGCAAACGGTCAAATTGTCTCTAGTAGGCTTTGCAAAATTATTTATCAGTTTATTTGACACATATTACACATGTATTTAAAATGTTTGAAGTATTAATAGGCTATATTAAAATTAAAAAATTTACTAATAATTACATTACTGATATGCATTTTAAAAATATTTTAAAAAACCTATGTTAAAACGCTTGAATAACACCTATTATACAGGATGTTTCGCATAAGAACCGACACAGAGCAGGTGCACATGTAGGAGGTCCCAAAATATTGCAATTTAACCAAACATACCTATATACTTCAAAGTGGGGCCAAATATTTCGATAAAAATTTTATGGTATTTATGTCTTTAATTTTAATATCTGTTGGGGTCAATTAATACCTGAACACTACAAAAATACCAGCATTCTATTACCATACATAAAGCCCATATTTATGTAGGTGTAACTTTTATCACGCGATAGTACTTGTAACTCTATCCTGCTTTTCTTATCGTTAAATATTCATGCAGGTGAAAGCGACCATAATAAAATTTCATACATGTTTTGACACGTGTTTCACGAGAATTCAAGGTACTATACCGGGTGTTCTCCCTAAGACTTTCAGTGCAGATATCTCAGAAACCATCATAGCCATTGCGACGAAATCTGATGATAACATCAATTCTAATACAGGGTGTTCCATTTTTCAGGAAATCGATTTAATTTTGATTTTTTGGTTCTCAGCCCTGCTAAAACTTATGTTTAAATTGAAATATACTTCATTATAAACACATTCTGATAAATAAACTCAACTCAATAAATTCAAAAATTTTAAAATTTAACAAAAAAACGCCTCCAAAAAGTACCCAAATTTCATTGTTTTCTCATGTAAAACGTGCGTAGCCTTGAGCCACGCTTACACAGTATAAACTAACATCGCTAAACGTCAAAACTATGAATTGTCAATGAATTGTCAGATATTAATGGCATAAAGTATTTTATTGGACAGTAGCGCTAAATAATGTATGTAATGCAATTTACGTATACACAATGGTGTTATTGAGACTTGTCGATAAAAATTTAGACTTGAGTTGAGGCTTTTGTAGCATTGGGGTCGCTGCGCCGGCGCAGCCGTTCAATGAATATTGTGTAAAATATCTGGATATTTTCAAATTGTTCCATTATAATGTAATAAAACTTCAGTAAATTATTTTTTTTTATGTTACTACAGTGTACATAATAATTATGTACCCGTATTTTTTTATCACAAAATAATTTACAAAATTGTGTAAGTAACTAAAGAATATCCCTCTTTTCCAACTGCTGTAATTATTGATTACATTGATTTAGCCACAAATAAATTCGAACGAAACGATTCCTAAAACTTTTTATTATAATGTGAACGTGTTTGTCGTTGAAAGTCAGAACTGAACCTACCCAAGTCCCACAAAAGAAATATTACTCATGCATAATCTAGAAATGATTGATTGTTGTGTCCACATATTTCAGCACTTTACTTATGTTTCTGATGGATAAAATATGTTTAAGAAGAACTCTACATCTGTAAAATAGTAAACAATGGATTACAATTTCTGTATTTCATATGATACAGAACTAAAATAAAGCAACTGGTTTTTGTTAGGAAGAATCACCTGAAAACGTACTATACTCAGAAGGTATCTATCACATAGTGCTTTAAAGCTAGATAATAATTTGTTATTGTTTTTATTTTTCAGTTATGTGTGTGTAGTGCCACAAATTACATTAAAACAAAACAATTCATAACATCCGACACCAGAAAGAATAAGCGAAAAATATTACACAGATATTTTCTTGGAATTAATTCTAAACATGGAATGATGGATAATATTATAAAGAAGTCTCTAGCTCACTGAAGAGTATTCTATAAGACATTAAATTCAGTTGTCTGTCGTGGGTTTTAAACGTTCACCGATGTTTCTTCTGTGTAAGTCTGGCTCAAGGCTATACACATTTTACACGACAAAACAATGAAATTTGGGTACTTAGGAGGCGTTTTTTAACGTTAAGTTTTAAAATTTTTGGATGTTTATATATCACAATGGACACAATGTGTTCACAATAAACATAGGTTTTAGCAGGGCTGACAACCAAAAAGTCTAAATTAAATCTATTTCGTGAAAGATGGAACACCCGGTATATACCTACCCACCTATTGTGTTACGCATACACGTATTTATATTCCAAGTTCCACGTCAGGAAACCCTCCGAATGACCTATGGTTCGCGTTCGGCATGGGGATGTTTTAAATCGGCCTGATTGATGCATGCAAATCAATCAGTGTACCGATAGATGGATGTTCCGGCCCTGATACGCGGGCCCCAGCGTACGGTCGATGTATTCGAAAGCCGGGTGACGTGGTTATTTTCCATTTTACACGGGCGTTATTTTTATTTACCTCTTCAAAACCTCATAAAAGCGCTCGGAACAGCGGGTATTACTCGGTAATTTATATTCGATTCAAAATCGGTCAAAATCTGCTGTCTGAATATCTGAAATTATTCTGGATAATCGGTTTCTCAATTATATTTGTAGATGATGATAATTTCCATCGACATTACGGAATTTCTTGAACTTAATACATTTTTTATTAGGCATTAAAATCCCGACCAGCGTTGAATTATATCCGCAATGTTTACCCATATATTATCTATTATTATGATATATTGCTAATATCCTTAAAAGTGTATTTAGGAAGAGATAATCGGAAAACAGTACAATATAATTAATGGTCTAAATTTTCTGACTAAGCCAACGTTTCGATATTATTTTAAATCTTCTTCAGGGCTACAATAGGAAACAAGAGATAAGAATTATAAAACAATATTAACAATTTAAAATTTAAAACAAAACAAACAAAAATAGTTATACGTACATAATATGAACAATTTGAAAAAAAAAACATATTAGGATAATATTAATTAAACAACAAAACAAGACAAAAATGTTTTTGTCGACAACACGAGGTTTGTTTTTATTACTTAGTAATGTAACTAAATGGTGTATTACTTGGTTTATTATTAGATACGTTGGAGTTTTGTAATTTAAATGTAAAATATTTTTTAAACTGTAACCAAGCTAATTTATTTGCAGTCATAAGAGCCATATTTGATCGGACAAAAATTCACACGCTACTCGTCGGCTTATCTTCCAAAGGCGATTTGTTGTCAACGTATGGGCAGGAGTGTACGGGGATCGTTTGACTGGACTCTATTTTCTACCGGAAAACCCGAATGGACTGTACTATTTGCAATTTTTGATAGTTATTTAATTACTATTATTTGATTTCATTGGATATTATTATTTTAAATTAAAAAAATATCATATTCTAAAATAGTCAGTACAACCGTTTATTTATGATGTCTAATATCTAGGTAGGTACTAGGAAAATATTTCAATTTAGCAACGTCGCATCAGGTCGACATTGAATTGAACTGTGAGCTATAAACGACTAGGTCTGTGAGCGGTCAGTGACAGTCTGAAAAGGCGGTTTAAATAATGATTTTAAAACATTTATTTTCTGCGTAAATATGCATTTAGATTTTTGTTAATCGCGTATTCGTATTATACTCATTATTCCCTATCTCCTCTTAAAATGAATGACATTATAATTGACTCACCCTGTATAACGTTAAATCTATTGTAGTTTAGTCTAGGCACATACTGTGAAAATGAGCAAAAACGAATAGAAACTGTACGTTGAACGTTATTAAGTACTCTTCATTTCCTCCCCTAAGCCTCTCCTGATGTGTTCAGTAAGTACTGCCCGGGCGAAGATCATTAAAATTTCATCCTCCGAATAAACGAGGACAAAATTAATGCTCTCCTCGCTGGCCTACACGCTCCGACTATATTGTTTAATAAATGTCACGCCAACTGAATAAGAGCGTATCCGACCCCGGCGGATGAATGACTGCAATTAAGCTGTTGCAAGTGCGCCTCGGAAGGATTGGCCCGTCTCCGGCCACATTTTTCAGACGAACAAGAAAACTGACGATGTAGTTCGTCGGGGTCGCTTCGTCCGGGCGCCTCCGCCATTATATAGAATCGCTGTTGAAACCCAAACAATGCTTTAATCCGTTATTTTTAATTATTTGCTTTTCAAATAGACTTCAATTGAATGTTTTATGGACGTCCAATTCGATTTGTTATGGCATATTTCTTAAAACTTTAATCGATGTACACTGATAAAAATTTGTCTGTAAATTCACATAACTTTACGTTGGCAGTTTGTGACCAGCGTAAAGTTATGTAAAACAGCATAATAATTTTGTAAATGAAATAAGTACACTAAATTCTATGATATTTAGTGGTTTTACAACTATTAGGCTAAATTTCATCGTAAATTTCCATCACCTATACATTGAAATTTTTACGTTGGAATTGTAAAATAATGATTACTGAGTGATAATTTCAATTTTCTTACATTTTATATATACTTACCTTTATAAGTAACATTCACTATTCACATATAACTAATAACAAATTTTATTAAGCGTGGTAATGTTCATTTCAGAGATATTAGATTCAAAATTAAATTCACTTTGCCCCATCACAGAAGTGCGTTTTTTAGAAGATGTTTCACTTATAATGCCATCAAATTGTTTAATTCTCTTCCTGATGAATTTAAAAGATTCAATATTAACAAATTCAAATTTAAAACTAAACAATATGTGTTAAGTAGGCAGCAAATTTTGTAATTTTATAGTCTGTTAATGTGGTTTTCTTACTCTCTACTTATTTGTTCTTTCATTTGTGTATATGTATGTATGTATACTTATTTTTAGTATTACTGTGCTTTCTCTTTTTAGCGGCGTTCTTTTTAGTATTATTTAGTATTTTAATTGTCTTGATGTTGCTTGCTTGTGGTTGAGTTGAGTAGCTTTAGCTAGACTTCGCCATGAGATAAGTGATATAACAACCAAAATTTTTGCTGATTGATTCCGGTGATTGTATTTTTATGTTTAAATATTAATAAAGTCGATTTATTATTATTATTATTTCGCATATATGACTAAATATCAATGTGCAAACAATTGAACAATATGCGCATGTTAAAAAATGTATATACCAAATAGTTCATCAATCGGTTCAAATATTTTCATTTTGTTTAACTTGAGTAATGTAATGTAAGAAGCTAATTTAAAATTGTATTATATTATTTTTGTAGCCATATGAAATGTGTGTTTACTTAATGGCATAGAAAAGTCTCACCTAGTCAATGTAATAGGCAAGATATCTCGTACTAACAAATTATTAGAAATACAGTAGATTTTATTATTAGAATTCAATAATAAATACCATATGAGAATCACATACCTATAAACAGTTAAGAAGGCTTTGTCAGGAGCAGAAATAACTTCTGCGTAGGAAGATTTTTTTTAGCGGAATTTGTCCATTCATCCTCTAAATGTGAATCATCTGTCCTTCTCTGTAAAAGTGTATTGCTCATCCATCATCTAAAAATGTATTGCAATGTAGGTATTTTATTCGCTTTAGAAAATATGTTGAATATTTTTGCTGAAAATACTATATAATTATTCTTGAAACATCAGTATATATTCCTTGGTTTTTGCAAATATTTGTAGATATACGTATATCTGTGTAAAAATAAATATTTTTAGCTCGAATTTTAGTTCGTAAATTTATAATTAACGTAACTACAACTAATGTTAATATCTCTTGCAAGCAATTACTATGTTTACTGTCATAAAGATAAATATGTTGTTTAAAATGAATGTGTATAGTTTAGAGACACATGGAATGACGTAGTGGAAACATTTAAACAACGTACCGTTTCAGTTTCTATGATATTTATGAATTGTATAATACTTAAATTGGCACAAGCTGCAAGTGCGCACAAAACAGAATATAATGTTATACTTACTGTTTTACGAATATTTCACAAAATGTCCGTATTCGTAAACGTATATATATGTTTGTTTACTACACATTAACAAACACAACTAAAACGTATTAGGTTAGAGGTTAGGGTGATGTGCCGCTGCGCATGTGCAGCAGAAATCACATGAAAACGTGTAAAATTTCGTAATAAATTGAGTAAAAGTAAATAGTTTGATTGTAGTAATTTTATTACGTATAAACATATACAATTGATTATTACTTGATATATACAGTAAATTAAAATTTTCCAGTAAATATTAAGTATAAAGAGCATAACAAAACATGGAAATTTTCACACATTTTTATCAGTGCAGTAGGTGGTAGTTTTCTACCTCATTTATATGCCAATATTTTGGCAGGATAAATGAGGTAGAATAGTAGAGATAGGCACATAGGATGTGTGGAGCACTCACATTATTGATCTGACGACTGGACGCCTTGTAGAGGTGGGCCCCTGCGTTTGCGGTCGATGCTGGCGGCTCTATTAGGACCTCCTCCTAAGGAGTAACGGTTTATCTTTTGACGCTTACTACAAAATTGTAAAGGATACTACAATACTACAAATTGTGTCTGGAGCTATAATCACAAATTGCAATACACAGATTTAGAATTGTATAATCCTTTACATTTCTTTTTTTCATTGCATAATTTCGTACACGGGCCTATGGTTCATTTCACTGGAAGACTAATGTAGATAGAATAACCCAATTGGACAGTTACTTCGAGTTCCAATTCCAGTATCTTTCCATTTGGAAACTAAATCGCAATTCAATAAAAATCTACTCGAACGTCTAATAAAAATCTAGTTGAAGTAAAATAGAATGTTTAATCCTCGCAGGAGGTGTCGGCAAATAACCGGAATAATCCGGACCTGCATCTCAAAGGAGATATTCAAATAGGGGGGAAGAATGGACCGCCCTATACAAATATTTGACAGCAAGCCTCGAACGTAACCTATTATCGGCCTGAGATATACTACGGGGACCTCGCCTTCTATTTCCCCGTCGTTGTTACCGGCGGTATCGAACCCTGGCCTGAATTTTTTGCTTTTACTGGCTCACTCCAATTCACAGCCATATCCGGATTAGGACCTGCCCCCGCTTTCGGTACGCGAGGGCTGATAGGTATTCCTGCATTCGCCGGTTTTCTATTACTTCAATTTCTTATTTCCTGCAAAAGAGACCTACGGACTTAAAGGGACAAAAAGCTGAATCATAGAAACATTTGAAAATAATGTTTTCTAATTAGGCCATGCTAATTTTAGTTAGGTAATAATAATAATATTTATTTATTGCCCAACGGATATAAATCCAATTACAAGACAAGCTACGGATAAACTATGATAATGAAAGTTTACAAGATAAAATACAATAACATCTGGAAAGAAAGATGTATTACACACAATAAAACTTATATTCTAACAAATCAATAATTTGTTTACATAAATAATAAAACAAAATCATTAAATAATACTAAATTATATCACTATAATAGGTACATACGTAATCAGCAACCAATATTTACTATAAGTATTAATGTCACAGTTACTGCTAATCCTATTAATTATTACACTTAAAATATCGGCGATCTTAACATGATGTTGCTTCTTGCAAAAGGACAATAAAATTTGAGTGTATTATGTTATAATACGACTTATGTTTCTCGGTGCGAGAAAATTTAACTTAGATAATATATAAGATGAATCAATCTCATTGCGCACTATTTTAACTGACTGAAGATCAAATATATCTAGTAATAACTTTTGTGCAATTTTTTGGAGTGGATAAGTAGAGTTTTTAATGTCATAATATTAGAAAAAGATCTAGTGTTTCTAATTATAAACCCAACATCAAGTATACTGATCTAATTGTAAGTCAATATGCTTAATGAATGTAAGTTTGGAATCGAATACGGTGCCTAAATATTTAGTGGAAAAAGTTTTAAATCATCTCTCCAAATAAAAGTCTTTCACATTATATGACATTGCATAAATCATCAATAAAATGCTGAAAAAGCAGTGGTCCAAGGTTGGAGCCTTGGAAAACCCCAGATGTGGCCACCATATGACCTATGGCCGTTGTACATGACAAACTGCGGTCGACTACATAAGTAAGATGTGAATATAGACAATAGACCATATTTAAGGACAGGACATAATCTAGCAGTTTTCCATTTTGTAAGGAAGAAATGGGTTTTCAGAGAAAAATTAAGTAGTAAATATAGATAAAGGCTGAACTGCCAAATTAGCGTAGATCCAATTGTTAGAACCCTAGCTTTTAATAAGGGTCGCAAATATTTTCACTTATAAAAATATTTACGTGTTATTCACACCGTGTATATTTGTCAAAGGTATACCACATACATACTGTACTGTAGAAACTCTAGATAAATGCATTAGAATTACATCTTTCGTGTCAAGTGACATAGTTTTTATTAAAAATACGTAATAGTGCTGCAAAATTGAATTTCATGCGCACTAAAATGCGATTATACTCCGAAAATACGTATTCACAAATGCATGACGTGTATTTACATAATATATTATGAATTTGCAAACAAGATGTAAATTACGTTCAATAAAATTGTTTGCACCATATCACGTGGTAATGCAGGAGTGAGATGAGGAACGGTGGCCTGCACAAGTTGAGGGGTACAAGAAGGAATAATATATATTTTAATGGGATGCCCTGTTGAAATAAAAATTACATACCTACAGCACCGTATATGTCGTTAAGGGACACGATTTAATGGTACTGCTGAAAAAATAAACTAATCAGTAGGGGAGATATGGGGGTAGACGTATAATTTTTATTTAAAAAAATAGTTAATCAGCTTTTTTAAATCGCCCTGTATTATTTTGAAAAACAGTCCATTATCTGCAAAAAAAATCTCTTGTAAAATTTTAATAGGAGATTAAAATCTAAAGATATTGGTTTCATCATGCCTTGCCACTTTCATTCTTGTAATTTTGCATGTCGCCATAATTTACCATACTGAATAACTTATTTAAGTAACATTTTACTGTATTTTTATATATTTTTAGGTATTAATAATATTGTGTGAAACTAACTACTCTGTGGGCTAAAGCCCCAACCTGCGTTGAATTACACCCACAATATCTACCCACACATTCCCTATTATTAGCTTTTGTAACATTTTTTACTGTATTAGAAAGGTATGTTAAGCTAATATAAATCAAATCTCCTACAATTCCTATCAATGAAGTCATATGTATGTTATCTGATACCAAACATCTAGGTATGCTAATGAACAATTCCACAGACAAACTTCTATTCAATAATTATCCAAAGAAATTTCTAACCTAATCTAATTTCACTTTTGACAGTGGGAACTCGAAAATTCAACCACAATAGATGAGATCTGACCTATTTCTGCGTTTTTAGGTGGCCTCCTTTAAGTTAAGTCAAATGTCTAACTAAAAAAATTATTATATATATTAAAATTATTTGAAATTAAATATGCCTTATTCTAATGTTGCTTCTTTTCGGTCTGCAGGATGTCAAAGTTAAAATTTAATTTTGATACATATGACTTCACTGATATGAATTGTAGGAGATTTGATTTATATTAGCTTAATATACCTTTCTAATACAGTAAAAAATTTTACTATATTTCCAACGAATAAGCCACGTTACCTGAAACCAAAACAGTTTTTACTCGGTGCACTGAATATTTTAAACAGGATTATTTAAAAAACGGTTGCTTCTAACGGCTTTAACAAGGTATACCTTTTCTAGATAAAATCAATTAGGAGAATTGATTGTTTCAATAGTCACATGGATACACTAAGTCGAAAAAAGTTATATCATTTATAAGAAGCACGACCTGCCACAAATGGTGCCCTCTACTAGCGACGTCAAAATTTGAAACAAATTTGAATTTCTCATCCCAAAAAACCCCGATCTCTGAAATGTTGACAAATATTTGGATTTTTTTTAAGTTATAAATTTATACAAATATGTATCGAAAATAAATTTTAACTTAGACATCCTGCAGACCGAAAAGAAGTAACATTAGAATAAGGAATATTTGACTTAATCGCTCTATTTTAAAGACAGCAACCTGCCATTATGCATTGTCTGTGAATCACCCTATATTTAAACGATATTTTTCATTTTACATGAAGTAGAAGATAGCAGTTGTATTATATTATTACTTAGTAAGCCGTAAGGATAATAAACCTTAATAATAGTTGACTCCAAGAACTGGAAAATATTGAAATATCAATTTCTTACATCAACACAGTAGTCGTTTCGCAATAGTAGCAGAATAGTGAGAATTTCATACTTATAGGTAAAATTGACTGTCCACTTCCTCTCTAAGAGTACATTTAGTTTACAGTCTGGTGGTTTCAATAAGTCACTACCTTTGGATATAACGATCGATACGCTTGTCCTTGAGCAAGTGGCCTACTAAACTGTCGTAAATCAAACCACGTTTGGTAAATTTTAAAAGTCACTCAATTTATGTAAATACTTAGTTACAGATTGTTGTAAAGAAAATAATAAAATCTAACTGGTAAGAAACAAGAGCAAAAAACTGGAAGTATATCTGAAACAAGTTAGTTCTAGAAGGATCCTGAAACATTGATGGATTCTGAATTATTGAGGGAAAATCAATGATACCAACCTGACAGAAAAATGCTTTGCTTCCGACTCGAGTGAATAATTTAAAATGGCTGATAGCTCCTGGAAGTCTTGGATGTATGCCTAAATGTTTCTGGCAGACGCTAGCAGACATTTTCCGCGTCGAAATAGTTACAAATGAGCCGTTTCCGTGCTTTCGATCTATCCCACGGATGCTTCCAAATTCCCAGACCTTGACAAGATACACGAATGAGGTATCAATAGCGAGACACTGAAACGATATAATTAAAAATATAAGTTACTGGGGACCGGATAACGGCTAATTTCTTCCGTCGCTATAATTTAATCCGCATAAGGTAATCTTCCTCCGTTCTAATCCGCCTGAGAGCAAAATGCAGTCGGAATTTATACTATCAATTTGCGAAGTTATAACAACGGCGATCCTACCCGTACCTCGGATATAATCAAGTCACGAGACGTCTCGTTTTCTCCGCTAACTAGACTTTGCGAAAAACAGGACGTTGGCAACACGTTCAATTTCCTACTTGCAGTAACTTCAATTTAATAAGTCGAATAAAGTTGTTACATGACTAAATGTGTTCGGAGTTGTATTTATTTTTTCAACCCGCCTTGTCTTTAAAGGCGTGTAAAACGATTCAGTAAAAAATTTCGTGTTGTATGCGGGCACAGGTTTTCACGTGTCGTCTAGATAAGACATCGAATACCTACAAATAGCGGTAAAGTTCATTCTATTTTCATGGTAAAGATTTTGTAGTAGCAAGTTTCGATTCTGTGACAGATTATTCAGTTTTCAATAAGTAAGTACACCTCTGGAGTGGGAACTCCAAATTCAACCACAATAGATGAGATCTGACCTATTTCTGCATTTTTAGGATTGCTTCATCAGGTGGCCTCCTTTAACTTGAGTCAAATATCTAACTATAAAAATTATTATACCAATAAATTAAAATTATTTGAAATTAAATGTCGACAATGTCAAACTGATTAACTGTCAATGAATTTAAACATCATAACGACCTACTAAAATAAATAAAAATATTGTTAATACCTGAAAATATATGAAAAAAACTATACATAAAACAGTTTTTGAACTTGTGGAAGCTCTGAATAGAAATTTCATTAAATAATGTCTCTTGGTAAGTGAAACAGCTAATAACTAATGTTAAAAATTTAAAGCAGATTTCAATATGAATAAGCCAGAAGTTCATTTTAGTGAGTGTCATTAATATTGCAAACGATAGTACACTATTTGAAAATATTTCTTGGTCGTACTTGTTAATTTCAAACCTCGCCCGTATTCCTTTTGTCTTCCGATTTAACAATTTCCGCAACAACTTCAACACTTTCCCGGCCTTTGCACATACCCTATATTAAACGATGTCGTGGAATCTTTCCACATCAACCCAAAAACCTCCGCATCGAGGGGGAGCTTGACTGATAGTTACATTTATCGTATCGTCAAAGCCTTATTGATGATGGGATTACAAGAACGGTCGGGAGGCGCGGAGTGAGGGGGGGCCACTGGGGTAATATCCATATTAGTAAAGACCGCGCTTCTCCCTCGTTCATAAGCCCGTGCGTGCGTATACATAAAGAGCGTACACTCTCGAATAGTGTTTTGATTCCGCCCTAACGTATAGGTACAGATCGTGACTCGGGTTTTTGTTGCCGGTGCGTTCGGATATGATTATATGGGTTTATTGATTAGAGGATGTGCAGGGGTTTTATCTGTCAAACAAGTAAACAAGGAAGATCCGGTGATATACACAGCGAAAATGAGTATGAGATATGTGGATTCGTGTGCAGGATCTTCGCTTAAGACTGCTGTGGTGTTTTTTAGGTACAGAAATCTCGAAATATTAAACACATAGAGCAAAAATAATATCGAAAATAAAATTATTGATGTTTTGTTTATTCACTATTTAAATTCACCTCAAATAATAACTTTTAAAATGCATTTGTATAACACACAATTTTTCTTGCTATTCTAACCTCACATTGTTCGAGATATGACGTCATCGAAATTTTTTTAAATTTTAACCATGCCATTTGAAAGAGCGTGTCACTACATACATACATCATGAAAAATTATGATGTTACATAACAAAAATTTCAAGAAAATAATGTTTGAAAATTTTAAAATTTCATTTTCACAATACTGAAAATGATAATGATTATGTAAAAAATCGACTAAATTAAACGTTCAAATTGTGTACCGTTGGCTGCCTGACAGTAGCCAAGACGATTAATAAATTCTTTTTGGACATTATCAATAACTTCAGGAGGTATACGATGTATCTCGTGACGAATTCTTGCTTTTAAATCTTCTACTTTCTACATTAACTGGTCTAGTAACGTATACTTTGCTTTTTAAGTGTCCCCACAAGAAATAATCTAGGGGTGTCAAATCAGGCGATCTGGCTGGCCACTCAATCGGCCCCCTTCTCCCTATCCAACGATTCGGGAACAGCTCATCTAAATAAGCACGAACAAGTGTTGCATAATGGGGAGGTATTGTGAAAATTAAATTTTAAAATCTTCAAACATTATTTCCTTGAAATTTTTGTTATGTAACACCATAATTTTTCATGATGTATGTATGTAGCTCTTTCAAATGGCATGGTCAAAATTGGGGGTTGTTATTTAAAAAAATTGTCGATGACGTCATATCTCGAACAACGATGACGTCACAAATATGGGTCGTATGTCAAAAACTGCTTTTTTTAAAACAAAATCGACGTGCCAGGGGATTTATTCGAAAACTTCTCAATTTCAAAAATAATGAATTTATTCGTTACTTTTCGAAAGCATTGTAGGTATATTTGTTTTACTTTGGTATCTTTGAATATTGCAGGTGACATGAGATAACATTGCTGTTATTTTCTAAACTATAGATATTATTACGGTGGAAGGATCAGAGTAGTGCAGGTATCGAGCTACGCTCTCGTGATTTTGTCGAACAGCTGGAGTTAAATTACCTACAAAAGTAACTACGAAAAAAACAAACATAAAAAA
The DNA here is from genome assembly GCA_025584915.1 of Monochamus saltuarius. Taxonomy (NCBI): domain Eukaryota; kingdom Metazoa; phylum Arthropoda; class Insecta; order Coleoptera; family Cerambycidae; genus Monochamus; species Monochamus saltuarius. The sequence goes on along the minus strand of CM046725.1, from coordinate 9,116,461 downwards.
ATATCAGGCTCAAAATCTGAGCTCGAATGGTATTTGCTAAGACAATTTCATGAATAGAATAATATCCAAATTGATGATTGGCTTTTTTTTGGTATTTTTAGGGATACAATTTTCGATTTCATTTACTATTTCTTTTTCACACGTATTACCAAATCGAGACATTTTTATGAATTTGTGATTTTGACATCTAACAATTTAAAACTGACGTTATTTTTAATAAATAAAATAACATAGCGTTGCTATGATAACGTAATTTATCCGCTTTTTATCCAGTTGTATTTTCTCTTCCTTCCTATTTAGCCGATAGCAAACCACGATTTTTGCGTTTGTCAATGGGATTTTTTATACAGAGTGGAATTGTCGAAAAACGAAATTATAAGAAAAACTGTTATAGTGTTACAAAAATATTTCAGGGTTGCAAAATTTTAAGAAAGTGTAGTTAAATGTTTACCAAGTTTGGTTTCTTTAGCTTGGAAAAAGAAAAACAATTATTTTTGAATTTTTGGAGGGGCGTAACTTTTCAGGGTAGTTTTTTTTTCCAAAAATTTTGTACCAAAGACCCCTATTAATTTTCATCAAAGAATCGCCTCTGTCATTTTTTCGGTGTTATTTAGATATACCCTGTATATTCCAAGATTTTGAGAATTTGAAATCACCACATCTTGTTCGACTAGCAAGAAGAGTTGAATTCCAGTATGCCATATTTCGACGGTAACTTTATTGCCTCTTACAAAAATCGTTACATATATCCAAAGACACCCTGTATATTAATACTGTGGTTCTAATTAATACTGCCTGTAACAAAATTAAGTTGTCCAACTGCAGCTATTTCTGATATCTACCTCCACCTGAACAGTACACCAGAAAAGTTAATTTAATTTTTTTATGAAAGATCTTCCATAACTTTTTTGGGACATTGTTTATTGTAAAGGACAAGAACGTACTTTCCTGTATGTATCTTTGATATGTTTTGATTCGCATACTAATCATCTCATCTGATACAACCAGTTGTAGATTGTCCGGTTTTATTAAAAATGTTAAAGATGTCGATGGCAGCAGGTTCTCCTCAGCGGAAAAACAACCTACCTACAAACCGGGACTATTCAGTCGGTGCGTTCTTATCGAGAGACAGCGAATATACTTCAGATTTATCGTCAGGGAGACGGTGCCAGTTTTTACTTAGTCGTTGCAGAAAAGATGGAAGAGATAAATTGCCTTCTGTCTATTGAATAAAAATTTGAGTAACAGGTTCAGCTTTTATTCAGGTTTTGCTGCGATGGAATGTATAAAATGAATTTTCAATCAGTAGAGGATTTGACTGAAGACAAAATATATGTTTCTCCACGCATTAATATTTCAATAGTACGTAATCGACTTTAATGATTACTATCTACATTTCAAGCGAAACAAGAACCTGTTCTGTCCTTGATCATGAATATGTCTACGATAGACGTAAGATTTGCTACTGGCATTGTTAACGAAGGAAGGAAACCACTAATTACATGAACTTGTCTCGACGGAACAAATATAATCGCATTATAATTGATGAGGCATAATTCTTAGTTGAACTGTGGAGAAACTTGTTTTGTTATTTTTATTAAATGTAATGTTATTTTGTGTATGATTTTACTTAAGCAAAAATAAATTTTGAACTAATAATAAATACGTGTTGAATCTGCATCTTTCTTATGAAATCCAACATGTATAATGTGTAATATAAGATACGGGATTCATTATTAAGAAAAATATTTAAAATTTCAATATCCTAGGCTCTTACAGTGATGACCCATTAGTTGAAAATGTTGCAAAGAAAAGTTTCTTAAAAGGTAAAATTCAATATGTGTGCAAAATTTTAAAGTCTTAATCCTAAGAAATATCTAAATCAAATCAAAAATCAATGTTGATAGGATGTAGGATATTAGATACTTTTCTAACATTCCTTAATATGCCTTCGAAATAGTATTTCTCTCTGAAACTGTACAAAGTAAACCATCAAAAATTTGCTCTTCATCTTTGTCCAGCAAATATACTGTAAATACCTTAGTCAAATTAGCATATTTAGAAGAAACATTTTTAAAATTTAGTTTATAATCTATAATAGAACCAGAAATAAACACTCAAATAGTTTCCTCTGTATTGGTGGATATAACAACCCATTTTTGCTGATTTTTTGTATAATCCAATAAGAATGTATTCGATTCCGATTCTATCGTCTGAATGATTTAGCAGGAAAACGAGAATAACAGCCAATAAGTCTTGTTCGGAGGATATTTTTTTTACAAACGGATTATTCCAGAAGGGCAGGGCCACTTCAGGGATTTATTTCGCGCCCTATCGTAAGCCATAGCCAAAATTTCAAACCGTTATACATTATTTCTTCTATTTTATATTTTTTGATCTAATATGACTTGACGCATAAAGTTTTTCTCGAATCGATACTTTAATATCCTGTACTTGAGTTCAGAGTATGGAGTGCTCATATTTGAAAGTACGGGTTATAAAATATCTTTAGAGAAACACGAATACGAATACTCGTACACTTGTTTCAAGAGTGCATACATTAAATGTCGGATTTCCGAGTTGTGGCTATGCCTTTGATGTTTGGCTGTAAAAGTAATCTGCAAAAAATATGCTTTCACTTCTTTATAACTTCTATTAGAAAAATAGAACTGTAAAATCGTCTACCTCGTTTATAATTTTGTAATTAGAAACACAAGGTAACATGTATCAGATCTATTAATTTAATTCCCTATTCTTATATTTATCAACATATTTTATACAGGGTGTGACACTTACAATGAATAATAATAATAAAAAAGAGGAGGCTAACAAATCGTTTGTAGTAAACTTCATTTGGCTTGTAGTTACTCGAAATCTAAAGTAGTCACTGTACTTCCAGCGGAGGCTAATAAATCGTTTGTAGCTACCTTCATTTCGTTTGGGTTACTGCTAACGATTTTTTAGTTTCTGCTTGAAGTAGGTATAGTGACTCTTGTTTGGATTTTGAGTAAATACAATTGAAATGAAAGTTACTATAATAGAATAGTTTTCAGATGGCAAAGTAGGCAATAAAAAGTTGGTGAAACCCGACATATACCTCTGAGCCCTTTCCACTTATTTGGAATATACCTAAGTCATGCTCAGGTACGCCTCTTAAAATACGACTAACGTTACGGAGAAATTACCTGTACTAGAGAAGCATGGCCAATAAGATGTACTTCTTGTCAAAAATAGACGGTTGAACAGAGCCACACTTGGCATAGAATGTGTTGATTATTCCATTGGGTTGTGTTGATTTTTCTGTTGTGGTGTGTTTGTGATACAGTGAAATTTGAAAGTGGCTCCTCGTGATGTTTTGAACGAGCAAAGTAGGAAACTTGTGTTAAATGTTTTGGAGTATTTCCAAAATGAAAAAGAGACTGAAATTTCTCAGCCGACCCTGGAAATTTACATCTGGAGATAGAGTATCAGGATACCTGCACTACTCTGATCTTTCCACCGCACATGCATTTCTAAAAACGTTCCTCCTAGCATAATTTGGGCTGGCCCGCTAGCTACCAGCCAGTTATACCTGTCATGAGCTTGTATAAGTTGCAATGAAATAAATGTATACATTTCGTCTCACCAACGTTTTATTCGCCTCCCGAAGACGATAGTACCACAAACAACTACAATTTTCAACCTCGGCTTAAAGTATAGTGACTACATTAGATTTCGAAAAACTACAAACGAAGTGAAAGTTACTACAAACGATGATTTAGCTTTCGCTTGAAGGATATTTTCTCTACGTTAGATTTAGTCAAAGGCTGGCAATATTAATTTCATTTTACCAGCAAGCAAATAATAATAATAATAATAATACATTTATTGCAAAAAAAGTATACAAACGTTTTTTACAAAAGGACAGTGTATCAACAAAGTTGATTTACAACACCTCCTGAGACAAAAATAGTAGAATAAAAACAAATACAGTAAATAAAACAATCAATAAGACAAGATGAAAACAGAAAAAAAAAAAACAATTAAAATCTACATACATCAAACAATACCAAATCAGAGGAAAGTATATTATTTTTTATCTTATGTTTAACTGCTGACACTGACAAATTGTGATACTGGATTGGTAAGTTATTAACAACATAAGAAGCCAAATATGAAAAAGAATGTTTAAATTTCTCAGTTTTGTGAAAAGGAATGCACGCTTTGCTACTCAGTAATCTCAAATTTTTAGTGTGAGATTCAGATCTCCATTTTATTTTATCACATAAGTATTTAGGTTTATTATTCTTTAAAATATTGAGTAAAAAACTAACAAAGTGAATAAGTCTCCTCTCAGACATGCTCAACAAATTGAAGGATCGCAAATATGGAGTTATGTGACTAAACTGAGGGACAGTTGTAATAAAACGAACACAATAATTTTGTATTTTTTGCAGTCGGTGTTTATCGTCTTGAGTAAGGCAGGGCCATATACAATATCAGCATAATTCAAATGAGATAGAACTAAGGATTCAGTAAGTAAAATTTTAGTCTGAAAATTTAGATACTTAAAGCATTGCAACTGTTTTAAGGATAAAAATGCTTTCTTACATATATCAGTTACATGATTCGAAAAACTTAACGAGGAATCAAAAGTTAAGCCAAGATTTTTAACAACATTAGTTGAAGAAATATTTTCATTATTAATTAAAACGGAAAAATTATCTAAATCTCGCAATTGAGTTGATGTTCCAAATAGAATGTTTTGACTTTTGTTAGGATTAACTAATAAAGTATTTTCTATGGCCCAGTCATAAATTAGTTTTAAATCATTATTAATTACTTCTGTGGCAGTATTTAAATTGGAGGACTTGAAACTATAAAGAAGTTGTATATCGTCAGCGTACATATTTAGTTTACAATTCAAAGGAACTCTCGACAAGTCTGCTGTGAAAATGTTAAATAAAAGTGGTCCTAGTATAGATCCCTGAGGAACACCAGAACCAACTGATCTATAAGGTGAAGTAAGTATCGAGGACAAAGTATTTAACTTAGTATATTGTTCTCTGCCATGTAAATAATTGCAAAACCAGCACAATATATTACTAGATATACCGTAATAATGAAGTTTAGCTATAAGACAATTGATGTCCATTGAGTCAAATGCCTTAGTCATATCTAGTAATGTGAGAGATGAAATCTGGGAATTGTCAATAGCTGTCAAAATGTCATCAGTTATACTAGCCAATAATGTTGAAGAACTAACCCCTTTCCGGAAACCTGACTGATTTACAGGAATTATAGAATTTTTAACACAATATTCAACCAATTGTTCAGAGATAGCAGATTCAGCAATTTTGAGAGGTACAAGTGATGGACAACTTACTGTTCAGTATACTTATTTAATATAGGAATGGTTTCATATATTTTACGTATTTTTATATTGAAACTATTAAAAATAGCTATAACGTTTTCCCTTTCCACTACAAACGAAAATGTTTTCATTGCAAACAACTACAAATGATTAATTTTGAGTTTGATTGAGTTTTTTCAAGCTCATATAACTTTTTTTTGAAATTACTACAAACAAACAAAATGTTACAATAAACGATAATCTATACGAATCACAAAAAAAAAAATAATTTTTTTGTGCCCGGTTCACACCACGTAATCTGGAAAATTTAAACATATACCTACTACATGATAGTATCTGATGTATCTGATGCATACGAAGTACAAATATCAGTTTACTTAAATTGTATCAGTAGTACATCTCTAATCTGTAACCTTTGAGTTTGTAGCGGAACAGTTCGCATTTAGACACAGGCTAAAACATTGAATTTATTGACACGGAGACAGAGTACAAGTCTTTATCTGGGCCTCCTTCTCTCCGGGGGCGCATCCATCCGAAACGCAATGCCTCCATCTGACCTTCTTGCCCACCCCACAGGTGACGCTGCACGGCGTCCACTTGCCCCAGTGGTCCCACATCTTGGTGTTTTTCTTGCCCCTCCGGATGGGGTCCAGTTCGTCGAAGTAGAGCACGTCGTCGAGGCTGTCGTCCACACCTTCGTCGTCCATCGGGACCGGAACGGACGTCACCCTCCTCATGTTGCTGTCCATGTTGAAGGAACTCGTCGATACCTTGACTTCCGCCACTCTCATTACGGCGTCAGCGCGAAAAATGACGGCGAATAAACTGAAACACGTAACAAAAAGTGACAGCGACATTGTCAACGTTTGGCACAAAAATATGTAAAATAAAATAAACAAAAGAATTATAGACTAGAGCTGTCCAACTTCAAGTGGTCTAAGGACCACTGTAAATAACATTGCGGTTTTAGGGCCGCATCATGAAATACTTTGGATGCAACTATATCAGTAATTTAAAATAGATACAAAAAACGTATCTATTTATTTGTATATATTCAAAAGAATATTACATATACAAAAAAAAAATAGTGGGAAGTTTGGGGATGTTGATCTCGGTCCTTCCCTGGTAAAAAGGATCTGACTGCAAATCATACAATTCTTGCCGCAACTGTATTAGTTATTTTAACAACTAGTTTCATGACATTTACTTGACATAATTATTTTCCACATAGGGTTTTTTGGTAAACAATGCAGTGTATCATAGAACAGTTGATGCTGCTGCAGAGTCCTGCAAGTCCAATTTCAGGTCCTATCATAACTCTGGCTCCATGAGTGACAATACAGAAAGATTTATCGAATCCCTCTTAACCTGATGCCTCCTTATTACAGCATTAATAATATTCGTACCCTTAAATGTATCATGGAGAGGAATAAGATCCAAGCACCTCTTTTGCTACACTGAAGTCCTCTTGTTGTTGGCTGATGTCGGATATGTCAGTGCTTTCGTCCAGGCAGATTGAAAAATATTTACATTTTTCAATTGTGTCCTGAAATTGTTTGCGACACTGAGACTGTTTTGAATTTTTCGGAAATTTTTGTTTCTTTGAATTGCTTTGTCATTTTGATAGCACAATTCTTAATAAGCACTCCATCACTAAAAATTTTATCGCTTTGACAATTTCTCGTTGCTTCGTAGAAAGCAGCGATACTGCATTGGTTACCAGTATCACACTTTTTGAAAAAACGTGTTTGTTTTAGTTTTCTCTTATAATCCTTGACGATAGCATTTTTATACTATTTGTCTAGAATATACTGTTAAAAATTGTTCTCGTATGACGTAGTGTAATGTCGTTTCATATTATATTTTTTAGGAATTGATATTATTTGCATTGTACAAACAATGCACTGAAGTTTCTTATTGTTGTTTGTGATTAAATAGTCTGATTTCCAATGGTCATTATAAATTCGATGTTCGTTTGATATTTTTCTTTTATGCGAAGGCATGTTACATTTAAAAAAACCTTAAATTGCCTTGCTGCGTCGACACCAGAACAATAACTATAAAAGAATTATAAAAAAAAAATAAACACTTGACCGTAACAATTAACTTCGCGAATCGTATTCAACGTTGTTCTGTTTATGAGTCTCTAATTCCACACTATTAACTATTCACTCTATTCTTCCCCATTGACTTAAGCTTAGGACTAACAGTTTGTAACTTAAACGAGGAGTTTGTAGAGAGAACTTCTGTGATTGATAGGACAAAATTAATGTGTGGCCTGTCAGATGAAAATGTTGCGGTAGTGAGTGTACATGAAGATCCAAACACATCAATTCGACGTTGTGCACAACAATTGAATCTGTCAAAAGCCACGTATCGGATATCTGTCAGCATGCAAAACTCAGTTGACACCTCATTTTCATCTTGACGGATATGTCAACAAACAAAATTGTCGAATTTGAACTGATGAAAATCCATATGCCGTTCATGAAAAAGAAATGTATCCACAGAGATACCTACATGGTTTGATGTGCATTTTGGAGTGGTTGAGTAATTGGACCCTGTGTTGTTGAAAATTAAACTAGTGCTGCTACATTAAATGAGTAACGTTGTCGTGGCATACTAAATAATTCCTTTTTTCATCAAAATGATTATTTGGATTTGACATGTGGTTTCAGCAAGACGGTGCAACATATCATACAGCACGTGAAACCATAACTGTTGCATGCCAAATCTCCTGATCATATTATCCAGTGGAATGCTGACGTCAATTGACGTGCAAGATCATGTTGTGATATAACACCACTGGACTTTTTTCATTAATGTCATTTAAATGGAACCGGCTACCAACACTCAATTCCTTTAAACATGCAACGCGTTATACAGCAAGGAGCGCTGGTTGGATGTGCCAGCTTGTAGACAATTTTACGAAACGAATGACATAATTCAAATGCTACTGTCTCTATTTTATGTTGAAGAATTAAAAATGTCAATTTATCAAACATTAGAAGTTTTATTTAAAAACCAAAATCTACAGTTTCAAAAGAGACACTCATTAGTAATATATTGCATAGGTAGTAAAATCTTAGTTTTTCCAAATATTTACTTAATACCATTTAAAATTTATTTATACAATGTTAATACTGAGTGAACAATTCCAAGTTTTTTTTCTGCTGCCAGCAAACACTTGGTCACTTACTAAGATAGATGAACAGTATACTTTTTGAAAAATAGCATCATTTATACTGGGTAAAATTCATCAAGAAAGGAGTGTCAAATATTTGTTTAGGTGTGAATACGAAAGTATAGCTTTTTTTACGTAATGAGTATCTATCAGTCAACCACAAACTCAGAAGTGGAGCATTATGTTCAAGAAAAAAATGCACTACCGCTTATAAAACGGTAAATTGTGTTCATAATAAAGTTAACAAGAAGGAGTTAAACATTTTAATTTGATTGGCCAACATTTCTGTAGCTCACGACAGTTTTAGTTCCGTTAACCTAAGGTAAACACAATGGTTTTCACTGCTGTGAAGCAGGCATCATTGTATGTATTTTCATCTTACGAACAACAACGGAACTAACATGAGCTGGATACTTATTATTGGCATTATGCCTTTTTAGAAACTAGTCAGTGTTTTCAGTGCAATAAAGATCGAATTGACCAATTCCTATCCTATTGACCTATCTCGTTGAACGATAGAATAGTAAACAAATTGTCAAACTAGTTATAGTTTATTCCACTTTTAATAAGTATTGGAAAATCAAACAATTTTACCTGGGTAATTTCAACCCTTATTTTTTTCATTTTATTTTCAGGTGTAGAAAAATTAAGCTTTATTAATGTTACTACTTGAAATTATCATTTCTATATTATGGTTTTAAGTCATTTTTAAGTACCTAAATATTCTATATATAGATATTAATTAAAAACTCTGGATCACTTAGATTTTCATTTAGAGCAGATAAAAAGGGAAAAGGGAAAATATACTTAGATGAAATACGCGTTTAATTTTAAAACATGAGTGAGTTATATTTATAAGGGTTGCGCGGTTATTTCTGTGTTGAGATGGGTCGGAGATACACATTTATGAGAATAATAAATATTTATTGGGTCATTTCTGAAATCTCTACACTGAAAGAACGACTTCTCATATACAGGGTTAACTATGACTAAGTACAAAAATTTTAACCATGAGTTCAGGAAGACCTAAAAGACAATAAAACAATTATTCCAGAATTTTAGCTCTATATTTAAAAAATGGGACAAAACCCTCTTTTCCTACGGAAAGTCGGCGCCTACGTATCGACCGAGATGGCTTAGATCCATAGATAAAACTTACATCTGTCAACAATATCTACTACCATGCGCTCGTTTATTTGCAGCATCTCTAAATACAGAAATGACAAAAATTAACATTCTTATTAGTAATAATACCTGATAGATAGGTAGGTAACAGTTAATCTAGTTAGCTCCACTATTTTGCATTCGTTTTTCATTATTTCGTTACAAACTGGCAAAACTACAACATTTTCATTCATTATAACCACTCACTACCGATGAAACACACTTCCTGTAGGTACAGCTAGATAAAATACCTGTTTATTATAACAAAATCGAACGAAATGAATAGATTATAGAAAACTTTTAATGTACCCGCGGCAGTCATGTGCCATAACGTAGAAAACCAAACCGGCGAACTATATTGTGGGAAAGTATCTGCATCAACACAAATTTCTTTATTTAAAACGTTTAAAAATTAAAAAGGGACTAAAAACTGAAGAAGAACACAAAACTACAACGTAAACACATGGTAAGAATTAAATTATGACTTGATTGGAAATTTTACGGTCGTGTTGCTAGTTGCCTACGTTACCTACTCTGATTCTATAAACGTGTGGCAGACAAGTCGCATAGGCGGCGTTAAATAAGGATTTAATATAATTTCGAAAACATTTATTTTTCGCTTTATAAATAAGAAGTTAAATTTATTTGAAGAAATATTTGTACTATGTCATAGTTAACCCTGTATTACCAGATTTACTTTTAATTAAGGAATGGTACGCCAGATTGCAGGTTATAAAATGAGTTTATTTTATTGAAATATTTATTTGAATTAAAATGGTTTATTTATAACTTGTAATTAAATACTCAGTATTTTAATGCGCCTTTCAAAGCAAATAATTTTAATTGTAAACGTAAGTATGTAACATATTTGCATTTGGCTTCTTATACACATTTATTTTTATTTTAATTCATTCAAATTTATTATTTAGTAATTTATTTACATTTAAGTGGGAAAAAAACTAAAAAGTGTTATAAAATGTTTTGTACCATGTTGTTCCAATACCAGTGAAAATACTGATAAACTTTTTATGTGTACCTACTTATGGATGCCGGTGTGATTATTGTTTTAAGGGCGCCGTATTATTGAAATAGTGTTTTCTACAAATAGATACAAATAATTTTAAACATTTAAGAACTAAATAATATAGAGTTTAGCAAATAAGAACAATGTTATCTCATGCCACCTGCGAATATTCAAAGGTACCGACAAAAAACGAACTAACCAACAAATTTTTAGGTACAGAAATCTTTCAAAGTATGTATTTTTTTAAATTTAACTGTAGATGTAAATATTGTTACAAAATAAACTTTCATAGTCCTGCATATAAGACTGTTCTCTTTGGTTTATAAGTATCTATGCGAAAAGAATTCTTAAAATGTGGGGTTAGAATAGCAAAATAATTTGTGTTTTATAAATGCTTTTTATTATTTTATTTGAAGATAATTTAAATAGTAAAAGTAGATAAACAAAACATCAAGAATTTAATTTCTGTTCTACGTGTGTTATTTTTTGAGACTTCAATATCTAAAAACACCACAAACTTAATTGTTTTACATCACAATTACTTAGAACTGCCAATATCTAAGTTAAGAATATACCGATACATTGTTTTTACATTATTTATTAACAATATCTTATGAAATAACTAAACACCTTACAAAAATTAATAATTATGATATATTTTATACGTGTCACTTATTAGGTATCGAAACAAATTTCTAAAAGTACTGAATGCAACGTTGCCGAAATTAGTCCACTGTGACGTAAAAGAATTTGTAAAACGTTTTAAAAAATATGTGGCAGTAATTTAAAATTTGGTTTTTTATAATGATTACATTTAGAAAAATAATTATTTCTGAATTTAAAAAAATTATACGCGGGTCCATTGTACATTGTCTCAACTTTAATTTAAATATTTTATATCACAGTACGCCTGTACTATCGAGTTTTAGTCACCTTGTACTATTAATATAAATCTTGTTTGAATTGGTATATGATTATAATTTATGTTTGATAAAAACTAATTGAAATGATATTAATATTGTGTTGTTTTGTTCTGTTTAAACAACACAGGATTATTTTTATTTTTGCGCGCCGTGTATGAAAGATTATTTTCTGCATTCTATTTAAAAATAGTCTACTTTTGACATCAAAAATTACACATCTTTAATGTAAGTGGTGGAGAAAATAAGTTTATTTCTGTTTTGCTGCAACTGCACCTATAATTACTTTGCGCTCTGCGGTGGTATTGCAATTAAACTTTTTCTCGGTGTAGCTTATGTTGCGGAAGGAATTCATCCCGACAATAATTGTTAGGCATTAACCCCGTTCAGTCTCACTCCATAAATTTCTCCCGGATATTTATCGTTCGAGTACATCGTTGCTCGTCTCTCGGCCGAACGGCGGTAATTGCCGGGCAATCAAAACGTAATTTGGGAACGTCCTAGGGCCCGCTAAGCGTACGTCCGGCAAAATCAACCGGAACGGATCGCCTAATAACGGCGGACGGGCACATAAATCATCCGCACTGCCAGTAACTAAATATTTGCGATCACTTTTTTTCTGGTGAGACGCCCGCCGCGCATCGTTTCGCTGATTTGGCGGTCTCCGGACGGTAGCAATTAGCGCCCCCGGGCGGGGGTAATTGGGGTTTTTGACGTGATTACCACCCGATTGCTCGCGGTGCACTTTCGTAATTTTTTTGACAAATCGCGGTCGTAGCAAGCCATACATCATAATCACGCGCACGTAAATAGTTATTTACATTACAAGCTGCGAAAGCTTACTTTTAGGTGCGAGGTGTATTTAAATATGGGCATTTGAATACCTCGGAGCACCTGGAAGGGCTTTCGCAGCGTGTAATGTATTAAATTTTTCCTCCTCCTCGATTTTATATAAAACACAAAATATAAAGATGCTGAAAATCCTCTATAGATTGTAATAAAATGGGTATAAGGCGGTTTATTGCCCTAAAAATAGTAGTATCACAATGCTTTGGCATTATTATACATGATTGAGACATTACAGTCGTGTACTTTTATGAATGTAATAAAAAATGCCGTTATCTCACGTGTACTATATGAAATTTTATCTAGAACTGCAAAAAATGTATCCCGACTACCTTAAATTGAGAAAAATACAAAATCAGATCCAGTTTGTAAATTTTGATTCAAAATCAAGAAGCAATGGCATTGTTATGGTAACCTGTCAAACTTGTTACAAACAAAATTGAGTTCTTATTTTTACATTTTCTTATGAAAACAGTGGTGTTGATTGTAATAATGAGCTATTCAGAAACAGAAAACTTGTCATGAGCTTGGCAGATGTGTAAATCAGGTAGTTGGAAACTTCCGTACGACAGCTAAATTTCTTAAAATTTTAAATCCAAACCAGTACACCGTCCACTCGCTTCGAAGAACGTCCTCTACATTACTAGCAAATGTCCCAGGTGTGGACATTTTGGATACGAAAAGGCACGGGGGGGTGGAAGTCGTCAGAGGTAGCGGAAGTATATGTAGTAGATTCAGTGACCCATAAAATAGAAGTTTCCAATAAAATCATACCCGAAAAATCTGTATCTATTCAGCAAAGCAAACATTCAGAAACAGAATTTAATGATCATGTGAAAATCGACAAACAAGTCAACATTTCCAGTTACGTTGTTGCCCGTCTAAAATAAAAAATTATACGTTCGTAGAGCAGAGAATGAAAATGGCCCAACTTTCGTTCAAGGGAAATCAGTTACAAAAGAAATAGTTCTATAAGAAGGTTCTACACAAGATTACGAGTATATAACCAATTTTCTTTTTCCGCGGAAATGTTTCGTTTTCTGAAATTTTTCTTATAATATATTTTAAATGAAAATTGCCTCAAAAATTTCTCTTCTAGATGTCTTTATTACATGCTGCTCTAGAAATTAATAAAATTGCGGCTTTGATTTGATGTAAAAATGTTATAATTTACGGAAAATTTCCATTTTCCTTCGACTTTAGAATAAGGGAAATCTGTTATAGAAATGATAATTAGATAATTTGATTTGGCTACTAATTAGCGCTTTAATGATATAGGTATAATTTTATTTGCAGAAATTTTTTTTTTGAAGAAAATATTGAGGAGAATCATTTACATATCCATGTTTTTTAGGGTTTTGTGAATAATCGACCGTTAATTAGTATTAGTATTCATGTGTTTTGAGTTTTGTGAATAAACGAATGTTATTCAAGTTATAAAAAGTACCTAAGTGGATTTGTAGCATTTTTTTTAAATTGAGCACGCTCGCTTTGCTCGCGTATATTAATTATATCCACATGGATGTTTGTTATATAAATATAAATATTCAATAAAAATCATGTGACTTTGTAAGAATTCTGTATGTATTTAAAATTTAAGGTATTTTTTGTGGCAATATTGTGGCGGATAATGATTTTTTTGTTGAAACTATTTATTTGAAAAATCTCCATATTCTAATTTTATACAATAATTGTATACGTGATCACCGCCTCGTTTTTCTTTTGGAATATTCCCTTCTGACAGTGTCTTAGCAATGTGGTTAATTCGGTCTTTTTTCATGTTCACACATTTCAGGAAAAACGCCTGACATACTTGAAATTTTTTTTTAGTTACTCTTTTTGGCAGAAAATAATGTACGGAAAAATTGCAATTCCTGGATTGTCTCCCATTTGTTGGTCTTTTCCTTTCGACTGGCACAACGGACATGTAGTGGCACAATTTTGTATCCTGTTCCGTTTTAACATTGTTTTCAAAAAGTTTACTCGCTAATTACAATACTTTCACAGTGATACTTTGGACCACTGTGGTTACAAACTCTTATAAAGTGTTCTAAATCAGAATCTGTATCACGATATCTAAAAAAAGCTAATAATGAAACAAAATTAACACAATTTTTATTTTGCTTTTACCTTTGCTTTTGCTGTTTCTGTCTTTTCGTCTCATTCTTTTGTTTTTTCCTACTTCCTACACTAATATCCAACACATAAGCTTCTCCTTCCATTATAATGCTTAACAAAACAATCACCGATCTACTATTCACAATAATACACAATAAAACATAAACATCCAATGCAAATAGTCCAACCAGTACCTACACAATTCTTTTCACTAAACCTCGTACAGTCACCTGATACCGCGATGTACCAGAGCCATCTAGGATTTTATTTAACAGTACAATTTAACAGTCAGATGGCGAATATCTTTTTATCGGTTTTTGCTTGAAAATTGGATTTATCGGTATTTGCTCGAACGGGTCACTTTCAGATACCATTTTAAAGCGGAACTATCGGCTTTTGCTTGTATTTGATGTGTTATATCAAACAAGGGCTACTAAATTGATAAGATTCCATACTTAGTTAAAAAAATGCAAAAAATGGATTTATCGGTTTTTGCATGTTTGCTCCACAATTAATGAGTTCATCCATCGGATCTAGACTGTTTTTCTTACAATGGCGTCTCCACAATTACTCACAGAGTCGGTCTGCAAATTCGTCCGGTGGAATATGCTGACCTTTTAAAAAAAATTTTGCACCCGACTTCGACGACTCGATCCGTTGAGTACCGTTTTCAGCAACGAATTTAACACTATGGTTAACAGTAATACCCATATTCAGTAAATCTCTCATACGCTGTTCACATATCCGAATGGATAATAGACTCTTTCTCTACATGTTGTTCCAAAAGGACAATTAACGTGCCTGCATCCCTTTTATTTTCAGGACAAATTACCATTCTTAAGTCTTCTGAGTTATCGGCAATCATTCCAAATACCCAGGGACCTTTAACTACACTTCCTCTGTTATATTTTCGTTTACCAAATTTGGATTTTTGTGTTCAGAAATACGTTTAGAATTCAAAAATAAAAATTGGTCACATGTGTCCGCTTTTCCACATTTTTTCCATATAGGTAGGTAATGAAAATGACGCATTTCCGCGGGAAAATTTTTGCGTTTCTGTGTTAAGAAAAATGTCTATAATTTACAGCAAAAAATATTTTTTATATAACTGATTTTCCTTTTTCTAAAGTCAACAAAATTTTAATGTTTCTGTGTTCAGAGAGGCCTCTGATTGCTATTTGTATATTTTATTTTTCATAGCTGATTTCCCTTAAACGAAACTTGACCCATGAAAATGATGTTTTCTCAGTACCGCGTATGCTTTCGCTGTCGTTATCCGTTGAGGTTACTCCTTCCGGATGTGGCCATGGTTTGTTAATTTTTCTTGATGTTTCGCTGGTCGTGCTGCCAAGTTCATCAGAGCGATCAGTAGACCACGGTACAAGACGTATCTTCATATTATTTTCTTGATTAACAGTTAGTTGTACATTGTGGTCCGTAAATAATGGCCCATAGAGACATACTAGATTGTTCACTTCAAAATATTACGATTCAGGCCAACTTGCCTTAATTAAATGTTGGGTGTCATACTTGTTAGTCCCAGAAATTGCCGATTTTTTGAGAAACTAGCTTCTCAAAAGTTAGCTACATAGTTCATTGTACAATATTTTAACGAAATAGGCGCCAAAATTCCCTTGCAAATTGAATATGTTGAAGGTAGATCGACAATCAATAAAATTTGCACTAGTGTTAAATTCTACGGATAGTATGGAAGTTATACTGATTCTTGCAGCTCCAGATAGTCATCCTGAAATAGTTTGTGAATAATCCGCAATGCGAACAAAGTTTTTGTCTTTTTTCTCTAAATTCCTAAATACATTTTTTAAATTGTTGATTATCAGGTTGTAATCTATTTCGAAATCCTCCCAAATATTCTCGTTGCCCAGCGCGTCTATTGAAATTTAATTGCCAACGAATAACAGTCATATCTCATATCTGAATATACAGGGTGTTTCAAAACAAAGGTGAAAAATTTCAGGGGGTGATTCCTTGTTGAAATTTTTCGCCTTTGTTTTGAAACACCCTGTATAAATTATTGTCTCAGAATTTTTCGATTTTGTAAAGTAATTGATTTTAAGTAAAACTGGATAAATACCTTACATTTAGAAATACTTATTAACTGTAACATACATTTTCTCTAATAATTGATAAAATTTAACTTACTATTGGTGCCCACTACGATAAAGTATTGTACAAACAACTATGCAGCTGATTGTTGAAAAGCTATTATCTCGAAAATGGGCAATGTGCGTCACAAATATGGCGGATGTGACGTCCTCTAGGGAATACGTCGAAATAGACAACAGATTATGATTTCTCATATCCAAAAACTTCTATTCCTAAATTTTTATGTTGATACAGTGTAATTATAACAAAAAATCACTTTAAATTCCAATTTTGGCACTTGTTTTTTTTATTATCAATATTTTATTAAGGCAAGTTGGTTTAAATAGTAATATTTTGAAGTGAAAAATGAAGTATGTCGCCATGGGCTGTTACTTACAGATCACTCTGTATAAGATTATCACGTATCGCACAAAATTCTATTCCACTTTATAATTTTTAATTTTTCTGTCTAGAAAGAAATTGTGAAAGCCAAAGTTTTAGAAAATTTGCAAATTCGGTCAAAATTATTGAAACTCTCATGAAATATTTTTCTATCGTTCATGTCTATTGAGATACAATGTGTTTAATTAAAAAAAAATATTGTTGAAATTCTTCAAGGCATCAAATGAATTTTTCACCGCTGTGTACATTAATTTAATCTAACAAATCATTGAAAGTCATCCCCTCACTTTTGGACATTTTCCAATATTGAAGTTGTTTCTCTTATTGCAATCAGTTTTGAAGAAAAAGGTGCTCTTTACTTAAAGAAATATACTTAGATATTTTTCTTAATATTGCTCGAAAATACTAAACTTTACGTCACTGAAATAGTTATAGCTTTATTTTTGTTCAAAATTGATGCTATATAGAACAAACTTCTTCAAATTGCGAAAATATTAAGGGCACCAAGTTATGCAGATATAACATTCAATATGAACAGATGTTAAAACAAATGCCTCCTCTGATGTTAAAACAAATGTCATATAAGGTTTTAATGACATTAAAGTAGCACACACTTCAGTCAAATAAATGTCAATTTGAAGGATTTAATAAAAAATAAAACTGCTAGACATACCTTTGTAAATAGTATAGGTACGGTTCTATATCCAAAATCCTCGGTTACCCACCAGAGTGCCAGTTTCTGTCTTTGATCTTACCCTTAGGATATCTATGAAGGTCAAATTGAACTCGCAAACCAAATTATGAAATTGTCATCAGAACAATGTAAAGGATGTAAAAACTAATGAGTATACATGTTTCATTTAAAAACAGTAGTTTATATCTTGAAAATGCAGCAATCAATTGTTTTTGTTATATTTCACTGATGTCAAAATATATCCCAAAACATGGATAATAACTGTTTTTTTTTCTATATACAAAAGCAAATAGATTAATGTACCTAGATAGAATTTTATGTGAACACCATTGTACTACGAGGTCCGGGAATTTGTCAATGAAAAAACAAGCAAATTAAATTTCGCCAACATTTTATTATTCGTTATCCTTCACAATAGTCTCTCTCTAATTCTACACAACGGTTCCAACGTTGCTCCCACGATTGGAAGCACCCTTGGTAATCCTCCGCAGTTAACCCGTTCAACACCACGGTTACAGCTTCTTTGACCTCTTGTCCACCGCCATGATGAGTTCCCTTTGAGGTGCGAGACTTCATCTTGAGGAATAAAAAAAAATCTCAGGGGCCAATATCGGGGCTATAGGGTGGGTGCGGCAACGTTGGAATACCTTTTTTTGTCAAAAACTCTTGCACAATGAACGAGGAATGGGCTTGCCGTGATGCAAGATCCAGCCGTTCTCGGCGAGTTCAGGTCGCACACGGAGAACGCGGACCCGCAGCTTTTCTAGGACGCCAACATAGAACTGTCCAGTCACTGTCTGGCCGGCAGGAACATATTCACGATGAATGATGCCGTGGATATCGAAAAAAACGATCAACATTGCCTTCAGTCGTGACTTGGACATCCTCGCTTTCGTTGGCCGCTCTCCACCCTTTTCCACCCACTGCTGAATTTGTTTACGGGTCTCGGGGTCATACTCAAATATCCAGGTGTCATCTCCAGTGACTACCTGACTCATCCAGTCTCTACCGTCGCTTCGAATGCGGGACAACAAATCCAGCAGCAGATCGATTTTCGCATGTCTTTCTGTTCACGGGTGAGAGCTTTTGGCACCATCTTTGCGCATATCTTTCCATATTCAAATTTTCGTGTAACATCTTGCGAACGGTTTCTTTGTTGACGTTTAACTCGTCAGACAACGCACGGATGCTTCGGCGCCGGTTAAACGTGATCAGTGCACGCAAACGGTAAACATTCGCGTCAGTACGAGAGGTGATGGGAGCTCCTTCACATGGATCGGCTTCTATCGATTCACGCCCCTCCTTGAAGCGTTTTGCCCATTCAAACGCGTGTTTTCGACATGCACTCGTCTCCATAAACCACCTGCAAATTTCGAAGGATTTCCGAGAGTTTTTCGCCAGATTTTACTAAAAATTGAATCACAGCACATACTCGTATCACGACGCCACTAAAAATGTTACTTCCAAAAAATACACATAAAACACAAACCAAACGTGCTATCGACTTCAACCTTGGACTGAAACTTAAAGAAAGGTCCCCCCTCTCTAGAAAAACATTGACGAACGATGCAATGTTGCCAGTTTCCGAGTTATAACTAAATTCCCGGAGCTTAATTGCCACACCTCGTATGTAATAGGAAGTTACTGCATTTTTCGTTTAAAACTACCTATTTGGAAATGCTTTAAAATTTTATAGCAATTTGTATTTTCTTTCTTATGATATTCTCTAAACCCGATTGTATATCTCCTTTTATGTGAATAATATAAATCAGGCACTTTAAAAGGAATTTATACGTTAAAATTGATGCGTCTGGCTTTTTCCGCAATTTATCGAACAACGATACATAAAGCATCTCATATCTCTGTATTTGACTCATAAAATATCGGATTTCAAGAACGATAGAGTTGGCATATTCAAGTCAAGTCAAGCTTGATGTTAAAAATTACAGGACATGTCTAAAACATTGGTACGTGAATTACACCATTACTACTACTTCACTTAATTCATATTTGAAATTTTTTTATTTGTGCTATTTTTAGATAACATCCTATCTATTTTAATTAACAATATCTAACAACCCCACACTGGTTTTTGCTAAAGTCATTCATTACATTTATTGCTTGACTTGAACCCCAATTGATGTTATGCCAAATGGTTTGAAAATCAGGTCAGGTGGTCTATGTTATTTTCCCGAAATAACAATTACAGGATTACTACGTGCTTTTGTAGCTTTAGCTGGTGATCATTGACTTGCTCTTGTTGTTCTCGGGTTAGGCTCTGTGAGGGCAAATTCCGTGGGCCTTGTCTCATATTGATTCCGATTGTTCTAAGGCTGCTACGGTCAACACTGCTTCTTAATTTACAATAGCTCTCTGAGACGCTCCATAATAGTCTCTGTAACCTTTAGCATCGGATGCCAACCATTACGTCGCTCTTTCCTGTATGCATCTTCAGTGGTAACTTTCGCTTCGCCGCGACAGAGGTTTAAAGCCATATTAAAACCACCAAAATATCTATTATAAAAATTAACCGTTACACTGTATACTAAAGATATACGTAATATTTTTCATAATAGTTATTTACACATTATTATCGTACGCATGTGAAGTTTGTATAATCACATAAGTTCGGTAATAATGTAGGATCCCATGTATCGCGTGCAACGTTTTATCTACAACTGTCGAGATTTTAATAATAATTAGCATTAGCCTAATAATTTATATTCTAGTATGACATAATATAAAAATTATGTATTAAGATCTTATTGTAACAACAAGCTATCAATGAATATTTTTCGTAGTGTAAATATGAGTTCAAGCTATGATTTACCATCATATATTGAGAATGCTTGTTTCCACTCTCATGCCAGGGAAATCACGGAAGAAATACGAATAAGCATTTGGTCGCTATGAAAAATATGGTGTAGAGAAAAAAAACATAAATAACGAGAAAGAATTAATAGTATATTTCAACGAACTAAGCAAAATACAGAAGCCTGTCAAAAATACTTAAATGTGATTGCATTCCTGAAGCTCAAATTAGAAAGACAAATCTAAACAATCTAATGTATTAACAAGACAGGAAATATCTATTTTTTTTCAATGCAGATGATTTCTGCTCAAGAAGGTAGTTATATTACAAATATGTGTTTTAGTAAGAACATTTTATAACCGATATTAATTTTAGGTTGATTATTGGTTTGGTGGACGCATATCGGCTTGAAGTATGTAGAACATGTGTGATATGAAGAGCTATGCTTCCAAGTTATGATACTCAATACCAAAACAAAAGTCTCTCTAGAGAGTTTTGTAACATCTGGAAATATTGATGGCTTGAAATTAGTAGAACTGATTAGAAAGTACGTCAAATTAAGAACTGAAAACTGTGATCATGTTTTCGTATTTTTTCGATATAAATCTGGTAAATGGACTGTTAGACCCCAATGGTCTTTGTTGGACTTTCACTGACCTCTTTATTTTCTTTTTGTTTTTCTTTACCAACACCCAGTAAGAACAACACTTTTACTTTTGTATTAATTTTATTGCAATGTGCAATACAACTACAACTGCATTACGTTCTAACTTTTCAACATGATATTGCAGAATAAATATTACTTAGCTCAGGCAAACTATCTGAGTCGACATTTCCAGACAACTTCTGAGTTCGCTGTGGCACCTTCAAGTGGTATGGCGTTCCACTATAACGTGGACCAAACAACCTGTTGCTATAAATACTTGGTAACGTGCTAAAACTGATTACACGATTTTTTAAACTGCCTAATCCAAATGCGTATAGTGGACACTGTTTTTGGCGACCTTCAACTTCTCTTTTAGCCTATTGTCGGGCAGATCGTTTGAGTATAAAAATACGTGGTGGCTGGAAGTCTAATTCTGTCACTAAAGGCTATATCAAAACTTGTACTGAAAATAAGAAGTGAATGGCTATGAAAATTCTAGGCGAAAGCGAGAATATTCTTTTGGAAGTCGAAAATATTTCCTCAACATCCAGTGTTATTTTATCAACATCTAAAAATATTGTTGATACTCATAATAATTCCATCTATTCAAGGAAATCGTTAGGAATGTCAGCGTTTGGTATTAATTTATCCTATGGTAAAGATTTTACTGTCTATGTATCTGATAACACTGAGTTATCGGTCAGTGGTCGCGCGGTTTAAGGCGTCAGTACTTGAATCGAGGTGACTGGATCGCTGTGGGTTCGACCCCAGCAGCCGGTAGACCGTATATAAGCCATATTCGTGGAGAGATTGGCACCCTCTCTGCGGGTATGGTAGGGTGGAAGAATGTTGACTTGGATCAATGTGAGAGATTGATACCGGTTGGCATTTAACTACCCCCCTAATTAATGAGGTTTTCCAGGTTTCCCTCATTCCTGCACTGAATGGTGGTTAGGACCTACCAACGTAAGTCGTTCCTGGGCGCAAATGCGGCCTGCTTAATAATAATATGCCGCCCCCTCTCCTGCACAAGTCTTCGACTTCTGGGCTAATCCTCGTGATTAGAATGAGGGGTAGAGATATTATTATTATTATATTCCGTATGATCTTACATATTTTGTTCATCTAATAAATGTCTAATTTGAGTCTAATTCAATTTGCAATGTCATTATCGCAGTGAGTGCGTTGAGAAATTAAAAAAAAAAACGTAGGATAATGTCAATAAATCATTATGTCATTCGAAACAGTTCAAATCGTAGTCATTACGTGGCAGTTGTAGATAAAATCAAATTATTTCTGCGCTATTTACAGAAGTGGGCTCTTCGTAACCGTCCCAATTATTGACCACACAGCGAAAACCAGATTTTTTGTTTGTCGTCGAACGTACATCACTGAATCGCCGTCGAAGAGCCCGATCGAAGGCTCGCCCGCGGACTTCCCAAAGTCCTAACAAAATACGGAACCCTTATTAGCCATCACCCCGTTTACATTTCTCGATGAACAATAATCGCCGATCGGTTTCCCGTTTGTTGTTCCCCACGCATCCGTTTCCCATTTACGTTTAACAAGCTGGGGTGGAGTTTATTAATTTTGGGACGAGGCTTGGGGTCAAATTTTTCTTTGAATTTTACAAAAAAATATATTGTGTTGTTTTTACAGATGAGAATTTACAGAAAATTGGCAACTCGTGGAAAAATTAATAGGGTTTTCTTATATAGAGTGATTAAAAAATTATATGTTGTCAAACCTATGCGACGAAAAGTAGGAGTCAAAACAGATCTGATTTATCTACCTAGATATTCACCCTTAACGAGTTACAACCCCTTAAATAGTAATTTTGATATGGGCGTATCATTTGCTATTTTAAAACGGGAACAAATTAAACGCTCGTTAAATTATTTAACTGCACGATACATTTTCTGAATAAAATAATATAGAAATAGGATATTTTATTTGAATGCACGATACATTAAGAAATGTTTGGTAAACATAATAACTGTTCGGTTAAGATTATAAATTCTCAGTGAAAAATGTATTCGCAAACTGGAAATAATAGTTGCACGAGGGAAAAAATACAAAACAACAAATGCTCTCTAAACATATAAATGTGTTCATCACAAATAATACTTGCTAGTTAAAAATAATAAATGCTCGGTAAAAATATTAATTGCTCAATAAATCTATTCATCACCGGATAAAAATATTAAAAACTCGGTTAAACTATTAAATATTTAATGAGAATATTAAATGAACCGTTAAATATATATATGTAGTAAAAAACAATAATTACTCTCTAGAAAGTGTAAATGCACAGTTATAAAAATTATTTGGAGAAAATAAATTCTTAAGTTTGAAAAATTGACTGTAGGTTAGGTTAGATTAGGTTAGGTTAGGTTAGGTTAAATAATGAAATCAGCCCGGGACAGTCGTTTGTTCATTTCACTGCTTGCAAATCATTCTATTGCGCACACGCGCTTTTAGATTCAAATCTGCGAAGCAACATTAAATATCGTGCATAAAGTAATGAACACTTTTGAAATTTGTATCGTGCAAAATAAATAAAATATCGAAACATACTTTTAAAACTTATCGAGCATTTAGTATTTTTATTATGCAAATGCTATTTAAATACCGAGCATTCTTATACTGCATTCATCATTAGTAGTCAAGCATTTCTCCTATTTTATATTGCAAAATATATTAAAATATCGAGCACTTTATTGGGACCCTTTTAAAACCTTAAATATGCAATGTTTTGACGTCACGAGATTTTTTCTATTTTGTTGCATTCATATTTCTTTTGTATATTGTTGGTATGAGATGAAATTCAAGACTAAATATTTCTATCGCCAACGTTTCGATTTTTATTTATGAGCTCTGAAGATGACTTAATAAATAAAAGTAGAAGAAACACTCTTGACTTTTCATACCGACAATGAGAAACGAAGGTTTTAACACCTTTTTTTACATAAAAACAATATCAACGTGTAATGTGGCAACAGTTTAAAGTTACAGTATCTTTGCTTATAATTTAATTCTACTATACAGGCTATGACGTTTATAGTGCGAAAACTTTTTAGAGTACTTTCTAAAACTACTTTTTCAGTACAAAAAGTCTTATATAAAACAGTTATAAATCTATTCACGTTTTATCAAAAAAAATATACTTATCTATTATAAGTGGATTGAGATCCGGTAATCCAGCTGGCCAGACAACTGGACCACCTCGACCAATCCGTTTTTTCCCGTCGAATTTACCTAACTTATAATTTCAACATGCTCTAATCGCACAACAAACAAACTGATTTGACATTTGTCAATACTATTGTTACAACATCGGCTAAGTCACAGCAGCCGTGCTTTTACTAGTCTGTTCCATTGCCCGTTTGCAGTGACTTACCGCTCATGGCAGCACACTACAGCACTAATAACTTAGTCGGATATAGTCGTCAATTGTTTCATAGAAATTATGACAAATGTCAAAAATATGTTAAGGTGTACGTTTCTGTTTACGTGTAATTTTTAAATTTATAAATTGATACAACCTAAAATAGCAAGTATTGTGTTCTTTTGGTGAAAATGCAGGAGTAACAGTTCATTATTAATACGTATGTACCCAGTTTTATGAAAAATGTAAAATATTTAGACACAAAAGCTTTGTGTGAAGTATTGGAACGGTACAGTGCCGCGTATTTTAATGTTTTAAAATAGTAAATGACAAATATGTACATTTTTGCGAACCAAATTAAATAAGTAGGTGTCGCCATTCTACAGCACATTACTGAATGCTATATTGAAATTCAGGTGAAACAGTGCCTACTTAATAATTTTTTTGTAAGATCTTTGTAAGACCATAAGATAACCCTGATTAATAACAATCAAAATATCTGAAAAACAGTTTCTTACTGAACTTTCTAAAGAGCAGATTTTTCCAGTAAATAGAATTTTTTCCACTGAAAAAATACTTTTCACCATTGACGTGGAACGCAGCTGAACGCCTTGTATCAGGAAAACGGGAAGTTAAAGAGAAAAATGTTATAAGAAAAAAATCTATTACCTTTTCATGCTGTCTTTTCTCAAAGTTATGAACGAAAAAACGAGGACACCCTCTATAGATTAGTTTCATTGCTGTACTGAGTACATATCTGTCACCACTGAATCAAGCCTCAGTAATTTGGATGTCGCTGGTCAGCGGGGAAAGGGCACACTGTACCATTTCTGAGGCTATAAAATATTGTTATACTTTTATTTAAGCGAAGCTGATATCTTCTTGACTGTATCAAATGTTGAATAAAATACCATTTTTATTGCAGTTGCTTGTATGTAATGTCGCAACTATTCGCAGTTCGTTAGCAGGTGCAAGAGGGGACGTTTTTCTGGAGTGCCACTCGTACAACCGCGACGAGAGGAAAATGTAGCTTAGACTCGTCCTCCACTCGAAAAGGATATGCTTTCTTTCTAACGGGTAACGCGGAGGGAATTTTGCTATCCATCCATGCCAGGCCTAGGTCTCGCCTCTTTAGCCGGTTGAAGATGCCGGCTCGTAGGAGTGCCTCTCTCATGTACAAGAAAAATGGAAAGCTAGAGTAAAGTTGCGAATGCCATCCTATACAATTCATAGATACAAGAGGTGACATGAGTGGCGATCGATGCTGGAGCTTGGGATCTTTGAAGGACTCTCAACAGCGGCAATTCTCCAGGAATTTCTGTTGGGAATAATCGAAGGAGGATTCGGGTGTGCTTGACTTTTTCTACGGTCATCGCGAAATTTCCCGAAAGAGATCGATTGCTCGTGCGAAAAGATCTAAAGAAAATGCGTTCATGTCAATAATTAATTCATTCATTCATTCAAGGATTCATTTGGGATCTAAATTGAATGCAATTGAAATCAGCTGGAAATCAAATCTGTTGGATTGATGTATATTTGTATATAAGTTCGTAGAGGTTTTAATGGCAAGAATATATATCTTGAAAATTAAACATAAGTCGTTTTAATGCCAAAATGATTTGTATACGAAAGTGGAGTGTCAAGTAGAATAAAAAATAAGCTACATATCCTTTTGTTTGGGTTCAACAGAGAAGTTAAGGAATGAAATGAAACTAGGTGTGCTATGCACGAAGTGAACGCTATTGGAGAACGTATAGCACGATAATGGTTTCAATGAAGGCTATATTGACATTTTTCATGTTCTCGAAGAACATTTCACTTTGAAGAAGCTTCGATCGATTTAATTTATGATAATCTACTTCTATCAAGTCGGAAATTGACCAGTATCATGAATGCTGGACAGTTGGCAGTAGTGCGTTAAATGAGAGTAATGAGGGAGGTTACATATTTGAACAAAGATCAGTGTTTGCTTTCTTACTGGTACATTATTTAGCTCATCAATAACATCAACCGTTTTTACTTCAGAAAAAAACTTACGGTAACTAACTAATAACGAAAATGGTAAATCTTCAAGCAAAAGTTTGTGCTCATTCGTGTAAGCTGGTGTATGCATCTTCTCCGGGGTTATGTATTGATTGCCAACAACTCCAACAACCAATGCGACTATTCAAGATTTCGATTTAGAGGTTATTCTACATCTGCCTTATTCTCTTGATTTGTCTCCATTTGAGTTTTATCCCTTCTGCATTCTATGGTACAACCCTCGAGGATTCTATTTTGTAAATATGAATCCTTTAAGAACTGAAAAATGCATTTCAATCCTAGCTGAACTTCATTTAAATTGGATTTCCATTTGGGGAGGTTATTTTACGTCTGCTTTATTCTCTTGATTTTGCTCCATTAGATTTTTATCCCTTCTGCATTATATCGTACAACTCTCGAGGATTCTATTTTGTAAATATAAATCCATAAGATGCATTTCAATCCTTACTGAACTTTATTTAAATTGAATTTCCAATTGGGCGCTTGCAGAATTCTTTAATCTAATTTCCACTATTAATAAGGATCATGATCAAATAATGACAGTCAATAGTGAATATAAATCGACCAAATAATTAAACAAATAAGTTCTGTTTGAGGAAATAGGATAAATAATGCTAACGTCTATTGTTCACTGGTGGGTCTGATTATAATAAAACACTTGTCAACTCTGTAATTCATTTAATACTTCAATTCCGGTGAGTTACTCAAAAGCTACAGGTTGTTATCGATTTTAAAAGAGCACAGCTGTTAAACATGCAAAGTTACAGTGATAACTATGTTACAATTGCAAATTGTTTACAGGGCGGATTATAAATACAAATAAATCGATAAATCTTAAAGATCCAACATTCTGCAGTGCGAAATGAAATATTTCATTTCGCACTGCAAGACAAACTACGAGTATAATTATAATTAAAATTTATATGTTTTTAGTAAATCAAAAATCATTTTTTGCAAAAATTATTATGAAAATTAATATTCTTATGCGATGTTGGCATAAGAATATTGTAATTTCTGAAGATGGGTATATTGTAATAAACCCGAAACGTACGTAAAATTAAAGTTTTCGTTGTTTCTTTGTTTAAATGACCTACTGTCCCAGAATATTGGATCTTTAAGATTACTTACATGGTCAGGAAATTCCTATTGATTACTAAATCGATAAAATTAAATATATATCAAACATACCAATATTAGAATAAATTATTACTTATCTTTATCAAAGAAATGAATCAATATATCAAAGAAATGTATCAAAATATTCATATAACACGGGGTGGTATCTTTTCTGACCCTCTGGGGGGCAGCATAGAACGATTAAAGCTTTCCCTCAACAATGCAACAAGTATTTTGACTGTTAATTAATCGAGGTTAGGTCAAAGCAAAACCACAAAGCTCGATTATAATATTAAATTTATCAAGGTTCAGTACAACGGAGCCTAAAAAATTAGCAATATTTCGTAATACATACTTTTGAAATTCGAAACCATAGTAAATTATACGAGTACAATTCTTACCCAACTATGTAAACTTCTCCTTGCGAAAAAAAATTGCTGCTGTTTATAGAATGATTTCTAACTAAATATTAACAAAATCTAAATTTACTGCCGAAGAGCTTCCAAAGGTTAATATTTGTAAACAATATTATTTTTTACCGAGAGCTGATGAAACTACGGTTGAAATTCAAAGGGAGAATTAAACTAATGAATAATATATGAAATATTAAGACAACGGATCTCGTGATTTAGGTTCGTTCACCCTGACAGAGATTAAGTTGAATCCTTTCACTATACAGGGTGATTTAAAAGTTATCTAAAAAAAAATATGTAAAAATAATACATCTTATAACACCTATTTTTATATAGCAAACTGTACTGCTTTTGCCGCCATTGTTATTATTAATTATTAATACAATTAATTTGTGGTTTTATTTAGAAAAATAGTTTGACAAACCTGATGTTACAATAACATTTTGGGCTCCTCTTACCCAGCTTTTGCAAACTAACACAAATGTTTCTGCTTCTTGTCTGTTTTGAACCTGTAAGATATTGACAGCAGCTATGATACGATTGCGTCAATCATCAATAGTATCCACTTCGGTGCAATATACTTCATTTTTTGAATATCCCCACAAAAATAAGTAAATGATTTAATGTTAGGAGATCGTTGCGGCCATGGTACCGGTTCCTTGATACTAAAGGTACGGATTCGCTGGTGCGACTGCGGCTCGCGACTGCGACTCGTTGCCGGCCAATAGGCAGTCTAAATGCTGGAGTTGATGAGAACATTCAGACTGTCTATTGGTCGGCGACGAGTCGGAGTCGCAGCCGCAGTCGCACCAGCAAATCCGTACCTTAATGCTTGGTCACGCTGTACATGGTACGGACATAATTAAGCTTCGTGTATGATACGTCACACTGCTGCAATATGCCGTGGACGCCCTGGACTTCAATCTCTTCCACGATTCGGTTGCAATTCGGTTCCCGTGTCACGCCAGCGTCTGCACTACACTTGCAATCACCGTTGTAAAAGTAGCTGCATTCGGCACATGTTTACCGGGAAATCGTCCTGCGAAAGCATTTTCACTTCACTATAAATTGAAACGATATCCATTAACTGCTATAGACGTAAGTCATTTTTGATATTTTGAAAAGTTAATACGATAAGTAATCGGTTATTTGTAATCGCCTGGCTAAAGATTACAGTAGCCTAGCGATATAAAGGTTGAAACTATTAGAATTTCAATAATTTTTTTCTCGGAATTTTTTTTACGATATTGGCTCCATTTTTCATGACGCATCTATTCCCAAATTTTTTTAAATAAGTTTTAAATCACCCGGTATACACTGGTCATCCTGTTTAAACTATTGTGTTATTAACGAAGTAATATAAAATATATGAATATCTATTTAAATTAATAATAATAATAATAATTAATATTGATTATTTTTAAATTAAAAAATTAATAATTGTTATTTAATTATTTGTAACTTTTTTTTATATTAATCCTTTTGAGAACCGTAACAAACTGTTTTAATGTATTTGAATTGAATATTTAACAGCATAGAGAGAGAAAATTCAAGGAATTACCGTGAATAAAAGGTGAAAGCTCACCATACGTTCCTAGCGAAACCTGTCGGTGAAATTACGTATTTTAGCGCTGATTCGGCGTTACAAAAAATTCGTTCGTTATATACGTTAAACGGCTTTCGCGTCGTAGCGACTGGCACAACAAATACGTGCTTGTGTGGAATTACCGCGACAAATGAAGGTAATTGTCCCGCATGTTTTTCGGAGATAGTAGCGCCGTTCGTATGCAAATCGGATCCGCACACCGCAAAGAGCCATAAAAGGCCGCGATATTTTTCAAACAATCGTCGGTGGCTTTGTTTTAGGTGTGTGGGATTCGTTGGATATCGAACACATTGTAAAACTCGTATTATAGTTTATAGAATAAAAGTGCAATATTGCGATGAAATAATAAAATGAATATAGGATATTTTCATTTTATAACGGCCCTGGGAATGGCTTAATTTTAGTCGAAACGTTTTGTTGCATTAACAGAAAACTTAAGGCTTGTAGATTTTTAAGTGGTGGACAATAAATACTTCAAAGTTTCATTACTATCGTTATGTTTGTGAACCTTAAATAAATCGAAACATTTTAACTGCAGGTGTAGTGAGTCTAGTGAAAGTAATGTTTAAAAATTTCAAATATTTACGGAAATATTAATTTAAAAAGAAATACTCACAATTTGAAAACCGCTGACAAAATAGAGAGCTGACAAACCTAATAGACCATATGATCTGCTGAGGGCAAGGTTGCCATATCTCCTCTAAAATATATATTTTATTATACTTTAACGTAAATCTTTGAGATTGATTTTATCTTCATAACTGACCTTACCATAAATGATTAAAAAATGGATTTCCGTTCAATTATTCCAAAAATTATACATAAACCTGCATAAAAGCTTACCCACTTGCTAAAAATAATTATTTAATCAGTTATGCACACTTCAGAAGCTAATACAACTGTACACTATTAGAAAGAGACACAAATGAGTCCCTTAATTCATTTTATGAAGAAAAACAGATTTTCACACATTATAGTTAACTTTCTGCCACAATTATTTCTTATATGCCGTCCCGTCACATAACCTCAATCAACGTGGGAAGTTGCACATTTTATTCTTTTCTTATTAAATTTACATTTTTAATTTGTAAAAAGTCAATTACCACATAAATTTCATAATTTTAAATAGTTTTCGTGTCAAAAATATATAAATTAAAAATAATTATCTCCGCACTATAACGCAGTCGTAAACAAAGACCGTCTTACGTCATGATCGAACAGCTTATTAAAGGTTATACGTTGTGCGCAAGGCTGTGGTGTGGTAGACACAAAAGTCACGGGCCGGGCGGTAGGCACAATGTCCCGTAAGTGTGCGTTCATATTGACATCGCTCGAACGGTAAGTTGTGCGCGATGCCGCTTTTGCAATGGCATTGTGCGCAGTTTTCATGTTCAAACAATTTTGACACCAGGTTTATCACGTCTTTCTGGTTCGAAAGCTAAAAAATAACAAACGACGCTTAACCAATTTGAATAATATGAAAACTGCGCACGATGACATCGCTAAAACGGCATCGCGCATAACTCACCGCTCCAGCGATGTCAATGTGAATGCACACTAAGTATATTTTCACGAACAGTCAGCGAGATCGACAAAGAGGTTATGTTGATTCCAGGCAGAGACTGCAAAGGTGTAAATGGAAAGAAAACATGTAATATTTGTGATAAGGCAATGCTCAACGCATCTGTTTAGTTTCTAGTAACTTCCTTGGAGCCTATTTTATATAAAAAGTTCAATTTCAAGAGATTAGTGTAAGACTGACAACGCTGTGAAATACACATCCAGTGTACATTACCATCATTCATAAAAATCTTATTATCGGAATCTGATCAGCGGTCCTCAACAAGTTTTCTGTTGAAAAATCACGAAATTTATTTAAAATTTGACTTTTATTATTCCCGATTTTTTTTTGCAGAAAAAAACTTGATTATGTGTTCTACACAGTGAACTGTACTTCTGGTTAAAATATTTGTATTTAAACTTCACTTTGTATAAGATGCTTCTCGTGAAGTCGATGCTGAGATGATTGGTAAGTGGAATCCGCTTGTACGGATTGTGATATGAATTTCAATAGCGCATCGAGACGATCGTTGTCTTCCAATTCAGCTCATGTAAAGGTAAGAGGGTTTTTATTGTCCAGTAATTCGAACACTGATTTGTTTTTTCGTCTTACTGGCGGTTCTGAAGCAGGTTCTCCAAGATAATTTAGTTTTATTGTGGATAATGAATTAATATGTCATAATGTTGCTTCTGCAGCATTACTAATTACATATTTAAATTATAATTGTTAATAAAAGGGATACTTCGTAGAAGTAATCAGTATTTATGTGTAATTTTTTCGTTGAAACTTTCTAAAAAGAAATTTTGCACAATGTAAATGATTTTTATTCAGAGCTTTAACACTGGATATAAAGCTAAAACACAAACAGGACTCTTGAGCTTCCAGGATGTTCATCAGACGAATCCTTGTTACGCCCTTATTATCTGGTAGATTAAAGCGACTCAAAAACAGAGGAATAAAAAAGATTTTCGTTTTTCACGTCTCATTTCCTTCTCGACTCGCTAAAGGTCGCGGCAGTGCGCCCCATTTTTTCGTCTGCCCTAATGTTTAAAAAGAGTGCTTTTCCGTCTGCAGTTTACGACCCTTTTGCCCCCCAGCGCCTGATTTATAGACGTAGAGCCCTCACCTTGCGCATGGCGCATCGGAAAAACCTAAAAATTAAAATCTGAGATCTTATAAGTTTTTAAGTAGTTCATAATGCGTGTAAATTACCAGAATTTCAAATGAAAAACATTTTCAAATGTAGATATTTGGTGTATATTTTTTAAGAACTACATGATGAAGCCAAATATAATATGGTACCTATATGTCATTAAAGAAAAATACTATACTATCTGACATCATATTCCATCTGAGAATTATAATTATTAAAAGTTTAGGTTTGAGCTTGGCCGACTTTTAACAATTTAGAGCATTCTCATAGCATGAAAGAATTCCTAATAATTTCCGAAGTATTATTTAAGAACTTCATATCTGCCTTAAAACTGGCGTTTAATATAAAAAAATCTTTGTCTTCTTTCGTTTATAATTTCTTGATTCTACTTTCAAATGTGAAGTAAGTTTACCATACTTCGAAATATCAATACCTTTGTGCGCTTTCAACACTGAGTTTAGCATGGAATATTTTCTCCAGATCGAAGAGGCAGCAAACCGTTTCTCCACATTGAGCAGTAGGACCTCTTCTGTAATTACTCCTTCTCCTACGCCCCTTTTTTCGTCAGTAATCGAATTCACAAATTTCTTCTCGTACACACTTTTGCTTTTCGCTGGTAACAGACGTAATGTGCTTCTTGGGCTTCTGGCTAGATTTCAGCCGGAATTAAGAAATTCTCAGTATTCTTACTCATTTTTTGTCATGAAACGATTCTAAGACCTTCTAGTATTTAGCCGAAAGTCGACAAGACTTGTTATGTAATTAATAATTGTTTTCTTATTCTTAATGACTTGGCAGTTTGTAAACTTTGATATATATCTTTTCCAACTACCTTAGATTTTATAGACTGCTTCGGAACATACATTCGTTGGAAATAGATTATCAGCTTATGAGTTTGTTTTCGAATTATCTTTATTTTCCAGCATTCTCAGGAAATATGTCTCTTGTCTGCCATATTAGCAATTGTAACGTCTTACCTGAATATTATTTGACTGACCCTTTATGTATAAAAGTAATACAAGGAACACTTAAAGACTAAAACAGTCTTGATGTTAAATGAAAAGCGAATTTATTATTTTTTTGTATAAAATCAATGTCTGTATCTTATCTTAATGTTTTCGTTAGGGACGAAAAGGTCTTAGTGCGGCCCTGCTGCCCATATTTCTTTCAGAATAACAAAGATCCAACGAGAGGATGAAGCTCTGAATGAAGTTTATGCTAACATTAAATAAATAACAAGGATAACGGCGAACGATAATAAGAATAATTTACATTTATATTAGGTGAGCGCCACGATCAAGAGGCGGCTACTTATTACGTTAAAGGTTGCACCACTGTTCAAGAAAGGGTGCTTGAAAAATTCAAAGGATATTTATAGGTTACGGTTAACAGCGCGTGTTTTTTATTGCTTTCTCTTGTTAATTCTACACAGTAATTCCAGTTGTCACACTACCTTCTATGAAAACTTGACCTTGTAACTCAAAACCTTATTTAAAATTGTAAGTATTAATAAGCCAACATGCAAATTTAATTAAATTCTTGATGGTTCATTTTATTTTTTTTATACACAATGAAGTTGAGAACGCCATACTGAAACCAGTGGCTAACCTAGTATTAATGTTTAATAAAGTACATGTTACAATAATCAATAAAATTTTTATTTAAATTAATAATAAATAATATGGCTTCTAAAGCAAACAAAAGCGCGGTGCAGTATAGTTTTATTATGTATTGGATATATGAATACTGTCTGCATGTATTCATGTAGAAGTTTGTACTCAGCATTTGTATTTCATTTTATTGAGTTTGAAGACCTAAGTTATGAACTAACCCTTATTTGATTAGAATAAGTTATTAATAAAGCTTCATATAACAATGGGCCGAATTAGTGTTACGCCAGAAGATATATCTGCTGTACTTGATGTTGTATTTTTCTCTTTTTTGTGAGTAATGTTATACGTGTAGGTAACAAATTAAATGCCTGTGTCGTGGACTGTAATCTTTTAATACTCAAATCTCGGTAACATATACAGGGTGTTAAAAAAAGAGTGTAAAATATTTCAGGAGGTAAATAAGCAGAAAAGTCTTAATAAACATGGGTCCCCAAAGTAACGGTTGCGGAGATATGGACCACTATTCGTATTTCAAACATTTTATTTTATTAGAAATAAACCGACAAAGGAAGCTTTTAACAAACAAAAAACAAAGTTACAGAAGATGTTCAAAGTTCCCTCCGTCCATTTCCAAGCAGGCACGACATCTTCGTCTCAACGATATTCGAACTCTTTCGAAAACACCCTCCTTGGTTTGGATTTCTTGACACTTTTGATTAATCCGTGGCTGCAGCTCTTCCAGGCTATTTACAGGAGTACCATACACTAATGTCTTCAAATATCCCCAAACAAAGAAATCTAGAGGGTTCAGATCAGGCGATCTTGGAGGCCATAAAACAGGAGCAAGATCGCATACCTAGTTTGGTATCAGAGAGCATACACATGACTTCATTGATAGGAGTTAATAGGAAAATTGATTTACATTAACTGAAATATCTATAGATTACAGGAAAAAATCTACAAAAGCTATAATAACAAATAATATATGGGTAAACATTGTGGATGTAATTCAACGCTGGTCGGGATTTTAATGCCTAATAAAAAATGTATTAAAAAGTCCAGGAAATTCCGTAATGTAGATGGGAATTATCATCATTTACAAATATAATTAAGAAACCGATTATCTAGAATAATTGTAGGAGATTTGATTTATATTAGCTTAAAATATCTGTCCAATATAGTAAAAAATGTTACAAAAGCTAATAATAAAGAATATATGGGTAGATATTGTGGGTGCAATTCAACGCTGGTCGGGGCTTTAGTCCGCCGAGTAGTTAAATTCACACAATATTGTTAATACCTATAAATATATAAAAAATAAACGTGTATAGTTCTACATATTAGATTGTTTATAAGTATGTATAAATAATTGTTAAAATGGGTTGGAATAACAAAATAATGTGTGTCTTACAAATGTTGTTTAAATGTTATTTTATTAAAGGAGAATTTAAATAGTAATAGTGGATAAACAAAACATCATGAATTTTATTTTTGATATTACTCTTGTTCTACTTGTTTTATCATTCGAAATTTCTGTACCTAAAAACACTACAAATTTAATCAAGTTACGGCGATCTTGATGATATTAAACACAGGGTGTTTTCAAAAGTAGATCAAATGGTACCGGTGAATCGACACCTGAAAAGGACACGTTTGCATAAAAATTACCTTAATAAAATGTTCACCCCTTAGGAGATCCGGTCCTTGAAAGTTTCCAAAAAATATGGAATAGCGGCTGTAGTTAGAAAATCAAAAAAGTATAAAACTCAAATTTTACACAAATTTTCTATTAACGCATGTGCAACTTCTTAACAATTTTTCGAACATTTCTGTCCATAGAAAAATATTGAAATAAGCATCTCGTAAGTTATTTTTTGCTACAACTTACTTGTTTGACACAAATAGAATGCTCAAGAGTACGTATCAGATAGGTTGGTTTATTTTAAAACTTTTACCTCTCTTATACCATAGCTGACTTTTAAATTAAAGAAAATGAACAATTTTGACATCAATCAATACTTATATCTATGGAATTGTTTACTCCTTAGTTTTTATAAATGAAAAATTTCACCTGATAAAGAATTTTTGTTGACTAAAAATATTTTACATTTTTTTTCACTATTCGCCATTATTTGCCCTCAGCTGTAATTTTTCAAGTTCATACGTATAGGTTAACAATCACCTTGTATATTTTCTCAATTTTTCCTCACGGTATTCGAAAAACCCGAGGACACTCTCGGTGGTGATTATAGGAGCTTAAAAAGTTATTGTAACTTGTGGGATCGTCCCCGGTAGTGTTCTGATGTATGATTTGAACACCCTGTATATTTGGTCTACAAAAGCAGGTTTCCGCAGTTCATTAATCGGCCTTTTAACATTAAAATGCGACTGAAACTGCCCCTTTGATTAGTTGGCGCTATTTTATGTGCTCTGGGGATGAATGTTTTATGAATCGAACTACAAAGAGGCCTTACACAATCCATAATTTAAATGAACATCAAACAACGCCATTCGCCCCCATTCGCGTAATTAATAAGTTTATAACGCCATTAGTCCGCTTTTGTGCCCCAAACGCGATAATCTTGATGAGATTCCGCTAACGTCCCCCGATTAGATCGATTTGCGGGTCTCATGCCTAGTCTCGAAATATCGACTTCAGCAAGTCGTCAACACCAATTCCACTCATCAAAATTGTTATGTTGGATTCCCAGATTGTCCTAACTTTTGTGTACTTCGAGTTTTTGCCGTATTTTATATAAAATTCTATAAATTTTTAAGAAGTTCGCCTCATACTGAACTTAAACAAGTGGTACTTATTCTGTTCTATAGTTTATTTTCATCGATGCCCATTAAACTAAGAATCCAATAATAGGACAACTAGTAATAATAAAAATAAAACATACAGATACAATACCAATCTAAATACATACATGGAAAGAAGGTTATACTAATATCAAGATTAATATAACTCCCAACGCTAGCTTAGTAATAGTAATAGTAATTTATTATTCCAACAGGAAATATCCCAATTACAGGAATAAACTGATACAAAATTCTAAATAATACATCGAGTAAGTAAGAACATTATACATAATACAATAACAAAAGCAAAATATATTCTAGAACAAATAGAAAATTTTAAACTAGTTGCGAAGCACATGGCTACAAATTGCACTTATATTATCATTAAAGATATCACAATCCGATGCGAGTCTGTTATAAATACTACACATTAGAAATAACGGAGATTTGGCTAGGACGTTGGTTCGAGGTACACTGCAATAAAACAGTGCCTGATGTCTCAAGTTTGCAGGTGATACCCGAAAGCATATTTTACTTAAAATATCCGAACAGTCAATCCTATGATTCAGGATTTTAAAAAGATATCGAATCAAGGCAATATTGCGTCGTACTTGAAGAGTTTGGAATCCAAAGCGATTTAAGAGATCAGCATGATTAAAACCTATTGGCGGATAAACACCATCTTTCAAAAATGCCAAAAATTTTAGAAACTGTCTCTGAACCGATTCTAGTCTTCTATTGTGTACATTGTAAATTGGATTCCATATTATGGAACCATACTCCAACCTAGAGCGAACAAGGGAACAAAATAAAATCTTTAAAGTTTGTACATCCTTAAAGTCCCTACAATTACGATAAATAAAACCATAAGACTGGACAGCACTCGATATTACATTACTGATATGCGGAACAAAAGTGAGTTTCTTGTCAAAGATAATCCCTAAATCTTTCAGTGATTCAACACGGCTAATGACGTAGTCATTAATAGTATAATCATAAGTTACAAAATGGTCTTACGGGAGAAAGACATAGCCTTGCATTTAGATGAGTTGAGGGATAGCTGATTGCGTTTACACCATAGGGACACCTGATCAATATTAAGTTGAAGCAAGTAACAATCTGACAAAGAATTAATTACTGTATACAGCTTAAAGTCATTAGTTTCACTATTACTCAATTATAGTAGGATTTCTGGTATAATAAGATTATATATACTTCATTTAATAATTAAAATTATAAAAATGGAATCAAGAAAATTGCTTCACTTAATGTGAAATAATTGTATTTGTTTAAAGAATTGTTTTGTTATATTTAGATGATATGAAATAGTTGAGTCAGCAATTGTTATTCTCAAAATGAAAGTTATGTTTTCTTTATTTGAAGTTTTATGTGATTTGAAATGAAATACTATTCACCCACTAACTCAGTAATATTTAATTATTTATATAAGGAGAGAAATACTTATAGCAAAACCAAACTATTAAAGCCATTCATTAGCAGCACACCAGACATATACCGCTTTTGAGCTTGTTAGCTCTCCTCAATATCCCATAGTATCCCATAGAAGGCGAGGCAATCCACGACTTATCCGACAGAAAGGAATCTGAGCAGACACACAAGATGTAGTTACATATTGTAACGACGTCTTGTAGCTTTAATGCAATTTGTAGTAAACAATTACGATCACCGCAGAAAGTGTTGTATTATCGTCTATAAATATTATTAGTGTCATTTTACACTGCCATATTTATTACAAAATATTCAAAATTTTAATTTGTTGTAAATCTCTATAATTTAATAAATAACCTATTCTATAATATTTTTTTCATATTGTAACAAAATATTATTCTTTAAGTAAATCTCTAATTTAGTGTCAATTTAATAAAGAAAAGTGTTGAGTTAAGTATAAAAATATTTGATTGTCAAGAATATGTAGATATTTGTATCAAATAGACTTTGTTACTGAATCAATACATATACACTTAAATGCAGTTTAAAATTTTAAGTATGTTCTGTTAAATACATAATAGATATTGCCCCTGTATAACTAAGTATTCACAAAACAAAGACAAAACTATAAAATAAAAATATTGTGTCAAGTAGCTGAGTTAGAGAACATATTGTAAACATCACATAAGTGAGCTAATTTTATTATACATAATTAAAACACATAAATAGGCGACTTCACTAATATATTAGTTTATTAATATTCTAGAAGGTGTGAACTTCTCTAAAATTTTGTCCAGGTACCAAAAAATGAAGCATTGCTAACAAGACTAAAGCATCTATCAAATTGGGCAATAATTGTATAGAAAAGTAAGTAACTAATAAAGTTATGTGGTCAAAACCTAGCGCTAGGTAAACTCGGTCTATCCTAAAAGAAAGAAACTTAAGGTTTTTTCAAGCATGTTAATTATGTCATAACGCATCAATCTTGTATAAATAATAATATAAATAATAAGTGGTTACAGTCAGCACGCTCCGGTAAGTCATTGACAAATATTTAACAGTAATGACCCTAAATCGTAGCCTTGAGGTGCGCCTGATGTTGCGACGTATCTGTTTGAGTTAAGGCTATTGTAGTTAATAAATAAATGTCTCCGATGGAGGTATCATGTTATTAATTCAATTAGATAGTTACTAAAACCGTAAAAAATAAGTTTGTGTAATAGCAAAGTATGCATACTATCCCTTGGCCTTGGTTGTTTTTGTGTCAGATATTATTTACGATATTTCAGAAGACTGCTTCTGCAGAAACCATGCTGGTTGGATGATATTAATTTGGTTCAACACTTGCTCATACAAGCACATTTTGAAAACGAAATTACATAAATCTATGATAGGTTTCTAGTTCTTTATATTACTCTTCCAATCACACTTTAGAATTGCTAATTACAATGCACAGCAAAACTATTATGGTTTGCGCATATGTCGGAGGAGGACACTTCAAATATTCTATTAGTTTTCCAAATTTTTTGATATTTACATTTTCTTTGACATTCAGTGTACCTTTTAACATGGAATATATTGACCAGAACGTAGAAGGTTTAATACCGCGTCGGATACTTCTTGAATTTTCTTCGAACTACACCACCCCTTGAATTCGTTGTAGGCTCTCGTACTGTCTCGACGATTTTTTTGGGATTAATTGTGAAACAGCACTTTGTGCCGCTAATAAATGCTCGTCTTCACATTCCGAGATCATTTTGAATTAAACACTCTTAGAACGAGTTACAATTAAATTTTCAAACAACTAATTTTTATTGTTTATTAGGTTGCTATCGTTATAATAGTCACCACGTCACGATTTCAAATATGAATTAAATTGTTGTACATAACACAATTGTCTTATTTTATTGCAGTTTTCGAAAAAAATATTATTTGTATCTCGAACGCGAAATGCTGCGAAAGTACCATTTTATGTTCTAGACACAAAAATAACTATTTTGATTAGTTATTTCAGAGATAATATGTATTTGTATTGCATTGTAAGCTCTTTGTAATATTTAGTAATCCGATGAACTGTGAAGTAGTAGCAAGCCTTCTAAGAGAAAGAGGAGAAAAGTAATTTTATTTTGACGTTTCCTGGCATTCACTAATCTGATCTTTTTTCTTCAAAACAAACATAACGCTATTGCGAATAAATTTTTGCTTATCTCGGCGAAAACAAAATTATTTTGATTAAATCTCTGGCATAGACTTGTGGGAGACTTCCATTTAATAAATTAGATGCTTTCGTTTTATCGTAAAATCATTCATTAAGCGTTTGACGTGGGTTGGCCTTTCCTTTTTTGTGAAACAAAAAATTTCATTCATCCGTTGCTACTTATACGTATATACGTTTTGGCACAATAATTGTGATCTAGTTAGCTTCGTAAGAACAATTATTATTAATCATGTAGGTACTTGTTTTTCTTAAGATATTCTGATAAAGTCACATAATCAAATATAACACACTTTCCACACTTTCATAGACGAATGAATATTCGTGAATTCGACAAATCTTCGCTAGCGATCGTTCTGGTATGTACAGGGTGATCACCCTGATCTCTGATCAACGCTTGTACATTTTGGCAGTGAAAAGGGTGTAACATTTCTGTGTTGAGTTGAATTGAAGAGTTAATTACAGTATCTATTATCTTTTCTTCATGTTGTACATTCACTTGAGTAGGACGAATGGTATTTTTTGGAGCGGGGTTATCTTCTTCTCTAAGTCTACGAGCCAAATGAATAAACAAAATCACACAAATAATAATTTTTGTTATAACAGCCATCATTTTTATGAAATTATATTTTTTAAAATCCATGTAACTTTTAAACAAAAACGAATCAGATAAAAAAATACTACGGCTTTGCTTAAGTTACATGCATTGAACACATTCACAACTTGTGTTTTGTTTTTATCTGTAATACCTGTTTGATTTTTAGGTTTACAAAATACGTTGTTTTATGATTACTTTAATATAAATTTCATACAATTGTTTGTATGTAACTGTTTGATTTTTAATTTTAAAAAATACGTTGTTTTATGATTATTTTAATATGAATTTCATAGAATTGTTTGTATGTGCATAAAAGCCATTGAAGTAGATAACCACTTCAGTTGATGAATATTTAAAAACATAGTTTTTATGTTTTTGCTGTTGCAGTATTTATTATACAGGGTGTAGCGCATATAATGAATAATACTAAAATAATTGATTTATCATTGAAGAGAAAATTTTACATTAGTTGTAGTTGCTTCAAATTTATTTTATTATCAAACAGCCACAGAAATCCCAAAATAATTAAATTTTGATATAGAAATTTTTTGTATAAAGATTTAAATTGATTGGCTACCAGGAAAAACATACATCTCAAAGCGTAACGTTTCTGCCTAGGACCGTACTGATATTACTTTGTTATTCATAATTTAGAGTTAATTTTTATTCGGTAAATTTCAATATTGAACTTCGTTATATTTAAGACTTTTCATTACAATTGTTGTGTATGTCCATTATACTTTAAACGAGTTTATTTAAATTTAAATCGAATATTTTTTTTTTCATTCATCTATTATTTTGGATATTATTTATTATTTAACAGATCGCTTGCGATCCTACACAGAGAGAAATATATATAAACTTATACTTTAATTCTGCATAACAGTACTCCATATTCGTTTTAACTCCACTATACTGCGGAACTCCACTATGAAAGTCCCGGACCTGTGTCGCCATCGGCGATTACAATATTTGCAAAAGTGGTATTTCAGGAAGCAACTTCTCTGCGAGGTAATACCCCGACCAGCATTTATTGAATTACTCCTAATAAAATTGCTTTTTACTGTGTATTCGTGCCTTCATGCAGATAATAGGATACATACAATTATTGCGTTGAATAAATTAATATGTTATGACAAAATTATAAAAATTTGATACAAAACTTTACAAATTTACTATTAATAATTAATTACTCTTATATATAAGCAATTGCTTAAAAGATGCTATAATTTTCATTGTACAATGTTGTGTGATCTACTAAAGAATTTCTCTGAGTGTACTTCTTCTCCTTAGAATCGGTGAAAAAATCTTCACGTCTAAACTTTTTTTATTGTTGAGGGAAAATAAATCCGAGAGGCAAGGGCGAGGCTCTGTAATATTTATAAGGGGAATCCAATAATAACGATGTTAGAGAAACACCATTAGAAGATAATGAAAGACTAACAAAGACACCGTTTCCTCGCACACACATCCGCTCTTCAGGAGTGGCCGTTCCACCAGAAACTCATCTGTTTATCCAATCGACTTAAATTAACGGACGTTTCCCGGAGCCCGCTAGAGGACGTGCTGGAAGTGTAAACTCGGACTGGATGGCCGGGGTAAATCCAAACACGCATCATTTATTCAGGCCTCTTCGACTGCGAGGGTCCGCTGACTGGCAGGGCACTTTTCTGTTTAGCGTTGTGTGTGTATTGATTGCACTGTGCCAATTTCCTCAGGCACGCTTTCGCATGCTGATCCGAAACAGAATTGCTCGATAGGATTTGAACCATTCAGTTTAAGATTGAACTTGTTCCGTCAATTCTGAAGTGTGGATCTAGTAGGCTGTTGCAGGAAATGAGACACTAGTAATTGTTTTGTCGATGTCTCGATGGAGTCATCAAAGGAATCGTGTTGTCTTCCTTATGCAAGGTAGTTTTTCTGAATTAAATCGAAATTCGAATTCGTTTTTTCTCTATGTTAATAATGATTCCTCCTAGTTGCATGTGGTTAAACTGAAAAACTTATGTAATGGACTGTTTCTTTCATTCACTTAATGCATATGTTTAGGTTTCAGGCAGGAAACCAAGTGATCAAATGAATTATTTTTAGTAAATAGTTTCATATAAACGTGGGTCTTAGAACGCTTTGTTAGAAAAAATATCTCCTCACTATGTCAATTATACAAGTTTTCTCCAGGATATAAAACAATTTCCAGGCTGACAAGTAATTTAGAATAAGGAAAAAGAACATCATTTTCACCTATTACCTTTTATCATAAAATCTGAATTTTACAAGTCAACTGCACATTGAGA
This sequence comes from Monochamus saltuarius, assembly GCA_025584915.1. Classification (NCBI taxonomy): domain Eukaryota; kingdom Metazoa; phylum Arthropoda; class Insecta; order Coleoptera; family Cerambycidae; genus Monochamus; species Monochamus saltuarius. The sequence goes on along the minus strand of CM046725.1, from coordinate 9,072,941 downwards.
AAATTGTATACGACATTATAAACATTATAACATCCCGCAGAATTCTTTTAAAAAACTAGTAACACTTGAAATGATATAAATTTTCAAGTATTTTTCACGGTGTATAGAACACAGTGATAAGGGACAAATTCACGGTTTTTCATGTTCTCTAGCACATTTTCCCTTCAGAAGTTAAAGGAAATGATTTAATTTCAGCATTATATTTTAGTTTTACGCTAATAAGAACTTCCACCTACTGGGTGTATTTTATTTGTGCATCGTTAGATACGATTATTTGTCCTTGAAACGCCAACCTTTCCAGCGAATTGTTTACAATATTTTTCCCTGAACCCACAACGTAAGAAAAACATTACTAAATATTTTATTTTTCTAAACACCATCTTACTCAGCTTCTACAAACTAACACACATGTTTCTACTTCTTGTCTGTTTTGAACTCGCAAGTTATTGGCAGCAACTATGATACGAATACGTAAATCATCAATACCTACTAGATATCCACTTTGGTGCGATACACTTCATTTTTTAAATATCCCCGCAAAAATAAGTTCAAATGATTTCCAAAGTCCAATCCCTTGGTATTAATACTTGGACACGCTATGCATGGTACGGATATAATTGAGTCTCGTGTATGATACGCCATACTGCTGCAATACGCCATGTACGCCCTGGACTTCCATCTCTTCCACAATTCGGTTTCAAATATTCCTCGCCTATTCCTATTTTATTAGGAATAAACCGACCAAGGAAGCTTTTAACAAACAAAAAACAAAGTTACAGAAGATGTTCAAAGTGCCCTCCGTCCATTACCAAGCAGGCACGACATCTTCGTCTCAACGATATTCGAACTCTTTCGAAAACACCCTCCTTGGTTTGGATTTCTTGACATTTTTTATTAATCCGTAGCTGCAGCTCTTCTAGGCTATTTACAGGAGTACCATTCCCAAACAAAGAAATCTAGAGGGTTCAGATCAGGCGATCTTGGAGGCCATAAAACAAGTCCGGCCCTTCCTACCCATCTATGTGGAAAAGTTTGGTGTAAATGCTCTCTAATGGCCATGGAAAAATGACATGGAGCACCATCATGCGGGAACCACATTTGTTACCTTTGATTCAAAGGAATGTCTTCCAAAAACTAGGTAAGCAGCGCCTATTAATCGGTTTGGTAAAACAACAGGACCTAGAAACCTGTCACCTACAATACCCATCCAAAAGTTTAATGAAAAACGTGCCTGATGTCCAGATTCTATTAGAGCATGAGGATTTTTGTCGGCCCAAATATGCGTATTGTGAAAATTAAACACTTCATTTCTTGTGAACCCGGCCTCATCAGTAAAAAGAATGTTTGCAAGAAAACGAGGGTCTTCAGCATCATGACGTAGAAACTAGCGGCAAAAACCAAACGTGCTTGATGATCATTTATTGGATTTAAGGCCTGTACTCGTTGCACATGGTATGGATAAAGCAGTTGCTCGTGAAGGATTGTCCAAACAAGAGGACCACTAATTCCTACCTCGGCTGATATTCTCCGCACACTCGTACCTGGATTCTGCTCTACCAGTGCTAGAATTTCTTCTTCTGCTCTATGAGTGGATACCGACCTTGGTCTTCCGGATAAATGGCACTGTTTGCTCAAGGAACCGGTATCACGCAATCTTTGGTGAATTCATCCAAATATGCGTTGTGTAGGAATCTGGCGATTTGGATAAGCGTCAACATAAAGACGTTGCGCTTCGGTTTCCATTAGCACGACCATACATGAAATGCATGTCTATTAATTCTGCGTTAGAGTAACCAGCCATAGCGAAAGAAAACTTGTGCACTGAGAACAACTGTCAAATACGTACTGTTTATTTCACTAAACATCAACCAACTATTATAAGAAAATACACAACGTTTTTGCAAAATAAAGGGGCTAAAAAACATAAAACATTCCATATCTCAGCAACCGTTACTTTGCGGACCCATGTCTATTGACACTTTTCTGTTTATTTTGGTTCATACTATTACCTCCTTAAATATTTTACATTCTTTTTTTAACACCGTGTATAAAAAATCATTTTTGTGGCCATCTATTTCAGGAGCGGTGGTAGCACTCTTGGGAGGTGTTTAAAAAAAACTATATTAAGGTTTTTCTAATTATTGGACTTGTATGTGTACTGAAACTTTGAATATTCAGTTTAGACACATCTTGTATAAGTTCGACTTTATTAAACTTTTTTTGATAAAATTTTAGGTTTAAGGTTAAGATTTCCATTATTTAACAAACATTTCTCGTATGCGCATGGTTTATCATACTTGAAAAATAACTGTAATTCCTCTTAGTTGCTGTTGAAGGAATATACAACTTTTTTGCGTAATTTCTTCAAATCTCCTGAAATATTTTAAAATCTCTTGGAATCTTATTAAATTCTATAATAATTTTAACTGATTACCGCCTGCCTGATTCACTTAACTTCATACGTTAATGCAATTTCACTACGAACATAAAAACGTTGGTGAATGCTGTTCAAGTTTTACCCCGCAGGCGCTGTATTCGTAAAAACTCAATTGTCTGGTTTAATCTCCCCTCCTCCCCTGCTCTCGGACTAATTAATGTGGGTTTGTTTCTGCGAGAGCGCGTACGTCGTTTGTCCGAAATGCGCAGCTTTTGTTCTTGGCTCTCGATCCCGATGGTTACGATGGAAAAAGTAGCAGCGCCGGTCGTTCTCGTTGAATACACGCAGTTTTATGACGGTTGCACGGTTTCATTGCGATCATTCTACATCATTAACTTGTCCGGCCAAGAGTCTTCGAGGTATTTATAAATTTTTCAGTAGGAAAGGTGGAATCACTGTTTAAATATACTAACAGTTGGACCTTTCTTCATCCCCCACCACATTTTATTTATTTATACACAAGAAACAAACAGGTTATACACAAACCTAATTATATGTTTCTGCTAATAGAAAAGAATATAACGAAGAGAAGTACCTACATATACAGGGTGATTTTAAATAAAGTAGCAAAAATGAGACCACAGATTCCTTAGTTGAAAGTAAATCCATATAACCTAACATACCTATATCCCAAAACACATAATAAAAAAGATACGGGGTGTCAAAATTAAAATGTTGTTTTCTATATTTGTAGATAACTTCTCAAAAAATCCAAATATTTGCATAAATTTGTAAGTCGAGGGTTTTTGCGGGCGAGAAATTCAAATTTGTTTCTAATTTTGACGTCACTAGTAGAGGGCGCCACTTGTGGCACACCATGTTTTTTTAAAATGGCAGAACTTTTTTGCAGCTTAGTGTATCCATCTGACTATCAAAACAATCGATTCACCTACCTGTTTTATTTTAAAAAGGTATACTTTGCTGAAGTCGGTAGGAGTAACCATTTTTGAAATAATCCTATTTGAAATGCTCAGTGCACCGAGTGTGCACTGTTTTGGTTTTAGGTAAAGTGCCTTTTCTGCTGAAAATATAGCAAAATGTTACTTGAAAAAGTTGTTCAGAATGGTAAATTATGGAGACGTGCAAAATTTCAAGAAGGTCGGCGAGGTTTGATGAAACCATTTTTCAATAGGTACATACAAAGATTTTATCAAAGCAGGCCGATCTTTTTGAAATTTTGCACGTTCCCATAATTTACCGTTCTGAACAACCTTTTCAAGTAATATTTTGCTGTATTTTCAGTACAAAAGGCACTTTACCTGAAACGGTAACAGTTTTCAATCGGTGCACTGAATATTTTAGACAGGATTATTTCGAAAACTGTTACTCCTAACAACTTCAACTTTCCTACCTTTTTCAGGCATAAAAGGTAGGAGAATCGACTGTTTCAATAATCAGATGGATACACTAAGCAGCAAAAAAGTTCTGCCATTTAAAAAAATATGATGTGCCACAAGTGGCGCCCTCTAGTAGTGACGTCAAAATTAGAAACAAATTTGAATTTCTCGCCCACAAAAACCTTTCATTTATAAATTTTATGTAAATATTTGGATTTTTTAAGAAGTTATCTATAAATATCAAAAATAAAATTTTCATTTTGACACCCTATATCTTTTTTATTATGCGCCTTGGGTTATTAGGTTAAATCGATTTATTTTCACCTAAGGAATCTGTGGTCTTATTTTTGCTACTTTATTTAAAATCACCCTGTATTATAATTACTTTACATTATTTGTGTAAATTGAAAGGTAATTTATTGTTTATGGACCAATTATGAGTTTCATCAACATCCTGTTGTAACTGGAAATAATAATAATCATCAGCGTACATGAGAGATTCTGATAGTATATTTGGCAAGTAAGTCATTAATGAATACTAAAAAAAGTAGTGGTCCTAAATTTGAACCCTGCGGTACGCCAGACACAGCTGAAACAACTGTTGACTCTTAATCCTGATAAGTGATAACAAACAAACTGTTTTCTCTTTTTAAATAAGAGAAAAAATTATCACTTCTCCTGCTCCACCAACTAGACTGCCGATCATCGGCCATTTTAGGTATTTTTGATATTTGGTGTATCGTGAAACGGTTGTACTGGGTGCACTAAATAAATTTCGAGTGAGGTAATTTTATTGATCAGTAATAATGGCTTGTCATGGAGGTTACTGTTCAATTGGTGATTGTAAAGCTAATGCGCGGGATAATATTTTGATTTTTCACTTCCCTGAGGATCCTGAAAAATAATACATTTATAATGGATGTATTACCAGGAATTAAATTTTATAAAATACAGTTAGCAATACCTCTTAATTGTTTATAATGCCTTATATAAGTTCAGTAATATGCAAATATACATTTTGAAGGTGTCAGCAATAGAGAGATAGTTTAAGCTTTGTCGGAGAGCATAAATTTGCCAAACTAACACCAGCAGTAGCCCATAAGCGTATACGAATATGTGCGGCGCATTTCTATTATGAATCATTTACTTTCTCAGGGCAACGTTTATTAAAATCTGATCTCTATAAAATGATTACCAGAATTGAACGGTACGGTATTATTACACTAATTATGTATCTAATATTTTAAATAATAAAATTTAAGAAATTATCATACTATCATCCCATACCAAAATTTGTTAACAGAAGAATGAAATGCGCTAGTATATGAGAGTGGATATTTTTTGCGTAAATGGTGCATAAAACATTCATGTGATACTTGTTTAGAGTATTGTAATGCATGCACCTAATTCGAATCATTCTACATTATTCTAAACTAAAAGCTTACGAGGGCAGTAAAGGGTCATTTAGTGGTTTAACAGTGTATCCTAAAAATTTTACAGACTATTTAATATCTCCAGAAAATATGTTTTATCTATTTTTTAATAATTTTCATATATAACGCTTACAGTTGCCAGTCACTAACAGTGGTTCAGGTGGAATGTTTTTAGTAAAAATTTTGCTTTGAAATGTACTATGTCCGTCATAAATTGTAATTAAATTAGTTGTATGAAAATTCAATTATGGATTATTATTTTTTTTTTTGTTTAAGTACAGCGATTTGAAATTAAAATATTCATTAAATGCACATGAACCATTTGTTATTATGCGAAAAAATAAATATTTCCATACTAAATAATTGTATATAATAAATTGTTAAAATAAATAATGACTGCTCCCAGCAAATTTATTTGTAAAACAACTGCGTACGTGCAATTTTTGCGCCAAACTGTGTAATTCGGACTACTAGAAACTTTAACCTGCTCTGAAAAAATGATTTATGTAAATTTACCATGATTATCATTCTCTTTTTTACGCCCATAATTGTTATGGTAATTTTACTTACGATTTGTAAAGTTACTAATTTTCTGTAATATTTCAATGTAATTAAACAGATAATATAAGAATTATATGTATTTTTACCATGGAAATTACGTATATTGATACATTATATGTAATTTCTTTGTAAAATTAAAATGTAATTATTCATTTAATTCATATAATGAAGACGAACTTGGCTATAAATCACCAGTAGTGTAGGTATTATGGTATTAATATCAATTCATTAGATGCATTTTACGAATAGGTACAAAAATAAAAATAATTTCATTTTACGGCTGGTTTATTGTCGAATTAGTTAAAGCACGCAGTATATGAGAACAGTTAGTGAAAGACAAAAATGAATACATAAACAATATCTTCAACAATATTTTCAAGTAAGTATTTATTGAATATATTAAAGATTTAAAGTTGCAGCAATCATGAAACTCATTTACATATTTTTTGGAAATTTCTTTTCAATCGTCTTCTGAGAGCCTCTCATATATTATTGTACAGTACAACTAAACCGTACACACACTTGAAATGTCCCGTACCATTTTAATTTCATCTGCACTACAATATCTATAACGCACATGATTATACAGGGTGAACCTTAAATAAGTACAAATATTGTATCCAGCAGTATAGTTCACTGTGTAGAACACATAATTAACAGTTGTTTTAAAAAAAAAACAGAAATAAAACAGTGAAATTTTAAAATAAATTTAATTTTTCTCTAGAAAACTTGTTGAGGATTGCTGACTTTCATACATTTATGAGTCATAGCGCTTCAGATTGAACGTGTAGTTCACAGTGTTGCCAGTGTTACACAAATGTCTTTGCTTGAACAAACTTTTCAATTTAATATGTTGTGTGAAAATCATAGTTTTTCGTTATTATTCATAAAATAACTAAAGGAAATTGTGTCTTGTGTCTCCTTCTAACAGTGTACAACGGCATTTAACTTGTGAAACGTAGATTATTGATTCAATATTTAATTTTTTAACAAACAGGTAAGCTTGTGTGCAAGTTTATATATAATTTTTGAACATTGGACATATTAATATCACGTAATATCTTCCAAATACTTTACGATAGTATTTAACTTGCGCAAATTCATTTTTAATCGTTTATAGTAAGGTCAGTTAAGCAGTTAAAATGTATGTTAATATTGCTGCGTATCATACTACATACTCAACTTTACTGTACTTATGCTTCATACAAGTATTTTTAAAATAGAATTAACATGTTACTTTACTATTACGTTAAGGGAAACGTAATATTTATATTAGAGAACATCGCTAGAAATCATATGGTTCATTAGCTTGGTTAAGCAGCGGTCCTCAAAATGTGGGTATTTAAAAAAAATATCTCCGTAAATATTAGAAATTTTTAAAAATGGCTTTCACTAGACTGATCTATATGACGAACTACATCAGCAGTTAAAATATTTGTACTTATTTAAGTTTCACCCTGTATAGACAAGCCGACCACTACTGGATCGGGATGCTGTTGGTGCATGCGTTGGAATGTGTTTACTATAAGTATCACTGTAAAAATACATAATGTTGGTAATTTTTATTAAATTTACAGAACTTTACACGATTTGCTGCTAAAATTACAAAGTGAAATGTAACTATTACAATGCATGCAGTGAATAACATGATTATTACACGCTTTAATATGGTAAATATTATGTTCTAAATATAAATAATTTCTTTGAAATTTTATAGAATTTTTTAGTGTTTTAGTAATAATTATTAAAACCAGTGATTAGTGAAATAAAACAATGTCTGTCTTGATATTTGACTTCACTGAAAGATATGAGATGTGAAGCATTTGATAGATATGATACTTTCAGGGAAACAGCTCATGTCTCCTATATCTCCGAAATAGTGGATTTTCTCGGATATAAACTCTGTCATCGAAAGTAAACTATTAAGGTTTACGAAATTTATCGGGAAACATACTAAAATAACCGTATAAAATATATTTACTGCTGGCGTAGCGGTCGAGATGAATCTAAATGATGAATTTGAACACCATGTGCCCTATTTCAGAAGGCATAAAAAGTCTATGGACGTAAATAGGAGCCGCCTGACAAATGTAACAGATGTTCCTCTTGCGTAATAAACAAGACGAATTAATTTAGTCGTTTTATTATACGGAGTGGTCCTTAATTAAGTATCTACCGATAATAAAGGGAGTGACTTTTTAGATAGAATAATAATATCTCTACCCCTCATTCTAATCACATGGATTAGCCCAGAAGCCGGAGACTTGTGCGGGAGAGGGGGCGGCATATTATTATTAAGCAGGCCGCATTTGCGCCCAGGAACGACTTACGTTGGTAAGCCCTAACCACTATTCAGTGCAAGAATGAGGAAAACCTGGAAAACCTCATTAATTAGGGGGGTAGTCAAATATCAACCGGTATCAATCTCTCACATTGACCCAAGCTAACATTCTTCCACCCTACCATACCCGCAGAGAGGGTGCCAATCCTCTCCACGAATATAGCTTATATACGGTCTACCGGCAGCTGGGCGCGAACCCACACGGATCTAGTCACCTAAAAAACTTGTTGTGAATGACTTAGATTTCTAGATATAAAAAAGATGTTTCCATGTTTTTCGTGGAGTTATGAAATTGAGCTGGTAACCCAACTTAAGTAAAGGTAATAGTATAATCACAGCTTAAATAACAATCAGCTCACAGACTCGTATGAGCGGGAACGTCTCGCGCAGATCTTCGCGCATGCCGCCATTTTGGGATAAATAGCGGCAGGGACGTGTGGTTGTAAAATATGCCCTTATAGCCATACCGTCAACGACTGCGTTATTGGCGCACGAATGCTGTATTTTGTGGTTTGTTGATTTTCTTGTATTTTATACTGTTATGTTATTTTATTTTTAAACAATTTCAAGTAAAACAAATTTATATTTAGTATGACACTTTCTAAATTGGGACAACTATTTTTAATCCGGTCCTGACTTGTATCCCAAAGAGAGAGAGACAACAAGCTTCAAGGGCAAATTTTCAGGTTTTAATACTTCAAAGGTGCCGCCGTAGAGTCTGTGAGCTGATTGTTATTTAAGGCTTACGGTGAGCACTCTATCAAACGATATATAACATCTGTTCCAACAACCGTTGAGAACTGTTCAGTACCCTGAGAAATGTTTGACCAACACCGTCTTACGTCGCATTCGCCGAGAGTACATTAACAACTAAACTGACTGACTAATTCTGAACGGTTCGGAATCGATTCTTGCTGTGTTGGAACAAACCCATAGTTTTCGCTCAGTAACTCCTTAACGGATAATGATAAAAATATGCGTTTTTTTTTAATAGACTTCAAATATTATTTTACGTCGGCGGGGTGTTTTTTAAATTTTTAAAAGTGTAAAAAAATTTTTTTTAAAATTAATTATGCATATTTTCAAAATTTCAAAACAAAGCGCCGACGTAAAATAGTATTTGTAGTCTATTAAAAAAACCGCATATTTTTATCATTTTTCGTTGAGGAGTTACTGAGCGAAAACTATATCCCTTTGGATCGAGCGCTCACCGGAAGCCTTAAGCTGTGGTATAATACATAACGAGAGTGGAAAGTAGCGTATAACATACGAGTGCGTTGATGCTTTTTTTCAATGAGTTGTGTACAATATTTTTTGCATAACCCACAACGTAAGAAAGTAGTTGCATTGTTGTTGCAATTAGAAAAATGCATGTTTAAAGTGTGGCAAAACGTTTGTTCTTGGATGAATTGTACAGCTTCTGCTTCACTTGAAATACACGATCCTCTTTTTGAAGTGTCGGAAGTTGATGGCGCATTTATCGCATTCAAAATTTCGTTTGAAATCGCCATTTTACTTGTTATATATTCGCCAATGCCACAGCGGTCGATTTCCAGTCTCCATGTCCCTTAAGTGTCGTTTTGGAATAATTGTTGCTCACAATCTCCGAAAGCAATGGCCCACAAATAATTGAAAGATCTTCCAAATATTAATAACTGGGTATTACTTTTGCTATATTCCCAAATTGGTGACACATATCGGTTGCTTGATGCATTTTCCTTTCTGATACTTTGAGAAAAAGTGGGTTCTTCTATATCAGTTGGTCAAGATTATCATATTTCTTAAAGATTGTGTGGGATTTGCCCTTTAACGTTGTTTTTCTTGAGTATCCGGTATTTTAATAAGAGTTTCCGATCTTAGGTTTTCTGTATTTTGTACTTTAAGTTGAGATAACTTTTGCTTCTGGATATTTCTGAGGTCAAAGCTTTTGACTTTTTTTTGGTATGTAGTCGTCAGATTTGCATTTAAGTAGTGCACTTTCAGTTTGAAATATTTGGTTATATCGATGTCATGATAAGTACTAAGAGTACTTCGTAGCATAGAATATTGGGTCCATAAGCTGTTTATTTAATTTCTTTTTTTTTATCGTAGAATCCAGTTAACTTTTGGCATGCTAATTTTGCGACACATTGTATAGGAACCTATTTTCTTTATGTGACCTACCCTGTAAGCAAACAGTCTCAAATGTGAAACATGCACACCTACTTGTAATATGTAATAGGTGGCAATGTTGGGGTGCTAAACATAATATAATGACTAAAATGCACGGTTCGTCTCCCTTTATTTGGTATTACATATCTTCAATAATCTAGCACTGGTGCAGTGTAGGTAGTACTGCATCACATGAGTACCTAATTGTGTTCATTAATTTTAATTATTGTTGATTTGGATGTGCTCGGTTTGAATATAGAATGTAATGCACTTACTGATGGGTACTGCGGGGATGATTACAGCACGCATTCGTTCTCCGTTTACATCGACGTATGCGAGGCGCCGTTCTCTCAACATCATTAAGCGAATTGCTGGCGCATCGACTGTTTTCGAGTGCACCCGAGCACTCGAATAAATAGATACAATGATATCCATCCATCCTACTTATTCGATGTATATGGTTTGTGTAGTTGGAATCGTGTATGACGATTCTTTAGTGAGTTTTCAGTTTTGAAAATCTATCTCAAATACTTTTTTAAGGTCGCCGTATTTCTCGCCGTAAAATGATCAAATTTGTGGTGTTGGTGTTTCTGGAGCAAAAGTAATATCAAAAATAAAATTATTGACGTTTTGTTTATCCACTTTTACTATTTAAATTCTCCTCAAATAATATAATTACTTATAAAATGCATTTGTATGACACATTATTTTGCTATTCTAACCCCACATTTTAACATTTAATTTCACATACTTATAAGCGAACAATCCTATATGCAGAACAATGTAAGTTTACCTATGTTATAACAATATTTACATCTACAGTTGAATTTAAAAAATACGTATTTTGAAAGATTTCTGTACCTAAAAATTTGTTGGTTAGACCGCTTTCAGCCGTTATATATTCGTTTTACTTCGGTACCTTTGAATATTCGCAGGTGACATGAGATAACATTGCTGTTATTTGCTAAACTCTATATTATTCAGTTCTTAAATGTCTAAAATTACTTGTATTTGTAAAAAAAACACTATTTCAAGAATACGGCTATAAAGTTATATTATAAAAAATCTGGTTACTGGTTTCACATAACATTCTGTATTGATATATTTTTAGATAATTATATTAGGTTGGTGCAAAAATAATGACCGTTTTTAAACAGCTACTCTCAACGAACGTAACTCAACTCAGAATAAACTTTAATGATCGAAATAAAAACCATTAGATTCAATACATTTTTGCCAACGAGAAACAAGTTTATTTATTCCGGTAGTATAAAAATCCGGCGTTCTGGAGGCGATGAAGTCGTCGAAGGCCGATTCGGCATCATCTCGGCTTTTGAAGCATTTCTCGCGCAGGAAGTTGTCGAGGCGCTTGAAAAAGTGGTAGTCGGTGGGCGAGAGGTCCGGCGAGTATGGCGGATGAGGCAGAGTCTCGTAGCCCAATTCGTTCAACTTCTGCAGGGTCGGTTGTGCGACGTGCGGACGAGCGTTGTCGTGGAGCAGAATTGGCCCCTTTCGGTTGACCAATGCCGGGCACATACGCTGCAGCTTCTGGTGCATATCGTTGATATGTTGACAGTACCTCTCTGCCGTAATCGTTTGGCCCGGATTGAGGAAGCTGTGGTGGATGAGACCGGCGGCAGACCACCAAACAGTAACCATAATCTTCTTTTGGTGCAGTTTCTGCTTGGAAAGCGTTGTGGAGCCTCGTCGCTGTCCAACCACTGTGCAGAACGACGCCGGTTGTCGTAGAGAATCCACTTCTCATCGCACGTTACGATCCGGTCGAGAAAAGGGTCGTTTTTGTTGCGCTGAAGAAGGGCTGACAACACCTCAAAACGACGATTTCTTTGATTTTTGTTCAAATCGTGAGGCACCCATTTATCGGGCTTCTTTGACTTCCCTATCGGCTTCGATCAAGGCTTTCAATTCGTCATTGTCAACCTCAGATGGGCGGCCGCGACCCTCTTCATCTTCAAGGTTGGTATCACCTGCACGAAACTTTTCAGACCATCTACGTGTGGTCCGTTTGGAAGCAGTATCCTCGCCCCATGCTTTATTGACATTTCGTGTCGTCTCCGCAGCATTGTGGCCAAGTTTGAACTCGTGAAGCAAAATAATGCGAATTTCCTTCTTTGAGAGCATCGTAAAAAATTATCTGAAATCAGAGACGTATAACGATAATAAAAAGATAACTAAACTAAAAGATAGAGCGAAAAACGCGCTTTAAAACGACATATAACATGACCACATTCATTAAAAAATTTATTCAGAAATTCATACATAAAAATAAACAATGTAGAAACGGCCATTATTTTTGCACCAACCTAATATAATCTTTTATATTTTTGAAGTAGACATTAACAAGCTGCTAGTATTCTCTAGATATGCGTATTTATTTAAAATTTGAATAATTTTACAAACTAAATGTTCTTCTTTTACAGATTACATCTCGAAGAATCTAGAACTATTTTAGGGCTTTGGGTAAGTTGTTACTGATTATTTAAATATATCCATGGTAGTATATTTCTCGTTGCTATTTTTATAAACACTACTGTACCTAGAAGATATGCCAACCCCTCTAGTTCGTTCTGTATTTCCCGATCTACTTTAGCAATATTCTCCTTCGATTTTGTTGGAAGCAATATGATTTTAGTACTTTCAGATCCCTCATTTACCGACCGCGGAGCGTACCCCTTTCCCCGTCGCGTCGTCGCCGTCCTTCATTTATTTGACAAACGACGCAGACTTTCCCTGCTCCGTAGAGAGGCCTCAGTCTTCTGCGGCGGGCTATGCTTATAAACTTGATGCGTATACGTCAAAACGGCCGTCTTAGCCCATAAAATGAATCGGTGGGGTAACCCACTTTTATTCCACGGCAATTTGGGCAAATGGGCGTCGGGTTGTTAAGCTTTGTTAAGACGCGGTCGCATGCAAAGGAGTCTGGACTGGGAGATTCATGGCGCGGTTTACGGGATTTTCGGGATAATGAAGGAAACACGCCGTGTAGGAGTTTGACGTTTCAAATGTGGAACCCTCCCTTGATGGAGAGATCTCTCCCGTCATCGGGTACTTAGCTTTTATTTTTTGGGTGGGGGATTAAAAAGTCCATTAAGGTTTCTTCGTCCTAATATAATTTGTTTTTGTGGTGTAAATTTTATTTATCTTTTATTTTCAAGATCATGCTCAGCCATTTTTTGCGAATAAAAATACAAATTATACACGTTGATTAGTTTTTTTAGTGTACAAGGTGTTTCTTAAGTAGAAGTGAAAAATCCATGAGAGCATTCTGTCGCCAAAGGTAAAGGTATTTTGTTATATAATTGTGGGGTCTTAAAACTACCATTGTCCAGTTACAGAGTGTCAAAAATGAAAGAAAAGAAAAATCAGTTTTTAATTTCTAAATCGCTTGAGATGATTTAACCAAATTCGGTGTGCATATTTAGTATGACAATAGGTATGAAACAAAAAAATTACCAGCTTTAGAAACTTACCAATGGCGGAGGTGTATATATCATCGATCATTATTTGCCAAAAAAAATAAATCACCCTGTATAATATTACAAATAAAATATTTCTTCATATGCGCTATTGTATTATCTTCACTTTTTGTTTCTTTATATTTTTTGTATTTCAAGCCGATTATCAACAAAATTGATTTATTTGATCAAGTGCATTTTTACGATTTATGCATTACGGTACTTAAAATAATAAGTATTATAACAAATGTTGCAAATGGCTACCTTCAGTCAAAATATATGCTTCAGATCTTCTGAAATTGCAGCTCCAAAACGAGCAAAATATTTCAGAAGTAATTCTTATCACATCACAACCAGCTATAATTTGTTGACGTGAGTGCTCCTCAGACTCAATGTCAACTTTGTAAACTATTGTCTTGAGATGTCCCCAAACAAAAAAAATAGGGTACATATCGGGTAATCTGGGTGGCCAAGGTTCTTGAGTGCCTCGTCCAATCAGTTTACTACCGAATCTTTCATTTAAAAATTCTCGAGCTCACAGAAAAATATGATCAACTAGAAATGGGTCCCATGGGGTAAAATACGAGGTAAAATATGATAGCACCCGAAAAAAATATTTTCCAATATCTCGGAAAATACATGCCGTTGCAACTTGCCTCTCGGTATGTAGTTTCCTCAAGGCATACACATTATGTAAAAACAATATGATCATCTAGAAATGGGTCACAGGGGGTGAAATATGATAGCACCCGAAAAAAATATTTTCCAATGATGAAAACATGACAATGACAAGAAAATCATATTTCACCCCCTAGGACCCATTTCTAGTCGCTCATATTTTTTCCACAAGATGTGTATCCCTTGAGGAAACTACATACCGAGTAGCAAGTTGCAACGGCATGTATTTTCCGAGATATTGGAAAATATTTTTTTCGGGTGCTATCATATTTTACCTCGTATTTTACCCCCTGGGACCCATTTCTAGTTGATCATATTTTTTCTGAGTGATAAGCATCCCTTGAAGAACTCTGATACTAAGTATCATCCCCAGGATGTTGCTTACTATGAGATAACGCCTTGGAACTCACAATATCATTTCGATATTTGTATACCTTAGTCAACGAACGTCCATGGTTATCTTCGGAAATTTCGGGTACTATCTTTGGGTGCTGCTTTCACGCCGGTGCCACAGAATACGCCCCTGGATTTTTTACCTCTACTTAAATAAAATACATGTTTTCAGACTGATTCAGGAACTTATACACATTTTGAAACGACGCTATTGTTCTGTAAATCACACCAATCCAAACAAGTGTAGAACATTGTAAGTGGAAAACCTTTCATATTTCATCGTCCGGAGATGCGCTATGATAAGTTAGGAGTCTCGTCGGTTTCTCCCGCAGGCAGTTGGCATGACTGATCGGTGACGTCTGGCGGAAGGAATGAAAAATTAGTATTTAACGGGAGAAATCGGAACGCCGATACATTTATTATTAAACTCGGCTGGAATTCGGCTGACAGCTCAATTTGAGGCGGCGGGGATTAATACGGCCTTATCCTTCGCAGGAACGGGGGAAAGGTCAGGCATCAGACGCCTTGGAACTTTCGACGGATTCATTTTTCTTCAACCCTTCCAGGGAATTGACAAGTTTCAAGTAAACTGAGATATTCTGGGTTTTTTAAAGATTCAATGTTGATTTAGTTCTGGTTACGTTTTCGTGGTAATGCTTGGTTTACACGATGCGATAATTTTACAGCGGATTGAAAAAGACAACGCCATCTCCTCGCTACTTATTTTCTTAAATGGAAAAGAAATGAACCTACTTAAAATGGACAGCATTAGTGGTGACGGCACAAATTAGGCAGCCAGCACTGCAAGTGTCGTAAGAAACTTGTCCCGAAAACTTACCTGTAAAACTGAAGAGATAAAATGAAGTCAACAAAAGAACACTTACTATTTCCTTATCTTATTCAATTACCACACTTATTTAATAAATATAATTAATAAATTTAGTAGACCATGCATATAGAAGATTAAGTTACATTTTGTCCAGTCTGAATTTTAATATAATAATAGTACTAATAATAATATCTGTACCTCTCATTCTAATGACGAGGATTAGCCCAGAAGTCGGAGACTTGTGCGGGGGAGGGGGTAGCATATTATTATTAAAAGGCCGCATTTGCGACCAGGACCGACTTACGTTGGTAGGCCCTAACCACTATTCAGTGCAGGAATGAGGGAAACCTAGAGAAACTCAATAATTAGAGGGATGGTCAAACGTCGACCGGTATTAATCTGTCACGTTGGCGCAAGGCCAATGTTCTTCCACCAGATGAGATAAAACTTGAATAGCAGTTCTACTAATTTGAATGTGAATATACCGTTAACTTTATTTGTACTAAATACATAGCATTGACGCTTGCAACCATATATTTAATACCATAAATCACTTAAGAGCACAGACAAACTTACTTATACAAGATTTACCAATAAAAAACATCATGTACAAATTTACAAGTTGAAATTTTCTGATAGATGACAGATTAACTAAATGAAATTAGTACCTCAATTAAATGAGCTCCATTCTGTTTTGCTATTGGTGGAGAAAGCACATTTTAAAACTTTATTTATAACATTAAAGAGAAAACCATTTTAAAATAGCTGGTTCAAAGCTAACAAATAACATTTTTCTATACAATTCAAGTGAAGAAATGTCTTTCACAGTCAGATAATTTTACCCTTAAGCCACCTTCAGATAACGTTGTAGTGTTGCTGATTTTAGTTAATATAAAGTGGTTTGACATGATAGCTTGTTGTTTTTTCCCTTACTCCAACATATAAACTGATTGAGATGTGAATTCCCCGCAAATTTTTCTTCATCATTTGAGTCTAATCAGTTTGCCATAATCAAACTTTTTAAAATTGACGTTTTTGCTTGTCAGAAATGGAAGATATAGAACTATATGATGCTGAAAGGTAGTTCATATATAGATTACGCGTTGATTTTATATTCTGTGGTCACGAGGAGACAAGGATATGTGAAAATGGGAAATAAACAGATGATAGTAACAATATAACATAAACAGGAGCTCATCCACCACTGCATTTTTTCCAACTTTATCAAATGGCACAATTTGACTACTGGACTTAAAACATTCAAAAATGACTTTTGAAATCGCTTTCAGTAATAAGACACGACAGTGTCTCTAAAATAATTTAAAAATTTTTCATGTGTTTCGCTATCAAACATTTCATATTAACTGTCTTCTTGGAGAATGCTGCTGCTACTTGAACTACTGTCGCTGCTACTGCTTTCCATCATAATAGGGGCATCCATAAATGTTTTCAAAATATCCATTTGATTTCTCAACCACGTTTACCTATAACGAAGGATAATGTAGATGCAGCTGTCAAATATAAAAATGTTTTGTTCTTTTGCTCCCACTTTGATTTTGATCAGATAAATCATGTTACTTTAATCATATAAGTTATATCAGTTTAATCAGAACGAAAGAAAACTAATGCTATCACTTGATTAATATGTAATTTATTATGACACAAAGAACGGGTTGCATACTACTGTGACGTCACACTAATGAGGTCTATTACTCAATAATATTACAAGATTCGTCCCGAATCGATGTCCGTTAGTTGCTACAAGACTTACTCAGGTTGTTCCCAGTGAGAGGTCTGTTAATTATAATATAGTTGTTTATGTTACACATCGATTCTAGAAATTTGTTCTTGTTCTGTAAACGCTTTCTTCATTTTTTTTTCTTCAAAAATAGCAAACTATTTTGACTACATTCACTTTTAAAATCTTGGTAGGGAATTTTTAAACCTTTTACCAGTTACCAACAATGTTCCAAGTTGGAAACGCCATTTAGACGGAATACATCTGCGTCGGTGTAAATTGGCCTTTAGCCGGCTGGTCATTTCTCTCTGTCAAGGTAAAAATACAGTGCGACACATATTCGGGTGCATCAGCTCTGCGACCCCATCCATTCCCAGCTGAAAATAACTGAATTCCAGCGACAAGCTGCTGGTAATAACTCATGAAACGGCCATCGGCGTTATTTATGCGATGCGTTAAAAGATTAACGGCCGTGATGTACCGCGCTACCGACTTTTATGATTTCACCGGGACTTATGATTTCATTATTCGCCCGGAATTAAATCAGAGGATCTCGTCCGGCCGGGCAGTTCCAGGACCAAAGGGTACAATAATCCGACAATATAATTTTTTAAAGATTAATACTTTAATAAATGTAAATTCGACGTAATAAAAACTAGAACAATGTTATATTGTTAAAAGTTTAATGATTCACCATTCCTAGCGTTTCCATTGAATATTTACTTTTTTTTATTCAACAAAATACGTAGTTAATCAAGGATATTTTTTCCTGCATTATACAGTGTGTCTCAAAAGTCACACGCATTTTAGAAACTGTTACTCGGACAGGTCAACTTTGTTTTTTTGGGTCATTTTGTTGGAGTTCAATTTTCAAAAATGTAACCAGAGGTGGCGGGAAGAGGATAAGGTTTATTTTTTAATGGCAACCTTTTTTTGTTGCACCGTATGGAAGCTTAGATTTTTCTGATTAATGTGATGTGCAACGTGTAGAGAAGATTTTGAAGAAAAATTGAAAAACCAGTGTGCCGCAACAGTCATGCACATTTCGAAAACTTACCATTTTTGAAAAAATCGCTTGGATCGGTGAATTTTCTTTTTTTAGAGGCATGAACTTTGGTGAAGTTTAATTTTAAAAATGTAACCAGTGGCGGCGAGAGGGGATAAGGGTGTTTTTTTTATTGCAACTACCTTTTTTATTACACCCTATAAAACCTTAAAATTTTATGATTAATTTCATTATGAGAGATGGAGACCGCCGAAAACTTCTAGAACCCTAGAAACCTATATAAGCGGATCAATTCCGCCGTCACAGTCAGTTTATATTGAGCAGCCAAACGCGAGTGACAAACGTCAAAGTAAAGCGTTGACAGTTGTGAAATTGGTTTGAAGGATATTTCTTGTATTATCAAGAGTGACAATAAAGTTGTTTGTCTACGTGACGTGTTTCTACGATAACCCAATTTCGAGGTTACAGTATTATAAAATGGAGAAGATTTCAAGATATTTGTTAACGGTGTAGATAAATAAAAAACATTGACAGTTTTAAAATCGCATCTACGTATTTTAAATTAACTTTTGTTAATTTGTTAAATTAATACAATCAAGTTTATTATTTACAATCTTATATAAAAATGTTATTGAGGCCAGCACTCCTCTTTTTTAGTCGGAGAGGTTTACGCGCTCGAGAAGCATATCAAGTGAATACCCTCTATAAAGATAAACACCATAAATTACATAAACTGCTCATTTCATAAAGCACCTCTGAATCCTTTAAGTTTTTTTTTAACAGATCTTGTTGCAAGTTATAACAATCAGCTAAAGTTTTAACTTCAGAAAACATTTTTAAGTCATCGACATACAGTAGGTGCTCAACGCGAAGATCAGATATGATATCATTTAGAAATATATTAAAAAGAAAAGGCCCCAATATATATCCTTGTGGCACGCCCGACTTTTGTGAAAATTCCGCATACTTGAAATCATGACATTCCTCATATTGGTCTTTGCCCTGAACGTATGATTTGAACAGATTTAATAAGCTTTGAGCAATACCAAATGTAGCTATATAACTTAAAAGGCAGGATACAGTGATCAAGTCTGTCGAATGCTTTGGTAGAGTCTGTATATGTGACATCAACTTGACCGTGATTATCCAGTTTGTCACATAAATACTGGCACACAAGATTGATAACAGTACCCTACCATGCATGAATCCATGCTCATCCAATATTAATCCAATTTTTAGTCTAATAGACCTCTTGGAACGCCGATGCTACTTTAATAAATTCGATTACAGCAGCTGCAAGCTAAGCACGACTAAAATCGCGTCAAACATTAACGTTTCGCGTTCTAATGAAGGATAAAACAGAGGGCGCTAGCTGCTGCTTACAATGTACTCCATTTTTATGGGCCATTAGCGGCGAGAGGAGAGTTCAAAGTTGGCGGAATTACCGCCATTGAGCACCATAAAGACATCACCGTGATTTTTCCCTGGAAGTTTAACGAATCTCGTCCTCCCATTATGACTCATTAACCGACCTTATTAGAGGGATGTAAATTTCGGGAAATGGCGGAAAAAATATGCGCTGTCGGAGCCCGCGGCAAAAGTTGACTTTTACGATGAGGTTTAATAGAGGGTAAGGTTAAGGGTCACGCAAATCGGATTCGGGCGTACACGGAAAGAAAAATGCTGTGAATGTTCATGGAATGGCAGATGACAATGTTACAGTTTGAACACTGAACACCAAGTAGTGGTAAAGGTCTGTCTATTTTTGTAGTAAATATTTTGTAGTGTGGAGTGACTGTCAGTGGTATTCATAGATAGTCCTTCTCCGGTCGCCGGAGAGCAGTCTCCTTCCAGAAATTATATGAATTTAATTATGAAATTCGCATAATTTCGGGAAGGAGATATAGGATACCACTGTTGTAGTACACTGTCATTCATAGTCAGTCCGAAGTTATGTGAATTTCAAACGAAATTCATATAATTTCGCGAAGGAGAACGCTCTCCGGCCACCGGAGACAGACTATGAATACCATAGTGTGACTTGTAGTAAATATACAATTCGTTTGATTGTAAAGGCTCCGAGCTATAATTTGGTTACCCAACTTTAGACACCCTGTAAACTATATATACTTAATTTTAAATACGATATTTTCTTGATTCACGCACAAATTTTTTTTTTCGTCACGGTGGTGACGTCATCCATTTTTTTTTAATGGGTTGTATATATTTTTTGCACATCTTGATAGATTTTTTTATTCTCTTTCAAATCATATAAATTTTGTATGGCTTTATATAAAGAATTTTTGAGAACAAATAAAAAACTTTCAGCCTTTGGCTTACTGTGCTTGCTTTCTAAATCATATCAAATAGGCGCTGGAAAAAAAATTTTGAATACTGCTATTTGTCACGCATCGGTTTTTTTGTAGTTGTTACCATTTAAGCTTTAATTTATAACGATATCGAGTTACAGTGTTGATATAAGTATTATATTTATAATGTGAGTTGTAAAATTTCTAAGCCGTTAAAGAAAAATAAATACCTACATACGATTTGATTTTATTTATAAAAACTGTAGGAGAAAATCAAAATTAAGTCTTTTAGTTTAAAGAGTGTGCAATATATTTATCTACAATCACTAATTAAAGTAGGGTTGTTTGCTTGGCAGTGACAACAAAACGTTAACGTTTATTTCGGAGTGTCACTTTATTGCTTGTCGAGCGATAAAATCTAGCAAGAATGATATTGACTTAAGTAAGTTCAAAAAGTTGACGGCATTTTTAAAGAAGCAATGAGTTGCATATAAGCCTAAAGCTTACTACAGACTATGCGTGTAATCGCGATTCGTGATATGTGAGGAATTCGCGAATAGTGTGTAGCGGGCCTACCTTAGAAATATCTTATTATAGGTAGTTCTAATTATTGGAATTTCGTGTAGCTGCAGACGTGATGAATTAGTAAAAATGAATGTTAAAGATGTTGAGGACAAATAATGCTTTTTGATAGTTACTATTCCTGATTCAAAGACAAGATGAAGGCGAACTTTTACTGTGACAAATAACATTCAAGATGTATCCTTGAGACCTAGAATCAAAAACACACCAGGGTGATTATTCTTAAAGTTTAATAAAGGCAAGTGTTTTAATCAAGTGATAGGAATTAATGTTATTGCTAAAACACCAAATGATATTGCGTATTATCTTAACCTACCAGAGTGTCATTGCTTTTGCCGAATATCTGCTACTTTATAGCAGAAGGATACATAGATAATAACATCAATGAAAAAATAACAAGTAAAAAAATTTTAATTACGCCATCAAATAATGTACAAATAATTGAATGTAGTAATTGCAGTTATGCAAATTTTACCATATCAGAATATAGCCCTAATATACCTTCTGGATCAGGAATAGATAGATAAAATTTATAATTGAAAAGTTTTATTTTGTTGAGTGATTGTAGGTAAAACTTTGCACAGAAGGCTTTGTTGAACGTTTAAAACAAATGTACTGATAACTAAAAACAACTTTCTCGACAAGAGGAAATTCCCTTTCACCTAGTGAACCCTTGTACTTCCTGTAAGCCAAAGTTTCGCAGAAATAACAGTTTCGTCAAGCAGTTATTTAAATGAAAATGTCATGAATTTTTGAAATAAGATCCGGCCCTAACAGGAATGGAGGAAATTTTGCAGGCAATGCTCCAAGGCTTTAAGGATTTCCAGCGCGTTACAGGGAAGCGACACGAATCTGGAGTTATCTGGAAAAGGGACCATCTGCTATCATTAATATGTCATAAAAAAATGTCCTTCCGCACGGCACTGGAAAGTGGTACACTGTAAAACCTGATAAGGCGTATAATCGGCGACCGGACAAAAAATTTAAAGAAATAAATTACATTTTACAACACCTATTTTTTTACAGCAAATTCAACTGCTTTTGCCTCTATTGTTATTAATTATTAATAGAATTAATTTATGGTTTTAGTAAAATAGTTTGACATACCTGATGTTACAATAACATTTTGGGCGCGTTTTACACAGTTTCTACAAACTAACACAAATGTTTCTGCTTCTTATCCGTTTTGAACTTGTAAATTATTGGCAGTAGCCATGATACGTTCGCCTAAATCATCAATAGTGTCCACTTCGGTGCAATATACTTATTTTTTTTAAATATCCCCACAAAAATAAGTCCAAATGATATCATGGCGGCCATGGTACCGGTCCTTCTCGTCTAATCCCTTGGTCTTAATGCACGCTGTATGTGATACGGATATAATTGAGCCTGGTGTATGATACGCCGCACTGCTACAATAGACCGTGGACGTCCTGGACCTTAACGTCCATTCGGTTACAAATTTCCCGTGTCACGCCAGCGTTTTCACTACACTTACTGACACCGTTGTAAAAATAGCTGCATTTGGCACATGTTTTTCTGGAACTCGTTCTGATAAAGCATTTTCACTTCACCATAAATTAAAACGATATCCATCAACAGCGAGTTGCTATAGATGTAAGTCATTTTTCATATTTGAAAAACTAATGTAAATACTTGCATCACAAAAAAGTTAATACGAAAAGTAAGGGGCCATCCATAAATTACGTCACACGAATTTTAGGACTTTTTAACCCCTCCCCCGTCCTTGTCAGAGGTTGTCACATTTTCAGAACCCACTCGCCCCTGATGTGACATCACACATTTTTCATATTTATGTATGTATTTAAAAATAATCAAAAGAAAACAGTTATTTTTATTTTTTTCTTACTCTTATATAATCTTTAACAAAATCAACATAAAGTCAAATATTTTAGATATCAGAAAAAACAAACGACTAGTTAGAAAGCAATAAACGACTAAATATGTTAATTAAAGATACAAGACTTATGCATTACAATGCCGCTCTAGATGTAAACTGTTGTTGCTTAAGAGATAATCTCATAGCGAGAGTGCTAAATTATTAATAAACATAGATCAAGCTTGTAAATTTTTAAAGTTTTTTATTCACATATAAATTTCGCGATTTTAAATTTTAACATGTGATGTCACAAAGTTTTTGACCCTCCCCCTGCTCCTTGTCACACTATGTCACATTCCGGTGATACCCTCCCTCCCATTAACATGTGACGTAATTTATGGATGACCCCTAATTGGATATTCGGAATCGCCTAACTAGAGACTACAGTAGCCCAGCGATAAAAAGGTTGAAACTGCTAGAACTTCTCGAAAACTATTTTACAAAATTTTTTTTTACGATATTGACCATCTTTCATGACGCATCTATTCAAAATTCGTTTAGATATGTTCTGAATCGCCCTGTATATTTTCTACAATATTCTTTTTCCATGTGACGAGTTTTTATTATTCTATATACACATAATATGATGTCAAAAATATGCATACTTACTAAGTAAAGCCTCTGTTATTTTGATTAGATTAGATTAATCTTCAAATATTGTGACAAATTTAGTAGCAAAAATGTTTCTCATTCAGTGAAAGGTTCCCTCTTTGTATTATTATAAAAATTGAAAATTTTTCGTACTTAATTTGCTTGCGATTTCATGTTTCATTATAATTCGCTGCAAATCCCTGCAAAACAAAAGCGGCGAACGTATTGTGCGCGCCTTTATCCGGCATAAAATAATTTCGCGAGTGCAGAGGAGCTCTGGTTATTAGCGCTAATCCGTGCGATTTCTAAACTAAATATGTTTGAGTTGGTACTGGAGATTTGCCCGGTAAACAGGAACGCTTTACGCAAACAACCGGGGTTATATCATCCCTGTTTATCCGCAAATCGGACGGTAATTAACGAAAATGCAAATAGGCTGGTGGCCGTGTGCTCTGTTCTGTCAAGGCAAGCGTATACTGGCAGTTGACAAACGGCACGTGCCGGATTTCTTTTTTTTTCCAGACGAAAATAACGTTTTTACACGAAGTATTAATAATGATAATATTGATTTATTGTCCGACAGATAATAGATAAAATACAATTGCATCTGAAAAGAAAAATATTATACACACAATAAAACTCGTATACTAAAAAATCATTAAAAAATAATATATTATAATACATACAGAATCAGCAACTAATATTTACTGCAGCAACAATGCGCAGATGATCTTTAAACTATGTGTTAATGTCACAGTTATGGCTAGTCCTATTAAAATTATTACACGTAAAATATACAGGCGACCTTAACATGATGTTACTTCTTGAGAAGGGACAATAAAGTGTGAGTGGATTACGACAAAGAAACATATGGTTGAATATCAACGGTTACTGAGACAGCAATAAAAATGTGTTTACCCAAGTTAATTATTGTAATGTATCAGTAGAGAAAATTGTTTATTCTGTAGGTATTATAAATTATAACATTGATTAATGGTCTAATAAACCGAAATTTATGAATTCAATTTTCAAATATACCACCGATTGAATAGCGCGTTTCTTGTGTTCACTTTAGTTGCATATACTACTACATATAATAATTTGAACCATCCCCAAAGGTAGTAATCAAGGGGATTCAAATCTGGTGATCTTGGTGGATATTGTAAAATTGTCTTCAGATTTCCGCACTCAATATAGAATATAATAATAGAATATTAAGGACATTGAAAAGCCTCCAAGGAGTGAATTTAGGTATTAACCTGAAAATAACTGAAATGAATGGAGACAGTGGGGGATCAACTTCAAACTCGCAGACAGAGTGTAGATTGCGGTAATAGAGCTCCTAGAAGAACATTGTCCTTGAGGGATTCCAAGATACTAAACTGAAAATAAATAAGTAAAAAAATTAAAACTGAAGGAAATGAGGGATTACCATGAAATTTACCTCTTGAAAGTTTCTAGAAGGAGCTTTATAGTCCATTTTACGCTTACTTTGCGAATTTGAAGTCTACTCTTCGTTCCTTTATTCATTTTATTTTCAGTTCAATGACTGAATTCGTCCTTTGGAAGTCTTGCAAGTTAATGCAGTGCTTCTATTCTGTTCATTACTTTTTTCATACATTTATTGTAGTATTAATATTGTATGAAAACGCTCGGAAAATATATTTTTTAACAATTTTTATATAATTGATAAACCATATTTTAAATTCAGTAAGGTTCAATAATTACATCAACAACATTTTATATACACGGTGTTTGAGAAAGACCTCCCGTAAATACAGGGGGTGATAGTACGTCAAAAAATAAGAATATTTTGTCTTATGATGAACTATATGCCTATCTTCTCATGTTTTCGAGGTACAGAGGGACAAAATAATACTTTTAAAATAGATATTTCCAAATAGTGTGAAATATTTTTATGGAATTTGGTATTTTCGGACGCTAAATACACTGGTCTAATAATTTTTTTGATATTTTATAGGAGCGCTGGTAATACCTGCTACATTCCTATTACATTTAAAGTTAAAATTTCGGATTCTATTTTCTAATGTATAATTTTATTTTCTAAAAATCCCGAAATACCAAATTTCATAAAAAATATTTCGCACCGTTTGGAAATTTTTGTAAAAATTCTATTTTAAAATTTTTATTTTGTCACTCTGTATCTCGAAAACAAGAGGAGATAGGCATATAGTATAAGACAAAAAATATTATTTTTTGACGTACTATCACCCTTTGTACTTACGGGAGGTCTTTCTGAAACACCCGCTATATTTTTATCCCATTTCATTCGTTTACTACACGCATCTATGAGCGTTTGGTTTACGTTAATCTATTTGTGTTTCTTATTGCTTCGGATAGACGTCATCTCCCGTGTGCGCTTACCTTTAGTATTTCATAGGACAAAGAGAGATACCTACCTTCTAAATCATTTTGAGTCAAAGAAATCATTCCGTTGGCCTCATCTAACCGCTCTATGTATTCGACGTTTTAATTTTCCCTTAAATGAAGTAAAAGCAGTCACTTACAAAATTGGGTTTTCCTCCGTCAAAAAAAGATCTGGAAGACAGAAATTCCGGAGAACGAGAAAGCTTTGCCGCCCTCAGGGCCCGACAGGCAATTGTCTTTTATCCGCGTGTTCGATTAGATGTACAATCGCGGGGTTTTTCTTGGAGCAACGCCGGTAATTTCCGAGGTCGGATTCTTGCAAAGGGGCGTGGGAGAACAAGGAATTGGTCGCAGAGCTTCTTATAATATAAAAAAGAATATTAGAAAGAATAATTCATTATCTTGGGTTGTTGACAGATATATACAGAGTGAATCAACGCTCTGGCAAAGTTGACTTATCGCTAAAACATAATTGAGGCAAAAAACTTCAAAATAGTGTAACAAAGTATAGAATTCAAAAAATTGTAATAGAACTCGTGTTGCAGATTTGTGTTTGGTCTGAAGTGGTTTGATATAGTATCAGCTAAAATAAAAGAGTTGCATTGGCTTAATATTGAAAATGTCTCCAAGATACTCCAAGGCGGTATTTACAAGATCTTTTACTTACAACTCTATTAAAATTTATAATAGCCTTAATGATGAACTAAAG
The DNA here is from genome assembly GCA_025584915.1 of Monochamus saltuarius. Taxonomy (NCBI): domain Eukaryota; kingdom Metazoa; phylum Arthropoda; class Insecta; order Coleoptera; family Cerambycidae; genus Monochamus; species Monochamus saltuarius. The sequence goes on along the minus strand of CM046725.1, from coordinate 9,046,082 downwards.
ATTCTATCTCTAAACAGTTTCCGTAAAAGAATTAAAGAGTTTTTCTCATCTTGTCAGTAACGTGCTAATGATAAAAAAAATATTGGAATTGTAATGATTGTAATAGTAGCATTAAGTTGTTTTTATTATGTTAGTTTTTATATTTTTTTGTACCTTATACTGGGTTAAGTAGAGTAGCGAAAGCTAGACTTCGCCCAGATGTTGTGTGTTCTTTATAAACACTAATAAAGACCTTTTATTATTATTATTATTATTTGGGGAAGGCGGCAACAAATGGACATTTTAAAAATAATTTGGCTTATACAGGGTGATTTGTTTTCGAAGACCAAACTAAAGTTTATTTTTGAAATGGAACACCTGTATTTGAATGTATATTTATATTTTACCTGGAATTATGCAACTTTTTTTGTAATAGGTACTATGTGCCAAAATTCTGCCGTTAATATTATAATATAAAAATGACATTTTCGGCGTTACACTTGATCGTTGCTGATATACTGGTTATTTGAGATGCAATCGAATCAATCGCCACACATGTTGCGCTAGGTTCACCGTAAATTCTGAAGTTGTCACTGTATATAAATGATATAATGCAAAAAAAATTATTTTTTTTTTCAAATAAAGCACCCCGTATTTTTTAACGACTTGTGAAAGACCCTCTCAAAACTTACAACTTTTATAATTGTGTTATGATCAGTTCACCATATTTTACGATGCACTATTTGGGATAAAGAGTTATAACAGTAAAGTCGACAATATTTATGGTAACAAAATGAAAAATAAAGAAATTACTAAAAATGTGTAATTTAATTATTTTTCTATTTATGTGTAACGCCGAAACCGTCATTTTTTATATTAAATTGCAAATATCTCGGAAGCGGCTGATTTTAGACACATAGTTTGGTCTGCCATCCGAAAACCAATCACACTGTATAAGTTAAATTATTTTTAAAATGTCGATTTATCGCCCTTTCACCCAAACCTCTTCTGAAATATTTTATTCCAATTATATTTTAGCAATAAATCAATATTGCCACAGTGTTGTCTTACCCTTTACATACAAATGGTATGGAATCCTGAAAATTATGAAATAAAACGTTTTCTACAGAATTATAATCGACTATCTTTCTGGTGTTACTTAAAAAAAGATTTTAATATAAAACAACTGAAAATTTCTTATTTTTGATATACAGGGTGTTTCCTAAATGTGTGCAGAAAATCCAGTGGCGTATTTTATGGTTAAAATTAACATAATTTTGATAAATGGCCCCTTGAGATAACATACTATAAAATCATGCCAAATTTGTCAAAAATTTCTTGAGGGGTTTAGAAGTTATGAATTTTAAATTGATATTTCTTATAATTTACGAAACGAGTGGAAATGGCGTATTTTTGATCCTATGATTATTTAACAAAATTGCCTTAACTTTAATCATGGAATACACCCCTGAACGTTCTGCACCCAATTAAGAAATACTCACTATATACAGGGCGTAACTTTATCTGGGTGTCAGTTTTTTAGGGGTATTACCTAGTAGGCATATGGGGCATTCCACGCCAACTCAGCAGTCGATCCACATCACCCTCTCGGATCTGGTTCAAAATTGGTACATCGATTAGTACAATCGAAAAAAGGATATTCCCAAATTTCCAGCCCCTAAGACCGCTTCCTGTCATCAGGGGCCCATAGTGAAGTTTTCGACCATCATTTCACCTCCAGGGGTCTGAAATCGATTTTTCGTGTACTGACGCGACATTTTGGTCTAAAAAATTTATCAAAAATACATAGGAGATGCGAAATTTTCCGTTGAACACGATGCCACCATCCGTTTTCCGATATCTAGCAAGGGGAGCCCGGAAAACGCGAAAAAACGCGCTTTGGTAAAAAATCTGATATCTCAAATACGGTCGCTTCAAACTGGCTGAAAATTTACCAAAAGGCTCTTCAATTATTACTTTTTCAAATGTTAATACGCGCGTGGTGATCATTATATGTAAAAAAAAAGTTACACGCGTTTTACGGGTTTTATATGGGATTTTCTGTAATTTTTTCATTGTAACCGCTCTACTGGCCCTATCCAGTTGGGTAATAATTGGATTTTTTTCTCTCACCAAGCGTCTCTTTTGTCCCCCTGTCTTTACAAACACAGAATTTCTCTCTCCAGCCAGTATTAGAGAAAACATTATTTATTCAATGATTCAATTTTTTGATTTTTGAGCAAATTCACATTTTCTGCAGCTTACTTCTATTATTTGTAAAAAATATGAATATAATATAATATAACGAATGAAAATCGCAGTAAGAAACAAGAAAACCCACATTACAATCATTGTTGACACTATACTTCTCGATATTATTTTCACTATTTTACACGTCCTTATACATGAATCAGCATTCTATCTAAATAATATTTTCTCTAATACTGGCTGGAGAGAGAAATTTCTGTGTTTGTAAAGACAGGGGGGCAAAAGAGACGCTTGGTGAGACAAAAAAATCCAATTATTACCCAACTGGATAGGGCCAGTGGAGCGGTTACAATGAAAAAATTACAGAAAATCCCATATAAAACCTGTAAAACGCGTGTAACTTTTTTTTTACATATAATGATCACCACGCGCGTATGAACATTCGAAAGAGCAATAATCGAAAAGCCTTTTGGTAAATTTTCAGCCAGTTTGAAGCGACCGTATTTGAGATATCAGATTTTTTTACCCAAGCGCGGTTTTTCGCGTTTTCCAGGCTCCCCTTGTTAGATATCGGAAAACGGATAGCGGCATCGTGTTCTACGGAAAATTTGGCATTTCTTATGTATTTTTGATAATTTTTTTAGACCAAAATGCCGCGTCAGTACACGAAAAACCGATTTCAGACCCCTGAAGGTGAAATGATGGTCGAAAACTTCACTATGGGCCCCTGGTGACAGGAAGCGGTTTTAGGGGCTGCAAATTTGAGAATATCCTTTTTTCAATAGTATCAATCGATGTACCAATTTTGAACCAGATCTGAGAGGGTGACGTGGGATCGACTGTTGAGTTGGCATGGAATGCCCCATATGTGTTTTAAAATACTAATCGGAAATTATTATTTTTCATTCAAGAAATAGTTGAGTTATAATTTGTAGCCGTTGGGCAGTACCCAATTCTAGTTGCATCAGTGCTGTGTTGCCTGTTATTACCACTTTAAATCAACTAAGTGCAGTAAGTTTCAGTGCGCAGTGCAACGTTGTCATTGACCTAGTTTAGAGGAACACCTACTATGATTTGTCAACAGAGTATTTTGATGGGCAAAAAAACAAACGGTCAACATTAATTCGATGAAGCAAGAATAGCCGAATGTGTCACCACTCCATTTTATTGACTGCCAATAATGCATGCCACAGCTCCAAGTGTGTATACTTTCGCAGCTACCATTGCGTAGGTATATAAGGTATGAAACTTGAGAAGTTAAAAAAAAATCAATTTCTTCGACGAGATTTAAGAAAACAAACTTATTATAGAATGTGTATTTAAAGTTCAATTATAGCCTCCGTTCAAACTTGCTCCAAAATTACATTATGTATATTTTTTTATTGTAAAACCAGTATATATGGAAGAAATAAGAAAAATCAAATGTACTGTCACTTATTCATAATATGCAATTTCACATTTTTTCATGATCATTATTGTATTATTTTGGATTTCTTCCAGTTTCGAAGATTATTGCAAAGTATAAACCTTGGAAGAGACCGAGTTATTTTTAGTAAATTGTTTTTTATAAATTATTTTACGGTATGCAAAGGTTTAAATGAAAATCGAGTTTGAGGATTATAAGAGATTTGCATTTTATTCGTACAGTTAACAGCATTAAGCCAAGTTGATCCACAGGATATGGGGATGATGTATATAATTTCCGGGTTAGCGGAAATTTACGTCGGTGTATTTATTTTTTGCGTTTTATACAGTTCTGCTAACTTGAACTTATGTATATTCAAAGTTTTGTAGTAGTTGTAGAAATATGTACAAGTATGTAATCTTGATTTGATACCAATAAATTTTTATAAGATTAAAGATATGTTTGTAGTTTTCTTGTTAGTTTATTTTAAGGAAGTAAATGTGCAAACTAATTTTGTAAACATTAGTAGACCTTATGAATGCATTTTAAACCTATAACACTTCTCTGTAGTTATATTTATAACATACATTACCCTCTGTTTTTGTTTATTTTTATGCAGCATTGGGTTTATTTGTTCGCGCAACTGCAACGTTCGGCTAGTTTTATACGATAATATCTGTTCATATCCGAGTTTGTATTTGGCCAGCACCGAGTAGAGTAAAAAAATATGGTTTCGATACCACTGTTTGTACATGATTTACCAAGGACCCACCGCAATAAAAGTATAAGTATTTTTTGACAGACTCTATGATGGACCTGACAATTCCACAAAAATGCATGCTTTTTTATTTTTGGCACTGGTTGTGTGCACACTACTCTAATACAATTTGTAGTAAATAATACTACAATTATTGTATCTCTGGTAATGATGGCTACAAGTGTTGTATTAATATAATCTATAAATATTGTTATTTTACACTATACTATTATAAATTTTATAGTAATACATTTTTTGCAAATTATAGTAAAAAGTCTTATAATTATTTTAAAATTTACAACAACTAAATTACTATAATACTTTTGCTTCTACAACAACAACGAACTGATGTGGTTTACTACATTATTTAGTTTATTCTATGACAAAATTGGTAAGTTCAAATTTATAGTAACTGTTGCAGTAGTATTTCTTTATAGGAAGGAACTCATTAGAAAATTCTTTGTAGTATAGGATTATATAGCTCATGTATACGCTCCATTTCGAAATGCTGTGTGCACATTCTTATTTAATGCTGTAATGTTCGTTGACAGCGAGATGCTTGAAGTTCTTCGCCTGCCTCGAGACTCAATAACGACTCCGAAGAGTGATTGCGCTCATCTGGCAGATGTCTCCCGGTTTCTTGCTCGATTTTTGCTTCTCGCAGAACCGCGTTGGTTACTTTTTGCAGTCATACGTTAGCAGACAGTATTATTTTCGCTACATTATTAAGCCCGGTCCCGCGACTTCTATTTTTACAGCGGAAATGCGAGCCGCAACTATAATGTTACCAGACGAGTAATGCACGGCTGGTCATTTGCCGGGGACCGTGAGCTACTAATTTCGTTTTGTTTTGAGGATAATGGACTAATTAGTATGCACGAAGAGCCTGTGGACGTAGTGTGTTGTTAACAAAGATTCTAGTCCTGCTTACCTCATTTTATTTCATAATTAACATTTTGCTGTATTGTCACTATCACTTATCCAATGATAGGTTAGTAGATTTGCTTAAAACATTTAATATACAGGGTTAACTATGACTAAGTACAAAAATTTAACCACGTGCTCAGGAGGCCTAAAAGACAATAAAAATTATTCCAGAATTTTAGCTCGAAATTTAAAAAATGGGGCAAAACCCTTTTTTCCTACGGAAAGTCGGCGCCTATGCTAAGAATCGACTGAGATGGCTTAGACCCATAGATAAAACTTACAGCTGTCAACAATATCTACTACCATTGTCGTTTTGCAGCATTTCTAAATGTAGAAACGAAAATTAACATTCTAATAGTAATAATACCTGATAGATAGGTAACAGTTAATCCACTTAGCTCCAGTATTTTGCATTCGTTTTCCATTATTTCTTTATAAACTGGTATAACTACATATTCGCTCATTACAGCCACTCACTACCGATAAAAGACACTTCCCGTAGGTACAATTAGATAGATTAGATTCCTATTTATTATAACAAAATTGAACGAAAGGAATAAGAGACGTTTAACCGCGGCAGTTTTGTCCCATAACCTAGAAAACCAAACCGGCGAACTATATTGTAGGAAATTATCTGCACCCAATACAAATATCTTTATTTAATAACTATAAAACGTTTAAAAATTAAAATAAGGCACTAAAACTTCAGAAGAACACAAAATTACAACGTAAACACAGGAATTCAATTATGACATGACAGGACACTACTGACAGTACTGACACTGACTAATGAGCGACTGTTGCATGCTTGTAGAGTATGCAACCAACAAGCATTGGCGGCGTTAAATAAGGATTTAAAATAATATCGAAAAAAATTTTTTTTGGCTTTATAAATAAGTTTAGAATTTTTTTGAGGGGTGATTCCGTTAATTCTTATTTTTCCCTATCCCCTCTTAAAATATTTGTACTAAGTCATAGTTAACCCTGTATATTTCGTGATTTTTTAATCCCAGTCGTTTTGTGCCAAAAAAATTACAAAATATATTTTTTTATTTACAACCGTATATGTAATGTTGATATTACAAACTTACAGTAAGTTTGAAAGAAACATATTTCTGACTTTGACATATATCCAGATTCCAGGTGGAAAGTCACTTTCCACCCAGGTACACACTCATTTAATAACCAAAATATTTGTTTCAAAAAATATCTTATTGCACATTCTGAACAAATATTCTGAAGAAATTTTATTCACATTAAGTATTACAAATTATTTAACTAAATTAATTGTAACATTTGATTGGTTATAAGCGGCAACAGAAATTGTGAGTACTGGAGTTTCGCATTTCGTAAATTACATTGTCACATTATTACTGAAACTTCCTAATTTTAGTACGTAAAAACACATTCTTGAATTTTTAATGTAAATTAAAAATTACCAAGATCGAGCAAGACAAAGACTTTAAAAAATCACTCTTGTTTTGTAAAACCAGACAATTTTCTTTTAATTATGCCTGCTTTGTTGTCTTCAATGTCTAATCTTACTTTGATTAATTAATGTTTAACGTGATCTTGATGTTAATTATATTAGTTACTATCCGATACATACGTCCTAAATAAATATATGACGCACAGAAGTACCAATTCCTGATGATTTTGGGTAGTTTTTGGTATTCGTAAGAGCACTTTCTGTTGGGGAATTAATTGTGCCTAGAAGCAATACATTTAATCTACAGTCCTCTTTACATTTATTTTAATTCCCTCGTAAGCATCTTAACACATTATTGGTTGGTGGCATACTCCGCTAACTGTAATTTAACTTCTAAACTTCCGTAATCACCGTTCTAATTCATAACTTCCAGTTCCCACTGGAGACTTCCCTCCCTTGATGCCTGTCCCAATAAAACTACCACCTTTCCTCGAGATCTTAGATTCTGTTACAGTTTGGATGTATTAATGACAAATATAGCAGTTCCTTATCTCTATTGAAGCTTCTTATCAGTCTGGATTGGTTGTTACAGCCGAGGCTTTATTTATAAATATTTGGAATGTAATTACGGGTACATAAACGATATAAGGTGTAATTAACAAAGAAACACTGTATCTAAATAGGTATTAAACAGATCAATGCCTTTATTACTGTAGTTTGTAGTGGAGAAAAATTTAAGAACCTGTTATGAAAAGGTTCATTATTGAAAATCTTTCAATTTGCATCTTTATACAAATCGTGTATTTGAGGTTGTTTGATTTAACTGTCTTATTAAGAGTCCGTTCTCTGTACACGCCTCGGGTAGCGCCCCGGGGTCGGGTGCACGGGCGTTAAGGCTGGAGGCGGAGATTATCGCTCTCCCACTACAATGACTTTACGGTGAACGTATTTAGAATATTCAAATGTAGTGTAGAGTAAAATCGGCTAGCAATTATGTCGTTTTGTTTTTAAGAAAATATAATCATCTTGTAGAAGGACATTTTTAGTATCCAAAATGGACTTGTACAACTTTTTTTAGTAGGGCCGCATTTTATAAAAATAAAATCAAATTATCAATGTTTGGGACATTATTTGACAATTATTACGTTTTTCGTTACATCGCGCTTGTAAATCAACGATTTTACTTATGTTCGTAGTTTTTTTACAGCTTATATGAAAAACTACAGTACTTCTCACGGTACACACCAATAAATAAAAAACGAAAACTAGGTTTAGCGTCGGCATTTCCTTTATTAAACATGAGCGGACATAGGAATGCTAAAATTGTATTATTAAATTTCATTGTCTTCGCCGATATCGAAAACTAATAATTATTACAAACAGTGCTTTAAAAACATTTACTACAACATTTATTTTCATAAGTTTCCGCTACAAGAAATAACATTGCCTGGCTGTACCGCACTGTTTCTCTCAATATTAACTTAACTTATATCAATTTCTTATAATATTGCCCCATAGGGTGCAAAAACTTTCTATCAATGAAAATAAAAGCATCGAACTCCATAAGATCGATTAATTCAATACTGTCTCAACTAAGAACGTATAGATTATAAGTGACTATGTAATTCTTTGAACTCTTGTCCTGCCCGCATTTACCAATCTCTAAGCCCATCCCACTGAGTGAAACACACGTAACCAGACCGGAAATTATTCTACCAAGATTAGAATAAATTAGTCAAATCTCTATTTTCTCATAAAATGTTGCGTTCCTGCTTTTATCTTGTATGAAGAAAGCATCTAAGGTTTGAAATTATCGTCAAAGCAATATGATAGTTATCATTCAATTGTTCTGAAAAATATACTTTGCTTAATCTTAAAAGAAATGAGATTCATCAGTAGGTATGTTCAAGAAATTTAAATGTCGTTTTCTCGTAAACGGTTGTTTTTTTTATTTCAAACAAGAGTATCGAATGTTTACATAAACTTTCATTCTTTAATGCTATCAAAATCTAAACAAAGTTAAACAAAAAAGTTATGATTATTTCTACACCTAGCACGTGCTTCTTCTGCCCTTTAAGAAGCTGCAATTTTTGAAATATTTTACCCGAAACTGCGTCTCTAAAAAAGTAACAAGTGTGTCAAATTTGACAAAAATCGTTTCAGTATTAAAAAAGTTATAGCCAGAAAACAAATTTAAAAAATTAATTTGAGGTTATGTAGCTTCGTTAATATTGACTTTCCGAGAAAATCTTACATGAACTTGACACATTATTTTTTCAAGTAGTATCACCCCTAAATTATCTGCGCGAAGTTTATGGGCACCCTGTATAGGTGACCCTATTTGTACAACAATCTGTTATGCAACGCCAGTTTGCGCAAATTGTTTGCAGGTTTATAGGACTTATTACACTTACGAATATAATACGTTTCTCCTCTGGTTGAGAATCACCTTCTATATTGACATAGTGTTTCGTCATAGTGGTTCATCATCAGGTGAACTATAAATGTGATATGTTGTTGTAGAGGTAATATGGCGCGCATCTACATCGTCCGTTGTTACTGGACTAACAACTGTACCATCTCCTGTGCACCTAAGATTTTAATTAAAACTTCCAGGAGCTGTAAATTCGCTGGGTTACTCGTATCCGCTGAACGATAAACAGCGCGGCGCGCACCATACAAGCCTTGCTCTTAATCCCGTAAGACGTCGAAACGCCCTGTCTAGGTGCGGGGGAGAGCGGTCGAATTAGTGATGAGGAGTCGGTTGGGGTGAAATTAATCGTTCTTGCTTTGTTGGGGCAAACGGTTAGTGGTGTTATTAATTAAACGGGACAAAAGAGATGAATCGAGGGAGTGTTTTTGTTACAAGTTTGGGCTTATTTATTTGTTTACCTTGGATTCGCATGCACTACCATTATGGGTTATTAAATACTTTACACGGGGTTTTTCAGAATATCATAACATACATCATATGAGTAATAGAACAAGAACTATTTTCTTCAATAATATGAAGATTAGTGGTGTTGTAATATATTTGACATGTCGAGAGTAATATTGAGGGTATTCCATCTGAGTTATGATCAATTGCTGGGAATAAAAATGGTCATTCACTCCTTGTGTCGTGCCATATAGTGTTGGTGACTGCGCAAAACTCAGCGAGTGCAAGAGACTCGTAAGAATCATGCAAAAATGCGAGACAAAAAATCAAGGCAATATAAGTCACACAAGACAAGATTTCTTGTCTGAACCAACACTGCTGCCTTATGGTGATGTAAACTTTTTTCTGACTTAATACAACATTAAATATATGACTCATTGAAAGTTGTTACACAATCATTTTGACTATTCATCTTTCCTTCAAATGATTTACAGATTAGTTGTAATCATGGTATTAACATATTTTGTTGTCCTTTATGGCTTTTATGAAACATAATGAATGTCACAGTAATTCTGAATAATGCAATGTTTAGACTGTCTAGTTTTTTTTTAATTTTAGGTTAATTATTATTTTTTATTTCTATTATTTGTCTCCTTTTTGTAATTTTTAAAATATTTTTATTACTTGCCAACTTAATCTGTTGGAGATAAATGATATTACTAACAAAAAAACTAAGAATTTTTTCTCTGGACTATCCTGTTTTGTTTTTAAAATACAGGGCGTTGAAATGTACATGTTTTATTATTATTTATAAATTGTCAAAATATCCATAAACATATTTAGTAGGTATAAATTTTGACATGCCAACGTGTGTATTGTTGTGCTACATGTCAAGTATATTATGTCACATTTTCGGAAATAATAAATTTCGTGGTTAACAGTGACATAAATTAGCATGACCTACTTAAATATTTCTTAGTTGTAATCGTGTGAGTTGTAATGTAAATGATGATAAATTATATTTATTTATTAATAAACGATTAGTTTTAAAGCAAAAATGTAAGAGATGTAAGTAAAAGTTTTGAAATATACCAGGCTATATCTTTGGATTTTTTTTAAATTTTCGTCAAACATATAAATTGTAGCAAAAAGTAACTCAGAGTATGCTTATTTCAACCCTCCCCAAGGGGTAGAAATTTTCGGAAAATTATTAAGAAGTTGCACATGCATTAGTAAAAAATTTGTGTAAAATTTGACTCATAACTTTTTTGGTTTTTAAATTGCAGCGACTATTACATATTTTTTTGGAAACTTTGAAGGACTGTATGTCCTAAGGGGTGAACATTTTTATGCAAATCGTGTTCTGTTTAGCTGTAGATTCATCGATACCATGTGTGCTTTCATTTGAAGATATTCTGTGTGTACAGGATGATCCCAAATAATGTACAAAAAAATGAGGGTACAATGTACAACCGATTTTAATAGGGCTCCTTAAAAAAAATTAAAATTGTCAACTCCTCTTAAGGGGTTACGACTCCTTAAAAGGGGGTGATAAATTTAGAGTTTTATTTAACTTCTTCCAAACGCTTTGAAATTAAGACATGAAATTTGGCAAGATGAAATTTCTTCTAACCGAGTACTTTCCATTCTCCTCGTCATGTCATAGTGCATTGAAATAAAATACACCCTGTATATTATTCATTACATTTTTTTGGGGTTAACTTTTTCGATTGAAAACAAATTTTTTTTTGAATGCCTGTTCAATTTAGAATATGTTTTGTCTCTTGCATTTTTTTATAAGTAGTACAATTTTTGAGTAAAAAGAAGAAAGATTATGACCCTAGCACTTAGGTTCCTTTCCAATATCTAATTTACCCATACATATCGAGTCGATTTCTATCATTTTGCATTTAAAGACAATTCATGGTTCTTTGATATCAAATATTCTTATGCATTAAACATTTGGAACTAAATAACACTTATCACTTATAACGGTATGCTATCTCGAAACACCTTGTATGGTATACTTAATATTCTGCAGCAATATAATAGGTACTAAATCCAGTATTTTTCAACTTTTGTTCACCAATCGATGCGTTTTTCCTGACTGGTCGTGAAAAAAATTTAATTGAAGTAACTTTTTGCTTAAGTAAGTTGTTACGTATTATTTTCTTTCATAGTCGACGCTGTTTATTCTTTTGTTCGTGCCTCCGCAGGAATTTGAATTCGGAAAATCGGTGGGAACTCGAACGTGTTGCTTCCCCCCCGCTTCAGGTCCTCGTAAACACAAAGGACACAATTCGATGCCCTCCACGGGCTTATATAGCGTTCGCACGAGCATTATAGACGATACCCCAGCACAACAATGGGGATGATGCACTGCGACGGAACGTATCGCCTTCTTTTGTTCGCGCGTCGCGTTCAAAGCTCGGCAAGGCGGCCCTGATAAACCAGCGCGCTCGCGGCTGTTCATGAATGGATGGCCGCCCACCCCGCCTCTCTCCCGACCCCCGTTCCCATTTGTGTTACGTCGCTATTCGGGTCGAGATACGCGCTAATCCTTTAGTCGCAATCTGGCGAAATCGAAAAATTGCTGGGGCTGTATTAATGACTCTTCGTGAGGTGCGGGATATTGGATATCGTTGCGGTTTTTGTGGCAGAATCCGTTCTAAAAGTAATTGGTATATGTGCACCCTCTGATTCTTATTCCATGTGGTGTTTTGCCACGCTCTTTGTTTTCACAATAAAAATGTCCTAACGTCAGATTGCTTACTTTTGTGGTGTTTTGTTGCTGTAAATGTTATAAATACGATGTACCTCAGGGATCGTTACGAAGGCCACTTCCTTTACTGACATGTAATAATGATTGGTTTGATAATTCCATAATCATGCATTTAATTGCACTTGTTCTGATACTAACCAAGGTATGCCGATTTAAAAATGTATACGTAGAAAGTAAAAAAAAACTAATAAAGCTTAATATTTTTTATTATCTAAACCTCAATAACGTAGGTACTCATTTGGAAATTCCAAATCTTAAGCTTGGCATGATTTCTTAGATGTTAATTTTTGAAAAATAATTATATAAAATATTATTTTTCCAGCAATTCAAAACCATTTTACTATACAGTATGTCCACGAATAAAATAATTTTTTTTCTTATATTTAAAATGAGGTTGCTATGGAGAAAGTTGAAATTTCTTGTAAGAGTGTTCAGAAATGTAAAAGTATGAAACTCTATTTTTCTCTTTCGGCAAAAAAAGTCACTTTCAAAAGATGTTTGGAAGTAAAAGTTACGAAAGCAAACACAAAATATTTATGTCACGGTTAGAGGGGCTAAACAGACACTTTTTTACATTTTACATAAAAAAAGTTCACTTTGCTTATGAGTTAGGACTAAGGTATTAATGCGAACAAAACTCAATAATTACGCCATTGTGGTTAGTTGAAAAATATGTTTTATATGTCATATTTTATATGTCAAAATATTATATACCTATATTGATATGCATCAAATTAAAATTAAAAATATATTTTCATTTGGCGGAAAAACAGAAAATTCAATAATTCAATAAGTTGAACGCCTTGCCCTGCATTATCAAAATGTAATATTTTAGATGAAAATGTTATGGGGAAGAACTCTTTTTATTTTTTTTTCGTACTTCATCCATTACCAAAGTTATGGACGAAAAATAAAGATATCCTAGATATAACTTAAAAATAATGTTCTTTTTTTAATATTTTTTAATGATAGTTAAAAAACGGAAATTTACACATTTCCTTGCAAAATTTATATTTAATAAGAAAAAATGATAAACTTATTTGTTTTATTGGGAACATATTCAGTATTATCTCGATACGAGTCTGGGTCGACATGCTTCGCGGTTTGAGATAAAAATACAACCGTATACGGGTAAAAATTTGCATCGGAATTTTTCATTAAAATAATTGTTCCAGCTGAAAATGAGTTTGTGCAATCAATTATGGTAATGAAACATTTGAATTATCGGAAATTCCACGGACCTGAAAAGGCGGCAGCAAAAAGTGTCAAACGTATAGGTTATTTGAAATGCTAATGTATTCCTTCTGTACCTACGTCAGAGATATATGGGGCCAATTAAAAAAAATATTGATGTCGTTAATGACTTCATTTAAATTTAAATTGAATGTATTGTAAACATGCTTAATTTTGATTTTATACATGCTTCTCATTTAAAAACGCCTAAGATATTTCTTTCGCTAGAGACATTGACTGCTTTTGAAATTGTTTAACCCTCGAAAAATGTATATTTAGTAATAGTTTGAGATATGTATATTTCGTACTTTGGTCTCAGAGAATAATAATTTAGTAGAATTCGTACTTTTTTAACAGTATTTTCTTAAACTAATTCGAGTTTTGAAAGTTAACGATTTTTAATTGTCACTGGCGCATTCGCCAAATCATAGAAATAATGAATTTTATTCAAATGTCGTTTCTTTAACTTATTGGGAGACCTCTGCTATTACTAAAATATTTCTGATTTAATTTAATTATCCAAATACAATGTAAATTAATATACAATATCATTTCCTGCAGTTTATTTTCTCATCCGTGAAATCATGCCATATACATTTTGTTGAGTTATTTACTAGAAAATAAAGTTATTTATTTAGCGCATTTAAATCGAACGGCAAAAACTCACACCATCAATAATAGATGACGTGGTGATAGACATGATTTATAAAGTACATCGATATTACATTTATTTTTGGCATTGTTGTCGAATAATACATTTATTAGCCAAAAGAGTTACAGTTATGATGTCATTTGATATTGAGTAATATATTACTGGTTTAAAAATTAAAAAATATACAGTGTGCCCGTTTTTTCAGGTTAACACAAATGTGAGAAGGCGGTGCAATTTTCACAAGCCAATTTTTTTACAATTAGTACCCTGAAGGGAGGTTATATTCTACTAACCATATTATTGATTTGACAAAAATCTACTACGGTTGCAGTCACTATAATTTGCATTGATCTTTACATTGTAAGTTTTAGATTGGAATTGGAAAATAAAAATATGTCATTTTACTAAGTAGATAATTTAAATTTTCTTATATTTTATATATAGTTACCTTTATAACTAACATATTTGATTAAATATCAATGTGCAAAGATGCACAGGTTAAAATAATGTATACAGGGTGAACCTTAAATAAGTACAAATATTTTAACCAGCAGTATAGTTATTTCTCTGTGTAGAACACATAATTAATATTTTTTTTACAAAAATATCAAATAAAAGTCAAATTTTAAATAAATTTTGTGATTTTTCAATAAAAAACTTGTTGAGGACCGCTGACCTGACGATGTTTATGAGTCACAAGTTTTGCAGATTGAACACGTGGTTTACAGCGTTGCCAGTGTTACACTAATGTCTTGGCTTTAAGAAAGTTGTAACCTCTGTATACATTACACTAGTAAAGTTGCAATACCTATAACTCTCCGTCATCCTCATTTCATGACGTCACATTTGAATATATTTCATATTAGAAAAATTGTTGTATTGTAATAAATATAAATAATATATAAGTAAGGCCATCCAACCTGACTTAGCAAGCCATCTGTCCTTTATGGCAAGGGAGAGTTGACCCACTTATTTTATACAGGGTGATTGGGGGTTGAAAGAGGCGTTCAGGGGGCTGAACATTGATTAAAGGTCTAATAAACCAAAATTAATGAATTAAATTTCAGCTCGTTTGTGGATTGCACGGGTAGCTCGTTCAAGTGCACAGTGATTTTCTCTTACAAGTGCTGCACAATTGACAATCTAACCGAACAACACCTTCTAGTGTTCACTTTTATTGCATATACTAATGATTTAAACCATTCCCAAAGACAGCAATCAAGGGGATTCAAATCTGGTGACCTTGGTGGCCAATTTTGGAAACCACCTCGGCCAATCCAGCGTTATGGAAAACGTTATAAGGATGATCACCACGCCTAATATGGGCAGGGGCACCATCATGCTTAAAGTACATGCTTTGCCTAATATCCAATGGAACATCGTCCAGTAGATCTGTCAAATTAATTTCTAAAAATTCTACATATCTAGTTCCAGTAAGACACCATCTAGCACAACTGGACCAAGTAATTGATTATTATTAATCATACTACACGTACGGATTTTCATCTGACTAACGATGTTTATTGTGACAGTTATTTACTCCATTACAAGTGAATTGAGCCTCATCATGAAAAAAATGTATTTGTAAATTGTATGGTTTGCGTTTATTCAATTGCAAAAATGCAACCGCAAATCATGATCACCGTCCTGAAGATTCTGGACGCACTGAATATGGAAAGGTTTTAATCCATTTTTGTAAATTATTTCTCATGCCGTAATTTGATTAATTTGGAGACGGATTGCAATGCGCCTTGTACTTATGTACCATATTTAGAATTTCTTCCACTGCTAGACCAGGACCAGCTTGCCTCCCAGATGTAATTCTCACACTAGGAAGCATTCCAGTATCACATTCATTGTTGAAGACTGTCTGGAATACATTTCTGTCTGGCACTCTTCTGTTCGGGAAGCGACGTTGATATTCAATAAAAATATTTTCATTGCTATCTGAGTAACCGTTGATATTCGACCATATGTTTATTAGGCTTTTCTGTTCACTTTTGCCCCCTAAATACCCCTTTCGAATATTGGAGGTTTCCCCCTCAATCACCCTGTATGTGTCTTGCAAGTCGTTACAATAATAATTTTCGGAGGTGATAGAATACTTGATTTTGAATCAATTGAAACAAACATATCTATATACCAAGTGTTACAATATTTGTGATAATTAATTTTTTAATACTTCGAAGTGTTAAGATTAAATTACCTAATTTTTAGAATGTTTATCAAGAAACTTTGCCTAAGAATTCAAAGAGCGTTGCTTTAGGCAAGTTTTTAATAATATCTGAATAAACCTACACAAAAAGGTTTAAATAAAATCCATGTTTATGAAGTTCTTGGTAAATAACGAAGCCATTTTGGATTTTATTGGTTAAATCATTTAAATAATTCATTCATTCGTAATAAAAAAAGTATAGAAATATTTGTTATAAAAAGGTTTGTTTTTCTTCTACACTCCAGTAATTGTAGAAAAGTACGGTTAAATTAAAAAATATTAAAAAATTAATTTTCACCTAGATTTACCCTATAAAATATGAATGGAACTAAGCAAACATATTTATTTCGTTGTACGACAGGACAAATTGGGGGCCGTGGCCACTGACTGCCTAATTAAATGGCCGTTCTTTTTCCCAACTGCTCTTTGTTACCGTCCGCCACCATCAATCAGCCGGGCGCTTCTCCCCTGGCCCGGGAAAAATTTGGTTTTTTGCTTTGCGGCGGTCGGTATCGCCCCGGAAAAAGTTTTATATATATATTTCCCCCATTAGCGGGGACGGGATGAGATATCGCCGCGTCCGAAATTGGCTGCTCACGTCGCAATTTGTAGGATTAGTTAACTAATGTCGCCGGGGAGATAAGACGCAGCCGCTGAAGGGAAAAAATTAACGTACAGGAAGAAGGAATAACAGTCGTCTGGAGCCGAGATTGAGAGAGGAGCATTTGTTTGTCTGACGTCTCTATAGAAATGTAGTATTTTTCTGCGAGGGTGGAATAAATAATAATTAGACAATGTGAAATGGGGGAATTTTATCTCACGATGCTAAAAATCAGAGGCGTATTGTTTCATTGTCATCTTGTAGGTGTATTTTCTTAGCTACGCTAATAATATTGGAAATGAGAGTTTACACGATTAACAGTACCTATCACAAAAAAAGTGGTCTGTCCAACGGACTAGATTTGTACACAGCAAAGAAGGCGCGTAAAATTGTACACGAAACTTACACTATTTTTGGTTTAGGAAAGTCTTCACGAAAAAAGGCTAAATTTTACCCCATTGCAATCTGGTAAGTCTTACAGAAACGTTTGAGTAATGTATTTTAACAAATATTTGGAAGAATTTACTTATATATTTTATAACTATTAACGTGGACAAGAGCCCATATAAAACTATATCTATAGTAAACTATAAATTTTGGCCCATATTAAATATTTGGGTCAAAGCATCACAAAAAATCCAAAGGATTAAACATGCAGCAGAAGTAACAAGCAAAGCCACAAAGAAATCAAAAAATGTTTAAAATAATAGAGCAGTGATAACTACTACTAGAAGATAAAATTCAAGGAGTGTATTCAGTATAAACATCGAATGTTCGTTCAGAATGAATAAGAGGAATTTTTTTTCTAAAAAGGGCTAGTGAGAATTTTACTGTTTTAAAATAACGGTACAGCCTCGTTCGATACTTTGTAGTAAATATTCATTTCGAAGTACCTACATTGACTGCGTCATTTTAAGAGGAAAGAAATACGTATAACTTTTACAGAGATAAAAAAAGGGGAAAAAGAGAAAGGAGGTAGTAATATATGTGAGAAATGAAAGTGGCAATTTAATTGCAGAGGGAACAGAAGTGAGAGTAAGATGGAGGCAATTCTTTGCAGATATGTTGAATGAAGAGAGTGTAAGGGAAGGAGAGGAGCACGTGGAGATGATACCGGGAAGGGAAGAGGAAGTGTAAGTAGAAGAACTTACAAAAAAGGAAGGAGACATAATTATAGAAGCTTTAAAGAATAACAAAAATTCAAGGAAAAACGGAATAAGGGCAGAGAACATTAAGTACGCAGGAGAGGATTTAAGACAAAGAATATACGAAATGATCTGAAAAATTTAGAGTAGAGAATGTATGCCTAAAGATAGGGGAGATGATATGATTAAACCAATTTTAAAAAAGAGAGATGCAACAGACTGCAGAAACTATAGGGTTATATCATTGTATATCATTGCTAGATATAGGGTATAAAATCATGGCAACGTTAATAAAACAGATAATAGAACCTATAGCAGAACTACAGTATCAAGCAGGTTTTAGAAAGGGGAGGTCAACAACGAAACAAGTCTTCATGGTGAAGGAAATCCTGACTACATTCTATGAATATGGGATTAAAACAATGGACTTATTCGTGGACTTCAGAAAAGCATATGATTCGGCCAAAAGGAACTAAGTAAAATATTGAAACAATTTGGGATACTAGTTTAACTAAACTGATTACGCTATTGAGAATGACCTTAGAAAATACTAAAAGCAAAGTACGAATAAATGGTGTATGTTCGGAAGGTTTTACTATTGATACAAGACTGAGGCAAGGAGACCCACTCTTAACGCCTCTTTTTAATTTAGTACTAGAAAAAGTCATAAGAGACAGTCAGTTGAACAGAGAAGAACTCATATTATTTAAAAGCACCAGAAAAGCTTATTCTCCATTTTCGTCATAGACACGTAATGGAACGTGCCCTTGGCTAGTGACAAAATACTTTAAATTACCTACAATAATAGTCGTAGCTATGTTCCAACAGCTATTTGTGCTAGTTGGGATAATTTTGGTGGTTTCTACTCTACTGATTATTGAAAAAAAAATCTGTCACACGTTTCTAAGACTGACATATTTATTAAATTACATTTTATTCTGACAGTTTATCACATTGGGTTTGGTACAATTCACGCTTGGACTATAAGTACAGATGTGGACAAAAAAATGTTACCAACCTGAATCGTTTTAACGATAAAGAACAAATTAATAAAATCCTGTTTATAAAGAACCAAAAGTAGTTTAGATTAAACGCTTCTTATTGTCCGCAGCTGCACAAACAACCCCACAAAAGTGCGAAGAGAATAAAAATTCCCGTCGTAGGATGGAAAAAAGGTCGTCGAGCTCAATTCTCTTATCTAAAGCCACTCGAGCACGCTCCAGGACCGAATAATTTGTCCCTACATACATACACACACACACGCTCCTCTCGGGTGGGTTCCGTCGCGCGAGCGGGTGTTTTTATTCTCGCCATGTAGCGAATAATAAATCTTAGAGCAGACCTCGCGGCGAGAAAATAATAAAAACACTCCAAAGGCCATTGTTGCGGAGCGGAGAGCATTCAAATCTCTCCCCACGCGAGCGACATCTGTATCGTCCTCCCGGAGGTTTGCTCTCCATATTAAAGTGGGTTAGTAATCCCTTGGAGAGTGATTTTCAGGACTTAAGGCTATAAAAAGCTCGGCGGAAACATATTTAAAGTGAAATTTTCAAAAAACGTGTTCCAGAACATTTTATTTGTATTTCAGAATGCATTGTTCCAATTTCATCTTATTACATTCAGTTTGAGAAGACGTATTTTAAGTTACCAATTTTTAATGTTATATTTAGAATTTAGGATTGGATTTTAATTTGAGTTAAGTTATTCGTAAATCATATGTTGAAAAAGTCTTATTGTAATTTAAAGTTATTATATAATAGTAGACATATTTTAAGTAAAGATACTAAAATAATGCTTTATGAAACATTAGTACTATCTCAATTTAATTATGTAGATATTTTATATAACCATTGTATAGATAGTTTCGATTCTAACAGAATACAAAATTCCTGTGTTCGGGTCATATGCGGTATAAGAAAGTTTAGCCAGATTTGGCCCTTTTTACCTACTAACTTACACTACCCTCCACCCCTACAATCACAAACATCCATGGGTAGGACAGAAAAATTATTCTGCCCCGTGTTGGATTCGAACCAACTTCCGGCCGCTTCTGCTTCCCTGGCAGCAACTGTTCATCCCCGCCTTGGCCGCTCGGCTACCGTCAGCCCCATAATAGGGTACAAATATAGCAACGAAATATGGAAAATAACTCAAAACCTTACCTAGGTTGTAGGGCGGCCTCGTGGTGAGCTAATAGCTATTTTACGTCAGATTTATGGGCATAAATCCAACCAAGAAGGTCGATACTGGGACTACCAGAATTAACAAATGTACCAAACTAAATTTGCCCACAAAAGCAGCCAGATCCGCAAATAATTTTGCGATAATTTCGTGCCTAGAGCACACGTTGCTAAATTGAAATCGACGTTTTCTTAGCCTCGCGCTAAGCAGGACGGCCGTGGTAAGCAAAAATTTCAACAAAAAAAGGTCGCAAGAAAAGTCTGATTGCCGGTAAAGCGTGTTTAAATACCAGGTGCAATGGAATAAACATATGATGAATTATACTTGAATTTTTAGAAAAATGGTACAGGCTGAACCATAATTAACAATCAAATAAATAATAATTATTACATTATTATAATAAATTAATTTAGTCACGGATTTCTTGATTATTTTTAAAATAATCTATATTTATATGATATTAAAAATAAACCCGTAACAACTTGCACTTTATTTCTGAAAATAATTGATTTTATGTTAAAGCCTGCTGAAGGAGCCGCTTAGGTTCAAATAGTATCAGGCGATGAGATACGAGGCAGGCATAAAATAGAAGATGTAAGGGAAATCGGATGGTTGCAATGCGCTTAGCGGAACGGTCGAGTGGTCTTGCATCTAGCGTTGCCTTTTAAATGTTTAACATCATTTTTCATTTTAGAAAACACTATTTGTCATAATAACACGTTGGCCTTCAAGGAATACAAGGAATCATAAGTTATTACGTCGTTGGGCATAATTCCCAATAACTTTATGCCATATCTGTGTATCTTCTGGAGCTTATCCGCCGCATTGAATGAAAATCAAAGCCGCGCGCTGGAGCAGCCTCGGCTCTGAACTCCTTCGGCGAACTTCTACGTACATTTATTTTGCGAAGGTATAGTTTCGGTCCGAATCTTGTGAGAGTACGTAATATATATGCAAATGTCCATTGAAAAATGGAAAACATTACCGGGTATCTCCTTCATAAATCCGAGCGTCGGCCTTCACAATATCCGCGCAACTGGCGGGGCGGCGCTCGGAAACGCGAAAACAAACAGAAAAATCGACCCGCCGGGGGTAATCTTGCGCTAAATCCTCTGCGTATTTGCAAATAAAGAAGTTTTATGTATTTTTTTCCAACCCAACGCGCTTAAAGAAGGGCCACAACAACAGTACTTATTGTTCAGTCAGATGATGTTATTGTCACGTTTCCTTATTCCCCGAGCTGGAGGAAATAAATTAAAGTAGTAATCGTTGAAATTCTTTTGCGATTCTTGTTGACTGTCGAATAAATGTATTGTTAACTAAAAATGTAGAAATAAAAGATAGGCATGACGGAAGCATCAAGTAAGAGTAAGAAACAAAACTCTTCTTATATAACATCGTAGAAGCAGAAGAAATCTAATTTTGACAGCAGAGTCTTATAAGTGCTTATAAGTAGTACACTGATAAAAATTATTAGCCATATTACATGGTGGATTGTTGCTAATTTATTGCCTAAGTCAGTAGTGTGAAATAAGACATTAGAATGTAATGTTAATGGAAAATTACTACTTATGAATATGCATTTTTTCATCGTAAAATCGTGTTTTGTATACATGAAATGTAATTTTACGTTGTTATGTATTTTTATTATTATTAGGTACTCATGTAATTTTACATGAAAGATGTAAATGTACTGCATTCACACGCAGACAATAGTGTAATAATAATATTTATTTGTACAAATCAACGTATAATAATATACAGGGTGTCCAAAAATGATGAGCAAAAAATTCAGGGGATAATTCTAGACCGAAAATAAATATTACCTCTTTCTATAACATTTTTTCCAAAACTGATTATTAACAGAGTTACAGGGTGTCGTCACTAGTAGAGGGCGCCACTTGTGGCACACCATGTTTCTTTTAAAGTACCTACTGACAATAAAGTTTGTTTTTCTAAGTGAAATTTTTGAAGGCTAAGTCGACGTTGAAGTTACATTATATTTCCATGTCTTATCCGTCTACTACTATGTCCCAGTTTCCATTTTTTTTAAATGCCCTGTATATTGTTACGTCGAGGAACCGCTGCCTCCACCATAATATATTTTATGTCACAACTAGAAATGATTTTTCTACCATATGTCACTAATAAGGCAGTAAAATATTAATATTCCATCTGATTAAGCGATATGGAAACGCCCAATTTTTTTATAATTTAACTAGGATTGTAGGTGAGGAGGTTATATAATACAGGGTGATTCAGTAATAATGTTTTTAATTTTAAGTTAAAATAGGGAAAAATGAGTATACGGATGACGCGATTAAAAATTGTTAAATGCATATTTACGCTGAAAAAATAATTTCAAATAATTATTTCAGACTGTCACTGGCCGATCCGTACAGCTCCGAAACCAACTCGTTGACTGTGTGGGTGCAACGTTGCCCAATTGAAAATTTTTCGCTAGTGTTAAACGTTAAAAATAAGCTCGATCACGTATTATCTATTGCCATAATAATGACACCCTTTACGAATTCGAACAAATTATTTTAAATTGCTGACGTATTTGTAATGAAATCTACTTTAAACCTTTAGCATTAGTTCTTAATTATTCTACTCACCAATAGAGATCTAACGAGAAGTTCAATAACTTGTATATCTGTATGTCGATGAAGTCGAAGGAAGTGCATTATGCAATCGCCTAGAAATTGTTTCTGTTGAAGAAGTGACTCTAACTTTGTGTATATGTGTGTGTGTGTATTTGAGGTTATATTTTGTATAATATGCGGACATTATTTATTGTTCTGTTCTGACCTTTTTATTTGATAAAATGCGGTGTGTCGTTATGGTTAAATTTTGAAATGCAATTTCAAACAGATAAGTATCTCTGCTTTATTTTCTTTTAATGAAAGTTGACTTGAAACATGTGCTTCAGCAATGCTCCTTCATTTTCTTGGATGTTATTGGTTTCGTACGTATATGTATTAGCTGATAATAGTCTATGAAATAACACAAACAGTTAGCCATGATGTGGCAACGCAGGTGTGACATTGTTCATTGTTGTGAATACGGAGCGCCGTATTACCAAGGGTTATGGGTTGATTTGCTTCAGTTTAAAAGGCCGAGTAAATTGTAATTCAAATTAATGACATTATGACTGCATACATCTTAAAGGTGACTACTTTTTATAGTACATTTTTTTTATTTCTGTTCGTACCGTTTATAGTAAATGCTATTTTGTTTGCTATTTATTAATATTCTTCGTTCTGAAATGTTTTCTCCCCTATTACATTATTTTCTGCTTATCCAATTAAAAAAAACACAATCGACTTTTTTAACCCCGCCCTAACGTCGGAGGTTCAGCGGTAATAAAACCGGCAAAAACTAAAGTGTTTTTGTTTGGATCCTTCCGGATCACGGCCGCTTAACGGTCCATAAACCGCAGCATAATCCCGAACGCTAACTTTTCCGAAGACATTTTTCCCGGTTGGCCCCATTCGACGAGAGGGCGTTCCGAGCGTTTTTGCTCAACAGTCCCCCATCAAACATCCTCGAGGAATGCGAATACGACCTGTCGAGACGGTTAAAGGACGGGCGACGCAAAACGGCATTGTTTTACTGCAGACAATGCAGATTTTGTACTGTGTAATAATATTGTAATCGCTAAACTGAAAACGGTCGCCGTCAAAATGCCTTACTGGATTCTGTATGCCCATATTTTTTATATAGTTTAGAAGAAGCAGGGTTAAAGGCATTATAGTCTTTAATCATGTGAATCATTAGACCATAAAGGACATTCGCATTGTTTAGCGTCGTTGAACAGTGCAAGATGTTATTCATTGTGTTCTTATGTGTAAGTAATTAGAAATTAAATAAAATAGTGTACTATTTTTATCGTGAGCGATGAAATTGTCCACGAGCCACGATAGCGGTAAGTGGGTTAAAGTCAAGTAAAGTATTTCTAGACAAGGGTCGATAATTTTTTTAACAAAAAAAAATAGTAGGATGAAACCCATTGGAAAAGGAAGAGAATACAGCAAAAATGAAATGAAAAATAATTTACGGGCGATCTGATGTCGGGAAGTGGAAGGTGGTGAGTTTTTAAGGGTAAAACACAGTTTATCTCGATTTCTGGCAAAACTACAAGTCCTATGGAAAAAAGTTTTCACATAACCTCAAAATTTATGTGAAAAATTCAAATAACCAAGTTTTTGGTTTTTTATTTTTATCTTTCAAAAAACAATAATTTTTTTCACGAAATTTGGTGAAAACTTACCTTTTTATGTCCCAAACACACTGTAATTTTTTTGATTTAAAATATTTATTTTTTCACCTTATTTTGACTTAATATCGAAAAAGCACCCTAATTTTCAATCGAAAATTCTCACGTCAAAATATCTGCTTTTTTAAAAAAGTCGAGGGGCTTTTTGTTTATTGAAATTTCTACTTTCTGATGGTGTAAAAATATACATTATGTTCGTTTCATCACGCAATTCTGAACCGTTCCGGATGGTTTCACATGCGCAGTAGAAAATAGATATTTCATCACACTAAAGAACCGAACTTTTCGTTCTTAGAACCATATAATTCTTTATTTCATCGAGTGTTAAGAACCGTTCGGTACCGTTCTAATTGGTTCTTGAATTTGAGCAGGTACAAGTCAGAACTGTTTTTCCACAAAAATAATAAATAGCTGTCCGGTTTTCTGTGGTAAATCCGGTAAATCTAACCTGAAATTTATTTATGTGTTTAAGCAGAGACAACTGTTGTGGCTGGTGGTTTAATGAATTCCGAAGCAAACTTTGATATTTTTTATCGTGATTGGCATTTTTATAATTACATATTATTTGTGAAAGAGTATGGAAGAGATGGAGGGTAAGTTAATGTCTTTAAATCAAATATATGTACCTACTTGTAAATAAGAAACTGAGGTAAAGCAGGGAAAACTTTTTTTTAAAGAAAAACGTAATTTAAAATTAGTTTATAGGTATAGAATTTCAAGTAACGGTGATGATTAATTGAATGTTTTGTGTTACAGGACTTGAGGAATTTATAATTATTGATGTGCCTAAATCAAATAATGAAGAGGTAGACAAAAAATCTATATTTTGGACAGTCAATGCGACAAAATTACTGATAGATTTTTACAAAATATAAAGATAAAGTAGGAACATTAAAATTAAGAACCACAAGGTAATGTGGGAACTAATCGCAGAAGAAATTTCTGAAATTCTTAAAACGAAAATTACAAAATCCCACTGTGAAAATAGATGGAAAGTATTAGAGAGGAACTACAAAAAATATATAATTAACAAAACATCCACAGGTCGGGGCCGAAAACCATTTGAATATGCGGAAGAAATGGAAATAGTAATGGCAGGAAAAAAATCAATAAACCCTGATCTCCTTTTAGGAACTGACAACGTACACATTCCTGAAGATATTAATCAAATATCATTAGGTGAAAATACATCTACAAAACAGCAGGAAAATTATTCCATCTTAAATATGCAGCAATCTGAAGAATGTGGCGATATAAAAAGAAAAAGGGGAATTAAAAGGAAAAAAACTATAATGGAACTGATACGAGAAGATAGAAAGCAGTATCAAGAGAAAAGATTAAAACAGGAGCAGGAAAGATAGAACTTCAGAGTGAACGAAATGAACTGCTTAAAAGAAAATTGCTATTTTGCAAGAAAAATATCAATATCAAAATATTGGTGAAAGTTAATGGACAATAATTAAATAGGAGTGTTTTTTCATTTGTAGTTAAATAAAATGACCTGTAAATGATTTTCCATATACCTATGTATAATAGAAAAAACTTAAATACCAAATATTTTGTATTTTTTTACTTGTTTTTTATGGTACCAATCTAAGTAAACACATATTTATATGTCATAAATAAAAAAAGTATATATAATTTTTTCAATTATTCACACAAATTGAAACTTCATTGGTTTTGTCAAAAAAATCCTAAAAAACAGGTGGTAGAAAAAGTTGTGTAGGTTTACAGCAAACCTTGATTAATTCGCTGCCCTTATTACAATTTGCTTGTGCAAAGTAATACTTAAAAATTAGCCACTTTCAAACCTTGATATTAGTAATAACAATAAAATAAAACTAAACATTAATTTATTTTTTAAATACTAATATATAACAAAAGGTCTCCAATTGAACAGCTAATTCTCTCGAGACTCGAAAATGCTCAAAAAATGTGTTTCCATCATAACTAGGTACAGTTTCATCTGGAATAGTAAAGACGTAATTTTTTTTACGTTGATATAAGTTTATTAAGATAATATTTTTACCTACCTAAAAAGTTTTCATTTCTTGTTATTATATTACCCAATTGTGCTAACATATCCACATCATCTTCACTCGATCCAGAAAAATCACTGTCATTGTCGCTAAAGTCACTAAAATCTGATATTTTTTATTTTATTTCTTTTTATAACTTATAAGTGGTAAGTACTAATTTAAAATGTAAACAATTTCTAATGTGTAATGTGAGGTTAGAACTTTGAATTCTTCAGTTCTAGAATCAGCTAACTTATTTCATCAGCTTTTAAAGTTCGGAACCGTTCTATCGAGTCCTTCGCTACCGCATGCGCAAACAAAATTTCCGAATCAGTTCTTAACAGTTATAGAATGGTTCTGAATCGCATTGATGAAACGAACCTATTGCTATGGTAAATGTTCTCAGAAAATGCAAAGAAACGAAAAAATATTGTAGATGTCTTATTAAATATTAACTTTATTAACTTATTTGGTTGTTAATTATAGTAGTATATTTCGACTTGCAATTTTTTTGTTTATCAATGTAACATGGAATCTTACGTTTTTCGAGTAATTAAAGTATAAATTTTAATAAATAGCTCAAAATTGTACATAATGATTAAAAAAAAAATTCGGATTCGAATTTGTCGCATCGTTTCTTTGCAGTTACCAAAATATTCCAGTTAATAATCCAGTTGTATAACATATTGTCTGAAGCTATTTATTTGTGGCATAATTTTTGTTTTTCTTTAGTTCTTTGGGTTTTTACCACACTTATTTAATGAATCTTTATTTTTTTCAGAAGTGTGCAAAAACCCAATAAAACTAAAGAAAAACAGTTGTATAACCTTGCGTCAATGTGGGTTCGTGTGAGTTACACTCGTATCTCAGGGGACACTAACAGAAGACAACAAAGTTTTGAAGAAAAAAAAATAGGATCATCGAACAAAGAAAGAAAGTATCATTTTTCAAATCTTTATTTTTATTCTCCCATCATTTCTCGTTTCATCGCTAGGCAGGTTTTGGCAGGTGAATTTTCAATGCACGCTGGCTCACAATGCTAAGCTATGCAGTATTTTTACTGGAAGCAGACTAGATTCTATATAGTAAAATGTTGTGTTTTATTGTTATAGCAAACTTTAAGTTATTTATTACCTTTTAATAATAATTAATGCGCTCACAGTTAATCCGAGAAAACAAACTTATGTGTCTGTGTTTTTAAATATTAAACGTAGCCTCTTTAAAAATATAACCCCCATTCAAAGTTACACCTTGGATAGTAAAAGACCTCAATACACTTAATATTATATTAAGATGTAAGATGATATTACTCCATACCGGTTATTCTGCTATGACGTGTGCCGTACTTGGTCCTAATCGATCGTGGTGCATTTGACATTTGACTCGTGTCCACCAAGACTGCTCCACCGCTACGTCTGTGTGTGTGTGTGTTTCTGAGTTGGACGACGTCCCCAGGAAATCCGTCAAGATATGAAATTACACCCCGACATCACACCCGTCAGTGCGTGTATAGTATAATATAATCCCGTAGATATATAAAGTTCGACCTGGGGCGACTGGGACTGCAAGTTGGAGACGTGGGCCCGGTTTGGACGGAATTATTGCTTAGTTCGTGGGTTTTGGATAGACGTGAAGAACGTAAGAGAGATGGAAACGTGCTGAGTCCTGGCGAAGAGCTCGTCACGTAGTAGCCTCCGGCACAACAATTTTCAGCGTTTTCTTTTCGTTACATGTTTTTTAAAATTAAAATGGAGATACAACCACAACAGTAAAATAATACTATAATTGTTTAGACTTTATATAATTAGATTGTTGTGGTATATGCTGGAAAAGTTTTAAGTACATATTTTGTAAGGGGAATATACGAACACATTAATTTAAAACTGTATTTAGCTTTTAAAATTATTACTGTAGCATTTCATGTTTAATTTTTGTTTTAAAAGCTCACAATAGAGAGAAAACCACCGAAAAAAAAACAAATGTTTGCTGGGTATAAGTAATTAACTATCATTATTAGCAGGTAATAGGTTGGAATTAAATAATGAAAAAAGTTATAAATGTGTCGGCAAATTTCACCGACAGCGTTTGGCTCTAGTGCCTAAAAGTAAAAATGAAACATTAGGAACAATAAAAATATTTATTTATTATAAATTTTAAAGGTACAATTATGTAAATTGTTAAAGTAAATACTAGAGGCATTCAGCTTCTCTTCTCTAGCAGCAATGCAAGTACGAGTAGTCGGAATGAATAAATTGCTAGTAATGGCAATACTGATAGCTTCTGCTTCTGCGTGAACTTTTATTTTCTTATTTGGTGTATCTTTCTGACCTATGACTCTTTCTGCTATTTCGTTTTTCTCTTCAATGGAATTTTCTATATATGATTCTCGGCAACTGAATTTGATCGCCAACCTCCATGTTGCTTTAAAAGTGTCATGTTCGCTCCAGAATCTGCCAACTTTATTACAACCTGCGTCAGAAGCAATGGCCAATGTATTCGTTGACGTTGGATAGTCTTAAGGAATTTCGCTATATTTTTTGGCATACCTACAATTGTATTGATTCCAGCATTTATTACTTCGATATGTCAAGACAAATCGTTGGTGTGTCGTATTGAATGGACGAAGTTTTGTCTACTTACAAAGTATATCTAAAAGATTCATGCCATCTGTTGATCCCTCAGTAATCGTGAACATTCTTGTAACATGAGTTTTTGTGTTTGGAATTTTGATAATAATAAATGACTCATAACATTTTATGGCATCTACTGTCAAAAACTTGTTACATAAATAGCTATTTCAATACGTTTTTTATCTGAAGTTAGTGTCAATATTAAAAGTGACATGATCATGAAAGTACCCGAACTGTGAATAATAAACCTACTTACAGTGGCAAAAACTTTGGACAATTGAACAAATAATATTGAGTATAATTCGTGTGCAAAATCTGTGTTTTATGGCGCTTTCGAATGATTTTTTGTCTCCATTTACGATCTTGACCTAAAATCACACTCACACGCAATTAAAGAAACACTGATTTTACGTAGGTACCTACTTAATTTGAAAATAGCTATTTTTCACGATCCTGTGTTTTTGTTTCCAATTTTTCACAATAGCGACCTTTTGTTCATCGCCGTTAAAAATGTTCGTTTTTTTTTTGACAGTTGGACAAAAAAATGTTTTCTATTTAATTCCCACATTCTAGCATGGGAAAAATTGCCTTCAATGTTCTCTATGCATAAAGGACACCTAGGTACTTCTTAGTTTTCGTGAACTTGCTCATTTCATTATTACTGAACCTGATAATTTGCTTAATTATTAGGACACAAAATCAAACACGTAAAAGTGACTGAATAAATTACGTCCTGTTGAAACCCATATTTGTAACAATAAAGGACGGGATCAACAATAAATTAATAAATAAATAAATATATACAGAAAAAAATATATTCGAGAATTAGACTTTTTTCCGTGTAACATAAATTCCCATCGTAACGACCATTTCGCGTATTTAGGCAATTCATGGCAGTTTATTTAAATAAATCTATTGTTATTTTATGATTATATATTGTAATTGTGCCTGAAATAATTAAATGAAATGCAAGCTACAATATAGTTTACATCCATCCAAAACAATATAATTCATTCCAGATGTAAATTCAACAGGGCTGCCGACATTAAATTAATTAATGTTACTTTACTGGTCTGGTTAAATCTGCTTTGTATGTTTGGAACAAATATTTGTACAACAATGCGAATTTTATGACGTTTTTATTATTCTAATTACCTAAGTAATGAAATGATAAATCAACAATCATATTTTATTGCAGGATTGGAAGCCGGCAGTGTCGAGGCTCAGCAGTTGAGAGGGGTGAGTTAGTCCTTGAATTTTAAAATTGTCGGCTAAGTGTACGTTTATGTTGGAGCGGCACGCCAGGTTACGACAAGAGCCACACGGCGGGCTGCATGCCAAGCTCCAAGAGAAGAGCTAGGAGGAGTGCGACAATGTTTATGTTGGAGCGAAGCGCCAGGGACTCTAGTTTATAAATTCCAATGTTCTAATAGTTTGGCCACGGTTTTAAACTTAAAATCGTAGCAATATATATATACCGAATTCTTTGGTCGCTCAGTGGTCGCGCGGTTTAAGGCGTCAGTACTTGAATCGAGGTGACTAGATCGCTGTGTGGTTCGACCCCCGCAGCCGGTAGACCGTATATAAGCTATATTCGTGAAGAGATTGGCACCCTCTCTGCGGGTATGGTAGGGTGGAAGAATGTTGGCTTGGGTCAATGTGAGAGATCGATACCGGATGACATTTGACTACCCCCCTAATTAATGAGGTTTTCCAGGTTTCCCTCATTCCTGCACTGAATGGTGGTTAGGGCCTACCAACGTAAGTCGTTCCTGGGCGCAAATGCGGCCTGCTTAATAATAATATCCCGCCCCCTCTCCGTACAAGTCCTCAACTTCTGGGCTAATCCTCGTAATTAGAATGAGGGGTAGAGATATTATTATTATTATTATTATTATTATTATTATTTATTAATTGTCGTCTTCATCAGATGATGAGATTTTATTAAAATCGACGGCCAATTAATGGTATTTTCTTAATAAAATACGAAAAAGGAAATATTTTGTATATAGTGGGCCAATTTCGGCACTTTTAGAGGGTTTCTCCTATTTCTCGAGGAGAATAAAAATATCTAAGGTAGCACGAGCTCGATTTTTAAGAAAAATTGAATGGTTAGAATATCTCGATTCGTTTAAACGAGCCCTATATCATTTCTTATTTTTTTTTGCTTCTTCTATGACGCTTTATGGCTTTCTTGTTTTCTAATATTTTTAATTATTGTAAAAACATTATTTATTCAGTTTTTGCGTAGATTTCAGGGGCGTACGCAGTTTTTTTTAAATACTTTATATTTCTTTATAGCATTTTGTGTGAAAACACAGTTTTCCCAATTTTATGGTCAACTTAATCAGTTTATATATTATTTCTATAGTAATATCTACGGTAAAATATGTAATTAAAACCATGATTGAGTAATCTTAGTAATGGACTTATATCATTACCCGTTTAGCTTAATGATATATTAAAGAATAAGCTGTTACTATTATTTTATTTTTGTTAAAATATTTGTATATCTCAAAAATCATCCACGATACAAAAATATTTAACACCCTGTATTAATTAAATAAGTACTGTGTATCTAAATAAGTCATTACCTACCCTAATACGATTATTTACGATGAATTTTCTAGTTAGCTTTAAAAACAATTAAATTCGTATAAAAATCATAGCATTTGTTTTTATTTTTTGACAGCTGTTAGATGCCGGATTGAAATATTTCTTACCAATACATACTTAGCAAAAATAAAATATTAATAACAGCTTATTTTTAGTTTATCATTAAGCTAAACGGATAATGACACACGCTCATTACTTAGATTACTTAACAATGATTTTAATTATATTTTTTATCGTAAAGAAATAAAATATAAACTTTGCATTATAACTCAAAAAATAGAGTATTTTTAAAAACTGCATATGCTACTGAAATCTACGTAAAAAAATGGATAAATAATAATTTTACAGAAATTACAAACACCCTGTACCTTTTAAACAAATCGATATATCGGAATCCGGTTTTCGCTATTTAATTTTTTCTCACCTCGCGTACTCATCTAAATATTGTGAATGCATTACTTTCTATTATTTTGGACCTCGGGCACAGCTTAAATAACAATCAGCTCACAGACTCTACGGCGGCACCTTTGAAGTATTAAAACGTGAAAATTTGTCCTTGAAGCTTGTTCTCTCTCTGTCTTTTGGGATACAAGTCAGGACCGGATTAAAAATAGTTGCCCAATTTAGAAAGTGTTTTAACTGCACTGCATGTGTACCTACTTGAATTTCAAAATATTTTTTGTTTTTGTTTTACTAAAATATAGATATAGGAAATGTTACCTAAATTTGGGAGCTTGATTAATATAAATACCACACCTACGTGGATCCATTATTAACATAAAATGTACAATTACTTTTCAAAGTACGTATAGGTAATTTATTAACATTACGTTGCTAATGACTAAAAAAGAAAACAAAACAAAAGTGAAACTTATTAAATTAAAATTTGAAACAAAAATGTTTTCATTGTGTTCAACTTTCTGCCGTACCCTATATAATACCTGGATTATTTTCCAAGACATTAGTTTGGCATAAAACCATATCCTGAAGAATGTTTATGTTAAGGGTGACTAGCATATGGGCAGGGAATAGGTATGATCTGAAAAATATTTAGAACTTCCCTCAAGTGAAGGAAATAATGTAGGAACTGCATTTTTATTCAACCGATTGGGAAAATGATTCGTAAACATCCTGGGTTCAAAATGATCCTCACACACCCGACTACTGTTATCCACACACGGCACAAACATGTCCTCCCCTTCTTTCACTCATCATGATAAATAACAATAAACACAAAGTAACACAAATAGAACACAAGACGGCCCTGGTCCTATGTGAAAGGTTGTATCCCAATATGGCGGCATGCGCGAAGATCTGCGCGAGACGTTCCCGGTCATAGGAGTCTGTGAGCTGATTGTTATTTAAGCTGTGCCTCGGGTATAGTATATTGACCATCGCGCCGCGCGCACATAATACCTTACTAGATTATCTGCTTTAGCACCTCGCTTGGCTTTAGTACTCCACTATAAACACCTCCATAAGAATGTATGCATTGAATAGTCGTGGCTAGGCGCGTAGCTTTTGTCGTGACCCTGGCATAAATAGAGCCTAATTCCGAGAGTGTTGAAATAAATATCATTTGTGTCCTAACTTTCTGGTGAAGAGTTTTTGAACGTCAGCACCCTACTCGAACTGCGTTACAAATTAATAATTACCAGCGCTAATTAAATTGCAGTTTCCTTTCCAAACAAACGTCACGCTAATGACAATTATTAGTAAATTTAACTTGATTAATTTACAATCATTTCGAACATTAAGAGAATTTTCACTTAACTTCACAATTAAGAACAGTCCTTCGAGAGTTGTAGCGGAGTTTAGGAGTTGATTATATTACTAATTGCCGCATTACGCTAAATCCGCTGATGGTTTAAGTTGATCTTGCCTGGATAAATTCACTTCGAAATTATATCTACCGACTACTACCGATTTGAGTGTTCAATACGCCAGAGCCTTGGAAAAATAAGTTACATTGAATTCAAATTAGTTATTATGTAATTACTTACTTCGCTGGCAGCTAACTACATATACTGCATGCAAAGGACTCGAAACAGAGTGTAGACTGTTAACAATATATACATTTTTGTTTACGTCATTATAATTTTCACTATTAAAATATATTTTCTTATTAATACCCTGGTTTGCTTATTTAAAGCACGCCTCAGCGTTTTTAAATCCAACTTTAAAAACGTGCGTGTTACCATGGCAAAATCAACTATCCGAAAAACGTGAAGTCAAAATGTTACCTGTTTAATTATTGATCTGAGTACCTTTTAGCGTCAAATGAAATATTACTAACAAATGTTTCAAAAGTTTTATTCAAATATTCAATAATCTTAATTTTTTAAATGAATGTGAAAAGTACAGTTGGTATATTAATACATAGGTTTTTTTCTGAGGAAATGTTGTTCAAATTAATACTGCTAACATTCTCGGAAGTCGATGAGGTTTCACTTCCATTAATGGCACTCACAATGTTTGAAACATTTTTTCTTATTGCTAATACCCTCTTCAGCGTAACCAGTCGCCACAGCAGCTAATTTCCATCCGACTTGTCGTTGGTTTTGATCTATTGTCGTGCCACTATTCGCAGTAATGGTAACGGACGTACGTCGAGACGCATGTCAAGTGTATTTCTCAGGATCATCCAGTACCAGTACCAATCACTTGATTGGTGCCCTTCCCCTTATCATACCGTATTGTCGTGCCACTATTCGCCGTAATGGTAACGGACGTACGTCGAAACTCTTGTCCAGTGTATTTCTCAGGATCATCCAGTACCAGTACCAATCACTTGATTGGTGCCCTTCCTTATCATACCGTATTGTCGTGCCACTATTCGCAGTAATGGTAACGGACGTACGTCGAGACGCATGTCCGGTGTATTTCTCAGGATCATCCAGTACCAGTACCAATCACTTGATTGGTGCCCTTCCCCTTATCATACCGTAAGAAAACTCGGTCTGTATATACATTTTGGGAACGCAATGATATTAGGTTGGTGCAAAAATAATGGCCGTTTCTACATTGTTTATTTTTATGTATGAATTTCTGAATAAATTTTTTAATGAATGTGGTCATGTTATATGTCGTTTTAAAGCGCGTTTTTCACTCTATCTTTTAGTTTAGTTATCTTTTTATTATCGTCATACGTCTCTGATTTCAGATCATTTTTTACGATGCTCTCAAAGAAGGAAATTCGCATTATTTTGCTTCACGAGTTCAAACTTGGCCACAATGCTGCGGAGACAACACGAAATGTCAATAAAGCATGGGGCGAGGATACTGCTTCCGAACGTACCACACGTAGATGGTTTGAAAAGTTCCGTGCAGGTGATACCAGCCTTGAAGATGAAGAGGGTCGCGGCCGCCCATCTGAGGTTGACAATGACGAATTGAAAGCCTTGATCGAAGCCGATCCTCGCAAAACCACACGAGAAGTCGCACAAGAACTCAACGTCGATCACTCAACAGTCCTACGCCATCTGAAGCAAATAGGGAAGTCAAAGAAGCTCGATAAATGGGTGCCTCACGATTTGAACGAAAATCAAAGAAATCGTCGTTTTGAGGTGTCGTCAGCCCTTCTTCAGCGCAACAAAAACGACCCTTTTCTCGACAGGATCGTAACGTGCGATGAGAATTCTCTACGACAACCGGCGTCGTTCTGCACAGTGGTTGGACAGCGACGAGGCTCCACAACACTTTCCGAAGCAGAAACTGCACCAAAAGAAGATTATGGTTACTGTTTGGTGGTCTGCCGCCGGTCTCATCCACCACAGCTTCCTCAATCCGGGCCAAACGATTACGGCAGAGAGGTACTGTCAACATATCAACGATATGCACCAGAAGCTGCAGCGTATGTGCCCGGCATTGGTCAACAGAAAGGGGCCAATTCTGCTCCACGACAACGCTCGTCCGCACGTCGCACAACCGACCCTGCAGAAGTTGAACGAATTGGGCTACGAGACTCTGCCTCATCCGCCATACTCGCCGGACCTCTCGCCCACCGACTACCACTTTTTCAAGCGCCTCGACAACTTCCTGCGCTAGAAATGCTTCAAAAGCCGAGATGATGCCGAATCGGCCTTCGACGGCTTCATCGCCTCCAGAACGCCGGATTTTTATGCTACCGGAATAAATAAACTTGTTTCTCGTTGGCAAAAATGTATTGAATCTAATGGTTTTTATTTCGATTAATAAAGTTTACTCTGAGTTGAGTTACGTTCGTTGAAAGTAGCTGTTTGAAAACGGTCATTATTTTTGCACCAACCTAATAAATACTGCTTCACCAAACGCACATAACTAATTACATCACTGTCGGCAACAGTAAAACGTGAAGACTTCACTGTCTTGATGGTCGGATAGTAATAATCAATACGCTTCCTTCTTCCTTGATGGCATGCAAGCGTAAGTCGCACAATTCACATCTTCTACAAGAGTCAAAGATACCGCAAATGGCTACCACCAAAAAAAATAAATAAGTAATGTCCGATGCATCTGTGAAAAACTTCCGCCAATCGTTTTCCTTGAATACATATGCCTTCTTGGCTACATCATTCTTGCTAATTACATTCATGAATGTATGCACTTTCACAAATGATTGTAAATCAACCTCTTTGTTTATCTTCAACATAATTTCGTATGGACATCTCACATAGTCGATGTCTTGTACTGCTCCGACATTTTCTGAAGGCAAGCAAGCACAACTAGTTCATCTGTATCAGTTACCTTTTGCTCATCCATCCATTTGATGAACTTGTATCCTTTTTATAAGCGTTTTCCGAATTTTTCGGTATTAATCGCGATTCTGCTTTACTATTTAAGTAATCATGTTAAATGTAATCATTTTTAAACAATATACGACCAGTAACAACTATCGCGACAAGAATTAATCTTATGTAACAGACTACAAATTAATTTTTCTTTTTCTCATTTTCATGACTTCATGACAACAAAAGGTATACTGATCTCATGTTACAAATTTAACCATCCACTGAGATCCATACGGATTAATTTATTAGAAATTACGGTTTTAGTAAACTTAGCGGCCGGTTTTTCCCTTAACTCTTAGATATTCTTGAAATAGTGTTTTCTACAAATACAAATAATTTTAGACATTTAAGAATTGAAATGCCACCTGCGAATATTCAAAGGTACCGAAGTAAAATCAATATATAACGTCAGAAAGCGGTCTATCCAACAATCTTTTAGGTACTGAAATCTTTCCAAATACGTGTTTTTTTAAATTGAACTATAGATGTAAACATTGTTATAACATAAACTTACATACTGCATATAAGATTGTTCACTTTTGTTTATAAGGATGTGAAAATAATTGTTAAAGTGTGAAGTTATAATAGCGAAATAATGTGTGGCATACAAATGCATTTTAAAAGTTATTATATTATTTGAGGAAAGTTTACGTGTTTTATTTTTCGAGATTTCAGTACCTAAAAAACAGTTTTGTCATTTTAGGGCGAGAAATACGGCGACCTTAACTACAATTTGTTCAGTGTAAGTGATTAAGTGATAAGGAATAACATCTCTTTTGGAAAACTAGCGAGTCAACAGTATCAATTCAGTCGAAAATTTGATTGAATAATAGCAACATTTCCCTCTTTCTTATCCCTTATTCTGTTCTTCAATATGGCTGCCGGCAGTATTGGCAACTCTCATTTTCTGTACCTCGCTAGATGAAGGTGTCAATATTTTAACCCAAAATAATACAGCACTTAATTTTAGCAATTAATGCCAAACCAAATATATATGTAGCAGAATAGAATCAGAACATTTACAAAATTGATTTAATACGTATCACAAATGCAGAAATATTTGGCAGGCAGATACATTGCTAATACATAGAACTGAAATGGCGGTAAAGCCAAGTAGGAAGGTAGGACCAAAGATCTCATACACAGTCAATACACTATAAAAGAATCGACAGAACGCAGTTGAACTGTCCTTACTGGAAAATGAATCCAAGAATGCACGTTTTAACACATTTTATATTATAAATGTATCAAGTGGATATATTTTTGCTTTATGAAGTAACTTTTTTAAAAACAAATCTTGATTTTATGAATTTCTGATATTACATCGAAATTTATTCTACGGAAATCCATGTAAAACTCAGAAGGTATTGCGTTTAGAAATTTCTCTCATACAAATATTGACTTCCTGTGTAACTTATCCTGAATATCGTTCGGGATCCCAAGAATTTGTAAATAGTCCTTCAGAGATCAAATCTTCGATCGCATCCCACGTCTTTGCGACCGTTTTTTGCCTCCTTCGCATAAATATTGACGTTAACCCGCCGTCATTCTGAATTATGTTTGCATATAATACGAGGCGAGTGACACTGCAGCAAGCCCAGTTCGAGCTCGACGCAGACACGTTTCCATTCGGGCGAAATGCTTGAATACAACTCAACTAAGCTGTTATAAATTTCTCCTACATCCTTTTAATCTTCTCATATTGCATATCCCAAAAATTTAAATAGAATATTGAATTCAGACAGACAGGCGAATGCGCATTAAAGATCATTTTCATCTGAAACTTTAATAGTGCGACGTTCTAGTGCACGATCTAGAGGACCGTGCACGCAAAGTCTACCAGGATCGTTATTATCAATATATCGAATCGTGCCCATTCTCTCACCGCAACCAAAGGTAATACCAGCTACTAACAATAAACAAGTGTTATTTATAGCAAGGCTCCATTATTTTCACCCTCCGCTTTAGAGAGGAATAAATCGTGCAAAACTTGGGAATTATGCTTCGTGAATCTGCCAAATGTCCTTGCGGATATTGTCTCGCAAATTTGACCTAATGGAAGAGTCGTGTCGGATTGTTTGCCACGAAAATTATTAAATCGACCAACCCCCTAAAAGCGTAGTATATTTTTGTGAATTATATCGGCAAACATATTTCGTGCATTATCCGGAAGTGGCCACTTCCTGTGCTCCGCTTCGGATTTCGGGACAGCTCGGGGGGTAAATGTGTATTTAATGTCACTTCCTGTTGGTAAATATACCAAGAAAACGTTGGAGGGTTTGTATTATGATATTCACGGAGGCCTAAGCGTAAACCTCATTTTATTTTGAAAGATAAAGGAACATACGGATACGACAATACAAACGAAATAAGCTTTACTATAACTACAAATGTGTGCATATTTCATTTACTCCAAAATATCATCGAATATACATATAATGATTTTTTTAAAAGATCTCAAATAGTTCTCCTTGACCAGACTCTATTACCTGTAAAGCTTTAAAAGAATGTGGTGTAGCGCTTGCCAAATCATTAGCAAATATGACGCAAACAACTTTCACTTTGAACCAACTTTCAAATGCATGGTGATAAGCTGAATCCCAACAACTATAGACTAATAAGTATTCTGTCACATTGTGCTAAATTAATGGAGAGTATAATTACCAAGCCACCAATCACAATATTATTCCTAAGGCTCAACATGGTTTTTTACTTGCTAGATCTACAACAACCAGTCTGTTAGTATATCTCAACAGTTGAACTCTATCTATCGATTTAGGTGTTGCCACTGATTTTCTATATCTGGACTTCTTCAAGGCATTCGATCGTATTTCGCCAAAACTCCTTGCAGTTAAATTAGATCATTTCGGTATTAGAAGTGATTTGTTGATGTGGAAATCCCGATTTCTCTCCAACAGTACGTTTCAAGTGCGCGTTGAACATACTTTGTCAGCTCCCCACTAACTGATACTGGTGTTCCTTAGGGATCGGTACTGGGTTCTATCTTGTACTTAATATATAGGTAATTATTATAATTCTGGTCATCCGCTTATAGAATGCAATCAGCTGCATGTGGATCTACAACGACGACGACAACATGAGTTGTCATAATGGTTCGAGCAGTGGTTAATACCTCTCAATCCTAGTAAGTCTTCAGTGGTGCATATAGGTACAAACAATCCTAGACTTAAATACTACATCGGAGGAATAGCGTTGGGAGCAGTGGACAGCCAGGTGAATCTAGGCATAAGAATTAACAATAAATTGAGTTTGTCCGAACACATACCTTCGACAATTAAAAAAGAAAATTCTGTCTGACACTCAGATAATCCGAATCGCTGCAACTAATATTTCAAATTACACATTACATAATATTCTGTTGATCGTTGGACAATTTTGACAGCACGAAATACACAAAAATAGTTCATTACTACAGTAGCCAAGACATATGAAACTGTTGCTCATAACCATGTTCTTCTGCATATTTCTTACCAAATAATGAATAATCTACAGTTTGTAAATAAAAGTTTTTTATTAAATGCACTGTAAATTGATACACATTCCAACGCGGTACTGCGTAACCACCTTTAACCCGCAAAATTTAAATCCACATCTGGGGAGCGGCCATGGTCGTCGATAAATGGGGATTGAATATAGTTTTGAAAAAAAAAATGTTTTGATTTATAAAAAATTTTGCAAATTTTGTAAGGAATGATTCCGTTAATTCCTAGTTCTCTTTCTTCTTAAAATATTTGTATTTAGTCATAGTTAACCCTGTAGTTGATGGCATATATCTACTTCCTCTGAGAGCTTAGAGATGATGTAGTTTTTCCATGTGTTCTAGACCGAATGGTGATGAGACGACAAAAAAAAATGTCAGTGTGAGTAGGGTTTCTGTAAACATTGTGACCTAATGTGCTGATTATGCTGATTTATCTTCTCATAAACATCGTAATACGTATTTTCACATTATATACAGGGTTAACTATGACTAAGTACAAAAAAATTAACCACGTGCTCAGGGAGGCCTAAAAGACAATAAAAAAATTATTCCAGAATTTTAGCTCGATATTTAAAAAATGGGGCAAAACCCTTTTTTTCCTATGGAAAGTCGGCGCCTATGATAAGAACCGACTGAGATGGCTCAGATCCATAGATAAAACCTACATCTGTCAACAACATCTACTACCATCGTCGTTTTTTTTGCAGCATTTCTAAATGTAGAAACGAAAATTAACATCTTATTAGTAATAATACCTGATAGATAGGTAACAGTTATCCACTTAGCTCCAGTATTTTGCATTCGTTTTCCATTATTTCGTTATAAACTGGTAGAACTACATATTCGCTCATTACAGCCACTCACTACCGATAAAAGACACTTCCCGTAAGTACAGTTAGATTAGATGTCTATTTATTATAACAAAATCGAACGAAACGAATAGATAATAGACGTTTTAATGTAACCGCGGCGGTCTTGTCCCATACCCTAGAAAACCAAACTGGCGAACTGTATTGTGAGAAAGTATCTGCACCCAACACAAATGTCTTTATTTAATAACTATAAAACGTTTAAAAATTAAAATAAGGCACTAAAAACTGAAGAAGAACACAAAATTACAACGTAAACACAGGAATTTAATTATGACATGACAGCGATACTGACTGATGAGCGACTGTTGCATGCTTGTAGAGCATGGAACCAACAAGCAAGTTAACATTGGCGGCGTTAAATAAGGATTTAAAATAATATCGAAAAAAATTTTTTTGGCTTTATAAATAAGTTTGGAATTTTTTTTAGGGTTATTCCGTTAATTCTTATTTTTCCCTATGCCCTCTGAAAATATTTGTACTAAGTCATAGTTAACCCTGTATAGAAACTTACTTGCGGAAGAGATCCTATTCTAGCGGAA
Source organism: Monochamus saltuarius (assembly GCA_025584915.1). Taxonomy (NCBI): domain Eukaryota; kingdom Metazoa; phylum Arthropoda; class Insecta; order Coleoptera; family Cerambycidae; genus Monochamus; species Monochamus saltuarius. Next base: position 9,004,465 of record CM046725.1, on the reverse strand, counting down.
AATGTACGCATTTACTGTCACAAAAGGTAAATCAAATAATTTTGTAAACGCTTTAGAAAATTAAACAAAACAGCAAACTCGTATCACATCCAGCACTGTGAGATTTATACCCGACACAAAATTAATTTTTCGTTGATATCTCTTTCCCTCGCACTGGATATCCCCCTACTTATTCCAAATTATTATGCATGAATGGGGGAAGGTTTTTGCTCGGGAGCATAAACTTATTTGCATTTAATCTGTTTTGCCTGTTTCAAATTCTGCCGTTAACGCGAACCATTTAAAATTTTTAACGGAACATCATAAAAATTGGGGACCATATTGCAGTGGTGTAAATCCTTAATTGCCCGAATAAATCAACAATAAGGACCCAATCGAGTAATTTTAGAGGAGAAAAGGCCGATGGTGATGGGTGCGCGTTTTGCGAAATGAAATGTAAACAGATCGCAGTTGCCCCTAAAGATCCGGTTCAAAGGACCAAAAATTGCGCTTGATTTATTATTAAAGGAAATAATGAATGCCCTTTAAATACAGAGTTGATTATTTAATTTTAAACATGTACTCTAATCATTAAAATGCGTAACTGTTTCACATAAATTTTTTTTGGGCATTTGCAGAGAAGTAACATTTTAACATGATAGCGTTCTTGACGTAACTACTCTTGTGCAACAACGAAAGCGGTTTTTCCCGTATGGGTCCCGCAGAAATATTAAGTTCTTAATGTACTCCCACAAAAAAAAAATCACAACGGTTAACGTCCGGGGACCTCGGTGACCAAATTGTCGGATGTTTAATGGTACCTCTTCTAATACCGTAGGGATGTTATAAATATCCTAAACACAAAGCGTCTGTTTAACGATCTAATTAAATGTGTTCAAGTCCAATAAGCATCTCATTCACAATTCCTGTCCACACGTTCATAGGAAATCTTTGCTATAAATTCGTTCTCTGGATTGCGTGGAGATTTTCTTCAGCCTAAACAGAGATTTCAAAAAATTCATCATTTCATTTCGAGTAAATGTGGCCTCATCCGTAGATAAAATCTTCCAAGCCAATTAAGTGGCTATTACGTAGTAATCACTAAATCTACCACCATATAGCAAAAATAACTCCAATTTATGTTAACAAAGAAGTACGTACTCCACCATTAAAAATCATTTTGGTTTTGTAATTTTTGGTGGGGCGGTTTCATGTCTAGAACGTTATAAAAAAAAGTAAAAGCACCTTAAAGTTGCTCAAACTTTAAAGTGGATATTAAAGGTAACGGTAACCAAGCCGTATCACTTACATATTGCTTAGAAGTGACAATGGCTTTAAAGTGTTTGTAATAGTTGGGAACCTTTATCAATAATTTAAATTGATTATACAATTGTGGCAGCTGTTGCTACTTTATTGCTTCAACCATAAGTGATTTCCACATTTTATATTGGATTAAAATTACTACAAAGTGGCTACTACCTTCAAAATCCACTATAGAGTAACCTTTACCCAATAGTTACCTGCTTCCTACATGACCTTCTAAGTCTAGAGAAAATATATCAATTTATTACTAGCTTTATCGTGTGTCTGTGTAAGATGTGTAGTAACAAAACCAGCAAGAAAAATGTTCAGCATTTGACTACGTTTTATAGAAAACTAAGACAACAAACAAAAAATGCTACAACTCAAACATTATTGTTTTTTTACGAATTGAAGATGTATTTTTAAGATTTCCTAATTCTGAGAATTTTAAAATGCACCTAAGGGAAGACCAAGTGAAATAGATTTAATGTTCTGACCAGAATAATGTTCCGTCATTTTCCTACTGGCATGGAACGACACAGAAACAAATATCTTTTTTTTTCTATTATAGACACTATTTTAAAACTCATTGTACAGATACACTACATATAAAAACGCGCGAAATGTAAAATATTGACATTAACTACATTATATTGCAATTTTGAGGTTATGGCAAATTAAGGTAAAGTAGCGAACGGACGTTCTTGTAGCGTTGCTACCACCTTTAAATGGTCGGCCACTTGTGTGATGAATGTAACTAAAGAGTTAGATTTTTAGTTTTTGCCACTTTGAGTATACGTTTTAAGTGTTCACTTCAAAGTTATATTTTCAAAAGCAGATATCTTTACAGATATAAGTTCGCCATTTTATAATAGAAATTTAAAAATAATATCACTCAGTACTGCATGAAATTTTGAAGGTTTTTACATAATTATTGGTTTCAGGTAAAATAAAATCATAAACAAATGAGGCATAAATATGTACGTACATAATTTTTTGATTCGCGAAATTTACAGAATTATTTGAACTGTATTTTAATATCGAATTTTTCAGCGGCGCTTGTTTATATTTCGGACTGTAACATCCATATTTGACAGTAAACTTTCAATCGTTCTAATTTTATACCTTGGGATTATTCTAATTCTATATTACATGTTTATATGTTACACTATTATAATAACTATTATTTTCCTAAATATATCTGGAGAAGGCGAGATAAAGGCAGAAATAATATGTAGGAAAGAGACATACGAACATACAGACATATGAACTTTCTCTGTTTCTCCAGTTTCTCTTTTAATCACAACGTGACTTAAGGCTTACGGTGAGTGCTCGATCCAAAGGGATATAGTTTTCGCTCAGTAACTCCTCAACGAAAAATGATAAAAATATGCGGTTTTTTTAATAGACTATAAATATTAGTTTACGTCGACGCTGTGTTTTGAAATTTTGAAAATATACAAAATGCATTTAAAAAAAATAATTTTACACTTTTTCAAAATTTCAAAACACAACGTCGACGTAAAATAATATTTATAGTCTATTAAAAAAAACCGCATATTTTTATCATTATCCGTTAAGGAGTTACTGAGCGAAAACTATGGATTTGTTCCAACACAGCAAGAATCGATTCCGAACCGTCCAGAATTAGTCAGTCAGTTCAGTTGTTAATGTACTCTCGGCGAATGCAACGTAAGACGGTGTTGGTCAAACATTTCTCACGGTTCTGAAGCAATTCTCGGCGGTTGTTAGAACAGACCTTATACAGGGTGAGTCAGTCATAATGTCATTAATTTTAAGAGGAGATAGGGAATAATGAGTATAATGCGAATACGTGATTAAAAAAAAATCTAAATGCATATTTACGCCGAAAAAATATTTTCAAATCATTATTTAAACCCCCTTTTCAGACTGTCACTGACCGGTCACAGCCTTGGTCGGTTACAGCTGACAGTTCAACTCGATATCGACATGATGCAATGTTGTCAAGTTGTAATATTTTTCTATACCTACCCACCTAGGTTTTAGACATCACAAATAAACGGTTGTACTGACTATTTTAGAATATCATTTTTTCTTGCTCAGTTCAACTTCAGCCAATAATAATTTAAAATGTTAATACCCAATAAAATCAAATAATAATAATCAAATAATTCTATTAAAAATTGCAAGTAACGCGGTCCACTAAGGTCTTCTCGTAGAAAATACGGCCCAATCAAACGATACCTGTACACTCGCGTGTCGATTTTTCTCTGAGCAAATGTAGCCGTTATGACTGCAACAAAACTCCAACGTGTCTAATAATAAACTGAGTAATAAACCATTTACGTACATTACATAAAAACCTATATCCAATGGGTAAATTATTGAGAAGCTGAAAAGTGTTACGTGTTTAAATACTAAGTACTTAATAAAAACCATCGTGTTGTCGACAGAAAACTGTCCAAGACCGAAATGGCACGCCGCTAATCGAGAGTTAATCTTGACCTTGACCTTATTAGGTCAATAACCTAGTTACCTAGTTTTGTACTGTTATTTAAGAAGGAGTAAAACTATTTTTAATCTAGATACATGAATGAATTTTCCTTAAATATTGATTTATTTGTTAATAAAAACAAATGTAGATAATAAATAAATGTTTTCGAATGCTAGGCTATTACAGTTTAATAATTTTGATATTACGTTTTCACTACGTTTTACAAATAAATATGAATTTTTAGTATTACTCGTAAGTACAATTAACCGCACACATAACCAAATGTACAATTTGTAGTTACGTACATCTAGCCTAGAAATGTATTGTTTTTTAAGTAGTATGATACTAACCGGTTTACAGCCCACATAAGTATAACTGCATTTTTCCGTCCATAGCACTTTATTAATAAAATTCAGTCGCATTTCGTAAACATTCTCCGTATAACACTACCATTTCCACATAATCGGAATTTGTAAAATTATGCGTTGTGAATTTACGCCAAATACGTGAGGTTAGACCGAAATAAACAAACTACTGCTTGTATTCTCTAAATCCCCTCCAATGTGTGGCATGATCTACAAATTTGAGGGGGAAGAAATGCGGGAAATGCAGTGCTAAATGGAGGTAAATTTGAATAACACGCTGATGTGTTAGATGATATTATGTATGTAAATGTGGCATCCATGGTTAATACGGCAAGTCTGTGACATTAGAATTTCGTCGGGTGCGCCATCGTAGCGTACCAGGAGCGTCGTGTTACTGATTTTTATAGGGTGATTTGTTTATTTTTTTAAAGGTCGAGTAAAATTTCTTTATTAGGCCTCCCGAATACGTGGTTAAAATTAATGACATTATGACTGACTCACCCTGTACATCGTTTGATAGAGCGCTCACCGTAAGCCTTAAACGTATTTGTATCAGATGAAAAACCGCCGTTGGAACGTAGCTGCCTCCAAAAAGTGTTCCCCATTTTGTCAATACACTTTAAAGTTTTCAGTGTCGGGGCTGCTACGGTCCATTTACTAAAAATGGTACTGGGGGTAGTCTTGCATACATATGTAAAGAAAAAGCACATTGACTTTGAAAGTTCGCGTTATTGAGGTCCGGCAAAAATTTTTGCCCCGGAGCCCGCTCTGGCCTTCAACGGCCTTGTTGGTACACTCTGGCAAGGAAATGTTTTCTTAGAAATTGTTTTAAGTCGGTAAAAGGATAGTTTGGAAAACACCACTACGTCTCCAAAATCCTTTTGAATGAATGAATAAGGAGAATTTCATTCTCTGCACAGCCATGTCATTATATTTAAACGATATTTGTTTAAAGCGTTATACGCTGTACGTTATACCATTCTCAATTGCGCTTCAAATTTAATTTACTGTAGACTGAAGCGTTCCGTTTATTTATGTAACACAACGTTAACAGATCAGCTTCAAAGTAAGGCACGCAATCCAGAATTTATTGCATCTTGAAATGGTGCGCCGCCAATTTCAACGGAGCGAAATCCTCGTGGGTGTTAACACTTGTTGAAAACGCGATGGGTTAAAACGCGGCGTTGTTCAATCTGCAGCAGTAAATAATGCGATATTAAGAATCGTGACCGTTTCTTGTCTTACAAATCAATTTGACCGCCTACCAATTAGCGGTGGCTTGTGATTAAGAGCATGCTTGGGTTGCCTGCAGTGCCATCAATTACTAGACGGGTAGACGGGGACATACGCAGAGCTAATTTTGAGAAGGTCTGTTTGTAATTTGAACCATGAACAAGTGCTTTCTTCTATTAATCTAGGAGTGTTCTAAATACTAAATTAGAAATTGCTCATCTATCTCCTTTAAATATTAAGTAATATATAAGACTGTTTGAAAACAAAATAATCATCATTAATCATGTCACAGAACGATAATAGAAAAATATGAAAATTGTAACAAATCACCGAAAGGTCATTGATAAAATTTATTTACTGTTTCTTAGCAATCAATCAAGTATCTTTTGTTATGCATTCAAATTGTATAGAAAATTCAACCTACTTACTAGAATTAAGTTTATCGATTAAAACACATTCATATAAGATGATGCATGATTTCGTAGCGTTTTTGGTTTTCTTGGCAAGAGTGTTTCGATTTCCAGATTGTTAGACATGTGTTAAAGTTAGTTTAATGCTATTTTAATTGAACAGGCTTTGAAATTATTAATTTGTGCGAGAATTATTTAAACTATTTATACATGAGAAGAATAGAGGGTTAAGTAGAGAATAACAAGCATTCTCCAGGATCTTGAGGTGATTGCGGACAAACTTTGGTTGGATTGGAGTATATCTGAGATGGGATGACGTCATTAGTACTAGTATTTGATTTTCACCGTCCAAATCAGTGTTAGCTATATTTGAATTTTCAATAATTTTTGTGTGAATAAATGTTGCTAGACAGTAGTGTTACAATATTATTACAGTGGTTTTCAAACTTACACGGCCGGTGCTATCATTTGATACATAGTGATTTTCCGAATTGTTATGCCGTGACCTCGGTAACTGGTCGCTGCCAGAAACAGAGTTAAAATGCACATCCCTGGCATTAGCCGGGATTCTTTTACTTGCCCTGGTTGTCTCGGGATAGGCTCTGTGGGGACAGACTCGCTACCGGTGTCTCTGGCCCGCCCATATTTCGGTTCCTATTGTTGGTATTACGACTACTACGGTCGGAACCGTTCCTCGGATAATGGTGGTCGTTCGAGGCGTTCCGTAGCCGCCTGTAACTGGTCGCATCCCATGCTTCCAAATGTTTCGCCGCTCTTCACAGTCAGCATCTTCAGTGGTGACTCCGCAAAAGCTTCGCCGCCACTGAGAGAGTCCTCAATCTGGAAAATCACGATGTATCAATATCATTACAGTTTAGAAAGAACATGCAACAAAAAGTCTCAGAATCACAGTATATTCTGTAACCTATAATTATGTAGTTAGGCAATAGGCATGTCAAATGTTTTCTATACTGCTACAGAGTATCTCAAGGCTTCGGTTCAGATACGTTTATCTTACAAATCATAACTTTATGAGTTACATCCAGCATGAGCAAGTTATTCTTACTAGGGTAGCACCATGTAGGTCCGAAAAGAAATATATTTTATACATTTAAAAAAATTACAAGTTCATCGACTTTGACCAGGAGCTCAATTAGCATTATCATGTACAGGTATGTATAGGTGTATCTGAAACGTGGTATGTACATAAATAAGCAAATATAGTAAAATACCATATATTTTTACCCTCTAAGCATTAAAACACGACAAAAATTCTTAACCTCATAAATTGTAGTAGCACGCTTCTGCCAATATTATTTTTATCTAGATCGAAAATTTTATGACAAAATATATTTGAAATGCTGCCTCATAACAGATTTATATATACGTCTACATTATGTTTTATTTTGAAAAGTAAAGGTTGAAGACTTTTGGAAACGTGTTTAATGTAGTTAAAACTCTTGTAAACCTCATGTGTAATTTGTACTTATATCAGAAAAAGAGAGAAAGTGGCAATTTGAAGCGATACAAAATCACAATTTCTTTGAAAATGTGCAAAATGCTTAAGCAATATTACACAAAAGAAATATAACATGGTATACTAATTTTCAACAAATAAATAATAACTACAAGCGGTGAAATGCAATCTCAGCTACTGTTCGGTCAGAACAAATACTATAACATCGTTAAAGGAAAGTAAACTCTAAAACTGATATTAAATCATAACATTGAAATATCTTTGTCACGAAACATAATAAATAGATTTCTATGGGTTTGAACATTTTGATAGTACGAAAGGCAAAAATTTTTCATTGCTCCAATTGTCAAGACATTGTGTTGATAGTTGCATAGCTAAGATAGCGAAATTTAAATCATTCGTTCAGCGTTCATAAATAGGGGTTTAATATACTACAAAAAATTAAATTTTCTGCTTTATAAATAATTTTGGTAATTTTGAATTCCGTTAATTCTTATTTTTCTCTACTCTGTCTTAAAAAATTTGTAGTTAGTCATAATTAACCCCGTATACTCTAGGCATAAATATAAGGCCAAATTTAATTATTTCTGCGTTCTTTAAAGATATTTAGCGAAGTTATGAGAAATATTGAGTCTGCCCAAGTTGTGTATACCAACAACTAATTTCCCAGACCGGTTTTAATAAAGCGGAGCATCTCGAGCAGTAATGAAAAATATCAGGAGCATCTTATTAAACTACTATATTGCGACTACCTAGTGGAAAATGGTACTTGTCGGGAAATGAGAAAAATATTAATTTGCGGATTCATTATTACGAAAGAACGCTTATATTACAATATTAACCGGTTTACATGAGCTTGCTGATTTTAAACCAGTTCAATTGGCTTTAGATCTATCTCTAGATTTAAACGATTGAATATAAGTATATACAGGGTGATTCGCAACTTATCCAAAGAAATTTGGGAATATATGCGTCATGAAAAATAGTCAATTTCGTTTTTTTTTTTGTAAAATCCTTAGTTTCCGACAAAAATATCATTGAAATTGTAGTATTTTTCAGCTTTACATCGTTGGACTATTGTACTCTCCGCATTGTGCGCTGTGCGCTCTCTCTCCGCACGAGGCCTAGGCGATTCCGAATACTGAAATTCGATATTAGTATTAACGTTTTTGCGGTAGTGTTTATATTAGTTTCTTTACGATTTATCGGTATTGCCCTCGACATGTGCCAAACGCAGCTACTTTTACCGCAGTAGTACAACGTAGGCGTGACACAGAAAATTTACAAACGAATCATGGAAGAGATGGAGGTCCAGAGCGTCCTCGACGTATTGCAGCAGCTGGAAAACACATTTTAGATATTGTTGAAGAGAATCCTCGAATAAGTACCAAGCAAATAACCAAATAAATAAAGAAATGTCCCAATCAACAGTGTGGCGCATCATACACAAATATATCCGTACAAAGTACAGCTATTTTTACATGGAATGGGATATATAACATTCATAATATGCACTCATGTTTAAGATTTTGAAAAGGCGCACTCGATTCAACAGAATTATTTCCAACGGCGCTTTTCCTTAAATGTTTGGGTGATCGATGATCATTTGATTGGACCATTTATATTACCAAATCGAATGGATGTGGTTCAGTATTTCGACTTCCCTCGAAATGATCTGCCTGGATTTCTGATGTGCCCCAAGCAGTCCGACTCCGAGAGTGGTTCTTGCTCATCCCTCATTTTCGAAAAAATGTTCGTTAAGTACCATAATGAAGTTTAAGGGGTACGATGGATTGCACGAGAAGGACCAGTACCATAGTCACCACAATCTTCAGACTTAAACCTTCCTTATTTTTGCGGGAATATTTAAAAAATTAAGTGTGTCGTACCGAAGCGGACACTAGTGACGATTTACGCGAACGTATCATAGTTGCTGCCAATAACTTACGAGTTAAAAACAGAGAAGAACTAGAAACAATTGTGTTAGTTCGTAGAAACTGGGTAAGACGTGTCCAAATGTTTTTATATGTCTGTAGACAAAATATTGAACAGTTGTTGTAACATCAGGCATGTCAGATTATTTTATTAATTAAAACCACAAATTATATAAACATTTTCTGTTCGTTCATTTTTATTACACTTTGCCGCCATGCCGGTCGCCGACTGCTTGCTTTACCTTGCGCAAAGTCAAACTTTATAGTGGTTTTCAGTGTCCTGTAAAAGTGTATTTTTAAATAATTTTCGCCCTTTTTAAGGTTTTTTTTTTGATAAGTACTAAATCCCCTTATACATATATTTATTTAGTCCTATATGATAATGTAGAAGTTAGAATATAAATTTTATCTTACAGAAAATTTTCATTTCAAATGGCCCGAGGTTACAATTCCGGATGAGGTTTCTATTTTAAAAACTTCATCTGCGAATCTCGTTTGTGTGTTTACCTTATATATTGTGTTTGGTTAAGTTAGCTTAGTGGAAAAGGTTGCCGATATGCAGCAGCCTCTTGTTTCATATATAAATAAATTAGATATTGATAGATTGAATAGTGAATCCATTATACAGGCCGTTATGATTTGTTTACCGGATGTTTTGGTGCTTGATTTCCTCATTGATTTAAATTTGTAAAAAAGGAATGGTGACATTTTCCAGGACGTGTCTCAAAGTTTTCAATAATGCTATTTTTTAAGTATTTGTGAAAATATCTAAATGTTCGCTTGTAACTTCGATGCATTTATCAACGCGTTTATTAAACGATTGTCTTACTCTATTTATGGGCAATTATTATCAAAAAAGAATGTTTCTATACTTACGTCATACGAACAAATGAATAATTCATTATATTTTTATCAAAATATTTAAGAAACTGCAACTGAGAGTAATAAAACTAAATACTACACTTAATGTTTGCACTATATATTGCACTAAATTGCAAAAACAAAATAATTTTTAACGCGGCCAAATATCGAAAATTACGTTGACAATAAAAGCTCTTTTCCAACACGGCACCTGACTGGTTGGAAACCTGTTCCAAGTGGATAGCCAAATCGTTCACCGACTTACTGCAGCGGAGTTGTATCTAATATTAAACTGACTGACGGCTCCGAACAGGTTTCAAACTAGTCAGGTGCCGTGTTGGAAAAGAGCTAAAGACAATTGCCTAATGTCAACCATAACGTAAGACGTCTGAATTCTTGACGCGAGTATACTAATGTTTACTATTTTACTGTTCATTACAATTATTAATTCTAAAGAAATCCTTGTTTTTGATATTTCTGAATTATTTAGATTATTTCAACTGCATTTCATCTGCGTCTGCATTAGAAAATATGTTCATTAACTATACACAAAATTGGATACAAATACTTCTGCACAATAGAATGGGAAACAGAAATGCAAATTGGATTTTGACCATTGTCGGGCACAATTTGTGTAGAAGAAGAGTAGAATTTTAAAAGTAATAAACACTGAAAATTTGCAGCAATTTGCAACGTGCATTTTGATGGAACGTAAGTGCTGTCTATGGGACCCTTTAAAAGGTACCCGACATATATCCGTCGTAGATCCTTGTCTGGTTTGATGTATTGTGTGCAGTATTTATGTATTTTATAAAATAGGTTAATGTCAGGGCCGTTAAGGACACAGTGCTTCTTAAAAAAATAGTAACAAATACTTTGTAGTAAACACTGTTAACTGTTATTTTAAAACCATCAGATTAATAATTTACTTATTTTTAATTATGTACATTTTATAAAACAACAACAATTATTTTAAAACATTATGCTTTACTGGTAATAATTAGTACGTACCGTATGAAAATCTTTCTACCAATATTGTTATTTAATAACAATAATTAGGCAATACATCAGTCCATATTTTTTTTCTACGTTCATGCAAAAACATTACTTTATTGAACTATATTTAGTGGAAAAAGTGGTTCTTTATTGCACTAGTGCAATAAAATGTTTATTGCATTCATCTGTCATTCTACTACAGCGTTTTGTCATCATGACAAACATAAACGTTCAAATCGACGTCACATTTTCCTAGACTTAGTGTCATCTAAATATCATTTTTTGGTTTTTGCATGAACGTAGAAATAATATTGTATGCAACTCGTACAAAAAGTGCGTATTACACTTACTTTTTGTACTTGTTGCATAAATAACTATTATGCACTTTTATAGTACATTTTTACAACACTCAATAGGTGGTGTTAGACAGCGACTTTCGTAAAGTATACTATTTTGTGTAAAGAAAGTTAGAAAACAAGAATTTTATATCTAAGATGAGACCTAAAAGTATAAAAAAGTTTTCACATTTAATTTACTGCAGCTGGAGCTGTATGAACTATAACCAAACTGTGAACAAATTTCAATTCCTCAACCCAAACAAGCCCAAACTGCAAAATTTAGTATGGATATTAATATTTATTAAAAATACATGAGAAAAACTAAAATAATATTTTTTACATTTAACACTCTGTATCTCTTGAACTATAAACTTTTGGACTAAACTAAGTTTGGCTAAATCGCAATATTTTTTTAGAAATCTACCCATTAATTTTAGCCAATTACCTCGGGACTACCCTGTGTTTGGACAGTCTGTTTTCATCATCGTACGCCTACGATACAGTCTATGAATAGTTGACAGCTGTTAAAAAACGAAAAATAAGGAAAAATATTTAGGACATCTAAAAATTTAATTACAAGTGGAGCCTGTTCTGTAGCATGTTCTTTTTTATCCCCGAGAGGTCGCATACGGGAGTTGAACTTTGATACATTTTTATAGGTTTTCTTTAATAGTTTGAAAACTGCCTGATCAAATGTAATTTTTAAGGTATCATTGAAAAGCATTTTATATTTTTTTAAATTTTAAGATTAGGTATCACGAGTAGGGGGTTGTCATTTAAGATTATTTAGTTGATGGTGACAGGGTGTGAAGGGTAAGCTGGATAATACAGGGCGGTACGTTATTCACAGCTTACCATTGACATCTCGGCCATCTAGCGTCATTATTTATCAACAGAAATGAAATTTGGTACGGGGTATAAGAATATACAAAGAATCAATTTTCGTCGAAAGAAAATTTCTACAGCCACTAGCTTCGGTTATACAACATTCCATTGTTTTTTTTTCTAATGGGTGCCATATTGGAACGTAACAGTAACAGATGTAGAATACAATTACGAACACGTCAATATGTAAACACTACTATTTTATTTGAAAAATGATTCATAAAATTTAAAAAACACAATAATTTAAATAAAAAAGTCTATTTGATTCTGACGTAAAACAAAAAACAACAAACATATAGACAGATTCAATATTTGCTAACTTTTCTATTTTTGGAAGCCTTAGTGTATGATTACAACAGCACCGTTTAAATATTTTAACGACGAAAATAGAGAGTGTGCTGATAATCTTCCATTAAATTATAAGTATTAGAAACTTCTACTACTAATAGTATAGAAAAATTGCCCAGAGTCACATACTTCTACTATTTCTCCTGATTTTAGATCTATTTCACAAAGTATTCAAAACGTTGTGAACAACAGTAGACTAAGAACTAAGTTCTGTATGCGTGAAAATGACCGTCACTTGGAAGTATTTATGTATAATTTTGTAGAATATTTCAGTATTTTGTTCGGTTAAGAAGTGAATTTTGTTTTACGTCAAGAACAAATTTTTTTATTTAAATTAATTATTCTATTTTTTTAATTTATGGGTTATTTTTCAAATAAAACAGTATGGTACATATTAACGTGTTCGTAATTTTATTCTACATATATTACTGGCAAAATCCATTATGGCACCTATAAAAAACAATTAAATGTTGCGTATCCAAAGCTAGTGGTCATAGAAATATTCTTTCGACGAAAATCGATTTCTCTAAAATAGCTGTTTTCTACAATATTTCAGCAACGGCAGCAGATATCTTGAATCTCTTTAATTTATCTTAATGGTCATCAAATTTTAGTCACCCTGTATATTTTACGGTTTCCGAGATGCCAATGATGAGCCATGAAAATCGGACCATCCTGTGTATGATTTGGGTTTCCCCTCCATATTCCTGAAATGGTTTTAAAAGCTCTTTGATATATCTTTTTCCTCAAATATACCTAGCCATTGTAAGTTTTCAAATTGTCAAATCGTACCTATATGGAGGCAGTAGTGTATACCAGAGAAATGAAACCAATGCATGAATATTTACAGCGAATTGAGAATGCTAACGCAAACATTAGAAATAATGTCGCTTATTATATGAACTTTGGTAATAGTAATATAGTTTGGCAGGAATTCATACGACTTACGTCATTTTCATCAAAATTTTGTGAAAATAATAAAACTATATACTACACTAAATCTTTTGTACTCCATATTACAACTAAATTACAAATTGTTGATTGGTTTTAAATGCGACGCACTATCGAAAGATAAGTTGACCATAAAACAATTGCGTGACGTTACCCATGCGTAAGTCGTCTGAATTCTTGCTGCAACTGTAAGTATTCTTAGCTGTACGTTGGAAAAAGCATTCTGTATGTGTTTGCGTATTCATTTCAACTTCATGTTTTTCCACGGAGGAAGGTTCGTGCTAACTCCGATTAGTAAAGCTTCCATAACGTTAACCTATTTTTCAGCCACATAACAAACTCGAGGGAATTAACAATATCTATTCCAATTTATAGATCCACTTCGGATTTGAGGGGAATTTCCATGAATGCATAATCCGGCAGTAATCCGTACCTCCCCCTTTCTCTCTCTCCAGCCGATATCTGCTTTACGGCGGTCGTTCTACATTCGGTATTACCTCTTATCGAAGCGATTCAACCGCAAAGGAAAAAGCGCACATGCATAACGGATTTATCAGCGCAGATGATCTAAAACTACTTAGGAACGTTACCCGGCAAAACGTCAGTATGAATATGAAGAAAATTTCCATATAAAGGAGATTTTTCGGGAGAAATCCCGGCGGCCTGACTGCCAGTGGTGGTGGCAGACGGACAGTGGGTTTATTTTTTCATCAAAACTACCAGTTTCTCCGGAAAATTTTGTATCCCTTGATTGCAAAGTATTTTCCACAAATTGCTACCAACTTATGTATGGTGTTGATGCTAAAAGTTAGAAGTGCTTATTAGTACAGCAAGCTTAAACAGAGCACTGCATGTGTTGCCATCCCACCAAATTCAATAATCCTCATCCAAGCACTACAAATGTTTTCAGTTTACATGATCGAGCTGGATCTTGCTGTGTTATTTACGCTGCATTTTATGTCCCGGACTGATGCTACAGCTGGAAGTACTTCTTAGTACAACAAGCTTAACAGAGCTTATAAAGCACTGCATACATAGCATTATTCAGACGTTAGAACTGTAACTATAAATTTCTGCTACAGCATTGCGCAAGCCAAAGGGCAATAAATTAAATTCAATAATAATTGTATTCCGGAAATACTGGAAGTAGTCGTAAATTTTGTTATTTCAAATGGATGGAGGGTATGAAATTTTGTGTTGGAGACGTGTATCTAACCCCAGCCATTTCGGAGTTATTTTTAAAAAATACAACTGACGAGGTATTTAAGATTGGCTTCTTTCATGTTACATTTAGGCGTCCAATTATTGATATAGTATGAAATCTTAAGGTATTATACAGTTTTGTATTATTTAATAGCAGTTCTAAAGTACTACTTCATTCAGTAGGCGAAAACTTTCTTATTTCTCTGAAACATCTGTACTTTTTGCTTCAAGTTGTGTAAAATTAAATTCTTTTCCTGTTTCATACTGAGCAGTAATAAATTTAGTAACAAAAAAAGAAAAATAGGTCATTCATTTATATCTATTACGTTTTGACGTTTTATTTTTATAGAAAATTATTGGAATGATATGGTTGCGGCAAGAATTTAGACCACTTACTTGACAATATAATTTTCGTTAATTTGTTGCTTTAGAAACAATTGTGTTTTTTTTAATTTCGCAAGCATTTAGTGTAGTATATAGTTTTATTATTCTTAGTTGCAGTTTCTCAAATATTTTGATGAAAATATACTGAATTATTCATTTGTTAGTATGAAGTAAGTGAATTCTTGCCGCAACTATAGGTCAGGAGTTAAATCTGTGAAAACACTTTTATAAGTCCGACTATAATTTCTTAATTATAATTTAATCTTAATAATTATTTTTTTTAGAAATTCAGTAAATCTTGTAGAACTGTTCGACAGTAACTACTTGATGTCTACTTATTACGTGATTTCAAGTCATGTAACTTGAAAAGCAAACCACGCCGCGAATGCTTCATTTTGTTAATCAAAATGACCGTCTTTAAGATTCATATAAGGTTTGTTTTAGCAGCAGTTGGAAACGGTTTGAAACTATCAGAAAGGTCCGTCCAACTATTTATTGCGTCAAATTCGATGGTAACGCGTTCTCAACTTAACTGGTCGAATATTTCTGACAGTTTCCAAACCGTTTTCAACTGCTGCAAAAACAAGCCTATAATTTTTGAAAGAATTAGTAAAATAATATCTATGTATAACAAAACTTTATATCAAATTATTTTGTCATTAAAATTTTATAAATATTACCAAGAATATCAAGAAGACAGTACGGTATATATTGCCTTTAAGACTTATTATTTCTTAAATGCGGTTTTCTTTTCGAAATTATTTTGTACGCCTATGGTAGGACCCTATGAAAGGTTATCACGCAAATCTGTTGAGCGGATATAGTGCTCTCCTTGAGGCCGCATACTTATTTTTCATTTTTGATTCCTTCCAGACCTATCCGACCCACACTGCTGACTCCAATAATGGTCCATGTAATATATTTCCTGTTGTAGAACGATGGCGGAATAAATGATTAGGGGGTGATAGACGTTCAAGTTTTTCACCGCAACAAATCATTCAAATTATACGCTTTTTCCCTCGAGTAAATGCCATTTAACGTGGCTTACAAACTCAAGTACTTTGAATATTAGTAAAAACGGTTATAAATTGTTTACCCATTTATGTGACATCACATACACGCTGAGATGTCGATATTTTGGTAGTCGGCTTCGTTCTCATCCCTACTCCGTGCTGTTTACTGGGGGCACAAACCTAGAAAAAATATAGACTATGCCAGTGTCATATTGCCGGCGACCGCTAATTCATGGCTGCCCTAAAAGGTCCAGAATCACTAAAACTTGGTTTTTATGCCAATTTACGTTGGTTGTATTGTAGCGTGAATCTCATTTGTTTACTGTGATTGGTCACATTCTTTAATGACATTTAAAATGACAGCAAGTTAGTTAATTTCATATTGCAATGCAGCCATCATATTTGCACAACCGCCAACATAAAGCAAATAAAATATCAATTTTCTGGACCTTAGGTCCCTAGAAAACGCGGCGCCTGTTACGTGACCTATATCATGAACCGACGCTGTCTATATTTTTTCTAGGTTTGTGGTGAGAAGTCCCACCGGTAGACGCCTGGCGGGGATAACTGATCTAGTGATAATCGATAAGTTAATCGATAAAAATGATTAAATTACTAAAATGGCTATTAAAAAATAGGGGTTTGTGATAGAAGAGCGAAAATTAAGGGTTGTATGTATTTTTTAATGCCACATCAAAAAAAAAAAAAAATAAAAATAAAAAATTTTGTTCAAAAAATAAAAAAAATGTTTGGAGTGTATCACCCTTATCACTTAGGGGTATGAAAAATAGATTACGACCGATTCTCAGACCTACCGAATATACATATAAAATTTGATAAAAATCGGTCAAGCCGTTTCCGAGGAGTATGGTGACTAACACTGTGACACAAATTTTATATATATATAGATATATCAGATAATATTGTTTTGTTCCTTTTATTTATAATGGAGGCGATGTTATGAAAGAAAACGAAAATTGTGAATGGTTATTTTAATTTAAATTTCATAATTTTTATTCAAAATTAAAATATAGGTAGGTACTTTGTTGTAATTCGATTATGGCCAGATTTAAAAAAAGACTTATCTATTCAAAAGCCTCACAAGATTTTATGTTTGTTGTATACAGTATAATAACATATTAGCAATATATATGAAAACTTCTTATAACTTCTAAAGATAATAACTGATAGATAGATTAGAATTGATTAAACATTTACGGTCTGTAAAATAAGTGACTTTTCTCATAGTAGGCTTGTGTCAAAATGTCAATATTTAAACGTATACTTAAATAAATTTAATGAAACCCATTAAAACGTTAAGATCATACCTGTATATTCTTGGTTTGAAAAATTAGTCATATTAAATTTACAATTACTAATGACAATGACTAAAATTTTGATATAAAGATAATTAGAGTTTAAAATATTACTAAGAATGTATGCGTTGTTTATGAGACATCCACCAACAAGTTTTAACATAAGCCTACTTAGAGAAAAATCACTTATTTTATAAACCGTAATATTGTAAGAGTTCAATTAAAAGCCTTTTTCTCGAAAAACACACGAAGTTCTGACAACAGTACATTATTTTTTTAGAAATAAAAGTATACATTAGCAAATGAAGCTCGAATGGTAAAAAACCTACCTTAAAAAAAATTAAAACTTAAAATGTAATAATGTAGCATAACTAGCGCCATTCATGAAATATCCAAAAAATTATTATACTGGCGCATTTGGCGAGCTTAAAAACCCCAAATATTAAATTTCGTAAAAATATTTCTCATCGTTTGAAAAAATTCTATTTAAAAAATGTTATTTTGTCACTGTATCTCGAAAGCAAGAGGACATAGGCATATGGTTCAGACAAAAAATAATTTTAATACTGTTAATTTATTGTTATAGTAGGTAGGTACATGCTTTTGCAATAATAATGACACAAAATAGTTTTTGAACTTCTGAATGTTTCGAGTAGAAATTTCATTAAATCTCTATTGGTAAGTGAAACAACTAAGAACTAACGTTAAAAGTTGAAAGTAGATTTCATTAAAAATACGTCAGCAGTTCAAAAGAAATCCCAAAATTCATTTTAAAGAGTGCCATTATTATTACAAATGATTGTACATACCTATAATAAATTGAAATATTGTGCTGTGACGGTTTTGGGTAGATAGGTTTCTGTAAATTTGCTCCTGATTGATTTTTTTTAAATTAATATAAATTCTCGTTTTCTTTCTTAATATCCCCACATAATAAGTAAAAGAAGCAAGACAATATTACCTCATGTACCTATATTATTTTTAGAATTTCTGACATGGATAAAAGGGGAGGGGCCATGAAACGTGCAGACAAAGGGTTCGATAATGTACAGGGTCGAAATTTCTATATACAGAAAGCAGAAAATTTCGAAAAAATTTATAAATTTTGATAAGCTGTATTTCGGAAACTATTGGGTTTACAGAGTTCAAATTTTAGCAAATTTACTATACTTTGAATACACACACATAGTTATAATCGGAAAAAACTCGTGCTTCAGAGATAAAACTGTGAAAAACTGAAGAAAAGTACAAATTGTCTTGCTTTTTTGGATTTTTGATATTGTTGCGTTCGGCGCTCGAGGGCGAAAACTTCAATTATTTATTGAACATCATAAACAATTTCCAAAAAATCGAAATTTTTGGATCTGCCTTCAGGTCTCCCCTTTCAGGCGACAAGGTTACTGGACTACCATGGAATGTCATCCTAATGTAAATCAAACAGGTAAGCCTGTCATTTAATCCTGCCCCTCTACATTCAATTGAAAATAAAATCTGCATCCGCAATGGGTAACGAGTGTAACAGTGCACAACATGCCCCTCTATGCTCGCTTTTGCAAACGAGTCAACAAATTAGTTCGCTAAATGAGGACTAATGACTCATAAAGCCGCTGTTGGTTATAAAAGGTAACGGAGGAAGTGCACATAATAGAGCCGTTTCATGTTTGTAATAATACTTAAAATAATGTTAATTAAAAAAGCGATAATTTGTGCATAGTCAAAATTAAAATAGATATAGGTATTAATACACTATCCTACATTTTTACTATACGTAGTGTATTAATTAATTACAAATTTTTGGTAATAAAATATTACGATTATACAAAACCGTCTCCCTTAAAAGATACAGGGTGTAGTTGAAGTTAAAAAAATTTTTGTTTCGCAACTTCAACACCCTGTATCTTTTAAGGGAGGAATTTCTGTATATAGGTAAGTAGGGTTAAAAGGTGCTTTTTATACTCTCTATGTAATGCCTTGTAGAATACTGAAATTGCATTTTGATTTTAATGTAATAACATTTTGTTTCAAGACAAATGTTCATATAAACACAAAGTGTTAGGATTTGCAAAGAATCTAATATCTGTTTGTGCAATAAGTGATATTTTCAGAATAATATCTACTGAATTAAAACTTGACCCATCCTAATATATATTTTTAAATAATATAGATATACCTGTTTTCTGTTTTTAATACAGTCTTATGGCAGAAGTCCCTGTTTCGTTTATTTACGTAAACTGGTAAAACAAAACTATCGATTTATTTCTTTTTATTATCGCATCCTTTGTATACATATAGCGCACCATTAAATTGCACCTCTGCAATAGAAAATTACCTGGAGATCTCGGCGTGAAGTAAATAAATAGCGCCATCTATCATCCTGCGACGTGATATTTTATCTGGAATATTACTAGCATTACCGTTATGATCCGATTAGCGCACAGCGAATGAGATATACCAGCGCAAATATATGCAGGCGTAATGCACATCGTGGCTTTGTGGAATCCGAGTTGGGATTATCCCTGTAAATTGTATACTACCTTCGGGTGTAATATACCTACACCCGCTTAGCAGATTGAGGAAGTAATAACCTATGCAAGAAATGATAGGAAATGTAGGCAAATTTACTTTTTTAACACCTTTATAATAAAGTAAATAATTAAAACTATTTTTAATTAGGCAATCTATATTGTAAAAGAATCTTTAATGAAGCAGTAATTCACGTCACTACTAAAATTTGGCCATAATTTCAATTCTTATTTTATTGCGAATAGTTAATTTAATTTTGATCTCACTGCTTATCAGCGTTGCCTTTTTAAACCAACTAAATAAAATTGTCGGAGTGGCAGGGAGCGTAATTGCAATGGAAAATAAATTATTTATTTTTCTATAACTTCACGACATGCGATTTAAAAGTGTCAGTGTTAATAATCTCTAACATTGAGCTGGATCGTTGTGGGTGCAAGTTAATGCAACAACGCAGGAACATGCAAAGCGTAGTAATTCTATACAAATACTTGATTGGCCCAATTGACTGTCCGCAATTCCTTGAGATGATTAGTTTTAAGGCATCTACCAGATCAACTCGTTCTGCATCAATGTTTTATCTCGGAAATGCCCGGACTAATGTACTATTCAACTCACCGTTGTATAATATGTGCCGTAATTATCAGTATATTGAAAATAATCTTGATATTTTAAACTGTAAATTTAGTCAAATTAAGTCTTTATTTTAGCCAATTGTTATTTGTGGTTTTCTTTGCATGTTGTTATCCTGTAAATTTTCTTAATTGTATATGTGTGTCATATGTAATTTTTGTTTTTTCGTGTTATGTTGTTATTCCGACCCTGTAAATGTAATGTACTTTCTGTTGGGTTTGTGTAGTAGTAGTAGTAGTACTAGTAGTAAATAAAGGTTTCTAACCTGAATCTTATTTTGTTTAAATTATGACGGCTTAACCGCTTCTTCATGAGTCGTCACACATGTGCCCAATTATGACACGCTCTAATTATTGATACCTCCTACAATTACTATTAATAGTCCACCTGCTCACCCCTTTAAAACTTGAATGGCCTTTAGGTTGGAGACCTGCGCTGCAGCGGCTGTACTTAACGAACCAAGTTGGAAGGTTAGAAATCTATGCTACATTTTTTCGAATTAATTTTTCAAAAGTGATGTTTGCGATTTTTTATGTTTATTTATTTTACTTATTAGAAATATTTTTTTATTTGGAAATCTAGTACCTAATATTCCACGTTTAAAAGTTATAAATCCTTAATTTCATGAATTTTATATAACATTTATATAAGCTTTGAATTTACTAAAATAGAAGAAAAATATTTTAGTTTGGTAATGTAGGAATATTGGGAATTAATTGAAAGCGATGCAAAACGCAATACACAAAGGGTCAAAATAAAAGTAAAAACTGTGGAATTTTTTTTAATAATCATTTAATAATTTTAACTGAAGAAGTCGTGAAGGAACACATTAGTCATTTGTTGAAAATATTTAAAGAAATCAAATAACACATTTAATTTATTAGAACAAAACGCAGTCACTTTTTGTTGTGTTATAATAAAGCTAGCAAGTTACATGTTTTCCAGTACTTATTTTTATTTTGATACTTTTATTATCCATTCTACACTTTTTTTTTAAATTCACATCTTCCTGGATGACCAAACTAAAATATTTTTCACTAGAAACTGACCTCTCAAATTGAGCACAATTTTGAATCTACATCTTTATGTATAATCATGTTTTTGTTTCAGATAGAAACTAGGACACCTGATAAGGTAAGTGTTATTCAACATCTCTGTAACTTCCGTGTGGTCCAGATGCTGTCGAGAATCAAACCTGCCGTTCCACGTTGTAGAACAATTTCTGCCCGTTCCAGTGGAGAAATTTATAGCTCGTACTCAGTCAGCAATTATTCTCCATCGCTTGCCCCGATTTTCATGCAAAGCAAGCCCGGGGAAAGTTCTAGCGCCGTTTAATTCTCGGGTAGGCCGTATCAAACTTTTTTAATAAAACAGGATGCAGTTACGGCCGGGCCCACCTAAAGTGAAATTGATTAGCAGTTGAGTTATGGCGTTATCTAATCCGAACTCCTCTTATAGTCGGTTGGACGAAGTTTGGAATTAGTTTTATAGCGCCAAGGCTAATAATGAAAACACGGTTTGAATTTCGACGAGGCTAAGCACCAATATATCACCAAGTTTTCGTATTTCTGCTTCAAAATTACTCTTACTTATAATATACATGTATACATAAGGCTTGTTTTTGCAGCAGTTGAAAACGGTTTGCAAACTGTCAGAAATATTCGACCAGTTAAGTTGAGAACGCCATTGAATTTGACGCAATAAATAGTTGGACGGACATTTCTGATAGTTTCAAACCGTTTCCAACTGCTGCTAAAACAAACCTATAATGTTCCAGAACATAAAGTCGCCGTATCACTCGCCGTAAAATGATCAAATTTGTGGTGTTTTTTAGGTACAGAAATCTCGAGAAATTAAACACATACATACGGATTCATCAACAAGGCGTAACGTTAGTCAGACTAGCGGAGGTTACGCGAAAAATTTACGCATCTGTTGCACTAATTTAAATAAAAAGCATACTCCTATTCACTACTATGTATAATACTTACTTTATGATATGTTAACTAATCCGTAGTACTGAAAAGTACAGTTTTGAATATAAATACCAAATATACGATGGGAAGCGCAAGGCACTAGAGGCCAAAGTTACGCGATTTTTAGACAGGTACAATACTGGGTCTAACTTTTGGCGCAAATATGGACGTAAATAAACAGCTTACCTAGCAACGCATGCTTCGCTACCTAGCAACGCATGTTTCGTGAATGAGCGCAAAGCTGGTTAGGCCAACTAACGCGCTTTACACGGGCGTAAATTCGTTAGTCGGACTTGCGCTACGTCCGTTTCATGAATCCGGCTGATAGAGTAAAAGTAATATCGAAAATAAAATGATTGATGTTTTGTTTTTCCACATTTTAACAATTATTTTGACATACCTACTTCTAAATAAAAGTAAACAATCTTATATGCAGAACCATGTAAGTTTACGTTATAATAATATTTACATCTACAGTTGATTTAAAAAAATATGTATTTTGAGAGGTTTCTGTACCTAACAATTTGTTGATTAGACCGTAATATATCCGTTTTACTTCGGTACCTTTGTATATTCGCAAGTGACATAAGATAACATTGCTGTGATTTGCTAAACTCTATATTATTCAATTTTTAAATGTCTAAAATTACTTGTATTTGTAAAAAACACTATTTCAGGAATACGACGCCTTTAATGTTAAAGAATTAGGGTATAATTAGATAAGTAAGTTAGGTTGTGTAGTTGATTTTAGTTGTATTTTTTTTCCAATTTTATATTTTATGATATATGAACTTATGCGAATAACACCCACTATAGCAATGCTATATCTGCCACCTTCGGACATACCTATATCTAAAAAAAATGGCATTGACAACTATGTTTTGCATAATATTAAAATTGTAAATATTTTATATCACGACAGTACAGCTAGTGTAGTAGCTGTAGTCTTAGTACGCTACTGCCCTACAGATGGCGACTGCATCAGATCCTATCAAAAATAACATTTCTCATACGGTGATCAGCTTGAAATAATTTTTCAGCAGTTCAGTAATGTATTTTTTGTGTATTTACAAACATGTATTTAAATGCCGAGATGACGGATAAGGTGCATTTTCTCGTATAGCAGCGTAATAAAAACGTTTTCCGAGTAGACAAAATATTATGCTGAATCCTCTTTGAACCACATTGAACAACGGCTGTAATACCTTGACGGTAAATGTGTGGCAATATTTTTATGTATTTGTGTACATTTGCGTGTGTTTTTTTTGTTACCCTTTGTGGTTTTTATCGACGGAGGAAATCAACCTGAACGTGGTCGTTGGGCCAAGTACTGGGCTTTAAAGAAAAAGATTTTAATGAACGGAGCAAGTACAAAAATCTTTACAATGACAAGTTTTAATGTAAACATATAAGAAAACAGAAAATGATGAAACATTTTTTAAATCTCTCCAAATATCAATCCGGGAAATAAATATCAATAAGGTAGGTGCTACCTCTTTGTGCTGCCATATCGCGTTTCTCATTAGGTAAATCATTAAATAATAAATAAATTATTTTCTTTTAAAGCGGCGTAAATACACGTGACAACACGATGCCGTCACTATTCTTGACATCTTTGACTTGCGGCATATACCTAATCTAGCGACTGACAGAAGACCAGAGTCGGCAAAAAATAGGGGTTTAATATAGTTTCGAAATTTTGTTTTCACTTTATAAATAAGTTTGGAAATTTTTTGATGAACGAAGCCGTTAATTCTTATTTTAAAATATTTGTACTTAGTCATAGTTAACCATGTAGACATGGACTGTAAAAAGTCAGTCATTGTTAACCTTAAGTACTGCTCTTTTATCAAAGTGCATTCTGTCAAAGCCATTGAGTTTGTTGGACGGTGCAACTTATATAAAAAATGAAACTTGGGATCTGAAATTAGCATTGAGTGCAATCTCTTATTTGTATATCCTCTTTGCTGATGCTGTCCTAAGTTCTTGGGTACTCCGTCACGAATTCGCTGCATGCCATTGTTGACACGTTCTAATTACAGGAAGATTCGCAATTTATTCCGTCTGCTTTCCCTAAGGGCTTTGGCGAAAGCAAAGAGAGTTTAGCGCGAGATTCGGAGACAAAAGGCCCTTCTATGTCTCAGTCGAGGGCAAAGGAGGAATTATGAAATTTGGGTCGGGATGTTTTATTCAAAAAATTACTTCTTTATTCTAAGGAAATGTCTTCTTTTGAATTAAATAATAGGTTCTTTAGTCAAGGGAATTTTGGACATTCACCCTTTCATAAGTATTTATGCCCGTCCTAAAACGAATCATTTTAGATTGTATTAGGAAAAAATAATTGTTTGTGTTTCATGAACTTTAAATGATGGTTTTATTGAATATGATATGGTAATAGTTACAATTAATATTTAGAAAACGGTGCTATGAATTTTCTATTTCAACAACCAGTGTCGTCCGTATGATTATGCTTGTTTTAGAATTTATATGGATTCTTGGAGTAGATTTTATAGGTAACAATGAAAATATTTTTGTAATTATTCTATAAGAGGAACTAGAGATTCCAAATTAATTTTAGTCAATAAGTTCACACAAGGGATCAACTGTATCAGAATAAAGTTGACATTGAAAAATAAAGTGATACAGAGATAGAGATAAAGAGAGAAATAAAAATATATCATGAATAAATATAAAAGAAACTAAATCCAAAATGGCTGTATACCTATAGAACATTCTATATATTCTGCATAATCGTAAAATTTGGATTCGGATATTCGTAACAAAAATATACATACTCGATTTTGCTTTGGTATTTATAAAAACAACTCGAATAAAAATATCCTAGCATGCCAATACTTACTGACAGATGACACCGAAAACATTCAACAATTCAAGACCACAATGTCGTATAATACTTTATGTTCGAGACACGCAACATTGTAAAGCACAATAATGTGATCTATTCGTTAAACAACGTTTGTTGTTGCATTAAAATTAGTTATGAAAAAATGGAAAATGATTCTAGTGATCCGGATTTTACAAATGCTCCTCCTAAAATTATGGAAGAAGCCAGTATAGCAACATTAAACTTACTTCCGCAAAAATCAAAAGGTAGATATGAAGAAAACATCCAATACAAAGAATGGGCCCAAAACAAGAATGTAAAAAATCATTCGGAAAATGTTTTACTTTTTTACTTTTCAATAAAAGGAAAATCAATATTACGCACAATTGCAAGATAATGTTGATATTAAATTTCCAAAATTGAGAGCAATTTTGAGATGTCAAAATGCAGGATACAAACCAAATAAAACTAAAACTTTTACTAGATTAGATGTCAATAATTTTTTACATAAAGCACCCGACGATGGTTTTTAAAGGTAAGATTATGATATACCTAATGTTATAGCGTAGGTACTTAAATTAATGTAATTTTGTACGTATTTTTCGTTTGTAGGTATTTCTTGTTATTGAACTTTCAGGACAATGTGGGTGTGATGAGCTTCTTAAAATGACGGTAGATGACATTGAAGATAAAGAATCTTTTATAATAGTGGAAATTTCGTACTATCAAGTAATAGTTCAAATTTTGCAGAATTTTACAGAAAACATGTGTGTATTGAGGGAGAAACCTATCTAGGACCAGTTTCTTTGTATGGTTTAAATCAGGAATATGTGTAAATCAAGTAGTTGGCAGGAATACCATATCTAAGGGCGCAATTCGTAGTCAGCACTTCACTTAAGGTATACTTAAATAAAATACCCTTCAAAATTTTGTTTCATATCTAAACTTCATGGAAACTTGTTAAAGTCTGGTACGAAACTATTAGTAAGTTATCACCCCGCATTTTTATCTTGTAAATTGCAAAGCTAAGTGCACACTTAACCTTAAGTGTTATGTAAGAATTCTACCTTAAAATACCACAAAAAGTAGCTGAATATCTGAAACTTCCAAATCTCACACATTATACAGGACACACAAACTTCCAAATCTCACACATTATACAGGACACAGTTTTAGCAAAATTTCAGCAATTCTACGCTGGTGGAGATATTTTAACACTAAAGCAGCACGATGGGTGGAAATCAACTAATATTGCCGAGGGCTATATAGAAAAGTCTCTTGCAAAAAAACGGAGAGCAAGTTTGCCAATCAAATTATGGGAGACGATACAGAACCTGCCAATGAAAATCGACCTAGCACATTTAGTATGTTACCAGCGTTCTTGTAATAATGTAGGAAACGATAAGAACTTCACATACTGAAACTGCAATTGCTTCACTTTATTCTGTTTGCGGTGTCTATATGAGTGCTCATAATTGCACATTTAATATCAAAATTAATTTTAATGTATGGCAAGGTAGGTAGTAGAAAAAATCTTGAATATGGTATATTTTCTACCCTTGAATTTTTAATGCAAACAATCCATTGGAAGAAAAGTGACACTTTCTTCCTTTGTGATGTAAATAGCTATACAGGGTGATTAAGAACTTATCTTAAAATAAATTGACAGAACAGGGGACTTGCAAATACAATTCTGTAAAAATAAAATCAGAGAGCAGTTCAAAAATGATTTAAAAATACACTTCTGCACGGCACTGTAAAATCTGGTAGGGCGTATAATCGGCGACCGGATAAAAAATTGAAAGAAATTCTCAAGGAAAGAAATAAATTACATTACACCACCTATTTTTATACAGTAAATTCAACTGTTTTTGCCGGTGTTATTATTAATTATTAATAGAATTAATTTGTGGTTTTAATTAGTAAAATAATTTGACACCTGATGCTACAACAAAATTTTGGGCCTGTCTTATCTAGTTTCTACATACTAACACAAACGTTTCTACTTCTTGTCCGCTTTAAACTTGTAAGTTATTGGCAGCAGCTATACTACATTTGCGTAAATCATCAATATAGTGTCCACTTCGGTGCATCCTTCATTTTTTAAATATCCCTACAAATATAAGTCCAAATGATCTAAAGGCAGGAGATCGTGGCGGCCATGGTACCGGTCCTCCTCGGCCAGATCCTTGGTATTAATGCTTGGACACGCTTTACATGATACGGATACAATTGAGCCTCTTGTATGATACACCACACTGCTGCAATACGCCGTGGACGTCCCGGACCTCCATCTCTCCCACGATTCGATTGCAAATTTTCCGTATCACGCCTGCGTTTACACTACACTTGCACTCACTGCACACCATTGTAAAAGTAGCTGCATTTGGCACATGTTTACCGGAAAATCCTAGCATTTTCACTTCACAATAAATTAAGACGATATCTCTGCTGTACACGTAAGCCATTTAAATTTAGTTTTTAAGTTTTTTTTGCCTCTCTCGCAACTACAGAATAAATCTTAGGGACAACCCGACCTTTTTCAGTTTGCTTAAAATTGATTGGACGCAAGTGTGATCGAATTTACTGGAACTTCCCAACGGAACAATCTCCGCGAAATTGCTCCAACTTCTGGTCCCCTACGGCTACGTTGAAGATTCGGAACTCCTACGCCCCAGGCCCCGTCGGGGTCTTGTCGACGCCGGTATTTTCCGGATGGAGGTACGCAGTTTCAGCTGGATTTGGTAATCCCATTATTGTATTTGCTGCGCGCTCAACCATCTCCGCCAAATTATGACAGCCAATTAATATGTTTCCCAAGGGGATGCCGTAAAAAGCCGGAGAGTACAAAGCAGATGTTGTACTGTGGCAATTTCGCGGCTGAGTCGCTCAGGGAACAATTATTTTTCTCTTGGTTACCTGTTACAAAAGTTTATTAATTATATATGAAAGCCAAAGTTGGTTCAGTCTAGATGAAACACGTTGTTTCATGTCAGTATTTCTCGTAAAATTGCTGACTGCGAAAATTATTTCGTTACAAAGATATCCGATAAAAACAATAGCTCTCGTGATTTTACTGTTGACAAAAATATCAAGTTTAAAAAATATTAGCGTACAATGATTTTTACCGTAAATACCAATCAGTAATCCTTCTACAACGCTACCGGAATTGCTGTTTTAAATCTAATTACCTCTGTAGATAAACCTTGCTACTGTTAACAAACATACCAAGTTTCATGAAACTAGGGAAAAATACTTTTAAGTAAATAAAAACAGATTTTCTATTGAAACTTTGACACCCTGATTCTAGAAAGGAAAGCAAATTGAGACACATGTTTATATGATAATTTTTCAAGTATGATAACGATAACACACTTCGTATAATAGCATTAGTTGTCTGCTTGGTAATCTCAATGTGCATAGTCAGTGCTTTGAAGCCCACCACCAAAATTCCTGGTTCATAATTTATTACACATTTATTACAAATCTATTTTATTACCTTTGTCCGTAATTAATAATATGCGATCAATCTAGGTTCAATTTAAAGCCATCCGTAGCTTTTGATAGGTTCAACATATAAAAGTGGTTTATGGACGAGAATTTATTACAATTAAATTAAATCTGACACCCCATGCACAGCTAAATCAACAACTAATTTGTACAGGTAAAAACCAATCCAAAAATTTATTTTAATATGAAGTAAATACAAAACACCAGAAAGCAGTTCAACTTATTGAAATTACTTATGCATAATGCTTTTTGTATAAAAATAATAATAAAATTAACCCCCTCCTGCAAAGTGTGAGAATACCTGCAGGAAATACCTAATATTTTAGATAATCAGAGCTTATGGAATGGATCAGTGTTGATACTATCTTGTATTATTCTACACACAACGTCAAAAGTCTTGGACCCCCTGTATATAAAATGATACGATTAAACCTAGTGGTTTTTGTTAATGTGGTAAAAAGTACATGTACTTAGGGAACAAAAAATACAATAAAAAAATTGCAGACCATGAACCCTTACTTTATTACAAATGTTTTTACAAATCTGGTCAGTTTGGTAGTGTATTCAGCCAAGAGTTCCTTTGAATTTTTTTACAGTTTAATGCCAGGACGTGAAATTTCTGCGTTTACCCGAGTAAGAATGACTGCTTTACATGATGCAGATATGAAGAATTTGTTACATTAGAATACAAACCACGTAGTGGACGTCCTCAATTATCTAATGAAAGGGAGTATCGATATTTGGTGCAATATGCCCGTAGACACTGCTATCTTCAGCTTTCAGGGTCCACTTTAACGGTACGTTTCGCCGTGTTATATCGACACCTACTATTCGAAGACGACTCCACAACGCAAGTTTACGTGCTAGAAGACCATTACAGGTCCCCACTCTATTTCCAAGGCATCGTGCTGCCCATCTCCAGTGGGCGCGAGAGCATAGGGGTTGGCTTTTACGCCTGTGGCGGTGGATCTTATTTACAGACGAAACTAGAATTGGGCTGGTTGCTGATGACAATCGACAAAGAGTCTGGAGAGAACCAGGTCGGCAACAGCGACTTCATTTTTCTCGTGAAGTTGCTCCGTATGAAGGGAGTAGCGTATTGCTTTGGGGTGGGATAATGTTCAACCGCTGCACCCCATTAATTCGCATACCACAAAATATGACCAGTCAAATTTACATGAAACAAGTTATTACGCCCATTATCTACCCCCTACGTAATGAATTAGATGAAAATTAAGTGTTTATGAACGACAACGCTCGACCACATCGCGCAAGAAAGGTTCAATAAACACTCGAAGCCCGAACATTTCAATAGATCAGGTTGGTCAGCCAACTCTCCAGACATGAATACTATTGACAACAAAAACATGGGACTTCGTTGCTAGAGCCATTCATAATCATATTCCTTCACCTCAGACTGCAGATGAGTTAGTCGTGGCGACAGAAGAGGAATGGAACAATATTCTGCAAGAGATTGATTATCTCAATGCACAGACGTATCAATATGCTATTGGAACGTGGTGGAGGTCATACCGACTATTAGTCAAGTAGAAAACTTGCTTTGTTACTTTATTTTGATTTAATAAATTTTGTTAAAAATGCCACATTTACTGGTTTTTAATTTTCTAAGTACTCAGTTTATCAAACATTCTTTTCAAAAAATATATATATATATATTCAGAAAACGATATACTTTTATCAATGTATTTGTTTTTTCTGACAAAAAGATTCCTTTAACAAGAATGAGGGGGGTATCCAAGACTTTTGACGTTGTGTTCAATAGAAGACACATAATTTGACTTACAAAGACCATTTTGGTTTTGCCCGATTTACAAAGAATTAGACAATTAGTATTTTGATTGTAAGAGTATTCACACTTTCTCATGTATTTTAATTTATTACATTAGCCCAGCGCTCTGAAACAAAAGTGAAGTAACGTAATTTTCTTTAATATACCTGACTTAATTATTACATCCATTTTTAGCTGTGTTCAATTGCATAATTTAAAATTATATACCCACTTACTATATGCAGTTACTCGATTACTCATATCCGACTTCTCCAGGTCTATAATATTTTATTACAGTAGCATCATTCTTAATCAAAAGTAAAGAGACTGCTTGCTTGCTTCAATATACTTTACTTAATTAGTAAATCCTTGTTTAGGTGCCCTATCGCTTATTTTCAATTATATATCTACTAATTGCACTAGTTCACTGTCTCCATATTTGTAACAATTATTAGTTGTTGATTTGGCTGTGCATGAGGTGTCAAATGTAATTTATTTATAACAAATTCTCGTCCAAGAACACTTCTCTATGTTGAGCCCATCAAAAGTTACGGATGGCTGGAGATAAATTTTTGGGGTATAAATTTGTAATAAATGTATAATAAATTATGAACCAGTAATTTTGGTGGTGGACTGAAATGGCTGGTGTAGCTTCAAAGCACTCTGACAGTTGTAGTGCATACATCACTTGCAACGCCAAAAATTGGAGATCAGAAACGGAATCCTAGAAAAGCTACTCCATTCAATAAATTTTAAATAAGAACGTTTGAAGTAACCGACGTAAAGCTTAACGTCAAAATGATGGCCTAAGCCATTCCGGAACGCCGCCAATCCGCCATATTCAAATTTATTTCGAAGATTTATTAACGACATGTGCCGGAGTGAGCTCGCTGCTCCTCCCCCAGGAATACACACTGAATCACCCAACCGTCCTTCTAATTGACTCACCATTTCGGCAATGACATAAATCAGTTGCTCGCCCGTCCCGGTTTTCCCCTCAAAGTGCCATTTTCGAAGGGAATTCAAATTGCAGTGCAATGCAAAATGTAAATCTCTGATTCTCCTAATACCATTAGCGACCTCGGAAATGTTTTATGCGACATTAATAATTAATTTTTCGGCTGCCGATATTAAGTAAAGAGTAGGTTCATTTAGCATCAACTCACATTTATGTAAAAAAATAATGTAATGTATAATGTAATATATAAATATTTGTCTTAAATAATTTAAGTTACGAATTTGTCGTTACTAATTGTAGTAAACAGAGGAATTTTTACTTTCTTTCCTCTAAATTCTGATATCTATGTTGGATGCAGGGTGATCATATTTTTTACAAAATAAAAGAACAAAATTGTAAGAGACAGGATTGATAAAGTGAAATTTTGTAGTTTCATTAGTTCAAATATGATAAATGGGGAAATTTAAGAGTTACAAAAATTAAATACAATAAATTACAGTAATAGTTAAAAAATGATAATGACAAAACGCTGTAGTAGAATGGCAGATGAATGCAATAAACGTTTTATTGCGCTAGTGCAATAAAGAACCACTTTTTCCACTAAATATAGTTCAATAAAGTTTTGTTTTTTGCATGAACGTAGAAAAATGTTTTTAATGCACTGTTTGTAATTATTAGTTTTCGATATCGGTGAAGACAATGAAATTTAATAATACAATTTTAAGTAATTTAACTATGGTACAACATTTTAACATTTCTATTTCCGCCCATGTTTAATAAAGGAAGTGCCGACACTAAACCTAGTTTTCATTTTTATACTGTTTTTATTTATTGGTGTGTACCGTGAGAAGTACTGTAGTTTTTTATATAAGCTGTAAAAAATCTACGAACATAAGTAAAATCGTTGATTTACAAGCGCGATGTAACGAAAAACGTAATAATTGTCAAATAATGTCCCAAGCATCGATAATTTGATTTTATTTTTATATAATGCGGCCCTACTAAAAAAAGTTGTACAAGTCCATTTTGGATACTAAAAATGTCCTTCTACAAGATGGTTATATTTTCTTAAAACAAAACGGCATAATTGCTAGCCGATTTTACTTCACTAAAACCGAGACTAAATTTAAATATTCTAAATACGTCCACCGTAAAGTCATTGTAGTGGGAGAGCGATAATCTCCGCCTCCAGCCGTAACGCCCGTGCACCCGACCCCGCAGCGCTACCCGAGGAGTGTACAGAGAACGGACTCTTAAGCGTTTTATCGTTGGTATAGGACTGAATCGCTCGTGTCTAGTTCCGTTTTGAGAGCATATCTCTATATTTTTGAATCGCAGAGAGATTCATAAGATCCGCTGACTTCATGTTGGACAGTCCCTCTGTAGGCTATCGAGGTTCAGAACCTGCATTCAAAAATGTACAATCTATTGCAATAATAAAGGCACCCATTAAAATTAATTTGGCGACTTATTTCAAACTGCTGAAGTATTTGTAATAAAGTTTACATTCTACACCTTCAACATTAGTTCTTGTTCCACTCGCCAATCTAATAAAAGTTCTACTCAGAACTTCCAATAGTTCAAAAAATGTTCTGAGGGAGTGCTATTATAACTGCAATTGGCTTAGGGCTCCCTTTCGAGTATTGTCGTATTATAATAAATACTTATGGTCACCCCAGTTGTACAGCAAAATATATTATTCGCCAAAATATCCACGAAACAATGTTGAGGAATATAAAACACCTCTATAGAGTCACCTCGGTTTATATGCCCGCTTTTTCAGCGCTATTTCAATCGAGTGACTTGTTGCAGATTCCCAGGGAGCGCTTTGGGATAGTTTTATATTAATCCGGGAAGGGAAACTTGGCAGACGCGACGTCTTCTACATTAAAAATGAGCTGTGCGCTCGTCTACACTCGATAAGCGTTTGAAATCCGACGTCGCCTAATGACGTGCAAAGACGGCTTAGCTTTCAAATGTTGTAAGCGCCACGCAACATTGCCAAGGCAGCCATTACTCTAGTATATTTCGTGTAAGCGGAGACGTAAGGGAGTAAAAGCATTGGTTATATGTATAAGTTTCCTATACGGGGCAGGTTCATAAGGAATGGGCAGTCTCTAAACTGTCTTTGTTATTGATGAGAAGAAAACTAATAATAATTATATTAGATGCGTTGATAATTTGTTGTATTTGTGTTATTTTTGTTTTAAAAAACTATGTTACAGTTACCATAACATGTAACACGTGTGACGTCACAGCGGCCATATTGATGATACTGTGACGTCATACTATTTGTTTACAAACAGATTCTAATAAAGTTTTGTGTGAATTGTAAATTGTAGTGCATGTTTTATCATTTTTGTGTGATTTTTGTCTCCGGTTTTTTTAATTTGAACAACATAATGGAAACAGATCTTTTATTCTTAGCGTTGATCGCATAAATATGAATTTACATATTCCATTTGCTAGAATAAGAATAACGTCTAACTCTCCGAACTGTTTAGGTCCTAGGCTATTTAATAACTTACCTAACCAATTGAAATTGTTGGAAAGTGAATATTTATTTAGGAAAGCTTTAAAGCAGTTTTTATTGGAAAAATGTTTTTATTCCATATTGGAATTTTTACCTACTTTTTCTTAGCTTGTAAGTTTTATATGACTATTCCTATACATGTTATGTCTCTAAGGAAAATAAAGTAGTATTATTATTATAAATTTTGTCAAATTATGGCTAGATACCTTTACAAAACTGCTGTCTCTCATTTTCGCACATTTAACTATAATTAACAATACTTAACACCTCAGTAAATTGTATTATAACTTATATAACTTTTAAAATATATATTGGAACACAAAGAAAATGAAAATGCGTGCGTTACTCTAGGTTAACCTTCAAGGTGACAAGTAGTATAACAAATAAAATTATGTCATATTACACTTCGGGACCGCCTGCAACAGCTCGGTAAGTGATGGGAAGTTTTACGTTAATTTAAAATTTATTTGCAAATTATAAATTTCTATATGTAGACATAGAAGCTTTATTATAGTACAGTCGTATATTTTGAGATATTGTTTGGCGTAATTTGAGGGCTAATAACAATGTTTACCATTTTGGTGATGCATGTATTGGAATCTTAGAAACTACAAGAGATAGGCAAATGGTTAAATGGGTAAATGGTTCTGTTGTTAACTTAATGATCTTATAGACTGGTCTTAGCACTTCAGGTTTTAGAGTAATTTTGATCTGGCGTTTTCGGAAATCATCTGTAATTTTTTATTTAGAGGGTTTTTAAAATTTGAAAACACTCACAGCCGGATTCATGAAACGGGCGTACGCTAGTCCAACTAACGAGTTTACGCCCGTGTAAAGCGCGTTAATTTGCCTAACCAGCTTTGCGTTCATTCACGAAACATGCGTTGCTAGGTAGCGAAGCATGCGTTGCTAGATAGGCTGTTTATTTACGTCCATATTTGCGCCAAAAGTTAGACCCAGTATTGTACCTGTCTAAAAATCGCGTAACTTCGGCCTCTAGTTCCTTGCGTGTCCCATTGTATATTTAGTATTTATATTCAAAAACTGTACTTTTCAGTACTACGGATTAGTTAACATATCATAAAGTAAGTATTATACATAGTAGTGAATAGGAGTATGCTTTTCAATTAAATTAGTTCAACAGATGCGTAAATTTTTCGCGTAACCTCCGATAGTCTGACTAACGTTACGCCTTGTTGATGAATCCGTATGTCAGATTTTTCGAGGAATTTTGTTGTATATTTAGATTTTGCATTGCTTTGTTTCAGATTTGGGCGCCCATAAGTAAAAAGAAAGTTGATGACGGTTTCACGAAACCGAAACGTCGCAATCAAAATCTAAACATACAGTGATATTCCATGAAAAAAGTTGCTGGAAAAAGTGTTTTTAGATTTTAAAAATTCCTCTAAATAAAAAAGTTATCGATTTTCGGAAACGCCACATTTACTTTTTTCAAAGTAACTCAAAAATTTGAAGAGCTACTACCGGTCCGTAAGCATCATTAAGTTAGTAATAAAACTGTCTAAAACTTTCCCCATTTAAACATTTTTCTATCTCTTATAGTTTTCAATATACTATTACATGCGCCACTAAAATGGTCCACAATGTATATGATCATATCATAAGCAATAAAAAAACTCATGAAAAAATGTCTAAAACAAATAGTTTTTTCACAAACACATTTCAAAAATTAAATACAACCGCAATGAAATGCAAAACTGCGTTACGAAATTACAAGCTAAGGTATAACTAAGGTTAAGTAAAAGCTCCTGTAACGTAATTTATTCGTAATTTGTTTTTTGTATCAGTATTAAAGTCAATAGTTTAAGTTTCTGATAAAGTTGTTAAAAATGTAACGTTTGTCAACATTACAATGTGTTAGAATATTGTGGCTAGTGCGTTTCATTTTTCTCAAGTGCATCTTTGATACTTGTGAGTGTACATAAAAACAAAAAAACAAAAATGGAACAATTTATAGTAACCATCACCAGCTGCATGACATGTTAATTCATGGTGAATCTGGTCAAAACGTCCCGTTTGTACAGGAAATAAGTCATTTTGAACTCTGTAAAAAGTGCTCTATGAAAACCACTTACAGTAAGTACCTATGTTTAAGTGTACCTTATTCGTTGTCATTATTATTAACAAATACCTAAAAATCCTAACATGGTATGTTACCGACGTTGCCACATATTCAAGACCTGTTACATAATTCTGTTATCGTTGGTCATATACTCGCGTCAAGAATTCAGACGTCTTACGTCACGGCTGACGTTACACATTTGTTTTTATTGTCAACGTAATTTTCGATATTTGGTCGCGTTAAAAACAATAATTTTTGCAATTTAGTGCAATATATAATGCAAACTTTTAGTGTAGTATATAGTTTTATTACTATCAGTTGCAGTTTCTTAAATATTTTGATGAAAATATAATGAATTATTCCTTTGTTCGTATGACGTAAGTCCTCTGAATTCTTGTCGCGAGTATAGAAAAAATATATTAGATCAAATATGTTTTGTTTGATAGAATTTATCATACAGCAAAATTAAGGCAATCATATTCCGGACTATTACGTTGGTGCAAAGAAGTGTTAGTATAATTATATTTAAATTACTATATGGAC
This sequence comes from Monochamus saltuarius, assembly GCA_025584915.1. NCBI lineage: Eukaryota > Metazoa > Arthropoda > Insecta > Coleoptera > Cerambycidae > Monochamus > Monochamus saltuarius. The sequence continues at coordinate 8,967,604 of CM046725.1, read as the reverse complement.
TTTATGCTAGAATTTATTAATTAATTTCAGCAAAGCACTGACGTAAATCTAAAAGTTGCTGAAGGAATGAAAATATGTTGGCACTGAATCTCCGTAAAAAACATTCCAACCGCCCAGATTAATAAGTAAAGTGAAGTTATGTGATTGCTTCAAAACAATTACATCCCTTTTTACTAATAAATCTATAATTAAAATATTCAAAATTATTGCTATATTTCAAAATATAATATAAATGAATATAATTTAAAATATAAACGTCAATTTTCTACATCTATAAATCTTGCGACATTTGTATAAGGAATTTTGGGCTTTATTTTGTTGTTGTCTATCTCTATTTAAAAAACCGCCCATTTTTGATTAATTACTCTGTATTGAGTGTTAATAACAAAAATTACAAGCTAATTATCTAAAAAATTTAGGAATTGTTTTGTTTCTTGATATTATTATCTATCACCTAAATCGTTAGATGAATGGTAGCTAAAAACCTCGTCCGTTGACTACTAGTTGCAGTTCTGCTTTTATGTTTGTCTTGTTTGTAAAATGCAAGTATAATTGCATACATAGTAGGAAAATAAATTAACATAGTTCAGAGAAAAGTTGCTAATTCTACCATATCCATAGCGCAAATTTAACTACATATTATAATGATGTAGGATATTAATTGAATCTCATATCGCAGCCAGAAGTAAATGTGAAACACACGTCTGCAGGCGACTTGTACTGGTAACGTGATGTATTCAAATTAGAAAACTTTAATGGATATCGTAATGGGATATCCGATGCGATGTTGAAATCTATGAGACTCTAATTCAACAACACGTACCGGGACACGGAGGAGACATTTACCACTTTCCGGATAACTAGTTCCTTTTCTAATGGATTTTATGACAGCTCTTCAGACACACTTTGCTCCCTAAAAGTTTCTCTCCTCCGTAGATTATGCAAACAGGAAGATTGTACAAGCGTAATTTACATTTCTTATCAGATGACTATTTTAGTAAAAGCATTGCGTTGTTTTTTTTTTATTCAGATTATTTTCTATAATTGTGTAAAGGTTGTAATTATTATTATCTGGAATGAAAAAAATAAATAATAAGGCAGGGGTTTTTTAATCATCGATTTTGCCTTATAATAATTTCAATACAATTCTTCCAGCATCTACAGGGTGCTCCGCATAAGAACCGACACAGAGTAGAGACATGTAGGAGTTCCCAAAATATTGCAATTAACCAAACATACCTATATACAAAGTTGCCCACCGGCGGAGTTACAGACATTCAAAGTGGGGTCAAATATTTCGAAAAAAAATATCTCTGAGTAACTTTAACTTGGTATAATCAAATTTGGTACATGATTTAGGTTTATTATTGGCCTTCTTTGGCTATGAGTTCAAGTAAACTGAAGCACTACAAGGTGTTCATTGAGGGTGGGTCATCCTTAAAATTATACTAAACTTTTTTTCCATTGATCGAATTTAAAAAGAGTAATAATATCCGCAGATTTTGCTTTTTATAAAAAGTTAAAAAAAATGCATTAATTAAAATGGGATTTTAATAGTGTTTATTAGAAGAAATTACAGAATCAGTAGGCTTTGTCTTTAAAATTTGGCAGTTAGTATGAAAACTATTTTATTTTTGCTACTGTTTGTTGCTGAAAATGGCGAAAAATTTAAATATTCAGCGAACTGCGAATATAAAAAAAATAAAATTAAAACTAATGAGGCGGTGTCCCCATTCATAAACCAAAACTCTAGTCTAAGTTGCAATGGTAAATCTTCGATTAAATCAAGGAGAGTATTTTGCAGAAATTTCAAATAACTTTCGTCATTTAACCGATTTGGCAAAATAACAGGTCCAATGAAATAACGATACCGGTCCAAACATTTACCTTAAATTCGCGTTGAAAATGTTTAAGAGTTATTGTATATGGGTTTGCATCAGAATATTCATGAAAGTTGTGAACATTTGTAATTCCTCTACAAATGAAACAAGCCTCATCAGTGAAAAGAATTTTCTTGTGAAAATTAATATGCGGATGCAAGATAAACCCGCAAAAGGTCACTCGTCGATCCAAATCTTGAAATTATAGCTCTTGCATTTTTTGATTGTGATACGGATTACGTTAACAATTCGGTGTAAGTTCTTGATAATCCAGTTTCTCGAGATAAACGTTAGTACTTATTTGCCGTTCATCTTCAACTGTTTTGCAAAATATTTTCTTCATCTTGTACCTTTCCTTATTATACTATGACGTTCTCGGATATTATTGAAAAACTTTCCTGTCTCTCGAGCCCGTCTTTACAAAACATTAGAAAATGTTTCTTTATGGGGAATATTCTTCCACATTTCTCCTACAGTGTCCTCCACAGAAACCTAGCACAAGTAACGTGGCAACTTGTTCGCTGAATGTAAATTTTCCATTTTCAACAACAAACAGTAACAGAAAAATAGTTTTATTACTAACTGTTGAATTTTAAAGTCTTTTTGACTTCTTCAAATAAATACTATTAAAATCTTGTTTTAGTTAATGCATTTTCTCTTTAAACCTTAAAGTTTTTTTTTTTAATTTAACAAGAGTAAAAAAGTGCTTCAAATTAAATTCTGCGCGGGGTATTATCATTTTTTTTTAAATTTGATTAACACCTTATACTGTTTCAATTTACTTGAAGTCATAGTCCAAGAAGACCAATAATAAACTTAAAACATGAACCAAATTTGATTATTCCAAGTTAAAGTAATTTTTTCGAAATATTTTTCCCCATTTTGAAGGCCTGTAACTCCGGCTGTGTGCAACTTTGTATATACGTATGCTTGCTTAAACATGCACCTGCTCTGTGTTGGTTATTATGTGCAACACTTTGTATAATCGTATCCTAAAAACTGTATGTTTTAGTTACCATTTCGAAGATTCTTCTACTTTATTCATTAAAACTTGTCATAGTCAAATATGGCTTCGTTCTATCCGAAAGTAAACTGACAGATTAGTTCATGCTTCAAGTACGTTTTATTACACCTCTTATATTTTTTGTCGTAAAATCACAGTTCGAAATTGATGCAACACAAAATTGTAGGAGTATTACTTTGTCGGGAATGTTATGCTGTGCCGAATTTTGTACTGTCACATAAAACAGATTCGGGAAAGATCAATAAATACGCTATATATTGATAATTAATATAAGCGACTATCCTAACGGCCAAATTTAATATCGCATCCAACTAGTTAGTGATTCGAATGAACCGACAATGGCCAATACTAGTAGCAATTAAGTTGTTGGACGCCCAAACAACATTAATAATACCCACGTACCCGGTGCACACAGACGGAATAGCTAAACTTCGATCCAGAAAAAAACATACAGGGCGTTTCTTAAGTACAGATAAAAAATCCAGGAGCGTATTCTGTGGCCAAAAATAAGGGTTTTTTGTGAGGTCTTAGCCCAGCTACATCGTGTCAAATATTTAAAAAAATCAGTTTAGTTTTTGCGGTTTTGTTGTACATATTGTAGTTTCCGAGATACCCTGGATTCCCATCAAAAATGGACTGCTCTGTACATAAGCAAAATATAATGATTTTAAAGAATCCACGTTTCTAAAGTCTTTACATAATCTAGTGATAAAGTCTAACATTTTACTACTCTTTAAAGCAACGTAATCTATATGTGAAGAAAAAGATAACTTCCTGTCAAAAATAACACCTAGATCCTTTATCTCTTCTAAGTAAGATAGCATTACGTTATTGAAGTTATAGTCAAGTCTAAATATATTTTTATTACGAGTAAAACAAATATAATGACACTTATTGAAATTTAAGTGTAATTTATTCAATAGGCAGTACCTATAGAATGAATCAAGGTCACTTTGAAATAACGTATAATCCGCTGGGTTATTTATTTGAGAAAATATCTTAAGATCATCTGCATACATTAAGAAATTAAAAAAATTAAAGCATTTATTGATATCATTTATATAAATAAGATATAATAATGGTCCTAAGTGTGATCCTTGAGGTACACCAGAAGTAGCTGTAAAAGGAAGTGAACGGTAATCGTAGATTGCTACCAGCTGCGATCTATTGAAAATATACGATGTAAGCCAACTTAGGAAACTTCCATGTATATAGGTGACTTGTAAGAACCGCCACTGATGCGCTACTATATTATATCGACCATTTACGCGATGTAAATTCTAGACATTTCAAACTCGTCGTAGAATTAACATTCGATTTTTTCTTTTTTGTTAAGTAGTAATCAAAGTTTGCGGGCTCATATTTCGCCGTTCTTTTACAACAGTCGCTTTTATGCTGTCTGCAGACGTGACAGTGCATTCAACAACGTACTCGTTTCGGTAAGTGTCTATATTACGGATGTTTATCGACTATAAGTACAGTTTTACTACATGAAAAAGATCGTCATGCACATGTTCCAGCGAGAACTTTCCGACTACATACAATGTTGTGGAGATTAAACGGAGAAATATGTTTTCTTTATTTTTATATCCAACCTATAGTTCGTTTGCAAACGGTTAAGAGTTGAACGGCCTAGTAAACCCAATAGTGTTGCCAGATCTATTTCGGAAATGTCATTATTTAGAAAATGTGTTAACTTATCGGTAAACTGTTTAAATATTATCCCTACTTTCATCATTATGTGGGGTTAGTAAGTTTGTCTTGAGAATCTATACCGTGGGAGACTGTGACAGTTTTATGATGAAAATGAAAGAAAATGATTGAAATTTGCTGAAAGTTGAAACAGACCTTCCTGCCATTAAATAATTCTTGTTTTTGAGGACAAGGCTTTATATCAATGATTCCCAAAGTGGTATATATCCGCTAGGGACTGACTCCAAAGTGCCAGCGAAAACAAACATTGGGAATGCATGAGATGTAAATAGTGGTCCAAGAGAATGGAGAAAAAATTGACACGTGGTCTACGAGAAAAAAAAGTTTGGGGATCAATGCTTTAGATGCACAGTTTGCACAATGTCTCTGGAAATATTTCAGAATATTTAATACTTTTAGGAAATATTTTTATATTTAATTTTAATAACTTTTGTACTGGCAGTGGCATACGATACAGTATATTTACAAAAATTTCAGAAGGTACACCCTTGCGGCATTTTCACATACAGGGTTAACTATGACTAAGTACAAATATTTTAATAGATAGAGAAAAATAAACAATTCCGTTGTTTATCAAAAAATTTCCAAACTTTTTTATAAAGCGAAAACATTTTTTTTTTCAAAACTATATGTTAAATCCTTTTTATTCGTCGATTCCGACCTTCTGTCAGCCTCTAGGTTAGGGATATGCCACAAGTCAAAGATCACCACGTTGTCACGTGTATCGATTTACGCATTTTTGAAAGAAAAAGAAAAAGATTTGCAAAATCTAGATAGATAATCTAGGTACCTACCTTACTTATATTTATTTCCATGATTGATATTTGAGTTTTCAATAATGTTTTCTTACTTGTTTACACTGAAACGTGTCACAATGATCTTTTTACGTGCTACCTCTCATTTCTTGAGGACCTCTCCTTTCCTCGACCATACATACACAAATACATAAAAAAAACACCTTTTCCAATAAATGATCTGCCTAAGAATGAGTTTGTCAGCCTCAGAGTTCAATCGACTTTCAATCATTTCTAAATGAACTATACATTATGTAATATTACGCCACTGTTTGAAGCAGCCAAATGTAGAAATAGTTCTTATTTCCTAATTGGCTACCGATGGGCCATACAGCGCCACTTTTGCAGTGCGAGGAGAATATATATTAAATATGCATGTTACGGTTCCGTTTACTTAAAATTTCAAGACGCGGCGTTGGAGAAAATGTATTTTTCCATTTCCAGAGTAAATAATTCGCTATTTCATTAAAGTCTACTTTCCTAGCCGTGTACCGAGGAGTTTCTTGCCGCTACAGATTTTTGTTACTGTCGAATATTGTGCATCTGTATATAGAATAAAGTGCTCGTCTTGCTTCTGATTTTAGAATCGGCATAACTTAATAAATTTATTTAAATTTGTTTTCTTGGCATCTGATTAAATATCCGCTCACTGGTTCTTATCTTGTCTCGTTTTTAAAGTCGGATTCTATTTTGGAAGGAAACATGTAAATAAATATATTTGTCTAAATCAAACATTTTTTTTGTGATATTTAGTTTATTTATGTATTAGTTGATAGTACATAGTGTTAGTCATGTGTGGATTTTTATGGGTTTCTGTAGATTCCCATATACAATCAACCCAAGCTTATATTACTACGTTTTATTGAATTTAAATGATGGCAGCTTAGAGCAAAGTCACACGAATGCAGCGCCATATATTGATTGTTTACGGAGCCACTGAAGTCATTGTTTAGATTCAGTAGTCATTTGACTGTCAAGAAAAACAAGCAGCAATGGCTTCGAAAATTATTGCTCCCGTCAGTTCCCAAAATACTTTAATTCGATTTTAGGTTGCCAAAGGATCTACAGCTGCTCAAATTCAATTCATCAGGAGTTATACTTATTTTATGAGGCTACAGTAACAGGTGGGAAAGGTTAAACAATGGTACAGATACTTTAAAACTGACAGCACAAACATTCATGATGAAGAGCAGAATGACAGACCCAATATCCAGACACCTGTACCAAAGATAAGATTCAGGTTTTCCTTTGGGAGCTTTTCTACCACTCCTCACCCTACAGTCCAGACCTCGCACCCAGCGACTATTACCTCTTCTTGCAATTGAAACAATGGCTTGGTGAAAAACGGTTTGAAGATAACGAGGAACTCAACAACACCGTTATCAAATGATTCAATTCTCATTCGGAGAACTTCTATGCAGAGAGGTTGAAGAAGGTAGTACGGAAAGTGCTTAGAGTTAAACGGAATTATGGGGAAAGTAAAGTAGGTTGTAGGAAACTAAAACCGTCAATAAAAGTTGATTACTAAAAACGTCAGAACAAGGAATAAATTTTAACAACGCATGCTGTCAGTGTCTAAATATAACACTGGTGTTAAAAGTAAATTACGTGATTTACTTTCAACGCTGGTGCGAAAATAGAAAACAATTAAGAATTTTTAAATCACAGAAATATTAATTTCCTTAATTAAATATACAGTTAGAGATACTACAATTAGAATTCCATAGCCAATCTCATTAGTTGTGATAGTAGTAATTATTTCTGTGAAAGTTGTACCAGGGCACGGAGCAATGTTATCCACCGAAGTTTTGGACAAAATTTGACCCGCGATGCTCTTCTGGATTTGTAATGATGCTTCTATATAATCCTCCACTACTGTACTGGAGTTCCATCCACTATGTCTCTTAATTATAGTAAGATTAGCACCAGAGTCTGCCAATAAACTAGCCGAGGAGCGCCAGAAACAATGTCCAGCATAAAGGTGAGAACCAGGCAAGTTTAAAAATTCAGCAGCATTGGCAGGCTTCCTACCAAATGTGTTGATTCCAACTAAGGTCGTGGCATATTTATTGCGAATGTATTTTATGAAAATTGTTGAATGATTAGTGTTCACTGAGTTATCTTTTTATAATAGTTCAAATATAATGCAAATGCGGCCTGCTTAATAATAATATCCCAACTAGCAAAATAAATTTTATAAAGGTTGTATAAATTGCTATAATATAGATCTTATAGGAGCTTCAAATTCATATAACGTAGTTAAATGCCTTTATACGATACTTATAGAATGGAAAAGGGCCCACTTTTATAAAACACTTTGGTAATGTAACAGTTCTATAAAAAATGTATACAACACTTTTAAAACAATTTTATACAGCAACTATAAAAACGTTTTGTAGGCTGTATTTTGGTAGTATTTAAAGAAACATTATATTTTTAGTGAAGAATATTAGAACCAAATCATTTTAAGATTGGTGTATAACGCAGATTCATAATTATTTGTACTTATATTTAAAAACGGGTCACTCAATGGCGATCATTTGTGTAAATGGTAGATAGGTATAATACTTACAATATTATCATGTTAACAATCAGTGTTTCAAAAACGAAAATTTTATTGCGCCGCAAATTTGATTGATAAACTATATATATGTTTGTGACAAAAAAATTATGCGCTTTAGTTTAGACCACATTTGCTTTAAAATTATAAAAAAAATATTAAAATTATGCTTCCTTTAATTTATAATATCGTTGGGTAATTATATTTAACGATCTTGTTATAAAATAGTCTTTCAAAAATAGCAAAATTACGTTTTAGATATAATTTTAATAAGGCATTCAACTAATTTTCCATAATGGCGGCAGTCGCTGATCCAACAAATATTCATTTAAAAATGGCGACTTGTAATACAATGATTTTATTCCACATAAAACCTTAATAAAATATTTTAGTGTAAATTAGAACTTTATACGATAAAATAGTATAGTTATATTTAAAAATGTGTGTGCGCAAGTAGATAATGTTTGCATCGCAAGAAGTTGCCAAGTTTTATAAAATTATTTGAAATTTAAAATATTATAATACTACCATTAGCTATATTAATGTTTTTAGGTATTAGCTAAGTAACTATTATTAGTTAATTATAATTTAAAACTATCCTAATTATTGCATTAACATAAAATTAAATCAAAGTTACTTTCTCGTACTGGTTTTTCGTATTTTTTTGCAGCCATGAAGCGTTTTTAATGAGTTCTCGAACATGGGCACTATCATTACTTATAATAAAACCTCTAAGTAAACTTGAACGTCTGCACGTTTGACTGGAAATATTACTTTCAAGAATTTGTTTGTATTCTTTCTTGATTAGTGCTTGGTAATACCTTAGGAGTTCAAAAATTAAGGTTAGGTTTGGAATTTTATTACGCGGTATATACAATAACTATGTTTTCTCAAGTCACAATTTTGTTCTATAACAGGTTTATAAAAACACAACTATAAAACTATTTTATAAATAAACGCATTTCGGGGCTAAAAAATAATTTTATTAATTTCCTTATATATCCTTAATAAAACACGTTTATACAACTATTTTATAAGATTATAATTAAAAGTCATTTGCCTAAGTATACAACTCTTTCACAATATGTTTACAATCCTTATATATAATTTTTTTAATGTTGTATAACGTATTATAATACTTTTATAACAATTTTAAAGAACTGAAAATTATTTGTTCTATAAAACACGTTGTAAAAACTACTATAAAACAATTTTATACAATTACTTTCTTCAGGAACAAAATTATGGCAATTATGTGCTCTATAAAACCAAACTGTTCATTAAACAACGCAATTCGATAGTTATAAAATAATTCGCTTCTTTTAAAGTTCCATTTTGCTAGTTGGGCCCTTTTCCGCACAAGTCTTCGACTTCTGGGCTAATCTTCGTGATTAGAATGAGGGGTAGAGATATTATTATTATTATTATAATGTACCTACCAGTATATATAATAACGAAAATTCGTTGCACATTAGTTTTTGTGTCTGGGTATTATTGAATGTCAAGTTGCACACGTGCAAAATTACGGAAATTATGTATGCTATGTGTTTTATCCTGTGCTTCCGCGAGAAATATGTCGATTTGTTCCCTGGTGAATCCTTTCGACTTTTTCGTTCGATATCCTTCGCCCTTTAACTTCAAAAAAGCAACAAGCTTGTAATATTTGCTTGACTGATTTGATTCTTTATGTTCATAATCGCCTTCAACATGGAGTAATTTGAGAAAAGCTTGACGATTTCCATATTTTGCAGTTTTCTGCAAAGTATGCCAAAAGCACTCTTTCACTAACTTGCCATTAACATTTTTCAGATCACACAATCTCAAGAAACGATTATACGAAAACTGGTCCTGTTGCTTTGACTTATTAGGCAATAACTCGAAAGTGGCTTTATTACCAGCTTATTCGCTTTCCACCGGGAGAAATACATGTTCTTGATCCCTCCGATGTGACTTCCCATGTCACGAGATTTGAAATTACTTATCAAGAAACGATTGAATCTTCATTATCTTAGCAACAGTAAACTTCATATAAACAATTGAATTTCAAAATGGTGTTTTATAAATTTAATAGCGTAGTAAATGCGTACATCTGTAGCTTTAATGGTGTTTGTAGAAAAAATATTGTATGATATATGTATTAAAGGTGATTTTATTTTGTTCGAAGGTATGGGATTATATCCCAAATTTCCCTTCTGACAAAATGTCACTTATATCATAAGTAGCTATTTCTAAGAAGATATTTTCTTTATATTAAACGGCCTTTACTTGTCAAATCCGCCTCATATAATTAATTTAATTGTATATGTACTCTTAATGCAAAAATATAAATGTTACTGAGTTCTTAACTTATCCAGTAATTCAACTTCCAACGACGGCTAAATGCAGAGCCAAATCTGTCATTCTTGCTACGCTGAAAATTAACCCCGTAAATCCTGAAATCCGAATTTGTCGGAATAGTGAAATATTACCTAGAGTCGTCCATTAGCGGGAAACGGCCGTAAATTCGAGAGCGAACTTAATATCATACCAATAAGATGAGTAATTCGCTTCCAGGACGAGATATCCGGTTACATAGGGGACTCCGCCTGGAGTTTTCCGAATAAATCATTCTTATTCTTGCACTGCCGCCCCTGGGGGTTTCAGGTTTCAGCTAGTGGTTAAATCGGCAGACCTTTGCAGACTAGCATTCGCGCTCTGGTTAGCATTGTTATCGATATTTGTTTAAATACTTGTGACAACAAAATTGTAGATACTTTAGAAATGATTTAAGGTGCCTGTGTTAACATGATTAGAAAGTAATAGGTCCAAAATAATAGAATTAATAACTATTTCAAGCATATATAATGAAATTTGAAGAAATAACATGCAATTTCATCTATGTGGTTGAAATATTTGATCTTGAAGGCTACTATAAAAGACTGCAAAAATATAGGTATTGGAAAATATAACTAGCTTACTACTTATTTGAAGAGTGAATCGAGAGGATACGAAACAAAAAAGTTGCAGTATTGGAAATAGTACATATTGTAGAATTTTTGACTGAGGCCTCCAATAAAAAATATTTAATGATTAAAGTCATATCTCTTTACTTTTTACGTGTTGTAAACTCTGAATTATTTTAGGTTGCACTAATAATGGGGGTTTTTGGTGCCTGTGATGCTGCGAATTGGCAAATTTGAAATTACTGTCGTACAGGACGTTGGCAATTACATACTTGTTTCAGTACCTGACACCAAGGCGAGCATTTCAAGCAAATTTACAATTATATTAGAAGAATTTTGCGTGAATGCTGTTGAAATATGCAGAAAATATATTTTTCTGCGCCCAATTCGCTTAACACAAGACAGATTATTTTTAGGATACATCAATCAAAAATGTGCTTCTCAACTTGTTGGAATCAACATATTGCCGAAGTTACTATCAATAGTTGCCTCATTCCTGAATATCGTAAATCCAGAAGCATATATTGGCCATTGTATGAAGCGCACTTCAACAACTTTACAACCATTAAACGGCATGGTGCATGGAAGATCTCCTTTGTAGCAGAAAGTTATGTTGAGGAGTCTATATCTAACAAACTTGATATTGCAAGGAAAATATAGCTGTTTCTTGCAAGAAGAGACATCCGTAACTTATGCAAATTCTTCACGAACTTCGGCAGATGTTCCAACAATGATGGCAACAATGCTACAAGGGTTGTTATTAACGGAAAGGAAGTTAAATGTGATAAAACAAAAAACGAAGTGATTATTACTATAAATATAAATGTTAATGTTAATAAGTAAATAGGGTAAATTTGATTTATTATAGGTTTATTACTTTTTCATTATTCTACTAGGGAAATAAAGTTACTTTATTCCACTAGTGATTAAAGTATCACTTTAGACGGTTCATATATGGATAATAATCCGATTATAAGGTGATTATGGATGAACAATTTTGTATGCTGCTGCAAGATAAATGCAATAGGTATTTATTTTTTCAGCTAATGTCGATACAGACAATTTTTTCCGAGACTTTTTTTTAATTTGGATTTTTTACTTAAAACACCTAGATCGTTTTTTTTTCAAAACACGATTTCCATTTCGACATAGAAGTTTAACAGAGAATACCGTAGAAAGATTATTAACGATCCACCTGTCTGCTGACAATATTTATCTATTGAAACGATATAAAAAGTAAGTCGTTCATTGTTACTTTGTGCCCTTGGCCGATAAAATTCTTAAAATGATTATTTTATTGATTTACTACAAATCTTTCATAAAAATATGATTTAAAATATAATACCATGAAAATGTGATATGAGTAATCATAAATTTGTTCCGAATAAAGACTCGTCTGATTGTCCTGTTATCGAGCGTCTACTACACAAAGGAAAAAAAAGTTAATTCAGATAACTCCGTCGAGGTATTATTAAAGATCCTGAAATTTGGAAGTAATAATAAATGGAATCGTAAAGATAAACATTTGCCGCAATAGTAGTAAGACCTTTCTAGCTCGAGGCGAAGACATAGCTTTAGATTTTCCTTGTGCAATCTTTCATGTAATACCAGAGGATGATATGACGCAAGATTGTATTGTCTGGCAGTCATTGGCGTGCGAAATCTAATCCCCAAGTATTTAATTTACAATTCATTGTGATAGATCAGATAAATGCAATATAGATTGAGTTTAAGACTGCGTACGAATATCATATACTGCCAGGTTTTTTTTTCAGTAATCTTTTACGTTTTGTATAGGTAATTTTTATCTGTTTTTTATATACAGTGCTTTCGAAAAGTAACGAATAAATTCATTATTTTTGTTATTGAGTTTTCGAGAAAATCCCCTGGCACGTCGATTTTGTTTTTAAAAAAGGCACTTTTTGACATACGACCCACATTTGTGACGTCACCGTTGTTCGAGATATGACGTCATCGACAATTTTTTTAAATAGCAACCCCCAATTTTGACCATGCCATTTGAAAGAGCGTGCCATTCTACAAACATACATCATGAAAAATTATGGTGTTACATAACAAAAATTTCAAGAGAATAATGTTTGAAGATTTTGAAATTTAATTTCTTAAAGCAGCTCTTCCACCTTCTTATTTTGCCTACAGCACTGCACGCACAGACGTCCAGTTTGCCGACTTCTCCAAAATGTCTGATAAAGTCCACCAAAAAAACTCGTTTAGTTGAATAATTAGTGAATATTGATGTATACGGCAATCTGTTTCGGTGGATCTTATTTAAGAATAGGTCACATTGTATTAAAATAAATAATTGTACATCTTCCCGTTAATATAGATTCAGATGTACTCCAAGGGTCTCTCTTGGGACCACTAATCTTTTCACCTTTTAATCATATTATCGGCCATTGATTTGAACATTCACATTGTTATTTATAGATTGATAAAAAGTATCAGCGATATTACACGGTGGATTGTTGGTTATTTATTGCCTAGATCAATAGCGTGAAATAACACATCAGAATGTAATGGTATAATTGTAATGGAAAATTACTATTTATGTTTAAAGTTACTACAAATTCTGAAGCCGACTCTGTGTAATACTTAACTACCCTAATAAGTCAATGAACTATTTCACAATACGTCATTGATAAGCGACATGTCATAAGTTGCGCGCGGAGTCTGTGATAAAGTCACATGCATCATATAACCTTAATTTTAAATAACAGTGTAGCACGTACGTAAAACCAATCGTGGTATTTTTATTATTTTAGATATTTTAAAGGTGTGTGATTGGTGGGGGCAAATTATATCAACGCACGATATACAAGAGGATAGGAGGTAAAGTCACAGCGTGAAAGACCACATCTTCTTGACGCGGTATTTACAATAAACCTAATCCCTGCATCTGAAGCCTGCAGTAAACTTCCGCCACGTCGTAAATTCGGCTTTCGATCAGACACGTAGATGATTTGCTGTACGGCGCTTTACGAGCGGTAAGGAGCAAATGTACGTAAACGGCCGCCTAGGAATTTACTGATCGAGTATCGTTCGGGTTTTACGGCGTCACGTGAAGCCCCGTCGGTGCCGCAGCCACTTAGGGGATGCAACTTAAGGGGTTGCCTCATTCAGTCGGGTTAATCCGAAGAACGGGATTACGGTTCGTCGTGGAATCGGGGAGTTTAGTTATCGAAAGGACTAGGTTGCAGTAGTATGGTTTAAGTGGTTGATATACGATATTTAAATAAGGGATGACATTTATACGAAGGCTATATCAGAAGTTTGTTTTCTCAAAATTCTGTTGTGAGAACTGTTTTCTTTTTAACCTTATCTTCTTAATTTTTATATTTTGCCGCTGGACTGGCCAATAATCAACCACGCGCACTATCCGCGAGCGTATAAGAACTTGGGAGCTGCGGCATCCATTGTTGCCAAATCACATGATTTGGTTATTCGACATCATACTGGTTTTATACAATTTTGAATTAAACATGTTTATAGTTTATTTTTTTACTTATATATTTTTTAATAGAAGCAGAAATTAAATTAAAAATTTCGGATAATAAAAAAAATATATTTCTTTAATGATGTGATCTTTTCAGAAAAGGCATCTATATGACATTATTTGTTACAATTTTCGTGTAGCTGTATAAAAGCAATGGATAATCTTAATTTATTTTTACAATTACAATTTTAAGGTACCTAATGACTGTAAATGTATAATATCAAAAATATGTATTTGTTCATAAAGCAATTTATAGCGATACAAAGTGTTTTTATGAAACAATATTTTATTACATATTATGAACCACCCCATATTATGACAGTTCCACAAATTGATTTAACTGATTAGTGATAAGTATATAGTTTTCGAAATATAAGAGTCAATACTGCTTATAAATCTAACCAAAAGCAACAAAAACGAAAAAAAAATGTCTAAAACGAATAGTTTTCCTACAAATTGATTTAAATTAAGTATAAAAATACAACTGCAATAAAATGCTAAGGTTAAGTAAAAAACTCCTGTAACATAATTTGTTTGTAATTTGTAACTGTGTTAATGAAGTAAACAATTGAAGTTTGTTTTTAGTTTCCTTAAAACTGACACGTACCACAACATTGTAATGTGTTACCTGCTGATGTTAACCCTAAAAGCAATTTGTCATAGCAATAGCCTATTGTGGCTAGTGCTTTTCATTTTTCTCTGATTGATTAATATTTGTAAATGTATAGTAACCATCATCAGCTGCATCACATGTTAATTTATGGCAAATCTGGACAAAACTCTGGCTACAAGATCTTTGTGTGGTAAAAGCTTTTCGCAAGCAATATAAGTCATTTCGAAAACTTGTAGCTATTTCACATTTTATTCTGTGTTGGGAAAATAATTCGCAGTAAGTATGTTTAGGTTTATCTGCAATTATTATGTACAAACACCTAACAATTCTGACATGGTATGTGAGCGACATTGTCACATATTTTAGATCTGTTTGTTGTCATAAATGTGTTGCCATTGATCAGAGAAAAAAAATGGTAATACCTCCAAATAACGGCAGTTTCGGATACCCTGTATCTATAACTCCCAAAATGTAAAAAAAAATTAATGGTAACATATTCGTTTTGTTGCGTTGAATTAACAGTGGTTAATTGTTTTTTGTCCGTCTGCCACACTACTGGCATGTCATAGCATGTGTTCATCTAGGTCAGTGTCAAATCGTTAACACTTTAAACTTTGTTTTTAGAAAATTGCTCTCTATTACAGTTACACTCTGCCACTTCGTTAGTTTGATACAGGTGCTATCAAAAGGTAACAACAGGCAACACTGATCAAGCGCGCTGATTAACTGAATTTTAGGTGTACCAATTTGTAATTATTATGTACAAATACCTGACAGTTCTGACATGAAATATGAGCGACATTGTCTCATATTCGAGACCTGTTTGCCGTCATAAGTCTGTTGCCATTGGCCAGAGAGGAAAAATGCTAATACCTCAAAATAAAGGCACTTCCGGACACCTTGCATTTATAATTCCCAAAATGAAAAAAAATTAAATAGGAACGTATTTGGCCAATTTTGTTGCGCTGAATTAACATTGATCAATTGTTTTTTGTCCGTCTACCACTCTGTTGTCATATCCATAGCATGTGTTCATCTAGCTCAATGCCAGATCGTTAATACTAACTTTGTTTTTAGAAAATTACTATCCATTACAGTTATACTATCCATTAGTTTTACAGAAGTGATATCAAAGGGTAACAACAGGCAACACTGATTAAGCGCGCTGATAAACTGACCTTGAATTATGAATTATAAATGTATATCTGGAGACTTTTTTACGGTTGCTAATTTAATTACTCTCCAAATGATTTCGCGATCTGTTTATCAATCTAATCTAACATCATTAGGGGACAACTACTATCCCAGCCATACACCTCAGCCTTTCGACATTATTATCTCCCGTATGTGGCACCTGTGCCTTTCGTCGACGAGCTCTGGATGTGCCAAACGGGGATTTTCCGCAATTTACGCTTTGGGGAGCAATACCACCTCGCTAATATTTTCCGAATGGATTTTTCTGTCGGCGCGAAACAAGGCATTCGGGCCCGGAACACGATAGCGGGAGACCAGGAATAAACCCGGAGCGGTAAAATATGGTACGTTCTGAGAGTAATTTACTAGTCTATATCATAAAGGATTTACGGTTGAGGTATCCCCGCGTCGTGTTAGTTCTGCTAATAGTGAGCGCACTATCTGGAGATGTACCTAATAAATTTTGTGAATATCGAAACGTTTCCCGAAGTAGAATTAAGTGTCTAGTCAGAGAAAATATTGTTATTTTAAAAATCTCGCAGAAAATATTCTGCAGTGATATAAGTATAAATAACACGAAAAAATGCAATAACCTGCAATCATTGGAAACTTGTGAACTTCCTAATATGTGCTTATATTTCAGATACGGTGATTCACAACTATTTATGGTTACAGACTAAACTGCCAAATAGCATGAGGCGATTACATGAGATTTCATATTGTGAAAATAATAATCATCAACCATAAAATTCTTGGCTGAAAATTCATTTCAATATAAAAATTTCTGAAAGTGAATCAAAAACAATTTTATAGGAGTGTTCTTTTACGAGTCTCTTCAAAAAATTAAATCTCTCGTCATTATACAGCTTCCTCCGTGCTTTACACATATCACAGAGACCACAGACTTGTTTGCAAGGCGCCTTTTTGCGACAAGGGAGGGTTCGTTTATTGAGAAACAGAGCTTTCTCTATCATTGTACACAAAAACGGGGTGGTGAAAAGCCCCGTCGACAACTGTTCGCCACCCTTTCGAGCTTTTTCCACTTGCGCGATAATTTCCCGCATTGTGTTTTTGCATGGGCGGCATCACTGCTTCTGTACGTCTTTTTGTGGGGTCCACTTTGCCGTGCGAAGTATGGGATGCTTGTTAAATGAAATGGTTTAAAGGAAATACTGGCAGAGCTTTTATTTATTAAGCCGGAACCGGAACGAGGTAGGAAAAAAATCTACCGGGAATGGCACGAGGTTTATCCGAGAGAAAATATATTTCAATGAACGAATGACTTAATGTCTTTTATATGTGTTTTAAATAACATCCTTTTGAATACAGATACGATATTTGTGAAAAGTTCTATGTTTCATATTTGTTTATTAAATGTTGCATACGCTTTTATTTCATTGAACGAGGAACCGAGAAAAATACTGTTAAATTTATTCAAAAACTGTTAGATTAATACCTCAATAACGTCGGATGTGGGGGGTCGAGAGAGATTGTCTCTCTTCACCCACATTACGTTATTACAATGGATCCCCGAGCCCTTTTCTCCGCTCAGTCTTCTGCTGTCTCTTATCCTGGCAAACTCCGTCCGTAAGAGTTTATCTTCTGGCGCTCTACAGGGTACGCGAAATGTAACAAGCTACATCTAGCGGTCATTAACTGCTCCATATCAAAGGAAGCACGTGCAGTACAAATGGTTTTCATTGCCCAACAAAAATTATTTTCAAGTAAAATGCTAGATATTTGAATCAACATTTCATAGTGTTAAACTAAAATAGTTTACACTTTAAAATTAGTTAAAATTAGTAGTTTAAGTTTTTTTACGTTGGAGAGAATTAATTAGGAATGTTTAGTTTTATAATTTGACACCATTAAGTCAAACAAAATAACAGTTCATTTAATATCGGTGTAATTTTATGTCAAGCAGTACTTAAAATAAAAACAATAAAGAAAAATCATTGAATTAATCATCAGAAGTTGTGTCCAAATAAAAAAATACTTAATATAAAACAATAACACGTAGATGGAATAAATTATGAAGCTGATTTAACATCAAACATGAGAAAATCGTTGAATTAAGCAATAAATCGTCAACATTTTTTTTTGTTTGTTTAAATAGCGTATTTATTTTAATCATTTCATATTTGTTTATTAAATACGTTTTTATTTCATTGAACGAAGAACTAAATGATTTGTTTGTCTTTTCAATCACTTATTTTTCTAGTTTTGATTATGTTTCAAGAATATCGACTTTAAGAAAAAGTATTTTATCTGTGGTGGAACGAACCATAAAAAGAGGCATTTCAGTATATGACGGGAAGTTGTAAAAGTTATTCACATTTTATTTCACTGTCGTCAATCGATACAGATGCCTGCCTTTCAACGGATAAGATGACTTGGGGAAAATATTATGTCTTTTTGTAAAACCCGCACCACCTGGCGTACAGACAGTGTTAGTATACAGTTTGCCTCAAGATCAGTTTGTCAAACTGGATTTCATTAAATCTTTTAGCGACAGGTAATCTCATATTTGCGTTAGCAGCTATCGATTTAGTTAAATCATAGTCAAATTTCATTTGGTAAACCAACTGTCACCACTCAAGCTGGTATGCAAATTGCATATAATATATTAATTGCGAGAAAATAGTAATAATAACTACTCAAAATTCTGTTTTACCCAGAAACCAGTTGCATGGAAAAATATAATGTACACAACATTTCAGATACTGCTCCTGGATGTTCCTCATTGGTATTTGCTTATATAACAGCATATATTAAATCAATAGTCAATATATAAGTAACCTAGATACGCATGGCAATCAATAAGCCAGTGCCAATAATGTATGCATCATTAAGACTGTTTCAGTCTGTTAGTCCTCTAAATACACAGCCACACAAAAAAAAAAGTTCTGTGCCCGAGCTTTGACCTATGGTTCCCCATGTATTTTTGGCTCCCGAACCCGATCCCGGGGTCGGTATAGCCCAGACGTTCCATATTTGCCACTGAAAAACCAAGTATTTAAACGTTACCCACATTCCACAAGTTAATACTAATTGTTTACTGTAAGAAAGAGACACAAATTATCTCCTTAGATTATTTTATGAAGAATAACAGAAACTGATTTTTTACACAACTCATTCAAGTTAATTTCCGTGACATAACCTCAAGTAATGTGTCAGTGCTAACCATTTCGAATCCAGCTATGGAGTGATTTTGTACGAGGTTCTGTGGAAGGTAGGAGGTAATTGAATTATGGCTGTGGTGTCGTAGACACAGGTTACGGGCGGTAGGCACAACGTCCTGCAGGGAGCAGAGTCACATCCTAGGATTGTCAGCCAGTGAGGTCGACGAAGATTGTTGACACCTGTGCAGGGTGTAGGGCAAAGGCAAGGTACAAGTGAAAAGAAAACATGTAATATTTGTGACAAGGGGGTTTATAACTCTAATTCGTGTACATATAAGGAATCTATAAACTTTGGTAACGTATGTAAATCGTTTTATTATTTGCACGAGCACTGTTTTTCTTTTAAATGTCTTGTGTGTTTAATTAATATTTTTGGTGCAATACAGTGTAATAATAATAATATCTCTACCTCTCATTCTAATCACATAGATTAGCCTAGAAGTCGGAGACTTGTGCGGAAGAGGGGGCGGCATATTATTATTAAGCAGGCCGCATTTGCGCCCAGGAACGACTTACGTTGGTAGGCCCTAACCACTATTCAGTGCAGGAATGAGGGAAACCTGGAAAACCTCATTAATTAGGGGGGTAGTCAAATATCAACCGGTATCAATCTCTCACATTGACCCAAGCTAACATTATTCCACCCTACCATACCCGCAGAGAGGGTGCCAATCCTCTCCACGAATATAGCTTATATACGGTATACCGGCAGCTGGGCGCGATCCAACTCCGATTTAGTCACCTCGATTCAACTACTGATGCCTTAAACCGCGCGACCACTGACTGACGAATTAAGTAAAATATTGCGCATTATTCAAACAGTGAAAAGGTTCAAATGCTGATAATGATCAATTTCTGGATAATTGTGAGTACAGAATCTGTTTTGTTTTCAATTTAAATTTGATGTACGTACATAGACAGGAGAGAGCCATAAACATTTAATGTCGTCTAAAAATCCTAATTATTAACTCTCTTGAAGCCTACTTTATATAAAAAGTTAGATTTCAAGACATTAGTGTAACACTGGCAACGCTGTTGAATATACATCCACCATAAAAGCTTTAATATCGGAGTAACGTAAGCGGTCCTCAACAAGTTTTCTATTGAAAAATCATGAAATCTATTATTTAAAGTTTGATTTTTTTGTAAAACAACTACTAATGAGACTACACAGTGAACTGATTAAACTAAATGATTAAAGTATTTGTACTTATTTTAGGTTTATCCTGTATTTTAAACAATATGATATCAAAATAATTTACATTAAGAAATAAAACAATGAATTATTAAGCTGTAGTAATGCAGTAATCTGTAGACATGCTGTACATTCCATCGACGAAAAAGTCATTCGATAGACGAGCAGGAACATTGATATATCCTCAAATTTAAAACGTCACGTTGTCACAATAAAATGTCTTCAGACTGAAATATACCTTATTTACCGTGCAGTGGGAATCGTTTTATATTTTTACGAGACGTGCAAATTTGTATTTTCTTTTGTACATATACACGTGTTTATAAATTGAAATTTCTTGGCTTTCCACATAAAAAGAAAAACTAAATTAAACTAAGAAATAAATTATAATTTATCGATCATATCCTGCAAAACCCCAATTAGATTCAATAAGGCTTTCGCTAATCAAATATACCTCATCTGGAAAACGAGCTGTTTGTGTTGTAAGGCAGTACTTTATTGCGTTGAACACTTACTATATTTGTGACCTCGGAAGGAGTGGATATTTGGGATCTCGTGCAAACGCCAGATAACGATTGAAAACTCTCCCTCGGCGCTAGACAAGCGACCTGTCACAAAAGGAGCTTGAACCGGGTCCTCGGGGATGTTAATCAGGACCTGGAATGAGAGTGGACGGTAGTCTAGGGCGTACTGCACAAGATAAGGTCATTTTATTATTTAAGATGTATTATAATGCGTAGTGTTTTCTCTGTTATGTACGCGTTCTTAGGATCCTTACGAAATCATGTATAGGGTGTTTTACACTTTTGTTTTTTTTAATTTTTGTAAGGGACCTTTCAAATTCTATATTTTTTTACAGTTTCGAATATACACTGGATTCAACCCATGCAATAAAACTGGAATTTTCTATGAATTGAATTTAGTTGGTGTATGGGTGTATTCATCGGTCGGTAATCGAGCGATTTAAGGCAGTACTTGAATCGTGTTTGAAACCCGTCGCAGGTTCGAATGCTGCGGCCGGTAGACCTTAGATCAGTTATATTTGTGGAGAGGGGGTCGAAGAACGTTGGCTTGGATCAATGTGAGAGATTGATACCGGTTGGCATCCCATCCCACTAATTAATGAGATTTGCCACGTTTGCTTCATTCCTGCATTAAATGGTGGTTAAGGTCTACCAACATAAGTCGTTTCTGGGCGCAAATGCAGCTTATTTAATACTAATATTCTCCCACACATGTCGCCCGACTTCTGGGCTAATCCTCGTCATTAGAATGAGGGTAGGGATATTATATTATTATTATTAACTAAAATTACTTTATTTTTAAAACGTTGCTACAAGATATACAATGCAACTAGGATGTGCTGATATTGAAAGGTTTTGTATATCAGACCAATAACAAAAAACTTTTATAAAAAAATATACAACTACAATAAAATGCAAAACTGTGTTATGAAATTTTTTTAACAAATTTAAATTGTGATTTTTTTGTAATTGCACTGTCTTTGAATGTATCAACTTAAAAACTTTTTCTCGTATCAAAAAACATAATTATCTTCCCAAAGCTGATACATTCAAAGACAGTGTAATTAATTACAAAAAATCACTTTTTGAATTCAAACTTTGACACCCTGTATCTTTTTGTTATCAACATTTTATTAAGGCATATTGGCTTAAATCAGAACATTTTGAAGCGAAAAATCTAGTATGTCTCCATGGGCCATTACTTACGCACCACCCTGTATACTCTATTTTTTTATAGTTTCAAATACACTAACGTATTTAAAATTTGATCCATGCAATACTCGAATTTTGCAAGGATTGAATTTAGTCGGTATGTAAATATGTCGGTTGAAATTGTTTTATAATTCTTCCTGCAAGATATGTGAATAGTATATTTTTTATGTAACGCTCAGTATATTTATAAAAATTTTCATAATATATGTATTCTCGTTTTTATGACACGTACCCTTATAACGGTTACTATTTAAAGATCACTGCTGAAGAATCAGTACAGGACAGAATTAATTTGCAAGTGTAAATACGTACAACTTTGCCAGCTTCTAATTGACTTCTACGCCATCACAACAAGTTCTTAGCCTCTTCGGGCGGTTTGTTAGTCCTTAATTACATCCTGCCGTCTACTCCTTGGATGTAATTCCTTTCGCCTCGTGGCCTCGTAGCTTTAAATTAGGCCGTGAAAGATAAATGCCCCAAGTTTACAGATTATTTCCACGAAATACCACCGAAATGTAGTGCTGAGGATATTGCGGCCTGCGGTATATTTCAGTGACTGGGAAACATATGGTTTACGAAACGAATACGTGTTTTTTGGTAAGGTCACATGCAGTGAGAGGAACGTCTTTTAACCATAGTAGAAATTGATTAGTTACATATTTGCATCGAGAAAGGTATGCTGCCATCATAAAGTAAAACAATTTTGGAAGAAAATAGTTCTAAAAGATTTTTTTTATTTCAAATTTATTTCTTAAATTTTTTTGGAACAGTTTCGATCTTTCCTGCTATCTTAGACATTTAAATATTTTGGGGTGATGCTTATCCTGGCTTGGGGTGAAAGTGGCGGAGTCAAAAATACCAGCAAAGAATGTCCCCCTTTAATCTAAAATCGACGGGTCTGAGCGTTTTTCTACAATCTTGAGTCAAGATTCTTGACACAGTTCCTGAAAATGGCTCTGTTTCGTTTTCATCTGACCACCCTGTATATTGAGATCAACTGTTCACCTCATTCTGATAATACATTCATGCACAGGTTGTGAGTACCTAGATATAATTTCCAAAAAGTTAATTTTCATGAATTATACAGGGCTGTTTCTGAAGTCGTTTCGAATGATTTATATGCTAGCTGTAAATGATGTTGGTGGTTGCAATACATTCTATGAAAAGTTGTGTGAAGTCTTTAACAACGTATTTGTGCCTACATTCTAAGAACATGTACTTTTCAACATTGGTTTACCAAAGAACTTATACAAAAAATAAATCTTCAAGATCATTATTACAAAAAAACCAACTTGCTTGAATATGGTGAGAGTTAAATATTTAAAATTGAGTGTACGCAGTGACTATAATAGATTTGTAAGATCAGCCAAATTTAAGATAAAAAACGATCCCAATCAATTCTGGAATTTTATAAATTCCAAAAGAAGTTCGTCAAGGGTGCCTGTGGAGTAATGTCTTACGAAAATAATCTACTTACCACTTCTCCAAGACATCGTTGGAAGCTTTGCATCTCATTTCAAGAGTGTATTTTTAAACGCTAATGAAGTGTTTTACATCAATAAAAATAGTTGTGTTTTACATCAATGAAAATACTTGTGTGGATGTTAATGTTCTAAGGTCTTTTACAATTGACACTTGTGATAGAAGTGCTGCTAAGAAAATGACAGCCAATTTAACCATGGGAGCCGATAGTGTACCTGTACTTTTGAAGGACTGTTTGAGTTGTCTTAAGAAACCTTTATGTCTATTATTTAATTTAATATTAAATAAGTGTATATTTTCAGAGTGCTGGAAGGTATCCCAAATATGCCCAATTTATAAATCTGGTCCAAAAAATATAATTCTCACTGACAGGCCCATAGCAGTTATCCCTAACTGTGCAAAACGTTTGGAATCGATTGTATCATCTGTTGTGTCTAATCATATCTATAGAAAAATCTGTAACAATCAACATGGTTTCATTAAAGGTCGTTCAATATTGACAAATGTTTATAATTTCAATCAGTATATTTCTGAAGCTCTTAATAATAGATCTCAAGTTGATGTAGTCTTTACAGATTTTACTAAAGCATTTGATCAGATACACCATCGTATCTTAATAAGAAATTGTGGAATTTTTAATTAAATGATGACTTGATTAAATTATTTTTATGTCTTTATTATCGAATAGAACCAATTATGTTGAATATAAAGGTTTTAATTTATAGCTATATACTTCAACAAGTGGAGTTACCCGCAGGGTTCTAACTTAGGTTCAATTATATTCCTCATGTTTGCCCGAGAACAGCCAGGGCAGGTCAAAGAATCCCTGCTAAAACTAGGAATGTGCACTTTTATTTCTGTTACTGGCAGCAACTAGTTACCGAGGTCACGGTACAACAACCCGGAAAATCACATATCAAATAATAGCAGCAACCGTGAAAACCTAAAAATCACAATTCATTAATAATAGTTTTTTTTAATTTTGCCCTGTATCTGAAAAACGAAGAGGTCTATAGAAGTTCTTTTAACGGCATCTTAACGTTACATTACAACATTACGGCATTACAACAGTTGTTCAATGTGGTTCAAAAAGGATTCAGCATATTTAACGATAATATGCACTTGTCACACTCCCATAAATCAGCACCCTATCCGTCATCTAGGCATTTGAATGCGACATATTTGTAAATATACAAAAATACGCAAAAAAATTAAATTTTCGAAAAGTAAGTACCTACTGAAAAATTATTTCAAACGTATCAGAGTACCGCATGCAATATTTATTGACATCTGATGCGGACGCCATCTGTAGACTACTAGTGCAAGGTGCACGTCACGCCGATAATTTTTAAACTTCTTGTGTTGTTGGGGACTTAAATTCTGTTAATACTAATAATAGCAACAATATTAACAGTAATCGACGATGTTTGCATAAAATAATTAGTACTATTTTAAACTATAACATCCCAAGACGTTTACAGTGTTCTGTAAAAATGTTTCTTAGACCCTTACATACGGAGTCATCAACAAGGCGTAACGTTAGTCAGACTAGCGGAGGTTACGCGAAAAATTTACGCATCTGTTGCACCAATTTAAATAAAAGCCATACTCCTATTCACTACTATGTATAATACTTACTTTATGATATGTTAACTAATCCATAGCACTGAAAAGTACTGTTTTTGAATATAAATACTAAATATACAATGGAAAACGCAAGGAACTAGAGGCCGAAGTTACGCGATTTTTAGACAGGTACAATACTGGGTCTAACTTTTGGCGCAAATATGGACGTAAGTAAACAGCCTACCAACGCATGCTTCGCTACCTAGCAACGCATGTTTCGTGAATGAGCGCAAAGCTGGTTAGTCCGACTAACGCGCTTTACACGGGCGCAAAACTGGTTAGTCCAACTAACGCTACGCCCGTTTCATGAATCCGGCTGTTAGAATATAACTAACCTTCGCATGTTCTTTGAGGTTTGGAGAAACAACGAATACAAATTACTACACCTAACTTGATTAATTGGTGTCTATCAGGTACCAGGTTCTTAGGCATTATTATTAATAAAAATGTTTAATTTTGTCGTCGATGATTGATTGTCATAGGCACCAATTTTCCGAAGGAAAATAGGGTTTTGCCCCATTTTTTAAACATCGAGCTAGAATTCCGAAATAAATATTTTATTATCTTTTACACCTCCCTGAGCACATGGTTAATATTTTTGTACTTGTAGTCATAGTTAACTCTGTTTATGTGGCCTTAGCATTAGTTAATCCTGAAGATTGTAGGCATATTTCTGGATTCTGCTAAAAAATTATCGTTATATATAAAGACCTGAAAAGGGTTGAGGACGGAATTTTATTTTAAATTATTACAAGAAAACAAAAAAGACGGTAATAAAGGTTCTATAAACATAAAGGGGCGACTTAAGACATTCGGAGGCGTTCGCGGGGTTCGATATCACTTTAACTTAATCGAAGTTCTTTCTTTAATAGAACTCTCGGCAATTGAAAGACACGTAAGAGCTCTCTGCGTGCCCACGCAATTTCCTCGAGAGGAGAAAAGTGAAAATCGTCGAGGATTTAAACTTGGAGAACATAGAATTATCAGAGATTTTTTTTTCGTTTGAAACGATGATATAGAAAAAAGATATTCTAAAGAAATAACATTAGTTGCTGATATTAAGAGTAATAGATAAAGATAATTCTTTGTAAATACAGTAATTTAGGACTTATCTAAAAAAAATTGAATGTAGAGGACTTTTACGAATAGAATTTTGTAAAATATAACACCTATTTTATACATCAAATTAAACTGCTTCTACCACTGTAGTTAAAATTATTAATAGGATTAATTTGTGGTTTTAATTAATAAAATAGTTTGACATACCTACCTGATGTTACAAAAACAAAATTTTGGGCCCGCACTACAAACTAACACAAATGTTTCTGCTTCGTGTCCGTTTTGAA
This sequence comes from Monochamus saltuarius, assembly GCA_025584915.1. NCBI lineage: Eukaryota > Metazoa > Arthropoda > Insecta > Coleoptera > Cerambycidae > Monochamus > Monochamus saltuarius. The sequence goes on along the minus strand of CM046725.1, from coordinate 8,940,803 downwards.
CTCGTAAGTTATTGGCAGCAGGTATGATATGTTTGCGTAAATTATCCACAGTGCCTATTTCGGTGGGATACAATTCACTTTTTAAATCCTACAAAGAGAAATCCAAAGAATTTAGTCAGGAGATCGCAGCGGCCATAGTACCAGTAATTTATTACACGATGATGAAATGATTGACTACAATTTTTATAATTTCATAGGACAAACCTCGTTAGAAAAAGTCAAAATATCCGAAGAACAAAGCTTCCTCAAGAGCACTTTTATTGGAAAATAAAATAAAATTTAGTATGTGTACTAAATTTGTACTTTTCACCATATAAATTTAGTGGGTTCAAAGGTGAAAAAGACGCATGCCTACTTTTATTATGGTTACTGCATGCCCAGTTTGGAGGTAAAATATTTATTTGTTTAGAAGATAAAAAGTAAAATATTTTTTTTAAAGTTCTATCTCTTCCCAAAGTTAAGAATAAAAAACCGAAGACTTACTAGTAAATACATTTTTAATCAATTTGGCACTTAGACACCTTAAAAGTACTAGATAAATCAAACATTTCTGTAGTAGAGCATAGTGATACTATCTGCCGCATATACCATACAAGAAAATTCCCAAAATTTTTGAAAACTTTTTTACCAGTTTCTTATTTGGAAATTTTTTTTTACTGTGTTCCCCATCAAATTCCAAGACATATTTTTTGGGCATCAAAATCGGACAAGCATATTTAGAGAAAACAAATATTTTATATAATTTTTCATTAAACCTACTTCCATAAAAAATCTTTTTGAGACGTAACTTCCCGGTAAATTTAAGCTTACCTTACTGCCGAGTACTACAGAAAACTTGAAGTAAATCCGTAAAGAGGCAGCACATACATATACCGTGCCTTCATAAATGATTACAAGCCACGTGATCAGAGTCGAGATTCTCAAATCAATCGCAGAGCAATTCATATGCGAATATCCTCACTACGGCAATTGAGAGAGACAAGAAATCTATACGAGTTGTTCTTCGAGAATCACAGTCCTGGTCACGTGGCTTGTAATCATTTATGAAGGCACTGTACTTATCCTACTAAACCCTTTCAACTTTTTAAATTTCTGCTACTTGGTATCGGCGACTTTGTGACGCGTTTTGGAAAGCTGCAGCAAGAAGGCTTACGCCGCTGGATGCAGGCTTTAAAGCCAGAGCGAATCGTTCATATTAAGTAGCCCTATAATCAATTAGCAAATGGTACTTTAAAACTAATTTCATTAGTGCGAGATTATGTAAGCGTGCTTCAAACTCCCGGTGTTGCCCGCGAAACCTCGTACCACTAGATGATTTATTTTACACGTCAATCAGGAATTGAATGTAATTACTGTCTGGGAATTTAGTCCGCGGATCAGAGGGATTCGTTTCGTGGAGATAATCTTGTAATTGGCAGGGTAGATTCTAGATATTTATTTACTCAAAGTTCCATTTGGATAATTTGCTATGGCTATTATCTATTTTCTCTAATCATTTTAAGATATCCAAAAAAAACATTGTGCTCTTTATCATTGTTCTAAGATGGTTGTTCGTAGCTATAACCTAGTGATGCTGATGTTATAAAGATATAAGATTTAGAAAATATAATTTCAGAACCTTTTCAAAATAACACGTCAGTTGAAACATCAAATTCATCTTCAGTGATCAAGGTATCGAAAACATCCTGGATCATTTGTTCAGTCTAAGGGAGTACTTTAATTTTTTATGTCATTATTTTTTGTTAATCCTTTTATTCGCAAATGTTGACATGCCTAACGATTTGCTTGAATAGGTGGAAATATTTTGAGTGTGAACGTAATTTTTATATGTTGATGAAATAAATTTGGATGTGGAGGAAATATTTTTTGCTTCCAATGGAATATTCTCGCTTTCACCTAAAATTTTCTTAGCCGCCCCTCTCTTGTTTTCAGTGAAAGTTTCGATTCAGTTTTCAATGACAAAATTAGACTTCCAGCCACCATGTTTTTTATACTCAAATGATCTGCCTCATAATCGACTAAAAGGGAGGTTGAAGATCGTCGAAAACAGTGCAGTGTACGCATTGGATTAGGTAGTTTAAGATATACTACAATCAATTTTAGCACATTTCCAATGGTATTTATACCAACAGGTTGTTTGGTACATTTACTAGCTTTATATTGAAGAGAGAAGCGAACATGATCGCAGTTTGCAGTTCTTAATTTGACGTATTTTCTTACCAGTTGTACTAAATTCAAACAGTCAATATTTCCAGATGTTACAAAAAACTCTTTAGACACTTTTATCCCGCCAAATCAAAATAACCTAATATAAATATTGTTTATAAAACTTTTTTACAAAAAACCATATTTGTAATATACCTACATTAGCAGAAATTCGTCATCGTCCGCATTCATTAAACATCTGGATATTTTCTTCTTTATTAATACCTTTTTTTTAAGTTTGTACTCTTTATTTTCGCTTCAGGAATGCAATCAAATTAAAATTTAGGATCGACATTTTTCTCGACTAAATTTCTGTTCTTATCATTAAATAATAGCACCAAAGAGATGAAAGTTTCTATGTTTTGCTTGGTTCATTGAAATATACTAATAATCCTTTCTCATTAGTTATGTATCTTTCTTTCTTTACACCATGCTTCATCTTTGGTTTGTATTTCTTCCGTGATTTCTCTGACACGAGATTGGTAACAATATACTGGAAGCTTCACTCTCAATATCTGAAGGCACATGCATACGGTAATAATGTCTACATCCCACTTATTGCGTAATTAATAATGTGATCTATTATCATTGTAATAACCTAAGGGCACTTGCATTATGCTCTTTTTTTATTGATCAAGATGTCCAAGGATGATTTACTAATCGTTCTAAATGTTACCTTCATAGCTAAATCATCAACAAATATAAGCATCGGCTACTATATCACTTGACTTGATTCTAACTCACTATTTTGTTTCAGATATTTTTCTGGTGGACTCCAAACCTTTCTTTTTCACCATGATGAGGTGAACTGGAGGCGAAGATGCAGTTGACGCGTCCTTTCCGCGGGGGCCTCAAGAAGGTCCTGGGGTTGTTCTGCGCAGTCCTGGGACTTTACTTCCTGGTCAGCTCCTTCGTGGCGCTCAACAGACAGGACGACCAGGCCAGGATGGTGGCCGAGGAGAAATACGTTGTCGGCAGCGACAGGAAGATGTACGAGTACAATCGGCAGATGCCGCTAATCTTCATAGGGGGCGTGCCCAGATCGGGCACAACTCTGATGAGGGCCATGTTGGACGCTCATCCGGATGTCAGGTATTATTTTTTTATTGTTATAATTTAAATGATCGTAGAAAATAAATATCACGAGATTTGCTCCGAACACCCTTATTTCGTTATCCGTCAATTACAGCGTTTGTCCGACTCCCCCTATTGCAAGGTGGGTGAATTATGCCATGGCTTTTGAGAGGCCTCTGGAACAGTTGCGTTCTCGTACTGGATAGGCTTTTGCAGTGTTTCGATTGAGACTGGTTAAGCAGTATTTCCAGCGGGCACGTTTAAAAACATTTAAAAACTGTTTGAACACCAAAGGTTTAAATAACGAAACAATTTGACGCGAGGAAACGTTATTTTTAATTAAAAACGAAACGTTTATTAAACTACATTTAAGTGACATAGAAGTTAAACGTTATAACGTTTATGGAAAACGTTTTGTTTAGAGTTTTGTCAAAGTTTATAAAACCTCTCACGTCACATTTTGATAACAATTTATTTCGATATTTATTTCTACCTTAAGTTGGAAACATATATAGGTATCAATGTATTTTACACGTTTCATTTTTATGTAACTAAAACGTTGTGTAGAAAACGTGTTATAACGTTTGGATAATACGTTTAATATACTATTTGTATATGTATTTAGAACGTTTAATTCGACGTTTTATGAAACTTGCACTTAACGTGCAGTTAAATATTATTAAAATATAGACTTATACGTTTGTATATATCAGTCGAATAAACATTGTAAAAAATAAATAAATTTCTAGTGTTCGGTTCAATCTCTGGATGAAATGCAAATATTATTAACATATTTAAACGATATATTTTATACGTTTAAGTTGTTAATTAACATAAACGGTAAGTCTTAAGGCAAAACGTTTAATCAACCAATACAACGTTTTAAAAACGTTATATAAACGTACGTGTGCCCATTTGGATTAGAAATCAGAGTTAGTCAGTTTCTATTTAGCAGTTTAATCGATATTACAGAGGTGATTAAGTTAAGTGATTTAAAAGTGATTAGCAATAGTTAGTGAATAATTGGATGTATAAATAATCTTGACTAATAAAACCTGTGAAACATTAATATGTGTTGTTTTGTGAGGAATATTATTAGGGGCAGGACAAATGTAACAATAATATTAACATCATGCCCCCACATCTTCTCATCCTATTGCTTGGCAACAGTAGACGTTAACAGTAATTTTCCTTAAACTAATAATATATGTCGAAAGTTAACTCCAATACTTGGAAAAGTACGCAGTGAGTGATATATGTTATAAACGTATTCAGTATGACAATGAAGCCTTGTTTGAACTTTAAATGTTCGGATACTTCATATTTTCTTAAGTATTCTGGTGTCACTATTTAGTATGTATAGATATATTATTATTGCACTGCGATATATTTTCTGTGAATACGCCCATTAGTATCTGTTCTCGAACGCTATCTAAATCAATTGTTTATGAAGCACCACTTGTACATTAAGTGAGGTTATTTGGAGATTTTATTTAGTAAGACAATTAAACACATTTCATACTTGTATATCACTATATCACCCGAATCGAATATACAATACCTAATAGTTCGTGTCACGTCATTTTCTCTGCTTGTTGAAACTCGGGCAAGTGCATATCGAGACAGGAAGGAATAAATACCTCTCAGCCTGAACGAATCTCTGCAAATACGAACGGTTTTAAATCACCCCTGTCAATCGAACAGCTTTTCAATTTATCTCGCAGGAAAAATTCGTTAAATTCCCTGCTGCACCCCGTTACAAAACAAATGGAAATATTCCCTTCTTTCTCAGTGTCCGTTAAAACGAACTTTTTAAAATATGATTAGGTTTTTTTTTAGATTCCAATTAATTTCTGATTGAATTTTTCATTAGCTAGATTTGAAATGCAAATCAGTTACATTACAAATGACGTCTTGCTGGAATATTATTTCATTGAACAGAAGTTTTGTAAAATATGAACTGGGCTATTTTCTTTGGATTCAATTTGAATTTATTGAACCGAAGTTATATTTCAAATCAGGTAAATTTCAGTAGCAGTCCAATTAGATTGAAATGTGATATAGAGTCCCATCCCATTATTACAAATGAAACTTTATAAACACGCAGTTTATAAGTTCACATTTCTTCTTCAATTTAATCATGCTTTGCAAGAAGGTTGGATTCTCATCAGTCAGTATTATCAGAACAGTGTTACTAGAGCTTTCTTGAGTTATCTGGCATTATGGCTTATCGATTCAATTCTCAAAGCGATATCTAATTTGATTCTGATTAAACTGCGATAGTATTATGACTGGGTTCCAGAGAATTCACGTTGAATAGTCCCTGATTGGGCCCCATTATGGGTTCAATTCCCATAATGATGATAAATGAGTGCCAGTGGATTGACGTTTTATTGTTCATCAATTAGTCTTATTATGGATTCAATACCCAAAAACATTTCCAATTGGATCCTGATTAAATTTGATTAAAGATATTATGACTGGGATTTAGTGGATTCTTGTTGATTTTTCTCGGACTGGACGTAATTATGGATTCAATTCCGAAAAAATCCAATTGGATTATTATTAAACTGCAATAATATGATGACTGGGATCTAGTGGATTGTTCTTTTATTATCCATCATGGATTTAAGTCCTAAAATATTTTATAAGAATAATAATAATAATATTGTTTTATTCCAACAAAACCCCAATTACAAGAATAAAAAACAAGTTACTCTTTAAAGTATCATTATGTGTATCACAAAAGCTATTTTATTACAAACGCCGCACATCAACGATATAGGAGATTTTGTTAAAATATTAGGCCAACAGTAAATATCAAAAAATTATTATTTTCTAACAGTTCAGTACAATCAATTTTGTTAGTCAAGATGTTATATAGAAAACGAATTAACATGGTATTCCGTCTGATTTCCAGTGAAGTAAAATTAAATTTGTTAAGCAGGTGATTCTTGGAAAAACGTCTAGGAGGATAAGCTCCATCTTCCAAAAAATATACGAATTTTAAAACTGGATACCACATCCTCGAACCGTATTCAAGTTTATATCGCACAAAAGCACACTTGAAAGTACTTGCATTGGAAAAATCCCGGCAGTTGCGATAAAAGAAGCCATACGATGTAAAGGCACTAGAAACAATTTTATTGATTTAATCGGTAAAATTAAGTTTGCTATCAAAATATATATCCAAATCCTTGAATACAACAGCAGTGTATCGAATGGAATATTCATAAACATGAAAGCTATTGTTGAGAGTATAAGTCATTACATTTCATTTAGGTGTATTAAGTTTCAAACGCTCTCACCATGAAGACATTTGATTGATACATTCTTGCAGGTGAATCTTGCAGGTGAATAGAATCTATAGGGGAAATTTAATTTTAGAACTGAATTTAAAATCATCCGCAAATAAATAAATTCTCACAAGTAATGACTTTAGGAAGATCGTTAATGAAAAATAAAAATAATATAGGATCTAAATTTGAGCCTTGTGGAACGCCTGATGTTGGAGAAAATGAATCTGAGGTAACATTTTTATATCTGATCATAAAATGTTTATCGTTTAAATAAGAAACAGTTTAATCAAGGCTTCGGAAAATCCAAAGCTTTCCAGTTGTGGTCTATTTTTCAACCGCTTTTTAAAAGTCAGTGTAGACAACGTCGACTTGCCCTCTATTATCCAAAACTTTATAAACGTATTGAGTGAAAACTGCTACATTAGATGTTGTTGACTTCATCTGTAAAAACTATGTTGACGGGGCGAAATAAGTTGCCTAGCGAAAAAGTACAGTTTGCCATATAGTAAAGTTTAAAAAATCTTGGAGAAATCACACAATAAAGAAATGTCTTTATAATTGGATAAGTTACTATACTATTATTACAAGTATATGTTTTCTCCAACAAGACGGGAAGGTAAAATGACGTATGATGCAATTGAATTGAATAATCTCGTAAAATTCAAATTGTATTAGGTGCATGATTAAACTCCAGTAGTATGATGGATGGGCTTTAGAAAATTATCGTTTTATTGTCCATTATGGATTCAATTCCCAAAAGATCTCCAATTAGATTATAATTAAATTCCCATAGTATGATCGCTAAGTTTTACTGAATTGTCGTTTTATTGCCCCTTATGTATTAAATTCCCAAAAGGTTCCAATTGGATTGTGATTAAACTCCAGTAGTATGATTACTAAGTTCTAGTATATTGTTGTTTTGTTGTCTAATGCTGGATTTTGTTATGAATTCAGTTCTGATAAAGATTACAAATTGGATAATGATTATTACATTCCAATAGTATTATCACTCACTTCCAGTGGATTCTTGTATTCAGTTCCCAAAAGATTTTCAATTGGATTAAGATTAAACTTCAATAGTATGATGACTTCTAGTAGATTTTTATTTTACTGCTCAACACTGGATCTCATTTTGAATTCAATTATCATAAAGGTTTTAAATTTGATTATGATTGGATATTAGATTAGTTGCGCAATGGATTATGATTAATATTATGAATTCTAGTAGAGTGTGGTTTTATTGTTTATTATAGATTCAATTTTCAAAAGATTTCCAACTGGATTTTGATTAAACTCCAGTGGTATGATTACTAAGTTCTAGTATATTGTTGTTTTATTGTCTGGGTTTTATTATTATAATTCAATTCTCATAAATGTTACAAATTGGCTTATGATTATTACATTCCAATAATATCATGACTCAGTTCCAGTGGATTCTTATTGAATCAATCTGGATTCAATTCTCGAAAAAAATTCCAATTATTGGATTGTGATTAAACTTCAATAGTATGACTGGATTCCAGTAGATTATGAGTTCAGTTACTTTTTTGGAATTTTAAGATTTTATTAAATTGCAATACGGGTTTCACTAAAAGTCAATGAAAATCCAGTTACAGTCCGTCGTAGAAACGTTATTTCCAGCACTATTTTGTTACTGTTTCTTTATATGTTGAATAATGCTGCAGTTGCCAACAACGCGGGTCAGTTGACAGCATTGTTACTTTCGCAATTTCCGTTACATTTCGGCGCAGACCTACCCAAAACACTGCCTGCGATAATGGGCCTTTCATACAGCGACTCGAGCGGCAACTGAGACTTTTAAACATCTATTATTTCAGCTACACGAGATTCCATAAATCAATTACCGTTCATTATGATTGCCGGCTCTGCCGCGGGCGCGCAGGCAGTCATTAAGCCGTGGGTTAATTAATTTATGGAGTAAAACTAATTAAGGCAATTACTCCTCAATTTGCGCTATAATGAAATGATTATTGGACTCTTTTTTTCCGGTGGGCCGTTCGGTTAATTTTTCATGAGGGGTTCTGCCGGGCAAACGGGCTTTTAATGTTTTGTTTGCGGAGTGAATTTACGTTCATAAATTAAAGGAAACATTTACGTCGGGTTGAATACATAAAAGTACAGGTTGGTAAATAATTTTGTTATTATTCCAGCGCTTCCCACTTTTTCAGTGCGATGCACAGGATCGTCACGATATAATGTTTGATGCGTGGTAACTTTGTTGCATGCACACAAAAAATTAATGACACAAAGGTCTAACACATTTTTTTCGCAAACTCAAAATTAGCGGAATTACAGGCCGCCAAAAAATGTTTCTTTTTTTATTTTTTTTTTTAATAACTTTTTTGAGACAGCTAACAATCTAACGGAGAATATTGCAAAAACGGTAAGAGGTAACTGTAGGGGTTATATGAAATATATTCAAAGTTACACGAGAATTTTATGCTTTGGGTGTAACCGGAAAATGCTAAGTTTCTCATACATACGAGGTGATTCATAACTTATCCGAAAAAAAAAAAAAATTCAACATACATGTATGGTAATGCAAAAAAATAATATACGCATTGTGAAAACTGTTTAAAATTATTTAATTGCACGCCGCTGGAATCTGGTGTACTGTAATGGAGTGGCAATTCAAACTGGCGATGTCTCATATTGCACGAAAAAGACCTACAAAGTTCTATGACTAAACTGACACCGGCGCGCCACTGTGCCACCCAAATTACTGTATACTTTTTAGGGTTGGGCCGTTTGAGGTGATTTTTTTTTTAAATGTTCGTCATAAAGTTCCCTATCGATCCCTTTTTCTCAATTTTCGCTTTGGGTCTTCATTTTCGCGGAATTTGACTCCAAAAATGGGTTTGCATGGAAAAAACTAGATTTTTCGCATAAAAATGACCCCACGGAACATTAGACTTTTTTATAGGGAAATGCTCGTCTTGGAAGGGCTTACAAGACTGTCCACTTAGATTCCGTTGCTCTTAAAATGGCCACAATCATTGAAAAATTTTCACATATCAGAAATTGTTCTACTGAAAACTGGGAATGTATTGAATAAAATCTCATCTCACAAAAATTATTTGTACACATTCAAGGAATCCGCAAAAATTTTTTCAGAATTTTTGGACACATTTTTGGACATTCACCAAAATGGCTACATACAGAGATTTTCCGAATTTTCCCGTAATTCTGAAAAAGGTCAGAAAGGTTCCATAAATGATTTTGGGAATTCAATTTTATGACAAAAGTGGCCATTTTGGATAAAATAGTTCTTTGTTAATCAGAAATGATTAATTTTTTCTGGAACTGTTCGGATGGAAATGTATGATAGTGAAAATTTCTCCCCGAAATCTAAGTGGACAGTCTTGTAGGGCTTTTCAAGACGAGCATTTTCCCATAAAAACAAAATCTCAATCTCGTGTTCCGTAGGGTAATTTTTGTCCGAAAAATCTAGTTTTTTCCATGCAAACCCATTTTTGGAGTCAAATTCCGCAAAAATTAAAACCCAAAGTGAAAATTGAGAAAGAGGGATCGATAGGAAATTTTATGACGAACATTTAAAAAAAAATCAACTCAAACGGCCCAACCCCAAGGGGTGTACAGTAATTTGGGTGGCACAGTAGCGCTTTGCACCACTGTGCGGCGCAAACAAGATTTGCAGTTATTTATTGTTTGAATTATAATGCAATATTTTTTAACACTCTGTGTTTCATCTCACTGTTGGATAGCATTTTTCATTGGCTTTGCAGCAATGTAATATAGTTTATATTTTTTTATTTACGTTAAAAAATGTAATTAAAATCATTGCTAAGTGTTCTTAGTAACGGACTTGTGTCATTACCCGTTTAGCTTAATGATGTAATAAGGGATAAGCTAATATTATTATTATTATTATTTTATTTTTGTTCAGCATATGTATTTGTAAAATATGTGCATGCAGCATCTAAGAGCTGTCAAATAATGAAAACAATACAAATGTAATTATTTTTTAGAGATAACTAAAAAAATTCCTCGTAAATAATCGTACTAGGGTATTGACTACACTTATCACTTATCAGTGTAGTGTATTTTTGTTGCAGATAGAAAATTCAACTGGAAACAGGGTGTTTTACAATTTTGTACCGTCGATGATTTTTGAGATATGTAAATCTTTACCAATACATGCTTAACAAAAATAAAATAATAAAAATAATAATAGCTTATTCTTTAATATATCATTAAGCTAAACAAGTAGTGATATAAGTTCATTAGGTACTAAGATACTCAATCATGGTAGATATTACATAGAAATAAAATATCGACTGGTTAAGTTGACGATGAAATTGGGAAAATTGAGATTTTGCAGAGTGCTATAAAGAAATCTAAAGTAATTTTTGAAAAACTGCGTATGCCACTGTATCTATGTAAAAAACTGAATAAATAATGTTTTTACAAAAATCTAATATACCTAACAAGGAAGTTATAAAGCGTCATAGAAGAAGAAAAAAACGTCCTGTATCTTTTAGACAAATCGAGATATCGATATGCGGTTTTTGCCATTCAATTTTTCTTAAAAATCTAGGTCATGCGATCTTAGATACTTTTTTCTATCTCTTCGGGAAATAGGAGAGACCCTCTAAAAAGGTCGAAATATTTTTTTCGAATTTTATTAAGAAGATAGGTACCATTAATTGGCCGTCGATTCTAATAAAATCTCATCTGGCCAAACTGTTAGAACATTGAAATTTATAAAGTGGAAGAGTCGCTTGCCCTTCGCTCCAACATACACACTGTCGCATTCCTCCTAGCTCTTGCTTTGGAGCTTAGCGTGCAGCCTGGCTTGTGACTTTTGTCGTGGCCTGGTGTGCCGCCCCAACATAAACCCGCACTAAGAACGAAATTAAAATCGGAAAAATCGTGGAAGCGTTTAAACGACCTTGGGGCCCCCCTAATTATAATCAAGTAGATCCACAGACGGCACGAAAAATGAACCGACCCGCGCTAAACGTAGCGGTAAAATGGAATTTGTCGAAGAAGGCGAAAAAAAAAGAGATCTTAGCTCGCGAGCGAGCGACCTTCTGAATACCAATTCATTATAAGGACCTTATTGCGAGGGGGAATCGTAAAGTTATTAAAATTGGAAAGTAAATTGACGGGTGGAAGGAAGGAGCAGAGGAGCGTCCCGCGTGTCTCGGGAGAGGGAAATCATTATCAACCGACGTCCCGGCGACGTCGGCGGAGGCTTCGTTTCGTTCGCCGAATACAATGATGGTTTTTGTTTCCTTTTTTCCGTCGTTAATAGAAATCAGGGATTCCAGATTCAGACCGAACCGAAAATATGCCAGGAATCCTTTTTTTGTCGAAATAAAAGAATATCGTTGGTTTTACGGCTTTCTGTACGCTGAAAAAAAAAACGATTTTTTATTATGACAATATATAAAATAATTCGGGCCTATGATTGATCACATCCAGTTATCACTAACGGGCCTGTTAAAGGTAACTGGTGGGTTAATCAGAAATTCGTATGATTGACACTTAAGTCAAGTTTATTTCTCCGAGTTACTTAACTTAACAACGATCACGTTACCCAGTTATGAAATTGTTTGGAATAACCTGCCGTTAAATGTAACCGGAGCTTTTTATTGATCACAAATTTATAATTTTATTATTATTTGTCTATAGCACAATTCAGTGTTAATTTATTGCCATATATTATTTTACATAATTAGTAATATACGGTATTAATAGTTTGACAGTAAATACAACCTAAAAAAACCTAAAGTTTGTTCTAAGTGGTATTACAATTTTATACAATTAAGATTCTGAGTATGATAGTGATACATAATTGAATATTAACAAACAAAAAGAAATATATTTTACTACCTGATATTATTAATAATTAATTTATGAATAGGAGGAAAGCACAATGAAAATAGTTGGGTACCTAGTTTTTAATTTGGTAATAATTTAGATTTTATAAAGAATAGGTTTGAATAATACATTTTATCTTTTTTAAATATTATTTTTATTAGGTAGGTATGTGTTTTTGACAATAATTTGTAATGGAAATCAGTAACCCTGATAGGCTGCATCCTATACTCTCCCCCTATAATTATATATTACAACATTCCATTCAATTCCATATTGATGTTTTTAATAATAATACGCCACTTATTAACTTTGAAGCAATAACTGAATCAGAAATACTGCTAGCTTCCAGAGAATTGAAAAATAAAATGACGTCGGGACCAGACAAGTTTTTTATTATTTTTTATTATAAAAGATTGTATATCTGTGTTTGTTATTTCTTTGAAAATATTATATAACTTATCTTTGAAGACAAATGCATTTCCACTTGATTGGAAGCAAGCTAAAGTATGTCCAATTTTTAAAAGCGGGGATAAAGAATATATTGAAAATTATCGGCCAATATCTATTCTTTCCAATTTTTCAAAAAATTTTGAAATTATACTTTATAATCGTATAACATGTATAACATAGTTAAGGGTCAGTTAGCATTTGAACAACACGGTTTTATGCTGAAGAGGTCCACTGTAACAAATTTATCAATGCAACTTAGTTAAAGTTGTTTAAATAAAATAGTCTCGTGATCATATTACAAATGCAATCGAAGATTACGTCGAAACTAATTTGAATATTTATTTGACGATTGTACGAAAAATCTTGTTCGATACCTATGTCGAAAATAGCTATTGTATTCGACAGAAACGCGTTCCTTATTAATAATCATCTATTAAAACTGTATCTGAATTAAAAACAGATAAACGTATAGTACTCACGCGGTCGGAATTTGGACTATATGGAGAACATTCATCTGTCCATAATTTGAATTATCTCTACGCGTCTCTTGATTACTAAATTGTGTACCGTCAGTTGGAAATGGATGGCAACTAAGTCAAGGTCTTAATTTTTCACTCCTATTTTATGAATTGGGAACTTAACGGCATAAAAAGGAGCGAATCCATTTCTATACTTTATAATAGGCTTATGCTATTCCAAAGCCCGTATTTTTATGTAGATCTGCAGGGTTATTCTACTAAAAGACTACATAGAAGGCTATAAATTAAGTCGGCTCTACTGTAGTCAGAAAAATTATAGCTTTTGCTATTCTGTTAAACTACACCTTAAAGAGACTACAAATTTCTAGGTGGGCTACAATTTGTAGCCTCAAGTGATATGACAACAGTGTAAAATAATGGAACTACATAAATATTCTGTGGTTTGACAAGTTTGTTGTGAGGTTAATTTACAACACAAAGTATATTTATAATTTAGTAAACTGTCCACAGAAGAATTGTCATGTCAGGGTAAGTACATAATTTTGAAAAATTATTAACTAATTGTAATTAAGAAACATTCCAGAGAAAAGAAAAAAAATTCACGTGCTGCTGAACAGCAGATTACCTTCCTTGTGAATTATATGATAAATCATAAGAAATTTGCGGCCGGAAAATTTGAGAGCTATCAAGGAAGGCAAAACATGAATGAACAGTGGAATAAATTAAGTAATGAACTAAATGAATTAGGACCAAAGAAAAATATAGACCAGTGGAAAAAAGTAAGCAAAATAATAATTGTATTGTAATAGAACATGGCAAATTGTAGGTATATATTCTTTTTAAATCCACTAGGTTTGGAAAAATCAAAAACTTATAGCTAGACGAAAAGCCAGTGATATAAAAATATCCCAAAGACAGACAGGAAATCCAAGTCCTCCACCACCTTTAACAGAAAAAGAATTGAAAATTATTTCAGTAATAGGAGTGGAGACATCACAAGGATTAAATATAGAAGAAGCAGGTTTTAACACAGAACCTGTTGTAGATGAAGTAAATGTAATTAATATTATTAAGAATTTGGGAATTATCGTGATACCTATATTAAATCATTAATTTGTAGGAGTCACATTTTGTAGAGGTAGAAGAAATAAACAATATTACATTAGATAGTACATTCGTAGACCATGAATATTGTCAAGTAGAAGGTATTTTATTCAAAATTTACTCTTTATTAATAAAATAATAATTTTATTTTTTTTTAGTTCCTATCAACATAATAGAAAATGCAGAAGATAAACCAAACAAACAAAGAAGTAAGTATAAATTAAATTATAAAGCAGTAAAAATTGGTATTGTTTATTTGAATAATAGATTTTAATATCTTTTCATTAAAAATAAGAATAAGATTAACATTAGACAGAATATGTATGTTTTTAACAAATTATTTTCAGAGCAGTACAAATCATCAGTGGACAACTACTCACAACTAATTGAAAAAACAAATGCTGGTCTTATGGTAAAATTTATTTTGCAATAGTTAATAAGTACAATTTTTTTATCATGAAAACTTTTTAGGCCATAGCTAAGGCTTTAGACAACATATCTAAATCTCTGAATTATATTGGTCAGTGT
This sequence comes from Monochamus saltuarius, assembly GCA_025584915.1. Classification (NCBI taxonomy): domain Eukaryota; kingdom Metazoa; phylum Arthropoda; class Insecta; order Coleoptera; family Cerambycidae; genus Monochamus; species Monochamus saltuarius. The sequence continues at coordinate 8,925,796 of CM046725.1, read as the reverse complement.
TTAGAAACACGAAATAATGTGAATTAACAAAATATATGTTTTGTATTTTTCATGGAAGTCACTGGAGCTTATTTATTCATTCAAGCAAGAAGTTTTGGTTTATAAAGTTATAAAATGAAGACATGTTTTTAAGTTATGTTTTTATTGATAGTACTATTGATACTTTTCATATTTTACTTGTTTTCCAGTAAATAAAATGGTTTCATATTAGTGGACTTTTACTCTTAAACACAAATTTAATAGGTGTTCCAATACATATACATCTTTTGTTTTTCTTTGTAACTTAAATGGTATTTAAAGATTTAAACATAAAACCTAAAAAAAAATTTCGTAGACGGTAAATGAATTGAATTAATTGATACACATTTAGAAAAAGGCCCTTACCTAGTTATTATGGTAAATGTCATGCTTGATTTTTATATCTTTGCATCGTAGAAGCTGCATACTGCTTTTTCCAATTTAGTGAAATAAATAAAACGTCAATATAAGTATATACCTTTATTAAACATAAATATTAATTAAAAATATCTCTGAATTATTTCCTGTCTCATTCTTATGCCACCCTGCCGAGGTTGTCCTATTATTCCATTCTCGTGTGGTAAAAAAAAGTCATTTGCAGCTTCTTGTTCAACGTTTTGTGGAGGTGCCCTGCATGAAAGTCTGATTAAAACATTTTTGTTTATTACAATATTTCATTCATAGTGCTGATACTTCAGTTGTAATTCCACATGGAAAAAAATTTATACTCAAAAATAGTTCTGTGAAGTAAGTACCTAATTCGTTAATTTCCAAAGAAAATAAATTACCTGTCCAACATCATATTATGTAAAATTGCACAAGCATAAATAATATATGCGGCTTGCTCTGGTTGGTAATTTAATACCCTTTCTTTATGAAGACATCTCCATCTCGACTTTAACACTCCAAACAATCTTTCAATCCTGTTTCTAACTTGACAGTGAGTCTGTGTATATCTCTCTTCTGGAGAGTTTGGAGGTGCATTTAGAATAGGAGTCAACATGAAGACATCAGCAGCATATCCTGAGTCACCTTAAAAGACAAAAATTTGTGACACAGAAATTAGATTCACTTAAATATTATAACACTATATTTTTAATGAATGTATATATGTGGAAGATTGTTGCGTTAGTGTACAAAAGTAATAGTAAATAAAATTTGGTATGTTGTAAGGTACTTAAGTGCATAAATTTTTTCAATCTTATCCATATCACCTAAGAGAAAAATTGCCAATTCTATTATTATGAAGTCTCTGCATTTCTCTCTTAACCAAACTTCCATGGAAAATAAACTGGTCATGTACTGTTCCTGGGAAATTGGCATTCACGTTGAGAATTCTCAGTTGTTCATCACATACCTAACGTATTAAGAGCAGATACATATATATCTCAAAAAGTAATTTTTTATTTACCATTTGGACATTTAAGGAATAAAACCCATGGTGATTCATATAGGCTTCTTCATGCTGCCTAGGTGTAGCAATTGCAATATGAGTACAGTCAATACATCCTAAAACCCCAGGAAAACCAGTACGTGGACGAAACCTAAAAAATATGTTTCAGTAAATAATATCGGTGAATGCGAAAATTGAATTGATCTTAGTGAGATGCCTACCTGCTTTCAGTCACTGCACGTTCAGCATTACTTACAGGAAAATTAATGTACTCTTGTAAGTATAGCTCGTACATAGACCTAGTTACCCTTCGAATGCATCGACTGACAGAAGGTTGACTAATAGCCAAGAAGAAATCTTGACTAACAGCTCGCTGATATGAGCCCTGCCCCAAAAATTGTAATGTTAGTAGTACCTACAATAAACATTATTTATCTATAATTTCCGATATAAAATACAAATAAATATTATTACTTACCTGTATATACACAGATAATCCATCAGATCGGCGGCGACTGAGGATTGGGGATAATCTATTTATAATTTGTGTAGCAGTTACTTTATCTATTCGAAATAAACGACGAAAATCTATTTCCCTATTTCAAAAGGATTCTGTGAATCTCTTAAAGTTCGTCGTTCAAGATTTAGATTTCTTATTAATTCTCTGTTTTGTATATTTCTTATTATATGTATGTGGTGTAAGTGAGCCATATTTCAAACAAATTTAAACAAACCAAACATGCATAATGCGCAAACTCCATGGGATACATTTTTTGTAGGCAGGATAGATGGCCGCCTAAACGAGTAGTCGCTTTTGTATTCACTAGAAAAGTACTACAAGATGCTACAAATTATAATAGAATCGGTTTTGGCAACAATAACGACTACTGTAATTTAGTAGTCTATTTAATGACTACAAAATGTGTTGTAGCACACATGTAGCCTTAGTAGAATACCCCTGCTGGTGGCAGAGAAAAAGTCGAGTCTCGAACAATATTATCATTCCCGCCGCCGCCAAGATATCGACAGGAAAAAATGTGACCTTACCCTTTTATACGGAAATTTAAATATCGTAGGTATATTTTCGGCGTCGATATTGACTTTCGGGTTGACATATTTGCGGACGTTTCGGAAGGGGCTCGTTTTTTGCGGCACCCAAAGTCTTTTTTCACTTGGAGGTAATTCGACCGCCGTTTCACCGGAGACGTGTCCCTAAGTCGCAAATAAAACATCACCTGCCCTAAGCGGCGCTGCGGCGAGCCAGGAAATTGCCTCGGGATTCGTCTTGGGGGGTGCACGTCGACGAACTGCTCTCTAAGGACGGTAAATCTTTAATCAGATCAGGGCGGATTTGCGTGTACGGTATGTTCTGGTCCCTAATTAGACCGGTAATGGATACTGTGAGCAATTTTTCAAATTGCATGGTGTCTATGTGAAAATACAGGGCGAGTCAGGCTAACTCAGAAATGATGTGTTTGCAATCCTTTTTGCTGATGATACTAATCTATCTCTGACCAATAAATCTTTAAACGATCTGATGATCGATATACCGATAACACAGGTCCACAAAAAAAGTGGTGTGTGCTGAGGGTCCCATTATATTTTTCCATGTATTTTTCCCGCTGAACACGAATCTGAAGTCAAAATGGGGGGTCGCACAGCAAATTTTTGAGAGAAAACCCATAAAAACGATAGTAGAATAGATAACTTTACACAGGCCCACAAAAAAAGATTATGTGTGCTGGGAGTTAGACTATAGGTTTGTTTTAGCAGCAGTTGAAAACTGTTTGGAAACTATCAGAAATGTTCGTCCAACTATTTATTGCGTCAAATTCAATGGTAACGCGTTCTCAACTTAACTGGTCGAATATTTCTGACAATTTCCAAACCGTTTGCAACTGCTGCAAAAACTAGCCTTATATTTTTCTTTTGTATTTTTTCCCGCTGAACACGAATTTGTAGTTAAAATTGGGGGTTATACAGCAAATATTTGAGAAAACCTAAAGAAATTGATAAAAATCACTTTCTCGTAATGTATTCTGTATGATACTCTTTAAAACTGAAGCAATGAGAAATGCTGTGAATTAGTGAATATTTACTATTTTACAGCTACCTTGGTATACTTATAGCTGTAGAATAGTAAATATTCATTAATTCACAGCATTTCTCATTGTTTCTACCTTGGTATACTTATAGCTGTAAAATAGTAAATATTCACTAATTCACAGCATTTCTCATTGTTTCAGTTTTAGAAACAATCATACAGAATAAATTACGAGAAAGTGATTTTTATCGATTTTTTAGGTTTTGTCAAATATTTGCTATGTAACCCCCAATTTTAACTTCAGATTCGTGTTCAACGGGAAAAAATACAAAAGTAAAATATAGTCCAACTCCCAGCACACATAACTTTTTTGTTTGTGGACCTGTGTAAACTTTTGATGTGATTTTTTTTATGGGTTTTCTCTAAAATTTGCTAGCCCCATTTTGACTTCAGATTCGTGTCCAGCGGGAAAATATACATGGAAAAAATATAATGGGACCCTCAGCACACGCCACTTTTTTTATGGACCTGTGTAATCCAAAAGGATGCATAGAACTGGTTTTCTTCGAACAACTTATGCCTAAATGCAAATAAAACAGAAAAAATGGTATTTAGCTTACGTGAGTTAAATGCTGTAAATAATCCTAAATCTGTTAAATTTCTGGGAGTATATCTACACCCAAAATTGCAATGGGACGGGCATGCCCACTATCTCTGCAACAAAATGTCCAATAGCATTTACATGCTCCGCTGTTTAGAATATCTTAACAGACATTGATTACTGCCTATCATATTCACTCCAGATTATCTTATGCCATTCTGGTTTGGGATCACACACCTTCATCCAATTTCGTTTTTTTTTTCAACGCAGAGGAAGGCTACTCGCGTAATTTCAGGCTTAAAATTCGGAGATGACTGTAAAGTATAATTTAAAACACTTGGTATATTAACCGTACCATGTACTTATATACTTCAGTGCCTTTTGTATTTTAAAGATCACGAAGATATGTACACTCCTCGCAGCTAAATTGACAATCACAATACCAGAAGAAAATATAATTTAAATATAAACTTTCATCGCCTAAGTAAAACACGAAATGGCACATCCTATGTTGGCATCCAGTTTTTTAATGCATTAAAAAATACGGTAATCTTGATAACTTTATAATATGACTGTAATCTTCTTTTCTGACGTGTGTAAACACTTTTGTGTATGTAACACTAATAAATATCAATCTATCTATCTATCTAGACATGTTAAAAAATGTATATACCAAAGGGTTTTTGTAACCATATGGAGAGTGTATTGACAGATCAAGTTGAAAAGAGGGAAAAGTTTTTACTTTTAACGTCATGGAAAAAAGTATCTGCGTGTTAAAATGTACAGAAGTACATGTTTAAGTTAGTCAATATAATATGCAGGATATCTCTTACTAACAAATTATTAGAAATACAATGGATTTTATTGTTATAATTCAATAATAAATACGCGAGTCACATTTTTATTTTTAAATAGTTAAGAAAGCCTTGTCAGCAGCAGAAATAGCTTTTGTGTAGGAAGATTTTTTTAGAGGAATTTGTCCATCTATCCTGTAAATGTGAATTATCAATCCTTTTCTGTAAAATCAAAATATGTATTGCAATGTAGGTGTTTCTTGTTTAATTGCAATTAGGAATACTTATTAACTTTAACGTAAATTTTGTTTAATAATTATTAAAATTTAACTTACTATTGATGCTTATTACGTTAAAATATTGTACAATGAACCATGCAGCTGATTGTTGAAAAGCTATTTTCTCGAAAATGGGCAATTTTTGAGACAAGTATACCTTTCTTACTCAAAAACAATTTTTTAAATAAAAAACGTGATAACATTAGGCCTAAAAAAGTTACGCTCACATTTACGTCATAAAATATATTCCATACGTGGCTTTGCCAATTCGAATGTGTCACATAATGGAATATCCCTATATTTTGCTACGTATCGGTGTTTGAGAAGTTTTAGTAAAGATGACGCGACCAGAATAATATTCTATACACTTATTTCCAAACGTATCGTTTCGCCTACTTGGTATTCCATGTAAATCGACCCGCAGGAATTCCATAAAAAATATCGGAATAAGTCCCAAGCGAGTCGTGTACTCCATATGTACTCTAACGTGTATAGATTTGCACTAATTACCATATTTGGGGGAATGGTAGGTATGTTCCACGTTCCACGATTTGTGTAATTTAATAGTGGTTAAGTAGAACAAGTTCATCGTAAGGTATGGAGTAAAGTGAGACAACGTAATTTAAATGCAGTTGCAGTTTGTGTCTGTGTATTACGTACAATAATTACATGTAAAATAAACTTTTTTTATACCGTTTTCGAAATTAACAACAAAGATTACCACCTAGTCAAATCAAGTTTTCGAGTAATATGACAAAATATAATAATACAAGAAAAATAGACTAAATAGTTAACAATATATTTTACTTTTTACTTATATTAGGTGTTTCACAAGTTGTCTTCGCAATAAATCGCCAGTAAGACGAGACACGTACAGTCTATTTGATTATAATCGCCCTGAACTATTATAACTCGATTACCCATTTTTTGACACTGTAAAGAATATACTTTCGAAAAGTAAAGAATAAATTCATTATTTTTGAAATTGAGAAGTTTTCGAAAAAATCCCCTGGCACGTCGAGCTTGTTTTTTAAAAAGGCACTTTTTGACATACGACCCATATTTGTGACGTCATCGTTGTTCGAGATATGACGTCATCGACAATTTTTTTAAATGGCAACCCCCAATTTTGACCATGCCATTTGAAAGAGCGTGTCATTCTACATCAAAAAAAATTCTGGTGTTGCATAACAAAAATTTCAAGAAAATAATGTTTGAAGATTTTAAAATTTAATTTTTACAGTAGGTACTGTGCACCTTACCATTATGCAACACCTGTCCGTGCTTATTTAGATGAGCTGTTCCCGAATCGTTGGATAGGGAGAAGGGAGCCGATTGAGTGGCCAGCCAGATCGCCTGATTTGACACCCCTAGATTATTTCTTGTGGGGATACTTAAAAAGCAAAGTATACATTACTAGACCGGTTAATTTAGAAGATTTAAAAGCAAGAATTCGTCACGAGATACATCGTATGCCTCCTGAAGTTATTGATAATGTCCAAAACGAATTTATTAATCGTCTTGGCTACTGTCGGGCAGCCAATGGTGCACAATTTGAACATTTAATTTAGCCGATTTTTTACATAATCATTATCATTTTTAGTATTGTGCCTGTTTTATGCATATCGCAATGAAAAATGTATCAATCAGGTTGTTGGTAAAAACCAACTTTATCAGATACCTGAAACAGTAACCAATTTTCTTCTACTTAAAAATGCTGCCATGTACAGGTCGTGCATTTCGAAGATCGTCTGCTACATTTTTAGTTGAATCTGGAGTAGACTTGATGACACTAAAGAGACACGGTGGTTGGAAGTCATCAAGGGTCACTGAAGGGTATGTTGATGAATTAACGGCAGTTGTGTCCATGGCAGAAAATATGATTTCAACTCAAGAAAGTAACACTATAGCAGACATTCTCAATCGTTCGAGAAACATGTCCTTCATGCAATACCCTAAAATTAACATCTCCGTGTTCTTAAGTGTCCGGGAAAAAAGTATTCATATTTTTCCCGGAAAAAAAATAATTGTAAAAATACCTGTCAAGAGAGATAAAATGTCAAACTTTTTCCCGTCACAGGAAAAACGATCTTTATGTCGCTTTTTGACTTTGTATTTGTAGATATCGCCAGATTATTTTTTATTTGATTCATTTTCGACTCTGCTATATTTAGGGTATAATACCGATGGTTAATGTGACCTTTTGTATACCGTAGAATGATACAAGTAGTTTCAGTGGGATATTTCCGATAATAACGTGGCGGATATGGCCCATAAAAAGGGATTTATTAAGGCTTCAATGCGTATTTAAACAGAGCACACCGGCGCCAATTTAAACAACCATAAATAATGCCCGTGCAAAAATCCTTTGAACCGGCCTGCTCCCCCGTTTAGGCAAGGGATTTCATTAACACTTTTAGCACCGCATAAAAAAATCCCCGGCCTCAATTAATATCATCAAATCCGCAAAATACACGGGAAAAGATTAATGGATGATGTGCTTAAATTAATGGTTCTGGCCTGCCTGGTGTAATTTAACAAAAAGGTTATAATTACGGGATCTCATTGGGCCGTTAGGCGGCGCCTGGAGCGTAGAAATAATCCTTCGCTTTTGTTCCTTTGCGAGTTTTATCTGCCACTGTCCTCGGAGCCGAAGGTTTGTGTTTGATTAGATTTTGGATGGGGAAGGGGACGGGGTCTTAGGAAAGAAAACGATTCGTTTTTCTTATACAAATTTATAAGACTACTGATTAGGGTCGTTTTCTTTTTTTGTACCTATGTTTTTAAAGATTTACGTAAAATACTTTTTTGTACCAAAAGGCACTGGTGTCAAAATTTACTTTTTCTGTATTACTTCCCGTTTAAAAGTTATAAGCAATATCGCCCTAAAGAGTTTCAAAAGAAATACCTCTTAAAAATCACATAAGTCATTGGAAAATAATTGAATGTCCGTTGTTTAAAGTGCATAAATGTCATTAAGAACAAATAAAAGTATTAGACTCGATAATTCGATGATAACAATAAACTAAACCTAAAAAATGAGGCAAACACCCTCATACTACATTCATATTACAATCTATTCTCTATATGACCTTCTCTCATTTCAAGACACATATTCCAATCTTCGCCTGACTTCTTTGTGGGCTGCATTTATTAACATTTTGCCGTTTAACTCATCACAAGCGTTTGTTATTTTATATTTCAAATGATTAATATCTCGTGAAGGTGTTTTGTAAACCTTATTTTTTAAAAAACCCCATAAAAAAATCGTGGGTTATTAGATCTGGTGACTTTCTGGGCCACTGAATAGGTTCATTAATCCGTATCCATTTTTCTGGGAAAGTGTTATCTAAATATTGCTGCACAATCCTGGCCTTGAGCGATGTAGCTCTGTCGTACTGAAACCATAGGTTTCCTTAGCTGCAAAGACACATTGTCCAGAAATGCAGGAAGTTCTTCTTCTAGGAAATTAAGGTAACTCACTCTGTTCAATGTATGTTCACAAAAATAAGGCATACATTTACTCCAATATGGCCATAGTTTTTGACTAGATTTACAATGTGGAGATTTTCAATGGATCAGTAGTGTTCGTTGCGCCTGTTACTGACAAATAATAATAAAATTAATAATAATAATAATAATAATTTATTTACCATACATGCAGAAAAATAATATAATAGTTATTAGACAAAAATAAAATGGCAAATAAATGAGAGTAGGCCCACAGAAGGATATACCTGTGCGTGGGTAAGCAACTAATGATAAAAGTAAGAATACAATAAACAAGTTATTCACAAGTAAGCTTCTACTAATCACTAACATAATAAACATATACTCACATAATCATACCGACTAAAAGGTAAGGCAAACAAACAATGTAAACATAATAAGAAAGTGTTGTAGATCAGAACATAAGGATTTGTGACAAAGGGACTTTCATCCGTCTAAAGACGTTCCGAAAAAGGTTCTGATCAATAGTTTCTACATTTACTACAGTTAGAGCTATACAATTATGTATGTTTTCAATGTGACGGCAAATACTCCAAATTGTGAATTTTGTAGTCTTGATACCCATTGGTCGTTGAACGGTTGATTTATCCAAATTCAATTCCCGGCTGGCCTGCCATATATAATTTCGTGGATTTTGTTCGGGATACTGTGACACTCTAGCTGTATTAACATTGTTTTTTACCCTTCCGTCAATTATTTGATTGTTCCGAACAGAAAATACATCCTCATTTCGTCGCAAGGTCGTTTCTAGTCTTGTAAAGGTTCTATGATCAGAAATGAGGCGCTCTGGATACCTTTCTCGATATAACACTACAGCTCTTCTTGAATTTTTTTGTGAGTCGCCGTAAATTAACAACTTATTAACTTTTTCTGAATGGTAAAACATCTTGTAAGCACAATTGTGGCATTTATGCACATTAAACAACGAACATTCAATTATTTTCCAACGACGACTACTTGATCCTTTCACCGGTAATGTGATATTTAGGTGGTATTTCTTTGGATACTCTTTAGGACGATATTGCTAATAACTTTTAAATAATTATAGAGAGACAATACAGAATAATTTCTGTAATAAAAATTTATTAGAAAAACGAGAGCTTTTTAACAAGAAAAAAATTTGGGTATAATAATAATAATAATAATAATAATAATAATAATGTCTTTTTATTTTTTTCCTTTCTCACTTTTATACAAAATAAAATTATTATAAACAGAACTAATAAAAAAAAGGAAAAAAAATCACGGAGCGAAATTCAGAATACAGCGAGAAGCTGCAACTGCTCTTCCATTTAACTCCGGTCAATGATACATACAGGCGATCGAGTAAATAAGAGGACAGACACAGTATTTCAGTATATAAACATAAAGTGATTATTTAATATAACAGAACAAATAAGAAAACACACAAGAACCTAAATTTGTTGATTTTGTTTCTGTTGAAGAAAAGCTCGATAACGAGTTTTGAACACAGGCAATTTACACAATTTAAAACTCACTGGAACATCGTTATAAATTTTGGAAGACATGTATGTAAAAGATTTCTCATAATTAGCAGTACTGTGCATAGGAACAACAAAATTTGTTTTATGTCGGGTATTGATTATGTGCAGATTTTCATGAGTGGTCAAACTTTCAAATAAATAGTCAGGATTCTTACTATTTTTAACTTGATGAATTAAACATGCCATTTGCAGAATAAAGCGATTTTCCATATTTAACCAATTTATTTCTTGTAATTTATGAGAAATGTGTTCATACTTTCTGATGCCAAAAATGAAACGCAGGCACGAGTTCTGTACTTTCTGGATTTTGTACTTACTTGCAGCACTCAAACATGGACCATAAACAGGTAAGCAGTAATTAAATTTAGACAAGACTAATGTTTCACATAACATGACTTTAACTTGTTTGCTTAAACTATGCCGATGAGGGTACAACAAACGCAAAGATCCGTATGCAGATTTGATACATTTAGAAACATGAGAGTGGAATTTTAGTGAATTATCAAAAATTAGACCTAAATTTCTTGCTTCATTTACTAACGTAAGACGAGTACTATCCATTATTAAAGGAATATCGTTATTACTAATGTGAGCACATTGATTTTTATTGCCAAAAAGAAGAATTTTAGTTTTTCAGCGTTTAAACTCAAGCCATGCTCTTTAGCTGCACGTAAAATTGATTCCAGGTCCGAATTTATTCTACCAACAGATGTGTTTAGATCATTAAAAGGAAAAGAAAAATATAACTGAGTGTCATCCGCGTACATATGCATGTTACAATACTTGACATAATCAAAAAAATTAGATGTATAGAGACAAAACAAAAGGGGACCTAGTATGGAACCTTGAGGTACTCCTCTATCCAAAGAATTAAACTCAGACCTAGAGTTTTCAATTTTTACACACTGCGTACGATTAGACAAGTAATTATGAAGCATGGTTACTGAGTTTTTGTTGAAACCTAGATATTTTAAGATGGCAGTCATCATATTATGATGTATACAATCAAAAGCTTTGCTAAAGTCCAATAAAATTAAGTATGTTAGTTTTGAGTTATCAATTGCTTTGAGTATGTCATCAGTTATTCGAAGTAACGCAGTTGTGCAACTATAGTAAGGGCGAAAACCAGATTGCAGTTTGGGTAAAATATTGTTAGAATCTAAATACTCACGTATTTGAACAGACATTATAGACTCTAAAATTTTGGACAGTGTAGGAAGTAGACTTACAGGTCTCAAGTCTTTATAATTTTCAACTTTAAGTTTTAGGTATAGGTATTACCACGGCACTTTTCCAACGACTGGGAAAGTAGCTGCTCAATATACAACTATTTATGATATTTAACAAGTATAATTTAATTTTAGGGTAACAAATATCCAATATCTTTAAATTTATACCATCAGTCCCAATTGCATTAGTTTTTATTTTATTTAGGGCTACATCTATATGCTCAAGGTCTACCAAACGAAAATTAAATAAATCCGGTTCTATACCATTTTTTACATTAGTATTATAAAAGTTTACTAGGTCAGAATTCACATTAATATTAGGAATACTATTTATAAAATAATTATTGATCTCATTTACCTTGCACAATGTCGAAGGGATTGTATTCTCGCTTTTTGTAATATTCAAATATTTTAGATTTTTCCAAATAAGTGAAAAGTCTTTGGTTTCAGCAATTTGCCTAAAATATAATTTTTTTACAGCTCGTATAGAAGATGTCACCTGATTTCTTAGCGCTCTATAGATGTTTCCATCTGCAATAGATTTTGTTTTAATAAATTTAAGTTTTGCCTTATTACGTTGTAACATTAAGGCCTTAATATCCATATTTAGCCATGGGGCTGGAGGTTTAGTAAATCTCATAACTTTTTCGGGGGCATATTTATCAATAATTTGGAGAATAGTATTGTTTAAAATTTCAATTTTTTTATCAATATCTATACAAAAATAAATCAAATCTAAATCTGACCATAAGTCATCAGTATAAAAATTGTCATAATTTATTTTATTAAAGGCCCTACATAACTTATAGATTTGACTGCGTTTATATGTATCAACGGATACATCACAGAAAATTGCATCATGGTCAGAGAATTCATAGAGTATTACACCAGATTCAAAATTATATTCTTATTAGCAGTTAAAATTAAATCGACACAACTCGAGGTACTTTTAGTAACTCTGGTAGGAGTTGTTACCAACTGCGCTATTTCGAGCTCCTCAAGAAAACTTTCTAGTATCTTCACACTATTTAAATCCTTCTTGGAATCATCAATATTGAAGTCACCTAAACATATTACATTATCACTCAGAGGAATACACCGTGCATACGCTTCATCCAGGGCATCTAGAAATGTATCAACGTTAAGTCTTGGGGGTTTATATATAACACCTAAAATTAATTTATTAGATTTAAAGCATAATTTAATCCAAAGCTGCTCTATATCCGTACCAGTTTCAATTATATCATAATTCAAATAATTTGCTACATAAAACCTACCCCCCCTCCTCTACTTCTTCTATCGTTGTGTATAAATGTATAACCCGGCAAGTTAAAATAACTGCAGTCAGTGTTTTCATTGAGCCAGGTTTCCGACACAGCTATAACATCCCAGTGAGATTCAAATACAAAATTTTTAAAATCAACAAAATGAGCATTTAACGATCTGACATTTATGTGTATTATTCTTATTGAGTTTTTTTGTGAGTTGACCATCATAAATATTTAAACTGAAAAACTGTTTCCACTCTTATAAAGGATTACCAACTAAGTAGTATAAAAAGTTTTAATAATTGCAATATTAATTAAAATAAATTTAGACAGTGTTATACTATTATTATTAAGGTATAAGCAATATAATCAAAAATAACTAAAAAAAAAAAAAACAAGCCTGTAAGTAAGATAATTTCTTATATGCTAGATAAATACAAAGAAATACAAAATGAAAAACAAAGTAAAAATTCTTAATATCAATGTTGTTATAAAGAGGGTAAGTTCATTGCTGTCAATTAATTCGAATCGGCGGCATTAAAATGTTCAGATCGGCGAATGAGTTAATTCTTACAGCCCTTCCATTGAATTTAGCCATTACCTGCCCTCTGGTTGTCCACACGTTAGAACGGCCAAGGGATTTAATAGCTTCATTTAATAATTCATATCGCTTCTTTGTCAAATATTCACGAACAACAACTCTTGTGCCTTTAAACTTAGATTTATTAGAGAAAATATAATTCCTCATGCTAGTGGAGCAAAAGGTTACGAGAATGGGTTTTGGACCAGATGTATTACGAGTTTTCAGTCTAAATGAACTTTCAATTTCAAGTTCAGAGAATGTCTCGTTAACATTCTTTCTAAAAATTTTGCAGAGTTCATCTTTATCTAACTTTGGAATTCTTAGGATTTTCAGGAACACCAAAAATTAACAGTTTATTACCTCTAGTTTGTTGCTCTAGTTTCTCCACTTGCTCCTCCAATGATTTAACCTTTCTTTCACACTCCTTGAACTGCTGTTGAAAGGTCAAACCTAACTTTTCAGAAATAGCTGCTGCAAGTTTGTTTAAAAAGTCTTCCGAGGTAAACATTTTTTCACACAATATTTGCAGCTGCCCTTCAGCGAATTTCTCTTCATCCTTCGGCTTGTTTCTAGTATTACCACCAGCCATTATAACAGTTTAAATTATAAAGAAGCAGAGCCACCTCAAAAACACACCTACTCGCTAGCACGGAACATGCTATGCTATACTGTATGTTTCCGGAAAAAATATAATTGATGACCTAATTAGTCGTTTTTGTCAAATCAAATCCCAAAGATATTTCGATTGAAAATGGAGCTTACCGCTTCCCATTTAACAACAGGTGTCCCAAATTTTATTTTATTTTTTGTATCATCATAATAGGCCCATACTATCGAGTTTGATGCACCCTGTACATACATTAGGTATATAGGTATTCCATATTTGGTACAAAATATCATATTTCTACATTTTTCATTTTAAAAAGACCAAAGAGAAAATTTTATGACTAATCCAGTTTTAGTGTAACAGCACAATATAGAAAGCAATAACCCGTCGCTTAAAAAATAATAATACATTTTATTGTCAAAAAATATTATACAATATACTTTTTGTGTGTATATTAAATTTGTGCAAATTTGAAATAACAAGAAATAATAAATAAAAATGTATAAAAATGTCTTATTATACATAGTGACTAGAAAAAGAGATGGAACCAGGACAAGATACAGACCAATTCGAGTCGCCCACCCGAGATCAAACGCATTTAAATTCATTAATCATTACGGGGGGACTCGTAAGACTCCCTTTTTATTTCGACTCTCCGCATTTATTACCATCCCAAATGACCCTTTACCTTGGAGACATTATTTAATCTGCTCTTATTTAAATGTTTTCGAACAACTCCCGGGGGGAAGTCATGCATTTTTCAACCGGTCTCCGCCGTCAAATGATCTCTCGCTGAATTCATTGCTTTTGAAAAAGGACTCGTTTCAATTTGATGTAAATCTAAGGAATAACGAAGGCGGAGGGAGGGCGCGGATATTTAAAAAAAAATGAATAATTTATTACTTCGTTGATGGGTGTCAGAAAACGAAATAATTGAATTGGTTCATTCTAAAGAGCTTCAAAAGAAAACGAAGGAAGGTTTCTCTAATTTTGCCTCATTCTTGGGATGTCAAAGGGCGCTGTATTATACAGGATGTTCGGAAATGGTGCGTCAGTATTTCGGGTGATCGTTCTTCACGAAAAATTGATGCTACAGTATTCTATAAGCTTTTTTTTGAAAGCGCAAAATTAGTGGTTACAGGGCGACAACAAAATTTTTCAATATTTTTGTACTGTAACTCCGCTAATTTTAGGATTTTGAGAAACTGTTATAGAATTGTAGAACTATCTAGAATTCCATATCAGAGAATTAGATTCAAGTTTTGATCTGTAATTCTTTGAGATTTTAATAACAACAGTCAATTTTTTTGTAGTGTCTGCATAACCTAACTACGCATGAATAATCATTTTTTGTCCGACTTTCAAAAAGACAACTTTTTTTATCGCTATAAATACGCAAAATTATTTAACGACGATGAACAAAAAGCCCGCTATCGTGGAAAAATGGAAATAAAAACACGCTATCGTGAAAAAGTTTTTTTTTTTCATAGTTCGGGTACTTTATTTCACGATCATGTCACTTTTGACATTGACACTAACAAAAGTTCGCTATCGTGAATATGGAATATGAGATCGTAAAAAAAATTATTTTCGCAGTTCGGCTACTTTTTTCACGATCATGCCTAATTTGTCATTGCCACTAACTTCAAATAAAAACGTATTGAAAAATAAAAACCTGCAGTTGCAAATACTTTGGACAGTTGGCCAAAAAATATTTTTTATATTTTGTGCGCGAAATTAGTGTTTTATGACGCTTTCACATGATTGTTTGCCTCTACCAAAAATAACTATTTTCATCAGAATCTTCATGTATCTACATGTGTTCCAAATTTGATTGCACTTTTGCATTAGCACACATCATTTTTTTATTTTAAGAAAGGTTTATTTATAATTTCATGCATTTTCATAAAATATATGCAGCTGAAAATATCTTAACATCGTCGATATAAAGTAAGAAGTTAACGTTAAGTTCTCAGCTATGTTATTAATAAATAAGCAAAATATAAGGGGACCTAGGATGAAGCCTTGTGGTAGTCCAGAAACACTGCATTTTGACAGACTTGATATAGTTTTTCTTTAGTTTTTGGGTTTTTGCCACACTTCTGAAAAAATAATAGAGATTAATTAAATAAGCCCTTGCGCCAAACGGGTCAAGGGTTATTTTTGAAACTATGTTTGCCTAACCAAAAATCTCACACTGAAAAAAACAGATAAGTAAAAAAATAACAAAAATCACATCACTATCGCGCACTTCCGTATTATTGACGTTTCGAAAACCTCTCTGTTTTCGTTCTCAAAATCGTATTAAAAATGTTAAACGTATGTCAAGTTTGACAGTTTAAAATTTATTTATCTGCTTCCATAGAGATGTTAAATGATTTTTATTTTATTGTTACTTACTTCTTCTTGATACAACTGTAGCCAACAAGGATCGATGTTCACTGAACAGTTTGACACACACTTATCTTAGACTTGATATAGATACCACTATATTTCAGAATAGTCAATTAATTAGGTTATCGAAAAGCAACTTGCGAAGATATACAATGTGTTCTATTTAAAATAAGCAAGTAGATGGCGACTTCCGCCTAAATGTTCGAAATTGAAATTAAAGTAGTCTGAAATATTCTAATTGGCGGCCAATTCATTATATTTTTAAAATATTTAAGAAACTGCAACTGAAAATAATAAAACCATGTACCTACTACACTAAATGTTTGCACTATACCTAATTACACTAGATTACGAAAGATAATTGTTTTTAACGCGACAAACTGTAGAAAATTATGTAAGAGATCTGAATTCTTGCCGCAACTATACTATCCTATTGAATTTACATATTGTGCAAATTAACAAAGCTAAGTTTTATTCAGTAAAAATAGTAGTGACTATTAAAAGTAGTTATTTTCCAGCACTTTGTAATTTAAAAATAAAACCTATTAAAACAATGTCGAGAATTTTCTGGAAATTAGGTATATTTTCAAATACATTATTAGTATAAATATAAAATGTATTTCTATAATGATAGACACATTTATTCCAACTAGTATTCTCCAGAACTACATCATTAGGTAAATCTATCAGGGACAGCAGTATAGGTTATATTTAAAAGCATATGTGCCTAAGAATTTTTTTAATGACATCTTTCCTCTGTAGGCAAATATATAACATTTATTAATACACAATAAATTATACAATTTATTTTAACCGTTAACACTATGAACGCGAATACGACTCATTCTCGTATGAAATGTAGTAAGCAACAGCAACAAGTGTGTCACGTAATCGTATGCGTATTGGATAGCAAACGGTGGTTATAGTTGGGAAGGGAATAAGGTTTACCCGCTCTCGTGTAAATTTTTAACCGATTTGGTAAATTTCATATGTTAGTAGAAATTTGATCAAATAATTCTAGATTTTTCCCTTATAATTATTTTACTACTTCCAAAAATAGTAGGGTGTAAAGTCTATTTGTTGCTTGTACTTGCTATATGTCACAGATGTTCACCTCCAACTAATGCGCCTAACAATTATTAATTTTTTCTTGAAATGTCTGTGACCTATCAAAGAAAAATCGTGCATCAGTGTTGGCGCTCTTGACGCTGAAAAAGTAGTCACACTGTGTAATACTTTTTGCTTCCGCCACTGTAATTTACTGATTTGACAGTCACGAGCGCGTTCCCACAGATAATTTTCCATCGGAGTCGATTGAAAAACCCAACAGGAGGGCGGAATTGAGTGAGACCAGGTGATACTTTTAAATTTGAAAGGAAAAAGTGCCTGCCCGATGGATTGCACGATTCATAATTTCAGGAGGCAGCTTCCGGAAGATTTGAGTTAGGTTTCAATTAAAAATCAGAACGTGGAGCAAAGGAAAATACAAGAAAGGTAGAACGTCCGAAGTTCGTGTTTTAATAAGCGTTAAAATTAGTTTTATACCTGATGAAATGCAAAAAGGTTAGAGGAAATTTAAATTTGTCCCACGTTTATTTTCTTTTAATCTCGCGAAGTGAACCGTTTACACAAAAGCGTGGGATATTTCGAATACGAACGAATTCTTTAACCAATATTAGCTGTAAAAGTACAGAAAGTTTTCTAAGAAAAGTAAATATAAGTGTGGCAATATTTTCTGTCGGAATAAAATTTCTTCATCTACCAATCTATCTATACTCGCGTCAAGAATTCAGACGTCTTGTCACGGCTGACGTTACACATTTGTTTTTATTGTCAACGTAATTTTCGATATTTGGTCGCGTTAAAAATAATAATTCTTTGCAATTTAGTGCAATATATAATGCAAACTTTTAGTGTATTATATAGTTTTATTGCTATCAGTTTCAGTTTCTTAAATATTTTTATGAAAATATAATAAATTATTCAATTTTTCGTATGACGTAAGTCGTCTGAATTCTTGTCGCGAGTATACCTTCAATACTTCGTATACGAAAAAAATTACCTTATTGAACTTTCCTGTACATATTCATATGGTGCAAAATGAAATAAAATTTAATCATACGTATATAGACGTAATTTTCTACAAAATAAGTACATACTACTTTTATTGTATGAAAATTTAATGATGTCCTATGAAATTGTGCAATTTATATGTACATCTACTACCGTCAGTGGTCGCGCGGTTTAAGGCGTCAGTATCTGAATCGATGTGGGTAGACCGGTGTGGGTTCGATTACCGCAGCCGGTAGACCGTATATCAACTATATTCGTGGAGAGGATTGGCACCCTCAGTGCGGGTATGATAGGGTGGAAGTATGTTGGCTTGCGTCAATGTGAGAGATTGATACCGGTGGACATTTGACTACCCTCTAATTAATGAGGTTTTCCATGTTTTCCTCATTCCTGCACTGAATGGTGGATAGGGCCTGCCAACGTATGTCATTCCTGGGCGCAAATGCGGCCTGCTTAATAATGGTTTAAATGTTGTCTTTCTTTCACGTTGACATATTTCTTTATGTTATTTTATAAAAACGAATTGTACTAAAATTCTATATAACTTGAAAGAGTCCACTGGATAATTTACAAGTTAGAGAGTGAAAATTGAGTTGTTAAAAAAAGTTATGTACTTATTTGTTAGTAAATAAATGTTATTATTCGAAACTCTAATATTTATAGCCTAGTAGTAAAATTACCACTTCATTCATACGCTAATTATACTTATAGTTATTCAGATTTTTATTGATTATCTACATTTGTTATTCTAGTAGTATTTTCAGTTGGAAATTAAAATAAAAGTAGGTACTGGTATATTAGTTTCTTGGGAGTTATCCGATTATTCAGAAATAATAATAAGTTATTAATTTTTGGTAGAAAATATGGCTAAATATAGATCTGTTATTATAATACATAGTTGAATTCGTATTTTTCGCTCTTTTCGGTTTTATAAAAATCAAATGTGGCGGTCTTATGGGAAACAAATGTGTTAACTATCAAAATTTGGGCATCTTTTTTTTTGCTTCATGGACGAGCTTATACCGAGCTATATAAGAGTACCAAACTTCATAAAATTTTCTTTAAAAATATTAAAGCTATCTGAAGGAAAAGAAATGCACTTTTTCAGTTTTTAGCCGCTGTTTCATTAAAATGTTACATATATCTTTCCAGAAAATTGAGGAATGTACGACACAATTTTTATTCATCCACCCTATATACTGGTCCGAGATCTTTGTACTGGGCATCGTAAAAGTGACCACCCTGTATGAATGAATATTTACATGAACGAACTGCAAACAACATTCCAGTACAAATCAAAAACATCCACAGGAGACATATAGCGAAACAAACACATTGTCGCAAACGATCTGTTCGAACCCTTTCCCCGTTCTCATTTGTAGCACTCATGAATTCTCCCGATGCGGCAGAAAAAGGACAATTGTTGTGGCCGAAATAAAAATAAACAACGCCGCAGGCTGATGAAAATCACTGCCCGAGGGATTAACAGCGACAGCAGTTCAGTTGGGATTGGAAAAAGTGAGGCCTTCAAATTATCGTCAATAGAAATAATTCAAATTTAAAATTGTCAGGGCTTTGATGTAAAAAAACGTCGAGAAAATGTCAATGAATTGATATTGATAACGTGAACAACTTAATTACATCATAGCTTTCACCCAATTTCAATGAAGTACTGAAGAGAGAGAGGGGAGAGGCCAAGCTGCTTGTTGAGATGCAGTTCGACGGCTAGCTTCCGCAGCATAGGAAATTGAACCCGAACAAATTTGCCGTGAACGTATTAAACGGGTATTTGAACTGCGAACTTTTTAGCTGTGTCGTAAATGCGAATTTTAATGTTTGTTTCTGTTATTATTTGGCGGTTCTACAGCTCTACAGCGCTTGCTATTGAATAGGCATTGAAAAC
This sequence comes from Monochamus saltuarius, assembly GCA_025584915.1. NCBI lineage: Eukaryota > Metazoa > Arthropoda > Insecta > Coleoptera > Cerambycidae > Monochamus > Monochamus saltuarius. The sequence continues at coordinate 8,905,596 of CM046725.1, read as the reverse complement.
AAGGTTATTGACCTAAATACGGTAGATCAAGATTCGGATTGCCGGATTGTTTATCACTGAATATGTCTCGGACTGTTTTCTGTTGACAGCACGAAGTTTTATATTACTGTCAGTATTTAAATACGAAAAACTATTCGACCTCTCATATAAACTTACCTAGTGAGTATGTTTTTTTTGTCTCACTATTTCTGTAATGTAAATGGTTATTTGATCCGTTGGAGTTTTGTAACTTCAATATTAAATATTTTAAAATTGCCAGGGTCGAGAAAATGCCAATTAAATGATGTTGATAACATGAACAACTTAATTACTTGGCGAGAACTTAAATAAGCCTTTCCTGGCACATTCCTATATAGCTGCGGGTGGTTCACCCCTCATCGTAAGACTATTAAGGTCTTTTACAGTCATTACCAGCTTCCGGCGTCTCCTTTTCGAAGTGATTAATAGTCCTTTAATAAGTACTTCCCAGTGTCCTATCATCAAAGGCATGAGGGCGAAAGTTTACGGAGAGAAGATGAAGTTGCTGAAAAAATGTTTAATTTGTCTTTACTCAGACAGGTTGGTAATTATCATTCTACTACCAGTACTAACGAGGGCTAATGAGCTTTGTATATTTATCTGAAGAAAATTAATCTATAACGTGATTCAGTCATATTGTTATTAATTTTAACTTAGTATTTGGAAGGACGCTTCAAATTTTCTGATGATGCGCTCGAGTGTTGAAGCGAAACGCAGTTGCCATCGTCAGAACCAGGTACATACCCATGTTCAATAAAGTTCCGTACTGAAGTGATATATCTTTTATTGTTGCATTTTTAATATATTCATTAAGCGTTTTATCAAGTTCTGATGTAAAATTCACTAATACGCAAAAAATACCCAGATTTTGAGAATTTTTGAATTCATCATACCCTCGTAGTATTTACAAGTTCAAAATCTCTGCAAAATTTTATGCAGTTGGTAAATGAGTTTGAAGAAACATACCTATTCGCATTTGATTGTGAATATGAGTACCATTTTCATGTTATTTATTTTGTCACTTAAGTGCATCAGAATCAGATCCCTTATTCTTGTTTTCATTCAGGCTTTCCCTTTTTAATTTAAAAACATTCCTTTATTATTATAAATTTTTAATACGTTGCATTTCATACCAAAATTTTCACTGACTAACGTACTCTTTTTATAACAAGACGAACCAAATCTGGTACAGTTATACCAACTCTCTGGTAACCAAAGATCAAATAAAATGTAATAGATTTGGGGGTATGAGTAATACGGTAATAAAAATCATTAAATTGTAATATATTTGTTACAATTGTAATAAGGGTGGCAACAGTGGACTGAAGGGAGAGAAGGGGAGAGACCATGCTGCTTGTGCGGCTTCCGCGGCATAGGAAATTGGACCCGAACAAGTTCGGCATATTCCTCCGTGAGCGTATTAAACAGGAATTTGAACTGCCAACTTTTCTGCAGCTCTCTGAACCGCTTATCATTGAGTAGGCATTGAAAATAAGATTATTCACCTAAATACGGTAGGTCAGGATGCGGATTGCCGGATTATTTATCACTGAATATGTCTGGGACTATTTTTTGTTGACAGTACGAGGTTTTGTATTAGTATCAGTATTTAAATACGAACAACTTTTCGACTTCTCTTAACAATTTACTTAGTGAGTATTGTTCTTTTATCTCACTATTTTTGTAATGAAATATATATGGTTATTTGATCCCGTTGGAGTTTTATAACTTTCATATTAAAAATTTTTTAAACTGTAACTTAATATGTTATTTGCATATTTTAAAAAAAAAAAATGTATAGCATTCATTACATATTTTAACATTACTAGGTAGGTACTGGGAAAATAATTGAATTTGGCAACATCGCGTCAAGCCGACACCGAGTGGAACCAACACCACCTAAAAGACCTTGGTGGAACTGGAAGCTGAGTCAGTGACAGTTTGAAAGGAGGGTTTAAAAAATGCTTTTAAAATATTTTCTTTTAGCGTAAATATGCGTTTAATTTTTTTATCGTGTATTCATATTATATTCATTTTCCCTATCTTCTCTTAAAATTAATGACATTATGACTCAATCTCCCTGTATTCTATTTCCTCAATGTACTTACATAAAAGGTGTAATATTACTGTATGTATTACTAATTATTCTGCATTTACGTTATTGAAATAAATGCGTAATACTTATCAGTTTACGGATGTAATGTGGGTGGGATTTTTTTTCTAATATGTAAGTTGTGTAAGTGGTCATATAACCTTCATCACTAGCTCATATACGTAATCTTCAAAATAATTACTGAACTTCCTACGACACTTGTGGAGCAAATAGAGCCCTATCAACTCAGTTATGTTTCTGCTAGATATTTGCATAATTTTGAAGTTTTAGAAGCGTCATCAGCGGCTAAAACCCCTCAAGTGTCCTCAACTGGAATTCGTGGAATATCTTGGTAGGTTGGCATTCAGACAGTTATAGCGGTACAAGCATTTGCTAGCAATTAAGTGTCGTAATTATTGTTTACAGGGTCGTGCAAAAGACTGACACAATACGTATTTAATTCAAAATGGTATTACCTAAAGAAATATGTGATGTTTATGGCGAGCTGTACTATCATAGAGTCTGGGCATATTGTCAAGAATGAAAATTTAATAGAAAATTAATCATTGGAAAATAAGTCTAGTTAGTAAATATATTTTAAAAATAAAATCATTTCAAAACTCCAAAGCAGTCCAGTTCCAACCTAGTTTAAAGTCATTGCATAAACCATATTTTATGCAATGACCACATTTGCACCCAGGAACGGCCTGACGTTGGTAAGCCCTAACCACCATTCAGTGCAGGAATGAGGGAAATCTGGAAAACCTTATTAATTAGGAGGTGGTCAAATGTCGACCTGTATCAGTCTCTCACATTGACCCAGACCAACATTCTTCGACCCTACCATACCCACACAGAGGATGCCAATCCTCTCCACGAATCTAGCTGATAAACGTTTTTGACAGTTTGAAATCAGTCCGGATTGTTTGCTTGAACAGACCTAATACTACAACTGTGTCTCTGTAGTTTTAATAGTGATGACTACAAGTGTTGTATTAATACAATATATAAATATTGTTCTTTTGCAATATACCTTCATTTTAAATTTTTTTCTACGTTCATGTAAAAAACAAAACTTTATTGAATTATATTTAGTGGAAATAGTGGTTCTTTATCGCACTAGTGCAATAAAAATTTGAATGCACTCATCTGTCATTCTACTACAACGTTTTGTAATCATGACAACCATAAATTTTCAAATCAACGTCATATTTAGTTCAGTTTCTGTGAGATTGTATTACGTTTTAAGCAGTTGTATATTTTATATTATTTTCAATCATATTTATTCATGGGTACTAGATTACGAAATTACTGGAAAATTAAATTTATTTAGAATAAAATTAGTTTCCTTTGGATATCAACTGAATTACAAAACATTTTTTGGTTTTTGCATGAACGTAGAAAAATATTGTATGCAACTCGTACAAAAAGTATTTATTGCACTCGACCTGTTGTCCGGCCTGACGACCTCGTTATACAATTTCACATCGCGTGTAATAAACACTTACTATTTGTACTTGTCGCAAAAGTAACTAAAAATATGATATTCAGGGTTAGTCAGTCATAATGTCATTAATTTTAAGAGGAGATAGGGAATAATGAGTATAATGCAAATACGCGACTAAAAAAAATTTAAATGCATATTTACGCCGAAAAAAAATATTTTCAAATCATTATTTAAACCCCCTTTTCAGACTGTCACTGACCGCTCACAGCCTTGGTCGTTTACAGCTCACAGTTCAACTCGATGTCGACCTGATGCAATGTTGCCAAATTGAAATATTTTCCTAGTACCTACCTAGATATTAGACATCATAAATAAACGGTTGTACTGACTATTTTAGAATCTCATATTTTTTCTTGCTCAGTTCAACTTCAGCCAATAATAATTTAAAATGTTAATATCTAATGAAATCAAATAATAATAATCAAATAATTCTATTAAAAATTGCAAGTAACGCGGTCCACTCAGGTTTTCCGGTAGAAAATACGGTTCAATCAAACGATACCCGTACACTCCTGCCCATACGTTGACAACAAATCGCCTCTGAAAGCTAAACCGACAAGTAGCGTGTGGATTTTCCTTTGAGCAAATGTAGCTGTTATGACTGCAAAGAAATTCGCTTAGCTACATTGAAATCACAAAACTCCAACGTATCTAATAATAAACCATTTACGTAGATTACATAAAAAACCTATACCCAATGGGTAAATTATTATTAAGAAAAGCTGAAAAGTGTTTCGTGTTTAAATACTAAGTAATAAAAAACCATCGTGTTGTCGACAGAAAATTGTCCAAGACCGAAATGGCACGCCTCTGATCTGATGCTCATAAGTTATCGAGAGTGAATCTTGACCTACCGTATTATTAGGTCAATAACCTAGTTACCTAGTTTTTGTACTGTTATTTAACGACAAGGTGTAAAACTATTTTTTTAAATCTAGATACATGAATTAATTTTCCTTAAATATTGATTTATTTGTTAATAAAAGATAAAAAAAAATGTTTTCGAATGTTAGGTTATTACTGTTTAATAATTTTGATATTATGTTTTCACTACGTTTTACAAATTAATATGAATTTTTTAGTATTACTCGTAAGTACAATTAATTATTCGTTTGTAGTTACGTACATCTAGCCTAGAAATGTATAGTTGTTTAAGTACTGTGGTACCTACTAACCTGTTTAAAATGCCAGTTCAAGTAAAACTGCACTCATCCGTCCATAGCACATTATTAATAAAACGTAACAGCGCCATTCGCATTTCGCAAACATTCTCCGTATAACACTACCATTTCTGCATATTCAGAATTTGTAAAATTATCCATTGTGAATTTACGACGAATACGCGAGACCGAAATAAACAAACTACTGCTAACTGCTTGTATTCTCTCCACCCCCCCTCCAAATGTGTGGCGTGATCTACAAATTTGGGGGAAAGAAATGCGGGAAATGCAGAAGGTGCTAAATGGAGGTAAATTTGAATAACACGCTGAAGTGTTAGACGATATTATGTATGTAAACATGATGTGGCAACGATGTTTAATCCGGCATTCAATTGTCGTATGGATGCGTCATCAGAAAGCTCGTAGCGCACCAGGAGCGTCGTGTTACCGATTTTTATAGGGTGATTTGTTTATTTTTTTAAAGATCGAATAACAAAAATTTTTTCGATTTTCTGTCTTTATTAGGCCTTCCGAATGCGTGGTTAAAATTAATGACATTATGACTGACACCCTGTTTATTATAAAATATAGTAAAAAGCCTTATTATCACTGTAAGCACAAATTTGTAGCAACTGCTTGAGTAGTATTTTTGTCAGTGTAGTTTGTAACTTTCTCTAACTATATTATCCCAAGCGCTTGGGGGTGTATTCTAAAAATACACATTATGCAACGTAAATTAACCACAAGTGAGTTTCCACACACCCTGATTATGCCAATAAACAACCATCGTGCGGGATATTATATAGGTAATACGTTATATAAGCAGCATTAATTCTGATTCAAATGTAACCGCAAATGGGAATTGGTAAATGTATGGGGAGCGCGAATTTGCATAGGGGCAGACGCGACTCCTCTAACGAGATGTAATGTTACATTCCGAATTAATTAGGAGCGTGGCTTTCATCTTGCCCCTTCAAAACGATAGATTGTTGGAAAGTTCAAATTTCAGTCGCGGACGTATGTCGAAGGCATAGCAGTTTGCAGAATTAAATGCTTTCATTTGAATAAATGTTTTGTTTTTCACTTGTCGACGTTTTTATCCGTATCCGTACACTAATATACAGGGTTAACTATGACTAAGTACAAAAATTTTAACCACGTGCTCAGGGAGGTCTAAAAGACAATAAAATATTTATTTCGGAATTCTAGCTCAATGTTTAAAATATGCGCTAAAACCCTCTTATCCTACGGAAAGTCGGCGCCTATGAAATCAATCATCGTCCGAGATGGCTACATATGTCAACTACCATGCGGTCGTTTTTTGCAGCGTTGTCAACTAGAAACAACTAAAATAAACATTTTTATTAATAATAATAATAATAATGCCTAAGTACCTAATAGATAACAGTTAATCCGGTTAGCTACAGTATATTGTATTCGTTCTTCGTTCTTTCGTTCCACACTGCCAAAACTACATTTTCACTCCTTGCAGATTCGTCATAATTATCCACTAACATATCCGACATGAAATATTTTATTTAATTACTCTAAAATGTTTAAAATTAAGTCACTAGCTGTTCTCAAATAACATAACCTAGAATACTGCATTGCTAGTTGTATACTCCCATAATTCCCCAACAATACAAGAAGTTTAAAAATTTATCGCCGTTTAGTGCACCTTCCATGAGAGGCCTACAGATGGCAGATGGCGTCTGCAAATGCATACAGTTACGGTACTCTGATTAGTTTGAAATAATTTTTCAGTACTTGCTTTTCACAAATTTAATTTTTCGCATATTTTTTGTGTATGTACAAACATGGCGTATTTAAATGCCTAGATAATAATAATAATCATCATCATATCTCTACCCCTCATTCTAAATACGAGGATTACCCCAGAAGTCTAAGACTTGTGCGAGAGAGGGGGCAGCATATTATTATTAATCAGGCCGCATTTGCGCCCAGAAACGACTTACGTTGTTAGGCCCTAACCACCATTCAGTGCGGGAATGAGGGAATCTGGAAAATATTAATTAGGGGGGGTAGTCAAACGTCAACCGGTATCAATCTCTCACATTGACCCAAGCCAACATTCTTCCACCTTATCATACCCGCAGAGAGGGTGCTAGGCCTCTCCACGAATATAGCTTATATACGGTCTACCGGCCGCGGGGGTCGAACCCACAGCCATCTAGTCACCTCGATTCAAGTACTGACGCCTTAAACCGCGCGATCACTGACCGATCCGATGACGGATAAGGTTCTGATTATGGAAGTATGACAAGTGCATATTGTCGTGTGGCAGTGTTTTTTTGTATTTGTGTACATTTGCGTATATTTTTTTGTTATCTTTTGTGGTTTTTCCCGACGTAAAGGTAAAAAATGACCCTCCCACTCTCGATCTCCTTTTTTAAAAGAAAATTAATGGTCAAAATCAAAAAGACGTCTTTTGTTTCCGAGTATTAAACAGAATTTCAAATTTTCCACTTTTCGATACATGTCTGTAACTTGGTTGTATGTCAAGTTAGAAAAAAATAATTAATACGTTCTTCAGACACTTTTTTGAGTAGAGTCTAGTGACGTGCATAATTTTTTTGGAACTTTATTAATTTTTGAGTTACAACGTAAAGTTGTGTTTTTTTAAATATAAACCATTGGTGGTCATGTACCAGTTGTTATTTTTTTCTCTTTCTATTAATATATAATATGTAGGGTTAAATATGAATACTTATATATCTAACACATGCAACATGCTTCATAAACTTGCAACACAAATATGAGCAGAAATTTTTAGAACAATGCTATATTAGTACGCCCTATCTAAACTTCAAAAAAACTTATCAGATTAAAAACAGATAAACCTGAAAATTTAATCGCTTGCACCGATATAAGTAAACATGCAAAGAATTATTAAAATAGAATGATATTTAATGGGTTTTTACTTTTCTTTGTCATATAGTATATTTTATTTGTTGATACACCGGATTTAACAGAAAATCCATAATAAAAAAACACCTGATAATGATCTTTCGAAACCGAAACATTGAAAACACAATGAAATTTCTTCGTAGAAAATGGTTTTACTACAAATACTGTCAAAAAATAAAACAGAAATTAGTAAACAAATTATCTTTCAAATACTTTTAGAGATCCTTCAACATATGTACCCAAATCTGGTTTGTTGAGATTGTAATATTATAACTATTGCAAAAATACTAATTACGAGATCTACTGTCAATTTAGTTTGGTAAATTAAATAGCTTAATACTCGTATATTTCTGTGACACGTTTATTTTGAAACCGCCCAACTAATTGATGTGGACGGAAACTTATGAAAAAACTCCCCTGACGCGATGCTAAACAACTGTCGTATTTTTTCGCTTTTATTTTTCGTTTAAACCGTACACTTTGCGTTGTAAACAACCAGAAAACCATTGTCGAAACGTATTCATTCAGCGCCCGAAGTAACGTGCAAGTGACAGTTGACGAATTAAAGAGTTCGCTTAAATTTATGGCTTGTGAGCTTTACGCCTCTGTCAAATATGCTAGGTACAAACGGGCACTATCGATTGCTTTAGAGCAAATATTACAATCAAAACAGAATGGCAAATTGTAACGCTTTAATGTAATAATAATAGGCAATAAATACGGTCGAGAGGATTGAAATATATTATGCATAATTATTTTAAAAGCACAAATGAAAGCAATATGTGAAATTGCAAACAGATATGTCGTTTAATAGAAATAAATTCATCTAGGTGCGTTTCTTGGTGAATAATATACAGGATGTTTATAAAATGAGTACTTTAGTTCAAAGGCCATGAAGAAATAATAACAATTTTCATCAGTTAATTTTTTACGTGAAGTCTAGAGCGACTTAGGTCACTATTTATTCTGTTTATGTTTGGGCAAGGCAGTGCAGACATTATATTTTTCGACTGCAGAACGATTTACATTATTTTATTTCCAAATGCCTTACTCAGATCAAGAATTAGCATATATACTATATGCGTGTAGTTGTGTGTGTGGGGATGTGTGTATGAAACGTGCCAGTGCCACAAAACATTCCAGAAGTATTTGATCTCCAGTTGTATATTTTTGCTGCAGTCGATGAAATTAGTATCTATGTATGTCCATTCAATAGTAGTGGAATTACGTAATAACGACTTATGGTAAGTAGTTTATTTCCAGTATTTTGGTTGCCTAATGGTGTTTCAGCATTTTCTAACAAACAATATATTTAAAAGTACACATTTCGACTGTCAAAAATAGTTTCGAGGTGACGTCTTTCATAAAGCCCGTTGTTCTCTACACGACAGGGCCGGTTTCATCATCTTCTGTGTCGATTTAAACAAATACGTTGTTTGTAATGTAAAAATGTTCAAAAGTTATGAATTTGTCGAAAAAATTATATAAAAAATTGAAAGATAAAAATTACTGGTATCTCCCAAAGCGCTACGCCTATTATTGGAATAACGGTAAATGAACTAACTCATATTATTCGACATAAAAAGGTATATTTATTTTTTAAATTTCGCCTAATTTGGATTGTTCTGTCAATAAAAGAAAAAAAAACTCAGTTTCATTTGTACCCCTTTAATGGCATAGGTATAACTTTCTAAGGGTGCGTTTTAAGTTACATGTTAATAATATTTTGGCTTATTTTAATAAAATGTATATGCTACAGAAGTTTGGAGCCTCATTTTAGAAACACGCTGTATAAAGAATTCAGTGAAAACAGTTTTGCAGTAATATAAAAAAGCTGTATCTGAGTAAACGTTGATTTTTTTATATAAGTTGGCTTAAAATGTTTTGTTTTGAACCCAGGAATTTATGAATGAGCAATCTACAGGGTGATTCAGAATATGGAGTCAATATCGTAAACATTTTTTTGTTTCCGAGAAAAAAATTATTGAAGTTCTAGGAATTTCAACTGTTACATCGCTGGGCTGCTGTAGCACAGCATAGTATAATATGTTTATTAAAGTATTTTTTATTAATGTACGCACAAATTGGATTATATAGCACAATATAAAAAATATTGATACTATTATTATAATTATAAAAAAAATTTAAGACTTACCCAAATTAAATGATTTCTATTAGATTTTGACCCAGTAACTCTTTACAACGTGCCGACGCTGTCACCACTATCTCGTATGCCGGGATTGCCTGGAATGCTACTTACTAATCACAGCCATCCTCCTGCTTATCTAATTAGCAGTAATTGATTCTACAGTTTGGCCAGTAATTTCCGTTACTCATCATAGTTTGCTTTTGGGAGGTTTCACGGAAGATTTGAAATCCTCCAGGTAGAATAATCGTTTCATGGCAATTATAATACTAGAAATATGGTTTTCTAATTTGCAACAACTATGTTCACATTGATCATGCCACGTTATGTATTAATTTTTTTTTTTCAATTCAGACTATATTCGATTATACAGAGTGTCTTGCATAATAACCGACACAAGGCAGACACATGTAAGAGTATCCAAAATATTATTTACACTTTATCGTTAAAGACAAATTTGGAACATTAGTTAAGTTTATTATTTAATTGAAATACTACAGGGTGTTCGTTGGGGATAAATCACCCCTATAATCGTACCAACATTTTTTTATTTAACTTAATTTTAAAATAATGATATTATCTTTCATAAAATGTAATTAATTTATTTTTTACTATTATTAAAATTTAAAAACTTATACTACCAAACACTTTAAAAATACAAATTTTAATGTTAAATATTAATAATAAAGGGAAAGAAAAAGAACATTATATTTCTTACTTGGATGGATCGGTCAGTGGTCGCGCGGTTTAAGGCGTCAGTACTTGAATCGAGGTGACAGGATCGCTGTGGGTTCGACCCCTGCAGCCGGTAGACCGTATATAAGCTATATTCGTGGAGAGATTGGCACCCTCTCTGCGGGTATGGTAGGGTGGAAGAATATTGACTTGGGTCAATGTGAGAGATTGATACCGGTTGGCATTTAACTACCCCCCTAATTAATGAGGTTTTCCAGGTTTCCCTCATTCCTGCACTGAATGGTGGTTAGGGCCTACCAACGTAAGTCGTTCCTGGGCGCAAATGCGGCCTGCTTCATAATAATATGCCGCCCCTTCTCCCGCACAAATCTTCGACTTCTGGGCTAATCCTCGTGATTAGAATGAGGGGTAGAGATATTATTATATTATATTATTATTACTTATCGCGAATGATTAGAAAAATATCGAATTTCGACAATTATGTTTTTAGTAACATATCGATTTTGTACATCCAAAAATGCAGCGTAAAGTAAAAAATATTTGTGCCAATTTTCAAACTTTTACCTTTATAATTAGTAATTAAATAAACAATTTATTAAATTTTTAAATTTTATATTGAAACTATGCATTTCCCAACACATATTAAACTTATTTTCTTAATTTAAAATGTTCTAACACCTGTTAAAGTTTGGTCTCTGCAAGTTGGGACACCCTGTCGGTATCAGAAAATTGATAATTTTATAAAATATTTATCTACCGAGTTTCAGTCTGTTAAAATTACGAGTTTATATTTTAGAAATATCGAGTATTAAGACTACTCCAATTTTTACCTCTCTGACGGCTTGCGAGTGGATGCCACTGGTATTAGAAAATTGATAATTTTATAAAATATTTATCTGCCTAGTGTCAGCCTGTTAAAATGACGGGTTTCCATTTTAGAAATATTGAATATTCAGTTTACTCCAATTTCTACTGCCCTGACGGCTTGCGAGTAGATGCCACTGGTATTAGAAAATTGATTTACATGCCGAGTTTCAACTTATTAAAATGATAGGTATCCATTTTAGAAATCCAATTTTTAATTTACCCCAACTTCCACCCCTCTGGCGGTTTGCGAGTGAATGCCACTGATATCAGAAAATTCATATTTTTATAAAATATTTATGTACCTAGTTTCAGCCTGTTAAAATACCGGGTTTCCATTTTAGAGACATTGAATTTTTAATATTACCCCAATTTTCACCTCTCTGTGACGGCTTGCGAGTGGATGCCACTGGTATCAGAAAATTGAAAATTTTATAAAATATTTACGTGCCGAGTGTCAGCCTGTTAAAATGATGGGTTTCCATTTTAGAAATATCCAATTTTTAATTTACCCCAATGTCCACCTCTCTGGCGGCTTGCAAGTGGATGCCACTGGGTTCAAAGATTTTTGTAAAAGTGTTTTTTGTCACGCCCTCATGTTGCACGAACTACAAGTTTATCTGTTATGTTTGTTCGAGTTCTAGCTATAACCAACACAATCGTTTAACACACAAATTTTCTATAGCTTAATTTTTTGTTATTCCGTTTTCTTCACAATTAATATTCGAGAACATTACAAAAATAAATGTTTTATTTAGGATATTTTAAATATATGCTAAATGTTAACCGTGTTCTATCTTGACGAACGTCTATGACCATTCGAAATTTACGGCCCCATTTTGAGCTAATGACTCCTCAGGAGTGCAACTTTGCATACGTATAGATAAGTTTGGTGAAATTACAATATTTTCTACACTCCTACATGCACCTGCTCTCGCACCTGCTCTCGCACCTGCTCTGTGTCGGTTCTTACGCGGGACACCCTGTATTGCACTTCACCGATACTCAATTATAATTTATATCAAAATCAAAAGCGCTTATAATTATTTCACGCCATCGACATAATTTATTAATTGCGAATGGGCACGCCATCGCGTCGGCATCATTAGCTTGATGGCGTGTATGGGCGTCACGGCGGACCATCAAAGAGATAGGCCCGATAAATATGTCATTATTGCAACGCTGTGCGTCGTGTAGTAAATGAAAATTAGCCCGGGCTGAGCGCGGCTGTGATTTTGATTAATAAATACCGGGTATATAATGGGAGATATTTACATTTATGTCGAATATGAGTGCGGTATCCATGTGGAACGATGCTTTTAATTAAAGTTCCGATATTTCCCGTCAAAAAGCGGTACGAATATTAAAACTACGGGGCAAACATGTCGTACCGGTGCGTCAGAAATCGGTACGACATCGGTACGGTACCGACAATAAAGAAATCTAACATTGTAGTGTTGGCATCTTGTCTTTTTTTACCTTGTCTTGGTATCGCAAGACAAAAGAAGACCAAGACAAGCCTTGACAGCACGAATTGCACGACAAGACAAAATATAAAACAAAAAGGTTATCGTAAATATTTTTTGTGCATATCATTGTTGGCGCGTCGAATTTTGATTGCACTAATAACATATCCAGAAGTTCATTATTATCATACACAGGGTTCATTGTTTAGTCAACAAATTACATTTAATACAAAATGATACTACGCACACAATACAAAACACCAACATGATAACGATAACATGATTCATTTATAACTAGTGTTGGCATATTTTTTTGCCTTTTCTTGATATTGTCTTGCAAGACAAAACAAGACAATACTAGATTGCTCAAATTGTAAGATAAGACAATATTAAAAAAGGCTTGCGAGACATGATAAGAAATGTTGTTACGGCAAGAAGTCTTGCAAATATAACAAGGGGTCATATTTAACTGAGCATTCGCTGAAAAAATAAATATTACGTTTCTATTGTAGGTATATTTTTTTATATTAAAAGCTGTAGATTACCCTCGCTCGATTTTTTATTATTTTATTTTACTCTATTTACTGCAGTTTTTTTCGTGTAAAGTTCTATATTAACCACAGAGGTGATATTTAATGCTATATGCATAATGTTTCATATAATTCTACTGTATTTATTAAAATATTTTGATGGAAAATGTTATATATCCCGACCTGATGCTTTGAGAAACAACTACATTACTATATGCCGTTCTGAAACTTAGTAGTATATATAGTGTTTCGTAAAATTAGATTAAATTAAGACTTTTATTTTTCTACATTATTTATTTTTTTAATTTAAGAAATTTACTAGATCCTCTTTTGATTTTTTTTTTTGTGTTTAACAAAATTGGACCAGGAACAACCCGGCATGCCACTGTAATAATAATAATAATAATAATAATATGACTTTATTCATTACCAAATATCAAATAAAATTGGACGAGATTCATAATAGGAGCGAACCGGACAACAATGAGATCATCACAATGATAACGATGATGATGATAGTAACGATGATAAAGACGAAGATGGTTAATGACAGATGAAAACTATATTGATGACTGATGATAATGATGGTGATGATGATGAATATGACAATACAATTTAAACATTAATTAGATTAGAAGAAATTAATAACTTTGGGACAGTGAAGGTGCAACTTCAATTTTTAAATTGTCAATTTGCCACGTCTGTTGTACTTTTTTCAAGGTTGCAAACAAAACAATATAATTATAACGTGCAACCAATAAAAAAATAACATATTGTTATATGTACGATTTAAATAAAGAAGAACATGTATAACAGTATCTGAACTTGCCAAATAAACGTTGACATTGCAATAATGTAACAAACTCAAAAAAATAGTCAAGCAGCACATATTTAAGGTTTTTAAATGATTGTTACCGTATAATAAAAAATATCGTCACGAAATACGTCCAGAATTTTCCTCGTTCGCCTCCACTGTGAGGCTAGTTGACGTGCTTTCGAGATGTCGCTGAATAATTCTCGTTCCCGCCTTGGAATTGTATAGAAGATTGGAGATATTCCTAATCTTTAATTTTAGCAAAATTATAAATCACAGTAGAGTTTAGTTGGGATTTCGGAGGTAATAAAGCTAATAATTAGATTTACGTCCTGCTAGTGGACAATATTTAATAAGAAGTGTTTTTTTAGAAAATCTACTAATTATCTGTTTAATTCGTGTTTCACTCTTCAAGTAAAATGTGATATTATATTTAATTCATTAAATAATATACCTTTCCTAAATTCATCATTATTACCATTCATATTTTTGTTAGAATCATAGGTAAAATTATATTTTTATAAATATCGGACGTATTAATTGCACGCCACTGGTATTCCATTGGGCTGTAACTTTATAGGAACGTCGTTTTTACAGTATTTAAAGTTGTCATGGTAGTTAGTGTGGAATGAATATCATCATCAATGTAACTAATAGGATTGTTTCCAGCTTTTTTGTATTTAGTTTTAATTTGCGTAAAATATTTAATCCTTTTTCAGTAATACATAATAATTTATTAGAATCTGTGATGCTAGTAGACATGAACAATTCAAAGATAATATTCGCTGAAAAAGTGAGATGTTTGTTTGGTGTTTCTTCATATTCAATGTAAGTACTTACTATAGTTAAGAGCATTCTATAGTTAGGTATCCATATTGGAATGAAGAAATTACTAATTTTGAGCTCCATACTTGTCGCAATGAACGTATTTTTGTCTATAAAATCCAAATTATTACCCTCTAAAACATAACTCCACCGAATTTGACTCATATCTGCCCAACCGTTTTCGAGTTTTTGCCAAATTTCGGTAAATTTGGTTTAATTGAATCCTGTTGCTGTATGGCCCATTAATTATGGGACATCCTATATAGCATTTAGTTACTGTGCCGCATTCATATACGCAGTGAGAATCAATACACATTAAGGACGCCGTTTTATAGGCAAATTTTCAACGAATTTCATAGCTGTTTGTTGAGACAGTCTAAAAAAATCTGAGTAAGTTAGAAAGAATATCTCTTCACTATGTCAATTATACAAGTTTTCTCCGGGATATAAAACAATTTTCAGGCTGACAAGTCATTTAGAATAAGAAAAAAGAGCATCATTTTCACCTAATACGTTTTATCATAAAATCTACTGAATTTTACAAGTCAACTGCACATTGAGAAAATTGTATACAACATTATAAACATTATCACATCCCGCAGAATTCTTTTAAAAATATAGTAACTCTTGAATTTATGTAAATTATCAAGTATTTTTTACGGTGTATAGAACACAGTGATAAGGTACAAATTCACAGTTCTTTATGTTCTCTAGGACATTTTTCTTCAAAAGTTAAAGGAAATATTCAATTTAAGCATTATATTTTAGTACTACGCTAATTAAGAACTTCCACCTACTTGGTGTATTTTATTGTGCATTTTTAGATACGATTATTTGTCCTTGAAACGCCAGCCTTTACATCTCTACGAAACTGTCACCTAGTTGGAAGTCTCTTCCGACGTAGCACTATGTATTTATACAGCTGGCAGTATCAGAACCCTCTGGTACAAATCCGTTCTGGTTTCGCTTGGTTTATATCCACCTATAAATCGACGTTTATGACAATTCAATTACTGCAACATATGATACGCCAACAAGCTATTGTCTACCTTGCGGACGATGTGACAATCGAAACATTCTGCGTATAACATACACGGTAAAAAAAGACGGTTATAATTTTACACGAAATTTACACTATATCTGGTCCAGGGAAGTAAATTTTACCTCATCGCAATTTGGTTAAACTTTACAAAAATGGTTGAATAATGTATTTTAACAAATATTTGGAAGAATTTACTTGCAGTGGCGTAAAACAATTACTATATGTGGTGTAAATTTTTATCAAAATGCACAGGGTGTTATTTCTTTCATATTTTGACATTCAGGTAGAAGGTTTATTATAATTAAAATAAATAAATGATACAAAGGTTTTAGGACTTTTCTTTTGGACTCTTAACATAAACAAATGCAAATGCGTCTTTTTTTGACATTTATTTGTTTTTTTAATTTAATCCAAAAGATGGTATGGGAATAGCTTTTTTAGTTCTAGTTCTTGTAATAAACCTTATACCTCAGCGTCAAAATATACTTTACACCTGCCTATAATTTTATGTAGTTTAAAGTTATATCTTGAAACGTGTTTTCTACATTTGGCTTTTATTGGATGATTTCTTTCTATACCCTGCTTTCATAGTGGAATTTCGAACAAATATATAGGTATAGCTAATTATATTTATTGATAACCAGATATAAAAGAGTGTTGTGATACTTCTCTCAAACAGTTGTTTTTTAACTTATACCAATATGCAGTTATACCATGGAGAAAATTTAGTTACTTGAACAAAAATCTGATATGTATCATTTGATGATGCTACTGAAAAAATTAAACTCTGTATTTGTTTTATAAAACAAAATTCACCGTATTTCAGCTTTTGATAATTAATGTTTGGACTGCCATTTACACTTACCATCACCCAAACTATTTAATCCTCTGTTTTGATAGATTTAAATTCATATAAATTTTTTTTTCCAAAGTTGTACCTATGTGTAGCATCTACCATTTAAATCAATGACAGTAAGATCAACGCTAGGTTTTTAATTGGTAAGAGTGGTAATGACTATTAATAAACTTCTTATTTTGAAGTCTCATATTACTAGGTAAAGTTTGGCACATGCAATTAGTTACACTGTATACAACTACTAAGACTGAATTTAGTTCCTTCTTCTTAAGTTCATAGTAGTGGACAGGTGAACTGACTGATTTCTGAATAATTTTATAAGTGGATACTGGATACTCTTATGCTTGCAAACACTTGATTTTTATTAGAAATGTTCACCGTCGCAATTCAAATCAGCTAAATAAAAAAAAATAATGCTAGTGCGTAAAGGTATTTCATTCTTAAAAAAAACGTCACATTTTATGATGTTTTTATAGGTGCACTCGTATACCTATGTATCATATTGACTTATACAACTAAGTAGGTTTTTGCATTTCTCATAAGTTTTCTTACATTTAACCATATTTTTTGTTTTGTCTTTTTCAATTATTATTAGTTTAATCATATCGGCTCCCTATGAAATACACCACAGCCACAAACGCTCTCTATTACACAATTAATTGTACAATTTGATTTATTTTTAACCGTTAATACTATGAACTGCAACAAGTTTTTACTAGTCACGTGATCATGACAACTTGATTTAGTAAATTACTTATGTTGGTGTAAATTTTATCAAATTATTAAAATTCTAGATGTTACCCTTTAAGTTCCCTGTAAATATTTTTACATTTTCAACATTTCTACAAATAAATCTTGTACAATTTTACACCATATTATTTTACCACTTCCAAAATAGTACCGTATAGGTCGATCTCTTGCTGTGTACAAAATAGGTATATAGGTATATAGTTATAGGTGTAAAATATTTCAGGAGGTAATAGTATGAACCAAAATAAGCAGCAAAGTCTTAATAAGCATGGGTCCGCAAAGTAACGGTTGCGGAGATATGGACCACTATTCCTTTTTCAAACATTTTATTTTATTAGGAATAAACCGACAAAGGAAGCTTTTAACAAACAAAAAACAAAGTTACAGAAGATGTTCAAAGTGCCCTCCGTCCATTTCCAAGCAGGCACGACATCTTCGTCTCAACGATATTCGAACTGTTTCGAAAACACCCTCCTTGGTTTGGATTTCTTAACACTTTTGATTAATCCGTAGCTGCAGCTCTTCCAGGCTATTTATAGGAGCACCATACACTAATGTCTTCAAATATCCCCAAACAAAGAAATCTAGGGGGTTCAGATCAGGCCGGACCTGTTTTATGGCCTCCAAGATCGCCTGATCTGAACCCTCTAGATTTCTTTGTTTGGGGGTATTTGAAGACATTAGTATATGGTACTCTGCAGCTACGGATTAATCAAAAGTGTCAAGAAATCCAAACCAAGGAGGGTGTTTTCGAAAGAATTCGAATATCGTTGAGACGAAGATGTCGTGCCCGCTTGGAAATGGACCGAGTGCAGTTTGAACATCTTCTGTAAGTTTGTATTTTGTTTGTTAAAAGCTTCCTTTGTTGGTTTATTCCTAATAAAATAAAATGTTTGAAAAATGAATAGTGGTCCATATCTCCGCAACCATTACTTTGCGGACCCATGTTTATTAAGACTTTTCTACTTATTTTGGTACATACTATTACCTCCTGAAATATTTTACACTCTTTTTTTAACACCCTGTATTTTGAAATCTTTCTTTTTGAACCTACTTCATTTTCGATTACACATCATCTGCAATTAGATCAGCATGCAGTATTGTTTAGAACGCTTTATTAATTTTTCGACATGACATCCATTACTTTTCGTTACCCCCGAGAAGATACCAAATTCAGACAAATGGTTGGTCCGGCATCGGTTCCGTTTCGCCCTGTTTGCCTCGGATATGAAAATTAATAGCGTCAAGATGGGGCCGGTGAAAGATACCATAAATTTCTGTTAGGCATCAGGTTAATATCGGTGATGGATATTTATGTTTTTAACTATTTATCGCAACGTGTACTATACGACAGAAAGAAACTTTGGAAATTGCTTGGATATTCATTAGTCGAGTGTGGAAGAGGCGAGGGTTTAAATTTTGATTTATTTGTGTAATGCTGTGTTGTAAAATTTAGAGCATATTCTGGATATACAGAACGGACCGTTTCTCATGGCTCACCATTGGCATCTAGACATCTAGGAAATCGTAACATAAACATTGTGGCTCATATTAGAAAAAAAGTTGCGCTTTTTCATTGCCGATTCTAAAATATTCAGAAAATTGCGATTTTAGAAAATGCCATCTAGCGTCATTATTTCTCAATAGAAACAGCAGAAATTTGGTACAGGAAGATAATAATTTACGAGGAATCTATTTTCATTCGAATATTTCTACGAAAACTAGTTTCGATTATGCAACATTAAATTGTTTTTTTTTTTCATTATGGATGACATATTAGTTCCTCACAGTAAAAAATGGAGATGGAAAGTCTAGTTGTTCCTGACGTAAAACAAAAATCAATACACAACCTAACAAAATACACAAATATTCTACAAATCCTTCATAAATACTTCAAAGTGTCATCCTTTTTCGCGCACGCAAAGCTCTGTCCTTAATCTAATTTTATCCACAGCGTTTTAAATGTTTTATGAAATAGACCTAAAAGCAGCAAAAACTGCTATAATTTTTTTTTCAAACGTTATATAAGTGACAACTTATGTGACGTTGTTCAATAATATTAAGTGTCATTTATATAGGAGTATAAGTATGTACTTTTACTATGAATTCAATTTTAATAATGAACATTTATTTTCTTATATTTATTATTGTTGCGTCCGCATAAAACAAAATTTAATTTTTAAGTATTATCATATAAAATTAAGTATACAGGTATTTTTGTGTAGGTAATTAATGATATAAATATATTTTATTGAGAAATTTGTTGTGTCGGCAGTTTTGTTGTCGCGGTTTCTTGTATTACTTTTTCTACAAGTTTCTTGTTCGCGAGGAAGGGTTGCGAGCGACACTTCGAAAACCGATTCGCGACGGTAGACATCACTTGTAAATTTTCGTTATCATAACAATCAAGAAAGAAGACGGATGAGTTAAGAACGTTTACCACCATCGATTGCACCAATGGTAAGTCGTTTTGCAACCCGTCGTCTTTATTTGTTTTATTTCATCATTTTTTTTTATTATTCATACAGTCTACTAAAATTCAAATCAATTATTAATATTTATAGTAAAAGAACTAGTGCACTTCTTGGGATATTAGTACTCATGACAATATTTCTAAGATCAACTGCTTTTAAAGATCCGTTGCTTGTAGTGGGTTAAATGCAAATTGTTCGACTTTCTTCGCAGAGCTAGGTTGAGGAATTCTCTTAGCAATTTTGGTCTTACTTTCTGCAGAATTTTCGATGTATTCTTCAGCAACCGTATCCGATTTCCAACCCACATGCCTTTTTAGTGTAGTAATATCCTGTAATGCCCTGTATACTCTTCCCCAGTTGGACTACACAGAACTACACTACTAATTTTATGGACACCCTTAACAGCTTTATAACATTTTCCATTTTGATATTTCACGTCGAGTCTCGATTTCTTTGGCTTAGAATCTCTTAGATTGACTTATACCCTGCCTCCCCCCGCTGATTTTTATTTATAAAGCACCCCAAAAGAGACAAATACCTACCACGTCCACATCGTTGTTTCTGGGTAACGTATGAGTGAATTAATATGTAAAAGGATTCATGGGTAGTAGTCTGGCAAATAGTTAGTCACTTACAAGGCGTTTATGCTACCCTATTATTTTATCATATGGACTGTGGAGTGAATGGGGGGGGGGGTATTTGAGGTTGCGTTTAGGGTCAAATCGACTGTTTATGACTTATACTTACTGGCAAAAACAAAATTCTTTTTTTATTTTAAAAAACAAAAGGGGTCGAAAACCGGCCTTAGAGGCCCTCCTTTTAAACGGCGTTATTATATTATATTGTTCAACTTACAGGTTATTTGTATCCATATTGTTATTTGGCGATTTTGTATTTGAATATGTTGATATAGGAAATTTTAACGTACATCAAATAGTCGGTCACAATAAAAAACAAAGAAGAACGAATATAATCCTCACTTAAGTTCAGTCTTTACGTATATTTCATTGCAATAAAATAAAGTCTCTTAAGAAATAAAGATAGATTTAAAAATGTCCATCTCAGCCTGTTTATTGTCCCCTTCTCCTCGTTATAGTTGAAAACAGATAATAGAAAACAGTTAAAGGTTTAAACAGTTGAGTTGTTAAATATTTTTTGGCTACCTTAATTCCAGTGCTTTTCTATAATATTTTTTCGTTAGGACTGAAATGATTCGACATTTTGGCGAGAGCGCCGGTTCCAATAGACACACGTGCATAAAACGTTTATTATGATCTAACACCATTTCAAAAATTGGTGCTTTCATAACGTAGATTTGAGTTTTAAATATGGTAGAGTGTAGTAACACTGTAGATACTTCAATTTTAGCAGTTGGGACATGTACAAAAGGAATACGCAAAATATAAAATGATTATCAATACGAAACGACAAAAAAATTAAAAAAGCGGATACTTTCAGTGGAGTTTATGTAATTCTGATAGTTCGGGTACCATGTGAGGCTAGCATACTCAAGTCTGATTGAGTTTAAATACTTAATACTGTTAAATGATTGTGAATTCCTCAAAACAAAGCTCAGTATCGAATATTACTCCCAAATCTTTAATAGTACCACAACGCATTGACAGTGACTTATTAATACTATAATCAAACAATATAGGTTGCTTGTTTGAAGTAAACGTACACACTTTGCATTTATCTATATTAATATGTAACCGATTTTCAGTGCATCAATCCCCAACAACATTAACAAGCTCTTGCCACGCTTGGCAATCATCAGTGCAATTAATATTACAAAACATTTTTAAATCGTCTGCAAAAAAGATGAGTATGTTTCAAATGATATATCGTTGATAAATACATTGAATGGGAGTGGTTTTAAGTTGAATCCTTGCGGTACCTCAGATGTTGCTATAAATATTCTAGACTTAAAACCATTATACGAGACAGTTTACTGTACAGCTGGTTAAGTAATTTGGTTTTAAACTGTACAATTCTTATTTCTTTCTCAGAAACCTCCCTATCCAAAACTTTCTTGAAATTTGTATATACCACATTGTGTAAACACAACTAAATTCGTCATTGTCGAACGATGTGAAACAAATCTATGTTGATCGGGAAAAATACAGTTATTTACGTTATTATAAATATGAGTATACAAATACATCTCAAACACTTGGGAAAGTTAGTCACGTCAGTATACTGTTGCCTTTGTTATCATGCGGATTTTGCGTAACTAATTCCTATGTGAATTTTGAATAAATTGTTATATATTGTACTAACTTATTGCTTATTTTATTTTTATTACGTTTAACATGATCAGTTCTGACAGCCCTAGTAATGACATATGAAACACAACATAAATATTTCACGTTTGCGTCACGTTACCAGCAGTGTTTTGAATACATATGTTGAGTGTGTAGAATAACATAACCATGCATATCTTTGAAACCATTTACACATTTTTAATTTTCTCCTTTGTTTTTTTTTTAGAATCGATCAACCATTACTTTTCAAACGCGCCTTGTATGTTAACCTGATTAGTCGTAACTCTTGCATCAAATACGACTCATCCATCCACCTCCAGACGATTTAGCAGCGTGCATTGTATTTGACCGTGAGCGATTACCGTTAAGCCAAGGCATTGTGATGGGGCGCATAATAGCGTCAAATGCACTGGCGGCGGACGTGCGCCCGTCAGTTTGTCACACACATACGCCTGGCGGGTCGCTTTGTCTTACCGCGTAGGAGGGAATGTCTCCGATTTAGTACAGAATAAGATTATTTGTATCAACCGGGAAGGGTATTGACGATGTCAGCTTTCCAGACGCCACCTGGTGGCGAACACTGAACTTATAACGGAACGGGTAATGTTATGAACAAGTTCGTTTTTTCTACTTTGCCACATTTTTCCGTAAAGAAATTGAAAACGATCTTGGATGTAAACACTTGTTTCTTTTAAATTAACACACAGAAAGAAACTTGTTTGATTTAAAAATATATTATTTAACTAAAAAAAATATCACATATGTATTTTTGAAAATAACACATACAAGATACCTCTTTACAGGATGATTTTGAAAGCGGGGTATTATTTTTATTGCCCTAATAAATGTTTTTTTAATGACCGAGATAACTCAGTTTAAAGTTATTGCAAGTCGACTCTGCGTAATCTTAACCTACCGTAATAAGTCTAACGAACAATTTCGCAATACATCATCGCTAAGCGACATGTGATAAGTTGTGCACGCAGTCTTTGGTAAAGTTACGCTTCGTTTATAACCTTAACCTTAAATAACAACATAACACGTACGTAAACAAATCGTGGCATTTCTATTATTTTGAATATTTTTCAAGTGTGTGCATAGTATCATTTTGTATTATACGTAATTTGCTGGCACAATGATGTAACAATGGCCCAACAGTAACAATAATATGACCTGCGGATATGTTATTAGTGTAACGGAGAGTGTAATAAAAATTGGCTGGCTCTTTTCCACGAAATGCGCAGAAAATTTGCAAAGTCCTTAGAAAATCGGTCCCGTACAAAGACATCTGGATGTTTTCTGGAAGGGAAAACTGTTGATCTCCCACGGAAAGTGTTGCGGAACATTTCGAATACTAGTGTCTTTCTCTACAACAACTACGTTCAGCCCCTCCATCCTGACTTTTCTTTTAACTTTAAGTAAGCTACAGAACTGCTGATGGCCCCTTCACCAATAATTACTATATCGGCATGTTTTGGGATGCCCTTTTTTGGTTATTTACATACATAGGTTCTTCAGGCTTATGTTATCTCTTAGTATATTAATAGTTCTCCAAACAGGATTTTCGAAATCTTCACGTAATTTTACACTTTTGTAAAACTATGTTATATTAAGCACAATTTGAGAGGGCGCAAAACCGGTATATGTCTGGTGGGCCGCTGACAAATGACTGGCTATTTTTCAGGTGTAATTCAGTGCTGGTGCCAAACTCATTACTACATAAAAGATAAAAAATTCGTCAGACGCAGCAGCGTTCTCCTGTACAAATACTTATCAGAACTGTTTATTAAATGCAAAATTAAACAAATACATAAATTATTCTGAATAAATCTGTTAAATTTAAAAAATATATACTGTTATATTATTTGACTGTTTCTTAAAACAAATGCAACTATTACAAATTCATTACATTAACACGCAGTAAAATGATAAATATCATATACCATTTTTTAAATATAAAGTTCCACTGAACTTACCTACTTGCCTGGGTCTTAACATTTTTAATCATTTAGGTGTTCATATTCGAAATGCTAAAAATGTAACAGTTTTTAGGGTTGTTTTGAAAAGACCTCATAAATATTGTTACGAAAGCTCACCTACCTTTTTAGTTGGTTAATTATGTTCCTGTTTTCGTTATAATTTATAATTGAAGCTCACCTACCTCGTTAGTTTGTAATTTACGTTTCTGTTTATGTTAGAATTTATAATTTTTGTGATGCCTTTATTTTGACGTTTTCCGGAATATTCCAGGCTATATTCTATTTGTTTCTCGACACGTTCTCGAGATCTCAGAAACTTCGAGAACTCTGAAAACCTATATAAGCAGACCATTTTCGGTCGCTGGAGTCAGTTTATATTGAGCAGCCAAACGCGAGTGACAAACGTCAAAATAAAGCGTTGACAGTTGTGAATTTGTTGAAGCAGATTTCTTGTATAATCAAGAGTGACAATAAAGATTGTTTGTCTACGTGACGTGTTTCAACGATAACCTAATTTCGAGGTTACGATATTTTTATACTCTTGACGAATTTTTTATGTCGTAGTTTGTATGTTTCTATTTTGACAATTCCTATACAAAATTGTATTTTTGTCTTTAAGGAAATAAATGTTATTCTATTATATTATGCGAAAGAAGAACTCCTGTTTTAATTAAAATAAAATTGACAAAAAAATATATTTCTTGAAGTAAAAAATCTATTTTTACCGTGAAAACACTGCCAAACGTCCGTGGGTGAAACAGAAGCTCCCGCAAATAACCTATATTGACGTTACTGTATAAACATGTCAAATGTACTTCGCCACAACAAATAAATGCGTCAGAGATACACATCTATATGTAAAACAAGTATAAATTATGCATCATAAAAGATCTCCTCAATTTAATTCAGAATTTTATTCCAATGGTAACAATATATTGCTTTATTGCTTAACCTGCAATAAAGCAATGCAATTTAATAAATAAACACATTTTGTATGATTTTTAATTGGTACAGTTACTTTATTGCACAAAATAAAGTAGCCGATTTAGATCAATTATTTATGTTATAACACTATTTCGTTTTCTTTATATGTTAATATGTTTTTTCGATTTTCATTCATATTAACTAATATATATCTGAATTTTAAGGGTGATCAATTGATCCCTTTTTACAAAGCAAATAATGGGCATGACTTAATAATGATAGATGTATTTCTATACCATTCAAATTGTGCCTTTATAGCCCTAAACTTTAATTTAAAATTGTGTTGGCCACTTCTACGGCTTACATATTTAAACTGCACAGCTCCCAATGGCTCGGCAGCGTTGGAAGTTAAAATGGATTTTAATAAATTAAAACGTAGTGAAGTTGTAATTCTGCCTGATATGTGCCAGCCTCTCACAATGTGTAACTCCCGGTATGTTGTGTCATTTAGGGAGAGAGTGCAGTGGAAATTGTCGAAAAGTTGGGAAAACTATTTCCATACACGCTCGTTTCGTTTGTAATTCTCCATTTTCTCGGATGGTTAATGGATAGCAACATTTTTTAAAATCAATTGTTTTTTATACAGGGTGATTTACAAGTTATAAAAAAAAATGTTTATAAAATCTTTATGGATTGTAAAGTTATTAGAGTTGTAGTATTTTCAACCTTTCCAGAGCTAGCTACTGTAGTCTCCGCGTTGTACGCTGTGTGTAGTGCTCTCTCTTCACACTTAGCCCCAGGTGATTTCGAATACTAACTTTGTTGCGGTAGTGTTTACATTAGTTTTTCAAGTATCAAAAATGGGTTACGTGTATAGCAATTCGGAATTGATGGATACCGTTTTAAATTATGGTGAAGTAAAACAAAATGCTTTAGCAGCTTCTCGTCCGTACGCAGAACGATTTTCCGGACGTTAGTATAACGCACGCGTGACACGGAACATTTGCAACCGAATCGTGGAAGAGATGGAGGTCCAGGGCGTTCACGGCGTATTGCAGCAACTGAGGAACACATTTCAGAGATTGATGAATAGAATTCCCGAATACGGGCAAATGGCTCAACAAGGAATGTCCCAATCAACAGTGTGGCGTATTTCATACACGAACCTCAATTATATCCGTACCACGTACAGCGTGTCCAAACCAGGGGATTGGTCGAGGGCCGATATCATGGCCGCCACGATATCCTATATTTAAATCATTTAAGCTTTTTTGTGGGGGTATTTAAAAAATTAAGTGTATCACACCGAAGTGGACACTATTGATGATGAATTGCGCAAATGTATCATAGCTGCTGCTAATAACTTACGAGTTCAAAACTGACAAAAAGAAGAAACATTTGTATTAGTTTGTAGAAACTGGTTAAGATGGGCCCAAAATTTTGTTGTAACATCAAGTATGTCAAATTATTTTATTAATGAAGACCTCAAATTAATTCTATTAATAATTAATAGCAATAGTGGCAAAAGCAGTTGAATTTGCTGTATAATATAGAATATAGGTGATATAAAATGTTATTTATTCCTTGGAAATGTCTTTCAATGTTTTGTCCAGTCGCCGATTATACGCCTTATCATGTTTTACAGTGAACCAGTTTCCAGTGCCGTACAGAAGTATATTTTTAAATAAATTTCGAACTGCTCCTTCTGATTTTTTTTACAAAATTGTATTAGTAAGAGTCCATCTAAATTATTTTTAGAGAAGTTCTAAATCACCCTGAATGACTTGTTCATCTGGGGACAAGCTTGATGGACGTTTCTCACAGTCCAATCGAATACTCCTAATGCCTGGTTCGACTGTGCCGTAATAACCGACATACGTAGAACCGTCTTTTCCTAATGCGACAATATCGTCGCGCATTATTACTTCCACTTTGAATTATGCACCGGCGAAATTACTATCCGCGCAATTATCGCAGATTACGGCCACAACATGGCGCCGATAAATCTCCTCGCTGGTGATTAAATTTAATTGTTAGAATGTGTATCGCAACGAAACAGATAACGTCGGCCGGGAATCCGCGTCGATATATTTTCGTCCAGGACGCGTCCCGACGCCTCTAATCTGTTGGCGCAATATTTGAGTTTCGTTAATTAATTTTCGGGAGATGAGACAATGGCGCTGCCACCTGACGTCCTGGGCAAGTGGGTGGGAGATCAGGAGCGGGATTGGAACGGGAGGTTGGTATCATCAGTTTCTCCGACCCTAGTTTTTCTGTTTACCTGCATTTTCGGCTACAGTCTTACAACGGAATAATTACACAATTACTGATTTTTTCTGTAAAAATTGTGTCCGAAATCAAATTTGTATTCTGTTGTGTAGTTCTCTTTGTTTTCAATTTACATACATATACAGGGTGTCCGGAAATAAATGCAACATAGAGGAAAAGTAGAGATTAGGGCTGTCAAGGTTAGGGGAGCTTCGTTATTTTCTACTTTGACCAAAGAAATGGAATTATATAAAAATGGTGTATCTTACGATGTTTTATTATCAATTTCACTTACAAGTGTAAAATCGGAGACAGCCTACTCGACGTTTGGAACGTAGTCCACTAAAATTCGTTCGAATGTGCTGGATGAATTAGTTTTTCTTATACATATATTATTTTATTTTCCCCAAAATATGAATAAAAAATAAATTTCATATACAACTTGACCCCCCCTTATAATTAGAAAGCCGAAAAATATTTGAAAATTCGCCGTAATCTGTCGATTTTTGTTCTTGGGGGAAGCTTTTTTGATAGTCAATCCAACTCCTATATGTTCATCCCCCTAATCCCTAGCAACCCTAACTTTAAAATTTCAAATGGAACTACTCCACTTGTGGCACATCATTTTAGTACTTTTCATTGCGAATACAGTAGTGTATAGTTTTAGAACAAAAAAAGTCACAAATAAGCTGAAAAAGCTGAAGCAAAAAATAAAGTTTATACGAATTCAAACTTTATTTCTTTTTATAATAAAAAAGCTCACTGTTGCAAAAAAGTCGCCGTTTTTGGCTTGTGGCCACGAAATCGTTAGTTTCTCAACCGATTTCTAAAAACGATGCAACACTGTATTCGCATGAAAAAGGCTTTTTTAAAATGATGTGCCACAAGTGGGGTAGTTCCATTTGAAATTTTAAAGTTGGGGTTGCTAGGGATTAGGGGGAAGAACATATCGAGTTGGTTTAACTGTCAAAAAAGTTCACTCCAAGAACAGAAATCGATGGGTCGGCGAATTTTGAAATATTTTTCGGTTTTCTAATTATAGGGGGGGGGGGGGACAAGTTTTCGTTGAGATACCCTGTATATGAAATATATGATATTTCATATTAATTATAGTATAAGGGTTTTTTACATTTACCGCTGTTATTTCTAAATAAAGAAAACTTAAAATTATTAATTGTTCATAATATATCAACATTGCCGGGTTTGACAGCCCTAGTAGAGATCCCTGACGACAAAATAATGCGATGTTGCCAAACTTACCTTAGTCAAGTTGATGGTAATAAAGATACAGAGTTTCAAAGTTAAAATTTTATTTTCGATATTTGTAAATAACTTTTGTTGTATTTGCGTACGTTTTAGAAATCGGGGGTTTTTCGGGGCGAGAAATTCAAATTTGTTTCTAATTTTGACGTCACTAGTAGAGGGCGCCACTGATTACACACCATTTTTTGACTGAAAGTCATATATTTCATATAAGATTATTTCAAAAACGGTTACTTCTAACGACTTCAACAAGGTACATATTTTTCAAATAAAAAAGGTAGAAAAATCGACTGTTTCAATAGTCAGATATACTAAGGCGCATAAGTGGCGCCCTCTGCTAGTGACGTCAAAATTAGAAACGAGCTTGAATTTCCCGGAAACCCCCGATTTGCAAAATGTATGCAAATATTTGGATTCTTTAAAAAGTTTCTTACAAATATCGAAAATAAAATTTTAATTTTGGCACCCTGTATCTTTTGAACTATCAACGTTGACTAAGGTAAGTTTGGCAACATCGCCTTATTTTATGGTCAGGGATCTACTGTTGCTCTTTGTTGCATTTTTTTAGGGACAACCTGTATTTGTTATAATGTACAGGAGGAATAACATAGAATAAAATTTACATTGCCTCACATGCTTATTTCCTGAAAATCAAAGTCCCCGCGTTTCGTAAAATAAAACACTCCCCTCAAAGGCTACCAGGATAATTCACTTTTAACTTGGCAAAGTGATATTAAATCTGTATTAAAATTGTCTCGTATCAAAACGGCGACAGTGTCAGAGGGTATGGAGGTTTATTTCCCGTTTTAATGTCGCAAGCCGCTTTGAAGCGATTCGAAACATGAGAGAATCCTCCTAACGCCGACAAAGCGTGGGATTAGCTGTATTTCATGAAATAATAATAAACTCTCCGGCAAAAAAATGTTTTCAGGGCATATTTGCGAAGACCTCACTGAAACAATTTTTTGCGTAAAGTAGAAAGGTCGTTGTAATTTATGGCAATATATAGTTATAGGCTTCCATGGTATAATTTAAAGTTTTCTTTAAAGAATTAAGGATTAACTATGGCTAAGTACAAATATTTTTAGAGAGGATAGAGAAAAGTAACTATTAACGAAATCGTTCAGCAAAGAATTTCCAAACTTATTTATGAAGAATAGAATCCAACCCATGGAAACGGAATATGTGAGAGCAGAAAAAGTAGATAGAAGGAATATGTTCAAATGTTTGGACACGTAGTACGTATTGAGAAAGAAAAACAGACAAAAAAGGTGTGGCTAGCAAAAACATCACAGGATAAGTACGCAGGAAGAACACGAAAAACATGGAACAGTATGATAGCGGAAAATGGCATCAAGAATGGCAAGAAACAAAAAAGAATGGACAAAATTTATCCACAAAACTGTACCTAAACGCGTATAGATAGTATGTAGAATAAGTAGATAGCTAGAGTGTAAATATCTTAACACCCAAGAGATATACAGGGTGTCCCGAAATGAGGAGGCAATATTATTTTTTCTTCATATAAAAATAGGTCCAAAATTCGTCCGGAGGCAGTTATAGCCACTTAGAGGCCACTCTGATTATAGTTTCAGAGAAAAAAAATATTGAAATTTTGTAGTATTTTCAACCTTTACATCACTGGGCTATTGTATTCTATAGCGTCATCGAAATGCATTATATTCGAGTTTTTAGTATTAACGTGTAGGTATGCGATAGCATTTACTATTTTATTTATTTACCGGTAGACATGTGGCAAATGCAGCTATTTTTGCAGCAACGCGGGCGTGACACGGGAAATTTTCAACCGAATCGAGTAAGAGATGGAGGTCCAGGGCGTCCACAGAGAGTTGCAGCAGCTGAGGAAGCCAGGCAATTGGCTCAACAAATACCAGGACAAGGAATATCCCAATCTGCAGGCTGGCGTATCATACACAAGACTCAATTATATCCGTAGTAGGTACAACGTGTCGAAACCTTAATACTAAGGGATTATTCCTTACGAATTAAATTTTGTCAATGGTTACTGCAACAAAATGCTCAAAATCCTAGATCTGCAGCTGAATGTTAGTTACAGATGAAGCTACAGCTACACGGAATGGGATATATAACATTCATAATACTCATCTTTGGGATTTTGAAAAAAATCGTTGAATTGTGTCAACGGTATCATTTCCAACACCGCTATTCCTTAAATGGACGATGGATTGGACGAGGAAAGCCGGTACCATGGCTTCCACGATCTTCTTCCTTCTTCTTTTTGTGGGATATTTAAAAAGTGAAGTGTATCGCACCGAAGTGGACACCATTGATGATTTACGCGAACGTATTATCATAGTTTCTGCCAATAACTTAGAGTTCAAAACGGACAAGAATCAGAAACATTTGTGTTAGCTCGTAGAAACGGAGTGACGAGTCCAAATATGTTTACAAGTCGATGGACAAAATTTTGAACAGTTGTCGTAACATCAGATATGTCAAATTGTTTTAAATCACAAATTAATTTTATTAATTAATAATAATAGCGGCATAAGCTGTTGAATTTGCTGATATAAAATGCTGATATAAAATTTTATTTCTTTCCTTGGGAAATTCTTTCAACTGTGTGTCCGTTCATTTCTTATTACACGTGGCCATCGCACAAGTTGCCAGCATGCAGTAATATGCAGTGTATTTTTAAGTATATTTTCGAAGTGCCCTTTTGACTTTTTTTTATAAAATTGTTTGTTTGTTTAAGTCATACAGTGTATCTACATTCAAAATCTTTTTGGGATAAGTTCTGAAACCCTGTATTTTAACAAATCGCATTTTAATAATTTCAATCGTGGTTTCATCAACTTCATAGAGTGTAGATGTTGAATCTCTCGTCCACGTAATATTTACAACAAAAAAGGAATATGAAAAACTAGAAAAGCTTCCACGGAAAATCACAATTTGATGTACCTGCTTAGGGAAATCTGCGGTTTCAGCGAAATTCTTACGTGACTGTTCGCAACGTTTTTCACGACAGTCCTCGGCGCGACAGAACCCGCAAGGGCGCCCGTAGTCCCCTAATGCCGTCAGCCGTCAGCCCATCTATCCGTGGGGGAATTAATACGTTCTAGGTGTTTGGAACTCCGGATTAATTTAGACAACACGGGCGCTGAAATGTGCACCGGGTAAAAAGTGGCAGGCAGTTCCGAGAGAGTTATCTGAGCGGTTTTGCTTAGGGGTTTCCCCGACTGCTATAAAGCTAATGATTAGGCCGCGGAGAGGTCAGACGGGTTTGGGTTGTTGCGGGGGCCTCAGACGTTAACTAGGTGGGATGGGTACGTGGGTAGGTGTTATTTTTTTATTTGAAATGTATTCGCAAGGGAAAAACTCAATTTGAACTTTAAAGAAACAAAAAAAACAAACGGCGTTAGTTACTAATCGATCAAACACCATCAATAGATCCTATGATGAAAATATTAAATGGAATCCAAATAAAATTTTGTTTAAGTGCTTCCTATAAATTTTAATTATTAAATATTAAATACAAATTTCTATAAATTTTGTTTTTTTTTTCTTTATTTTAATTGGGTATTTTCTTCTTCTAAAAAAAATAATGATTAATTGAATAAACCCTTGCACTTCCATATTTTCTGACTTTTCGAAAAACTGTTTTTGTTCTCAAAAATTGTAAATGTATTAAGGCGGGGATTTTGTAGAAAAGGAATTGCACAGCCTGAGTGAGCGAAACGACGAATCAATCAGACCTATGAGACAGTATACAACCCGTAGAGGCCAGAACCGCACGGTTCTCTGAAGTTTATCGTGCATTTTGACGTATATAAAAATGGAAGCCGTGATATATGTTATGATTTTACTCGAGGACACAAAATGTAAAATTACCAATAAATATTAATCTGAAAGTGAAACACAAGTTGTCCTATATGTCCTGGCTAGTGAGTGAAGTAATTTGGTGGCTGTGGCGGTGATAATTTTGCCGTAATTGTGAAATATTGTCGTAGTAACTGTGTGGCTAAAATTGAGGTATTTTAACATTTATTTTAATTATTCTTGTGATTTTATGAGCAATGAAAATTATCTCACGCACTAGCAGGAACCTTTGTGAATACGTTGATATATAATAATAACCAATTATTTCAATTTTCTTGGAGTTCTGTGTCCTCGCTTGAAGCCCTGTTAGACGGTAAAAATGCGTATACAAAATCCCAGCCTTAAAGGTAAGTTAAGTTTGACGATTTAAAATTTGTTTACCTGCTTTATAAAGATGACTTTTATTTTACTGTTACTTACTTCTTCTTGATACAGCTACAGCCAGTTTGACACACGCTTATCTCCGTTCAACAAAATAATCGCGGTCTCTTTTAATTTTCTTTTGACTGTTTTCCCAAGCGTGTTTGCACATTTTTTTCAGAAATGTGGCAAAATACCCAATTAAAATAAAGAAAATTATTATAATTACGCCACAAATAAATACCTTCAGAGAATATGTTGTTTTTTTTTCAATCATTCCCAACAGTCTTACTATTGCTGTGAGGAGGTTAATTAATTTTCTTTCATAATTATCTCACAAATATAAATAATTATATAAAATTTTGTTGATACATATATGAAGTACGTAGGCATTGGATTTTATACGTACTGGATGTAGGATTAGCCTTATTTAGAAATAACATTGATCACTGTATTTAAACTTAAAAATGTAAATAATAATATATCGTATTCCTAAAAATAACCAAATTTTTCATTCATCATGAAACGCATTTCTGTATCCAATATTGAGTTTACAAAACTGCAGTGAAATTAAATTATGATGTATTGTGCATTCATTATGTTCCTGTATGAAAGAAAAAATACTGAAGTTTCAAAGAATGACCTCTAAGGCGTATATCTTCATCTACTCGTAAATCATAAACGAGTCACGTCAACGGAGCAAAGATTATGGATAAGACGTCTTTTTCGTCTCTGGGAGAGAAAAAGAAGTTTCAACAGATGTAAACGGTCTTCATATGATATATTTCAAAGAATGACCTCTAAGGCGTATATCTTCATCTATTCGTAAATCATAAACGAGTCACGTCAACGGAGCAAAGATTATGGATAAGACGTCTTTTTCGTCTCTGGGAGAGAAAAAGAAGTTTCAACAGATGTAAACGGTCTTCATATGATATATTTTGATACGCTGAAATCATCTTCGTGGCATTTCTTGTTTTCTGTTGGTCAGAAATGCACATATCCCTTCAAGTAGCCGACCACGAATCCCACAAAACTCTAGCTTCAGGAGAAGTTGCAATTTAGATGATGCAGATAGCCACTGAGAGGGTAGTTGGTGCTATTGTAATGGGGCTTGCATAAAAAGTGAGAAAGAGATTTGACCACCTTCCGAATGCAATTCTTTAAAATGGGAACAATAATTTCATAAGCACCTGACGAAGAATCTAATTTAAGTTTATTTGCCTATATGAGGTAAACGATTACAATAAAAAGTTCAACAGAGGTTGGTGGTTACCAACCGTTTTAGACATTTGGTAAAAACAAAAATCGTAATTAACAATGCCACTTAATTAGCTAAATGTATTCCCGATTTTCAGTTTTATAAGTTTCACCGTTTTTGAGAAACAAAAATGAAAACCGATTTTTTTTCAATTATTTAGAAGCCCATATCTCGTCAAGGAAGGCTCAAATCGAAAAATTTTATAGAAAGAACCCCCTCTAGATCATTATGGGACACCTTGTATAATATAAATTCGTGAACAAATATTTGAAAACATCTGATTGTAATAATGTTTTCTGAGCCAATAATCATGAATTCGATGTCAAATGGTTTTTGGGGTCGCTGATCACGAATCCGAGGTCAAAATTTAAAATCATGGATGCAAGAAAGAAAACGTCAAAATATCTAATTTTGTATAGATTGGAATGTACTTTTTTTGTTGTTATATTGTTTCCTTATTGTGTGGGACTACACTTCTGCTAAATACTTCACAAAATCTTTTAAATCTTTTATAAAAGATTTTCATTATGTTTCGTCAACAAGATCGAATTTCGAATGTTTTAGTCGCCATCTTGGATATAAAATGGATTTTCAAATTTTGACTTCGGATTCTTGATTATTGACCCAGAAAACAGTGCACACATAATGTTTTCAAATACTTGTTCACGAATCTATATTTATATTTATTTGTAGACATTTTAGAGCTGCTTTTGGTCAGATATACAAGCGTCTTTAGTATGGGTACTTATAGTAAATACTTTTATCATAAGAAATATCGCACCAATCCACCGTTTGATCATTATCTTGCTATTCGAAGTGATCTTAAAGTACCGCGACTTGATAGCAGAAGGGATCAAATTATTCTAATGTTTCTGCATAAAATTATAAATAGTATTGTGGACAGTCCTTATCTACTATCTAAATTACAATTATATGTCCCATTCCACAGAATACGTCCCCCGCACTCTTTAAAGTTTCCTTAAGTTACTCTCTTGTGAACAGCTTTAGTATTGTAGGTATCAAGTATCTTAATAGTATTACTTTTAGAGTTTATGATGTTAGCCGTTATAAATTTAAAAATATGTTAAAGTCAATTTTAGATTGATTTTTTTTCAGTAGTACCTGTCTCCTACAGTTATTTGGTTATTTAGTGGTGTTTGCCATAATGCATGTAGGTATATAAATTTTCATATTTTCATGCTGTACTAGATGTGATATTTTATATTAATTTAATTGTTGCTCTGTTTTGTGTAAGGTAAGAAGCATGTACCTAATTAGGCTACAGCCTGTTTGCTTCACACCATGTATTTGGGTAAGTCGTTAACAAGTGGCAATCAGCCAGATATCGGTTAGACGCAGAACCTCGTTTAATAAAGGAAAATACTGGCACTAGCATCGCGGCAAGGACAACAATTACGCCTGATGCCGACATCTTTTCTATGCCGTTCGCGGCGCCCTTTCATCTTATCCAGATATATCTCGCTCCGGGCGACTACGAATAAAACATTCCCGAGATTGCCTTTGTTACAACATCCGTCCGCCTCGTCCCGCTCCTTTGATGGAACCCTTTCAGTGTTCCATCAGAGATCAATTCTAATTCGACGGAATTCGAGCCGTTCGACCGTTGAAGGACCGTTGGGTGGAAAGGATGAAGCTTATACAGAGATACAGAATGGCAATGAATAAACGTGCCGCTTATAGGGATACTTTATATGCCATTGACCTGTCGTTCTTTTTATGGCGCTAGTTGACGGCATTTATATTGAATCGCTCTTGTCATTGACATGGATCCGATGAAGTATTTGTCACAGTGAAAAATAATTTTGACTAAGATGGAAATAATTTTGTATGAGAATCTGTGTCTAAATAGTTATTTATTTACCAAGATACAGAGATGATTGTGCCCACAGACAAGAGGTTGCCTAAGGGCATAATCATCCTAGTATCTCCCGTGGTGCATATAAATACGAAATAAAAACTATAGTCATAGCTATGATGTTTCATGATTTGTTGTTATGTCTAATGCTAGATGTTTTCAAACATATCCATAACAGCCCAAGCGTCATTATTTTGGGGTGGTCATGGCAGCTGGAGTGAAAAGATCCATTTTGCCCACATTTTGAATGCCCGGGGTGATATGGGTATATTTATATATCTCGTATCCTAGATATTATACCTAACTAAATTATAAAGAAGTGAAATATAAAAGCTTTACTACTGACAATTTGATTTTGTGAAACAAAATGCGCTATAATTTCACATTCGTCATTAAAATTCCTTTCCTTTTGAAATATGATAAAATAGTAAGAAACATTTCGCAAGACAAAATTTCAGTAATATATGCCCATTTTGGTCTCTTACTTGATTTCGAATTTTTCTCGTCATTAACGTAAGTTACATTAGAAACAAATTATTCTAACTTAAAGTAAATAACATGTCTGTTTTTATATATAATATCGCCTGTTAAAATTATGGCAGTCAAACCTCTAACGCCCTGTATATTCCTTGGTTATATAATATATACATATATAAGTATATTTGTAGATATCCATACGTATGTCTGTGAAAATAAATATTTTTAGCTCGAATTTTAATTACAGTAAATTTACAATTAACGTAACTACAACTAATGTTAATATCTGTTGTAAACTATTACTATTTTTACTGTCATAAGAAAAATATCTTGTTTGAAATGAACGATCTTGTATGATTTAGAGACAGACGTAATGGCACAGTTTTGATTCAAGCATCTAAACAACGTACTATTTCAGTTTCTATTATATTTATAAATAGTATAACATTTAAATTGGCATAAACTGCAAGTGAACACGCAACAAAATAAAACCTTATACTTACCTTTTCCAAATATTCCACAAAAAATCCTTATTAATGAACCGTACATGTTTTTCTACCACACCTTAACACAACTAAAACGCATTAGATTAGAGGTCCTTCTGCACTTGTGCAGCAGAAATCACATGACAAATTCTGTAAAATTGAGTAAGTCCACGCCACTTATACAAAGGCAAACGTAACATCATGTTATGTATTAAATTTGGAAAGAAAAACGTTCCTTGAGACTTGTTGTAGTGCTACACCCTGTATGGTATTCAAAGTGGATTGGACGTATTTGAACTTTTTCATCAAAATCGATTCTGTTGTTCCAGATGCGGTCAAGAGACCAGGGTGATTCCCCGTCTCCTCCAGATGCGCTTCCACTGGCTCAAGTCTGAGAAGGAGTCGATGCGTCTCGAGCAGGCTGGCATCACCAAATCAGTGTTGGACTCAGCGATCGCCGCCTTCACCCTGGAGATCATCGCCAAGCATGGTCAGCCGGCCGCCAGGTTGTGCAACAAGGACCCGCTTACCATCAAGATGGGCACCTACGTCATCGATCTCTTCCCCAATGCCAAGTTTATCTTCATGGTGAGGGATGGTAGGGCAACAGCTCATTCCATCATATCCAGGTAGGTGTAATAAAGCGTTTTTCAAATTGAGCAGGTTCTTTAAATTCTTGAATAAAATATACAATTTACATTGATTTCAACATTTTATTTTCGGTAATTGAAGTACAATGTATACACACATACATATGAAAAAAAGTATCTGTCAAATGACCCTCTGTCAGCTCCATATATGTCCACTCTTTTGTTAAATCGCAGAACATAATTGCGGTTCAACGTATATCACTAATAGCGTAAATATAATCATCCTTCAGTTCAAACATTGATGGACCTGGCTTTTAACGTAGACCCAAAGGTCCAACGGTATCAAATTACACGATCTTGATGGCCATTTAACATCATTGTTTCTTGAAATTACACGTCCAGAAAGTCTAACAAGTTAATTGTACATTTGCATTTCCACAATGTGTACCGCCATCTTGTTGAAACCAAATGTCATTTAGATCAGTCTTCATCAATTTAAGCAGCAAAAACTCATATCTCTCCGGATATGAAGATCATTCACAGTTACAGTATCACCATCAGTATTTGCAAAGAAGTACTCCTACAATTCCTATCAATGAAATCATATGTATGCTCTCTGCTGCCAAACATGTAGGTATGCTAATGAACAATTCCATAGACAAAGTTCTATTCAATAATTATCTACAATAAAAATTGATCTAGCTAAATTTACTAACCTGGTTTAATGAAAACATTCTAAAAATACTTAAGCTCATTTTTGAAACTGAAAAAGCAATCCTAAAAATGCAGAAATAGGTCGGATCTCATGTATTGTGGTTGAATTTTTCTAGTTCCCACAGTTTCAGAAGTGAACTTAAGTATTTATAGAATGTCTTCATTAAGCCAGGTGAGTAAGTTTAGCTAGATTAATTTTTATTTTAGATAATTATTGTCTATGGAATTGTTCATTAGCATACCTAGATGTTTGGTATCAGAGAGCATACATATGACTTCATTGATAGGAATTGTAGAATTGATTTATATCACCTTAAAATACCTTTCTAATACAGTAAAGAAACTTTGGATTATTAACATAGTCACCAATTTCAAAATGTGCTTTGTTGGAGATGACTTTTTTTTGTTCTTTGAACCAGTTTACAAATGCATAACATTTTGAATGATCCAATGTCTCTAATTCCTGCGTTATGTGAACTTTATATGACTAACGCTAAATTTGTATGTAAAATGCGCCTTGTGAAGTCCAAATTGTTGTGAACGTCGACTAAAATAGACATTTTCACGTGAACGTAACTTACGTAAATTTGTTTCTTCTTTTATCTTTTACCGTTAAAAAAAAATTTTGACCAATTCGATGAAGGGTGCTCTCAAATTATCATACAAACCGTAAGTGACCTAATTTTTTAAAAACGTTTTTCACTGAAAACCCATTTTCACAAAATAATTCAACATCAATAATTTGAACGTTCTTGTATGTAATACTCCATTTTTACAAATGCCATGCATTACACTTGTCATAGAACCCAGGCAAATTTACAACGCCATCTATATTTTAATAAAGAATTTAAAAAATCTCTCAATTTGATTTACTTCAGAAATAATGAATACGAAGAGGCGCTATCTGTATCTGATCTGTTTCTTCTGTTCTCAGGAAAGTGACCATCACCGGCTTCGACTTAACCAGCTACCGACAATGCTTGAAGAAGTGGAACAGCGCCGTGGAGGCCATGAACAATCAGTGTAAGGAGTTAGGCCCGGGGAAATGTTTGAGGGTGCCCTACGAGCAGCTGGTGCTCCACCCTAAGGAGTGGATGCACAAGGTCCTCAAATTTCTGGACATTCCGTGGAACGATTCGGTGTTGCACCACGAGGACTTCATCAACAATGGGATCGAGCTCAGCAAGTAAGTGTTTAATAAGATTTGTCATCATATCATACAGAGTGTTCCAATTTATAGGTGTACATACAGACCATTAACATAGAAGGCAAGAACAGTTGAAGATACTTTATTAAATAGATCCTAGTAATTCGTAAATTTTGAAATTATAAATTGTCAAAAAATCTATTACTAACTTTTTTTAATCTAAAATGTATTTTATTACCTAATGGCCTGTATGTATATTAATGATCTGTGAAATTCTATGTAAATTTTGTATGGAGTCAAATACAAGTTTGCGTGCCGCTAGTTTTTTGTATTCCTATGAAATTGAATTTGATTGTGGACCTACTCTTCTTTCAGACACAGGTTGGTGTCAAAGTGATCTAAAAAATGGTTTTATTTTCTAAACTGTGAAATGTATTTAAATTTGGTACTGGCTTCTTATCATGCTCTGATATTTTATGACCTTGTTTCTCACATCTATAGAACAGAATTTGAGAAACTTGAAATATAGATTATTCCATTCAATACTCCCTTATTGACATTTTTACTTTAATATTTCAGTTCTTCATCTAATAATCTTGGTTTTACAAAATTTATAATTATATATTGATTCACAGTTTCAATCAATAAAATAATCTTCCAATTTCATAATTCTTTTCACTTTTAATGTCAGCAACTTTTTCTTAGGAGTCAACTTAGTAAATACACTTTTTTCCAAAAACATATTCTACAGCTTACGTCATTTGTTTGATGTCAGTTCAATTAGGAAAATCAAATTTGCAACATTGCAAAATCGTCATTCAAGGGTCTATCGAAAAATTATGTTTTTATTACATCCAGGTCAAATTAATCACTATACCTATATTACTAGTTTTTTTTCTTTTGTTCTGGTTAAACTGCATTTAATAACATAAAGTGATCAAAAAGTGATTGAGACGTGAATTGCCCGCTTCCCTCGTGTACATAAATTTTATTCAGTCATTTGCATCAAATCAGTTTGCTATAACCAAACTTTTTAAAGTAGCCTTTTAGTTACCTATACATTCTAAAATGGCATTCAAAATCATCTTCAGAATACGATGCAACAGTGCCTTAAAAAAATAAAGTGATTCCATTTTTTTCTCTAACAAACATTTCATATTCACTGTTTTCTTCAAAAATACTGCTGTTACTACCAGTTCATATTGAACTATCATTATCGCTGTTAGTTTTCTAGCAAAATAGAAGCATCCTTTAAATAAGTGCCTTTAAAATATATATTACAAAAATTTTAAGGGAACTTTTCGCACTGAAATAATATAAAGTGTCAACGTTCTGATCATTAAAACCGGGACATGGGTTATATAAATTAATTGCTTTTTATTTCGTTATTAAATTATTTTGAATATCATCATATATTTTACACACGTCAAAAAAGTTATTTTCATTTAAACTGAAACGATAATTTTATACTGTTATCCATTTCACGTTTTCACTACACAAAATAAATAAAAAGTAATTAATCAAACAAATTTTTGTTTTATTACTCGATAGACGTTTATGTGATATTTTTCATGGAGTGCTAAAACTTTAATGATACAGACTAACTTGAAACGATTTCAGATGTAGCTTTAAACGCGTTTATGTTCAACAGAATGTAATAAATAAGCCATGTAATATTGTTGATTGCAAACATTTATATCTCGCGATCGATATAACACATCTGTTGTGTACGAAAATATGAAGCTATTAAGATACAGGGTGTCTGGAAAAGGATGGGAAAAAATGCTGTTCCGGGGGCCAAGATATGATGGTCTAAATCAAGTTACCTTGGTCCAAAATTTCAGGATGTTGCAATTTTATTTTCGTATTTTCTCAATAACTTAATTATTAATTAATACGTAAAACTTCGTAGTGGGGAGGTCAGCTATAGAACTTCACATGCATTGTCATAACTTTTTTTTGACCTAGTGTATTGATATTTTTAATCGATAATCCTTTGACCTTTTTTCTTAAAAAAGGTGTATATCTTTTTTTACTTGGTAAATGTCGTTTTGCACAACAGTTTTTTGAATATCTGGATTTTAAGGTTTTATTTCATAAACATAAACCCATTGATTTTCTTCATACTTTATTTAAAATTCCTATAAAATTTTGAACTAAGGTACATTGGGTTAGATCATCATATCTTGGCCCTGGCAACATGTGGAAGCATTTTGATCTTTAAAGACACCCAGTGCATCTACACATATCCTGGACATCAAATACAGGGTAGTTCAAATTGGTCAGTTTTCAAGGATTATGCAAATCTGTCATAGATAGAGCAAATATGATAGACAAGTCCAGAGTTCTTTTTCCGTTTCAAGATATCTTAAAACGGTTTAAACATTCTACAGGGATTTGAGTAACGATCCTTTTTGATTTGTGTTAACGCGCTTCTAATAATGTTTTAACTGGCAGACTTGTTTGTTTTCGAAGCCTTCTCAGGCATCAACTTAAATATCGTTGGTATCTTGCAAAATGTTATATTTTCCGCAAATCTACTAAAAGAATAATAAGTAAAGTATATATTTTTGGAATGCATTTTTAGCCCTCTTTCTGTTTTTTAAATAAAATACAGGGGTTCCATATAAAAAAAACAAAAGTTGTGATTATATCACAAAAACTAAATATATTACATTTATTTTTATGCCATCGAATGTATCTCTAACAAGTGTTTGTAGAATGTTTATGCCGTTTTAAGATATCCTGAAAGGGAAACGAGAAAAGGACACTAATCGGTTTAACCAAGAATCGAGAAACGCCCTGAAGATCTATAACGGTAACAAATAAACATGCGGCTTGCAACATTCTTATTTTTTCGAAGATCTGCTCTGGATTCGTCCATCAGATTTGCAGTAACCCTTGAAAACCGATCAACACAATGCTACTGCATGTTTAACCTTAACCCAATTTACGTTAGTTCAAAATTTGATAGTAATTGAATAAAGTGTGAAGGAAAACAATGGGTTTATGTTTATGACATTATAACCTTCAAATCCAGATATCCAATAAACAAAAAAAACATCAATGAATAAAAATCATTAATTGAAAAACTCAATACATCAGAACTATGACGATTTGAATGCATGTGTGTGTGAATGTGCTTCATGAAACTGTTTTGATCGCTTGAACGATTATTTTAGTTGTTTTCAAATATCCTGGAGTGGGGACAGTTTGCTTTGCTGACGATACAACATTAATATTGCAGAATCATGATATCTTAAGCTTAAAAAAAGAAATGCAAGAAACACAAAATACAATCTCTAATTGGTTTCTATTGAATGGCTTACACTTAAACAACTCAAAGACCCATCATGTATTTCTTTCTCATAGACAGCTAGACAACAGTGATGTAACATCATCTGTAAGGTTTCTAGGAGTATTTCTGGATACTAAATTGACCTGGGAAGGTCATGTTGATTATTTGGCCAACAAACTCAATAAGAACATCTTTGTAATCAGATCGCTGGCTAATCAAGTTGCCAGGGATGTCTTATTAACAACATATTATGCACTTTTTAATTCGAATGTAAATTATGGTCTGTTGTGCTGGGGTCACTCGTCTCACGCGGATAGGATTTTTGGACTGCAACGTAAGGTAATCAGAATTATATTGAATTTAGGATTTAGAGATGATGTTAAGCCAGAATTTAAAAAGTTAGAAATTATGACTGTTCCTTGTTTGTACATTTTCCAGTGTCTAAAATATGTAAAACTAAATATTAATCTGTATAGCACAAATGAAGCGTTACATGCTTATGAAACTAGAAATGCTAATCACATAAGACCAAATTATTATAGATTAAATTCTAGCCGTAATGGTAAAAACTATTATGGTCCCATATTTTTTAATTTACTGCCGACAAGGGTGAAAGAATTGGGTAATAATATGTTTCTAAAAGAAATTAAATGTTTTTTAATACATAATGCGTTTTATTCTATTAATGAGTTTTTAACATGTAATAATATAGAAGATTACTTCCAGGTATAGGTAACGTGTATAGCTGTATGTATAAGGTTTTTATATATGATGTTTGTATATTGATTGTACTAATTATATTGTTTTAATTAATGTTTATAACGTGATTTAAAAATGTGATAAATAATATTGCAAGTCTGTGATAGTGTTGGCTTTAAACACAGTTTAAATGTTTAAATATTTTCATTGTTGACATGTTAAAATTAAATTAGATTTATATATGAATACATTAGGCTGTGTTCTCATCAAACTCGACCGTCTAGCATTAGAATTATTATCTGCATTAGTCGCTTTTGGTGAGCACACGGCTTTAGACTTTCGAAAAATCGCAGATGAAATCCATCCTGCAAATCTACATAGACTTGCAGGGAAATGTTACAATCTCTGAA
The DNA here is from genome assembly GCA_025584915.1 of Monochamus saltuarius. Lineage (NCBI taxonomy): Eukaryota > Metazoa > Arthropoda > Insecta > Coleoptera > Cerambycidae > Monochamus > Monochamus saltuarius. The sequence continues at coordinate 8,861,552 of CM046725.1, read as the reverse complement.
GGGTCAAAAACAAATTTGAAGGCAATCCTTAGTTTCTATAAAGTACGACTGTTACCAAATGATTCAGAGAGACAAGCTAGCACCACAGATAAATGTATCTGTGCTAGCACATCGAATGAAACTTAACTTTTGAATTCGTACACGTTAGTGTTTATTATCAAGTATAAAAAATAACAGTATATTTTTTATTGTTTTAACAGATACAACAGCTGAGAAACAAAAAGTATTTTCATAAATTATACAGAGTGGTGACTTTAACTGATATAAATTCAATAAAACTAGGCCAACATTTTTTGACGCTTTTTAGGGATTTTAGGATGGTTTTCGTATTGTGGTCTCGTTTTGTTGAATTTATTCACCACACTGTATATTTTATAAAATTACTTGTTGGTTCTTTGATGTATCCGCATATAACAAAATATATACCTTTATTTTGTTTAATTAAAAACCGGCAATATTTGGACAAAAAAAAAGATCGCTCAAATTATGAAGGGTGATTTCCCTTAAATATTCTAGATGTACTTTTTTTTGTTCAAAAATTATGGTCGTCCTACATATAGGTAATGTCTCACTACAACCCTGCAATCACTCTATTCGCCAAGATTTAGCAACGCGGTCAGTGAACTAGATCTCCTACGGCAACCTTATATACAGTGCCTTCATAAATGATTACAAGCCACGTAATCAGGGTCGAGATTCTCAAATCAATCGCAGAGCAATTCATATGCGAATATCCTTTTCCTCACTACGGCAATTGAGAGAGACAAGAAATCTATTTGCATACGAGTTGTTCTTCGAGAATCACAGTCCTGGTCGCGTGGCTTGTAATCATTTATGAAGGCACTGCATCAGGGTTCACCTGCAACTAAGTTCTAATTTTATTTTTGTCATTTTTGTAACAAATATTGTTGGTACCTGTTTATTATTTACATGTTTATGATGAGATTGTTTTTTTATTTACTTTTTATTGTTTCAAATTATTAAATATTATTTTTTTTTATTAAAAAAATCTAGTTTGAAATACTTTGTTCACTGAACCCCCCCCCATGTCAAATTTCTGGCTACGTCACTGACGTCAACACCCTATATCTCGGAAACTATAAAACCTTTGACTAAAGTAACCTGATTTAGACCATCATGTTTTGGCCCTTGGAATATGTGGTAGTATTTTTTCCCAAACTTTTACAGACACTGATGTGTATAGGCATAAAAATCTTACTGGAATATAAAACCGTGTTTCTTTATCATTGTTTAATCAAATTTTATACAATAGACTTCCATCACGCTTAGAAATTTAGTTAAAATTCCATTGGATTTTTCTTCCTGAAGTCTTCTGGACTTTTCAACGTCTCAGCACCGGATTTCCGTCTTAAATCTACTTCTCATTACGTTTCATTCACGTAAACGTAGCATTCGTTATGTTTCCTCGTTCGAATAACACTGAAATTGAAAATTTCCTACGTTCCAACATCGCACGCGCTTGTAAAAAGGCAAAGCCGTAACTCTATTATAGAATTAGTTTTACTATCTCGCCAGCCTCTACATCAAACGCATCTCTATTAAACTGGATATTCATAAAGCTTTTAAATGACGGAAATAAAAAGCGGTTCGGCGTATTTTATATTAACTCCAATTGTGTCGATGAAATAACGAGCCGTCGCATAAATTTTTTTAATTGCGACGCCGAACGGACACTATTGAAATTCCAATTTGAAATGCTACGCGTCGGACGAATATATATGGATAGATGGCGCTTTCGCAATTTAGTTTAATTCGATATCTGCGTCACGTCAGTTAAATCGAAGATACCCTTAATTAAAATAACTGGCATCAAGCTGGTTAGGAACTTGGGGAAACTTCATGATTTTTCCAAATACGTAGACGAATGTATTGTTTTAAACGAAATGGCTTTGTCTTTGACAATTTCCTGGAAAATAAACCTAAAAACCATATTTAAAAATTTAGTCTGATTACGCCCCCACAAAACGGTCGTCACTACAGCGAAGACTTGTGACGTCAGATGCCGTTCGTATGTGTGTACCTAAATGAATACGGCAGTGCACCTTCGTTTATATCTGTATACGATTTCCATTTTCGGATAACACAGTACATACTTTACTGAATATGTTACAATGTTACAAAAGCTAATAATAAGGAATATATGGGTAGATATTGTGGGTGTAATTCAACGCTGGTGGGGCTTTTATCCACAGAATAGTTAGTTTCACACAATATTATTAATACCTAAAAATATATAATAACAGTACATACGTTTAGAAAGTTAATTTATCATTTATGATTTTAGGTATTACTGTGTTAACTAGACATTGATATAGTTGCAAAATATACTCGTAAAATGGGCACAGAAAGTGCATCTCACCAGTCAAATGAAAAAAGTATTGCAATGTGTATGAATAGGTACACCATACAGCACCTAATAAAAAATATTTCACCATGCCAAAAAATAAAAAGAAAAATGTGATGCAGGATAATGAAGCACGAAGAAAGATAGCATTGCAACATTATTTGTTGGTGAAGACCTTTTTAAGTTTAACTTTATATACATAAGTACGTAGGTTTAAGTTCATCGAAAAAATTAAAATGTGAAGTTGTAAAGAATCAATTAAACTTTTCTATTAAGTTATCAGAATATTTATAGCGCGTTTAGAAAGTCAATGATAAAGCAAACTCACCTTTTTTTTAAGTTATTGTATTCAGCGCTTCATTCCGATTCCAAATAACATGTTCTCTATTTGCACCTACCATTTACGATATGTAGAATTAAACAGTTATTAACCTGTTTTATCCTGAAAACAAAATGAACAAAAATAATAAATAAGGATTTTTAAATAATGTTTAGGGAAAAATGAAATCACTAGTAAATCTTAAGACTTTTTTGCTTTGTTCATCACACCTGTGCTTTTCAAATTCAGTGACGTTAGGAAAATTATGTCAACGTTGCCGTTTACATTTTTATCGTGACTTTTAACATAGAATAGTAGTCCACATTGATGACGGCTTAATACCTCACAGATTTTTGCCGAGTATGCCAACAACACGTTTTCATTTTATTTACCCACACCTTTCTTTCTAAAATATCATCTGGCAATAAAACCGCCAATTACTACCTAGATCTAGATATACAGGGTGTCTGTGAAAGGTTGGGAGATTTTTAACTAATTTTGAGGTCACTAATAGAGGGCGCCACTTATGGCACAGCATGTTTCTTTTAAATGGCAGAACTTTTTTGCTGTTTAGTCTATCCATCTGTCTATTGAAACAATCGATTCTCCTACCTATTATATCTGACAAAGGTATAACTTATTGAAGTTGTTAGGAGTAACGGTTTTCGAAATAATCCTATTTGAAATATTCAGCCAATTGACAACTGTTATCGTTTCAGGTAATGTGCCCTTTCTACTGAAAATACAGCAAAATGTTATTTGAAAAAGTTGTTCAGAATGATAAATTATGGGGACGTGCAAAATTTGTATTTTTGAAACCAGCAACATTCGGATAAGGCATATTTGCTCAATCGACTTTGTTTGGTCACCAGTATCTCCAGCTCCGAGATTTCCCAACCTTTCACAGACGCCCTGTATAACTATAAAACGTAAGGATTTAGTTGACAAGACAGTGGAAGTGCAGGGGTTGCTGTATAGTGAATTGTATCAAACAAAACATATTTGACCAACGGTCAGAAGTGTAACAGCAAACAGATCTTGAATGACAACGTCCTTCACATATCATGTTAGAATTGTTAGGTATTTGTACATAATAATTACAAATAAGTACACTTAAACATATGTACTTACTGTGAATGGCTTTCTTAGAGCTCTTTTCACAACACAGAATGATGTTACAAGGGTTCAAAATGATTTATGTTGCTTGTAAGAAGCGTTTACCGTACAAACGACGCGTAGCCAGAGTTTTGCAAAGATTTGTCATAAATTAACATGTCATGTAGCTGGTCATGGTTTCTATAAATTGTGCAGTTTTGTTTCATGTGCACTTACAAGAATGAAGGAAAAATTCGAGAACAGTGAACCGCACTACAATACTACTATGACTAATATTACTTTTAGGTTATCAGCAGCAACCTGCCACATTGCAACGTTGTCGAACGTTACAGTTTTAACGAGTTTCTCGGAAACTTCAATTGTTTACTTCGTTAATACTGACAAAAAATAAATTATGAACAAATTACGTTGCAGGAGCTTTTACTTAAACTTGATTATACTTTAAATCTATAAATGATACTGCAGGAAACAACTACTCCGCGGGCTAATGCCCCGACCGGCATTTCGGCCACTCCACCAGACATAGACCGGTTTCGGGCTTGTTAGCCCTCATCAGTATGCCATAGGTGAGATGACCGACAATTGAACTGGCTGTTCCTTCATATGTAGTTCCACATATAAATCGAGTGCAGGTGAGATGTAACTGGTCTGCTACTTCCTGCTCGGCCTAAGCGGCTCGACTTGCAGAAAGCGACCTACAATATCGTAGGTACTTAACCGCAGACCTCGCCCCGGGTGATGCGCCATTAAATCTATAAATGATACTGCAGGAAACAACTACTCCGCGGGCTAATGCCCCGACCGGCATTGAATTACACCTGCAGTATCTGTAAAAACAGCCAAGAACCCTTGTCGGCCACTCCACCAGACATAGACCGGTTTCGGGCTTGTTAGCCCTCATCAGTATGCCATAGGTGAGATGACCGACAATTGAACTGGCTGTTCCTTCATATGTAGTTCCACATATAAATCGAGTGCAGGTGAGATGTAACTGGTCTGCTACTTCCTGCTCGGCCTAAGCGGCTCGACTTGCAGAAAGCGACCTACAATATCGTAGGTACTTAACCGCAGACCTCTCGCCCCGGGCGATGCGCCATTAAATCTATAAATGATACTGCAGGAAACAACTACTCCGCGGGCTAATGCCCCGACCGGCATTGAATTACACCTGCAGTATCTGTGTGAAACAGCCAAGAACCCTTGTCGGCCACTCCACCAGACATAGACCGGTTTCGGGCTTGTTAGCCCTCATCAGTATGCCATAGGTGAGATGACCGACAATTGAACTGGCTGTTCCTTCATATGTAGTTCCACATATAAATCGAGTGCAGGTGAGATGTAACTGGTCTGCTACTTCCTGCTCGGCCTAAGCGGCTCGACTTGCAGAAAGCGACCTACAATATCGTAGGTACTTAACCGCAGACCTCTCGCCCCGGGCGATGCGCCATTAAATCTATAAATGATACTGCAGGAAACAACTACTCCGTGGGCTAATGCCCCGACCGGCATTGAATTACACCTGCAGTATCTGTGTGAACAGCGAAGAACCCTCTTGTCGGCCACTCCACCAGACATAGACCGGTTTCGGGCTTGTTAGCCCTCATCAGTATGCCATAGGTGAGATGACCGACAATTGAACTGGCTGTTCCTTCATATGTAGTTCAATTGTCGGTCATCTCACCTATGGCATACTGATGAGGGCTAACAAGCCCGAAACCGGTCTATGTCTGGTGGAGTGGCCGACAAGGGTTCTTGGCTGTTTCACACAGATACTGCAGGTGTAATTCAATGCCGGTCGGGGCATTAGCCCGCGAAGTAGTTGTTTCCTGCAGTATCATTTATAGATTTAATGGCGCATCGCCCGGGGCGAGAGGTCTGCGGTTAAGTACCTACGATATTGTAGGTCGCTTTCTGCAAGTCGAGCCGCTTAGGCCGAGCAGGAAGTAGCAGACCAGTTACATCTCACCTGCACTCGATTTATATGTGGAACTACATATGAAGGAACAGCCAGTTCAATTGTCGGTCATCTCACCTATGGCATACTGATGAGGGCTAACAAGCCCGAAACCGGTCTATGTCTGGTGGAGTGGCTGACAAGGGTTCTTGGCTGTTTCACACAGATACTGCAGGTGTAATTCAATGCCGGTCGGGGCATTAGCCCGCGGAGTAGTTGTTTCCTGCAGTATCATTTATAGATTTAATGGCGCATCGCCCGGGGCGAGAGGTCTGCGGTTAAGTACCTACGATATTGTAGGTCGCTTTCTGCAAGTCGAGCCGCTTAGGCCGAGCAGGAAGTAGCAGACCAGTTACATCTCACCTTGATTATACTTTAGTTTGTAATTTCGTAACACAGTTTTACATATTATTGCAGTTGATGTTTTGCTGATTTTGGTCAGATATGTAAGCCCTAAAATTACGGCACATATTCCGGACACCCTGCACAGCTATATCAGGGGCTGCGAATCATTTTGATTGTAATTTCTTCGTTTGTTTCAGGGTGGAGCGCTCCTCCGATCAAGTCATCAAGCCCGTCAACCTGGAGGCGCTGACCAAGTGGGTGGGCAACATCCCCGAGGAGGTGGTGCGCGACATGGCCGACATAGCGCCCATGCTGTCCGTGCTGGGCTACGACCCCTACGCCAACCCGCCCAACTACGGCAAGCCGGACGATAAGGTGGCCCACAACACCAAAGAGATCCAAAAGAACAAGGTGGTGTGGGACAAAAAAGCCAAAGAAATGTTTAGCGTGGGATGGGACAACGGCGACGGGGATACCGCATTGGACAAGGAGCCCAGCGACAGCCCGAACAATACCACGTGATAATACGTGTACACCATTAGGTGTTTGCAATTCAACTGTGTGTGGACCATAGACTCTTACTGAATCGTTTTAAGTGTTTGTACATCAGACTGTGCGATTATGTCGCGTTATCCCCTCTGGAGTTATTTTTTCGGGAATGAGTTACGCGCTTGTTCCAAAGCTGCGGGTTTTAACTTCATAGAGGGAGGTGGAGAGGTACTGCACTGTCATCCGCGTATGACAGTTAAGTCGTTATTTATTTAATTTATATGCCGTCATTTCATGTCGTAAAAGTGTCTAATTAGTTGCGCAAAATTTGATACGATTTTTTATAGAAACCATTTCTGATACATTTAGGAATGAAACATATTCGAAAAACAACCTTTAAATATTGTTCTTATATCTTAGAGTTTTTAGAAATTATTTCATTATACTGTATAGAGAAGATGATTCTGACAAAAAAATCGTACTTAAATTTCCTGGGGCGCCCTGTACGGTGATGGGATGACACAGCGGCGTTCGTCGCTGTTCGTGATAGGTTGGTAGCATATCCTGGAATCATGGATTTGTACATATTAAATTATATGTTGGAACAAGCGCGGTATGATATGTATTTACTTTAGTTTAATGGGCCAGTTTGTATAAATAGGATAACGTTATTTATTGCGTTATGTTACTTCAATGTATCACAATTTTATCGATTTGAATGGATGTTTACATTTGTTATAATACTTTAAAGATTTATTTATGACATTTGTTGTATTTTATTTATAGGGTTTTAATAAAGAATTACTATATATTAAAATCCGTTGTTTTTTCTCGCTCCCACCGGGGCGGCGAAAAAGTGGGGTTTTGCGTCCCAAAAGGCTTTTTTTGCGAGCCGCGCAGCGGCGAGCCCGGGGGCGCGAAGTCGAGTTCGGTCCCGGGGTTGTCTGTTAGGCGTATTTTGGTTGGGTCGTTTTACTTTTTTCGGGGCGAATTTTGCGTTTTTCCGGAGGTCCGCTGCCGCCGGTTTTCGATTTTCGCGAGGAAACGAGACAAAAGTCGAAAACCACGCCCATTATCGGAAGTCCGGAAGCCGCCCGGAGGCCGATTTCGGTCCGCGCGACGTTTTTCACGGGAGCCCGTCGGGGACGCGGGCGCGGGCGAGTCTCTTGATTTGGTCCTTTCTCCGTCGCGACGAGGCGCTCGGCGGGCCGTTTTTCGCGTTTTTCTAGGTAAATTTTCCGTTTTTCGGAGGGTCCTCGCCGGCCGTTCTCGGCGAGAGGGATGGAGATAGCGCGGGAGGAGCTTATCGCCCGGGAATCGGAGAAACGTCAGTCGGATATGGGTAGACGTCAAACTATTTCGGATTCGATATTTTCGTATTTTCCCGCATTCATTTCAACAAAGCCATATCGAAACGTAAACTTTGAACCTTCTACAATGTGTCGCGTGCCTCAGATTTAGGTTTAAAATTCGATTTTATAGTGAAAATAACGAAAATTAGGGTCAATTACAAGTTCGGCGGCATTCGCGTTCGCTCGGCCGCCCGAAACGTCAAACGGGAAGCCGGACGGTGCGGTGCCGTTGACAGCTCCGGATAAAACTTGGGAACGTTCGCTAAACGGGCCGTTCGAAGACCCGCCAAGGCCAAAAAGGTAAATTTAAAGTCTCTAGATACTTTCTGTTATGCGAGCGCTGGGTTTTGAGTTCCAATTTGTATCGAATTTTGCGTAATACCAAACAGAGACGTGGAGAAGAGCCTGGCAATATGGCGGGTCCTCACAAAACCTTCAAAATGTTACATTTTGCAAAGTAAGTACCCCTTTATTTCCATAAAGCCATATCGAAACGTAAACTTTGAACCTTCTACAATGTGTCGTGCCTCAGATCTGTTTTTAAAATCCGATTTTATAGTAAAATTGCGAAAATTTGCGACGTCAAAAGGTGAGTGCGCGGTGACATTTCCGAATAAATCGCAGAAAATTTCGCTAAATGGGCCGACCGGAGCCCCCAAAGGTCGAAAACGGTAAATCTGAAGTCTCTAGATACGTTGTGTTATGCGAGCGTTTGGTTTTGAATTCGTTTTTGTATCGAAATTTGCGAAAATCCTAAGCAAGACGGGGTCAAAATGACGTAAGCCATAGAACAGCTGTCAAATATTTCCATCCGCTATTGCTATTTGCATTGAACTTTGCATAAATAGAATGAATAGGTAGGTGGTATCAGTGAGCTAGACAATATGGCAGACCAAGACGGGGTCAAAATGACGGAAGCCATAGAACAGCTGTCAAATATTTCCATCCGCTATTGCTATTTGCATTGAACTTTGCATAAATAGAATGAATAGGTGGTATCAGTGAGCTAGACAATATGGCACACTTCAAGTCGCTTCGCTTATATACAGTGCGACTCAAAAAGCTCGATGTACGGGGTGTTACGATAAAAATTGACGAGAAAAAATAAAAATTACAGATTCGAGGAAATTTTCGGTTCTTTCGCTTCGAGGGGTTCTCTGACGTGCGTAGGACCGTTTTATATACAAAGTGTTGGAAAAATGTCGAACGTTAAAAAATGTAAAAATTAAGGAACTGAAAATTTTTTGGTACGAAACTTCCGTCGGGGACTCTTACCGCACTAATTATCGAAAAAATACGGGTGTTTAAAAATTCGAACCGTTCCCTAAAAATCCTGGACATTCGTGGATTTAAAATTTTTTTTGCTTTCTGATGAAACTTTTTACAATAGTTTGTAAAAAAACTATAAAAAATATATACTTTGGTATTATTATGTATATGAATACATACTTATGAAAAAATACAGGGTGTAAAATAAAGAACCATTCTCTAGATCCACAAAATTTATGGAATTTTTTTTTTTATGAAACTTTTCACGATTGTAAAAGTATTATACTAATGAAAATATACAGAGTGCTTAACGAAACCAAACCATACTCTAAGAATCCCCACAATAATTCATTGAATATTTTTTCATGAAACTTTTCACAATGGTCTGTAAGAAAACTATGTATACTAATTAAAAAACTACTGGGTGTTTAAAAAAACTGAACCAATATTGAAACTCCCAAAATTCATGGAAATTTTTTTTATTTATTAAACTTCCATCAAGGATTTATTATGACACTCACTAACGAAGCAAATACAGAGTGTTTAATAATAACGAACCATTCTCTAAAAATCCTCAAAATTCATGGAATTAAAAAATTCTTTTTGATGAAACTTTTTACAATGTTCTGTAGGAAAAATATACTAATTAAGAAATACAGAGGGTTTAAAAAAACCTAACCATTTCCTAAAAATCAACAAAATTCATGGAATTAAAAAATTCTATTTGATGAAATTTTATACAATGTTCTGTAGGAAAAATATACTAATTAAGAAATACAGAGTGTTTAAAAATAACGAACCATTCTCTAAAATTCCTCAAAGTTCATGGAATTAGAAAATTCATTTTGATGAAACTTTGTACAATAGTTTTAAAACATCTATACTAATGAAAAAATACAGGAGGTTTCAAAAAACCGAACCGTTCCCTAAAAATCCTAAACATTCGTGGATTTAATTTTTTTTTTTTGCTTTCTGATGAAACTTTTTACAATAGTTTGTAAAAAAACTATAAAAAAATATATACTTTGGTATTATTATGTATATGAATACATACTTATGAAAAAATACAGGGTGTAAAATAAAGAACAAAAAATTATACTAATGAAAAAATACAGGGTGCTTAACGAAACCAAACCATACTCTAAGAATCCCCACAATAATTCATTGAATATTTTTTTATGAAACTTTTCACAATGGTCTGTAAGAAAACTATACTAATTAAACAAATTCTGGGTGTTTAAGAAAACTGAACCAATATTGAAACTCCCAAAATTCATGGAAATTTTTTATTTATTAAACTTCCATCAAGGATTTATTATGACACTCATTAACGAAGCAAATACAGAGTGTTTAATAATAACGAACCATTCTCTAAAAATCCTCAAAATTCATGGAATTAAATAATTCTTTTGATGAAACTTTATACAATGTTCTGTAGGAAAAATATTCTAATTAAAAATACAGAGTGTTTAAAAATAACGAACCATTCTCTAAAATTCCTCAAAATTCATGGAATTAAAAATTCTTTTGATGAAACTTTATACAATGTTCTATAAGAAAAATATCCTAATTAAGAAATACAGAGGATTTAAAAACTGAACCATTCTCTAAAAATCAACAAAATTCATGGAATTAAAAATTCTTTTGATTAAACTTTTACAATGTTCTGTAGGAAGAATATACTATTGAACAAATACGGGGTGTTTAAAACACCGAACTGTTCCCTAAAAATCCTGAAAATTCGTGGATTTAAAATTTTTTTGCTTTCTGATGAAACTTTTTCCATTAGTTTGTCAAAATACTATAAAAATATATACTTAGGTTTTATTATGTATATAAATACATACGTATGAAAAAATACAGGGTGTAATATATAGATCCATTCTCTAGATCCACAAAATTTATGGAATTTATTTTTTTTTGAAACTTCACGATTGTAAAAAAATTATACCGATGAAAAAATACGGGGTGTTTAACAAAACCAAACCATTCTCTAAAAATCCTCACAATTCATGGAATATTTTCTAATGAAACTTTTCACAACGGTCTGTAAGAAAACTATACTAATTAAAAAACTACTGGGTGTTTAAAATACCGACCTTTCTCTAGAAACCTTCATGGAACTATAATATTCCTTTGATGAAACGTTTAACAATGGTCTATATGGAAACTATTTTAATGAAAACAATACAGGGTGTTTAAGAAAACTGAACCAATATTGAAACTCCCAAAATTCATGGAATAAAATTATTTGTTTTGTTTCGGATGGGTTGTCGGATGTACGAAAGACCGTTTTATATACAAAGTGTTGGAAAAATGTTGAACGGTAAAAATCTCAAAATTAAGAGAACTGACTAATTTATTTTACTCAACTTCCATCGGGGTCTCTTAACGCACTAATTATCGAAAAATACATGGTGTTTAAAAAACTAACCCTACTCAAGAAAGGTCAAGTCGGCGAATGCCGACTTGCCACCTTTCTAGTTCTTATATATTAAAATCCGTTGTTTTTCTCGCTCCTCCGGGCGGGCGGAAAAGTGGGGTTTTGCCGCCACAAAGGCTTTTTTCGCGAGCCGCGCGGCGGCGAGCCGAAGGGCGCGAAGCGCCCTTCGGTCTTTCGGTTGTCCGGTAGGCGTATTTTGGTGGGTCGTTTTTACCTTTTTCGGGGCGAATTTTGCGTTTTTCCGGAGGTCCGCGGCCGCCGGTTTTCGATTTTCGCGAGGAAACGAGACAAAAGTCGAAAACCACGCCCATTATCGGAAGTCCGGAAGCCGCCCGGAGGCCGATTTCGCTCCGCGCGATGTTTTTCACGGGAGCCCGTCGGGGACGCGGGCGCGGGCGAGTCTCCTTATTTGGTCCTTTCTCCGTCGCGACGAGGCGCTCGGCGGGCCGTTTTTCGCGTTTTTCTAGGTAAATTTTCCCTTTTTCGGAGGGTCCTCGCCGGCCGTTCTCGGCGAGAGGGATGGAGAGAGCGCGGGAGGAGCTTATCGCCCGGGAATCGGAGAAACGTCAGTCGGATATGGGTAGACGTCAAACTATTTCGGATTCGATATTTTCGTATTTTCCCGCATTCATTTCCAGAAAGCCGTGTCGAAACGTAAACTTTGAACCTTCTTCAATGTGTCGCGTGCCTCAGATTTAGGTTTAAAATTCGATTTTATAGTGAAAATAGCGAAAGTTTTGGTCAATTACACGTTCGGCGGCATTCGCGTGCGCTCGGCCGCCCGAAACGTCAATCGGCAAGCCGGACGGTGCGGTGCCGTTGACAGCTCCGGATAAAACTTAGGAACGTTCGCTAAACGGATCGATCGGAGGCCCGCAAAAGCCGGAAAAGGTAAATTTAAAGTCCCTAGATGCTTTCTGTTATGCGAGCGCTGGGTTTTGAATTCGAATTTGTATCGAATTTTGCGTAATACCGAACCAAGACGTGGAGAAGAGCCTGGCAATATGGCGGGTCCTCACAAAACCTTCAAAACGTTACATTTTGCAAAGTAAGTACCCCTTTATTTCCATAAAGCCATATCGAAACGTAAACTTTGAACCTTCTACAATGTGTCGTGTGCCTCAGATCTGTTTTTAAAATTCGATTTTATAGTGAAAATTGCGGAAATTTGCGTCTACTACAGAAACGTCAAATGGCGAGTGCGCGGTGACATTTCCGAATAAATCGCAGAAAATTTCGCTAAATGGGCCGACCGGAGGCCCCCAAATGCCGAAAACGGTAAATTTGAAGTCTCTAGATACGTTGTGTTATGCGAGCGTTTGGTTTTGAATTCGTTTTCGTATCGAAATTTGCGAAAATTCTAAGCAAGACGGGGTCAAAATGACGGAAGCCATAGAACAGCTGTCAAATATTTCCATCCGCTATTGCTATTTGCATTGAACTTTGCATAAATAGAATGAATAGGTGGTATCAGTGAGCTAGACAATATGGCAGACCAAGACGGGGTCAAAATGACGGAAGCCATAGAACAGCTGTCAAATATTTCCATCCGCTATTGCTATTTGCATTGAACTTTGCATAAATAGAATGAATAGGTGGTATCAGTGAGCTAGACAATATGGCAGACTTCAAGTCGCTTCGCTTATATACAGTGCGACTCAAAAAGCTCGATGTACGGGGTGTAACGATAAAAATTGACGAGAAAAAAATAAAAATTACAGATTCGAGGAAATTTTCGGTTTTTTCGCTTCGGAGGGGTTCTGTGACGTTCGTAGGCCCGTCTTAAATGCAAAGTGTTGGAAAAATGTGAAACGTTAAAAAAATGTCAAAATTAAGGGAACTGAACATTTTTGGTACGAAACTTCCGTCGGGGACTCTTACCGCACTAATTATCGAAAAAATACGGGGTGTTTAAAAATCCGAACCATTCCCTAAAAATCCTGAACATTTGTGGATTAAAAATTTTTTTCTTTCTGATGAAACTTTTACAATAGTTTGTAAAAAACTATAAAAAATATATACTTTGGTATTATTATGTATATGAATACATACTTATGAAAAAATACAGGGTGTAAAATAAAGAACCATTCTCTAGATCCACAAAATTTATGGAATATATTTTTTTTTATGAAACTTTACGATTGTAAAAATATTATACTAATGAAAATATACAGGGTGCTTAACGAAACCAAACCATATTCTAAGAATCCCCACAATAATTCATTGAATATTTTTTTATTAACCTTTTCACGATGGTCTCTATGAAATATATACTAATTAAAAAACTACTGGGTGTTTAAGAAAACTGAACAAATATTGAAACTCCCAAAATTCATGGAAAATTTTTTATTTATTAAACTTCCATCAAGGATTTATTATGACACTCACTATCGAAGCAAATACAGAGTGTTTAATAATAACGAACCATTCTCTAAAAATTTTCAAAATTCATGGAATTAAAAATTCTTTTTGATGAAACTTTATACAATGTTCTGTAGGAAAAATATACTAATTAAGAAATACAGAGTGTTTAAAAATAACGAACCATTCTCTAAAAATTTTCAAAATTCTTGGAATTTAAAAATTCTGTTTGATGAAATTTTATACAATGTTCTGTAGGAAAAATATACTAATTAAGAAATACAGAGTGTTTAAAAATAACGAACCATTCTCTAAAAATTTTCAAAATTCTTGGAATTAAAAAATTCTTTTTGATGAAACTTTATACAATAGTTTGTAAAAATCTATATTAATGAAAAAATACAGGGGGTTTAAAAATACCGAACCGTTCCCTAAAAATCCTGAATATTTGTGGATTTAAAATTTTTTTTTCTTTCTGATGAAACTTTTTACAATAGTTTGTAAAAAAACTATAAAAAATATATACTTTGGTATTATTATGTATATGAATACATACTTATGAAAAATACAGGGTGTAAAATAAAGAACCATTCTCTAGATCCACAAAATTTATGGAATTTATTTTTTATGAAACTTTTCACGATTGTAAAATATTATACTAATGAAAATATACAGGGTGCTTAACGAAACCAAACCATACTCTAAGAATCCCCACAATTCATAGAATATTTTCTTATGAACACAATGGTCTGTAAGAAAACTATACTAATTAAAAGACTACTGGGTGTTTAAAAAAAATGAACATTCTCTAAAAATCCTCAAAATTCATGGAATTAGAAAATTCTTTTTGATGAAACTTTATACAATAGTTTGTAAAAATCTATATTAATGAAAAAATACAGGGGGTTTAAAAATACCGAACCGTTCCCTAAAAATCCTGAATATTTGTGGATTTAAAATTTTTTTTTTCTTTCTGATGAAACTTTTTACAATAGTTTGTAAAAAAACTATAAAAAATATATACTTTGGTATTATTATGTATATGAATACATACTTATGAAAAAATACAGGGTGTAAAATAAAGAACCATTCTCTAGATCCACAAAATTTATGGAATTTATTTTTTTTTATGAAACTTTTCACGATTGTAAAAATATTATACTAATGAAAATATACAGGGTGCTTAACGAAACCAAACCATACTCTAAGAATCCCCACAATTCATAGAATATTTTCTTATGAACACAATGGTCTGTAAGAAAACTATACCAATTAAAAGACTACTGGGTGTTTAAAAAAAATGAACCATTTTCTATAAACCTTCATGGAAGTATAATATTCTCTTGATAAAACTTTTAACAATGGTCTATATGGAAACTATTTTCATGAGAACAATACAGGGTGTTTAAGAGGATCGAATCATTTTAAAAATTCTAAAAACTTGAAATTAAAAACTCTTTTTTGGTTTTTGATGAAACTTTTTAAGATAGTTTGTAAAAAACTATAAAAATACATATTTAGGTATTATTATGTAGCTATATAAATACATACTTATGAAAAATACAGTGTGTAAAATAAAGACCAATTCTCTAGATCCACAAAATTTATGGAATTTAATTTTTTATGAAACTTTTCACGATTGTAAAAAATTATACCGATGAAAAATACGGGTGTTTAACAAAACCAAACCATTCTTTAAATATCCTCACAATTCATGGAATATTTTCTAATGAAACTTTTCACAACGGTCTGTAAGAAAACTATCCTAATTAAAAACTACTGGGTGTTTAAAAAACCGACCGTTCTCTAGAAAGCTTCATGGAAGTATAATATTCCTTTGATGAAACTTTTAACAATGGTCTATATGGAAACTATTTTAATGAAAACAATACAGGGTGTTTAAGAAAACTGAACCAATATTGAAACTCCCAATATTCATGGAATAAATTTATTTTTTTGCTTCGGATGGGTTGTCGGATGTACGAAAGACCGTTTTATATACAAAGTGTTGGAAAAATGTTGAACGTTAAAAAAGTCTCAAAATTAAGAGAACTGACTAATTTATTTTAGTCAACTTCCATCGGAGGTCTCTTAACGCACTAATTATCGAAAAAATACATGGTGTTTAAAAAAAACTAACCCTACTCAAGAAAGGTCAAGTCGGCGAATGCCGACTTGCCACCTTTCTAGTTCTTATATATTAAAATCCGTTGTTTTTTCTCTCTCGCGAAAAAGTGGGTTTTTACCGCCACAAAGGCTTTTTTCGCGAGCCGCATCGGCGAGCCCGGGTGCGCGAAGCCGAGTTCGGTCCTTCGGTTATCCGGTAGGCGTATTTTGGTGACTTCTTTGTACCTTTTTCGGGGCGAATTTTGCGTTTTTCCGGAGGTCCGCGGCCGCCAGTTTTCCATTTTCGCGCGGATGTCGCGAAAAAAAGAGATGGATATAGCCGGGAATTCGAGAAACGTCAGTCAGATATGGGTAGACGTCCAACTATTTCGGATTCGATATTTTCGTATTTTCCCGCATTAATTTCCATAAAGCCCTATCGAAACGTAAACTTTGAACCTTTTACAATGTGTCGCGTGCCTCAGGTTCGAGTTTAAAATTCGATTTTATAGTGAAAATAACGAAAATGTGGGACAATTACACGTTCGGGGGCATTCGCGTTCGCTCGACCGCGGCCGTCCTAAACGTCAAACGGCTAGCCGGACGGTGCACGGCCTGTGACAGCTCCCCATAAAACGTAGGAACGTTTGCCAAACGGGCCGATGGGAGCCCCCCGAATGCCAAAAAAGGTAAGTTTAAAGTCTCTAGATACTTTCTGTTATGCGAGCGCTGGGTTTAGAATTCGTTTTTGTATCGAAATGTGCGAAAATCCGATCCAAGACCGGGGAGAAGGGCCTGACAAATGGCGGTCTTCACAAAACCTTCAAAACGATTACATTCTGAAAAGTAAGTACCCCTTCATTTTCATAAAGCCATATCGAAACGTAAACTTTGAACCTTCTACAATGTGCCGCCTGTCTCAGGTCTAGGTTTAAAATTCGATTTTATAGTGAAAATAACGAAAGTTTTGGCCAACTATACGTTCGGCGGCATTCGCATTCGCTCGGCCGTCCGAAACGTCAAACGGCTAGCCGGACGGTGCGGTGCCGTTGACAGCTCCGGATAAAACTTAGGAACGTTTGCCAAACGGGCCGGTCGGAGACCCGCCAAGGTCGGAAAAGGTAAATTTAAAGTCTCTAGATGCTTTCTGTTATGCGAGCGCTGGGTTTAGAATTCATTTTTGTATCGAAATGTGCGAAAATCCGATCCAAGACCGGGGAGAAGAGCCTGGGAAATGGCGGTCTTCACAAAACCTTCAAAACGATTAGATTCTGAAAAGTAAGTACCCCTTTATGTCCATAAAGCCATATCGAAACGTAAACTTTGAACCTTCTACAATGTGTCGTGTGCCTCAGGTTTAGGTTTAAAATTCGATTTTATAGTGAAAATATCGAAATTTTAGTCCACTACACGTTCCGCCGAAACGTCAAACGGCCAACAAGGTAACTTTGAAGTCTCTAGATACGTTCTGTTATGCGAGCGCTTTGTTTTGAGTTTATTTTTGCATTGAACTATGCATAAATACGAATGAATCCGTGGTATAAATGAGCTAGACAATATGGCGGACTTCAATTATTTTAAGTCGCTTCGCGTATATACAGTGCGACTCAAAAGAGCTCGACGTACGGGGTGTTACGATAAAAATTGACGAGAAAAAAATAAAAATTACAGATTCAAGGAAATTTTCGGTTTTTTCGCTTCGGAGGGGTTGTCTGACGTGCGAAAGACCGTTTTATATACAAAGTGTTGGAAAAATGTTAAACGTTAAAAAAATGTCAAAATTAAGGGAACTGGAAATTTTTTTGGTACGAAACTTTCGTCAGTCTCTTACCGCACTAATTATCGGAAAAATATAGGGTGTGTACAAAACCCACCCGTTCCCTAAAAATCATGAAAATTCGTGGATTTAAAAATTTTTGCTTTCTGATGAAACTTTTACAATAGTTTGTAAAAACTATAAAAAATATATACTTTGGTATTATTATGTATATAAATACATACGTATGAAAAAATACAGGGTGTAAAATAAAGAACCATTCTGTAGATCCACAAAAATTATGGAATTTAATTTTTTTATGAAACTTTTCACGATTCTAAAAAAATTATACTAATGGAAAAATACAGGGTGCTTAACGAAACCAAAACATTCTCTAAGAATCCTCACAATAATTTATTGAATGTTTTTATGAAACTTTTCACAATTGTCTGTAAGAAAACTACTAATTAAAAACTACTGAGTGTTTAAGAAAACTGAACCAATATTGAAACTCCCAAAATTCATAGAAAAAATTTTTTATTTATTAAACTTTCGTCAAGGATTTATTATGACACTCACTAACGAAGCAAATACAGAGTGTTTAAAAATAACGAACCATTCTCTGAAAATCCTCAAAATTCATGGAATTAGAAAATTCTTTTTGATGAAACTTTATAAAATGTTCTGTAGGAAAAATAGACTAATGAAGAAATACAGAGTGTTTAAAAATAACGAAACATTCTCTAAAAATCCTCAAAATTCATGGAATTAAAAATTCTTTTGATGAAACGTTTCACAATAGTTTGTAAAAACTATACTAATGAAAAATACGGGAGGTTTAAAAACCGAACCATTCTCTAAAAATCAACAAAATTCATTGAATTAAAATATTCTTTTTTATGAAACTTTTTACAATTTTCTGTAGGAAAAATATACTAATTAAAAAATACGGGTTTTTTAAAAAAACCGAAACGTTCCCTAAAAATCTTGTATTTAAATTTTGTTATTTTTTTTTGCTTTCTGATGAAACTTATTACAGTAGTTTGTAAAAAAACTATAAAAAATATATACTTTAGTATTATTATGTATATAAATACATACGTATGAAAAAATACAGGGTGTAAAATGAAGAACCATTCTCTAGATCCACAAAATTTATGGAATTTATTTTTTTATGAACCTTTTCACGATTGTAAAAATATATACTAATGAGAAAATACAGGGTGCTTAACGAAACCAAACCATTCTATAAGAATCCTAACAATTCATGGAATATTTTTTATGAAACTTTTCACAATGGTGTGTAAGAAACTATTTTAATGAGAACAATATAACAGGGTGTTTAAGAAGACTGAACCAATATTGAAACTCCCAAAATTCATGGAAAAAATTTATGGAATTTAATTTTTTTTTATTAAACTTTTCACGATTGTAAAAAAAATACACTAATGAAAAAATACAGGGTGTTTAACAAAACCATTGAACCAATATTGAAACTCCCAAAATTCATGGAAAAACTTATGGAATTTTTATGAAACTTCACGATTGTTAAAAATTATACTAATGAAAAATACAGGGTGTTTAGCAAAACCAAACCATTCTCTAAGAATCCTCACAATTCATGGAATATTTTCTTATCAACCTTTTCACAATGGTCTGTAAGAAAACTATACTAATTAAAAAACTACTGGGTGTTTAAAAACCTGAACCATTCTCTAGAAACCTTCATGGAAGTATAATATTCTTTTGATGAAACTTTTAACAGTGGTCTATATGGAAACTATTTTAATGAGAACAATACAGGGTGTTTAAGAGAATCGAATCATTCAAAAAATCCTAAAAACTTGGAATTAAAAACTCTTTTGGTTTTTGATGAAACTTTTTAAGATAGTTTGTAAAAAAAACTATAAAAAATACATAAGTATTATTATGTAGCTATATAAATCCATACTTATGAAAAAATACAGGGTGTAAAATAAACACCAATTCTCTAGATCCACAAAATTTATGGAATTTAATTTTTTTAAGAAACTTTTACGATTGTAAAAAATTATACTGATGAAAAGATACGGGTGTTTAACAAAACCAAACCATTCTCTAAGAATCCTCACAAATCATGGAATATTTTCTAATGAAACTTTTCACAACGGTCTGTAAGAAAACTATACTAATTAAAAACTACTGGGTGTTTAAGAGAATCGAATCATTCTAAAAATTATAAAAACTTGGAATTAAAAACTCTTTTTGGTTTTGATGAAACTTTTAAGATAGTTTGTAAAAAACTATAAACAATACATACTTAGGTAGGTATTATTATGTAGCTATATAAATACATACTTATGAAAAAATACAGGATGTAAAATAAAGACCAATTCTCTAGATCCACAAAATTTATGGAATTTAATTTTTTTATGAAACTTTTCACGATTGTAAAAAATTATACTGATGAAAAAATACGGGGTGTTTAACAAAACCAAACGATTCTCTAAGAATCCTCACAATTCATGGAATATTTTCTAATCAAACTTTTCACAATGGTCTGTAAGAAAACTATACTAATTAAAAAACTACTGGGTGTTTAAAAAACCGACCCTTCTCTAGAAACCTTCATGGAAGTATAATATTCCTTTGATGAAACTTTTAACAATGGTCTATATGGAAACTATTTTAATGAGAACAATACAGGGTGTTTAAGAAAACTGAACCAATATTGAAACTCCCAAAATTCATAGAATAAAATTATTTTTTTTGCTTCGCATGGGTCGTCGGAAGTACGAAAGACCGTTTTATATACAAAGTGTTGGAAAAATGTTGAACGTTAAAAAATCTCAAAATTAAGAGAACTGACAATTTTTTACTCAACTTCCATCGGGGTCTCCTAACACACTAATTATCGAAAAATACATGGTGTTTAAAAAAACTAACCCTACTCAAGAAGGTCAAGTCGGCGATAGCCGAGCCACCTTTCTAGTATTTTATTAAATTGCGTTTTGTTTTCGCTCCCCTTTATGAAAAAATCTCTTCTATATTATTTTGATTAAAATGAAATAATTAAATTGTACATTTTAATCTCTTTACACGGATTTAAGCGCTGCAATTTCTGGCAACGTTGATGTAACAACAAAAATATAATGCTATCACAAGTTGATATATTTCCGTAGGGATGTTCACAAAAAAAATTAATTTTGTTTAAAGGTCATAAAATGGTTAAAAATACAAAAATCAAAAAATTGTATGGAAAAACCCAAAAGAAATATCAATGGTTGCCTGAACGCGCGAAACGTTCTGTGATGTCACACAGCGGAACAAGCTAGCGCGCAAGAATTAGTGGTTAGGTGAAGTTTTTTTGTAATAGTCTGCCTTTACTGACGTTAGCGTACCGTTGTGTCCTTCGTTTTATAGTTTTTTTTTAGTTTAATTAAGGTAAGAAAAAATAGAAGGTTTTCATAAGAGACTCGCTCAATCTGTCAACTGCCGAAAATCTAGAGAGTGACTCATGTTATAAGCTCGCCACATACATGCATCCCGTATATTTTTCCTATAAAATCGTGTGTTGCATATCTCTGAGAACATACCCTACTACACAGCTTCTACTGCAGCAAATACTCATGTGCCAGATTGAAACGTTAGATTTCTAGATGAGCGTAGAAAGTTTCGGGTATATCTTTCCATTAATTTAATTATGAATAGAATTTATTTATTAGTTATATTGTGTTGTGAAGAATAACTCCAACTCGACAGCGTATTCTCAAAATCGTAAACACTGTAATTTAACAAGTGAAGAATATCGGATGATGACATGTATGAAGGAATTAGGACGCGAGATCAAAATATAAGTAGTGTAAGTGCTGTGATTGAAATATGTAGTTCATTAACAAGAATGTTCGTGAGCATGGGCGTCGTTACAAAATTTTTCAAGGAGGGGTAAATGCAGAAAAATATTAAACTGGAAACAAAATAATATGTATTTTAATAGAGGTCTATATAATTCTTAAACATCATATCTTCAAAAACATAACAAAAATATATTATAGGTACGATAACGTACAAAAATAAAATACTCGGCAGGGTATGATGTCAAAAGTTCTGTTTCTGCTGTAAATAAAGTCAATTTGAATAGTAACGGCTCGAGGTTATGAGGGTTATGCCTGTAACCTGCAGGTTTGCATTTAGCATTTTTTGAGCTCGATTACTATTACAAGAAAAAAAAACAGAATGCAAAGCGCATGAACGCAGTTGCCCCCTCTTGCCCTCCCCAAACGACGCCCTTGTCCATGAGTACTGTATATGTATAATGCAATAAAGAGTGGCAATGAAGTACAACTGTAAAAATAATGTAATACCTGCAAAATGTAGTCTCTAAATACCTATTAGGGTGTGCCAAGTTGCAACTAAGTAGCTCTTACTACTCATAAAATAGATCCAAAAATTTGATTTTTTTTTCAAACATTAACACCCTGTATCTGGAAAACAAAGCCGTTGCAGACCCATGATTATATAAACTTTTTGTCTAAAAATCATTCATAGACTAACCCCTTAAAGTTTGTGCACATACTTAATTAACACCCTGTATAGTAGCGGCACGAATTCAATGTATGCACGTCATCATTCAATTGGTTGAACTCATAGACTTATAAGCAGACTTTACTAATACATCTATGGTTGGACTATAAACAAGGATAACACTACTCATGACGT
This sequence comes from Monochamus saltuarius, assembly GCA_025584915.1. Lineage (NCBI taxonomy): Eukaryota > Metazoa > Arthropoda > Insecta > Coleoptera > Cerambycidae > Monochamus > Monochamus saltuarius. The sequence goes on along the minus strand of CM046725.1, from coordinate 8,838,979 downwards.
ACATACATTGCATTCGTGTCGCTGCTATATCATTTCTTGTAAAGCAACATCATTGATGTAAAGCACTGTACTGTGCCAGTTACTGCAGAAACCAACAATAAAACTACACGCGGCTTAAGAAACATTGCGGTTTTTCTAGTCCACGGCGTTCATTCTACCTTTGTTCTACAGTCTTTGGATAGTGTTATATAATTTTCTGGAATTCAGTTGCTGTCTTTGGATGTAACATACAAACAAGTCATAAGTAATAATAAGTTTTTAAGTCATACTCGCCATGCATTAATACTGTATCTGCTGATTATTGATTTAATAAGGCATTTTGAAGTAAAACACTGTCGTTATTGCACATGCACAGTAAACAGTTCATCAGTTGTTTAAATCGGATCATCAAAAACAAGAGTCAAGAGATTGGATTATTCACATCATAAGACAGGGTCTTGTCGTTTACACAATGTAGTAAGTAAATTAGTTCACTAGTTTACATCAGTTGTTAATAAAATTAATTTATAAGAAATGAAAATTAACCTTAATATTGTATAACAACAGACATACTATTTCTACTAATAATTTTCTGAACTCGTGTGTGACCAGGCCTCCTGTATGCGCCACCTGGAATCATAAATAACGGAAACCTGTTACCCACCCGCGGATAACTATTCCGGAGTTTTCCGGGACATTATTTTTTATTTCAGCGTAACGTATTTTTGGCAATAAAAGAGATTGAATGTGAGTACCTATTCCACATCTGAAATAGAGAACAGTGATATATACAACCCGAAGCAATATAAGAGGGAGCGGGAGAATATTTTATAAAAAATTGGTCGTTACACAAAACGGAGGCCGTTATATATCACGCGCTACCTTTTCAAGGGGAACGCTACTGCCTGTTTGCAGTTATGTGGCGTGCCACTGTGAACGCTTCGCCTTTTGTGGTTAATATAGAGTAGTTATAGAAGGAACATAGTTTAAAAATGGACAATGGAATGTTGGAAATATACCAGGTGTCCTCATATTGTTATAATGTTCAATTTCAGTTTCAACACATTTGATAGTTTAATTAACAATGTATTTTTATAACAATGTTTGTTGTACAGTTGTGTTTTTTTTTGTGCTTAATTAATTTACTGTTACATCTGTGATTTTGTCTCTGAACCTTAAATAAGTACAAATATTTTAACTGCAGGTGTAGTTTGTCATATAGATGTTTAGTAAGTCATTTTTAAAAATTTCAAATATTTACTGGACATTAATTTTTTTATATATCCACATTTTGAGGACCGCTGACCAGATAGACCACTGACGTAAACTAATAAAATAAATCATATGATTTACTGAGGGCGATGTTTACATATCCTCTGTAAGGTAAATCATTTTTTAATGTAAATTCAATTTTTGCGGTTGTTTCTGATTTAAAAGCACTTGTTTTTAACAGTGGCGGCTGGTGCTAAGGGGCACAAGGGCACGTGCCCACCCTTCACTGTACATGTCACGAAGAAATATATGATGCTATTATAGATTTATATATTTTTTTTTAATTCTATAATCGGTTGCGAAAAACTACTCAAAACTTATTTCCCGTCAACCATCCACGCGCCGAACTATATCAAACTTTATTGCCTGGGAACCCAAGAATTGTCTCCAAACGTGGCTCATTTTCCGACGTTCGGGACTCCTCGGTGTAAATGAAATTCGCCGATTTAAAGCCGACAAAGGGCACTGAAATACGTGTCTCTGTCCCTTCTCCACTAGTCTCCACTGTCTCCAATCTTCATCACTCCGTCTCCCTCCGGCATTCAGTTTTCAGTTATCAGTAGTCGCTTGCTTTGTTTAGTACGTACTTGTATATACAAATATATTTCGCTTGCAGAATAGTTGTGTAAACAAATTTGTGTTTTAACTTTGCTGGTTTTAATTGGTACGACCAAAGCCATTATTCAAACACACACAAAGGCGATTTCTCATTATAGATATAATTTTAAAGTGATTCTGTGTATTTGTACATACTTATTAAAAGAAATGGATCCGGAACCAGAAATAAATTCTGTTCAGTATCTGTTAAAAAACAATCCAGTGCCATTTGATCAAAAATATTTAATTAAAAAGAAAGGTAGGCCTACTGATTTATATATTAATTACGAATCTACAAGTAAAGCTAGAACATATAATAGAGTTTTTAATAGAAACATATACGAGAAATATGGTTGTTCTGTGACAAATAAATTGTTATGTTTTGTTTGTTTCATAAGTTACAGCGTGGACCAAATACGGACTTGACGATTTAAAGCACATAGCGGATAGGACCAAAAAACATGAAAATTATGTGGCTCATTTAAAAGTGTTTTAGGAAAAACTGACATACGTGAACAATTAGATATACTCGCGTCAAGAATTCAGACGTCTACGTCACGGCTGACGTTACACATTTGTTTTTATTGTCAACGTAATTTTCGATATTTGGTCGCGTTATAAACAGTCATTTTTGCAATTTAGTGCAATATATAATGCAAACTTTTAGTCGAGTATGTAGTTTTATAACTATCAGTTGCAGTTTCTTAAATATTTTGATGAAAACATAATGAATTATTTATTTGTTCGTATGACGTAAGTTGTCTGAATTCTTGTCGCGAGTATAGTGCGTATTTGCGCTATAAGTTAGGACCTCGGTTAGAACATAATAAACAGGTGGAAAAAATCGTCACATTTTGCGTCGTTTAATAATGTGTATAAAGTTTTTTGTGGAGCCTTCGAATTAGCCTTGCAAAGTCATGATGAGAAGACTGTCCAAAAATCCAGGCATTTATATAGGTTTAATTAACTTTTCTGCAGAATTACATTCTGTTCTTGCAATACATTTAAATGAATCTAAATTTATTTTTTGTGCCCACCTTTTGAAAAACCCACGGGCCGCCACTGGTTTTTAACAATAAGTAAAGTAAAATTATCATAAACGATTAATATATGAATTTCCGCGAGTTCGATACTATATCAGTTAAAGTGTTTAGGAAGTTACTTTTTTCAATGATTCCAAAAATTATCCATAAACGTGCATAAAAGCTCACCTACTTACTGAAAAATCAACGATTTAAACATTTATCCACATTGTACACTGTTAGAAAGATTGTCACAAATTATACCCTTAAATTATTGTATGATGATGAATAACCAAAAACTATGATTTTCATACAACACCTTCGAGTTAATTTTCGCCACATAACCTCTAACAACGTGTCAGTGCTAACCATTTAGTACTTCGTAGTTTCGTAGTGGGTGAAACAGATTTTAAAAATAAACACAAAATAATAACTAGCATGATTTATGCGTTCAATATCAAGAGAAGGCAAAGTAAAATATTTAGTGTCAATCGCATGCAAAAAAGAAACTGGGGTCGTAGGCACAGGTAATAAGTATATAGATAGATATTACGAGCAGTAGGTGAAATGTCCCGCACCAGCCCAACAGTCTAGGATTGATAGTCGAGATCAACAAAGAGCTTATGTTGATACCGGTGCACTAGTATGGTTCAGCGCAAAGGAATAAGCTGTGGCAAAGGCATGTTACAAGTGGAAACAAAACATGTAATATTTGTGGAAGGAGATTTGATAATTTCAATATACGTAAATTGAAAATTAATATGAGATACTTTTGCATCTTCCGAAACAGAACTAGCTAGTGGTGTCTTTAAGTAATGCACTGCTTGACGCATCTGTTTTAAGAGGTGCGGCACTAACTAAACGTATTTAAATCGTCTTATTACTTTCACGGGCAATGTCTTCTCTTAAGTGTCTTGTGTATTTAATTAATATTTTTCGTGAAATACAGTGTGATTAAATACAATATGGCGCATTATTCAAACACTGACATGTTAAAAGCATATTAAGTAGTGATAATCAGTGATAGTGATAACGATAACGTATTGTGAAAAATCAGTTGAAGTGTAGTAAAAATGAATAATGAGTAGAGAATCTGGTTTATATTTTCAATTTATTGGTGAAGTACAGGATTGGCAAGGGGGAGGAGATGGCCATTAATATTTTCATAATTAAACATATTTCAATCGTTCTTTGACATGTCTACAAATTCTAGTTTTCTTTGGAGCCTATTTGAAGACATTAGTGTAACACTGACAACGCTGTGGAAGTCACATCCACCATGACTCTTAAAATAAAAAATATTAGTGTCGGAGTCGGATCATAAAATTTGATTTTTTATTCCTGTTTTTTTTTTTTGTAAAAAAAAACTATTAATTATATATTTTACACAGTGAACTGTACTGCTGGTTAAAATATTTGTACTTATTTAAGGTTCACCCTGTATACTCGTAGTTACTTTGTTTCGTCCTCTGTTGATGCAAGCGCTATTCGCAGAACTGAACTTGAGTTGTAGTGCTTGGATACGTTGGGCGAGAAAGGAATACAACTGATTTTTATGCATCGTCTTCCAGACTTCCAAGGCACAAGTTAGAGTTAATGTAACTCCCGTTATACCTTTAGGCTAGTTTCTGAAATTTGTTTGACCTTAGGCCACCGAATCGTAAAGTGTTCTAGATCTTACTCATTCAATATTACATGGTCGGTTACTTTCTTAGTTCCAAATTTACAAAGGTATTATCAATTATTTTCAGAATCAAAGTGTATATAAATTAACAAAATAATTCGCCGCTTCTAGGATGCCCATTTATTTTGTTCTCTTTACGTTTTAAATCCTAGTCTAATCGTGTTAAAACATATTGTCACGGATTTCCCAATCCGTCTTTTTCTTACTTCCAGAAAAACACTCCATTAATTAATAACTGATCTTTATTAACTACTCAGTACACTACTGAACACTAATTACAACTCAACTAAACACTTATTTAATTAATCGCTATCTAAATCACTAAATCGTACGACTCGAATGCTTCACGTCGATTCCCGATTTTTCCAGTCCCATCTCGATTTGCGGCATTTTGTTTGTTTAACAGAATCGTGTAGGGGCGATCGGAGCAATCTTAGGCAATTCGCGGTGCCACAGTCGTCGGTTTGGGAGTGAGTGGGGCAAATTCCGTGACAATATGATTTAGGGCATCCAGGAAACTAGATTTTTTTTAAGAAAACTGGTGAAAGCCGCATTAAAACGGATTATTATTACGAGTTACATATTTTGAAATTAGTTTTAAGATACCTAACGAGGCCTCTTAAGATCATTTGATTTGCGATTTTCCGAGCCCTTATTGTTGGATCTTGCTCTACATTATTTATAATTTCCTTTTAATTCAAGACATGTATTTGGTGATTCTTTGAACGAGTTGCTGTCTTGTATTAATAAAATAGGGCGATTAAATTTGATATTTGATATAGCCTCATAAGTAAAAGTCGTTTGCATTTAAATCCGGGATACAGACAGGCCATGGATATTCACTGTCCATCTTACGAGTATATCTGTTTTTGGAAAAATGTATGTTCTAAGAAATTTCTCTCATACTAAAATGAGGAGGAACGCCGTCTTGTAAAAACCACATATTTTGATCGATATTCAAGGAAACAGGAAACATCTTCTAAGAGACCAAATAGGATGTTTATAAGAAAATTTAAATATCCTTCTCCCAATGCAAAATAATTTTTTTATATATCAAATAAAACGTGTAGAAATAACATGTAATTACCATTTCTTTCTAGAGGAATTAATAATATCTGAAACATCTGCATTTTATTTCATACATCGTATACATTTCTTTATTTGTGGTGGTATAAAGCTGTAAGACCTATAAAATGCATACAGCGTTGCAGAGAATAATAAACCATCTGGTAAAAAGACTATAACATTGCGGGGAATAAAACTGTGGAAGAATTTTAGACAAATAATGCAGTTGTTAAAGGTTCATTGCTACTTTTTATGTAATATACCTACAGAATGCAAAAATTCTTATCTTCCTGAAAAGGAATTGGATTGGAATAGGCTCCATTATTTTAATTAATTATGTCTAATGTTATTTACGATTACATAAAAAAATATTTAAACGATATCTCTGTAACTATGTATACAGGGTGGTTTGTATTTCATGGCTCACCATTGCCAACTGGGAAACTATAAAATATAGGGTGGCTCAAACTAGAAAAATATGCGCCTTTTGATAGCTATTAAGATAAACCAAACATATATAAGATATCTACTGCCGCTGTTGAAATATTGTAAGAAAAATGAAGATGGCTATTTTAGAAAATGTCATTTAACGTCATTATTTCATAATGTAAAGTGGTAAATATGAATATACAGGCTGTATCACATAAGAAGGCCACTCCTATGTATCTCGCTTAATATGCGAGACACGTCAAAAATCTTTAATTGTTTTTTGTTGCATTTTTGGAGGCCTTTATGCTCGTAAAAACAAATTTGAGATCCATGACCAACTTTATGAGTAAAAACAAAAAAACCTGTACACAGTACACAAACTTTAAGGCTGTCTAACTTTTTTATTTTAAGAGATAGATAAAACTTATTGGTAATAAATTTTGATTGCAAAATTGATATCTTTCACCTGACATAAACAGATTTTTGAAATATCGTATGTGGTTCGCTGCGCCCTCTAGGCGGATTATTTTTTTTTATTGAAGCAGGCTATGGCCACAAAAAATTGCCTGTTTTTTCGTCTTTCATGCAATATACTACATGTTGCCCTTATCTTTCGTATTTATTACATTTTTTTCAATTTTAGTTAAAAAAATGTACCTAAATATTTTCGTGTTGCTCAAGATAATGTACAACTTGTTTTAAAGACGCCAATTGCAAACAAATAATAAACAGAATGTACTTTTTTTATGCAAAATACAGATTTTCTTATTCTAAGTTGGCCATGGATCTCAAATTTGTTATTACGAGCATAAAGGCCTTCAAAAACGCAACAAAAAACAATTAAAGATTTTTGACGTGTCTCGTATATTAAGCGAGATGATACATGGGAATGGCCCTCTTATGTGATACAGCCTGTATATGTTTACCACTGGTGCTAAAAGTAAATGACGAATATTTACTTTTAACATTGTGCGAAAATAGAAAGCAATTAATAGGTTTTTAAATCACACACAAACATTTAGTTAATTAACTGAAGCGACAAATTTATTGTTAATGTATTCCATGAAAATTCTTGAATTCTTAATTAGTGTTCGCTAGGCGATGCACTTTTTATGACAGTTCAAATATAATGTACCAGTAATAATCAAAGTTTGTTGCATATTAGTTTTTGTGTCTAGTATATGCACAACTAGAGAAATTATCAAATCTTCGATATTACTAAATGTCAAATTGCACAGTCAATATTTTCGACTTTTTCGTCGATATCCTTCGCCCTCTCGTTTCAAAAGAGCAGCAAACTTGTAATATTTGCTTACGTCTTAATTCTTTGTTCAACATCGCCTTCAACATGGAGTAATTTGATCAAAGCAATGACGATTTCCATATTTTTTACTTTTCTTCAAAGTATCTCGTTCTTTGGAGTAAAAAATCTACCATCAAGATAATTTTTCCTTTTACTTATCATAAGAATGACACTGACCTCTGCTATGAAAGAGGTGTTGATTGTTTTTAATGTAGAGAAGACATTCGAAAATATAACTGGACTGTAAGAATGTATAAATCAATAAAAGAATTCCTACAATCGACCCTGTATCCTAGGCCAGACATAATATGTATGGCCTTTCACTGCAGGTAAAAAACTTGTGCACTGGAGGGTGCATACCTCCTTATCAGGATGGCATAAGATGACAGAATGAATGAGGCTGTGATACGAAGTTCCGATACTGCGAAGAAGATGCAGGTGTTTGGATATTTTCTTATGTACATATTCAACCTGATGGTTCCAAGATATTTTATTATCCAAATAAACTCCCAGGAACTTTCCGCACACACTTTCCGAATTATCTGTCATTTATGGTCAATCGATTGCTGAGAATCCAGTCATTTGCGAGAGCATGTGTCTAGATTTGTATCGTTAAACACACTCCGAATTTGCTGTAGTTATACTGGTATCATCAGCGAATAGGATACATAGACTGTTATCAAATATGGTAGGTAAGTCGTTTATATGAATTAAGAAAAGTAATGGACCCAAGACTGAACCTTGTGAAACTCCAGGTTTGATTTCTAGAATACCTACTTGATTTTATACCACGATAAACTACATAGTGATATCTATCGATTAAATAAAAAGTTAATAGAGATATACTATCTATCGAAAACCCATAGCTCTTTTCCAACACGGCACCTGACTAGTTTGAAACCTATCCGAAGCCGTCAGTCAGTTTAATATTAGATACAACTCCGCTGCAGTAAGTCGGTGAACGATTTGACTATCTACTTGGGACAGGTTTCCAACCAGTCAGGTGCCGTGTTGGAAAAGAGCTCATAGTAAGACAATTTATGCAATAAGATCTCATGCGAAACGCAATCGAAAGCTTTACTCCAATCTAAGAACTAGGAACTTACATATCTTCTTTCTTCAAATCCGCTAGGTACTTGAGATACCAATCGATCAATTGCTAATTCAGTTGATAAACTGTTTCGAAACCGAGTTGTTGATGGTTGAATAATTACGTCTTGAGAATTCTGGTAAAGTAAGGAATGACAGATAAAGGTCTGACGTCGGGTCGTCAATAGCTTTGTTCGCACCACAGACCAACTAGACTGTACCCGGCAGGGTTGGGACAGAACTACAATAGACGTGTAATGACATCTGGAGGAAAAATGTAATAGATTGGTAATAGATTTTTTTACTGCAGTTTTCTGCAAATACATTAAATTTTAGTGTTATGAAAAACATACCTATCCATTTCTATATTTCGGGACACAACAGATTATTAAATATTTAATTAATTATATCATGTTATCGCAGATTAGCTAATTAAATAAACTATAACCAAAGAAAGCCAAAATCACAGAACACAGAATGCCAAATACCAAATTCATCATTACAGCCACCACAGCACAACCAAACCCACAGTACACAGAACAAACTTCACAATCCATAAAAAAACACATGCAGGTCACAGATCCAGGCCACAAATCACAGTGAAAAGAATAGGGTGCAAACCATGGACTAAAGACAGATTTGCTGAGGGCTCATAGAATAGGTTTATTTGTCAATCACGTCTCAATGTTTAACTGCAGTCTGTACTCTTTATTGCTAATTAAAAAACCGAAAACATGTGATAGAATTTACCTGTTTTCTTTAAATTGTAATAGATACAGCACATTTTCTGGTTTGTCGTAATAGCCTAATGACAGTCTATGAATTGTAATAGATCTGTTACGATTGTAATAGCAATCCCAACCCTGCTGAGAGCATGAAGCCAGCTGGGCTGAGGTTAGGCTTACGGAAGGCTTCACTGGCTTGGCCCTATAGTTCAGTCTAGTTGGTCTGTGGTTCGCACAATACACAAATTAGATTCCAATCGTCCGGAGCAAGCGCATTCCAACTAAAATAATGGATTTTCAACCTTATGGAGGCATTATCTATAAATAAACTGCGCTTGCGTCGAACGATTGGAAACGGTTTTCAACTATTATTTTTTTTGTAATCCGAAATTAGGATACCATTTTTTTAACTGGCAAATTTGCCATTTTTTATTTTTATTTTTTATTTTCTTAGTGCAAATATTATGTGACGATATACTACAACAAATGAAGTCATACCAAAATTTTGTTAAATTATGTTTAATTACGTATATTATGGCTGATTTAGAAAACTTCTCCGAAATTAGGATACTTTCCTCTACGGATCTGCACCGTTGCAGCAGTGACTCCTTCCTTTCGGGATCCTCCGTCGCTAAGGCAGTTTATCGAGCAGCCGTACGATGTTTATTGCCTGGATAACCGGACACTGTAATAAATTACAGCTCAATACAGATCTTCGGAAAAAGCCTGGCGGCCTCTTCCAGCCCAGCCGTAATCAATCACTATAAGTTCACAAATAAAACGTTGCTCTTTACAAACTGGCTTAGCGAAAGTATAAAGAAAAATGACAAATCCCCCAGGTTTGCGACATTAAGTTGTTCGCCATCCAAATTCGAGAGGCCCAAGATCGATGGCCGCGTAGATTATCGCTTAGGAAAGAAGGATAGCGTCATTTTTCAAAATTAACAGTTTTCTACAAGGTGTGGCGTGTCACAACTACAGGAGATTATTTACTGTACAGGTAGTAAGTAATTCAAATTAATTTTACTACAATTCATAAATTATTAATGAAGAATGATCTTTGATATCTACGATATAATATGTATACCTACTAAATATATTCCATACACAAGGTTGAATTTAATAATTATCTATACAGGAAGTCCCGAAATTAATGCAACATAGACGACAAAATAATACGATGTTGCCAAACTTACCATAGTCAAAAGTTGATGGTAAAAAGATACAGGGTGTCAAAAGTAAAATTTTATTTTCGATATTTGTAAGTGACTTTTTAAAAAATCCAAATAATAATAATAATAATTTATTGTCATTTCACCAAATACAAAACACAAGATCAGATACAATAACAGTACTCTCCTGCAAAAGAACCTATTGATCCTTGTGCGCAGGAATGAATATAAGCCAGTATCTATCAATACAACTGTTTATAGAAAATTGAAAGAAAGGAAAACGGATGAACATATTATGTAATGTGATTTGTGATTTTAATTGAAGAGTAAGTATATTAAAACGCCTTTATTTCTTATTGTTATTTGTTAATTATTTTTTCTTTATTTATTGTTTTTTTTTTAATTAGTCACTAATAAAATTTTCCGTTGATCATATTATGAATAATCATACGCGAATGTTCGTTTATCCACTGGTTAATTTTTTTTTAATTTTCTGAAATAATTTATTTTCTTTATTTCAGCTGGTAACCTGTTCAATACCCTAGGAGAAAGGTAATAAAAACTTTTTCGTCCTATAAATTTATTAACAGATTATTGTAATAAATCATCTTTGATTCGTGTTGAGTGAGTATGCTCAATATTAGGATAGGCAGCTCTATTTTTAAATATATGTATTAGCACAGTTCGACAATATAACTGTCTAATATCGAATAATTTAGTTTCTCTAAAAACGTTGTCGCTTGGATAGTTTCGGGGTTTATTATATATATAATTTTTATTAGCCATTTTTGCATAACATCTAAATTTTTTATGTAACAGTTGGACGTGCCCCCCAAGCAATTATTCCATAGGTAATTAGCGACTGAACTGAATTAGCAATGTACATGGTCTTTAAATTGTCAATATCAAAAATTTGTTTAAAGTGTTTAAATTTTGCTACAACTTTTTGCTTAACTTTTTTATTAATTCTTTTATGTGCATGTCCCATTTTAAATGACTGTCTATTATGATACCTAAATATTTTATTTTATTTGCAGACGAGATTTCCATGTGTTCTTCACTTGACTTATGAATATATATTTTATTTAACGCTGGCAAGTTATTAGCTAATGAAGTAAAAGGAAGAAATACAGTATTTTTGTCATTTATGGTGAGTAACTTATATTCAAAAAAATTGATGACTTTTTTAAAATCCGATTCAACCTTAGTTTTAAGAGATTCCCAGTTTGCTTCTTTATAAAATATAACGGTATCGTCCGCAAAACTGACAATTTCACCAGACGTTTGATTGAAATATTTGCATACATTTTGGATACCTAAGGTTTTTGGAGGCGACAAATTTAAATTTGTTTCTAATTTTGATGTCACTGGTAGAGGGACATCATGCGTCATAACAGAAAATTTTTGCGGCTTAGTGTATTCTTCTGACTATAGAAACAGTCGATTCACCTACCTTTTCTATCTGAAAAAGATATATCTCGTTGAAGTCGTTAGGAGTAACCGTTTTTTAAATAATCCTATTTGAAATATTCAGTGCAGCGAGTAGAAACTGCTTCTTGAGACTGCAATGATTCATTTTATTGAAATAGTGGCTTAATATACTTAAGAAAAAAAAAATGTTTCAGCTTTATAAATAAATAATATAGACTGTGCCAGTGTCATATTCCCGGCGACTGTTAATTCATGGCCATACGACTAAATAAATAAGACGCTTTTAAAGGATAGGTACCTTAACATCGCGTTCCCGAGCGTCATCTTACGGTCATTTGGAAAACACTACTACTTGAGAAAAATTAGCATACAGAAAACTGTGTCACAATTTAAAAGAAAAGCAAAGTTGCCAGTATAACTGGTAGAGTTCGCTGTAGCGAAAAGAAAGTGAAGAAACTTATAAATAATAAAAATCTGAGGTTAAAACATGTACGATTTTCTATGAACATGAAACATGGATGCAATGGATAGTTAAAATTTAATATATTTTTGCAACGCGATGAAGGTAAGTTATCGCTCTAGTGCATTCTGATAAATGTTTTCTGTGTTTTATTAAAATTTAACACAAACAGTTAATTATAGTTAGTGAAATGATTATCTAAATTGCCTTGCCTGCTTTTGTTTGTTTTATTTTTTAATATACAATACTGTTGAATATACTGCTGTGTACCAAACTGCAAACATATATATTATTCCTATGGTATCACAGATACTTCTTACAGAAATCAAAGCTTCTTCAGAGTTCCTGCAGACAGGGAAATGTTTGGGGTTAGAATCAATTCGCAAATTATGTAAACCAGATTTTAATCTCACGAACAAAAATTGTTACTTTGAATTAAATATTTTAAAAATATTGAGAAGAATAACTTTACCTTTTTTTGGTATTTATTTATTTAAGGTTGATTCGTATTTTTAGTGAATATAAAAGTTATGGTAAATACTTATATCTACGAGTCTACTGATTTTTTTTGCTAATACTGAGCATATTGAAATTTTCACAGAAAAAAATTATCAGTAGTACATCGTACTTATGAGAACTATTGTAGTTCGGAACAAATGTATTTAACAATAATATTTAGCATAAAGTATGCATCTAATTTTTATCATGTTAATCGCTATTAATTACTAGTCATGTAATCAACTTTTTTTCCTATTTATAATAGAATAAAGCAATGGAAAAACAATTCTCTTTTTATTATTAAACCAATCATACCTTCTTTTTTAATAGATATATTATAAAATTCATTGTTTTATTATATGTACTGTTATATAGTGTGTAACTTACATGAAATAAAATTCATAAATCATTGACTACATAATTTTGTAAAAAATCTGTTCAACTTTTATATTTGAACTTTTAATTTTTTACGATATTTTGTTATCGAGGATTATGAATTTTATTTCATCTGTAGTTGCACTCTATATATTAGAGTAAATTCAAATTTACCGCCAATTGCTGCGTAATGAAGCTTATTATACAGCGACATCTATTGTATAGATTTTGAGAGTTATAGTTTTCTCGAAACAGAAAACGTAGCATAGTGCAAATGCTATTTTTTTTCCAAATGAACGTAAGATGCCGCTAGGTATGTCTGGAGCAAGTCGTGCTTCCCATGAAAGACAGAGAAAAGAAGCCTCTTATTTAGTTACTCGTATGTTCATGGCTGTCCTAAAAGGTCCAGAATCACTAAAACTTGGTTTTTATGCCAATTTACGTTGGTTGTATTGTAGCGTGAATCTCATTTGTTTACTGTGATTGGTCACATTCATGTCACATTCTTTAATGACATTTAAAATGACAGCAAGTTAGTTAATTTCATATTGCAATGCAGCCATCATATTTGCACAACCGCCAACATAAAGCACCTGTCACGTGACCTATATCATGAACCGACGCTGACTATATTTTTTCTAGGTTTGTGGTGAGAAGTGACACCGGTAGACGCTGGCGGGGATAACTGATCTAGTGATAATCGATCAGTTATAAGATTAAAAATGATTAAATTACTAAAATGGCTATTAAAAAATAGGGGTTTGTCATAGAAGGGTGAAAATTAAGGGTTGTATGTATTTTTTAATGCCACATCATAAAAAAATAAAAATAAAAACTTTTGTCCAATAAATAAAAAAAAATGTTTGGGGTGGACCACCCTTATCACTTAGGGGTATAAAAAATAGATTACGACCGATTCTCAGACCTACCGAATATACATATAAAATTTCATAGAAATCGGTCAGCCGTTTCCGAGGAGTATGGCGTCTAAAACTGTGACACGAGAATTTTATATATTAGATATTATCATGTGCGATTTTTCATTAGGATATAATATTTAGATAGATTAATATGAGTGTGGATAATTATGGAATTCTACCTTGCCTATGGAGTTACTTCTTTAGTATATCGTTAATAGGAATTGTAGAGAAACTGGTGTAACCTCATATATGATTTGCCTTCTAATAATAAAATTCCACGCCTTTTTCTTCATTTTTAAGATTTGACAACAATGCATGCCGCAGTTCAAAATGAGCAAATATATGATTCGGAAAGTACAAACGTTCAACAAAAGAGCGGATATGATGTCCATATCGCCGTTGGAATGTGATATGGACAATCCGCTCGAGTTGTACAGTGTATAAAAATACCTCTCCTACGATCTATCAAAAACAAAAAGTAGAAGTGTATATGCCCACCATATATTAATATTCTAGTAAGTCGGCCCTCTCTACTTCCCGCGTAAAGTTTCTCTTTTACGGACGTTCTTCTTCTTGTGTGCCAACTCAATATAGTAACTGCGTCAATTTGAATGACCCACAATAAATGTGGATAATTTGATTTTATGGAATAAGAATTAGAGATTCTCCCACTACAAATGAATTGTATTATTTACAGCCTTGCTAATATAGCTGTCGTTGTATTTCGCAGATATGTCTCTTGACTTATTGTTTTCCTCTTAGACAAAAACAATAGGAAGATATCACCTTTCCGAACCCGTATGCCTTTCTTGTATTCTATTACACCACTGGCACAAACTATTTATTTACCCGGAAGAAAATTGTTTCCCCTTATTATTCTCGTTGCCAGAAATATTAAATTTAATTTACGTAATGACGATAAAGGGAAACGGCTTTCCAATCGAAAATTGGTAACGCCGGGGAAACTAAATGACGCCGAACAAAATGTACTCGAGCTTATTAAAATTTCTATTGTTATTAAGTCGTGGAGCACCGCCTGTGCAGTTTCCGGTGCACTGAGATCCTAGTTCCCCATGGAGGCAGTTAGAACCTGCAATAATGCAACGAGTTGAAGAGCGAGATGAATAAAACAATATCGCTTTGGAAGCAATTAAGCGGTAGAAGTACTAAGACGGAGTTTCACGACTCGGGGAGTTCAAAATGATGGATTAGAACTGTCAGTGTGCTTCTTATGATATTAATTTTGTAATTTTTTCCCCCTAATTAATTTATCTCCGTCGTTGTCGCTGAGTCAAGATGAATAATATTTTAATATTAAGCAATAAACTTTATTGCGCGTATATTAAAGCAACAAAGTTTAGTTTTTTTTAATTTTTATAAGAAATCCTTATATCTTATAATTACTTTTATTTCGTGATTACCAATTTCGTAGTTACGCAACTACATCTTCCGATCAACAAGAGACTGGATATAGAAAACTGAATTTTTTTTTAACCTATGTCCTTAATTTTCAGACATTGCTGCTGGAAGTGCGGCTATATTCGAGTTCCAAAATAGTAGAAAGTGATTAATTTACAGCACTTTACAAGATTCCTTACGCACACCATTTGAGAAGGGTTCAAATAACACAAAGTTACCAATAATAAGTCCTTTTAGACAGCCATGGCCTACTTAGATACACACTATACACTACAGGTTACTAGCACTGTCACTATAACGGTCACACATTAACACATTTATCGTGAACTATTATAGGGTGCGTTTCCATTACAACCATAGGAATACATTTTTCGATTCAATCCGACCTTCTAAAATTTGTTTTAAATAATTTCTCCACCATATCACTATTTCGTCTTTTTCTATCTGTATACTCTTTCAATTTAGTTTTGTTTTTGTCACGCATGATTCGGAATAGCACCCTTCTAAATATTCTAGGGAAGTTTTTTTTTTTCTCTCATATATTTTCAGGTATTAACAATATTGTGTGAAACTAACTACTCAGTGGACAAAAGCCCCAACCTGCGTTGAATTACACCCACAATATCTACCCATATATTCCTTATTATTAGCTTTTGTAACATTTTTTACTGTTTAAGAAAGGTATTTTAAGCTAATATGTATCAAATCTCCTACAATTCCTATCAATGAAGTCATATGTATGTTCTCTGATACCAAACATCTAGGTATGCTAATGAACATCCACAGACAAAAATCTATTCAATAATTATCTAAAAAATTTAATATATTTACTAACCTCTGGTGTGGGAACTCGAAATTCAACCACAATAATTGAGATCTCACTTATTTCTGCGTTTTATTTTGGATCGCTTCATCAGGTAGATATTGTATTCTTAAGAATACAAACACTAAATCACTAATAAATTAATATTACAGTCACAATTAAATTAGCGGAAAGATATACCCGACATTTTCCCTCGAGCATATCTATGATAGCGCTGCAGATAGAATAGGTGGATCTATTAAGGCGTCATTATCAATAGAAATCGGGCATTCTAATGTGGCACATGCGTATTTGCTGCAGCAGAAGCTGTGTAATATGCTCTGACAAATATACGGCACATACAGTTCAATACAACTTTGTAGAAAAATATACCGGTATCATTAATAATAATAATAATAATAATAATAATATATTCATCCTTTGAGACATTTACAGTGTATAGGACAAGTCATAAAACAGATATAACACAACAAACAAATACTAACAAATTAAATATTATTGTCTAAAATAAATTCATCAATGCTATAATAGCATTTGGCAATCAGAACTTCTTTGATGGTCTTTTTAAATAAAAAATTATTCAAAGATTTATAATTCCTGGGAAGCTTATTATAGAGTTTCAATCCACAATAGTTGGGAGACATTTCATATCTTTTTGTTTTATGTTTTGGTATACTGAACAAATCACAGTGACGAGTTGAATAATCATGAAGATTAGCATTTTTTATAAAACGATGAATGTTTTCCTTAATATAAATTAGTGATTTATATATATAGATGCACTGGAAAGTTAATAGTTTATTACTGATGATTATAACATGAATCACTCTATACTATTTTGAAAGCTCACTATGTATGAGTCAAACCACCACGCGCAATAGTCGTGGGCGTAAATGCTTGCAGCTACGGTTTGGTTTATTGGTCTACAGCTACAACTTACCACCTTGTGGCATATCATAGCAGACGCTCACCTAAATTGCATCAATATCAGAGGTCATGGACACAGGTTGCAAAATAACATGTAATATTATCACGCAAATATTTTCCATTAGATTTACATTCCCAAACAGCATTTTTAGTGAATGGAACATAGCAGTCACGACACTGAAAACGTGATAGAAACGGTTCTATTACGTGGGGGTGACTAAAATGGGAAACACTCTTTTGGAGGCATCTACGTACCAACAATGTTTTAGCAACAAATACGTTCAAGCCACGTTATGATTACGTGACGAAAACTGGGGGATGTGGTTGCAGTCTCTAAAAGAGAAACATAGAAAATTTACTTTATATCCTTGTGTTTGTTGGCTAAATATTTGTATGTAGTTCGGTCTCTCTCCTACATATTATTTCTGCCTTCAGAAAAATAATAGTATAATATAGTAGGGTATAAAATTATAAGTTTCAGGCCAATTACACATGTTGCTACAAAAATATTTTAAATTGTAAGTACATGAATGCGTCAATATTCCAGAAGGTGATTAGTGCCTCAAATTCCTGTTCGACAACTCAAATTTAGCGGGGTTAAGTACCTATATGGTGTCATAATTTTTTTTTAATAATTCCTTTTTTTCATTTTAATTAATCTTTATTTTTTTCAGAAGTGTGGCAAAAACCCAATAAAACTAAAGAAAAAGTGAAATTAGGCCACAAATAAATAGCTTCAGACAACACTTGTAAAGACTCTCATCACAAAAAAGGTTAATACCTACAAAAAATAATCGGATTTCAATATTTGCAATAGCCTGGCTACAGTTACTGTAGTCTCTACTACTACTACCACAGTAGCCCAGCGATATAAAGGTTGAAAATACTATAATTACAATATTTTTTAAGGATTTTACAATTTTTTTTTACGGTAGTGACTCCATTTTTCCATTTCCAAATTTTTTTAGATAAGTTCTGAATCACCATATATTCAATTTCTTTAATTATTAATCCCGTTCCCTCGACGCTTTCCCCGCCTATGTCGTCCGTAACACGTCGAACGCATGACAGAACTGACTTGCCTTAATCTATCATTGGGCACGAGGGCACGCCGTAACAAAATAAGCGCAAATAAACGAAAATGTGACAAGAGCAAAACTGCTGATTTAATTGGGCCAGACATCGGATTATTTGCCAGTAAACTCATTTTCTCGATGGGATTTCTTTTGCTCTTTTTTCTCAATTAATAAAGTTGTCCCATCCCGACATCGATTTCTCGCATCTAGACGGCCGTGAGCGACTATTAGTTATCTATTATTTGACGAACATCGCGATCGGAAACGTACAACTATTGTTAAAAAAAAAAACAAATGAAAAATACATTTTACTATTGTTTAGAATACATTTTGTTTAATTTTAATAATTAAAAGTAATGGTATGGCCATTTCTAATGTAACGAAACATTGATTTTATTTTAAAAATAATAATTATGTTTTGTGCCGTGTTTTAAATAACGGACATGTGACTTTCTGCATACGGGTATAGTTTAAGGTGAAAGTATAATAATAATTCTTATTTAAATAAGTTTGTATTTCAGAAATGTCAAAATAGTGTTTTAACATTTAATCTGTAGCAGTTGGTAAATAAATATTGAATTTGTAATATCCTTGATAGCTTCTTCTACAAATGTTTAAACATTTTCGTGTTTTTCATTTTCCAGTTTTGATTTGATTGATAATGGTCCTGGTTTTGACTATTCAATGCTAGGAAACGAGCTAAATTAGTGATGATGTGATTTTTATATCTAGCCACAATGATTTTCAGCGTTGTCAAAATGACAGCCGCTTATAAAATAATTTACTTGTAAAAAGGAAGCTAACTGAGCCATATCTATGCAACATTGGAAATAATGATTCTATAAAGCATTTATCATAATGTAAAATCCTTATAGTTTCCGAGTAAAAAATTATTGAAGTTGTAGTATTTTCAACCTTTACATTGCATCCCGAATATAAAAATCCGAGTACTTTTTGTAGGTATTAAACGTTTTTGTGATACGAGACTTTACATTAGTTTTTCAAGTGGCTTATATGTATCGGAGTTGATGGATACCGTTTTAATTTATGGCGGTATGAAAATGCTTCAGCAGAATGATATCCCGGTAAACATGTACCAAATGCAGCTACTTTTACCGCGCTGTGCAGTGAGTGCAAGTGTAGTGCAATGCGAGGGAAATTTGAAAATGAATCGTGGAAGAGATAGAGGTTCAGGACATCCACGGCGTATTGCAGCAGTGTGGCGTATCATGCACGAGGCTCAATTATATCCATATCATATACCTACAGGTGTCGAGGCATTAATACCAAGGGATTGGACGAAGAGGACCGGTACCATGGCCGCCACGATCTCCTGACTTTAAATCATTTGGACTTCTTTTTACGGGGATATTTAAAAAATGAAGTGTATCGCACCGAAGTGGATACCTACTATTGATGATTTACGCAAACGTATCATAGCTGCTGCCAATAACTTATGAGTTCAAATGGACAAGAAGCAAAAAACATTTGCTCTAGTTTTTAGAAACTGAGTAAGACGGGGCCAAAATTCTGTTGTAACATAAGGTATTTCAAACTATTTTTGTTAATTATAACCACAAATTAATTCTATTAATAATAATTAATAACAAAATCGACAAAAGCAGTTGAATTTGCATAAAGTAGGTTGTATAAAATGTAATTTATCTACAACTGCTTTATAAGAGCCTCATCACAGCATTTATTTGGCACTGTGTCAGTTGAGCAATGAAGTTCATTACACCACCATGTTTTCAATTTGACAATTAATTGATAAATTAAATTGAATTACTTGTTTTAAATATTAACAACCAAACTTTGGCAATTCGTAAGATTAATACCTGATGAATGTAAGCACTCGAAGGAGCTTCAATGACGGCACTCTCTCCTTCAAGAACTTTTGTGGCGATTTTTTTTCTTGTTTTCAAGAGATGTATCAATATATCCTTCACACACGGTGTTAGACTTCCATGCCGTTTTATAGTTAGAAGGTCTGCTCCTGTGTTGACTAGAAGTGAAATAGACGATCGTCGAAAACAGTGTCCTGTATATTGTTGAGGTTGTGATAACTTGAAAAAAAGGCAATCTTCATTGGCATTACACTAAAAGTATTTATACTAACAAGAAGTTTCATGCATTTACTACCTCTGTAACCAACAAAAATCATCCATGATCGGCATGACTATGACGCAGAATGAGATATTTTCGTATTTCTTGGACCATATTCACATTTTTGATTCCCCCGGCAGTATTAAAGAAGAACTTTGGTTTTCGTATCCTGTATGAAGATATGAAAAATGCTTCCTTTATTTTTACATTTTCTAACAGCAAATTAGTCACTCTGCATGCACCTCCAATTCCAATAATTAAGGCAAACTTAAATTATGCATTTCTGAATTTCTAATAGCAAACATTTTCCTGTTCTTACCTTTGTTGGCAAGGATTTTGTGTCATCGGAATCTTGTAAAAATTTTAAAACATCCTCTCGTTAATATTCTTGACTTTTTTGGTTTGTATCCCACTGATTGCGTTTTCGGAAAAGCAATTAAATTGTTGAATTTACTAACGTCAACATTTTGCCGCATACAGATTGTAGACCGCAGTATAGAATAGAATGCCCAAAGACTAGATGATTTGTACTTGGATAATTCTTCAGAAAATGCTAATAATACCTTTTCTTTAGCTTCATATTTTATATTTTTAGATGCACATCAATCAGTTAATCGTTTATAAAATTGTTCGTACTTGGTTCTCGATTTATCTGGTAAAAGTGGAGCTACTGCAATTGCAGCAGCTTTTTCAATTTCAAGAGACAAGCTTTCTGTTTTTGAATCACTCATTATTTCAATCAACACCACTATTCACACTCAATTTTGTTTATAACAAGTTTGACAGGTTATCGTAACAATGCCTTTGCTTCTTGATTTTGAATCAAAACTTACAAACTGGATCTGATATTGGATTTTTCTCAATTTAAGGTAGTTGTTGATAAAATTTTGTGCAGTTCTAGATAAAATTTTATATAATACACGTCCTTGTCGTGCAAATGTCTCACTCATGTATAATAATGCTTATATCTCACTTGTACTATAAATAACTATTATTTCTTTTCTTGGGAATCCAGTGCTGTGCAGAAATGTATTTTTAAATAATATTCGAACTGCCCTTTTCAATTAATATTCCTGTATAATTTAAACCCGATATCATTACTTACGGCCTTTCTCTGCTGTGAGAACACTTGCTGACTCTAAGGAGCATGACCCCAAACCTGGATCGCATAAGATAAAATTTTATTTGATAGTGTACCTGTATCCTCTTGTAACATTTTTATTCCTATCTCCTGCTTGGCACCGTGATTTATTAACACCCTATATAACCAACGCGACGGCAATATAAACATCGAAGTAGTTCTGCGCCTTATGTCTGCGCTGCACCAGAGCATCTTGAATTGTAGTAACTGCGGGGGCGGAAATAATCCTCCAGGGCTTAATAAAACTTTAAAATGGAAACGTTAGAGTTATGTGTGATTTGGCGAATAAATTTCCCATCCGACCGCGTCGGAATCTGATCAGAGTAAAAGCTCCGGCAGTCACGCCGTAATTCTATTACCTTCTCTTACAAATACATTCATTTGTAACTGATTCGCGCTACTAGGGGGTGAAACAAAGACGGGAGAATTATTATAGTCATCTGACAACAAACCCGCACGCTTCGGAAAATTATTGTTTGTTTTGAGATTTCGCTTCTGTTTCGAAATATATTAAATTGCCAGTGGGGAAGTTTTCAAGCTGTTGCAAATGAATTAATAAATTCCCTTTCATCTTTCATCGGGTATCATTCGAAACGACGTCCATAAATTTTATTTTGAAACTTGGGTAAATATTTTTTCTCAATTTATGTCGATACTGATATTCAACTTTGTATCAATGTTTCACAAATGCTATGTCAAATGTGTGCACATTAAAACAACTATAACGTACCAAGCAAACAAAAATAGTAATTTTTATATTAAGTGCACAAAATAGTGTTTTTTAATGACTCGTGGAATGTGAATTTTTCGAGGTCGAGACAGAAAATCGTTCGAAAGCGACATAGAAGAGTGATATCGTGCTCGAAATATAAAATATTTTTTGTTCAACTGTCCAAAGTATTTGCCACTGTAGGTTTATGGTATTTAAATACGTTTTTATCTGAAGTTAGTGTCAATGTCAAAATTGATATGATCGTGAAAAAAAGGACCCGACCTGTGAACAAATTGCTATTTATGTAACAAGTTACGAAAAGAGTGTGTTTCAGACACGGGACGAAAAATTGTCCAACGGGGCGAAAGAGTTGGACAATGCGGATATCAGCCAAAGAACGCAGAAATATTTACGAAACTGGAAATGGAACGCTTTATAAAACAAGTCGAGGATAAATAATTCCTTTGCGCCAAACCTGTTTTAATCTTTGGAGTATTTGGAGCATGTAGGAGGGAAGAAATCACCATTTTTGACAGTAGATGCCATAACCCACTAAGCATGAAACATTACAGCATATCTGTGCAACGTTGCATACAGCTGAATTTGAGTTGAATTACGATACATAACTAATGAAAGTTGTGGAATGCTTTGAACAATGTTTCATAATATAATATTATTTAAAAATGTTGAGGGTAAATTAATTCTACAACATTTCTGCAACGGATTTGCATATCTTTTTCATATGGTATTATTTAGTTTTTTTAATCTATAGTTACTCTCAGAAATATTATGCTTCAGCTAAACAGCACCAGTTTATAAATATTCTTTAAAATTGTGGAATATGCGTTTTTATCAAAATCACGAAACGATTCAGTTAATTATATGTATATTAATAGCCGACAGATGGCGCCACTTATATCTCCCTGATACTGTGTAATCGAATTTTGGTAGGATATCTACAAGATTTGAGCTTTGGCAATTGGCACGGTTGGCACCACGGGCAAGGGAATAATAGTTCCCTAATTTATGCTTGGTCATAAAATCCCGAAGAAAATATACACCCTGTAGTGAGTGTAGTGTATACTGTATATTTAAATTTAAAAAAAAATCTAGGTATTCCATTCTTACCAACATTCCAAATGCAGTGTCTGCAATGTTATAAAAGAACATTGTACTGCGACTTGTGTGCAATATTAATAGAAATTAAAATGCAATTTGCTAGTAATGTGTTACCTAAGGAAAATTACACTGCAATGTTTCTAGCCTGCAGAATAAAGGTCCCTGGGACATTGCATACAGTTAATTATAAGTCTGAGAGCAACATTACAGCTAGTACAGAAATGTTTCTATAACATTGAAGAAATTTAATTATGTTTAGTGGGAAGATTGTCAACATTCTAAACACAAAAACTCATTTTCAAGAATGTTTACGATTACTCAAAGATCAAGAGATGGTATCAGATATATTTTGTAAGCAACTTTTTAAAAATATTTTTACATACTGCAACATTTTATATACCTAAGCAGGTAACTATTAAAAAACTTGTATTTTTTCGAAATTTTCATTTTAGTTATTGATATAGCCTTGAGTAGAATAAACAATGCTCGAAAAAATGTTGAATCGTCATTAATAACACAGCACCACAAAAAAAAAGTGGTCTGTTCGATGGACTATATGTATCTTATGTATTTTTAACCGCTCAGTCTAAATATGGAGTCCATTTAATCCCATCGCAATAGGTTCAAGGTCAAAGCGGAATACAGATATCCAAGTGGGTCAGACTAGTTTTGCGGTTGTCAGGTTAAGCTGACCCGATGGTATTAAATACACTCCAAATTCGGATTCAACGACCCCAAAAATATAAACGTACGATGGTTTTGCACATTTGCATATCTATCTTTATATTTGACCTTAAAATGATCTTGATGCTAACCTGATATAGCTGAATGAATCCCGGATTCAGGTCCAGCAATCCCAAAACTATAAGTCTAAGATGATCTGGTTCACCTGCATATCTGTATTTCTATTTAACCTTGAAATAACCTTGAAAATGACCGAAATTAATTCCGAATTTAGATTAAGCGACTCCAAAAACATCAATGTACAATAGTTTGGTCCACTTCCATATAATTTTTTCACCTTAACCTTGGAGTGACCTTGAACCTAGGGCGATGGAGTTAAATGAAGTGGCGAATGAAAATATAAAAGAATATATGTCTAGTCCGTCGGATAGACCACTATTTTTGTGGTGGTGTAGTGTGGTGTATTTGAATAATAACTATTAATTTAGAGACCATAAATGTAATTATCAAATAATTATTTTATTTCAGCGCTTTAATGAATATCACCTGGAAAACTGACAACAAAGAACATTGCAACTCCCACTGCAATTTAACTACCCAATTAACAAAAAACGCTCTCCGGCTCTTTGTTAATTAAATTATCATATCAACAAGGTTTTATTACCAAATTGGTCTACCGATTTTAGAACGGACAAAAACACGCTCATAAAAATCATTATTCCATAACATCATGAAACGGTAATGAAGTTACACAACGTACTAGAAAAATAACTCGATAAAGTATTTCTGCCTGCCTGTCATAAATGAACTGCTTTATATGTAGATTGTTCGTTAGTTGACAAGACACGTAGTGGCACAAGAAAAATATGTTTTTAGAAGTTATTCCCATGGTGCGAAGGAAGTGCGGATAACTTTAGATTTAAGACACAGACTGAGAATCTAATTTAATGTTATATGAAAAATATATTTTTACGTTTACAATAATCTTTATCATATAGTTTCATAAAAGATTTAAAATTTAAAACGTAATACAGAATAAATATTTTGTTTTGCTATTTCTAATGTCAAAAGTTTTCATTTAGTTTTCATTTACAAGTTATTGTAAGACGCCTAGCTATGTAAAAAATAACGAAATATCCTAACTAGAACAATTGGCCGTTGGACTGTAGCTACGACTATTGTAGGTAATTTAAAGTGTTTTTTCCACTAGCCATGGACATGTAATAGAAACGTTCCCATTACGTGCTACGACGAAAATGGGGAATAAGTTTTTGGTGCTTGTTACATTCCGGCGACGTTTTCGAAACTTGTACGGCCACGTTAAAGTGACGTTGTGGTTTCGTGGAGATGACCCTCTTTGCCGGCATTAGTTTGTTGCTTACTTTATCTGACAGCTAATGTTGCTTGCTACATTTCATTTCTTTCTCCATATTCCATCTTCATTTTCTTAACTCTAAATCAAGTAGGTGCTATTTAAGTGCAGTACGTATTACTTACGCAAGTAGAATATGTAGGTATGAACAAAATATTATTGTGCGTTGATTTGAACCCCAAAATTAAAACCAATGAAATTTTATTGATAAACAGTGTTAAAACTTCCAATTCTAGCATACGTCTTTAAATTGTATATGTTTTAATAAAAATGTTTTATTAAATATCTAATAACATTACGTGTGGATGTATGATGAGCTATTGTTCATTTTTAATTGTTTTATATGCATTGATTTATTAAATTTGCTGCAGAAATAACGACACAAGATTTATTTGTGAAGTTAAGGTTAATATTTTGCAATAGTGGCAACCTAAGTCTTGCCCGTTAAAATGGCGTATTTCGCAAATCTTAATTTGAAATTGTTTGTTCTAAGAAACGCAACTTAAAAGTAATTGGTACTTCGGCATTCGTAAAGGGTACTGCCAATATGTTACTTTCAAGTAATATTTACTTCAAAGTATCTAACGAGGTTGCAGGGTTATTTAAACGTAGCAATAAAGTTCCCACTGTAATTTCTTAGTAACATTTTCCTGTTGTTTTTTCTGAACGCAGTACGACGTTTACATTGAACACACTCCTAGAATAATTGTATCTTATAGCAATAATTGAACACTTATCCCTGAATTATTATTGCAGCTGCATGTTTTTTCTTTGGATATTCTGAGGTCTTTATAGTTTATTATAGATATAGTTTTATATGGGGTTTTGTCCATACTTAGCACTAAGTTAATAACGATAATTTACGCAAAAACAAAAGTACACTCCACACGTGACATGATCGAATATACATTACAGAACGACGAACAGCAAGAAGGTTTTCAACTTTGGTAAACCACATAGTAAAATTGATTTCGTCAATTTAAGAATCGATACGCACTTTGCAGTTGCTGTGCGTGATGGTTCTAAATAGTTCTACAAGTAGCGATAACGTAGTTTGGACTTTTGAACCTTAATTACAAGTTTCCGATTTTAAACATACAATTAAAGTTCCCTAAACATCGCAGCAACTATCAAAACTACCTGAAAGTGACTGTGTGACTTAAAGGTCGTCCCACTTGTAACTGAGACGTCTCCAAAACCGGAATGGCTACTAAAAAGTAAAATAACTGTAAAGTAACCAAGTGTAATTGAAAATACGTAGCAGTGACTGTATCTTTGTTTATGAAGTTATTTATACGACAAAGTAGCAAATTTGGTGGCTGTTACGTAATAGTTAGTTCTTTGAAGGTTCCAGTGTCAGTTACTGTTACTTTGATGCTAGTTGGGAAGCTGCTATCAAAATTGTAGAAATTTTAACCATATAACGAGTGTTGAAATTTAAATTTCAGCTGTTTGTGCTGAGAAATAATGACGCCAGATGACATTTTCTAAAGTCACTATTTTTAGGTTTGTTTACAATATTTCAGCAGCGACAGCAAATGTCTTGGATTTTTTCAATGACCATCAAAAGCCGCAATTTTTTTCTAATTTAAGTCACCCTGTATATTTTATGTTTCCCCAGATGCCAATGGAGAGTTGTGAAACGGACCACCTTGTTTATTCTGTCTTCTACAATAACCTACTGACGATTGCTTAAATGTCCACAAGTGACCGGCCATGCAATTATTCATAAATGACCAACTATTTAAAGTGATCAATATTTACAATTATTTCAATAGTTATTTTAATATTTTATGTCAGTGGTCAGTGGTCGCGCGGTTAAGGCGTCAGTACTTGAATCGAGGTGACTAGATCGCTGTGGGTACGGTAGGGTGGAAGAATGTTGGCCTGGGACTACCCCCTAATTAATGAGATTTTCCAAGTTTGCCTCATTCCTGCACTGAATGGTGGTTAGGGTGTACCAACGTAAGTCGTTCCTGGGTGCAGATGCTGCCAGCTTAATAATAATATGTTGACTCCTCCTCCGCACAAGTCTGCGATCCTCGTGATTAGAATGAGGGGTGCATATATTATTATTATTTGCTGTTACTTTTTGCTCGTAAAATTAAATTGCATAACCTCTATACCCCTTGAGATATTTCTGGCAAATTTGGCATACTTTTTTAGTATGTTGGTAAGTATAAAATTTACGTAAAGTACCAGTAGCATACCCCTTAAGAGAATAAAATTTGTATCTAAACACACTGTATATGCAACAACCTGTACATCTGGGAGCAGAATAAGCAACTTGTTTGCATGTCTGCACTGTCACTATTTTCCAACATCTCTTTTAACTCTGCTCTGTATTTGTACATATCATTGGTTGTTTGCCTTGGACGAACTTGGGGACAAATATAGGTGTATATACTAGCCATCAATTAGATTGTTTTAATTCAGGATGCAATCTACTTATATATCAAATTCAAACGTCTTATGATGGCTAAATAAAGCGCAATCCCCACTTCTACTCTACCGCGTTTTCGAGTAATACACTGGAAGATACGTCTGAGATAGAGAGGGTTGCAACGAGCCACGACCCCGCAACAATCAAAACAACAATGTACCCTAATTGGCAAACATCACAGAAAGTAACCCCAGGAATAATTACAGTCGCTCAAAGGAACGGCGAAACACAGAGTGGTAATGGAGCCCATTGTATGCAGTTGCCGGCGTTTCTGCCAGCTGAGGTAAGGCGCGAATTCTGGTCTGGTGCCGCCTATTATTTACGCCGAGCACCTTATTACTCGTATCAATACTGATACAACCGACGTAAAGTTAGTGACCAGAATCTACATAGCAGCAGTTTCCCGACAACACCCAACTAGCACAATAATTAGTCGCTGGAACGCTCCTACGACTTTAAAGTGTTTTTTCACTAGCCATGGGCACGTAATATAAACGTTACCATTACGTGCTTGCGACTAAAATGGACAATAAGTTTTAGGTACCCGCTATGTTGCGGCGAAGTTTGCAGAACTTGTACGGAAATAAATATTATTGCGCGATGGTTTGAACCCCAAAATTAAAATGAATGAAATTTTATTGACAAACATGGTGATACAACTTCCAAAACAAGCACTCGCCTTTAAAATGTATATGTTTTAATAGCAAAGTTGTCTAAAATCTGATATCATTATGTGTGAATGTGACACTCTAGATGGTGAAAGCTATTTTTTATTGCTCGTTGGAAATGACATGATTTTTTTACAATAAATGTATTCAATTTGATGCAGAATTAACGACAAAAGCTTTATTTGGGAAGTTAATATTTTGTAATAATGGCGACCTATGTCTTGCCTATCAAAATCTTAGTTTGAAGTCGTTCGCTCTAAGAAACGCAACTTGACAGTAATTAATACTTTAGCATCCGCAACGAGAACTACCAATATCTAGCTTTCAAAAGTAATGTTTACTATAAAGTATCGAACTAGGCTGTAGCGTTCAGGACGAGGAACAACACTACCAGTACCAAGAAGACATTGACATATTTTAAACGAATGTCCTTCTATTAGGCAGCCGCTGTTGGGGGGAATAATCTACAACATACGTCGTGCTCTCCGTCGTCCAGAATTTCGGCGAGCCTCTCCATAAATTAATAACATATCGTGACACTCACTTAAGCCAAACATTCTAATAAAAAAAAAAGGACTTAGTGGTACGCAAAGGCAATTCCAAAAAATGACAAACACATTAACACTTCGCAGTTTAAATACCAACTGACCCGTACTCCCAGCCGGTTCTTGAGCACATTCTTGCGCTGTTGCCACATTCCGCGATATAGGATTTATTGATTAACGAAAAAATTCTTTTATTAAAACTGAACATACAATTCAAAAAATCTATTTAGGAATTTAGAGAAAAAAGACGAAAAATTTGTTCACATTGCGGATTATCCACAAATTAATTCATCTGGAGCTGCAAGAGACAAGTATGACTTCATCGATCTACCTTCAACATATCCAATTTGCAAAGGAATTTTGGCATCTACTACGATAAAGTATTTTACAATGAACTATGCAGATGTTTGTTGAAAAGCGATTTTCCCGAAAATGGCCAATTTCTGAGACTAATAACAAGTATACCTTTTTTTCTCAAAAACAATATAGATTTCAGATAACAACGTGATAATGTTAGATCCAAAAAAGGTACGCTCACATTTACGTCACAAATATGGCGGATGTGACGCTTGCTAGGAAATATTTCGAAACACACAAGAAATTATGATTTCTCATATCCAAAAATATCTATTCCCAAGTTTTTTGTTGATACAGTCAAACACATTGTAATTATTACAAAAAATCATTTATTCAATTACAACTTTGACACCCTGTATCTTTTTTATCAACATTTTAGTAAGGCAAGTTGGCTTAAATCGTAATATTTTGAAGTGAAAAATCAAGTATATCTGCATGGGCCATTACTTACGGATCACCCTGTATGGATCCTTGATCATGTATGCACTTTATTTACCCATTTGCCACCCTGAACTTTCATTAATAATATTTTCCATGTACCACTCTGATCCTTAACGAAAATTTCTTTATAATCCTTATAGGAATTACGAGAAATCTCCTTCATCATTTCCTCAGCAATTTAAATTCAAGATTCCCTAAATTCCTCCATTTTGTAAGCTGCTGCAAAAATCCTTAATTATTTGGCACCTCATAATTCAAGGAAAGCTTTTATCGGAATCCTTATCCATTATCTCTTAGGAAAAATTAAGGCACAATCCAAAAATAAGTCTCTGGAAGTTCATCCAGGCGTGTCGTATATCACAGATATCGGGACTGTCTCAAGAATCGGATATCCCGTCTTCCTTCCATTAAGCCTGGGTAGAAATTAGTAAAACGAAATTAAGAAGGCTATATTTGCATGATGAACGCTATTTGTAGGAAATAATTCGAAGGACGTGGTGGAAATAGTACGAATCAAAAAGGCTACAGTTCAAAACTAATAATGCTTTGCATTGAATCAAGTATAGAACTGGTCCAAAGCAATATCAACTTCGCAATTTATGTAACGGTCGATTCAACCAACGTAGGCCTCTTAAATCGGTAGCATGGGCGCCGGAGATTCTTCTCTGTCGTTCTGAATATTCCAAGCAGTTATATAAAACAGCTGCTCGCATTAGAGGGAATGGTGAGTCCAGTACCTTACGGTAAGGAAGATTTATATTTAATTTAAAAACGGAAATGTGCATCTCCTGCAATTTATTTCCAGAAAAGGATAAGCCAGAAAATGAATAACTCACATAAATCTGTCTGCACTAAATAATATTGGTCCTGTCATCAAACTGAATTTGTAATCAAAACCAGAATGATAAATAGTGAATTACAACAATTGAATAGCAAAAACAAAACAGTAAATATACAACTAAAGTTTATTTTATCTTCAGTTTCTAATAATTAGGTAGGGTTTTTTGCTTGATATTGACAACGAAAACTTGACGTTTATAGAGGAGTGTCACTTTATTGCTTGCTGAGTGATAAAATCTAGCAAACGTTCGTCGTCAATAGCAACCAAGTTAACAGCGTCCTTTTTAAGTAGTAAATTTAACAACTGTCAAATTTTATTAAATTTGCGCAGTTCAATTGAAGCGACACGGAGGATGGAAGAGTTCTACAATTGCAGAAGGATACATAGATAATAACATCAATGAAATAATAACAAGAAAGAAAATTTTAATTAGGCCATCAAATAATGTACAAATAATTGAATGTAGTAATTGCAGTTATGCAAACTTTACCATATCAGAATATAGCCCTAATATACCTTCTGGATCAGGAATAGATAGATAAAATTTATAATTGAAAAGTTTTATTTTGTTGAGTGATTGTAGGTAAAATTTTGCACAGAAGATTTTGTTGAACGTTTAAAACAAATGTATTGATAACTAAAAACAACTTTCTCAACAAAAGGAAATTCCCTTTCACCTAGCGAACACTTGTACTTCCTGTAAGCCAAAGTTTCGCAGAAATAACAGTTTCGTCGAGCAGTTATTTAAATGAAAATGTTGTCATTATGAATTTTTGAAATAAGATCCGGCCCTAAGAGGAATTGAGGAAATTTTGCAGGCAATGCCTTACTCCAAGGCAGGGGCTTTAAGGATTTCCAGCGCGTTACAGGGAAGCGACACGAATCTGGAATTATCTAGAAGAGGCACCATCTGCTATCATTAATATGTCATAAAAAATTGTTCTCAAATTTTTCTTAAATTAGTTTTAAGGCACTTTTTGAGTATTAATACTGTGCTGACATATACAACAAAGAAAATGTTGATTTATGGTGCTAATTAATTCTTGACTCATTTTAATTATAATTATTAATTATATAAGGGAAGTCTTTAATCCACGAGAAAAAAATGGATACTCGAGGTGCAGCCGAGAGTTACATTTTTTCGAGAGGATTAAGAACTGGTTAATTTCCGGAATGTCATTCAACAAGAATATTGATTTTCAGCTGAATACTAGAAAGTCTTGGAGTTTCTGACATGCGTTTGTTTAGTTGTCAACAAGAGTGCAAAAATTTGCAAAATTTACACAAAAATTGAGTGAGCATGTTAAGAATGTCTTCATTCCGACTGAAATCTAGCAACAAGCCCAAGAAGCAACATTACGTCTGTTACCATCAAAAAGCAAAAGTTTGTACAAGAAGGAATTGGTGGAATTCGATAACTGGCAAAAAGGGGCATAAGGAAAAGCAACAATTACGAAAGAGGTACTACAATCCTTCAATTCCATGAAAAAATCAATGTTGAAAGTGCAGAAAGGTATTGATATTTCGAAGCATGGTAACCTTACTTCATATTTGAAAGTAGAATCAAGAAATTATAAACCAAAGAAGGCAAAGATACTGAGGAGAAACCAAATCGAAGATTTTTTTAAAAAGCACCATATGAGGGGTATGTACAAGTTAAGGTAGAAAATGCACAATTTTAATATTTCAATTTATGCATTCAGCGTTTTATTTTGAACTCTTACAACAATCATGGGAGTCGCAGGTGCTTGTCGATGCAATAAATGAAGCTTTTTTGATATTACTCATGTCCAAAACAAAAGCAGTTACATATGCGTACTCATTCCGGATACGAAAACAAAAATTTCAAGAAGTTTCACGATCATAGAAGAAAATTTTTCAGTACTGTAGAAATGTGTCGAAAATGCATACCATAAAATGGCGGTGGGATATTTTTCTTGCGATATGTGACTGGAAAATATAACACACATAACACACATATATTAATACGAATACACAATAATAGACAAGCTATTCAATAAAGAAGAAAGAAAGTTTGAAGGTGTAAGAAGTGAATTTTCACTAAGCTTAAATCTATAATGTTTTGTATGCCCTGAAAAATTCACTCTTGTACATGTAGTATAAATAAATTTACACATAAAATATAATATAAGGCATATATAAGATAAAAAAATCACACGTATATAATTCCACAAAAAAAAAACAATTCATTACAATCATACAAGTAAAGCACATATCTACATATTAGTTTTTTTAAAAAGATTTGCTAAAATTTCCAGTTTCTATAAAACTATCAATAATTGTATAATCAATACTAAATAACCATTTTTTTTTATTTCAACTTTAAATTTTTTAAAATAGTTTATTTCTTTTATGCAATTTGGTAGTACATTATACAGACGGGGACATAAATAAGAAAAATACTTCATGCCTTTGATTTTTACAGCGGGCTTAGTATTTACATTCAAATTGTTTCGGGATCTAGTACTATGGTCATGATCGATTAATTCATATTCTTTTCTATATTTAAAATTGTAATGCAATATGCTTTGACAATATAGCTGCCTTATGGTAAAAAATTCTGATTCTTGATAGAATAAACTATAAAAAAGAAACATTTCATATGATGTAGTGACGCTCCTATTTCTTTTTTTTCTTAGCCAAACGTTCCGCTATGGATCCTTCTTGTTTTCTAATTTCTTTCTCTTGATCTAAAGTATATTTATTTCTTTCTACGTTATCTGTATTCAGTGCTAATTTGGATAGATTCCCCGCTTTTTCAGAGTCTTTTTCTGTTCCTGTTTCTTTTCTGTATTGAAAAAACTATTTTGTTTGTTTGTTTTTGTCGATTCTATTATCAAGCCTGTCGATGTGGGTGGACGAATATCTTGTGTACCACACCGAATTGTACTGGTTCCTAATTTGGGACTACTTATCGAAATTGTTGAGGGGGATGCAAATTGGACTGGATCTTGTTTTAATTCTTGTACTCCATATATTTTACCATTTACAATTTACTTTTACAATTACAATTTACATTTTACAATTACAATTACTTTTACTTTTACAATTTATTTTTAGTATTTTTACAAAAAGTTCTTGAATTAGCAAGTTTAAAATAATGACGTAAAATATTTTGTTCTTCAATTTCTTCTTGAGTTAAATCAGGCGTAATATATATATATATATTAGTACCCTTTAATTTCTTTCTATATTTTAGTATGTCACACTTATTTTTATATGATAATAATTCTACTAACACTGGTCTTGCTTTATGATGCGCCTTTTTTTTCGATTCTAAAAACGTCACGAAAATTTTCAAGAGGTATTTCAAGATTTTCACTGAAAATCTGGTGTATAGTTTCTTTTATATTGGTTCGGTTTTCATCAATTCCATGAACTATAATGTTGTATTTCTTATTTTGCTTTCGTATGGCAAGTAAATCTTCCTTTAACTTAATATTTTTTTCTTCTAAAATGCACGTTTTTTGTCGTTCACTTCCTTGTTTAAATTGTTTTCAATACTTTCCAGTTTTGAATTTATTTCCTCTATTTTATTTAATTTGGTGTTAATTTCGGTATTTTGATTTTGCACAGCTTGGAGCAATTTATAGATGCCCATTTCGTTTTGTTTTATTAATTACAGAAGAGAAAACTAAGTATTTCTTATAATATAGATTTAAATATAAGACTGCCCACTGTATTTTCACTATTAGGTCATTATGTCTTGTATACTTTATGTGTTAGTACTTATGTTTACTGTTCTTCTTTCAATAAACTAACCTATCACTACAGTACTACACCTTCACACCTCAACGGACAGATATTAAATCAATGTACAATATACTACACAACATGTAGGCATCAACACAATTTCGAAAAGGTTTTCAAAAGTGGCTGCATTTCTTGGGCTGTCTGATCCAGAAATGGAATGAGGCGTTCTTCGACAACATTACTGGCCAATACTGGTAGTTGGAAATCGACAGCGCAAAGTTATATTGAAGATTCACTGACCAGCAAGACGGCAATTGCTGAAAAAAATCCAAGTCCTACCTGGCGAAGTCGTGGGCCCCTCCAGTCCTTCAGAAACTCCTTATCGAGTGAATTTAAATAATCCCGGTCAAAATGACAAGATCGTTCTTGGGATAAATGTCAATAATAATAACTAAATAAAATGCTATAAAATGGAAGCGTGGTATTACGATTCTAATCCACTAGTGTGTAGGCCTCTAATCCACGTAAAACAGACGTATTAAACCTTCTTAGTAGTCGTGGATAAAGATATTTAAATTAAGAAAAAAACAAACATTTTATAATTTCTTTCTGCTAGCTAAATATTGTTTTATAATTTACACCCCTCTGTAACCGCCACTGATCTTAAGCGGTAACATTAAGAAACGTATATCTTAATGAAATATGTATAAGGATGAAGAAGGAGAGAGAAGACTCAGACCGGATTATTTTACTTTTAGTTTCAGAGGCACTTCAACAATGTATTTTATTTGCAGAGGAACTTGATTCGAATACATTCCACTTCAATTATGTATTTCGGAGATTAGTGAGGAAAAATATGAAGTCACGTAGCGAATATGAATTCGTTGCTACGAAAGTTAATGTCATCATTGTCGCTTTAGTTGGTTCAGTAGAAATAGTTGACATAGTTTTAATAATAATATTTGTTAGTCCAACAGGAACAAAAACCCAATTACAGTACCTACCTACTATAATAGAAATTATTCATATACATAAAATAACGTTAAAACAATCAAACTAATTGTTGACTACAAACCCGTCTTGTAGGGCTCTTGCAGCTCTGGGATGATTGTGTTGAATTAAACAATATTATCTTAGTGGACTGTATTTGGGTACGTGAATTACAACATTATGATAACTTTTTTGTTATATGACATACGGATATTACAATTTTTTGATGTATTCAAAACAACTGAAAACAACTGATTTTTCTTGACTACAAAACAAAGATGCTCTATCTTTTGCCATAGATGGCGCTACTAAAACTAATGTGATGCCAAACATAGCACAATATTTTAAATATAAATAAGCGCTTGGCGCGACACTAATCTAAGACAAAAAAAAGAAAAATAATAAATGCATAGATAAGTAAAAATTTAAAAGAATGAAAAAGTACTGTTATAAACATGAACTACCAAGAAAAAAATGATATACACAACAAGAAGTAGTTGTCAAAAATTAAAAAGTTGAGATAAAATATAGAGGGGTCAATCGTATTGTGCAATAGATTGTGTAGAAATCTGATGGAGCATAATATATAAATCTATTTTTTTAAAGAATGACAGTTAAACCTAGACTATCAGATTTAAATACATGAAATATATCAGATAAATTGTGCAAAGTTAAATCAAGTTCGAAATGTTCTAGTTGAGCACAGTCATCTTTTTTGAGCCGCTATTAATTTTGTTTTTTTTTATCTGAAGTTTTTATGTTGTTATTTCTAAATTTACCATTGCTTTATTTTGTTATTTCCGTTTTTCATAAATATGTAAATTTATATTTTTTATCGACATTATTATTATTGTTATACTACTCTGTGGTTTATTATTTAGTACTTAAAGTTAGTTAAAGTTTAGTATTTAAATGTATATGTTTTCTCTTCATGTACTGTAGCATTTACTATATTTGTCCTGTAATTGGATTATGTAATCTGTTGGGCAATAAATTGATTATTATAAAATGATTATTACAAAATGAAAAATATTTAAGAAGTTTTCTTTGAATAGAATACTTGGTTCTAATGTTTTAAAGTCTTTAAATGATCTCCTATTTCTAAAATAAATCCTAATGCTTTTGAGACTCCCTTAACAATATATTCAATATGTCGAGAGAAGCTTGAAGTACTAACAAAAATAACACCAAAATCCTTTGTAGAACTGTGACGACTAAGGATTTGTGAATTAATATGGTAATGATATGTAATAGAATTGAATTTACGAGTACCTATAGGTGGTACCTTTTTTTAACATTTAGTCTAAGTTTATTGTTAATAGACCAAACAAGGAGCAAGTAAAACGGATAAAAATATACTAGAAATCAATTTTCGAAAGAAAATTTCTACGCCACTAGTTTCAATCATGCAGCATTGAATTATTTTTTTTCTGCGACTGCAACAGATGTAGAATAAAATTACGAACACGTCAACATGTAACACTACTATTTTATTTTGAACAGTAAATTGAGAGAAAGTTTTATACAGAGCTATCATTTTTTACGAGGAACTGCTTTATACAGGGTGATTCTGAGTGCACAGGGGACAAATACAATTTTGTACAGAAATAATCAAAACGGGCAGTTCGAAAATGATTTAAAAATATACTTCTGCACGTCACTGGAAACTGGTCTACTGTAAAACTTGATAAAGCGGCAATCTGCGACCGGACAAAGAATTGAAAGAAAAGCTCAAGGAAAGAAATAAATAGCATTTTAAAACGCTGATTTTATACAGCAAATTTAACTTATCAATAGATTTAATTTATAGTTTTCATTAATAAAATAGTTTGACATACCTACAACCACATTTTAGGCCATCTTACCCAGTTTCTACAAACACAAATGTTTATGCTTCTTGTCTGTTTTCAATTCGGAAATTATTGACAGCTATACACTTAATTTTTGGTAAATAACTTCACAAACAGAAGTTCAAATGATTTAAAGTCAAGTAATCGTAACGGTCCTTCTCGTCCAATCCCTTGGTGTTAATGTTTGGACATGCGGTACATGGTACGGAGACACGTTTATGATATGTCACACTACTGCAATAGGCCGTGGAAGCCCTGGACCTCCATCTCTTCCACGAATCGGTTTCAAATTTCCCTCGCGTTGCACAACACTTGCACTCACTGCACACTGCTGTAAAAGTAGCTGCATTTGGCACATGTTGACCGGAAAATCGTTCTGCTAAAGTATTTTAACAGCGTAATAAATTAAAACGATATCCAACAACTCCGAGTTGCTAATTAATGTAAACACAAAAATTTTAGAGCTTACAAAAACTAATTGGATTTCATTATTCGGAATCGCCTGTCTAGAGACAGTGGCCCAGCGCTGTAGATGTTGAAAATACTGCAACTTCAACAATGTTTTACTCGGATTTAATTATTTTTTTTACGATTTTGACTCCATTTTTCATGATCGTCCCTACGAGGGACACACCAAGGTTCCGTAATTTTTTTTATTTGTCAAATTCGTAATTCTTTTTTTGAAATTCGAAAACCTTGACCATTTGTACATAAAAAAGTTATACTTGTTTCATTCATATCTGCAATGGTTTTCCAGAAAAAGACGATTTTAACTTCTTATGCTTCTACTGAAAATTAATTGTAATAAAATTGTGCCTTAATGGTCCCCTCAAGATACGCTTGCCGTACTCCAATATGGCTGTAAGTTCTGAGAAGGGAATAATTTTACTGGAATAAAACACTTACTCAACCCAAAAGCCCAGGTTAAGCTTAGACAAGCCTTCTGCCTTTCCGATCTCATTAATAACTAAGCCGAAGGTGGCCTCAGCGTACCAAATTTTATTGACAAGTCGATACGAGTCGGTTGTGGCAGCGACTTCGTTCAACTCGTTTCTCCTAAATTGCAATTTAGGCACTTTCCTGACGCCGCCGCCTCATAGAACCATTTAAAATTCACCCCTTCTCCGCTTCGCGTAAGTGTCTGGTTAGAGCAGTTCGTTGTTTACGCTTATTCGCATTATCCTTGCTAATTGAAATTATAATGAAAAATAACGGCGCACTCGCAGCGAAGCTACAAGAATGTAAATAAGGTCCTCATCTTAATTGCGAATATCTCAACGGACGGGGAAGGAAACAAGAAAGACGTATTTACTATTCCGAAAAACGCATAGGTATAGTTAATTTCCTTCTAAGATCCCTCAATACAGAGTAGGTTGCCTACAAGCTTTCGTCCAATAGCATTGCAGTATTTTTGAGATGGGATGGCATCATTGGTATTTAATTTGATTTTTCCGCCATCCAACTCAGTCCCAACTAGCATCAAAGTAACAATAACTGAGACTGGAACCATCAAAGAGTAACTATTACGTAACTGCCACTTTACAGTTATGTGACTTCTAAGTAGCTATCCTAGTTTTAGAGACGTCTCAGTTACCAGTGGGTCGACCTTTAAAGTTTCAGAATTAGAAAGTGGCAAATGATCGTAGCAGCGACTAACTCATGTTACTAAAATACGACTTTAAAATTTCAATCACTTTTAAATAGTTTTGATAGTTGTCGCGACGTTTAGGGAACCTTTATTGTTCGTTTAAAGTCGTAAACTTGTAAGGTTTATTAGCCAAAACAACGTTGTTGGTTGTCATCGTGTAATGTCTATACATATTCGATCATGTTACGTATGACGAGTATTTTTGTCTTTATGATGATTATCGTATTCTCTTAACTTAGTGCTAAACAAGGACAAAACCCCATATAAAACCATATCTATAATAAATTATAAACACCACAAAATATCCAAAGGAAAAACATGCAACAGAGGTAATCAGTAATAATAATTCAGGTAATCAACTATTACTAGAAGATACAATTGAAGGAGTCTGCTCAATGTAAATGTAAGACGTATTGCGTTCAGAATGATCAACAGGAAAAATGTTACTAAGAAGTGGCAGTGGCAATTGCTACTTTAAAATAATGCTACAGCCCCGTTAGACACTTAATACGTAGTAAATATTACTTGAAAATTACATATTGGCAGTTCCCTTTACGGATGCAAATATATCAATTACATACAAGTTCTGTTTCTTAGAGCAAACGACTTCAAAATAAGATTTGCGAAATACGCCATTTTAACGGGCAAGACTTAAGTTGACAGTATTGCAAAATATTAACCATAACTTCACAACATTTATTAAAACATATCTATACATTAACAAAGGCACATGCTGGATTTGGAAGTTTTAACACTATGTTTGTCAACAAAATTAATTTTGGGGTTCCGACCCACGTACAATAATATTTTATTCGTACCTACATATTTCACTTGCATACACTTATAAATATCTGCCTAACACCTACTTGATTCAGAGCTAAGGAAATGGAGATGGAGTATGAAGAAATAAATGAAATGTAACAATATTAGCTGCCAGACAAAGCAAGTAAGGAGGAAAGTGTTCAAGTTGCGGTTTCCACGTCGCGGCGTCATCTTCATGGAACCACAACATCGCTGGAACGTAGCCGTACAACTTTCGAAAACGTCGCCCCAAAAACTTATTCCCCATTTTCGTTGTAGACACGTAATGGGAACGTTTCTATTACGTTCCAACGGCTAACTGTACCAGTTGGGATGTTAGTTATATTTGAATTTTCAGTCATTTTAATAATTTCTATGTGGATAGGTATATGTTGCTAGACAGTACTGTTACAATATCATTAACAGCTTAGAACATATTATAACAAAGACAGACAGTTTATTCTGTAATCTATAAATAAATAGTTAGGTATGCCAACATAAAAAATTACTGCAACTACTATTAAGTTCATCGAGTGCATATGCAATATCACAATTAGCACTAATACAAGTATGTATACCTAAAATACATAACTAAGCAGATATAGTAAAAATACCATATATTTTTACCCTCTCAGCGAATACCATAAAAATTCTAAACCTTACAAATTTTAGTAGCACACTTGTGCCATTTTTATTTTAAGATCGAAATTTTGACGACAAAAGTAAAACATCACCCTTAGAATAAATTTATACATCTACATCATGCTTGGTTTTGAAAATTAAAGGTTGAAAACTTTTGGAGACGTATCTAAATGTAAACTTACGCCATAGTTAGAACTCTTTCGTATAGATCCAATCTGTACTTATAACGTTTCAGACAAAAAAGGTTGCACCAATTTGAAGCAATAAAAAATCGCAATATTTTGACACTCATTTATTTGCTTAGACAATAATACACAAAAGAACTGCAATATGAAAATTGATATACTAATTGTAAGAAAATAATAAATAATAACTAACTCTAGAAATGGCTAAGGCGACAAGGCCATTTTCTCAGTGACATGTTGATACAAAAATAATAACTACGAGTGGTAGTACAACTCATTTCAGTTACTGTTTATAGTAGATTTAGAAACTTGATCTGTACGATTCTGTCTCTACATTGAACTTATTGGCTTAAATAATTTAACATTGGTAGGCGATTGCGTCCACCATCTTTCCTGTTTTCTATTAATTTTTTTTATCAGTATGTAAAATGACGAC
Source organism: Monochamus saltuarius (assembly GCA_025584915.1). Taxonomy (NCBI): domain Eukaryota; kingdom Metazoa; phylum Arthropoda; class Insecta; order Coleoptera; family Cerambycidae; genus Monochamus; species Monochamus saltuarius. The sequence continues at coordinate 8,798,018 of CM046725.1, read as the reverse complement.
AAAGCATGCATGAGCTGCAATGAGTTGCAATAAAGACAGGTCTATTTCTGAATCTATTTCAGCACTGACTGAACTTTCTTCGTGTTTTGTTTCGCACACTGAACGAATTTTCAAACGCACTGTCGCAATGCATCATGAGTACGATGCAATGAGTAGTTTAGTGAATGCGCAGGAATAGCCAAGATCATAAAACATAGTAGCTTCTGTCAATTTTACTTTTATCTAGATCGAAATATTGATGACGGAAAAACATTTAAAAAGCACCCTCATAACAAATTTATATATCTGCATTATGCGTCGTTCTGAAGATTAAAGGTTGAAGTTTTTTTGGAAATATATTTTAATGTAAACTTACGCTATAGTTAGAACACTTTTGTAGATCCTATCTGTACTTATATCGGATGGGACAAGGAAAGGAAGTTGCAATCCAAAAGAGTCATAATTTTTTTGACAATCATTATTTGTTTGTGCAATATTTCACAAAAGAAATGCAATATGAAATTTGGTATACTAATTGCCAGAAACAAATAATAACTACAAAGATAATAACTTCAAGTGGTACAACTTATCTCAGTTACTGATCATAATAAATTATAGGAACTTAATCTGTACGATTTTGTCTACATTGAACTTATTGGCTTAAATAATTTAACATTACATTGGTAGGAGATTGCGTACACCATCTTTCCTTTCCTTTCCTTTCCTTTCCATCCATTTCAGCATTGATTGAACTTTGTTCGTGTTTTGTGTCTCTCACTTGACGAATCTGCAAACAAACCGTCGAAATGCATCAATGCACCATGGGTACGATGCAGTTTCGTCAATGCGCGTGAATAACGAAGACCATAAGACATAGTAGCAAAAGTTGATTATTTTCTAAGTCAGTAAGCAAATGCATAAAACAACAGCAACAACATTCCAGTCAATCTCAGATTCCAGCATCTTCACAACTCTCCCCGTCTCGAAGTTCGCCTTTTCTCCGGGAATTCTAATATCCCCGGCTCAAATGAGACGCTACATTCCGCGTTTGACGATACATTTCCTTATCAGAATGCAATAATTAATAATTCAAACGTTGGCAGACAATCGAGAAATTAGTGCGCTGCATGCTACTCTCGGCTCCAAACTTGCTATTAACTTCGATATTAAATTCGGGTTTAATTAAAATCTTTCGACTGCAGGAATGCATAAGGCAGAATTGGGTGTCTATGCCTAATGAAAAGCCGGTTTAACTTCTCATTGTCTTCGGCGGGGGCTTTGTTCTGTTGTACTTAGATTGGATAGGTTCGTTTCTGCATAAAATATTATACAGGGTATTCCATAATCAAAGGACAGATTATGAGTATTACTGAAAACATGTAGTTAGTATACGTTATCTCATTCATATGAGGAAATATAAAAAAATCAAAAGACGCTGGCAAAGGGTGCAACATAATTTGAAGCAAATTACATAAAAATCAGTAGAATTTGTGGATATATGCGTAGCATAGTATCATAATTCTATACAGTGATTCAAAACTTCTCTAAAAAACATTTTTGAATGTACAGGGGACTCTTACAAATATAATTTTGTAAAAAATTAAATCAGAAAGGGCAGTTCAAAAATAGTTTAAATATATACTTCCGCACGGCACTGGGAACTGATTCACTGTAAAACCTGTAGTCGCGTCAAATTAGCATTTCACTTGCAACTTTTTTCGGAGAGGTCCGATTGAGATGCAGTTTTCTGCAAAATGTTCAGGGAATTGTTTATAACAAAAGGTACATCTAACCTCTGTACGCTCGCAAATTTTTAATTGTTTATTTAACAAATGACCCATTTTTGTTGAACATGTCACACACGATTCAATGAAAATGTCTGGAAAATATTCTCTCGGGGGTTTTTGAGGTCCCTCTTTATCACTTTGGTGTTAGCTTTATTATTTATTGCTAAATTGTTGTAACTGGGCTAATTAACAAATTAAAAACTCCACCCCCGAAATCACTAGGGAACCGGATTTTTTTCCAGGATTTCTGGCTTATTAAGGCAAATCATCGGCACAAGATTTTTGCAAATATAATTGTTTATTGTTTGATTGTTGCAACCTCGCTAATTAACAAATTAATAACTCTTCTCCCGGAATCGTTAGAAAATCGGATTTTTTTGCAATAATTCTGGGATCATGGGGAGAACCATCAGCACAAGGTTGTTGGACGAAATTGTTTATTTTCTATTTTTGCAACCTGGCTAATTAACAGATACTGGCATAAAAGAATATTTGAGAACTTCTTAAAATTCATGATATTGCGTATAATGCTAGTTTGAAAAAAGATGAGTTGCTACATATAGATAAGAGTAATAATTTTGCAAATAAATACGTTATTGATAAGATGGCTGCGGCTCCGGATCATATCGTTCTAAGATTGCCTCCATACTACTGTGTTTGGGATTAATTCCACTGAATTAATACGGAGCCAATTAAAAAAAGCATTCAGAAAAAAATAATACCTTTTCATAATTTTGACAACAGTTATTATAGATGTTATAAGAAGGGAGGTGTATAAAATTACAAGAGCAAATTGGGAAAAAATGCATCGAACATGTCATAAAAATTGAGGAAGATTATTGTATATAAATATGTGAAAATACAGCCAAATAACCCAAACTATCAACTTTTTTTTGTCTCCAATAGAAATAATAAAATGTTTAAATATATATTGCATATTTACAATATAATATCCCGAAAATCGTAAAAGTAGTATCTTCCATAATATATTTTCGATAAGTTCAATTGACGGTTTTTCTAATGGCGTAATAATATACAGGGTGTTCCATTAAAAATAAAACAAAAGTTAGGTCTTAGTCTCAGAAATGAGATATTCAATGTGTTTCTGTGATATATGCCTTAAAAATATTTGAAAGTTGCTGCAACTTTCGTTTTTACATCTTTTTTCTTATTTCGAATATTAATGGAGAAAACTGGATGTAACGCCCTCTAGAAAAAAAAATTGAAGCTATATTATGATCACTCCCATCCCAAATAAACCTTAATCACCAACGTTTTACGAGAAAAGTATCATACAATTACTTATGAATCACCCTGTATATAGCTATTTAACCACACGTAGTGGCCCTATTGAATATTGTACTATTGTACTAGGAAGGTTCATTATGTATAGCTAAAGGCCTTTTGAATTCTAATAGTAGGCTAGTTTCAAACTGTCAAAAACGTTCGTCTCACTACTTCTTGCACGATGTTTACTGAAAACATATTCACAACTTTACTGAATATTTCTGACAGTTTCTGAAAGCATTCTGGATTTCTTGCTTGAGCAGATCTAATAACAAACAGGTATTTCTTTTTTTTTTAGGAAATTATACTACTACCCAGTTATAATCTGTAAAACTACTTATAACAATTACGATGCACTTTTCTGCCACCAATAGATGGATAGATCTAGATACAGGTCGGTTCTGAAGGTATTCATTTAATTAAAAGATTCTTTGGATACGCTGCATCTAGACTACGGAAAACTATTCTATGCCTGAATTGTAGTTGAACTGGCGACTAAACAATTTAATTCTAATTGTACCGTACAGCTAACAGACGGTTTCGTTTAGCTTTGCAACTACACGGTCTTCGAGGTACGAGAAACGCCGGATTGAGTCAACACAGTTGGAATAGTTTTACCGATTTGCAATTCGACTGTTCTTGAACTTTCGTAATTACACTGCGGCCTTTTGCTGGATACGCTAAAAAAGCATCTCCTCTTTATTACATTTAACAAAACGTACATTTTTTACACAAACAGAAAGAAAAAAATGTTTCAATGTTCTCCAATATCTTTTTAATAGCAAAAACCTTCCCCAGTAATATATTTTAAGAGTTAATAGCCGTAAATATACGGGGTGTTCTGAAAGTCCATCAGGAAACTCCGGGAGATGATTCTACGGATTAAAATAATAGAAGCATGTAATGAAAATTTGTTTCGAATTGTCAAATTGTTTTTAAGTTACAGCTTGTCAAAGTTTATTTTTTTTATTTTTCATTTGAAATAACTTATTTAATTCGATTATTCTCTCTTTTAGCACACCCACTAAGTAGATTAAGCTCTATTGGAACAGTCAGAGAAACAGTTCATTATGCCCCGCTAGAGGGCATTTTACCTAAAACTCAGAATTAATTTTATTCAGCTTTTTTTTCTTGCTAGACATCACAGAAATTTAAACATTATTGGAAAGAGAAACAAAATCAGAAAAAATTATGTACTTATTCATTATTCAAGTCGATAAATGTAACCGTTTAGCAGGAAATCGCTATTAAAGTTTTATTAAACATTAAATTTTTAATAATTCTCTGTAATTAATGAAGTTACCATGCTTCAAATAAATGGTTGACTTTTGGAAAATGTACACATTTCCAATATTATCTATCCATCTAAGTTTGTGTGTGTTTTTTAATGAGTATATTCGTGATATGTAAGAAATATACTACTTATTTTACTCATTTACTCACATTTCTTATGAATATGAAATATAAACCAGACGTTCTAACTTTTTATCCCTACCTATAGCTATACAATAGCTAGGTACAATAATAAACAATAGCACAGAATATATAGCTAATGCTTATATTTTCTGTGACAATAGGTATTCCTATATATTTTGATTTAATAAATATTAGCACATTCACAAAATCATTTTCTTGCTGGCATATCGTTTCTTGCTTGGATAAACCATCCAAATCGACCGTGTAACCTGTAATAAATGTCCACGTCAGGCGACGCGAGGTAGGTAGCTGACGTCATGCATCCTAGCCTCGCATACAGGTACGATTCGCAGCCTCGCATCAGTTGAAGATTTTCAAATGCTCAAAACTGCCTTATTTTTTAAATTTTGGTCTTAAATTTGTCTCGCCAAATATTTTTTATTGCATATTCAGTTGGTTTCAATACAATACAAAAATTATCGAACCTACCTATTCCTCTAGCACGAAGTTCCAGAATTTTGGACACCAAGCTTTACACTTCCTTAAACATTTCCAATCTTAATAAACTTTGACAGCAGTCCAACATTTTCCAGTTGGCCCCTACACCTAAATCCGTCCCTGCCGCCGCTCCCTAACGTTTCCCACCCCATGTTGTGCATCTCACCGCGAGTTATTTACCATCAAGCAATGACTATTCCGAGCAAAATGGACTGTATGGATTATATATTCCATGCATAAACATGAAGTAAATGCTCCGCGATGAATTATTCACGGCGGTTGATAATCCGGGCCGATACTTCGGCGTCGGTGCCCGCTTTTCTGTTTTCCGGCGGGCCCGGAGTCGGCGGGCTAAGGAGTTCGGGGATTACGCGATATAAGCCCGGTCCGGTCCGGCGATCCGGGTTGTTCCGGGGCGGTGGCATTTGGGGATTCTCAATTTGCTTAGAGTCTGCCGACTCAGAGGGGCAATCGGGCCGTTTGGAATTTCGAATGTGGCGTTAATGAGTTGGCGGGTCATCGAGTCGTAATATAATCTCGTAAATATACAGGGTGTTCCGCATAGGAACCGACACAGAAGAGAAATTTAACCAAATATATACAGGACGATTCAGTCATAATGTCATTAATTTTAACCACGTATTACGAGTATTGAAGCTATACAGGGCGAACCTTAAATAAGTACAAATATTTTAACCAGCAGTGCAGTTCACTGTGTAGAACACATAATTAATAGCTTTTTCACAAAAAAATCAGGAACAAAAAATCTAATTTTAAATAAATTTCGTGATTTTTCAATATAAAACTTGTTGGGGACCACTGATTCGACTCCGATACTAATATTTTTAAGAATCATGGTGGATATGAATTCCACAGCGTTGCCAGTGTTACAATAATGTCTTCAAATAGGCTCCAACAAAGTTAACTAGAATTTAGACATGTCAAAGAATTATTGAAATATGTTTATTTATGAAAATATTAATGGCCATCTCCTGCCCTTTGCCATTCCTATACCTCACCAATAAATTGAAAATATATACCAGACTCATTACTCACAATCATAGTTATCCAGAATTTGGTCGTTATCCATTTTTACTATACTCCAACTGATTTATCTCAATACGTTATCGGTATCACTATCACTGATTATCACTACTTAACAACTATGCTTTTAACATGTCAACCTTTTCACTGCTTGAATAATGCGCCATATTGTATTTAATCACACTGTATTTCACGAAAAATATTAATTAAATACATAAGACACTTCGGAGAAAAACACTGCCCGTGAAAATAATAAGACGATTTAAATACGTCTTATACGTTAGTGCCGCAACTCTTAAAACAGATGCATCAAGGCCGTCAAGCAGTGCATTACTTAAAGAAACCATTAGCTTAGTTCGGTTTCAGAAGATTCAAAAGTATCTCATATTGACTTTCAATTTACATGTATTAAAATTATCAAATCCCTTTCCACAAATATTACGTGTTTTGTTTTCGTTTACACTTGAAACTTGCCACAACTTATTCCTTTGCACTGGACCCTAGATCATATCGCTGAACCATACTAGTGCACCGGTCGACCTCGACTACCAATCCTAGAGAGTAGAGCTGGTGCGGCACATTTCACCTACAGCTCGTGACATCTAGTTGCTACCTGTGCCTAAGACACTAGTTTCTTTTTTGCATGCGATTGACACTGCTTTTAAATATTTTACTTTGCCTTCTCTTGATATTGAACGCATACATCATTCTAGTTATTTTGTTATTCGATGTTTTATGTTTATTTTTAAAATCTGTTTCACGCACTACGAAGTACGAAATGGTTTAGCACTGACACGTTGTTTGAGATTATGTGGCGAATATTAACTCTAAGGTGTTGTATGAAAATCAAAGTTTTGTCTTATTCTTCATAAAATAATTTAACGGTATAATTTGTGATAATCTTTATAACAGTGTACAATGGTATTAAGTTCTGAAATGTGGATAACTGTTGATATAGTTGGTTTTTCAGTAAATAGGTGAGCTTTTATGCACGTTTATGGATAAGTTTTTGGAATCATTTGACACTGTACTAACTTTAACTGATAGTATCGAACTTGCGGAAATTCATATTTTAATTGTTTATGATAACTTTTTTTACATATTGTTAAAAGCTTGTGTTTTTAAATTAGAAGTAACCGCAAAAACTGAATTTACGTTAAAAAATTATTTATCTTAGAGACAACCTCGCCTTCAGTAAATTACATAGTTTATTTTATTAGATTACGTCAGTGGTCTATCAGGTCAGCGGTCCTCAAAATATGGGTATTTTAAAAAAATATATCTCCGTAAATATTTGAAATTTTTAAAAATGACACTAGACTTATCTATATGACGAACTACACCTGCAGTTAAAATATTTGTACTTATTTAAACTTCACCGATAAGTGCGAAATATTTTAGGGGGTGGTTACCGAAGTTATTTTGTGAAAAAAAGTTCATATAAACGTAGATCGAAATATGCTTCGTTTAAATGTGCAGTTTTTGGGGTAATCCGAATATTTCTATTTAATACAAAAAATGGTACGCCACTGACTTTTTCTGGTTTTGATATTTTTTCAGAAATCCGCCGTTTACGTTTACCAATATTCTCCAACATTGTCGTCAATCGGTAAACTCTCCTTACTGTGCTTGATACTATACTATGACTGTATATTATGGACCATAAATAATAACCAACTTATACTGTTGCTTTTTTAAGTAACTGTATTCAAATTATTTAAGCCTTACATTTATACGAACTAATTAATTAGTACATAAGCTGATGAAGTATTACATTTTTTGAGAGACAAACTATAAACAATCTCTTTTTAATAACTGGCATACACAGTCAACTAGGGTTGTTTTTGAAGGGGGTCATTGACTTTCCTTATTTCCTATTTGCAAGAAACTTTTAGTTAGCTTAACCCAGATTTTATACAAATCCGATTAAGTTGGAAGTAGTGTGTTGTTTTTAACTTCAGTCCATTTTACGACAGCTCCACAAAATAAATTGCTCCAAATCTACCAAAAACACACAAAGCACTCTCAAACATTAACATACTGCCAGTGCCATAAAAACAAAACATATTGTAAACTGTTAAAGTACGTTCCAATATTTTGAATTAGTTGAATCATATTTTTAATATATTTTTAGGTATATTAACAATATTGTGTGAAACTAACTACTCTAACTATTCTTTATTATTAGCTTTTGTAACATTTTTACTGTATTAGAAAGGTATTTTAAGCTAATATATATCAAATCTCTTACAATGTCTATCAATGAAGTCATATGTATGCTGTCTGATACCAAACATCTATATAGGTATGCTAATGAACAATTCCAAAGCTCTATTCAATAATTATCTAAAAAAATAATTGAATCATAACCTAAGTATTAAATTTGTAACACGTCCATAGCTATTGACTGCTGAAACCAAGAAACTATACAGGGTGATTCAGAACATACCTAAAAAACATTTTGAGTGTACAGGGGACTTTTACAAATACAATTTTGTAAAAAAAATCAAAAAGGGCAGTTCGACAATGATAAGGCTACAAAGATTGCAATCTGCGACCGGACAAAAATTGAAAGAAATAACATTATAATATATCGCCGATTTTATACAGCAGTTTTAACTGCTTTTACCGCTACTGTTAATTATTAATATATTAAATTTGTGGTTTTAATTAATAAAATAGTTTGACATACTTCTTGATGTTACAACAAAATTTTGGGCCCGTCATTCCCAGTTTCTACAAACTAACAACTATTAGGTATTACTGTCTGCTGAGTTAGAAATCCCTGCGGGTCCGTGAAAAAGACAATCCTTTATATTTTATAACGCACGCCAGCGCATCATAAATTCGAATCTCCTTTCTATAATAGACCTGAACAAATGCATTTGAAATGGGATGATACACCGCATCAACGTGCACTCGAACAAAATACAAATGCACTTCCAGATGCAGCTGCATAGATAATAAGCAGCGCGCCTTTGAGACCGAGGACCGATTTTGAACGGGGTGGATTGGGCGGGGGTTGTCTTCGATATCATCTCGCAGAGAAGGCCTCCCAATGCAATTTGTTTGTTTCCTATGCGGATCTTTGCTGAGACGTGAAGTTTTGCACGAGATTAAGTAGGAAGATATGAAATAGGAAACAAGTGTCACTGGCCGAGAGAGAAGTCATTCGTTCCACAAAATTTTACCTGCCAAAATAATCGCATTACCATAGGTAGATTTTGTTATGCAAGGTGTCTAAAAAAATATCTTCGCTTCGTGTTAATATTATTATTATTTTTAAATTTTAAATATTAGAAACAAAACTAAAAAATTAGTTTGTCATGCTACCGACAGCTATTACACATACAGTTTCAATATTTTTTAGGTAGTAAATAAACATTGTTTCCAAATTCAGCGCAACTTTATGTTTCACATATCTTCAAAAATATCTATAATTATCAAATTGGTATTTCTAAGTGATCCATACACAGGATTTTTCACAACTTATCCAAAAAAATTTGAAAATAGATGCGTCATAAAAAATGGAATCAATATCAGAAGAAACAAAATTAGTAAAATCCTTATAATTTCCGAGAAAAAATGATGATGAAGTTGTAGTATTTTCTGGCATCATCGAACGACTTCCCGGTAGATATGTACCAAATGCAATACGGGTGTGACACAAGTAATTTGCAATGGAATAGAGGAACGCAAAAAAATATTCTAAAGACCGCTTTACATTTATGCAATTCTTATTGCATGCAAAAAAATATTGCATGCGCGCATGCGCAAAGTTAAAATTAATTAATTACCGACGCAATTTTCAGTCTATTGCACGAATTTAGAGTCTGCTCTAATTTGATTGCATTGCACGTGAAATTGTGCCCCTCTTAGATCTGATCGTCCCAATCAGGTTACTCCACTACTTAACTTTTCCTATTTAACATGTAAGTACTACATTGTCGACACCATTCTTCCACATTGGAACGACTTCCAAGCCAATAGAATCGCTCTTTGACTTTGGCCAAACTCATATTTCTTCCTAAATGTACGCCACCTATACCACTGGGCAGAGATTCTGTTTTTCGGGGTAATAGAGTTTGAAAAATCCTATCTTTGCCATTAGGACTATCAAATACACTTTTTAAAACTCCATCCTGAATTAGTAAGGAATTTCATAGCGTCCAGTATTTTTTCAAAGATTTGTTAGAAATGTCATTCCAGTTAGTTTTATCCAAGTTTTTAATTTTCCACTGCTATATGGCTCTGAAGTCTGAATATTCACTCTGTTCTTTAGCAAGAATTCTATTATCCCATTCATTCCTGCTCTGCAACTTAGTTCGTTGGTACAAAAATTTATCCTTTTCTCTTGCTTGATTCAGTTCAATTGTTATAGTTCGTCATTAGTAAATTTCAAAGTTCTATTCCGGTTGTCCAGATCAATTACTGCTTTCTTCTCCTTTTCCAGTTTCTGTCTCAATTGGTTCTTCTTTGTCTCAACATTGAAACTCAGTTGTAGCTGGACTCTTTTCCTGCTTGCTCTCCAGTTGTCACGCTCTTTCTGATATCGATTGAATATATTTCTATGCTATTGATTCCTAAGATACCTCTTTGCTCCATAATTCCAACACAGGGTGTATCATCGCCTCTTGTACATGGTAAAATCAGCACGGTCCCATCTTTTATAAGTTATCCAATAAATCTTGCAGACTCTTCACATACTCTTCTACGTATCTTGATCACTTCTAGATGCTTGTGGAGCGACTTCCATTTCCAGCGCCAGAGCCTTCGGATATATTTTTATGTCTGACCAATAAAGCTGATTACTGCTAACTGTTCTTGGAAATCTGCCGGTACGGTAGTCTAGCTTCACCATACGTGCTATATCTGCTGCATAATTAACAAACAAAAAAGGTATGTGAGCTTCCGTAACAATATTAATTTGCTACAATTCATAATTCGATCATAATTAGTAATTTTACAATATCTAATTAATTAATGAAATTATACATATTGTGTGAATACGTTAATTAACATAATTACCCCATTACAATTAAGTATTGTCTGAATAACAGTACTAGAGGTATCATGTCAATTTTATTACAGTATGCAATTTATTTAACCCATGTGTTTTATACTCTAGATATATTACAGCCAAATTAAGGTGAGTGTTTCTAATTTCCAAGCATTCTAATCAGTTCCAGTGACTTGAATCAACCCGTAAAGCTTTGAGTGGGAGATCACCAAATTGCGAGGTCGTTAGTAAAACCGTTTAGAGATAGTTGCTCGAATTATTCGCTAAACAAACTTTCAACTCCAAATTAATCAATTCGGCTGACCGAGCATGAGTGGAATATCAAATAGCAGGTAAGTATACAGAAAAAATGAAATTGCGCCATTCCGTGAAGTTAACCTCGTCTTTGTAGCTCAATTTGTAATCACTTTATCAGTAATTAGTAAGTTATTTGTAAGACATAGAAGAGATATTTAGTGAGATAAATATGCTTTTTTCTTATTCTAAATGACTTATCAGTAAACTGTTATACGTCCTGGAAAAAACCTTTATAAATGATAGAGTGAAGAGTAGTGCTGACTAATGAAAAAAATGATCTCTTATTTGCTTAGACAGTATTTAAAATTTGCTATGAATTAATTGAAAATTACATATAAAACGGCGCTTTTAACATAAATTTATTTTTTTTCTTTTTGAGAATAAAATATAAAATTTGTACAGCATCTTCTTAAACTTTTTATTTTAAATATCCTCATAAACAAAAATCCATAATGGTTAAATCAGTATGATGTAATTAACTAGAAATGAGAGGAGTTGATTATGGAACTGTCATTAGGCAAAAGAATACAAAATTATTAATATGATTTTTGCCCCTTTTATTCAATTCACTCATCATTCATTCAACATGTACCTACTAAGTCATTCTCTTCAGTCATGTATTTAGCAATAAACTAATGGCAAGATTTTAACCTTGACTACCTCGAGGTGCCGATTTGAGTATTATAGTTTGTATGTATTTAAAACAAAAAGTTTTTGAAAGTGTTGATTTGTGTAATATTGAATTAATTAAAGACACAATTAAAGACAGTCTTGAAAATTGAATTATCTATCTACAAAGTAAATATTGAAATTTGCTGATATTTTATAATTATACAAAACTAAGAAACTGATATCTCCCAGAAATAAGATGGATAAAATTGAAGTAGTTGCTGAAAATCAAAAGCTTTATACGAGAAAACTTATCTACTTTGAATATATCAAATGGTGCAACATAAGGTTATGGTCAAATATTGTCATTCCGAAAAAAGTCTCCTGTCCTGGTTCACTTATGGTATTTGCCGAAGGAAAGCAAGCGCTCAACGCTATTGTACTATTTTTCGATACTTAAGGCTTACGGTGAGCGCTCGATCCAAAGGGATATAGTTTTCGCTCAGTAACTCGTCAACGAAAAATGATAAAAATATGCGGTTTTTTTAATAGACTACAAATACTGTTTTACGTCGGCGCTGTGTTTTGAAATTTTGAAAATATGCAAAATTCATTTTAAAAAAATTTATTTTACACTTTTTCAAAATTTCAAAACACAGCGCCGACGTAAAATAATATTTGAAGTCTATTAAAACCGCATATTTGTATCATTATGCGTTAAGGAGTTACTGAGCGAAAACTATGGGTTTGTTCCAACACAGCAAGAATCGATTCCGAACCGTCCAGAATTAGTCAGTCAGTTTAGTTGTTAATGTACTATCGGTGAATGCGACGTAAGACGGTGTTGGTCAAACATTTCTCACGGTACTGAACAGTTCTCGACGGTTTTTGGAACAGATGTTATATATCGTTTGATAGAGCGCTCACCGTAAGCCTTAAGGACACCATTAAAGCCAACCATAACGTACATATTAGCAATTGCCCAAGGTTATTTGGATTTTTGAAGAGAAAATCGGACAGATACAAGTCCAAGAAGTCTAATGTTTTTACCATGGAAGAGATCGCTGTATCAAGCACCCGATGAAATATATATATTTATCGTATAACCTAAGATAAAGTGTGTCCGTTTTTAATTTGAATTTATTGATATAGTTGCGATAATATTTGGTTTGGTTGAGGCATGCCGAAAGCAAGAACTCATTCAGCTGGAAGCTGATGATATTCAAGATTTAGGATCATCGTTGCCTAGTTACACTACGTGATACTAAAATGAACAAAAATCGAATGTTTAGTGTCATTAACAATAGGCAACCGCGATTTTTGGATATTTATAAAAAATATGCTCCTTTGTACTCATCAAATTCAGGAATTATTATTGGTATCAAACAATTGGGAGGGCAACAACGGCAGTTGCTGAACAATATGTGGAGGATTCAGTATTAAATATAATTCGATTATATGAAAAAATGTTTGGGAAAAGTAAGAGTTCAGGCGAAGCTGTCAATAAATTAACAAATAGCACCATTACCTACCTTTACTATTTTGACGAATAGCACTTTCACCAATATGGTTTCAAATAGTACCCAAAATCAAATTGTGTCACAACATAAAAAAGAGTAATTGTAATAACTGTATTGTAAGTATTACAATTTAAATAAGCTCATAGCTTTGTGCCTATTGTTTTTAATCTTTGGTATTTCATTATGGTTGCCTGGATCATAACAACGTCTGTGGGCATAGATATACGTTTACGTCAAAGAAATTTGGTTCTAATTATCATATTATAATGGCATCGTGCATAAATTCTTTTTTATCGTTGGAAAGCAAAAAATAATTAAAAATTTATCTTAGGCTAGGAAAGTTAGCCTCCGAAATATCTTTATCAACATCCGCTCAATAAACGGCAAGTTTTCACTTTTGTTCCACGGTAATTAATTTCGAATATTATTTTAAATTCCTGTTTATTACTACCGGAGATGAACGATTTGATAAAAATGCACCTGGTTACATGCTCACAGCTAATAGAAAAAGTCTAATTTCAGCAACGTGTACTCTATTACTAGGTCACGGTGATCGATGGGGCTGTAGTTACTCTAATATAACACGTTATATGCTGCTATTACACCCGCTCTGCGACCTACTTTGTTTGTTCTATCTAGATTCATGCAGTTACTCAATCATATTTGAACGTTGGCTTTTCACTGAATAAATAAAGACCAGATACAGGGTGTTAAAAAAAGAGTGTAAAATATTTAAGGAGGTAATACTATGAACCAAAATAAGCAGAAAAGTCTCAATAAACATGGGTCCGCAAAGTAATGGTTGCGGAGATATGGACCACTATTATTTTTCAAACATTTTATTTTATTAGGAATAAACCTACAAATAAAGCTTTTAATAAGCAAACAACAAAGTTACAGAAGATGTTCAAAGAGCCCTCCGTCCATTTCAAGCAGGCACGACAGGTCCGGCCTTCCTACCCATCTATGTGGAAAAGTTTGGTGTAAATACTCTCTAACGGCCATGGAAAATGAGCTGGAGCACCATCATGCTGGAACCACATTTGTTGCTTCTGATTCAAAGGAATGTCTTCCAAAAACTCATACAGTGTGTTCTGCAGAAAGTTGAGGTAAGCAGCGCCTGTTAATCGGTTTGGTAAAACAACAGGACCTAGAAACCTGTCACCTACAATATCCATCCAAATGTTTAATGAAAAACGTGCCTGATGTTCAGATTCTATTAGAGCATGAGGATTTTCGTCGGCCCAAATATGCGTATTGTGAAAATTAAACACTCCATTTCTTGTGAACGCGGCCTCATCAGTAACAAAAATGTGTGCAAGAAAACGAGTGTCTTCAGCGTCATGACGTAGAAACCAGCGGCAAAAAACCAAACGTGCTTGATGATCATTTATTGGATTTAAGGCCTGTACTCGTTGCACATGCATGGTATGGGTATAAAGCAGTTGCTCGTGAAGGATTCTCCAAACAAGAGTACCACTAATTCCTACCTCGGCTGATATTATCCGCACACTCGTGCCTGGATTCTGCTCTACCAGTGCTAGAATTTCTTCTTCTGCTCTAGGAGTGGATACCGACCTTGGTCTTCCGGATAAATGGCACTGTTTGCTCAAGGAACCGGTATCACGCAATCTTTGGTAAATTCTTCTAAACATGTGTTGTGAAGGAATCTGGCGATTTGGATAAACGTCAACATAAAGACGTCGCGATTCGATGGCGTTCCCATTAGCACGACCATATGAAATGCATGCCTGTTAATTCTGCGTTAGAGAGTAACCAGCCATAGCGAATGAAAACTTGTGCACTGAGAACAACTGTCAAATACGTACTGTTTATTTCACTAAACATCAGCCAACTATTATAAGAAAATACACAACGTTTTAGAAAAATAAAAGGTGCTAAAAACATAAAACATTCCATATCTCCGCAACCATTACTTTGCGGACCCATGTTTATTGAGACTTTTCTGCTTATTTTGGTTCATAGTATTACCTCCTTAAATATTTTACACTCTTTTTTTAACACCCTGTAGAGGGTGAGACAGAAATAGGTATAAAATATGAATTGAAATATATTCTCGCTCAAACAAAGTTTATATTTAAATAAATTTTTATCCTAACATACCTCCTAACAATGGTACAGGGTGTTGAAATTTAGGAAAATGGAATCATTACTATGGTGAACATTAAAAAAACTATGTTGCACCATTGATTCATATTAAAACTAATACATTTTTTAGCATGGAATTTCAAAGACTGAAAGGGCCGAAGCATCGCGAAGACAAAATGTAGCAGATCGTGTGACAGATGTAATTGATGCAATTTTAGACAATCCTAGTACGCGTTGAGTTTCTGTGTAGTTAGGATTTTCACACAAGTTTTGTTTTGAAAAATGTACGCAGGGAGCTATTACACCCTTACCACTATTCAAGCTCTTCATGCTGGAGATGCCGAGCAATGTTTTTGTCAGTGGCTTATTAGAAGAATAACTGATGAAGACATGAAGTCATTCTTGCGAGAGACGGTATTACAAATTTTCAAAACCTGCATCATTATTGAACAACCCACATGTTACGAGAAGTAGAAGATTCCAGCACCGATTTTCTATCAATATTTCGGAAGGAATCTTCAATGGTCCTTTATTTGAGTTGCAAGAACTTAAGGGTATAATGTTCGGCCAAACAGTGTAGCTTTTATGAGGCTCCGCCCATCAGCACCTTCAACGGCAAATTTAACTTTGTGCCCCTGTAAGTTACGCAATTATATACAGAAATTTAGCAAAACATGTCTTCTTGGCGGACAGATTTCTTGAATGTAAATGCAAAAAATTGAAATCTGAGGCAATTGTCTGTTATATGAAGACTTGATTTACTAGCCTACAGCGTTCTTTTTTTATAATAGTGCCTAACAACGTTTAATCAAATACTAAAACGTTTTAAAAACGTTATTACTGACATCAAAAATTTAGGAAATAGCAGGAATGATAAGGTCATGCCTCTCTTAAATGACATTTTTTGATATTTTTCTATAGGTGATTTTCATTCAGCTTATGACCGTCCATGGGTAAATGTTTTCTGGCATACGTTGTACAATGTTTGGAAAATTAAACTTTACCGACCTTGCGCGAATTGTTTTGCTAAATTATACAAGAAATCTTATGATATTGCATATAGAAAATACAGTTTTTCCCAATTTCATTGGCGAAAACTGAAATAGGGGTTGACAACCCCTCTGTTCCCTTGCAGCTAGCAAAATATGTATATGAAAAGCGTGTTCTTAAGCCCTGGGAAACCCTCTCGCGATGTTTTCAGCGAATTCAGTTTCCCGTCCCCTTTCTTCTCTCGGGGTGTCGAGCACTGAATTTTGATGACTTGATTTAAATAATAATAACCAGCGTAAATCGATGTAAAGTACATTCCCGGAATCTATTACACTTTGTAAAATCGTCCGTAATGGTGATCCCCAAAATAAACCGACACACCTGGTTTTAAATCGTTTGAGGAGCCGTAAATTGCTCCTAGAGTGGAGAGACGGGTAGACATACAAGGTGATTCTAAGAGTAGTACCATAAGTTAAATTGCGTTTTCTAGACCTCAAAATAAGACAAAAAGTCTACATATATTGTAAAATGCTTTGTTTTCGATATACAGGGTGTGAAAAGTTCTTGATGTCGGTTTTTAATTAGTGTTGTCACTTTTTCTTTTACCAGAAAAGCAGTTATTTTTTACTGATATTTATTGAATACTACTGAATACTAATTACAACTCAACTAAACACTCCAATTCAAGACTGACTGACTCGGCCGTTTATTCTTCTTTTATAGACCAAACGAATATTCCAGGTATTTTCTAGCAGCTCTAGATCCATTTCACGAACGATTCGCAATATTCCAGCCGCGCCTCGATACACGGCATCATTTTGTTTGTTTACCAGCATCGCGTAGGGACGATAGGGGCAATCTAACGTTTTGCAATACCACAGCCGTCGAATTAGGTGCGAACGGGGCAAATTCTGTGACACTATTTTTCAGTCGCGTAGATATAAATTAATAAAATTTGGCACAATCCCATAACATTTTACGCACCCAAACAATTTTGTCTATATTTTTTGATAATTTCATAGCAAAAATGAATACTCTGACAGATTGACATAAAAAAGGTACTCTTGTTAGAATTCGATATCGGAGACAGTTTTCGAGAAACATATCTCAGGACGTGCTACTCTCATTAAAAATCTATCGGACATGAAAAATAGTTGATTGCTAAATGAAAGAAACATTATTTGACAATGCCATGCATATAAGCGTCGAGTAGCAGATGGTACGGATTTTTGTTGTACCATACAAGTGTGCAGGGGACTCCTACAAATACAATTTTGCACGACAATGCGGTCAACTGTAAAACCTAATATTGCGTAAGGCAAAGCATGCAGTGGCACGAGGGCAAAGTGTAATAAAAATGAACGGACAAAAAATTTAAAGAATTTCCCAAGGAAAGAATAATAAAATAATAATAAATAAAATTTTATATCACCTATTTTATATCAGCCAATTCAACTGATTTTGTTATTATTAATTAATGCAATTAATTTGTGGTTTTAATGAATAAATTAATTTGACATACCTGATGTTACAACAGTTTTTTTTTATATATTTTTAGGTATTAACAATATTGTGTGAAACTAACTACTCTGTGGACTAGAGCCCCAACCAGCGTTGAATTACACCCACAATATCTACCCATATATTCTTTGTTATTAGCTTTTATAACATTTTTTACTGTATTAGAAAGGTATTTTAAGCTAATATAATATATCAAATCTCCTACAATTCCTATCAATGAAGTCATATATATCCTCTCTGATACCAAATATCATACATAATATATGCTAATGAACAATTCCATAGACAAAGCTATATTCAATAATTATCTAAAATGAAAATTAATCTAGCTAGATTTACTAACCTGGTTTCATGAAAACATTCTATAAATATATAATTTAATTTTTGAAAACGTGGGAACTCGAAAATTCGACCACAATAGATAAGACCGTAAGCCATTTTTGACAAAAAAATAATAACACTATCGTAAAATCGTTAATACTAAAATCGGATGCAGTAGTCCAGCGATGTAAAAGTTGAAAATACTACTAATGTCAATATTTTTTTCTCGGAAACTATATATTTTTAGGATATTAACTCCATATTTCATGGCACATCTATTACTAAATTTTTTTGGATAAGTTGTGGAGCACCTTGTATATCGATGCTTGTATTTACCTACCTGGTAAATACTAGCAACTGATGTTCAATTTTATCACAATTTTATGAAGTAGCCACTTATTTTATAATAAGATTATATTTTTTACTAGAAAAATGAATAAATAAAATCATCACAAAACAGTCTCATTTTACGGTACGTAAATTTCAATTTTAATAACGAAAATTAAGTATTCAGACCTCTATATCGTTTACCTTTTAGTTTTTGTTTGATTATTGCTTCTTGCAGGGTTTTCGATAGATCACGCTACGTTTGTAAAATTATTGTCGCTTCATTAATTTGACATGGAATCATGACTGGCACTCTCGACTCGGTACAAGCAGTCAACAGTCACTGCCTATATCGATAAATTTGCTTCGACGACGGATAATAAAATTCCAAACGTCCCTTTACCAAATTATGCAATTTTTCTGTTTCACCGAAGACCCGAATTGAAGGTAGGCTGAACAGATGTCCAATTACAAAGGGATCCATTTATAATGGAAAATAATAAGTGATGTAGTGAATTGTTTATTTCAATTGAAGTTTTATTATCTTTCAAAACACTGTTTCAGAATTACATATACTTACGAGTTCAAAACGGACAAGAAGCAGAAAGAAACATTTGTGTAAGTTCTAGAAACTGAGTAAGACGAGCCCAAAATTTTGTTGTAACATCAGGTGTGTCAAACTATTTTATTAATTAAAATCACAACTTAAATCTATTAATAATTAATAACAATAGCGGCAAAACAGTTGAATTTGCTGTATAAAATCTGTGTTATCGCCCGGGGCGAGAGGTCTGCGGTTAAGTACCTACGACAATGTAGGTCGCTTCCTGCAAGTCGAGCCGCTTAGGCCAAGCAGGAAGTAGCAGACCAGTTACATCTCACCTGCACTCGATTTATATGTGAACCTACATATGAAGGAACAGCCAGTTCAATTGTCGGTCATCTCACCTATGGCATACTGATAGGGCTAACAAGCCTGAAACCGGTCTATGTCTGGTGGGGTGGCCGACAAGGGTTCTTGGCTGTTCACACAGATACTGTAATTCAATGCTGGTAGGGACATTAGCCCGCGGAGTAGTTGTTTCCTGCAGTATCATTTATGGTGTTATAAAACGTTATTTATTTCTTTCCTTGGGAGTTTATTTCCATTTTTAGTCCGGTCGCCGATTTAATGCTTTGCCGCTTTATCAGGTTTTGCAGTCGACCAGTTTCCAGTGCCGCGTAGAAGTATATTTTTAAATCATTTTGAACTGCCGTTTTTGATTTTATTTTTACAAAATTGTATTTGTAAAAGTCTGCATCACCCTATATATATATTATTCAATAATAAACCAATTTTTCCAAGAAAGTAGTAGCAGTGGTATTAATCTTAATATAAGTAGTGATAATACCTTTTACAGTGTATTTTTGAAGCATTACACCCCTTGTTTTGCTTGCCTCTGACCAAACTGTGTTAATTTCTAAAAAGTTATGGAAGTGTGCTAAACTTCATTAGTTTATTTCTTCGCGTTTGGGAAGTACTAATTAATAATAATATTAATAATAATTGTGATCATAAACTTTTCACACCCTGTATATCGAAAACGAAGCGTTTTACAATAGGTACATATTTATACAGGGTTAACTACGACTAAGTAAAAATTTTAACCACGTGCCCAGGAAGGTCTAAAAGACAATAAAAATTCGATGTTTAAATGGGGTAAAACTTTCTTTCCGACAGAAAGTCGGCGTCTATGACAGTCAATCATCGTCTGACATGAGTAGCTATGTCAACTACCATGCGGTCGTTTTGTCAAGTGTAGAAACGACGGAAATAAACATTTTTATTATTAATAATAATGTCTAAGTACCTGATAGATAACAGCTAATCCGGTTAGCTACAGTATTTTGTATTCGTTCTTCGTTCTTTCGTTGCACACTGCCAAAACTACATTTTCACTCCTTGCAGATTCATCATAATTATCCACTAACATATCCGACATAAAATACTTTATTTAATTACTATAACACGTTTAAAATTAGTCATTTAGCTGATTTAAAGTAACAGTAAGTTCTAGGTTATGAATACTGCATTGCTAGTTGCCTACTTTCCATGCTCCAAACCATGCAGAACGCGAAGTTAGTTATAATCTAAGGGTCATTTTTACAGAACACTGTAAACATCTTGGGATGTTATAGTTTAAAATATTAATTATTTTATGCAAACATCGTCGATTACTGTTAATATTGTTGCTATTATTAGTATTAACAGAATTTAATTACACAACAACGCAAGAAGTTTTTAAAGCCGTGAGTGCACCTTGCATTAGTGGCCTACAGATGTCGTCACTCGTCAGATGTCGTCTGTAGATGTCAATAACGTAAGTATATGGTTACGGTACTCTGATTAGTTTGAAATAATTTTTCAGTACTTGTTTTTCGCAAATTTAATTTTTCGCGTATTTTTTGTGTATTTACAAACATGTATTCAAATGCCTAGATGACGAATAAGGTGCTGATTTATGGGAGTGTGACAAGTGCATATTATCGTGCGGTAGCGTCAAAGACGTTTCCCGAGTAGGTATACAAAATATTATGCTGAATACTTTTGAACCACATCGACCATCTGTTTTATGCCGTGGCAGTAAACGTGTGACAGTGTTTTTATATATTTGTGTACATTTACGTGTATTTTGTTGTTATTCTTTGTTCTTTTTCCGACGTTAGTAATCGACCTGAGCAATACCGCCAAATCAAGTAGGTACCTGGCTTTACAAAAAGAACGATAGAGGGAAGGAGAAGTCCACAGCAAGTAGAAAAATGTTTGCAGGTTTTAATATAACAAGTAAGAAAACAGAAGATGATTCAACATTCTTAAAATCTCTCCAATTATCAATCCGGAAATAAATATTAGTAAGGAAGGTGCTGCCTCTCTGTGCTATGATACACGTGTGTGTGTTGACACTTTGCCTTTGGCAGAATATACCTAACCGCGGCTGACAGGAGGTCAGTGGCGGCGGTAAATAAAGATTTAATATAGTTTTGAAAAAACATTTTTTGGCTTTAAAAATAAGTAAAATATAAATTTTTTTGTAGGGTGATTCCGTTAATTCTTATTTTTCTCTATCCCCTCTCAAAATATTTGTACTAAGTCATAGTTAACCCTGTATACACTTTTCGTCTTACTTTGGGGTCTAGAAAGCGCGGTGAAATTTATAATACTACTTTTAGAATCACCTTGTATATCAAAATACTGTATTATTATAAGCATTTACTATTTTTAACGTACATAACGTACCCTATAGATAGCGCGCCTGTGAAAATATATCTGTTTAATATTTAACATCTAGCGTAACGTAAAGCAAACATCTTAATTAAAAACTGAAACTTTCCTAGAACGGCAAAATCGATAATCATTACTTTATTAAATAAACACTTTCTAAGCAACTCGCGAGACGCCTGTGGAAAATAAAAAGCCGGCCCATCGTTGACGCCCAAGGGAATGAAAACTTTGAAATCGACTTTAATTAGAGAGGACTACAAAGGCGTCCTTTGTAAAATAAACTTAAATACAAGCTAGATGCAATCGCATGGAGATCCATGAAAATTTATATAAAAGTTCAAAAGCCAGCAACCGGTTGTCAATTTTCTACAAAAAACTTTCAACGAGCTCGTTATACTAGCCTTCATGTAGCGTGATTTTCTTTGTACCAACATTGTAAGTACTTGAATTTAATGATATGTTCGGAAACGTCATTGCACGTGTTGCAATCTTTATGTAAATGCAGACTTACAAAGTAAAATATGTAAGAACAAGGAAATTTGTTTTATTTTACAGAATTATTTTAGTTCATGATCGGTTTACTATCCATAAATAATTTACTGATTGTGAAAGAAGTGATACTTGCATCATTTTATCTATTATGGTTACTGATAACTGATTGCTGCTAGTAGCAAAATTTCTACACTGAAAATAATGGGTGGAAATTCCATATTGTGTTATGCTCCTTTTACATAATAGTTACTGATATTTTTTAATTTACTTTATACAGGGTGTTCTGAAAAACACTAGCATAAATTCAGGACCTGATAGATTTTCAAAAAATATTACAATTTGTTCTTATGATACAGGGCGTTGAAAATAATAATACTTTTTAAGAATCTCATTTCGGTCCTATATTCCACAAAATTCGACCGAATGAACTGAAATTTTGTTATGTAGGGTTTCTGGGGATGCTTTGAAGTTAATTTTTGCCTATATCATACAGAGTGTTCACTGATCATTTTAGGTCCTAATTTTTTTTAAGTTAATCTTTTTGCCCCCTATCAGTTGCTGTTATGGCAAATTTTCTTCTAAACAAAAAATGTGCTAAAATTTGCTCGTTTTCGAGAAAAACCAGTCATAGTGTACCAAAGTCAAGCAGCTAGTATCCCACATTGTGTTTTTATTTCAAGTAGACTTTGGCACCTAGTTATTATAACTAATAGTTTCATTAATAAAACTCAAAATCAAAGTTATTCTTTTAATGGTAATAATAAAAAATAATGGTTAGTTTATTTCTGGAAAACACATACTTACTGAATACAATTGAACAAATAAAAACAACAATAATAACTAATTGTTATTAACAGAAAATCAGGATGTGTCCGAAATGTCCTCTGTTTTCAAGAATACAACAATTTGGGGTACTAGCTGCTTGACTTTGGTGTACTGTGCCTGGTTTTTTCCGAAAACAGGTAAATTT
Source organism: Monochamus saltuarius (assembly GCA_025584915.1). Classification (NCBI taxonomy): domain Eukaryota; kingdom Metazoa; phylum Arthropoda; class Insecta; order Coleoptera; family Cerambycidae; genus Monochamus; species Monochamus saltuarius. The sequence goes on along the minus strand of CM046725.1, from coordinate 8,774,569 downwards.
TAGCACTTTCTACAAGAGCACCTTTTTTGTTTAGAATAAAATTTGCCATAACAGCAAGTGATAAAAGGGGCAAAAAGATTAACCTTTCTTAGGCCCGCTACAGACTATGAGTGAATTCCTCGCATATCACGAATCGCGAATACACGCATAGTCTGTAGCCTTACGTATAAACTAGGAATTAATTGTGAATTTGATGATAATAGTACGTTTACTGGTTTTTACTGTTACAAACAGATATTTTACAGAACAATCAAACATGCAGACATACATACGCAACTACCGCAAATTCACCATACATCCAACTGTTTCTGCTCTAGTCAAATACCTGAACATATTTTTCAATATCCTACATCCTTTTATTTTTGTGAATAAACAAAATAAAAATTTTATATACCACCAGACCTGTATTTCTGTTTCGCTTATAACTTTAGTTGATTTAATGAAGTAACTAGAATACTACCGAATTTCACTTGATTATGGAGAGTGGTTCGCATTTTATGGCAAGTTAAAGAAATAACCAAAGTTGGTAAAGAAAATGGTTAGACGCGCCAAAAACAGGTTTTTGATGCCTCCTAGGTGTCCTGTATTCACTGTTATTGTATGTACAGTTCCCAATGAAACACCTTGTATATATAAACACTGTTTCACGTACAATAAAATACAAGACATTATTTTTTTAAAACTTTATCTTTCATATAAAATGTCTGAATATATTGTTGTTAAGAAAAAACCAAATTTGCTGGGAAGTAAGGACAAGTTTCAAATTTATTTCATATTTTAATTTTGTAATGCATTTATATATTTTGGTTAATGTTGCAAAGTGACATCTTCAAATAGTTACCAACAGACAATTTTTCAAGTTTCTACCTGCTGTAATATAGGTCGCTTTCTGCAAGTCGAGCCGCTTAGACCGAGCAGGAAGTAGCAGACCGCTTATATATAGCCTTCACTTGGTTTATATGTGAACATACAGATGCAAAAACGGCCAGTTCATCACCTATGGCATGAAGGCTAACAAACCCGAAACCTGTCTATGTCTGGAGGTGTGGCCGACAAGGGTTCTTGGCTGTTCACACAGATACTGCAAGTGTAATTCAATGCCGGTCGGGGCATTAGTCTGCGGAGTAGTTGTTACCTGCAGTATCATTTATGGACAATATTTTGTTTATTTAAATTATATATGTTTTAGAGTAATTTGAAAATAAAGCTTAAAATATTTGTCTGAACAGCCTATAGTCGCGTCAAATTAGCATTTCACTTGCAACTTTTTGGGGAGAGGTCCGAGTGAGATGCGGTTCTCTGCAAAATGTTCAGGGAATTGTTTATAACAAAAGGTACATCTAACCTCTGTACGCCCGCAAATTTTTAATTGTATATTTCAGAAATGACCCATTTTTGTTGAACATATGGCAAATGTCACGCACGATTCAACGAAAATGTCTGGAAAATGTTCTCTCGGGGGTTTCCGAGGTCCCTCTTCGTCACTTTGGTGTTAGCTTTATTATTTATTGCTTAATTGTTGTAACTGGGCTAATTAACAAATTAAAAACTCCACCCCCGAAATCACTAGAGAATCAGAACTTTTTCCAGGATTTCTGGCTTATTAAGGCAAACCATCGGCACAAGATTTTTGCAAATATAATTGTTTATTGTTCGATTGTTGCAATCTCGCTAATTAACAAATTAATAACTCTTCTCCCGAAATCGTTAGAAAATCGAACTTTTTTGCAATAATTCTGGGATCATGGGGAGAACCATCGGCACAAGGTTGCTGCACGAAATTTTTTATTTTCCTATTTTTGCAACCTGGCTAAATAACAAATTAATAACTCTACGCCCGGAATCTCTATAGACCCGAAATATTTTCCGGGATTTATGTCTTTTTAAGGCGAACCATCAGCACAAGATTTTTGCAAATATAATTGTTTATTGTTCAATTCATCCCAGAATTATTGCAAAACAAATTCGATTTTCTAATGATTCCGGGAGAAGTGTTATTAATTTGTTAATTAGCGAGGTTGCAACAATCGAACAATAAACAATTATATTTGCAATTACTTTGGTGCAATGCTTCTCCTCATCATCCTAGAGATATTACAAAAAAATCTGTTTTTCTAGTGATTTCGGGCATTAACTTATTAATTTGTTAATTAGCCAGGTCGCAACAATTGGAAAATAAACAATTACGTGCAACAACCTTGTGCCGATGGTTGCCCCCATGATCCCAGAGTTATTGCAAAAACTGGGTATCCAGCGATTGCGGGAGTAGAGTTATTAATTTGTTAATTAGCGAGGTTGCAACAATCGAACAATAAACAATTATATTTACAAAAATCTTGTGCCGATGGTTTGCCTTAATAAGCCAGAAATCCTGGAAAAATTCCGGTTCTATAGTGATTTCGGGGGTGGAGTTTTTAATTTGTTAATTAACTTACATCAATTTAGCAATAAATAATAAAGCTAACACCAAAATGTTAAAGAGGGACCTCGAAAACCCCCGAGACAACATTTTCCAGACATTTTCGTTGAATCGTGTGACATTTGCCATATGTTCAACAAAAATGGGTCATTTGTTAAATAAACAATTAAAAATTTGCGAGCGTACAGAGGTTAGATGTACTTTCTGTTATAAACAATTCCCTGAACATTTTGCAGAAAACCGCATCTCAGTCGGACTTCTCCGCAAAAAGTTTCACTTTTTTCATGCCAATTTGACGCGACTAATACAATCTTAAGCCTTTTGTACAGTTTTTATGCCTCGGGATGGATCGGGGTGCAAAAAACGAATAATATAATCTCCAGTAATACACTCTGTCGGTGTGCATGTTCCCGAGCAAATCGGGCTGATTGCGATACAATCACGAACTGGCTGGCGAATTTAAATTTAAAAATATAGGTATGCCGCAACCTGTAACCATTATGTAGACTGGTGTCTACCAGATTTACAAGATTTATCGAGCGCGTTATCGAAATAAACATTTTCCACGTGAGCTACAATAAAATCGTTCAAGTCAGTACAATAAAATTACAAATTCTACTTTGCTCAGTAACTCACAGTGGGGCATAAAGGGGCAATCATTTCAACTATATTAGTTTCCTTGATTTCATATACTTTTAATTTTAAATGAAGAATATATGACATTATTATACAAGAATAAGTTAATACACCAGTATACAGGGTGTTAATGCTAAGACTGGCAAACTTTACTGACACATTCTATCGATCACAACAACTGAGGTTTGTTATACAGGGTGTTCACCTGTACGACGCTCAGAAACGGTAATGTATACAGAACGAAAATGTATTGTTTCCTTTGTCTGCCGCTATTTCAGAAAGTACAGAAAATATATACAATTTTTTTCTTAATTTAAGCCACGCTATATATGCACGTTACTGTTTCGAGAACCCTATACTGGGCATCATAAAAGTGACCATCCTTATAACAATTTTGTATTCTTAACAACAACAACAAGGGAGTTACAGGGTGTTGCAATTTTATAAACCTGCGTCATAAAATATCGTTGCTAGGAACTGTCATTGTTCATGACAATAAATAGTTAAAAGTGTTATTTGCCGCGACTGAGCTCAGTCTCAGTCTCAGTCACGCGAAGCTTTTGTAGAGTCACCACTGAAGATGCCGAAAGAGCGGCGAAACGTTTGGAAGTATGGGATGCGACCAGTTACAGCGGCGGCTACGGAACACCTCGGAGGACCACCATTATCCGAGGAATCCGACCGTATCAGTCGTAATACCAACAATAGGAACCAAAATCAATATATGGGTGGGTCCAGAGACACCGATAGCGGGTCTGTCCCCACAGAGCCTAGCCCGAGAACAACCAGGGCAGGTAAAAGAATCCCAGCTAATGCTATGGATGTGCATTTTAACTCTGTTTCTGGCAGCTACCAGTTACCGAGGTCACGGCATAACAACCCGGAAAATCACCATGTATCAAATTTCTTCAAGCTGCTACTGTTTAGATTTTATTTTATGAATACCATAAATTAATTTTTCTTCGCCTCTATGTCGACATTCATTACGTATACTTTTAAAATATCAAGTACCTAGTATATCGTTTCATTACTGATTTAACAGAATAAGTATGCATTTCAGTAATTACAGCGAACATTTATTTCTTACCGCTTTTACCACCCTTTTGAATTTAAAAATTGATTCTGTATGTTTATTTCCCTTTTCGAAATCTACTTTAAAGCAGACAAGCAATGAATTAGTAAAGTATGCCACCTGATGTTAATGGAAAGCCGTTACTGGAAAATTTGTTGTTCGGCGAGTCTATAAATAACTAGTGCTTGGAAAATGTAAAAGGCTTTCCAGCTGGCGTCGGCGTCGCCTGAACACGTGTTTTTGTAAAGTTACATAGGTACGAATTCCTTCTAAATATTTCATTTAAATTTATAAATGTCAAGGGGCCAATTAATTTGTCAGATATAACACCAACGCATATTCTGCGTAAAAATGCTAGACACAAAAATCATATGATTTAATTGGTAGAGACTTACTGTTGATTTATGAGTTTCTGCTCTTCATAAACGAATCAGTGACTTGATTAAAACAACATGTGGTAGTATAGTGTGGCATCATCGATAGGCATTTAATTGAGCCTTATTTTCATGAACATAATAATGTACAATGGTCGTCAGCTTAAAGTCACCACTTCCATGTTTTGTCCCTTTCTAGCACCGTGTATAATAAATGGCACTAGAAAAGAATGGACCATGGAACTGGTGACTTTAAGCTGACGACCATTGTACCATTGAAAACTTTGCACCCGGCTTATTTTGAACTACGTTCCAAAATATTAAAATTGGCGTGACACGTCCATTTTGTTTTCGAGGGGGACACATTTTAGCGTTAAATACAGACTCGCCAGAACAACCCCCTTCGCGGGGGCGCATTCCCTTTAGAATCTTAAATGGCACTCTAGGTCGAGTGACACCTCATTCGAAAGTGTTTTTAATTCTGGTTGTCATCATGTAATTTTTTTTCAATTTTAATTCATCCGTGGTTGAAAAAAAAATGTTTACTTATGCTTAGGAATAAAAGACAATTTTGTATTAATCATTTAATTAATTGTTCAAAATGTCCGCCTCCCACTTCCATGCAATAATAAAAACGTTATTCAACATTTCGACGAACATTGTTAAGAATTTCGGGGGTAATTAGGTGGCCATTCTTCAATGATACGCCGCGCCGCCTGAGTTCTTCTAAAGACTGCGGCTGAGTGGCATAAATTTTAGACTTTAGACTGGGTGGCCACTCAATAGGTCCGCGGCGACCTATCCATTGATTTGGAAAATGTTCCTTTAAAAACTGACTAACTGCAACTGTAAAATGTGGAGGTGCGCCATCTTGTTGCAACCAAACATTGTCTTTTAAAATGTTATCATCATTTTCCATAGTTTCAACAATCATTGGATAAATGTTGTTATTCAAAAGCTCAAGGTACATATCAATTAATTAAATGATTAATACAAAATTGTCTTTTATTCCTAAGCATAATAAACATTTTTTTTCAACAACGGATGAACTAAAATTGAAAAAAAAAACATGACGACAACCAGAATTAAAACACTTTCGAATGAGGTGTCACTCGACCTAGAGTGCCATTTAAGATTCTAAAGTTGAATGCGCCCCCGCGAAGGGGGTTGTTCTGGAGACTCTGTATTTAACGCTAAAATGTGTCCCCCTCGAAAACAAAATGGACGTGTCGCGGCAATTTTAATATTTTGGGACGTAGATCAAAATAAGCCGGGTGCAAAGTTTTCAATGGTACACCCTGTATAGGTACATTGAACAGCGTGAGTTACCTAAATATCCTACAGGAAGAACTTCCTGCACTTCTTGATGTACCTTTGCAGCTAAGGAGAAACCTATGGTTTCAGCAGCAATATTTAGATAACATTTTCTCAGAAAAATGGTTTGGGATTAATGGACCTATTCAGTGGCCCGGAAGTCACCAGATCTAACATCCCTCGATTTGTTTTATGGGTTTTTTTTTAAAATAAGGTTCACAAAACACCTTCGCGAGACATTAATCATTTGAAAGAAAAAATCACAACGCCTGTAATGAGTTAAATGGCGAAATGTTAATAAACGTAGCCCACACAAAGAAGTCAGGCGAAGGTTGGATATGTGTTTTGAAATGAGAGGTCATATAGAGAATATATTGTAATATGCATGTAGTATAAAGGCGTTTGGCTCATTTTTTAAGTTTAGTTATTGTTATCATCACCTTTTGTTTTAACTGTATTAAAAAATTATCGAGTTTAATCCTTTTATTAATTCTTAATGACATTTATGCAGTTTAAACAACGAACATGCAATTATTTTCCAACAACTATCTGATCCTTCTATCGCTAATGTGATTTTTATGTGGTATTTTTTTAAGACTCTTTAGGACGATATTGCTTGTAATTTTTAAACGGGAAGTAATACAGAAAAATTTCTCGAATGTTTACTAGAAAAAAGAGAGCTTTTTAACACGAAAAAATTTGGGTATGTGTTCAGAAAAAATAGAACTGATGACGTCATTAGTCGTTTCTGTCAAATCTTAAAGATAATACTTTCAATTGAAATTGGCGCTTACCGGAAGAACTGTTCAAATCCACCAAGCATCCACAATAAAATATCTTGGAGTCCACGTTGACCCACACCTAAAATGGGATACACATATAATTAAGGTTGTTAAAAAGTTGCGTTTTGTCATATATAAACTTAAATACTTAACAAAATACTACAATAGAAACCAATTGAAAATTTTATATTACGCATTAATAGAAAGTCATTTAACATATGGTATTATTGTATGGGGAGCGGCATTTCAGACGGGTATAACGAATTTAGAAGTAATCCAACGGTATGCTTTAAAAGTTATATTTAAAAAACCATCAATGTACTCTTCAAATAAACTGTACGAAGAAAGCCAAATACTGGATATCAGGCAATTGTATTTCTTGAAGACTGTTATATATCAACGCTATAACAAATTTGAACTTAAACCAGTTGAACACAAATATAACACAAGATATAAGTCTAATGAGGTATATGCCGTTTTTAAACCTGATAAAAGTATTACTAAAAAAACTTTTTTGTATTTAGGACCTAAATGTTATAACCTCATCCCTTTTGAACTGAAACAAATTAACTCTAAAGCGACTATTAACACTTGTTTATCACTGTGATATTTTATATATTTTACTTATTTTTGTTTTTTTGGGCGTATTCACTTTAGTTCTATAGGATTACATAACTTGTACACCCTCGAACAGACTTGCTCTTCTGAGGGTTTGATTATATTTATTTGTTCTCTTGTCTTTTTAATCTGCTTTTAATGTTTGATGTTTTATATTTTACCTGTACTTTCTAAACAAATAAATATTATTATTATTATTATTATTATTATTATTATTATTATTATTATTATTATTATTATTATTATTATTATTATTATTATTATTATTATTATTATTATTATTATTATTATTATTAATGCGTTCTCTTTCTTCCGAAAAGTGCCCCCTTATAAAGTTCGCGCACTTCCTCACAGAACATTTTAATTATCTTTTATATTATTATTATTTAAATTATATTTAGTACATAGGATTAAAGTGGATTTTATCAGGTAAGTGTTGATCACGACCGCCCATAAAGTAAAATTTGTAGCGACGCATTCTGAATTTAATCCCCAAAGTTATTTTACTGCCCTGTAAAACTTTTCTCTAAAATGATTTCGCCTGTTACGGGATTTACAGCACCCCTCGAAGAAATATTGCACTTTTATAAAACTTTATTTAATGTAAACGTGATTGGGGAAAGTTCCAGCTCTATTTTACAGAAATACGGAAGCTTTCACGGGTCGCACGCCAGTTGCTCTTGTTTTAGAGGCTCTAAATTTCTCCGGGCTGGTGCTACTGTTGGCATGATTTGTTCTAAATTATTTTAAAAATCGCTCTGACATCACGTAAAATGCATTTTCCCCTAAATTAACAATTTACATTTATCTAACGTTATAAATTGTTTCATTCACATTTTTCCCCAAATTTAATAATAATCAAATTAGAAAAAAGTTGCGCCTTTTGACGGTATAAAATTTTAAAAATGCAATAATTTTTTCTTGACAACAAAAATTCAGTGCAAAATATACAACACAACACATACATATTCCACTTAGTTCTTAATCCAATGTTGTTCACAACGTTTTGAATACTTTGTGAAATAGACCTAAAAGCAGTAGATATTTTGTCGCATAAAGGTCCATTTACACACATCAGTGCCGTGTCAGTTCCGTATCAGTATCAGCAAAAAATAAAAAATGGTTGCTTAGATTTTAAATTAGCGTGTTTATAGACATCCGTCACAGTGCCGTATCAGTGCTTCAGTGTCCGTTCAGTAGCTTTTAAATACGCCGGCGACGATATTTTTGTAATTCTACTGACAAACTAACCAGAACTGACACTAAACTGATACGTCACTGATGTGTGTAAATGGATCTTAAGTCTTCTTTATTTTTACAGGGTTTGTAATAAATTTTATTTTTCGGGTCATCTTAAAGAACAAACTTTAATGGGTTGAGACATGGGACCGTGCCAGCTCAATTACACATTTGGAAAGCGTCAATTTAAATATTGGAAGACCATTACAGAATTATGTGGCCCTACTCCATTTTGCTGAACTATTTTTAATATACCTATTCGTAATTTAATGAATGATCAGTGCATTCTCCATGTCCATCTTTAAAATATTTAGAAACTGAGAAGTAAGGCGTCCAACAATAATAACAAAGTTAGCAAATGTGGAATCTGTCAAAATGTTTGTTGATTTTTGTTTTAGGTCAAGAACAGCTAGATTTTTTATGTGAATTATTGTATTTTGTAAATTTTATGGGTAATTCTTCAAATAAAATGGTGTATTGTTATTATTAATGTGTTCGTAATTTTATCCTACATCTGTTACTGTCAAGATAAAATACGGAGTCCGTAAAAAAATACAGTGGAATGTTGCATAACCAAAGCTAGTTTCTTTCGATAAAAACCGATTTTTCGTATATTCTTATCTTCCTGTACCAAATTTCAGCTCTTTTTGTTGAGCTAGGTGGCATTTTTCAAAAGCGCTATTTTCAGTTACTAATTTGAGCCACCCTGTATATTTTACAGTTTCCGAGATGCCGATGGTGAGCCATGAAAAACGGACAACATATCTGATTATATTTATATTATATAAACCTCCCTTCATGAGTAAAAACATCGATCAAAGGTTATATAATTTCTTGGCTCCAAAGCTATACGATTTACAATAATCATAAAAATAATGTCAAGTTTTACCTTTAGACGAAAATTAAAGGGTTACATATTCACTAATCCTAGGCATTCGTGATTAAATAGAAATGAAATATAATTAGTAATAGTTTTTTATTGCTGCGTGGATGGTATAGTTCTAGACTACATATCAACATATGCCTAAAATTTTGTGAATGTATTTGTATGTATTTATATTAGACAGTATTCTGACCTATGTTTATGTCCTGATTTGCTATAATTCAAAAACTGTATTTTATGTGTCCTCGAAACAAGTGTTTCACTTATCGAGGGTTTATTTATTCATTTTTATTCTTTTATCTGTTCCAATGTATTTTGCTGGTATTATTGAATGAATAAATTATTATTATTATTATTATTATTTTTATTAGATAAGTGTTCCTGTTATTTTAAAATAAGAAAATCTTAACTTTAAAATGGTTCGGTCTTCGAATAAATAGAGATGACATAGGTAGCTGGTAGATCCTTTAGAAATACCATAAAAATTAAAAATATATACTCGCGTCAAAAATTCAGACGTCTTACATGGCTGATGTATACACATTTGTTTTCATTGTCAATGTAATTTTCGATATTAGTCGCGTTAAAAACAACAAAATTTTGCAATTTAGTGCAATATATATTGCAAACTTTTAGTGTATTATATAGTTGTATTACTATCAGTTGCAGTTTCTTAAATATTTTGATGAAAATATAATGAATTATTCATTTGTTCAAATGTTTATTTGTAATTAGGTAAATTAACGACCCAAGTTCAACATTATAATTAATTATTCGTTCTAATACAAATATTGTATTTTATTGTTTCTTCTATAATATAGTATGATAATAATACGAGTCTTTAAAATATAAAAATGAATTTTTTTGCCTGAAACGTACGAAATATGTAATCAAACAGTCTACTTTAATTTGAAAAACTTTGACCGCTGTTTCATGAAATGGGTAAACAGGTAGTTTACCTAATGTATAAAATTTTTCAGTACTATCAAAATAGAAACTGCAACATTATAAAGCAAACGCCTCTGTTTTCTAAATTATGTCTGTCATTCTGTCACTATCTATTCTTTAAAAAGAGTGCCCTGAAAAATAACATAATTTTGTTAAAGGCAAATTTAATTTGTTGCCCTACATCTGAGCAATTTTCCGCATAGGATCGTAAAAATTTCCTCGTTCCAATTTAATCAAGTCGATTTTGTTTGCCACCCCGTCGATATACGATGAGAAAATTTTAATAACCTGTCATTGTCTCCAGGTTTAGCAGGCGCCGAAATAAAAATACGCCCTTGTGATGTTTCTAAATATTAAATTTATTACTCCAGACTCCCACGTGTCTTCCAACTCAATTTCCCCTTTATGAGAATGCCTCGATTGAGATAAAAGGAGCTGCCAGTTTTCTTTTATGAAATTAAGCGTCTTTGTGATCTAGGGACATACCTAATCATATTTCTATATAAATTGTAATACCCCAGATACCAGTACTATAAGAATTTGAATTCGTATAAAATTAATTAAACAAGAAACTTTACGAAGTAAAAAGTGCAATTTAAGACATACCTACACCTACTATTATTGCTTTAAATAATATGGATAGGTATAATGCCTATCTATTACACTAACAACTTACAACTTATACATAATTAATGTAATAATCTATAATTTTACAAATTAAAAGTAATAAATACCTTTGCATTTCTATCGAAGAAGGAAGAAGCACCAGTAGAAAGCACAAATACATTAATTTTCATTATAAAACAACTGCTTAAAACCGTAAAACAATTTAAAAAAACTTCAAAAGAAATGTTTGTGAAGAATTTTTTTGTGTTGCCATCTATAGCTAAGTAAGAAAATAAATAAATTTGTTTGTCTATTGTTCAGCAGAGGGCAAGTATTGATCTGTTGGTAATACAGAAATTGAATTTATCGACTACGTCACAATCAACATCATCAACATCAGCCATTTTGAGTAGCGGTGAAGTGCAGCGATTATATATTTATTATCAGAAAATGCAACAAATGCGCAAATAATTATAAACTGGGCTTAATTGTGTCAATCATTTAAAGTGAACGTGAACAAACATAAATATGGAGAATATTCCGCGGACCCACGAAGGTAAATATTTTGCAATTGTAGCGTTGAGAGATTTGAGTTACTTTACAGTGTATGACCTCTTTATTTTTAGATATCGAGGCGCAGATCCGCGAAATTCAATCGAAGAAGAAAGAAATACCAGTCGAGACAACTGACAAGGGCGTAAAGCTTGGAGAGAGTGGCTATTTCGACAGCGATATTTATGAATCGGGCAAGGGTAAATATGAGGGATATGTAACATCTATTGCTGCCAATGATGAAGTCGAAGACGATGAGGAAGACCTCGGTTACTCTCAGAAGAGGACAGGGTTAGGAGCCCCAGTGGCTCTGTTAAATGATGTCGCCCAGGTATATATTTTTTATTGCATATTTAAATCTTTGTATAAAAAAATGTTTTGTCGTAGAGTGAAAAAGATTACGACCCGTTTGCTGATCGTAGAAGAGCAACAATCGCGGACAGAGAAGATGAGTATAGACAAAAAAGGAGGATGATGATTATTTCTCCAGAAAGAGTGGATCCATTTGCAGATGGTGAGTACTTATATGTTTGTATATAACATAATTTTAACTGTTATTGAAGATATATACATATAGATTTTTTTAATGTCCTAAAATGAGGGATGTTTTAAACAGCAAAAAAAAATCCTTTCACAAAATGGTAAATAGTGTAAAGCAAAATATCCAGCTTACTAGATGCGTGATGCAAATCTTAAAATTCATTAGATATCAAGTTGATTGGTTAAAAGAAAAATGAGTAATTGTTTACTACAACGTAAAACTCTCCTACACCCCTATTTTTGATGGTGCTTATTACAAATCTTAAGTCAGATTTTTGTGGTGGCATCTACTTTACAAAAAAAAATACCTATAACCTCTATGTATACATTACATTAGATTGAAAATTTGAAGTTGCAGTGTAACATCTCCGCCTTCTTCATTTCATGACGTCACATTGTTGTCAAAATAATAGGTGTTATATTACTACTTCAACCTAATGTAATAAATACATAGAGGTTTCAATTTTGAATTTATTTTTCGAAAACTACATGCAACTGGGAAAATCTGATTTCAGATTTGTGATCTGCACCCTTGAAAATAGGGGGGTACAAACTTTTTAGTTAAGATTGGAGAGTTTTACGCTGTAGTAAATAATTATCGAAAAATGAAGATGAATTTAATTAAAACATCCTTTATTTTGCAATGCACTTATTGGGGTATATGAATGAGGAATAACAGTTGGTATGTATGTGAAGGTTGAAAGGCTACATCGAATACAGAAAAAAATAATGTAGGCATATTTATATATACACAAGTACAAAGAAACTAATATAATGATTTTGTTCTTTGGGAGAAGTCACCATTTAGGGGTGTGTCGCCTAAAAAGAAGTAATGCTCGACGTTTATAGTGGAACGGTATCAGTTAAGTTGGTAAACAAACCCTTTGTTAAAGAGTGAAAGAGTGTGTGCGAAGTATAGAAAATTATTAATTACCCCAGCCTATTTCTAGGTTCGATTTGACCAGTTGTTTTTCAAGAATCTGCCAGATTTTGTTGTGATGGACCTGCCCGACACGTACGTATCCAGATTTGCCCACCACATACTTTCTCACAAGACACATTTACTATTTTGATTGGATCGTCAAATCAGTGCAATGTGTTGAAATTGTTAATTATTAAAATTTCTAGTTAAAATTCAAATCTATGATTATTTTCAGTATAAAAATTTTGAAGTTGTTAATTCTTTCCTATAAACAACTCTGGACAATTGAATTATCTATTGATGAATATTGTAATTATTGTAGATTATTTTATTTGTCTTTAACTTTTTAAAGCTATTTATAATAAAATTATTTGGTGATTATAAAAAAAAACTGAAAATATAAATGGGAGAATGTGGTGGTACAAATCTAGTTTCATATAAAAAATTTTAAGAACAGATTGCGCCGAAAATTATAAGTATTGCCCATCTGGCAAATAATACGCAAGAAAGTGCTTCTCCTTATTAATTGCAAATTGTGATGGTGTGTTTTCAGGTGGCAAAACACCAGACTTACAGTCGAGGAGCTACTCGCAGATTATGAAAGAGCAGATGCTTAAAGGAGAAGAGAACGAGGTAATCGCTTATAATTTCTTCCATTATCATGCATTTTTTTACCAAATTATGTCAGCTCCATTGAGTTGGAACTACTTAAACCCATTTTTCTGGGCTTTTCGATTTCTTTATCCTCTGGCACAGATTCTGCTTCTGAAAGCAGACTTGTGACCAATATTGTGTCCTGTTTTCCAGATTCGCAAGAAGATTTTCGAAAAAGCCAAAGACGGATCGCTGAAAGTTACCAACGGGGAAGCCAAATCGACTCCCAAGAAACGAGGAAGGTGGGATCAAACCGTAGATGAGGTTGTTGTACCATCCAAGAAGAAAACACTTAGTGTTTCTACGAGTAGCGCAGCTGCAACTCCAGTTTGGGAAGGAGACGTAAGTTTGCATTATCATACAGGGTTACCTATCACTAAGTATAAATATTTTAACTACATACTCGGGGGAGGCTTAAAAAATATTTTGGAGTTCTAACTCGGTGTTTAAAAAATGGGACAGAACTTTCTTCTCCCCGAAAATTTGTGTCCATGACAATCATCGTACGCGATAGCTTAGATTTGTCAACTACCATGTGTACGTTTTTTTTTAATGTTGTTCAATGTAGAAACAACGAAAATAACAATTTTTTATAATACCTACGTGATACCTGATAATTCATCTGGTTAATTGCAATATTTTGTATTCATTCTTCATTCCTTCGTTGCAAACTGCCCAAATTACATTTTTATTAATTATAGGTTTGTCCAGAATTACCCATTTACAGCAGAATACAGTCTGCGTACAGTTAAAAAAATAACCCATTTATTAACTTTTAAGGAATAAGGAATCTGCTAATAGAAAACTCTGAATGCACCTGCGGTAGACTTTTAGTTATAAAATATTGTACGATTACCGTAGCTCCATTGGATTTGCTCTCAACTCAAGAAAAACAAACAACACATACCATAGGATGAATCATACTACATGAATTCCTTTCCTTGTCATTACTATAAAATGTTTAAAATGAAAAATTTGTTACTAAAACTTAACCACAACGTAAACACACAGGATTTCAATTATGATGAATTTTCCATTGCTGGTTGCAGTGCTCTCCAAACATCAAACGTCTCTGTCAAAGAAATGGTTTTTACAGAACACTGTAAATCGGGCAGTTTCAGTTTAAAAGAGTGATAATTATTTTATGCAAACATTGTTGATTATTATTAATTTGTCACTGTTATTTATATTAACAGTATTTAATTCCCCAACACACAAGATGTTAATTTTTTTTTACTGAAGTACAAATTGCGTTAGTTACCTACAGATGCCTACTGCATCAGATTCTGTTAAAGACAAAAAATGACGGATATGGGATATAGTGCTGATTTATGGGAAGTGCTACAAGTGCATATTATGCCGAATCCTCTTTGAACCACATGGTATTTGTATACATTTGCCTGTATTTTTTTGGTTACTCTGTGATTTTCTCGACAGAGGGGATCCACATGGTCACGGTCGTTGGGCTGAGTACCTCGCTTTAAATAAAAAGAACGGTAGGGAGAAGGAGAGGCTCCTATCAAGTACAAAAATCTTTGCAATGACTAGTTTTAATGTAAACAAGTAAGAAAACAAAAAATGATTCAACATTCTTGAAATCTCCAAATATCATTTCGGGAAATAAATATCAGAAAGGTAGGTGCTACTGCCCTGTGCTACCATATCATGTTTCTCGTAAATCATTAAATAATCATCTACATTTTGTAAATACATTTTTTTCTTTAAAAGCAGCTTATATTGATATCTGACATCGTGGTGCCCTTTTACTACATTTGACTTTTGCTGAATATAATCTCACGGCTGACCGGCAACGTCAGAGTCTTCGATAAATCGATGTTCAATATGATTTTAAATTATTTTTTTTTCACTATAGATAAGTTGGGAAATTTTTTTCTATCCTTTGTAAATACAGGATGTTGCATAAGTACGCATATAAGGATTAGAGATTCTTGGAATAATTGGCCGATTTAATGCATTTTCGAGCTAATTAAAAAAGAATCAAAAATGATTCAAGAACTTTTCCATTTAGTGGCTAAACTAAGCGAATACATATTTCTGATAATATAAAAATTGTTTTATAAGCGTGTACAAAAGTAAGAATAGCAAATTTTGAGCTCTGTTAGGCATTACAATTTTTTTCGTTATTAGAAAACTCCTGCAGATATCCGTTGGGATGAAACTCCGGGTCACAAAGGCAGTGAAACTCCCGGAGCCACCCCTGGCCAGTCGACTAGAATGTGGGATGCCACACCTGGTGCTGCGACTCCAGGACGTGAAACTCCTGGCCATGGTGGAGACAAGAGCACGTCCCGCAGAAACCGTTGGGATGAAACACCGAAAACCGAACGTGAGACACCTGGACATTCTAGCGGTTGGGCCGAGACCCCCAGAACAGATCGTACTGGGGCCGATTTGATCCAGGAGACACCCACACCTGGGGCTTCGAAACGTAGGTCTAGGTGGGATGAGACTCCTTCAGCAACTCCAACACAAGCGATGACGCCGGGCGCAATGACTCCATCAACTCCGCATGGGACTCCCGGTCATATGACTCCAATGTTAACTCCAGGGGGATCCACACCGGTTGGAGCAAAGGCGATGGCGATTAGCACTCCAACTCCAGGTAATAATGATTTAACAATAAAAATCAAAGAAAATACATTATTTCACAAAGATAGAACATACTAAAAATGAAATACTGTCAGAATAAAATCCATTACATCAACAAATAGTTCTTAAAATAGTAAGGTTTTAAATTGATTAGTTTAAGAACTGTATTTTTGGTAGCATATTTTTTTTTAAATATATTGTAGCCAAAGCTTACAGTATGGTGGCAGCTTCGCTGTGTGGTAAATAAAATATCAGGAAATTTCGAATTCACAACCTATAGCAGAGCCATGGTTAGTTGTCAGCAGTGCCACCAGATATCGTCGGTTGGCCTCGCTTATGGCATACCGATGAGAGTTAACAAGCTCGAAACCGGTATATGTCTTGTGGTACCGCTGATGACTAACCGTGGTTGTTTGTTAAAGGTTTTTCAGGTGTAATTCAATGTTAGGTGTATTTCATTTGGAGTTATAATGTTTACTTTGTATCATAACGCTATTTCTAGATTTTCAGTTATGTGGAGAAAATTTTGAAATATATTACTTTTTATATTGGCAAACAGATAAAAATCTGTTGGTTTAAGATCAAGACTTCATGCAGGCCACAATCTTTTAGAGACCACTCTATCCCCATAACATACCTACAGATATCATATAATTTCTGCTGCAATATGTTCTGTGGCTAATACTTGAAAATATTTATGTTTCAATTTGTCATGTAGTGTTCTTAGAATTTAAAGAAAAATGGTTCAGTATTGTTCTTCATTCATTGCTTCTCAGAAAATATTGGGCCTATTTAATATTCATTGTCTTGAAAGTTACACTTACATCTTTTGCGTGTCCGGAATATAAGTGTCTTAATATTGCTGTATGATAAATTGTACCAAACAAAACATTTCACTTAACAATTTTTTTCTCTGACCAATGGCAACAGAATTGTGACAACCTCGCTCACATACCGTGTCAGGTATTTCTACATAATAATTACAAGTGGGTACACCTAAACATAGGTACTTACTGGGAATAGTTTTCTTAGAGCTTTATTCACAACACAGAATAAAATGTGAATAATTACAATTGTTCAAAAGGTTAGAAGTGTTTACAATACATCTTGTAGCCCAGAGAGTTTTGCCCAGATTTATCATAAATTAACGTTATTCAATTGGTCATGGTTACTATAAATTGTTCCATTTTTGTTTATGTACATTTGCAAGTACCATAGAAGCACTAGAAAAAAACAAAATGCACTAGCCACTGTACTACTATGCCTAATATTACATACAAATGAATAAATTAGCAGTTCTAGAGATGAATCAAGTTTCCATTTTTTAGGGCATTTGGCTTCGATGACTCCCGAACAACTTCAAGCTTATAGATGGGAACGAGAAATAGACGAGCGTAACCGGCCCTATTCCGATGAAGAACTGGATGCTATGTTTCCTCCGGGTTATAAGGTCCTTCCGCCACCTGCCGGTTACATCCCCATCAGAACACCAGCTAGAAAGCTGACAGCTACACCAACACCTATGGTTGGGGGAACCCCTCAAGGTTTCTTCATTCAAACTGAAGACAAAACTGCGAAATATTTGGATAACCAACCAAAGGGACAGAATTTACCGTTCATGAAACCCGAGGATGCTCAGTACTTCGATAAATTATTGGTTGATGTAGACGAAGAAGCCTTAAGCCCCGAAGAACAAAAAGAACGAAAAATTATGAAGCTTTTGCTGAAGATTAAGAACGGAACTCCGCCGATGCGTAAAGCAGCTTTGAGGCAGATCACTGATAAAGCTAGAGAGTTTGGTGCCGGCCCGTTATTCAACCAGATCCTTCCGCTGCTTATGAGTCCCACTTTAGAGGACCAAGAACGTCACTTGCTGGTCAAAGTCATCGACAGGATCTTGTATAAACTCGACGATCTGGTCAGACCTTACGTCCACAAAATTCTGGTCGTTATCGAGCCCCTCCTTATCGATGAAGACTACTACGCCAGAGTAGAAGGTCGTGAGATTATTTCCAATCTTGCGAAGGCTGCCGGTCTGGCAACTATGATCTCCACGATGCGTCCCGATATCGACAACATCGACGAATACGTGAGAAACACCACGGCCAGGGCTTTTGCAGTTGTTGCGTCCGCCTTGGGTATCCCATCGCTGTTACCCTTCTTGAAGGCCGTATGTCGCTCAAAGAAATCCTGGCAGGCCAGACACACCGGTATTAAAATTGTCCAGCAGATCGCTATCCTTATGGGTTGCGCCATTCTGCCGCACTTGAAGTCTCTGGTGGAGATTATCGAGCATGGATTGGTGGACGAGCAGCAGAAAGTCAGGACCATTACGGCTTTGGGTATCGCTGCCTTGGCTGAGGCGGCAACGCCTTACGGTAAGTCGTAATTATAAAAAATTTTATATTTTATTTTATTTTGGTTGTCTGGAAGATTTATTTATTTATTTATTCAGGTATGCCACCTGACATTGTATAGTAAGCAAATACGGGAGTGGGGAGAAAATTACAAAATTATTAAAACTAAAAAGTAATATTTGGCAGTATATAGTAAAGTAAAAGAAAAAATTGTCTGCGTCGGACCAGACGGTGGAAGTTATACTTCTTTGGCCATTCTCATACACCCACTCGTACGTACAAAAAAAAAAAAATCTTTAAAAAAAAAAATTCTTAAAAGACACTAAAAGAAATTCTTAAAAAAATTTCTTAAAAAAAAATTCTTAAAAAAAAATTTCTTAAAAATATATATATATATATATATATATATATATATATGTCAAAAGGTACGTTTGAGGACACTAAAATTTCATATATATGAATGCATACATTACCTATATATTTTGTACAGAATTGATGTATGCAATAATTTTTAGTATATGTACTAAATAACGAGTTTACTTTATATGTATGTATTATGTAAGTTTTGAGGACGTAAACAAATATTGTTCTAAATAACAGTAGACGAAGTTTGACAGCATATCATTAATATTAAAACTTTTAAACTTATAAAAATATATGAATAAATGACCCAGCAGGCCATTTGTGTTACATCCAACCCACTCTCAAACAATATTTTATAAATTTTACTTTTTATTAGTAAAGATTTTTCGTATGAATATGCAAAACTTGTAAAAGTAAATTGATCTACACACATTTTGCTTTATTGCGTTGCGTGATGTGTGTTAGAGAATGCTAAATACGAGTCAACCTTTATATTTTAAATCATATCTATTCCATTTGAATATGAAAATCCAGTCAAAATGTAAAAGATATAAACTTTTGGTTAGTTTTTGTAGGTGCCTATTAAGAAAAGCATGTAAAAATACGGATAGAGCAAAAATTAAATTTAATGGGTATATTAGTTGAATATACAAGATTTTTACAAGATTTACAAAATTTGAATAAGGTGGTAATGAATAAAATCTACAGCGGAGATTTAGGGTTTGACAATCTGTTTTGTATGTACGATCCCTTGCAAAAGTAATGGCACTCTTTAAAATAAATTTGACAATTTATTTCAACTTCTGACGTATTCGTAATGAAATCTATTTTCAACTTTCAACATTAGTCCTTGGTTGTTCTGCTCACCACTAGAGATCAAGAGATCTAATGAAATTTCTACTTAGAAGTGCCTATAGCCCAAGAACTGTTTTGAGGGAGTGTCATTACTTTTGCAAGGAATGTATACCTACTTTTCTGTCATTGGAATTTTTGCAAAAATTAGTAGTAGCAGTTTCTGAAAGAGTAGAGTCAATTACATGAAATATATTATACTTAAATTAATAAAAAAATTGATATAAACAATATTTTTATCTGCCTGCCCCTATAACAAATGTATTTATACACCTGCATATAAGTAATGAAAGATTTGAGGACGTAAATAATTAAATAATTTAACAACATATTGTAAGTATATACCTACAGTGCTTTTAAAAGTAACGAATAAATTCATTATTTTTGAAATTGAAAAGTTTTCGAAAAAATCCTCTGGCACGTCGATTTTGTTTTTAAAATATGCACTTTTTGACATACGACCCACATTTGTGACGTCATCGTTGTTCGAGATATGACGTCATCGACAATTTTTTTTAAATAGGAACCCCCCATGCCATTTGAAAGAGCGTGTCATTCTACATACAAGCATCATGAAATATTATGGTGTTACATAACAAAATTTCAAGAAAACAATGTTTGAATATTTTAAATTTTAATTTTTACAAAGAAAAACTGAAAAATCTTTGAAGACAAAAGTAGGTAGGTATGTAAGTACTTAGATACTTGCATGCACTTATAGAATGCACGTCCATGCAAGTATCTAAGTACTTACATACCACCTACCTACTTTTGTCTTCAAAGATTTTTCAGTTTTTTTTTAGACGATAATGTCCTCAAAAGTACCTTTCTCTAGTTGAATATAATAAATGTAATGCGTTACTAGTACATAATATATAATGTAGATTTTGAGGATGTATAATAATATTTCGGACATATGAACTTATTATTTTTTTAAGTATGTACCTATCTACTCTGCTTTATTTTTTTACTCTTTTGACACTGTAGTACTGTAGGTATATAAAACTATTGTGTCTCCAAAGATACCTTTCTCTGGTCAAATAATAAATGTACACTTTCTTTATGCAGGTATAATGCAGGTTTTCAGGACATAAATAAATAAATATTATTTTAAATAACAGTAGACGATATATTAAAGCACATAATTAGTACTGAGATTAGAATTTTATAATTAAAAATATTTTTATATTTTTAACCAGCTTTCAAAAATCTAAATTTTGTACAATGCTTTAAAGGGGCAAGAAAACGTGAAAAAGCAACCTGTGGTCTAGTGTCGTGAGCCCCAGAAAATTAATCAAGATGATTATTAGATTAGGTCTTAGGTTGACTTTTTGTTCAACGAGGTTACATATTGACCCAAAAGTGGTGTCAATAACCAACCAACAAACAAACAGACCAATAACCAACAGATGTGTCTTGTCTATAAGTGTATGCAAGTACCTAAGTGCCTACTATTTGCCTTCAAAGTTGTTTCATTTTTTTTTGAGAAGTATATAAAATTTTAATGTCCTCAAAAGTACCTTTCTCTAAGTCGAATAATAAATATACGCATTCCTATTGTAAAATGTAGGTTTTGAACATGTATAATATTATTTCGGGACGTATGAACTTATTATTTACGATGAACCAATGATGAACTTCTCTACTATCTACTATTTGCTTTATTTTTTTTTCACTTTTTTGACACTGTAGGCATATAAAATTTTATTATGTCTTTGAAGATACCTTTCCTCTGATCAAATAATAAATGTATACTTTGTTTATGTGTAACACAGGTTTTGAGAACGTCGTAGAACGTATGGTAAATAAATAAATATTATAAATATTAATGTATTAAGTAACAGTACACAATATTTTAAGAGGGCACTTCTACCAGAAGAAAACTAGATGGCTCCACCAACCAATTATTTCAAAGATAATAATAAATTTTTAAAGGCACAAATTTTATTACTAATGAAAATTGTAAGGGTTTAGCATTTGTTGGAGCTGCAACTGATATAGTTTGGTTGAAAGTATTCGGTAGTTTACAAGAAATAACATTTTCTTTGCGATACATTTTATTTAACAACTTTTACATTTGGATCAAAACGGTTATTTAAAACATGTCAGATGGAGATTTGAGGTTTTCTAACGGTGCCTTAACAAAAGTCACGACATGATTTAATATTTAAATGAATCATATTTGAAAATTATAAGAATTCTCTTACCTGGAAAGCGGACAATTTTCACAGCTCTTTTCAGTTTAAAAATTACAATGAGTTCATAACTTCAAACACACTGTAATAGGCGCTCGCCACATTTTAATTTTGGGGAAAAACGGTAACCATATACATTTACCTTCACCAGGCGTCGGAATGTTTCACTCTACCCCTCCCCTATCATCGCCAAGCGTCGAATTGTTCTACTTTACACCCTTATCATCGCCAAGAGTCGAATTGTTGCACTTCTTATCATGGCGAGGCACATTTCGTCAAGCGTCGGATTATCAAAGTGACCAAAGTCGCCAAGCGTCGAATTGTTGCACTCCTTATCATGACGAGGCATATTTCGCCAAGCGTCGGATTATCCAAGTGACCAAAATCGCCAAGCGTCGAATTGTTGCACTCCTTATTATGGCGAGGCACATTTCGTCAAGCGTCGGATTATCACAGTGACAGAAGTCGCCAAGCGTCGAATTGTTGTACTCCTTATCATAGCGAGGGATATTTTGCCAAGAGTCAGAATATCAAAGTGACAGAAGTCGCCAAGCGTCGAATTGTTGCACTCCTTACTTTGGCGAGGCATATTTCGTCAAGCGTCGGATTATCAAAGTGCACTCCTTATCATGGCGAGGCACATTTCGTCAAGCGTCGGATTATCAAAGTGACCAAAGTCGCCAAGCGTCGAATTGTTGCACTCCTTATCATGACGAGGCATATTTCGCCAAGCGTCGGATTATCAAAGAGACCAAAGTCGCCAAGCGTCGAATTGTTGCACTCCTTACCATGGTGAGGCATATTTCGCCAAGCGTCGGATTATCAAAGACCAAAGTCGCCAAGCGTCGAATTGTTGCACTCCTTACTTTGGCGAGGCATATTTCGTCAAGCGTCGGATTATCAAAGTGCACTCCTTATCATGGCGAGGCATATTTCGTCAAGCGTCGGATTATCAAAGAGACCAAAGTCGCCAAGCGTCGAATTGTTGCACTCTTTATCATGACGAGGCATATTTCGCCAAGCGTCAGATTATCCAAGTGACCAAAATCGCCAAGCGTCGAATTGTTGCACTCCTTATTATGGCGAGGCACATTTCGTCAAGCGTCGGATTATCAAAGTGACCAAAGTCGCCAAGCGTCGAATTGTTGCACTCCTTATCATGACGAGGCATATTTCGCCAAGCGTCCGATTATCAAAGAGACCAAAGTCGCCAAGCGTCGAATTGTTGCACTCCTTACCATGGTGAGGCATATTTCGCCAAGCGTCGGATTATCAAAGTGACCAAAATCGCCAAGCGTCGAATTGTTGCACTCCTTATTATGGCGAGGCACATTTCGTCAAGCGTCGGATTATCAAAGTGACCAAAGTCGCCAAGCGTCGAATTGTTGCACTCCTTATTATGGCGAGGCACATTTCGTCAAGCGTCGGATTATCAAAGTGACCAAAGTCGCCAAGCGTCGAATTGTTGCACTCCTTATCATGACGAGGCATATTTCGCCAAGCGTCGGATTATCAAAGAGACCAAAGTCGCCAAGCGTCGAATTGTTGCACTCCTTACCATGGTGAGGCATATTTCGCCAAGCGTCGGATTATCAAAGACCAAAGTCGCCAAGCGTCGGATTATCAAAGACCAAAGTCGCCAAGCGTCGAATTGTTGCACTCCTTACTTTGGCGAGGCATATTTCGTCAAGCGTCGGATTATCAAAGTGCACTCCTTATCATGGCGAGGCATATTTCGTCAAGCGTCGGATTATCAAAGAGACCAAAGTCGCCAAGCGTCGAATTGTTGCACTCTTTATCATGACGAGGCATATTTCGCCAAGCGTCAGATTATGAAAGTGACCGAATTTGCCAAGCGTCGAATTGTTGCACTCCCTATCATGGCAAGGCATATTTCACTAAGCGTCGGATTATCAAAGTGACCTAAGTCGCCAAGCGTCGAATTGCTGTATTGCCTATCATCGCAAGGCGAAATCTGATTTTCGCGAATAGGACTGACAAATCGTAGAGGCTTGAAACTGTAAAAACTCGTCAACCACCACTAAATTTTATATATTAAAATCCGTTGTTTTTTCTCGCTTCTCCGGGCGGGCGGAAAAGTGGGTTTTGCCGCCACAAAGGCTTTTTTTTCGCGAGCCGCGCAGTGGCGAGCCGAAGGGCGCGAAGCGCCCTTCGGTCTTTCGGGTTGTCCGGTAGGCGTATTTTGGTGGGTCGTTTTTACCTTTTTCGGGGCGAATTTTGCGTTTTTCCGGAGGTCCGCGGCCGCCGGTTTTCGATTTTCGCGAGGAAACGAGACAAAAGTCGAAAACCACGCCCATTATCGGAAGTCCGGAAGCCGCCCGGAGGCCGATTTGCCCGCGCGACGTTTTTCACGGAGCCCGTCGGGGACGCGGGCGCGGGCGAGTCTCCTTATTTGGTCCTTTCTCCGTCGCGACGAGGCGCTCGGCGGGCCGTTTTCCGCGTTTTTCTAGGTAAATTTTCCGTTTTTCGGAGGGTCCTCGCCGGCCGTTCTCGGCGAGAGGGATGGAGATAGCGCGGGAGGAGCTTATCGCCCGGGAATCGGAGAAACGTCAGTCGGATATGGGTAGACGTCAAACTATTTCCGATTCGATATTTTCGTATTTTCCCGCATTCCTTTCCACAAAGCCATGTCGAAACGTAAACTTTGAACCTTCTACAATGTGTCGCGTGCCTCAGATTTAGGTTTAAAATTCGATTTTATAGTGAAAATAGCGAAAGTTTTGGTCAATTACACGTTCGGCGGCATTCGCGTGCGCTCGGCCGCCCGAAACGTCAAACGGCAAGCCGGACGGTGCGGTGCCGTTGACAGCTCCGGATAAAACTTAGGAACGTTCGCTAAACGGATCGATCGGAGGCCCGCAAAAGCCGGAAAAGGTAAATTTAAAGTCCCTAGATGCTTTCTGTTATGCGAGCGCTGGGTTTTGAATTCGAATTTGTATCGAATTTTGCGTAATACCGAACCGAGACGTGGAGAAGAGCCTGGCAATATGGCGGGTCCTCACAAAACCTACAAAACGTTACATTTTGCAAAGTAAGTACCCCTTTATTTCCATAAAGCCATATCGAAACGTAAAATATGAAACTTCTAAAAAGTGTCGTGTGACTCAGATCGGTTTTTAAAATTCGATATTATAGTAAAATTGCGAAAATTTGCGACGTCAAATGGCGAGTGCGCGGTGACATTTCCGAATAAATCGCAGAAAATTTCGCTAAATGGGCCGACCGGAGCCCCCCAAAAGCCGAAAACGGTAAATCTGAAGTCTCTAGATACGTTGTGTTATGCGAGCGTTTGGTTTTGAATTCGTTTTTGTATCGAAATTTGCGAAAATCCTAAGCAAGTCGGGGTCAAATGACGTAAGCCATAGAACAGCTGTCAAATATTTCCATCCGCTATTGCTATTTGCATTGAACTTTGCATAAATAGAATGAATAGGTAGGTGGTATCAGTGAGCTAGACAATATGGCAGACCAAGACGGGGTCAAATGACGGAAGCCATAGAACAGCTGTCAAATATTTCCATCCGCTATTGCTATTTGCATTGAACTTTGCATAAATAGAATGAATAGGTGGTATCAGTGAGCTAGACAATATGGCACACTTCAAGTCGCTTCGCTTATATACAGTGCGACTCAAAAAGCTCGATGTACGGGGTGTTACGATAAAATTGACGAGAAAAATAAAAATTACAGATTCGAGGAAATTTTCGGTTCTTTCGCTTCGGAGGGGTTCTCTGACGTGCGTAGGACCGTTTTATATACAAAGTGTTGGAAAAATGTCGAACGTTAAAAAAATGTAAAAATTAAGGGAACTGAAAATTTTTTTGGTACGAAACTTCCGTCGGGGGACTCTTAACGCACTAATTATCGAAAAAATACGGGTGTTTAAAAATTCGAACTGTTCCCTAAAAATCCTGGACATTCGTGGATTTAAAATTTTTTTGCTTTCTGATGAAACTTTTACAATAGTTTGTAGAAAAACTGTAAAAATATATACTTTGGTATTATTATGTATATGAATACATACTTATGAAAAATACAGGGTGTAAAATAAAAACCATTCTCTACATCCACAAAATTTATGGATTTTATTTTTTTATGAAACTTTGACGATTGTAAAAATCATACTAATGAGAAAATACAGGGTGCTTAACGAAACCAAACCATACTCTAAGAATCCTCACAATAATTCATTGAATATTTTTTCATGAAACTTTTCACAATGGTCTGTAAGAAAACTATGTATACTAATTAAAAACTACTGGGTGTTTAAAAACTGAACCAATATTGAAACTCCCAAAATTCATGGAAATTTTTATTTATTAAACTTCCATCAAGGATTTATTATGACACTCACTAACGAAGCAAATACAGAGTGTTTAATAATAACGAACCATTCTCTAAAAATCCTCAAAATTCATGGAATTAAAAATTCTTTTGATGAAACTTTATACAATGTTCTGTAGGAAAATATACTAATTAAGAAATACAGAGGGTTTAAAAACCTAACCATTTCCTAAAAATCAACAAAACTCATGGAATTAAAAATTATTTTTGATAAAACCTTATACAATGGTTTGTAAAAATCTATACTAATGAAAAATACAGGAGGTTTAAAAACCTAACCATTTCCTAAAAATCAACAAAATTCATGGAATTAAAAAATTCTATTTGATGAAATTTTATACAATGTTCTGTAGGAAAATATACTAATTAGGAAATACAGAGTGTTTAAAAATAACGAACCATTCTCTAAAATTCCTCAAAGTTCATGGAATTAGAAAATTCATTTTGATGAAACTTTGTACAATAGTTTTAAAACATCTATACTAATGAAAAATACAGGAGGTTTCAAAACTGAACTGTTCCCTAAAAATCCTAAACATTCGTGGATTTAAATTTTTTTTTGCTTTCTGATGAAACTTTTACAATAGTTTGTAAAAACTATAAAAATATATACTTTGGTATTATTATGTATATGAATACATACTTATGAAAAATACAGGGTGTAAAATAAAGAACCATTCTCTACAGCCACAAAATTTATGGAATTTAATTTTTTTATTAAACTTTTCACGATTATAAAAATTATACTAATGAAAAATACAGGGTGCTTAACGAAACCAAACCATACTCTAAGAATCCCCACAATAATTCATTGAATATTTTTTTATGAAACTTTTCACAATGGTCTGTAAGAAAACTATACTAATTAAAAATTCTGGGTGTTTAAGAAAACTGAACCAATATTCAAACTCCAAAATTTCATGTAAATTTTTTTATTTATTAAACTTCCATCAAGGATTTATTATGACACTCATTAACGAAGCAAATACAGAGTGTTTAATAATAACGAACCATTCTCTAAAAATCCTCAAAATTCATGGAATTAAATAATTCTTTTGATGAAACTTTATACAATGTTCTGTAGGAAAAATATACTAATTAAAAATACAGAGTGTTTAAAATAACGAACCATTCTCTAAAATTCCTCAAAATTCATGGAATTAAAAATTCTTTTGATGAAACTTTATACAATGTTCTATAGGAAAATATCCTAATTAAGAAATACAGAGGATTTAAAAACCGAACCATTCTCTAAAAATCAACAAAATTCATGGAATTAAAAATTCTTTTGATGAAACTTTTACAATGTTCTGTAGGAAGAATATACTATTGAACAAATACGGGGTGTTTAAAAACTGAACTGTTCCCTAAAAATCCTGAAAATTCGTGGATTTAAAATTTTTTTGCTTTCTGATGAAACTTTTACATTAGTTTGTCAAAAACTATAAAAATATATACTTAGGTTTTATTATGTATATAAATACATACGTATGAAAAATACAGGGTGTAATATATAGATCCATTCTCTAGATCCACAAAATTTATGGAATTAATTTTTTTATGAAACTTTTCACGATTGTAAAAATTATACCGATGAAAAATACGGGGTGTTTAACAAAACCAAACCATTCTCTAAAAATCCTCACAATTCATGGAATATTTTCTAATGAAACTTTTCACAACGGTCTGTAAGAAAACTATACTAATTAAAAACTACTGGTGTTTAAAAACTGACCTTTCTCTAGAAACCTTCATGGAAGTATAATATTCCTTTGATGAAACGTTTAACAATGGTCTATATGGAAACTATTTTAATGAAAACAATACAGGGTGTTTAAGAAAACTGAACCAATATTGAAACTCCCAAAATTCATGGAATAAAATTATTTGTTTTGCTTCGGATGGGTTGTCGGATGTACGAAAGACCGTTTTATATACAAAGTGTTGGAAAAATGTTGAACGGTAAAAATCTCAAAATTAAGAGAACTGACTAATTTATTTTACTCAACTTCCATCGGTCTCTTAACGCACTAATTATCGAAAAATACATGGTGTTTAAAAAAACTAACCCTACTAAGAAAGGTCAAGTCGGCGAATGCCGACTTGCCACCTTTCTAGTTACTATATATTAAAATGCGCGATTGCCTCTCGCTCCCACCGGGGACGCGAAAAAGTGGCATTCTGCCGCCACAAAGGCTTTTTTCGCGAGCCGCGCGGCGGCGAGCCGAAGGGCGCTTCGCCGCGCGCGCCCTTCGGTCCTTCGGTTGTCCGGTAGGCGTATTTTGGTTGGTTCTTTTTACTTTTTTCGGGGCGAATTTTGCGTTTTTCCGGAGGTCCGCCGGCGTTACTTTTCCAATTTCGCGAGGAAACGAGACAAAGTCGAAAAACGCCCCTTATCGGAAGCCCGGAAGCCGCTCGGAGGCCGGTTTCGCTCCGCGCCACGTTTTTCAGGCGAGCCTGTCGGGGACGCGGCCGCGGGCGAGTCTCTTGATTTGGTCCTTTCTCCGTCGCGACGAGGCGCTCGGCGGGCCGTTTTTCGCGTTTTTCTAGGTAAATTTTCCGTTTTTCGGAGGGTCCTCGCCGGCCGATCTCGGCGAGCAAGATGGATATAGCGGAGGCGGAGCTTATCGCCCGGGAATCGGAGAAACGTCAGTCGGATATGGGTAGACGTCAAACTATTTCCGGATACGATATTTTCGTATTTTCCCGCATTCATTTCCAGAAATGCATGGTGACACGTAAAGTTTGAACCTTCTACAATGTGTCGCGTGACGCCGATTGAGGTGTAAAATTCGATTTTATCGGGCATATAGCGAACGTTTTGGTCAATTACACGTTCGGCTGCATTCGCCTTCGCTCGGCCGTCCGAAACGTCAAACGGCTAGCCGGACGGTGCACGGCCGGTGACAGCTCCGGATAAAACGTAGGAACGTTCGCTAAACGGGCAGATCTGAGACCCGCCAAGGCCGGAAAAGGTAAATTTAAAGTCCCTAGATGCTTTCTGTTATGCGAGCGTTGGGTTTTGAATTCGAATTTGTATCGAATTGTGCGTAATACCGAACCGAGACTTGGAGAAGAGCCTGGCAATATGGCGTGTCCTCACAAAACCTTCAACATGTTACATTTTGAAATGTAAGTACCCCTTTATTTCCCTAAAGCAATATCGAAAAGTAATCTTTGAACTTTCTACAATGTGTCGTGTGCCTCAGATCTGTTTTTTATATTCGAGTTTATAGTTAAAATTGCGATAATTTGCGACGTCATATGGCGAGTGCGCGGTGACATTTCCGAATAAATCGCAGAAAATTGCGCTAAATGGGCCGACGGGAGCCCCCAAACGCCGAAAACGGTAAATCTGAAGTCTCTAGATACGTTGTGTTATGCGAGCGTTTGGTTTTGAATTCGTTTTGGTATCGAAATTTGCGAAAATCCTAAGCAAGACGGGGTCAAAATGACGTAAGCCATAGAACAGCTGTCAAATATTTCCATCCGCTATTGCTATTTGCATTGAACTTTGCATAAATAGAACGAATAGGTAGGTGGTATCAGTGAGCTAGACAATATGGCAGACCAAGACGGGGTCAAAATGACGGAAGCCATAGAACAGCTGTCAAATATTTCCATCCGCTATTGCTATTTGCATTGAACTTTGCATAAATAGAATGAATAGGTGGTATCAGTGAGCTAGACAATATGGCACACTTCAAGTCGCTTCGCTTATATACAGTGCGACTCAAAAAAGCTCGATGTACGGGGTGTTACGATAAAAATTGACGAGATAAAAATTACAGATTCGAGGAAATTTTCGGTTCTTTCGCTTCGGAGGGGTTCTCTGACGTGCGTAGGACCGTTTTATATACAAAGTGTTGGAAAAATGTCGAACGTTAAAAAAATGTAAAAATTAAGGGAACTGAAATTTTTTTGGTACGAAACTTCCGTCGGGGACTCTTACCGCACTAATTATCGAAAAAAATACGTGGTGATTAAAAAATTAGAACCGATCCCTAAAAATCCTGGACATTACTGGATTTAAAATTTTTTTTTGCTTTCTGATGAAACTTTTTACAATAGTTTGTAGAAAAACTGTAAAACATATATACTTTGGTATTATTATGTATATGAATACATACTTATGAAAAATACAGCGTGTAAAATAAAAAACCATTCTCTACATCCACAAAATTTATGGATTTTATTTTTTTTATGAAACTTTTGACGATTGTAAAAAAATCATAATAATTAGAAAATACAGGGTGCTTAACGAAACCAAACCATACTCTAAGAATCCCCACAATAATTCATTTAATATTTTTTTATTAAAATTTTAACAATGGTCTGTAAGAAAAATATACAAATTAAAAAAATTATGGGTGTTTAAGAAAAATGAACCAATATTGAAACTCCCAAAATTCATGGAAATTTTTATTTATTAAACTTCCATCAAGGATTTATTATGACACCTACTTAACGAAGCAAATACAGAGTGTTTAATAATAACGAACCATTCTCTAAAAATCCTCAAAATTCATGGAATTAAATAATTCTTTTTGATGAAACTTTATACAATGTTCTGTAGGAAAAATATACTAATTAAAATATACAGAGTGTTTAAAAATAACGAACCATTCTCTAAAATTCCTCAAACTTCATGGAATTAAAAAATTCTTTTTGATGAAACTTTATACAATGTTCTATAGGAAAAATATCCTAATTAAGAAATACAGAGGATTTAAAAATGAACCATTCTCTAAAAATCCTCAAAATTCATGGAATTAAAAATTTTTTTGTTGATGAAACTTTTTACAATGTTCTGTAGGAAGAATATACTATTGAACAAATACGGGTGTTTAAAAACTGAACTGTTCCCTAAAAATCCTGAAAATTCGTGGATTTAAAATTTTTTTTGCTTTCTGATGAAACTTTTACATTAGTTTGTCAAAAACTATAAAAATATATACTTAGGTTTTATTATGTATATAAATACATACGTATGAAAAATACAGGGTGTAATATATAGATCCATTCTCTAGATCCACAAAATTTATGGAATTTATTTTTTTATGAAACTTTTCACGATTGTAAAAAATTATACCGATGAAAAATACGGGGTGTTTAACAAAACCAAACCATTCTCTAAAAATCCTCACAATTCATGGAATATTTTCTAATGAAACTTTTCACAACGGTCTGTAAGAAAACTATACTAATTAAAAACTACTGGGTGTTTAAAACCGACCTTCTCTAGAAACCTTCATGGAAGTATAATATTCCTTTGATGAAACGTTTAACAATGGTCTATATGGAAACTATTTTAATGAAAACAATACAGGGTGTTTAAGAAAACTGAACCAATATTGAAACTCCCAAAATTCATGGAATAAAATTATTTGTTTTGCTTCGGATGGGTTGTCGGATGTACGAAAGACCGTTTTATATACAAAGTGTTGGAAAAATGTTGAACGGTAGAAAAGCTCAAAAGTAAGTGAACTGACTAATTTATTTTACTCAACTTCCATCGAGGGTCTCTTAACGCACTAATTATCGAAAAATACATGGTGTTTAAAAAAAACTAACCCTACTCAAGAAAGGTCAAGTCGGCGAATGCCGACTTGCCACCTTTCTAGTTACT
The DNA here is from genome assembly GCA_025584915.1 of Monochamus saltuarius. Classification (NCBI taxonomy): domain Eukaryota; kingdom Metazoa; phylum Arthropoda; class Insecta; order Coleoptera; family Cerambycidae; genus Monochamus; species Monochamus saltuarius. The sequence continues at coordinate 8,742,639 of CM046725.1, read as the reverse complement.
ATATATTAAAATGCGCGATTGCCTCTCGCTCCCACCGGGGACGCGAAAAAGTGGCATTCTGCCGCCACAAAGGCTTTTTTCGCGAGCCGCGCGGCGGCGAGCCGAAGGGCGCGAAGCGCCCTTCGGTCCTTCGGTTGTCCGGTAGGCGTATTTTGCTGGTTCTTTTACTTTTTCGGGGCGAATTTTGCGTTTTTCCGGAGGTCCGCCGGCGTTACTTTTCCAATTTCGCGAGGAAACGAGACAAAGTCGAAACGCCCTTATCGGAAGCCCGGAAGCCGCTCGGAGGCCGGTTTCGCTCCGCGCCACGTTTTTCGGGCGAGCCCGTCGGGGACGCGGCCGCGGGCGAGTCTCTTGATTTGGTCCTTTCTCCGTCGCGACGAGGCGCTCGGCGGGCCGTTTTTCGCGTTTTTCTAGGTAAATTTTCCGTTTTTCGGAGGGTCCTCGCCGGCCGATCTCGGCGAGCGAGATGGATATAGCGGAGGCGGAGCTTATCGCCCGGGAATCGGAGAAACGTCAGTCGGATATGGGTAGACGTCAAACTATTTCGATTCGATATTTTCGTATTTACCCGCATTCATTTCCAGAAATGCATGGTGAAACGTAAACTTTGAACCTTCTACAATGTGTCGCGTGCCTCAGATTTAGGTTTAAAATTCGATTTAATAGGGAAAATAGCGAAAGTTTTGGTCAATTACACGTTCGGCTGCATTCGCCTTCGCTCGGCCGTCCGAAACGTCAAACGGCTAGCCGGACGGTGCACGGCCGGTGACAGCTCCGGATAAAACTTAGGAACGTTCGCTAAACGGATCGAGCGGAGACCCGCCAAGGCCGGAAAAGGTAAATTTAAAGTCCCTAGATGCTTTCTGTTATGCGAGCGTTGGGTTTTGAATTCGAATTTGTATCGAATTTTGCGTAATACCGAACCGAGACGTGGAGAAGAGCCTGGCAATATGGCGGGTCCTCACAAAACCTTCAAATTGTTACATTTTGCAAAGTAAGTACCCCTTTATTTCCATAAAGCCATATCGAAACGTAAACTTTGAACCTTCTACAATGTGTCGTGTGCCTCAGATCTGTTTTCAAAATTCGATTTTATAGTAAAAATTGCGAAAATTTGCGACGTCAAATGGCGAGTGCGCGGTGACATTTCCGAATAAATCGCAGAAAACTTCGCTATATGGGCCGACCGAAGCCCCCCAAAAGCCGAAAACGGTAAATCTGAAGTCTCTAGATACGTTGTGTTATGCGAGCGTTTGGTTTTGAATTCGTTTTTGTATCGAAATTTGCGAAAATCCTAAGCAAGACGGGGTCAAAATGACGTAAGCCATAGAACAGCTGTCAAATATTTCCATCCGCTATTGCTATTTGCATTGAACTTTGCATAAATAGAATGAATAGGTAGGTGGTATCAGTGAGCTAGACAATATGGCAGACCAAGACGGGGTCAAAATGACGGAAGCCATAGAACAGCTGTCAAATATTTCCATCCGCTATTGCTATTTGCATTGAACTTTGCATAAATAGAATGAATAGGTGGTATCAGTGAGCTAGACAATATGGCACACTTCAAGTCGCTTCGCTTATATACAGTGCGACTCAAAAAGCTCGATGTACGGGGTGTTACGATACATATTGACGAGAAAAAAATAAAAATTACAGATTCGAGGAAATTTTCGGTTATTTCGCTTCGGAGGGGTTCTCTGCCGTGCGTAGGACCGTTTTATATAGAAAGTGTTGGAAAAATGTCGAACGTTAAAAAAATGTAAATATGAAGGGATCTGGAAATTTTTTTGGTACGTAACTTCCGCCAGGGGTCTCTTACAGCACTAATTATCGAAAAATACGGGGTGTTTAAAAATTCGAACTGTTCCCTAAAAATCCTGGACATTCGTGGATTTAAAATTTTTTTTTGCTTTCTGATGAAACTTTACAATAGTTTGTAGAAAACTGTAAAAATATATACTTTGGTATTATTATGTATATGAATACATACTTATGAAAAATACAGCGTGTAAAATAAAAACCATTCTCTACATCCACAAAATTTATGGATTTTATTTTTTTATGAAACTTTTGACGATTGTAAAAATCATACTAATGAGAAAATACAGGGTGCTTAACGAAACCAAACCATACTCTAAGAATCCTCACAATAATTCATTCAATATTTTTTCATGAAACTTTTCACAATGGTCTGTAAGAAAACTATGTATACTAATTAAAAAACTACTGGGTGTTTAAAAAAACTGAACCAATATTGAAACTCCCAAAATTCATGGAAATTTTTTTTATTTATTAAACTTCCATCAAGGATTTATTATGACACTCTCTAACGAAGCAAATACAGAGTGTTTAATAATAACGAACCATTCTCTAAAAATCCTCATAATTCATGGAATTAAAAAATTCTTTTTGATGAAACTTTATACAATGTTCTGTAGGAAAAATATACTAATTAAGAAATACAGAGTGTTTAAAAATAACGAACCATTCTCTAAAAATTTTCAAAATTCTTGGAATTAAAAAATTCTGTTTGATGAAATTTTATACAATGTTCTGTAGGAAAAATATACTAATTAAGAAATACAGAGTGTTTAAAAATAACGAACCATTCTCTAAAAATCCTCAAAATTCATGGAATTAGAAAATTCTTTTGATGAAACTTTATACAATAGTTTGTAAAAATCTATATTAATGAAAAATACAGGGGGTTTAAAAATACTGAACTGTTCCCTAAAAATCCTGAATATTTGTGGATTTAAAATTTTTTTTTCTTTCTGATGAAACTTTTACAATAGTTTGTAAAAACTATAAAAATATATACTTTGGTATTATTATGTATATGAATACATACTTATAAAAAATACAGGGTGTAAAATAAAGAACCATTCTCTAGATCCACAAAATTTATGGAATTTATTTTTTTTTATGAAACTTTTCACGATTGTAAAAATATTATACTAATGAAAATATACAGGGTGCTTAACGAAACCAAACCATACTCTAAGAATCTCCACAATAATTCATTGAATATTTTTTTATTAACCTTTTCACGATGGTCTCTAAGAAATATATACTAATTAAAAACTACTGGGTGTTTAAGAAAACTGAACAAATATTGAAACTCCCAAAATTCATGGAAATTTTTTTATTTATTAAACTTCCATCAAGGATTTATTATGACACTCACTATCGAAGCAAATACAGAGTGTTTAATAATAACGAACCATTCTCTAAAAATTTTCAAAATTCATGGAATTAAAAATTCTTTTGATGAAACTTTATACAATGTTCTGTAGGAAAAATATACTAATTAAAAATACAGAGTGTTTAAAAATAACGAACCATTCTCTAAAAATTTTCAAAATTCTTGGAATTAAAAATTCTGTTTGATGAAATTTTATACAATGTTCTGTAGGAAAATATACTAATTAAGAAATACAGAGTGTTTAAAAATAACGAACCATTCTCTAAAAATCCTCAAAATTCATGGAATTTGAAAATTCTTTTTGATGAAACTTTATACAATACTTTGTAAAAATCTATATTAATGAAAAAATACAGGGGGTTTAAAAAACCGAACTGTTCCCTAAAAATCCTGAACATTTGTGGATTAAAATTTTTTTTGCTCTCTGATGAAACTTTACAATAGTTTGTAAAAAAACTATAAAAATATATACTTAGGTATTATTATGTATATGAATACATACTTATGAAAAAATACAGGGTGTAAAATAAAGAACCATTCTCTAGAAATCTAGAAATTTATGGAAGTAATTTTTTTTTATGAAACTTTTCACAATGGTCTGTAAGAAAACTATACTAATTAAAGAACTACTGGGAGTTTAAAAAGACTGAACCAATATTGAAACTCCCAAAATTCATGGAAAATTTTTCAAAATCATTGAATTAAAAAATTCTTTTTGATGAAATCTTATACAATGTTCTGTAGGAAAATATCGCAATAAAGAAATACAGACGATTTAAAAATAACGAACCATTCTCTAAAAATCCTCAAAATTCATGGAGTTAAAAATTCTTTTGATGAAACTTTTCACATTAGTTTGTTAAAAACTATACTAATGAAAAATACAGGAGGTTTAAAAACCGAACCATTCTCTAAAAATCAACAAAATTCATGGAATTAAAAAATTCTTTTTGATGAAAATTTTTACAATGTTCTGTAGGAAAAATATACTATTGAACAAATACGGGGTGTTTAAAAAAACCGAACTGTTCCCTAAAAATCCTGAAAATTCGTGGATTTAAATTTTTTTTTTGCTTTCTGATGAAACATTTTACAATAGTTTGTCAAAAAACTACAAAAATATATACTTAGGTTTTATTATGTATGAAAAAATATAGGGTGTAATATAAAGAACCATTCTCTAGATCCACAAAATTTATGGAATTTATTTTTTTTATGAAACTTTTCATGATTGTAAAAAAATTATACTAATGAAAAAATACAGGGTGTTTAGCAAAACCAAACCATTCTCTAAGAATCCTCACAATTCATAGAATATTTTCTTATGAACACAATGGTCTGTAAGAAAACTATACTAATTAAAAGACTACTGGGTGTTTAAAAAAAATGAACCATTTTCTATAAACCTTCATGGAAGTATAATATTCTCTTGATGAAACTTTTAACAATGGTCTATATGGAAACTATTTTCATGAGAACAATACAGGGTGTTTAAGAGAATCGAATCATTTTAGAAATTCTAAAACTTGAAATTAAAAACTCTTTTGGTTTTTGATAAAACTTTTAAGATAGTTTGTAAAAACTATAAAAATACATATTTAGGTATTATTATGTAGCTATATAAATACATACTTATGAAAAATACAGTATGTAAAATAAAGACCAATTCTCTAGATCCACAAAATTTATGGAATTTAATTTTTTTATGAAACTTTTCACGATTGTAAAAAATTATACTGATGAAAAATACGGGGTGTTTAACAAAACCAAACCATTCTTTAAATATCCTCACAATTCATGGAATATTTTCTAATGAAACTTTTCACAACGGTCTGTAAGAAAACTATCCTAATTAAAAACTACTGGGTGTTTAAAACCGACTGTTCTCTAGAAAGCTTCATGGAGTATAATATTCCTTTGATGAAACTTTTAACAATGGTCTATATGAAACTATTTAATGAAAACAATACAGGGTGTTTAAGAAAACTGAACCAATATTGAAACTCCCAATATTCATGGAATAAATTTATTTTTTTGCTTCGGATGGGTTGTCGGATGTACGAAAGACCGTTTTATATACAAAGTGTTGGAAAAATGTTGAACGTTAAAAAAGTCTCAAAATTAAGAGAACTGACTAATTTATTTTAGTCAACTTCCATCGGAGGTCTCTTAACGCACTAATTATCGAAAAAATACATGGTGTTTAAAAAACTAACCCTACTCAAGAAAGGTCAAGTCGGCGAATGCCGACTTACCTTTCTAGTTCTTATATATTAAAATCCGTTGTTTTTCTCTCTCGCGAAAAAGTGGGTTTTACCGCCACAAAGGCTTTCTTCGCGAGCCGCGCAGCGGCGAGCCCGGGTGCGCGAAGCCGAGTTCGGTCCTTCGGTTATCCGGTAGGCGTATTTTGGTGACTTCTCTTTACCTTTTTCGGGGCGAATTTTGCGTTGTTCCGGAGGTCCGCGGCCGCCAGTTTTCCATTTTCGCGCGGATGTCGCGAAAAAAAGAGATGGATATAGCCGGGAATTCGAGAAACGTCAGTCAGATATGGGTAGACGTCCAACTATTTCGGATTCGATATTTTCGTATTTTCCCGCATTCGTTTCCACAAAGCCATGTCGAAACGTAAACTTTGAACCTTCTACAATGTGTCGCGTGCCTCAGGTTTGAGTTTAAAATTCGATTTTATAGTGAAAATAACGAAAGTTTTACTCAATTACACGTTCGGCGGGCATTCGCGTTCGCTCGACCGCCGGCCGTCCTAAACGTCAAACGGCTACCAGGACGGTGCACGGCCTGTGACAGCTCCCGATAAAACTTAGGAACGTTCGCTAAAAGGGTCGATCGGAGGGCCGCCAATGCCAGAAAAGGTATGTTTAAAGTCTCTAGATACTTTCCGTTATGCGAGCCCTGGATTTCGAGTTCGTTTTTCCATAAAAATTTGCTTAAATCCAAACCGGGACGGGAGAAGAGCCTAGCAATATGGCGGGTCCTCACAAAACCTTCAAAACGATTACATTCTGAAAAGTAAGTACCCCTTTATTTCCATAAAGCCATATCGAAACGTACACTTTGAACCTTCTACAATGTGTCGTGTGCCTCAGGTTTAGGTTTAAAATTCGATTTTATAGTGAAAATAGCAAAAATTTTCGTCGACTACAGAAACGTCAAATGGCGAGTGCGCGGTGACATTTCCGAATAAATCGCAGAAAATTTCGCTAAATGGGCCGACCGGAGGCCCCAAAGGCCAAAAGGGTAAATTTGAAGTCTCTAGATACGTTGTGTTATGCGAGCGTTTGGTTTTGAATTCGTTTTCGTATCGAAATTTGCGAAAATTCTAAGCAAGACGGGGTCAAAATGACGGAAGCCATAGAACAGCTGTCAAATATTTCCATCCGCTATTGCTATTTGCATTGAACTTTGCATAAATAGAATGAATAGGTGGTATCAGTGAGCTAGACAATATGGCAGACCAAGACGGGGTCAAAATGACGGAAGCCATAGAACAGCTGTCAAATATTTCCATCCGCTATTGCTATTTGCATTGAACTTTGCATAAATAGAATGAATAGGTGGTATCAGTGAGCTAGACAATATGGCAGACTTCAAGTCGCTTCGCTTATATACAGTGCGACTCAAAAAAGCTCGATGTACGGGGTGTTACGATAAAAATTGACGAGAAAAAATTAAAATTACAGATTCGAGGAAATTTTCGGTTTTTCGCTTCGGAGGGTTCTGTGACGTTCGTAGGCCCGTCTTAAATACAAAGTGTTGGAAAAATGTGAAACGTTAAAAAATGTCAAAATTAAGGGAACTGAACATTTTTTGGTACGAAACTTCCGTCAGGGGACTCTTACCGCACTAATTATCGACAAAAATACGGGGTGTTTAAAAATCCGAACCATTCCTAAAAATCCTGAACATTTGTGGATTAAAATTTTTTTCTTTCTGATGAAACTTTTTACAATAGTTTGTAAAAACTATAAAAATATATACTTTGGTATTATTATGTATATGAATACATACTTATGAAAAATACAGGGTGTAAAATAAAGAACCATTCTCTAGATCCACAAAATTTATGGAATTTATTTTTTATGAAACTTTTCACGATTGTAAAAATATTATACTAATGAAAATATACAGGGTGCTTAACGAAACCAAACCATACTCTAAGAATCCCCACAATAATTCATTGAATATTTTTTTATTAACCTTTTCACGATGGTCTCTAAGAAATATATACTAATTAAAAAACTACTGGGTGTTTAAGAAAACTGAACAAATATTGAAACTCCCAAAATTCATGGAGATTTTTTTTTTATTTATTAAACTTCCATCAAGGATTTATTATGACACTCACTAACGAAGCAAATACAGAGTGTTTAATAATAACGAACCATTCTCTAAAAATTTTCAAAATTCATGGAATTAAAAAATTCTTTTTGATGAAACTTTATACAATGTTCTGTAGGAAAAATATACTAATTAAAAATACAGAGTGTTTAAAAATAACGAACCATTCTCTAAAAATTTTCAAAATTCTTGGAATTAAAAAATTCTGTTTGATGAAATTTTATACAATGTTCTGTAGGAAAAATATACTAATTAAGAAATACAGAGTGTTTAAAAATAACGAACCATTCTCTAAAAATCCTCAAAATTCATGGAATTTGAAAATTCTTTTTGATGAAACTTTATACAATACTTTGTAAAAATCTATATTAATGAAAAATACAGGGGTTTAAAAAAACCGAACCGTTCCCTAAAAATCCTGAACATTTGTGGATTAAAATTTTTTTGCTCTCTGATGAAACTTTACAATAGTTTGTAAAAAACTATAAAAATATATACTTAGGTATTATTATGTATATGAATACATACTTATGAAAAATACAGGGTGTAAAATAAAGAACCATTCTCTAGAAATCTAGAAATTTATGGAAGTTATTTTTTATGAAACTTTTCACAATGGTCTGTAAGAAAACTATACTAATTAAAGAACTACTGGGAGTTTAAAAAACTGAACCAATATTGAAACTCCCAAAATTCATGGAAAATTTTTCAAAATCATTGAATTAAAAATTCTTTTGATGAAATTTTATACAATGTTCTGTAGGAAAAATATCGCAATAAAGAAATACAGACGATTTAAAAATAACGAACCATTCTCTAAAAATCCTCAAAATTCATGGAGTTAAAAATTCTTTTGATGAAACATTTCACATTAGTTTGTTAAAAACTATACTAATGAAAAATACAGGAGGTTTAAAAAAACCGAACCATTCTCTAAAAATCAACAAAATTCATGGAATTAAAAATTCTTTTGATGAAACTTTTACAATGTTCTGTAGGAAAAATATACTATTGAACAAATACAGGGTGTTTAAAAACCGAACTGTTCCCTAAAAATCCTGAAAATTCGTGGATTTAAATTTTTTTGCTTTCTGATGAAACATTTTACAATAGTTTGTCAAAAACTATAAAAATATATACTTAGGTTTTATTATGTATATAAATACATACGTATGAAAAATATAGGCTGTAATATAAAGAACCATTCTCTAGATCCACAAAATTTATGGAATTTATTTTTTTATGAAACTTTTCATGATTGTAAAAAATTATACTAATGAAAAAATACAGGGTGTTTAGCAAAACCAAACCATTCTCTAAGAATCCTCACAATTCATAGAATATTTTCTTATGAACACAATGGTCTGTAAGAAAACTATACTAATTAAAAGACTACTGGGTGTTTAAAAAAAATGAACCATTTTCTATAAACCTTCATGGAAGTATAATATTCTCTTGATGAAACTTTTAACAATGGTCTATATGGAAACTATTTTCATGAGAACAATACAGGGTGTTTAAGAGAATCGAATCATTTTAAAAATTCTAAAAACTTGAAATTAAAAACTCTTTTGGTTTTTGATGAAACTTTTAAGATAGTTTGTAAAAACTATAAAAATACATATTTAGGTATTATTATGTAGCTATATAAATACATACTTATGAAAAATACAGTGTGTAAAATAAAGACCAATTCTCTAGATCCACAAAATTTATGGAATTTAATTTTTTTATGAAACTTTTCACGATTGTAAAAAATTATACCGATGAAAAATACGGGGTGTTTAACAAAACCAAACCATTCTTTAAATATCCTCACAATTCATGGAATATTTTCTAATGAAACTTTTCACAACGGTCTGTAAGAAAACTATACTAATTAAAAAACTACTGGGTGTTTAAAAAACCGACCGTTCTCTAGAAAGCTTCATGGAAGTATAATATTCCTTTGATGAAACTTTTAACAATGGTCTATATGGAAACTATTTTAATGAAAACAATACAGGGTGTTTAAGAAAACTGAACCAATATTGAAACTCCCAATATTCATGGAATAAATTTATTTTTTTGCTTCGGATGGGTTGTCGGATGTACGAAAGACCGTTTTATATACAAAGTGTTGGAAAAATGTTGAACGTTAAAAAAGTCTCAAAATTAAGAGAACTGACTAATTTATTTTACTCAACTTCCATCGGAGGTCTCTTAACGCACTAATTATAGAAAAATACATGGTGTTTAAAAAAACCCTACTCAAGAAAGGTCAAGTCGGCGAATGCCGACTTGCCACCTTTCTAGTAGTACATTGCTTTGAAATTTAAATAATTTTTAAAGCAGCACCGGATACTACTGCGGAAGAGTCAACATTTTGAAAATATCAATACCCGAACATTACATAATGAAATATAGTAAATTGCCCGAAATGATTTCAAAACGAAGATTTGCATCCTAACGTTTCCTGTAGATATATGATAATAATAATAATTTTAATAAATGTCTTTCTTTTCACAATCAATCATTCAAAAATGAATACATCTAAAAATTATATATATATTGAAAATCACAAGGGCAAGTTCACAAAATTGTGTTGTACCACTTAACCCTTTTGTAATCAAAATCACATTTACAGCAACAGCAAACAAATATATGATCTGCCTGTTTCGTGCGATATGAATCGCATGCGCTTGTCTTAAGTTAGCAGTTGACAAGTTGTTGACAATGGGAAGTGCGCCAGTAACGGGTTTAGGCGTTAAAGTGACCAAAATCGCCAAGCGTCGAATTGTTGCACTCCTTATTATGGCGAGGCATATTTCGTCAAGCGTCGGATTATCAAAGTGACCAAAGTCGCCAAGCGTCGAATTGTTACACTCCTTATCATGGCGAGGCATATTTCGCCAAGCGTCGGATTATCAAAGTGACCAAAGTCGCCAAGCTTCGAATTGTTGCACTCCTTATCATGGCGAGGCATATTTCGCCAAGCGTCAGATTCTCAAAGTGACCAAAGTCGCCAAGCGTCGAATTGTTGCACTCCTTATCATGGCGAGGTATATTTCGCCAAGCGTCGGATTATGAAAGTGACCAAAGTTGCCAAGCGTCGAATTGTTGTACTTTATCATAGCGAGACATATTTCGCCAAGCGTCGAATTGCTCAAATCAAATCACGTAACGACGTCACCCTATTTCATATCATAACAGAAACCGATAACCAATGGGGAATACCACAAGTTTGGTATTTTGCGATTTTAGAGAGTACTCTAAAAAACATTGGATACGTGTCATAGAATTTGGACTAATATGCAGTTTTATGAGAGATATTAATTATTTAAAACAACATGACGTCACACGTACATTTTTACCAGCTGGCAACAATGCATGACAATCAGAGAAATATGAAACGTTCAGTCTCCCGTCCGACCGTTATCTGTAAATATCTTGACTTAAGTGTGACGTAGATGATTTCAAAATGGCAGCGCCCGTAGCGTCCTAGTGAAATGTGAATGCGCACTCGTCGAAGCTCGTTCTCCTCTCCTCTATTTCTCTGGACGGAAGTGACAAATGATGTTTACAGGCACTATATCTGTCTCTATTTATACAGTTCTGCATTTCATTTCTGGATCGATTCAGATCGGATCGCTTAGGATCGATTCATAAAAATCGTAATGCAAAAGAACGATATTTGAAAAGATCGGTTTCCAATGGTTCCAAAAATTCTACTACTTTATTTTCAAGACTGCTGAACATGAATCTAAAATTTGTGCAAGTCTCAAAAAAATTGTTTAAAATTGTAACCTCATCGCCATGAAATGAAGATGGTACAGGCGTTATATTGCAACTTCAACCTAATGCAATGTATACCTACATAGGTAGAGGTTGCAATTTTTTCGAAAACTAGACTCGAACGCACAGAACTAGTTTTAGTTTCGTGTTCAGCACCCTCGAAAAAGGGATTTTTAATTAAAATTGGTGTTTACACTATAACAAATATTTAACTGAAAAAATTAATGGGTATAAATACACTGTTTTTTTTTGTGAAATAAAGTAGTAAAGTAAATGTAAATACTGTATTATGAAAAGTGTGTGCATGTGTCATCAATGCAATGCGATCTCTGGAAAATAATCGATTCACCAAAAGAACGCTGTTCAGAAAATCGATTCAAAATATCGAAAATCTGGTTTGAAAAGATCGATTATTTATAAAATCGATTTAAATCGATCATCCCTACTTCTCAGTTAGTTGCGACCATGCTGCAAGATGTGATAGACTTGTATGTGTGATTTTACTGATTTTGTTAATTGTAGTGCAAATATTAGCTTATTTTTTATAGAATAATTATTAAAGCATTGAAGCTATCACCACAAGTGTGTATTACTTGGTAAAATTCGAGTATGATGTTTTCTACATGTGCAATAAAAAAAGTATAACTGGTGTGAGTGTATGCAGTGGCAGTGACACCGCCATCGTAAGATATAAAAATGGTGGAAAATATTCCGCCAAAATTATATCTACTAATGGTAAGTAATAGTACCAAATTTATTATTTTACACAGGTATCTACTATATTAATGAACATAAAAAGTAAATGAATATCTATGTTTATTAAAAACTAGTAAATTTTTACTTACACACGGAAGTACTGCCTTTGACTAGTCCCCTAACCCCCATTCTATTTTCGATGATGTTAAACCCGACATCATCTGCTAAAATCGCGTCGCCTACGTAATACAGGTGCTACGATTTAGCAGACGATGACCCGAATCTGAAGTTAGCTTTGTGAGATTGGGAGAAAAAAAATCTAAATTTTAACCTGTATATACACTTCACACTTCACACAAAGCGCAAATTACCATTAACTTGACGTCATGATTGAATATGGCGTATTGAATAACAGCGATAGTGTATGAATATTGTTTTTTATTATGTGCCGTCGTCGCATCTGGAGTTAGTTTTGCGAGATTGAAAGTGATTTAAATAATATACCTACAGGGTGAGTCAGTTTATACTAGCAGCCCTCTAGCATTCGATAGAGAACCTTATTTTAAGTTAAGTATGTTATATAAACATATGTCGGAAAACACAGTCAGTGGCGTACCACGAAAAAGTTCTGGACGATAAAAGGGGGCCGAAAAAATATCACCTTGTACATTTTCAAATTTTTTAAACGTATCAGAACTTGTAGACCATTATAGGTAATTATGTACAGCAGCGTAAAACTGTCCAATCTTAACAAAAAATTCCTACCCCTATTTTTGAGGGTGCTGATCACGAATATGAAGTCAGATTTCGGCGCTCGCATGTAGTTTACGAAAAAAAATTTTCAAAATTGTAACCTCTATGTATACATTACATTAGGTTGAAATTGCAATATAACTCCTATATATTTTAACAACAGTGTGACGTAGTGAAATGAAGATGGCAGAGGGGGCAGAGATGTACATTGCAACCTAATGTAATGTACACATAGAGGTTACAATTTTGAATTTTTTTTTTTCGAAAACTACATGCAAGGAAGTCGCTCTTATATAAAACTAAATTTGGATTTTTTTGAGATCGGAGTAGCGGCAAATTCGTCACGAGTGCCAAAATCTGACTTCAGATTCGTGATCAGCACCTCGAAAATAGGGGGTAGGAATTTTTATTAAGATTGGAAAGTTTTACGCTAATGTAAATAATTACCCATTATAGGTAAACTATGACAAAAATTTGAATAAATTATCTCAAAAACCGTAGCTGTGCGGAAAAAAACTTAAAAAAATACAAAACTTCGACACCCTGTATCTCAAAAACGAAGCGGTTTCCGACATATCTATCGAATGCTTGAGTGCTGCTAGTCTAAACTGACTCACACTGTATATTTTTAAACCACTTTCAATCTCGCAGAACTAACTCCAGATGCGACGACGCCACAGAATAAAAAACAATTTATTCTGTGACGACGGTATGTATATGTATTTACATGATAAGGGCTCGTTTTCATTAGGCGGATTTTTATGCGAATTTTGCATTTTATAAAAAGAAGCAGGTTTCAAATAGTTCACATATTACGAATTTGGATTTATTTTTCTTCCAGAAATCGAAAAGAGTCGAGATTTTCTCACCATTAAATAAAACAAAATTAAAATTGGCAAATGATTTCTCAGTAACATGATTTCTCATTATATACATAAAAAGAAAATTGACAGGTAGAAGTAGCATATAAGTATATATATATATATTTAGAAAACTCGGAAATACTAGAAAATTTAAAAAGGGAATATGAACATGGAGAACATAAAGAGAAATGTAAGTGAATGGAATAAATTATATTAATTTAGTAACACCACAGAGTATAGTGGGGGTACTCTGTGGTAACAGCTTTGATTATTATATTCAATGGTACTCGTAAAGGTTAATAGAACAATTAAAACTGAGTTGGTTGAATTGTACATATAATAATAAGTGCCTATTGCGTTTTAGCCAGATATCGAAAATGGAGAGGAGGTTCTAGAGTCAAGTAGTGACAACATAACACTCGATAATTTGGAAAATCTAAGTTCAGACGTCACTGAACCAGCTTCGGATCTATTAAATAATGATTATTATACCAATACTACTTTACTTGAACAGCAATATGTTGAAGGTAAGTCGTTGAAACTTGAGTTGGTTGAATTGCACATAAAATTATTACTTTTGGCTTCAGATATTGAAAATGTAGAAGTTACAGAGTCAGGTGTTGAGAACATAGCACTAAATAATATGGAAAATCCAAGTTCACACATCACGGAACCAGATTCAAATCCATTAAATGATTGTACCAATATGATTTTACTTGAACAGCAATATGTAGAAAGTCAGTCATTAAAACCGAGTTGTTAAATTGTACATAAAATTAATTTTAGCTTCAGATATTGAAAATGGAGAACGAGTTCCAGAGCCAAGTACTGAGAACATAGCACTATATAATTTGGAAAATCTAAGTTCAGACAACACCGGACCAGATACAAATCCATTAAAAATAATTATACAAATACTATTTTAATTGAACAACAATATGTGGAAGGTGAGTTATCAAAAGTACTAAAAATAAGTATTAGTAGGCTTATTCGGTTTTTATTTTGACCAGTTCCAAACCGCTTTAAATAGTTACCCAACTACATTTTCTACTGCGAACTGTTCTGAATCGCTCGGTATTAGAAACCCGAACAAGCTTATTATTTGTCTAGTTTCACTTACTGGAAATATTTTAGAACCAACCCTAGAGTCTGCTATTGAGGACACAGGAACAAATAATTTTGAAAACAGTAGTTCACATAATATAAAAGTGTTTGATATCCTACATTCAAATATCTTGAATAACGATTCTATAAGTACTGTTTCCGTAGGAGATGAATATATGCAAGGTGAGTCATTAAGTTACAAAACCAAAATTTATGCATATTGAATATATTATTACTGTTCTAATTTACTTTATACCGGATGTGACATGTTATTTTCATAACTTTTATAACCACAACACAGAGAACACATAGAAGAGCTCTTGGGTTGACTTTGTTCACTCTACTGGAAATTTAAGATCTAAAGATATAGGGTGTTCTAGTTATAAAAATATTTATCTTTTATTACATACAATGTAATAGTATGAATAACATTACATATAATATTATTCAGTCTTTCTACAGCGTGTCCCACTTTTCATGCCATTTCAATCAAATTTGAATACGTTGCAGCGCTCCTGCAAGAGATTATTTTTCATAGGACAAAACTGATATTCATGCACCAGTAGCGTACTTTATTTATTATTAACAAAAGGGGTAATTTTAAGTCATAAGTCATAATAGGCATTTTTAGAGACAAACTAGTAGCATATTGTTGATCAGCATGCTTTAGAACCCCATAAGTAAAATTTCACAACAAATGTCAAAGGTTTTCAAGTAACTAACAAAATAAATAAATTTTAAACTCATTTTTTTCCAGAATGAAATAAAATATGACCATTAATTCAACTAAATTTAGTATAGCTCTCTGAGATACACATTAATTTTTCAGTGGTTAATTCCTCAGCACATACTTGCCTTATTCTGTTATGTAGGTCTTCTCCATTTTGAGGCCTATTTTTAACACTTTGTTCATAATACTACCTCAAAAGTAAATCGCTTGTACAATTTGTACTTTCCTAGCGATAGAGAGACGGACTGCTATTTTATAACAATTACAGTAAAGCTCGATTACAACGCATCGGCAATGACTTAAAAATCGGCACGTTAAATCAGAAATACGCTTTAAAAATATATTAAATTTTATTAATTCTTAACAAAAATACATACATATGTATGTACATGTTTAACAAAAAGCAGCAACAAAACAAAAGTGAGACACGCTGTATAAACAAATGAATTTTAAAATTAAAATTTTCTCAGTAGATTGATTTTCAGAGTATATATCACAAAAATAAGAACTGAAAAACTTGTTTAAGAATTGTTTGTTAATCACAAACATGTTCTTTATTAATTTATACAGGGTGGTGTTCATGTAGCATTCCTTTCTTTTGTTACAACTTTATTCCCACTGATAAAAATTTGGGAGGAAGAATGTCAGTGAAAGTAAAGAAGACATTGTTTTAAATTTGAGACAGTTGATTGATATACAGGGTGCCCCTCTCAAAAGTTGTGCTTTATACACATTGTGTTTTCTCATGACTAGTCGGATTTTGGGTAGGTCAAACCAGGTCAAATGCCGCAGGCAGGCAGATAAACAATAATCATGGGCGGGCCAAAAAGTAACCAACGGGTCAGAAGTTGTTATGAACTGGAACGGGTAGTAAGTGGACTACATTTATTATTTAGACTATGGTTTTAGTTACACATACAGTACCTATATATAAATCGAACAGCACTTATGCATGAGCAGAGTTTGATATAAGTAAAGCAAAATCTGAGATTTAAAAAGTGCCGTTAGTTTACTGTTAAATTTTAATGGCTGAAAATTAAAAATTTGGGTGAATCCATTTTCAAACAATTTAAGTGTCTAGGACGATAAGAACATTACATGCAATGTGTGTCAAATTACGTTTAGGTGTTTGCACAGAGGACATGTGTTGTTCCCATTATTGAGCTACATTTAAAAAAAAAAATGTAAAAATAGATTTGCGTGACGTTATCACAATGAATTCATTTGTTTGGAATTGAATGATTCTGGATGCAGAATATTTTTCTCGACAATTTTGTTCGATATATAAATTTTAACGCATCGTATGCAGAAAAATATGCTTCTTTACATGACACTTTAAAAATGGTAGTTGCCCTTAAAAGTGACTTTATTACTAACGCACTAACACAGTACTTTATAACTAACTTTAATTAATACTAACTAATTTATTACTAATGCAATTATAAAGTTTATAATAAAATAATTATTGTGGAATCTAGTCAAGTCGACGGTCCTAAAACAATTATTTTTTCTTGTAGCCCCCTTTGAACTACATTTGTTATTTGTGGTCTTTACCTGCTTTTGTGCCAGTTGTATAGCGTGTTAGTCAATATTATTTGTGCGGCAGAGAGCCATGTATTGAGCTAGCAGATTGTATTCCGTTATAATGTGAAGCGGCAAAGCAAGTTTATGTGATTTACTTTGTTCTAGGTTACGGGTAGGTATAGCCGCTTAAGGCCGAGAGTAACATGAAATTACCCCAAATCCACACTACTCATGACAATTGAAATGTGTTATAAAAATACATGGTGTTCAGTTTAAAAAATATAGAAACATAATTGAAAATGTTATTCAAAGAGTACTCTTGGTCAACCTTTATAAAAGGAAATGATTTCTAACGCTAGTTTCACAAAATGAGCAGGATTTCAGTGTTGAATTTAAAAAAATTGTGCTATAATGAACGCAGTATTTTGAGACACCCTATATACGTGTCACTGATTTTAAAATGTGCCTTTTACGCCCATTAAGATCCCCTGATGAAACGTTTTTGGAGTGGAGATAAAACCATAACAGAAGAAGGGAGGACTCTACTACATTTTACTATAATATTTTTTTCTAATTTCAAAGAATGGTCCAACCATAATATCACAATGGTAAGCGATGTGCTATCACCTTCAGTTTCTAATATAAATGAAGATATTATTTTAATGGATCTAGTTGATAGATCTATTGATGCATTAAATGAAACAATAAGAAGCAGTCATCAGGAAACTCAGATGTCCAGTCTGGATAAAGAAAGTAAGTTTTAGATGATCCCACAGAAATAAGTCTAATGGGTTTAGGTCGGTTGACCTAGGTAACCATAACATAAACACGCCTTGACCTATACATCGATCACCAAAACATTCTTTAAATGTTGACGTAGGTACCTACTAAAAGTGGGGCAGTGCATCATTATGCATGTATCACATTTTTCACCTCCAATTTAAAAGAGTACTTCTAACAAATTCTTTATAATTTGATAGACTCGATAGGGTTTTTAAAGAAACTAAATGCATAAAATAAAATATTAAAAATAAATTTTAATTGTTGCCATCCTTGTACCTATCTTTTAAAAACAAATTTAACTCAAAACCGTTCATTTTTTCGAATTATACAAAGAGCAACTTTTAAAGAAAAATCTTCAGTCTCTAAAAATAATATTTTCAGTTTGATGAAATCACTTTTGTCAAAATTTTGAAAAAAACTTATAGGGTTTCTGGACACCTGATAATAGTAAAATATTGGTTTTAGCATCAAGTCATAGACCTCTGTGTATACAGAGTGTACAGAAGTTCTAACAGTTTGTGTAAATAAAGCAATCACTGTACAATTTTTTTAGATTCAACTAATCAAGATATCGAAGAAGCTTTTGAGGATTCAGGGTCTGAATATCTTCCGTCAGAAAACTCCGAAAATAGTGAGTTAGATATAGTCCAAAGATCAAACACACAAATAACAAACTCAGATAAAGAGGATTCGTTGATGCAAATTAGAACTTCTATTGATCAAGAAGATCTATTTGTTGCTCCTTCCAGTACAAAAATAAAAGATTGTTTTGTATGTAAAAAATTTCAAACTAAATTTGCTCGACATCTACAAAATGTGCATAAGGATGAGAAAGATGTAAAAGAGTTTATTTTGCTGAAGCCTGGATGTCCTATGAGAAAAAAATCATAGATACGATTAAAAGATGTCAGTTATATTTTAACACAGAATCTAATATTAATAATGGGGAACTGATAGTATGTAGACGTCCAAACAAAAAAATTTAAGAGGAATGGGAAAGATTTTAAAGTATGTGTAAATTGTAAAGGATTTTTTTCAAAGTATAATATACGGCATCATGCCAAAATGTTTTAATTTTCGGGAACCAAAAATAGAACTTTGTTTGTTATGGGCAGAAAACTAATTGCAAATGTACATTCAGATGCTTCTGAAAGACTTAAAAAGAAATTTTGCCTGTATTACGTGAGGATGACACAGTTCAAGTATTAGACATGACCGACTAATAATTTTATATGGGAATAAATTGTGTTGCAAATATCGCCTGCAACACCAGCAAGAATTAATTCGAGCAAATCTTCGTCTCTTAGGAAGATTTATGATTACCATTAAAACAATAAATCCTGCTATATCAGATTTGGCATCAGTATATGATCCAGAATTTTATGATGATGTCATCGCAGCAATAAATAAAATAGGTGGTTTTGACCCTGACAGCAATCAGTTCAAAGTACCATCAACAGCATATACTTTGGGATCTCTTATCAAGAAAGTGGCAAATTTATATATAACTGAATGTATTAAAAAAAAATGCGTGCTGAAAAGCAAAATACAGAGGACTTCTTGAAACTTTTAATTGAAGATATTGCTGTTACTGTGAATAAAACAGTCGTAGAAACACAAAGTCAACAAAAGAGGAGAAAAATTGTAGAATTACGAAAATGATATCAGATTATTAAGAAATCATTTGATCCAAATAAGTTCGAATGCGATAAGGAATTTAAAAATGAAATTTAATTATAAGGATTGGATTTCCTTAGCTGAAGCCACTTTAATTTCAATCCAGCTATTTAATAGAAGAAGAGAGAATGTGAAAGAATGTTTATTGAAGATTATGAAACTCATGCTAAAATAGATACAAAATCAACTGAATTATCCCCAAGATCAAAAAAATTGCACATAAATATGTAAGGTTTGAGATCAGGGGAAACTAAATCTACAGTACCTGTTCTTCTGTCTGCAGAACATAAGCAGTCGATAGAACTTATTTTAAAATTTAGAAAAGATGCCGGTGTTTCTGATAAAAACAGATTTATTTTTGGAGTGCCTGGAGGAAACAAATCTTGCTATAAATATTTACGTGCATGTATTTTATTCAAAATTTTCAGAAGAATGTGGGGCTAAAGTTCCCGCCAACTTAAGAGGCACTAAATTAAGAAAACATGTAGCAACAAATTGCATACATTTAGACTTGAGCGAAACGAAGTGTCTGATGTTGTAAATTTTGGGACACAGTGATAAAATTCACATGAGTCACTACAGACAACCTGTGGTTCACAGAGAAATTCTGAGGATGTCGAGTCCTAGAAAAGGCTCAAGGAATTGAAGAAGGAGAAGAGTCAGAAGAATCAGAAGAAGCTGAGGAATATTTTGCCAAAAGAATCTCAATCCGGGTAAGACAAAAATTATTTATACAAACTACATATTATTTCTTGAACTGAATTTTATCGGCTTCAAAGAACCATAGGAACAAATTGGAACAAAACATTAGTAAGTACAAAATAAATGTACAGTAGCAGCAAAAATTCAAACAACTTACGCCACGGGTGACATCATTCAATTGTTTTATTGTTGATCTAATTTTCAATATCTTGTGTTAAAAGCCATCTTTTTAAATTTAGTGTAATACAAGTATATAGTGTAAACATTTAGTGTAGTATATTATATTTTTATTAGTGTCAATTGCAGTTTCTTAAATATTTTTCAGAAGTTGTATGTGTTACGCCTCACAGGTGACGTAAAGCAATTGTTTTTATTTTCAACACAATTTTTGATACGTTTGATGGTTGTATTTTAGTGTAATATATAGTGCAAATATTTAGTGTAATATATAAGGTCTGTTCCAACAAGTCAGAGATTGGTTCGAACTGTTAGAAATATTAATTCAACTAATTCTTGTGATATAATTCACTGAACACACATTTAGAATTTAAAAACAAACATGTCAAACATTTGAATGGTTCTCAGAACCAATCCCTGACTTGTTGGATATATAGTTTTATTATTCTCAGTTGTATTTTCTTAAACATTTTGAATGAATTATTCATTTGTTCGTATGACGTAAGTCGCCTGAATTATTGCCGCAACTATATTGTCTAAATTCTTGCTTCTACTGTATACAGGCTGTTCTTTAAAGAATGAGCCAAATTTTACCACCATAAATGCTTAGTTTTCGGATACGGGAGTTGAAATTGAAAAATTTAAACAATTTTCAGCCATATATCTCGGAGATGCGTTAAAGGATTTTTTTCTAATTTGATATGAGAATTTTAACGGAACCTACTTGATTTGCTGCAATTTCAGGTAAATACAAAAAAAACCAGTGGCGTGCAAACTGTATTTTCGAGAACTTTATCTAAAAGATAAATGCTACGCCACTGCGTAAACCGGAAATAAATAACATTTTTAAAGTTTTCAATGAATTTTGAGCAAAAAGTATACTTGTTGAGTATCGCTGAGAGGCAACGTTTTGATAAAAAACTGCGTTTAAATTAGGCAAGCATATGCAGTTCTTAATTCTTAATTAAATTCGAGTAATCTTAAACATAATGTTTTTCTTAGTTGTTCTTGGTATATTTTATGGATTAATTATTTGTTACACAAAAATTGTTGTTTATATTTTTATTTTAGTTTTCTTAATTGTTCGATGTTTTACAACTGTAGTACCTGAAATATCAAGTAAACAGTATATTGTAAGATATGAAATTATTTTAATATTTGTTAACGCTTTAACTATCAAAAACTATGTTTCTATAACATAAGTTGGAGTTAATAAAGTTACCTTATCCAAACTTCACATCCTTTCCTACTTTAAATGCAGTTTGTTCAAAAATGGTGCTTCAGTGATATTCAAAAGTATACCTTTTATGCTGACAAATCACTGAAAATTTTAAAAATGTTATTTATTTCTGCTTTAGAGTGGCATAGCATATATTTCTTAGAAAAAGCAATTAAAAATATAGTTTGCACCCCACTGGATTTTGTATTAACGTGAAATCACAGCAACTGTAGTTAAAACTCCTCATATCAAAATATTCCTTAACGCATTCCAAAATGTGCTTGAAAATCGTTTTAATTTTTTCATTTTCAACACCCTGTATCCAAAGCAAAGAATGAACAACATTGTATATGACATATTCCCATTAATTTTTGTTGTAGAATCTAGTCATTAAGTTTGCTTCATACTTAAACGGAGACCCTATATAATGTACCTATTAGTTGTTTTAAGACTTTCACTGTCTGTGATGTTATTTAATATATTACGATATTATGGTTTTTCAGGTTGTTACGCCATGGCCTAGGTGGTCATCGCCAATAACAGAATCAAAGGGCACTTCCCTAACCTTAACTAGAAACATTTTACTTGACATGGTTGTTCTGCTGACTTTGTAGAAGCTTTGTCGCACAGTGACTACTGAAGATGCTGACAGTGAAGAGCAGCGAAGCATTTAGAAGCATGGAATGGCCAATTGTAGAGGCTACTACGGGAGGTCTCAGAGTGACACAGTTATCTGAGGACTAGTTCTGACTGCAGCAGCCGTAATACTAACAATAGCAGTCGATCTTAACATATAGGCAGACTAAGTGATTCTGAAAATGGGTCTACCCCCATAGAACCTAGCCCCAGAACAGAGGCAGGAATAGCCAGCTTCCAGCTAATGTTGTAGAAGTGCACTTTAATTCTGTTACTGGTGACAACCAGTCACTTCGGATACAGCATAACAACCTGAAAACGGAGGAACTAAATAATATATATGGTGTTTCTTTTGTTTCCAGAATTCAGTGTTGAAAATTCTACTCCAATGGGAAAGCGGTCAAGTATGTTTAGTTTCTGGTTATTATTTGATGTGCTAAATTTTATTTTTGTAGCATCTCCATTTGGCCAAGTAAAACGTAAGATACGGTGGACTAGTGAGGAAAAAATACTGCAAACAAAATTTTTCAAGAGTATATTCGAGATGGAAACTACCCTTCTTTAAAAAAATTCAAGAATTCCAGAAAAGTTATCCGATTTTAAGAAATAGAAGTCCGTAGTGATAAAACTTGGATATCAAACCAAATGAGAAAAAAATTTAGTATAATTTCTTGTACTTTAATAAAATTACTAGTCTCTGGTTATGTCTTATTTTTTCGTATGTATATTTGTACTAAAAGCTGAAGTGAATATTTTAACAAAACTAAATGTTATAGTAAAGGTAAGAATTCAGACGATGCACGTCATATCAATACAATGGATATATTCACTACATTTTGAAAATGTTTAAAAACAATAGAATAATAAAAATAAATATTACAAAATATTTAAATATAAATTCAACTGATGCCAGAAATAGTTTTTAATAGGGTAAGATATTAAAATACTCGTGAAGTGCACGCCTTGAATTGGCAAGTTTTCTTTTAATTTTTTGTTATTTGTGTTGGCTAAAAATGTGCACCTTAGACCATCTGCAAACCAGTGTATAACATAGAAGGTGTCCCAATATCATATGTACTATCGTTTGCAATATTAATGACACTCACTAAAATTAATTTTGCGATTTCTTTTGAACTTCTTACGTATTCATATTGAAATCTGCTTTAAATTTTTAACATTAGTTATTACTTGTTTCACTTACCAAGAGAGATTTAATGAAATTTCTATTCAGAACTTCCAGAAGTTCAAAAATTGTTTTAAGAGAGTGTCATTATTATTGCAAACGATTGTACATGGAAATGCCATAAATTCTTGAGGCTTGGGGTCGTCAAAAATAACATGATTAGTGATGCTGAATACTGATACAGTTACTTTTTAGTACTCGGAGTATTCGTTACTTTTATCCTGAGTACAGTTACATTTATAGTCCCGGCATGATATATAAATTTGTAAGTACATAATAAACCAAGATCCTAGACTTGGTTAAATACAAAACCAAATCTGAAATCCATACGGTCACTAGTAACTAATGTAAATGTAATAATACATTTTCTATGAATGTAACTAACTGTTAGTGTTGCCGGATGAAGTAATTTAAATTTCTTCACCGAGCATCCAAAAATTTTTCACATAATAAATATCAAAAGTAAAACTAAATATCTACTAAAACGAACTTTTATAAAAATATTTCCTGTAAATAAATAAACAAAAATGAATATCGTAGTGTTATTAGGATTGTCAAGTTTGGGATTTTTAGCCTAGATTTAAAAAACGCGGGAACTTTTAAATATATGTATTAATAAAAGTATGGATTTTCGATTTACATATTTATTTTTCTTATCGAAAATATGCCCTACCTATTTTAATATTTAGATTACTATTTTGTAGCACTTAGGCCCGTATTCATAGTTCACTCAAGGGTGAGTATGAGCCTGAGGATCCCTTACGATTTCATAAACGAGAACAGGTGAGGTAAGGCGGCAAAACACGCCCAGTTGATACATCTCTTGAGGGCCTGATTTTTAGCACAAAACATGTAGATAGGTTAGATTCAGATTGTGTATGCATCTGTTTGTTTTGACTATTGTTTGAACTAACTGTTTTTATTTTAAATTTTTACAATGGAAGAGTTTGATAACTTTTTGAAGATGAAAATGAGGCTCAAGTTAATCGCGTACCTAAAAAATATGTAAGATATGCAAAAAAAAAATTATAGGATACACAGAGATGTGGTTTATAGTTTTGAAATGAGTAGTAAAATATTTACCTACCTTCTTTCACCCAAATAATTTAAAACAAAATCTGCATAACAATACTCTAGGAAATAATTCATATATAATATATAAACAGTGCAGAATATTGGTATGGAAATACCAACCATAAATAATTTATATAAATTTGTGATGTTTTACGGCATTTTATTCTTAAAATACTGTTTTCTGCAAATAAAAATTTTGTAAACATTTAATAACTGGTCTATAAAATGCTTAACAAATAATTTCAATGTTATCTCATGACACCTGAACAATTTTCAAAGGTTAATTTTAGATGTAAATATTCTTATAATATAAAACTCACTCAGTGTTATATATAAAATTGTTTACTTTTATTTGTAGATAGGTATGTGAAATAAGTCTTGATTTGACAACCCTTGACTGTTAAAAATGGAAGCAATTTTTCCCATATTTCATTTTTTATTTTAAAGTGCAGCCTATCAGTTTTTTATTTTCTAAAATATCCTTTTCATTAGTAACTAATTGCACTAAAAATAATTTCTCTTATTAGATGAACACAACTTTATCCATTCATTAAAATAAAAATATTTCTGATAATGCACTCAACACGACATAAATTGCAATAATGCAGCTTGTAATAACATTTAAAATTTTATATCGGCACAATAAGTAATAATAAAGAAATAAAATAATTAAATATCGCGCTTCATAAATTTTACATTTGATCAAAGAAAAGAACATTTGAGGACACTAAAATTTTATATGTATTGTGTAAAAATTTTGAAGGCAAAGGGCAAAGAGGTACCGAGATTCATATAGGTACTTCAAAAAAACTTTTATTCGTGGTGTTTCTGAAATACGTGCATTGCATTCCTTTAGAGGTAATAAGAACGTGGAACTAAGAAAATAAACAATTTTCATTAAGCAGGATTATTATTGTGTATTACAGGATTATTGTGTCATATTTTTTTATGAATAACTTGACGTACCTACCTAGGTGTTACAGAAACAGAAAGTTTTGAAAATGGCCCTGTGTATAGAGTATATAGCAAGTATAGAGTGTAACATTCCAAATTTCACTTTAGTAATAGTAGACTAAAAACATAAAAATAATAATTTATTTTACATATTAATTATAATATTTTATTTGAACTTCCTCCTCGTACTATATTGAATCTCCAGCCTGCAACAAAAGTATTATTTTTAGATTATAAGGGTTAGTTAGAGTATATTATTTTAGTAGATTTCGTCCTAATGATTTCTGTTATAGCATACCTTTGATAGTGGTAATTTATTGCTTGTGGTTACTTCAGTTTTCTTTTCCTTTCGCGACAGTCTATAATAGATCCATCCTGTACTCCAACCTCCAGAAAAATATAACCAGTCAATCAGAACGGCTGTAAGATATTTTTCTATAAACTAAAATATATTTTAAATTAATCATTTCATTTTAACAACATATCTGTTGGCATTTTATTGAATATTAACAAAAATACATAAACCTCTACTTACCTATCTGATTAAAAGATAAACAGTTACAATACAAATAATCCTTATTAACATTTATTTTCTAATTGTTGAATTTACAATAAACCTTGTTATTTGTTTTTGTGTAGAACAACCAACCATTTATAACCTGTTGATATTTTGACTTTGACAGCTAATTTCATAGTTTCTTTTCATTTCACCCCAACACTTCCTTCCCGTGAATACAAACAGGCATACCAATCTAGTAGTCACTACAGAATCCACCAATCATGAGTTATATTTGATCATTAAATCTATTTGTATATTAATAAATAAATTTAATAACTGTTTATTTAATTTTGGGGAAATGGAAAAATAAGTACATTATTATATTGTTAAAATCGATTTATTGACAATAAAAATTAGTTTCTATGACGAGCGACATCTTTTGTGGATAGCCTAAAACTCTATGCATATTATACAGGTTTCCCGTTTTCAGGGGCTACTTTCATTAGCGCGGTTCTTCTAAATAGGAAGGCAAAAAAATAGGAGAAAGGGGTGTCGACTTTCTTTTTTGGAATCCATTATTCTTCCGGAATCGTGCCAGAGGCAGTGTTTTTCAAATTTTATAAAATCTTTATTCATCGGTGTATGGGAGTAATTTGAATACATTCGAAATTAAGTTTTCTTATTGGAAATTTCTAGTGGAACTCGTTTTGGGTGACAGTTTTCAAGAAAACGTCTCTTTTGAGTATTTATTGACTTCTTGGACATTCCATGTGATCTTCTGCGGGCCATTGTTTCTCTAGTGCGAAAGGCCTTTGGAAAAGAAAACCCTTATTGAAAGGTATGCATATTAAATTTAGTTATACTTACTTTCCTAATTCTGGTTGTACTGCTATTAGGGTTTTTTTTGTATGGGACATTGCTGTGCACTCCGTACTATCTCGAGACAATAAGGTATTGTCTACGTCGACGTCTTCAGAGCCGTTGCCCCAAGGTAGCTGAGACAACCTCGTCATATCTCGAACAACGATGACGTTACAAATATGGGTCGATGTCAAAAGTGCCTTTTTAAAAACAAAATCGACGTGCCAGGATTTATTCGTTACTTTTGAAAGCACTGTATAAAAAGTGTACATTTGTTATTTGAGGAGAAAACAGTACCTTTGAGGACACAATAAAATTTTATATAGATACCTGCAGTGTCAAAAAGTGAAAATATTATAAAAACAAGGAGTAAGTAGGTATGTACATATAATACATACATGCATAAAAATAAGTTCATATGCCCTGAAATAATATTATACATCCTCAAAACCTAATGTTATATACCTACTAGAAAGTGTACATTTATTGTTAGACTAGAAAACTAGAGGGAGGGTACTTTTAAGGACGCTAAAACTTTGTATACGTGTACCAAAATGTAATAAATGTGTAATAAAAAATAAAATGAAAAGTGCATACGGACCTGGTGCATACATATGCACAGGTCCGGATAAAATAACAATTTATCTACGATATACGTATAAATAAACGTATCAATTTTATATTTGACCAAAGAAAAGTACATTTGAGGACACAAAATTTTATATGCGGTGTCAAAAAAGTATAAACCATTTTGAAAGCAAAGAATGGGTAGGTATATATTATATACCTATACCCTTTAAAATGAATAAGAAAAGTTAATACGACTAAGTACAAAAATAAATAACATTTATTAATAATTTACGTGCTCAAAACATTGATTACCACCAAATTTAGAAATAAGGCTTTTACTTGTATTTTCGCAATTGAAGAATATGTATTTTGTATTTGTTCCGGCCAATGCAAGTTTGCTCGAATGTTGCTTCCATTCAACGGCGAGTCGTGCCGTCGTCGCTGTTTAGAAATTATAGCGGAGAATTCCCGAGTGTACACGTAGACGCCAGTTGACAATTACAATTAACAATTAATGTACGGGTATCTAGGAAGGGGTAATCAGAAAATTTGAAATTTCATGGGTACTATACCAAGGATGGTCGACAAGTTCCTGAAATTTCAACCCCTCCTACAACTACTAAGGGTGGATGGGGGGTTGAATGGGGTGTTTTTTTAAGGACTGAAAATCTAACTTTACCATCGTTTTTAGCGTATTTTTATCCAAGACACCAACTCTGCCATATTTTTAAAAAATATTTTTGTTCCACCCAGATATCGACTTTGTCATATTGTTTGAAGAGTTCGGAAGAGGGATTGTACGGGTATCTAAGGAAGGGGTAATCAGAAAAATTTGAAATTTTACATGGGTACTATACCAAGGATGGTCGACAAGGTCCTGAAATTTCAACCCCTTCCTACAACTATTAAGGGTGGATGGGGGTTGAAGGGGGTGGTTTTTTTAAAGGATTTAAAATCTAACTTTACCATCGTTTTTAGCGTATTTTTTTATCCAAGAAACCAACTTTGCCATATTTTAAAAAAAATATTTTTTGTTCCACCCAGATATCGACTTTGTCATATTTTTGAAGAGTTCGGCTGAGGGGATTGTACGGATATCTAGGGAAGGGGTAATCAGAAAAATTTCAAATTTTACATGGATACTATACCGAGGGTTGTCCATAAGTTTCTGAAATTTCAACCCCCTCCTACAATTATTAAGGGTGGATGGGGGTTGAAGGGGGTGGTTTTTTTAAAAGATTTAAAATCCAACTTTACCATAGTTATTAGCGTATTTTTTTATCCCCGAAACCAACTCTGCCATATTTGAAAAAAAATAATTTTGTTCCACCCAGATACGGACTTTGTCATTATTTTGAAGAGTTCGGATAATGGGATTGTACGGATATATAGGGAAGGGGTAATCAGAAAAGTTTGAAATTTTACACGGGTACTATACCGAGGGTTGTCCATAAGCTCCTGAAATTTCAACCCACTCTTACAACTCGATAGACCGGTTATTTCTAAAAGGTCGTATCGCGATGATAGGGATTACAACAATTCGACGCTTGGCGACTTCCGTCAGGTCTGTGGTTACTTTTTTCCTAGATATCCAGACCTTAGAAATTTTGCACAGAGGCTATGCGGAGGGTGGTCGACAAGTTCCTGAAATTTCAACCCCCTCCTACAACTACTAAGGGTGGATGGGGTGGTTTTTTTAATGGACCTAAATTTTAACTTTACCATCGTTTGCAGCGTATTTTTTTATCCCCAAAACCAACTCTGACATATTTTTAAAAAAATAATTTTGTTCCACCCAGATACGGACTTTGTCATTATTTTGAAGAGTTCGGAAGAGGGGATTGTACGGGTATCTAGGGAAGGGGTATTCAGAAAAATTTGAAATTTTACAAGGGTAAAAAAATACGCTGGAAACGATGGTAAAGTTAAAATTTAGGTCCATTAAAAACCACCCCCATCAACCCCCATCCACCCTTAGTAGTTTTAGGAGGGTTGAAATTTCAGGAACTTGTCGACCATCCTCCGCATAGCCCCTGTGCAAAATTTCAAGGGTCTGATATCTAGGGAAAAAGTAACCACAGACCTGACAGAAGTCGCCAAGCGTCGAATTGTTGTATTCCTATCATCGCGATACGACCTTTCTTTATAGAAATAACCGGTCTATCGACTTGTAGGAGGGGTTGAAATTTCAGGAGCTTATGGAAAACCCTCGGTATAGTATCCATGTAAAATTTGAATTTTTTCTAATTACCCCTTCCTAGATATCCGTACAATCCCTCAGCCGAACTCTTCAAAATAATGACAAAGTCGCTATCTGGGTGGAACAAAAATTTTTTTTTAAAAATATGGCAGAGTTGGTTTCTTGGATAAAAAATACGCTAAAAACGATGGTAAAGTTAGATTTTAAATCCTTTAAAAAAACCACCCCCTTCAACCCCCATCCACCCTTAATAGTTGTAGGAAGGGGTTGAAATTTCAGGAACTCGTCGACCATCCTCGGTATAGTACCCTGTAAAATTTCAAATTTTTCTGATTACCCCTTCCTAGATACCCGTACAGTCCTCTTCCGAACTCTTCAAAAATATGACAAAGTCGATATCTGGGTGGAACAAAATATTTTTTAAAAATATGGCAGAGTTGGTGTCTTGGATAAAAATACGCTAAAAACGATGGTAAAGTTAGATTTTCAGTCCTTTAAAAACACCCCATTCAACCCCATCCACCCTTAATAGTTGTAGGAAGGGTTGAAATTTCAGGACTTGTCGACCATCCTCGGTATAGTACCCTGTAAAATTTCAAATTTTTCTGATTACCCTTCCCTAGATACCGTACAATCCCATCATCCGAACTCTTCAAAATAATGACAAAGTCCGTATCTGGGTGGAACAAAATTATTTTTTTAAATATCTCAGAGTTGGTTTAGGGATAAAAATACGCTGGAAACGATGGTAAAGTTAAAATTTAGGTCCATTAAAAAACCACCCCATACCTCCTTAGGGGTGGCGGAGGGGGTTGAAATTTCAGGAACTCGAACTCGTCGACCACCCTCCGTATAGCCCCTGTGCAAAATTTCAAAGGTCTGTGGTTATTTTTTCCCTAGATATCCGTAAAATCCCCTCAGCCGAACTCGTACCCATCTTCAAAACCTACATTATACACTAGAAAAGTAAGCGTACATTTGTTATTCGACCAAAGAAAATGGGAATATCTTTGAAGGGAAAGAGCAGGTAGGTACTGAAGAAATAAAACGAAAAGTTCATATAAACATATTTATGCACGCCCGGAAATAATATTTATTATCTACGTTCTCGAAACCTGCATTATATATAAATACAGAAACATACAATAAATAAAGTGTATATTTGTTATTTGACCAAAAAGGTACTTTTGAGGTCACTAAAATTGTATACAGGATATTTCATAATATATGCGCAGGACTTCAGGATGTGATAGCTCGCCCAAAAATTTGAAAAAGTTTGTATTAACTTACCCTCTAAAATGCACAATTTTCGAGATACAGGGTGTTGAAATTGTATAAAAATTCGTTTTGCGAATATCTCCGGAACTGTTTATCGTACAGAAAACAGCTTTTGTAAGCATTTACTCATAATAAGCCATGTTCTGTGCGAGAAATTTTTTTTTTAAAGTCATAATTGAAGAATATTTTGAAGGTGAAGTGGGTGTTTTTCTCCCCAACTTCTACGCCACTGGAAAAAGTATGGTTTTCAGACGCCCATTTGAACCGCCAATGTTTTCCACAAAAAAAATGTACTATTGGTCATAAGCTCTAAAGTTGACCGTTTTCGAGAAAAATCTACTTTTATGTTGAAAAACATGGTAAATTTTTTGAAATAAAATTTTTATTTTACTAAATGTATTATAATTTTTTTTATCAAGTAGGCTTTAAATTTTAAAACAAAAGCTACCTCCTGTCAAAATAACAATTAGTTTGTACCTGCGAAAAGTCAATTTGTATTACAAAAGTAAAAATGAATTACACAAACGCTGAAATGTGCGAAATGCATTACCTTTACGGAATGGCGAGCGGTAATTCGGCAGAAGCAAGGCGGTTGTATCAAGAAAGACATCGTGATCGCCAAGTACCACATCATAACTTGTTTCAACGCATTCACCAACGACTATGGGAAAATGGAAGTTTTAAAAAGAATACTGCTGATAATGGGCGGCCTATGGAAGCTGCAAATGCCCAAGTAGAAGAGGCTGTCCTCAACAAAATTGAAGAAAATCCGATCACAAGTACCAGAAAAATTGCTCACAACTTAAACATACCTCACTCGACGGTTTGGAGAATTTTGAAAAGACAACTTTTGTATCCCTACCATATCCAAAGAGTACAAGCCTTGTTGCCAAGAGATTTTCCGCCAAGATTGGCTTTTTTTAGATGGATGCAAGACAAAATAGCTCAAAATCCTCAGTTTGGAGCCGAAGTTATGTTTACCGATGAAGCATCTTTCTCAAGAGATGGTATTTTCAATTTTCACAATAACCACATATGGGCTGAAGAAAATCCACATAAAATTGCAGAAGGCAATCATCAGCAACAATTTTCCGTGAATGTTTGGGCTGGCATCGTCGGTGATCATTTGATAGGCCCACATTTTTTACCGAACAGATTAAACGGTGCAGATTATCGACAATTTCTAGAAGAAGTACTGCCGGAACTGCTGGAAGATGTACCGCTTCAAGTAAGACAAAACATGTACTTTATGCATGATGGAGCTCCGGCCCACTTTAGTTTGGTTGCTCGCCAATACTTGGACGACGAATACCAAGACCGTTGGATCGGTCGAGGAGGTCCCCACCCTTGGCCCCCGCGATTTCCCGAACTTAATTGTTTAGATTTTTTCTTTTGGGGCCATCTCAAAACCCTAGTCTACGCTACTCCAGTTGAAAATGTTGATCAATTAAGAGAACGCATTGTTGCATCTTGCGACATAATTCGGAACACTCCGAAAATTTTCTTGCGTGTTAGACAGTCAATGCGGACATTTCCAACATTTAATTTAACTCTGTACGAATTTTTTTTTAATTTTGCAACTATGAAGTTAACGTTTGGTTTTGTTACTTGTTCTAACGATTAAATAAGTTTTGTTTAATTAGTAAAAAAGTTTTATTTAAAAAAATTGACCCTGTTTTTCAACATAAAATTAGATTTTTCTCGAAAACGGTCAACTTTAGAGCTTATGACCAAGAGTACATTGTTTGTGTAGAAAACATTGGCGGTTCAAATGGGCGTCTCAAAACCGTACTTTTTCCAGTGGCGTAGAAGTTGGGGAGAAAAACACCCACTTCCTTCAAAATCTTCACCAATTATGACTTGGAAATTTTTTCTCGCACAGAACATAGCTTATGAGTAGTAAATGCTTACAAAAGCTGTTTTCTGTACGATAAACGGTTCCGGAGATATTTGCAAAAACGAATTTTGTACAATTTCAACACCTTCAAAATTGTGCATTTTAGAGGGTAAGTTAATACAAACTTTTTCAAATTTTTGGACGAGCTATCACATCCTAAAGTCCTGCGCATATATTATGAAACACCCTGTATATTGTTACAAAATGTGTTAATGGTGTAGAAATTTTGTAGACAAAGAATTAGAGAAGTAATTTAGGGATAAATAAGAAGAAATGTTTATGTTCATGTGAACAGAAAAGCCGTCTAAATTTTTTTATTTACGTCCTCAAAACTTTAGTTACCTAGTTTAGTGTCCATTGTTATCTAAGCAGACAGATAAAATATAATCGGTGGCGTAAAAGGGAAATAGTACTCGGAAACATAAAACAATATACCTACCTAGTTATAAAAGTAGGTATTTAGTTATGAAATCGGGGAAATTCATAGGTTGTATTTTAAATGGGATGACAATAATCGGCGTATAGCAACCCCAAATTTATATAACGCAATTTTTGGCTAATTGTTTATTACTTTTCGCCGCTTTAATTCCAAGCTGATTAAAATACAGATATAATTATTAAATTAGGAACCAGCCCTCAAACATATCATTTGATATATAATATCGTAGTGTTTTTGAGAACTGTTCTTGAAGTTACCCTTACGCAACTAATTCTTACCAGGTCTGACCTGAAACACGCCAAATGTTCTCAAAACTACCATTACGTCCCACAAACTGCCCCAAAGATACTGCTTGACATATATATATATATATATATATATATATATATATTATTATTATATTAGTTCTTAAAAATTTGTTCTTCCAAATTTGTTCTTCCTTTTGAGCGTGACGCGGTTTCTCGACCAACATCCCATCCCAATGTGTCTAACGGGCGCAAAGAAGTATAACTTCAAAAATCATCATAATGTCATTGTTCTATTTATTTTTTAATCTTGCTCTCAATAAACGTAACTGTGGGAGGAGCCGACTAGGCTCAAGCTATGTTCGGTAATAGATATGTGCTCAAGCATAACGGCTGCTATCTCTGTCATTCATACTTCATATTCATACAGTCCACTCAATAGAACAATTAATATTTAAAAGGTTTATTATTACACAAGAAGAGAAAAACATATTATTCTTTGTTTTTACACTATTACTTTTTTTGTAGTTTTCATGTTTTATATTTGCTTTAATTGTCATTTGTACCCCTAGCTATATTTTATTCTTTTTTTATACTATTTCTGTTCTTTTTGTAGTTTCGTAGTTATATTTCTTTAATTGTCTTTGTAAATGACATTTTTTTTTGTGACAAGTCCTACACGCTTTGGGTATTTTGTAATTTTTAACATATGGACTAATAAAAACTCTATCTATCTATCATAACAGTCATAATTTTAACTACTTATGGCGTTCGAGTGTTAAAGTGAAACAGTGTTTCCACGTCAGAACCATATACATAATAATATTGTCATTGTCTTCACACTTAAGTCTGTATTCAAATCGTTAATCGCATATCACATATTTATTTCCCACAAATTTAGTTATCGCACCACATATATTATGGAGATCAAGATTCATTGTTGCCGTCGTGTTTATTCCATTTTTCTCTATCTTTCCTTAAAATTAATGACATTATGACTGACCCTGTCTGAATACGCACAAAACGGTACAGGGTGATTCTTCAAAGAAAATATAAATGTCATTAAATAATCTGTGGGATAAATTGACATTGTTTTAGAAGTTGAAAGTTTACTTTTAAACCCTTTTCTAAAATTAGAAAATGTTGAAACACTACTGGAACTGAATTTAATAAAAAAAAAATAAACTACTCGTCCACAAATCGATATTAGGCAATTCTACAAAAATGGCTCGAGATCACTTCCATAATTTTGTGACCATGCTTCTAATCAGCGCTGAAAAATGTTTGAGTCGTTATTAATTTTATATTCAATATTTTTTTTTTTACTGAAAACTATTACATTTGCAATTATAAAAGAATGCCATTCAATTTTATTTAGATTACTTTGAATTTATTTGCAGTCCCAAGTTACAGCAAAAAGTAAATATGGCCAACAATAATTACATTTATAAAAAAAAAAATAACAGAAGGCTCGATATTGACACCAAATAAAACCAGAGGACGATTTGACTAGAAAGTCATACCCGACATATTTATTTATTTATCAATGGGGTAACTGTTTTTTCTTAAATGCTTGAAAATGTCTTTGATTATTGTGTTTGACAACTTTCACAAACTTTTCAGTTATAAGAGACAGTAATGTTAAATTTACATAAACATTTTTTTGCAGGTATTGAAAGTTTCGATTCTGTGCTCAAGCCTCTGTGGAAGGGTATCCGTACCCACCGTGGCAAAGGTCTCGCCGCCTTCCTCAAGGCCATCGGTTACCTCATTCCCCTCATGGACGCAGAATATGCCAATTACTATACCAGGGAAGTGATGTTGATCCTGATCAGAGAGTTCCAGTCTCCCGACGAGGAGATGAAGAAGATCGTATTGAAAGTCGTAAAACAGTGTTGCTCCACAGATGGTGTGGAAGCTCAATACATCAAGGAAGAGATCCTACCACAGTTCTTCAAGCACTTCTGGAACCACAGAATGGCTTTGGATAGGCGCAACTACAGGCAGCTAGTAGATACAACAGTGGAGATTGCTAACAAGGTCGGAGCTTCGGAGATCATAAACAGGATTGTCGACGATTTGAAGGATGAGAACGAACAGTACAGGAAGATGGTGATGGAGAGCATCGAGAAGATTATGGGCAATTTGGGAGCCGCCGATATAGATTCTAGGCTAGAGGAGCAGCTGATTGACGGTATCCTGTACGCCTTCCAGGAACAGACAACTGAAGACGTGGTGATGTTGAATGGTTTTGGCACGATCGTCAACCAATTGGGAAAACGTGTCAAACCGTACTTGCCACAGATTTGCGGTACTATCCTCTGGAGATTGAACAATAAATCCGCTAAAGTGAGACAACAAGCCGCAGATCTCATCTCTAGAATAGCTGTCGTGATGAAAACCTGCCAGGAAGAGAAACTTATGGGACATCTGGGTGTGGTCCTGTATGAATACCTTGGAGAAGAATACCCCGAAGTACTCGGTTCAATCCTAGGAGCCCTGAAAGCCATCGTTAACGTTATTGGCATGACGAAGATGACGCCACCGATCAAAGACCTGCTGCCCCGTCTCACACCCATCCTCAAGAACAGACATGAGAAAGTACAAGAGAACTGCATCGATTTAGTCGGTCGCATCGCCGATAGAGGCCCGGAGTATGTTTCCGCAAGGGAATGGATGCGAATCTGCTTCGAGTTGCTCGAACTCCTCAAGGCGCATAAAAAAGCAATCCGTAGAGCCACAGTCAACACTTTCGGGTACATCGCCAAGGCTATCGGTCCTCACGATGTCCTCGCCACGCTCCTCAATAACTTGAAAGTGCAGGAACGTCAGAACAGAGTTTGCACGACTGTGGCTATTGCTATCGTCGCCGAGACTTGCTCGCCGTTTACCGTACTGCCGGCGTTGATGAACGAGTACAGAGTCCCGGAATTGAACGTCCAAAACGGAGTCTTGAAATCGCTCTCTTTCTTGTTTGAGTACATTGGAGAAATGGGCAAGGATTACATTTACGCGGTGGCGCCGTTGCTGGAAGACGCTTTAATGGACAGAGATTTGGTGCACAGGCAGACAGCTTGCGCCGCGATAAAGCACATGGCGCTGGGAGTGTACGGTTTTGGGTGTGAGGACGCGCTCATTCACCTGTTGAATTATGTGTGGCCGA
Organism: Monochamus saltuarius; assembly: GCA_025584915.1. Lineage (NCBI taxonomy): Eukaryota > Metazoa > Arthropoda > Insecta > Coleoptera > Cerambycidae > Monochamus > Monochamus saltuarius. Next base: position 8,706,074 of record CM046725.1, on the reverse strand, counting down.
ATATATTTGAAACGTCGCCGCATCTGGTGCAGGCATTCATGGATGCCATCGAGGGGATGAGAGTGGCCCTGGGGCCAATTAAGATCCTTCAGTATACTTTGCAGGTGAGCCTAAATGCGATATATTTTTGTTTTGATTTGACGGAGTTGTTGATTCCCCCCCCCCCTTTTTTTTGGAGTATGAAAAAATAATATAGGTCTCCTATAACATACAATTTTATGATATAGAGGCGCCAGCTTTAAAAAATAAATCCCTTTCATTTCTTCTAAAGAAATATTTGTTCTAATTTCATACACAGTTATAATAAAAGGCTAATTATTTGACGTAAAAAGAATTTTTTAAGTAAAGACATGCGATGTTATGGGGTTTTATTTGCATTTAAACCCTTTAAATTTTGATGGCCTTTAGCATCCTCGTCTAACAAGTAACGTTGCGCGCTCACTCTCTGTCACTTTATTTTAATTACCAAGTATCTTTAACGGCAGGCAACTCTTATTTGCGGCTTGTTTTTTATAGGCAGACATGTTACATCACGTACAGAAAAAAATTAGCTTTAATGTGGCACGATTGAAATGGATATACGCCATGAACGTAAAAAGGACCCCGCACAAAAAGATAGGAAATGCACTCTCGGTCAAATTGTCTGAATTTTTGATATGTTATACATTTTGTCATCCTGAACAAAAGTCTCAATGGGCACTAAGCTCCAAAGTCCATGGTTTGGCTCCTATGGAGCTCCGAAGCTCCGTGACTCCACCATAGTATAGAAACCTCTAAAACGCATGTCACCTTTTTGAAAATCATATTTTAATTATTTTAATGTATGCCCTTAAGTTTTTGAGAATGCTGACTTTGAATATGATGTCAAATCGATAATATTGACAGTTGACAGCTGTCAAATGCTTCAAAGAAAACAGAAATCTTATAATCAAGAATGTTATCATATGTTTTTGAGGACGCTGAATTCAAATAAGATGTCAAATCGATAATATTGACAGTTGACAGCTGTCAAATACCTGTCAAATGCTAAAAAAAAGAAATCTCATATTAAAGGATGTTATCATATGTTTTTGAGGACGCTGAATTCAAATAAGATGTCAAATCGATAATATTGACAGCTGTCAACTGCCGATATTATCGATTTGACATCACATGTGAGTTCAGCGTCCTCAAAAACATTCTTGATTATAAGATTTCTGTTTTCTTTAAAGCATTTGACAGCTATTTGACAGCTGTCAACTGTCAATATTATCGATTTGACATCTTATTTGAATTCAGCGTCCTCAAAAACATATGATAACATTCTTTAATATAAGATTTGTTTTTGTTTGAAGCATTTGACGGCTATTTGACAGCTGTCAACAGTCAATATTATCGATTTGACATCATATTCAAATTCAGCATCCTCAAAAACTTAAGGGCATACATTAAAATATGATTTTCAAAAAGGTGACATGCGTTTAAGAGGTTTCTATACTATGGTGGAGTCACGGAGCTTCGGAGCTCCATAGGAGCCAAACCATGGACTTTGGAGCTTAGTGCCCATTGAGACTTGTTCAGGATGACAAAATGTATAACATATCAAAAATTCAGACAATTTGACCGAGAGTGCATTTCCTATCTTTTTGTACGGAGTCCTTTAACAAAATTATACCTGCTTACATCTGGCTGCGGAGGGATTACAGCTAAGTGATCAATAGCAACTGTGCCTTTTCAAAGTCCTTAAATACGTTGCCGTGAAGTAGAATATGCTTTATTTCCATAGGATGTGAACGATATGTTTCACGAAAAGCCAATTAATAATATTTTAATTAATAATAATCTCGGGCACTATTTAATTGGCACCTCATGAGAAATCGGTTCCTCCATTTATAAAATTACATAAAAATTAAATCTCGGTTAACTACTTTATGAATGTACTAATTTTGCAGCCGGATCTTAGACTATTACGTTTTAAGTATTAAAAACGTAAGTCTGTTTATTCACCCTGTTCATAACGCAAAATATTGATTCACACTAATATATTTTATGCCCCCATATGGGGCATACTGTGACCTACCTAATTAGTTTAGTCACCTGGACTTGGAATACTATGGTTCAAACTTTAACAGAATTTCATATAAAAATGTCAATTTCAGAATAACATGGACAGAATAATTTGGCAATGACAAAATAATCCTAAAGAAAATTTGAATTTAATCCAAAAAATATTACAACTATTTCATAAATTTGGACAACCTGTGTAACAAAAAATTATAGAGAAAAATAATGCGAGACTTATTTTTTCATACTTTTAACTTTTATCAAATTTATGAACAAACGAATGGTAACTTCCAATGACATTTTTATTATATCCATTTAATTATCGGAAAATTTTGAATGTATTTTGTGTTTATGTACGAGTTGTTGTGTCTATACTTTACACTTGTGAATAATGACTTCGTTATCAATAAATTGATATTGTTTTACTGTTTAAGAAAGGTATTTTAAGCTAATATGTATCAAATCTCCTACAATTCCTATCAATGAAGTCATATGCATGCTCTCTGATACCAAACATCTAGGTATGCTAATGAACACCCACAGACAAAACTCTATTCAATAATTATCTAAAAAATGTATTCTATTTACTAACCTGATATACTCTATATATGTAGTGGGAACTCGAAATTCAACCACAATAGATGAGATCTGATCTATTTCTGCATTTTTTGGATTGCTTCATCAGGTGGCCTCCTTTAACTTGAGTCAAATATCTAACTATAAAAATTATTATACCAATAAATTAAAATTATTTGAAATTAAATGTCAAAATGAAATTAAATAATGTCGACAGCGACGATAGCAATAGCCACAGTCGTGCAAACTCTGTTCTGACATTCCCACTACATATATAGAGTATATCAGGTTAGTAAATAGAATACATTTTTTAGATAATTATTGAATAGGGTTTTGTCTGTGGATGTTCATTAGCATACCTAGATGTTTGGTATCAGAGCATGCATATGACTTCATTGATAGGAATTGTAGATTTGATACATATTAGCTTAAAATACCTTTCTTAAACAGTAAAAAAAATGTTACAAAAGCTAATAATAAGGAATATATGGGTAGATATTGTGGGTGTAATTCAACGCAGGTTGGGGCTTTTGTCCACTGAGTAGTTAGTTTCACACAATATTGTTAATACCTGAAAATATATGAAAAAATATTGATATTGTATTGAACTTTTACAATTGTTTTTGTTTAGGGTTTGTTCCATCCAGCCCGGAAGGTCAGGGACGTTTACTGGAAAATCTACAACTCCCTGTACATTGGAGGACAGGATTCCCTCGTCGCTGGCTACCCTAGGATTGCCAACGATCCCAAAAATCAATATATCAGATACGAATTAGATTACGTCTTGTAAATTTTTTTTTACTGTTCCTAAGTTTTATTTAAACGTTATAATAAAACGTGTGACAATGTATATGCATTTATTTTTTTTATAAATGTTCCACTTACACTTGCTTAAAAGTAGACACACAACTATGGAAATTATTGTATATACATGTTTTAGGGTAGTAGTTATTTTTTATTTCTAGCAATAAATATTTAAACCAAATTAACGTCTATCTTTTAATCTGTGCCTATCGTCATCTCCCCTCGATCCTTTTTTAATCTTCCTATCTTCACTACTGGAGCGTCTCTTCTTTTCCTGCTTTTCTTCGTTACTGCTTTCATCACTACTACTGCTTCTACTTCGTTTTTTATTTTTACTATTCTTCCTGTGCCTTCCATTTTCCTCACTATCATCTCTTTTTCTATTTCTTTTCTTGCTATCCTCTTCACTACTGCTTCTCTTTCTTCTTTCTCGGCTTTTTTCTGCACTATCATCTCGTCTCCTTGCTTTTCTCTCATCTTTTTTCTTACTTTCTCTGTCTTCACTGCTATCGTTTTCATCACTACTGCTTCTCTTTCTTCTATTCTGGCTTCTATCTTCATTATTGTTCCTTCTTCGTCTACTTTTTTCTCTGTCAATTTCTTCACTACTATCTCTTTGCCTCCTTTTGTCTTTTTCATTCTTCCTCCTGTCTTTTCTTTCTTCACTACTGTTTCTTCTGCTTTTCTTGTCATTTCTCCTTTCCTCACTTTCTTTAGCTTTCATTTCTTCTCTTCTTATTTCTTCGCGTTTTCTATCACTGTAATTTTTAAATTTTTTGTCTTTTTCTTCTTCAGAATCAGAAACATTTCCTTTGGAATACATTTCTTTTTTAAATTTTGGCTTGGTTGCTTTCCTTTTATTATCCTCATCTGAAGAATAGTCCGAGTCACTACGTTTCTTGGATTTCTTCGGTTCCTTGGCTTCTTTCTCAAGTTTCTCCAATTTCCTAAAACAAGAAAAATGTGGTTAAAAAAATGTTCTGTACGAAATTTTCCGCTTTACTTACTTCAATAGAGCCTTCTTCTGTTTTTTCGTCAGTGATTTTAAAAATGTTGCTTCAGAATTTTCCTCTTCATCCTCACTTACTAAAAGATGTTTGGTTGTTTCTGCCATACTTATATGTTGCTTCTTCAATGCTAAACCGTCATCCAACATTTGTTGAACCAAAGAATTCTGGTCCATTATGGTAGCATTTTCTAATGACCTTGCTGCACTCATTGATAAACTGTACATTGGACATTCTTTGTCTAAAAAAGGGAAAAATTTGTGTTTTTAATTTGAATATAGAATTGTAAGTTTAAAAAGTCATTGGTAAGTAATTATTCTATCAAAAATCGCTGAAACCTCCATGGTGCTGAAGATAAATTTGACATTTTCATGCCGTCGAATATACTTTTTTAGAAAAAAATATTCAGAATTTATATTTATTTATAAGGTTCCACAGTTTATACATTTACTAAAAAATTGTGTAATGAGAGATCTCACAGCTTCTGGGTAAATATTTTCACTTATAATATCCCAATTTCCATCTAACACCTGAACATTTGCAGCAGTTACTGGTTATTCAATTTTATTCCCGTACTACAAGTGAATAGTTATGTACTGTTTTGTAAACTAATAAACAATATGAATAATGTTTGGATATTATACATTACCAGTACAAGATAAGATGTTGATTTTAACTGTTTGTAGGTATCTGCGAACGAAGTATTTAGAAATTGCAAAAACTTTAGTAACCAGGAAATGCTAGTAGCGCTATATAATTCATATGTTCGGTCACGCTTGGAGTATGGCTCTTTAATCTGGGGTCCATTTTATAATATATATATACATATAAATTAGAAATACCACAAATAATTTTCATGAAATACTTTAGCATTTAAAGAAGATGGAGTCTTTGCACCACAAGGAATAGACAATAATTTATTGCTGAATAGATTTTCATTTATGTCGATTGAATCTAATCTACTTATTAAATCGCCTATATATTCTATGTGTCGCAAATTTAATAATGTATGGAATGTTATGTTGATTTATTCAATGATTCTTTAACTAAATATAAAAATGAAATAAAAAAAAATCTTCAGAACTCTCAACACTGATCGCCGTAACTGAATTTGTATGTGCGTAAATTTTGTTTGTCAATTACTCTCACTTTATCTTATTGTTAAGTCTATTAGTGTGTTAGCAACGTTGTTTAACTTTTATGTATTTGTTGGCTCTTTAGTTTTTAATTTGTCTTGTAATTGGGTTCATCCTGTTTAGACAATAAACTATTATTATTATTATTTAGTAATCACATGCACCTTACTTCAAGGATACAAATTTCTGGAAATTTTTTAAATCACTTGGCAATGAAATAAATGCAAGCTTCTAATTGGTTGGAAAAAGTTAATGTGAACAAAAATAATTTTAGCACCCTCGAAACTAGGCAAAATGTTGCATTTTTGAACATTTTCACTAAAATTAATATTTACCGTCACTTTTTACAAATAAAACAAAAACAGATCATACATACCTGTATTAATGTGACCCCACTTGTGGCATTTGATGCACCTCACGTTTCTGACTTGAATACCAAATGGTTGATCTCGAATTTCTTGATCGCCTTTACAGTAACTCTCACGAGGTGCATTGTATTTTCTCTGCCATTCAAATTTGTATTCTGGTTCATTGTCTTCCCTTTCTCGTTCCTTTTTAGCACCAGGAGGTGGCTCATACATGAAGCTTATGCTCAGTTTATCTTTACTTTCCTTGCTAAGCATCGCCTTGTTATCATGGAGATCTTGTTCCTTTTCATATTGCTGACGGAGTTCTTCTTGTTTCTTCTTGTATGCTTCAGCTTTTTGTTCTGCCATCCATACCTGTAAATATGATTAGTGTTAGACAACTATTTACACATGATTGCATCACTTTGTCTTACCCTCTTCAAGTTATCTCGAGATGCTGGATGGAAGAACTTTTTACACATATAATTATTAAATCCTTTCCCCATTTTTATTATTACAAATTACAGTTTAGAATTAGAAACTATTTCGTGTAACACTACTGTAACTGTAGTACTGTTATTAGTTAATCAACACTAGACTAAAAAATATTCACTCACTACCTACGCACTAAAACGGAAACGTCAAATGTCAAAAATCAAAATAAACTACTGTCAAATGTCAAACCATAGATTAGTGTGTCAAACAAAGAGTTCAATTTTCTATTTTTCTACGAATTTTTTCAGTCATGCGTCACATTGCATCGTAAATATCACAAATATTTAAATACCAAACACAACTACACTTCACAATTATTAGCACAGATAAGAGAGAGAAAATTATTAGTTCTTCATTTTTTAGTTTACGCGTAAAGTGACTGGAATATTTCAGAGCGAGAACTTATGTTGACGTCACACTGATAAACAATGCCAATCTTATGGTGAAGAACAACTAAATAGTTATTAATAGCACAGTCTATAATAAACTGTGTTAATAGCTTCCAGGCTATAAGATCTTAGTCTTCACAAAATGTCTTCAATTTTTATTTTTCCTCTACCTCTGCCTGGTTTTGGCTGTAATACTACTCCGTACAATTTGACCTCTCTCAAAATTTTATAAACACTTGATTTTGATACACCTGTATAATCCGAACACATTTCTATTAATTCATCTTTTGGACGAGGGTGATCTCTCTCAAGGCACTTAAAAACTTGCAGTATGATTTTCTTTTCTGCTTCTGACCTAGGTGCTCCTCTTCTACCTTGATGCGTTGAGGGCTCCTGCTCCGGTTCAGGAATGTTTTCCATCCTTCGATAACAAAACAAAGCGTAACCACGATGACGTTATAACTTGAACTTGATATTTACTATCATTTTAATTTAATAAAGTTACACATATTCACAACTCAAAACAAGTTGTTTATGTAATGAATTGCACTTTTACTACTTGTAGTATCACATTTTATGATTACACTTATTACATGCAGACTTCATATTAAATTAAAACAGTACCATAACTTTTATCTATAAAACAATGAAAACAAATACACAAAATTAAGTCCAAGTTCCAAATGTATCAACTATCTAAAATTAAAATCGAAATGTCAAATGTCATATGTCAAATGCAAATGCTGCAAGCTGCAAACACTGAAATGTAATTTTATAATATGCTGCAAAAGCTACATCAATTTGAAGAGGAAGAAGAATTGTATCTTGCCCATTGATATCTTACGAAAAAATAGATGAACAGTTTTAACAAAATTGTCGTAACTAAACGAATACTGTACAAGGGTCAGTTGTCATGCGCAAATGTCGAAAAATAAATAATTATGCATTTATCATTTTTATAATATACTTTATTCATTATCGTCGTTATGCTAAATCATGTCACCTGAAGTACGGGTACTATGATTTACAAGACGATGGATGATGGACAAACAGATACATATTACGCAGGCCACGCAATTTAGCAGACGATAAAATAACATTATACCCACACCTACCAAAGTACATATTATGCGAGTAGGTATATGAACTTTGTACCTACCTAAAGGTATAGCAATTGAAGACGCTGGCTGTATCATTATTCGCGAAATCCACGAACTACTAGATGGTGCTGTAAAATTCAAGATGTCGAATGTAAGGGTGAAAAACAATTTGTTTACAATTGCCTCTAAAAATTGTAAAGCTGTTAATTACCATGTGAAAGCATATTTTAGGAGTTATCAAACTTTAATGTAAGACGAATTCCTAGAGTGCATATATATCGTGAATTTCCTGTATGTTCGTAACTTCAACATTTCAGATATAACCGATATCTTGGACTACTTAGGAAATTATGGGTGAGGCCACACAAGTTTTGTCTGAGGTAGAACGTGAGAAACCCCAAGTTGTCAAAAACAAGATTACTTATTTTAACGCCAATTTTGTTAGAATATTTGTAATGCTGCTTGCATACTCTGTGACGCCACTTGTAACGGTTTTAATTATTATAATAAGCTGTAATAAATAAATAAATAAATAAAACTAAGACAGTGGTTGCTTTGTGATGAAGTATATAGGGTGTCTGTGAAAGGTTGGGATATCTCGGAGCTGGAGATACTGGTGACCAAAAAAAGTCGATTGAGTCAAATATGTCTTATCCGAATGTTGCTGGTTTCAAAAATACAGGGCGTTCAATGCTAGAATTTTATTTTGAAATATCGCAATAACTTTGAAACTTTTTTGCAGCTTAGTGTATCCATCTGACTATAGAAACAATCGATTCTCCTACCTGTTGTATCTGAAAAAGGTATACCCTGTTGAAGTCGTTAGGAGTAACAGTTTTAGAAATAATCCTATTTGAAATAGAGTGCACCGATTGAAAACTGTTATAGTTTCAGGTAAACTACCTTTTCTACTGAATATACAGCAAACTGTTACTTGAAAAAGTTGTTCATAACAGTAAATTATGGGGATGTACAAAATTTCAAGAAGATCGGCGATGTTTGATTTTGAAACCATTTTTCAACAAAGCACAAAGATTTTATCAAAGCAGGCCGATCTTTTTAAAACTTTGCACGTCTCCATAATTTACCGTTCCGAACAACTTTTTCAAGTAACATTTTGCTGTATTTTCATTAGAAAAGGCATTTTACCTGCAACGATAACAGTTTTCAATCGCTGCACTGAATATTTCAAATACAATTATTTCAAAAATGGTTAGTCCTAACGACTTCAACAAGGTATACCCTTGTCAGATATAACAGATAGAAGAATCGATTGTTTCATAGACAGATGGATACACTAAACAGTAAAAAAGTTCTGCTATTTAAAAGAAACATGCTGTGCCATAAGTGGCGCCCTCTACTAGTGACGTCATAAGTAGTTATAAATTCGTATTTGCCGTGCCAAAAAACGTAATTGTGCCAATTTTTTCTTTAATACTCCGACAGGTTTTAAAGTTATTGAGATATTTCAAAATAAAATTCTAGCATTGAACGCCCTGTATTTTTGAAACCAGCAGCATTCGGATAAGGCATATTTGGTCAATCGACTTTTTTTGGTCACCAGTATCTCCAGCTCCGAGATTTCCCAACCTTTCACATAACTTTTCCAATATTCTATCTTGTCTAATAATAATAATTGTAAAACAATTCATCCGGGTAATAAATAACCACTAACGTCAGAACTGCTACTACAATTCAATATTCTGCAGAGTATGAAGAAAATATATATCATGTCACATGAATAGTGTCTTTATTATTTGAATGTCATTTAATAAAACTATATACAAAAATTATTCATGCAATGTATAGATATTTTGTATTATTTCACTTAGGCAAACACGAAAGGAATGATAAAATTAATACATTTCCAAAGTGTAACGCACTTGTTTGTAATAAATTTAGTTAGATCAATTTTTATTTTAAACATTTATTGAATACCGCTTTGTCTATGGAATTTTTTATTAGCGCAATAGATATTTGTTACCTATCAGAGTTAACAGGAATTGTAGGAAAATTGGTTTATATTGGCTTAAACACCTTTATTATACAGTAAAAAATATTCTGCGCTCCTTCCAATTATTTTTAGATAATTTATAAGCAGTGACTATTCCTACATTATAAATGAATACCTGTGACATCAAATAAAGGGAAAACGTTAATAGGGGATACCTTGCAAAATTTATGATACTATGAACTATGCTACCGCGCGTATTTACAGATCATTTCACCGCATTTGCTTTTGTGTATTCCATAAATTTGGAATACCTAAGACAATTACCCTTGTACAGTAAATGACTCGGTAAATATTGAAATAACTTAGCAAGGGGAACTATAAATATGTACAGTCGTGGTCAGAAGCGATGAGAATAATTGGATAGTTTCTATTTAATTTTAAAGCCGTTTAAAACTAATAATAAAAATATTTTGCTGTGACTTGTAATAAACTTTTTTATAGGTAGGAGTTTATTGTAGATAGTACACCTTTAGTTTGTTAGAAATAAAATACCTACACAATAAATCACTTTTTGTGTCAATATACTCTTTCGTGTAAAGGAATCTTTATGGTCACGAACAAGTACGATAGTCAAACAAAAATTAGTAATAGATATGATTTTTAGAATGCAGTAATGATAATTTTTATACCTATTTACCTACGTATAGTGGTATATAAAACGGAAGACATGCTTGTAAGAATTACATTACCTTACATAAAATGTATTCTTATAAGGCTCTAATTCTGTCCATTTGTATTGTTGAAGCTATTCAAGAAACTGTCTTTACAGATGTAGTAACAGATATGGTACAATACCATGGAAAATCAGTGACAGTAACAGAGTTCTCATGCAATAAAAAAGGTATTAACGTTTATAGAGTAGGTATTAAAACAGTAATTTATGTTGTAAGTCCTGTAGGTGGCTTATTTATGAGTTGTTTTACGAATATAAACGAGTACTGTAAGAAGACCTAACGGACGTATATATTCTCTGAAACTATTTATTTGTGGCATAATTTGGTTAGGCAAATCTATCAAAAGTAACCCTTGACTGATCTGTTTGGCGCCAGGGTTTATTCAGTTAATCTTTATTGTAACAAAATACTCAAAGAAAAAAAGGACATAGGTATACCGTATATACTTCATACTCTCTCTTTCAAATTATTTTTAAAACGAATAAAAAGGTATGATTATTAAAATTAGTAGTTATTTCTGAACTAATTGGAGTCTTTCGGTAATTTGGTTTTAACATGTAATTGTAGTTTGAGATATGAAAGATGATATTACTGATGTTTTAAGAAAATCTTAGGATCCCAAGATAGATATTATATTTGATTGTCATTTTAGAATCTGTCTCCCTCTTGAAAAAACTAATGCTAAATGGCTACCAGAGCAAAATTTTACAAGTGAATTCACAGAATATCAAAAACCTAGTTCCCTCAAATCAGCAAGTATTCGTATTAAACCTTCATTGTGAAAATTCTAGTGATTTATTGCAAAGGGTAGGTTACAAATAATACGGATTAATATAGAATATATAATTCTGTACAAATTCATTATTTTACAGGCAGACAAACTTAAGCTGTTCCAAGCACCATTCAGATGGATCTTCTATCATTCGTACGACAGAGAAACAGTAACTTTGGTGAAAACATTTTTCTCAGAAATAAATATTTTAGTTGATAGTGATGCCACTTTGTGCGAACTCAAGAACAATGATACAGCGCAAATAAAAAAAGTATATAAAAATCGTAGCAATTTCAGTATTAATATAGAGGAAATGGGTTTCTGGTCTAAAAGCGAAGGATTTTCTGACAATGGATTCGAGAAGAATACTGCCAGAAGGAGGGGAAATTTAAAAGGCGCTAAATTAAACACTTGCCTGGTTATTACTCATAAGGAATCTTTATATCATTTAACAGATAAGAGGTATCTTACTTTTGGTAATTTAGCAAAGTATAATAATACATTTACAGAGACAAACATATTGATAGCATAGCCAAGGTAAATTATGTGCTTGTGGAACATTTAAAGGACATAGTAAATGCCACTTTCAATTACTCTATACAACAGACTTGGGGATATAAAAATAATAAATCGGAATGGAGTGGAATGATTGGAGAACTTGTTAGAAACGAAGCAGATATAGGAGGTAACAAAATATGACACTATTAGCAGTGGCGGTTCGTCGGGATGAACATAGTGGTGAGGGACCACTTAAAAAAATTGTTGAAGCCCTAAAGAAGGTAGCTTCAAAAAGTGTTAATTTAATTTAAATTCCCTCTACCTAATTAAAAACTTAGATTGATACGCTTAGCTCGCTGCCAGTAACAGAAATATTGTGTCTATCCCTAACCTTAGCTGGGCATTTTCGACATGTCCTTATTGTTCTCGAACTAGGCTCTGTAGAGACGAATCCTCTATCAGTACCCTTGGGTCCGCTAATATGTTCACTTAAGTTCCAGCTACTGGTACTGCGGCTGCTGCGGTCGTAACACTCCTCGGAGAACGCTATTTTTCCCAAATATTTCAGGATTATCATGCGTGTTTTTGGTATTTCTAGAAAATGTATGAGTATGAACAAACGAATTACCAATTTTTGACATAATTTGAAATAGAAGGAAATTTTTTATTGACAAAGTAATGATTAGAGATCTGCGTGTTTGAAATCCATTTAAGTATAATTAACATTTTTTTTCTATTAAATATTCAATTTTATATTTCAATAAAGAAATATCAATTTCAATATTGTACATATAAAAAGTGTAAATGCCACATTTTGCAAAAGTGGACATAAAAATATATTAACAATTTAATAAATAAAACACATTTAAAAATAAACTATTAATAAATTACATAGTTAGCCAATAGAGGCTAATTTCATAAATAACAAAATTCATGACTATTCCCTATTATTATTATTATTATTTGTTAGTAAAATCATGATGTCCCATTTATTTTCTAGGTACCGCATTATTCTTCACCATCGATCGGGTCGATATCATCGATTACATCGCCATGGCGACTCCTACTAGATCAAAATTTGTTTTTAGACAGCCAAAACTCTCTTACGTCACGAACGTCTACACCCTTCCTTTCGACTATCATGTATGGATTTCCTCTATATTTTTGGTGGTAATTGTAGGCATTTTCCTGTATGTCACTGTCAAGTGGGACTGGAAAAAATCAAAGCACGGGAAGGTAGGGGTTAGTAGATCATATTTCTGCTAAAAATATCGTCAAGCCTACTAGATCAAAATTACACAAATATACTAATTTGTTTTTCAGGAAGAAATTTATCCAGAACTTAGAGACTCCATTGCTGATGTTGCCATTCTGTCATTTGGCGCGTTGTGTCAACAAGGAGCAGCTGCAATTCCTTTTTGCTTATCTGGAAGGATAACGACTATCATCTTGTTCGTTTCACTGATGTTTCTCTACACCTCTTATTCAGCCAATATAGTAGCGCTCCTGCAATCCTCTTCCAATAGTATCAAAACCTTGGAAGACCTTCTTAATTCCAGGTTGCAGATCGGCGTGGATGATACTGTTTTCAACAGATTCTATTTCCCTGTAAGACAATACGAACCCTGATCAAAAAGTTTGAAAACTGATGTTTTATAAATATATTGATAAACATTACAACTTATTCAACATCTTATCCTTTTCAAAACACCCTTCTGTCTAGTAATACTAAATTTCTCGTAAAAGTGCTCTATTAATCGATACTTGCTTTATCGTGTCAAAATTTTGTTCTTTTCAAAATCAGACGACTACATGGGTTGAAGAGGAAAATCATGTAATAGTGTTGAATGAACAGAGGATCATGTTGTGGTGAAAGAAACACTCTCGACAGCGTTGAAGTTCAGGTTCTTCCCTTCAATGCTTTCATGTAATGATGCCATTTAAGATAATAGAACCGATTGATTGTTAAACCTCGTGGATGAAATGTATGACTTCGTTATGATCAAAGAAAACAGTTCACGTAGCCTTGATATTCGATCTTGATGAACGTGTTCTCTCTGAGAACTTCTGCCTTTTCATTTGTGACAATTACACTTTAGTCTCTACATAAACCTACGTTTTGTCACCTTTTCTTAAGAAACAGTATTTATTTGCGCTCTTAAGGAGACTTACAGCTTCCAACCAGATATTGGTTTTGATCCAATGAGTCAACAAGTAGTATTTTGTTGCAACACGACTCACTCAAACTATTTGGTCAGACCTCGTACAATATATTTTATAATATTAATTTTTGTGGACTACATTTATTGTACAGGATGTCCAAAAATAAATGCAACATAGAGTAGATCCCTGACGACAAAGTAATGCGATGTTGCCAAACTTATCTTAGTCAAAAGTTGATAGTTAAAAAGATACAGGGTGTTAAAATTAAAATTTTATTTCCGATATTTGTACATACATTTTGAGGATTGGGATTTTTGGAGGCGAGAAATTCAAATTTACTTCTACTTTTAACGTCACTAGTAGAGGGCGCCACTTATGTTACAACATGCTACTTTTAAATGACATAACTTGTTTGTTACTATATAGTGTATCCATCAAACTATTAAAATAGTCGATTCTCCTCCCTTTTTTTATCTGAAAAAGGTATACCGAGCAGACTGATCTTCTTGTAATTTTGTACGTCATAATTTAACATTCAAAATAACTTTATCAAGTAAAATTTTGCTGTATATTCAGCTGAAAAGGCTCTTTACCTGAAACCAAAACAGTTTCTACTCGATGCTCTAAATATTTCTGAAAATAGTTCTGTCATTTAAAAGAATCATGATGTGCCATAAGTGGCATCCTCTACTGGTGACGTCAAAATTAGAAACAAATTTTAATTTTGACGTCCTGTATCTTTTTAACCATCAACTTTTGACTAAAGTAATAAGTTTGGCAACATCGCATTATTTTGTCAGGGATCTACCCTTGCTCTATGCTGCATTTATTTCGGGACACCCTGTACAATATTTATAATGCAATGTTTGTCTTATTTGTACACAGAAAATAAAATTTGAATCAAGAATAACATTTATCTGGCTGGCTTAAGAATATATAAAGCTGAACGTATCTCGTTTCGCAGCCAAGATTTATTTACTTAATTCAAGAAAATTTATTTAGGTTGAAGTTATTCTTGAACTAACCAACTAAATATGTTTGATTTTTTGCTAAAATTAATATTTATTTTAGAACGCAACAGAACCGACAAGAAGAGCTCTTTACTTACAAAAAGTTTCTCCGCCGGGCAAAAAAGACAATTTCATGCCCATTGAGGAGGGCGTCAGGAGGTTGAGGGAAGGACTTTTTGCTTTCCATATGGAAACAGGACCGGGCTATAAAATAGTTGGTACGTATTTTTTCTGGTAAAACTCCCACACATTTTAGATAGGTGTGTAAGAGACTATTTGTGATTACAGCTGAAATTTTCCAAGAGAATGAAAAATGTGGGCTGCAGGAGATCCAGTTTTTGCAGGTGACAGATCCGTGGTTGGCTATTCAGAAGAATTCTTCTTACAAGAAATTGTTAAAGATTGGGTAAACATTGTGTTGCAAATATATGCCAATATAATTGTTATTTATAAATTTCATATTGTAATCCCATGGAAAATCCGAAGATCAAATTTGACAAGTGGGGATTTGAGATGCCCCAATACAAATGAAAGTACTAAGTACTATTTAGATTGTGAAACACTGCTATATTTAACCGTCATTATCTATCGTACATATGTCAATTGACTTACTTTCCCCCTCTTAAGCAAAAACAAAGAGTATAAACTTTCCGGTATACAGGGTGGTCCAGGTTTTCATACATTAATTTGGAGAGGTGATAGAGACTCAAAAAATATAGGGACATTTTATAATAGACATACCTCCAACCATACCTTATCGTCCTGTATTTAAGGTATACCTCTACTATATACTGTATAAACTTTGAATCTTACCTTTCTAATAGATTTCTAAGCGTACACTATCGTGGCTTTACTTCAATTGAAGTCATTGCTACATCTGGGGTACTTCAGGGTTGAGTTCCTGGCCCTCTATTGTCCAATGTGTTTATTAATGATATCTGTGATAGTCTTCGAGCCAAAGTTCTTTCATATATGGATGATTTCAAACTGTATATATCTGTTTCATCTACAGATGACTGTATTTTACTTCAAAATTATTTAACAGTACTCCTCATATTAATAGTATTATACCTCTTGCAAATAAAAATTTTGGTTTCATTATAAGAAACGCTAAACACCTCAGAGAGGTTTTAACAATGTATATATTGTGCAATGCGTTTGTCGGGTCAAAACTTGAGTAGGCGACTATTATTTGGAATCCTATATATGTTCTCAACATCTGGAAACAGTTCAGAGGAGATTTCTTAAATATCTATCTTTCAGACTTGACAATGTTTACCCTGCCAGAGGTATTCCTCAATTTGATATATTGTAGATTCAACTTAAATGATCTGACATCTAGACGCACTTACTTTTCACTGTTGTTGTTTAATAATTACCTACATTGAATGTTCTGATATTCTTAGCCATATAGCAATGTTATGAAACATTCGCCAACGTATTCCATATATCTAATTTATAGACAGTAGCAGGCACTTATTGATTTGTTTAATACTTGTGTATGTAAGATTAAATTATGTGTTTTAGGTCATTGATTATATCCGTTTATGTAATTTTCTGTTTTGTACGTTTTTTGGAGGTGTTTATTGAGAGAAGAGCCCCTCAAAATTAATGAATACAAATCTGGAGCACCCTGTATATTCTTAATCTTAAATAAATATATTCCACATTTTGTTTACAAACTATTTTTAGAGAGCAGTAGTTTTTTTTAATTCTATCAACTAGATCGGTCCAATTTCATCCATCGTGTATCCCTTCCAGTTTACGGAAGATCCAAGAAAGCGGCCTCCAATCTCGAGAAGTGGGCCTAATCTACACAAAAAAGCCTATCTGCACATCCAGGGGATCTAGCTTCATCAGCGTGGGCATTGTAGACTGTTATCCTGCGGCTGTGGTCCTAGCAGGGGGATTGACAGCAGCAGTCGCGGTCTTCTTGATGGAGATTTACATACATTATCGGTAATGAATTTAAAAGATAGATTTAGCTTTGTTAAAATTGATATTCGAATGTACAGGGTGATACAGAACTAATAAGTAGGTATAGTATATAAATTAAAATAAAATCTTGTAAGTGTAAAGCCTTGTCCTACCATTATAAAGGGCTATGCATACAGGGCGTTAGAAGTTTTACTGCCATAACTTAAATATAAGTTAGATAAAGTATAAATAATAAGCAACAAAGTTAAATAGTACTAGGCCATAACTCAAGCTGTTCTTTAAATAAGTCGAGTTATTATATCAAGGAATTTTATTAGAACGTGGCAACAGTGCGAATACAACTAGTTCGCTGCACCAGCTGAGCGCGTTTACCAGAAAAATTCAGAGAAACAGCTATTGTAAAAATTAATGAATTTTGTTTATACAACTGCTTTGCAATTTTATTTTTGAACACAGATTTTTTTATATTAAATGTTTAAATTTTGGTGATTTTTAAAGTTTAAAATAGTAACATAACATGTAGATAATGAACTATCAATGTTACCAATCGATAAGGACAGAGTATACTCACGTATACCTGAAAAGATACGGGGATAATTTTATTTATCACCAAAATAAATATTTGTCACCAAATGAAATCCTCTAATTATGAAATTCAATCCCAGAAATTATTTTTATATCAGATTAACATAAATGTCACTAAATGCATGTATCCAAATTTATACCATTTTTTATCCAAAATAAACGAATAATGGTCAGGTTAGGTTAGGTTAGGTTGGGTTAGGTTAGGTTAGGTTAATTACGTTTTAGAGTGATTGTACATAAAGTTATCGACAATCGTTTTGGAATAGTTTAGTGTTAACAAATAATTGGTGACAGATCTATCATTTTGATAACAAATCTAAGTATTTTATGACAAATTATGTTTTCGGGTGATTGTACATAAATTTATAGATAATCAGTTTGCAACAGGTTGGTGTTAACAAATTGGTGACAGATCTATCATTCTGAGAATACATCTAATTATTTGGTAATGCAAACCACATTAAACTGTGACCGATAAAATTATATCCAAAAGATACAACAGCAGTAGCGGCAACAGGATATATCTTGACATTCATAAAAATGATATATATTTTGTTCTTTACATAAAAATGATACCTTATTATGGTCTACTCAGTAGACAATGTTGAAAGCCTCACCTTTTTCAATATTGATGTAAATACAAATATTGTAAATTATTATCCAATGAATTTATTCCTTTAATCAATCAAACCACTGCATACTTTAAAAATACCACAATTATACAGGGTGTTAAAAAAAGAGTGTAAAATATTTAAGGATTTAATAGTATGAACCAAAATAAACAGAAAAGTGTCAATAAACATGGGTCCGCAAAGTAACGGTTGCGG
This sequence comes from Monochamus saltuarius, assembly GCA_025584915.1. NCBI lineage: Eukaryota > Metazoa > Arthropoda > Insecta > Coleoptera > Cerambycidae > Monochamus > Monochamus saltuarius. The sequence continues at coordinate 8,687,696 of CM046725.1, read as the reverse complement.
AGATATGGAATGTTTTATGTTTTTTAGCCCCTTTTTTTATTTTGCAAAAACGTTGTGTATTTTCTTATAATAGTTGGTTGATGTTTAGTGAAATAAACAGTTGTTCTCAGTGCACAAGTTTTCTTTCGCTATGGCTGGTTACTCTAACGCAGAATTAACAGACATGCATTTCATGTATGGTCGTGCTATAGGGAACGCCACCGAAGCGCGACTTCTTTATGTTGACGCTTATCCAAATCGCCAGATTCCTTCACAACGCATGTTTGGAAGAATTCACCAAAGATTGCGTGATACCGGTTCCTTGAGCAAACAGTGCCATTTATCCGGAAGACCAAGGTCGGTATCCATTCCTAGAGCAGAAGAAGAAATTCTAGCACTGGTAGAGCAGAATCCAGGTACGAGTGTGCGGAGAATATCAGCCGAGGTAAGAATTAGTGGTCCTCTTGTTTGGAGAATCCTTCACGAGCAACTGCTTTATCCATACCATGTGCAACGAGTACAGGCCTTAAATCTAATAAATGATCATCAAGCACGTTTGGTTTTTTGCCGCTGGTTTCTACGTCATGATGCTGAAGACCCTCGTTTTCTTGCAAACATTCTTTTTACTGATGAGGCCGGGTTCACAAGAAATTGAGTGTTTAATTTTCACAATACGCATATTTGGGCCGACAAAAATCCTCATGCTCTAATAGAATCTGGACATCAGGCACGTTTTTCATTAAACATTTGGATGGGTATTGTAGGTGACAGGTTTCTAGGTCCTGTTGTTTTACCAAACCGATTAACAGGCGCTGCTTTCCTCAACTTTCTGCAGAACACACTGTATGAGTTTTTGGAAGACATTTCTTTGAATCAGAGGCAACAAATGTGGTTCCAGCATGATGGTGCTCCAGCTCATTTTTCCATGGCCGTTAGAGAGCATTTACACCAAACTTTTCCACATAGATGGGTAGGAAGGGCCGGATCTGTTTTATGGCCTCCAAGATCGCCTGATCTGAACCCTCTAGATTTCTTTGTTTGGGGATATTTGAAGACATTAGTGGATGGTACTCCTGTAAATAGCCTGGAAGAGCTGCAGCTACGGATTAATCAAAAGTGTCAAGAAATCCAAACCAAGGAGGGTGTTTTCGAAAGAGTTCGAATATCGTTGAGACGAAGATGTCGTGCCTGCTTGGAAATGGACGGAGGGCACTTTGAACATCTTCTGTAACTTTGTTTTTTGTTTATTAAAAGCTTCCTTTGTCGGTTTATTCGTAATAAAATAAAATGTTTGAAAAACGAATAGTGGTCCATATCTACGCAACCGTTATTTTGCGGACCCATGTTTATTAAGACTTTTCTGCTTATTTTGGTTCATACTATTACCTCCTGTAATATTTTATACTCTTTTTTGAACACCCTGTATTTTCAGAAAACGCGCGCGCCAATGACCGCCGAAAAACTTATGTCCCTTATTTGCGTTTGCTTTATTTATGTGGATTCGCAAACAAAGCCTGAAAAGCCTCCTTCTAGGGGTTATAATTCGTTGATCGTAACATTGTCTCGCAAAAACCCTAATTTGCGATTTGTCACTTGCTTATTCCATTTCGCTGTAATTGAAGTCAGCCATCAGTTATAGGTCACTCGACTTTTTTTAGCTAATAAATGTATTAATAATATTGCAAAAACGTGTATTTTAAATATATACCAAACCTGCTTTTATTTCGAGAAAATGTAACAGCTAATCAGATCGTGTGGGGAATACCTTAAGATTTACTTGATATTATTTTGGTAAAATTGTGCACATAAATTTGCAAAGTTTTCTCCTTCTTTGCCTTAACGAAAAAATAAAAGCTCTTGTAAAACAACAAGATTAAATTATCCTTAATCTTTCTCTTTATTTGGTTAATTTCATACTCTTGTTCCGTTCTGTTCGCGTAATATCTTTTGTCTGAACTTCTACCATATTGTCTGAAGTTTTTAGGTCGCTTTTATTATACTAGAAAAATATGTTACGGCACTTTCTGTCATGTAACTTTCAAGGAAAGTAGGGCAAAATAAAGTTGTGATAAAATTAGACGAATGCGTCTTACGAATAATTTGAACAAAAGTTTTGTTTATTTCTTTAAAATAATAAATTGAATGTATTTCTATTAATATTATGTGTGAAAGTACTCTTTATAATAATAATAATAATAATAATATCTCTACCCCTCATTCTAATCACAGGGATTAGCCCAGAAGTCGTAGACTTGTGCCGGAGAGGGGGCGGCATATTATTATTAAGCAGGCCGCATTTGCGCCCAGGAACGACTTACGTTGGTAGACCCTAACCACTATTCAGTGCAGGAATGAGGAAAACCTGGAAAACCTCATTAATTAGGGGGGTAGTCAAATATCAACCGGCATCAATCTCTCACATTGACCCAAGCTAACATTATTCCACCCTACCATACCCACAGAGAGGGTGCCAATCCTCTCCACGAATATAGCTTATATACGGTCTACCGGCAGCTGGGCTCGAACCAACTCCGTCTAGTCACCTCGATTCAAGTACCAACGTCTTAAACCGCGCGACCACTGACCTGACTTTGTTTGAAGTAATCCAAATAAACACTGCACTGCAATATGATCTACTGTAAAACCTGACCTTGCAAAACACAAAGCATGTCGACAAAGTGTAATAAAAAATTAACGAATACAAAATTGAAAGAATTCCAAGAAACGAAATAAATAAAATTTTAAGACGCCTATTTTATATCAGCAAATTCAACTGCATTTGCCGCTATTGTCATTTTTCTGGTCAATTAAGAAAATAATTAATGCTTGGACGCACTGTACATGGTACAGATATAATTGAGGCTTGTTGATAGAAACATTCGTTGTACTGGTTGAGCGATTTGCTCACTACTACTACTTATTCAGGGATTCTCTTCAATAATCTCTGAAATGTCATCCTTAGCAGCTGCAATACGCCGTGGACGTCCTGGACGTTCATTTCCTCCGCGATTCGGTTGAAAATTTTCCGTGTCAGGCCCGCCTTGCACTACCGCGGTAAAAGTAGCTGCATTTGTCACATGTCCACCGGAAAATCGTTCCGCGTACAGACGAGAAGCTGGTAAACCATTTTGTCAAGTCAGCCATTTCTTACACTTGAAAAACTAATGCGAACACTATCGCAAAAACGTTAATACTAAAAACGCGAATAGAACGCATTCCGATGATGTTATAATCTATATAAAGAGATGTAAAGATTTTACAAATATTTTTTTACGATATTAATTTCACTTTTCATGACGCACCTTTTCCCAATTTTTTTTATATAAGTTGTGAATCACCCTGTATAGCGTACCTGGACCAAATCAAGTAACGTTAATTTTGAGCCCTCATAATTTACAGCTAGCAAAACATGTATGACATTTAGACCATAATATATAGATACACGTAGTTTATGTTGGCAAAGACCTTTTAACTTTGTCTTCTCTTTTAAACTGCCTTTTTTAAAACATTGCACATGGCTTTATTAAGTACCCTTATGTCTTAATAAAGTTTCCTAATAAGGCCATTCATAACTATTAAGTCATGAAAATTAAGAAAATATTATATTTCTGCATAAAAGTGCACATAATAAATAAAAACAACAATAAAAAATGTAAATGAAATAAATAAAAATATATTTGAAAAATAAAATAAATTTTTAGAAATGTTTATGAGAGCTACGTTTCACATCGATACATACAAACCGTATACGATCACCCTTCCTCAGACCTGCACACCCTTCAACGACATATCTGGGGCACATTCAGAGCCTCATATCATGGACAACATACGAGTATTTCTTGCTTGTCATCTACTAAGTAAAAAATTATGCTCTAAATTCCTCTTCTAGCATACGAAAACACTGATCGTCGCAACATTTTAAAAGTGACATTCCGATATGTGCTAATCTTATTATTCTGATACATAGTTCAGTTTCATGAACATCTGTTAGTGTGATAGATCTCCTACCACACTAAAACAACAAACTAAACTTTCTTATTCTTGATCCTATTCGGATATAGTTCCGAAGAATTCATCTTGGAATATGAAATTCCTTCGTTCTTTTTACTGACATCCCTTTCTAATTATGTCCTTTGCAGTCTCAAGTTGCTCACTTGTCCATAAGGTTCAGCTTCCAGTAGCCATCTTACAAGTTTCTGTGTTTTGGGATATAAAACGCATATCATTAAAATAAAAGCTATCCATATATGTCTTTATATGGCCAGTAAATTGTTACTCTTTTCGTTTAATTGAGTATTCTTACCACTGAAATGTAAAAATGTTAACAAATAACACTATGCGCCTAATGGATCAGTCAAGGGCTTGAGTTTTTAAATTTTGTATTTCTAAAAAACAAAATTTCTCATACTGAGAAATAGCACAAATAAATAATATTACAGACAATAGTAAATTGATCCTAATAAGGCCATATGACCTTAAGCTAACATTTACAGGAACAATGGCCTTAATAGGCACATAATATAACCTCAAACAACTAAATATACTAAACACTTTTTGTAATAGGACAAATGAAAATAAACACGTCGATATGTTTTAGATATATACTTGATAACGTACGACCAAAAATTATTTTCGGAAGCGTCAGAATTTTGCAAAAATAATATTCAACATCTACACATAATTTTATTAGCCGAACCCTCTATATCGTCAAACTGCAGTAACGCCATTTGGAGACATTTTGATTTACCTGCCATTGCAGCGAAACATGGAAGCTGGTTTGGTGGTAGGAAACTGCAATTTGAATGAAAGGCGGATTTTTTTTAAAGTATGTTGGCCTTTTAGACTATAACCACAGACCAACGCTATAACCTTATTTGGTTCAGGTACCTTATTATTTGGAATATAAATTCAAGTTTTCCTATTTTATGCTGTTACCAACAGTGAATTATTAATTAACTTTGTAATTTTTGTTGCAGGAGAAATTTTCTGAAGAATATTAGAAGATATTTTTTTCGTGATAAAATTCGAGAAGAAAATGACGATTTCTTACATTACTTAGACTGAAAACAGCTTGAATTTTCAGCAATATTGCGGCAGCACCCTGTTTTTTACATAAGGAGAAGTATGCAGAAATGAAGTACCAAAAGGAAATTTTGTATTAATCAACAAATTTTTAAATTATAAGTAAATTTAGAATTAAGTAAGTAACTAAGTCCTCCTCAATATTTGTATTCAAGACTATTAATAAAGTAAAATTAGTGGCACATGAATTTGATGATTTGAATGTTTCACCTTTAATTTCTCGAGTTCTTAATATCCAAAATTAAAATATACAGGGTGTCCGGAAAAGACGTGTACAACGGAAGACCACAGACTCCTGGGTTCAAAATAAGCCGATTTAGCCCAATTTACTTATTTCCAAAATTGCTTCGTTTAGCCGCTAGAGAGCGCCAAAGTTCGCGAAAAAATTTTGTTTATTCCGAATATCTCGAAAACGACTTGATCGATTTTAACCATTTTTGGGCTACGCAGTTATAAGTCTAACCGACACTTTTTGACATTATTTAAAATCTTTTGCAGTCATTAGAAACATAAGAAAAATTATGTACCATGCAAATATAAACACCTATTTTTTTAACCCCCTGTACAATTACTCTCAGTTTTTTTCTATTAGTAGCTGACTTTATTTAGAAACTTTTTTTATACTTTCAGAATTTTGAATAGATGAGGAGTTTAGGCAGAAAAAATATTTTTCGTATGTCAACAATATCAGCATTCGTTCTGCAACAAATAACGAAAATTCCAAAACTCTCATTTATATTTTATTTCATAAATACGAGATTAAGATATTAATATAACAAATAAAAAAAAGTTATAATTTCTATACAATAAGTGCTCAGTGACCACCGTTTTCTCGTACGCAATATTCGCAATAAGTAATCCGTTTTACGAAGTTGTAGTGCAGCCTCTTCATGATTACTGGATTACCTCGTAAAAGGTTAACTGCGACTTGGATTCGCCTAAAAAATTCCTCTTCATTATTACCTGCATAGACATATCCTTTACAAAAAATAATCGCAAGGGAGTAAGTCTGGTGCTCGAGGTGGCCATTTTATAGAAGCATCGTTTCCTCTTCCAATCCGCCTGTTAGGATACAGATTATGTAAATACTGACTAACGGGTATTGTAAAATGGGGGGTGCACCATCGTGCAAAAAGCAGTAATAGCAGTAGTAGAAGTATCGGTAAATCGTCCAATAAATTAGGAAATACATGCTGTAAAAAATTTAAATAGTTGACCCCATTTAAACGATGTGGAAGCAGAACTGGGCCAATAATAATAAAGTTATCGATAATTCCCGTCCACACGTTTACTCTGAATTCATATCGAAAATATCTTATTTCAGTACAGTGTGGATTTTCATCAGTATAAACGTGTTTGTCATGGTTATTAATAATTTCTGACCTAGCATAATCCATAAACCAAAAGCATATCTACTTGTTCGGAATATGTATACTCGTACGTATCCATGATGAAATATTGAGGAACAGAAACAAACACAACAATAACAACAACAAATAAAGTAAGATCTAAAGTAAATAAGTAAGTAATTGAGCAAGAAGAATAAATCGAGACACTAACTTCAGTAGCTGATTAGATTTGACAACTGATACTTAAAATATCAGAGCCAACTTCTGGTACCTCGTTATTTGTTGCAGAACGAATGCTGATATTGTTGACATACGAAAAATATTTTTTCTGCCTAAACTACTCATCTGTTCAAAATTCTGAAAGTATAAAAAAAGTTTCTAAATAAAGTCAGCTACTAACAGAAAAAAAACTGAGAGTAATTGTACAGGGAGGGGGTTAAAAAAATATGTGCTTATATTTGCATGATACATAATTTTTCTTATATTTCTAATGACTGCAAAAGATTTTAAATAATGTCAAAAAGTGTCGATTAGACTTATAACTGCGTAGCCCCAAAATGGTTAAAATCGATCAAGTCGTTTTCGAGATATTCGGAATAAACAAAAATTTTTCGCGAACTTTGGCGCTCCCTAGCGGCTAAACAAAGCAATTTTGGAAATAAGTAAATAGGGCTAAATCGGCTTATTTTGAACCCAGGAGTCTGTGGTCTTCCGTTGTACACATCTTTTCCGGACACCCTGTATATATATATATATATATATAGAATTGAAAAAATAATCGGTTGATCTTTAAAATGATGTCACACAAAACCACTTTCCAATAATAGAACCATAATTGCTATTATTTCCTTAACTTTACCATATTTGTTATTATCCAGGATGAGTTACAAAGAATGGGTTAACAATAAGCCAAAAACCAAACCAAAATATTATGTTTGAGCTCGTCATGCTGTAGTGTAACATACCCGGGTTCGTTCAACATTCTTGAAAGAAGGAGTATTTGGCCAATAATCGAGAAGATTTCCCTACGTTGTGTTTATTTATATTATTTATTAACTTACCACAAATGTGCTACATATTTACGAAATTAGGAAGATTTGAGCAGTTTTAAATAAAACAAAACAAATTACTAAATACACCTCGATTATTAGTTTTCTGTAAATGGTGTAATAGCCTACCTAACCAACTATCAGTGCCTTACTCAGCCTTGAATTCACGGGGGAAAAAAGCACGACAGAGAAAACCCCGATCACAATTCAAAGAATCGATGTCGCTATTGCAATGGTAATAATAATGATGACAATAATAAAAATAGATATGTACTTCAGTACTTGAATACACGGTAATATAATCATAACTTGCGTCAGAAGGTACTGAGGTCCCATACGGTCCCAGCTAGTAGTTGAGGGGTTGAACAAAAATCTCAAATCATATCTCATGCATCATATGTCTTATCGGATGTTTGTCCAGTCACGAGAGAAAATATTAATAGAATCACCAAGGCTCTTACAAACATCTGACAAGCAAACCGCTAATTCAAGTAATAAAGTAGTAGTCCTAGATGATTAATAATAACTTACAATACCATTTACAACAGCATAACTTCGACTCAAACTAAAGTTATACATATAATTTCAACAATAAATCAACAAGTACTGTCTTACCTCAAAATTATAATAAAATATAATGAAACTGTAATAAAATATTGAACAGACAAGAAAATAATAAAAGGAACACAATTACATTCAATCTTTAAATACAATATATAAAAACAAGTTACTGACCTGTAAAATTAGAACAGATGCAGTACTTTTCATTCACTGTCTTCTAGCCAACCTGCCGAAGTCTTCGAACTCAACTAACTACCCGCCGAACCTCACTCCCCGTTCCCGTGTTTATCACACTTCGTCTAAAGTCTCCGCTCTAGCTAATGTGTCTATAATATTTTATACAGAGTGTTATTCATTCAGCAGTACAGATATAACAAAATAATATTTAACTAAGTGGATTCCCACAATGCCTTATATGAATTTCGCTGTTTAAATTTTATTCTGAAATTTCTTAATAATTGCACGAATAATAAATCACACGCACTCAAAATACGCTATTATTTATTGACATGAAAATTAAATACAAGTTGACTAAGTAAAGAAATAGCAATATCAGAGCCTGAAAGAAAATCACCACAAAATACATTGAAACTTTTAAATGCAAAGAACTCAGAAACCGATAAAGTTAGGTAACCTAAACAAGAGTATATTTTATATGTAGAATTAAACGATGTTTTAGATTTTAAGATTTTTAGCATAGCTCAACAGATAAAAAAAATATGTTTTGATTTACCTAAATAACGCAACGTCAAAATCAGCTTCAAATTCGTAATTATCACACCAAAAAACCCAACACTACCAATTTTCAGAGTCATGCTATTAAAACATTCTCAATTAGTGAAAAATTTCAGAATAAAATTTAAACCTTGAACACCCTGTATTTCTTAAACCAGCGACATTCGTATAAGGCATGATGAGCCCAAACATAATATTTTAGTGTCTAATATCTCCAGCTTAGTATTGACCCATTCTTTCTGACTCACCCTGTATATACAAATTTTCTATACATTTTACATATACTGATGGCAAATTTTGTCTAGCTATTTCACGGTTACGTTTCTAATGTTTAGAATTTTCTCCTGAGAATTTACCTATACCTTTTACAAAGTATTTGTATGTAAATTATTTTTTTCATCATGTTTTCTGTCCTAAATGTTGTTGCCCATACCAGGCTCAGTCAATACCGAGTGATATAAATTTGAAAGGGATTAAGAGCTACGAGTATATCCCACAATTTACAACCTCTGTTTGTAAGCTAATAAACTTAGTACACCTAAGAGCTTAACAACTCTATTAAACGAGAATATGGCAAGTTGGCCTTATGCCCAAGAGCAATACGTTAAAGCTCTTGATTATTCCAAGTTGGAGATATTACTTCCTGTAATGTGATGCTATAGTCGGTAATTTGGTTGGTTGTTTGACACCTGAATAGCGTCTAGAAGAATAATGACTGTAGTATTATACGAGATGTCTCTAAAACTAATACCAACATTTTAGGAAAATGCTAAATAAGTTAAAATAAAATGAAAACCTAAACCTAATTGCTTCTGTTTTAGAGATACACTGTTAAAATGGTGCATACCAAATTACTTTTCTTATTACAAATGCCACGGTAGAAGTATTGGAATCTTGGAACGTTGATATCTTGTGAAGAGTTACCAATACTGTGTGTTTACGAACTTAGAAAAGATTTTTTAATGTTCAGTAGAAAACATTAACAGTAATACTAGAATCAAAATCATTCAAAGTACAAAACTGTGTCTAGAACTAGTAGTTAATGAAATTTATTAAAACTCATGGAGGTCTATTTAAAAAGGGGAAACAATTTTCTAATAAATTATAATAATTTCTTTATAATTTTCAATTATTTTCCTATATCTTCTCGCTTTGTGACACAGCAATATGAGCTGGACATATTCCAAATGCCCTTCTGCTATCCTTTAACTTCGCCATCCACCATGCCTCTTCAATGTCGTCATATTTACTCCTGCATTGACCAAGGCAGTCGAGGAGGTCCTCCGCAAACAGTGTCCCGTGAAAACTTCTGGATCTGGCAAACCCATAAAACTAGCAATTTTGCTTGGCATTTTTCTAAATGTATTTTTCTCAACGGGCTGAACTGTGCAACGCTTTATGCGATACCTTATCTTTCTGAACCCGACAGATACTTCCTCACTAGACCCAATAGAGAGAACTCGTTTTCTTCCATAATTGTAAATTTCTTACATATATCGATTTTACTTTTCGGAATGTCAACCACCTTAACCGAGCCCCTATCTTCAATATGATTAATCTTCATATTAAAAAGTTCTTGGCTTCTACAGCCCCGCAAATAACCCATCAGATCCACCTTTACAATAAAGCAATAAATGTATAATTCTTATAGTTTAATACATTACCCTATGTAGTAAATGTTCTTCATCGGAAACAACCTTCAAAAATTTGACAATGTCATCTCGACTAAACATTTTAGACTTTTTGGCTCATAGTCTTTACTTTTTTATTCGAAAAACGCTTCCATTTCATGAAATTTTCTCCCATTTGTATTATTATAAATTGTCATCACTGATTTTAACATTGCCTGCTAAATCAATATTATACTAAAACGTAGAAGAATAAATACATACCATGTCATGAAAGTAAGCCAACATTATAGATTCACTTATATTTCTGTTTTCAATAGAGTTAACTTTCAGCCACTGCAGGAATTTGTTATATATTTTTTTATACTTTATATAAACAGCAATCAGCTCACAGACTCTACGGCAGCACCTTTGAAGTATTAAAAGTTAAAACCAGAAAATGTATCCCTGAAGCTTGTTGTCTCTCTCTCTTGCTCAGGATAAAGCTCAGGACTGGATTAAAAATAGTTGTCCCAATTTAGAAAGTGTTTTAACTGCACTGTGTACCTACTTGAATTTCAAAATAGTTTTTTCTTGTTTTACTGAAACATAGATATAGAAAATGTTACCTAATTTTGGGAGCTTGATTAATATAAATACCACACCTACGTGGATCCATTATTAACATAAAATGTATAATTACTTTTCAAAGTACGTATAGGTAATTTATTAACATTACGTTGCTAATGACTAAAAAAGAAAACAAAACAAAAGTGAATTTTTTTAAGCCACTTTTGTTTTCGAAATATTACATTATACAGAAACAAAAAAGTACAGAAAATATATGTATGACAGCGGTATATCTACCTAAATAACAATAATAAATTGTACATTACTTCTCGAGAACTGTGGCAGAAATAAAAAAGGTTTTTATATATCAAAGTTGTAGGTACAGATATAAACTACAAAATGCTGAATAAATTTTATGTACATGGTGTTAGAAGACTGATAAAAGTTTTTTTTTAATAGAACACCTCAATTTTTCTAACATACGAAATATAAATTTGTTTTACTTGAAATTGTTTAAAAATAAAATAACATAACAGTATAAAATTCAAGAAATTTAATAAACTGTTATTTAAAAACCAAGAAAATTTGTTTTCATATTTCATTATTATGAAATAAAACGAAATTTGGTTTTTATATTTCATTAGTATAAAATAAAAATCTATATCTATCACGTGAGTTATTGGATATTAATAATCTCGGGCAAATTAACAAATGCAATATTTTGCCCTCGATAATTAACATCCTCATAACTCCCTTGATACATAAATAACTATTATTCAGTAGAAGAAATTAACTAAGCTTTCTTCTCGTGAATAAATCTTTATTTTATTCACTTGGTGTATAAATATCTATTAACTGTTATACAGTTTTACGATATCAGTTTAGATGTTATAAAAACGTATTATCGAAGCTTAATTTTGATCGGTAACGAAGCTCATTAGTAAATTAAAAACAATTTCCTGCAAAATTGAGCTGATATGTCCTTAAATACAAGACACCGCGATCGGAAACTCCTCTTCTCTTGTTATCTTCTCGTATTCCTTGCCGAAATTATGAGATGCCTTTTTTAATTTCACGACCACATTAAATTCATCGGAGAAGTTTTAATGAACGCGTAAAAGCTGTTCGGAAGACAAAGAAACCTCCGGATACGTATCTGCGGGAGATCCTTTCTCATTACTTCATCCGCTCTAATTACAGGTGGTCTAATTGCTTGATATTATTTTGCTCGACATTAAGAGGCGATAAAAAGTGCTACAAAAAGCGCATCCTTGTGGAAATTAGTCTGAAGAAGTTTTGCCGATAAAAAGTCTGCTTTTTTACATAAATCACTTCGATAATTCCCTTTAAGGAAAATTTGTAATTAAAAATTAAATAAGTGGCTTTCTTTGCTATAATTTATATGCTACTACTTTTTAAGGAACTTCTGTACAAGAACGTGAATAGGAGCCAGAGGACAGTGCACAGGCAATAACCAATGAAACGTCACAACATTACATTATGAGGAAGTGGAAAAAACATTTTACTATTATTTTTAGAATACATTTTGCTTCATGTTAACTATTAAAAATAATATGAGGCGTCTCTTATACAGGATGTTTCTTAAATAGAGGTCAAAAATTAAGGGGATTATTATGTGGCAAAAATGATATCCTGTGTTATAAATGTAGTCTTGGGACAGCCATTGTCCAGCTACAGTGTGTCAAAAATTAAAAAAAAATGCGCCATTGTATTATTTTATAACTATTGATTCAAACATTCTCAATATAGTTATTTCTCTAGATTCAGTACCAAAAACATATACACTTCATCGATTTGAATTTTAGAAAAATAAATTCAATCAATCAAAATAAAAAATTAGAAAAAATGTGGGTAAAATATTGTGTGCACTTAGGAAAACATTTACCAATGGTAGGTCAAAATATACGTGCCCAAGCAAAAAACTTATATAACAGCTAAATCAAGCTTTCTGAAAACTAGTCACTATATAGTCACAAGTAAACAAGTCATCTAACTGTGACTATTAACAATAACTGAAATTTCTTGCTGGCGTACTCTTATCTAAATGTATTTCTGATACATTAAGGACAACTGCACTGTATATTAAAGGGTAGTTGACTGTAATACAGTAATAATCTAATATGTTAGGTATATTGTAAGTTAACTGTATTTTAGGCAATACATTGTTTTATCATTATCATTTTTTTATTTACCTTAAAGTGCATACACAATTAACATAAGAATAATAATTAAGCCACAATTCCAAAAAGTAAGGATATTATGTAATATACTTTAATCTTTATTAGGTATTATTAAAACATATTTTTATATACAGTCACATGTCAAAATGACACCACTTTTTACTAATTAAAGTTTATTTGCAAACTAGACAAACATGCATTTTTTCTTTCAACATGAATCTACTAGATTTAGTTTAGTTCAGGGTCCAAAAATATCTTTCAGCAATTTTGTTGCATACTTATCTTATATATATATAAATATAAATCAGAAACTGAATAAGACATATTTACAATAAAGATACCATCATTACATAACGGTTTGTTTTAATAATATAAAACACACACACTTTATATGTACAGGACGTTTTTGAAAGTAGTTTATTGGTTTTAACAGTAGGCATTAAAAAAAATAATTTTAGAAAAAAATGCTTTAATAAATTTTGAAATTGACTCTATAACCCTAAGACCTCAGAGGTCAAGCAATACTTCATCGATAAGCTATATGTGACAAGTTGTGCACAGTCTTTGTTGATTTTCACGCTTCTTTTAGTTAACCTTAAAATTTCAAAGCAACTTACGTGTTATAAACGAATCGTGTTATCGTTCTCATTTTAGTATTTTGTACTGTGTACGTATCATTTTGTATTAAACGTAATTTGCTGACAAAGTATTATGTTACTATAGTGCACGAAGAGTGTAATCAAGACATGAAATCGATTATCAGTGGTATGCTTGTACATGTGTAAAAGTGCTATTTTACTTATGGGTAATTAAGACACCTACGCAAGGTAAAAAAATATTTATGAATAGAAAAATTGTTCGGTAATTGTTCAATAAAAATGATCATGCTCGTGAATCTGAAAATGAAGTAATATTAATAAAAATACTAAAACACAGTCTTTTCTAGTCTTTCAAGGATCCCTTAGTAGACATTTTAGGAAAAATCGTTACATTTGCTTGTTTTGATAAAAAGACTCTGTTCTAAAAGTTTGTCGTAAAATTTGTAATTTGCTATACCCTGTACCTATTGAAGTAAGTATCTGTAGTAAAAATGCGATTGTATATCTACCCGTCCTCATCCAGACATAAATAATAAATTTGACATTGGATAATTTGGAACCACCCGCGCTTTTGGAGCCTTTACATATTTCAGAGCTTACCGGCCTGAAAACTTCCTTCCGGACGTCGGAATCCAGCTATATTTAGCGAGTTCTGCAAGGCCGGTAATAGCGTTTCACACCCGGTGATTTGCATTTTGCGTACGCAGTTGAATTTAATTTATGTGTTGAACGCTGCGCCAGTCGATGCAGGAGCTGGATAAGACGATACTTTGGAATTCGCAACGGGTAAAAATACATTGATACCAATTTTCCTGTCAGATGTCCTGTTGGAACGTGTAAACAAGATTTATTCTGATAAAATTTATGTCAAAATGCCAAAAATTTATTAAGTAGGGTTATACATTCGTCAATAGAGTATTATTTACAGATTAAGCGAAGCATTTTTACTTATAATTGCACAAGAGATTTGTAATTTACCAGAAAAACTTGGGTTGTTTAATGAGAAACTGCTGCTTAGCAATTAGATGAGAAAAATTTTCACCATTTTACGTTTTTAAATTGACAGTTTTTCGAGTCAAACTCCTAAAGGAAACAATAACAAAAATTCACCCGGTATCAATACAAACATCGAGTGCAATTCTGCAGGACAATTTAATGAATTAGTTATTTATGCAACAAGTACAAAAAGTAAGTCAGGCCGAGTAGGACAACACGTGGAGTGCAATAAATACCTTTTGTACGAGTTGCATACTATATTAGCTCTTTTCCAACACGGCACCTGACTAGTTTGAAACTTGTCCGAAGCTGTCAGTCAGTTTAATATTAGATATAATTCCGCTGCAGTAAGTCGGTGAACGATTTGACTATTCACTTGGGACAGGTTTCTAACCAGTCAGGTGCCGTGCTGGAAAAGAGCTATTATTTCTACGTTCATGCATTTAGATGACACTAAGTGTAGGAAAATATGACGTCGATTTGAACGTTTATGTTTGTCATGATGACAAAACGCTGTAGAATGACAGATGAATGCAATAAACATTTTATTGCACTAGTGTAATAAAGAACCACTTTTTCCACAAAATATAGTTCAATAAAGTTTTGTTTTTTGCATGAACGTAGAAAAAATAAATTTAGAAACATATCAATACAAACTTTATTTATGAAATACTAAAAATGAATACATTTTTATTTGAGCATGCAATTATTAAACACGCAGTTATTGAAATTCATACGAGGAATACTAATGCCGCCACGAGTGCCACAGTTAATCGTTTTTGTAATAGATGTTGAAGTTTGTTCTTTTTCCAAACGAATCGCTTGAATAATGGTTGAATGATACTCTTTGTCAACTTATAAGTATGGTTTTATTGATGGTGAATTGATGTGTCTTTTCATTTTTATTAGAGCTTGTTCTTCAATTCCGCTTTTACTTAATTCGCTAACTGCTGCCGTTCGATTTGAGGGATTTGTAGTTTTGACTCGTTTGACATCTATACCGATGCGTTGTGGTGAGAATTTAGTCCATTTGGAAATTTCATTAATTTCAATCGGCATATTTTTATACCAACCTTTAGAATTTTTCTTCTTCCAAAAGGGATTTGGTGTAAGAAATACTCTGTTCAATGTTATAGAAGTGCCTCGTTTTTCCAAAGCGTACTGAGCAAATATATTCCTCTAAAATGTTAGGCGTAATACATTTGCATATAATTTTTTATCATCGCCTTGTCTCGTTTTCAAAAATAGAGGATTATACTCGATAAGTCCAGTTTCTTTTCCATTATTTACTTATATTTCTTTTTTCTACACTTAGTGTCATCTAAATAATATATTTTTTGGTTTTTGCATGAACGTAGAAAAAATATTGTATGCAACTCGTACCAAAAATGTATTGTAATAAACACTTACTTTTTGTACTTGTTGCATAAATAACTATTTTCTAAGTTCAAGCAGAAAACAAAACTTTATTGAACTATATTTAGTAGTAAAAGTGGTTCTTTATTGCTACAGCGTCGTTTAACACTTTATATGTACAGCGTTTTGTCATCATGACAAACATAAATGTTCAAATCGACGTCATATTTTCCTACACTAAGTCATTTTAATAAAACATTTTTTGGTTTTTGCATGAACGTAGAAAAAATGTTGTATGCAACTCGTAAAAAAATAACTATTTAAGTCCTTGCGGTTCATTTTCGTCATACAGGGTGTCCCGAAATAAATGCAACAAAATTTGGTCAGAAATTCTTAAGAGAAATTTAAGGGACCCGTATTTTTTACATTTGATAGGTGCGGCCCCCTTTCGGAGATATAGCCCCCTGAAACAAGCCCCTCAAAATTTAATTTTTTATATCTCAGAGCTATATCGCACAAGAACCACCAAATTTGGTACACAGGGATTTAATGACATGTAGAATGCGATGCTGATCAGCTTTTTGGCAAGGGGCCCCCACAAGACACTTTTTCGGGGGCCCCCTTGCCTTTGGGGCCACCGAACTTTAGTTGCATATTTAATTTTTAAAAAAATTAGTAGCCTCTTAGAAACTCCAGGGAATTTAAAAACTTTTTTGTCTCTTAAAATTTTTTCGAAAAACGCAGCGTTTTTCGAAAAAATGGCAAAATGTGATTGGATGCATATCGAGGTTCATATGAAATTTTAAAGTGTTAATCGTAGGTGGCTGGCATTCGCAATAAACAATCAATTTTATTCTGTGACAGTTGTCATTAACCAGTGTCAAATTGTTAACATTAATAGTTGTCAGTAATCATTGTTCCCGAAAAAATGGTGAGATTTTCTGTCCAAGAAAGGGTATAAATGCACCTAATTTACGGGGAGGCTCGTGGAAATTCACGTCTCGCACGTAGATTGTACGCTGAGCGATTTCCTGGACGCATACTCCCATACCATTCAATGTTTGCACGAGTACATCGGCAGCTAATGGAGACAGGATCCGTAGTTGTGAAAAAACCTAACTCAGGGAGAAGTTATTTATTAACTCCCGAACAGGAAGAAATTATCTTAAATTTAATTGAAGAAAATCCCGAAATAAGCATAAGACGCGCGTCATCTCAACTTGAGATTCCCAGAACAAGAATACACCGCTTTATCAAACGACAACTGTTGAAACCTTTTCACTTTCAAAAGGCCCAGGAATTTAAAGTAGAAGATTTGCCACGAAGAAGACATTTTAGCTTATGGGCTCTTCAACGTTACAACTTAAATCCGGGATTTATACGAAATTTTTTCTTTACCGATGAGGCGTGCTTTACAAAAGATGGCCTAATAAATTTGCACAATCTTCATTATTGGGCTATGGCAAATCCATTTGTCTTAAGGCAGACTCATTCGCAAGAAAATTTTCATCAATTAATTGCTGGGCTGGAATTGTCGGAGATTGCATCATCGGTCCATATTTATTGCCTCCACGATTAAATGCTGAAAGTTACCTTAATTTTTGGAGCATGAACTACCGCCTCTTATGGAAGATGTTCCTCTCGGTATTAGACGCAATTTGTTCTTTATGCACGATGGTGCCCCACCACATCGGGGGCACTTCGTAACTGAGTGGCTGAATGAAAATTTCCAAGGGCGATGGATAGGTAACAATTCTCCTCATGTAACATGCCCCCCCCGTTCTCCCGATCTAAATGCCATGGACTTTTTTTTCTGGGGGGCCATGAAGGATCGCGTCTATGCCGTACCAATTAGAACCCGGGAACAATTACATGAACGAATCCTTGCTGCGGCTGAAGAAATTAGACAGATTCCCAACATTCACACGAAAATACGTCAAAATTTCGTGTCACGTTTGCAGGCTTGTGTTGAACAAAACTTTGAATACGTTTTACGGAACTGACCAGTGTGATTTTAACAAACTTTTTAGAATTAAATTATTTAATCATGAAGTACCATTAATTTTGTTATTAATTTCCAAGTTTATTGTACCTTATTTTGATATTCACATTTTCTTATTAATTGTTAATGTTTAACTTGTGATTTCTTTAAATTAAAATTTTAAATTGTGATTTTTTTACAACTACTGATCCTGTCTCTATGAGCTCCCGATGATGGTTAATGACAACTGTCACAGAATAAAATTGATTGTTTATTGCGAATGCCAGCCACCTACGATTAACACTTTAAAATTTCATATGAACCTCGATATGCATCCAATCACATTTTGCCATTTTTTCGAAAAAATTTTAAGAGACAAAAAAGTTTTTAAATTCCCTGGAGTTTCTAAGAGGCTACTAATTTTTTAAAAAATTAAATATGCAACTAAAGTTCGGTGGCCCCAAAGGCAAGGGGGCCCCCGAAAAAGTGTCTTGTGGGGGCCCCTTGCCAAAAAGCTTATCAGCATCGCATTCTACATGTCATAAAATCCCTGTGTACCAAATTTGGTGGTTCTTGTGCGATATAGCTCTGAGATATAAAAAAAATTAAATTTTTAGGGGCTTGTTTTAGGGGGCTATATCTCCGAAAGGGGGCCGCACTTATCAAAAGTAAAAATACGGGTCCCTTAAATTTCTCTTAAGAATTTCTGACCAAATTTTGTTGCATTTATTTCGGGACACCCTGTATAATCTGACCAATGCTAATATTTCATATTTATTAAGAGCTGATGCACTGGATTTTCTCTTTTCGGGTTGTACTTGTAGGAACTTGCATTTAGCAATACGAGTAGCTCGTGATGAATTGAACTATACGTCGGTGAAAGAGTTAAATACAATATTGAATTCTTTATAATATTTACTTTGTGACATTTTGACGGTGGCGTTCCAAATTGTTTTAACTACCGCTTCTTTGAAGTCTTTTCAGTCACATTTTCTCATATTAAAAGCATAATCTTGCAATATTACATTCAATGTCTCGATGGAAGTATCTAGCTCAAATTTATATCTTTCGCATCACAAAATGTAGAAAATTATCGGCGGATTGATGATTGAGTCGCAACTGTATTAGCAGGCACGCAATTTTACTAATTTTGTTGTTCGTACTCACTGAATCGACTCAGTGTTTAATAATTAAGTTGTTGACAAAAACTCCAACTCTAACACCCTGTTTTGTTATTAACATTTTATCAAGGCATTCTCTTCAATCGTAATATTCGTTTTATATAATAAGTAAAAAATGTAGTATGTTACTATGGACCATAACTTACGGAACACTTTTATAAGAGATGTTTATTTTCTTGTCTAAGCTAATTAAAACCTATAAGGATTTACTAAAATAATTAAAATAATTCACCACAATTTCTTTAAGAAACTTGATATAATAATAATTAAAATATCAAAGATGAGGGAGCATACCTATACACTTTAATGTGGTTTTTGTTATAAGTTGCATCACGAAATTAAAGCGTAATTTTCTCGGAGTTTAGGTAAGCGCCTGGGGTCATCTTTTTCAAGTCTTTGAAGAGGATACGCTACCAGGCAAGTAAAATATATTTCAAATAACGTTGTCCGCTTTCAAAAACAACGCTAGAGGGATAATCAGGTATAATAACGCCATATAAACCCCACTGTAATAATTATAGCACACTATAAAATAATTTACATGGCTTTGAAATATGAAATAATTATAAAAAAATATAAATTACTCTGTTACAGTTAGATTCTGTTATTTTTTCTAGAATATGAGTGCCAAAACCAACAAATAATTGTTATTAAAAACATATACAGGGTGAGTCATTAATAATGGTGCTTAAGGGCAGATTGTTAACGTTAAAATTGAGCCCAACATAAATTATTCAATTGTTGCTTCTTTTATTCTACAGGGTGTTAAAGTTGCAAAACTGTTTTCGAATTTTTGCTATATTTTAAGAATTTATGGACTGATTGTTTTGAAAATTTCTAGTCTCATGTTTTTCAAGTGCCAATTACGAATATGCAAACAGTGTTGAGGTCACGACTAGGGGCGCTAGTTATACTGTAGCGCCGATGTACAAATATGTCTTTTGTTTTTATATATTTTTAGGTATTAATAATATTGTGTGAAACTAACTACTCTGTGGACAAAAGCCCCAACCAGCGTTGAATTACACCCACAATATCTACCCATATATTCCTTATTAATAGCTTCTGTAACATTTTTTACTGTATTAGAAAGGTATTTTAAGCTAATATAAATCAAATCTCCTACAATTCCTATCGATGAAGTCATATGTATGTTCTCTGATACCATACATCTAGGTATGCTAATGAACAATTCCACAGACAAAGCTCTATTCAATAATTATCTAAAGAAATTAATCTATATAAATTTAATAACATTCTTTATTGAAAACACTCTATAAATATCTAACTTCACTTTTGGCAGTGGGAACACGACAATTCAACCACAATAGATGAGATCTGACCTATTTCTGCATTTTTTGGATTGCTTCTTCAGGTGGCCTCCTTTAAGTTGAGTCAAATATCTAACTATAAAAATTATTATAAAAATTAAAATTATTTGAAGTTAAATATCGACAATGACAAAAGTGACAGCCTGTCAATGAATTAAATATGACAATACCTACTTGAATAATGTTTAGATACCCTTTATGTAAAAGTTTTTATATATTTTTAGGTATTAATAATATTGTGTGAAACTAACTACTCTGTGGACATTAAAAATTATTTTTTCCAAAGTAGTAGGCGTAGAAATAATAAGTAGACAGCTGTCACTACAATACCATATTATTTCGTCAATGCTACTCAATTCATAGATTAGGCAGTAGTGTTTTTTATTATTATTTTTTTATATTTAAACCCCGTCATAATATTTTTTCGCACATTGATGAGAAACATGATAAGTGTATATGTACAAGAAAATTTTTGTGGTTGCTGTGCAGCAGCGAGGTACTTGGAATTATATCGAGATAACAGACAACCCGATCATAGTATTAGGTGAAACATTTCGCCCGAAGAAAGACGTTGGAAGGGCGAAATTATTAACAGCGGACCAAGAAGACGATGTTTTAGTGCGAATTGCTGAAAACACACGTACAAGCACACGTCAAATTTTAGCAGCTACTGGCATCAGTCAGTCTTCCGTTAGCAGAATACTCGACAAATAAAAACTGTGTCCTTATCATTTTACTCCAGTTCAACATTTAACGTCCCAAGACCCTCTAGCTAGGTTACGATTTGCTACATTAGTTACGAAGGAAGCTACATTTACCACATTTGCCTACAATCTACTTTAGCCGATTTTAGAGGGAGTATTTTATGTAAAACAAAAAATAGTTTTAGCATTTCGTAATAAGTAGCAATCCTTTAAAAGCAATTGCTGAAATAAAGTTTCCATTTCTGTGTGTCAAAGCATTTATCCATAAGAAAATTAAGCATTTTCAATCTTATGTGGGCATTATAAACGCAACGCGCGTGCGTCTGACGGTTGAAAACTGTTTCCAACGGTTCTACGGAGAGGCCTAAATGCCGACGATAAGTGTTAAGGTGACACCGTTATAGTGACATTGTTAGTAACAAGCAGTGTATAGTGTGTATGTAAATATTGCAGTGTATTATATGTTATAGTGTGATATCCGCGGAGTGCGCATGGCCATTGCCGTCTAAGGGCCGGTTTTACAATCGCAGTATATACTCAAAATAAGCTTATACCTGGAATATATTCCATAGATATCATTCGAGAGCGTTTTACAACAGAGGACTAAGACATATTCTCAGTATATCCAAGGAATAACTTATCGCTTCAAAATTGGGCAGATATACCAGGTATAACTTTATACTCATCCCTGATTGGTTAAAATTTCAACATGGCGGAACTACATTGAACATAATGAACATATGTTCAACTGTGAAGTCCGCAAGTGTAATTCTGTACGTTTGGTTATATTTGCTATTTATTTATTCTTGTCATATTTATATAAATAGAATGTTAAATCCACGAGATTTAAGAATATTCGATAGTGAATCGGATTCTGAAGATGAATATTTACCGAGATTTAGAAATCTCAAAACATTAATGAACTGTATGTAATTAAACTGCAGTTTAGTTTAGGTACATTATTAGCACCTCCGTTTAGGCCCCTGTAAAATTAGGACACCGCCTGCCTTCCATTTCTAATAACTGAACGCAATGTACACTGTACAGAACACAACTAAAAGCTCTCAGAAAGTCAAAAGAAAACGAATGTCTAATTATGTCAACACAAGTGTGTCAAGTAAACAAAGAAATTATTCCAAAATATATATGTCTTTGTTTAATATAATGCTATCAGCTTAAGAATATAAAATACCCTAGGCTCTCAGCTGATATTCAGTGGTACCATCCACTTTATAAACCTTTATTCCAAGTATAGTTATTCCATCGTTAAAAATTACTTGTAAAACTCATGTATGGCTTATTCTCGGAATAAGAGAAAGTATAAGATATACTTGGAATAACTATACTTCGAGTTATACTGTGATTGTAAAACCAGCCCTTAAAGGATGACATTCTACGAGTGAGTATAAGGTAAATTATTAAAGTACTAGATTTACTCAATTTATTTTTGGTGATTTCGTGTTCTTTGAATCCTTCCTATGGAATCTTGTCCCCTGCCATCCTCTCCTCCCGTACTCATCAAAGTGCTGTGAATAAATCACTCTCTACTATTTTAGGCCTCGACTACAGATGTTTTACTCACATGTTTTGCTTTTTGCTAGATTTTTTAACAAAGTTAACACTCAAGACCGGAAATATAGATATTGGATCCGATACCTAGCTATAATATTTCAGTGCTTCAAATAATGGAGTCCGACTTTGCCTTGCTGTTATTATATTGGTTCCACTTTCCCGTCATGCGGGCGTAATCACACAAGAACATTAGCACTCATATCGCGTTGTTAGAGGATTACATGCAAATATACTGCCCCTTACTAAAACAGAAGTATCATGATGGTGCTTTGTGGTAGTGTGGATGTTCACTTAGTTAATTAAAATTATCCCGAAACAACATAGCGGTTGTGTAATCTGTTATTTTACGTTTCTTCTAAGTAGACGGCTAAAAATGCATGATGTTTTTTACATAGAATTAATATTATCCATTAGTGTAAATTATTACATACGGAGTGACCCATTTCAAAGCGGGGCACCTATCTAAACGTTTTGTTTATTGACTGACTTTTTTAATGATAAAGCTTCAATAATTTTGATACCCAGAAAGAAAATAATTTTTCTTTGAACTGCAAATATCCAAAAATAAGATTTTTTATTTCAAATCTAAGTGTTTATAGTTTCAAATGGGTATGACCAAAATTTTAAAAAATACAACAAATTTTGGTGTT
This sequence comes from Monochamus saltuarius, assembly GCA_025584915.1. Lineage (NCBI taxonomy): Eukaryota > Metazoa > Arthropoda > Insecta > Coleoptera > Cerambycidae > Monochamus > Monochamus saltuarius. The sequence goes on along the minus strand of CM046725.1, from coordinate 8,664,193 downwards.
GAGAAATTTTGTTCTGGAATTCACCTCTGCTTGTTTGATAAACAAAATCTGCAATGATTTCAAATCCAGCTTTGAGATATACGCACGCATTTTCACCGAAATGTATCACCCGAGAAGGGCCGATTGAGTGGCCAGTCAGATCGCCTGATTTGACACTAGATTATTTCTTGTGGAGATACTTAAAAAGCAAAGTATACGTTACTAGACCGGTTAATTTAGAAGATTTAAAAGCAAGAATTCGTCACGAGATACATCGTATATCTCCTGAAGTTATTGATATCCAAAAAGAATTTATTAATCGTCTTACCTACTGTCAGGCAACCAACGGTGCACAATTCGAACATTTAATTTAGTCGATTTTTTACATAATCATTATCATTTTCAGTATTGTGAAAATTAAATTTTAAAATCTTCAAACGGTCAGTGGTCGCGCGGTTTAATGCGTCACTACTTGAATCGAGGTGACTGGATCGCTGTGGGTTCGACCCCTGCAGCCGGCAGACCGTATATAAGCTATATTCGTGGAGAGATTGGCACCCTCTCTGCGGGTATTGTAGGGTGGAAGAATGTTGACTTGGGTCAATGTGAGAGATTGATACCGGTTGGCATTTAACTACCCCCCTAATTAATGAGGTTTTCCAGGTTTCCCTCACTCCTGCACTGAATGGTGGTTAGGGCCTACCAACGTAAGTCGTTCCTGGGCAAATGCGGCCTGCTTAATAATAATATGCCGCCCCCTCTCCCGCACAAGTCTTCGACTTCTGGGCTAATCCTCGTGATTAGAATGAGGGGTAGAGATATTATTATTATTATTATTATTATTATTATTATTATTATTATTATTATTATTATTATTATTATTATTATTATTATTATTATTTTCTTGAAATTTTTGTTATGTAACACCATAATTTTTCATGATGTACAATGACACGCCCTTTCAAATGGCATGGTCAAAATTGGGGGTTGACATTTAAAAAAATTGACGATGACGTCATATCTCGAACAACGATGATGTCAAAAATGTGGGTCGTATGTCAAAAAGTGCCTTTTCTAAAAACAAAATCGACGTGCCAGGGGATTTTTTCGAAAACTTCTCAATTTCAAAAATAATGAATTTTATTCGTTACTTTTCGAAAGCACTGTGTATGGATGTAGCATATACTTTGAGATTTTTTTCTAAAGCATTTGATACATGTATTGATCACTTTATCTTGTTTGAAAAATTGGAATGTATTGGCTTCCAATTAAAGTAATTCAAATCTTACAGTATGTATCTAACAATGGATTTCACTCTTTTAAATACTTAGCCACATCTAAAGGATGTAATCTAGGTCATTTCCTTTTGCTTTCATATATTAACGATTTGAGTGACACTAGAAGATCAAGCCAACTCTTGTTTGCGGTTAATTTAAAGACATACATTCCCCAAAACAGAATCAATGAACGACAGTGAGCTTCTTCAGACTAATTTGGATACCAGTACATATTATATGTAAAAATTTTGCCATTGCCTGTATATGTGATATAAACTTTTGTACACTATAATTTTAATAACTTTTCATTTACAACAATTTTTGTATAGTATACAATAAATGTGGCAACGCAAACTGTTTATGAAAATATTTTTAGATAGGTAGGTAGGTACAGATATATCTTTTAATAAAATACTAATATACAAAATTATTTACAGTTTTATTAAAAAAAATACATCGAAAATTTACATCATTAAACAGTGGAAAAGTATTACAGCTAATATTATTGTACTTAATCAATAAAATTGGTATAAAGATGATTTTTTAATTGTAATTAACAGAGTCATGTTAAGCGGAAACGGCGAAGGCAATTCATTGTAATACAGGGTGGAACACTTTTATGTTAGAAATCGAAAGAAAATATAATAAATAATTATAAATTAATAATAAAATAACAAATATGTATACATATAGTACAAAATGCAGCACATTTTAAAATATTTTTGAGGTAAATACATGTACAAATATTTTGACGTATTAATTTGTAGTTCCGACTTTCTTATAAAAAGACATTTTTGGTAGAACTAACAGTTAAACTGTAGTAGAAAAAAATACATAAAACATTTCATTTATATATATTTTTATAGGAAGCTATTGTACAGCCGAATATAACAACCTGTCATCTTTAACATACAGGGTGCTACAAATTAGTAGGTCAATGAGTTAACCACATATTCGTTGGACCAAAATTATGGGACTTTGCTTATGCCACTATTCATTTTGGAGCTCTATTTTCAAAATATAGGGTGTCAAAACAAAAAGTGACTTAAGATAAAATTACAGTTATGCCAAATTTGAAACAAATATCTCTCCGGAACTATCAATAAAAATCATTCTGAAAATTATAATTTTGATAGCCTGAATTTGAAAATGGGGCTCTAAAATGAAGTGTCATAAAAAAGTCCTATTATTTTGGTCTACAGAATGTGGTTAATGGCGTGACCTACTAATTTGCAACACTGTATATACATTTTCTTAGATTGTATTTAAAACATCCTCGGAAGATAGCCAAACTGCTTCTAACATCTAATTTATTTAACAATTGCTGTTAAATACAAGTTGATTTAGATTTGATTTAGTGTAAGTAAACATATTAAGTTTCAATGCAGTTTTAACATTTTCAGAAATATTTAATGCAACTTGCACTAATCATAATACAATAAATCACCCTGTATATTCGCCTATAGTAACCTCAAAATATTGACAAACAAATTTTCAACATGATAAAATCTAATCTAACAAATATAATTTCAGTCGTTATCAAAAATATAGCTCTACAAATTGTCTAAATGCAAAAATGTCAGTTTTAAGAAGGATGAAACAAATACAAACTTAAGTAACACTGGAAATACAAGTTTTTCATTGTATAGAACGCAGTTCGATGTTGATGTAGGTATTTACATTACTCATAGGGTACAAACAGAGTGAGAGCAGGTTTTCCGTTTACCGGTAACTCGCGCTTATCGGCGCTGTTTTCTTGCGCTGAGACTGCACACAGTAGAAGCTGTTAAAACAGGGAAGATAAAACAATTTATGCGATACGTCTTAGCTACTTCCTTGCAAAATACCAGCATCTGACGATGAACTGATAGTTTTGGATTCTATGATTACTAAGTCAAAGAGAAAACAATTCAGAGTACACCCTATTAATCGCAATAGAATCATCATCGCAATTAATCAGTGGTGCAGTGAAAATTTTCTAAATATTAATATATCTAAATGTAAACTGCTTTCATTTCATAGGAAACAAAACCCACTAGTGTTTCATTATTCGTTAAATGGTAATATTTTGGACAAAACAGAGAAATTTAAGGATTTAGGAGTGATCTTTGATTAAAAATTTACTTTTTCTGACCACAGTACCCAAGTTATCGCTTCTACATCCAAAACATTGGGTTTTTTTTGTTAGAAATTGGAATTGCTTTACTAATATAAATACGTTAAAATTATTATATTTCACATTTATCAGAAGTAAGTTAGAGTATTGTGCTATCATATGGTCGCCATTGTATCAGAATGCTATTTGTAGTTCAGTACAACGCAAGTGTTTGAAATATATGTTTTTTAAATAAAATGGTCACTACCCTGAGAGGGGTTTTGATTATTACACTCTTCTCGCTATGTTTAACATAGACTCACTGCATGTAAGACGCAACTCTGCTGCTTTAAAGTTTTTATACAAATTATTGCATGACGAAGCTGACTGCCCTTTGTTAGTGGAGCAGATTTCATATTTTGTACCAAGATTAGAAACTTGTCAGCAACAAGTGTTTTTCAATAGACCATGTAGGAGCAATGTATTGCTTAGTTCACCGCTTTATAATATGTGCAGTCTATTTAATAATATCTGTTTTTCATGCGATATTCATCAAGATAGCGTTGGTCATATTTTGTCAACATATAAAAAGTTTGTTACCATGTCTGTGTCCTAATTTTCTTTTTTTATTATTTTTCCACATCAATTTAGTTAATATGTTATGCTTGTACGCAATATTTGTTAGCAGTTTTTCTTGTTTCTAAATTTTCTGTAATTGGGTTTTTTACCTGTTGAAAATAAATGTATTATTATTATAATAGATGAAATTATGGAGAATTCATTATTTATTTAAAATTTAAAAAACGTCAAGAAAAGTTCTTTTCAATATACAAGGATGACATAATAAATATTTTACAGCATTTTACTGAACTGAACTGAAATACCGTATAATAAAAAATTGGTGTAATCCACATAAGAAAGCTAGTCTATCGGAAGAAAGACTTGTTATTACTTTGAGGTAAGTAATTTATTTACTTTAGTTTAAAGGTACCTATTAAACTTCTATTAATGAAGTTATATGTTTAGTTGCAAGATTGTATACAATAAATATCTAAATTATAATAAATTAATTAAGCTAAATTTTCTAACGAAAAAACACACCTGGCATAATGAAATCATTAAATGATTTTCAACATTAGCTTTTGAACAAAATTATACCAACATATAATCAACGACATATATCCAGCAACCTCAATAAAAATGTTTTGGAAATTACTGCATTATTCGGTCAGGATCGGTCAGTGGTCGCGCGGTTTAAGGCGTGAGTACTTGAATCGAGGTGACTAGACGGAGTTGGTTCGAGCCCAGCTGCCGGTAGACCGTATATAAGCTATATTCGTGGAGAGGATTGGCACCCTCTCTGTGGGTATGGTAGGGTGGAATAATGTTAGCTTGGGTCAATGTGAGAGATTGATGCCGGTTGATATTTGACCACCCCCTAATTAATGAGGTTTTCCAGGTTTTCCTCATTCCTGCACTGAATAGTGGTTAGGGCCTACCAACGTAAGTCGTTCCTGGGCGCAAATGCGGCCTGCTTAATAATAATATGCCGCCCCCTCTCCCGCACAAGTCTCCGACTTCTGGACTAATCCCTGTGATTAGAATGAGGGGTAGAGATATTATTATTATTATTATTAATATACAGGATGTCCGGGACAAAAGTGCCGATACTAAAGGGGCTTTTATATCTGACCAAAAGAAACAAGAAACTCTTATGAAAAATTATCTAAAACTAATAGTTCTACAAATACATTTCAAAAATTAAAAATACAGTTGCAATAACGTACAAAACTATGTTATGAAATTACAAACTAATGCACAACTAAGGTTAAGTAAAAGCTGCCGTAACATAATTTCTTTTTATATTAGTATTAATGAAGTAAACAATAGAGGTTTCCCAAGAAATCCTTAAAACGTACGACAACATTGCATCCATTACCTGCCGCTGCTAACCTTAAGTAGTAGTGGTAGCAGTAGCTGTTAGTGCTTTCGTTCTTCCGTTCTACCTAATGTTTCTTTGATATTTGAGTACATAAACAAAAATGGAACAAAACTTTCTGACTACGAGACGTTTGTACGAAAATCGCTTTTCACAAGCAACGGCATTAATTTTGAACACATAACTATTTCACATTGTATTCTATGTTGTAAAAAGGACTCTAAGAAAACCGTTCGTACTAAGTATGTTTATTATATGTATTTGTATTTATTATGTACAAACATCTGACCTGCTTCAACCTGCTTTCACTGTGTACGTGTCCATTTAAAAGTATGTTATAATTTTCAAAGCATATAAGCGCGGATCGGCGCAGGGTACAAGTAAGCAGAAAACCGCTTCCACTCTGTCTGCCATAGATTATAATTTACATTTAGATATATGATATTTTAGTCTTCCAATCTCCATTAATACGTGTATATTTGAGTACAGACATACAACATATTCTTATAGGTAATACACGACACCTAATTAGACAGTAGTGCGTTTGGTAAAAGCACCGTGTGTGTTCATAAATACCTGTTTTTAGATTTTATGGAAAGTATTTCATAAAAAACATCTTATCGACATCTCGAAAAATTATATATTAAAAAGAAAATAAAGTGGTGCTATTCGGGGTATCTCAAGGCCCTGTTCTGGGACCTGTTACAAAGTCTTATATATAATACACAACATACATTATACACACATTATAGTTGTACATTGTAAAGTCCAGGCTGTAGTAACAATATAAACGAATTTGTTTCAGAATATGATTTAGTTATTTGACGAAAAATACACTGAAGAGATTGATATTTTGTTTGTATTTTTAATGCAGAAGCTGTGAAGAAACTGTCTAATGTATATAATAATGGATTACATTCAGATTTTGGATGCCATTTGCAATAGTTTCCAAAGTTTTTGAAAACAATTCACTGAATGTGCTGATAGGTAGCAAGAATTGTAGTGGAACATTGAAGCTATTTGGTAGATTTACAAAATCTTAACAAAATTTGAAATACCTTTCTTTTAGAGAAAATGGCGACGGAAGTTTTTATTGGGGCATTTCATATACTAATAATGTGTCGTAACATTACAATACGCCCTGTATACAGCGTGTCCTCGATTTTTCGTTCTTAACATTGGGAACAAATAGAGTCTGAAAACATAACAGTATTTCCTTATACCGTTCTCTAAGGCCCTCCATTTTCCTGATACAGGGCATTAATTTTAAAAATATATTTTCTTTTCTTTTTATCTACTAAATAAATAAATATTTTTTCTTCAAATTTGGTATGTAGCAATAAAAAGCTAATATTTTGATGTAAATAACTTTTTTCATCTAAAGCCAGTGACATAGGTTTGGGATCTTGTTCACGTTTGAACCCTTTAAACTTCTACGCCAATGGTGGAAAATATTTTTTCAGAACAAATATTAAAATTTTACTCTATTTTCTGAAAAAAGTACTCTTGAGTAAATTCACTAAGCAGTTTTGTTTTTAATATATTATGACTTTTTCTAATGTGGGTTTTGGGTTATCCTATAAAATTTTAGTCATTAATTATTAAACAACTTGCAAATAATTTAATTTAAATAGTGCTTAAAGTGATATCTGTTTTCGAGAATGCAACGATAGCATAGAAAGGTCTTGTTCAAATTAACAGGTTTGAATCCTGCGGCTGGTATATATAAGCTATATTTGTGCAGAGGATTGGCACTGTCTCTGCGGGTATGGTAGGTTGAAAGAACGTTGGAAGTAATGTGAAAGAGTGATACCGGTTGGCGTTCGACCACCCCCCTAATTAATCAGATTTTGCTGGTTTCTCTCATTCTTGCACTGAGTGGTGGTTAGGGCCTACCAACGTAAATCGTTCCTGAATGCAAATCCGGCCTACTTAATAATAAAATGCCGGCCCCTCTCCCGTACAAGTCTTACGACTTCTGGGCTAATCCTCGTGATTATAATGAGGGGCAGAGATATTATTATTATTGTTATTATTGTTGTATTATTGATATGAACGCCCTGCATCAGTAAAATGTCATAGTGGCATAGAGAAAAATGCTATAGGGTAGACCCTTATTATTTTATCATGCTCTATCTTTTCTCAAACTTCACAATTAAAAAAGCGGAAACACCCTGTATACTATTATAATGTCTATTTGTGACATACGTTTAACATTTTTAATACGATTTTGAGAACGAAAACAGAGAGGTTTTCGAAACGTCAATAATACGGAAGTGCGCGATAGTGATGTGATTTTGTTATTTTGGCTTATCTGTTTTTTCAGTGTGAGATTTTTTGGTTAGGCAAACATAGTTTCAAAATAACCCTTGACTGTTCCGTTTGGCGCAAGGGCTTATTTAATTAATCTCTATTATTTTTTCAGAAGTGTGGCAAAAACCCAAAAAAAACTAAAGAAACACCCTGTATACTATTATAATAATTATATTGAATAAATGGAAACACGTCTGTAACAAAGTTGATAGAAGGAAGCTGTATATATTTCGGTAATTTGATATAAATAATTAATTTTGCAGTCATTATAGATACTGCAATGATATGTAATCCAATTTATACTAATTTAAATATTTATTTTACGAATCTAGTTAATTACTGTTTCATACTATAGACGGAAAATCTATACCGTAATAAATGTAAATTGAGTTATGATTGATCCATTTAAAGTGCATTTAATGAATAATATTTCTATTTGACATTTAGAGGAAAATAGTTTCATGTAATGATATTTATCTACTTTGATTTAGTAATATGAATTTTACAGTTCTATAAATAGTTTTATATCATCATCATTTGCAGTACTTAGAAAACTTATACAGGGTTAACTATGACTAAGTACAAACATTTTAACCACGTGCTCAGGGAGGTCTAAAAGACAATAAAAAATGTATTTTGGAATTCTAGCTCAATGTTTAAAAAATGGGGAAAAACCTTCTTTTCCTACGGAAAGTCGGCGCCTATGACAATCAATCATCGTCCGAAGCTAGATATGTCTACTACCGTGTGGTCGTTTTTTGCGGCGTTGTCAAGTGTAGAAACGACGAAAATAAACATTTTTATTAATAATAATAATGCCTAAGTACCTGATAGATAACAGTTAATCCGGTTAGCTGCAATATTTTGTATTCGTTCTTCGTTCTTTCGTTGCACACTGCCAAAACTACATTTTCACTCATTGCAGATTCGTCATAGTTCTCCACTAACACATCCGACATAAAACACTTTTTTTAATTACTATAAAACGTTTAAAATTATAAATGTTCTAATATAACATATCCTAGAATACTGCATTGTAAGTTGCATACTCATCTGCAAAGAACATGCGAAGATCAGTTAGTTCTAAGGGTGTAAGAAACATTTTTACAGAACACTGTAAACATCTTGGGATGTTATAGTTTAAAATATTACTAATTATTTTATGCAAACATCGTCGATTACTGTTAATATTGTTGCTATTATTAGTATTAACAGAATTTAATTCCCCAATAACACAAGAAGTTTAAAAATTTATCGCCGTGAAGTGCACCTTGCATGAGTACCCTACAGATGGCAGATGGCGGCTGCAGATGTCAAAATATAGTTTGAAATAATTTGTCAGTACTTGCTTTTCGCACATTTAATTGTTCGCGTATTTTTTAGTGTATTTACAAACATGTCGTATTCAAATGCTTAGATGATGGATAAGGTGCTGATTTATGGGAGTGTGACAAGTGCGTATTATCGTGTGGCAGCGTTATAACAAAGACGTTTTCCGAGTGCACAAAATATTGTGCTGAATACTTTTTGTGTCACATTGAACAACTGTTATAATGTCTTGGCGGTAAACGTGTGGCAGTGTTTTTATGTATTTGTGTATATTTGCGTGTATATCTTTGTTATCCTTTATGGTTTTTCCCAACGTCAGTAATCAACGGTCATAACCGCCAGACCAACTACGTACCTCGCTTTAAACAAAAAGAACGGTTGAGAGCAGAAGTCCACACCACAGCAAGCAGAAAAATCCTTACAATGACAGGTTTTAATTTAAACAAGGAAGAAAACAGAAAATGATAAGTACAACATTCTTAAAATCTCTCCAAATATCAATCTTGGAAATAAATATTAGTAAGGTAGGTGCTGCCTCCCTGCGCTACCATATAGTGTTTCGCATTAAATCGTAAAATAGTAATATACATTTTGTAAATATATATTTCCTTTCAAAGCGGTGTAAACTGATACACGTGTCAACGCGGTGACCTGTCAGTACATTTGATACCTTTGACTTTGGCCGAATATACCTAACCACGCGGCTGACAGAATGCCAGTGACGGCGATAAATAAGGATTTAATATAGTTTAGAATTTTTTTTTGCTTTATAAATAAGTTTGGACATATTTTGATAGATGGTTCTCGATCCCCTCTTAAAATATTTGTATTAAGTCATAGTTAACCCTGTATACTTCCTTCGTTATAAAAATTCTGGATTTTTGGCCTTGTAACCCCCTGAATTTCTTTTCCAAGATGCAATTAGTTGAGAAAATCTGCTTATAACTTGAATTTTCTTAACTGAAATCATAGCTCTTAACATTGAGTAGTGAATCTATAGTGTACCTAGATGGTTTCTGACTGCGTTGCTTTTCGGAAAAATAGTTTTGCATCAATTTTCACACTTTTGGTGCTCCAACTCATAACGCGTAATCTTCCATCAGAACCACTAATTTTGAAAAGCGTTTTTACTTTTTTCTGTTCATAGAAAATACACCAGCATCTTCGCATAATTTGACACATTTTGCAAAACATAATATTTCGTGTTATTAAATGAATTTTGTACAATATTCTCGTTGTAAATTCATATTACTACACTCGAAACTACTGCACACGATAACTTTAATATGTGTTGTAATATGAATGTTTACAACACTTGTATTTTAAATAACTATTTTCTAATGAATTTACAGTCGAATGCTAATGCGTCCATTTCCTAAATCAGTTAAAAATATATAAAATGGTCATTCTAACACTTCCTTGACAACAATCTGCATTAAAAATATTTCTGAGATGACCGAAACATACTGACACCGAAAACATTTGGACATTTATAAATACTGATCAGAAAAACCTTATATTTATCCTAAACTTTACACGTTTCCTCCATAGCTAGGCCTCGGCGGGTGCAGAAAGGGACTTCTCGACTGTGGGGCCCCATTAGAAGGCCTTGACCCTCCATTAACCGTTACAAGGGTGGTTGTGGTAATGTCCGAAGTACAGGATTCCCTCTTGTGGTAGAAGTTGATCGGCTGGCTGTAGAGCCTGCAGTTGATAAAAAGAGAATTAGGAGGGAATTCGAAGGGTCTCGGAGTAAATGTCAGGGAGTAAATCATGCCATTTATCTAGCTTGTAACACATATTTAGACTTGGGATTCTAGATCATTCAGAGAAACGTGGAAGTCGATCTTGAATGCGATAAAGGTGAAATTATTGTAATAATAGTTAATAACGCGTAACTTTACATATACATAACTTTATTTTTTGAGGTGCTAAATTAGACATTTTACTTCCTGCAACCAGGAATTACTCGTTTTATTAACTAAACGAATGTAGATTCTATCAAAATATGAGTAAAAGTCTTATAATTGTCGGTCATAACTTCACAACACAATGGGTCAAAATAATTTTTAGATAATCGGCATTTCAACTATTTGAATATACTGGTTAATCTCATTTTTTAACGAATGTCAAAGTGTACTTTGAAAACATCTGTCATAGTTATTGCTTTGGCGGTAATTTCAAACCTTATACTTCGTTCATATAAGGTAAAAGCAGAATAACCGCCTTTTATGTGAAAATAAACATTTAACTAATTTATTTAAATCTCGGTAGAACAATGTTCGGACTGGTATTTACGTCATTGGTTTTACTTCCTTGATATTTAACATATCGATCTCTTCCTCAGTAGTAACTTTGGAACTTTAGTCTTTATCATATATTTCTGGAAACGTTAAGGAAGCTAAACAGATGACGCAGCAACCAGTCCGGAAAATGTTCCACCTAGGTTAAAATAAATTAGTTAAATGTTTATGTTCTCATAACAGGTTGGGTTTCTGTTTTTACCTTGTATGAACGAAACATAAAGTTTGAAATTACCGTCAAAGCAATACTATATGGCTATAATTCAATTGTTTTCAAAGTACACGAAGAAGAAATAAGAAAAGTGAGTATACTACTCGAAAGAATATTGTGCCCTAAATTTTCTGCGCGGAGTTTCCTACCACCCTGTATAGCGATTAAGAACAGCTCTACATATTTATACACTCACTCAAAGATAATGAGTTCAAATGTCAAAAAATGTTCTAGCGTTTTCAAAATTATCCAAAAATGTTCTCGGCTATAACTTTACTTTACTCTTACTATTAAGAAATTGTGACAATGTGAAGAACATCCAAATAACAAAATGGATATTAGGTAGGTAATATTCGCATTTCATATTCTGTATATACATAGTGAGTTAGAAAGAATGGGTCAATAATAAGCTGGAGATACCAAAGTATTATCTTATAATTAGTGATCAAGCAAACTCATCTCAAGTGATCATAATTATATTATGCGACCAATCCGAAGATATAATTTTCCCATCCAAGAAATACAGGGTGTTCAAGGTTTAAATTTTATCCTGAAATTTCTCAATAATTGAGAAAGTTTTGATAGCATGACTGAAATTTTCCGAATTTGAAGCTTATTTTGACGTTACGCTAAAAAAAATCTAAAAGAACGTTCAATTCTACATAAAATATATACCTACTCTTATTTAGGCCGCCTAACTTTATCGGTTTTTGAGTTATTTGCATATAAAAGTGTCAATGTATTTTGTGGTGATTTTCTTTCAGGCGCTGATATTGCTATTTCTTTTCTTAGAAGACTTGCGTCACATTTTCATGTCAATAAATATTAGCGCATTTTGCGTGCGCGTGATTTATAACTCGCGCAATTATTGAGTTTTAGAATAAAATTTAAACCTTAAACACCCTGTATTTCTAAAACCAGCGAGATTCGTATAAGGCATGGTTAGCTCAAACATAATATTTTGGTGTCCAGCCTAGTGTTGAGCCATTCTTTCTGATTCACCCTGTATATTTTGAAGTACTTTACCCTTTGAAAACTATATTTGCCAATTTGTTTAGGTTAGGTAAAATGATATAAACTATTGTGTTTGTATTTATTCACTGGGTAATCATTACAAAACTGAAAGCATATCACCATTGATCAGAGATGGCTTTCGTTTATATAAAGTTCCCCTTCAATTTCCGTACTATTTGCTATTCAAACCAGACCACCCCATTCCGGCAATAACATCTTTGATAAACGAATTTCTTTGGAACTACGCATTATGGAAACCCGTTTTTTGTATTAAGTAACAACCATTAAGCGCATTGTAGAATTTTTATTTGGATTTTCGGGGACAATTAATCATTTCTCCACGACAATGGAACGCATGTATGAAAATGCTCCAGAAAAGTTTAGATTAGCTAATAACATAGAATTCTAAGCTTTGGTATATGAGGTGATATATAGACTCGACCTTCCATGTTTTCCATTATAATTGGTTTAGTGGAAATGGGCGGTCCTCAAAGGAATCTTTCAAATAAGTTCGTATTTATATATTTTACAAAATGTTTGTCATAATTGTAATTCAAGTAACAATTCAATGAAGATAATTGAAAATGTAGAACTCAATTTTATGAACACTTGCAGCAATGCAGGGTGTCCCATAACTTATGGGCCATAGTGCAACCGGAAATAGTAGACGTAGAAATATGTCTTTTGAGCCAAACTTGCCTAAGTAATATGTTACTATTAAAAGAATTATAGGGTGTTGCAAATTAAAATAAATTTTCAAGAAATGATAACTTTAAAACAGTTGAAGATATCGAATTCAAAATTGGTATAATTAGGTTTTTGGGAGCGAGAAATACGAATTTGGCATTAAATTCAAGATATTTCCTAGAGGGCGCTACGTGCTTTGTGTTGAGTTAATTCGCCAAGACTCTTTTTACCTGTAAAATTAATAGAATTTATAAATTAAACTATAAAAGAGTCAACATTTTTGGTAGATCTCAATATCTCAAGCTGTTGTAACGTACCTATTTTATTTTAGTTGGCTCACACTGTACTTTAATTGTTTGGCGCACGCGGTACCTGAAATTGCTTAGCGTATCGCGATTTTTGCACACGACACTACCCGCCGTTCTGTATAAAAGCCGGCAAAATTGCCTTTACCAGCAGTGCTTAGCTGGCTCTTTCCGCGGCACTCAACCTTCCTCTACCCCAGGGTGTTTAGCAGGTAACTTCCGCGGCACCCTACCTTCCTCTGGGTATCCTGAGCGTTTAGCTGGCAATCTCCGCGGCGCTCCAGGTCTCGCCGTATTCCGTATTCCGTCGACCCCGAGCGTTTAGCAGGCCCTCTCCGCGGCGCTCGAGGTCTTGCCCGTATTCCGTCGACTCCGAGCGTTTAGCAGGCCCTCTCCGCGGCGCTCGAGGTCTAACCCGTATTCCGTCGACTCCGAGTGCTTAGCTGGCTCTTTCCGCGGCACTCAACCTTCCTCTACCCCAGGGTGTTTAGCAGGTAACTTCCGCGGCACCCTACCTTCCTCTGGGTATCCTGAGCGTTTAGCTGGCAATCTCCGCGGCGCTCCAGGTCTTGCCCGTATTCCGTATTCCGTCGACTCCGAGCGTTTAGCAGGCCCTCTCCGCGGCGCTCGAGGTCTTGCCCGTAACCCGTATTCCGTCGACTCCGAGCGTTTAGCAGGCCCTCTCCGCGGCGCTCGAGGTCTAACCCGTATTCCGTCGACTCCGAGTGCTTAGCTGGCTCTTTCCGCGGCACTCAACCTTCCTCTACCCCAGGGTGTTTAGCAGGTAACTTCCGCGGCACCCTACCTTCCTCTGGGTATCCTGAGCGTTTAGCTGGCAATCCGCGGCGCTCCAGGTCTCGCCGTATTCCGTATTCCGTCGACTCCGAGCGTTTAGCAGGCCCTCTCCGCGGCGCTCGAGGTCTTGCCCGTATTCCGTCGACTCCGAGCGTTTAGCAGGCCCTCTCCGCGGCGCTCGAGGTCTAACCCGTATTCCGTCGACTCCGAGTGCTTAGCTGGCTCTTTCCGCGGCACTCAACCTTCCTCTACCCCAGGGTGTTTAGCAGGTAACTTCCGCGGCACCCTACCTTCCTCTGGGTATCCTGAGCGTTTAGCTGGCAATCTCCGCGGCGCTCGAGGTCTTGCCCGTATTCCGTATTCCGTCGACTCCGAGCGTTTAGCAGGCCCTCTCCGCGGCGCTCGAGGTCTAACCCGTATTCCGTCGACTCCGAGTATTTAGCTGGCTCTTTCCGCGGTACTCGACGTCGTCTCCGTGGTCTTCGACACTGGGTGTTTAGCATTCTCTTTCCGCGACACTCAGCGTCTGCACCGTACATTCCCTACCGCCCTCTTCACTAATTTATTATATTATTATTTCAGGACCTATTTTATTTATGTTGGGGAGTTATTATTAGCATTATTTGTTTACAGGGTGACATTTTATTTTTATGAAATAAATATTTTATTTTGAATACCGAGTCTTGTAATATTCCTGAACCTTGGACAGAACTTCTCCACCGAGTGAACCCGGACTGATTAAAGTGGTTGTACTAGTTCGGCATCTGCGACCGAACCTTGAAAGTACGTCACACTGTTTTCCAGATTTTCACGAATGCACATTATGTCGATGGCTGAAAAATATTTATATTGTCACGGATTTCCCAATCCGACTTTTTCTTTTACCAGAAAAACAATCCCTTAATCACTTATCTTTATTAACTGCTCTGTATGCAACTGAATACTAATAGAGCATTTACATTAACTCAGTGTCATTAAATTCCGCTAGGGGTGCTAGCGTCAAAGTTAGGTTTTAATATTAATGTTCTATGGTCTAGTTCATGACTTTTCTTATTTATATATATATTTAATCTGTGGTTCATGATTCGATAATTTTTGATTTGAATTTGTGTAAGTCAAATAGTGATTGTAAATCTAATTTGCATACGTATTATCAAAATAGAAGTTATAATAAATCAATAAAATGTTTGTAAACACACAAAGACAACAGGAAAAAATCCCTTGAAAAGATATATTACATTTTATTTGTGTTAGCCTCACATAACCTTGTTTATTTGCATTTTACATTAGCAATTTGGAAAGAGAAGTAATAAAACGTTATTTAACACAGAAATTGTTAACGTTGGAGTGCCTAAATTATTTCCTGGTAATTCTTAATTTAAACCTCTTTGTTTTTAAAGAATTGAAATTTTATATATTACGAATCGATAGAAAAATGGTTAATTGTCGCTCAGATTGCAAAAATGTTGCATGTAATATGCCTAGTAAATAAAAAAGTACATTAAATACCCAGTTTCTGAAAAAATACGAATATATAAAAAAAATCTGTGTTTTAAATAATGTACATGTGACATAAATAGATAATAAACATATGCAGTTTTTATTTGGTATTTTTATTACAGTACAAGTACAATACAGAAAAAACTAAAAACCCTGATAGGTGTTTTAAATGGTTTTCATTTAAAAATTTGAGTGATATTAGTTGTGGCCTTTTGTAACTAATAACATTTTGAATAGCCATATCGTCAAATAACTTGTTACTACTAGATGCACTTGCTATACTCTCAAGATTACCGGCGTTATTATCATTCAAGTAATTTTCAATTTGAGGAATCGTATTATCACATTTAACTCATGTTAGTTTAGAAGTCTATGAACTCGTGTCACATTTCCACTATTTTTCCATCTGCAAGTTTGTCTACATTTTCATCCTGTGTTCGCCCTTTCAAGTACCTTTTCATGCGTTCATTATTTTTTACAATATTAGTATCGTATTTTCGTGTACGGGTAAATATAATGTTGAAACAGCTGTTTTTTGAGAATTTTCCATTGTCCTAAAAATAAGAATGAAACCTTATCAAATAATGAAAAATATACACCGAAAATAGATCATCTATGCTTGTACTTACCCATGCTAGTAATAGTATAACAATCTTTTGTAAAATGTTTTGAGCAGATCCTTGTGTACTGGGTTGGTTTCTTGCTGGATGCAATTGCTATAAACCATTTTTTCAGCATTATTGGGGAACTTACGAAACATGAAGTCTTGATTTTTATTAGCAACAGATAAACACTGCGGTACACAACAGTTATATGGCTATTTTATTTACACAAATTGAAACACAACAAAAATTAAATAACAAATATTTGTGAGGTTAGATTTAATACCTAACATTGATCGCAGCGCCGCCTACATGTAAATGCTCTATTACAACTTGACTAAACACTATTTCACTTTGAAAGTCCAGGAAATTTCCAACTAAATACTCCAATTCAAGCCTGTAGTTCAATACTGACTGACTCGGCCGTTTATTCTTCTTTTATAGACTAAACGAATATTTCAGGTATTTTCTAGCATCTTTAGATCCATCCCCCCAAGAGGGGGCGGCATATTATTATTAAGCAGGTCGCATTTGCGTCCAGGAACGATTTAGGTTGGTAGGCGCTAACCACCATTCAATGCAGGAATGAGAAAAACCTCATTAATTATGGGGATGGTGAAAGGTCAACCGGTATCAATCTCACATTGATCCAAGGCAAAGTTCTTCCACTCTATAACATCCGAAAAGACGGTGCCAATCCTCTACACACATGTAGCTGATCTATGGTCTACCGGACGCAGGATTCGAACTTGCGGTGGGTGACAAACAACGCTTGACCACCGATATCTACAAAGACATACTTATTTTGTTAAATTTGGCTCAGCGGTTACTATATATTTGCCAAAAACTAAATATTTTGCTTAAATTTAAGGAAATCCAAAGCCTTTAAAAAATTAGAATTCGGGAAAACAAAGAAATGCGGGCGAATTAATTTTCAAAGTTTATTATGCTCACAATTATTTTCCTAGTATTTCTGAATCATCCGCTATGCGTATTTATAATGAAATAAGTATTTATTTTCAAAGGCACATCCACCAAATTATAGAAAAAATTTCATTTGAAAGTTTCTTTTACTTACTCTACATTTTTTTATGGTTAATTTTGTTAGTTCGGGTCCTATATTAGCGGCAGCAAATGCTAATTTTACATAATGGACACATCGTCACAGCCAATTCCCTGAACGGATTTGTGTCCACTTGATATTTCCCAAAGTCCAGGTTTTTTCTTAAATAATTGACATTAAGTATATTACTATATTAATGCTATGAAGTCAGCCGTCATTTACTAAAATTTTTTTTACTCGAAACTTTTTTTCGTGTACATCAAAGTAATTTACATAGCAAACTTAATTATGGTAGTGAAAAGACGCTTCGGGTTTAACCTGTAAGTGATGAAATTCCAGAGAGTCTTTAGTACACCGAAAAGGCGAGAGTACGGGGAATAAATGCGAAATCCCATTGTCTCCTGGGTAATTTCACGTGGGGAATATTCACGCGGAATAGTTTGCATTCCTCTTGCGATAGCGAATTCAAAGTAGTTGAAGCTGTGTTACTGCAAGAAAATTATTCAGTTAAAGGCTGTGCCAGTTGGTCTTTGATTTGCCAGAGCATTTGTAAAATAGTCAATTTGTTTCTAATTGCGACGTCACTAGTAGAGGGCGCCACTTATGGCATGTCATGTTTCTTTTAAATGCAATCTCCTACCTTTTTGATGCGAAAAATGTATACTTGCTGAAGTCGTTAGAAGTAATGGTTTTCGAAATAGGTAATTCTATATGAAATATTCAGTACACCGAGTAAAAACTATTTTTAAATATTATAAATTATATCGACGTGCAAAATTTCAAGAAAATCCGCAAGGTTTGAATAAACTATTACCTTTAGATTTTCAACAATGTATACAGAACACAGATTTCATCAAAGCCGATCTTCTTGAAATTTTGCACATCGTCATTATTTAGCATTGTGAACAACTTTTTCAAGTAACATTTGAACTGGAACTAGATCGTTGCTAGCAGCTTGATTAAAATAATCAAAACATTGATATATTCCTCATGCTCAACAAATTACATTTGCCAAATAATAATAATATATCTACCCCTCATTCTAATCACAAGGCTTAGTTCAGAAGTCGAAGACTTGTGCGGGAGAGGAGGCGGCATATTATTATTAAGCAGGCCGCATATGCGTTCAGGAACGACTTACGTTGGTAGGCTCTAACCATCGCTCAGTGCAGGAATGAGGAAAACCTGGAGAACTTTATTAATTAGGGGGATAGTCAAATGTCGACCGGTATCTCACATCGACCCAAGCCAACATTCTTCCACCCTGACATACCCACGGGGAGGGTGCTCTCCACGAATATAGCTGATATACGGTCTACCAGCTGCGGGGCTTAAATCCACATTGATTCAAGTACTGACGCGACCACTGACCGACCAAATGTTAATACAATACTATTCAAATAGAGCCAAAATCTGTTTAGATGCATTGTATCTCAGAATCAAAAAGCAATTGACTGCAGGAAAACATCCTTTTATTTTGTATGTTATATAAAACTATCCATTTTTACGAAATAAATAGAGCACCAACTTTAAAGAAATTCTGATAATAGTAAAAGGTTGTTTTTAGCATGTGTAATGCAATGTATCAAAAATTTATTAGACTTATGACCCTGAACATAAATTCCTAGGCACCACTTTGACGTCTCATAACTCTGATAAGAGACACATTAGAAATAAAATTTATAGGAATTATTGATATTTTGGCGATTTGACGTCATTATCTTTTCAAAGCAAGCACAGTTAATGAAAACATACTGAAAATTTATATTACAAATTCGGTTATAGGGTAGAACATTAAATAAAAGAACATCCTGTATATAAAATAGTTTCTCATTTGTATGCAAAAGTCTCGCAAGAATCATGCAAAAATCTTGCAACTTGTGAGACTTTCGCAAGACAATACAAAACATGAACCTGCAAGATCGAACAAGACCAAGATTTTAAAGAACCTCTGGTCTTGATTTTCAAGACAAGATAATACTTTTTAAAATGTTCCAAGATTTCTTGTCTCAGCCAGCATTAAGTACTCCTGAATTTACGGTAGATATTTCAAAACACTCTGGATATCTACTCTGTGTATTTCAAACAGTATTTACCTCTTTGAAATCTACGGAGACTGTTCTTCAAACACACTGTATATCATATTTGTTCGCAAATCGGAAAAGGTTATTTTTTTGCTACGCCCTTCATGTAGCTTAGTCCGTCAATCATTGTCAGCGACGTGGACATAGCGCCCGCCACTTTTTATTGCGTTCGGAACAGCCGTAATGAAAAATGGAAATCAGTGCAGGGCCACGGGGGATGGACAAATGAATATTTAAAAATCCCTCGCGTGCGCAAAAACTATATTAATAAAAATCGAGCATTGTTTTACACGCGGAGAATAAAGGAAACGATTAAAAGACCGTGTAGCTCCTCCGACTTCTAATTAGGGTGATTCATGGCGGTTGTAATTCAATTTCATTGTCCCGATGTAGAACGGAAAGCTTGCTCTTTAAAAATAATTTTTATAACGTTCGTTATTAATGAACTGCAGTCCTTAAAAGGAAATTTACTTACAAAGTAATGTAATTAATTGTAAGAAATCCCCATATAGGATAATTCCAATGCCAGAATTGAATTCGGCATCCCCGAAAACCCCCGAGTAACGAGTTTGGAGCGATTTTCATGCACGCTGCCATTTCTCCCCCAATTCACCCCTCGCGCACCCCCACAGAGCCATCCCCGGGTAATTCTAATGCCAGAATCGAGTTCGATAGCCCCGAAAACCCCCGAGTAACGATTTCCGAGCGATTTTTCCGAGTTTCCAGTCGTTCCTATAATGGTGTAATGCATTTTCCGGCCCAGAAGGCATTTTAAAAAAAATGGCTAAACCAGACGATATAGACTTTTTTCCTGGGACCTTCCTGAACACAATGCATCCGCATCTCGATATCTGTGCCTAAATATTTTCGCTATTTTTCCTAACTTCCCTGGACTAATAACGGTCGATTTAAATGTAAGGGGAACGAGCACTATCAGAGAAAAACCGCCTTCAGTAGGATTCGTTAGCCTTTATCTTGTTTCGCTATTCATTTGTTTCTCACTGCCATCGTAAGACTGTATCTAGGTACTTCTCGTTCTAAATAACAAGAAAATTTTGTTTGCAACTAAGCAATTTGAGTGTTTTATTACATGGAGAATCAGATTTTATTATGCACAGAGAAAATTAGAACGAGGTGGTATGTTAATGAGGGGCAGGGTACAGGTTAAATAATGATAGTCACAAAAAACTGTGTTTTATATGGAAATAAATATGTTAACAGTGAATAGAGGGTACGAGTATCGACGTGGTTTCAAAAAATATTGTTGACGGGTTTAACCATTGTCATTAACGGGATACCGATTTACCGATTCTGCTTATTTCTTTAACTTGTCGCAAAAGGCTAATCACTATGTATAATCAATTTCTCTCAATTCTTCAAAATTAAAAAAAAAGAATGACAATTTTCCAAATTTGTGTATAGATCCAGGTGGGTTCCTTGAATGGTCTTCAAGGTCACCAGACATCACTTCCGTTGATGATTATGTATGGAGCCATTCAAAATCGAAGGTATATGGAACTGAAATGAACAGTCCTAAGCAACTGACTGAGCGAATTTTAAATACCTACCAATTAATTAAGAAATAATCCTGATATAATAAGAATATATGTAACTGATATTATAAAATAAAAGTGAAGTATATTGTAGTGTTTCCTAAAATTGTTTCCTTTTTTTTCTTGCCTGTATTGCTATCTGTTATATAGCATACTGTTTTATTTTTCCCTTTAAATAATAAATTTATCACTTGATTATTGACTGAGTTAGACAATTTATAAAAATCATTCAAATTTACAAACAAAATAAGAAATTTTTATTAGCATTATTATTTTTACTCAAAATACTTGTTAGTTTACACTAAAAATTAATAACTATATTTTAAATTTGACAAAAAAGTGATGTTTCTTCGATTTTAAATGGCACCGTAGATGATAATCAACAGGGATCTGGAGACCTTAAAGGCCACTCACAGATTCACTCCGACTTATGCACATGGTTGGAAAATTGTTCAAAATGTTTTTCTCCAAATGGAAAGGTAGTATTATTTATAAAATAAGAATTAACTGTGAATTTTCATTTTTGATCACTAGTTTCTGGGCACCCTGTATAAAAGTATATATTTGTAGATTGTATTAGAAAGAAATTATGTGTTGCATACATGAATGGAGTATTGTATCTATTAAAAATAAAAAAATCAATGGTATTTCTACGAAAATATGATAAGAAAAAACTGAGTATACCAATGTATTATACGGAAAATAATAACTTCTACAGTTCTTTGATATCTCGACTCAATATAACTTTCTTCTGATGATAAAAGTAGGTTTACTAGTTTTTACTTGAAGAAATCTGTCACAGACAGATATTTGATAAAACAATCAAACATAAAGACTTATGCAACGTGCAACTACAGTAAATTTACCCCAAACTCTACTATTTCTGCTCTACTCAAATGCCTGAACAGACTTTTCAAAATCCTACATAGAGGATGTTATTTTTGTGAACAAACAAAATAAAAAATGTTTATGCCACCAGACCTGTATTTCTGTTTCGCCGAACCAAATTTCAATTGATCAGACAAAATGGTTTGCCAGTTAAAGAAATGGTTAAAGTCGGAAAAACACTTTGTATTTCGGTAATGACAATGGATAGACCCATCAAAAACATATTTTCTTAGGCATCCCAGATTTCCTGTATTCAAGGTAGGTATGTACATTTCCCAATGACCATTCATAGAGCTCTGTATAGAGCAATAGAAAGCACAACTCGAATTTTTTTTGTGCAATCTTATTTAGGTCAGTTGAACTTACATTACATTGACTTAAACACATATGCCAAGATCATGCTTATAACAGCTGCAACCAGGACTGTACTAGAGACAATTTTTCGTTGAAAAATATTGAAATTTAATTTACCTACCTAAGACTTATGATTCATTTATTTCCCAGAAGTTGTCTTATAATTTTAATACATTATAAACGCAATAATGCTTTCCTAAACAAACATTTTTCTGTAAACTAATTATTAACAAAATACATTTTTTTAGAGTTTGAACCTAAGTGAGAGAGTATTTATTTGTGGATTGTATTAAAAAGAAGTCTCTATTAAAAATAAGAAATTTCAATGGTATTTCTATGAAACTAACATAATAAATAAAAACTGAGTACGCCAATGAAAATAATAACTTTATTTTTTTTAATATCTATACTAAATCTAACGATCTCTAGTAAAGTGACTCAATTTGAGAAATCCTCTGTATATCAAAAACCAGTCATGTTAGCCAGCATTTGCCATCATCATTTATCTCCAAAAAAGACAACGAGACACTTCTTTTATTTTCTTTTATCAATGTTTATCCAGTTCCGCCCAAAATAAACCAGGCTGTTAATAAGAATAAAATTCCTGTTTTTTTATGAATATTACTAGATTCTTTTCCTTTACACTATTCATTACTTTACCTTATCACAATGTAATAATATTTTAATTAGAATATGATTAAATATGTGTGTGAGGGGATGCCGCTGAGGCTTATTATTATTTTGTATCCGTCATTGCATATAGATTTGTTTTCATATTCACTGCAAGAATGAAAGGAACATGAAACTACCGAAAATGTTCTATATACTTCCGTTCTCCTATATCTGTGGAGTGCATGTATATTTAGTTCTCAACGATTTAACTGCAAAAGAAGTAGTACTCGTACCTATATCAGAGTGCTTACACTGTTTTTGTAAAGTTAGTTGAAACAGAAACCATTTGCTCCAAATACATATCCCTACTTCATTAATTATACTTGTAAAATAGAATTTGCGTTTCAGTTACAGCTTTTTTGTTCAGTCTGAATTGATTTGAATATATTTAACTTTGAAAGTATGTAACTCAACGTAATGACTGCTATTGGCAGACTGACTGTCGTAAAATTTCTAGGAAATTTCACTTTGAGATTTACGATGGTAGTAGATACAAGATATTGGAGTTATTTATATTAATACATATTTATAAAACGTGAATTATGGCCCAGACAGATTCCGAAAACGTTAATAACTGTATACACATCAAATGAGAATGGAGAGTCCTATTTTGTCTGTCGGGAATATAAAACTGGAGACCCCTGGAGACAGTACAACAGGAATTTATTTATGAGGAATGAAATTGAACAGTTGTCTAATGTCTTTTTTATACGGTCACGCAAAAAACAAAACTTTATTGAACTATATTTAGTGGAAAAAGTGGTTCTTTATTGCACTAGTGCAATAAAATGTTTATTGCATTCATCTGTCATTCTACTACAGCGTTTTGTCATCGTGACAAACATAAACGTTCAAATAGACGTCACATTTTCCTAACTTAGTGTCATCTAAATAACATTTTTTGGTTTTTGCATGAACGTAGAAAAAATATTGTATGCAACTCGTACAAAAAGTGCTTATTGCACTCGACATGTTGTCCTACTCGGCCTGACGGCCTTGTTGGACAATTTCACGTCGCGTGCAATAAACACTTACTTTTTGTACTTGTTGCATAAATAACTATTATGGCAATGCTTCTTCAATTGCCATAAAAAAGGTAAAGATTTAATTTGAATGAAATATTTAAAGGCATTTTAATTAAATTCTTTGAAAAAACTTTATTATCATACACTTAATACTACACTGATAAATATTAACATGAAGGTATCTTATGAAATACCAACAACTGAAATGCAAAGATTTACTAAAATTATTAACTTAATATAATACCTGTATTGTTGGTTACCCACTTTCCTAATTTTCTTGTTTTATAAAATAAAACTAAGAAACTTAATTGAATTATTTATTTATACAATAAGTAAAAAACGTTTATATCTAAACAGTATCTAAGCTTTTCCGTTGGGACCTGAAATTAAAGAAACAATAACATTTTATTAACGAAGTTGAATTGAAATTAATGTTAGATTTGATTAGTTTTCTGAGGTTAGTACTGTAAGTAATTTTGTATTGAAAACATGGAATAGTTATAGTTTTATTATTTTTATTATACAGGGTGATTCCGTCATAGTGTCATTAATTTTAATAGAAGATATGGATAAATTAGGATAATAGGAATACGCAATTAAAAAAAAAATAAATGCATATTAATGTCAAAAGAAAATTATTTTCAACTCATGTACAAAACCCCCTTTTCGATCTGTCACTGACCGTTCGCGGCCTCGGTTCATTCTCACCTCCCAGTTCAATGACGTGTAGGGCTGATGCGACGTTGCCAAATTTAAATATTTTCCTAGTAGATATTGGACATCATAAATAAACAGTTGTATTGACTACATTAGAAACTCATGTTTCTTCTTGCTCACTTCAGCCAATGATAACTTAAAATATTAAAATGTTATGAATAGTATTTAATGTAATGCAATTAAGAGGCCTCTTTAGGTATCTTGAAAATGCTTTCAAAACAACTCTCGTAATAATGACCAGGTTTGATCCGGCTTGCACCAGTTTCCTTAAAAAAAAATATATAGTTTCTAGTATGCCCTAAATCATAGTTGTAATGTAAAGAGACAAATCAAATAGGTATTCTATTTATTTATACAGGTACACTCTGTTTCTGAAAATAATTGATAATAACTTTGTAAATTTGGAACTAAGAAAGTGTATTTTAAGTTAAAGCCTGGTAAAGTAACTGCTTATTTTCAAATAGAATCAGGCAAAGGTGGATATGGTTATAGCGTGGTTTACGGAACGGTAGAGTTGAGTTGCATCTAGCGTGGCTCCTTAACATATTAAGTTTCAGTTTAAAAAACCATTTACATTTCATTACATAAATAATGAGATAAAAATCAATAGTCACTAGGTAAATTAAGAGGGGTTGAAAAGTTTTGTGGATAAAAAACAGTCCGAGACGTATTCAATGATAAGCAATCCGGCAACAGTGAATCTTGACCTACCGTATTATTAGGTCAATAAATTATTTTCTACTGCGTATTCAACGACAAAGAATAAACATACCTGTTTTACATAGATACATATTTATTCATTTGTAGTAGTAAAAACAAATATAGAGAAAGAAAATCGACGACGGTCGCCGAGAAGCAGCAGAAAAATTTAAATTTATATAAGAAAACGCGAAAAGACCTTTACTAAAATACCCACACACAACAAATTTATTGTTGCTTTCGAATGTTAGGTTACTAGATTTTTTTATAATTCAACACAAATTTTTAGTATTATTTTCAATTAATTATTCAGTTTGTAGCTACATACACCATACCATCGAATTTATTGCTTTTCAAAAAGTAGTTTGGTACCTGCCTATTTAAAATACGGACGTGTAAAACGACAGACACTCTGTTTATAACACTGTTAATAAAGCTGGGTTGGGATCATACGCACTTTGATTTTGAAACCAATTGTAAAATTCAAAGAAATTTTAAAACAGTTTAGATCACCTTTAAGACCGACTGTCGATGTTGAAACACTTCCGTTGCGATCCGCACATGAGACAATTCGGAATAAACTATAAATTAATGGGACAGGTCGCAACTCAGGGGGCTAATACTGCTGGTTGCAATATATTGTTCGTTCCACAGATTCCCCTTCCATATGTGTGGTGTGATCTCCAAATTTTTTTGCAGGCATTAGCCCGCAGAGTAGTTGTTTCCTGGAATTCCGTGTTTGCAAAATATCGTTTCTCGCCGATCGCGATAAAGGTCGACAGCTTTCAATGGTGTCTACTGCATGTAGAATGCTTCGTGCCTGTGACATTTTCAGTCCGGCATGGAGTAGCGAACGGCCGATAGATGTAGTTAGTTCTACACCGCGTACTCATGGTCCCTTCTGTCGGGTTAGACAGACGAAAGCAGCTAGAATTATTCGTCGGATACCTCACCTATGGCATACTGATGAGAGCTAATAAGCTCGAAACCGGTATATGTCTGGTGGGCGTCTGACGAATGACTCTAGCTGTTGCTATAGGTTTTCCAGGTGTAATTCAATGCTGGTCGGGGCATTAGCCCGCAGAGTAGTTGTTTCCTGGAATTCCGTGTTTGCAAAATATCGTTTCTCGCCGATCGCGATAAAGGTCGACAGCTTTCAATGGTGTCTACTGCATGTAGAACGCTTCGTGCCTGTGACATTTTCAGTCCGGCATGGAGTAGCGAACGGCCGATAGATGTAGTTAGTTCTACACCGCGTCCCTTTGATAGATATTAATCATTTGAAAGAAAAAATCACAAACGCTTGTAATGAGTTGGCAAAATGTTAATAAACGCAGACCACAAAGTTGTAAGGCGAAAATTGGATATGTATCTTGAAATGAGGGCAGCTCATATAGAGAATAGATTGTAAATATGTATGTAGTTGAAAATGGAGGTTACATCCCATTTAACATATTTAACAAATTTTGTTTAAATTTTTTGTATCGTCAGAGTAGGCCCATTCGAATTTGAGATACCCTGTGCATGCAATAGCTCTTAGAATATACTTTTAAGTAATTTTATTTGCAGATCGTAATTGTAGCCTCTTAATATTGAATTTCGTAGGCCTGTAACTCGTAACAGAAAAGATATTAGTTTAACGACATTACCAACGATATGATTCGCAATTTGCTTGTAAAATTATATCCCCTTAATAGAGGTTGACAGTCGACTGTTTCAGAGATTGAGGGTAAATCCAATGATCTAATGACATATTAAATGTCAAACGGAGCCACATATGAACAGTCGTAAAGTTGTATTTATAGTAAATCGACATCAAGTATAGCTTAATTGAAATTAGCTCCAAATGAAAATGAAGTTTTACGACATACTTGACCCAATTTGGAAAATAATGTAGTTGGGGTCATAAATCTTTGATGTCTTTCAAAGAGCTCTTACACAGTTATGGTTACAGTCATAAATATTCATTAAACACTAATGATTTTCATTTAACTGTCGCTGAAAGTGTGGTTTCGATAAATATTTCAAAATTTGAAACTTCACGTAGACTATTATAACAAGTATCAAATCAAATTAGAAAACTAAGAGTTCTATTGTATATTACTACAAAATAAAATAATTTTTCTCAAATTGTTCAGGAATGTGTACTCTTTCGGCTCAAGTTTGAAATAGTTTCCAATTGTCAGACGCTTTGTTTTAGATGCAAGGCGCATGCATCGGACGATTGGAAACTGATTCTGGTGTACTACAAACAAAGGTAAATATAACAATTATTGAAAGTATTCCACACATTAAATGTTTGGTATAATTATTCGTTTATATTTATATACTTGCAGCAAGAATTCAGACGACTTACGTCATGCGACCAAATGAATTATTCATTATATTTTCATCAAAATATTTAAGAAACTACAACTGAGAATAATAAAACTATATACTGCAGTAAATGTTTGCACTATATATTTCCCTCATTCCTGTGCTTAATAATGGTTAGGACCTACCACTACCAACGTAAGTCGTTCCTGGGCGCAAATGCTGCCTGCTTAATAATAATATGCCGCTACCTCTCCCGCATAAGTCTGCAACAAATGGGCTAATCCTTGTGATTAGAATGAGGAGTAGAGATATTATTATTATTAATAAAAACAAAATCTTGTTAAATTATATGTGAGATCCAAATAGGAAAATTATCCATACCTACACTTTATTTCTGATTGTGCTTTTGAAATTATCACATCGATTGTGCTTTGCATCTAAATGAAGCTGAATTTTATGGTTTGCTGTTTTTTTTATTTGCGTATTTTCAATAATTTGTGCATACTTTGACTACATTCTGGGCATATTTATGCGCATATATTTAATATTTCCACTTGCATTATTTGGGTATCATTAATTATTATTATCTATTAGCAAATTTCTCTTTATCTCACTATTTTTTCAAGGCAATAAGTCTTGAAATATTTGTACGCGAATTCGTATTGTTCCCTAGAACTATTTTGTAATAAATTTAAAGTAACATGTTTTGCAGCTACTAATAACTCTTGTGGTGTCCTGGACATCTGAACATCATCCTCACTGTCCATTTGAAATATTTTTAAAGTATATATTTATAGATATTAAAACAAATTTCACTTTTATCACAACAATAAATAAATATTTCATAAGTAGGTTGTAATGAAGGAACGTTAGGTATGCATTAATAAAAATTTCTTAATTTATATTAATTAATATTGTTTTCAATTTCAGAATAAAATAGTATGTATATCTCGTAGTGTATATAGTCAAGGCTCGTAGTAAAAATACATTCCCACTCTATGCTCGTTTTTCCCCTGACCACAATTTGCATTGTTTACTAATATACTAGTTTTTGTATCTTTTCTCTATATAATATATTTTTGCTTGCTATATGCATGTTGACTAGGTAAATAGCATAATACATGTAGCCTATAATTTTGTAACATGATAAATATTACCGCGATACCTATTATGGAACATTATTTGATGTTTACGTGTAAATAAAGCTATGCAATGAATGCAAATAAATATAAACTAATGCATTTATCATTAGCTGCCTACGTATGCCTTTGATACGAAAAATGAACCCTATGATGGTGGATAACCGTATACACATAATAGGACATATATAAAGCATCAAACGAGTGTAATTTTATCTTTATGAAGCCATCATTTTTTAGTATTAGCTAAACGATAAACAGCAGGTTATGGTAAATTTGGTAAAACATTTGTTTTATGTCCTGGAAGAAAAGGTGGTATATATATTACCAAAGTGGGTAAACCTTTCATATTAAAGAAATATGTGAACAATTGCTGTAGTTAATTGTTTGTTTTCCAGAGATTCCTTGATCTGGCAAACTGCAGTTGAATTAAGAATTGTTAGCTATTGAACCATGTTTGGGTGAGACAATTGAAGGAGTAATTGAACTTAAAAGTAAATTGGATATCTCTAAAATAGCCATACCCATGAAACTGTAGTGTAATATACTATGTTGCGCCGGATAATATGATTTACAACTTTGAGGTAAAATGATAAACTGACTCCCTGACAGCATTGGATTTACGTCACTTTGGTGTTGTGAAAAGTCAATAGAGTTCAGCAAACGTTAAATATGTATTTATTAGAGGACATAATTCAGGCAGGTTTATTTGAAGGTAGACTTGTATCTATCCAAATTGTTAAAATTATTACTAACAGAAAAGTTTAATAATGCGGATACTTATTACGCAATAAATATTTTTTGTTCAATTACCAAATGTGTAAGAGAGGAAGTATGTTATTATTTTGTACCCATTATACAGGGTAAGTAGGTATACAAAATTTAACTGGAGATTTTTCTCGCTAAAACAAAATTTGTATTCAAATAAATTTTTGTTCCAGCATGCTTTATTATGTCCGCTACAGACATGCGTGAATTCGCGATGCGCGATGCGCGATTCGTATGGAATTCGTGCATAGTGTGTAGGGTCTTGTTCGTTAAAAATCCATTGATAAAACCCTACACACGATGTACGAATTCCTTACAAACCACGAATCGCGCATCGCGAATTCACGCATAGTCTGTAGCGGGCCTAACTGTACAGGCTGTTAAAATTTAGGAAAATGGAATCATGACTATAATAAATCTTTTTTGAAAAACTATGTTGCTGATTAATATTAAAATTAATCAGTTTTTTAGATTAAACTATTTACACAATTTCAGTAAATAGCTATCTATTGAAGTAAATCAACTTTTTACGCTAAAGGTAGAGTGACCGGAGTAGTGATAGTTATGTGAGAAACATTCAATGGAACATTTTTTTTTGCCAAAACAAATTTATCAATCAAATATTAGTTCTGAAATAATCTTAAAATTAAAAAACAAGTCAGAAAATAAACACAAGTATTATTAAAAAACTATAGCAAATGTTCGAAATGCCCACCATCAGCTGTAATACAAGATTGGCACAGTCGTATGGTCGTATTAGCAATGTATACACATGGCGCATATTTAAGTTAGGTACCACGAATTTCATTTGCAGCCATTGTAATTCGTTCCTGCAACTGTTTTCTAATGTTAATTACTTCACTGTAAATCCATTGCTTTGAAAAATCTCCATAAATAGAAATCTAGCTATTTTAAGTCGGACTTTATGGAGGTCACCTAATAGGACCAAACCGACCAATCCATCCATCATCAAAATTATTATTCAGTGCAAGTCTGTATAATGAGTGTAAGTTACTTTGCAAACTGCGTATCTACTCATAAAAATGTATATTTACTTGATTCCTTATATGAACATACTGCTAAAATTAATACGTATGTGAGGAAAGAGATGGTGACAAATTGCAAAATTTTCGAAATAGTTTTTGATGACGAAAATTTCTTGATTTATTTAATGCGTAAATCAAAATCTGTCAAGCTTTGGTGACGTGAAAGTATCATTTGTGATTTATGTCTCTATGGTTGTATACTGCAAAAAAGTTTTGTGAATGAGAATTGTTCAATAAAATAAAATGAATCTGTATTGTGTCTCGCCGTAATATGATCAAATATGTGGTGTTTGTCAGCTATAGAAATCTCGAAATATAAAACACGTGGAGCTAAAGTAATATCAAAAATAAAATTATTGATGCTTTGTTTATCCACTTATATTATTTAAATTATCCTCAAATAATATAATAACTTTTAAAATGCATATGCATATGCATTTGCATATGCAAATGCATATTAGTTTTTAGGTTTTCTTTGACACATCCTTATACAATTGTACATATTATCTCTGGGAATAAATCAGATTATTATTATTATTATTTGTAAGATACACATTATTTTGCTATGCTAACCTCACATTTTAACAATTACTTTTACATGCTTATAAACAAAAGTGAACAATCTTATATGCTTACTTAGTTATAAGAATACTTACAGTTGAATTTAAAAAAAATATTTATTTTGAAAGATTAATAGCACCGATATAAAGAAACATTAGGGATACGTGTATAAAATTAGAAACTCACAAAGACAGAACAAAAAAAATGACTGTAACTCCGCTAATTTTGAGTTTTCGACAAAATGTCTCGCGTGGCATTAACATTGATGGAATATTGACGCATCATTTTCGGACACTCTGTGTATCCTGACTGGTTGTACACAACAGCGCAGCTGCATTACATCAGTGTCAGAACACAGCACACCATTTTGATCGCTTCTCATCGTTGTGTTCAGTTTAATTCTTGCAACGGTGTCCAAATGGAGAATATTTAAGGATGTTCGATCAAACAGTGTAGCTTTTATCAGGCTCCGCCCATCAGCACCTTCAACGGCAAATTTAACTTTGTGCCCCTGTAAGTTAGGCAATTGTATGCAGAAATTTAGCAAAACATGTCTTCTTGGCGGACAGTTTCATGAATTTAAATGCAAAAATTTGAAATCTGAGGCAATTGTCTGTTATATGAAGACTTGATTTACTAGCCTACAGCTTTCTTTTTTTATAATAGTGCCTAACAACGGCTCACCGCAGTCCTAAATGTGGGCAATATTGCGACCGAAATATTGTTCAGGTCTATTTTTTTTTTTTTTTTGAAAATATGGCTCTGCTCCATCTTAATACGAATTTTCATTGAGGAGAAATATGAAAGCGCGTGGACGTCTAAAAACGGCTTTGTAAAATTGCGAACATTACAGCTTTAAATTGAGGTTTGACAAAGAAAATGATAAGTAGACAACTTAACTAAATCAGTCTAAAAAATATAAGGGTTTACGAAAATTCACATTCAAGTGATTTGTTATCTCGCGTCATCTTACGCCTATGTGAGGGTAGGATGGAGAGTTTGATACCAAGTAATAAAAGCAACCAATGCATTTAAAAACATTAAAACAAAGCATAAAAAGTAGTGACAGTAAACAAGATATAAGGTCGAAAACGTATCAAGAAAAAAATAATAAACTTACTTATTCCCTATGTATGTTAGTAAACTATGTATGCAATGTAAAAATGAAAACAAAGTCTGAGCAAATATTTATTTACCTTAATTCAAACATAATTCTCTACAAAACAAACACATATAATTGAATACTGTTTAAGTAAATATGCGAGTATGTTTTTAAAACAAAACATATTTCTTTATAAAAGTAACTGTTATTTTTTAACCTTAATAAAATTCAAGATCACCTAGCTATATTCTTTTATGTCGCATTTACAATTTTCCAGAAGGAAAGGTAATTACTAAGGTACACAGGAGGTCCAAGCTACCAGTATGGCGCACAACGATTAAAGATTTATAGTATCAATTAATTA
Source organism: Monochamus saltuarius (assembly GCA_025584915.1). Taxonomy (NCBI): domain Eukaryota; kingdom Metazoa; phylum Arthropoda; class Insecta; order Coleoptera; family Cerambycidae; genus Monochamus; species Monochamus saltuarius. The sequence continues at coordinate 8,631,493 of CM046725.1, read as the reverse complement.
TATAAAAAATGTTCAATATCCTAAAGTATATATGTATATAAAATAATTTATTTCTTTATAATGTCCCTAAATATCCAATGTCTTTAAAATATGGTAGCTAAATGAAATAGAAGATAAGAAATGTTAAATGGGTCTGAAAATGCTTAATGTAAAAGTTACAGGGTGATAAAAATATGCAATGCCAAAAATACATATTTTTTGAAATAACTCCACAATGGTCAATATGATCCAAAAAAATATATATTTTTCCGAAAGTCTCTCTTAAAAACACAAAAATTCTAAAATCCATTGTGTTCCAGAATTTGAAGGACCCTAAATATGCTACCACTTACTTCACCACTTTATTTTTATTTGAAATACTGAGTAATCAATAAAATTTGAAGGTAATCCATGACACTTCTGAAATTTAGAATCTGAATAATCAAAGTGGATAAAACCATTTTTTATGAAATGAAAATTAAATATCTTGCAAATATTACATTTTTGTATTTTTACGATTATCTTTCAGAACAATATATTGTTTACTAAAAATATCATTGGTGTATAATTTTTTTAGACAAGTGGATGTTGGAGTCGTCTTTCAATTTAGCAGCATATTTCAGAAATACCCTGTATAATACTATAATAGGGAGGTTGCATGAATTTTATATTGGTTTGAAATATATTACATCGTGATCTTTGAAACATATTGAGCCCTCCCTGCAGATATTCGCGTTGGTGGGGTGAACCTAAAATTTGGTTTTCATTTTTTTTTTCAAAAACGGCTCAACCTAAAATTTTGAAATTTAGTACGCATGTTCTACTGATAAAACTATGTTTTAGCAATAAATTTTAACTTTCACCCTTCACTTCGAAGTGGTTGAAACAAACAACTCTTCCTGATGTTTTGGCCAGAACTTTTCTCTAGATGGCTATGAATCAAAATTAAAATTACGGTTTTATGGACCTATGAATTTAGAAACTTTTCTTGCTCTTTAAATTTTTCCAAAAAATTTATACTTTCTGAGTAAAAAAATATTTCTTTTCAATTACCACCCTTTCAAACTGGAAATCATAATAAATAAAAAACATAGGAGGCGTGTGTCATTTTAATGTTTAATTGTTGTGGAGTCTTATTGACAGTTCCATAGTTTTCAAATGCATATCTGCATATTCCTTGGATAAATTGAAAGAGCAAATTCATAGGTCCATAAAACCGTAATTTTAATTTTGATACATAGCCATCTAGAAAAAGTTCTGGCCAAAACATCAAGGGTTGTTTGTTTCAACCTCCTCAAAGTGAAGGGTAAAAATTCAAATTTATTACTAAAACGTAGTTCCATCAGTAGGACACGCGTACCAAATTTAAAAATTTTAGGTTAAGCCGTTGAGCCAGTTTTTGAAAAAAAAACGAATTTTAGGTTCACCCGACCATCGCGAATATCTCTGCAGGGAGGGCTCAAATCGAAAAAAAATATAGAAAAGACCCACCCCCCCTAAATTAGGCCATAGAATACTTCCTTTCAATATTTACGTGGAATTACGGGACAGCCTGTATAACACAATAACACGTAATAAAACGACAAATTAAATCTTCTGAACGTATGTACTGCGTTGTCCGAAACCGTGGAAATCGTATACAGATATAAAGCACAATGCTGTATTATACAAGTATGAACGTTGTCTGACGTCACAAATCTTCGTTGTAGCGGCGACCGTTTTCTGATAGTGTGACGAAACTAAAATTTGAAATACCGTTTTTAGGTTTATTCTTCCATGAAATTGTCTAGGATAAACGCTTTTACGATTAAAATAATACATTCTTTATTCTGCATATATTCGGAAAATTCATGCAATTTACCCATTAGTAGATTAATGTAGTGGTGGCTTATATAATGATATGATGGTTTGTATATATTAAATTATAAAGAACTTATTGTTATTGACATTATAAATTATTATTTGAACTTTATGCATAGGTACTTAAGAAAAATGATAATGATATAAAAATTAATGCCATCCATCTTAATCGGTAAGTTTGATTTCAATCTCCAGACATGCAACAAGCAAGCGCTTCATTCCTCGTTTGTTAAAGTTTTTGCGCATGCCCGTTGGTGCTACTTTGAAGATATCTCATAGCATCTTCTACGTCTTCCATATTCACCAAAGTCCACTGAGTATTCCTGCGAAGCAACATGCAACAACATGCAATACTGTAGCATACATATATACAGATATTAAGACCAAATATTTCATCACAGATATAAGAGAAAAGTTATTAAGATCATTATCTCAAAAGTAAACTGATATTTCTTCCTTACTTGTCATGTAAATCATGTGATAACTTTTTTAAGATATTGATAGTGATTACTTTTAATCATATTGGTCATAATAGCCGCTAGTCACAGTTAAAAGCATTTAACTTGTTGACATTATTTTTGGTAAAATCAGGGTCAGCAAAATTTCTTTAACAATCCTTTTTCAATACTACCTAAATAGTTAGTTATTGTTTCAGTGATGTAGCTGGTTATATCCCAGTTATAAGCACTTAGTGCTGAAAGTGTGAAGACAAAAATTGACACCGTTTTGCATTAATCTTAACACGTTTAAATATGCAGGGAGCGCATGCGCCAAAACAGGACAGCCGCTCAGTATGTAATAAAAATGATTGAAGAAATGAATGTAATTATGTTGGGTATTATAAATTACCAGTACAAGGTTGATTTTAAATTTTTGTAGGTATATGTTTGCACCCCGGTTTCTACAAACTTTAACTCGGCGTCCTAAATGCGCCCCTGATAATGACGTCATCTACGAACAAAGTGCGGGCTTGAGTCATGTGTTTTTGAAACACCCTGTATTTTGCCGAGAATAATCAATATTTACTAATGATTAAAAGATATTTCCCTCAGTGTAAACAGTGTACTACCCTCGTACAACCTTCGTATATTCAGTAAATGAACCAGCGATTTTCAATACCTAAATCACGTATGCGTGCCTAAAACTTCCACAAATTGCCATTTACCTAAGTGATCGATCGTTTAACATTCTGAAACACGAGTCGAACAGCCAAAAGAGTGGAACGAAACACATGTAAAAGCTAAAAAAGTTTTCATCTCCACGCCTCTGCGGCAAATTTATGTAATCTGCGTTGTGTATGTTTTTGCAGAGATTGATTCTTTACTACCCACTAAACAGAGCGGAACTAAAAAAATTATTTGTTGCTAGTGACCCTTAGTTTACTGTAGAGGAAATTATTGACTGGTGTCTTTTTGGACACACAAAAAACATTACACTACAGGTAATAGATTGTTAGATCATTGCAATCTTTTGTTCTTAGGTTTGTTATTAATTAAATTTTGCCCACCTTTACTCTTTTTACCAATTTCATTTAATAACCAAGGTAATAATTGTAATTTAATGTGTGCAATGTGTTTTTCATTGTTTTTTTATTTTAATTATTTTACAGTAATTTTATAATAAGTTGTATAACATATAATTGTAACTTGTAGAACTCTGAAGAAGGCCCAAAATAGGCCGAAACGTTGGCAATATGTAAAAATGTTTTTTTTTATAAATCTACTGACCTATCACCAGATAATAATTTCCTCTACTAATTCATTGACAGACTAAAATCACTTTTGACATTGTCAATATTTAATTTCAAATAATTTTAATTTATATAATAATTTTTATAGTTAGATATTTGACTCAACTTAAAGGAGGCCACCTGAAGCAATCCTAAAAATGCAGAAATAGGTCAGATCTCATCTATTGTGGTTAAATTTTCGAGTTCCCACCGTTTCAAAAGTGAAGTTAGATATTTATAGTGTTTTCATTAAACCAGGCTAGTAAATTTAGCTAGATTCTTTTTTTTTAGATAATTGTTGATTAGACCTTCTCTGTGGAATTGTTCATTAGCATACCTAGATGTTTGGTATCAGAGAGTATACATATGACTTCATTGATAGAAATTGTAGGAGATTTAATTTATATTAGGATTAGGATTTTATATTAGGATGGCTGCGGAACACTATTTAATTGAATAAAGTATGAAAGAAGACAATGGGTTTATGTTTATGAAATAAAACCTTAAAATCCTATCCAAAAAGAAAACGGTTGTTCAAGGCATTTTTTTAGAAAAAAAAATGAAGGAATAAGAATTATTGATAAAAATATCAATATACCAGTGCACACAAAATTTATGAGGTATTGTAGGTGACGCTTTCTATAATTGACAGCAAATTCAAAGCCATATTCCAATTTCTCGTGTCAGAAAACTCACTACCATCAAGTTTTATGTATTTACTATACAATTGATAATAAAGTTATTGAGAAAAAACTAAAATATCAACACCCTGCATCTCGGAAGCTATAAAATTTTGGACTAAGGTAACTTGATTTATGCCATCATATTTTGGCCATCGGAATATATGTTTCTTCCCCATCTTTTACATGCACCCTGTATAAGCAGGTATAGTAATTTTTGAAGTAATTTTTATATTGTGCAAAATCCTTGGAAATTCTTTGAAATTGCCCCAACGGTTACTCCCGCGGTATAATTTGTCGGTTATCCACGCTGTAGGCGTTGAAGTATCCAGAACTGGGGGACAAAAACGACGCCAAAGAATACGAGATAGTGTAATTTTGGCAATCGGCTCCTAAATCGCGCCTTTCCCAATAAACGGCCTGCTTAGATTCATCACGCAGTTCTTCGAAACGCGGGCGGATATATTTCAGTCACGTTCTCGCTAAACTACTTTCGATAGGGATGGCTAGCAAAAGCACCATCTTTGTGCTTAGATATGAAATTTATACAGTTCTTTGTGACAGATTGCTTAAACGAATATATATTTTACTTTGCAAAATTATCCCGGGAGAATCTTTTGATAAATTTTTAGTAAATTCTAATTAAGAAAGTATTAAATCATTTTGTCACTAAAAATAATATAATTTTCTGCAACCTTTTTACTATTAAATTTGTTTTGTATACACACGTATCTTTTTATCAAGTTCCATTCAATCTTTTTAATATTAAGTGCATACACTCTAAAATAATTAAGGTCCGTAAGTGAATCGTACATGGTAAAAATCCAGGGGCCACGATCAGGTCAAGATGCGGCTTAATACCACAGTATAATAATGTAATAAGTAAAAAATAACGTATTTGAGTTAGTCAGAAAGAATGAGTCAACATTGAGGTACTAGACACCAAAATATTATGTTTTAGCTCATCGTGCCTTATACGAATGTCTGGTTTAAGAAATGCAGGATATTCAAGGGTTAAACTTTATTCTGAATTATTTATATTTGATAAAACATTATGTGTGCGCTTTCAAAAACATTCTTGTATTAAAATTACGATTTTGTCAAGTGAAAGATCATTGTGTTGATATGTATGATCTGTTGATACAGATTCTGAGCTAAAGATTAATGTCAGTTTCAACAATCACCAACCACATTACTGTGACAAATCAATAAAGATATTTTCATTGAAATTAATACACTTATAGCAAACATATTCTGCTACAAGTTGTGTAAAAATATTTACGTTTTAATTATTGCCATAATTGTGACACTATTAGTAATATGTTAACTGTTTTCCAAAGATTGTTTGCTGATCCTGATTTTGTCATCCAAACTACACCAAATTGTCTTACCGTATGCTCTCTGTTCTGGATCGAGGAGACCAATCCTTACTGCGACTCCCTGATCGTAAGCGACTAGGCCCCAAAGACCTCCTAGTCTTCCAGTTTTCCAGGTGGTGTCGAACGGTGTTCTGGACCTCAGTGTTGAGGAAGCAGTAGAAGAGGGCCACTGTGAAGCCCTAAAACAACAAGGCATCATCAGCAAGAAAACTAGCTTTTGAACGAATAGACACTAATATTTGTCGGAAGCCATAAATATGTAATAATTAACTAAAGTATCAGCACAGTCATATTTGTAGTCGTAATAAATTAAGAAATTTTCTGTGGGTCACTCAGTATATTTACATCAAAGTAGCTTTTTTAGGACTCCTGTTCTTTCAAATGACTATAAAAGTTAACGAAGTCAAATTCAACCGCGTCTATGGTTTTCGCCAGCTCTGATTGCCATGCAGTGCAGTGCATGGCAATCATTGTCTAATTTGCCGCCTCGATCAGCACAAGGAAAATTGCGACATCAGACGAAAACGCATTACCACCGCGAAATAATTGAACCGCGATTGCGTCAAAGAACAATTTCGAGCAAATAGATTGCATGATAAGCCGCGTCTGAGTGGCTGAGGTCGTAATTGGCTCATTTTTGGATTGTGACGATTATGTAATTTGAATAAGTGCTGTTAAGGGTAGAAAAAACTAAGTAGTCGAGAAATCAAAGATGAAGCGTTTGGTGTTCTTTAATATGTTGATTAAGTTATATTCTTTATGGACGATAATCAGCAATAATAGTAAAACAGAAATTTCAATTCAATGAGTAATTTAATTATTTAATTAAATAAATAATGACTGATTTGCAAAAATACAGGGACAAAAAAATATACAAAAAGTTTTAGGTATGATAAACGTACCATGGTCAGATGTCAATGTAAGGACTAAATGTCTTAAATCAACGGACGGATGTTTATATTGAATAAAAATATGTAGAGAAACAATTCTGCAAACTAAAAGCTTATTTGACTTTATAGGAGAGTATACATAAACCACCAACATATTTTTGCATTAATTTGAACTTAAAACTGTTGGGATCGAAGTCCCGATCTTAAAATGTATTATATTTTACTCAAAGAATATATGCCGCAGAGTAAATAAAAAAGAATAGGCTGAAAATCACGTCAGGTTTATAAATAATAAACTGGAGAGCCTCCTAAACGCAAAAAGAGTGGGTTTTTATAACACGATAATTTTGTTTATGAGCTAGCTGACTTATTGAATTAATATTTCCCTTAATAAAATCCTTTTCACGAGCTAGCAAGAATGTTTCATAAAAACTCTTGCAGGAGGTGCTTCAAATACAATTGCCATTGTGACTAAAATAGGCAAATAAAATCAATATTGAAAATAATACGAGTTAGCAAAATGTATAAAATTAAACTTTGAGAAAAAGGTCAAAGATTAACGGTTTTCTTTATACAAAAAATAGCAGTTTTTAATTTTGCTTAAAGCCAAAACACACAAAATGAGGAAGATTATACTTAATTTAAACATCTACCTGCCTTGGTAAAAACAACAAAAAAATGTTGCTTACAGGGCCTATTTAATGGATATCGAAAAAAAATAAAAACCAGTCCTAACAAATTCTGGTCTTTCATAAATAATATATCAGGTTCAATATCTGTTCCCTCTACATTGTCTTATAATAATGAATATTTTACTAATCCTTCTGACATAGTGAACTCGTTTGCAAACTTTTTTCTCAGTCATTTCCTGTTAATAATGGTAATACAAATGTGTCAGATAACTTTACTTCAGACCATGTTTCGCCATTGATATTATCTGAAATTACCGAAAATGAGGTTATGTTGGCAATTAAAAGACTTAAACCTAATATGACAGCGGGACCAGATCTCATTTCAACATTTTTTACTTATAGATTGTTCGATCATTTTATGCAAACCACTTTGTATGTTGCTTAATATTGCTTTAAATAAATCAACTTTTCTAAACAAGTGAAAGAGAGCTAGAGTTTGCTCTGTATCCAAAGAAGGTAATCGTAATGAAATGGAAAATGATCGACCTACAGCAATTTAAAACAATTTTTGCTAGATGTTGGAGGCTGTACTGCATGACCATATATGTATATATCCTATGATTTGCAAAATCAAATTTCTGAATTTCATCACAGTTTTATAGCTGGTCGCTCAACAGTAACCAACCTTGTATGTAAAACGCAATTTATTGCTTAAACTATTGATAGGAGAAGTCAGGTAGATGTAATCTATACTGACTTCTCAAAAGCATTTGATAAAATCGATCATAATATTTTATTATTGTACGTATAACTTTGGGGGTTTAAATCTAATGAAGTTTTGCCAATGTCAGAAGTACCTCACGGTTCTGTTCTGGGTTCCATATTTTTCACATTGTTTATTAACGACATTATTAATCATTTTAATGTTAAATACCTTTTATGTGCGCATGATCTAAATTTTTTAGCAGAAGTTAACTCTCTGTAAGACTGCTACATGCTCCAGCATTGTTTAAATAATATTAATGAATGGTGTCTGTTAAATAAAATACCATTAAATGCTAACAAAGGTAATGTTATGTCTTACACCAAGAAATCAAACAAGATATTATTTGATTATGAGCTTAACATTACATTATGTAGACCTGAGTTTGTCAAAGATCTTGGACTACTACTATTTGACGAAAAGCTATCGTTCACCAAACACATAAATAGCATCACTAAGTCTGCTTATAAGAGTTTAGGTTTTATTGTACGGCATTCTAAAAATGTTGGAAATATAGATACGCTAAAACTATTATATATAACATTCGTGCACTCTAAGCTTGAATATGCTACGGTCGTTTGGTCTCCTATATATAACACTCATCTGACTGCAATAGAAAAAGTGCAACGGAATAGCTAATAAGATTTTGTTACATCGTACTAATTTGTGTAGTCATTCATCGCATAGAGCAGTTTGTTCAATACTCCTCCTGTTCAAGATCATACGTAGTTACATTAAATCTGAGGAGCTTCTTTCACAAATTTTTCTTAGAATACCTACATTCAATTCAATTCAAGAAACAATCATGCATGTTTTTAAACTACCTGTAGCTCGCACAAATGTAGTGGAGTGGTTGTTATATCAGCAGCACTTTGGTTACAGCCCCTTCTTTCTGGAAAATCGGTTAACTGGTGCTCTCTATTTACAATATTTTCATAACAATTTTTAGGTTATTTGGTTTGCTCACGGTGGTGCTCCGCCATATTTTGTGCGGTTAGTGCGACATTTGGATCATGTGTTTCCCGAAAAATGGATAAACCGAGGTGGTCCAATTGGGTGGTTCCTTCGATTGCCCGACCTAAAGCTGCTTGACTTTTATTTTTGGGATCACATAAAAATTATGGTATACGTTAACGAAGTTAACACTGAAGAAGAGTTACGAAATCGCATACATGCTGCCACTGAGGCAATTCGAATACAGCCTGGTTTGAACCGTGCTTGTTGGAGCCTCATGGATGCGATGAACCAAATGTGTATTGAAAATCACGGAAATAACTTCTAACGATTACTAAATGCATTTTAAATTTTATGAAATTCACGTTGTTTTATGTGTAATCCTAATAAATTGATTTTTTCCACTATCCATAATTATTTGTCCTCAGCTATAATTTTCCAAGTATATGCGTATAGGTTAAGAATCACCCTGTATTCTAAAGATGATAATGAAGATAGTTCGAAAGTTGATAATACATTTCATGCAGTTCATGTATAAAGCAGGGAAGGAGACTAGCCATTGCAAATAGAGGCTTTATTAAAAATGCATGCAGACTTCCAGATTCGAAGTAAAATATTGTTACAGTCTAGAATACACTGTCCGCCAGGTTTTCTAACATGAGCGCAGATGTATTTCCCAGGAGTAGAACTGAATTATGTAGTGCTGCCAGATGAAAGAATTTATTTCACATATTTCTCATTTGGCAACATTGGACAACAGCTATATTATTTTTCTATTTTCATTATAGGTAAGGTTAGTACGTTACCAAATCAATGATTCTTTTAACATTCCGCAACGGAGTAGTAGTAGTTACTTCCAGTCGCAAACTATTGCCTTGTATTACTTGCTTTTATAATAAAAGTTTTACAAAGTTCTCCATCAGTTCTCTGTCTTTTATATTCTTGTCACTTATTTTATAACAAAAGTTTCAAAGGGGCTGTTTTTCACTTCTCCTTCAACGAAGCAACAGATCCATTTACGTATAGTATATGATAAATCCACACGAACCCCTGTAGATACTAATAAAATATTTGTTCGATTTATTTTTTGCCAGAGGCGGAATGTATCGTATGACTCCTCTATATATCACTAGCGAATATCTTAACATCCACATCGTACATATGTATGCGCAGTCTTGTATATAGACTATCTCAAATGGATTAGGGTCCACGAGAGACCATAAAAACAGATCCATCTCTTAAGGTGACTCATGCCAGCAGGTGTAGGGATTCAAATAATTTAAAAATTTTACTTATACCTGTGTCAGAAACTTTACAGAGTTGATTTAATACATGCCATTAAATACAATATACCTAGCCAAATATATTATTATCAACATATAGAACCAAATAGGCAGTAACGTCAAGTAGCTAACTACAAGCAAAATAAAGGCTACTATATTAAAATCTTCTATAAAAATAGACAATAGAGCATGATTAAAATTCGTCAATTAGTCAAAGTTTCAAATTTAAAAGGAAACACAGTACATTCTCATTGGGAAATGAATGAATTGTCGTCGATCTATGCCAATGCTCCTAGTGAGTATTCAGACGCACATAGCTCAACGAGTTATATGTTAATAAAAATTAGTACCTATCGCCGAAATAAAAAACAATTTTTGTGAAAGCGTTTCAAAGTTGACAAATTTTGATATTGATTAGAATTTCCAAATGACACTAGTGCCTAAATGTAAAAATAAAACATAAAAACAATGAAAATATTTATTTATTATAAATTTTAAAGGCGCAATTATGTAAATTGTTAAAGTGAATACTAGAAGCATCCAGATTCTCTTCTCTAACAGCAATACAAGTACTCGTAGTCGAACTGAATAAATTGCTAGTTGTGGCAATACTGCTAGCTTCTGCTTCAGCGTGAACTTCTTTTAATTTCTTATTTGGTGTATCTTTCTGATCTATGCTTATTTTTCTTATTTCGTTTTCAAAGTGTCATGTCCGTTCCAGAATCTGCTAACATTGTTGCAGAGCTGCGCAGGATCCAATGGCCAATGTATTCATTGGCGTTGGAGATCCCAAGAAATTCCGATATCTTTTTCGGCACACCTCCCAACTTGCAAAGTACAGTATTTATTATTTCGATATATTAAGAAAAATCGCTGATGTGTCCTATTGCGTACTTACAAAAAAATCTAAAAAATGGATACCATCTATTGATCCCTAAAACAATTTTTAGCCATTTTTCAATAGTTAATAGGTATTTCTATGGCATTAGAATTCTAATTTTGTATTCTAATTTAAAAATAGTGAATACGAAATTAGATTGAATCAGTATTTACAGTTCTATTCAAGGTGATGTCCAACGATGGCTTTGAAAATATCTAGTCAAAGTTATCGGAAACGTAGAAGCTTCTAGTTCGATCTTGAATCTTGTTTAGTTTACAAACAAAACACCCAACCTTAATAGTGGATAATTACTGACCGATGGTTCGATTATAAGCTTAATCTTACATTCTCGTGGGGGGTTAAAGTTCATTTTACTTAAAGCATTCCGGAAATAACGTTATGTTTCCCTACTTTCGTTTAAGGGTATTTACTTGGAACAAAGCCTTGCTGGAAACATGATAATCATCTCTAATTACGGAGATATCTCTTCTACATATCCTGTTACACATCCATTAAAGTCTTTGAGAGAACCAATAACGAATTTTAAGTATTAGTGGATTGAAAATAAAATATGTAATACAAATTTGCAAAAAGGGGATGTATATGACGTAGGCTTATTGTAAAATCAAGCATATTATATCATGCTCATAGAGAGTGTATGGCTGCTTTAGGCAAAACCAGTGTCTGATCGTAGTTCCTTAAATATATCAAACTTTTGGGTGGCAAACGGTTAAAACAAAAGAAAACATATTCTGTTTTTAAGGTGACCATACACTGAAATAGTCTAAAATATGCCAGAAGTTAATCTTCAGCAAGTACTTGATGAAATTGTACAAAGTAAAACCGAAATCAAACATACCATAGAGGCTTGTGAGAAAAGTCTATCAGCGAAAATTGAAAAAGAACAAAATAGAATAAGTAAACCAGTTAGAGGAAGAAAATAACTTACTGAAAGTGGAAATTGAAGATTTAAAGAGAATAAGTAATAAAAATAATATAATCATATTTGGACTTAAACATCGTATAAATCAAGTAACGTATGACTTCATGAAAGCACAGCTGGAAAATCTGTTAAATATTGAGTTAAATAGTAGCGACATTAACGATGTATACACATTAGGAAATTCAAAAGATAGTCCAATAAAACTAGAACTCACAACTCAACTAAAGAAAAAGGAAATTTTGAGAAATTTCCAAAAATTAAAAGGTACCAATATAGCGATTAGTCACGATTTAACAGAAAATCAAAGAAGAGATAACAAATTACTGTATCTGTACTTGGCGCAGAAAAATAAAAACGATACCTGTTATATTAGAAGAGGTGTTCTGTATGTAAATAAAGAGTCATATACCTTGCAGTAACTGAGAGAAATAGAAAACGAAAAAAAAACATCCAGGAAAAACCCTGTAGCAGTATACTTAGTTCTCCAAATAGTAGTTCCAGACGATTAACGGCAAGAGAAAGGATTGAACCAAATGCTAATAAAAATACTAATAAGGGTCAAGAAAGAATTACACGCAAACGGCAGGTCAAATAGATCTGGGAATTGTCCTTTATAATAAGTATTTTGCAACTATTGTTATTATTGTTATTGTTTTATTTTCTTTATGTCTGTTTTTAATGTTTATGTACTATATCAATTAATATTCCGATAAATTTAAATATTGTTCTACTCTTTTTCTGTATATTTAATTAATTATGGACCCTTATATTAGAGACTATACTCCTGATACCTAATTAAGAACAAATGTAGTAAATAATATCCAGGAATGTAAAGATATATTGAAGGAGGAAGGAATGAATTTTAGGTTATTTTCATAATAATATTGCGAGTTTAAGTAAAGAAAATTCAAAAAAAAATTAACCAGTGGATAAACGAACAATCGCGTATGATTATTCATAATATGATCAACGGAAAATTGATATTACAGCAGATGCTGAAATACAATAAATAAAGAAAAATAATTAACAAATAACAATAAAGAATAATGGCATTTTAATATACTTACTCTTCAATTAAAATCACAAATCACATTACATAATATGTTCATCCGTTTTCCTTTTTTTCAATTTTCTATTTAAACAGTTGTATTGATAGATACTGGCTTATATTCATTCCTGCGCACGAGGATCAATTTGTTCTCTTGAAGGAGAGTACTGTTATTGTGTTTTGTATTTGGTGAAATGATAATAAATTATGTTACGTTATGTTATGTTATGTTATATCAGTCTGATATTCATATTTTCCTTTGCTCTTTAACTTTCTTTGCTATTTCCATTACATCTACCATTCCATTCCGCATTCATTCTTGCTACTATATGAAATATTTCTTTTTTGTCTTATTTACTGCCGCCGTTTTCTATTCTACAAACTTTATATCTTTAAAGTTTCGAAACAGACTATCTTGTTACAATATTTACAACTTTATTTGACGAAGGAACTGGAATATACTTCCGTGCCGTAAATAGATATATCATGACACATCAAATTACATACTAGAATGTGATCCACAATTCCCAAGGCGCACAAAAACTTTTTCTATTATACTTCTTGATTCTGATAAAGAGTTTCAGAAGAAAGTCACAAGTTTATAGGATGTGTTGAAGTGTATTTTGCCAGATAATCAATTTATATCAGAAATTTATTAAACGATTCAATGGATAGTGTAGTAAATTTTTGACTGTGAGGGAAGTAATATCGAGAACTGATTATCAGAGTTGTGCTATACGCCACAAAATCACTTTCTATTTAACATTTTAAAGTTGAAGGTTATCCCCATTTAGGGGTAGAAATTTGGGGATTTTCAATTAATATATCTTAAGGCTGACGGTGAGCGCTGTATCAAACGATATATAACATCTGTTCCAAAAACCGTCGAGAACTGTTCAGTACCGTGAGAAATGTTTGACCAACACCGTCTTACGTCGCATTCGCCGAGAGTACATTAGCAACTAAACTGACTGACTAATTCTGGACGGTTCGGAATCGATTCTTGCTGTGTTGGAACAAACCCATAGTTTTCGCTCAGTAACTCCTTAACGGATAATGATAAAAATATGCGTTTTTTTTAATAGACTTCAAATATTATTTTACGTCGGCGCTGTGTTTTGAAATTTTGAAAAAGTGTAAAATAAATTTTTTTAAAATTAATTTTGCATATTTTAAAAATTTCAAAACACAGCGCCGACGTAAAATAGTATTTGTAGTCTATTAAAAAACCGCATATTTTTATCATTTTTCGTTGAGGAGTTACTGAGCGAAAACTATATCCCTTTGGATCGAGCGCTCACCGTAAGCCTTAAGGAAGCTGTTCCTCCATATTATTTCAGTGGTATTTTATGACATTCCTGTACCTAATTGTTGTCATCTTATAAACCCGCCCGTCCCTTAGTTCCCCTGCCGTAAAACATACACTTTAAACAATGAGAGTTACAACGGAATGTGGCGGGATCAAGGCCAGTTGGACAGGACCGGTTTTGAAACTCTTTAAACCCTGTGCTCGGAGTAGAACAAACGCGTACTACATTGTAAACAATTGTGTAATATTTTCGGACTGGACCCTCATATAATTATGATCGAACTTCAGGTAAGTTCTTTTGATCAGTAAATCATTGAATAATTCGATTACACTATTGATAGATTTTGTTTTTGTGCCAATTCTGAAAAATAGGCCCGTTTCCTAGAAAAAACTTCATGTTTTTTTCATCTTCCATTTCATACACCTTGAATATGCGGTTTCGTAAATTTTCTGCGATTTAGCTGATAATAATTTTAGCGATGCTACTTTCGCTGCCTCTACTAATTACGGTGGTGTAAGAGAACATTCGGAATCAGAAATCTCCGTTGTTGAACTTTGAATATTCAAAATAACTTAAGTTAGCATTTTTTAAAACCCAATCAAAGAATTAAATTGACACATATTTGATTACTTTAGAGGTTTCCTTAGCAACGCAGGTCCAATGTCGTTATAAGTACAGCCTACCAGTTTAAAACTTCAGTTTCTTCTGACATTAATATATTGTAATATGTTTTTGTTTTTTCCGTCGCAGAAAAAATAATGTATTATATGTTATGTAAATATAATTTGGAACTAATATCAAATACCTTTTTTCCCTTATATAATAAATTACTATGTATATAAGGAATAGTTGATAGTTCTAATTACAGTCATTTTCATAGGTACCTACCTCAGCAAAAAGATGACGTTTATCATTTCATTTGCAGGGAAAGCGAGATAGATCAACTATTCCTTGTCTAAAAATTATCAAAGGCGACAAGTTCCCACCTCAAAACATTATCAATCAAATTTCAAATTTAATTACAGCCATTATAGGCTCCGATATACCAAATTAATTACTGGTTTGGTTTGGTTTGTTTTACCTTTGTAGATGCTATTATCGACAGACAACCCAAAGTTCTTAAACTTATCCAATTATCAGTCGCGTAGGCCTCAAATTTAGAAACACAAACTACGCATTGTCTTCAGGTTATTAATATTAATGGCATCAGACTATTGATCTGTGAAATCATCTTCCAAACAAAATGAGTTTCAAATAGTTTTATATAATCGCACAGAAGGTTCAGTCTATACCAAGTTTTCCGCTCATATAATTGAAATGTTGATTGCAGGAAAAGCCTGCTACTGTCAATAATGTGGATCTATTAAACAATGACCCAAAATGGGAACATTTTAATTAAAATAAAGTTAGACTTTATCCAAATGGATAAAACTGAAATTTTAAAGTAAATCTTCATTCACAATTAATTAATCTTGCTTGAAAATGTTATTAGTTTGCAATATTTTGAAAAGTCTATATTATTATCGAATTGTAACGTACTTCTTATCATTAAATAATTCGACCACACTATTGATGCCTTTTTGTTGCGCCAATTCCGATAAATAAGTCAATAACACCATGTCCGAAAAAGAACTGCATATTTTTTTCACCTTCCATTCGCATTTCGTAAATTTTTCATGATTTAGCTGGCAATAATTTTGTGGTGCTAATTTCGCCGCTTGTACTAATTCCGGTGGTGTAATAAAAAAATGTCCATTTTTGAACTCTGAATTTTGAAAATAAGTTAGCAATTTTTTAAATCCAATCAAACACATAAATTGGCAGATGTTTGATTACTTTAAAGGTTTCCTGAGCAACGCAAGTCCAATGACGCTAATGTATTGTAATAATATGTTTTTCAATATTAAATCGCAGTTTTTTCAGTCACAAAAAAATGTATGTATTCGAGCTAATGTCGAGCTAAAATCTAATACTTTTTTCCTTTGTTATAATAAATAACTATTTATACAAGAGATGGTCGAAACAGCTGATAATTCTAATTACTGTCATTTTCATAGCTACCTCAGCAGAAAGATGACGTTTCTCATCTCATTTGCAGAGAAAGTGAGTTATAAGGAAATGTAATATGGATTGACAGAAAATTGAGTTAGGTATGTACTAAAAAATATAAAAATATACATCCCATTTAATAACAATATTTTAACAGCTAGATATTAACACCCGTCAGTTGATTATTCAACACCTTGTATGAAATAGACGTTATTGGAAAGCTCAAAGGCTCAATTATTCCTGGTATAAAAATTATCAAAGGAGACAACGTCCCACCTCAAAACATTATCTAGCAAATTTCAAATTCAATTTCAGCCATTATATACTCTAATATTTAAGATATACCAAATTAATTGCTGGTTTGGTTTGTTTGTTTTACCTTTGTACCTATTATCGCCAAACAACCTAAAGTTCTTAAACTTATCCAATTACCAGTCACGTAGGCCTTAAATTTAGAAACACAAACTACGCATTGTCTTCAGGTTATTAATGGCATCAGACTATTGATCTGTGAAATCATGTTCCAAAAAAAATAAGTTTCAAGTAATTTTATACAAGGTTAACTATGACTAACTCCAGATATGTTAAGAGGGG
Source organism: Monochamus saltuarius (assembly GCA_025584915.1). NCBI lineage: Eukaryota > Metazoa > Arthropoda > Insecta > Coleoptera > Cerambycidae > Monochamus > Monochamus saltuarius. The sequence continues at coordinate 8,614,520 of CM046725.1, read as the reverse complement.
ATAGAGAAAAATAAGACTGAACGAAATAACCCTTTAAAAAAATTCCAAACTTATTTAAAAAGCGACATTTTTTTTCGATATTATATTAAACCCTTATTTAACGCCAACTATGCGGCCCGTCCGCCGCACGTTTGACGTTTACAGTCAGAGTAGACAACCAGCAACACAACGGTAAAATTCACTGTCATGTCATAGTTTAACTACTGTGTTTACGTTGTAGTTTTGTGTTCTTCAGTTTTTAGTGCTTTGTAACTTTTACAATTAAATGTCGGGTAGGTTTCTTTTTCTAGGTTATGGGACAAGATTGCCGCGGGTGCATTAAAAGTTGTTTTCTACTCCCTACATGGAAAATACTATTTTACTCCCTCATTTCAGGAAGGAAAGTAGTACTGCTGTCAGTAATATGAAACTATTAAATAGTGGCCTAAAATGGGAACAATTTAATTATAATAAAGTTAGATTTAATCCAAACGAATAAAACTGACAAAGAATAATTTCAGAACCCAACCTTGAAACGCATCCGGAACATTAATACAATTTTGAACTAGATCTTCATTCACAATTAATTAATCTATCTGAATATTCAATATCCCGGCAGCCTGAATAATAAATGATCAATACACTAACGATCTGTGCCTATGCAGATGGGCAAGCGTACCTGAAAATAAACTAATACAAATGGTTATTAAACTGCACAGATGCAATGCTAGATAGGATGTTCATTCAATGTTGATAGCAACAGTTTGAACTAGCTTAACTATTGTTCATTATTATTATGTGGATTGTGTTCGTGCTGTATATATAATGGCTGTAATACGTTGCAACAAAGGACTGTAGTTGGTCCTTATCTAAAGCCGAATCGCTTGGGTGTTGTTTATTCAAACCTGACAAAGTTAACAGAGTTAGGAAATAATGTTAAATAAATAAATAGAAGGAAGAACTGATAAATTGTAACAATATTCTTATGAAATATTACAGGGTTGTAACAAAAAAAATATTATTTTTTCAATGAAAATTATGAAAGAGAATCACTAAAAACGGTAGTCCTACTCAATTGCTTTGCCAAGTTTCTGACATTTCTCTCCAATTTTCCCTGGATTAAGGATACTTTTTATTATACTTTTGAAAAACACCATTTGAATTCCCATTTGGCTAAATTATACATAAAGTTTTTACGACGTTTGATTCTAGCGGCTTATCTCTGAAAGCAGACTTTTCCTCGGCTAAATTTTTCGTTTTGCGAGATTCTGTATTGATTCCGGTTCCTTCCAATGTGCGTCAATCATTTATACAGTGCCTGCAAGCTACTGACGACTTTACAGTGGTAAAATAAAGCATAGATTGGTAATACGTAATAAAGAGGATTTATGAAATATTTTGTAAGTAGATGATAACAATGATATGATAGCGATTTTTTTTTTGAGAAGGTAAGCTATTTAATACATATTTTAGTGTTTTTCATACAACGTCTTTCGTTATTTTAGGCAAAATCTCTTAAGACATCCAGTTTAAAGTCTACATATTTTACATTGAAAAGTACTCTACAAATAAACGGAAATATGGATAAATCAAACTATAAAAAGCTACTTGCCTTTTTAAAACGTCAACATGACACGAAGCAAAGAAATCAAAAGTTTTGACTATGGAAAACGTTACTATGTTTTTAAAAGAGGCTCCAGATGATAAGTTCTTATTAATGAAAGTGGTACTAATATTTGGTTTAAATGTTGCATATCGGCGTGCAGAATTGTGCAGTTTAACTGTAAAAGATATAGAAGACACGGGGAAAATTTTGGTTATAACTTTACATGATACCAAAACCAATAAGAAACGTGTATTTACCATAGTATCAGAGTGCAACAGATATGAAATTTATCATAGATATTTACGATCGAGAGCCAAGCAAGTAAAACACTATAATCACGGTAAGTGCACAATATAACCAGTTGGTATCAGCAGTTGGTTTCAGAATACTTAAATCTTCCAGATGCATTCAGTTACACCGGCCATTGCTTGAGGAGGAGCGGATAGTCAAACACTTAAAAGAGATGGAGGATGGCAGTCAACTAAGTAGTGTGGCTGAAGAAAAGCATCGTCAATAAGTTGATAAAGTATATTTCATCAGCAAGAACTAGTGGTATCTCAAGATCATTCAGGAATGCAGATACAGAATCATAATAGTTTTAAACGAAAACAAGTAGAATTGAATAAATATCGAGTCGCAAACTTTTCAAATCTGAATAATTGTACTTTTAATATATATAACAATGAATCATAATAGTTTTAAAGGAAAACAAGATTTTAATAAATTTCGAGTTGTAAAGTTTTCAAATTTGAATAATTCTACTTTTAATATATATAACAATGTTTCCAATATGTAAATAAACAATTTTCTGTCAAACGATTTTTTCATTAAAAGTGAAAGTGACTATATAGTAAATTGATATTTCAATGAGGTAAAATAGTCAAAATGCGAAAAAAATATTATTGTTTTTAGGAGGCTTAAACTTATTATGCCCATAAGTTACAATGAAAAGCAGTAAATAATAAACAAAAATTAATACAGAAAATCACAATTAAGTAAAGTAAGATAGTATAACAACAAATTATACAACAACAAACATATAGCAAGATAACAATGAATTCTATGAATCCAGTCCAGCATTGTTAATAAATGAGTCCAATCGATTTTTAAAAGCATTTACAATGTCAGGTAAACGGTCCTACAAGCTAAAGACTTAAAAAATCAAATGTTTTGGACAAGCCTACATAAAGAATATTAACTGGTTTACGGGAATCTAAGTCTTTTGTTTAACGATTTGGACTAGTTAGTAAATTAGCAGAAGTTCACCGTTCAGGCAAAAATCCATGTTGGGTCTTAGAAATGACATCAGTAGAGGTAGTGAACGGGACTAAGTCATTGGATTTTTTTTTATTATTATTTCCAGACGAATGAAAATTATACTTATGGGCCTATAGGTAGTTGTTTGCTGCCAATTTATTTCCCTTTTGATAAACAGGTGTTACATAAACTAATAACTAGTTAAATGGGACTGTTGATTTTTCGAAAGATGTCTAGAAAAATTAGCTAGCTGTTTACAAATGGTATTTCCGCAATTTTTTAAAACAAAAGATGAGATTTGATCAAGGCCAGGAGATGAATCAGTAGAAAGTTTCAGAATTTGTGTAGAACACAATCTTCAGAGAAGTACATTTCATAAAGAATATTGATATTTCTGACAGCATGAATAGCGGGTATCAGATTATTGGCTTCTACAGAGCAAAAGCGCTGAAACTAATTAGCCCAGATATATAACGAACACAAAATGACAACATGACGAACTATGCACTGGATTTAGTAACTATTCTTTCAAATAAGTCGAAATTGACGCGAAAATCGTAATAAGAAACGGCGAAAATCGCCTCTGAAATAAAAACCCAATATTAATATTTGATTTAAATGTTGCATATCGGCGTACAGAATTGTGCAGTTTAACTGTAAAAGATATAGAAGACACGGAATAAGTAGCGCAGATATATAACGAACACAAAATGACATTACGAACTTTTCAAATATAAATTATTCAGCTAAGGATATTTGACTGAACAATTTGATTTAACAAAACTTCTAACTCAAACACTTACCATTAACAAAATTGACTAGATTAAGTAGGTATCTATTCTTTCCAATCAGTCAAAGCCGACGCGAAAATCGTAATAAGAACCGGCGAAAATCGCCTCTGAAACAAAAACCCGATACGGGAAACTATAATTCTTCTGATGGATCAGCGAAAGTTGCGAATTACAGACCACTCTAATCAATTAGAAAGAAAAAAGAAATAAATCTAATTAACACGGCGTTACTCGAGAGAAGGGTGAGGGCAAAAAGTAGCCTGATGTGTGAATAGCCGAAATAAGATCCTTTGAAATTAGCTTGCAGGATTTACATCAAGGAAGAAACCACGGCCCCTTACTTTCGACCGCTGAAATAGGACCACAACGTAGTTGAATAGAATGCGGTTGCCACTATGTACCATATAAAATTTAGATGTGCGTACAAAGGCTCTGCCTCTGTCAACGGACATTCAAAGAGAGAAATTTCGGGCTTGTTTGCCTAAGAAATGTTTACTACATTTGCCTCATAGGGTCATATTATTATAATATCAAATAAACTGTAACAAAGGAAGTACAAGTGCGAAAATTTTATATTATATAACGAACGTGGCCAGCAGCGTATAATATACCAGTATGACGTTATCACACAAGTATGTTAATGCTCTTTCCAGCGAGTTGCGTACAATATTTTTCCCACAACTCAACGCAAGAAAAAATTGAAAACGTTACTAAATATATATTTTTCTAAACACAAGTTAATAGCATTTTTTAATAAAAGGCTAATATGAAATTTATTACACATAATAGTATACACGCTGAAATATTTGTTTGTAACACAGCCAAAACGGGTTATCGATTTAACAAGGGGACTTTCTAGCCATAATTTATAATGAGTTCAAAGATGTAAGTAAAAGTTGTCAATTTAAGAGGCCAGTTTCTCGCCAAAGGGTCACCCAAACGAATAATTTATTGTTCCGGTTTGCAGAGACTAAAAGCCCTATATGGTGCCCCTTTGGCACCATCACAGAAAGAGAATATTCGATAAGAGACGTAGGAATTCTAAAAAACAAGATTAGATAGTTTAAGTCTCTTAGATTTGTATAGAGTCAGAGACGAGACCCTAAAATACAGGCATTAGCCAATAACCACTCCTTTTCTCAAAGGTGGAATCGAACGAAGATTGTAGGTACTTCGGGGTAGGCAGTTTTCGTTCTCATAATCAGACAGTACAGATCTACCGCGGTAAATAAATTGTAATTGCTGGGAATTGGAGTAAATTCATAAATCTGGCTCTTAAGGCTACTCCCTGTATTTTGGCACGCAACGCGTCAATTAAAGGTTCATAAAGTGTCTCATTTAATATTCGTTGTAACAGTTTATTTCTATTTTTTATTGTTATTAAAACCTTTATGTGGAAATGTGGCGTTTTCTTTTGAATAAGTCTGAGAAGTGTCTTAAATGAGTAACTACGAGACTCTGGATTATAAGCCAAACATGAGTATGTAATAACAACTAGATAAATCTCTGCAACATTTCAAAGATCTCACAGGTAATAAATTCAAATTAAATATAAATATTGTTCTTCCTTCGAATTAAGATCGTATTGCCGTTACAATTAAAAAAAAAATGTATACAAAGCATATGTGTTTAAAGTGCGAAATAACGATTGTCCTTGAACCAACTGTACAGTTTCTGTTTCACTTGGAATACACGGTCGCGTCTTTGAAATGTTTCAGGATGATGGTGCATTTATCGTATGCAAAATTTTGTTTGAAATTTTCATATTATTTGTTATAGATCCGTCAATGTAAGTTTTTGTGACAGCGGTCGATTTCCATCCTCCATGCCGCTTAAGTGAAGTTATGTATATCTGTGTCCACAAGAATTGTAGCTGATAATCTCCTAAAGCAATGGTCCGTAAATAATTCAGGATCTTGTAAATTTAAATAACTGGCTATTACTTTGGGTACATTCCCAAAATTGTCGACACTTGCCGGTTGCTTGGTGCATTTTCCTTTCTGATATTTCAAGAAAAAACGGGATTCTTCTAAATCAGTTGGTCTGGGATTAGCCAATTTCTTAAAAAAAATCGTGGAATTCATCCGTTAACGTGAATGCTCTTGGTTGTTTGGTTTTTTACTATCTGCTATTTTAAAAAGAGTTGCCGATTTTCTATATTTTGTACTGAGTTTTTGGAAGACATTCCTTTGAATCAGAGGCAACAAATGTGGTTCCAGCATGATGGTGTTCCAGCTCATTTTTCCATTACCGTTAGAGAGCATTTACACCAAACTTATCCACATAGATGGCTAGGAAGGGCTGGACCTGTTTTATGGCCTCCAAGATCGCCTGATCTGAACCCTCTAGATTTTTTTGTTTGGGGATATTTGAAGACATTAGCGTATGGTACTCCTGTATAGCCTGGAAGAGCTGCAGCTACGGATTAATCAAAAGTGGCAAGAAATCCAAACCAAGGAGGGTGTTTTCGAATATCGTTGAGACGAAGATGTCGTGCCTGCTTGGAAATGGATGAAGGGCACTTTAAACATCTTCTGTAATTTTGTTTTTTGTTTGTTAAAAGCTTCCTTTGTCGGTTTATTCCTAATAAAATAAAATGTTTGAAAAACGAATAGTGGTCCATATCTCCGCAACCGTTACTTTGCGGACCCATGTTTATTAAGACTTTTCTGCTCATTTTGGTTCATACTATTACCTCCTGGAATATTTTACACTCTTTATTTAACACCCTGTAGTTAGATAACACTTTCTCAGAATAATGGATTGGGATTAATGGACCTATTCAATGGCCCGGAAACTCATCAGATTTAACACCCCTCGATTGTTTTTATAAAGAGCTTTTAAAAAATAAGGCTTACACAACACCTTCGTGAGATATTAATCATTCGAAAGAAAAAATCACAAACCCTTGTAATGAGTTAAACAGCTAAATGTTAATAAATACAGCCGACAAAGAAGTCAAACCAACATTGGATATGTATCTTGAAATGAGGGGACATCATATGCAGAATAGATTGTAATATGTATGTAGTATAAGGGCGTTTGACTCATGTTTTAAGTTTAGTTGTTGTTATCATTACCGTTTGTTTTAACTGTATTAAATAATTATCTTGTTTAACCTTTTTATTTATTCTTAATGACATTTATGCACTTTACGAACATTCAATTATTTTCCAACGACTGCTTACTGCTTGATGCTTCCACCGCTAATAGGATTCTTAGGTGGTATTTCTTTTGAGACACTTTAGGACAATATTGCTTACAACCTTTAAACGGGAATACAGAAACATTTCTCTAATAAAAGTTTATTAGAGAAACGGAAGCTTTTTAACAGGAAAATAATGACGTCATTGAGACACCCTGTACAACAAAGATGTGACAGTGACAGCTGTGCGTTATTCTCCTAACGCACGTGTCTGTTAGGAAAATAACATACGTGTGTGTTAGCAATTGTTTTCGTGCCTGCTATGGTTGTGCGTTCTTTCTTAAGGGGTTGTGAAAATAATATTTTATCACATTTATTTTGTCACATTTTTGGGGCTATACAGTTGTGACATTTTGTCACAGGTACTTTGTCACACATTTGTGATATTCTATCAAAGATTTGTGATACTTTGTCACACATTGTGATACTTTGTCACATTTATGGTATTTTGTCACACTTACGGTACTTTATCAAAAATTTGCTATACACTGTCACACATTGTGATATTTTGTCACGCTTGTGGTACTTTGTCACACTTATGGTACTTTCTCACAAAACTTACTTGTGTGGAGAGCAGAACAGCCCTGGAACATTCGAATACGTTGATGGAAGTCATATTTAGGGTAGGTCCGTAAATAGTGATAACATAGGTGAAGCCTAGCAAGGGCATAAGGACCAATAGCGCCTTGGCGGCCTTGTGATACTGTTGCGTTTCTAAGGTATTTGCCGATCGAAGTTTTGTGATCAACACCCTCATGATGCGAAGCAGGAAGAAGGAGTTGACCAAGAGGACGATCATTGTGGGGGTCTGGAAGATCCAGTCTATGTCGTGGCTTTCGAACCATTGACACTAAAACAAATTTCAGAGTATTATAGGTTATGCACTCTTTATAATTGGGGGCAAGAATATCAGTGGCTTAATTCTTATTTTTCAATTCTCTTATAATCGTGAGCAATGGTCATTGTTTTTCTATGCTAGATCATTTGATTTCAGTCTCCTTGATTTTTTTGTTGTAGCATTATAAAATAATTCGCTTATGCCAATAAAGATAAACGATGGAAAAACAGAAACTGAATATTATTCATTTTCTATTACTACTTTTCTTTTTGTAATTTTATCTTCTATCTTTAAGTGACCGAAAGACCACTAAAATTGCAGTTGCGAGGGCCATATCATCATACTTTGTATACACATTTTATCAGTGATTTGTAATAGGTACAGAAAATGTGTTTGTTTGTATAATTATTTTTATTTATTCAAAAAAATAACATACAAAAAAAAATAGTGGGATTCAATATTAATATTCATATTTGTTGTTGACAAACGAAGCAAGTGAGTAGGTAACTTATCAGGCAGGAAGCACCTATATTTTGACTATAAATTTCATGTTGGAAAAGCTACTTTCGCAAAGATACGTGCTTCTCAGCATTGAACCCATCATAAGGTCTAAGTTTCGCAAAGTGGGGCCACGTTTAACTAAAAAAAGTCTAATTCTATTTCAGTAAAAAGGATTTTACCTACTGCAAATCACACAATTCCAGATGAAGGTCTACTCTGCTTAAGTTCTCAATAGAAATAGTAAGTGGTCGGTTTTCGAATTCTATAATTCTGTCAATGTATTTTATATAAATATTCTTTAAATTAGTTTTTCTCGTTTGATTTATTATCTTTCTAATATTCATTTTATTGGTGTCTCTGTGAAGTATTTTTTGTTGTCTGTAAGCTACTTATATTTTTATACAGGGTTAACTATGACTAAGTACAAATATTTTAAAAGGGGATAGAAAAAATAAGAATTAACGGAATCATCAAAGAAATAATGATAAGAGTTTAAAGTCGATTTCTTTACGAATACGTTAAAGTTCAAAAGAAATCGCAAAATTAATTTTAATGAGTGCCATTAATATTGCAAACGGTTGTACCTAGCGAAAGTGTGTTTTATCGGTAGTGAGTGGTTGCAATGAGTGAAAATGTAGATTTGCCAGTTTGTAACGGAATAATGATCAACAAATGCAAAATACTGGAGCTAAATGGATTAACTGTTACCCATCTATCAGGTATTATTACTAATAGGAATGTTAATTTTTGTCTTTTCTGCATTTAGAAACGCTGCATTCTAGTTAACATTGTTGGAATATTTTTTTTATTGTATTTTAGGCCTCCCTGAGCACGTGGTTAACATTGTTGTACTTAGTCATAGTTAACCCTGTATATTTTTGTGTATTGTGATTGTAAAAAACTAGCTTTTGTTAAATAAACTAAATTAAACTAAACCCAGTATTTTATTACATTGAAATATTTAAGTTGTTTAAAGAAAATTTATACAATATTGAATTTATTAATAATTAAATTCATGCAGTAGCGATACGATAATAGGGAAGTAAAACGTAGTTAGCCAGAGATTTAGTATAAGACAGTAATTTAAAAAAAAACTTGATAGTCCTGTAACTTTGATATAAGTTTACTGATAAATTTCATCTCGTTTTCGAGGCATGCTCTACTGGAATCAAATGGAAAAACTTTATAGGGAAGTTTTATTAAAGCTCTCTGAAGGAATATGGAAAACACATTTCCATAAAGTTGTAGAACTCTTATTGTTAAAACAATAAGATCACCTTTATTAGAAAGGGGAACAAACGATTTCCAGCGGGACACGGTAAACGTTTCTACCCAGATTGTCTTAAATTCCCAAGAAAATAGATTAAATCAAATCATGTTTCAGCGGAGAATAAATTTTTATAGAAGTTGTGGAATTTTACGCCAAAACAAATGGAATGGACAACGTATCGCCTTTACTTGCCCCTTTTCTACGTTCGTTTTTTAGTTTACAATAATACCTTTGAAGATTTGATTACAAGAAGTATCTCTATTAAATTTCAAATTGATACGTGAAATATTGCTAAAATTATTGTAAATAATAATTTTTACACCCTGTATGTGGTTAAATCGTCATATTCTATCGTCAAAAAAAACGCAGTTAGTTTAGTTTTAAATTATTTTTAAAAAAATTATTAAATATTACGTTTGAACATGTATAAATGGTAAAATGACAAATTATTTCTTACATAAATTACTGTAAAATTACTGTAATATTACATACCACACTATAACTCTTAGACTAAGAGCCAGTGGCCGGCAACCTATAAGTAAATGATTATACCTGAAATTTTGCAGAGTGAGTCTCTTATACCTATCACTCATGAGGTGATGACTCGCTAAGCCCGGCGAGGCCGACCCAACTGTTACTCAGGTGCGAGAGGTATGAAAATTTAACCAACTTCGTTATTAAATTAACAAAGCCGCCGTTTGAAAATTTCAGATCTAACAAATTAGGCATTTATTTTTATTATTTATTTAGCACCTTTTTATATTAAAATAATATAAGTAACAAATAACCTCTATTTCTGGCACAGGTTCTGAGATTTGGATGTCGATTACAATGCTTGACATTTCTGACAGTTTTTTAACGTCAAAAATCAGATTTAATCAAATACTTTTGAAATTTATAATTTTTGCCAATTTCACAAGTGTCTGCCATGACCTTAGAAGCACGGTAATCGTCTGCCTTTGTTATTTTTATATAATAATAATTGTATATTTTAAAATTTTCAAACGGCAGCTTTGTTAATTTAATAACGAAGTTGGTTACATTTTCATACTTCTACGTATAAAAATAAAAACATATTATGGAACCATAGGCGTACTAAAAAGAAAAATTGGGGGGGGGGTCCGTGGGTACTAAAACTCCCATTTCTTCGTTCATGCTTTGATATTTTGTAACAAAAATACACAATAAACAAATATCTAAAATCACCGGAGCTATCAATAAAAATCATTTTTATATTTGAATTTTGATAATCCGTATTTTGAAAATGCAGTTCCAAAATGAAAAATGGCATAATATTAGCCATTATTTTGGTCTAAAAAATATGTAGTTAACTGTATACTGTATACTAAAAATGTTAAAATTATGGCAGTCAAACCTTTAATACCTTGTATATAGGTACTTTCTTTATCTGTTATTAAAATTTCATATTATTATAAATTAATGTAAATGGTATTAAATTAAAGTTTCTAATTTAATACAACTTTTAGCGATATTATAAATAACCCTCGCATAAGCGTACTTGGTGTAGAACACGCTGAACACCCTTGTATTAATTCATCTGTCAACTTAATTTACGGCTTGCTACAGAAAATACTTATTGGAATACTTGACACTCTGGTAAAACGATCTCATGATGGAAGAATAAACACTTCTTTTGAATTAAGCAGAATAAAACTAATAGTATAAAATGGTAAAAATAATAAATTAGAACCGCCTTGTATATAACAAGGGATGGAAGACCTAAGTAAGCTAATTTGAGACGTCTCTTTCACACGCAACCACACAATTCCTGTCTGTCGCTTTCGATCGATTTAGAAGACTTTTAAGAGGTTTCCACTTACGGAGGCCTTTGTCGGCTTTTATGTGGCCCTCGTTCCCAATTTTGACTCTCTTTAAATCCTTTTCCTGGTGCTCAGGGCGGCGCGTCTTCAACTTATAGCGACTAGTACGCCCAGAAAATTGACAGCTGGTTAAACTGGTTTATGATAATTTTATTATGGTTACCGCAAAAGCTTATACAGGGTGTCCGGGAGAATGTGGGGCATCTTTCGGGTGCAGATAGAACACGAAAAAATAAGATGACAAGTTCCTATACATTTTTTTCCTCCCTTCGAATAACTTTTAAAGTACCTACTCAATATAATTTAATAAACATTTATTTAAAACATATTTAGCTTTTTTAGTTTACCAGGGTCGGGCTAAGCTTTACAACTTAATGCCTAAATTTTTAACACATATAGGTATTGTAAGAAATTATCTACCTTGTGCATAGTAAATGATGACAGTAGAAAAAATACTTTACCACTTACTTTATGACACCATTATGGATTTTATGGTACTTTGCGTATATCGTAGGCTTTGCCACACCTGTTACTTTCTCACTCTATTGAGATCTCTCTGACAGTAAGCTTACAAGTAGCTTGATCTACTGTAAAATGTAATAAAAATTTGTTCAAGGATTTGTGGCTTCTCATTGTTGTAAATATTAAAATTTTATTCAAATATTTGTCTTTGCCTCAATTTTAATATGTTATTGTCATTTGTGAGTACATCCACGTAAACAATATCGAACTCATCATATAAATGACCCAAGGGAGTTGCTTTGTGTTGAATTTTTTCATCAAAATAACAAAAGTATGCTTTGTGAATAATTTCTCTCGGTATAAATCAGCATAAAAGAAATTGTAAATGTTTGCTTCTCATCAACATATTATGTAGGTGTGCGTTATCATCGAAGGTTTTGCAGATAATGTATTCTATTTTTATATAAGTTTTTTTTTCAGTTCGTGCCTTTCAGGTCTCCATCTGTAGCATGAATGAAATGTTAATATTTTCACAGTGTTCGATTCTCATCCAGAAGCAAATTTTCTCCACTCTTTGAAGAGGTACAATATAAACTCGAGCACAGGTACACCAATCGAACACACTTTAAGATTTAAAGCATATTTTCATAAAAAATTTGTGCTATTTCCTGCCAGATTTCCCAATAAAGCAGTCCTTTAACGAACGTGCTGATTTTTTAGGTTGATTTTCTGTCAGACACAGACAGAAATCCAAAGTCACAGCGGGAGATGCACAGAGAAAATCGGATAATATCATTAAATTAATTTCGTTTTTTCAGGCACGTCGCTTTAAATTGAATTTAGGACTGTCCCGAATAAAATTTAATTTTAAATCCAACCACATAAAAAAATAGAATGCTAAAAATAAATAGTAATAATTCCATATCATTTATTGCGAATTAGAATCAATAATTTATGACGAATGAGGACCAATTAACCCTTTTTTAGAATTAGAAATGTCGCGAGTTCATTTATGATATGTATACAGGGTGTCTGGAATATGAATGCCAAACTGAAACATTTGGCTACATCTGACCAAAAGCAATAATAAATTATTATGAAACAAATGTCCAAAACCAATGGGTTGTCTACAAATACATTTAAAAAATTAAAATACAACTACAATAAAGTGCAAACTAAGGTACAGTAGGTCTGTCCACAAATATATTAATATATATTAAAATTGGTTAAAATTATCCTTTAAACCCATTATAAACAAAATATGAAGTATAATTGGGAGTTTTCTAACTAACTTTAACAGAAATTTTCTCCTTCCTTTGAATTATCAAGAAAATAATATTATTTTTTAATGAATTAAGACATTTTTAAAGAAAAATTTCACTATTTTCCAATTCTGCATTAGTCGATTTGTAACAGGTATACCTTTTCTATTTAGAATCGAAGGTAGTTCAATAGTTTTTTATTAAAAAATTCAAAAGTGTAAAATACAAAAAGACATATTTTTCGGCAGTACCTACAGTATAACTAGCGCCCCCTAGTCGTAACCTCAACACTGTTTGCATATTCGTAATTGTCACCTCAAAAACATAAGACTACAAATTTTCAAAACAATCGGTCCATATGTTCTTAAAATATAGCAAAAAATCGAAAATATTTTTTCAACTTTAACACCCTGTAGAATGAAAAGGAGAAACAATTGAATAAGGCATGTTGGGCATAATCACTTAAATTTGACGTTAACAGTGTGCCCTTAAGCTATGTATCATCATTAATGACTCACCCTGTATATTAATAAGTACCCGCTATTGATGCAATAAAAATACAAAAAATGTACATGCTTTTGCAATAATAATGATACTCCCTTAAAATAGTATTTGAACTACTTGAAGAGTAGAAATTTCATTAAATCTCTAATGGAGTGAAACAACTAAGTACTAATGTTAAAAGTTGAAAATAGATTTCATTACAAATACTTCAGTAGTTCAAAAGAAATCGCCAAATTCATTTTATAGAGTGTCATTATTATTGCAAACGATTGCGCATACGTGTCCATCGAGCTATTTCGCGATTGAAGATAACCAACAAACTGAATGCAATGCTGCCCGTGCAATACTACAAATGCATTTAAAAATGGCTCACGGCGGATATAAACGACGCTACTGTTATTACTGTCATTGTTTGCTACTCACCATAGTGGCTGGATCCCTGCTGATAGGAATAAAGCTCTTCACTACTGCCCAGACGACAATGAAAACCATCGGAAGTCCTGCGAAACAGCAACAGTCATTATTTTGTTTCCATTACGTTACATTTTGGAGAATTGGATGAATATCTACATCCATATACAGGGTAACTCTTAAAACCTAAACAGAGCTGATACAGGTGTCGAAAATATAGCAATTTAATCAAAATTATCTTTCACTAAAGTTGCACCCAATGAATTTACTGATCTACAAAGTAAGACCCATATTTCGAAAAGAGTGTGATAAATTGACTATAAGTTTAAAATTGTTGAGGTATGTTAGTGGAAACTCACCCATAATTGAGTTTATGCCATTGTGAGAGATTCTTTCAATACGCAGTTTCAAAATACTGCATAAGGTAGATAAATAATTGCCTCCATAATTGACCACCGCGATCGTCCGGCCCAAACAAATGTGATTGTTTCCTTCGGGCGACTCCAAAGGAATTTATCTGTTCTACAGCAATCAATGTGAGGACTTGTGGAATCGCATTATCAATAAATATAATTTGATAAAAGGTGATCACGTTATTAGACTGAGTGAATTTAGATTTTAGCAATTTATAGCACATTTAAATTATATTGTTGGTATACATTTTCTTTTTTTCATAAACCATTCTCATTGAAAGACTTCTCATGCTGCTATTTAAAAATGATGCTTGTTGCTGTAAGCTGAAACTAAATGTTCTTATCCATTGTCAAATTGAGTGATAAACTCATAGCCCACTATTGACGTTTTGGTAATTCTAATTATTCAGTGCTAGAATACCTTGCTTTCAATAATTATGTTTCTTTTAGAAACAGGAACTTTTACGAAAGTTTATTAATAGCAACAAATCGATGTTTTAAAAAAGACGACAGGGGATCAAAATCTTATGGAGGTGGAAGAGGGAGTGGGTCCTCACTAATCATGTTGCGATACTTCAATGACCTTGAACTCGTGGTCAGCTTATAACTCTTAAATTTGTTAAAGTGTTGTAAATATTCATATTACAACACGAGATGTTATTAATTGATAAAATATCGAGTGTAGTAATATGAATTTATCACACAATATTGTACAAGTAGATAACAACTTACATTTAATAACACGAAAAAAAATATATATTTGACAAAAACTGTCAAATGACGCGACAAGAAGATGGTGTATTTTCTATGAACAGAAAAAGGTACCTGCTATTAAGATTACAGATCAAGTTTTCTTCTGTTACTTTTCATATGGTTACTGTAACAACTTTGTCAAACAAACCCATAAGTATAACAAGCGTTTTTCAAAATATGTGATTCTAATGGAAGTTTACCGTCAGATATAGAAAAAGCGCCAAACGGAGCGATCTCTAGTTCCAACAAAATCCAAGGCGCGGTATGAGATGAAGTACCAAAAGTGACTGGTGCCAAGCTAACAAGGTTTTTGGTTTATTTTTCCGGAAAACAACAATATCAGAAACCTTCTACACTATAGACTTACTTACTCAATGTTGAGAATTGTGATTTCAGCTAAGAAAAAACAAGATATAAGCTGATGAGCTCCTCAACGCATTTTTGAAGAAGTTCGGAATCACTAGTCGTACAAGGCCAAAAATCCAGAATTTCTACAAAGGAAGAAGTATACTATAGGTTTTTGAAGTACTGTAGATGATGAAACATATTTACTCATGACGGTTGCTATGATAATCGACATATTTGGGGCCTGTCGTCGCGAAGAATTAACTGAGCTAATATTGGATCATATTCAATACAATTACCTCTATCGTTGAGTGAGAAGTTATTGATAGAGGCGCAACCTTAATGGCGAAATATCTATTCGATCTACAAGTTTAACACCCTGTATCTTGAAAACAAAAGCCCTAATGGAAAATATCTATAGGGCAAAATATTTTTAAGGTCGGACAAGAAATAAAGGCCTTCATGTTTGACGTTCCATTATGTTACACCGTGTTTTACACTAGGGGTTTTTTGGCCCGAGATTTGTCCGTCTATCGAGAACTGTTGTTAACGACTGTCAATTTTGAGTGTTCTGTGTGATTCAATGATTTAACAGGCAGAGAAAACCTCCGTGAACAATAAGTTGTCGATAAATTGACGAATCTTAGAACCAAAGAGCTGCTATGACCTAATACTATCTCGGGCCCAAAAGTGGATACGCATTTCGCCATAAGGTTGCGCCTCTATTTATAATTTCTCACTCAACGTCTCTATATAAAAATTTAGACTCCCTGCGCGAATCCACAAAACGTCTGAAAATTTGATACATGGTGATTTTCCGGGTTGTTATGCCGTGACCTCGGTAACTGGTAGCTGCCAGAAACAGAGTTAAAATGCACATCCCTAGCATTAGCTGGGATACTTTTACCTGCCCTGGTTGTTCTCGGGCTAGGCTCTGTGGGGACAGACCCGCTATCGGTGTCTCTGGGCATGTCCATATATTGATTTCGGTTCCTACTGTTGGTATTACGACTGCTACGGTCGGAACCGTTTTTTGAAGTATTCCAAAAATAATTGCAAGAAAGAATCCCGAAGAATACACTGGACATTGTTTTAGAAGGTCTGAATTCAGACGCCTACAGACGTCAAAGTTTGTCACCTAAAGTGACATATCGTCGCCTTTTAACTAGAACACCCTGTAGATCATTTGTGCATATAATATAATAGAGAATTTAATTTTTTCATAACTCATTTTGATATATTTCAATTAAAATCTTATTGCAAATTCTCATAACGTGAAAGGAATAGACAGTTAACGAAAATTTATTGCTTATAAGTCTTTACAAGATGTCACTCAGCATATGTATTAAAAAAAAAACAGATTAATTCATCGATTTCTCGATATTCAGAGTTCGATTTCAAGGTATTGTTACACTTAAAAGGTTCTTCATCATGCGCAGCAATCGAATCTTTGGTATATCCGGCTCGTATGTCAAGAACTCCTCGAAAGTTCTCTGCATATGACGGATATGATAATAAATCTTTAGTATGGGATTAATGAACAAGTTGAGCACTTCTACTGCGCGGTGAATTACATTTATAATTGTGTTTGACATCGAGGATAGGTTTCATAGCATACATAGAACTAACTAAATATACGAAATTAACAACGTTCAATATTTGAAAATATTAGAAATTTTACTCGAATATTGCTAAAAGTGTAATGTAAAGATGGGATCAAAATCAAAACCAGATGAAGGAATATTGAATTCCTTCATAAAAAGTTTGTACTGATGAAAGAATAACATCCTTTGAGATATCTCAATAGCGTTGACCACGAAACAACATTTTAAATATTATTTTGTAGTTGAGTTTACACTTCTTAGTTATATGTGGCGTCGATTTGGAAATATTTGGAAAAAAGTATTACTTGATGTCTTATTTAGTGATGTAGTTTCCTTAGGAAGAATTTTGCGACCCATGTTTAAAGAAAAAAAGAATTACAACTTTAGTAATACCTCGTATTTGTTAATTCTTGCATCATAATCTTGAGATCCTTTATACAGAGCCTTCCAATAAAAAAAAAACATCTTAATATGAAAGAAAATTGAGGCAAATATGCTCTAATGAAATGCTTATTTCTCATATATAGTACAATTCAAATCTTGTCTACATCGTCACTGAATGGCCTATGGCTTATTAATATGTTATCTTTTTAAATCTACAACTTCTGGTATTGACCTTGTTTAAGTAATCACCTGCTATGGTTTTAACAGATACAGGGTAGTAGAGACTGGTCACACATGCTGTTTTATTATATGTATTTTAGTTTTCGTGTAAAGGATACATTTTTATTGAAATTAAGTGGCATGAAATGAAATATTTAATGTTGTGTGTAGCTTAAGCGTATAACCCTTATAAAATTATTTGTCCACGACTATATTATAATATACAGGGTGATTTGAACTTATCTAAAAAAATTAGAATGTACAGGGGCCTCTTACAAATACAATTTTGGTAAAGAAAAAATCATAAAAGTCAGTTAAAAATGATTTAAAAATACACTTCTGTACTGGTCCACTGTAACATCTGACAAGGTAAAGCATGCAATCGACGAGCGGACAAAAAATTGAAATAAATTCCCAAGGAAAGAAATAAATATTTTATAACGTCTATTTGATGCAGCAAATTCAACTGCTTTTGTCACTATTGTTGTTAATTATGAATAGAACTAATTTGAGGTTTTAAGGCTTTTCAAGGAAAAAAAAAATTAATAAAAATTTTAAATTCTTTGACACCCTGTATCTCGGAAGCGATAAACTTTTAGATATAGGTATATTTGGGTAAATCTCATTTATTTCCACTGTACAATCGCCCCTTCCAAGGAAGCCAGTAATACCTGAGACTCCTTATACATAATAATACATATAAAGTAATTTAATGTTAATAATTCTAGGTCTAGACAACGAGAAAATGTTCAAAGAGTTCAATAAAATCTACATAAAAGGTATCCTACTCACCCCATCCGATGCACACGTAGACTCTTAATTTAAAATTCTCTCTTGTTAGAGTCTTCACGACTAGAATGTAGAGGTAAAGACCTGTAATGAGAAAAATTAATTGTTAAGCACGCTAGATTCTCCTCTTATAATTTAATAGTTCATCAGGCGGGCGCATATACCTTTTTCTTTGGAACTCTCTCGGCATTTTATTAAAGAAGTTTTGTTATATAGGCTGGGAGTTGGAGGGTATAAGCATTCTAAATAATGTTTATGTTGCGAAGTTGCAAATCTTAAGACAATATTTTCAGGCAGAACAGACGAGTTTTCGGTGAACTAATATCGTTGCGAAGTTTTCAGGAACGTCAATATTATGCGGCATTACTATGACGTACCAAATATAAACTAACTTTGTAATATTGGCAAAAAGTTTGGCGAGAATCGTTTTCCATGGAAACTGAGCTGAACGGTTGTCATTTCGTAATTACTGTGTCTGAGATAATTTCTAATAAATAGACCTCCGCCTACTTGGACGCAAATAACAAAAGGGAACTTAGGATGGTAGGTGTTGTTTTACCTGCATGTACTTGTATTACGCGTGAATGAGACAGGGTATACTCGTAAAGTTTAATAGCGACAATTTTTTTTTATAAAAATGCATTTTAACAGATCACCTTTAAGCTATTTCCACTAAACTCGAGAGGTGTACAGGGTGATCAGTTTTTCATCAACAGAAAGAACAGAACTTAGTACAGAGGGATAAAAATGTATTAGAAATCGATTTTATGCAACATTCAATTGTTTTCCTTATGGGTGATCTTGACTGTAATTGGAAACTCTTTAATATGGAATACTATACTATTTTATTTGAATAATAACCCATAACATTAAAGAAATACAATAATTTAAATAAAATCTAGTTGTTTTTGACGTATAACAAAAATCAATACTTAACCAAGCAAAACACATTTTGATCATAAATTTACTTTTAATGACATTACCTTAACATGTGCTTTGACTTCGACTTTGAGAATGTTGGGTTTCATTATACATAACTGTGGTTCCTTTAATAATATTGATGCAAATAAGACATTATATATCTCACTTGTCCGTTCTAAGGTGGAATATGGTGCTCTGGTGTGGTGCCCTCATTATATTTATATTAATATGCTTGAACGCGTACAAAGGCTTTTAAGATAGGCCGAGTTTACCCACCACAAGGTTTTGACCACATGACTTTAATTACTAGATTTGGCATACATAAGTTACATCACAGAAAAACCTTTTTAAACAAATTATTGCATAATTTGACAGATTTGACAGTCTTGTTAGCAATGCTTAATATTTTAGTACCTAGACAAAATCTTAGAGCAGTTCATACTTTCTATAATCCGATAACTAATGAAATTATTCATGAAATCGCCTTTTTATGTTATGTGTCTTAATTGTAATAAAATATCTCATTTGTGTGACATTTGCAATTGCTCCTAAGCCAATCGACAGTCAATACTTTTATGTTATAGATTGACTCATTTGTTTATTCACGCATCGTCAGTGGTCGCGGCGTCAGTACTAGAATCGAGGTGACTAGATCGGTGTGGGTTCGCGCCTAGCTGCCGGTAAACCGTATATAAGCTATATTCGTGGGGAGGACTAGCACCCTCTCTGCGGGTATGGTTAAGGTAGAGGAATGTTAGCTTGGGTCAATGTGAGAGATTCATACCGGTTGATATTTGACTACCCCCTTAATTAATGCGGTTTTCCAGGTTTCCCTCATTCCTGCACTGAATAGTGGTTAGGACATACCAACGTAAGTCGTTCCTGGGCGCAAATGCGGCCTGCTTAATAATAATATGCCACCCCCTCTCCCGCACAATACTTCTGTTTAGACACAATTAATACTTTTGTTTTATAGCTATTACTTTGTTTTGTTTATTTTAAGTTTTGTCCTCCTTTTTGTGAGTATTTAGATTAGTATGTTATTTGTAAGCTTTTTACTGCTATAGTATATTTAGTTGTCCTATTATTGGATTTTTAAGCTGTTAATCAGATCTTAATTTGATGTTGTCCACATCATCTTGAAAACTTTGTGAAATAGACCTAAAAGCAGCAAAAACTCGACAATATTTTCATAGATACTGTAATAAATTTTATCTTTCAGAACAGCTCCACTGAAAAAAATTTAATGGGTTGAGACGTGGAGACCGTGAAGACCAAGCACAAGGCTCATGAGTGCCAATACAATATATTTGGAATTGGTCGATTTAAATATTGAAGTCATTGTAGAATTATCAGACCCTGTGCCATTTTGCTGGAACATTTCTAGCTTTCTAATACTTGCAATGGCGTATCAGTGCATTCTTCATTTGTATCCTTAAAATATTTAAATACTTCTTTCATCAACAAGAATAAAGCAAATGTTAGATCTATTAAAATGTTTGTCAAGAATTACTAGATTTTCTATATAAATTATTGAATTTCTTTAAATGTGTGGATTATTCTTCAAATAAAATCCTAGTGTTATATACAGGGTGGTTCCTAAGTAACCTGAAATATTTCAGGTGATTCCTCAAGTAATGACATAAAGCAAAGTTTATATAAAATTTTTGAGTTACAGGACGTTAAAATTTTAATTCTTTTTAGGTTCATTTTGAAAATCTCTGGAAAGAGCATGTTTTGGCTGTTGAATTTTTTTTCACAATGTTAGAGGCAATCATGTTGTAGTTACTATATTTTTATTAAAAAATTCTGTATGCCCTCCGGTCAACTATGCCTTTTATTATGGTGTGTAAGTGACAGTAATTTTAGTCTACTCAGAGGTTTTCAAAAGAATCTAAATACAATTTTAACGCTCTGTAAGTCAAAAACTAAGGCATGTAGAAAAAACTTTATATGAACTTTTCTTCAACATTTCTTGAAGAATCACCCTCTGAAATATTTCAGATTACTTAGGAAATGCCCTGTATGACGTATTCGTAATTTTATTATACATCTGCTACTGTCAAGATCCAATACGGCGCTCTTAAGAAAAAACAGAAACAAATAAATGCTGCATAACCAAAACTAGTTGCGGTAGAAATTTCTTTTCGACGAACATTGATTTTCATCTTGGATTTTATTGATTCATCAACGACTGTGAAAAGGTCCAACTTTTTCTAATTTGAGCTGCCTTGTGTATTTTATGATTTCCTAGATGCCAATGGTAAACCATGGTATGGTAAATAATTTAAAAAAATTGTTGAGTAGTTATTGGAAATAACCTGAATATAATGGATATTTTTTCATGGAACATTTTACTGGAAATAGGTATCAAAAGATGTTGTTACACATCAAATTATCCCATGAGTTACCCATTATATCTTTAATAATTTCCTGGAATATTACAATTGTAGTGAAAATTAAAGTTAATAATATTTCATTACTTATTAAAAATTATCTGAAACTTGCTAAGATCGTATGATTCAGACCCAAAAATTCAGCAATTTCAAATTACTGGATGAAATATGTTATTTAAAAATTGTTCTGTAAGTACCCATGAATTCAGTAGAAAAGTGCAAAGTAAAAAGTTGTAGGTTTATGCTAAAAAGAGCAAGGAACATCCCTTTTACTTCCCGTTGGAAGTTATTACTTGGAGATTATCAAAAGGCTGTCCCATTTGTAGGGATTTAGGATTTTAGTATCCAGCAAAGTCCAGGAAAAGATATGTAAAGTCTGAGAATTCCAAGTAAAGCCCATGAAATCTGTTATTTCACGTCACCGGAAAGGTTAAAGCTTCTAGCAACATCAAAAGGGGGACAAATTTTCTTTCGAACCGCTACGTCAAAATTTGAGGCCTTAGCTGTCTACAATTTTTATTTAATAAATGCTAAGTCACTCAGTAGTCGAAAGAAGTTGGTATATATGAAATCATGTGTAGAATTTAAAACTGAAAACATACTATGTTGAGCGTTGAGATGACAAGCCACATTTGAAGATATTCCCGTTTATTTCTCTTTTGACATTGAAATTTACTAGGTCTCTCTAAGAGGCTTGTTCCGTGACTGTTCATTATAGTATTTATGCGTTTTTGTATAGCATTCGATATGCTTATTATGTTTTGAAAATTTCATATGATTAACATTCTGCGTTTTCGAAGGTTGAAATTGGTTGCTCTCAAAAACGATGCGCCCGCTTGTGACGTCACTATACGCAACTCTAGACTGGGAGATATACCGCTAACGCTTTATCAAATTAAAATGTGCTATGTTGTTTCGTTGTTGTGTTGTTATTTTGGTATAATATGTTCAATTGAAGTTTGATTCCGAAGTTGATTCTGTCAGTCTACCAGAGGTTGATATGTCCATGATCATGGGCTACTTTAATAAATATAGAGTATATCAGCACATAAATGACGGGAATCAAGTTCAAAGTTAGTAACATATTATATATGTTTTACTGTATTAGAAAGGTATTTTAAGCTAATATAAATTAAATCTCCTACAATTCCTATCAATGAAGTCATATGTATGTTCTCTGATACCAAACATCTAGGTATACTAATCAACAATTCCACAGACAAAGCTCTATTCAATAATTATCTAAAGAAATTAATCTAAATTTACTAACCTGCTTTAATGAAAACACTCTATAAATATCTAACTTCACTTTTGGCAGTGGGAACACGACAATTCAACCACAATAGATGAGATCTGACCTATTTCTGCATTTTTAGGTTTGCTTCTTCAGGTGGCCTCCTTTAAGTTGAGTCAAATATCTAACTATAAAAATTATTATAAAAATTAAAATTATTTGAAGTTAAATATCGACAATGACAAAAGTGACAGCCTGTCAATGAATTAAATATGACAATACCTACTTGAATAATGTTTAGATACCCTTTATGTAAAAGTTTTTATATATCTGATAGGAATTGTAGGAGATTTAATTTATATTAGCTTAAAATACTTTTCTAATACAGTAAAAAATGTTACAAAAGCTAATAATAAGGAATATATGGGTAGATATTGTTGGTGTAATTCAACGCTGGTTGGGGCTTTTGTCCACAGAGTAGTTAGTTTCACACAATATTATTAATACCTAAAAATATATAAAAAAATATTATATATTTTTTTCATTTCCTCTCATTTAGATTAGGATTTATAAAATTAAGTTTAATCAAATGTTTGATTTAGTTATTGTTATTCAAATATAGTAATACTCCATATTTCACTTGTAATAATATAATAATATATAATTAATTACGTAAAAAAGTAATGATATAAAATTACAGCGTTATTGGTCTTTTCTCAAAATAAAATAAGTTATTCTACTTAAAAGTCTGTAATACGAAAAGTTTCTGATTTCAATTATTTTTTCCCACATTTCATGGGGTTTAAATATAAATAATTCTCTATGTCCTCATCAACCAAATAAAACAAAAATCATATAGAAGTATTTATACTACTGAATTAAAACGCATTAAAGTGATCCTCATAACAAAATGCAATAGGTTCTTCTTTTTTTACACTCATATGGATCAAACACACACAATGAATCTACATGAACAATGAACTAGCACCGTGTCTAACAAAATCTCAGATTTGTAAACGTGCCGCTTTACGAAATAAAAAATGCTGAACAAGACTATTACAAATGTAGAAAAACACTATAGAACAGCCTACTTCTATGAACAACATCTAGCATACAATTGAAATGTGTCTTAAATTCTAGAATTCTCTTTGTTTTTTTTTTAAGAGTAAGATGTTTAATACAATTTTTAATATTCTAAGCGGCAGCAAACTTTTATAAAAGAAATACTCATTAAAGACGCGTTTAAATATTAAATATAATTTCCTGTTTGCTGCTTATATTCCATGTTTTACCTCAAAATTCAATAACACGAGGAGGCTTATTAATTTTAACCTTAAGTAGGCATCCTGTTAAAGCTATACATGCACAGCTAAAGTTGGGAGCTCGAGTTGGAAAATGATGATTATAGTAATGATTTCATTTTAGTCGTAAAACGCGGAGATCTGAACTCGTGATTCATTTGTTGATTTTTAATTACAACCTCCTTTAAAAAGTTATAGCCCCTGAAAGCAAGGAAGAGGGAGTAAAACCTAGGTTTTATTAAAATTAGTTGAATATAAACAAATGAATTTTGGCATAAACATAATACTTATAAAATAATATAGTGGAATATTTCATAATAAGGGGAATGCATAAACCACTTCTTCCACGTTTATTTTCCAAACTTTTATGTTTTAATTAATAAATTTATTTCTTCAGAATTCTACATAATAATATGAAGAAATCTTTGAGAATGTGCATTCACGTTAATGATGAACATTTTTAGCACTACTTCAATAAGTTATTAATGTGTTGATGTCATTGGTAAGTAATCGAATTCATTTTCATAAAATACAAAATTAAAATGCATATCAATATTTCGAAAACGTGGCTCGTGAGCGAGATCAATGAAGTATACCTTTTCTACTTAGAAGACTCTCTTCATTCATAATAAAATAACAAACTACTGGGTATCTGTAATTGGCCCCCTCTATCTGAAAATAGTTTTAAAATTCAGACTTCTGATCCTAAAAAACGTAATACAATTTTAGCTACAATAAGTTCAACCGTTTTCAAATTATTACGTACATCCATTACAAGATACCTTGTAAAGTTATGCCCAGATTTCCATGTTGCATTTGTAGCATAAAGCATAAGCATAGTGCTTCATTTAGATCAAATGTCAGAGATTCCGTTGATTCTAAACTTGCTACTAAAGATTTCCTGTTTTCTATCGCTCTTTTTCATTCTGTTTAAACCACTGAGAGGGACGTTTTAACAATTTCCCAAAATATTTTCGAAATTATCGATTTAAAAAAAAAATATGAAATTCAAAAATGCTTCTAACTAAATTCTACATAAAAAGTGTTTTGTTTTTCGGCACATCAAACATATACAGCTCAGGGCAAAAGATCTTTAGATTTCTAGTTGTTCGCATCTGTCACACTCAACAAAAGTGAACCTGAGTAGACGTGATGTAACACGACACGTATAGCCCTGGTTGTCTGCTCGATATCTGTCATATCCGACGGAAGGCCAAGAATGCGCAAGATGTTTATTTATTTTATTACAATATCCAACGGGCCGAAGCCCAATTACAGGATCAGGGAGAAAATACAATATGAAATGAGCACCTAAATGTTAAAATACAGAAGAAAAACGACAAAAATCACAGTAACAAAATTAATTAATATACACAATATACAAACATACATAAGAGTTTAAAGCAAATGATTAAAATCAAACATAGAGAAATAAATAATAGTAAAAAATAAATTATCATCAAAAGTCAATAAAAAAAATTGTATATTAAATAAGCTCTTTATATGACTGGTAGTTGAACAGAATACATCCAACTGTGATTCAATTTCCAGGTAATTAGCACACATCTGATAAACGGGAGCAGCTCTATACAAGTTAGTTCTGTATTTTTTTTTTGTTGAAAGAGATGCTTATGTTTCGTATTCAATCGTGGAATATGAAAATTTATCATTTCCAATAGATTCTCAGAATGTATTATATTATTAAGAATCTTGAATAAGAAAATTACAGAATACATTTTTCGCCTAAGTAAGAGACTGCACATATTGAAGCGGTCAAAAAATGCCTCTTGTGGGAAACCTCTTGGCGGGTAATGACCGTCAACTGTAAGCACAGCTAACTTAAAAAATCGACGTTGCACTTGCTCTAAACACGATACATAACCATGTGAAGTGTCTACCTCTACATGTATAACATTTATTACAAAATATAGTAAACATTTTACAATTATATTAAAATTTACAAGAACCCAATTACTACAATACTTTGGCATATACCACAACAATTCACCCGAGAATTCCCCTCTATCATTTACTAGATTTATAGTTTATTCAAGCACACATTTCTAGTAACTGCTTCACTGATATTTCTTTCAGTATAGACTAAGCGCGTTGGTATGGATAAAACTGCTCCAAAGCTTTTGGACCAAATTCAGTGTTAGTAGATACGACACAAAAAATCCACTGGTGTGTTGCTCAGAGTGTTTGTGTTTCAATAACGATAGGGGGTTAAAATTCGGTCATATGCGGTCACCGAATTTGGCTGAAAAGCTTTGGGAGCAATTTTACTAATACTTATTCAGCTCCATCCTTTGTTACGTATAAAATATTATACATGTTCCGCATATTAATGCTAACGTACGTTCAAAAAACGGTTACGGTCGCAGGAGCGGCTCGTATAGGGCATAATTTATTTAAATTTTAATTAACTTATCGTTCGGTTACTAACGCATCAAACTTGATGAGCGAAACTTCCCCGAAACCAGTTCGTGTTGTACCCGGGATTAGAAGGGGCTAAATCATTTGTTTAACAAGGGAACTTCGGAACTTCCTTTTCGCCGAATCCGTTTCCGCAGTTTTCTCTGCATAACTGAGCCAGGGAAAACGTTTCGCTAAAGGAAAATGCCCGTTTCACCTGTTACAAATTGTTTTAATTTTGGAAGTTGCGGCGCGCCATAACCGCCGAAATTTATGTTTACGCAATAAAATTATGTTGGCTTTTAAATTATTTGCATGCTAATATCAGCAGTTTTCTTTAATGTGGGGAATGTACAGGGCGTCGCAAACTCGATAGTATGGGCCTACCGTGACGATACAAAAAATTT
The DNA here is from genome assembly GCA_025584915.1 of Monochamus saltuarius. Classification (NCBI taxonomy): domain Eukaryota; kingdom Metazoa; phylum Arthropoda; class Insecta; order Coleoptera; family Cerambycidae; genus Monochamus; species Monochamus saltuarius. Next base: position 8,587,412 of record CM046725.1, on the reverse strand, counting down.
GAATAAAATTAGGACACGTGGTGTTAAATGGGATGAGGTAAGATCCATATTCAATCGAAAGTATTATCTATGGGATTTGACAGAAACGACTAATCACGTCATCAATTATATTTTTTCCAGAAACATGCCCAAATATAATACTTATTAAAAAGCTCTCTATTTTTTAATAAACTTTTATTAGAGACATTTTTCTGTATTACTTCCCGTTTAAAAGTTATAGGCAACAGCGTCCTAAATAGTCTCAAGAGAAATACCACCTAAAAATCACATTAGCCTTTCAGAGTTATTTCTATCAGATTCTGAGGCAGAAGTCGAACCTGACGACGACGACGGTTTGGAAGGAGATTTTGAAGAGAGATAGGACCATGACACCGACATGGAAGAAGATATTGAAGAAGAAACCGAGGAAATCCCAGAAGTGTTAGATGTTCCACAAAGAGTGCCGCATTTTGTTGGTAAGGATGGCAAAACTAAATGGAGGAAGCATGTAGGAAACCAACGGATACGAACTCGCGCTGAAAATATAATCAAGGTAGAGATATCTGGAGTGAAGGGGGGAGCACGGAATAAGAAAAGTGCATCAGAGATTTGGAGTTGTTTTTTTACTGAAGAGATTTTACAAAAAATTGTAGATAACACGAATATCTTTATTGACATGTGTTTGTACAATCCAAGTAATAGATCTGCAAAGAAAACCGACATTTTAGAATTTAGGGCACTATTGGGCCTTTTATATACAGCTGGGGTAACCAAAAATAACCACAGAAATGCAGAAGACCTCTTTAGGACCAACGGCTCGTCACCAGAGATTTTTAGATTGACCCTTGTGCGGTTTAAGTTTTTACTCAGACACATCCGTTTTGACCATAAACGAACGCGCTTAGAGAGGCAAAAATAGCTATCAGAGAATCCTTCGATTCTTTTAATTCAAATTTACCTAAATATTTTTCTCTATCAGCTTATGCAACAGTGGATAATAAATTGGAAGCTTTTCGTGGCAGGTGCGGCTTTAGGGTATATATGCCTAATAAATATGGTATAAAGATCTATGCTTTAGTAGACGCCAAGTTTCCTTTATACGGCAAATCTAGAGGTGTATGTTGGACAACAGCCACCTGGACCGTATAAAGTTGATACAAGCAACATTTCCCTAGTTCCTCGTCTTTGTAGTCCTATATCTGGTTCTCACAGAAATGTTACGATGGACAATTTTTTACAAGTCTCAACTTGGTCGAGCTTCTCTTGAACGAACATAAGTTGACTATGATAGATACTATAAGAAAAAACAAGAGAGAGCTTCCATTGCAATTTACTAATCCTGAGAGAGAGAGGCCCCCAAAAACAAGTATATTTGGTTTCCAAGAAAAATATACAATTGTGTCATATACGCCGAGAAAAAACAAAAATGTCATTTTACTCTCGACAATGCACCACGACGATTTCCTAGACGAATCTACCGATGGTCTATGGTTATTTTTTATTCTGCAATGAATGTAGCTGGTATCAATTCATTTGTGATTAACAAATATAAATCAGATGCTATAGATAAAACGCCTAGAAGAATTTTTTTAGAAACGCTTGGTATGGAATTACTGGACGATCATCTGCGTAGACGATTTTTGAATAAACGTATTCCGAGATCTATTAGGTCAAGAATAAAAGCAATTTGTCGTATTGAAGAACAAATTAATCCATCCTCCAATCCAGCCTGAGCGTCGGGGACGTTGCTTCTATTGTAATAGACAAAAAAATAGGCCCACCAGACATAGTTGTCGAAAATGCCAGAAATATGTATGCTTAGAACACGCAAGATTTATTTGCCCCGATTGCCTACAGGATCGTATTTCCGAAGAAAGTAGCGAAGGTTGACCTGTTCACGTTCACTTATAAAAAGCAAATAAAATATTTTTTTTTTGGTTTTTGTTTAATTTCATAGAATTGGTAATATTGGTTTTGTATAAATAGTGTTTTTGGGCTTTATTCCACGCAAAATATGGAAAATCATTTTTTATTTATTGTTTATGTAAATGAGAATTTAAATATCTACAAATTATAATAAATTTATTTGTATATATGTATTTTGTTTTGTTTACTTTAATCATATATTTACAATATCTACAAGTTCTCAAGCGAGTTTCGTGTACATTGGGTCACGTTAATTCTGAAAGGTTAGTGGTGGTGGGATCAAGTAGTTGTTGGAAAATAATAGAATATTTGTTGTTTAAAGTGCATAAATATCATCAACAATAAATAAAAATATTAAACTCGATAATTCTTTAATACAGTTAAAACAGAAGGTGGTGGTAACAAAAACTAAACTTCAAAAAATGAGGCAATCTATTCTCTACATGACCTCCACTCATTTCAAGACACATATCCAATCTCCGTCTGCCTTCTTTGTTGCGTTTGTGATATTTTCTTTCAAGATTAATATCTCGCAAAGGTGTTTTGTAAACCTTATTTTTTAAAATCTCCCATAATCGAGGGGTGTTAGATTAAACGAGGTGTGTTAGATCTGGTGACTTTCTAGGCCACTGAATATGTGTTATCTAAATATGGTTGCACAATTCTGGCCTTCTGGGGTGGAACTCCGTCATCCTTAGCTGCAAAGGCACATTCTCCAGAAGTGCCCGAAGTTCTTGTAGGAAATTTCGGTAACTCACGCTGTTTAATGTACGTTCATAAAAATAAGGCCCAATTAAATGCCTACCGATGATGGCGCACCATACACTTTACTCTAAAATGTCCTTGGTTTTGGACTGGATTTACAATCTGAGATTTTATATTACTAACAAACCGACTTTCATCCGTCCAAAGAACCTTCCGAAAAAGATTCTGATCAACAGTTTTTATATTTACTACAATTTGAGCTATAAAATTAAGCCTGTTTTCAATGTGAATGTGAATGCTCAGGAAAATATTCCAAATTGTGAATTTTATAGTCATGATACCCATTGGTCTTTAAAATTCGTCGAAAGGTTGATTTATACAAATCCAATTCCCGGCTAGCCTGCCGTATAGAATTTCGTGGATTTTGTTAGAAATACTGTAACAGTCTAGCTGTATTAACATTGTTTCTTACCCTTGGGTCAATTATTTGATTCTTCCGAAAAGAAAATGCCTCTTCATTGCATCGCAAGGTCGCCTTCACTCCTGTAAAGGTTCTATGATCAGGAATGAGGCACTCTGGATACCTTTCTCGATATAGCTCTAATAGCTCTTCTTGAATATTTTTGTGACTGGCCGTAAGTTAGCAACATATACTCGCGACAAGAATTCAGACGACTTACGTCATACGAACAAATGAACAATTCGTTATATTTTCAACAAAATATTTAAGAAACTGCAACTGATAGTAATAAAACTACATACTACCTTAAAAGTTTGCATCATATATTGCACTAAATTGCAATAAAACATTGTTTTTAACGCGACCAAATATTGAAAATTACGTTGACAATTAAAACAAATGTGTAAGGTCAGCCGTGACGTAAGACGTCTGAATTTTTGATTCGAGTATATCAACTTTTCTACGTTTGACATTCGTATTAAGTAATGACAAGTATTTTGTGACATTTATACACTTTAATCCTGCAAAATTTTTCTAATAAAAGTTTATTTAAAAAAGAAAGCTTTTTAACAGGAAACAAATTGGATATGTTCTTATAAGGGATATAATGTTATTTGGTACAGAATCTGAATTTTCTGCAGCAAATTAAAATTTGTTTAAACCCATAAAATATTTTATGGTCTACTGGGGAAGTTGCATGAATTTTATATTGGTTTGAAATGTATTACAAGGTAAACTTTCAAACATATTGAAAGGTCAGAACATATGTCTGGCGGCAATAATCACATAATAATTAAAATATTAACATTAATAAATTGCCATAGAATGTAAACAAAACCACGTGATCGAAAACACTGTTATTATTGGTGTGACGTCAACGGCCGGAGTAACGCGGCCATCTTGCTTATGTTTCCGTAGATACTCACGGTGATCGTGACGTAAATAGGCATTGGTTTCTGAGTTTTTTTGACATTACTGACATTTCTTTTGAACAAGTCATAGAAATGTCAATACTGTGTAAGGTAGTGACATGACTGAGGCCCTTTGAAAAAACTATAAAATAAATAAGGCGAACAGCCCTATAATTTGTTTTGTAAGGAGGATGTAAACATGTAAAGCAAAAGTAATAGATATCAAAAATAAAATTCTTTATGTTAGATCTGTCTATTCATTGTTACTATTCAAATTTTCGTAACATAAAACAATAAATTTTAAAAGCCTTTGTAAGACATTATTTTGCTGTTAACAATTATTTTCACATATTTGTAAATAAACGGAAACAATTTTGTATGTAGTATTAGGTTTATATTTTAACAATATTTACAAATACAGTTAAATTTAAGAAAATACATATTTCTAAAGATTTCTGTACCTAAACAATTTTTGATCGACCGCTTCCATTATTTATTCGTACTTATTTTCAATTAACCTTACATTAAAATGGTCTTCAGAAACATACAACGTTGAAATGATAGAGTTTTACGCTTTTTCCTTCGTCGTGATTCATTGCCATACACCACATTTTTCTAGTTTTTTCAATTTTGGCACGGAGAAATATTTTTATTAGCCGCTGTATGGAAAGTATTTGTAATTGCACAATGCAATATTTCTTCCATTTTCCCGGTGATAATACACTTTCTGTGCTCATTCTACGAGTCTATTTTGCAATTTTTTTCAACACCAGTGTCTGTTTAACACAATAACACTTAATAAATATCACATGTTATGTGATAAATATTACAAACGTCAAACTAACTCTTCTACCTAACCTAAACGTATGTACTGTACTGCGACTGCGTTGTTTTGGGCTTTACAGGTGACGTCACTGCGGCTGGTGACGTCACAGATATTTAATATGGTGGCCTCCGTTTTCTGGAGGCGTGGTCAGACCAAAACTTTAAAAGCCGTTTTGAGTTTATTTTTTCATCAAATTGTCTAGGACAAACGGCATTTCGATTAAAATAATACATTCTTTCATTTCCATGTATTTGAAAAAATCATGCAATTTCCCCATTCAGCATTGTTCCCAGAGTTAACTAACCAACGTTCCACACTAAAATATGAGTACACAGTACACTAATATGGCTGCAGGCTGCATAAAAGAGTACTCAAATTAGAATTTAATATTTAACGGGCTGTCATATTCATTTAGTGGGTAATATATCAGAAATAACGTCTGCCTCACTTGAAGGTATGATGTTTTTCATTGCGTTATATAATTTGGTACCCACACATTCTCGTTGAAAAGAAAATTGATATTATATGAACCAGGACATTGTTTGATTAAATTTGTATACTTATTTCCACTTAGTAGTAAATATGCAAATGTTTTTTAAGCTGATTACAAACCAAAACTACTTTATCGTACGTTACAGTACGTTACAGTTTTAACGAATTTCTTCTAAATTTCATTGCTTACTTAATTATTACTAATCCAAAAATTAAATTATGAACACATGACGTTACAGGCGCTTTTAATTAACCTTAATAGCACCTTAGTTTGTGTTTGTATTTTGCATATTATTGCAGTTTGTTGTATTTTTATTTTTGAAATGTAGGTATATACCCTGTATAAATTAAAACAAGAATAGTAGGTTATTATTTATTTTATGTTAAATGTAATTATTTTTTATCACAAAAATTAAATGTTGCACGCGATTTGTATCTTTAAATTAATATTAACCTAAAATTTTTTCTGTCATGAATATTTTCTGAAAATTAATTAAAATTTTCAAAATATCTATGACCTTGACACAATTTCAGGAAATAATTTCAGCGATAGAGATACTATAAGAGATAATTTTCCATTGTGTCAGCAGATTGTTAGTAAAAATGTATGCTGGGAATTTTTCAGAAATATGTGTTAACCAAAATGCTGCCAGAATTTTCTTCCTGTAAATCATATAAACGTTCGACATTTTTAGTGATACCTATTAATAGAATGAAATATTGTTGACTGCAAAAGAAAACAATTTTACATATTTAACAAATTGATTTTGAACTAAAAGACCCGATAAATTTTCTACATCAGAATTTGTTCATACCATTTAACTAAATTCGGCAACAGAGACTTTTTTAGCAATCACTATTTAGCCTGTATCCTGCAATTTCAACCAAACGAATAAAATGGCCAATCTAAATAATGAAAAAATACCCTTTTCCTAGTATAGTAGCTAATCTAGGTAATGGAAATACGCTCGCAGAAACAGCGTCTACTAGTAGTTCGACAAATTAAATTCAACTTTATGCTGCCCCTGTGCGAACTGGGGGGTAAAAGATTTGTAATTTCTTTCTTGTGGCAACTGCTCCATGGGGGTAACGACTGAAGCGTAGATCAAGTCATCTGCATAATCTGTCCTCGGAGCGCTATGCAGAGGTCTTTACAATTAGTGTTTTTGCCCCGCTAGACAGATATTTGGTAAGGCGAACCCCTTGAGAATTTTTTGTAATCAACGGGTTTAGTTGTTGATTGCGTAGGAATGTGGTGGGTGTAATAAAACTTTAATGAATGGAAAAAATCTACATCCTTTTGCTATTAGCTTTTGTATACTTTTACTTTTCAAAAGAAATCATATTTGATCTTTAATGCAAAATATTCAGGTTAGGTGAAGGAATACGTCCCCGATAAATCTTAAATAATTATTAAAGCCCGTACTTAGTTAAAAGTTAATGTTTGTAGAAACCGAGGTACAAACATATACATACAAAGGGTTCAAATCATCATTGTACTGGTAATTTATAATATCCAACATTATTCATATTAAGTTTATTAGTTTACAAAACACTCTACATAACTATTTACTGTAACCAGTGGCATAGATACGATTTTGTTCTGGGGGGGGGGGGAGGTGTCCGATTATTCGCTACTGCTACTGGATTTAATGGAAGAGTTACACACATAAATATGAACACTGGTTTTGAGAAAGTGCGTGTATCTACGCAATAGGCAGGCCTAGGAGTATTTCAGGGCTGTCACAATGCCGCGCGCGAATGCGCCTATCGGTCTACGACCATGGACTTCTCTGGAGGGAGTCCAGACCCCTGGACCCCCTCCGTATCTACGCCACTGACTGTAGCACTGAAATAAAATTGAATAACCAGCAACTGCTGTAAATGTTCAGGTGTTAGGCTGTGGCGATTGTCACTAACAATCCATTTCGATTTTGAAAACGTGTGATCAATGTCCACAACTATACGGCATAGTCAAGAAATCCCGGATTGATTTGGAAAACGGTATAAATTTTTTGCTGCACAAATATTAAGGTCGTCGCCAACTCCGAGTCTGACATCTGCGAACAAAGTCGGGCTTTAATAATTATCAAAAAGAAACGGTCAAAGCCGGTAAAAGTAAAACATTAAATTACGTAGGTTAAAATGAAACCGGGCGTACAACTCTACTTATCCTAAATATCCTGAATATTCAAAAGCACTAGTAAACAGCTAATGTCACTCGTCAGCAGTCCACCAGACATATACCGGTTTCAAGCTGATTAGCTCTCATCAGTATGTCATAGGTGAGGTAACCGACGAATAACCCTAGTTGTTTTAAGTATGTTTAAACCCAACAGACCATGAGTACGAGTGGCTCTTCGGCAAGGATCCCTTGCTCTATGTCTTATTCATTTCTGGTGTGTAATTTAGTATTCGTTAGTATTCAGTAGTGATATTAAATTAGGTACTTGTAATTTATGGAAATATAATTTTACGGGTAATATTTCATGTAAATTACAAATTAGCTTGTAATTTATGTAATGCATGAAATTTAAATTTTGCATTTTAAAATGTACTCATCTTCTATAAAACTAGTTCTGTAATTGCATGATAAAAATTAATAGGTAATCTTTGTTGTTTTTACGCAAAAAAGTATATTTTTATTCATATAAGTATAGTGTAATTGTAACACTGTAACACTGTAACATGCAACTAAATAATATAAGGTAGTAACTATAACAAGATAATAGTAAAAATAAAATAAAAATTTATAATTAAATAAAGTTTTAGATTTCCTAATTTTGGATACTTTGCTTAATTTCAAATACCTGAAATTGGCCGCAGTAGCAGAAATTAAGAGTGAATTTACTTTTAATCTAAATAATTTTTTTTTAAATCAAAACTGTGGGTGAAAACAACTTTTTGTTATAAACATACAACTATTATATCTTATGCTTACCAAGCAATCTATCAATGTTTTAAAATGCGAATAAATATCAAAAACACCACTCATAAAATATCACACATAAAATCTCCGTTACGCAAAATAATTTGAGAGTACACTTATTGGGTCTAAATAGTTACAACTATTTATCATATAATATTAATATGTAACTAAATGCATACAACAGTAATGAAATTGCCCAAAACATAGCTATAATTTTGTAGATATATGGGTTTCCGAAATTGGAAACCTGTCCGATATTAGGCTAGTTTCCCCTAACTTTAAAGACATTTATTTTAAATTAATTTGAATTAGCTTAGTTATCTATAGAGTAAAAATTAATTTACATATTCAAAATTCTTTTGGTGAATAAAAACACCATTGTTTTATATTGGAAATATTGAATATGGACCTGTTTTTACATTTTGTCTGTGCAGGTAAATCAAAAAGTTAACACTATTGTTCAAACGATTGTTTCGAGTTTTTAATGAAAACTGAGTCTTGAAACATTACAATGGTTATTTGATTATAGGGGTTTACAAGAGAACATCACGCACTAAATATGTTCAAAGATCAATTCAGTTCAATGCCGTTATTCAAAAAATAGTAAAAGTATGTACCTACTTTTGTTTGGACAATAATTGTGTTGCACGTATATTTTCTTGTTCAGAAATTATAAGAAATATATTCAGATGTAAATATAGCATACTTGGTAATACTGAATTAAACATTCTTTCAACATATAGTTGGAAAACTAAACCTCTCACAACCCTTCTAGGATCGTAACTGTTGCTTTGCAATATTTGGTGTAATACTGAACACGTACCTACACACATACCTGTTGATAAATGTACAATATTTGAGCAAGAGTGCGCTATACATTTAGGTATAAGGGCGGTATAAATCAAGGTGGCTATGAAAAAGAGCTTCTTCTAACCGCCAGCAACTCAGATATAAATTTGCCTTGCTCTCAACTAAATGTGTATAGCCTGTTTCCAAATAGTGTAAAAAATGGAAATTTTATTTATTAAATTCTTCCATTCAACTATTGACAATGGGTTTGGTTTATAAGAATATTGGGTTATTTGCTACAAATTAGTTTAAAATAAAAACGAGCTTATGTCAAACTGCGAATTTCTTGAAAGGTCATAGGCACTGCAGTAATTTGCAAATTATAGTTTTAGATGAAACTCTGAAAAAGTTTATTTTTGTTTTTGCAGAATGTTATTTCTGAATAATCAGTGGTTACGAAGTGAAGGTAGTTGACTCTAACCCAACGAATTGCTTTAACATTGGATTTTTCAGGAATTAAATGATGTAAAGTAAATTGTCTTGCACGAAGCCGATCACAATGGGAAAGTTGCATCAATTTTATATTGGTTTTAAATGTACTACAGGGTGATCTTTCAAGCATACTGAAAGGTCAGAGCATGTGTCTGCCGGCAATAATCACATAATAATTAACTGGAATGTAAATAGAACCACGTGACCGAAAACGAGATACCATTGGTGTGGCGGTACACGCCGTACAGCGCGGCTTGTTTCCGTGGATACAGGTGCAGGTTACGGTGTTGGTGATGAAATCAAGCGTTTGTTTCTTGTATTTTTGCTTTTTTGTGGTATTTGTGGGTCAAAGATACATAGTGTAACTGTGTAGGTAATGTCATAATTATTGGTGGTGATGCGGTGAAGTTATGGTATTGTCAAACGTAGCTTATTATAAATTTGTGCCACCTGATTTCACATTAAATTATTTGTTTTAATTTGAAAAATAATAAGTAATAGTAATGAATAATTATATTTAACATTAATTAATTTTTTTTAAATTAATTTAATACATTTTATTGCTATTTACTACTGATTTCATTTCTCCCCGTTTTAAAAAAAGCCTTATTACTTTTGTTTATTATGTTTTCAAATAAAACAGGCAATTTAATGCAGTGAAGTACGGAAGCAAAATTTTATAAATGGCTCAAATAACAGTCTACATCACGCAAATGTTAGGAGCAAATACAGAATATGTTATTTGGAATGGGAATGAAGCGCTGCATACAATAAATAAAAAAATGTAAGTTTGATTTACCATTGAATTTGAAAACGCCCTGTGTACATTCTGGTAACTTATAGAAAAGTTTTATTGATTCTTTACATTTAATTTTTTCGATGAACTTAAGCCTACTTGTATTTTCAATTAAACTTACATTAAAATTTTCTTCACGAATAAAGTTGCAATGCTTCCATTCGTCGCGTTTTATCGCCCTACACCACATTTTCCTTTTTAATTTTTTGACACGGTAAAATATTTTTTATTAGGCTCTGTATGCTGTATTCGCATTTGCCCGGTGAAATGTACTTTCTGTGCCCATTTTACGAGTCTATTTAGTAACTTCATTCGATACCAATGTCTATATTTAACACAATAACACCTAATAATATCACAAATGACAAATTATCTCCTCTAAATATGTGTATTGCGTTGGTCGATATCATGGAAATCGTATACAGATATGACCTAAAGCATACTGCTGCATTACCGTTTTGTGGGGACGTGGTCAGACTCATTTTTTATACACTATTTTTAGACTTATTTTTCCACAAAATTGTCTAGGACAAACGCCATTTCGATTAAAGTAATAATTCTTTATTTTGGACGTATTTGGAAAAATCATGGAATTTAACTTACCTACTTTATAATACAGGGTTAACTATGACTAACTACAAATATTTTAAGGGGGGATAGAAAAAAATAAGAATTAACAGAATTTCCTTTGAAAAAATTTCCAAACTTATTTATGAAGCGAAAAAATTTGTTTTTCGATATTATATTAAATCCTTATTTAACGCCGCCAATACGAAAATCAGTGTATGCAACCAGCAAGCAACCGGCATGCAACAGTCGGCCACAGTCGGCAGTCGGTCCAGTCGAGTCGGTTTGCTGTCATGTTATAATTTAATTCCTGTGTTTACGTTGTAGTTTTGTGTTCTTCTGCAGTTTTTAGTGCCTTATTTTAATTTTAAACGTTTTATAGTTATTAAATAAAGGAATATGTGTCGGGTACAGATATTTTCCCACAATATAGTTCGCCGATTTGTTTTTCTAGGTTATGGGACAAGACTGCCGCGGGTGTTAAACGTTTTCTGTTATCTATTAGAACCTACCTACTGATCCCTTTCTTCGATTTTGTTATAATACATAGGGAATTGTATCTAATTGTACCTACGGGAAGTGTGTTTATCGGTAGTGAGTGAAAATGTGGTTTTACCAGTTTGTAACTAAATAATGAAAAACGAATGCAAAATACTGGAGCTAACTGGATTAACTGTTACCTACCTATTAGGTATTATTACTTATAAGAATGTTAATGTTTGTCGTTTCTGCATTTATAAACACTGTAAACGACCGCATGGTAGTTGTTGACAGATGTAATGTCAACTATGGATCTAAGCCATAAGCCATCTCAGTCGATACTCATAGGCCTCGACTTTCCGTAGGAAAAAAGGGTTTTGCCCCATTTTTTAAATATCGAGCTATATATATTCTGGAATAACTTTTTTTGTCTTTTATGCCTCCCTGAGCACGTGGTTAACATTTTTGTACTTAATCATAGTTAACCCTGTATTTAACACAATAACACCTAATTTTTTATACACGATTTTTAGACTTATTTTTCCACGAAATTGTCTGGGACAAACGCCATTTCGATAAAAGTAATTACATTCTCTATTTTGGACGTATTTGGAAACATGATGCAATTTGACTAACCTACTTTATAATATATGTAATACTTTTTATAGGATCCCTATAGAATTTATCTGTAAATTTGGAACTTACCCTCAACGAACATCCAGAAGAAGGTGGTAATGTGGAAGTAGTGCAGCAGCGTCACGATAAACACACACATCACGGAGGTATTCCCTCCAACATTTAGCTGGAAAAATGAAGAACATCATTAGCATTTCAGACAGTTGCGAGAATTTTGAGATTTTAATATTAAAAGAGGAATATTCATGAACTGGTCCGGTCGTGCGGAATCGCTTTGAAAAGGATTAAAAAAATTGATAGAAGTTATTAATCTGTGTTTTTACAGAAGGATTTGTTTGTCCTGCTTTGATGTCATAAAATCAACTCTTTTATCAAAAAAGCCAAATCGAGCTGAACGTAGGTAAACAATTAAATAATTAAACAATTTACATTGAATATTTGCATACATCGGGTAAAATACACATACGTGTGGAGAATACAATGACATTTAAAAGTAATTAACTATTTATTACATAAAATTACTATTACAGATATAATTAGTATTCATACATGTTTTTCGCATACCATTAATTTCAAATTATTTGGAAATTCAATTGTGTTGTATATGTACACTGATAATAAATAATAATAATATCTTTAGTAGTTCTCTAGTGATATTTGAATTGATTAATAAGCTATGGTAATGCTAAAGCGCCACATTAAAAATAGTAATTGTTTATGATATTTTAAGGGCCCTGGAGACGATCAATAAAATTGACAATATTACTGACAAGTTCAGTTGATGAATGCAATTGTTGGAACTACAATCAACACGTCAATACTTGGAAAAGTGGATAAACAAAACATCAGTAATTTTATTTTTGATATTACTTTCGCTCTACGTATTTTATGTTTCGAGATTTCAGTACCTAAAAACACCACAAATTTGATCATTTTGCGGCGAGAAATACGGCTTAAACAATGATTTGAAAATATTTTTGGGGTAAATATGCATTTTATTTTTTTATAAATCCCGTATTCATATTATACTAATTTTTCCCTATTTTCTCTTAAAATTAGACACTATGAACGAACCGCACTCTATACAAAAATTTGTTCGTTTACTTTTTCTTAAATAGATAGCATATATTTTTTTAGATATTTCTTAAAGTGTCACGCCCCTTCCAAATCGTAGTTTTACTCAACTGCAAAACCAGCCTTAAGCACATTGTGGCTTCTTATCCCTTCGTTTCTGAGATCCTAATGGTCACCCTAAACTTTGTGTACACGGCAATCGCCAATACTCATTTTAACTGAAAACATAATACGACTGATGTTTACACTTCAAAAGCGATCCCCCAGTTTACACAGTTAGACTACAACTGACCGGAAATGATCGAAAAAGGAGAAAGCAATTAACGGAAGCTGCTCAGCTCACGAACGAAGTAAATTTGCCAACTGTTTGGGACGTTTATTTAACCGTTTATGGCATCCAGGTTTTATAACAACCCCTAATGATCTAATAATGGTCAGCGCTAACTGAAAACACAATTAAACTGAAACTAAAATTAATCCAGACCCAAAACTTCAGTCAGATACCGATACAGGAGGCGAACAAAGTCAATTGGAACTTTCTTAGACAATAGCAATACTAATACTAATAATAATACTAAAAACAGTGAGCTTTAGAGACAATATTTCTGTTTAAGAATGAGTACAGTACCTTACGCAGATGATCAAATTGCTTTTGGCGTTAAGTAAACACAATTTTGTTGAGTTTGTATTTAAGAAATTATCAAAGAAAAGTCACTAACTAACATAACAAGATAAATGCCAATTTTGAGATATTCATAATTGTGTCTTCTGTTTACGGTTCTTATTTGTATAATTTATAAATTTTATTTTATTTTATTTTATTTTTATTTATTTTATTTATTTACACTATTCAACAGGTCAAAGACCCAGTTAAAGAATAGGAAAACACAAAAAAAAAGCATACATGAAGTAAATGACACAATACTTAGACATAACACATGTAAACAAATATGAAAAAAGAATCAATCTAAAATTCTAGATAAAGACAATAACATTTACAAAACAGATTTTTTCAGAGTTGAAATATTGCAATCCAAAAAATCTACGGGCAAGATAACTTCATTACATAAATTACACATATTATGCAGTGAAGAGTGTTGCAGAATATTTGTCCTAGCAGGTGGCAAATAAAACATGTTAAATTGTCTAGCTTCAATTCTGGGAACATGAAAGCTCAACATTCGCAAGATGGCACTGCAGTCAATGACATTATTAATTACTTTATGTAAACAAATTAAATAAGCCTTTTTACGTCGATTTTCCAAAGTTTCAAGGCCAAATCTATTAAGCATTTCAACTTGAGGGAACCCAACAGAGGGATACTCACCATCAGCTTTAAAACTAACAAATTTCAAGAATTTACGTTGAACATTTTCAAGAGCATCCACATGTACAGCATAATTAGGACACCAAACAATTGATGCATATTCACAATTGCACCTGACAAAAGTAGAGTATAAAATTTTCAAAGTGTTAGAATTCCGAAACTGTTTACTATTTCTTATAATAAAACCAAGAGATCTATAAGTTCTTGCAGTAATATGATGTAGATGGTTATTAAAAGACAATTTTCTGTCAAAAATAACACCTAAGTCACAGAAAGTATCAGGTCTAGACAGCGTATGTTGCTCGATGGAATAATCAAAAGAAATTAACCGTTTCTTTGTAGAAAAAGACAGTACATGGCACTTACTAGTATTAAGTGACAGATTATTAACCCTGCACCATTCATTAATGACATTAAGATTGTACTGAAGTTCAGCAGCATCATCAGCATTCTTGATCGTACTAAAAATTTTCAGATCATCTGCATACAACAGGCAGGGCACAGTTAAATTAATAATGATGTCATTAATGAATAGGCTAAAGAATAAGGGTCCCAAATTAGACCCTTGAGGGACACCCGAGGTGGCTCGTACCTCAGCAGACTTGCAACCGCGGTAAACAACATGAAGACCTCTGTTAGAAAGATAAGAGCTAATAAGAGTTAATAAGTTGAAGGAGAAACCAAAAAAATTATCTAATTTATTCAAGAGTATTGCGTGATCAATTCACTCAAATTTCAAAAAAAATTCAAATTTACTAGGATTTGTGTGTTAATCTGGATATTTTCACAAAAGCGAAAATTGTTGTCATATTTTACGTTTTAAGTTAAATGAATATGTTTTATTTATTTGTTTCTTTATACAGGGTGGTCCGTAAGTAATGGTCCATGGAGACACACTAGATTTTTCATTTCAAAATATTACGATTTAACCCAATTGTAAATTTGGTTGCTTGACTACCATGATTCGGTGGGTCTCGGATATTATTGAAGACGCTGTATAATATTTTGAATCCTATTTTGTATAAGTCTAAATAAACAGTATTTACACAATACGGCAGTTTTTGATGTATTTGTATCAGCTCAAATACATTTTAAAACTATTATTAATAGCAACCACTAAAATAGAACATGTCCCGGAAATTAAAAAAAGGACTAGACATTGCAAGCTAATTTCACAGCAACCCCTCGAGGCAATGTAGATGTATGTTCAATTAGAACAATTAATTTCGAACATTAGCGTACATTTACAAAGTTGGCTATGGCCCCGGGAAAACTAGTAATACCAATATTATGTTTGAAATACGTCGGATATACTCACCAGTAACAAAACTATAATCCACATGATGTAGGTCAACATGTACGACCACATCAAGTTCATATGGATGGTGTTTCTCAAACACCTCAGTTCTCTGAAACAAAAGACATTCGATCAGTTCATTTCCAATAGTAGTTAAAACAAATTCAGGTATACTCGCGACAAGAATTCAGACGACTTACGTCATACGAACAAATGAATAATTCATTATATTTTCATCAAAATATTTAAGAAACTGCAACTGATAGTAATAAAACTATACACTAAAAGTTTGCATTATATATTGCACTAAATTGCAAAAAAATATTGTTTTTAACGCGACCAAATATCGAAAATTACGTTGACAATAAAAATAGACATGACGTAAGACGTCTGAATTCTTGACGAGAGTATATCATAATTTTGATACTGGTGCTACAATTCCACTAATTATATTTATTTAGCCAGTAGCCTAACAAGACTTCCAAAGCCATTTGAAATCGTGTAGAACATTTAAAAAAATTAAATTTTTAATAATGCGCATGTTCATTTGTTCATAGAAAACTTGTGCTATTTACGCGTAACGTAATTTTTCTACACATCATTTCATACTTTCTTAACGGGAACTCAACTTATTTTATCTAAAGCATATTTATACAAATCCAAACACAAGTATTCGTGACTGCAAATTTAGTGAGATTTCGACATGTCGATCAAGTGTTATAATAATTAATTCTTATAGATTATGTTCTACGGTTAAATTATTTGACTGAAAAAGGGACATTAAAAGGGCTTAGCAAGGTAAGTATATTTATGCGCTGTCCCCTGACTGATTTACTTGAAATGTTCTGTAAAAGTCACAAATAATGTGAGCTCAAATTTCCTAGAAGGTTATGTCTCAAAAAGAAAAGAAAAGAAAAGTTTTATGAGGATTTTATGAAAAATTTAAAATATTTTTTTCTCTTTAGAACCGTTTGCCCAAAAATTATAGCTATAATAGATCTTGATAGAGCAACACTGTAAAAAAAATTACTAAACTTTTTTTTTCAAAGATAAACTGATAAAAAAAATAAAAAAATTTCGAATTTTTTGTTATGAGATACTGTAGATACAATCACTATCATCTTTAATGCTATTTGTCTAATTTAAGGAATAAAATTGTCAAGCTGATTGAAAGGGTAATTAATAGCTCAAATTTAGTATGCAGTAATCATAATAAAATGTATTTTGACACAAAAAACTTTTTTGAACTAAAGCCAGTAGCGTAGGTATAGGTTCACTGAATAAATAAAGACCGGGTGTTAAAAAAAGAGTGTAAAATATTTCAGGAGGTAATAGTAAGAACCAAAATAAGCAGAAAAGTCTAAATAAACATGGGTCCGCAAAGTAACGGTTGCGGAGATATGGACCACTATTCGTTTTTCAAACATTTTATTTTATTAGGAATAAACCGACAAAGCAAGCTTTTAACAAACCAAAAACAAAGTTACAGAAGATGTTCAAAGTGCCCTCCGTCCATTTCCAAGCAGGCACGACATCTTCGTCTCATCGATATTCGAACTCTTTCAAGAACACCCTCCTTGGTTTGGATTTCTTGACACTTTTGATTAATCCGTAGCTGCAGCTCTTCCAGGCTATTTACAGGAGTACCATACACTAATGTCTTCAAATATCCCCAAACAAATAAATCTAGAGGGTTCAGATCAGGCGATCTTGGAGGCCATAAAACAGGTACGGCCCTTCCTACCCATCTATGTGGAAATGTTTGGTGTAAATGCTCTCTAACGGCCATGGAAAAATGAGCTGGAGCACCATCATGCTGGAACCACATTTGTTGCATCTGATTCAAAGGAATGTCTTCCAAAAACTCATACAGTGTGTTCTGCAGAAAGTTGAGGTAAGCAGCGCCTGTTAATCGGTTTGGTAAAACAACATGACCTAGAAACCTGTCACCTACAATACCCATCCAAATGTTTAATGAAAAACGTGCCTGATTTCCAGATTCTATTAGAGCATTAGGATATTCGTCGGCCCAAATATGCGATATATTGTGAAAATTAAACACTCCATTTCTTGTGAACCCGGCCTCATCAGTAAAAATAATGTTTGCAAGAAAACGAGGGTCTTCAGCATCATGACGTAGAAACCAGCGGCAAAAAACCAAACGTGCTTGATGATCATTTATGGGATTTAAGGCCTGTACTCGTTGCACATGGTATGGATAAAGCAGTTGCTCGTGAAGGATTCTCCAAACAAGAGGACCACTAATTCATACCTCAGTTGATATTCTCAGCACACTCGTACCTGGATTCTGCTCTGCCAGTGCTAGAATTTCTTCTTCTGCTGTAGGATTGGATACTGACCTTTGTCTTCCAGATAAATGGCACTGTTTGCTCAAGGAACCGGTATCTATCGAATTCTTCCAATCATGCGTTGTGAAGGAATCTGGCGATTTGGATAAGCGTCAACACAAAGACGTCGCGCTTCGGTGGCGTTCCCATTAGCACGATCATACATGAAATGCATGTCTGTTAATTCTGCGTTAGAGTAACCAGCCATAGCGAAAGAAAACTTGTGCACTGAGAACAACTGTCAAATACGTAATGTTTATTTCACAAAACATCAACCAACTATTATAAGAAAATACACAACGTTTTTGCAAAATAAAAAAAGGGGTTCAAACATAAAACATTCCATATCTCCGCAACCGTTACTTTGCGGACCCATGTTTATTGAGACTTTTCTGCTTATTTTGGTTCATACTATTACCTCCTTAAATATTTTGCACTCTTTTTTTAACACCCTGTATATGTTAATTTGGTTAAATAATGTTTAGACTTTAAACACAAATAATAATTATTGTTATAGCAACCAACTTTTTATTTATCAGGCTACTTTGGTTAGCATATAAAATTACATTTTTTAAAGTTCTTGTAACTTCTAAACAAAAACGAATTGGACCTATGTCAATCTGTCAAGATTTGTCGTAGAGCTTGTAGGATACCCTGTATAAGTCACATCACAGTATTCAATTGTTTAAACATGGCTTATAAACTATTATCTCGGAATGATAATTGAACTCTTTTACTGTTTTTCTTATTTGCTTAAAAATACTTTCTAGCGCACCTAAAATATTCGCGAAAGTAGAAGAAGAAATGGGGTAAAAATACACCCTCAAGGAATATTTGCAACACAGAAAAGTACTTTAGGGGCGTGTACCGTGTCTCACGGAATTTATAGAGCTTTCCGACGAACGCATTTCCTGCAAGACAAATAGCAGGTGTCTCATGCAAAAATGTAATTTGCTTTGGTGAAATTTACAGCGTCAATGAAATTTCAATTGTTTTCTGACAAAATGAATGAATACGTCGTTAATTTTGTCATTATAAAGCAGTTAGAGTGTTGCAATCATAAAAAACTTGACACGTATAATTTTTCAGCAACCAACAATACAAACTTATGTATTCTGTGTGAAACAAATGGTCAAATTTGCATATCTCATGGTAATGTATACATTTGAATGTTATATTCTTGTATATAAATTATTTATACACCATTTATAAAAGTTGCAGAATTAGCATGATTAATTTAAATTATGATTATTCTAATATAATTACAGTACTTAAAGAATTATAAAGCTAACAAAATTAATTGTTTGGGTATTATTTTGCAAAGTTGAACTAATATCTTGTGCTCGTGCTGCATAGGTATTAAAGTTGTATTTTAGAGGAATAATGTAACATTTTTTTTTATATATTTTTAGGTATCAACAAAATTGTGTGAAACTAACAACTCTGCGGACTAAAGTCCCGACCAGCGTTGAATTGCACCCGCAATATCTACCCATATATTATTAGCTTTTGTAAAAATTTTACTGTATTAGAAAGGTATTTTAAGCTAATATATGTCAAATCTCCTACAATTCCTATCAATGAAGTCATATGTATGCTCTCTGATACCAAATACCTAGGTATGCTAATCAACAAATTTTTTAGATAATTATTGAATAGAGCTTTGTCTGTGGAATTGTTTATTAGCATACCTAGATGTTTGGTATCAGAGAGCATACATATGACTTCACATTTGATACATATTAGCTTAAAATACCTTTCTAATACAGTAAAAAAAATAATGTAACATGTTTCAACATCAAGTGCTTTTGTGTGGGGATTTTGTGACAACCACAATGTCGTATAAACAAGAAACTTTTCGAAGGTTATCAGTAAATAAGGTAGAGGGCTTTAGTACAGGCAAAAGTTTTGCAAAATATACAGGATGTTTAAATGGGATATGTATTTCTCGCTTCTGGGCCTCGATTGTCTAATCTCTACCCAGTGCCCAGTGCGACATATGTCACCATTCGCCAATTATGTCGTGTAATAAGCTTTGGCAATCATGTTAAATTTGTGGTGGTTTAGACAGTTGTCGAAAAGTGTTTATATTTACACTATTTTTATTGCATAGTCATTTTATCGATTTGGATTGCTTTACAGCTGCAAAAGAATATGCTGGTTAAGCTGTTATAAAACTTTCTTCAGGTAAATTCACTTGTACAATGACTATTTATATTCTTATATTACATGTATTCATATATTATTTAAATCTATCCTAAGCTTTTATATTAAGTACCGAAACATTTTGTATTTACGTGTACCTACGTAATATCTAAAATAAAACGAAATATTCCTAATTAAATGGAATTTCTATTTATATAAAAATCCTACAGGTAAACGCGGTGCAATGTGATTAATAACCTGTGCTGCATTCTTCTCCCAGTAAGTAAATCTAGATTTACACATCCAACATTAAATTCAATAGGTTCCATAATTCCCAAATGAAATTTCACCCCATCCATGTTTTGTATACAAATATTATGCAAAACAACAAAACATTTTTATAATCTTTATTGACACCTAGCATAATATTTTAAGGCAATTAATACCTAAAATACAATTACAAGCTTAGTGCTTTTAGCTGTATGTACTGCTGACATGAGACAATATTTCCGTCACAGATTACTTTTTATGATAAATAAATAACGAAAAACTACTACTTACTTTAACTTTTACACTTAATGTGAAGTGCGAGTTTTTTTTCAGCAATAAAAACGGTAATTATCTCTAAATCATTTACCAAGTCTTTAGACAATCTATCCATTTTTAGTCTAAATCAAACGCATGACATCTTTTATAAAATATTTCTTCTATTGCGACCAATTTGTGCTTGAGTTTCTATAATAAATACAAAATTTGTTTCTGGTTAGCCGTTTTAAAAAAAAATTGTGATAAGTATTTAATATAGGGATGACAGATGATATTTTACGTTTTCTCGCAGTCGAGTGGCTGAAACCAAAAATTTTATAATTCGAGAATATCAATTGGAAAATTTTAATAGATTTTCAGAAAGTCGTATACGAGATGCACCGATAGAGATTCAAGAATCGGGTCCCTGGACTATGAATTTTAACAAGAAAATCCAGGCATATATGCTAGCACACCCTATACAACTGAAGTTTGTTGTAAAAATCGATACCCATTTTAGTAAACCGCAATGACCGTAAATTTACGCGAACATATAAGCCAGGCAAAGTTTTATTTTCGTTTTCATAGTTTTCCTGTGTATTACCACCAATATCGCCTCTGCAAACCCGTGGTACATTTCTGACGCTGAAACTTTTAGACACCCTTAAAACATTCAAAGCTAGATCTCTCATCGTAGGATGTAGTCATTACCTGGCGTATAGCAACGCTGCATGGCATTATTAATACGGCTAGTTCTCCGACGATGAATTATTTAGTATCTGCATAGGGTTTGCACTTGGAAATAGCTACGGTGCTGTGGACGATGCACTAATTTCTCAACTACATGGTTATGAGCTGTTACATTATTCTTTGTTTGAAATGAGTTTGAATAAAAGCTCGTTAATGTCGCCGTATTTCTCGCCGTAAAATGATCAAATTTGTGGTGTCTTTTAGGTATAGAAATCTCGAAAAATAAAACACTTGAGCAAAAGTAATATCAAAAATAAAATTATTGATGTTTTGTTTATCCACTTTTACTATTTAAATTCTCCTGAAAACATAAAATAACTTTTAAAATGCATTTCTGACACACATTTTTTTTGCTATTCTAACCTCACATTTTAACAATTATTTTCACATACTTATAAATAAAAGTGAACCACATATATGCAGAACTATGTAGGTAACTTTGTTATATTTACAGGGTGTTTTAAATCAAGTAGCAAACATGAGACCACAGATTCCTTAGGTGAAAATAAATCCATTTTACCTAACATACCTATATCCCAAGTTGCATAATAAAAAAGATACAGGGTGTCAAAGTTAAAATTTTAGTTTTGATATTTGTAAATAACTTCTTGAGAAATCCAAATATATACATAAAATTTGTAAATCGGGGGTTTTTCCGGGCGAGAAATTCAAATTTTTCTAATTTTAACGTCACTAGTAGAGGGCGCCACTTGTGGCACACCATGTTTCTTTTAAATGGCAGAACTCTTTTGCAGCTTGGTGTATCCATCTGACTATCGAAACAATCGATTCTCCTACCTGTTTTATTTGAAAAAGGTATAGCTTGCTGAAGTCGGTAGAAGTAACCATTTTTGAAATAATCCAATTTGAAATGCTCAGTGCAACGAGTAAAGGTTTGATTTCAGGTAAAGTGCCTTTTTTGCTGAAAACACAGCAAAATTTTACTTGAAAAAATTGTTCAGAATGCCAAATTGACTACATTTGTCAAGTTTAAGCTTCAAAATACTGCGTTCAGAGTGATGAATGTAAAATGGACCTAAGATCAGGATGTATTTTATTATTTGCTGTAGCAACAACTTTATGGAAAGAAAAAATAATTGAATGTCGTCAGTATAAGGTTGGCGAAATTAAGAATAATTTACTAATTTAAAAATGTCCACCGCACAAACAAGAAATAGAAGCGAGTCCAGAACTGTGATTTGAAGGACCCAGTAGTGACAAAAGCAACCTATAAATATTTGTCATTTATCGTAAATATTATTTGTTGATTATTAACGATGTGGTGCCGAACTTTTAAGGAGTCATTAGTAAAAATTCAGAGTGAAAAACAGCGAAACGTTTGAAAGCATGAGACAATTGAGAGATTCACGTCTGAGGAGCAATTCCAATCGTAGCACCCGTAGTACGAATAATAGGAACAGATCGATCTATACAGACCGTAGTCCGAGAACAACAAGGTTAAGTGAAGGATTCTGTGACTTGCGGTGACCAATAACCTAGGCCACAGCATAACAACCGCGGAACCAGTAGATTAGATAAGAAATAGTTATTAGTAAACTAATGTTTATAAAAATAATATTAGCTACATTAAATAATTTTACTGCTTTGCAGATATCCATTTGCGCACTAAGGTTCTCTTTTAAATCCAGTTGCTCTAGCAATACAACAGATACTTAGTAATATGGCCAATTTGCTTGTAGATTTTCGATCTCATGTCTTTTGAAGTTTTTTTAATGGTATTTGTCAATCAAAATACATAGTGCATAAGATTGTGTACGTAATTCAATCAATTGTGATAAGAGGAACTTAAATTATTAAAATGAAAACATTGTAGTAAAATATGCCATTATACAAGATGATAAGAACATAATACTATTAATTTTAATGAAAGCTAGGGAAAAATGAGTATAATACGTATACCTACACGATTAAAAAAATCATATTTACGCCAAAAAAATTGTTAAAATCATTATATCGATCTCTTTACAGATTGTTACTGGTGGTCCCTATTTATGTACAGCTGTCAAATCAACTTGGTGTCAGCCTGATGCATCGTTGCCAAATTTAAATATTACAGTGCATAATAAACGGCTGCATTGATTACTATAGAAACTCTTGTCAAAATAGGGGGCTGCTCCTTAACTAAATTACACAGCTTCTATCACATTCAAGTCATTTTACCGAAGCCTTGCAAGTTCTTGTCGCGGTATCAAAGACTCTGTGTCGCGAAAATGTTGAAAGACTGGTAAAAAAGTAAAATTATCCATTACGACCGACACGCGAAACAATTCGAAATAAACTAACGGTTCCGGGTTGCATTGCATTGTTCTTTCTACAAATCCTCCCTTCATATGTGTTGGGTGATTTCCAAATTTGTAAGAAATCAATACAGGGGATGGAACTGACTTTAATAGATTTGAACAAGTACCCTGAAATATTAAATAATATTATTATGTATGTGGTCCTGACTTGGCAACGTTGTTTAGTATCAAAGCTCGGACGCTACAGATATCGTCATCAGAAAATCTGTTGTGTACCAAAAGGGCCATGTTACCGAGAGTTATGATCGATTTGTTTATCTTTTAAAAGATCAAGTAAGAAATATTTTTTTTGATTTTCTGTCCTTATTAGGCCTCGAATGCGTGGTTAAAATAAATGACATTATGACTGAATTAGAAATTTTCACGTTTGTGGTGTCTTTTATAAGTGATTGATTCAATATAATTTCAAAATAAACAAGTAATTTCCTCACGTTTTCAATGAATATCTGAAAGAGGCGATCAAATACTAAAAAAAACTCTGACAAACGGACACTCTGTACAGTGCACAGTGAGTTCCATCACGCAGCAGAGATGCCGAACTTCGCGCTGCAGTCCCCTAAGGGAAACCACTTCCAATTTACTCCATACAGTTTCCAGATAGTAACTTCCTTTGATACGGCACAGTCCCAGAGTGGCTTTGCAGAACTAAATTAATATTGTAATGAAGTATATTATGTCCATAAATATTTATCAACAAGCTTACGAAGTATAGTTATGAAGGTATTCATTATTAAGTATATCTGGACACTAAATATACAGTGAACCTTAAATAAGTACAAATAGTTTAACAAGTAGTACAGTTCACTGTGTATAAATTTAACTTTTTATATAAAATGGGCTTCAAGAAATTTAATAACTAGGATTTTTAGACAACATATCGAGAATGATTGAAACATGTTTATTTATAAAAATGTTAATGACCACCTCCTCCTCTTTACCATTGACATTAAAAGCAAAACAAATTCTCTACTTACATTATCCAGAATTTGGTCGATATCAATTTTTACTACATTCCAACTGATTCATCACAGTATTATCGTTATCAGTATCACTGGAACTGCGCTCTTATTATCACTGCTAAAAAATATATGCTTTTATCATGTCAACCTTTTCACTGTTTAAATAATGTGCAATATTTTAATTAATTACGCTGTATTTCACCAAAAATATTAATTAAATTGACAAGACACAAGAAAAACACTGGTCGTGAAAATAATATAACGGTTTAAATACGTTTTATACGTTACTGCCGCAAATCTGAAGACAAATGCGTTAGGCAGTGAATTACTTAAAAAAAAACATTAGTTTAGTTCAGTCTCAGAAGATGCAAAAGTGTATCATGATAATTTTCTATTCACATGTATCGTAATTATGAAATCCCTTTCCACAAATATTAGATGTTTTCTTTTTACTTGCACCTTGCCTTTGTCCTGGACCAGTGCACTGGTATCAACCTCTTCGTCGACCTCGCTGACTGTCAGTCCCAGGATGTTGTGCCTACCACCAGTGACATATATCTATGCCAACGATACCACAGTCATGATTCATGCATCTCCTACCAGAACCTTGTTGATGCAAAACTCGGAACACCGAATACACTTGTCTCTTCAATCTCTCGATCGGTCCTCCTACTGCTGCTAGAAAGTTACTTTAATGGTTTCATCTTCTTCATGAAGTCTGTCTCAAACTGTGCCTTTTAGAAAGCCCATAATAAATCAGTCCTTTAGTAATTCGATCAGCATATTTCCTTTGAATTTGCGTTGAGACAACACATTTCAGATATAACGTCAACAAATACTACCTACCAACATAAGTCTTTCTTGGGCGCAAATGCGGCCTGCTTAATAATAATAAGCCGCCCCCTCTCCCGAACAAGTCTTCGGCTTCTGGGCTAGTCCTCGTGATTAGAATGAGGGGTAGAGATGTTATTATTATTATATACTTGTTTTTTCGGCAAGTAGGTAAGCTTATATACACGTTTATGCATGATTTTTGGCGTCATCGAAGAAAGTAACTTCCTAAATACTTTAATTGGTAGTATCGAACTTGCTTTATTCAATTTTACTTACTTTACTGATCGCTTAAAGCACATTATTTTAAAATTAGAATCTTAATGATTTAATTTACGTTAAAGTAAAAAATATATATATTAGAGGTGATATAGCAACCTTGCCTTCAGCAGATCATAAGGTTATTAGGTTACGTCAGTATCTGAGCAGCGGTCCTCAAAATGTGGGTATTTTTTTTTAAATTAATATCTGTTAATATTCGAAATTTCTCAGTAGACTCATCTATATATGACGAAATACACCTGCAGTTAAAATATTTGTACTTATATAAGGCAAACCCTGTATGAAACTGTGTCGCAAACAACAAAAAAGACAAATTCTAGTGTCATAAACCCCCACACAAAATAGAATTATATCCTTAAAAAGAATCCTACGTAGCAAATTTGTCGAGGTGTAAAATATTGCCGTTTAACGACGTATCTCTCACTTCCGTCAAACAATTTTTGAGACGTAAAGCTCCAAATGTCCTTTGATTTCCTACGAGAAACTTATTTTATATCATGCGCCAACTACACAAGATGATATTATTTGCAGATCGTTTGTGGGATTCAAGTAAGTAGAACGAAATCGAAACCTTGCGTGTTTTGCAAAACTAAATTGTTCAGGGAGAAGTATTACTTTCGGGTGTTTGAAATATGTCTTCAATTAATGATATCGATACGTTTCAGAAATATATTGTGGCTCAAATTCTCCAAATATCTACCGTTAAATGATCTAGTTTTAAATTCTCGATAATGTTCCTAAATTATTATCTGAGGAATGTAGACACTTTGGTAAAAAAATGTAGCAAAATGTGTATATCTAGGTAAAATTTGAAAAATAAAGTATTTAAGATTGCATTTACTTCTACCTAAAAGTTATCATTTGTTATCAAAATGGTGTAGGTCAAGAAGGAGTCGAAATAACTTATTTTTTCTTTCGGAACAATAATAGTGTTAGAGCTGCTACATTGTTATTTAATGAACAATATTCCGATAGCCATATGCTCTATGTTTATGTCGACTAACTAGTGAAAATGTTTTGTAAAACAGGTTATGTGGCAAAGAAGAGAGTATATTTCAAAATCCAGTAAGAAATGAAGCAAAGCAAAGTTTATATTGAAAAGGAACCTACGCTGAGTACAAGAAGTTTGTCAGACGTTATAGGATCCTCACGTTCGAGAAATACTGAAACACTATAAATTACACTTGTATAAAAATTACATTAGTCCAAGAGCTAAACGAAGACAATTTTGTGGGGTCATCAGTCAACGAATAATTGACAATCGAAATTCTCTTGCTAATATCTGCTTTTCTGGCAAGTGCTGTCATTTACCGGACAACAGTCTAAGAATATTTCCAGCGTCAAAACCTCAACGTTTGAACTTTTGGATATCGGTTTGTTGATCCATTTTTTACCAGAAAATTTATCCGAAAAAATATATTTGGATCTGTAAGAAAAAGCCTTTAATCTTGCTTTAACTGACATACTTGAGCAAGACAACCGTTACCATCTGGCATCTGGAATTTTGAGGACGGTAGCTTAAAAGGCTACAGCACTTAGGCCCCATTGAGCCCCTGGTACTTTCTCCCATTAGAAGATCAATCCACCTGAGCTACCAACGAACCTACTAAGGAGAAAAAGATTATAACGTTGCCCAGGAAGATTCTAAGTTATAAATATTACTATAATAGTATGAATATACATAGTAGCAAAAGCAATAACTATGAGTCATTCTTCTGATTCTGAATTATTACAAGGAATAAGCGAGCAGAAAATGAGAAATTGTGCTTGCTGTTCATCTAGACCCTGTTAAACCTTGTACGTCAAATTATGAATAATAAATACCAGAATTGAAACAATAGCATATCCTACGTTTTATGCATACCACCCAATGTTTCGTCTTCCTGTTCGTAACCTCTACAAAGAGGCCTTTGTTTCACTCTTTCTCAAATAGTAAAGGTGTTTCCTTAGCCAGCAGTTTGCAGTTTGAATATCTGACACCAGGTGAAGATTTATCCTAGATATAGCCAGGGTACTTTTTGACTGTATCCTTGCAGGGGTACTCTAGGAACTCCTTAGTAAATTGACAGCTATTTGTTCCTATCCTAGCGTTGCCTAAACTCTTTGTGGGTGTCCTCCTTGACAATTTCAACTAATACTGACAACACCAGCATACTGGAGAGTCCAGGTCCAATAATTTAAAGGTGGTTACTATGCCCAAAAATCTTCAATAAAACAAGGCACTTTCACATTATGTGATACCTACGAGATAATTTTTAAACAGAATGGATTGCATCTGTTGAACGGCTTGCATGTTCATCGGGTTTTTTTCCGATGGACTTTTTCTATGGGCCATTAAAGAGAAAAATATATGTTACACAGGTTGAATCATTACGAGATTTGCGGCAATGTTAGAGAACATTTTGAGCAGTCTGTACTACTTTATGGTGACGATAGGTATTTTCTACCTAATAAAGAAAACTTTGTGGAAAGCGAATTTGAGAATCTGAACTCTTCTTTAAATTTTCGATCCAAAATTAAAATGGTGTTGAAAAAATCAATCAAGAGGTAGATTGTGGAAAAATGTTCCTAATTAACAAAATTTTCAATTTTAAACGACACCAACAATTTTCTCTGTATTTTCAGATCTAATTTATTTTTGCAATGTATAAAATTAATTTGCCTTATGTTCCATTAAGAAAGAATGTAATACCTCTGAAACTCCTGTTGAATATAATTTTTATTCCTTGGAAGCGTATTTTTAAAACGCCAAAACGGGTAAAGCCTCTTGTAAATTATTGCCCTGAAATAACTGAAACGTTTTCAAAGAACTGCGGAAGAGGTCGTATAATTCCAATCCAGTCCAAATTCTCAAGTATCTTTGCTTGCTTTAGGTTCAGAATAATAAATTGTTTGTGACTTATATCAATGCAATATGCAATGTATAAAGATCAGAAACGATTATACTTTTAATAATAAACATTAAAACAACAACAAACAACTGCAAAACCATCTTGCATTGGAAACAAAAAACACTACGAGTTGATACATCATCTCTTAACAGCATAAAAGTTGTAACTTTCCCGAGAAAATATATTTTGGTGCAGCTATGGCTTTGTATTGTTGTGTGTAGGTTTATAAATTTACTTGATTAATAATGAAGTCTTCTTGCGCTATTCTAGGCTGAAGATAATAGCACAAAACGAGAACTTCTTTAAGATAACGGAAATTGAACGTCAGGATCCTAGTTAATTTGGCTTTATAGATAATTCTTTAGAAAATAGGATTTACCAAGTAGTCTCAAATATCAAGAGTATGCAGCTTGTTGAATTATTTTAAGCCCTTGGCTTTATAGGCTTGTACTTTCTTTACTAACTCAAGTGGCTGTTTAAAATATATCTGTTTAAGATACGCATAAATACAAAACACTGTGTCTAGTTTACCATTCTCCAATCGAAATCACAATATCACAACAAAAATTATATATATTCTTATGTAATTTTAACTCGCTAAACCCCATTGCCTTAGGTTCAAGGTAATTTCAAGGTCACAGCGAAATACAGATATGCAAATGGACCAGACTATTGTAAATTTATGATTTTCTGATATTAGAAAATATACAGGGTGATTTATTAAGAATGGGCAATCTCTGAACTGGAGATACTACACACCAAAGTATGGCGATTGAGCTAAATATGCCTTATCCGAATGCTGCTGGTTTAAAAAATACAGGGTGTTCAATGCTAGAATTTTATTTTGAAATATCTCAATAACTTTGAAACCTTTCGGAGCATTAAAAAAAAATTGTCACAATAATGTTTTTTGGTACGGCAAATAAGAATTTTGAACTAGTTTTGACGTGACTAGTAGAGGGCGCCACTTATGGCACAGCATGTTTCTTTTAAATGGCAGAACTTTTTTGCTGTTTAGTGTATCCATCTGTCTATTGAAACAATCAATTCTGCTACCTGTTGTATCTAAAAAAGGTATACCTTCTGAAGTCGTTAGGAGTAACAGTTTTCGAAATAATCCTATTTGAAATATTCAGTGCACCGATTGAAAACTGTTATCGTTTCAGGTAAAGTGCCTTTTCTACTGAAAATACAGCAATTAAAAAACATTTCAATTTAAATTGTATTATTTTAGTCTACTTTAATAAAATAATTTAGTTTATTAGAAATGCATTTCATTTTATTACCTAAACTCATGTTGAAAAACTTGTAAAAAAATATGTGAAAGAGTCACAACTCGGAATTATTTAACAAAAATAACAATAACGAAGTGCCAAAAACCAAAGTAAACAAAAATTTTTATTAAAAATACTAAGACTATCCACACAAACACTTTAACATGATTCAAACATTATGTATTTATTTATTTTCCAATATTTAGAGTAAGACTATTTATAAAACTTTACCGAGCTCTCCTGAAAATTTACATTTTTTGGGTTATGATCCTCTTGTTCCAAACTGACGACATGTGTTCGCCTAGAAGGACGTATGGTGGAGTAAACTAAAATTTAATTTAGATTAAGTAGTGTGCTCTTTGTCCGACTGGTATTCATTTTCACTTTCATGGCAATCTTGACTTGTTATAATTTTTAGCTGTGTGATTTTTCGATGTTTGATATCCCATAAAAACACTCAATATACATTTGTCGATGGAATTTGATATATTGGTATCTTGATGGGTGCTAAATTGACCGGTAATATTATCTTTTTGTTAAAAATGCCTAATACTACTTTCTGGAAAAACGACCCTTTTAAAAAATCGTAGTAGGCTATATAATCACCTTATGTAATACCAATTAAAAAAATTGGCTTGCCAAAATTCCACAGCCTTCTTACATTTCCAGAGGTGTTAACCTGAGAAATGAGACACACTGTACATAGATTTTCTTTAAAATTCTTTTCGCTAAAATTATTAGTTAATCTAATTGAAAAAACATAAGTTAACCCCCAATGTTTATATCCTTTTCCCGTTTACTAACATTTTCAAACTCCGTTATTTATTTACAACCCTATTCTTTCGTGACTCTTTGTTCTTGTTCGGCCTTAGCAGGTTCAAAGGAAGGATTACGTTATTTACTTCCTTGCCTTGTCCCGTTCATAAAGGGATAAAATTAATATTTAACAACCCTGTTTATCTCTCTCGTCAGATGAAGTTTCTCTGAATGTAAGTGCAACTGGAATTAATGTAAGTACGTAATATATCATATATCCATCTAAGGAAAGGTTAAATCGAGCTAGATTTGACTTTCTTAGAGAAGAAAAGTAGAACGGGAACTATGTATATGTACCGGGTGTCCCGTTAAGGTCGGCTAGCGGCTGTATATCAGAAATCTGATAAGTCTATCAAAATTATTTTCCACTCCCAAATTTTGCAACTGGATGATGAACTTTTAAATTCAAATCGAAAAGCTAGATTTTCTCCATAAAATCAATAGTTAAGCTATGTTATGTTGAGCGGGTTTGGACTCTCCTACTGACATTTTGAAATTTGTTTATCTTACATTACTCAATGGGCACATGTACGTTTATATAACATTTTTAAAACGTTGTCGTGATTGATTAAACGTTTTGCGTTAAAATGTTCAATGTTTACTTTTAGTTAACCACTTAAACGTATAACATTTAACGTTTA
This sequence comes from Monochamus saltuarius, assembly GCA_025584915.1. Classification (NCBI taxonomy): domain Eukaryota; kingdom Metazoa; phylum Arthropoda; class Insecta; order Coleoptera; family Cerambycidae; genus Monochamus; species Monochamus saltuarius. The sequence continues at coordinate 8,555,943 of CM046725.1, read as the reverse complement.
AAATACGTTAATAATTTTCTTATTTCATCCAGATCTATACGTTTTTTTTATAATGTTAATTCAAGTAAAACATATAAATATATAATATAAGTTTGTGTTTTAATAATATTAAATCACGCGTTAATTGCAACATTTGTAAAACGTTTTAAATAGGTACATATACGAATTTAATATATTAAACATGTTATCCAAATGTTAACAACAAGTTTTCTACACAACGTTTTAATAACATAAAAATAAAACGTGTAAAATATATTACTACTATCCCTACTTTCAGCTGAATATAGAAATGAACATCGAAATAAAATGTTTTCCGGTAATGTTTACTTCATGATGTATTTAAATGTATAATACAATTTTATATTTTAATAATATTTAACTGTGCTTTTTTTATTAGAACCAATTTATATTAGGTAATACTGAAAAACAACTAGCTATTGGCCACTATCTGAAGCTACAGTAATCCATGAAGACTATTGTATTATGGCTTACAGTTTTATTTGTCTATTTAGGTAGATATAGTATGGAATATGCCCCATGGGTACACATACGTTTATATAACGTTTTTAAAACATTATAGTGGTTGATTAAACGTTTGCGTTGAAAATTTAATATTTATTATTATTAAAAATTTAAATGTTTAAAAGAGGTTGAAGTGAAAACTAGAAAATTACATTTATTATATAAAGTTTGTGTAATAATAATAATAATAATAATAATAATAATAATAAATCTTTATTCACATAGGCCTACAAAGGTTGTGAAGCGTCAAAGGAACATGTGTTCACGGATACATACAACTAATACTAAAACTTAATATAGGTGATTAAAATTTAAAATGTGGCTTAAAATATAAAACAAATAAGACATTACATAATATATGTTAAAATTGTAGTTACATTCGGTATTACCCCAATAAACAACAATAATTTTAAAAGAGGTTGTAACAAGTGGAGTTTATTAGCTAGTTATTTAAAAAGAACTCATTTAAGGTATAATAACAACTAGAGGACAAAAACGAGTGTAGTGATTTTTTATATTTCATGTAGCTACTAATTTCTCTAATTTCCATGGGCAGACAATTCTATACTCTACTGCAAAAGTGAAAAGCACTTTTCTCTGAACCAGCTAGATTTATGTTTTGCCTATAAATAGCATTGGCAGTGCGTATATTATATTCGTGAATATCACAATTTCTTGAGAATTTATTAAAATTTCTTTTGATGTATAAAGCTGCCTCATAAATACACAAACAAGGGAACGTTAGTATGTTATTTTGTTTAAACATTGGCCTACATGAGTCTAGCGGACCTAATGAAAATATAAGTCTAATTATTCTCTTCTGCAGAAGAAAAACTCTGACGGAATCCACAGCTTGACCCCAGAATATTACTAAATACTTCAAATGCGAGTAAGCTAATGCATAATAAACATTTAATATGTATTTGCGATTCATTATGTGACTAATATTTCTTAAAGCAAAATATGCTGTATTAAGTTTAGATATTATATGGTCTATGTGATTTCCCCATTTTAAACTTTCATCTATATGAAGACCTAAAAATTTTGTGCAGGAAATTTTTTCAAGATTTTTATTATTTAGGGTCAATCGAATATCCCTTATTTCGTCTTTTCTTAAAAATGATGTATTTGGTTTTATCCGCATTTAAAATCAATTTGTTAGAATGATACCACTGCCAAAAAAGTGTTAGAATGTTATTAGCTTTTTCTTCAAGTTCGCTTAGTGTGGTAGAAGAGACACTTATAGTTGTGTCATCTGCGTACATAACCAATCGAATATGGGGATCTGCAATAACATTGATGTCGAGGTCATTCATAAACAATGTAAATAGTAGGGGTGCTAGAATACTACCTTGGGGTACACCAGAACTCAAATTCAAAATCTCTGATCTGTGGTCGCCCAATTTTACTGTTATTTTCCTGTCTGAAAGAAAAGAATAAATAAACTTATCTAAAGGTTCTCTTATTACTAGCGATATTATTTTTTTTAACAACAATCCCTTGTCTATGCAGTCAAATGCTCGGTTAAGATCAAAAAAAATTACAACTATAAATTGTTTTTTATCTAATGCTTCATAAATATAGTTGGTTAGATCATAAGTTGCAGACGTTGTGGAACGTTTAGCTGTGAATCCATGTTGATTTTGTGACAGCAAATTATAGTTAATGAGAAAATTAGAAATTCGGTTAGATATAATTTTCTCGAATAATTTAGAAAAAGATGACAATAGTGCAATAGGTCTATAGTATATAATGTATAATATACTTCCAAATCGGCAAAATATGAACTACACAAGACCATATGTCGACACTTCTGTCTCGTACACTCATGTCCTTCAATACTTCTATCCTTCTATTGACTAAATATTGAATCAAGCAGTCCCGTTCATCGTCGGTCTAACGAGGTAACTAGCTCGAAACCGTAGATATATGTCTGGTACCACCTGGAATCTCAACCTGGCTGTTTATTTTTCTAGTGTAAATTCACTACTGGTCAAATCATTAGTTTTTAGGTTTCAGAGCACTTGTTTCTAAAAATTGCGCTATATCTAATCATCACTGAATTATTATTATTACCATAATATGATAATAAAATTCTACCTTAATACATTTCTCTAGTAACATTGAAGGATACGTTATATAAAACGTTATTAAAACGTGAGGTGAGAGGTTTTATAAACGTTAATAAAACTATAAATAAAACGTTTATTAATTGTTTAATTTCCGTTATTTAAACGTAATGTTTAATAAACGTTTTTTTAGTTAGAAATAACGTTTTCTCGTTCGACAATTTTTCGTTGTTTTTAAACGTATGCGTGCTCATTGGGTTTGCCCTATCTCTTAAAGTAAGAGGTAGGGGGAGGGCAGAATCGTATTGCAGAAAGAATTGGAAAACCCCCGACTGCGTTAGCTTATCTAAGCGAACGGGTTGTTTTAAAGCTGTTTGATAGCCGAATTATTATTTTTAACAGTAAGTAAATTAGATAATAATATTACATATTTTTCAAAATGGACCTCTATAAAGACTCGATAATGTCTGTAATATATTGATTGATTAGAAACAGATTTTGTTATATTTCCACTGAGATACAATATATACTAAACCAAGATAAACAAGATATCAAAGATGGCTCTGTCTGTCATTAAATATTAATTTCAAGGAACAAAAAACAGACAAGGTGAGTGAAGAAGTGTTGCCACATTTTTCATTGAAGGATGTATTCAAATATTTATTTCGCAAGACTGGCGAAGAAAAGCCTTAAATGAAAACTGCTACAAAGATTATTTGCAGAAATCAACCGCTTAATGTTATTGCTTTTTAAACCGCCACAGATCTCAAACGATTATACAGGAAAAAGAAAAAATTTAAAACATAAGCCATTGCCTCTATTTATCAGATAAAGTATCAAGTAATCCCACGAGAGAAACTCAGATAAAAAATACGTAAAGGTTTATTTTTCTTTTTACGAAACATAAGTTCATCTGATATTCTGAAACGGATTAAATTATTCATTTTTGTACACGACGGCTTAATATTTATGTATAAAAGAGCTCATACTGAATTCTCCAGTCTTCCCATCTCCATTTCCTTCGAACACGCTGTCCATACGCTTCTCAGATCTATACATATACAGTATGTTCACGGTTGGAGTGGAAAAGAGGGAACACATTTTTATTTTTTATTTTACGGAAAAAGGCACTCTTGATTAAAATTTTTGCGAGTCTTTAAAATGCAGTTGGCATGGAGAACTTTTATGTTGCATGTACAGGATGATCAGAAAATCGGTAAACATAAAAATCGTTCAAGAATAAACTGCTTTTGTTTTTAATAATACAAAAATATGTTATTCCTTGAGCATTTCTTTCCATTTTTTGTCCGGTGGCAGATTGCCGCCTTATCAGGTTTTACAGTGGACCAGTTTAAAGTGCCGCGCAGAAGTGTATTTTTAAATCATTTTCGAACTTCCCTTTTTGATTTTTTCTTTACAAAATTGTATTTGTATGAGTCCCCTGTACACTCAGATTTTTTTTTATAATAATATAATATTATATAAATATTTTATAAAAACGGGTAGAAATATTTTATCATATTTATTTCACTGCACATGAGACATAAAAAAACTAAGCACATACTAAATTTTAATATTAAAATCTCAATATATGTACTTACTTGAAATAAGTAAAAATTCCTATAGCTACTGAGAGGGTGATTAGACTGAGGATATACCCGACGAAATAAATGGTAGTTTGAGTCTCAATCCCTTCAGGGAGGATGATAATTTCTTTGCACGTGGAGTAGTTTGACTTGGACCAAGTGCTGTTCCACATACAGTCTCTAGTGGCATTTTCTGGAAAGCAAAATAAACAATTAATATAAAATATCCTCAACCATTCCATTAACTATGTCTAAAATAGTAATAATTTTATTATTTGTACTAAACGAAGTAAGAGCTGTGTGCAACATCAACAATTAGACGAACTCTCTTGTTCTCATGTGTGTAATAGTTATGTGTTGCGAATAATATTCAGGGTGTTCTACAAGCAATGACAAACTTTGGCAGATAATAGCTAATTTCAAACATTTCAAATTATATAAACATAGGTCCGATTCGTTTCTGTTTAGAAATTACAAGCATTTTAAAAAATATAATTTCATATTTCAATCAAAGTAGCTTAATAAATAAAATTGCTTTAACAATAATTAATAAATATATTGTTACGGAAGCTCACCTACCTTGTTAGTTTGTTAATTATGTTTCTGTTTGCGTTAGAATTTATAATTTTTGTAATACCTTCCAAGCGTCAGAGTAAAGGATATTTCTTGTGTAATCAAGAGTGACATAAAGTTTGTCTACGTGACGCGTTTCCACACAAAGGCAACATAGAGGTTACAGTATTTTTTAAAATGCTTGTAACTTCTAAACAAAACGATAGATTCATAACAATAATAACAATAATAATAATAAGCCCTAACCACCATTCAGTGCAGGAATGAGGAAACCTGGAAAACCTCATTCATTAAGGTGGTAGTCAAACGTCAACCGGTATCATTGACCCAAGCCAACATTCTTCTACCCTACCATACCTGCATAGAGAGTGCCAATCCTCTCCACGAATATAGCTTATATACTATCTAGTCACTTCGATTCAAGTACTAACGCCTCAAACCGCGCGACCACTGACGGAGGTGATGAGGTAGACACATAAATCAAACACTGGATTTCCAACAGTATATATATTTTAACAATATAATTGGAATCCATTGATCGCTACTACTCGCTATCAATCTCCCCACCTGAATGCCCCAACACCTTAGTTATTTCCCACAAAAACTACTTTCCTTCAAAACCAGGTAAACCAACCATAGTAACCAAAATATCCTACAGGAACCATCCGATTAGATCTCGTAAGTGGGCAGCTATCAAGGCTGTGATTTCTTTTTAGGTTCGTAATATTTTGTACTGAGATTTAAGGAATCATGAAGTTGTGTTTGGCTGTTTAAAACTTTTCTCCCTCTTTATCTGCATTGCAGAAGATTTTGTATATACCAGTATAGCATAAAATGCATTGTTGATGATTAAATATTGTTATCTTCGTATTTTTATATACCTACGTGAAAGCTATTGTGAGATAACTAAAACTTGTCATAAATGCAGTAAATATTCTGTTTGACATAGGATGCCTTGACGTAGACAACTAGATTCAGCTAGATGCGAGATAAATGACTACTCCAAATTGTGTTGCATTGTCAGGGGTCAGAAAATGAAGAGAATAGCGCCTCATCTGCAGTTGTTGTCATAGTTGCGGACGCTAATGGTTTTTAATTTTGAGAAAGTTACAAAGTTTTTGTAAAAGAAATTGTTACCACTGTGATTTAGTACTACGAATAAACATTTAAAAAACTCTTATACTACAAAATAATTGTTAACGAATAGTAGAAACACTATCAACATATACAGAGTGGCCCAATGAAAACTTGCCATGGAGGCTTTAGATGATAATAATAGCATATAGGTATATGAAATAACGCTTATTCTCCGGGTTTCAACATCGTCACTTCAATCCTCAAGCTGTGGGGTGACCAACCCCTAAAATTTGAATAGGGCAGGAAGGGCGAATCATATAGCATTGGAAATCTCCTTGAATTCTCTAAATGATAATATGCAGTTTTGGAATTTATATGTATCGTTAAAAGAAACAATGATTTATTTACGGCAAAATACCTGTGAAGTACAATCCAGCTACTTATATTATCACTTTAGTAAATGTTCGAACAACCTGCTTCCAGCTCCCATGCAATGATACCGATTGTGTTGAAAACATTCTCGCACATTATGAAGTGTTTCTGGGGTGATTTGCCAACATTTTTGTTTGTGATCCGTTGACGTAGATCTTCCAATGAAGCAGGTGGAGTAGAAAGTCTGTTTTTAAGTGACCCCATAGAAATAAATCTAATGCAGAAAGATCTGGTGATCGTGGGGGCCACTCTACGGAACCTGTCCTCCCAATCCAGAGACTCAGAAAATGTTGATCCAAATACTGACGAATAGGCAGAAAATAGTGCAGAGGAGCACCATCTTGTTGAAATAATAACTGATCCTCCAAATAATTTTAGTAATTTTCAATAATTTCACTCAACAAGGGGTTAATTGTGTCTTCCAGAAGATCCAAATACATTTCTCTTATGAAATTCAGTTCTAGGAAAAAGGGACCAACAGTATGATCACCAAAAATTCCAGCCCAAACGTTTAATTTTTGAGAACTTGTAGTTCATTAAATACTCTGGGAGTTAGAATTAGACCAATAATGACATTTATGGCACTAAACCAGATGTTGAATAGAAATTGTGGATTTTCTATGGTTGCTCACTTACTACCACGCAAAATTGTAAATTACGATCACTATAATCTTCATGCAATTCTTGTGTCAAACTAATTTTATAAGATACACCAGATACAGTTGCCAACTTTCCTGTACTCAACGTAGCGTCAAGCGCAACACTTCTTAAGGGCTGTTCGATGTTCAATTTTTTATTTGTTACAGTCTCTTGGGATTTTTCGATCAATTCTGAAACATACTATCGTAAAATATACACATTTTCATGTTGTTGATTGAATATTTCAGCAGTCCTATTAGCATATCGATTCTTCTCATAGCGAAGACCAATCACCTAAACCTTTTATGCAATTGTATTAATTATTGTTGCTTCTTAAATCAAATAGAACGAAACACAAAATAACGTAAATCTCGTTTATTAATCACTTGCGAAACTGAAATTTCGATTAAATTATTATAAATTCTTAGTATCAGTAAAGAGAAAAACTGCCATTAAAAATTTCAGGGATTTGGTACAGGAAATGTAAAAAATGCAAACCAATTAGTCGGTCAGTGGTCGCGCGGTTTAAGGCGTCAGTACTTTAATCGATATGGCCAGACCACTGTGGGAACGAATCCCGCGGCCGGTAGACTATACCAGCTATATACGAGGAGAGGATTGGCACCCTCTCTGCGGGTATGGTAAGGTGGAAGAATGTTAGCTTGGGTCAATGTGAGAGATTGATACCGGTCGACGTTTGACTACTCCCCTAATTAATGAGATTTCCCAGGTTTCCCTTATTCCTGCACTGAAGGGTGCTTAGGCACTACTAACGTAATTCGTTCTTGGGCGCAAATGTGGCCTGCATAATAATATATCGGCCCCTCTCCCTCACAAGTCTTCGACTTCTGGAGTAATCCTCGTGATTAGAATGAGGGGTAGAGATATTATTATTGTATTATTATTTATACAGAGACAATAAAGATTTGTAGTTCGTAAATGTCAATGTAAATTCAAATTTTAGAGGTTGGGCACCCTACGGTTCGAGAATTGATTAGACGATGTTGAAACTCGGAAAATCAGTTTTCCTCTCCATGAGTTTCTGGTGGGTCACTCTGTATATAGCTTGATGGCTATTCATTTAAGGTTTCAGTCACCATAAACAATCGCACAATAAATTTTGTTCTACGCGGTTAAGCTCTAAGATCCTAAGATCCTTTTGACCCTTGTTAAATATATCAGCAGCAGTTAATTCGACCGATCCATAGAAAGTAATTCTCACAATTTGGATTATCCTTATTATACGATTACCACAGAAACGGGAAAGAACTGAAAATAAGTAGAATTTAGTTAATTCTACCAATTTTGGTCCTTTAGAAAGAAAATTAACAGTTTCACCTACCTAGATTCAGACATAATAACCAACATTGTGAACAAAATTAAAAATAATACAATTTTTGAATCTTTTAAGTTAAGAAGTACTTTTGATATAATACATCCACGTTTTTGAAGGCATAAAGCTGAAACTTTCAAAGATTTTGCGGTGAATTTAAGCAACAAAACTTTCTACGAAATTAAACTTTGTAATGCGATAAGGAGAGTAAAATCGATTCATTTCCGACTGCAACTAGGTCAAATGTCGCAATATCGGTTCGTGAGGATGGAGAAAACCTCAATTTAGATGGATTTGGTCAAGATATACCAAAACCAGCGTTATGAATGTTTATCTAAGACTTAACATAATTTTTATTTATCTGTTTCGAATAAAAACGGGTTTAGTATATCTGCCTGTCGGTATAAAAACCTTACTTGACAAAAAATTTTGAAATCGTTACTAGAATAGCATAATAGTTTTCCTATAGAACATAAACTAATTGTGGGTGAGATACGGGGTGGTTCATTGTTCATAGTCTACCACTTACATCTCAGAAACTGTCAAATATTCATGTCTATTACAATAAACTAAACAGATTCAAGATATCTGCTGCCGTTGCTGAAATATTGCGAAAAAAGTAAACATAGCGATTTTAAAAAATGTTATCTAGGGTCATTATTTTGTCAACAGAAATAGCTGAACTTTGGTAGCCATGAAATGGCCCTTTTTTTTCAATTCCATGAAAAACGGATTAACCCGTATAACATACAAAGTGTTTATATAATTTATTTGGTATTCAGCTTTGTATTTTATTGAATATAATACAAACATAATCAAAAGAGTTAAACAATAGTGGCATTATCGTAAACAAGACTTCCAAGATGCAATGTTTATCCTTATTTTACAAATACGTATGTATTGCACTTAATTCTGTTCTGGCTAGGCACATTTGACATTTGCGCACATTGGCGTGTTATTTTCCTATGCCTTTTCTTAACCACAGACGTTCAGCAGTGTATTAATTTATAAAAAGCAAGTTATTAACTCTGGATTAATAAATTGAAGCTCTTAGAACCTTATTAAAACAAAAAGTTTCTATCGATATATTTACTATATACCTACGTACTTATTATTTATAACCTTTTCCAACAAACAATACGTAGCTACGCTTCTGTCTAAGGAATGCACAGCTCATTCAACCCTTTTCAGATGATTTTAGATGGATTATCCGCAAAAAATAATTATTCCGTGACATACAGGTTTAACTATCACTAAGCATAGAAATATCAACTACGTGCCCAGTGAAATCTAAAAGACAATAAGAAGTTTATTTCGAAATTCCAGCTCGATATTGAAAAATTAGACCAAAATCCCTTTTCCTTCAGAAAAATCTGCTTCAATGTTAGCCATCTTCCGAGATGACTTAGAACTGGTAACTACTATGCGGACGTTTTTTTATAACATTGTCAAATGTAGAAATTACGAAAATGAACATTTTTATTAATAATAATAATACCTGATAGATAACAGTTAATCCAGTTAGCTGCAGTATTTTGCAATCGTTTTTCGTTCCTTTGTTGCAAACTGCCAAAACTACATTTTCACTCATTACAGGTTTATTAGTATTACCAACTAACAACAGAAAACACTCTCCTCATACAGTTAAATAAATTGTTCATTTATTCTAAATCGAAATTTAATCAGAGGGATATTAATAAAAAACTTCTCATACATCCGATATACTCTTTAATTATAAAATCTTGTCCGTTAGCTGTAGTGCCCTCACCTCAATAAAAATACACTGTACACAGAATTAATTATTATAAAACATTTAAGGCTGAAAAACACTATAAATTGAAGGAAAATGCAAAAATACTACATAAACACACAAGGCTTCAGTTATGACAAAGACAAGTTTTGAAATTATTCGGTCGATACCGTTAGTTCTTATTTTTCTTTATCTTAAAATATTTCTACATAGTCACATTAACCCTGCATTACAAGAATTTTCTAAATTGTATCGACTTAAATTGATTTAAAAATAACTCCAAGGATATTTTACTAATCTTTCTATTACCTTTCCACTTCCCCGGGCCTGTTTCAAGTTCTATTATTTATTCAAATTGTATTTTGACATCGCCGTAACCCCGATATCAATTTCCAAGTCGGGAAAATTCCATTTCGTCTTCTTGGGGGTCGAACAGAAGGAAAATTATTTACATAAACATTCAGCACTCTATATTTTATTACTTTGCATAACGATTTCCCTACTTTCGCATATTTCACTTGTTAATTAAAACGACAGGGAACCGACAAATTTAGAATTATAATTTACGGCGAAAAAGCAAATCTTGAAAGTGAAATGCTAATACGTCGAGGGCTTCGGAGGTATTAATTCAATACAAGTGCCTAATGAATTGCAAAATGCTAAATAAAGGGATAATAATATTTTTGGTAATTAGGGGCATTGTTACTTTCGAAATTCTGCAGACCACCTGAAGTGTCCTTTAATCATAGGAGAAGTTGGAACTAGGTAGATGAAATAGTTATTTACCTAACAAGTGTGGGAAGTGATATTTTGAACGATGCGAAGCGGAGTTCGGTCAGCAATCGAGTGCATTCAAGTGCGGAAAAGACACTTTTCCCAGTTCCCGTACGTATTAGGGGTATTAGGTATAATACTTTTCCTACGATCATGACAATTCTAATCAGGTGAAACAGTTTATTTTAATGATCAATTTAAACATTAAAAAGTAATTATTAAGTAGTTATTTAAACTAATAGAATATGTTAACGAAAAACGTTGAGATTAAATGTACAATTTCTGGCATTTTATAAATTTAATGCTGACAATAGTGGCTTGAGGATGTTCTTCAGTCGTGAAATTTACTGTTGAAAAAGTATGTGCTACAGAATTAGCTTATAACTTCAGTGATGAGGGAATAGCTGTTAGTTACTGTTCTTCAGTCACGGGACATACTGTTACTGTTGATGTACTACGTGCTTCAGCTACGGTCCTCTTGAAGTTCTGATGAGGAGTTTGTTGTTTTGGAACAAGCTCTTTTTCATAGCAAATTTTTGATTTTGCAGAGATTAATGCATTATTTGCATCATTAGGAACCTCCAGTATCTCTATCGGCACATCATTGAGAGTCTTCTCACTCATTATGAGTAGTTTATGAGGAAGAGAAATGAAAAATAAATCAAACTCAACCTTCAAACTACTATTTACTGTTAGACGACTTTTTCGCTTAATGCTGCCTTCATCCATTACGTTGGACACAAGCATTGACATGATAGGCCTAGAGAATAATGTAACAAATATCGTGCGGAATAGTGCACTTTACCGCACTAGTGTGGAAAAGTCGCCACAAAAAATCGTGCGAAAAAATACACTTTCAGCATGATCGTAGGAAAAGTTTTCATTTTAGCCGCAGAAATTATTCGACTGTAAAAATGACAATTCTTGGAGTGTTTCTCAGATCGAAATATTGTAATTGATTTGTTGTTACTATTAAAGGAATATGTTTTAATATTAAATATTACTTTTTACGTTTTAGTGTAATGCTTATAATGTCTATATACAGTGTGTACAGATTTGATCCGGAATACCACTGTACAATTTTAAAAGGTGCGGTGAAGAACCAAATTCTCTATAATTATTTATTTTAAATGTTTAATTCAAGCATATTATTATTTCGCGTTTTCTTTTTAACTTTTAGCTTACAATTTGAAGGCGAACATCAATGTTCAGCAAATAGACTGAATATAAGTTGCCAACTCGATATTTAAGATTTAGATCACCTCATAGGCAAAGCAGCTAAAGGTCTGAAAATGTTTCCATGTTTCTGGTCTAACATGTCAAAAGAAAAGCCTGCTGGCAGAATATTAAACACTTTCTAAGGATCTTTTTTTGGATGAGGTTAAAGAACCAAATGGAACTGGTATATTCTAGACTTGGATGCACATAACTGAAGTAACCATAAACGTCTTTCGTTGTAAATAATGTTTAGTGTAAACACGTTTAACTAATTCGATAAATTTATGATGACGCCTGGGTCATCATGAGACTATAACTTGATCTGTTAAGAAATACATTAGATTAGGATTTTATAGCTGCCTCCAATTAGCAATAAACGTTAAGTATTCTTGGAACAAATAGTTACTAATAGGATTAGAGTGTAATATACTTAGTGTTTTCCAAGTAAAAATATGTTTTGTTAACGACGTGGTATTGTATTATTGTTGTCATAAATTATAAATAATAAAATAATAATGTGACATGTCGTTTAGAATAGGTCTGTCGTTGGAAGAAAACTCGTCTACTCTGAATCTAAAGTATATGTTTTGAAAATACAGGGTGTTAAAAAATTATGTAAAATATTTAAGGAGGTACCAAAATAAGCAGAAAAGTCTCAATAAAAATGGGTCCGCAAAGTAACCGTTGCAGAGATAAGAAAAGTTTTATGTTTTTTAGCCACTTTTTTATTTTGCAAAAACGTTGTGTATTTTCTTATAATAGTTGGTTGATGTTTAGTCAAATAAACAGTACGTATTTGACAGTTGTTCTCAGTGCACAAGTTTTCTTTCGCTATGGCTGGTTACTCTAACGCAGAATTAACAGACATGCATTTCATGTATGGTCGTGCTAATGGGAACGCCACCGAAGCGCGACGTCTTTATGTTGAGGCTTATCCAAATCGCCAGTTCTTTCACAACGCATGTTTGGAAGAATTCACCAAAGATTGCGTGATACCGGTTCTTTGAGCAAACAGTGCCATTTATCCGGAAGACCAAGGTCGGTATCCACTCCTAGAGCAGAAGAAGAAATTCTAGCACTGGTAGAGCAGAATCCAGGTACTAGTGTGCGGAGAATATCAGCCGAGGTAGGAATTAGTGGTCCTCTTGTTTGGAGAATCCTTCACGAGCAACTGCTTTATCCATACCATGTGCAACGAGTACAGGCCTTAAATCCAATAAATGATCATCAAGCACGTTTGGTTTTTGCCGCTGGTTTCTACGTCATGATGCTGAAGACCCTCGTTTTCTTGCAAACATTCTTTTTACTGATGAGGCCAGGTTTACAAGAACTGGAGTGTTTAATTTTCACAATACGCATATTTGGGCTGACAAAAATCCTCATGCTCCAATAGAATATGGACATCAGGCACGTTTTTCATTAAACATTTGGATGGGTATTGTAGGTGACAGGTTTCTAGGTCCTGTTGTTTTACCAAACCGATTAACAGGCACTGCTTACCTCAACTTTCTGCAGAACACACTGTATGAGTTTTTGGAAGACATTGCTTTGAATCAAAAGCAACAAATATGGTTCCAGCTCATATTTCCATGGCCGTTAGAGAGCATTTACACCAAACTTTTCCACATAGATGGGTGGGAAGGGCCGGACCTGTTTTATGGCCTCCAAGATCGCCTGATCTGAACCCTCTAGATTTCTTTGTTTGGGGATATTTGAAGACATTAGTGTATGGTACTCCTGTAAATAGCCTGGAAGAGCTGTAGCTACGGATTAATCAAAAGTGTCAAGAAATCTAAACCAAGGAGGGTGTTTTCGAAAGAGTTCGAATATCGTTGAGACGAAGATGTCGTGCCTGCTTGGAAATGGACGGAGGGCACTTTGAACATCTTCTGTAACTTTGTTTTTTGTTTGTTAAAAGCTTCTTTTGTCGGTTTATTCCTAATAAAATAAAATGTTTGAAAAACGAATAGTGGTCCATATCTCCGCAACCGTTACTTTGCGGACCTATGTTTATTAAGACTTTTCTGCTTATTTTGATTCATACTATTACCTCCTGAAATATTTTACACTCTTTTTTAACACCTGTATATTGCTCAAATAGTTCAGAGTACCCCGATGGACACATTATCCAGATTCATCATCGGAATACTGTTGAGGGTTATTGAAAAATTAAAATACATTATACCAATAGAATCGAGAGTGACGTACACGGTGCACTAGGTTTGTTAATGTAGAGCGACCTCTGACAAATCCATATCGCTCTTTCGATTCGCCTGTTTGTCATTGTTTCTACAATGATGGACTTCATAACTTTGCAAATTGAAGATAAAAGACTTGTCGGATGATAATGATGGGGTTCAGATTGTCTCAAAAGCTCGCTTCACAAGGATGGAACAATGTCGCATGTAAACGATTCGGATATAGGCAAATTAAGGACATCAAGGCATATCAGAGGAAGGTAGGGTAATAAGTCGTCCAAATCTGGAGGCATATTTTCGAAGTTTCGGTAAATGATTGTAAAGTAAGCAAATTTCTACTAAATTAAACTGAAGAGATTACCCAGTACAATAAACGTCGGTTACAGCATGCAACAAAGAAGGCATCCTGATATCACATAAAAGTTTGTAAAAGCGCTCTACAAATTTACAAATAAAGCTAGCTCATTCTTTTTAGGGACCATTTACATCACAATAGGCCGCGTTGAGAGTGTATCGAGCTTGAAAGGAGCATATGAATAAAAAATAAATGAACTTCATCACAAATTCCTAAATGGAATCTCGTTCGCTTCTATACCCGTCTCCCTCGTGTGGAAAGTTTCAGTAAACTGTAAAATACTTGTTATGAATATGAAACTACAGTTACATTAGTTTAACCAAAGCTTCGCAACGTTTGAATTTCTACAGTAAAATGAGTGAATAGTGTTGGTGATGGAAAATTATATCAATTTTTTAATGTGAGTAGAACGGATTTAGAAAAAGTGACCTATTTTTACCTTTTACCACAATAGGAAACGAGGTCACTGTCAAGCTTGGAAAAGCCCTATATACAACTACACACACGCTATTCTTCTTTTCATACAAAATAAGTTTTTCCCATATCA
Organism: Monochamus saltuarius; assembly: GCA_025584915.1. Classification (NCBI taxonomy): domain Eukaryota; kingdom Metazoa; phylum Arthropoda; class Insecta; order Coleoptera; family Cerambycidae; genus Monochamus; species Monochamus saltuarius. The sequence continues at coordinate 8,540,870 of CM046725.1, read as the reverse complement.
AAATAAAGCTGATTTGAATAATACACGACACGTCTCACATGGATAAAGTTAGTTTTCTCCAACAAACAGCTTCTTGTAAAATATATTCCAGCTCAGGTAATGTATATTTAACACATGCTGCACATTTTTCTCAATTTTACCTGTAGTTTAAGTATCAAATTGCAGTTTGAATGTTTTTAAGGTGAACTTTTGAAGTTGAAACGCACTATAGAGTCGTGGTTTAGCACGGCTCTTGTTCTTGTTTAGTGAAGAAGCTTCTAATAATTTTAAATAGGTACGTTTATACTAGTAGGTCGAAAGCTGGACTCGCTCGCATCGTAATCTTATCGAAAAATTTTTTGAAGAATTTCGGTGAGTCGCGTCAAATGAAGGAGCTAATAAAGACACTACAACAAAACATATTTTGACACCCAAATAGTACAGTAGAACAAGTCGGAAGCGCATAGACAACGACATACATGCCACTGATTTTCAATATTCCTCATGTGTGGAAGATAGGTTGAGTTTATTCTATCTGGGAACACATCAATAAGATTCAATTTATATTGAATAATTTGATCCTCGAGAAGTCATTAAAAATTAACATGGATTCATTGAGAAAAGGTTCAACCTCTATAAATCTAATTTAGTTCACTCATCACATATCAGATGTTCCTGATGAGCAAGGTGGGGCAGATGTGATATACACTGACTGCAAAAACTCTTCATCTTATTGATCATAATCGTAACATAATGATTGAAAAATTAAAAACATTGACTTTCAGTTTACAGTACAGTCTTTGTATGATACTTTTCTGACATGCGCCATGTATGGTGTAGTACAAAAAGTACAAACCAAATAATTTTTTAGCTACTTTAGAGATTAACTTTCTGTCAACAACAGTTTTTTATGTTGGCAGGAATGACAATATTCAAAATCAGTTAATAAAAATTCTTTAGTGATGTCTGGGAACGTTTCTAAATGTACGGTTATGATCTACATTCAGAAACATTTTTATATTAGCACGGCTTCACATTGTGCAATGTTGTGGTGTCACTAAAGATTTAGGAGTCACATTTTAAACAGGTCGCGTTTTACAATCCCATTCAAAATATGTCAACAGATTTGGTAACATCACTGCAGTCAAAATCAGTACAATCGATACTATTATATATGAAAAACACTGTCTTGTAAATAGCCGCCACAGCTTTGATTAATAGAGCGAAGTCAAGATATCTAGTTCCCAATAACGCTCTCACATAAACCCTATAAGATTTATCAGCAACTCTTCCGATATCGTTTATTAAATCTGGCCTTGCTTGAAGTGCGTTGGCATAAAACCAGCTTTCCGATAACTTGCATAAGAAAAAATCCAAGACCATTAAATCGCTGGACCTTGGTGGCTAATCACCGCCATACAGATTTATTAAACCTCCAAACAGTTTTCTAACAGTATGGCACTTCGCGGCATCTTGGTGAAACAAAAACTCAATTTTGGTCATAAATATTTGTTCTCATTTCGTCATTAAGAGTTAGTTCGTAATACACTTTAAAAATTTGTACGCGTTGTGAAATCGTGTAATTCTAAATATCACTACAAATATGGTCACTCAGTGCATACGAAAATAAGGCATTCTTATTGGAAGTTCCTTTACAATGTTTCGCTAAGTTTAATATAATTGCGGATCTACACCGAAACAAAATTGGTTCACAATATTAATGAATACCGTTTATTTGAGAAAAGTTTATTAAATAAACGACTCCATTTGTTAATATAACATACATTAGCTGGTTAGTTTATAGCTGTGTGCGTTGAATCAATGTATTGACATGTACTGTATTAATAAATATTTTGACATTAGCCAATGTAAAATATAAAGCAACGAATTTTACAGATATTCAAGGAATGTTTTAATTGAGTACATATTTTATCAATTTTGTAGCAGATAATATACAATTATAAAAAATCAGTAACTGATAGTTATAATTACACAGGTTCACATAATTTTATCACAGAAGTACTAAATCATTGTGCGCTGAATCGGAATTCGACCTCAGAATTGCTCCATCAAGTCAGGGTTTCGAGATATTCTAACCTAATATTGCAAAAATGCTGTTTTTGCTGTATTAGAGGTTATTTTACGACAAAGGATAGAACTTCGTTTGGAAAGTAAGGATTGCGTCTTAAGGGTATAATGTTCGGCCAAACAGTGTAGCTTTTATCAGGCTCCGCCCATCAGCACCTTCAACGGCAAATTTAACTTTGTGCCCCTGTAAGTTAGGCAATTGTATGCAGAAATTTAGCAAAACATGTCTTCTTCGCGGACAGATTTCATGAATATAAATGCAAAAATTGAAATCTGATGCAATTGACTGTTATATGAAGACTTTATTTACTAGCCCACAGCTTTCTTTTTTTATAATTGTGCCTAAAAACGTCTCACCGCCTTCCTAAATGTGGGCAATATTGGGACCGAAATATTGTTCAGATATAATTTTTTTTTTTTTGAAAATATGGCTCTGCTGTATAGTAAAATAGACTCTTATTAGTTGCTTAAAACTTGCTCCATCTTAATACGAATTTCCATTGAGGAGAAATATGAAACCGCGTGGACGTCTAAAAACGGCTTTGTAAAATTGCGAACATTACAGCCTTAAAGTACTATTCTTTTCCTTCTCGTTTACTCGAATATATTTGTTCCTCTTCGAGTTATCTTTCACTGAAGTTTGTTAGTTTTGCATTTTATTGACACATCAGAAAATAACCAAATCTGGTAAAACCACCATTATCCAAGGAACGGTTCCGATCTTAGCAGTCGTAAGACCAACAATAGAGGCCGAAATCAATATATAGGCGGGCACAGAGATACCGATAGTGGATTTTTCCCATACTACCACTACCACTAAACACTAACTTTTCCAAACATTATTAAAGAAAAACTTATTTCTCAATTGAATTAACATATAGGTGTGCATTAATTCAATTAAAGGCTTTATCTGCTCAATTTTTATAAAGGTATCCATTATAGTAATGTAACTTTTAATTATATTTATGCAGATTTTTGGTTCAATATACAGAGTGTTCCGAGTGTCCCGAAAAAGTTCCTGTGAACCTGTGTCCGGAAATTAAAAAATATATATGAGACGTCATTGCTTTTCCTTGGGTTTTATATCTTTTTCTAATTATATTATAATAAAGCAACTTTTTTGACTCTTTAATTTGTTTTATTTTAGTTTTCTTCTTCCTTCAGAAATGTGCATATAAAAGGTTATTAATTATTTGCTCGAAAACGAAGCAAGATACCAAACAGAGTATAGAGGCAAAAGTATTTTTATTGGCATGATTAGAAAAAAATATCAAATATAAGGAAAACCAGAGGCGTTTCATATTTTTACGTATTAATATCAACATGAATAATCCCCTGGACGCCACTGGTGTAGATAAAATAAGTCAGATGATGTATATGGTTTTTATAAACATATTCGAAATTTAAAAAAATCGGAGTTAGGATTCTTCAGATATTAATAAAAACTCTATATTTTTTTAAAATTTCGACATCTTGTATATCCGAAACGAAATAATTCTGGAAACGGGTTTATAGAAACTATTTTTCTTATTTTTGTTCAAGGGAACCCCCCCCCCTTTTTTTCGCAATATTAACTGGACACCCTGTATAACGTAATTTTAAAATAATTTATAAATTAAAAATGCCTACTTATCTAAGAACTGATTGTGCTGTATTTAATTTCTATTATTCTGTATAAAAAGAATGAAATGAAAAATGAAAATATATTTTGACAAACAGTGAAAGTTCTATTTTTTCTAATGTCTTCACTGTTTCAAAATAACTGCCTTCTTAACCCAAACGAGAACGTATTTTTTAACTTCCGCATCCTCAACTCATTAATCAGAATCACGAGCGGGCCTAATCAGATTTGTTCAGATTTTAGTTGTTAGAGAACCCACAAACCTGAATGGCAATTTTTCTCTGACCAACGTTAAGTTACGATTTACGACCCAAGTTGCAACTCTTCGTCTTTAAATAAACACCATCTATCAAAGCATATAATCTCTCCAACAAAGATAGAATCCGACGGATCTTCTCGAAGAAATTTTTCCTTTCACTGTTCGATAAGTTTTTTTTAAAAAAGTTGGTTAAGTCCTTGCTGGAGGATTTTGTACGGCCGGTATTCTTTTGAATGTAAATGAGCCTCATGGATGCTACGAATTCTGAATTTAGTGGCAGAATCGATAGTTCGAAAAGATTTGAGTTTTACTTTACAATGTATTGTCATTTCCAGAGAATGCCGCTATAGTTGAATACTGATGGTCAAAATGAAGTGCCAATTTTTTTTGTAATTGTGTATTTTTGTTATTACTCATAAAGTTGGCCATGGATCTCAAATTTGTTTTTACGAGCATAAAGGCCTCCAAAAAAGCAACAAAAAACAATTAAAGATTTTTGACGTGTCTCGCATATTAAGCGAGATGCATGAGAGTGGCCCCTCTTATGTGATACAGCCTGTAGTTCGCCGGTGTGGTTTTCTATGTTATGGGACAAGACATTTCTATTATCTATTCCTCTCGTTCGATTTTGTTATAATAAACAGGTATTTGTTCTAGCTGTAGGTACCTACAGGAAGTGTGTAATATCGGTAGTGAGTGGTTACGAAAAACGAATACAAAATAGTGGAGCTAATTGGATTAATTGTTACCTACCTATCTATCAGGTATTATTACTAATAAGAATGTTAATTATTGTCGTTTCTGCATTTAGAAATGCTGTAAAAAAACGATCGCATGGTAGTAGTGTAGTAGATATTATTGACAGATGTAAGTTTTATCCATGGATCTAAGCCATCTCAGTCGATATACTTATCATAATCGCCGACTTTCCGTAGGAAAAGAGTTTTTTTTTTTTAAATATCAAGCTAAAATTGTGGAATAATTTTTTTTATTGTTTTTTAGGCCTTCCTGAGCACGGATTAAAATTGTTGTACTTAATCATAGTTAACCCTGTATATATATATATATATTTATGAAGGGAAAAAAAGTGCAATTGAATGACAACAATATTCATTTAAAACTATGTGCTTGGTTCATATTTTAAAAGAGACACCCTGCAGAGAAATTACAAGTACGCCACTGAACTCTAAGTAAAAAACTCTATCAGAACCATTCCAACATCTCGGCTATTCTCTGAGATACAATCTCTTAACGTAGTTTATTTCATATTTCGCTTTGTATCTCAAAAACGAAGAAGTCTATGAAAGTTCTGACTACGCCATCGAAAAGTTTCTTGAAAAAAAATCCAGTGTTGTAGAAATACCATCCTTCTATCTTTTGTAGGTTTCGAGATACCCTGCAATTACAATGAAATTGGGACACCCTGTATAATTTTTGAAATAAGAAACTAAATAGTCATGTATAGATAATTAATTGCTGCCAAAAGTGTCATAACGTCAAGTTATTTTCAAAATAATAATAATAATTCTGGTAATCACGTGATCTATGAATAAAATAAAACAAATTATCATATCATAACATTACATCCGTCAACTATTTGTTGTATGTTGAAATAAACGATACATTTTCATTGTGCAATATTCAGTTTTATAGTCTGTATAGCTTTCAGTGAAATATTTATTATTTCAAAAATTCTAAATGACATAATATGTTATCGGAACGGGTTTACAATGTATTTTCACAATAGCCTAAACTGGGTGATTTAAAATTCTAAAGAAAACAATTAATCATTGATAGAAACCAGACCTTATCAAATCCAGTCGTTTCCTATACAAATGCCGCAGTAAAAATGTAATAAAACGTAAAATGTAAAATTTTTATTAAAGCAACGCAGTAGTCGATTATTTTCAATACGACATTTCAAATACCCATTCACATTTTTCAAACTAAGAGACGTATACCTCACCATTTATTTGCTTCATAAAAATAGAAAAGAAATCACTGTCTTAAGTCAAGCAAGCGGTGGAAATTCTTACATGTCTCATATTCTTCAAAACCGTTGTTCATCAATGGAAATTCTATTTATAATGCTATTCCTGTAAAATACTAGAATGTCTAGACTAGAGCCGTTAAAAAATATGTTTGCTATTATGGCAGAAACTCAGCATTTCTCAAAATAAAATAAAAACAATTAAAAAACTCATGAATGGTAATTTCATTGAATACATCAGTTTGTGTGTTGGGATCATTGAGGTAATATTGGGATCTGCTAAGTATCGACGTAAGCATATTCCAGCAGTTATACGTATATAGTTTTTTCGTAGTTAAAAGAAACATGACAGTAGCGTAATCTATGAATAATATATCTGTGGTGTTTGGTACACATGCGATAACTCCAAAAATATTGTTTTTCAGAAAACGCATTTAAAGATTCAAATGGATCATATAAATCAACCAGAATTTTAGTAGAAACCAAACATTGGCTTTCAAATATTTATTTTCAGTGTTTTTAAGTATAATATAAGAAAAACGACATTTGTTTTTAGTTATAGAAATAATGACACATATCATATATATGACTCAAACGGCCAAACAAAGCTGACATGTTTGTGACATATCATGTTCAGATTACAAAATAGCGGGCTTGTTAGTAATGTTGGACATTAAGCATTATAACCTAATACAAATATTTAAAAAAATCATATGGGACAATGGAGTTAATAGAAAAAGTACATTTTTGGAGATATCATAGATCATAGAGATACCACAGATATAATATATGAGGATATTTAGGAACAACAGAAAATAAGAAAAATAGTTTTCTTTTAACAAGGAGAAACCAAACATCCTACATAGTATTTATAGTGCTAAAAATATCTCATAGCCTTTTACAGCTTTTTTATAACCTATTTCTAAAATGATTTACGTGCAACCACCTCTAGGGGTAGTTTTATTTACTAGATGTCTATAAATAGTACAGTATTTCTGGAATCATATTAATTTTAGACATGTTTTTCTTATAGGGAAAAAATATAATATACTAAATTTTATTTCAGTTTGTGCCATTGCGATATTACTCTGATAAAATTGTAGTCTCTAAATATCTATTAGGGTGTGCTAAGTTTCAACTAAGTAGCTCTTACTATTCAAAAAATAGATCCAAAAATTTTTTCAAACTTTAACACCCTGTATCTGTAAAACAAAGCCGTTGCGGACCCATGTTTATATGGACTTTTTGTCTTAAAATCAATCACAGATTAATGCCTTAAAGTTTGTGCACATACTTAATTAACACCATATAAAAATTCTCTCTGCATTTGAATCTTTATTCCTACGTTCGGCAAACAAAGGCTCACTAAATTTAATTCCCTATCGTTTACCATCATTTTCCAACGAAGCCAATCTGTTAATAAGCTTAGAAAATACTTAATTTACTGGAATAATCAACCCGAACCCTCTGCAACCATCAAAGTACCATGTTGGATTTTTAAAACGGCGCTCAAAAGAGGTCCCAGCTCGTCGATGATAGGGGTAACCATTGTTCCTCTGACGCTACCGTTGCTTTGTTGAGGTACTAATTAATTAAATTGCCTCTTATTGTTCCTCGGAGTTACATCCAGGTACGAGGTATTTAGGATTCAATTCGGAGGGAAATCTCAGTGTTAGAGTTTGCCGTAGACTTCGCCCATGCGATGGTGTTAAATGTTATTGGATTGAATTACACCTCACATGACTCGTTTCGAAAATTACGCTTTTAATTTTGAACAGCGGCTAAATTATATTTATAAAAATTTAAATTTCAGTACAGTTCAGAGAAACAGGACATTAATTGAAATACCTGTTTAACTGTTTGATTTATGCAGGATGTGGACCCCATCGAATTACATCGGCTCAACGGGAACAAATCGAAGTTGAGAGCAGCGAAGAACAAATACAGTAACTACAAATACAATATAGAAAACAAATGACTAAATAACTAGATAAAAAAGCGAAAGAACACTTAAAAAGAAATAAGTAAAATATGACAAACAATAAGAGTAAATATCAACAAGCAAAAAATACATTTTGATTAATGATACATACATATAATGGTTTTTACTCGACTCATTATACAGTGCTTTCGAAAAGTAACGAATAAATTCATTATTTTTTAAATTGAGAAGTTTTCGAAAAAATCCCCTGGCACGTCGATTTTGTTTTTAAAAACATACGACCCACATTTGTGACGTCATCGTTGTTCGAGATATGACCTCATCGACAATTTTTTTAAATGGCAACCCCCAATTTTGACTATGTAATTTGAAAGAGCGTGTCATTCTACATACACGCCATGAAAAAAATATGGTGTTACATAACAAAAATTTCAAGAGAATAATGTTTGAAGATTTTAAAATTTAATTTTCACAATACTGAAAATGATAATGATTATGTAAAAAATCGACTAAATTAATTGTTCAAATTACGATGTGTCTCGTGACGAATTCTTGCTTTTAAATCTTCTAAATTAACCAGTCTAGTAACGTGTACTTTGTTTTTTAAGTATCCTCACAAGAAATAATCTAGGGGTGTCAAATCAGGCGATCTGGCTGGCCACTCAATCGGTCCCCTTCTCGGGTGATACATTTCGGTGAAAATAAAGAAATTATTAATTTGTTGTAGAATCATCTCATATCAGTACAATACATTATTCTGAACAAAAAATAAAGAATGCATTTTTTCCATTTGAGAGCCCGTTTTACAGATACAAATTATTTTGCTGAAAAAAATTGTTTTTCGACGGCCCATTTCTCAAACAGCTTTGAACCCACAACGATATAATCTTATACAAGGGGATTTCTAAAGGTGCTGATCAAGAATATCTTATTAGTTCTTAAAAAAAATCGCCAATACTTTTTTTTTTTTGAAAAATTGATCCTCTTTCTCCATTTTAAAATCGGACGCCTCTGACTACAATGAAATATGGCTACGTCTAAAGACTCACTTTATCACCAAAGTTTCAAAGTATTCGGATATCAGGCGAGCGAGACATCAGGGTGGCTCCATGAAAAGTGGGACACATTGTATATTTCAATTAACTGTATTTATTTGAACAAATATATTAAATTGAATGAATCTATTTCTATCCGTGTAAGCAGGTGTAAAAAATATAATATTGCATTAGACAGAGTCATTGTGGAAATCGCAGTTAATTATAAAAAAGTATTGTAGTTTACGGATGTACCAGTTTGAGAGAATTCATAAAAAGTCTTTTAATTATCAAACTAGAGCGCACATTTAATTATCCTTCACCATGCGTCTCATATATCCTCGCTGCTTGGCTCTCTGTCGGAATATCGTGATGATATATTGCCCAAAACATCCTCGAATAAATGTACTATTCGCTAGAGAAAGCCACAAAACCGTGTACAGACATTAAATTATGTGTAGTGTTCTGAACGTTTTAATTGTATGAGAGACTACAGCTTATTTACATATACAGAATGTTTTTAAATAAAGTAGAAAAACTATACCACAGATTCTTAGGTGAAAATAAGCCGTTTTAACCTAACATGCCTATATCCCAAGTCGCATAATAAAAATGATAGTCAAAGTTAAAATTTTATTTTCGATATTTGTAGATAACTTTTTAAAAAATTCAAATATTTACATAGAATTTGTAAATCAGGGGTTTTTGCGAGCGAGAAATTCAAATTTGTTTCTAATTTTGACGTCACTAGTAGAGGGCGCCGCTTATGACACATCATGTTTCTTTAAATGGCAGAACTTTTTTGCAGCTTAGTGTATCCATCTGACTTTCGAAACAATCTATTCTCCTACCTGTTTTATTTGAAAAAGGTATACCCTGCTGAGTCGGTAGGAGTAACCATTTTTGAAATAATCCTATTTGAAATGCTCAGTGCACCGAGTAAAAACTGTTTTGGTTTCAGAGGTAAAGTGCTTTTTATGCTGAAAATACAGCAAAATACGCCGAGTAAAAACTGTTATCGTTGCAGATAAAGTGTCTCTTCGACTGAAAATACAACAAAATATTACTTGAAAAATTTGTTCAGAACGGTAAATTATGAAGACTTGCAAAATTTCAAGTAACATTTTGCTGTATTTTCATCAGCAGCTCGGTGCACTGAACATTTCAAATAGGATTATTTAAAAAATGGTTACTCCTACCGACTTCAGTAAGGTATACCTTTTTCAAATAAGACAGGCTGAAGAATCGATTGTTTCAATACTCAGATGGATACACTAAGCTGCAAAAAAGTTCTGCCATTTAAAAGAAACATGGTGTGCCACAAGTGACGCCCTTTACTATTTATATTTACGTAAGGAATCTGTGGTCTCATTTTTGCTACTTCATTTAAAAACACTCTGTACATGAAAAGTTTCTTTATTCAGTAATTTGTGTTATTTACTTTTTAAATCTTTTAAAGAATTATTGTTTTCTTTTCAATTAATTCATAAGTTTCTTTAATTTTTATTTGTTTGCATGCTTCTAACTCTTGTTGCATTTATTTGTTTGTTCTTATTTGACAAAAGGAGTATCCTGTTTCTGTTATTTGCTCAAACACGGTTCGGATCGAATCTGTCTAGTAATTAATAGGTCATTAGATTCCATTTTAGCATACATATTGGCTAGATAACGCATTTTGCGATGTATCTGTATCTAATTAAAAAGGTTGGGGTTTCCGACAGCTCCCCTGTCACGAAGGTCTGTGCTTACCCATTTAAATTCCACTTTGGTCGGGGATACGATATTTGTTATTATTTTCGAATTAATTACATGTTTGTGCATAAAAATTAACCTGGAAAATGGAAATTTCCATGGATCCATCAATGGACCGAAGCTAAGGTAATTAAAGTATTGATTAAAAAGTGTTTGCAGTAAATCTGGTATGGAAATTATGGAAAATCGTTCTAACTGGGAATATGCAACACAATTTAGTAGTCTAAAAACTCGATACATAAATAATTTCAATAATTTCGTTTGCAAATGTAATTTGTTATTTTCATGTAATAAAGGACCAAGTTATTTCGAAGTTCTTGTTCTGCGATCAGGACCAAATTAAATTTTCCAGCTTCTGGAAAGGCTTGTTTATTTTAAATTGCATTTAAATTTTCCAGAAAGTTCAAAGATGGTTAAAGGGAAGGTTGGGTTAAATAAATATAAAGTTTAAATGATGTTACCAGTGCTATTATCTTTTTTCGCTCGGCAACACAATTTTCGGAATAAGAAAATAAACATTTAAATAAAGGGGAAACCGACAAATAAAACAAAATGTATTTTGGGAGTTGATTTTAAAACAACTGCACATTTAATAACGTATGTAAAATTACGAGAAATATATATGTTACTTTTTTATGACAGAATAGATTTTTTTATGACTACCACAACAAGGTAATTCTGGAATCCATCATTTGAAACTTGTAGAGAACAAGGCAATTCGTTTATTAAAACGTGAGAAATAGGGCAACATGCAAAACGTTTTTGCATGCAGCAAAGCTTGCAATTACTCCTGCAGCGGTTGGATACGAATTAAAATAAAGAAAAAATGGAAATGTACGTATTTGTATCTGTTGAAAAAGCTGGTGGTACCAGTTTTTCCTTCGTTTATAGTATGCCAGGAAATCGTAAAATGATAGAAAGTGGAACTATGTAGCAATAAATACGTACAACTTACACAAAATATATACAACCATAACATTAACTAACAACTTATATTGGAAATTAATTTGGAAGGAAGTGGAATCGAGAAGATTTTTTTTTTTTTTGGTTCTTCGTAAACACAAAATTTTAGCAATGAAAAATCATTTAACTCCAAGGAATTATGAGAAATTTAAGGTAAGTGTACGAAAACGGTTTGCTGAGTTTTGTAAAAAGTCAAACAAAACAAACTAATCTGTTGACTATCCAACAACTGGCATATATTTTGAAAGATTATACAACATTCAATATGAAAACAAAAGAAAAAAAAAATAAAAATTCAATTAAATTCAAAACAAATTAGTTACCAGAAAAAAAATTCAGCATTACAAAGAACTTTAGAAATCTAAGGTAAGTGAAACATGTTGTTAAGTTTACCAATAAAAAGTCACAATCATAACTGGAAAATATTTTGAGGATTATACGACATTAAATATAAATAAAAAGTTATATTAAAATCAAAATCAATTAGTCGTTAGAATGGAAGGTCAGTATTTAATTCTAAAGAATTTTAAAGCATCTAAGGTAAGTGTATGGAAGCAGTTTGTTAAGTTTAGGAATGAAAAGTCAAAAGTAAATCAATATTTTAACTGCTCAATAACTGGCAAATATTTTTGTTAGAATATGCATTTAATCTGAAAGAAAAAAGGAAATGCAAAATTTAATTGAATTCAAAATGAACTAGTCATTAGATAGGAATTTTAGCATTTAATTACAAAGAATTCTAAGGTAAGTGAAACAGTTTGTTAAGTTTAGCAACAAAAAGTCATACAAAACATAAATATCTTGACTGTTTAATGACTGGCAAATATTTAATATAGAAAAGAAGAAATGAAAAATTCAATGTACCTATGCAATTCAAAATCAATTAGTCATTAGAAAGCTCAAGATTTAATGACAAAGAATTTAAATAAATTTAAGGTAAGTAAAACAGTTTGTACAAAACAGACACATATCTTGACCAACAACTGGCAAATATTTTGGTAGATTATATAATATTTAATATCAGAAAGAAGAAATAAAAACTTAACTTCCTTAAATATCAGTAGTAGTGATATTTAAAGAAATAATGCGTTTCACAATTAAACGATTTATTGGTCTTTCTCTCAAACATGGCCCACAGTATCCTCCAACACGCTGGTTAAGATCCATCCCTTTTCAGAACCCATTTCAACATCAGCACGCTTCAGCTAACACTGCACCATTGTTAACAATATAACCCGACTTCGCATATGCGGAAGAACATAGAGAACCTTATCTATGAAATTCGCTTAGCGTTCGCGCTTGTAGAAAATTTCAGAGGATTATCTCGCAGTCCCTCTATAATTATCGCATGGTATCACATTCCCAAATCCTCTTTACTTTTTGATACGTATGCGGAACACACCGGAAATGCAAATAGACGCGCCGTCACTATTAATAATGCTTACTTAATTCTAAGCCCTTATTCGTTCGCTGGGGTAAGTTATTGCGGATTTTATATGCCGATTTACGGACTCTAATCGCCAACTTGCGGATGCTGAAATAACTGAAAGTGTCAGTCAGATTTCAGTTCTATTTTTTATAGGTACCTACTTAGAATAACAATTTCTTACTGTAATTATTATTGTAGTATAAAACGAGTTTGTTGGCTCAATACGGCATCGTCGTTTGCTATATTGTTCGATATTTTATTACAAAGTAATTTGCTCAAAGAAATCAGTCATAGCAAAGTATGATTTAGAATTTATACAGTGATTCTGAACTTACCTAAAAAAATTTTTTGAATGTACTCTTGACTCTTACAAATACAATACAATTTTGTAAAAAAATGAAAAAGGGCGAAAATGATTTAAAAATAAATTTCTGTCCGGCACTGGAAACCGGTCCACTGTAAAACTTGACAAGGCAAAGCATGCAATCGGCAACCGGACAACAAATTGAAAGAAATTCCCAAGGAAAGAAACATTTTATAATACCTATTTTATACAGCAAATTAAACTGCTTTTGCCGCTATTGTTATTAATTTCAGTAGCACACCAATATTGGAAAAATATTATATTTATATATTGGCCCAATAAAGAAAAGGCGAGTTTTTTTTTTAATGGGACAATATATATTTTATATATTTATCCTATATTCATAACAAATGTTGGTACAATATAGATATTCAATATTTCCCCATAATTCACTTTATTTATAGGGTAAATTGATTTTTCCAATAATGGTCCAATATCCGTTTTGTACATTGGACCTACATATTATATACCATGACGTGTTGCATTTAGTTTGGGATAGGAAGTCCCCCGAAAACTTTTATATGTTTATTATTGATAACCCTATTCGGAATAATATAATATAGAATAATAGAATTATATACATATGTATAAAATGTTAAGTTTTAAGAGTAAGAATGCAAAAAAATTGCGCTTCTTTGTAATTAATTAATATTTATAGATTCAGAAAAAAAAAATAAACTGGGAATTCTCTTCAATAAAACGATTGATCAATAAAAATATAATTTATTTTCTATATAAAATAATAAAAAAGTGTAATTCTGATAAAAAAAATGGAAAATATATTTCATTTGGACTAGCTAATTTTAAAACTACCTATTTTTGCGCCCCCCTTCTCTGTCTGCCACACCTGCCAGGTACAAAGACATGGATCTGTTAATTTCTGTATCCGTGGCGTCTGTAAAACGTTTCCGAATAGCTTCTATAAAATACAAAGCAAAATATGTCCATGTCCATATTTGTCCATATTATCATAACAACAATTTAGAACTTTTACCTGTAATAGCCCTATAACAAGAAAGCTTTTGAAATGATAGCTTTCACTTTTTCAATACAATACAATAAACAAGAAACCTGATAATCGTAACACATTGTTCACATAATCTATATAACAATAATTACCAAAAATTTAAAAATTTTCTCATCTGCTAAGTGCTGTTCTAGAGATTCTAGTAGAGTCTGGTTCTCAATTGGCAGTTGATAAACTTCATCATATGCTGACATATTTGGCCAATATTGGGCCAATATTTGTGTTTTCCTACCTCCTTTAAAATAAATAAAAATATATTAACAGTAAACCAGTCATCAGTTCATTTGATGAAACCAAAAGCAACTTCACAATCTAAATATACTAACACTACTACAGACTACTTCTAAACTCCCTTGTACTAAAATAAATTTATTTTTAGGTTAGGTCGCCTCTTACAGAAAGTATTAGTAGGTAGTTAGTATATTGTAGATAATTGGATTAAGTAGTTACCTCTTTTCCTTTACTTCAATTCCAAATTATGGCACCACAAATAAACACTATAATTATAATTACGCGACGCAACCCACGGCGTCATGACAAAAGGAAAAGGAAGATGGGAGCATATGGTTTGTGGATGGGAGATGGAACTTCACTACGCGGGCGAAGGGAATTTGGATTTTCGGTCTCTTCTCTCTCTATCTCGCTTCTCGCGGTACGGAATTTTCGTATGATTTTAAATAATAATAAATTTAATAATTATAAGTAATATCAATAATATTTTTATTATTATTTTACTTTCGATTGTAATACCAAATCATGCATTAATAATAATTGGTACAACAATAAACGTCCCATGTAGAGCCAATATTAGAAAACAGTGTATTATAAAAAGGGCACTACAAACGAATACCGGCATAAACATGACTTCTTAAAATAATCTATTATTAAATACTTTTATAAATATTAATTTCTTATATATATATATATATTTAAGGGGAACATGTATATACACTACAAATATAGGTACATTATTAGAAAAATATTGAATTACAATAACGTAAAAAGTTATATTGCCAACTAACTACCAATATTGGCTAAATATTGCCAATATTGGTCCAATTTACAATATTTGCCCAACATATCCTAAATATTGGGCCAATATCCTGTGCTACTGGGGTTATTTTTATAATTAATTTGTGATCTTAATTAATAAAATAGTTTGACATAACCTGATGTTACAACATAATTTTGAGGCCATCTTACCCAGTTTCTACAAACTCACACAAATGTTTCTGCTTTTTGTCCGCTTTGAACTCGTAAGTTATTGATACCAGATATGATACGTTTGCGTAAATCATCAATAGTGTCCACTTCGGTGCGATAAACTTAATTTTGTAAATATTCTCACAAAAAGAAGTCCAAATTACTTAAAGTCAGGAGACCGAGGCGGCCATGGCATTGGTCCTCCTCGTCCAAACCCTTGATATTAATGCTGTACATCGTATGGATATAATTGAGCCTCGTGCATGATACGCCACTCTGCTGTAATACGGCGTGGACATCCTGGACTTCCATCTCTTCTAGGATTCGGTTTCAAATTTCCCGTGTCACGCTCACGTTGCACTACACTTGAAGTCACTGCACACCGTGGTAGATGCATTTGGAACAGGTTTACTAAGAAATCGTTCTGCTGAAGCTTTTTCATTAAAACGATATCCATAAACTTCGAGTTGCTATACACGTAAGCCATTTTTGACCCTTGAAAAACTAATATAAACACTTGCATTACAAAAACGTTAATACTTACTATAAGTAATCGGATTTCAATATTCGGAATCGCCTGGCGAGAGACTACAGTAGCTCATGGATGTAAAGGTTGAAAATACTACAACTTGTATGATTTTTTACTCGGAAACTATAAGATTCTACCATTTTTTTTTCAGTATTGGCTCCATTTTTCATGACACGTCTGTTCATAAATTTTGTAGATAAGTTGTGAATCATCTCGGTCAGTGGCCACGCGGTTTAAAGCGTCAGTACTTGAATCGAGGTGACTAGATCGCTGTGGGTTTGCGTCCTGCTGCCGATAGACCATATATACTCGTAAGCTATATTCGTGGAGAGGATTGGCATCCTCTCTGCGGGTATGGTAGGGTGGAAGAATATTAGCTTGGGTCAATGTGAGAGATTGATACCGGTTAATATTTGACTACCCACCTAATTAATGAGGTTATCCAGGTTTCCCTCATTCCTGCACTGAATAGTGGATAGGGCCTACCAACGTAAGTCGTTCCTGGGCGCAAATGCGGCCTGCTTAATAACAATATGTCGACTCCTCTCCCGCACAAGTGTCTGATTTCTGGGCTAATCCATGCGATTAGAATGAGGGGTAGAGATATTATTATCTTGTATACATAATATTAATATAAGAAATAAATAAGTATAATACAAGTATATACAGTACTTATAGCTAAAATTCACAACAAAATGTCATTCGATTGAAAACAATATGCATTAGTTCATTGAGTTAATTAAGAAAAAAATAATTGTATGTTTGTTTGTAAACTAATAATTATTTATTGTATTGAAATATACACCGTGAATCTTAAACAGGGGTTTTCCCTTTTAGCACGACATAGCCATTAAACTTTAAGAATAGCGCTTACTTCAAGTAATATTATATTCTTTTTAAATTTTAAAACCAAATGGACGCATGAAATTATTAATAAAGAGACATTTCTGTATAGAACTTATCATAAAGTCAGTGTAAAAAGGTGCCCATAGAGAACCATAGTACATACATTAAGAATGAAATAAATACATCAGTAAGAGTAAGATAAAAAAATTACAAATGTAAAGTTTTAAGGCTGCAAAAGAACAGACCATTAAGTGTATATATCAGCACTATTACACATTCGAAATATCGGTGAAAATTGTATGGTTATTCTCGCTGTATGAAATAGAAAAGGGTACAGGCGTCTGACCATAAGTTTATTGAGTAGACAAGCGACATCAATCTACAATGTCATTTATAAAGATATTGAAGAACAGAGGGCCCAACACAGAACCCTATGGAACTACTGAGACAGTTGTAAATGAAGATGACTGACAACCAAAGCATTGGACAAAAAGCAATATATTTTGAAGATATGCAAAAAAGTAGTTTTGGAAATCTATTGAAAAGCCGAATTTCATAAGCTTAGTAAGGAATAAATTGTGCTCCAATTTATTGAACGTTTTGGAAAATTCAGTGTAACGTCAAAACATTTAATCTTCACGATTTGTTGTTGGTATACGGGGAGTGTAACCATAATGCTGCAGCTTGACGATTATACGCCAATTGTATCCCACTGCGAGTTCATCTTGCAGTTCGTAGGTTTGTCTATTTTGTTGGAAGAGCTTGAGAGACCGAAAATCTAAAAGCAAATCATGGCGGACATACTGGTAGACCTAGGCTGTCTAAGATGGCACAGATTGAGAAACAAGTGTTAGATAACGTTCAAGAAAATCCAACACCAATATCAGAAATATCTCACAGCAAGTTGATGCAGCTCAAATGACAGTGCGGAGAATTCTAAATAAAAATTAACTTCATATTCGTATGTGCGAGTTCAAGTGATAATACCACAAGCTCATCCTCAAAGAGTATGTACAATTTTACGAGTGGCTTTTATAGAAAAATGCTTGGATATATTATTAAATTATATTTATATATTTTAGTAACGGATAGACCAATTTTTACTTATAACGGGATAAATCATTTTCAATTCCTAACTATTCGCTGATGTAATTTCAAGATTTTTTTTAAATGTTTGGGCCGATATTGTTAACAGTATGTTTATTGGGCTATTTTCTTCTTCCAGACTGAAAGACTGGCTTAAACTATCTACATTTCTTTAAATAATAATAATTGCCGAAACTACTTGAGAATACGCTTTTAGAATGTTAGACAATCCACTTGGTTCTTATACGACGGTGCTCTTGCGCATGCGTAATGTGAATTATATTATATATTTATATTCTTAAACAGAATTTCAAAACCTAGTTTGGAACTAATTATATTTCTTTCAGGTAATTGAGTATCAAGCGATTCTTTTCAGTGAATTTATAAGTTTTCTTTTGAGTCTGAAGGGAAATTAGTTAAGATGTAATTAATGAACTTTCATCAGTCTTTCAATTATTCCGGTGCTTTTAAATAATTCCTGCTTTTGCTTTCAGAAAGACGGGTAGAAAGATAATTTAGAGTGCTTCAATTTGTAAGTTTGCGCCATTCCTTACATAGAGCGGTCTCCGCAGCCTTTATCATTTAAATGACAATGTTATAAAGCCTTTAATAACGTCAACTATAAGAAGTAGGATATACCATATTTTTAATCGTGAAATCAGACTTTACGACAGCAAAATTCTCTTTGAACGCCGTTAGACATACTACTGTTATTATACAAGGTGAGTCATTAATAATGGTGCATAGCTTAAGGGCAGATTGTTAACGTCAAAATAAAGCGAATGAGCATAAAGGCTTCCAAAAATGCAACAAAAAACAATTAAAGATTTTTGACGTGTCTCGCATATTAAGCGAGATACATGGGAGTGGCCCTCTTATGTGATACAGCCTGTATATCTGATAACTTGGAAATCTATTCAGTACATCCATTGACTACCGGCGCGATTATAATTATAAATCTGGCGTAATTATTTCTAATTACTGCATCCGAATGGTGCATAGAAACGCGATATTGCCGTTTGGATTCAATTTGTGAGATGGTATGAGGTTTATATTGGTTTCATAATTCTGTTATACTATAATGTAGTCTAACTGCACAATGTTTCAGTGCTTCTCTTTGGTATCACATTATTAAGGCATACAAACAAAATAATAAGTAATATTTTAATTAATTTTAAGTTTTATTGACGATTGTATATGTCTTTTCAACAAGAAAATAACTTCATAATCAATCTAGACATAAGCAAGAACTAATTTTATTTTATGCAAAATCGCGAATAACTTCTTTCATATTATCTGATTTATTACTTAATTTATGTTCAACGGCCAACATTTCTAATCTATTAAATATATATCTAACATGATTTTGAAAAATTGGATACAAAATTAATGAGAAATAGAGTGCTGTTAATCAATAATTACATATTTTGTCAGGTTTTCCCGCCAATAAATTTTGTCACCGTAGGCAGTCGCCCACCTTACCTACTGCCTAGAGCCGGCCCTGTAGCACTGTAATATCCATTATCTGTTCATCATTAAAATCATAAATCTCTCTATTGTTTAACAGGAATATGGAGGAAATAACGAGTCCCTGATGTCATGAATAGATGTAACCTACCAGACGTAACGTGTACTATATAACACAAAATAAGCTGTAAATGCCGCATGGATTTGACTCGTACTGCGTTAGATTCTGACAAGTAGGAGGTGATCAATCATAATTTGCAGAGATATCGAATAAAATATTCTTTTTTGTAAAGAACCTTTTTAATATAAGTATTCTGAGTATTCTCATGAAAATGTGATCAAAAGTAAGTTCCACCGAAAAATATTTAGATCTTGTAATAAATTATATTCCAATATAGAGGGAAAGGTTCTTTGGCTGTCAATGTGTTCTAAAAAGTTTAATTTGAAGATTAGCAATTGCATATCAGGGTGTTAAAAAAGAGTGTAGAATATTTCAGGAGGTAATAGTATGAACCAAAATAAGCAGAAAAGTCTTAATAAACATGGGTCCGCAAAGTAACGGTTGCGGAGATATGGACCACTATTCGTTTTTCAAACATTTTATTTTATTAGGAATAAACCGACCAAGGAAGCTTTTAACAAACAAAAAACAAAGTTACAGAAGATATTCAAAGTGCCCTCCGTCCATTTCCAAGCAGACACGACATCTTCGTCTCAACGATATTCGAACTTTTTCGAAACACCCTCCTTGGTTTGGATTTCTTGACACTTTTGATTAATCCTTAGCTGCAGCTCTTCCAGGCTATTTAGAGGAGTACCATACACTAATGTCTTCAAATATCCCCAAACAAAGAATTCTAGAGGGTTCAGATCAGGTGATCTTGGAGGCCATAAAACAGGTCCGGCCCTTCCTACCCATCTATGTGGAAAAGTTTGGTCTAAATACTCTCTAATGGCCATGGAAAAATGAGCTGGAGCACTATCATGCTGGAACCACATTTGTTGCCTCTGATTCAAAGGAATGTCTTCCAAAAACTCATACAGTGTGTTCTGCAGAAAGTTGAGGTAAGCAGCGCCTGTTAATCGGTTTGGTAAAACACCAGGACCTAGAAACCTGTCACCTACAATACCCATCCAAATGTTTAATGAAAAACGTGCCTGATGTCTAGATTCTATTAGAGCATGAGGATTTTCGTCTGCCCAAATATGCGTATTGTGAAAATTAAACACTTCATTTCTTGTGAACCCGGCCTCATCATTTAAAAGAATGTTTGCAAGAAAACGAGGGTCTTCAGCATCATGACGTAGAAACCAGCGGCAAAACACCAAACGTGCTTGATAATCATTTATTGGATTTAAGGCCTGTACTCGTTGCACATGGTATGGATAAAGCAGTTGCTCGTGAAGGATTCTCCAAACAAGAGGACCACTAATTCCTACCTCGGCTGATATTCTCCGCACACTCATACCTGGCTTCTGCTCTACCAGTGCTACAATTTCTTCTTCTGCTCTAGGAGTGGATACCGACCTTGTCTTCCGGATAAATGGCACTGTTTGCTCAAGGAACCGGTATCACGCTATCTTTGGTGAATTCTTACAAACATGCGTTCAGAAGGAATCAGGCGATTTGGATAAGCGTCAACATAAAGACGTCGCGCTTCGGTGGCGTTCCCATTAGCACGACCATACATGAAATGCATGTCTGTTAATTCTGCGTTAGAGTAACCAGCCATAGCGAAAGAAAACTTGTGCACTAAGAACAACTGTCAAATACGTACTGTTTATTTCACTAAACATCAACCAACTATTATAAGAAAATACAAAATGTTTTTGTAAAATAAAAAACATTCCATATCTCCGCAACCGTTACTTTGCGGACCCATGTTTATTGAGACTTTTCTGCTTATTTTGGTTCATGCTATTACCTCCTTAAATATTTTACACTCTTTTTTAACACCCTGTATGTCGCAGAAAGTAACAAGATTCAACTGATGACTTTCTACAACATGTATTTGTTGTTGCTGAATGATGTAATTTATAAATAAAATAAATAGAAGTGGGTCGACAATACATCCTTGAGGAATAATTTGGAAACATTAACAATTGAGCAACGTAAATTAAATCAAAACACTACTGGAACTAATTGTAATGACGCAGTTAAATGTGCTGATATAGAATAGAATAAAATACTAACTAAATACCAACTTAGTAAGAACTTGATTATAATGGAAATATCTTACTGGATTGATTTCTCTCTGCCGAGTTAATTTCTTGTTATTGTAGGGCGTCAAACGATTTCTTCCCATCTCAAAAGTTTTATTGCTCCTCGACCTAAGGTGCTAAATTAATTTCATCGAAAGATATTGGATAAGTTCTAATTCGAAAACGCCTTTATAGATATTCCTTACTCCTTCTATCTCTCTCCGTTCTCGCAACAATAAGAATCGGGGATCAAGGCATTCATAAAATTCCCGAATCATCTTTGAGAGTTGAATTTGCCTTTTGGAATATTTTAATCCGCTTATAGCTTTGAACTCGCTTTAAACTTTTGCGATTATAGGTAACTTGTTGCTCTTGTTAATTAAAGAATGCCCTTTGGTAGGTATATTTCAAACTATTGCCGCGAATAAAGTCGAGTGTTGCTTTTGAAGATGAAACAGATACAGAGTGGTCCGATTCGATTTTCATGACTCACCATTGGCGTCTCGAAAACCGTGAAATATACAGGGTGGCTGTATATTTTACGGTGGCAGATAAGAGGTACATATCCAAAATATCTGCTGCCAACCACATCAATAAAAATATTGACAGATTCGACATTTGTTAATATTGTTTATGTAAGAAGCCTTACTTCTCAGAAATAGGGCAAGGTGAGGAGAGTTGGACCACCTTTTAAAAAACTGATAATAATTTCTTTATTAACGAAAATAAAAATTCATTCAAAACAGGGAACATGAATATAAACTTAGTAGTTTCTTCCGCTACAGCTCAAATAAAGAAACATAAAAATTCATAATTTGTCAAAACAATTAAAAACAATGAATTTAAATTGGTCCGTGTCTCCTACCCAATGCAGGAGAGATGATATTCTTCCTATTTTTTTTTGCAAATGGTTTCCGCAGCTCTGACACGTATTATGGTAGTTCGTACATCCCTCATGTAACCAGCGGTTACATATTAGGCAGTTTATCCAGTCGTCCTTCTTCGTGGTTTTCTAATAATTTTCACCGCATGCAACACATTGATTTTCGAAATCGTCACCGCTTGAATAATCATCCAAAATTATATCACCAGAGTCTGACGAGGAAGACTCTCGCCTGGGTTTCTGTGAACATTTTTTAGGCGTTGGTTTAGCTTTACTCAGTTTTCTCTTTGACAGTTTCTGTCGCCTCATCTCTATATGTTCCGGGGATGTTAAAACGCTAGTGAGATTGGTACGAGCTTTTTTTAGAGCCTGTGTTATCACAGGTGAAGATGAAATAATATCAAGTATCTTTCCTGGTGTTCAATCGTCTTCAGTGCCTTCCCGTTGATCTGGAAGATTCTGCAACACCGTTACAGATGAATTTTGTTGAGATGAATTTGGCAAACCAGAAGTTGTCTTTGATGGTGTACATTTATGTTGAATCCCAAAAAGACCTCGTTGAGGGGAAGCTGTTAAACGAAGAATTTTTTCATTACAAATGCAGGGGTATCTGTTTGTGGAGACTGGCGATCTTGAAGTTCATTTACTAAATGTTCAGCAGCTGCAGCTGAGGTCTCTGTTAGGAAAAGGTAGTCTGGTATCGCATCCGGATTAAAATGCATTATTCCAGTTGTTTAAACGCCGACACTGCATTGTTTACTGTACCTGATATTCCTCAAGCGCTACCCAACAGCTTGCCGAACTGAAGTATTTATTTTTTATTTGGATTGGTTTTTATCATTCTTCTGCAGGCTTTGTGATAGTGTCCCTTAAGGCTCTTAAAAATAGCACGATCTAACGGTTGTAAATAGTGGGTGCAATAGGCAGGTAGACAGAATAAAATGATGTCCTGTTGTTCAGCGTATGCTAATGTTTTAATGTTACTTGCCTGCGATGTGTGCCCGTCCACTATCAAAAGAACTTTTCCGGAGACTTTCATCGGGTAGAAATGCGTTTTAAACCAATCTAACAATATTTTGGATGCCACATAAGCCGATTTTCCCGCAATTCGTATTCGTGATCCAGGCGGAATTCCATCTGACCACTCATTCTTCGTATTTTTTCCTTTGAATATGGAATAAGGATCCTCCTTCTACGTTAAAGGATGAAATCACGTTTATAGTTTCACCTTTTTCAGCGGAACTTATAGAAAGAACACTTTTTGAGCCTTTTTCTGCTAGCACCTGCCCAGCTCTGATATTGAGTTGCAGTTCTGTTTCGTCAATGTTGACAGGTTTGTCGAATAGAGCGTTATTTGTGAGAACTTCTTCGAGAAAAGGGTTGCAGCTATCTTTTACCAGTTTTACCTAAGGATTAATGGAAATTATTGGTCACATTAATATATTTTTTTGAGAACTCTGACCTTCAGCATTAAATTTGTTTGGAAGACCAAGTCGCAGGACCAAATCATATGCCCAGGAACGCACTTCGCTTCTGGTGGGCGCAAAACCACGTTTTTGCAGCTTTTTATGTGCATGGCAAGCTATGCTTCAGCTGCTTTGACCAGAGTACTCTCAGGACCCAAACGTTCACTTTTTCCAAATTATTGGTAGCTAGGTCCTTCTCTCCTCCACTCTGCCGGTCCGTCTATCCTCCAATTGGGAGGAAAGACAAACCGGAGAATTATTGTCCAACGGAAGATTTAAATGCATTGTTTTTAAGTTTAGGATTATACCAGAATACGTACGTGTCTACTAAATATCTAAAATTGTCACTGAAACTTACATAAAATGCATACTCCCAACAGTTATATCTCACTCAAATATTTTTGCATACGGCACAAAACGATTTTTGTTAATAACGTCATGAAAGACACGCACACAACACAGCTGCAGTATACCCTGTTGTCAACTGATGCTAGTGCTTACATGTAGCAAGATCAAGCATGCATTGACATTATGCTTTGCAAGATATCGCGAGAGGTCGGACTCTCCTACTGGTCCATCTATCCCCACGCTACCCTATTTAAATATTTAAGAATAGAACTGGAGAAAGCACTGATAATCTTTCATTAAATTATAAGTATTAGAAATTTAGAAATAGTTCAACAAAATTTGCCATGATGTTCCAATATTTAAATCGACGCTATCTGAATATGTAACTGAATACTCAGGAGAAAATTTATTAAAATCCCTGTGAAAATATAGAAGACCTGCCCAACAGAATTTATGATGCCTTTAGGT
The DNA here is from genome assembly GCA_025584915.1 of Monochamus saltuarius. Taxonomy (NCBI): domain Eukaryota; kingdom Metazoa; phylum Arthropoda; class Insecta; order Coleoptera; family Cerambycidae; genus Monochamus; species Monochamus saltuarius. The sequence continues at coordinate 8,515,924 of CM046725.1, read as the reverse complement.
CTATTTCACAAAGTATTCAAAACGTGGACAACATTCGATTAGAAACAAAGCTTTGTATATGCGAAAATGGGCGTCACTTGAAAGTATTTACGTAGGATTTGTAGAATGTTTGTGTAAGTTGTTTGGTTAAGTATTGAATTTTGTTTTACGTCAAGATCAACTACATTTTTATTTATTCATCAATTCATTGTATTTTTAAAATTTTATAGATTATTACTTATTATCTTATTGCGTTATGTTTATTTTATTGTGTTTACTGTCAATATCCAATATGAGGTTTATAAGAAATAAAAACATGCATGACTGAAATTAGTAATCAAAGAAATTTTCTTTTGATGAAAATCGATTTCTCATATTCTTATCGACCTGTGCCAAATTTGAGCCCTTTCCGTTGAGAAATATTGACACTAGATGGAATGTCCTAAAATCGCCATTTTCAGTTCTTTCACAATATTTATGGTCATCAAAATTTGCAACAATTTTTAATTTGAGCCATCCTGTATATTGCAGAGGGCGATTTAAATTTTAATGGTTTTACGAAGAATGGAACTCTAGTATCTGTGGGCTGTAACTAAGGAATTAATTATTTGTGGTCATAAATATAAATCCATAATAGTCAAATCAGGACTGCAAGGTGGCGAGGACCATATTGTCTTATCCATTTTTACCAACAAAATAAAAAGTTGGATAATAAAGTTAATAATTATTGTTTTGTGTATCTTTAGTTTTAACAATTAAAATATCGAAGTATGTTTTTTTCATGGCTATGTTTCTAGGTGATTGGTAACAAAAAATTATTTAATTTGGAGGTGCTCGTTTAAACTTTGGGGGTGCTTTATTAGTGCATTCTAAAACGATTAATAAATTACAGACTTACTATCACTTCAGAGCATTTTCGCTATTTCTATATATTCCACATTTTGAAAAGTTTGTAGTAGGTACTCTGTTCTTTACTTTCATTTAAACCATATCTCCTTATCTCGTTATCACTCTTGAAAAAATAATAATTCAACTTCTAAGACCTTGGCGTGAACTAGTAACATTGAAAAATATTTTTATGGCTGTATTACACAGCTAATTTTAGAACATTGCTATATCAAATTATAGTATAATACAAAGAAAAAATGTCTTGTTTAAATATAAGCAGCGACGTCAAAAGTGATAAAGGAATTACGTTGCGATAGAAATTATAATTGTATACGTTGATAAAGTTAGCAGGGAATTAATTGGTCACGTGATTTAATCAATGTGCTTAGTCTTCTTAGTTTTCCTTAAGTAACACAATAATTAGTTTATCCTATACAATCTTCATTATTCACTAGAGTCTAATGAGATCACTATTTATTGGTTTCAAAAAATTGGGAATGAACTAACAAAACAAATATTCTCCTGGGTCAGCAATTGAATCTGAACCTCATGTTGTGTGAAAGCCAAACGCTACCCACCATACCAGTTACGGTAATATTAACATTTTTACGAATGATGGTAGAAGAATAATTATTAAGTCTCATTTGAATGAACAACAAATTTCAACCTTGAAAGTAAGGGGTTTTGACAGTTTGAATTATATGTTATGCCAACAGAAATGTAAAAAGGCAGTTCGATAAAGTCCACTGGTTGCACAGGGCAAAGAAATAAATAACATTTTATTTTTATTATTTTATATCAGGAATTTCAATCACTTTTGCTGATCTTGTTATTATTAATTAATAAAATAATTTGACATAACTGATGTTATAACAACTGTTTAAAATTTTCTGCACCGACGTGTAAACACATTAGGGCCCGTCTTATCCAGTTTCTACGAAGTAACATAAATGTTTTTGGTTCTTGTTCGTTTTGAACTAGTCAGCTATTGGGAGCAGCTACGATATGTTCTCATAAATGATAATAGTGTTTACTTCGGTGCAATAAACTTCATTTTTTAAATATCCCCACAAAGTCCAAAGGATTTAAGTTAGCATATTGTGGCGGCCATGGTACCGGTCTTAGTCATCCGAATACATCGTATCCCTTGAACTTCATTAAGATAGTCCAGGCAGATTATTTCGAAGGAACTTAAGATACTGAACCCCATCTATTCGATTTGCTAACATGAATGATCCACTCAAGCGATCATCGATAATCACTGTCTAAACATTTAAGAAGAAGCGTTGTTGGAAATTATCCCGTTGAATTGCGTGCGGATTTTCATAATTCCAAACATGAGTATTATGAATGTTATACATCTCATTCCATGTAAAATAGCTTCAACTGTAACACGTCACCTGTAAATTTGGAACTTTGAGCATTTTGTTGCTGCAACCATTCACAAAATCTAATTCAAAAGGGACAATCCCTTTGTGTTAATGCTTGGACACGTTATACAAGGCAGGGATATAATTGAGGGAAATTCTTCTGCGTACAGACAAGAAACTGCTAAATCATTTTATCTTACTTCACCATAAATAGAAACGATATCCATCAGCTTCGAGTTGCTATACACATCTATTAATTTTTTTTTTTTTGATAAGTTTTGAAATACCCTGTTTTTTGCTTGGAGTAATCAATGTCTAGTAAAGGTGGAAATACATAATCCTCATACAATATTTGAATTATTTTAACTGCTAGAAAGTGATAGATTGGGTGGAACAAGTTAGAAATGTCCCATATCTACACCACTGAATTATTTTTTAATTGTAAACATATAATAGTGTTATTTAATGCTGCGATAAATGAAAAAAATTGGTTGTTTCTTAGTTATCGTCAATTTTTACACAAACTGTGAATTACCGTGTATTATTTGTTAGTTAAGAAATTTGTCGGTTGTGGAGAAATTACTCTATTTTTCTTCATTCATGAATTTAATACTAATTGCTCCGTTGTAATTATGCTTGCAAAGACTCAAAGACTCTTATTACAGAACTTATATTAGTAATAGTATTATACCTCTCTAATTCGAAGCTGTTTCTGGCGTACCTCAAGGCTCTATTCTTAGGCTTCTTCTATTTGCCTTATTTATTAATGACATTGTAAATGACTTGAGCGTTGACATCTTACTCTATACCGATGATCCCAAATTTTTTGCCCCGTACATTCCATATCTGACTGTATTAAGTTACAGAACAATCTGCCAAAAATTGAAAAATGTTGTGATGGAAATAAACTTCCCCTTAATGACAAAAAATGTAGTGTGGTCTCTTACAACAGAAAAAGGAATCCTATTATATGCATACAGTATAGGTGGTATCACATTAGACCATCCTGGTTATGTCAAAGACCTGGGAGTTACTTTTGACAGAAAATTAACTTTCCATGTTGAATCAGTTATTCACGCATCCTAAAGAAATTTGGGATTCGTTATTAGAAACTCCAAATGCATCACCGATATTAATATACTGTTTTTACTTTTTAACACCTTCGTAAGATCTAAGTTAGAATATGCTTCGTTTTTCTGGAATGCTGGATATGATACATATAAAGATTCATTGGAAAATATTCATAGGCGTTTTTTAAAATATGTGTCTTATACAGTTGATGGATTTTATCCTCCCATCGGCATTCCTCACAATATATTAATTTCTAGATTTTCTGCAGAAAGTCTTGAAGTACGTAGGGAAAGACAAGCTATATTATTTATCTTCAAAATTTTGCAAAACTATATAGACTATCCTCCAATATTAGAAAAGCTAACGTTTGCCTTGCCACGTACTTCCTCTAGATATATGAAGATATTCTATTTGCCTATTCCGAGAACTAATATCTTAAAGTTTTATCCGTTGCATTTCAGCAGCCAAACCTGTAATGATTTGCAAAGCAAAGTTGACTTATTTTGTACAACTTCAAATAAAATAAAAAATATTAGAATTGTTTAGAATACCTATAGAATTTGACATTCAGTTTTATATTATATTGCTAATTCATTGTGTTGATTTGTAGATTTTACATGTTTCTTATGTCTATTTTTTGTAATATGTAGGTTGTGTTTATGTAATGTTGTAGTTTCCATCATGTAATTGGTCATTGACTGTTGGATGGTGTAATTCTAAAATAAAAATAAAATAATCCAATAGTCCCTCTTCATCTTTTTCATTTTCCGCGATTAGTTAAATATATTTCCTCTTGGACAGCACCTTTCCTTTACATTGAAGTTACATTTAAACCTTTCTTTACGATTCCTTCTCTCAACTAAAAAGTTAATTTGTGTGGAGGACTATATAAAGCAAATTAGCGTTACAAAACAGCTCGGTTCTACTTCAAGTAATTTAGGATTAATCCGCTTTTACAGCTAGACCAAACAGTAATCGTATATAAAATAAAATCGTTGACAAATATTTATGGGTCTACAAAGAAAAGGATGAGAGACTTCAGTTTCCTGTCACAAGCTGGAAATATGGCTTCATATTAGACACACTTAAGATAGACCGTTCCATTGCGGGATAGACCTCATAACCGAAATATTTATCATTTTAAGTGGAACAAGACGAATGCCTTCACTTACCGGGATAAGCGAGGAGGAGGAAGAACCTTAAATCAAAGGATAGAACATAGTTCCCGACAACAGAAAATGTTATATAGCATACACAGAAAGAAAAACATTTATAAAAATAAGAAACCGTAGGTATATATTCAGTTTTACATATTTATCAAAAAAATTACATCGAACCACAAACGAAAAATGATCTGTACTTTTGAACAGACCCACCTATCTTGATGTATTTTAGCGCACTGAATCAGAATCTGAAATCCATTTAGCTCAAGGACCCCTAAAAATTTTGAGAATATTGCAAAAATGGTGAACAATTGCAAAAAATCATGTTAGTTAACCATTTCCAGCAACTTCATATTCCTGTTCTGTCATTTACTTCATTGTATAGTTTTTATATGTTATGACTAGGAGGGGCAACATGGTTTTTTAGTGGTATGTCTACTGTTCAAACATTTTCTGTATTACACAGATTTTAGCCAATGTCATTGATGTAATTTACGCTGACCTGACACAGGCATTTAACAGAATTGATCACACAATGATCTTTAATAAATTAGATAATTATTGGTTTCCTTTAAAACTTATTAAATCTTAGAACAACACAACACGTCATTTACCGTAGTTGCAAGTCTGCTGAAGTACGAGCCACCTCGGGACTCTCTCAAGGGTCTAATTTGGGACCATTATTCTTTAGTCCATTCATTAATGACATTATTAATAATTTAACTGTGCCCTGTCTGATTTGTAGAACAATTAAGAACTCTGATGATGCTGCTGATCTTCAGTATAATCAAATTTCATTCATGAATGGTGCAGGGTAAATAATCTGTCAGTAGATATTGGTAAGTGTCATGTACTGTCTTTTTGTAAAAAAAAACAATTGGTTTCTTTTGATTATTCCATTGAATAACATACGCTTTCTAGACCTGATACCTTCTGTGACTTAGGTGTTACATTTGATTTTGAAAATTATCTTTTAATAGCCATCTAGTTTATATAACTGCAAAGTCTTATACACCTCTTGATTTCATTATAAGGAATAGTAAACATTTCGGAATTCTAACACTGACAATTTTGTTAACTACTTTTGCAAGCATCAATTGTTTGGTGTCCTACTTATGCTGTACATGTGGATGCTCTTGAAAATGTTCAGCGTAAATTCTTAAAATATGTCAGTTTTAACGCCGACGGAGAGTATCCCACTGTTGGGTTCTTTCAATTAGAAATGCTTAATAGATTGGTCATAAAAATAAATGCGTCATGTCATTGACTGCGGTCCCATCTTGAGAATGTTAGGCTTTCTTGTTCCCAGAATTAAAGCTAGCCTATTTAACATAATTTATCAAATTTAACATCATGTGTGTGATTTATATAATGAAGTTACCTTGTACGTAGATTTATTGGATTTTATAATTATTGTTGTCTCTATCTAGATATAGATTGATAGATTGATTATTTTTCATATTTGTCACGTGTGTCATGTCTAAGTATTGTGTAATTTACTTTATCTATGTTTTTTTGTTAATTGTTTGTTTTCCTATTCTCTGAGTCTTTGACCGGTTGAATAGTGTAAGTAAAATAAAATAATAATTATCTTTAAATATTTGTTATCCTCTTTGCCTGGATGTTTCCGATATAATAATACCTGCTTAATATTTCACCACACATTAACCAGTCTAGGGCTTCTACGCCTGCCATTAATTATTGTTAGGCTTTGGTGTTATCTGGAAGAGAAATTTGCCTGGCAGCAGGGATGATCTGAAAGAGAAACCCTGCGTAGTAAATACTTTATCTTCAACTGACGAGATAATGCCATGGAGGAAAAGTAATTCACTGTTTGCACCCTTTACCACGGTCGGAAAACGATGCCGCAAAAGTGAATATTATCAGCATATATGAATAATAAAAATGCGTTGCGAGAATTTTTTTTTTTGTTTAAATGCGATAGAAGGCGATATATTTTATTTGTTTATAGCTTTGTAGATCATCCTGGGTAAAATTTGGGTATACATGAATGAAAAATTAAACAACAATTTAACGTGCTTAACTCGCTATTAAACACTCAGAAGCGAACATCAGAAGCAGCGCATCCCTGGTAAACAAGATAAATGTTGATATAATTACCTAACCTCAGTATAAACAAAATCTACTTTCCACCGAATCGGTGACCGACTCGGCGAAAACCGCCTAGTGTGTTTTTAGCCTTAGTCTTATCTTTGTTCCAACCAACCGTCCCTTATCTCCCAGTACTTCTGGGGCATTATTTATGAAAAATAACTTGTCTAAGATCATTGGTTTCTCATTTTAATTATAAAAAATGAACGAGAAAATAGCCACAGTAATCCGCAAGCTCACAATAAGTTAACAGATAATCCTATAATGTGTCTAGGATCATGATGAATCAGTTACTAGTTTGAATCTGAAAGATGCGCTTTATGCATGCTCCATGCTTCTTGTATTTCCCTAACTTTCAGGGCCAACGTTATACCACAGCTTAAAGAACCTTTAAGCTGTGGTTATACATTGAAAACATTATAATGCGCGCGGTATAAGTAGAACTATGTCGTCTCAGCTAACACTGGACCACAGTCTTTCAAAATTATTATTATTTCCACAATTTCATTATTATTATTACTTATATGAGCTATTATAACAACAGTTGGCATAAAAATGATCTTGTAAACTTATCTATTTTACAAACACGTTTGGAAATGAAATGACTATAAATTGGAATCTTAGTCAGTTTAAAGGCGCCGTATTCTTGAAATAGTGTTTTCTACCTACATCTACCTACAAATACAAGTAATTTTAGACATTTAAGAACTGAATAATGTAGAGTTTAGCAAATAACAAGAATGTTATCTCATGCCACCTGCGAATATTCGAAGGTAGGTACCGTAGTAAAATCAATATATAACGTGAGAATCTATCCAGCAAATTTTTAGGTACCGAAATCTTTCAAAATACGTATTTATTTAAATTCAACTATAGATGTAAATATTGTTATAACATAAACTTACATAATTCTGCATATAAGATTGTTCACTTTTGTTTATAAGTATGTGGAAATAATTGTTAAAATGTGGGGTTAGAATAGCGAAATAATGTGTGTCATACAAATGCATTTTAAAAGTTATTATATTATTTGAGGAGAGTTTAAAAGCAGATACAGAAAACATCAGTAATTTTATTTTTGATATTATTTTTGCTCTATGTATTTTATTTTTTAAGATTTCAGTACCTAGAAAACACCACAAATTTGATCATTTTACGGCGAGAAATACGGCGACCTTAAGAGTGTTTATATTGTTGGTTGTGCCTCTTGTATGCACAGCGTTTATTACTTATTTACATATTTTATTACCCAACAGACAACCAATTGCAGGGTAAACAACTGAGTAATAATATGTAAAATTAGAAAAAACAATAAAATGAATCAAAAAGTGTCAGCAGTATAGTAACTAAATACAGTAGAAATAAAACAACCTATGCAACCTAAATTTATTAAACTATATAAAAAATAATACATACTTTAAAACAGATCTCATTTTGTAGAAATCTGTAAAAAACGGCTAATATTGTATTGATGTAATTTGTTATTAAGTAGCAAGAAAATAAAACTACGGAATTAAGAAATGAGATTCTACAAATCTGTAAAATATAAAAAAAAAATAGAAACACTTCATTTAAACCAAACACTAAATACAAAAAAGCATGAATATATAAAAACAAATATTGGTATTTAATAATAAAAAACCGCAATTGTTTAACATCTACAGAATGAATGTCACAAAACATACCAATTTTATTTAAATTACTACACATGACATACAATGGAGAGCGCACCATTATATTGGTTCTAGCCAATGGTAACAGAAAATCAGCAACCCGTCCTGCAGAATATTGCGGAACATGAAAATTTAATGCGTGCAATAGATCACAACAGTCAAGTTCACTATGTAAAATTTTGTAAATCAATGTACAACTAGAAATGACACGTCTAACTTCTAATAATGTAACATCAAAGGTGTTCAATAATACATCATGACTAAATCCTCTTTCCGGATACGAACCATACTCTTTAAAATAAAGAAGTTTCAAGAACTTTCTTTGTACACTCTCAATAGTTGCAATATGACACCTATAAAGTTTCGTTGTGCTTACACAAATGAGTAAATTTAAGTACTAGTTTGTCTCTATAGTAGGGTTCTAAACGTCTCTCTACAACTTAAACGCTGTACATTAAAATTAATTTATGACAAGACGTCGGGACTATTAATGTTGGCATGTAATAAATTAAATACGAATTTTAGAGCAGATATTATTCTCTGACGTAAGCAGCGAGTTTTATGAGTATTTAATAAAAGTTTTTGCACTTCAGGGCGCCGTATTCTTGAAATAGTGTTTTCTACAAATAGTTTTAGGCATAAGGGCTCAGCAAATAACTGTTACTCATGCCATCTGCAAATTTTCAAATATACCGAAGCAAAGCAAATAAATAACGAACAAAAAAGCAAGAAATGTTTAATACTACTATCTTTGAAAATACGTATTTTTTAAAAAAAATACTGTACGTGTAAATATTGCTTTAACATAAACTTAACTACATATAAGATTGTGATACGCTTTTCAAGAGTGATTTACTACATTCAAATTATAAATAGTCCTTGCTTAGTCTGCATTTTCATTTCTTGGATTAACAATTTTTATTAAATTGTATTTGTCTTAATTTGAGCCATTTTTGATTTGTGTTAAAACGCTTCTAATAATGTTAGATGTCAAACTTGTTTGTTTTCATAGCCTTCTCAGTCAGAAAACTGACATAACGTTGGTATTTTGAAAATTTTATATTTTTGGCATATCTACACAGCAAATAATAAGTAAAGTATTATTTTTGAAACGCATTTTTTCCCCTTTTTCGGTTTTTGAAATAAAATACAAGGTGTTCCTTATAAAAAAACACAAATTGTGGTCATATCATAGAAATTAAAAATATTATTACATTTACACCATCGAATATATCTCAAAAAAGGGCCTGTAGAATGTTTCCGTTTAAGATGTCTTGAAAGGGAAACGAGAGAATAACACCAGTCGGTTTAATTAAAAATCGAGAAAAGCTGTAGCTTGAAACCGGTAATAGAACTCTGGATTCGGCTCGTCTTAACAGATTTGCTCTATATAGGGCGTCAGGAATATGAGTGCCGTAATTTTAAGGGCTTATATATCTGACTAAAAGCAATAAAAAACTCTGAAGAAAAAAATGTCTAAAACGAATAGTTTGTCCACAAATATATTTCAAAAATAAAAAATAACCTGCAATATGCAAAAATATGTTACCAAATTACAAAGGTTAAGTAAAAAAAAATGATTTTTGGAGAAACTCTTTACAACTGTAACGTACTGTAACCGTTCGACAACGTTGTAGTGTCAGGCTGCTGGTGATAACCTAAAAGTAATATCACTCATCTAGTTTTCCTTTGATGTTTGTGAGTATAGGTACATAAACAAAAATGGAACGATTGATAGTGTCACGGATTTCCCAATCCGACTTTTTCTTTTACCAGAAAGACAATCCGTTAATTAATCACTTATCCTTATTAAGTACTCTGTACACTACTGAATACTAATTACATCTCAAGTAAACACTATATCACTTTTAATCGCTCTAAACACTCCAATTCAAGACTGTAATACTAGACTGCAATTTCAATACTGCAATTCAAGACTTACTGACTCGTCCGTTTATTCTTCTTTATAGACCAAACAAATATTCCAGGTATTTTCTAGCATCTCTAGATCCATTTTCTGGAACGTTTCGACCGCTTCTCGCCGATTCTCCACTTTTCCAGTTGCGCCTCGATACCCGACATTATTTGTTAGTTTACCGAATCGCGTAGGGGCGATCGGGGCAATCTCGCGTTTCGCGATACCGCAATCGTCGAATTGGGTGCGATCGGGGCAAACATAAGTCATTTTAAACATTTTTAACTATTGTTCTGTGTTGTCAAAAGATGTTTAGGTGTACCTACTTGTAAATTATTATATATAAATGCATAACAATAATAAGATAGTACGTGAGCGAAGTTGTCACATAGTAAAGACCTTGTTGCTGTCATAAGTCTGTTACTGTTGCTCAGAAAAAAAATTGTTTTGATTTGTACAATTTATCATGTGGAAAAATTAAGGCACTCATATTCTGGACACCCTTAATATGACAGATTTGCAGTAACCCTGGAAATCCGACCAATTTGAACCACCCTGTATAACTAAACCAAATGATATCCTTTACCACAAAATATTTTAGAACTTGACTAGATACTAATTGTATAAATATTTATAAATCAGTCAAAAAATATATCGATCAAACAGTTAAAACTTACTTAATTATACCATTCTGAACTCAATTGTGATATGCATATCTGACACTTTATCTAGATCGTTAAAAATATTATTGTTTAATTATTTTATTGCCCAAAAGGTTTGCCAGATTTTGAAGCAATTAGCAATTAGCAATTAACGAGCATCCCGAGAGCTCCTCTGGAATATTAATATTTCGGAAGTTGGAAGTAAATAGAAAACGTGTTGAACAGAATACACGCTGGCATACAGTAGCATGTAATTAGCTACTTTTAATTTAAAGAACAAATAGACACAAACTTTGGACTCTGCTACAACGATGTGTTCTAAACAACACTGCATTAATTATCAGATACTTCACTCGCAAGCGGTTGGAGTACTGTGTCTTAATGTTATTATCAACCTAATATATCAGAAAAAAATTGATACCTATTTCTTTGGAAAACTGTAAAGACGTATTGTTAGAGAACAGATGTACTGTTGGAGAACATATATCTTAGCCAAAAGACTATTTACAGGATGATTCAGAACTTATCTAAAAATAATTGTGAATAGATGCGTCATGAAAAATGGAGTCAATATCCTAAAAAAAAAATTGTAAATTCCTTATAGTTACCGAGTAAAAAATTATTGAAGTTGTAGTATTTTCAACCTTTACATCACTAGGCTATTGTAGTCTCTAACCAGGCGATTCCAAATATTGAAATCCGATTATTTTTTGTAAGTATTAACCTTATTTGTGATGCGAGTCTTTACATTAGCTTTTCAATTGTCAAAAATGGCTTACATGTATAGCAACTCGAAGTAGATGGATATCGTTTTAATTTATGGCGATGTGGAAATGCTTTAGCAGAACGAGTTCTCGGTAAACATGTGCCGAATGCAGCTACTTTTACCGCGGTGTGCAGTGAGCGCAAGTGTAGTGCAACGAAAGGGAAATTTGAAACCTAATCGTGGAAAAGATGGAGGTCCAGGACGTCCACGGCGTATTGCAGTAGTGTGGCGTATCATACACGAAGCTCGATTATATCCGTACCATGTACAGCGTGTCCAAGCATTAATACCAAGGGATTGGATGAGGAGGAGGACCGGTACCATGGCCGCCGCGATCTCCTAACTCTAAATCATTTGGACTTATTTGGGAATATTTAAAAAATTAAGTGTATCGCGCTGAAGTGGATACCTACTATTGATGATTTATGCAAATGTATCACAGTTGCTGCCAATATTTTACGAGTTCAAAACGGACAAGATGCAGAAACATTTGTGTTAGTTTTGTAGAAACTAGGTAAGACAGGCGCAAAATGTTGTTGTAAGATCAGGTATGTCAAACTATTTTATTATTATTAATTAATAATAAATGATTTTATTTGCAATTAGAATAAATTGCACAATTGCAGAGTTCAGGTTAAACCACTCAACCAAAATAATATTTTGAACTAAAATTATTTGAATCTAGCAAGTACAATTATTATAATAATTTAACATAAGTACAAAAAACAATTATTATGAATAATAGATATTTGACTGGTAGAAAAAAAATAAAACATGGTAAGGCAGTGGCACGATGAATAAAACCGCAAATTAATTCTATTAATAATTAATAACAATAACAACAAAATCAGTTGAATTTGCTGCATCAAATGGGCGTAAAATGTTACTTATTTATTATCTTGGGAATTCCTTTCCATCTTTTGTCCGATCGTCGATTGCATGCTTTGCCGTCTTATCAGGTTTTACAGTGAACCAGTTTCCAGTGCCGTGCAGAAGTAAAATTTTAAATCATTTTCGAACTGCTCTTTTTTATTTTTTTTTTACAAAATTGTATTTGTAAGTCTTCTGTACATTAAAAAAAATTTTTTTAGGTAAATTCTGAAACGCCCTCTATAGTTCAAGCATATTTTTCAGGCAACACGATCGCGTCACCCGCATTTTAATATCTATAAAAATTCAGTGAGTGGTCAAATTCAATTTAATTCTAGCATATCAAAATTGCCCCTGCATATTTAATATCATGCAAATGGGAAAATTTATATTAAATATTCATATGACAAAAACGAGTTGGCTTTGGAATGTTCATATATTTGCCGAGAAAAGTATTTATGTTCATCAAATTTGCATAAATGTTAATTACATTTTTTTTAAATGTAGGTACTATTTGTCAAATTTTGTTCGACTGTACGTATCTCTGGGAATTCTTGACGTAGACTGATGAAACCTGAGAATATATTTTTATAATTAGGGTTAAGCTGACTTAGAAATAGTCAGCCACTGGTGTATCACTGGAAGCCGAATAATTTCGACTCAACTGAATATTTTAGGAGTTCTATTACTGATTTTGATTTTCTCAGGATTCTCTAAGCACATTGTAAGATTAAAGAGACAAAATCTTTTATATTGAAGTGCACAAACAATTTTTTTATAGTTGTCAATGATACTAGTTCGATATGAACACTATAATGAAACACGTATAACGTTTGATCACGAGATGTTAACCGAGTAATTTAGTTACACAAGTTTCATCAACAAAATGCATATCAAACGTGTATTTTTGAAAATTTAATACATGCCGGTCTAAATAGATTTTATTTGCAATTTCAATTTATCTTAAAATATCAGAAACGTTTTCATAAATTGAGATTCAACATTATTAGGTGCTCTTATTTGACAATGTCATGGTAGCCGCAGTTATTGATTGTTCTACATTTGATTTTGATAACTTCATTATTGGAATCCAATTTTGTGTGATACGTTCAGTTTTAGTGAAAAAAAAATATGAGCGATTCTGATTCCGAGAGTGTTCCTTAAAATATCGAAGATATTGTGCAAAGCGTTGTCTATTCCTTACTTCCCGAAACATCAAGATAGACGTGCGAGCAAAGTTATGCAAAACTTGAAGACTGGTGTATAGAGAAATAATCAAGAGTAGCAGCAAAGAAAAGGTTTTTCTGGCATATTTCGAATATCTTTCAAAACATAGCAAGCCTTCGCCGCTTTGGGTATATTATTCTATGCTACGTTCGGTTATACCTATGAAGAAAAATACGGATATAAGTACGTCCATTTCATTGTGTTTCTAAAGAAAAAATCGAAAAGATTTCGGCCAAAAAGATCTAAGATTTTAACAAAAGAAAACATAACTCAAGCTTGGCTGGAAGCCGACGAGAGAACTCATTTTATGATAAAAGTTACATTGATAGTGAGGCTTGCAGGTTTTTACAGACATACCGAATTGACAAATTTGCACTTACAAAATGTTAAACATTAAGAACAATGTATTGATATCATTATTCTGCTTACGAAAACAAAGATATCATGAGAATTTTTGATCACAAAACATTAAAGGAATAAATATGGTGGAAAAGGTTTGAAAATATACCTATAGGGATGATGGCAAACAACACACAGTTATTTGTGTGGTACAGAAATAGAAAATGCATCAAGCAGCCAGTTGGCATTATTACTTTTCGGAAAATGCCATGTAATAAAGCATTGTTCCTAGGTCTTATAAATCCTCAACAATATACTGGACATTGTTTCTGTAGATCATCTGCGTCGTTGATTGCAAATTCAGAAGTCGATTTAACTGTTAAGAAGCATGGTGGTTGGCACTCTAACACAGTGGTAGTATAGTTTTCTACCATAGAAAATAAGAAGAAAGTGGGCTCTAATATTGTGGGTAAAGTTTCAGGCATTGATGACCTCCAAAAAATTCAAGCACTCTAAACACTTCTAAAAATACAGCTCGCTTATCATCTGGTAGAATGAATTTAACAAATTGGTCAGAAGTTATTAATGTTTGCAATAAATAAATATTGTTGAATTTTTTATAGTTAAAATGGTGATTAACTTTGTTTTTGTTTATATTTTACTTTAAAATTTATAATGGTACTGAGTAGAGGTGGGCGATAACGGTTTGGAACTATCGATTATCGATAAATAAAATAAATCGATATTATCGAATTATCGATATTATCTGTATTATTATCGATATTACCGATAGTTATCGATATATCGATAAATATTCCCAATCCTACTCAACAGATGTCGTCCACTTCGTGACTGTTCCCTAAATTTTAGGTTTATATAAACAAAACTAAAACATACGAAAATGTTTACATATGTCGTATAAATCATTATTGGATTCAAGCTACGGCTAAACGTAGTGAGTTCGTGAGTCAAAATATTATCGATATTATCAAAACTATCGGTAGCTACCGACATTATCGATATTATCGTTACTATAACGTTACTATAACGATAATATCGATAATTTTTTATCTGTATTATTATCGATAATTACCGATAATTATCGATATATTGATAAATATTCCCAACCCTAGTACTGAGTGTTATTATGGAAGCAATAATGCCATCCAAATAAGGATGCTCAATGTGTCATAAGGACACCGTCGTAGATTAAATACTTAATAGCGTACTGAAAATAGTTTATTCTATCACCTGGTAAATTTTCCGACTAGGATCTGCATACATTGAAATTAAGGGAATTAATATTCATTTTGTATCTACATGTGTGTATGTAAATAGTTTCTTGCATTATAATTTAAATACTGAAGTCAAAACATATTTTGCATATTTTTTTCCTGTAAATTAAAACAATAATCTACCACCATATCCGACTTGTGAAATGTTTTCTCGAACTCTAGTCTCAAGTCATCAAACAAAAAAAACATCAGTGTTTACCCAGCCTTAATTGCTTTTTTGTTTCTCAAACCTGGCGACTTGGAATTGGGAAAACCACAACACGTAATTCAGTACCAAAGGATTATTAATAGCTTGTATTGCATTACTATTTACAATAAATACAGACATACACATCCATGTGATTAGTGGTTGAAAATAACAAGTATAAACTATATAGTAAAGTCAAATGTAATATTTTATTTAATAACCTTCTATATTCTTATCAAGAAAAGTTTGTAGTGGATTAGGTTATTTTTTCGTTCATATCTTTAAAGTTGTAGTAAGATGCGCGTGTTATTTACATAAATCCCAAAAAAAGATGTTTTCAGAAACAATTAAAGGATGGAAGAAGAATTATTTATAAGAACTGGCTTTGTACGATACTGGATGAAACCGGATTTGTTATTATTTAATTAATTGTATTGTTTTAAATGTCAATATGTCTTATTTTTCTACACAATCTTCACATTTATTAATACATTTTTACCACATCTTTAGAAATTTTCCTTGCTGTTCTGCATCAGTCAGCTTCAACCAGATCAGGAACTGCACGAATGTTCACCTCATTGATGCTTGTCCGGGTTCAGCGTACATGACTTTCGTTTTCCACCGATTCTCGACCACGGCCAGTCAAAGACTTGGGACTTTGAAAGATAGGTTTACGATAGACTCTTCCACTTTTCACATCTCTACCTAAATATCAAGACATCGCTACACTCGCTTTACCTACTGACGTTAAAATACAAAGTCTGGTTTATATTTGATCCACCTTCGTATACAGGGTGGTCTGTTGAAAAAAGTCGCGCTTTCTGATGGCCACAAGGTAAACAAAACAGATCTAAGATATCAACTGCCGTTGCTGAAATACTGTAAAAAAATCTAAATATAGCGGTAGTGGTTTTTAGGCTTTCACGGCCGGTGCTATCGTTTGATACATAGTGGTTTTCTGGGTTGTTATGCCGTGACCTCGGTAAATGGTTGCTGCCATAAACAGAGTTAAAATGCACATCCCTAGCATTAGCCGGGATTCTTTTACCTGACCTGATTGTTCTCGGGCTTCCCTAAGTACATGTACTTTTTTACCACATTAAGAGAAACCACTACGTTTAATCGAATCATTTTATATACTTTGAATGTTGTGTGTACTTAATATTTAGACATTATGTACATGTTGCATAAGAATTTATGCCTTATTGACGTATATTAAAAGTTAATAAGATTTATAGTATATATTTAATAAAAAATGTATTGTTTTATGGCTTACTTTGAGAAGGGCATGCTTTCTTAAGGTTTTTATAGAGTATATAGAAATATTTTATAAAGTAATTTTAACCTTCAAATTTTCATTCAGAAAGTCTAAAAAGTTTTATTGTCAAGGTTTAGTGTATATACAAGGCTATTCGATAAATTATTTCACTTTAGAAATATATTTGGTGTCAGATAAACATTCTCTATCACTAATAATCTACAAACAACCTTTATAAAACCTTAATAAAATAAGAGCAAGACTAAGCAGCATTTAAATTGTTACTTGGGCTTTTTTCGTTAAGAATAAGAAATAATGACACTAGATGGCATTTTCTAAAATCGCTATTTTTAATTTCTTTAACAATATTTGAGCAACAGCGGCATATATCTTGGATCTGTTTGGTTTATACTAATGGTCATCTAGAAGCGTACTTTTTTCTTATAATAAGAGCTCTGTGGCTTCCGTAAAGAAACAAACTATTCCATTTGTAAAACTGTACAGTATTAGTAATGTTTATTTTGCAAACAATTATTATTATTTAAACATCAGATAGCTTAACGCCTCGCTGAATATTCTGAAAATTACACACATGTTTGTGCTCACATAGTCCGCACGAAACAGCTTATTTTATTAGACTTGTTTAGTGAGGCAGATCTGGATTTGACGCGTACATCTGAGGAAATAAATCCTCTGTTCCCACATTAATAACTGTTCGCGGTTTACGAAAATTAAATTACAAACTTCTCAGGTTCAGACGGTAATTTAACATTTGTGGAAAGATAAACATAAGCTAGTCTCGTCTTAAAGCCTGTTTACTTGAAATGACTTACCTAATACCTAACTAAACAACTCAAGTTGTGTGGCACGGCAAACTGAGGTTTTTTGCTTGTAGAAAATATTGCTTCGAATGGATACATGGCTGTTTATTTTCTGCCTGGTTCTATTAAAACGTTATCATTGTCTCTGTTGGTTTTTTAAAACCAACTTAAACTGCCAACGTAATTTTATAAATAGGGATTAATCTCGTCTAAAATAACGGTTAAAAATTAGCAGGTTTAACAAATAGGAGTTTATGTTGTTGACTTTATTATTTCAATAATACCACTGCCATTTTACTGGAATTTCACATGAACATCAATTTCCCATTCACATACATTAAAACGTGACCAAATGTACTAAGTATTTGCAGTAAACATGGAATATATTCATAGCCAAAATAAAATGTGTAATGCCCAATTTTAATTTAGTAGAAGCACAATCACGCATTACAATAATTCCGTGGAGATAATGTTTGGTTTACACTAAAAAATCTACATTTTTAAATAGACTATGATGATGTGAAACAACTACTTTGACGACTATGCTCTAACTAACACTAGATGTTAGCCACATATGTTTTATTTATATGCTTGTGTACTGTTTGCTCTATTGTAAAGATACGAGTACCATATTGAATCATCTGTTCTATTTGTGCATTTCAACAATTTGTTCTTTAGGTGCTCCCATTTTCAAATTAACTTTTTTTTACACGTAACCCAACCGCCACAATTCGTTGTCGGAACGTAGCTACGACTATTGTAGGTACTTTAAAGTGTTTTTCCATTAGTCATGAGCACGTAATGGAAACATTTCTATTATGTACCTACGGTAAAAATGAGGAATAAGTTTTTAGTACCTGGTATTGTTCGTTGGAAATGAATACAGAAATAATGATAACAGCTTTACTTGTGAAGTTAAAGTAACAAATTTGCAATAATAGTGACCCAAGTCTTATCTGTCGAAATGACGTATTTCGCGAATCTTGCTATGAAGTCGTTTAAGAAATGCAACTTGAAAGCAATTGATACTTTAGCATCTGTAAAGGAAACTGTCCGTACATAACTTTCAAGTAACATTTACTGCAAGGTATAGAATGAGGCTTTAGCGTTATTTTAAAGTAGCAGCAAAGTTGTGACTACCAGACATTATCTGTTTAAAGTTCCTACTGCCACTTTTTAGTAACATTTTTCCTGTCATTCTGAACACGGTTAGGACGTTTACACTGAACACACTCCTTGAATTTTATCTTCTAGTAGTAGTTGAATATTTATCTCTGCATTATTGATTTATTACACTGTAAAAGAATTTGCTGTGTAAGTACTATATTATAACAAAATATATTGAATTTGTGTAATATTTAGTAGTAATGTGTTAAAAGTACACCATTTGTGTAAACTTAACACACACCTCTGTATTCTATGTCTCTATCCTGATTGGTTGAGCACAACTGCGGAGCTGCAGTATATCAGCTGTTCCAACACACGTCACTCGCCATGTTGGTCGTGTAGCGTTGTTGTGTTCAGGTGCCTCTCAGTGCAGTGTTCAAAAGGAGAACATTTAAATTTAAATTGAGGACTATAAATCTTAAAATATTAGTTCAATCAATTCTGATGTTTTAGATTACTCTGTATTTTGATTTTCTTATGACTTTAGAGAAAGAAAATGATATGTTCAGATCACTACCAGTTAATTTTTGTAAACTCTAATTATGTAGAGCCTAAATGCATCTTTGCTTAATGTTTGCTGTTTCACTGTTTATGCTTTATTAGAACGTTATTAGTTTATAAGTCCTTTATTAGAATATGTACTTCTACTAATTTTGTCATAGCACTTGGTTGTTGTTCAGTTGAACTAGGTACATTATCTATTTTTAATAAAATCATAAAAAGTAAAATATAATTGAATTTAATAATTATTGTAACACCATAATTTCGAGAATATTATAAACACGGAAGCTCACCTACTCATTTGGTTTGATATGTTCCTGATGCATTTGACTGGACAAACTTCTAGGACACGTCAAAATAAAGGTATTATATACAATTAAATTTATTAAAAATTATTTCGAAGGCTAACAGGAACATAATTAACAAAATAAAAATGAAGAGGAACCTCTATATCAATACCTATTATACAATAAAGTCAACATGTTAATGTGTAAAGCCTGCATCATTTGTTATGTTAATACAGTGGGTTTTGTTAAAGTTTTAACACACACATAAAATACAAGGAGACGTTATCAATTATTAGATTAGATTATCAGTAAAATTGATGATACTTAAGTAAAGTTTTTACAAAAACGAATAAAAAGTCAAAAAAGTTTCTCGTCAACTTATCAAGTTCAGCCAGAAAAGAAAATGAAAACAATCAATTTCCTTGTGAAGGAACTGTGAATGCGGCGGGAAACAAGGAGTTACAGAAGTTTGCTTTTGTTCTTAAACATTTTAAAACTTCTGTCTGAGCCCATTTCAAGCTATGGAGAGCGTCTTCAAACTTATTAATTACAAAGTAAAATGAAGTTGGTCACAATCGCCATCTGTTTTGTGGGAATTAACTGGGGCATATCGAGTTACAATTTTTGGATTAGCTAATTGCCTGTTTTTATTCCTTTGTCGCAAGTTCCCAAGGAAATATACCAATACGATTTCGAAAGAGAAATAAAATTGCAGCAATGAAAAATTGAGTTTTAAATTTCTTTTATACTCACTCGTTTTTACGAACTGAGAATTGAAATCAAATAGAGAGTGTCAATTGGTAGATCAAAATAATAAAAAAAATCATATTTTTTCAGGTTGAGATTAAAAAAAAATACTGAAAAGGTTCCATAATTATTATTCTTAATTTTATTAAAAAAAAAAATTTTCAGATATAAAGAAAAGGGAAACGTGGAGTAAATATATAGAAATTGACACTTTTCTGCTAAATTTTGTATTTTTGTGAGCCATGTTTTGATAGAACTAACATTTTTTTTAGTAGGATGTCTATATTTTACAGTATAAATAGATCGTCCTAAATACAGTGTCAGTGATATAAAATTATACTTTCTTTTTTATTATAACTGTAAAAAAATTGTCGTTTATGTCGCATTGAATATTTTGTGGCCTCTTTTCTATATTAATATTTTACCTACCATATTTACTTTAATCATTTTATATTACCTAAAAGAAATAAATACCTTAATAAACACATACAATTTACCCCCTCCCCCAATATGAGGAAATGTTTCAGAATATGAATATGTTACTATTGACGTATGTCAATAGCTTCTCTTTTTGTTTCTTCATAGCCGCCTACATGACCGTACCAAAGCATTTTTTCCTATTTCAGCAACTTCAATGTTTAGTAGAGAAGTTATTAGTGAAGATAATTTTATGAATATCGGATTTTTAGGCTTTTAAGGGATTTGGAGTAATGCTATGTAATCAGATTTACTATAAAAAAATCGCTAATATGTTTTTGTACAAATTTATTCCAAAAAAATCATAGTACGCCATTGACTTCGCGAAATACATCTAGCAATTTCCTACTTGCAAAAAAATTTTACGCAAATCGTACAATCCAATCAAAGCAGAGAGACGAAGTATTTTGACGCTTCTCTGTTTTTAAATTGAAATTTGTGGAAATACTAGTAACCAACGTAAAAAAGCATTTCTGGGTCTAGTAGTAAAACTTTCTGTATCTTCGGAAATTTTTATTTAAACAAAAAAATTTATTCCAGAAAAGGTTAAAAAACCAATAGCGTTTCTAAATATAGTAGCACCAGTTTCCTAAAAAAAAAAACTGGTACATCGCACCGCTAACGTCTGGACTGTCAAGGTGGTTCCATATAAAACTGAAGCCATTTATAATACCTATAAGCTTGCCTTTACAAATTATCACTATCTTTTTTAGTTTCCCTTCTAGTCTGCCTGGAGAGTTTTATATGAATTACTCTGCATATTACATTATAAAGCACTGTGTCAATAAAATAAGAGTCATAAAGATGTTTATTTTCTATTAAATTATACCCTTATAATAGCACCGTGCATAGTATATGTATACTGAAAATGAAATTGGCGTTTGAATCTATCTTAATGAGACGTGACACATGGTATTGTACATTACGACAGGGTAGGTAAATCTCAAAATTGCATTTTAAACATACCCTATTCGAGAGGAAAATACTTTATGATAATTCTTTATGCCTGTAGCGAAAATGGTTTCATACGTAACGTATTCTTCCACAAAAAAATATTAACTTTTTTTCGTGTTTATGGCCTAATAAACTTTACCGGTTACGGTTACCTCCATTTAATTAGTCTGTTTACGAATATTACCTGTAATATTTAATGCCGCAACAGTATCTACTATTAGCACATCGGAATCCAAACCGGTGATCAGGCAGAAGATCATAATATGTATGTATAGATAATAGTTATTTACAATACATAAGTGTTATACATATACCTGTATAAATATACCAACATGATCATCCTAATATTGTAATTTAATATCATAACTGTAAATATACGTATATTTTGCCAAGAATATCTACAAATGTGTACATAAAAGTAATAATATTTTAAGGTATTGCAAATACGATTGTCTTTTCACTTTAGAAAAATCCAAAATACCTGGATGGTGATTTTTATATTTGTTTGCAATTCGCAGATCATTATTAATATTTAAATTCAAATTCAATTTCACTTATAAAGAAAGCTATCTGTGAGATTTGTGTCTGTGTGTGTGTCATAGTTAATATAAGTCTCGAAAAAGGAAAATTTTGTCTCTTTTTATTAATCCATTATTCACATGGTAATTACGATTTATTAGTTATAGTAATTATATTTTTGCAACTGTCTTTCTTTTATAAACTAATTGGCGCCCTTGTGAAGCTGTATATTTATTGACGCATTTTCAACTATAAAATTACTTTAATAACTCGCGACCCTAATGCTTTCTATAAAAAAGCTAGCACCCTTACGGTACCATTAGTCGAATAAAAAAAGGTAAGTGTCTGAAATAACCTGGGGAATCCAAAAATGGAATAAAATTTATATCATTTCATTTAAAATGACGAAGTTGGTGACGACTTTCAGTATAACTGGAAATGACAGCTTCTTAAAAATACGTTCATATTCAATTATACAGGGATTCAAATTTTCAGAAGAAAATAATAACTAC
This sequence comes from Monochamus saltuarius, assembly GCA_025584915.1. Classification (NCBI taxonomy): domain Eukaryota; kingdom Metazoa; phylum Arthropoda; class Insecta; order Coleoptera; family Cerambycidae; genus Monochamus; species Monochamus saltuarius. Next base: position 8,493,164 of record CM046725.1, on the reverse strand, counting down.
AACTATGAAAACTTGTAACAGTTCGTATGAAAGTGTCTTTGAAATAACTTGGGGAATCCAAAAATGGAATAAAAATTATATCATTCCATTTAAAATGATGAAGTTGGTGACGACTTCCAGTATAACTGGAAATGACAGCTTCTTGAAATTGTTCATATTGAATTATACAAGGACTTAAATTTTCAATTATTTCAAATAGGAGTATTTCGAAAACTGTTACTCCTAACGATTTCAACAAGGTATAGGTACCTTTTTCAGATAGAACAGGTAGGAAAATCGATTGTTTCAATAGTCACATGGATACACTAAGCGGCAAAAAAGTTCTGCCATTTAAAAGAAACATGATGTGCCATAAGTGTAGCCCTGTACCAATGACGTTAAAATTAGAAACAAATTTGTATTTCTCGCCCGCAAAATCCCCTGATTTACAAATTTTATGTAAATATTTGGATTTTTAAAAAGTTATCTACAAGTAGGTATCGAAAATAAAATTTTACTTTGACACCATGTATCTTTTTTATTATGCGACTTGGGATATATTTATGTTAGCTTAAACCGATTTATTTTCATCTAAAGAATCTGTGGTCTCATTTTTGGTATTTCATTTAAAAACACCCTGTATATGCATTTTTTGACTAACTTTAAAAGTAAAAATGCATACCTAGAGGGATTTCAATAATAAGAATAACAATGAATCCTTAAAGACGGAAAATTCCCCACAGAATACCAGACTTACGTGTGTCATCGTACTGGATGTTGAACAGTTCGGAAAAACACTTGATAGTCGCAGTCTCATTGATCGCGGTAGGTGGCCAACACAAAACACTATCGAATGTCACTGGGCAGAACCCCTCCGGATGCAGTTGTTGCAGCGCCGCTGTTTGGTTCGCGTACTTCGCTTTGCAATCCTCGAAGGTGCCGTTTGTCCTATAGGGCTCGTCGTCGAAGTACGAGCCGTTCATATTTTCCATCACGGGATGATATTCGAAGCCGTTGACGGAGTCGTGATCAAGCGGTGTCAGATCCTGCTGCCAGCTGGATCCCCACCAAGGCATAACGGCACTCTCAACGCACTCTAGATCGCATTGCACTCCACGCTGCTCGCCGCCCTCGAGCTATCTGAAACAAGGCAATATTTAATTTGCTTTACTAATTATAATATCTTTGTTTTCTTTGTTTTAGTAGCATATTTTGCGTTTTATCAGGTTGTTTGCGTACTACGTGTAATATATGGGCATGAGTTCTATTTACACAACGGGACACCAGAGTCAACCTTATCTACTCTAGTAAAAGTGGATTTCTAGAACTAACGCTTCTCCGATTCAAGAAATTAGTGTACAGGGTGAGCACATTCTGATGTTTTTATAGGCTCTCGTTAACAATAGGAGATACAACAAAATGACCCCTCCACACTCGATCTCTTTTTTAAAGAGAAAATTGATGGTCAACACCAAAATAACCTATCGTCTTCTGTTTTCGAGTACATAATAAACAAAATTTCAAATTTTACACTTTTCGATACTTATCTCTAACTTGTAAAGTTAGAAAATAGCTATTTATGTAATCAGTTATGAAAAGTATGATTTTATATAACGAGTTACATAAAATCATGTTTCATAACGTATTACATACAATATTATAATTTTGACGAAAAATGGGAAACACAGGTTTTTAATTTTGATCATTTACAAGTATAATTTAAATATCAATTATCTAGTAAGTCAATGGCAGTTTAAATTTTCTTGTCACTTAGCTTGACATTTAATAGACGCTGATCTATTCTGTCCATAGACCTTATAAATCATGGCCTTAGAAAGAGAGGTCCGCTGTCCTGATGTGTACAAGAGAGATGAAGCTAGTCCGGGCAAAAACAGATGTTCTATGACAGAAAAATATATAAACATAACCTGACAAAATCTTTCCTAGATAATTAAAACCTTCCTTACAAATTGTTATTATCAAAGTGTAATTATAAATTAAATTTCTGAATAAATGAGTAAATATCCAATATAATTCGGTCTGTCACACGTCTGTCATTTTCGGTTTTTGTTTTCTTCTGCCAATGATCTGTGGGTTTTTGCCCGGACTAGCTCTATCTCTGTCGCACACATTCGAGCATCAACGATTTGTATAGGCAGAAAACGGTTTCGGGCGCGTCCATGATTTATAAGGTCTATGATTCTGTCACGCTGATCATTACTATTACCATTTATTAGGAAAAATGTGTGGTTTACATTCAGATTGTGATGTTATACCGAGCGATATCGAAGAAGTGGCAAGAAATGCCATATGTTCACTTAAAAATCCAAAGCGGTATATGACTTGGCTTATGAAAAATATGAGAAATGGCGTGAACAGAAGAAAGTAAAGCACGTCAATGAGAGAGTATTATTGGCATATTTTGAGGGTAAGAAGAATTTGAAAGCTTCTACGCTATGGACACAGTACTCCACGTTGAGAACTGAGCTGTCTTTAAAAAAAAGGTATAGACATTAAAGCATACAATAGTTGATAGCATTTTTTGAAAGGCAGTCCGATGGGTACTAAACGTTTTTAGTAAATATTGCGAAGTTTTTGACGGAGGTGGATGACAATAATTTTTTAATGGCTAAGGTAACTAATAATTGCTTCATTTAGTTGTCAGTTTACTAATTCGCATTTTTTGCTTTAGGTTGTGTTGGTTGTGGGAAGTCAGAATTAACATTTTTACGTGTTGAGGATCTTACAGATGAGTAAAACATTTCCAAATACAAAAAACTAGAGTAATTCGTGAATTTGTAATCACCCCGAGAGATATAGAAGGACTAAACTTTGTTGACATTATCAGGAAGTATAGAAACCTACGCCAGGAACATATTAAACACAATATATTGTTTGTTAGATATGGAAATGGTAAATGTGGTGTACAACCATTAGGAAACAAGTGGTCAGTTACCAAAGATGATTACTCAAATGAATGGTTTGCCGAATTGTGCATTATTCACGAGTCATTTTTTAGAAGATCCTCGGCCACTTTACTTGCAGATTATGGGGCCAATATTTTAAAAATAAAACAACAAGGCGACTGACAGTCAAATTCTGATGCAGAAAAATATGTTCAAAATTCTATAGAAAATAAATAACAATTTGCGGTGATATTCTTGAAGAACCGAGTAATACCAATAACCAATAACATATCACGGAATGTTACTGCAAGTTCAACAAATAAGATTTCATCTGGAATAATTAGTTTCACTAACTGTACCAACTGCGTTGTGAATATTTATAATTAAATAAGAATAATTAATAGGTTTATAGATTTGCACAAATGACCAATATTTTACAATAAATGTCATATTGTAAGTTTAAAAATGCGGCTATTGTGCAAATATTAATATTTATAGAATATAGAACATATTAATACAACAGTTGTGATGATCATTATAAAAATTATAGAAGATTAACTGTACTATTATTTCCTACAAGTTATGTGTGCAGGTGGACTGCCAGGTTTAGCATGTGGCCACAAGATGTAGTTATATGTTGTATCACCTCAGGTTCCCTTCTGTCGGATAAGTCATCGGTTGCGTTGCCTCCCTTCCAATGAGAAGAGCTAACAAGTTTAAAAGCGGTATATGTGTGGTGTGTCGCTAATGAATGACTTTGACAGTTTGGTATAAATTCAATGTGAGAGATTGATACCGGTCGATATCTGACTACCCCTCTAATTAATGAAGTTTTCCAGGTTTCCCTCATTCCTGCACTGAATGGTGGTTGGTGGCTTACCAACGTAAGTCGGTCCTGGGCGCAAGTGCTTAGTAATAATATGCCGCCCCGTCTCCCGCACAAGTCTTCGACTTCTGGGTTCGTTTTCATGGTTAGAATAAGGGGTAAAAATGGATTTTACCCTTTAAGCTTTTTTAAAATGTTTTACTGTTTCAACATTTTTACAAATAAAATGTGTTTTTAGCACATTGTTTTACTACTTCGAAAAAAGTGTGTAAAATCGATTTTTTGCCGTGTACTGTACAATTATGTTGACATTTAAAAATGATTTCAACATGGAGAGGTATAGCACAGGATCAGACAAACTTCTCCCATGGTGATCTCTGCGTTATGAAATTAGTCACCGATATCGTTATATAACAAGATCAAGCCAGCGCTGAACTTCATTTGAATACAGAATCGCGCCATATTGGAAACTCATTTATGCATATTGAGATACGAGTAGCATTTCCCGATATACTCTGATATAATAGGCTTTCTAAGCCTGCTGTTCTCGAAAGACTTGATTTTATTGCATATCGGAAGCACGTGCTTCTCTTTGTTGCTTGCTCTTATTGTTTACTCGAGTATTTATATTAGGATGCTTCTAGATGGCAGATTTAAGACAAATTCTCAGATTCAAACGTATATTGTAGAGCTATTGAATGTTATTGTTCTTTGTAAAATTAGAGCAGGTAGCTGCACCTTTGATATCACTGACAATGTAAAAGTAATTTCAGTACTGATAATAAATTTTGTTATATTCAAAATCTTACTGTATTATTACATATAAAAATTCTACGTTAAGTCATGGTTTTGTAAATACATTTTGTACCCTTCCGTTCTAAACAACAACGCAGTATTTATTTGCTCAGTTTCTGCTCTCAACTTTCTTTTTTTTTACTTCAGTCTTGTGTTTATTGGAAGCAGAAAACAAATTTGGAAATGTGGAGATTATGTATATATAGTTATTTATGCAACAAGTACAAGAAGTAAGTGTTTATTGCACCCGACGTGAAATTGTCCAACGAGGCCCTTAGGCCGAGTAGTACAACATGTCGAGTGCAATAAGCACTTTTTGTACGAGCTGCATACAATATTTTTTCTTCGTTCATGCAAAAACCAAAAAATGTTATTCAGATGACACTGTCTTGGAAAATGTCGATTTGAACGTTTATGTTTGTCATGACAAAATGCTGTAGGAGAATGACAGATGAATGCAATAAACATTTTATTGCACTACTATAGTGCAATAAAGAACCACTTTTTCCACTAAATATAGTTCAATAAAGTTATTTTTTGCATGAACGTAAATAAAGTTAATTTTATTATGTGCCTAATCATTTATACTTGCCTGCTATAAGTATTAAGTAATATCCTGATATAACTTCCTTGAATCAGAAATTGGTTGTAAATTTTTTTTAAGGAAGTTCTTTATTAATTTGGATCGGTCAGTGCTCGCGCGGTTTAAGGCGTCAGTACTTGAATCGAGGTGACTAGATCGCTGTGGGTTCGACCTCGGCGACCGGTAGACAGTATATAAGCTATATTCGTGGAGAGGATTGGCACCCTTTCTGCGGGTATGGTAGAGTGGAAGAATGTTGGCTTGGCTCAATGTGAGAGATTGATACCAGTTGAGATCTATAATAACGAGTGATCTCGAATAATCTGCAAAAAAATAATAGGAGTCCTTAACAAGGGGTGATAAATTTTTGTTTAGTTTCTTCCAAATGCTTTGCAATTTAGAAATGAAATTTGGCAAGCTATTTAGGCTGACGAAACTTCTTCATTTACTTTACTTTTTATTCTCCTTGTCTTGTCATAAGGCATCGAATTAAAGTACCCCCTGTATAATTTATGATATTTTTTGGGTTAACTTTTTTAATTGAATGCGTGCCCTGTACATAAATAATGCAACACGTCGTAAGAAGTCTGCCGTGAGCTTTATAGAAGCTTTTTATTTACAGTTAATACAAAAAAGGAAAAAATGAATTTGAACTGCCCGCGTACATGCTATTTGTAACGGAATATGAAGTGGAATTGGAGCGAAAGGGAGATAAGTGAAGAGATCTTCAACTACATTATATTTTTATAAGGTTGAGTAAATCTGAAAATGCACTTGCAAGATGAACGTTGAATTTTCAGCAGCATCGGATAAAATGTCTTGAATACATGCATGAAGATACTTCATAGCTTGTTACGTTACTTTTATCGTATTTTTTATCAGTTGCATTTGACTTCTTTTAAATTTTTGTTTCAAACTATATCAGAGAAATGTAACACACTATTATTTACATTATCTCTGAATCTACTGCGATGAAATGGTGACATTAAGCTTCCTCGGCATATATTTTTATATGAGAATAACTTCGTGTTGTAATGGCCCTGCTTAATGCAGTATGACGTAATAAAAATTCTTTCCCAAATTCCGTTTAAGTATAATTGTTGTTGGGGCCATTACAGTAAATTATGAAAAAATGCAGATTTTCCGGGGACTATACTTTAACAACAAAGATATATTTTCATAAAATGAACGTCGTAAATATCTTTCGGAACATTGAGCATGAATTTACAGAATTAAGATGTAACAATTTCATACAGCTTGGAATGTTTTCAGATATCTCAGTAACCAACCAACCGTTCTTGTTTTCAGTACATGTTCTGAAACAAAGAATGATAATGTATGATCTACCTACCTAGCTGAAAGGATAATTTTTACGAATTTTAACATGATGTTATGTAACACTATTATTGGTGTTTGTATCACATCGGGCCAATTTGGATGTGTGTGACAGAAGTACTTATTTATATATATATATATATATATATATATATATATTTAGGTATTAACAATATTGTGTGAAACTACTCTGCGACTAAAGCCCCGACCAGCGTTGAATTACATCCAAAATATCTATCCATATTGGCTTCATTATTAGGTTTTGCAATTTTTTTAGTGCATTGTAAAGATATTTAAGCTAATATACATTAACTCTCCTACGATTCCCATCAATGAAGTCATATATTTGCTCTCTGATTCCAAACATCCAGGTATGCTAATGAAGATGATATAGAAGAGTCATCAAAAATCGCAATTCAATCGCTATGGCCAACAAAAATCAAAGATAAATATGAAAAGGCGTATCGCTTATTTGAAGATTGGAGCCATCAAAAGAGAGTAACTGTTATCACTGAGGCAGTTCTACTAGCCTATTTCAACAGAAATTCAGAGTCTATCAAAGTTTTACGCTGTGAATTCTTTACTCAATGACAATGGATCGGTCAGTGGTCGCGCGGTTTAAGGCGTCAGTACTTGAAGATGACTAGATCGCTGTGGGTTCAATCCCCGCAGCTGGTAGTTCGTATACAGGGTGTCCCAAAATAGAAGGCCATACCATTAACCACATACTCTTTGGACAAAAATACTGCGACATTTCTTATGCCATTTTCGAGGCCATTTTTTATTTGGACGTCCCTGTTTCAAGGATTCCGTTAAACAAAAACTACAAGCGGCCTTAAAAATATTGTGTCAAAGAGAGATCAATCTAAGTACAAAACAAACTCGGCCTTTACTTCATGAAATACATGCGCACGGCTTTCCATAACCAATAATAATTGTAAAAAAGTAACAGTTAAAAATTTTAATAAATAAATGATTTAAGTTGACAATAAATGAATAGTTAGTTCAAGAATTATGATGTATTTTCAGCGTGCAGGAAAATGTTTCCGGAACTAGTTGAAAAAATCGAACTTTTCCTAACTCAAATTAGTTATTTAATATACAATTTTTCAATACACTATTAAAAAATTATATTTTAGACACTGACAACATGCGTTAAATATCTGTGTATTTTTTTTTCATATATTTTCAGGTATTAACAATATTGTGTGAAACTAACTACTCAGTGGACAAAAGCCCCAACCTGCGTTGAATTACACCCACAATATCTACCCATATATTCCTTATTATTAGCTTTTGATTAGTAGGTCGTTATGATATTTGACAGTTAATCAGTTTGACGCTGTCGACATTATTTAATTTCATTTTGACATTTAATTTCAAATAATTTTAATTTATTGGTACAATAATTTTTATAGTTAGATATTTGACTCAAGTTAAAGGAGGCCACCTGATGAAGCAATCCAAAATGCAGAAATAGATCAGATCTCATCTATTGTGGTTGAATTTCGAGTTCCCACTCCATATATAGAGTATATCAGGTTAGTAAATAGAATAAATTTTTAGATAATTATTGAATAGAGTTTTGTCTGTGGGTGTTCATTAGTATACCTAGATGTTTGGTATCAGAGAGCATGCATATGACTTCATTGATAGGAATTGTAGGAAATTTGAGACATATTAGCTTAAAATACCTTTCTTAAACAGTAAAAGATTCTTACATATCTCGTTAAATGCCATTCTGTTTTAAAAATATTACATGTCTTCAACTCAAAATTTGATGGAACAATGCAATAATACAATAGGTCCAAGATTTGAAATAAGGAAGTTGGCGACTAATTTCGGTATTTCCTTCGAAGCTATCTCGAATAACCTCGTATGTATTACATAAGGTGCAAAATATTCACAAACTATTTGTACAATATCGGAAAACATAAATATTTTACATATTCTATTCAACTAAATAATGGACAAACCATGCGTTTAGGAATATTTTATATAATCTGCAAATTTTGTGTTGCGTAACGAGAAGTGTATACGTATGCAATGTGTTATACACACAATAACGATTTCCCGAATAAAATTTCCATGATGCGTTTCACCGGCTGTCACATCTCTATTATGTGAATGGCGAATATGTGGGTATAACACATTCACGAAGGTCTTGAAACCGAGTTGAAATACTTTACTTCCAAGAAATGTATACCTACAGGTGTTTTTTTATGAAGTTTAGAGGAAATAAGTACAATAGATACAACTAAGTTGTGTAAAATGCTATTTTTGATTCTCTGCAATTTATAGCAATTAAAACGATATAAAAGGCGAGGATGATCTAGTCTTGTGGACCGTGTTGCTTCTTAGATTTTTTTTATGTGCCGCTCGGTAAGTATCTTTTTATTATCGATACCGATTCGTTGTTCTCATTGGTTGGCAGGATATGTGGCTTTGAGATATATAGACATAATATCATTAATTTTAAAAGAAAATGGGGAGAAATGAGCATATCAAGAATACACGATTCCTGTTTTTATAAATGCATATTTACGCTTAATTTTTTTTTACTTGCTCACTTCAGTCAGTAATAATTTAAAATGTTAAAATATATAATAACTATAAATTATATTAACGAATGATGCAATTAACATATTAAATTGCTATAACTGCCCAGCAAGAACATCGACAAAGTTTGAACAGCCTTGCTAAAAACAACGAATGACAATTTTCCTTGTGTAAACTTGTAATAGTAATAGTAATAGTAATTTATTATTCCAACAGGAAATATCCCAATTACTAAATAAACTGATACAAAATTATAAATAATACATCGAGTAAGTAAGAATTAAGAAATAAAAATTTGAGGATAAAATTTCTAAATTTGAAGCAATTTCAGATAGGTTATGTATGATTAAAATCAGAGAAGAAATAAACATAGAGATATTAAATATATATGCGCCAACAGAAGAAAAAACAGAAGAAGAAAAAGATGAGTTTTATGAGAAACTAGAAGAAAATTATGGAAAGCTGAATAAAAACACAGTAAGAATAGTGGTAGGGGATGCAAACGCAAAAATAGGGAGAGAAAGGATGTATGAAAGTATAGTAGGGACAGAAAGTAAACACCTAGAGAGCAATGACAATGGGCGTAGATTGATTGAATTTGCAGAAGAACAAAAAATGAAAATAATGAGCACATTCTTTAAGAGAAAAGACATACATAAGGGGACCTGGACCTCTCCGGATGGAGCATATTCGAATCAAATTGATCATGTTTGCATAGATGAGAATCACAGAAGCTTATAATAATAAAAATGTTAGGTCATGCAGAGGGGCAGATATAGACTCGGATCACTATCTAGTAAGGATAGATTTGAAGATAAAAACCTATTAAAAGAAAAGGATTACAAAGGAAAAAAGACAACTAGATATAGCGACATTACAAAATGAGAGAACCCAAAGAAGTATGAAGAAGAGATAAGGAAAGGTTTGCAAGAAAACATACGGATATTGGAAGCAAATATAAATGAAGAGTGGATAAAGATCGAAAATGTCATACAAACAGCAAGTGAGAAAGTAATACCAAAAAAAGAGTGTGCAGGGAGGAAAAGATGGTGGGATGAGGAGTGTATAAGAGAGGCGGAGAAGAGAAATAAGCTAAGAATTAAAGCACTTCAGTCACTACAAGAGGAAGATAAGGAAAAATACAGGGAACAAAGACAAAAGGCAAAGAAAGTGTTTAGACAAAAGAAGAGAGCAGAGCAGGTTAAGAAAATAGAGGAAATAGAGCAACATTACAAGAGAAAGAAATACGTAACTTCTACAGAGAGATAAAAGGGAAAAAAGATAAAGAAGGAAGTAATATATGTGAGAGATGAAAGTGGCAATCTAATTGAGAGGAAACAGAAGTGAGAGAAAGATGGAGGCAATACTTTGCAGATATGTTGAATGAAGAGAGTGTAAGGGAAGAAGAGGTGCACGAGGAGATGATACCGGAAGAGAAGAGGAAGGGGAAGTAGAAGAACCTACAAAAAAGGAAATAGATATAATTATAGAAGCTTTAAAGAATAACAAAAGTCCAGGGAAAAACGGAATAACAGCAGAGAACATTAAGTACGCAGGAGAGGATTTAAGACAAAGAATATACGAAATGATACGAATGATCTGGAGAAGAGAATGTATGCCTGAAGATTGAGAGATGCTATGATTATACCATTCTTAATATTGGGAGATGCAACGGTCTGCATAATCTAGAGGTGTATATGATTGTTAGATATAGGTTATAAAATTATGGCAACGTTAATAAAGCAGAGAATAGAACCTATAGCAGAACGGCAAATAGGGGAGTATCAAGCAGGTTTTAGAAAGGGAAGGTCAAATCTTCATGGTGAAGGAAATGCTGACTACATGCTATGAGTATGGGATCAAAGCAATGGTTTTATTTGTGGACTTCAGGAAAGCATATGATTCGATCAAAAGGAATAAACTAAGTAAAATTCTGGAACAATTTGGGATACCAACTAAACTGATTAGGCTATTGAAAATGACCTTAGAAAATTCTAAAGCCAAAGTACGAATAAAAGGTGAATGTTCGGAAGGCTTTACTATTGATACAGGACTGAGACAAGGAGACCCACTCTCAACGCTTCTTTTAATTTAGTACTAGAAAAGGTCATAAGAGATAGTGAGTTGAACAGAGAAGGACACATATTGTTTAAAAGTCACCAAATAGTAAGTTATGCAGATGACGTGGCCATTATTGCTAGAGATAGTAGGGAATTAGAAGAAGTAACGAGAAAACTTGTGGAGGAAGCAAGTAAAGTGGGATTGCAGATAAATAAAGAGAAAAGTAAGCTGCTGAGAATAGGAGAACAAAAAAAGATACAAATTTTAAATTGAGAACAGAGCACGGAGAGATGGAGTTTGAAGAAGTTCAAGAACATGCGTATTTGGGCGCGTTGATAACAGCTAAGTGTGGTGAGGAGCAAGAAATTAATATAGGAGAATAATAAAAGCAAACAGAAGTTCGGTAGCAGTCAACCACTTAATGAAATCAGAAAATTTGTCCCGAGGAGTAAAACTTAGAATGTATAAAACAATTTTGAGACCGACAGCGCTGTATGGCAGTGAAACCTGGGTCCTCAATAAGAAGTCAAGAGAAAACCTTTTAAGGTGGGAAAGGAAGATCTTAAGAAGAATTCTAAGGGGCAAGAAGGCAGAGGAAGGCTATGTAAGGAGAAATAATGAGGAAATATATGGAATGTACCAGGCACCAACAATAGACGAAGTTGTAAAAGCCAGGAGAGTGCAGTGGCTAGGGCATCTAGAACGTATCGAAAATGAAAGGGCAGTTAAGAAAATTGTATGGAGTAAACCAAACTAGAGGGAGGTAGCGATGGAGAGAGGCAGTGTCAATAGATCTAAGGTAGAAAAATGTAACGGATTAAAAAAGAAAGGCGAAGAACAGACTGGAGTAGAGGAGAATAACGCAGTTCTGGGCCTAAAAGGCCTGTAAACAGCTTTATATATATAAGTAAGAACATTATACATAATACAATAACAAAAGCAAAATATATTCTAGAACAAATAGAACATTTTAAACTAGTTGCGAGGCACATGGCTACAAATTGCACAATCCGATGCGAGTCTGTTATAAATATTACACATTAGAAATAACGGAGATTTAGCTAGGACGTTGGTTCGAGGTACACTGCAATAAAACAGTGCCTGATGTCTCAAGTTTGCAGGTGATACCCGAAAGCATATTTTACTTAAAATATCCGAACAGTCAATCCTATGATTCACGATTTTAAAAATATATCGAATCAAGACAATATTGCGTCGTACTTCAAGAGTTTGGAATCCAAAGCGACTTAAGAGATCAGCATGATTAAAACCTATTGGCGAATAAACACTATCTTTCAAAAATGCCAAAACTTTTAGAAACTGTCTCTGTACCGATTCTAGTCTTCGATTGTGTACATTGTAAATTGGATTCCATATTATGGAACCATACTCTAACCTAGAGCGAACAAGGGAACAAAATAAAATCTTTAAAGTTTGTACATCCTTAAAGTCCCTACAATTACGATAAATAAAACCATAAGACTGGACAGCACTCGATATTACATTATTGATATGCGGAACAAAAGTGAGTTTCTTGTCAAAGATAATTCCTAAATCTTTCAGTGATTCAACACGGCTAATGACGTAGTCATTAATAGTATAATCATAAGTTACAAAATTGGTCTTACGGGAGAAAGACATAGCCTTGCATTTAGATGAGTTGAGGGATAGCTGATTGCGTTTACACCATAGGGACACCTGATCAATATTAAGTTGAAGCAAGTAACAATCTGACAAAGAATTAATTACTGTATACAGCTTAAAGTCATCAGCAAATACCAATTTTTCACAAGATACCATATCAGGAAGATCGTTCGGGTACCCCTGACGAGGGATAAAATGAACAAGATGTAAAGTTTGAGTATCTGACTTGAAACTGTCTATTCGTTAGATATGATTCAAAAAGTCTAGTTAATGAATCAGAAAAACCAAAGTGATGTAACTTTTCCAGTAATATGTAGTGATTAATTTGGTCAAAAGCTTTTTAAAAGTCAGTAAAAATTACATCGACTTGACCTCCACCATCTAAAATTTCAGAAATATGCTGCGAAAAAACAGCAAGATTCGAAATAGTTGATCTTCCGTGCATAAATCCATGTTGTTTTATGGATATTAACTGGTTAGTTACTCGATAGATTTCACTGTACAATGTGGCTTCAAAGAGGCTATAATTAGTTACGTCGCTTAGATTGCCCTTTTATAGGACACATATGCCTTTTTCCAAAGAGAGGGAAAAGTAGAGTGTTTTAATATACAATTAAAAAGAATACACAATGGTTCAAGCCAAAGCACTTGTGTAAACTTAACACACTGTGTTCTATATCTCAACTCCTCATCGGTTAAGCACAACTGCGCAGCTGCAGTATATCAGCTGTTGCAACACACGTCACGCAGTGTTGGTCATGTAACGTTGTTGTGTTCAGGTACCCCTCTTTCGTTGTATTCTAATGGAGAACATTTAAGTTGGGGTTTGATGAAAGAAAACGGCAAGTACTTACCTAACTATAACAAATATTGCTGATAATTGTGATAAAGCTAAAACTAATTAGATTACTCTGTATCTGAGATTCTTGTAACTTTAAAGAAAGAGAATGTTCAGACAACCACCAGTCATGTTTCGTAAACTCCTATTATGTAATGCCTAAATACATTTTTGCTAATGTTTATAAATGATACTGCAGGAAACAACTACTCCGCGGGCTAATGCCCCGACCGGCATTGAATTATACCTGCAGTATCTGTGTGAAACAGCCAAGAACCCTTGTCGGCCACTCCACCAAACATAGACCGGTTTCGGGCTTGTTAGCCCTCATCAGTATGCCATAGGTGAGATGACCGACAATTGAACTGGCTGTTCCTTCATATGTAGTTTTACATATAAATTGAGTGCAGGTGAGATGTAACTGGTCTGCTACTTCCTGCTCGGCCTAAGCGGCTCGACTTGCAGAAAGCGACCTACAATATCGTAGGTACTTAACCGCAGACCTCTCGCCCCGGGCGATGCGCCATTAAATTTATAAATGATACTGCAGGAAACAACTACTCCGCGGGCTAATGCCCCGACCGGCATTGAATTATACCTGCAGTGAAACAGCCAAGAACCCTTGTCGGCCACTCCACCAAACATAGACCGGTTTCGGGCTTGTTAGCCCTCATCAGTATGCCATAGGTGAGATGACCGACAATTGAACTGGCTGTTCCTTCATATGTAGTTTTACATATAAATTGAGTGCAGGTGAGATATACAGCGAGTTCAATTGTCGGTCATCTCACCTATGGCATACTGATGAGGGCTAACAAGCCCGAAACCGGTCTATGTTTGGTGGAGTGGCCGACAAGGGTTCTTGGCTGTTTCACACAGATACTGCAGGTATAATTCAATGCCGGTCGGGGCATTAGCCCGCGGAGTAGTTGTTTCCTGCAGTATCATTTATAAATTTAATGGCGCATCGCCCGGGGCGAGAGGTCTGCGGTTAAGTACCTACGATATTGTAGGTCGCTTTCTGCAAGTCGAGCCGCTTAGGCCGAGCAGGAAGTAGCAGACCAGTTACATCTCACCTGCACTCAATTTATATGTGAAACTACATATGAAGGAACAGCCAGTTCAATTGTCGGTCATCTCACCTATGGCATACTGATGAGGGCTAACAAGCCCGAAACCGGTCTATGTTTGGTGGAGTGGCCGACAAGGGTTCTTGGCTGTTTCACACAGATACTGCAGGTATAATTCAATGCCGGTCGGGGCATTAGCCCGCGGAGTAGTTGTTTCCTGCAGTATCATTTATAAATTTAATGGCGCATCGCCCGGGGCGAGAGGTCTGCGGTTAAGTACCTACGATATTGTAGGTCGCTTTCTGCAAGTCGAGCCGCTTAGGCCGAGCAGGAAGTAGCAGACCAGTTACATCTCATTTGCTAATGTTTGTTGTTTCGTTATTTATGATTTACTAGTTTATAAGTCTCTTATTAGAATATATACTACTACTATTAATTTTGTTCAATATTGTTTTAGAAAACTTGGTTGTTATTTATTTGAACTGAATTATACATTTTTATCATAAAAAGTAAACATTTTTATTTTATTATTATTGTTAACACAAGTGTTATACATATATTGACACAGAAGCTTACCTACCTTTTTGATTTGTTAATTGTGTTTGCTTTTTGAAATGCTTTTTGTAATACGTTTATTTTGACGTTTTCTAGAACATTCCAAGCTATATGCGATGCATTTGTGACGACTGGAATAACTTCTAGAAAACGTTAATATAAAGGTATTACCATCAAAGTAATATCTAATATAAATAATTTCAAAGCAAACAGGAACATACACATAATTTAATGATACAAATATCACTGAAATGTGTAAAAGTTACAGATAACTTGTGTTATATTAACACAGTAGATTGTGAATCTTTAACACACTGCTACATACAGAGAAATATATAAGATTCCCGTGATTGACACAGTATTGTGTTAAAATGTGTAAACATTTTTTTCAGTATGGAGACTATGTATTGGGATAAACTTAAAAAGATATGTGCATGTGTGTCATATCAGGTTTTAGTGTGCTGTTTGCAGAATTTTTTATTTGTTTGGCCACCGTTGACAAAACGCGCTATAATTAACTTCAGTCGTTTTCATTACGTAATAAAACGATTTTACAGGTTATGTGCATAACCACTCCCATGGATTTACAGCAGCGCGGCGATAAAAATTTGATTAGCAGAGTAAATTAATTAGCGATGGTGTTAAAGTTACGGCTAGGGTCATATTCAGAGACAAAGTTACGGCTCAGACAGGATTAGATTGCTCCAAACGGTCATTTTTCACGAGTATGCTAAGAGAAATTAAATAATATAATAATGTAATATATTATACAGGAGCGGGATGATTTTAAATAAACTTTATGTTTCGTTAGGCCACAAAGTTACAAAAAGGTGATCAGTCGCCAACATAAATAATCTCTTTGTTTTTTTCTCTGAGGAATAATTCAGAGTGCGAATTTTGTAATCATGAAATATATTACCCATCAAAACTTTTTGTATAGAAAATTTATGTCTGTTGAAATCTTTATTAATGAGCTGTGTGAAACGACAGAAAGACGGTGCAACACTATAACATGCGAGAAATGAATGTCCTTGATACCTGCGTTGTTGGAATAGATACAGGGTTTCGAATTAAAAAAAAGTTATATTTAAGTTTATATTAATAGATTCTTTATTTAACAGAGATAATTTGTTTTGTAAAAATGTGTCATACAATACGAGTTTTTTAAAATCTAATATTTGCTAAAATAGTTAGAAATAAGTACTATTTTTTGGTAAGAAAGTAACGTGCATTTGAATAAATTCTCAATTATTCCAGAAGCAGCTCATTTGCATATCTGCCTGACAATTTGGCCTTGGAATAACCTTGAACTTGACTGACTGACCTATGAGGTTAAAATAACTCCATTCAATGGTGTATCGAGATAGACAAGAAAGGTGACGTCATCAAAAAATGGATCGCAACATATTATTACTTAACATCGACAGTATTAATCTTGATAAGATAAATGATTTACAAATTGATATTAAAGACTATAATAACTTGCTTTTTTATGTTTAACTGAAATTAACAAAAAATCAAATATTATTTCTAATATAGTTATGATAATTTTATCCTTTGTATTAATTCTTAAACTTAAAAATAAAAACAGTTCAGGACCAGATGAGGTACCTTTATGTATTATCAAAAATCACACAGAGCTATTAATAGGACCAACTGGTACATCTTTCATTTTCGGAAGGAATGCTTCCTGCTTGTTTTTCTCATTTGTTAAATAACTACAGACCCATTACATTCCTGGACAGACTTAAATTTTATTAATAAATTTTATATGTTAATAAATAATCAACATGATTTTCACAGTAATAGATCTAGATACTACAACAGCCATCCACAATTTTGTTGACCAAGTGGTTAAATTCATAGAAGCTGGCGAGTGCCCTGTTGGGATCTTCTGTGATCTCAGCAGGGCCTTCAATTGTAGCGACCATGACATCTTAATTCATATTTTCTGTAATTATGGCATCAGAGGTGTTTTTGAGCTGGGTGCTTTTGAAACGTCGAATACAGTATGTGAGCATTAGTCGTCGAAGGGGTGGCATTATTCACACGTACAACTCGGATATTGTTGATATTAATATGGGTGTGCCTCGGGGCTCTGTCCTGGGCCCTATTCTTTTCCTCTTATATGCCAATATTATTACGAGCATCTATGATGGTCTGGTTCACTCAATCTTAGTACAGATCGTGTTGCCAAAAAATGGGCTATGTGAGTTCGGCACCTGAATTTTAAAAATTCAATTTTTTCTTTGCGATTTATATAGATTATCGTTTGTAGTTGTTTGTAGTAACTTTCATTTCGTCCGTAGTTCCTTGACATCTAAAGTAAAGCGACGGCTAAAAGATTGTTCATAGTAACCTTCATTTTGTTTGTATTTACTCAAATATAAAGTAGAGTCACTATACTTCAAACGGAGGCTAAAAAATCGCTTGTAGTTGTTTGTATTAACTTTCATTTCATATATAGTTTGAAAATCTAAATCTAAAGTAATCACTATAATTCAAGCGGAGGATAAACAAGCGTTTGTAGTTGAAGTACAGTTATTCTACTTTAGATTTCGAGAAACTTGAAACGAAATGAAAGTTATTTTTTTAATATTTTTCATTACAAGTATTTGCAGGAAATTTATCTTTCTATTAATACTCTATCATTTCTCCATTTATTTAATACTGTCTTTTTTGGCGTTATAATATGGTTCGTTTTACATACAGGCAATGAATGTAACTGACGAAAAAGTAGCATATCTACAAGACACAGACATCCCTAATGAAAAAAGTATGGTAGTAAGCAAATAAAAAACTTATGTATCGGTTTATAAACAGTAAAAATTCTGATGAAGCTCATCAAGTCAACGTTATTCAAGAACAGTTAGGCAGAACAATGATTAGGTCATTATGATGTAAAATATCGCTACATTTTCAACCGAATGCTTCGCCATGATGTTTTTTTTACGCTCCGTTTAATGAGAAACAAATCGTTGGCCACCAACGGGTCAGTAAATTTAGCCAGCCAAATCGAATTTAATTAATAATACTGCGGAGTGGGCGACAGCAATATTGTCCGTTGCATACGTGCGGTTCATTAAATGATTTTTTAAAATGGTTATAGGGAAACAAATACATGGATGACCGGGTATTGGAGCTGCAGAACACCTGGACTAAATCGAATCGGAGGGAGTTTTGACATAAGGGTTTGATTAATTCAGGAAGCTGAAATAAACACTGATGTTTTGGATGGATTCGAAAGATTGTTGGGCGAGTTTCAGATCACCCTTGACATTTATAAATAAAATATATGATTTTTTTCTATAACTCCAAGAACAGCGAAAAGGAAATTGTAACTTGATGGGATATTTTTCAAATATATTGACTTTCCGTAGTGTCGGCAAATTGTGTAATGGGAAATTGCATGATTTGTCCAAATATTTGCAGATGAAACAGTGCATTATTTTCATCGAAATGGCGTTTGCCCTAGAAAATTTCATGGAAAAATAAGCCTAAAAACGGCGTTTACAATTGTAATCTAGCCATACTTCCAGAAAACGGTGGCCCCACAGCAAAAACCTGTGACGTCAAACAACGTTCACACGTATATATACCTAATACAGCATTGTGCTTTGTATCTGTACACGATTTCCAATTTCGGACAAGGCAGTAGGTACATATATCATTTATGATATTATTAAATGTTATTGTGTTAAATAGATATTGGTATTGAATAAAGTTGCAAAATAGATCGTAAAATGAGCACAGAAAGTGCATCTCATCGGGCAAATGGCAGACGTATTGCATTATGCCATTCTGTAGGAATGCAACATTCATCGATTAATAAAAAATATGTTACCATGCCAACCAGTGAAAATAAATGTGGTGTAGAGCGATGAAGCGCGACTAAAGGAAGCATTGCAACATTGTTTTGTGAGGATCATTTTAATGTAAGTTTAATTGGAAATACACATAAAATGTAAAGTTGTAAAGAATCAATTAAACTTTTCTGTTAAGCCCTGAGAATGTATATAGAACGTTTAGAAAATTAATGGTAAAGCAAACTTTTTTTTTCCATTTTTTGTACTCAGGTCTTCATTCCGATTACAAATAACGTATTCTATATTTGCTCCTGCCATTTGCGAAACATAGAATATTATTTTGCTATATGACTTCACTACATTAAATTACCTGTTTTATTCTGAAAACAATAAACAAAAGTAATAAATAAGGATTTTTAAAAATGTTTAATGAAAAATTAAATCAGTAGTTAATAATTTATTAAAAAAAATAATAGATGTTAAATAACATTTTTCATTATTTTTATTTATTATTTTTTAAATTGAAACAAGTGTTTAATGTAAAAACAGATGGTAGCATTTTATAAATACCCCAAGTAAAGTCGTTTATCTGAACATAACCAACAACATTGTCGCCGTAATTTTCACGAACGAGTCTATATTGTAAACAGAAAAATAAGTTTACCACATCACCACTAATAATGATGGTAATGTTAAAAACGGAAAATAATAGACACCTGCTTCCTTTGACACCTCGTATTTGTTGCACTAATGAAGTTGGGATTAGCAGCAAGTCCGTAAGTATAAAATGAAATGAATCCACTCGAGGCAAATTGATAATAATCGTCATATTATGTTTACACAAAACCTGCTACCGCCATCGAAGAATTTGCACAGCATTACCTATAATACGAGTATTTAAACTATCTATAACCTAAAAATGCCACAAAAACTCCAAAATATAAAAAACAAATGTCTGTTGATATCCTGAAATATGGCTTTGTTTACATTTTATGGCAATTTATTAATGTTAATGAATTACAAAATAATGTGTGTGAATGATTACCCATACATTTCAAACCAATATAAAATTCATCCAACTTCCCCATTGCAATGCAAATATCAGTTCGACTATACCCAATTTCTGAAAAACTAGACAGTAACTTATTTTTATCTTCGCTACACGCTACGCGCAAAGCGTGCGGAGAGCAACGTTCCATAGGAGTACTAGATTAGAATTCGCCCATATATAAAATATATACAAAAAAGGCAATACAAATATTTGTGTTACATAACACTGATTACCCGATCAATTTCTCTGTGCCTACCCAATACACTTACGCCATGTTTCAGTAGTGGCATGGTTAATAGCCTCCTGTAATCACAGTTTCACATCACTTAATTTAAGGGATGGTGTTATTTCGTACTACTTAATTATTTATTTGTACCAAATCCTCTATCTTATAGACCATTTCATCCACTACGTACTTAATATAATGTCTCTTTTCTCTTTGAGTAATTTTTAATAATTGTGCTTTTAGAATGAATGAATATTATTTGATTTTATCTATTTCATAATGCCCATGTCGCACACATCACAACTGCTCCTGGTTCTGCATTTGATAAAATAAATTCAAACAATTATTCAAATACGTCATTATTCATGTGTTCAGAGTAAACTTTCATCCTACGTAATTAAAAAATATGCAAATCATTTTCTAGAAATCCATGTATCACTTCCAATATGTGTTATTGTTAATCTTCGTCCTTTTCCAGAAGGCGTCCTAACTCCTGTTGAAAATCCATCTAAAAATTCTCTATTACTTCGAACGTTATCAACTTTTCAAGCTTTTGACAGGACACGATAGTATGGCCTTTGTTTAACCATGTTTCATCCATCTAATGTATGTTTTTGCCACTTGCATGATATTCTGTTATTTTTTTTTCTCCATATTACAATTTCATCTTTTTCAACGATCGTTTCAAATACCGAAAATTCATGTCATGCATTCTTCTTTTAAGAACCGTATAAGATAATTCAGATATGTCTTCATCTTCAGCAGCCGCAGCTTGAATTTTCTTTGCCCTCTGTATTTCATTTCTGAAGAAGAATATATCAATTTTCCTACGAATCGAATCCCTTCCTCATGTTTCCACATTTCTCCCTTTGAATTTAAACATTTTTTATTTATTTAAGTTACACCATCCAACAGTCAGTCAAAATCATCTATAGGATGGCAGCACAACATTTTATACGAAACTATACTCTCACTAGATTTTCGGAAGTTTAGTATAAATACCTATGATTTCAGAGAAATATGACCTAGATTCCAAATGAAACTTGATATCTGAATCCACGGAATCAGTGAAGTAAAATCGATATTGAAATAGGTATAATACTGCCTACATTAAGATGGTCATTTAGATATTCAGGACCCCCTCTGCTTAAAAAGTTTTCTGAATACTTTAGAGGGTGGCGTAATTAATAATGTTGCCTTAATTGCTACATAAAGACGTTATAGAGACTCTTCTGTAGCTGAATATAAAGCGAAGTCAAATAAAGCTGCCTTACTTCACTTAAACCTAGTCATTGTGCCTTCTCAACATTTATTGAACAAACAAAAATAACTAGTAGCGGTTTTAGTTTGGAGTTTTATCTTGTCCTTGTTCTCGCGCTAGGTTCTATAATAGGGGTGTGTCTATCATCGGAGCCTTTGGACTGGTAAATATATTGTTCTTGGTTTCTTTTGTTGGTTCGAAAGCTGCTACGGACGGAACTGCTTCTGCAATTGCATTTGACTTAGGTACGGAATCTTAATGCTTATACGAGGACTTACCATTTGTTAAGTAAATGATTGGCTACAAGACTCAAAATGACCTTCAATTTGTCACACATATGAAGACGACGAAGAGTCATATGGTCAAATCTCAAATTCTCAAACCTATTTGCACCATTTGTATGAAGCATTGATGGTATGGTCAATCCAGAAAATTTGAAGTCGATCTGATAATTAATTTCCAAAATATTCGAAGTCAAATAACCCTCCAATTACCTATATACAAAAATGCCTCCCTTTAATGATACAGGGTGTTAAAGTTGAACGTTTAAAATGGTTTTTCGCTACAATTTCTTGGGTTATTTTATCTCTCCACTTTTTTCTGAAGTACGCCTATGGACGATTTTGCAACGTCATAATGTAGAATTTTGTTTAGAATAAATACCAATTTTATTTTATAATTTTTTTTATTTACAAATATCGAAAATAAAATTTTACTAAAGTAAGTTTGGCAACATTGTATTATTTTGTCACCAGGGATCTACTCTTGCTGTACCTTGCATTTATTTCGGGACAGCCTGTATAACCGGTATTGAAAACAAACAATTTTTAGCACTTTAGCCATATTTTCAGATAGGAGTTCCAAATGTCCCAAATTTTGTAACCTTTTTTTCTACATTGTGTACATATACCTATCCAAAACAGTTACGCAGTTGTAATACAATCTGGAGGTTATAATGTCATAACATATGTGTTCATCTAATATCACGTCACGTCTATTAAAAGCACAAAGTTTCGCGACAATATAGCTTCAACATTAATTGAACGGTTCTCTAACTTTGCTATTAGAAGAGCAGCAGTCATAAGAGGTTGGATGTAACTTGGTATTAGTTCCTTATGAATGTTTAAAGTACGTACTTGGATAATAGAAATTGATAACTCTTTATTGACAATCCCGTTAATGATATTTGATAGCCGTAAACGCAGATTGATCAAATACATAGAACACGTTAATTGACATAACTTAACGTTTGATGTTTCTGTATTCGAATTTCAAAATAGCGTATGAGTTATTTACAGCACTGTGATGAGTACGGAAGTGAGGGGTGCAGGGGACAGGATTTCATATGCGTGCCACTTGAAGATTCAAAGAACACAAAATTAACAAAAATAAGTTGACATCGAGTGAACCTAGCACTTTAATAGTATACTTTAAAAAGTTTATACTGTTGAATACCGTCCTTTTAGGCGGTGATGGTCTACCAACATCTACTTACACCTTCATGATGCGCAATCCGCAGATATCACACTTTAATATATAATACACTGCACTATTTATATACATACTGTACACTATTCAATACATATTAACACTTAGCGTCCGCTATTATAGGGTGCATTCTCCATTACAACCACAGCACCAGGTACTATATGTGGTACTGTACCACGAATTTATGTAACTAGAGATAATAAACGTAAAAAGGTTTTATAAGTAGATTTGATCTCTCGCAGAGTTGGACATATGAACAAAACAGTACCAGTTTTCATAGCACTTCCCTATGTACCTATTTGGTTCTCGAAGTTGTAGATATAGGAGCAACATATTAAACTCCCTATGAACTTAATAAACTACCAAAGAAAATCCGTCGGGGGCTGCCATCGCTATTTTAAATTTCACCTTAAATATAAATAACTATAGCAATAAATAATAAATCTAAGAATATGAACCACAATTAAATCCGAACCCTTCATTGAAAACCGCATCCAAAACAGACTAGTACTTTTGGTTTTGCACAAACAAATGTTTACTGCAGCGCCCCCTGGTGAGTTTTCATCGTAACACATATATAAGAACATGCACCAATCAAATCCAAACCCATCACTGAAAACCGCATCAAAATCGGACTAGTAGTTTTGGAGATAAATGGCAACATTGGTTTGCACACACATTCTCTCACCACAAACGCATATACCGTCTCCGTTCCGTAGTGGTTAAAAAATATCTCTTTATGCTGAACGCTATAAATTGTGAACGAGTTTTTAACATGAATTACTAATTACTCTTTTACAACGTGACTATAAAACTGTCTAATATTTTGCACAAATTCGACGGCGTATGAAGAATCGAACTAATTTTAAAACTTCTGAAACATTTCCAACTAAGTTATTAGGAGAACAGGACAGTGTGGAGAATTAATAGACATTTAAGTTTAATTTTGCACGTCTATTTATTATATATTGTCTGTTCCCTATAAGCTAATCGTAAAACAAGGTTTTGCAGAATTATTAAATTATAATTGATTTATGAAAAATTCTACCCCCTATAAATAGATGTTCGCCTAGGGCCGCGGTTTTGAGGAACCCCGTTTCTTACTAACAAAGCGGATGTTCCGAAAGTAACATCCGCCGCCTCCTTTAGAAGTAATGGAAAGTCATGGCGGCAGTTCCGCTCTCTACTTAGAGGCGGTCCTAGTAATATTAACACGTCTATTATTTACGACCCCTGAATTTAGTTTTAGCGTTTCTAGAAGCCAGCGTAGGCGTTCTTCCTAGCATACTTTATAGATGTTATAAATTTAAAATGAAAAATTCTAAGCTAAGTCTAAGCCATCATAAAATATTATAGTTTAATACACCAGCTACACATTGTAAGAGTTCCCATTTTTTATTTCTTAATATTCTCTGATTGATTCAAAATCAGAACTTGTTCCCAGTTGAAAACAAATTATTCACTACGTCTCAGAAAGAAAATAAAGATACTCCTTAGTCCTTGCTACTTCGCTTAACAAACTTAGCTCAAATAAATAAAGTATCTTATAAGCAAACTATACAGCTTGCAAAGTGGCCTACAGTTAAGTACTGGCTACAAACTTCGGAGAAACTAATTTGCTAAACTTTCAGTATTAATTGAGAATTCCTTATGGTTCATTGGACAAATACATTGTGAAATCGCCCCAGTTGAGATCTAAAGCAAAGTGAACTGAAACAGCTAATTAGTAATCAAGAATGCTTAATTAGATTTTTTGAACAGTAAGGCAGAGACTGCCAAACGGGAACAGGAGAAGCCAAGGTAATATTATTTGATATATAGTGATTTTTCGCGTTGTTATGCTGTGAACTCGGTAACTGGTTGCTGAATTAAAGATTAAAGTGCATATTCCTAGCTATAGCTGGGATTAATTGACCTGCCCTTATTGTTCTCGGGCTGGGCTCTGTGGAGGCAGACCTGCTATCATTATCTCTGAGCCCGCCCATATATTGTCGCCATGTCTGAGCAGTAGTAGCGACAGTCTCTTCCTCCTCCTCCTCAGTCGTGACGAAGCTTTTAGTTACCACTGAAGATGCCGACAATGAAGAGCGACAAAACGTTTGGAAGCATGGGATGCGAGCAGTTACAGAGGCGGCCACGGGACGTCTCGGTAGACCACCATTATCCGAAGAACGGTTCCGACCATAGTAGTCGTAACACTAACAACAGGAGCCAAAATCAATATATGTGCGCCCCAAATATACCGATAGCGAGTCTGCCCCCACAGAGCCTAGCTGGAGAACAACAAGAGCAGGTCAAAGAATCCCAGCTATAGCACTTTAATTATTTTACTGGCATCGACCAGTTACTGACGTCACGGCATAACAACCCGGAAAATCACTATACATATATCAAATAACAGCACTGGCCGTGAAAGCTTAAAAACCTCAGGGTAATATTCTTCTGAATTTTAATATAAATTCAACGGCTGACTTCCCAGCTGTCAAAAAACAAAATTATCAGCGTACCTTTTTAATTTAATTTTGGAAAAAATGGAATTTTACAAAAATTGTTGATTTGGAACAAAGCAGGCGTTAAATACAGGTGACAGTATTAAAGTCTACTCTAGTATTTCTGCAGTAAATATTTGGCTGAAGTAGCATTGGTGGTTTTGGTAAATGGCATTAACTGAAAGTAACAACAATTTGCTGTGCTTAAAAAATTATAATTGCATATTTAAACTAAATATTACAAATCTTAAAGCGAAATTTTGTAGTTATTAATTATATTTGGTCCTCGCACAGCATAAAGCAATGTGTAGAAGATACTCGTAAATGGAGTAGATTAGTTTGTAGTTATCTAAGGTGAATGTGTTCATGCACAAGACTTCTTGCTGTAGCAATATTTTTTTCTTTTTTTAAAATCTTTTCTGGTTTTTCAATTTGAGCTATTAAGTTCTGTCTTGGCCTGATCTTGTCGTCTCTTACAAGACCAAGACAAGATCAAGAAAGAGAAAGACAAGATGTCAACACTAATACCTTTCGGTTTAAGCCATCATTGCGTGATATATTTCACCATTAAGAGTTATATCATTTTAAAAATATATTTAACTTTGTACATACTATAGAATCGTGTATTTTTCCATGACTATTTGGTCCAACTAACTGTAAATACGTGCTAAATGTCTTGCCAATATCACTTCAAATGTGTTCACTAACAGACGAAAAATGTACATGAAGAAAAATTAGAAACCTAAATTCCTGAAGGTTAATGAAGTGTAGGATACTATTTTTGAGTAATTTTGAGGTTAGAATAATAAAGTTTTTTTTTATAAGAGACTAAAAACAAATGTCCGTTTTATCCTTCTTTCGGCATAAAAGTGAGAACTTTAACATGAGCTGGGGTTAAGATCTATATTCGTTACTAGTTGATTCGAACATGAGATGTCACGATCACATTAGGCGTGTTTTTGCAGCAGTTGAAAACGGTTTGGAAACTGTCATAAATATTCGACCAGTTAAGTTGAGAACGCGTTACCATTGAATTTGACGCAATAAATGGTTGGACGGACATTTCTGATAGTTTCCAAACAGTTTTCAACTGCTGCTAAAACAAACCTATTATATTTGATGCTGAAGATGTTTATGTATATATTATTTTGTGAATTGTGTCTGCAGAGTTAGCAGTATCAGTGTATTTACCTAATGTAAAAATAAGAAATAGTTGCTGATAACAGGTTTATTTTTTTATACTGCTCGTCTTCTTAGTTACAAAGAACCTATGTTGACAATTAATAATAAAGACAACAATAACATGTTTACTATTTATGAACGTTAAACATACAAATTGGGTATGGTGCAAGTAGAAAGACTGCACCCAGGCGGTAGTCGTTGACATCAGCAACGTATGTGCATGTGCAATTGAGTACATTAAAAGTAACAGGCATATTATACGGCCCTGAAAATATGTTACTTACTACATCTAGAGAGAGTAGCAAACTAAGGTTCACCCTCCTTGAAATTAAACTTTTTACCTGATAAGGCTATGAAACAGTTCTCTCCGAACGCACCAATAAACCAGTTTTGCTAGCAACCTTTTGGTAGGAACTATTTCAAAAAACCTTTCTAGGTTTAAGGAGTAAGACATCAAGTGCGTTAGAATGATCAAGTTTAGTACAATAATTGAAAGGTTGAAGAAGATTAGTTGTAGTATACACTACTGATACACAGGAACTAACTTGATGTCAAGCAAATATTTTGGTAAATTATTGACATAATTTTTATTATTATTATTCTATAATTTTGCATGTAAGGCCAATTTTCCCGTAATTGGAGTAACAGAAACTACTTGCCAAAAAATGGATATTAATTATTTTCAATGAGTTCTGTATAACTATATAGGAAATGTTAAAAAAATAATTTCTCCAAACAAAAGTCCACCAAGCTGGTAGTTGGGTTATGCAAAGCATTTAATTTTTTGTGAACACTGTCACATTATTGTCGTATTTGTAACGGTGACAGTTTGTTTTTGTTGTTAGCGTAAATGTGTTTTCGTTAAGATCATCTACACGACTGGATATTTGACCTATTAAAAAGAATTACAATGAATATTTTAGCGATAACAGTTATTTAGAAAACGGAGAGGTTAATAAAATCAGCACGTATAATTCATTCGCTTATGAATATTGAAATTATTGCTACTGACTTTTTCTTTATACAAAAACAACATTTTCCAGGAAAAAAACATAACTTCCAATTGCACTATTGTAAGGAATATAAGCATAAGCAAAGTATATTTTGTTATTGTTAGATTTAGGGGTAATAAATCGCCCCCAAGCTTGAGATTTACATTAATAAATCATCTCAAAAGTTAAACATTACAAATAAACACTTGTATATTTACTTATTTGACTAGTAAATACAACTCACTGAGTAACACTACCGTTACACATGTAATACACGAATATGAATTATATGTGATTACAATTATATCACTAATTACAAAATAACCAGCAGCCTTTCTATCCAGGCAGCGCTCATGTTCGGTCGGAGTCCGAATCATGAATCCCGCTGACAGGAGGCGGCTTGGGCTTAGTGGCGACCACAGGTGGCGACATAGCCCAAATGTTGATACACCAGGCCGATACGATTTATCATGGATTCATATATCTAACATTATCATAATTATTATGATGACTTAGAAGTAATTTGATATATGGTATATTTTATAGAACTCTCTTTGTTTTAGATACACAGTTAGACTTAAAGCTGTTTAGAAGGGATTAATTGATGTGCTTAATTATACTTTTAATAGAAATTTATATTATGAATCCGATAACATCAGACCGACATTACTGTAAAAAAATAGTCTTTAGAAATAATGCTTTTTCTGTTTTATTTTTGCATTAAATAATTAACAATATTCTCCTTATAGGTATTCATTTATAATATCCCTAGTGCTTATATTATTTCCGAAATTTTTTTCGAGATCATGAACATTTTGAAAATTATCCTGAGCCGCAGGTAGCTTTGGACCAAAGACGATAAAAACTTTTTACCATGTTTACCATGGTAACAAAATAAAATACAAACTGCTAATTGGATAGAAAACATTGGTGTGAAATTTTCTCAATAAAAATTCTTTTAATCTTCATTCATGTTAGGGGTATCTGAACGTATACAGGACGTGAACTATTGGATTTAACTGATTATGTTTTGTTGCGTTGCTGTACAGGGTGTCTGTGAAAGGTTGGAAAATCTCGGAGCTGCAGATACAGGTGACCAAAAAAAGTCGATTGAGCCAAATATTCCTTATCCGAATGTTGCTGGTTTCAAAAATACAGGTTCAATGCTACAATTTTATTTTGAAATATCTCAATAACTTTGAAACCTGTCGTAGTATTAAAAAAAATTGGCACAATTATGTTTTTGGCACGACAAATAAGAATTTTTAACTAATTTTGCGCGCCACTTATGGCACATCACATTTCTTTTAAATGGCAGAACTTTTTTGCTGTTTAGTGTATCCATCTGACTATTGAAACAATCGATTTTCCTACCTGTTGTATCTGAAAAAGGTATACCCCGTTGAAGTCGGTAGGAGTAACAGTTTTCGAAATAATCCTGTTTGAAATATTCAGTGCATCGATTGAAAACTGTTATCGTTTCAGGTAAAGTGCATTTTCTACTGAAAATACAGCAATATGTTTCTTGAAAAAGTTGTTGAGAACGATAAATTATGGGGGCGTGCAAAATTTCAAGAAGATCAGCGAGGCAGGATCATTATGAAATTCGCATAATTTCGGTACTGAGACCGCTCTCTGGCGACCAGACCCGGACTATGAATACCACTGTAGGTCTTTAACTAGAAGCGGACCGGACAAGCAGTTAGCGGCTCCCGAGATATTCTCCGTGTCATACGCAGTTAACTGTCCTAAGATACCTCATATATCATGTCGTGCCATACGCCTAACGGCCTTCACAAATAAAACTCAAAATAGTAATAGGCAGGCCTGTCTATATACTCTCATTCATAGTCTGAAAATAATTCATTATAAAATTGCTTAATTAACCAATAAACAAATAATCTACATGCCAAGATACTCAGTGATAACTCACCTAATAATTCACACAACACAGGTCACTAAAACTCCAATTATTTGGTTCTCTATTCAATAACTTAATCATTCACCACTGTAAAAATCATTTAGTGTCCAACTAAGAACTTAACACAACATCTTCTTTCATTTTTGTCAATGTTTTATGTTAACATCACACCTAATTAAGTTGGTTAGTCACCGCGTCGCGCGTCTGCTAAAGAATTTAGCCTATTAAAAATATACACCTAACATTCACATTCTCTAGATATTTTTCCTATATTTCATCTTGTTGAATTATGCAAATAATTCTCTAATATGTTACAAAATAATTATAATGCTTATTTTATTTATCTAGTTCTCTTTAGCACAGCTCAATATAGGTTAAAACGTATGCTAATTCCATAATGCATTAGTATTGTTTGCTTTACTGTCATTTAAAATTAGTTTCATTATTAAAGGTTTCAATTATTGTGTAAATGTTTATTTTTCACGTTCACCGTAGAGTACGTTATTTGTACATTGTACATTGTATATAGTCTGACCACGGATTTGTTTGTAAAATTTATATTGTATAAATGAATTGAATTACCTCTTGGATTAACTACTTCCAAATAAATAAATAAAAATAATGAATGCTATATTGCTATCAAATAGTAACTATTCATTATGCATAGATTAATCTTATTGCATTATATTTGGCTTATTCCTATGTTATTTTTTTAAATGATCTGTAAACATCTGAGTCAACATTAATCATACATCAGACAGCTTGAAAGCCTTTATAGCTTTTATCCACGACTTCTATATTAAGAAGGTGTAATGCGTCTGTATTCCGTGGATTAAAAGCCTTCTAACACAGTAGTAGATTGGAGTTTATAACACCACGCTTCGATTTTATAGCATTTTATTTAAAATTATTATTATTAACATTAACATTTATCTTAAGTACAATCTTGTCATTTTGACCTGGATTATTTAAATCACACGATAAGGAGTTTCTGAAGGACTGAGGGGCCCAGGTAGCACCTGGATTTTTCAGTGAATCTTCACAGAGGTAATATCACCCCCAGCATTAGCCAATAATGTTGCCCAAGAACGCCCAGTAAAACTTTCTGGATCAGGGAGTCTAAGAAATGCGGCCACGTTTGAAAACATTTTCGCAACAAGTTGTGTTGATGCCTACATGTGGTGTAGTACATTTTCCTGCCACATATCGCAAGAAAAATCTCCTACGGGCAGTTTAGGTCACAGATTTATGTATTTTCGACTCATTTCTACAGCATTGATTGAAAAAGCTTCTCCCATGACCGTAAAACTTCTTGAAATATTTATTTTCGTATCCGGAATTGGTACGGATAGGTAACTGCCTTTGTTTTAGACATGAATGATATACAAAAAGGTTCATTCATTGCATCGACAAGCACCTGCGACTCCCATGATCGTTGCAATCTGTAAAGAGTTCAAAATAAAATGTTCAAAATGTATACATTGAAATATTAAAATCGTGTATTTTCTACCTTAACTTAACCTTAAATATTTCTCATCGGGTGCCATTTTCAAAGTTCTTCGATTTGGTTTCTCTTCAGCCTTTGCCTTCTTTGGTTTATAATTTCTTGATTTTACTTCCAAATATGAAGTTTGTTATACTTCAAAATATCACTACCATTGTGCACTTTCAACATTGATTTTAGCACGGAATATTTTGTTTACATAGAAGGCAGCAAACTGTTTCTCCACATTGAAAAGGTAGAATAGTAGTACCTCTTCTGTAATTGCTCCTTCTCCCATGCCCTTTTTTTTCGCCAGTTATCGAATTACTCCAATTCCTTCTTGTACACACCTTTGATTTTCGCTGGTAACAGACGTAATGTTGCTTCTTGAGCTTCGTGCTGGATTTCAGCGAGAATAAAAAAATTATTAGCATTCTCAATAATTTTTTGTATCGATTTTGCAATTTTTTCCACTCTTGTTGACAAATAAACGAACGCATGCCATAGTATTCAGCTGACAATCAATATTCTTGATTAAAATAAATTTGTCAAATATTACGTTTTTCAAAACCATAATTTTTCACCTGCTCTCACACGGCTTTCACTATCTAATTGACCGGTTTTGGCCCGCTGGGAAATTAACCAGTCATTAATCCTCGCGAAAAAACGTAACTCTCGGCTGCGTCTCGAGATGTCCATTTTTTCTGGTGGATTAAAGGCTTGTTAATTCCCTTATTTAATTAATAATTTGTCGCAATTTTTGACAGATTGCGCCATTGAAATTGCCTTTTTCCCTTCTCTGTCTTTTTCCGCGCGATGTATGCTGGATTTTCCTTAAGATATTCCAAGGACAGGGTGGGAGGACGTTTATTTCACCGGCTTTCGAACCCATTACCGCTGAGTGACACTGCTGCACTTAGCCTATTTCTGAAATCAAGTGGAAATCCACCTAGAATCACGGCATTAAGGGAAACGTTCAGTTCGTGACATTAACTTCGCTTAGGGGACCGAGGACAACGTGCAAATTCCGCAAAATGGGAATGCGCCTGCAGGATTCGCTGTTAAAATTGCCGTATGAAAACTATCAATTCAATTATTCCGCTGAAAGCTCCAATCAGTACCCCGACAACCAATTACGAAAATTTTACGTCGGTGTTGCATTAATAGCAAAGTGCATTAATGCAAAATGCAAACAGGTGCATTATAGTGGTGATGTATATTTTATAAACGGCATGGAAACTTATCCTTAATGAAATTTTCATCGTTATGCCACTTTAAACTATCTATTTCATTATAGGGATGAACCTACAACATAGAATTTCCTAAATAAGTTGGTTCAACAATATGTAAGCAAAATTAAGATAATCGAATCGTTCCTTAAATATTGAAAGTTGTTTGTTGCATCCTGAATGCTAAAAGTT
The DNA here is from genome assembly GCA_025584915.1 of Monochamus saltuarius. NCBI lineage: Eukaryota > Metazoa > Arthropoda > Insecta > Coleoptera > Cerambycidae > Monochamus > Monochamus saltuarius. The sequence continues at coordinate 8,460,693 of CM046725.1, read as the reverse complement.
GAATGTTGAAAGTTGAATGTTAAATATTGACTATTAAATACTGAAAATTGAATGTTGAATATTGAATTCTGAAAATTTAAATGTTCAATGTTGAACGTTGAGTGTTGAATGATGAACTGTGAATGTTGAATGCTGTATTTTGGATGCTGAATGTTGAATACTTAATGTTAAAAATTGAATATTGAAAGTTGATTATTAAATGTTGAAGGTTGAATGTTACATATTTAATGTTGATTACTAAAAATTGAATATTGAATACTGAATACGTTGAGTGTTAAAAATTGGACGTTGGTATTTGAACATTGAATGTTAACTGTTGCATTATGCATGCTGAATGTTGAATGCTCAACATTGAAAATTGATAATTTTTCGTAAAACTCTTGTCGAGATAAATTCGATGTTGGGTAATTTCAAATTGCACAGGAACAATTTGTAATGTTCTAATTTGCTCCGAATTGTTGTAACTTATTTTATACAGAGTGTCTCTGAATATAGGGCTAGCCGGATGTATCATTTTTACACAAATAAATGTTTTTTATCAATGTAAATTGATTTATTAAGGGAAAACAGGGATTTAAGAATAAGATTAGTTTATTTACATATTTTTGGAGCACCCTCTATATCTGAAAATATTTTTATATCGTGCCCTGCTCGGTGCCCTCTGTTACCGTACTCATCACCCTGCACAAATTATTTTTTGATAAACTCTAGTAATTCGAAGTAAATCTACTTTTAAAAATCTTTGACTTACCCTCATCGTTTTTCTACGTTTTGTATTTTCTACAATCCCAGTAAGTATATAAATCAAAATGAATCGCATAGTACAAAGCTAATAAGTGCTAAATGGAGATTATATGAAGGTGGATTAGTATGTACAAGACTGCAATGCTAATATTTTAAATTTAGAGGAGAAATACAGTTTATACAATTTGATATTTATGTGTTCGAAAAATTGTCACAAATATTCAATCTGTTAAGTTGTTAACCTACTTTAGTTGAGTGTACCTAATATAGGTAGAAGAAATTGGTCCAATAATAAATTACGTATTATATGTTGAGCACTGTTCTCCCAAACGATACTAGGTACCTGATTTTAAAAAGTTCTGTTCGAATCCAATAATTGAAGGACCAACCCAATTAGTTCAACCATTACCTTCCGTGGCGTTTCCGTTTGTAATTATAGCATTGTTAACTAGAAATAATCGAATAGTAATGATCAATTAAGCGAGAGATATCTAGTCCCTAATCGATGAGCTTGTTGCATGCACGATAATAATCATGCCCCAGGGGTCAACGATCCGTTTATTTAAATCCAGAACGACTGCACTGAACTATCAGAATTTGAAACAAAAAAGGATATTTGATACTTATATGCACATTTAAATTGTTTCATTTCTAAGATTTAGAAACATTAGAATGACGTCATTTTAAAAAGAATTAGATTAGAAGATGTAAACGTCAATATTCGTTTTGAGAGAGTCATAAATATAGTTTCCAAACTTGTTATAAAGTTTTACCTATAAAAACAATAGTAAAAAAATATAATAAGCGTAATATTTATTGGTTTACAGATAAGCTTCGTGAAATGCGCCACCTGCTAAATTTCTATCTTGAAGCTTACAAGAATTTTCCTACTTCTAACAAGAGAGATATACAGGTTGCTTCATTAATAATGGGACAGAGCTTAAGGGCATGTTGCTGACTTCAAAATAGAGCGATTAAGCCAAATATGCCTTATCCGAATGTTGCTTCTTTTCGATCTACAGGATGTCAAATTTGAAAAAATAAATCACATTTTCTTTATTATTTTTCGATCGCATTTTATAAAATTTGGTATATGTGGGTTTCTTGGTACTAGAAATTCGAATATGTCGACGATTTTGGTATATCTGATAGAGGGCGCCACCAACGATGGTTTGAACCCCTTTAAATCGCTATGACTTTTTTGTGCTACACTGTATCCCATTTTGCACTGGAAAAATTGTCTTCTCTATCTTTTCTAGTTAAAAAAGGTACACCTTGTTGATGTCTATAGAAGCAATGGTTTCTGAGAAAAACGCATCTAAATCTCATGATGCATGCAATTTATCTAAAGTCAAAGTCAAATTGCGTATGTAATGGGCCATACTGTAACAGCATAATACTGTGATCAAAATAAGCAAAATTTCGTATAATTTGCTTCAAGCGACAAGATAAGAAAATGTGATTTATTTCTTCAATTTTGACACCCTATATCTTTGTTATTTTTGATTTTGGTGGATTTTTGGATTTTTTTAGGATAAGCTAAAGTAAATCGACTTATTATTTTGATTAAATAAATAAAAACAAATAAGATAGGTATTGTTGTGGTCTATACTAAACGAACAATTTTTAGCAACCTGAACGAGAGTCTATAAAGAGTTTAAATTATTAAAATTCAATTACACCGATACACAATCTATTTTATGCCTCAAATACTCGGCTGCAAACGACGTAGCCGTATTTAATCCAGGTCTAGATTGCAGACTTAATTTTCGTCGATTTAAAGTCCTCGAATTTTACAGTTTACTTTTAGTACGCGTAGGAAATATTGAAGTTTATTTCTGCAGGGAATACCTTAATTTTGTCATTGACTCGACTTTTGATATCGATTGTTTTCGAGAAAGAGATTTTGGGGAAGTCGTACTTCGCTTTCCAAAACTTTCCCCTTAAAGCTGATATTTACGAACGAAGTGATTACATCAAACTTTAGAAGTCAAATTTAAGGATTATGTTGCATGGTTAAAGAATATGCATGCTCCTAAAATGTAAATAGCAAGTTCTTGAACAAGGAACATTTTGTTTGTAACAGAGAAAGAAAAATATTAGTTATTGTTGATCAAATACTGTTTCCTTTAAGTTTCTATTGGGCTGATGAATTATTTCTTTTTAAATACAATTTAAATCATTGAGCTTTTGAAAGATATAGCATAATGTTTAAATTATGTAGGCAATAGTGCAATCTATAGAAATTTATAAAAGCAAAGTCCAACTTAGCCAAAAGTCCACGGTTCGAGACGCGTTTGGCTAACATTTGAAGCTATTTCTGGATTATTAGATCATGCGATGATTCAAATTTTATTGGTTCATCTTGAACTGTTTTGAAGATAACAGGGTGGTCCTACCTACTAGATTTTTCACTTCAAAATATTACGATTGAAACCAATATGCCTTAATAAAATGTTGATAATAAAAAAGATACAGGGTGTCCGTTTGAATTAAAAATGTGATTTCTTATAATAATTAAACTGTATTTGACTGTATCAACTTAAAAATTTAGGAATAGATGTTTTTGGATAATGGAAATCATAATTACCATTTCGACGTATTCTCTAGAGGGCGCTACATTCGCAAAATTTGTGACGTAAATGTGAGCGTAACATTTGGACCTGACGTTATCATTTTTTTTTTATTAAATAATCTTAAACTTGGTTTTGAGGAGAAAAGGTATACCTGTCATTAGAATTAGAAATTGGCCATTTTCGAGATAATAGCTTTTCAACAACCAGCTACATAGTTTATTGTATAATATTTTAACGTAAGAATTTCTAAATGTAATGTTTTTTATTCAGTTTTGGTTAAAATCAATTACTTTACAAAATTGAAAAAGTCTGACACGCAATAATTCTTCATAGGGTAATTCTAGGAGAGTTGGCGTGTCAGGTGAGATGACTCACTGACTGTTTTAAAGCTATTATCACTAATGTTCAAATTTTGGCTGCACTACAAGGTCCGCCACCTCACATCATTGCATTGGTTTATGGAAGCCGATACAGAAGGATCACTACTCTCTTACAATTTGTTAAAAGATTTTTAGTGCACTGTGAAAATTTGTGACGTAGAATATATTTGATATCGTCCAGGTACGTATAAGTAAATTTTTTTATATATTTCTGTTTCTACAGTTTAAAACAGATTTGTATATATCATTCTAATCTAGTTTCTCGTTCCCACAAGTTTTAGCAAACTAGTAGTTAAGTGCGCCATCTCTCCTTGTAAGTTAAGGTGAGTCGGCGCATGTTATCTCTAGCAGAGTTGGCGCGTGTGTAACAGCTCGTTATATTTATATTACACTTTTCCATTGCTTAATATTAATTTACTAATGTATTTACAGATATGCCAACGGAATACTAACGCAAAGGTAGTGTAAAATGAGCGAATTGACAGTTAATCAACTAACCAATGCCATTAATGCTACCGATAATGGCAAATTGAGCAAATTGATATAGCATTCCTGGTGCCTCTTTATGTGGGCAAAGAAAAAACAGAGAAAAATGAGTATATGGAGGTTGTACTAGATTTGTAAGTTTTTGTCAGGAATGCTGATAAAGTAATCTGTAAAATAAAAAGTCAGAATCAGAATCATTTATTTTACCAAAAGATATTACAAATAATGTATGGCAATTGTCACAAATAAACCTACAAACTAAAACTAACGCTAAAAACAAATAAATTAACAAATACTATGCATGCATACACTTATAATACATATATCACGTACATGTGCGATACACAATAAAATTATTTACAATGTAAAAAATTCTGTTAAATTATAAAAACATTTTCAATTAAAAACTTTTAGATTTTGTCGAAATACGACTAAGTTATCGCTTATTTTGATGTTATCAGGCAAATTATTATAAATTCTAAGCCCTAATGAATCTGGAGACTTTAACGAAAGTGAGTATTTAACAAAAGGTATATAAATATCATTTTTATGTCTAGTATTAGTCTTGTATAAATCCTTATTCGACATAAACTTATGCTTGTTTTTAAAGATATAAACACTTATTTCAAATATGTACAGAGAGCTCACGGTTAAAATTTGTAATCGTCTAAAAATATCACGACATGAATGTGTACATACATTAGCTAGATTACGCAAAATACGCTTTTGGGAAATAAATACAGACTTACACAGGGTGGAGCCACCCCAAAAACAAATACCATAACGCATGCGCGATTCTGCCAACGCATAGTAAACGGAAAGTAGCTGCTGCATTTCAAAAACACGTTTTAAATTTCTTAATACAAAGTTAACAGAATTTAATTTACCGATAATATATTGACAGTGAGGTTTCCAACTTAGGTGTTCATCAATTCTGATTCCCAAAAGTTAACGGTGTTTTCGCTAGTTTTCATAGCTGAACCGTTCAGGTTTAACTCTAAAGGGGGACAAATTTTCTGGAAATTATGAAATCTAATAAATTGAGTCTTTGAAGCATTAAAAAACAATTGATTCTGGTTGAACCACTCGCACAATTTATGGAGAATTTTAGTACAGTTATCGACCAAATCCTCTCGTTTTTATTTGATATTGTCACGGAATTTGCCTCACTCCCAAACCTACGACTGTGGCACCGCGAATTGCCTAAGATTGCCCCGATCGCCCCTACGCCATTCTGGTAAACAAACAACATGCGTGAATCGAGGCGTTACTAGAAAATCGTAGAAACGACGAGAAGCGTTCCAGTCGTACGAGAAAAGGGATCTAGAGATACTGGAATATACCTGGAATATTCCTTAGGTCTATAAAAGAAGAATAAACGGCCGAGTTAGTTAGTCTTGTATAAGTCTTGTATAAGTCTTATATTACAGTCTGAATTAAAGTGTTTAGTTGGAGATATCAAAGTGATTTAGATAGCGATTAATTAAATAAGTGTTTAGTTGACCTGTAATTAGTAGTGTTCAGTAGTTAATAAAGAAGTAATTTATTAACGGATCGTTTTTCTGGAAGTAAGAAAAAGACGGATTGGGAAATCCGTGACAATTTGGTGTCGGAAGTGGATTTAACTGGAACTCTGTCCACAAAGTGGAATTTAAGTGGAAGTTTGAAGAACTTTCTGGAACCCTGTGCGCGGGTGGAATAAAGACCCAAGTGTGGCATATCACCGCACTCGTCGTGACTCAAGGAAGTGAACGGTGGTATTCGCGAAGGACAATCTCGAACATTCTAGAACTTTGTACAGGAGTGAGACAAATACCCAAGTGTGATATATCACCGCACTCGTCGTGACTCAAGGAAGTGAACGGTGGTATTCGCGAAGGACAATCTCGAACATTCTAGAACTTTGTACAGGAGTGAGACAAATACCCAAGTGTGATATATCACCGCACTCGTCGTGACTCAAGGAAGTGAACGGTAGTATTCGCGAAGGACAATCTCGAACATTCTAGAACTCTGTTCAGGAGTGAGACAAATACCCAAGTGTGATATATCACCGCACTCGTCGTGACTCAAGGAAGTGAACGGTGGTATTCGCGAAGGACAATCTCGAACATTCTAGAACTTTGTACGGGAGTGCGACAAAGACCCAAGTGTGACATATCACTGCACTCGTCGTGACTCAAGGAAGTGAACGGTGGTATTTGCGAAAGACATTCTCGAACATTCTAGAACTTTGTACGGGAGTGCGACAAAGACCCAAGTGTGATATATCACTGCACTCGTCGTGACTCAAGGAAGTGAACGGTGGTATTTGCGAAAGACATTCTCGAACATTCTAGAACTTTGAACAGGACAGACACAAATAACCAATTGTGATATATCACTGCACTCGTCGTGACTCAAGGAAGTGAACGGTGCTATTTGCGAAGGACATTCTCGAACATTCTAGAACTTTGTACGGGAGTGCGACAAAGACCCAAGTGTGATATATCACTGCACTCGTCGTGACTCAAGGAAGTGAACGGTGGTATTCGCGAAGGACAATCTCGAACATTCTAGAACTTTGTACGGGAGTGAGACAAAGACCCAAGTGTGATATATCACCGCACTCGTCTTGACTTAAGGAAGTGAACGGTGTTATTCGCGAAGGACAATCTCGAACATTCTAGAACTTTGTACGGGAGTGAGACAAAGACCCAAGTGTGGCATATCACTGCACTCGTTTCATTGTAAGGAAGTCAACGGTGACATTTACAAACACATTCGTGGACATTCTAGAACTTTCCAAATAGAGTGAATGCCTGTAACTAGAAGCCAAGTCAATATGGATGCACAACTGGCGAAACTGTTAGAAATGATGCAGGCAATGCAACAGGAAATGAAAGACCAGACGAAGACGATGCAAGAGAAATTAGAAGAACAGGGACAAACAATGCAAAATAAATTAGAAAACAGGGACAAACAATGCAAAATAAATTAGAAGAACAGGGACAAACAATGCAAAATAAATTAGAAGAACAAGGGCATAAAATGGAAGACCAGACGAAGACAATGCAAGAAAAATTCGAAGAACAAGGGCATAAAATTGAAGATCAGACCCAAATAATGCAAGAGAAGTTAGAAAAGAAATTAGAAGATCAAATGCAGATAATACAACAGGAAATGAGAGCTCAGACAACCGAAATGCAGGCGAAGTTAGAAAAATTAGAAAATACAGTAGAGGAGAAACTGTTAGAACAAAGAAAAGAAATCGACGAAGAAATAAACATGGTTAGAGGAACCTGTGAAGAGCTTCGACATAAACTGGACAAAATAAGAAAGGAGGGCGTAATCAAATCAGAAGGATCTGTTATCCGAACTCAGAAAACAAAGCCTCCTGAATTCGACGGCAGGGTTTCCTGGAATGTATATCTGCGCCAGTTTGAAGCAGCAGCTGCCGCAAACGAATGGTCTGATTGTGAGAAAGCTACTGCTCTGATAGTTGCTCTACGGGGGGAAGCTCTTGACGTCTTACAAGGAGTTCCTGCTGGGCAGCAGAGTAACTATGACCTTCTGAAACAGCATATGGAAATGAGATATGGGGATAAACACCTGCAGCAAGTGTACCAGGCACAAGTGAAAATCGTCACCAGCAGAGTGGAGAGAATTTACAACATTTTGAGACAGACGTTGCTCGACTGGTTCGATTGGCATATCCAACAGCCCCGTCCGAATTTGTAGATCAGCTCTCCATCCAAGTGTTTATCGACGGCCTAAGAGATTGCGAAACACAGCAGGCACTACGGCTCGCTAGACCTAAAACGTTGAATGATGCTCTTTCGCATGCACTGGAATTTGAGGCAGCCAAGATGGCATCCGGTAGACATGTTAAAGTTCGGGCCATCAGTGATAACAGCGATAGTATGGCAAATGGAGACATAATCAAAACGTTGAAGGAGGTCATTGAGAAACTCAGCCCAACTACCAATCCGAAGAGAGAACAACCTGGCAGCCGAAGAGATCGCCCTCTCCAATGTTGGAACTGTGGGCAGACGGGACATCTGAAGAGACAGTGTAGGGCCCCGGTCGCGGATCAGCAAAAGCGCGATTCCCAGGCGGCAGCTGCACAGGAAAACTAGGTTCAGCCGGCTTAACGGGGCAAAAGCCGGCTGCGTCCTCCTACCATGCCCCACGAGAAGAAATTACGTTGTCACGTCTCCAGGACTCTGACTCCTTGCTAGTGGAAGGCATTATTTTTGGTCGTATGTTCCCTATGGTAATCGACACTGGAGCGGCAAGAACTATTGTACGACCGGATATTATTGGTGATTGGCGTATTAAGAGCCCTGCCAAGCGTTATGTCCTTACAACAGCCAATGGACAACAACTGCCAGTCAAGGGGGAATGCGAGCTTGACATAGAATTAGGAGACGTCAAATTCAAACACAGAGCCCTGGTAGCAGATATATCGGACAATGTCATACTCGGACTAGACTTACTACGAGCAAAGGGGGTGAACTTAGATTTGAATGCTGGTACGCTACGGATAATGGGTGAGGAAGTAGTGCTAACGACCACCACTGAGAATAACGCTGTACGGAGACTCGTTGTTAAAGAAGATGTGGTACTACCTGGTCAGACCGAAACATTGGTTGCCACTGTAATGGATGGGGAAATGTCTTGCAGTGTAGGAGTGGTGGAACCCAGTAATCCGGATTTGTTCAATAAATCTATAGTCACCGGCCGCACACTGATTAAAACAGAGAAAACGACAATAGTACGGGTAGTTAACCTGAAAACCTTTCCACAGAAAATTACAAAAGGAACTGAAGTAGGAGTCTGTGAACCTGTTACCATGGTCAGAACACTCAAAGAAAACAACGAAATGGAGAAGAAACCAAACAAGACCAGTCTACCGGAATGTCTAAGGGACATAGTGGATAGGGCCAAAGAAAGATTAACAGAGATGGAGGTGGAACAACTGGAAGAGCTGCTAAGTGAAAATGAAGATGTGTTTGCACTTAAACCAGGCGACTTTGGGAGAACCAATGTAGTGAAGCATCGAATCGATACTGGTTCATCATCTCCTATAAAGCAGCCACCACGTGGACTTCCATTAGCCAAGCGAGAAGAAGTTAACAAGATGTTAATCGAGATGCAAAATCAAGGCACCATAGAGCCATCTCAGAGTCCTTGGGCTTCTCCTGTAGTTCTGGTCAAGAAGAAAGACGGCTCCACCCGATTTTGTGTGGACTACAGAAAATTAAATGACGTCACCAAGAAAGACAGTTACCCATTACCGAGGATTGACGATACTCTGGACACCTTGGCTGGTGCGCAATGGTTTTCCACTTTGGATTTAAAGAGTGGATATTGGCAAGTCGAGGTCAGCCCAGAAGACAAGGAAAAGACAGCATTCACTACCGGAAATGGATTGTGGCAGTTCAATGTAATGCCATTTGGTCTATGTAATGCCCTGCCACTTTTGAACGACTGATGGAAACTGTACTTCATGGCCTGCATTGGGAGACCTGCTTGATTTACTTGGACGATGTGGTGGTGCTGGGACGCTCTTTCCAGGAGCACCTAAAGAACGTGTCCGAAGTGTTCAAGAAGTTGAAAGCAGCAAACCTGAAGTTGAACCCGAAGAAGTGCAGTCTGTTCCAAAAGGAGGTTAGATACTTAGGCCACATTATTACTCCAAACGGTGTGAAAACAGACCCGGAGAAGACAGAGTGCATAAAGAACTGGCCGGTTCCTAAAGACAAACATCAAGTTCGAAGTTTTCTTGGCCTATGCACATACTATCGACGATTCGTCCAAGGATTCTCGGACATTGCCAAGCCTCTTCATAAACTCACAGAAGACAACATCCCGTTCGAATGGACGCCGAAATGCCAGCAAGCCTTTGAGACGCTGAAAGAGGCCCTCTGCACTACCCCGATTTTGACATACCCAATACCTGGACAACCATTTATAGTGGACACGGACGCAAGCAACATTGGAATTGGTGGAGTTCTTTCCCAAGTACAAGATGGCCAAGAGCGAGTAGTGGGCTACTTCAGCAAAGTCCTATCAAAAGCCGAAAAGAACTATTGTGTGACTCGGAAAGAATTGCTTGCCATCGTCAAGAGTCTAGAACACTTTCACAAATACTTGTATGGCCAAGAATTCCTCCTCAGAACGGATCACGCTTCCCTTAAATGGCTGCTCCAGTTTAGGAACCCTGAAGGACAGATGGCCAGGTGGCTGGAACGGCTGCAAGAATATCACTTTGTTGTTGAACATCGAGCCGGCAGGAAACATGGAAATGCAGATGCCCTTTCTAGGAGACCCTGTCCTGTCAACTGCAAACACTGTAGTAGTCTTGAAAAGAAAGAGGACATCTCATCAGTTCCTTGTAAGGTGGTAGCAGCCCAACCTGAAGACAGATGGAGTTCAGCGGCGATTCGGGAAGACCAGCAAGCTGACTGTGACATCAAGCCCTTACTAGACTGGAAAGAAGCCAACAACCGACCCTCATGGGCTGAAGTCAGTAGTAAAAGCCCAACATTAAAGAGCTATTGGGCTCAATGGAATTCCTTGGTGTTGGAAGACGGTGTCCTAAAAAGAGCATGGGAGAACAATGACGGAACAGAGGTCAAGAAACAAGTACTACTCCCGAGGTCCCGGGTCAAGGAAGTGCTGCAGGAAGTACATGGAGGTACTGGTGGTGGACATTTCGGTATCAATAGGACTCTACAGAAGATTAGGGAGCGTTTCTACTGGTTGAGTTGTAGGACGGATGTAGAAGATTGGTGCCGAAAATGTGACATATGTGCAGCCAGCAAGGGACCGAAGACCCGTTCCAGAGGCAAAATGCGCCAGTACATCGTAGGAGCACCGTTCGAGAGAATTGCCATTGATATCGCTGGCCCATTTCCGAAAACTCAAAATGGAAACCGATATCTGTTAGTCGCCATGGACTACTTCAGCAAATGGCCGGAAGTATATCCCCTTCCCAATCAAGAGACCACAACCGTAGCAGAAGCGCTAGTCAACAACCTGTTCTGCAGATTTGGTGTGCCCATGGAACTGCATTCAGATCAGGGCAGAAATTTCGAATCAGGTGTGTTCCGAAAGGTCTGCGAGCTTATGGGAATCCGAAAACCAGGACCACCCCACTGCATCCCCAGTCAGATGGTATGGTGGAACGCTTCAACGCCACACTAGAAACCAATCTGAGGATGTTTGTGAACGAAAACCAGACAGACTGGGACAAGCTCATTCCACTCTTCCTGTTAGCTTACCGCTCAGCTGTCCATGAAACTACTGGGAAGACTCCCGCAAGGATCATCTTTGGAAGAGAGCTTCGCCTTCCCGCAGATTTGGTATTTGGTCGTCCTGCGGAACAGCCCACAGAGCCAGACACTTATACCCATGAGCTAGAACGAAGACTAGCAGCCGTACACGACCAAGTCAGAACTCGAATGCGACTAGAGAGCGATCGCATGAAGACTCGATACGACGTCCGGGCCAATACAGTCGGATTCCAACAAGGTGACCTGGTGTGGCTGTACAACCCCACGCGGAAGAAAGGAAGATCGCCTAAACTACAGAACCGTTGGGAGGGCCCCTACACAGTCATTAAAAGAATCAATGATGTCGTCTACCGGATACAGAGGACTCCCAGGAGTAAGATGAAGGTCGTCCATCTGGAGCGTCTGTCCCCGTATAGAGGTGTATCCGATCGGGACGATCGGTCCTAAGGAGGGGGCAGTGTCACGGAATTTGCCCCACTCACTCCCAAACCTACGACTGTGGCACCGCGAATTGCCTAAGATTGCCCCGATCGCCCCTACGCCATTCTGGTAAACAAACAACATGCGTGAATCGAGGCGTTACTAGAAAATCGTAGAAACGACGAGAAGCGTTCCAGTCGTACGAGAAAAGGGATCTAGAGATACTGGAATATACCTGGAATATTCCTTAGGTCTATAAAAGAAGAATAAACGGCCGAGTTAGTTAGTCTTGTATAAGTCTTGTATAAGTCTTATATTACAGTCTGAATTAAAGTGTTTAGTTGGAGATATCAAAGTGATTTAGATAGCGATTAATTAAATAAGTGTTTAGTTGACCTGTAATTAGTAGTGTTCAGTAGTTAATAAAGAAGTAATTTATTAACGGATCGTTTTTCTGGAAGTAAGAAAAAGACGGATTGGGAAATCCGTGACAATATAATTAAAGAGAGGTCATCCGCGTACATTGTAAAAATGTATCGCCTATGTGCTTCTCCAATTCATTTACATAGAGTATAAATAACACAGGGCCAAGAACTGAGCCTTGAGGAACACCCATGTCAAGCTCTACAAGATCTGATTTTATTTCTCGAATACAGTTTTTGTCAAAAGCCTGAAGAGATACGTATTGTTTACGAAAAGCGAGGAAAGAAGAGACCCAACCCAGTGCAACACCCCTCACACCATATCCGTACAGTCTAGATATTAAAGTATCGTGATTGACGCAGTCAAATGCCCTGCTCAGATCACAGAAAATGCCGGCAGGGCATTCGCCCGCCTCAATACACTTAACTATTTCGGAATGAAATGATTGAACAGCTGGCAAGTAATTCTAATATACCATAAAACATTATAAAATTATGGAAAAATTGTTCTTTTGTTATAAATATAAATAATATATGAGTAGACCATCTCATCTGACTTAGCAAGCCATCTGTCCTTTATGGTAAGGGTGGTAAGGGAGACCTACTTACAGAAAAATATGTTTTTTATTTTTTGAATGCATTGTAATATATTATTTTAAAATAAAGTATGTATAGCATACAAGAGAGTGTTCTGAGAGTTCTTGTGAGCCAATATTATTTACCTATTATATCTTTTACCAAAAAAAAATATTTCACTTCCAAAATTTTCTGCGCCATCTCTCCTAGATTTACCCTATTCAGATGTGAGGGATGTGACCGTTATTTGTTGGCAATTAAATTTCAACAAACGTGCTGGGCAACAAGAATATTTGGGAAAATTTTGAAATAGATTACAACCTGATAACCAACAATTTAAAAAATCTGTTTAGGAATTTAGAGAAAAAAGGATGAAATATTTGTTGACATTGCGGATTACCCACAAACTAATTCAGGATGACTATTTGGAACTGCAAGAATCAGTATTTATTTTAAAAACATTGCATGTTGAAAAATGCTCCCTACCATTTTACACCAGAGCAAATTTTACTGCTTATCGATCTATAGTCAACATACCAAATCTTCATGTCAATAAAAAACGTGATAACGTTAGAATAAAAAAGTTACGCTTACATTTACGTTACAAATTTAGCGGATATGGTGGCCTCTAGGAAATACGTCGAAATATACCTACAACAAATTATGATTTGTCATATTCAAAAACATCTATCTATTCTCAAATTGTTAAGTAGATACATTCAAAAACAGTGTAATTATTACAAAATAATCACTTTTTAAAATCCAATTTTGACATCCCGTATCTTTTTATAACCAACATTTTATTAAGTCAAGTTGGCTGAAATCGTAATGTATATCTACAAAAAATATTTTTGGGTCACCCTGTATGTGTGGATACCTAAATTGATACCCAATTACCTCACAAAATATCAATTTTCCAAAGATAACATCTCGCAATCAGCAGTCTTACAGCACTGAAAGCGTCTTGTTAGCGCATCTCTCTCGTTCTCGGAATGGGAACGTGAAGACTTTATCATCTGCTCGCAAAACCAATCGAACATAAATCAGTTAGCCTGTTAAGCAGACGTCAAAACGTTAATTACTTCGCCATTCATCGCATGCAAAAGTTAAATGAATTCGCTTTACTCTTTATGGTGCATTGTACTCGAATGATTTGGGATAGGTCGCGAACTGTATTGATAATAGCACTAAATCATGCGATAGACAGTCAAAAAGATTTGAGAACGTTCCCAAAATGATGATAAATACGAGTAATATTGCTTTTAAAATAGCATTAGTATGTTAAAATGACACTTTATTTTTTCAAGTTGCACACAATAATATTGTTTACACTAAGGCCGGCATTATACTGTAAGAGATGTTTGTCAAGCACCATTTATCATATTTATTACAAAATTTATTTTATAACATTTATTTTAAAGAAGTTATGTACATATATAACATTGTTTCAAATGTTTTCCCACTATTATCAGTAAAAATTGATGAGCGGCAAGTAGCCTGTGGCGCGTCAGTTAGTGCAATAATTATAGTAATGAGTTTAATGCTGAAAAGCAAACGCTTATGGGCAAGACCATGAATTGAAAAACGTGGTTTAAGGGGTATCCATCAAAATTTACTTCGAGAACTATTCCGATTTATATAATATTGATGATGACTGACGTTGATTTCATATACTCGCGTCAAGAATTCAGACTACTTACGTCATACGAACAAATGAATAAATTCATTATATTTTCATCAAAATATTTAAGAAACTGCAACTGAGAATAATAAAACTATATACTACACTAAATGTTTGCATTATATACAGGGTGAGTCAGTCATAATGTCATTAATTTTAAGAGGAGATAGGGAATAATGAGTATAATGCGAATACATGATTAAAAAAAAATCTAAATGCATATTTACGCCGAAAAAAGATATTTTCACATCATTATTTAAACCCCCTTTTCAGACTGTCACTGACCGGTCACAGCCTTGGTCGGTTACAGCTCACAGTTCAACTCGATATCGACCTGATGCAATGTTGTCAAGTTGTAATATTTTTCTATATAGTACCTACCCACCTAGGTTTTAGACATCACAAATAAACGGTTGTACTGACTATTTTAGAATATCATTTTTTCTTGCTCAGTTCAACTTCAGCCAATAATAATTTAAAATGTTAATACCCAATAAAATCAAATAATAATAATCAAATAATTCTATTAAAAATTGCAAGTAACGCGGCCAACTCAGGTTTTTCCCTAGAAAATACGGCCCAATCAAACGATACCCGTACACTCGCGTGTCGATTTTTCTCTGAGCAAATGTAGCTGTTATGACTGCAACAAAACTCCAACGTGTCTAATAATAAACTGAGTAATAAACCATTTACGTACATTACATAAAAAACCTATACCCAATTGGTAAATTATTAAGTGAAGCTGAAAAGTGTTTCGTGTTTAAATACTAAGTAATAAAAAACCATCGTGTTGTCGACAGAAAACTGTCCAAGACCGAAATGGCACGCCGCTAATCTAAGTTATCGAGAGTTAATCTTGACCTTGACCTATCGTATTATTATTATTAGGTCAATAACCTAGTTACCTAGTTTTTGTACTGTTATTTAACGACAAGGAGTAAAACTTTTTTTTTAATCTAGATACATGAATGAATTTTCCTTAAATATTGATTTATTTGTTAATAAAAACAAATGTAGATAATAAATAAATGTTTTCGAATGCTAGATTATTACAGTTTAATAATTTTGATATTACGATTTCACTACGTTTTACAAATAAATATGAATTTTTAGTATTACTCGTAAGTACAATTAACCGCACACATAACCAAATGTACAATTTGTAGTTGTACATCTAGCCTAGAAATGTATTGTTTTTTAAGTAGTATGATACTAACCTGTTTACAGCCCACATTTCAAGTAAAACTGCATTTATCCGTCCATAGCACTTTATTAATAAAATTCAGTCGCATTTCGTAAACATTCTCCGTATAACACTACCATTTCCACATAATCGGAATTTGTAAAATTATACGTTGTGAATTTACGCCAAATACGTGATGTTAGACCGAAATAAACACACTACTGCTTGTATTCTCTCCATCCCCCCTCCAATGTGTGGCATGATCTACAAATTTGAGGGGGAAGAAATGCAGAGTGCTAAATGGAGGTAAATTTGAATAACACGCTGATGTGTTAGACGATATTATGTATGTAAATGTGGCATCCATGGTTAATACGGCAAGTCTGTGGCATTAGAATTTCGTCGGGTGCGCCATCAGAAAGTTCGTAGCGCACCAGGAGCGTCGTGTTACTAATTTTTATAGGGTGATTTATTTATTTTTTTAAAGGTCGGGTAAAAATTATTTTTTCGATTTTCTGCCTTTATTAGGCCTCCCGAAAACGTGGTTAAAATTAATGAGATTATGACTGACTCACCCTGTATTACACTAAATTGCAAAAATTTTTGTGTGTAACGCGACCAAATACGTTGACAATAAAGACAATTGCCTAATGTACCCCTCGTACTCCAATAGTAATATTTTTGTTGATGCAATGTTTCACACAAATTTGCCTTCCGCCATCTTAGAATTCAACTACTAAAAGTTTTATAAAATGTAGGAGTTTCCTATTACTTTTAATAAAAAAACTTTTATAACAGAAATGTTTTATAAAACCTGATATATTACACAGTCAAATGTTTAGTCAATTGTATTTTATAAAAGATCTTGGTCAAAGACCATTTATAGTCTAATGCCGGCCTAAACCTATTCTAGCGAGCTTTGATGAAGGATACAGAAGCTAACTAGAGTTTGCCTTTCTTTATGTAGTGTTCGAATCAAGGATTCCATATAATATGTCTTAAAATAATACAGTAGGTACTAAGAAGCAGTACCTCGGTAAAAATTAGTAAATTAGAAACACTAACTGCTTGCTTTAATCATCTAGTCAATTTATTACATCCAGTAACATTGTAATATATTGGCTATGTAATACCTATACAGGATGTCTATTTTTATTTGTGTACAAATCCGTAAAACTTCTTCAAGACAATTAAATTTTTTTTTATTTAAATAACATTGAGAACCGCTTCCTCTGACCCTACCACGGCATTTAAGAAGGCGATCCAAGACCTGCTATGACCTGCCTGTTTTTATACCCCGAAATTCAATCAAAACGTTTAGCGATTTTTTTATTTAAAAATCTGATAAGGTGGTGTTAATCAGGACCCCTCAAAACTTCTATGTGTGATATTTGAACAAAAACTATACACAATCTTCTCTTCTATACGTTCTTAAAGTTTCATTTTTGTAAAAACTAATAAAAAGTTTGTTTTTCAAAATAACGCAACAAATATTTTCAATAAAAACATTAGCGTTAGCGTTATTTTATTTAAAATCTGATAAGGTGGTGTTACTCGGGTCATCTCAGAACCCGTAAGTGTGAAATCCGATAAAAGTTACTCACTGTAATTTTTCAAACTGCAAATTCACATTGACAAGTAAATAAAATATCACAAGGGCATTGGACGATGCGCATAAAATAAAAATCAAAAGTTCTAGAATATCGTCAAATAGATAAAAAATTCTTACTTAAATGAATTTATTTATAAAGTAGATCAATTTCAAATAACCCTGTATTTGTATTTTCTGATTTACCTATAAATAATGATTAAGAAAAAAGTTTTCAAAAAATTTTAATTCTGTAGTTCGTCACTAGTTAAACATTTCATGAGCCGCTACTGTCTAACACCCACTATTTCACTTTGTGAATTACTTCATATTTTTGCCTTCTGTTTATATCTCTGTTCTAATGTGTTTTTATTGAACTATATATCTTTAACTCACATGATTTTAAATGTAGCAGTAAATCATTTTTACATTTCCGATTATTTTAATAACTTTGTAGGTACCAAAAATATCACTAGTTTGAAGTGATATAATAAGTAAGTATGTGTAATAAATAATATTACATTTAGGTACATTTGAAATAAGCAACGATACAATTACATGTAACATATCAAAGAGTATGAAATATGGCAAGATCATACGCAAATTGGAGCAGCAGTTTATTTTTATATCAAATCAGTCGATATTCTAGCTAAAAATACCTTTTTGCTACGCAATGTAGTAAAACAACTTTCATTGATACCAAATGTGTATCCTTATACAGGTTTTGAATTTCATATCGATGATTTTTTTAAAGATGTAATCGTTAAATAACCGGCGTCTTGACAAACAGTGCTTCTCTTGATATGTTAAACAGATTTTATTTTCTTCATCTTAAATTTCTCTTATCAGGAAGTTCAATGCTAGGTTAATGTACAGGGTATCCAGGAAAATGTGGGAAATCTCTCGGGTGCAGATAGAACATGAAGAAAGATAATGAGAAGATGACAAAGTTCCTATAACATTTTTTCCTACAGGCGTTCCCTACGGAGATTTGTGTCTCAGAAGGACGACGTTGGATATCGGGTTCTCTTGAATAATACTTAAAGTACTCTATATAATTTAATAACAATTTAATATGATTGACTCACTAGTAAAAACCTCTTAAAATAGTGATCTTTACCAGAGGCGGGCTGGGTTTTACAACTTAATGCCTACATTTTTCACATCCTGTATAATAGACTTTCAAGTAATAAATTTGGGTAACTTCAACCATAGACTAAAAGGAGGTAGGTACCCTTGTTTATTGTCGAGAATTATTATTTTTTGCTTAGAAGTATCTGATGTATTAAGAAAACTATATATCTTATTTAATTGTTTATTAAATATATGAAAAATGTTTATAATATACATATATAGAACAAAAATAAATAAAATTAAAAGAAGCAAATATATATTTAAGATTTTGGTAATTCTATTGAAAATACATGATAATTTAAATTCTGGCAAATTCATAATAGAAAGGCAATATCAATTATAAATATGTGAAAAGTGCTGATAAATTGCAATAGTACTTTTTAACAGCTTTCTCGCTATAAATCTAGCAATACAGGGTGTTCTGAAAGTTCATCAGGAAACTGTGGAAGGGATTCTACGGATTAAAATAAACTACATAAAATAATTTTGTTATTGTTATTTTTAAATAACTTATTTACTTAATCCAAGTTAGATTTTTCTCTCATTTGGTAAACCCACTAAGTATATCAAGCTCTATTGGATCAGTCATAACTTTTTTTTCTTGTTAGACATCACAGAAATTTAAACATTATTGAAAACAATAGTAGAACAAATTATGTAGTCTTTATTCAAGCCGATAAATGTAACCGTTTAAAAGTAAATCGGTATTAAAATTTTATTAATCATCAAATTTTAATAATTCTTTCTGTCATTAATCAAGTTGCCATGTTTTAAATAAATGCCATTAGTAATTATGGTGTTACAAATCGTAACGAAAATTGTTTAAAGTAGGTATAACTTTGATTTTTCACCATAGTAATTTGATAAATGGCTCAACAATCTTCATTCAATACCGTGACATGCATTTTTGTTATGGACAAGCAAATGTTATTGCAGAACAAGTTCGCCGAAATTAAATAGACACATATCTTAATAGAAGATTACCACATGCACAAATATTGCGTGTATTTTTTTTATCTTTTATGGTTTTCCCGACGTATGTAAGCGACCTAGTCATGACCGCTGGACCAAGTAGGTACCTTGTTTTAAGCAAAAAGAACGGGAGAGGGAAGGAGAGGTCCACAGCAAGTACAAAAATCTTTGCAATGGCAGGTTTTAATTCAAACAAGTAAGAAAACAGAAAATGACACAACATTCTTAAAATCTTTCCAAATACTAATCCTGGAAATAAATAGCAGGTCTGCCTCTCTGTGCTACCATATCGTGTTTCTGATTAAATAATAATCTACATTTTGTAAATAATTTTTTTTTCTTTCAAAGCGGCGTAAACTGATACACGTGTCAACGCGGTGACCTGTCACTACTTTTGCCACCTTTAACTTTGGCAGAATATACCTAAACTCGCGGCTGACAGAAGGTCAGTGACGGTGATAAATAAGGATTTAATATACAGGTTTAACTATGACTAAGTACAAAAAATTTAACCACGTGCTCAGGGAGGCCTAAAAGACAGTAAAAAATTATTCCAGAATTTTAACTCGCAAAACCCTTTTTTCCTACGGAAAGTCGGCGCCTATGATAAGAATCGACTGAGATTAGATTCATAGATAAAGCTTACATCTGTCAACAATGTCAACTACCATGCGGTCGTCTTTTTGTAGCACTTCTAAATGTAGAAACGACAAAAATTAACATTCTTATTAGTAATAATACCTGATAGATACGTAACAGTTAATTCAGTTAGCTCCAGTACTTTCCATTCGTTTTTCATTATTTCGTTATAAACTGGTAAAACTACATATTCGCTCATTACAGCCACTCACTACCGACACTTCCCGTAGGTAAAATTAGATAAAATGCCTAGAAACTCGGACGAAAGGAATGGGTGGTACTAATAAGTATGTAATAGAAAACTTTTAATGCACCCGCGGTAGTCTTGTCCCATAACCTAGAAAAACAAACCGGCAAACTATATTGTGGAAAAATATCTGTACCTGACACATATTCCTTTAATTAATAACTATAAAACATTTAAAATTAAAATAAGGCACTAAAAACTGAAGAAGAACACAAAATTACAACGTAAACACAGGAATTGAATTATGACATGACAGCGATACCGACTGAGCGACTGTTGCATGATTTGCTTGTGGGTTGCCTGCTCTACATTGGCGGCGTTAAATAAGGATTTAAAATAATATCGAAAACAATTTTTTCTGGCTTTATAAATAAGTTTGGAATATTTTTAAAGGGTGATTCCGTTAATTCTTATTTTTCCCTATCCCCTCTTAAAATATTTGTACTAAGTCATAGTTAACCCTGTAGTTTTGAAAAGAAAATGTTTCGCTTTATAAATAAGTTTGGAAATTTGTTGATAGATGATTCCGTTAATTCTTATTTTTCCCTCTTAAAATATTTGTACTAAGTTTTTGGACGCGAGTTCCGCAGAATAAATTCGTTTCACCCGTATATGTTACATCTTGTTCATAGCACGCAATCCTAATACCGTCACTGGTACATCAAAATGCATTGAATATGAGACCGAATGACACGAATCCGACCTTGTCTTTGTCAAATTAATAATGCAGGAAGCATCAGTTTGATATTTTCGACCTGACAGAGATATAGCCTGCCATGTATCATGTACAACGGCGGCGGTTCCACAGATATGTTTTAATTAAATGTATCTACGCGATAGATTTGTCAGTATCTATCAAGAAACGTGAAAGCTGGTTGAGGATGAGATCAGAAATTCTATATCTCTTCTTCGCCTGTCTGGCAAAACTGATGCATCTGCTTTTCCTATCTGACTTGGCTGATTGATAGGTACAATTTGACTGCATAATATCTTGCAGTATTACGAATTCCAAGGTATCACGGAAATAACATAAATACATAAATCTGTGCAACGATATTAGTAGTAATAATAATAATACAGGGTGATTCACGGCGATGGTGGAGATGCCGTCACAAAAATCTGTAACTCAACTGTTTCATTTGTTGACGTAGGCACATTAAACTTAGCATATAGATATAAAAAAAGGTGTGATGTTGGTAATAGTACTACATTATTTTTATTTGATTTTTGTACATTTTAATCAATATACAGGGTGATTGAGGAGAACCCCCAATATTTGAAAAAGGTGTTCAGGGGCGAAAGTGAACAAAAAAGCCTAATAAACATCTGGTTAACAATGAATATATTTTTACCCAAGTTAATTATTGTAATGCATCAGTAGAGAAAAGTGTCTACCCAATAATAACTCATACGTATATAAAACGTTTGTTATGACTTAACACCATTTAAAAAATAGGTAATTTCATAACGTAGAATCAACTTTCAAATGTCGCTGGTTTACACGTTCTACGACACTAACGTTTACACGTTATAATTTAGTAACTGTAACACGTATATTACACGATAAAAATGTACGTTTTTAAGACGTTATTTTTTAACGTACATCGTACGTTTATATTAAAGGTTGTAAAACCGTTATTTCAAACGTTTTTTATTGCATTAAATGCACTGATAATTTTAATTTAAATTGGTAGTTTTAAAAGCTAATTTTAACGTAATTATCAATACAATTAAATAAGAACAGTTTTTCATATTTAAATTTATTAAAAAAAATAATGTACCTACAGCTTATCAAACATTATTATTTATTTTTCGTGCCTTGGCTAAATCTAGCAGCCGAATGCTTCAGCCATTCCTTTACCAGGCAACTCGCAGACCATTTTCTCGTTTGCAGGGAAGTTGAGCTTTGCTCCTTCTAGAATCAAAAGTACAATTTGAAATCAGTGGTCACATATTACTTTTTATGTTACCTAAAACAATGCTCATAGCTGTTGTGTTTTCAAATGTCACTTTGTTATAACAGTCTTTCTAATTAAATTGAATTCCTAACTGATTTTCCATGATAAATTTCATTATTCGTCGCATTACTCCTTCAATGCCTGACCAACCTAGGTAACTTCTAACTGGCCGCCAAGCCAACGGCCATATTGAAAATGAGAATCATCTACAATTCTACATAATGACTGTTAGATTCCTACGTAACTTCTTTCTTGCCGATAGATTTACAACAATATTTACAACTACATTTATATATAGCGATGAAATGCTAGAAACAAATATAGAGAATTACTTACCACAGAAGTAATACAACACAAAGGACAGCTTCGACAACCGGCAGATTAACCTGACTCCTGACGGGACTGCGCTACCCTTCCCGATGCAGCGAGTATCACGTGATTTATATTCGACTAACGTGTAAAAAACGTTTATTTTGACTTAAATTCTAACGCATTGCAAAATCCGTAAATGAACATAAAGATTTATTACTACATGTTCTTTATTGTGTATACAAACGAATTCTAACCCCATAGAAGTAGATTTCTGAATGTAAATATTGGGAACACTCACGAAGTGGGCGACATCTGTTAAAGTAAATGAAACCCCTCCGGGGTGAACCACAAAGTTACACATCTTATAGAGAAGCGGCAATTTGTAAGTAAAGCAAGCTTTGATATAAGAAATATTAATTGAAATTATTTCAATATTTTAATTACTTCAACACTTCAAATAGTTATATAACATTTTTCCATAAGAAAACGAACATGCACAAATAACTGCACTTAAAACAACAGAAAAATATTACTTGTCAAATGTAGGTGTATATACCTTCCTAATTTACATGAAATTTCAATAAAATCGCTTTTTAATGTTATTTATAGGTGGTGGATGTGAAAATTTACATTCTCTTATATGAAATTTTTTAATAAGACGAAATGTTTTCGGTAACCGTATTTATCAAAACAAGTAAAAATACATAGGGCATTTTATTTAAATTTTCATTGTTGAAATCCGGAAGTGGTAGGTAATAAAGATGTAGGGATGTAACTTTTATGCATCCTATATTTGAATAAAATATATAATAAAATAACGATCTGATATTCCTTGTCATTGACATTTAGTACATAATTACTTAGAAGTTTACGTCATAAAAACGTTAACAACAATAGTAAAATTATAGTCTACCTGTAACATTAGTTTAACGTAAGAATAATGACTAGTGAGGATTTTAAATAAAATAAAACGTGTTTATAACGTTATACTATAAACGTGTTTTTTTACACCAAAAACAAACCGTCGATTTTGTAACGTAACACGGTTTATCGACCAATGATACGTTGATAAAACGTTTAAAATCCGTACGTGTGTTTACTGGGATTGTGTAGGTATTTTAATTATAACATTGCTTAAAGATCTAATAAACCGAAAATAATGAATTAAATTTTCAAATATACCACTGTCCGCATCGATGCAAGCATCAGCTCGTTTGTGGATTGCACAGCTGGCTCGTTGAAGTGCACGGTGGTCATTTTCTCTTGTGAGTGCTGCACAATTGACAATCCGATCGAATAGCGCCTCTCTTGCGTTCACTTTTGTTGCATATATTAATGATTTAAAGCATCGCCAAAGGCAGTAATCAAGGGAATTCTAGTCTGGTCACCTTGGTTTCCAATTTTGGAAACCACCTCGGCCACTCCAGCAATGAAGAAAGCGATTGTTAAGATGATTGATCACAAAACGACTAAAATAGGCAGGGGCCTAACATCCAATGAAAAATCTGTCAAATTATTTTCTAAAAATTCTACATATCTAGCTCCAGTAAGACAACCATCTACTCGTAGCACAACTGTGCCAAATAATTGATTATTGATCATACCTACCACACCACACGTTAGTGTTGAAACGATGCTGAAATTTACCTCCCACCGTGGCGTGCGGATTTTCATGTGATCAACGATGTTCATTGTGACAGTTATTTACTCCATCACGAGTGAATTGAGCCTCATCAGTGAACAAATTGTATTTGCAAAGTGTACAGTTTGCGTTTCTCCAATTGAAAAAATGCAACTGAGAATCATTATCACCGTCCTAAAGATTCTGGACGCGCTGAATATAGAAAGGTTGTTTTAAACCATTTTTTTGAATGACTTAACATGCCGTAGTTTGATTAATTTGGAGACGGGTTGCAATGCGCCTTGTTCTTACACACGAGCTACGTTCGCTAAATTAGGCGCATATTATCCAGTTAAAAATATATCGAACATGAAACATAGTTGACTTTTAAATGAAAAAAGACAAACAATTTTGACATTTCCATACATTGTCACCTAATTGGCAACACATCTTGTTTTCTCTGGAGTTTCGAACAAAGTGGCTGTCGGACACTCAGTGTGACACATTTTATGTTTAACAATAGTTTATTTCCAAAATTCCGGTCAAAACTATACTTTAATCAGAAAATATCCATTTTGTGAGTTTTTATTTTCACAATTTCTCAGTCTAAGGAGTAAATATGTTTACAGTAGAAGTTAATAAAGACGAAAACGATTACATTCCTTTTATTGTATTGAGCAAAAAACTTTAACACTGCAACATCGAATCATTTCATTTTACAGCTCACTTTAGTCGTCTGACTGACGCTCCATTATACTGTTCTGACTTTCAAATATATGCCCACTTTACCGGATTCTGAAATATCAGATTTGGTAATTTCACTTTATAATCTACGCAATAAGGCTGCCTCTATTGAAAAAACAATTGACGTTTCAGCTAATAGTCACTGCCATCAGTCTGGAATATAAATTACAACTTGTAAACACATTTTTTCTATAACAGACGTCTAGGCATTCTTATTTTATGAGTTATACTTTTACTTCATACTGTTTTATATTTTCTGCAGAAAGATGAACTTTATAATATTTTTCCAATCCAACTTTTCTCTGCGCTTTTTTTTATCAATATGCGCCAGTCGCACTAGAGACTAAATAACAGCCAGCGGTATGTTTGCTTTTATGAGTAGGAGTTCGTAACAAGTTTTAATTACGTTAGAAAAATATTATATTGCGCCAGTAACAGTCTACCTTTTATTACGCAGGATTCTCGTTCCCCATTCATGCGAATGGGAATGTCCGCGAACTCAGAAAGAGAATAAGAAGCAAATAAAACAAACACAACATATTTGTTCAAACATGCTATCCTAGGAAACAACTACTCTGCCGGCCAATGCTCCGACCAACATTAAATTACATCTGAAAAACCTCTAGCAATAGCTAAAGTCATTAGTCGGCGACCCACCAGACATATACCGGTTTCGAGCTTATTAGTTATCATCAGTATGCCATAGGTGAGGTGATAGAGGTCGCTGGCTCTCAATGGTTTCTACAACGATCTAGAACGCTTTTTGTCTGTGGTTATTTAGTCCGGCATGAAGTAGCATATGGCCACTAGACGTAGCTCTGCTACTGCACGTTAATATACTTTGTTAGTACACTGTATGTACTCGGCTAGAATGAAGGAGAAGAAAAATTTTCCGTTTTCTGTTTTAAAGAAAATAAAACAAATAAAAAAATTGTAAAACTCCAATGAAGAATTTTAAGTTTTCAGGTAGAGTGTGTCAAATTAAAGTAAAGTTAAAAGTAAAAGTAAAGCTAATATTGTAAAATTAGGAATTTTGCGGTTTAAAGATTTTGAAGCAATACTACGTTGTCAGATTTACGATAAAAAATCGGTAATATAATTTTTTTTTAAATTAATTACAAAAAAATCATAGCACGCCAATGACTTGGAATATGGCGAGCGTAGTATGTTCGTTAAATACATCTAGGTGGCTTCTACTTGGCAAAAAAATTCACGCAAATTGCACAACCATTAAAATTTTATTGTAGATTAACAAGAATCAAAATCATTTATTTCTTGTAAACAATTGTCTTTTATGCTTTTTATGTAGGTATTTCTTTACTAGATATTAAGCAGAGAACGCATTATAGTCCAGTCATTTTAGGCATTTTAAACCTCAATCTGCGGAAAAATTCCTAGTGAGCTGAATTTTTGTATACACCTTTATTACGGCGTTGTAATGAAGATGTGAAAAATCGACATTGATATCGTGCCGGCTAAAATAGTTATAATGGTCAAAAGGTCTCAAAATCAATTTTTCCAAAAATAATAATAATAATAATAATGATTTATTTGCAGTTACGAGCATTAACAAATGAACTAATTACTTATCCTATAGCCTGCAAAAAGGACTGAAAACAACATGGTAAACAAAATTTACCTGCTGAACAAGTTTCAGCCTTCACATCAATAACCACTGTATAAATCGTTCTATAGAGGAAATACAGAAATATGAAAAAAACATTACATTACATAAAAAAGATAACAAAAATTCTAGGCAATAAATTTTAGACAATATGAGGGGATAAAATAAAACGAAATATGAAATTGTGTCTAATTTGTAGGAGGATTTAAAAGAATTTCTTTGAGTTTAACCACCGGCAATGATTTTAAATGATCTGATAAGCATAAGCGGTAAATATTATATGAAAAAGATCTACGAAAAATGGCTGTTTTGTGAGGTGGTGGTGAAATCAATCCTTTAAATATGAGTTAAGTTGTGAACATGGGTAAGAAATATTATTTTATTATGAAGATATGGAGGGCATTTTGTTATTATAATTTTATGAAAAGTACTAACGAGTGAAGTTTACGTCTTGTTTCCATATTTAACCAGCCTGCTTCTTTTAACTTGTATGAAATGCGATCATACTTCCGAACACCATAACAAAATCTTAAACATGATCTCTGAACTTTTTCAATGCGAGTTTTGTCCATGTTATCTAAACATGAATTATATAATACGTCACAGTAATTCAAATGACTCAAAACTAACAAATCAGTTAACATCAATTTTAAAGAAGTAGACAGTAAATGACGATGAGGGTACAGCATTTTAAATTTATATAAGCTTTTGTAGGCATTTTGAAATATGATTTTTAAAACGATATCTCGCCACCTGTTACTCGGAGGTCAATAGAGGTCATTATAAAAATGATTTGCCGTGAAATTATCTACAAAAAATGGCTTTTGCATTTTTCTGTAAAATTAACCGTTTTCGGAATAGAGCGCTGAGAAGCGACTAGAATGCACTCATACAGTATTGTATATCGTATACCAAGGCGTAAACTCCATTGCTTTTTATTCATGTTTGTAAGTGTTGTACAAAAGGTTGTGGCGGCAAATTTGGATGCAAAAACATTGTATTAAGATTTTGACCTTTATAACTTTTTTAGCCGGCACGATATCAATGAAGATTTTTCACATCTTTATTACAACGCCGTTCAGCTCACTAGGAATTTTTCCGCAGATAAAACCTTAAATGACTGGACTATTATGAGGTCACGGACTTTTACAAAAGTCGAATATGTCGTTCTCTATGCGCTTCCGATCTGTTCTACACTACTATTTAGGTGTCAAAATATGTTCTGTGAAAGATATATTTTTTTTCTTTTATTTGATGCAACTGGCCGAAATTCTCCAAAAAGTTTTCGGCAAGATCCAGCTTCCAAATACATTTAAAATCATTACAAGATTTTTCACTAGACAAGAGCGAGACTAGCAGACCAAGTGCGTTTCAATTGTTAACAATTGTTTTTTATGATTTTTATGTAGGTAATCCTTTACCGAGCATTAGTACACAATACATTAACAGGCACTGTAGAAAATTTGATTTGATTTAGCATAATACCTTTACAATGAAGAAAATAAACTTCAGATTGATAAAAATAACTCTTCAACCATCGTCACGAATATACCATCTTGATTCTAATCTTTCTGTAATGACCTTGGAGTAATTAATCGATCCTCTTTGATCGCAGTTTCGTGAGAACAGATTACATCTTTGATTTATAAGTTCCTTGGAAGCCCTCAGCGGAAAATCGACGGAAATTTATCCCAAAGGGGTATTTTCACCCCCGATGCGTAGATTCTCACTATGACACAGCTCACAGCCCTAAATTCTTTATTATTTATAGCCTGCTAAGTGACAGAGGGTGGGGCGTATATGAAACTTTCATAATTGGCTTATAAACAGGTTAACTGTAATGTTTTTCGTTTCGCCTTGTACTAGTAAAGCGTTATAGGAATTTCAAATCGTTTTTAAAGCTGTGTGGTTATGAACTAGTTTAATTACTCATTTATTATTCTCATTATCTATTTCCCGGGTAGCTTTGATGTAACTTTATAAGCTATCACCGTTAAATAGGCTACGTTTATAGTCTCAATCCAATTATAGTAGTAATGAGATTTCTGGAGAATCATAGTGGCAAGATGCTCAATACGGATACCTTGGAAATTAATTGCAAATTCATTCAGGCCGGCAATTAAATTATAGAGGACGTCGAGACACTTCGCAAGAACAATATAGAACATTATATTATTAATTATTACGCATTGCAGAGTGATAATCTGTCTAGTAACGAGAATAATCGAAGTACTGGATTGACTTATCATTTATTTTTCTTCATTGTTTACGATTTCTTGTCAAAAATGTGGCAGGAATTTAGTGCTTCATTCACCAAGCTAATTTTGAACTTCAACGTCATCGTTAAAAGAGGCTCCTCGAATGTTATTCGATAGCAAGTCGAGATATGGAAATGAGCTGGATTTAGATCGGGATAATAGGGTAATTGTGGAATAATTTTTGAACTAAGCTCATAGTCATTTTTATGATGTTAACAGTATAAAAGGGGTTGTTAGCACGCTGTAAAATCACTCAGTGATGTCTTATTGGTTTTTTTCTTCGACTGGAGCTTCAAGAAGACAGAATTGATGACAGGAATTCTCAGTTGTGATAGTCACATTAATCAAAATCATTATTAGCTTATGCTCTTTTTCTTTACCAATGCTACTGAGGAGTTATTAAGTAAGTATTAACCTTCTAATATTCCTCATTTTAGTAAGCATGTGCAATATGTGACACCTAAAGGTAATTTCATTTTTACTGCAACTTCAGTGTGGTAGGTGGCCAATCAAATTGTAAATATTAAGAATAAAAAAGTATGGACGTCTATGAGTTTAATACTAATGTTGTAAAATGTATAATGAATTCCGATTTGATACATCTAACTCACCTAATCAACACTTCACCGTTATTCCTTACTTTGCCAAAATATTCGAGAGAATTCTCAAGACTCAAATTACAGCTCAATCCTGCCAATTATTCAACCATCAACAATTCGGGTTTCGAAATAATTTATTAAATGAAGTAGCAATTGATGGTTTGTAATCTCATGTAGCTAACGGATCTGAAAATGTAAGTTCCCATTTCTTGGACTTGAGTAAAGCTTTCGATTGTGTTTCGCATGACATCTTATTAAATAAATTGTCTTACTATGGTTTTTCCATAGTGTATCTCTATTATCTTCTTATTTAATCGAAAATTGTTTATTGGGATGTAAAATCAAGTACTCTCAAAATCAAATATGGGGTTTCACAAGGCTCAGTCTTGGGTCCATTACTTTTCTTAATCTATTATAAATGGTTTACCTACCATATCTGATAATAGTTTATCTGTATTGCTTAACGATACAGCAATCGATGTATCATAAATGTGAGAAAGACAGAAATCATGATTTATAGTTTTCACCTTAATGGTATAGGTATTCAAAAAAGTATGCGGCCTGGGAGTTTATTTTGATCCTAAATTATCTTGAAATCATCATGTTGAATATTTATGAAGAAAATATCTAAACACCTGTATCTAATCTGCAGCTTGGCTGACAAAGTTTTAATGTCTAAATTAAAAACCTCGTATCAAAGCCTCATTCAATCTGTCATATCTGCCCTCTTGATATGGGAGAATGCATCCTTCAGTACACAAGTTTTTTTCTCTGCAGCGAAAGGCGGGTACGTATTATGTCTGGCCTAGGAGTCGATTGCAAAAATTATTTTATTGAATTATACATTGTTACAGTTCTATCTATTTATAATTTCTATATTCTATACGCTACAAATAATCAGTACCTCTTTCATAGTAGAAGACAATCTCATTCTTATGACACTAGAAGCAAAAATGACCTTGATCCCTGATCCCAAGGACGAGAAAAGAAACGGATTTTCTGAGTTTACAGTTTTTCAATGCATGCCTATATATATATCCAAGCCGCTGATGCAACTAACTTATACATCATTCATTGTATTTTGTAAAAGGGGGAATCGAGAAGCTCTGAAAATTCTGAAGATATTAATAGTTGTCCCTGATTTTTTGTAGTAAAAATAGCATATAATAAAATAATGTAAGAGATAAATTACCACATTTTTTGACCATGACAACATCGTAACTAAGCCCTACCACAAATTCTTCCTACCTTTTTTATACGGTAATAAAGTTAGGCAATATATTCCGCTTTAAATCTCGTTATCTCCCTTTATGTAATGGGCATACATAAACCTTTTCAGATAGTCCACCGAAACTCTGAAATCGAAGAATTATGACGTCTGATAAGCGGAAAAGTTCCTTTTGCTGAATCTTTAAAATACCTGAATGAGGGTTAAACGACCATTGAAACCTTGATTGAATATTTGCAATTAATCATAGGTAGGGTATTTCATCGACGTTCATTTGATAAGAAAATCAAGATCACGTTTATTTCATTTCTTAAGCTTCATAAAAGCAAGTCAGCAATGTTAATTTGCTTCAGGCAATTTTTGTATTTATGTTTCCTAGTTTCATACATAAAACACTCCCGATATGTGTGCTACCCGTATCGATGATAACTATAAATACGAAGTCATAAACTGCAAAGAATCTTACATTACCTCCAGATCAAGTGACGTGTAGGAAATAGATACATCTGATACAAAGTGAACACTTTAAAAATATATGTGAACGTTTCCAGAAAGAATAAAGTTTATGTCTCATCGAACGCTCACTAAAAAACATAAAAGGGGATGGAAGTAGTAGTAATAGAAGTATTTTATTATATTTTCTCAGCTCCAAGTATCTTTTGATGCAATATATCGTCGTTGATCGTGAAAAAACTCTTATGTGTAAAACATCATTTTTTACAGGAGGGAGAAAAAACAACATGTTCCTATAGTTTTTTATTTAAAACGGTAAATAACTGGCAAATAACTTAAATAATAACAAAAACCACCTGGTGAACAAAAATTATGTTATTGAAACTAATTGTTAGCCTTATATTATCAAAATAAGTGACATTTTATTACATAGGAGATTTTAATCGTCCCAAACTAACACATAGAAGTAATTTTAAGAATTGTGTAAACACATAGGTGCATTTTTCTTAAGTTTTAGTATTTTGTCTTAAATAATAAATCACATGTGGTATTTTGGGAGTAATGAATGATCATTTTATATGGTTATCAGTTCAAATTTAACACGAAATTGGGAAAGAAAAATAGAATGCACCTAGGGACGTCAATTTATTTAAATAATGTTGGCTATACAAATACAAAAATCACAATACAACGGTCATTTTAATTTATTTTTATTTCTCGCTGTTCTTTTGTCACCTCATTTTGTTTTTTCTTTATTATTTTCTTTTTCTGTTCGCTTGGCCCGGCATCATTTATATTTTGTATACTATCAACTACAATCCTCTTAGACTTTGTCTTTGTGTCAGGCTTGAACGAAAGATTATCGTAGAAAGCGTGGTGTTCTTTTTCTATAGCAGATTTTAGATTTTGCAGATCATTGTATTTTGATACTGTTATAGGTAATTGCTTGTTGTACAGTTGCACCAAGCTTTGTCCAGGCAGAACTGACTGTCGACGTTGTGATAGTTGTTGCCAGTGATCAGTAAAGTGAGTTTTGTACCATATGACACCGTCTGGGCTATATTTAATCTTACATAGGTCAGCTACGACAGGATCTCCAACAGATTTGCCGGGTCTTAGAGAGGACACATTAGAAGATAACGCTTCATAATTTTTAAAAAGTCGAAATTGAGTACCTTGACATTATAGAGCTGTTTAGGTCTAGCAGATCTCATTTTAGCTACATAATCTATGGGGGAATTAATAGGAGGATAAAATAGTTGCTCCAAGGTAGAGTGCACACTGTCGGCCTCCATCATAGTGTGTCCTTTAGTAAGAATGATCTGTTCTACAGTGATATTAGTTTGTACTGCAAAGTCCCTTAAGGCACTGCTGAGAATCCGGTTACGATTTTGATACCCGCATCCATCTGATATCAAAGTCATAGTTTTGTACTTATCCTTTACACTTGACAAAAAATCAATGATGCACGAAGTAAATTCATTGGAAGTTACGCCGCCGTTAGCCTCGTGCCAAACATATAAAGTAACGTTTCCATTCTTTAACTCATATATAGTAAAATTATGAACTTGCAATTTTGTTTTGTAATACATCGCAGATTGTAAAGTTTTAGGGCATAGTAGAACGCTTTGTAGATCCATTGTAATTGCCAAGTGATCATCATTAGCAATGGCATTGGCTTTAGCTACATTTTTTTCATCCCGTGCTTTATTTTCCGTTGAATATGAATTTGGTACTCTTCTTCTGAAACATAACCAAGCTTATAACTGCAACAAATATCACATTGGTCCTTTCTTGGCCTATGTATGGCAATTCTTTCATCATTCATTATCTTCTTTAATAATGTAATGGAAGCAGGCTTAATTTGTTTTTCTAAACACCATTTACCGTACTCTCTATGCATCTGAGCCTTTGAAGAAAAAACAGATTCTACATAAATTTTCTTTGTAGATTTTCTGCAGTAGTGGCTGGGTACCTTCGGGAGCAAGTCTAACCAATCCCTAATAGATTTTTCATCTTCAATCTTTTTTTTCTTTCTTGGAGGCTGGGCAACCTTTACTTCTTTTGTAGTATCTTTATCAAAATCCCTTTTTACCCACCTTTTGAAAGTGTCTTCTCCAAGGCTAAATGTATTTAAAAAAAACTTTCGGCACACACGGACTTTCTCGCCATTTTCTTTTGGTAGAAAAATATCATGCCCTTCCATTTTCTTTGCAGGTCTTTGTTGTTGTTTCTCCTCTGGGTCATCATGCGTCTCATGTGTTAACTGCCTTTCTTCTACGTTATGTATTCTGTGTCTCCTTTTTCTTATCTCCCTTGTACTTACCAAACCCTGTACATACATTTTCTTTTCTACCCATGTAGGCAATTCCCAAAAATATGTAGATAAAGATTTCCTCTTTTCTTCCGAAATTAGACTGCAAAGAAATGTCCTTTCGCTTTTTTTTTTGTTATCTTTATGACCACACCTTTCTTTTATTTTTCTGCTTTCCTTAGGTACATCTTGAACAATTCTGTTATTTACTTTTCTATAACCAATGTAAGCATCACCCAAAACTCTGCGCTTTCTAGAACTATCTTTATCTTTACGTACGCGTTTCTTAACTTTAACATTTTCTTTTCTTCATTTATATGTTCACTGCTATCGCTATCTGAATCTTTGCTTAGTAAACTTGGTTTTGGGTATTTTCCGGATTAACAACCTCACGTATTATTGATATAGAGCCATCCGTATTCGTTGCCTCGCCACTCTCTACATTATTCTCACAATTATTAATCATCACACTTTGCAATATCTGCTGCTCGCTCTCAATATTTATGATAACATTGGGGTTGAAATTATCCTGCTGAGAAAGAATGGAACCTCCTTTATCACTAACTTCCAACATTTCAAAATTATTTTCAGTTAAATAGGTAACTTGATCTTCCACATAAGTTTGGATCACATGAGAAATTGTGTTCAAAGAGTTGTCATTTATTGGAATATCCAGTATTAACTCTGGTTCTAAATTCAAATTTTGAGGTGGTACATCGAAAAACATTATTTCCATTTCATTCAAACTAGGCCCGTATGCAATGTTATCACCCAAATCCAAATCTAATGATGAATCTTGATTCATGTCCAAATTTATGCTTTTTGCAAGTTCAACTAGCTTTTACCTCGGCTACCCATTTTCTGAAAACGCAAATAGAAATCAATCAATATTTTGACTCTACAGGCCGTCAAAATAATAAAAACATCTATTCTCAAATTGAGGTTTTACTTTTCTGAAGCACCCCGTATAATTATAAATAAATATTGAAATTTTAATTAGCTTGAAATGCTTTAGTAGATTTGGTTGTAGGGTGAGTTGTTTAGGTAACAGGTGTGAATAACTAACGTTGAAAAGCTTTAACTTGATTACAAGTACTGTTTATAACTGTCGTATATATTAGTAATATTATATCTTTACTTACCAATAAGTAGTGATAGATTAACTGAGTGACCACTAAAAACACACTTCGGTACCTAATAATGTTTATAGATAAGAAAATGAGATTAATATCAATAACACGTGCGATCTTCGTAGCAGACAACATCATACTAAACAATGAAAAACATCTTATGTGGTTTATAATATTCGTTTAAAATCTCCTATGTGGACATATAAATTGAAATAGTACAGGGGTTGTGAAGCTGAAATTTCGTCTATGTAGAATATATTTACATAGGAGCTATTTGAAGACGAATTTTATTCTTTTGCACATGGGAGGTTTACAAAAACACAATTTTATACAAGAAGGAACATTATTAGTACATGGGAGGTTTCATTAATCGATAAAAGAATGAAAACCAACCAATTGCATATATAAACTAAAAACCTGTCTAAACGCCACATAGGAGGTATTTCACGCTCAACGACGATATAAGAAAACAGAAATGATATGATGCAAAGTTGATTTAATTCCAGTAGTAAAATTCGTGCAATATTTTTTTAGACAGTGCATTGATGATAACTAATAAAACTTAATGGAAAATCGTTATAAAACAAAACAAAATTACAAGAGAGAACGAACTAGAAAAAAAAAACATGATAAAATAATAACAGAAGTAATAAACTCACTCACAAATTGTATTTGTTTCTAGGTTAGATAGCATGATTCAAACACATCATAGATTTCCTATACTGTGATTCAAATGTCAATATTTTGTGACAGTTTTTGAAAAAAGTGTTTGCTTAGTGGTACAGACATAAAGTGGCTGGAAAAAATCTTATTATGCCCCTAACACATAAATAACTATTATATTGTGTTCAAACAAATGGTAAAAATAAGCCATAATATTTGAAACCTAGATGTCATTGTGGCTTGTTTTATTTCAAATATTCCTGTAAATGGTAGAATCGTAAACGTTATCAAATTTATTTCAATTCAACTTACCCAAATGTTTTAAACATGCGAAGTCGTCAACAGCGTAACCGTGCCCACCCCAAGGATCAAATTCGCTGGTAAAATAAGGATTGATGATGCTTCTGGATCGATAGTTAGATACCCGTGACCTGAAAAAATTAAGGACCATTAATAATAAAATTACTGCCACTAGACGTCGCTAAAGAGTTCAGTGCGTATGTTGCCCTGTAAACCAATCAAGTAGAATCTTTATATAGTTTATTATAATTATATAAGAAGAATGAAAAGACGCATGCAAGTACTAAGATTTGTAGCCAGAGAAAGACTTTAAAAAGACGAAAAAGGAAATTTGAATAATTGAAGAGTAAAATATTAGGTGTATTATACAGGGTGATTCTTAACTTATACGCATAAACTTTTATAAGTAAATATTTTTTTAGTTTACAAAAAAATGTCTTTTTGGCTAAGAAAAACTAAGACGTAAACAAGTCACGACCATATGTTTAGTATTTGTTCACTTCATTAATTCTAAAAATAATTTTCTCTTTAACAACTCAAAAAATAATTTTAACAAGATAATTATTATGTCAGCTAAGAAATTTATAAATATCTTTAATTGAATAACATTTGAAATTAAATAAAAACACACTGAAGTGGCGTACTTGCAATTTATACAAAAACTCTATCAGTAGTAATTTTTACTATTCAGATGTCTTAGTTATTCTCCGAGATACAAGGTGTTAAAAGTGTTTTTTTTTTTAATTTCGTCCTGTATCTCAAAAACAAAGACGTCTATGAAAGTTCTTATTGAGGCATTAAGGTCGCCGTATTTCTCGCCGTAAAGTTATCAAATTTGTGAGGTTTTTTAGGTACAGAAATCTCGAAAAATAAAACACGTAGAGCAAAAATAATATTCAGAATAAAATTAATAATGTTTTGTTAATCCACTTTTTCTATTGCAATTCTCCTCAAATAATATAACAAATTTTAAAATGTATTTGTAAGCCACATATTATATTGCTATTCTAACCTCACATTTTTCACATGATTATAAACAAAAGTGAACAATCTTATATCCAGAACTATGTAAGTTTATGTTATAACAAAATTTACATCTACAGTTGAATTTAAAAAGTACGTATTTTGAGAGATTTCTGTACCTAAAAATTTTTTGGTTAGACCCATTTCTGTCGTTATATATTCAGTTTACTTCGGTACCTTTAAATATTCGCAGATAACATTCCTGTTATTTGCTAAACTATACACTATTCAGTTCTTAAATGTCTAAAATTACTTCTATTAATATAAAACACTATTTCAAGAATACGGCACCCTTAAGCTTCTCGAGACAGTAGTCCAGCGTTTAAAAACGTTTACATCATTGATGAAATTTAAATTGGAGAGGTTAAATCTTTATAACATTTAACATTTTTTTGTGAATAATTTGAAACTTTTAATTGTTTTGTTTTATAATTTACATACATTAATATACAAACACTGGTACACCCTTTTACATTTCGGCATGTCTTTTGATACTATAAATAGTCCAAAAATACCTTTAATTTATATTCTACACAGCTTTTAATACGCGTTGAAAATATTTTTTAACAAAAGTAAAAGAATTTCCACTGAAGCCAACAGCACTTTCAGGTTAATAGACTAATTTCGCGCTTTATTAAAAGCATAAACGAGGAAAGAGCCAAGCAATACTTTCACGCTGTTCTGTTTGAGTTATGGATGTAGCTGGAGAAATTGTTTTTCTTTATGGTTTCTAATTAATCATTTTAAGCTATTTGAATGGCCCAAACTTCTCTGTAGCAAATTTAAATATTTATAAGGCGTGAGACTCTTACACAAAGGTTAGAGAACTGAATATTCAGGCCTTTAGAGAACTTGTATTTTGAGTTTATATTAAAACGTACGAAATATTGTGGATCAAATACGTTTTTTTTTTTTTTCAAAAATACCGCCTGAAATCTAGCAATTTTTGTAGACTTACCTAATGCCAATTTATGGTACGCAAGTTATTTCTATTATTTTATAATTCATTTAAGTTCCGGTACCGTTTCATCATTTAAACCCCTAAAAAGTTGGTCATTTCGACTGATCAAAAAATGCGTCGTTGTTCAACCTTCACTCTAGACAGGATTCAAAATTGTTTGCTTGCTTGAGTTGACAATTTGTATCTTTTTGGATGAACGCGTTTATCTTAGAAACACTCGGTATAAAACATATTTACATATAGTTTGTAAATTGACATAACTTACATTGAATACATTGAATAAAGATAATACATAATAGTGGTACAGCTTCATATTATTTATTTAATAAATGCCATTAAAAAATATTAATATATGTACAATATTATATTAAATTAATTATGTGCTTATATTACTACTTAAATTGCAATAATGTATAGAAAATTATAAGTAAAATGAATATCTGCGTATTCGTTCTTAGAAAAAAGCATTTTCAGATTAATTCAATTAACATCATTATAAAATGCAAAAACAGTGACAGTAGTAGTCTTTTTTGTTTCATGGCCTACTACGACAGATTAAAATTTGTTTCAATTCCAGTTGCTTAAAGAATTTAAATTTTTTACTGGCACAAGCTGTATCAAACGAAAAAATGTAAGGAGCCTTTTTCTGTTGTAAATTGAACAAGGATTCTAGAAATAGGTTTTGTTTCTAAAAACACATTGGCGTACCATTTTTTCATTAAAATTTTCCGAAGATCTGTCCGTACGCACGCCACTGGTGGAAACAAATTAATATTTATTACGTAAAACTATGTATCTAGATTACCTATGCAAAGGTTCCAAATTTTATTTAAATATCTAAAGTAGTTTTAAAAATATAAACTATAAATTTTGACAGTCTGTATCTTTGCAACGAAGCATTTTTCGAATATAGTTTATAATACAAACTGATATTATTTTGTGGTTCCCTGTCTGCTTCTAAAGTTTCTGCTTTCGAAAGTGGACCAACCGGTATACATAAGAATCACAATTATTATTAGATACAAAATATATATTTAGTTTTCTGTGAAATTGACAAAACAACATAATAAATTAATACAATAATACTGTAGGTATGACAAAAGTAAATTAGTTTTTGCTTAGAAAAAATATAACAGAGGATCGTGAAATTCGCATCACTCTCAATCAGGCTCTGCTACGCAGAAGTTGATAGCGTATATTCCATCATAATCCTTAATTTGCTAGTCCGAGGCCTTTTTCTTTAAAATTGCTGGAGAAAGGAATTTTGAAGATGTGCTCAGGAGATTTGTGTCTAAAATAATTAGTTCCAAATTGTTTATCGAAAATATAACAACATTAGTAATTATAGAAGAAAATTATTAGTTCCACCAGAAAAACCAAACTGAAATATAATTACAAGAAACTTTTTTGTATATTTTTTTTCATTGATATTATTACTCGTATTGATTTTACCTCTGATATTATCTATGCGTGTATTAATTATAATATTTAACCAATGTATGCTTTGTGAAGTTCCTGTAATTGGAAAGATTCCATTGCAATAGAACTGTTTGAATTTTACCAAATTTTACACACATTTTACCATACTTATTTAAGAAATATTATTTAGTAGATTGTGTAAAGATAAAAGTATAGGAAATTAAATAAAATTTTATCCATTTTCGATTTTAAAGTAGGTAATTAAATCAAGCTAAACTTGAACATCAGTTCTAATTATTTGCACTAAAAATATAACATTGACAGTTACAACCTATATTTTAATACCATAAAGCACATAAAAGCAAATACAAACTTCTTCAAACAAGATTTAATTTAAGAAAAAAAAAACACAAAATTAACATAATATTAAACAAATTAGAAGTTTTCTGATAAATGACAAATATACCAATATGAAATTTGTTGCTCAATTGGTTTACCTGATTTTGCTGATTTCACAGATTTCACAAGATTTCGTATGATTTCATGTGATTTTAAGTAATTTGCATGATTTTACAGATTTCATTGATTTCTACAAATTTTTTTGATTTCACACAAAACGTACACCTGATTTCCGTCACATCCCTCGTAGGAAAACTAACTCTTAATTTTGCCAGCATAAAGTATAAGTATGTATGAATTTTGTGTCTTTGTTTAACGAGTAGCCCTCGAAGTTTGATACAATGTTTTTTGTCCTATACATATTAACCTAAATTTGGTTTAGCAAACACGTTATACATTTTCTGTGATAACAGTGTTCTATAGAGAACTATGGAGCGTGAATTGTGTACACAATCACACATAACTAAATTTCATAATCCAAGGCCGAAGGGATGGGGTTAAACTAGTCCTTTGGGAACCTAGTTTGCTTTCCTCAATACACTTTGTGTGATATTGTTGCCTAATCATGTTAAATCAAATAAACGCCTCTGATCCAAAAACAAATTGTAATTGAATATATCGAGGGTGGCGGCAAATTATGTAATATAATACTAGTAAAAATAATATTTTTGAGTATTATGACTACACTCGATCTGAAAAATTACTTTATTATTTAAAAAGTGTAGATTTCACGAAGTAAATAAAACTTTTAAAATGTTTGAAATGCTCAAGTTTAAAATAATTTAAGCTCTTGAAAGTCGATGTATTCCTCGCCGTAATATGATAAAATTTGTGTTGTTTTTAGGTACAGAAACCTCGAAAACTAAAACATGTAGAACAAAAGTAATATTAAAATAAAATTCTTGACGTTCTGTTTAGCCATTGTTACTATTTAAATTTATTATATTAATTTTCATTATTTTGCAATTCTAACCCCACGTTATAAACATATTTTTACATACTTATAAACAAAAGTGAACCATCTTGTATGCAGAACTATATAAGTTTATGTTATAACAAATTTTACATCTATACAAATTTGTTGTTTAGACCGGTTTCTGTCGTTATATATTCGTTATACTTCGATACCTTTGAATATTCGCAGAGGACATGAGATAACATTCCTGTTATTTGCTATGTTCGATAGTACTGTTCTTAAATATCTAAAATTATTTTTATTTGTAGAAAACACTATGTCACTATGAGTCACAATTAGGAACACAAATTATGCATATTATAAGCATTTTTTGTTAAATTAAACATTTCTAATTAAATCTCTACATCCAAACGCATATAGTGAATAATTTGGTATCAATTGTGCTATTTTTAAATCCTATATCTATCGTTTCCATACAGTCTTCACTTTTTCCATAGTACAATTAGTATTTAGGCATATACCGGATTAACTATAAAAAATTTCCAAACTTATATATAAGGCAAAAAGACATTTCGAAGGCTATTTTAGAATAACTAATCATATTTGAAAAATCTCTATCCTTAAAAAAATCTGAAAGGAATAATACAGTGATACTGGCGCTCAGAATGCCCTGTACATTTAACTCAAAAATCATTTAGATATCGTGCTTATCTCACAAAAAAACTTGTTTTCCAAAATTTGAATAAAATTACCCAACTAATAAGGAAATTATTGTAAAAAAAATAAATAAAAAGGTACTTTCTCACACCTACAACTTCTTAAGGAAACAATACAACTTGTATGTACTAGGGTAAGTTGATTAAACATTCATTTTATCCAAGAAAGCTAACTTTAAAGTATGACCCATTTTTTACTGAATACTGTGTATGCAGAGTGTTCTCACTCTTAATTTAGAAAAAATTTTGCACCACTGTATATTATTAAAATTGATAACATGTTTAGACATAGAGATTTGTTCTATTTTCGTATCTATATGGTTACATCGCAAATTTCACCTGTCAATAAACATTTTTAATAATTCTTATTAGGCTTGCAGAAGTTACAAACCACTTCAAACTATTTCCCTTCTAAACATCCAAGCCGTTGATTATGGTGATAATGAAGGAGATACAAAATTGTTTTAAAGTAATACTTAACATAACATTTACTGTCACTTGTGGTTAGAATTATGAGTTCAAATATACTAACGTTGTTGTGTCATTAGTGTTAATTTATATTACACATAATATAGTACACGAAGGGTAACAAAAATGTTGTTGTAATTAAATTAATATTATTTCTACTAAGTGAGCATATAACTAGACGAAATGTTAACATACTAATATGTTTTCAAGTATCAGGTAATTGCGCTTGTACAAACAGAATACTAATTACTTTAAATTTCAAATTTACAATCAGATTTGAATTAACCTAATATTTCCTTATTTTGGTTTAATGTAAAATATTAACAGAATTATAGCATATAATATTTAATTTTATATTAATTAATTGTACGTTATTCATGTCCCGTAATAATAAATTATTTAATTTTCCGCATATTATAAATTTAAGCAGGAATTTCCATAATAGCAAATAATTAAAATTTGATTAATAATTTTTCTTTAGTTTAATTGGATATTTCTCTACACTTCTGAAAAAAATAAGGATTAGTAATTGAAGAAACCCTTGCGCCCAAAGAATATGAGTCAAGGCTTATTTTTTAAACTGAGTTTGCCTAACAAAAAAAATTCACATTGAAAAAGCAGATTAGTAAAAAAAACAACGATCACATCACTATTGCGTACTTCTCGTCTTCAAAAATCGTCGCTGGCGGTCACTTCGAGAATCATCTATGATTAATAATTTGTTAAGATAAGCATAATAAAATTTCCAGTTGTAGTGTTCCTCTTATTGTTAATTCAGTTTTGATATCTTAAGATTCCCTAATTTTCTAACGTAATTCCCATCGAATTTCCAAAAATTAAATCGTCTGTTTCTCGAAAACGGTTGAGTTTATCGATTTGTAACAGGTATACCTTTTCTATTTAGAATTAAATGTAGTTCAATAGTTTCTTATTAAAAAATGCAAAACTGTAAAATACAAAAAGTTAAGCATATTTTTACATCGAGAGTATAGCGCTCCCTTGTCGTGACCTCAACACTGTTTATACAGGGTGTCCGGAAATGATGAGCAAAACATTTAGGGGATAATTCTCGACCGAAAATAAATGCTTCTATAACATTATTTCCAAAACTGATTATTAACGGAGATCTAGATAATTTGATACCAAATTATCTTTTATCTGTATCTAGATAATATTTTTAGGTTGCATCTCTAATTTAATCTAGATAATAATAACAATAATAATGACTTTATTTCCTACGGTAGTCGATTAAATATTTTAAGTCCTAAATATTTAGGAGAATTAGCTGCTATTTTTTTCCGGGTGAATGGAACATAAAAATCATGTCCTTGTCGTGTGTTATATTTATGACAGGAACTATTACAGGAATACATTCTTTTTCATTTTGAAAGATATACAAGTTTATTTCAAATATAAATAGACAAGATAATGGAAGGATTTTTAGATTCTTAAAAATATCTCTACATGAATAAGTACTAGAAACGCCTACCATGCATGTCAAGACTCTCTTGTCAGCAACAAAAACTTATAATGAAAATGTAGAATTACCCCAGAAACAGTTACCATACCTAAACCTAGAATGGACCTGAGCATATAAATAAAGGAGCTGATGCATATCAAGAACCGCTTTAAAATTGTGAAATGAATAGGTGACAGAGGAAAATTTACGTACTACTGTTTCACAATGAATTTTCCAATGTAAGTGTTTGTTTATATGAATACCCAAACATTTTACTGATTCAATACTAGATGATAAAGTGGTATTATTTATTTGCAACCAAATTCAATAAATTATATTATTTTTGAGAACTGTGAAATCTTATAATTTGAGTTGTTTTGGTGTTAAAATATAGTATGCTTTGACAAAACCAATCCGTTAGGTTATTAATCAGTATTTTACACTTCAGTTCTAAACTTTGATCATTAATATCGAACAATATTATGGATATACTGTAAAATTATAAATAATCATTATAAAGATGCGAATCCAGATCGTTCACATATAACAAAAATAATACAGGGCCCACAACTGAACCCTGTGGAAGACCCAGCGACATGTGACGCAGATCTGAAGACCGATGGCCCAGTGAAACGTATTGTGTTCTTTGCTCAAGAAAAGTCGATATCCATTCAAGAGCCAGACCATAAATTTTCAACTTAGCGAAATATCATGAGTAACACAATCAAATGCCCCGCTCAGATTGCAAAATTTTCCGACAGGGCACTCGTCAGCCTCAAGAAAACGGTAAACTTTATTCAAAAATTCATGCATAGCAGTGCCTGTTGACATTTCCTTGCGGAAGTTATGTTGATTAGTTGTTAAGATACGAAATTTATCCAAGAAATTTAGCAACCGGTCCAAACAACAGTATTCAAATATCTTTGAAAAAGCAACTGGTATATTTACAGGTCGATAGTTTTCTATATAACTGGAATCAAAGCCCTTCAAAATAGGCCTTGCACTTTTAAAAATTTCTGGAAATGTACCACACTCAAAAGATAAATTAATGAGGTAATTAATTGGTTCTATTACACTGTCAACAACACGTTTCACCAAAAACAAAGGCACATCATCTGGGCCTAATATTTTTTTATTTTTAGTTTCTTTTTTCAATAAGTTACGAACTGCTTCAACAGATGAAAATATTGTGTTTGCAGACCTAAATGTGACATCGTCATTGTAAACCACTTAAAACGAATATTTTTTGTTCCTACATTAATACATTAATACATCGATTCCTGTGTCTATTTACTCGTAATTCTATACTCGTAATATTGGTGTTCATTCTCAATTAACTATGATAAATCTTCCCCACGAACTTG
Source organism: Monochamus saltuarius (assembly GCA_025584915.1). Classification (NCBI taxonomy): domain Eukaryota; kingdom Metazoa; phylum Arthropoda; class Insecta; order Coleoptera; family Cerambycidae; genus Monochamus; species Monochamus saltuarius. The sequence continues at coordinate 8,416,433 of CM046725.1, read as the reverse complement.
GCGGTGTTGGCAATCTTACATATTTTAAAGTTCGCTTAAATTGGCTCTCACAAAAAACCACCCCTCGTCATTTTGAACGTTTCATTACCTCAAATACCCAAATTAATGAAAAAAAGTCGACCCATGAGAAAACGTCTATTGACCATTTTATTACCTCCGCGTTCCAAAGAGAAACGGCGTGGCTATCTGACTGTGTGAAGGCATTCGGGCTTCACACTTTGATCGAGATTAAATCGCATTAAATCGAATCGTAAGCGTAACTAGATAATGCCTCAACGTAATATCTGCCAATTTAGTGAGCAGCGTAATAGGTTTTCAACGCATCTGTGATATACAAATCAACGCTTAGTTTTACTCGAAATTGCTTTAACAAGAGACACAGTCTGTATGTGATATTATTTGAAATATTTTATAATGAATTGATCAGCAATTATATTTGTAAGGTTATTTGTAAAAGGAATAATTTAACGCCGTAATTTAAAACTTGCAATGTTGTTATTTATTTATCTGTTTATATATTTTTCTATATATCTGTGTATGTGTCTATCTGTTCATTTATCTATCTGTTTATTTGTTTATCTGTTTATCTGTTTAAATGTGTATCTGTTTATCTGTTTTTCTGTATATCTTTTATCTGTATATCTGTTTATCTGTTTATCTGTTTATCTATTAACTGTTTATCTGTTTATCTGTTTATCAATATGAACGGGGTTTTACAGTGTATAATCATTATTGACTTGTGATTAATGATTATCCACACTTCCGTCATCATATTTAAATTTTTCAGTGTGATAGTATCGGCAATGGACTAATAAAAAAAATATCCGGTGTTAGCAATTGAAGCCGAACTTCCTGCGTGAAAACCAAACATTCTACCTAATATACCAGGCACGACAATATTAAGGTTACTAATTACAGTTTTATTTGCTCTTATAAATATATTAAGTGAAGTACAAATGTCAAATCTAAAAGTAAGATGTTTTGAATTTTATGTTATGTCATATTCATGTTATAAATATCAAAATAGTTATTGTATAATTCATTCTTCAGTAAAAAGTTTGCTAAAATATTAATAGTTGTGGACAAAGTAAAGTATTCTACTTGCATATAATGGCTGTAATTCACTCCGCTGATTTACAACACTCGCCTACTGCTCGTGCCGTAACTTTCACCCTCGTGAATTTCAGATTTCAGCCATCGTTATATGCTCGTTGAATAATGCTATTACTGCGCCTTTAAAATATCATCACAACGTACTGCGCTTTGGTGCAAGTCAATTTGAACTTATTAATATGATTTTATTGAATTTACAACAATTTTCTTATCATTAATAATAGTTTTGACGACATATAAACATTATCAATGATACGTAAATATTTATTACACTATTTCTAGCTCACTGTAGCACCTATAGGTATAGATATATTTCAAAATTTATTGTACATTTTTAAGCTCAGTTTCGGTCAGCTGTGGCTTACAGCTGTACAGCTTTCCGAAATCTACGAGAACGGGCAGTTCTACTATTGGAAAGCCAGTTATAATCGTGATTTATTCTCCTCTGACTGGCCATTCCGAACATCTGGTTGTGCAGGTCGTGTTACAACGATTTCCCAGGTCTCTCAAAACGAAAGAACCATATTCGGATTGCACTTACAACTTCTTTCCTTCGCATTAATGGAAGGAATAAGCGATATTTGACTATTTTTATACATAAGTATATGGAATGTTATATTGAAATAGCAGGATATGTCTTTTAAGCGAAGTGTTTTTGCCTATTAATTTTGTTGTATATAGTCTTTATCAATTCTTATGACATGTTTGATGCATTTTTTCCAATTAGCTGATGTAATTTTATTCACCTCGCTTCTTATAATACCTATAAATGTTTTGACATATTTTTTAAAGGTATTATTTCTTCGAATGTCTCGTTTTAATTGGCTCCATCTTAATTCAATGGGATGCTAAACACAGTGGTATGGATGCTAGTATCGTAGGACGGTACGTTCAAGAGACGTAGCCATCTCATCGCTAACATATTTCTTTACGAAGTTATTGCTCGACTATACACAGCAACTCGTTTTTCTTCAAAATAGCATATAGTCCAAAATAAAAGCTTGCACTACGTAATTGCATGTTATCTGACTGGCTGACTTAAATTTAATGCCATTCACGTGCAAATTTAATATTACCAATTTTATCAAAATTTTTGACAGGCACATGACAGCCCTGACAACCTACAAAGTTGTGAACGCTACGTGGCGCTGTTATAATGGGGTACCTAATTAAAGTAATAAGTCTAATAAACAATAATGCTGACAATAAGGTTCAAGGCCTAGAAATGCTTAATATTTGTGGGCAAAAGTCTCATCTAATTTTCACTTATCTGATAGCGAAACTCATATAGCCAAGTCGATAAGTTTTAAATGATTAGTCATTTACTTCCTTTGTACCCAGTGCTTGTTACGTAGGCCCTCTTTCCTTCTTACTTCTGTGTGGATTTTACTGCCTCAGATTACATGTGTCGTAAAACGTAAAAATATTGTTAAAGTTTTATTAGTGTCGTGTCCGGATCTTCTACCTTCATCACGCAAGTACCGCTCCCAAGACACGTTCAAAACGATAAAATTATATCAGTGATGAACCTTCATATTCCCGCAAACCGTATATAAATAGGGAATCAATACGGTCAGCTCGGGTTTTCTGGATGATAGACGTTGACGCCTGTCCCGCTGGATTAAGGACGTATTTTCGATACTGTAGAATATGGATGAGAACCGGTATAAGTTCGAGGTTGCTGTTTTATATCTCTAATTTCAACCTGATGGACGGTATAACCACAGTCTATTACAGTCCGTCGTCTTCACGTCGGCTCCTTTGATGTCGAGGTCCCAGATTTCGTGTTTTTTTCAGACGACTGCGCATTTAGCCGCGCACATTCGCGCGCTCAAGGGGCACGGTGATTTGTCAGGAAATAGATTTTCTCCCACTTCCTCGTGTACAAATGAATTTCATTGGTGTTCATTGCGCATTTAGCCGTGATTTAGCCACAACCTCTGGAACTGAAACTTTCACTCGACGAGTAATTTATTTCCCATGAGATCAGTGACGCACCATGTCATCATGAGGCAACGGGCATATGGTACATCAAAATGTTTCATTGTGCATTAATATCTGTATATCAACAATTATAAAAATTCTGCTAGATCATTCGATCGTCTTAGGGTCATTTCTAGAATAGAGAGTTTAGATAATGTATCAAGGAATATGTGTATATGCGCACGTGTATATGTCATGAAATAAAGGTACATACTATTGCAATGGTAATGAGTAACTATAACCAGTTGATTTCCTTTTGAGGAAAGCGATAACATTGGTATATATGAGGGTGCACATTTTAAAGATAACTGGGGGAAGTATGATAGAATAACTTTTTCCGAAATATTACATACTTTTTTTCAGAACACCAGTTCGATTTCTGAGGAATCAATGTTACTTAGGCAGCTCCCGCTTCATTTTCTATTTTATAATTGTCACTATCACTAGAATCTTCGTCACACTTACTGAGATTTTATGAAGAACTAATAACGATTTTAATTATTGGGGTTTAATCTTCACAGATTTCAGAATTTTAGAAAAATGTTTGCATAGTTTGTAAACAGCCTACCATAACAACTGCTCCATAGCAACAACCTTATAGACGACTTAATTAAAGTTGTTCTAATAAAATAGTCTAACTATCATATTAGCAAATGCAATCGAAGATTATGTCGAAACTATTTTGAATATTTAATTTATAATTTTACGAAAAATCTTATTCGATACATGTTAGGAAGTAGGTGTTTTAGACATCTAACGTCGTGTGCCAAAAACACCATTATTTCGCATTTTGTATCGAAAATAGCTATTTCGATTTCTTATTGAGCCATAGAACTAGAAAAGAAACTAACAACATTAGCCTTTTCAGTGGTTTGAGATATTACGTACATTCATCCAGATTTTGGAACTGATTTAATATTCAGTTTCCTCAACAAATTGAATGAAAGCGAATCTGGTTTGCACGAAATCTGTTAATCCCTTCTGGCTATTGACAAGATTAAACTGAGTATGGCAACTTTTGACGGCCACATACTATTAACCCCGTGCAGTAGCTTACAACCTATCAATCATGCCTTTCAAGCAAAACCACAACTCACCCTTTTCAACTGCAAGGGTAGACTGAAGTGAAGTAGGGAGTGAATGAAGCCGACTCTAAACGAGGATGGGCCTAATATAATTTACAACCTAGAGTTAACCCGGATTTTTATAAAACTAGGAGGATGATTTTAAGATATTTTTTTGTGAAAATCAAAAAACAAAGTTTGGCAGACAAATGCTATTCCTATTTTTTGTGCTACATACATCAATCAAACGCCTCGACGTCAGAAGCGGGTTGATAATGGAAACATTATAGGTTTTACAGAAGATGTATATTAAGACAATGACAAGTCCGGAGATGTTTCATTTCTAAATAATCTGAATTTATAATGTCAAAGAGTGCCTCTTTTAAAAACAAAATCGACGTGCCAGGGGATTTTTTCTAAAACTTCTCAATTTCAAAAATAATGAATTTATTCGTTACTTTTCGAAAGCACTGTATATTTATTACAGGACAAAGCTATTCCGCAAATAGAGCTGTTCGTACCTAAAAAATAATGTATTTATATCAGTGCGAATTAGTTTGCAACCGTTAATAGATTTAGTAACTTTAGTAATTAATAACATTACCAATACCATTGATAAGAAACAGTAACGGACCTATATGTAAACTTTGCAGTACATCAGGAATTAATACAGAGTGTTCAGTAGAGAATGGGCCATAGCTGCTTTAAGACTAGTTTTATTGGACAAAAATCATCTGATTTAAGTCAACTTACCTTATTGCAGTTTTACTTTCTTAAGAAGTTATAGGCCTAAGAACTTTTTATTTAACTTTTTAAGACAATTTTCTTATTTGTTGGGTAATTGTACTCGTATTTTGAACATAACATATTTGGAACAAAGTTAAATTATTTGTAAATTTTTTAGTGACGCCACTGACTTTGCGCGTAAATGTTAGCATAAATTGGCAACACTGACATTATTATACTTCATTATTAAGTAAATGCGTATCAAAACAGAGAAACAAAATATAAATAAAGGGGCATAAGGTTTATACATAAAAGCGAATGGATTATACTGATTCCATTACCGGACTACTTGTCATTACCCGTAATAACCGGGGATCGTTCTTATATCTTCCGTGTTCTGAATAAAATCAAACATTCCTTCCTCTTTCATATCGCCGGCTTATTATACCGGCTTTCATATTTGTTGCCGCGATTCTTTTGGAGCTACCATTAGCTCTAGGCCAAATTAATATATTTGCTTCCGAGGCACGTGCCTGGTGCGAATAATACAGACCTTTCAATCACCTTTCATCCCATGTCGGGATCGGATTGCAAATGGGGCACGTTGTTCCTGATGTGTAATAAAAAATTAATATACGCGAAGCCTGTATATCCTTGGATATATTTATCTCGGAAAAAATCGAGGCCATGAAAGTAACAAATCCTTGAAAACTTGATCATAGAAATATTTATTAATTTGTAGACGTTGGAATGTCAAATTATGATAATGTGTTTTTTTACAAAAAAGAGATTGTCCTGATTTACTTCAATGAAATAGAAAATAGATCATTATAGAGAAAATTCGATTGCAGAACATGTTTGTCTTTTTGAAAATATGAAGACAAATGGTTATACAGGGTTATTCAGAACCTATCTAAAAAAATATGTATAGATTGTATCGAGGACTCTAAATATAACTTTGTAAAGAAAAAATCAAAAAAGAGCAGTTCAAATATGATTTCAAAATACACTTCTGCACGGCACTGGAAACCGGTTCACTGCAAAACCTAACAGGGCAAAGCTTATAATCGGCGACCGGACAAAAAATTGAAAAACATTCCCAAGGAAAAAAAAATAATATTTTACAACACCTATTTTATACAGCAAATTCAACTGCTCTTGTCGCTATTGTTATTAATTACTAATAGGATCTGATTTTACAACAATAAAATTTTGGGCCCGTCTTAAGTAACGTTCAGATAAACGTTAGTGCAGTGAAGTTTATATAGTGTTAAATATTATTTACTCTGTTTACATAAAATTTCTGTAGACTTAAGAAGTTGGGGAATTTTTCCGCTGTAAGTTGGCGACATGCCAAAACTCAAGATTCTTGACCTTCAGATGAAGAGGTTATGTTTATGTTTTTGTCAACTATGTCCCTATCTACGGAAATTGTTGGTTTTTATCATTTGCCGAATAGTAATTAAAATCCATTTTTTAAAAACAAATCAATTCTAAACTAAATATATAAATTAGAATCTAATTTAAAAACTTAACCTGCAAAAATGTGAATCTTCTGTATACTGTCAAAAAAGCTGTTTTCTGATTGGTCCTTGTATGATTGTTGGAAAAGGAATGGCAAAAGCTAAAATGCTTTTAGCTTCTGCCATACAACTGCAGCACAAAGACGTAACTGTTAAGTTTATCTGAACGTTACAAAAGTCATATATATGCAGATGGGATGAGTTATCATTCCATGATTTTTTTTAAAGGATAGGTCTGCGTTAGTTAAGTTGGGGGTAGTCACATCTGAATGTTGTAAAATTGGTACAGGTGTACCTCAGGAGTCTGTGCTGAGACCACTTATATTTTTATTATTCGTTAATGACTTACCACAGAGTATACCAAGTGATGTTATTACACTGTTTGCTGATGACACATCTCTGGTGGTCTCAGCGCAGACACAAGAGGAGCTAACCTTGTCTATTCAACATGTTTTTCTACGTTTTCGGGAATGGTGCAGGGTCAATGGTTTGATAGTGAATCTAGAAAAGACCAACTGCATATTTTTTAGTAATACTAAATTACATAAAGATTTCAATACACCAAGCCTAAACTGCGGTATAGCATGTGTTGACAACGTGAAATTTCTAGGAATTACAGTGGACGAAAATTTAAATTGGTCACACCATATTGATGCATTGAGTAATAAATTAAATAAGTCATACTATGCCATTTCTCGCATTATTGATTCTCTGCCCCGGCACTCAGTCTTATCTGTCTATTACAGCATGGTGTATAGCCATTTATGCTACAATGTTATATTCTTTGGTAATGCCACTGAAAGTCAGAGGGTCTTTATTGCACAGAAACGTATTATAAGGAAAATGTTCTCATTAAAGGCTATGGAGTCCTGTAAACCATTTTTTATTCGACATAAGTTGTTTACATTTCCCTGTATTTACATATTTAACATGTTATTGTACACTAGAAATAATATCAACCTGTTGCCTAAAAATAACTTCAATCATAGTTACTTAACTAGAAATAGTGATCATTTATGTGTACCTAAACATAGAACAACAAAGTTTGAGAATTCCCCATTGTATAAGGGAATTGTATTGTACAACCACTTACCCTGTCTTCTTAAAAATAGTAGTTATGTCTGTTTTAAGAATGGTATAAAAAAATTATTGTTGGAAAAAGCCTACTATACTGTTAACGAATATATTTCGGACATATTGTAATACAGTATTAGTTGTATGTTCCTGTTTGTAATCATTGACTTGTCCTATACATTTGTATGTCTAATGGATTAATAAATATATTATTATTATTATTATTATTATTTGCTAAACCCTAGATTATTCAGTTATTAAATGTCTAAAATTATTTGTATTTGTAGAAAACACTATTTCAAGAATACGGCGCCCTTTTAATAACTTTTGTGCAGTACCAATGCAACCGCACTAATTTTATGTGAATGAAGCTTTACTTAGTTTCTACGACTAACACAAATGTATCTGTTTCTTGTCCGTTTAGAACTCGTAAGTTATTGGCAGAAACTATGATACCTTTGCGTAAATCATCAATAGTAGGTATCCACTTCACACACGTTATACGTGGTACGGATATAATTGAGCTTCGTGCATGCCACCATACCCCACACTGCTGCAATACGCCGTGGACGCCCTGGACTCTTCCACGATTCTGTTTCAAATTTCCCGTGTCAAGCTCGCGTTTCACTGCACATGCACTCACTACATACAGCAGTAAAAGCAGCTGCGTTGGCATATGTTTATCGGAAAATCGTTCTGCTAAAGCATTTCCACATCACCGTAAATTAAAACGACATCCATCAACTTCGAGTTGCTATACACGTAAGCCATTTTTGACACTTGGAAAACTAATGTAAATACTCGCATCACCAAACCATTAATACCTACCTACTAAGTAATCTGATTTTAATATTCGGAATCGCCTGGATAGAGACTATATTAGCCCAGCGATGTAGAGGTTGTAAATACTACAACTTCGATAATTTTTTACTCGGAAACTATAAGGATTTTAAAATTTTTTTTTTAAGATATTGACTTCATTTTTCATGACGCATCTATGCCCAAATCTTTTTAGATAAGTGGTGAATCACCCTTGGAATCATCACTCACATTACTGAGTGGTACACGAAAGTACATTCTGCTTAAAATTCCCGAACAATTAATCTTACGATTCAGGATATTATAAACGTAACGGATAAAGGCAATATTGAGTCGTATTTCAAGAGTTTCTGATCTAAATCGATTCTGAAAATCACCATTATTGAAGGCTATGGGTGGATAAACACCACCCTGCTAAACCACTAAAAACTTAGTAACTGCCTCTGAACCGACTCCAGACTTCGACAATCCATAATGTATTTCGGATTCCATATATTAGAATCATATTCCATCCTAGAACGAACAAGACATTAAAACAGAATTTTCCTACAATTACGATAGATAAAGCCAAAGCCCTCGATATAATAGTCCAAGATCCCACTGCAAAGTACCTTCACCCAAATGTTAATAGAAAGAATTGCATTTAAACATGCGTTTCATATATATCTTAACATAAATTAGCTAGGTAGGCTAATCAAAGCCGGGTCCTAGAGGCATTAGTTATGCATTAAAAATATTAATTATGGAAGTGAACTACAAATTAGTTTACGGCAACAAAATACATACCAATACAAAGTTCTTAGTCTGCGTTTAAGGAATATATTATAGAGTTGTCTGCATATTTCCAGGTCTAGTGATAACTCTTCGCGAAAAGTTTAAATTTTGGGCGCACGAAATAAAACGAGACGTGCAGATATGCGCTCAAGGACAGATTCAGTTCCAGACTGTCCGTTGTTGTTTATAATTATATAATGTGTCTTTTGAAAGAAAAAGTTATTTTCATTCCCAATATACGTAGATTTTTCTCATAGAGAAGAGACACTTTACTACTGAAATAATTAAGATTTTTATGGATCAGCATTACCTGATTATATTGATTCAATTCTACAAGTAAACAAAGCTGAATTCTTCAAGGCCATGTTTTACTCTGTTCTATTTTGTGTCATACGAGAGAAGTATCTTTTTCTGTAGATTTTGCATTGAGCGCAGACATAAAAATGGCTATTTATCAAAGACTCCTTCGGTGCAGCTTTAATCACGACTAACCCAAACATTCCCAAGATCTTTAGGCTGACTTCCAATATTCCAGTAAATCATCCTTATAACACAATGATTTATGACCACGCTATCCTCTTTTTATTAAGTTTTCCCCGTTTTCCAATGATGTGGGGTTCTGGAATGCAATTCTGGTCTCATCAAATTTATATAGTATCACCATTTGAATTGTTAGTTTTATTACGCCCCGTAATCTCTCGGAATCCTGTTCCGAATGCAATCAGTAGTGAGTTATAACGCAGTTTTTATTCTACTCGTCACGTCCGCGAGTGACCGAAATTAATTGATGTTAATTTGTTTACACTTAATTGTAGCGGATTACCTCGTACGGTAAACAATGGGTTGATCGCTATGCATTCGTGTGTGCCCTATAGCTAAGCGGGGGGATAATCGTGTAGACAGAGTGATTATCGCCAAACAACAAAACGTAATTTGCGAGCCAATCCACCCATATGGTACAGAGGTGCATTATTTACTTACCATGAATGCGACTTGTTACCAATGAGAAGTACTTAATCTGCATGTAAACAATGCCTGAAAATCTTGATCGAAATTTGTAAAACCAGAACAAAGATATTTTCTGCTAACAGTCGAAGTTTTGTTACAAATGTGTATGAGGCTTACACAAGTGTATATATATCTATTATTACGATAAAAACGATAATATCAATATGATGCATGCGTTTGAATTAAACAATTTAAAGAATCATTGTGTATATGCCTATTAACGAGACGTTTATTTGCATAAAATTATTTAAAATAAGTTGTAGAGGGACATATTATGTGTTTTTCTTTACAACTTATTTTGTGTTTTACTGTATTGGGAAGATTTTAGGCTAATTCACATAATTTTTTTTACAATAGATTTATTAGGCATTTTATTTCATTATAATCCAGCAGCAAGAATGAGACCACAAATTCCTTAGGTGAAAATAAATCGATTTAACCTAAAATACTTATATTCCAAGTCACGCAATAAAAAGATACAGGGTGTCAAAGTTAAAATTTTATGTTCGATATTTGTAGATAACTTCTTAAAAAATCCAAATATTTAGATAAAATTTGTAAATCAGGGGTTTTTGTGGGCGAAAAATTAAAATTTTTCAAATTTTGACTTCAGTATTAGAGAGCGCCACTTAAGCCAAATGTGGTGTATCCACCTGACTATTGAAACAATCGATTCTCCTACCTGTTATATCTGAAAAAGGTATACCTTGTTGAAGTAGTTAGGAGTAACAGTTTTCGAAATAATCCTATTTGAGATATTTGGTGCACTGATTGAAAACTGTTATCGTTTCAGGTAAAGTGCCTTTTCTTCCCAAAATACAGCAAAATATTACTTGAAAAAATTGTTCAGAACGGTAAATTATGGAGACGTGTAAAATTAAAAAAAAAATCGGTCTACTTTGATAAAATCTTTGTGCTTTGTTGAAAAATAGTTTCATCAAACCTCGCCGATCTTCTTGAAATTTTGCACGTCTCGATAATTTACCAACCTTTTCAAGTAACTTTACCTGAACCAAAACAGTTTTTTCTTGGTGCATTGAGCATTTCAAATAGGATTATTTCAAAAATGGTTACTCCTACCGACTTTGGCAAGGTACACCTTTTTCAAATAAAACAGGTAGGAGAATTGATTATTTCAATAACCCGATGGATACACTCAGCTGCAAAAATGTTCTGCCATTTAAAACAAACACGGTGTGCCAAAAGTGGCGCCCTCTACTAGTGACGTCAAAATTAGAAACAAATTTGAATTTCTCCCCCCCTATTTACAAATTTTATGTAAATATTTAGGTTTCTTAAGAAGTTATTTACAGATATCGAAAATAAAATGTTAACTTTGACACCCTCCTGTATCTTTTTATTATGCGACTTAGGATATAGGTATGTTAGGTTAAATCGATTTATTTTCAGCTAAGTACAAGTGAAAATTAATGAATCTGCAAAACCATTATAATTTTATTCGCACGTTTAGTACATTAAAATTAATTTGAAATTTTTACCGCGTGAAAATGGGGCGTGGCTAGGCGCTACGTCACTGTAAGCATATGCCCAGCGATTGTGCTCGATTCGATGCTTGCTATATGTATTTTCTGAGTATTGTTCGTGTTGCTTGTTTGAACCAGTATGAGTCCAAAAAAAAAAAATAAGTATTGTATAGTTACAAAATGCATAAATATGTCAAATGCTCCGGATAAATTATTTTTTCTTCAGCCGCCACAAAACTATGGCATTTCTTGACTGTCAGGAGTCTCTAAGGTTGACAATTTCCTTAGTAAGGAAAAAACGGTATCTCAGCATTATTATAAAATGGTATCTTAGTAACAATAGTATCCACTTTTAATCCTAGAAGTTAAAGTTAACACTTTAATCTTTAGATCACACATGCCAAAAATCAGTGCCACCTATTTAAAACATTGATGTGTTGATATTCTGTCTTAGTTCTTGTTTTTACAAATACAGCAATAAAAATTTCAGTACTATAATACTCAATTAAAGACATTCCGACGATTATCTGAAAGTATTCTATTATTTATCAGAACCTAATTTCCTGCCATTAAAGAAGAATTGACCGGAAGTTGGTCCGCTTTATAGTTGATTGAGTCCTCTTTTGACAATACTGTTCGATACCTTCATTTCAAACGTTAAAAAAGTTATTTTGCAAATGCTCAAATAAAAGCTATTTTCGGTATAAGTTGCGTTTTAGGCACGCGCCGTGATGTTAAGTGGCTAAAACGCCTATTTCGCAACATATATCGAACAAGATTTTTCGTAAAATCCTCAAATAAATATTCAATTACATATACTGTTGTTGCTATGGAGCAGTGTGTATGGTATGATATTTACAAACTATACAAGCATTTTAAAAAAACTCTGAAATCCAGAATATTTTCCAAGGAACATGTTGAAAGGTTTATCAAAGATGCAGATGATGAAAAGTACTTATTCCAAAAAATTGTCTTGATTGTTGGTATATTTGGAGCTTGTAGGAGATAAGAATTAATTAACTTACGTACAGAACATTGAAGATGCTAAATTGTTCATTAAAGTGACTATTCCCTACATCAAAACTAATGTTCTTAGATTATTTACAGTGCGAGAGGGAGATATAGAGTGCATTTTTTGAAAATTTTCCGCAAATATGCAAGTCTACGTCCATCCACAACCCATTTTTTTATCATGTACAGGAATTCAATATGTACTACACAAGCAATAGATATAAATAACATAGGTTCAATTCCTAAAAATATTGCCGAATTTCTTAGATTATCTTATGTTACTGAGTTTACTGGACACTGCTTTAGATGCTGTTTTGCAACCTTCCTTGCAGATGAAGGATCAAATATACAGGGTGAACCTTAAATAAGTACAAATATTTTAACCAGCAGTATAGTTCACTGTGTAGAACACATAATTAATAGTTGTTTTACAAAAAATCAGAAATAAAAAAGTAAAATTTTAAATAAATTTTGTAATTTTTCTGTAGAAAACTTGTTGAGGACCGCTGACTTTCATACATTTATGAGTCATAGCGCTTCAGATTGAATATGCCGTTCACAGTGTTGCCAGTGTTACTCAAATGTCTTTGCTTGAACAAACTAAATTTAATATGTTAAAAATGAAAATCATAGTTTTTCCTTATTCTTCATAAAATAACTTAAGGAAATTGTGTCTTGTGTCTCTTTCTAACAGTGTACAATGGCATTTAACTCGTGAAATGTGGATTACTGATTAAATAGTTAATTTTTTAACAAACAGGTAAGCTTGGTGTGCATGTCTATGTATAATTTTTGAAGATTGGACATAGTAAAATCACGTAATATCTTCCTAAATACTTTACGGTAGTATGGCGAAAATTCATTTTTAATCGTTCATAGTAAGGTCAGTTAAGCAGTTAAAATGTATGTTAATATTGCCGCGTATCATACTACATACCCAACTTTACTGTACTTATGCTTCAAGCAAGTATTTTTAAAATAGAATTAACCGTATTACTTTACTATTACGTTAAGGGAAACGTAATATTTATATTAGAGAAGATATGGCAACCTCGCTACAAATCATATGGTTCATTAGCTTGGTTAAGCAGCGGTCCTCAAAATGTGGGTATTTTATTAAAAAATTAATATCTCCGTAAATATTAGAAATTTTTAAAAATGGCTTTTACTGGACTGATATATATGACGAACTACACCAGCAGTTAAAATATTTGTACTTATTTAAGGTTCACCCTGTATGTATACCTAATATCCAATTATCCGATTTGAAAGATTGTGTTATTAGTATTTATAATAAATAAATAATTTAAGATTCAGTTATTTCATTTTACTTTTACGCATATGTGCGTAAAAAGATTGTTTTAAGTACATGTGTCTAAAAGACTGTCATTATATGCAACGATTTTACGAAAACGCATTTACAACATCACTTTTCGCAATGCTTCCTGTCAAATTTTCCAGTTTATCTTGTACTATAATATTTCTTACTTTAGAAACTCATTTTACAAAAAATTACATCACATCATCAGTCAAAACCAAGTTCATGTTTCCAATAAATCACAATTTTTTGTTATAGCATCTGAGACTACTCCTGTACGTTAGATTTACTTTGATTACATCACCTTTTGTCATTAATGTAAGTGGCTCCGTTCCTAAAATGATTGATGAAGGAATCACAAGCGACAGACAAAGGGGTTGGCTTCGTTGTACGGATTTTTCGACAGTTATTAATAGTGGTTGACAGCGGAGACACCAAGAAATGGAAAGGCTTTTATTTAAAACTCGGCAGCTTTGTGGCGACTGGAATTGTATTTGCTAAATTTAGATCAATTATGAAAATTGCGTTTCAATACATTTGTAATGGAGATACCCACGTGGAATTACTTGTTTACCGCTATAATCTCATTAGGACTTAAAGTGGTGTGAATAGAACGCGTTATGTCAGTTTTATAAATAACTTCGCAGAAGTTTGGTAATCAATAAAAAGCATCGCTAATACGAGTGACAGTAGACATGGAAAAAGTTGAAGATCATTGATGATAACGCGAGGATGTATAGGACGATCACGCGAATCTTTAAACTGAGATATTAGAGTGAGAAAAGCTTTAGGAGAAATAATTTAACATATAAAGAGTGTCTGAAATGTGATTGCCAATATTGAAATGGCTTCAGTTAGGTACTATAATACGCAAAATTGTAGATTAATGTACAATTAAAGATCGCGCACATTATGCCTTCACGGACCAGCACAAACCTGCAAAGCCTGTTCATGAAGGTTCCCATGCTATTTAATAACACACTAGACCAGCACCTGCATGGATCGGCACCTGCAATCACTGTCTCTACAGGTCGTGTTGGTGGCCTGCCATTTCTATGCGGAAATGATAGAACAATGCTACAAGGGTTATTATTAACGGAATGGAAGTTAAATGCGATAAAACAAAAAACGAAATGTGTATTACTACTATAAATGTACATGTTAATGTTAATAAGTAAATAAATTAAATTTAATTTATTATAGGTTTTTTTATTTTTTCATTATTCTACTAGTGAAATAAAGTTACTTTATTCCACTAGTGGATTAAAATTCATTTAATATAGTTGAAAACAATTTTTAGAGCCCTGAGATAAGTTAAATATAGGCCTAAACGTTGGCAATTTGTGGAGAATTGTTTTCCTTTTTTTCTATGTACACCTATTACCGTATCAAAATAAACCAAAGAGCTAAAAGCACTACTGGCATTTCATTTAATGATTAAAGGCTCTAGTCTCTATTTTTATTATTTGTAAAATAATTATTAAGTCTTATTACGATTAAATTCATTGTTAAAAATAGCTTAGATTTGGATAAAATCAGGCAGGTATAATCTGAAGACCACTTCACTAGGTAGAAGTATAAAATGCATTATTTGTGCATTTACTACTAGTAAATTATGCGAATCGACTTTCTGATATCCTTCCTGCATCATACTATTAAATTTTAATAAACACTAGCTAAATTAACAGTTAGTTAATTATATTCAACCCTGCTACTTCCCGCTTTGATAGATAAGCGCCGTTAAAGAGTCGGGGCGGAGCTTGTAGTAGGTTTGTGACGTCAGACCAATTAGAAACCGTTTTGTAGATTGCCCTAAAGGAAAAACTTTTGTTTGGTAATTACAGGCGTTACAGATTTTTGTTTTTAAAAAATGATTTACAAATATGCTGTATGCATCCATAAGTTAGTTGGGTATTGGTAAATTCGAACTAGACTCTAACTTTATTATTGCTTACGTGGCAAAGTTACTGCGATATGAATGTACCTTATTTGTAACATCCTTGTCTGATAAATAGGGGGTTGAATTATCTCTACGGATATTATCCTATCCTCTCCCATTATAGTCCAATATTTCACCCTTCCCGTGTACAGATCGAGTTCTGAAGCAGATAATGTTTAATTTGCGCCCGAGTGGCATGCTCCCCTAGGTCTTTAATGTTAACTATTATATCAATTTACCTGATAAAACCGGGTCATAATGTGGCATCTGCCGAGAAGTAATATTCCTCCAGTTTGTAACTTGCCAGCCCTGATGCCTTAGCGCTTATTATCACCTTACGTTGTCACTTGTTTTAAAGTAGATTAATAGTGGCGACCTTGCAAGAAGCGGCGTATTTTTGATGCGATAAATCAAGAGTGATGGGTAAGAGTTGGATTATTAATGATCTCAAGGTCACGGATAGTGTACCCGGCGTAAATGCATAGAGACGTGGAAAAGGGACGATATTAGGGTTCCGAGTCTAAATTTTTGTTGTAATCTTTTATACAAAAGTCAAAAGTCTACATTCATGTCATAACTTTAGGAGATTGGACAATGGATTAGTTTATTATTTTTTAATTAGAATAAAAAAATGATAGTTCTAAGACCATAGAAATGCGTATTAACTATTAAAATGCCAATTTTTTTATATTGAAATTAACTAAAAATAACCAATAGCTGAGTCTCCATAATTTTCTCTGGTAGAACTAAAATGAATTTTTTAAAGTAAAATGATGCAAATAAAGCAGTCTATTATTACAAATAGAAATAAATAAATAGAAACATATAATTACAAGAAAGTGTTCCAAATGAATTTTTAAATAAAAAATTAAAATTACTTATTGTGTGGGAGCGTTCACAATAAAAATCGATAGTCACTTAAACGTTTTCTTTGAATCTGGTTTTATAACACTTTTTGTTTTTACAGAATTATCATCTATTTTACAGAATAATATTGTAACTGTATAGACATAAAGTGTAAGTTTAGAAATATTAATAAAATAGTCAATGATATGCTAATATAATTTACTTATGACTGTTTAGTATGATTTAGGTAAATAAACATTAATTTTTAATTATTAAATTAACCATATCATATTAGTGTTATTTGCTACCTCTCAGACTGAGAAATTTTTAATTTATTTGTGTATCTATTAACTCTTTAAAGTTAGAAGAGAAACAAGTTTTTTCTTGAAAATTAATTAAATTTCAAAAACTATGTTAACTGCAATAAAAAGTTGGTCGTCGATTATGCAACATTTCCTGCATTTTATTCTCCAACGTAGCAAATCTATTACATTTAATTTGTAACATAGTGTATAATAAACTACTAAAGGTATTGTACTATGTATATAGAACTTACTTATATAAAACAATGTTACACTTTTACACACATGTAAAGTGTGCGTTTGGAGATGCCTTATGTATATCATTTACATAGAGCAAGTAGAGCACAGGGCCCAAAATAGACACCTGCGGCACTCCCAAACTGTTATTACTGAGTGTAGAATTATAATTTACTTTACAGTGATCAATAATACCACTGACAGTAGTAAATTGTTTCCTATTTCATAAAAATTATTTCAGCGAATCGAAACTCGTACTCGAATTCCATAATTGTAGACCTTACATCCTCTCATGATCGGCGCAGTTGAATGCTTTGCTGAGATCGCAAAATATCTCAACAGGACAATCCCATCCCATGTCTCGGTCATAATAACTTTCATATAAAATGCATGCTGACTGTTAGAAATGATAGTATTACTGGATAGAAATGGAATTAATCTGTTAAGAAAAGCGTATTCAAATATTTTACAGAATACACTTGGTATAAATACGCCGATGTTGACTCTTGGTCTAAAATGATCCAAGAAGCTACATTTTTAACAACTTTTGATGATAAAGATATTATGTGTAGGTTCCTGAAAAGTCCTTTAAAAGTGCTATCCAGTAATGTCATAAAATGTACCACTATATTTAAAAAATGCATATGACGTTTATGACATCAAAACCTAATGTTATACACAGAAAACAAATGAAGCAACACTAACATCTCCAGCTTACCTGTTTTAGCATTGTTCTATAATACCTATTTACAATGATCAAATTACTGAATTGATAATTAGGTTACATACAATATGTAGGTACAGAGTGATTAGGGGAACTCCAGTATTCGAAAGGGTGTTCAAGAGACGAAAGTGAATAAAAAGCCTAATAAATACATGGTCGAATACCAATGGTTACTGAGATAGCAATGAAAATTTATAAGTTCATTATTGTAATGCATCAGTAGAGAAAAGTGTATATTCTGTATTATATAAATTAAAACATTGATTAAAGATCTAATAAACCGAAATTAATTAATTAAATTTTCAAATATACCACCGTACGCTTCGATTGCATCAGCTCGTTTGTGAATTACACTGATAACTCGTTGCACTGCACGGTGATTTTTTCTTATGGCTGCTACACAATTGATAATCCGATCGAATAGCGCCTCTCTTGTTTTGACTTTTGTTGCATATACTAATGATTTAAATCATCCCCAAAGGCAGTAATCAAGGGAATTCAAATCTGGCGACCTTGGTGGCCAATTTTGAAAACCACCTAGGCCAGTCCAGCGTTGTGGAAAGCGATTGTTAAGACAATTGATCATAAATCACGACTAAAATAGGCGAGGCACCATCATGCTGAAAGTACATGTTTTTCCTAATAATCAGTGGAATAACATCCAGTGGATCTGTCAAATTATTTTCTAAAAATTGTACATATCTGGCTGCAGTAAGACGACCATCTAGCACTACTGGGCCAAGTAATTGATCATTAATCTTAATCATACCACAGGTTAATGCTAAACCGATGCTGACACTGGAAAAAATTCCAATTTCACGTGCATTGTTGAAGACTATGTGGAATACATTTCTATCTGGTACTCTTCTGTTCGGAAATCTATGTCAATATTGAGCAACTGCACGATTAGCGCTACCGTTGTAATACCATAAATAAAAATAATATCAGCATATGTGTGTACAATACCGACTAAACTAACACACATGTAATATAGCACTTTTTGTAGGAGTTGCATACAATATTTTTTACGTTCATGCAAAACCAAAATATGTTATTTAGATGACACTAAGTCTAGGAAAATGTGACGTCGATTTGAACGTTTATGTTCAATAAAGTTTTGTTTTATGCATGAACGTAGAAAAAATATTTTCATTACCATCTCACTAACCGTTGATATTCGACCATATCGTAATTAGACTTTTTTGTTCACTTTTTCCCCCTAAATACTCCCTTCGAATAGTGAGGGTTCCCCCAATTACCCTGTATATTGTATTATTATTTATTTGTATAATTACATAGCTATATTTAATATGACGATGAATTATAGAAGTCTATTGTGAGACTGTATAACTAACTACTTGTAAAATTATTATTTGCTTTGTTTTCATCCAGCAAAAATGTCTCCCATTATTAAAACATTAGTGACTGGAAGCTCGTCAACATTGTTCTTCATAACACGCAAAATTATCAATAGTAGAGATGACGCGAGATAACAAGACAGCTTAATGACAGTGTACATAAAAGCCGTAATTACCTCTTTGTCAGTAATTGAAGACCGCCCACTTAGTGGCTTAATCGCACAGTTTAACTTTAACTACAGATTTCCATGAAGGGAACAATATTTTTTAAGTCCCAGGGTTCAACAACAGAACTTAATTTCATCATAAACCTACAGAGCGTATGATTAACTCTAACATTAAACTGCAAAGGCTATGGAGAAGGGCATGCCCTTGTCTTGATTAGAATTTAATACCAGGCTTGAGGTTTATAAACTCTAAAATTTATATGGGGTATAGAGCTGTTTTCCTAAAAGCAAAAGAAATAACTAGGTACATCATTTAAACATTCTAAAAAAATTATGTCGATAATTTAAAAATATAATTTAAAAAAATGTGTTTACACTATGTACAGAGTGTGCCTTAATGATTTGCGAATATTTAAGAGGGTTAGTCTATATCTAAAATTAATTATAGCTTGCTTTATAAACGTTCCGTTACAAAAAATGCGGTGTTAAAGATTTATGGAAAAAAAGAACAATAATTAATATTTTTAACATTGAAAATCACTAATCATGTTTCATAGACTTCATAGAGGGTGCCGATATGAAAAAAATAGATTGGTAATATACAGGGTATCCCAACGAAAATTTGACCCCCCCTATAATTGGAAAACCGATTAATATTTCAAAATTTGCCGAGACTACCTAATTCTTATTGATGTGTCTATCAATTTACAAAAAGTCAGAAGTGAATTAAAAGCTGAAGCAAATAAAACTAGATACTAAAATAGTTATTAGTAGAAGATACTTAAGTTTATAGGAATTCAGACCTTTTCAAAATAACAAAAAATCAGTACTACAAAAAAAAGTCGGTGTTTTGTGCTTGTGACCAAGAAATCGTTAGTTTCAGCCGTTATTGAAAGTATTAACGTGTGTTCGAAATGGTTTATTCTATCGCGGAAAGAGTAGAAATTGTTGCAATTTATTATCGAAATCACGATTGCGCTAAAGCTACAGCACGAATTTTTAATGCCAATCATCCTGAAAAAAATGTAAACCACCAGTACGTTAAACACCTGATTGACAAATATGTTGCAACAGGTTCGCTTTTAAACAAGAAACGTGAAGTAATTGGGCCAGTTCGAAATGAAGCAGTTGAAGTGGCAGTTTTGGGTCATGTACAGATGGATAATAAGCAATCGATTACAACTGTGTCTCAAGCTTCTGGCGTATCCCGTTCCAGTGTTCATCGAATTTTGAAAAAAACACAAGTTTCATCCATTTAAGATGACGCTGGTTCAAGAGTTACATGAAGATGACTTTGATCGCCGTAACCAATTTTGCGAATACTTTAGTGAACAACTTCTACTGAATCCAAATCTTCTCTACAATACATGTTTCTCCGACGAATGCACATTTATGTTGAATGGCAAAGTGAATAGACACAATTGTCGTTATTGGAGTGATACTAATCCGCATTTAATCAGGGAATTTCATACTCAGACACCTCAAAAATTGAATGTTTGGGCAGGCATTTTGGGCGACCATCTTGTTGGACCATTTTTCATCCAAGGTAATCTTGATGGAAACACCTATCTAGAATTATTGAAAAATACAATTGATCCTAGGATAACAGAGATTTTAGAAAGTGGCGACAATTTACTAGAAAATGAAATAACCTTCCAACAAGATGGTGCGCCCCCGCACTATGCTGCTGCTGTGCGACAATTTTTGGATGACCATTTCCCGGGGCATTGGATTGGTAGAAGAGGTCCCCTTTGGACTTTTTTCTGTGGGGTCATTTAAAATCACGAGTGTACGCCACTCAGCCGGAAACATTGCAAGTGCTACGTCAGAGAATTGTAGAAGAATGCCGATTAATAACTGCGGATGTCTTTAATAATGTTGGAACACAATTTGAAAACAGACTGTATTATTGTTTGGAAGTTAACGGGGGTCATTTTGAGCAATTCATCAAATAAATCTGATTTATTATTTGCTTCAGCTTTTTTATTTCATTTCTGACTTTTTTATAAACTGATAGACACATCAATAACAATTAGGTAATGCGGTCATGTGTAGTAGATGAAAACTTATTAGTGGTGGGCATTTGTGTAGAAATTACTACGCGTAAGTTGGTTTGTCATCTTTTCGTTTGTAACCAATAATTCTGTCAAATCTCAACCGATTTCTAAAAACGGTACGTCACTGTATTCGCAATGAAAAGGGCTTTAAAATGACACAACAAGTGGGGTAGTTGCATTTCAAAATTTTTAAGTTGGGGTTGCTAGGCATTAGGGGGATTAACATATCGAGTTGGCTTGACTGTCAAAAAAGCTCCCCCCAAGAACAAAAATCGACAGGTCTCGGCGAATTTTGAAATATTATTCGGTTTTCCAATTATAGGGGGGGTCAAATTTTCGTTGGGATACCCTGTATTATCAGTTTCAACATTCTACCGTTGCGAAGCCGTATTTTTTGCAGTTGCTGCTCTGAAGACATAATATAGATAACAGCTAATTATAGAAAAGGATGTCTATTTCTAATATTAAACTTTCTTTCGAAAAACTTTAGCTCTAATTAACCATATACTTATTATGCACATAGTTCCAAGAGTGCAATCCCCTTGGTATGGTTACAAACCTAACTTCACTAAATCAAAGGTAACTTAGACCCCATCTCTTCCCTAAGAAATTTACGGAACAAATGACAGATATCCATCACTTTTCTCCCACGCTCAATGCAGCGGATGTTGAGGATAAAGTCTGAACGTTTTCAGCAGGCATAGGCAGTGCCGCGACAATTGAAATCGTTACAAATTGATTGAATTTGTAACAAATGGCCGTCTTGCTGCTAGATGTTCCACGAAGAGCTGTAAAATAAGAAACTGCGAGGCCTGGTTGTTGTCTTACATCCGGAAACGATTATTCAATAAGGATTTAGAGGAGTTTCGATTCTGATGTGATAATAATTTAACTTCTTTAAAGTATATATAGCTGGGAAAGATATATTTCACTCTGTTTCAAGACATAACTTTCCTTATTGTGAGGTGGAAAATAGGAGTAATCTGCCTAGCCATATTTTATTTTGTAGCAGGTAGGATTGTGCCAACATAAAACTTCCACTGAGACTGTACCCAGTAAACACATATACGTTAGAAAAACGTTTATAATGTCCATGCAACGTTTGAAGACGTGTCATTTTTACGTACAATCAACTTAAATATGTCGCGGTTTTACACGTTTCTGGCAACTAAAGTACCTACGTTTAATAATAGTAAATGTGGAACGATCATTTTTAGTATTAATAAGCTTTAATTTTTACGTTTAATAATGACGTTTTATTAAGGTTTTGAACTAACGTAAATTAAACCTTGTTATTTTAATGTCCAAAATATGTTTTAGAGACGTGTTTTTTAACGTATTTACAACGTTGTTTTTGTATCATTCTGGTGGCATTGTACAAGGTTGGTCCAGAATTACGTACCATAAATGCTAGATTAGATAGTACGTTAAAAAATAAGGGTATTATATATATTTCAAGACTAAATAATAAGGGACATTTAATCCTGTAAAACCGCGAAATAAAAACCACTTCTTTAAATATATATAACACTTAACTAACTATAACAGTTTTATAATGAATTTACTTTTTTTAGGTTTTAGTACAATTAATTTTATGTTACCACTTTATTCCATCCCTTAAGATTAAAGCGTTGTTTTGAGTGGTAAGTATTTTTGTGAAATACATAATTTCAAATTAAAAAAAATACTTACTATCCAAAACTACCCCTTAATCATAAGTGATTGAATAAGTGGTAATAAAAAATTAATTATCCTAATATCATATACTCACCCATGAACCCATTATTCAATAGTATCTGAAAGATATTTAAAAAAAAATGATTTTTATTTCTTCCCAAAGAAGGTTGTATCTCTCTTATTATTCAGTTTTGA
The DNA here is from genome assembly GCA_025584915.1 of Monochamus saltuarius. Lineage (NCBI taxonomy): Eukaryota > Metazoa > Arthropoda > Insecta > Coleoptera > Cerambycidae > Monochamus > Monochamus saltuarius. The sequence continues at coordinate 8,393,034 of CM046725.1, read as the reverse complement.
ACAAAAATTTAAGAAAAATATTACCCTTATTTTTTAACGTGCCATATGCTCTAGTATTTACGGTACATTTTGGACCACCCTGTATTAAATAAGTAATTATCAGGCAATTAATATAATATAAATAAATAGTTACAAAATCTTGTTCCTATTAATAATTATTATCGATATTCCAATAGTGTGGCTCGAATGTTGAACTCACTATATGCCTATAAATAAGAGTATTAAAAAATATCAATACCTATTGTTTAATTTCAAATTTAGGTAGGTAATAATAAATAATTGGTTTTAATATTAGTAATAGTTTATTAAATAAATAATAATACGTACATAATACAAAGTATAAAAATACCAAAATAATATATCTTATTTATGCTACGGATTGGAACCTAAAACAATGAAATTAGGTCTGATAAGTACATTGGATAATATTGATTATTTAAAGAAAGTCTAAACTTTAAACATGTCTAAGTTTAATCTATTATAGTTATTAATATAATAATAATGCTAATCATAATAACCCAATATACATTTAATATGACCACGAAGGAGATAGTCAAGAAAGGAAATAAAAAAGTTTAAATCATTCTCAATAATGATTAGAAATATATCACTGTACCTTAAATTTTAATATAAAGTAAAAAATTACCAAGTCGTAATAAATGTTACCCATTTTACAAAGTAATTTAACGTAGGCATGTACGAGTACAAAATTCACGTGCCTACTTTTATTAATTTTGTCATCGCCTTTGTAAGTATTTTGAAACATAAGTAGGAAAAGATATACTTAGTGGAATAAATTTAGATTCCATTATATAATTATTTGTAACATGCAATGTAAAAAAACCTAATACTTTTATATTAATAAAATAAAATTTAATACTTATAGATGTACTTACCAAAATAAAATAGGGAAATATTTCATGGATCACGGTAGATACGTACAATGATGAATATACAACTGACAAACTTTTATAAGAAATAACTCGAAATGGTATGTGTGTAACACGTGATCTTTATCTACCAATAAGATCATTAAATTCGTACATAACGTTTAACGACATTATAATTGACACGTGTAATAAACGGCAATTCGCTTCCTTATTTCAACGAATGATTAAAACGTATAATACACGTTTGAATTATACTGTTTTTTAACACTTGTGAGGTTTATTAAAAAATAATTATTATCAAGTTATTTGTATATTTAAGTACCTATATATTCTTAATGCAATATCTTTTTATTAAATTATATTGTAAAAAATTTACTTTGGATTGGTAAATATTGATTTATGCAAAACGTTTATGATACGTTTAGTAAGCATTACTAATGCCTGTTACTCCAAAACGTTACAAACACGTTTTTGTTCAATGTAAATATATTAATCAGTTGACACAGACGTTTCATAAAGGTTTAAATAAATACGTTTTATTTAAATATTTTAAATAACGTTCAGTTAACGTTACAAAAGGTTTGTTAACATTTTTTGTTAAAAATATACGTATTTTAAACGTTATGTTAGACCGTTACTTTTCTAACCATAAAATAATGGTTGATTTTGTAACGTAACACGAATTATCAACCAATGGTACGTTGAAAATACGTTTAAATAACGTACGTGTGTTTACTGGGTAGCAACTTATAATGCCGTTTATTCACGTGTTGTATAGTTAAGAGTATATTTTTGCTTGTAGCCTCACAAATCTGGAATGGAGTTTAACTTTAGTTTAGTTTATAATACTCTCAGCTGTTGATGATTATAAATAATTTAAGCTGTAATTTGCTAAATCACTACTATCACAAAGTATATACTATAATGACTATCAATTGTCGCCTGCTTCCGTTGTTTCAAATATTCGGCCAATTTAAGTAGTGAATGTGTTTGCAGTAATTGAAATGCAACAAGTAGTTGGACGAATATTTCTGATAGATTCAAATTATTATTTAACAGTTGTTGAAAAGATAAAAGAAAATTTCGAAGAAACAATTTCAAATACTTATAGGTTCTTATCAGACATCTTATAGATTTAGTTGACTTAGTAAAAAAATTTGTTCCGAGTTGAAAGAACTGATACATAATTGTGCTCAACCAGTCAGGAGTAAGAATATACAACACAGAAGTGTGTTAAGTTCACACAAGATGATGTATTTTTAACACCTGGTAAATATTACACAAATTCAGTATATTTTATTATAATACCAGTAATTTTAACACATCTTGTGTAAAAGGTATAAGAAAGCCATTCAGTGTAAAACTATTACTACACGGAAATTTTACACATCCTAAATTATACACTGAAAAAATCTCATTTACACAGCAACTTCTTTAGAGTATATAATTGTTTCTAACCTAAGTTTAAAGAGGTGTAACAAACAATAATTTTTCAGTAATCATAACTTTAAAGTTGAAGTAGGTATATACATTTTGATATATTGTATTATTAACAAATATTCAAGATTATATATTTTATTTTCCAGGTATATCTCAAATTTTAAGGTTATACTGGCTTATTTGATCAGGCTACCCATTCCATATATTTGGAATAATAAATATTTTTAAAAACACCCAATATAAACATTTGTTCAGACTACAATCTTTTACTACGTTTATAGCATCCCTTGCGTTTGTTTCGGAATCAGTAATTTTGTTGCCATGACAACCAGTTTTGTTTCTCTAAATGACACCACAGTGTTTTCTATTTTGATTTGAAATAAACTTTTTTTCTTACATACATGCGTGTAAAATATGTATGCGGTTGCGTTATAAAATTTCTGAAGAAACCTACTTCGCTTCAGTAAAAGTGCAAAAATTCAAATTCAAGACTTTACAGTCAAGTAATGTATTTTTAAAAGAGCTTTGGATTCGAGACGAGTAGTTTATAAAATCGTCTACAACTCGACGTGATGAATCCTTAGTTCCGCCTCTGAAGTTTGTATGGCTATACATTTTTGGTGGAGTGCTCCTTCCACTTTAGTATTAAATAAATATGACGAATATACATCAAAAGAAAAGTCGTAAAAATGAAATAGGAGTTATAAAATTATTTATTTTCAAAAATTCTTAGGATCTAGCGAAATAACACCGTTAAATATATTTTTATTGCCAGCTCAATTTGGACGAAACCCATTTGAATGTATTTTTAATATCTAGAATAAATACATATTTCTGGTGATTGATTGATTCATTTAATAAAATACATAATTTTCAAATTTCCATGTTAATAACTTCTGATAAATCAATTCTACTTTCTTTAAATACGCCCGTACCTTTACCTTTGCATGAATTTCAACGTAAATAAGCAAACAAAACACATTCCATTGTTGATTTTAGGTCATTTTGTGGGTGTGCTTTTGTTTTAAATATCGTCGATCGCTTGAAATTCCCCTTTGTTTGGTTTACTACGTGGCTTGTTCTCTTCAAATGCGGGCATTGTGGATAAGGCAATTAAAAATTTATGTTAATTTCAAACGAATTTATCTGAGCCTGGATCCCTGAAATGATGATAAAAAGCCAGGGGCGTTTTCCTCATAATATTGTATTTCGTAAATGGAATATTAAAAAATACCTGGAAATTGGGTGTTTAATACATAAACAGCTTCTCATATTGAGCCTCAGTCGAGATGCTTTTGCGGCGTGATCACTAAAGAGCGCAGAGACGAACGTTTAATAAAATCAAAAGGAACAGTTCAAAAATGATTTAAAAATACACTTTCACACGGCACTGGAAACTGACGATCCACTGTAAAACTTGATAAGGCGTATAATTACATTTTACAACACGTATTTTCATTAATTATTAATAGAATAATTTGTGGTTTTCATAAGTAAAATAGTTTGATATATTTACCTGATGTCACAACAAAATTTTGGGCCCGTTTTACAGTTTCTTCAAACTAACACGTCTCTGCTTCTTGTCCGTTTTGAATTTGGAAGTTATTGGCAGCAGCTATGATACATTTGCGTAAATCATCAATAGTGTCCACTTCGGCGCAATATACTTAATTTTTTAAGTATCTCCACAAAAATAATTCCAATTGATTTAAAGTCAGGAGATCGTGGCGGCTATGGTACCGGTTCTCCTCGTCCAATTCCCTGGTATTAATGCTTGGACACGCTGTACATGGTACGGATGTAATTGTGTCTCGTGTATGATACATCACACTGCAACAATACGCCGCGGACGCCCTGGACTTCCATCTCTGCAATAGCTGCATTTGGCACATGTTTATCGCGTAATCGTTCTGTTAAAGCATTTCCACTTCATCATAAATTAAAACGATACCCATCACCTGTGAGTTGCTATACGTAAGCGATTTTTGATATTTGCAAAACTTATGTAAATACTGGCATCACAAAAAAGTTAATACGATAAGTAATCGGATATTTGAAATCTCCTGGCTAAACATTCCAGTAGGTACTTATCCGCAGACCTCTCGCCCTGAGCGATGCGCCATTAAATCTATAAATGATACTGGAGGAAACAACTACTCCGCGGGCTAATGCTAACAACTACTCTGCGGTTAAGTACCTAGGACAATGTAGGTCGCTTCCTGCAAGTTGAGCCACTTAGGACGAGCAGGAAGTAGCAGACCAGTTACATCTCACCTGCACTCGATTTATATGTGAACCTACATATGAAGGAACAGCCAGTTCAATTGTCGGTCATCTCACCTATGGCATACTGATGAGGGCTAACAAGCCCGAAACCGGTCTATGTCTGGTGGAGTGGCCGACAAGGGTTCTTGGCTGTTTCACACAGATACTGCAGGTGTAATTCAATGCCGGTCGGGGCATTGAATTACAAAGTCTAAAGACTCCCCCATGTTGCCCAGGCCTCGGCCGTACATTGCCAATTTCTTTATCCCGCTGAATTAATCATAAAAAGGCCTCATGTCTCGGATGACATGGGCATAAAGACGAGTTGCAGTCAGCGACTTTTTATGTGATTCCCCATATGCCAATATATTGTTTACAAAAACCAATTGCTCTACACTAATCAATGTTTATATACGTGGACAATTTTTTTCTTTTATTTAACAGCCAGCTATGTTTCAGGTCCAATAGATTTTTATGAACATTTATCATGCACCCAGATATTAAAATCCCTTTTTCTCTACATCGAATTTGGACAAAAGTGCCATTGTTAGGAAAAATTTTTGGAGTTTTTCAAAAAATAGCTTGTTATGGGATTGTGCCAAATTTCATTTATTTATCTCTATGCGTTTGGGAAAATACTAAAATAGTAATTAAAAATCGTCATCAGGTATACCTACTCGCGACAAGAATTCAGACGACTTACGTCATACGAACAAATGAATAATTCATTATATTTTCATCAAAATATTTAAGAAACTGCAACTGATAGTAATCAAATTATATACTACACTAAAAGTTTGCATTATATATTGCACTAAATTGCAAAAATTGACTGTTTTTAACACGACCAAATATCGAAAATTACGTTGACAATAAAAACAAATGTGTAGCGTCAGCTGCGACGTAAGACGTCTGAATACTTGACGCGAGTATAGTCACCTTTCACACTATTTATATGAAAAACGAAGCGAATTCGTCTTACTTTGAAGTCTTGTGAACTGTTCAATTGTATTTTAATATAAAACCATACCAAATTTTCTCCTAAAAATACCTTTGAAGTATTCTTACTTTACCATCAATCCCTTCTATAACAAACAAAATATCACTTCATAAACAATGTACACAACACACTAACAAACATCCAAATTACGGTGGCCACTATTATATTCTAAGTGTTTCCTGTGATTATATAGCTTTTATCGTAAGTAGTATTTTCTTAACTTTCTAGATTGCCCTTTGTTAAATCCTTAGAAATTCATGTTAATATTGTACCACCGCCAAATTTTATTTTTGATTTATGTTTCGAATTTCATTGGTCCACATCCCCTTACATCAGATTGTAGTGTTATTAGGAAGTATTATCTAAATAAACCAGCAGCTTCAACTCTCCAGGGAAGTGAGTTCTTAGCGGGAAACTCTTATCTTACTGTAATTTGCAAAATATCAGTCAGCAGCATCAAAAATTAAAGACCTGAATATTTAAAAGAACAGTTTTAGATAAAAAAAGAAAAATTAATCACCTAATTTACTACTTCAAATAAAACATTAATTCAATTTTTCCACCAAAAAGTCACTACAAAGCTTTAAGTAATTAAATATAAATTTAGCAAAACAGAAAGAAAAGTGTACCAAAACGAAGCAAAATAAAATTACCTGTTAAGAGTTATTCCAATAATTAGCATGGTTTTCTTAGAATGCTGTATGAAAGACTGATTTTCCTTTTAAGCTAACAACATTGCGACTTTTGTACAGAAATGAGGAGCAATGAAATTATCTTTTATGTGTTCTGAAGCCAGTCCTTAATGTTACATGGGCAAAAAACGAACTTACCGGCTTGTCCCCGGGCAAGAACAGAAGAAAAAATATAAAATGGAGAGGAGACAATGGTAGTTAAACAACGGTTGTTTGAATAGGTAAAAGAAATGTGTCTTTTTAATCTGAAATTTAACGAGAATATAGCTTCCGATTGTAACATTTAAAAAGGTTTCCAATCTATAATTATAGGTATTATAAAGGGTGTTCGGGAAAATGTGGGACATCTCTCGGATGCAAATAGAATATGAAAAGTTCCTATAATTTTTTTTCTACGAAGATATGTGTCCCTGAAGGACGCCGCTGGAAATTTGGTTTTCTCGAATAACTTTTCAAGTAGTTAATATAATTTAATAAAAATTTAAATTGATAGACTAAAAAAAGGTACTCTTGTTTATTGTTGATAAAACGAACCATTTACGTGAAACCAATGCGACCTATGTCCCCTATGAACCCTCTTATAAAGTTTTTCAATACTTTTGTTAAGGTGTCTCCTGGGACACCACTGCGTTTTTTAAATTTTGTATTTTTTCGGATTAAACATCTTGAAATAAAACTTTCCCATTTGAATGACTTTCGTGTCGCACTTTGTTGTCGAGAAAAGAAATAGAATTCATGGTCCTTTTTATTAAAAATAAAACATGAATTCGTTTATCATTATTTTTCTTCTTATTCTTTGTACAAGATGGAGAGAAATTTAGCTGAGTTAAATTTTTGTTTGTTTTACTGTTTGCTGTTAGTTATGCCGTTTGTTTATTTCCATTTACTGAATAAAATAGAAATGACCGTTTAATACTTAGCAATATTTCCTTTTTGTGCCACGCCTAGCACATGCAAGACAATCAAAAATGTTTAAGAGTGAAATAAAAAATGGAATAAACATACTTTAAATATATATATATATATATGGGGTGGGGGTACGTGGATACTACAATCCTCTTTTTTCCGTTCATGCGTTGATAGTTTAGCCAAAATTACACAGAAAGTGTGCTGACTTAAGATAAAAATATGTGTCAAATTTCAAACAAATATCCTTAAAATCATCGGAGCTATCCATAAAAATCATTTTTAAAATTTAATTTTTACACCCTGTATTTTGAAGAAGGAGTTTCAAGAAAAAAATTGGCATACGAAAAGTCCCATTATTTTGGTCCAAAGAATATGTGATTAATGGCTCCACCTGCTAATTTGCAACACCCTGTACACTTTCCTTGACATAAATAACCTTTTCCAAAGCACGAGCAAAAACAGGGCAGCATATTATCAAACTTCTATTTACATTTTAAAGTAAAAAACAAACAATGTCTTCTCATCAGGACAGTTGAAAACAATGCATGCAAGCTCCTGAATAATTTTCCACCGTTCCCTTCTCCTGTCTCTTATCCCACTCTATTATCTTTCATCCCTCAAGAAAAACCTATTATTTCACTGCTTTCCACGGCAGAACTCCTTTTAAGCTTAGAATGCAGTTCATATCAGCTGGAATGCCATCTACATCTGGCTTTTCGAGATCGCTAGATTAAATACTCCAACAAGTAGTTGAAACTATCCACGGCATCAAATGAGCTTTGAATGGGTTTAATTTAAAATCTGCGCAGATTTCATTGGCAAACAGAGCAGAGGCGCTTCGTTACTTACAGAATGCGATTCCATCACTGAATCAAAGTAGTTGAGTTATTAAAACTAAGACACCTTCTATTCTATTACGAGTATTTAAAATTTTAAATACCGTTTTACTTTGATTACATAGTTATTAATTGTAAATTTACAATTTATGCATGACCAAGGCCAAAACCAGTCAATTAGGATAGTCAAAAATTACGATTTTGACGTCATATTTGACAAATTTATTTTATCAAGAATATTGATTGTCAGCTGAATACTAGAAAGACTAGAAATCGTTTCTATGGCATGCGTTTGTTTATTTCTCAACAAGAATGAACAAAAATTGCGAAATCGACACAAACAATGAGTGAGAATGCTCAGAATTTCTTCGTTCCGGTTGAAATCCAGCAAGAAGCCCAAGAAGCAACAATACGTCTGTTACCAGATACAAGCAAAAGTGTGTACAAGAAGGAATCGATGGGATTCGATAACTGGCGAAAAAAGAGGCATAACAGAATGAGTAATTACAGAAGAGGTGCTACTATACTACTTTTCAATGTTGAGAAACGGTTTGCTGTCTCTTCGATTTGGATAAAATATTCCATGCTAAAATCAATCTTGAAAGTGCACAAAGATATTGATATTTCGAAATATGGTAAACTTCATATTTTAAAGTAGAATCAAGAAATTATAAACCAAAGAGGCAAAGATACTAGAGAGAAACCAAATACCTGATTTTAATATTTTATACATTGAGCGTTTTATTTTTAACTCTGTATAGGTTGCAACAATCATGAAAGTCGCAGGTGCAATGAATGACCCTTTTTGGAAATCACCCATGTTCAAGGCAAAGGCAGTTACCTATACATGCTCATTCCAGATACGAAAACAAATATTTCAAGAAGTTTCACGATCATGAAAGAAGCTTTTTCAGTCATCGCTGTAGAAATGTGTTGAAAATACATCGATCTACGACCTAAAGATGCCGGTGGGAGATTTTTCTTGTGATATGCGGATGAAAAATGTACTACACAACATGAAGCCATCAACACAATTTCGAAAACGTTTTCAATAGTGCTGCATTTCTAGGGCTCCCTGGTCTAGAATGTTTTACCGGACACTGTGAAGCGTCATGGTGGTTGAAAATCGAATACGGCAGCGGAGAGTTATATTAAATAATCACTGTCCCGCAAGATAGCAATTGTTGAAAAAATCCAGGTTGTACCTGGCTCCTCCAGTCTTTAAGAAACTCCTTATCGACTGAATTAAAATAATCCCAGTCAAAATGACAAGAACGTTCTTGAGATAAATCTTAATGTTGATAATAATAATTCTAAATAAAATGCCATATAATCGAAGCGTGGTATTATAAATCCTAATCCACTAGTATGTTAAAAGCCTTTAAAACTGTTTTAAAATAACATAACCTAGAATACTCCATTGCTAGTAGCATACTTTCCAAACCTTAAAGAACATGCGAAGTTAGTTATATTCTAAGGGTCTAAGAAACATTTTTACATAACACTGTAAACATCTTGGGTTAGTAATTATTTAATGCAAACATCGTCGATTACTGTTAATATTGTTGCTATTATTAGTATTAACAGAATTTAATTCCCCAACAACACAAGAAAATATTTATTGCCGTGAAGTGCACCTTGCATTAGTGGTCCACAGATGGCGTCTGTATCAGATCAGGTGTCAAAAAATATTTCATACGGTACTCTGATTAGTTTGAAATCATTTTTCAGTATTTGCTTTTTGCAATTTTAATTTTTCGCGTATTTTTTGTGTATTTACAAATGTGTCGTATTTAAATGCCTAGATAAGGTGCTGATTTATGGGAGTGTGACAAGTGCATATTATCATGTGGCAGCGTAATACCAAAGACGTTTTCCAAGTACACAAAATATTATGCTTATAACTGTTATAATGCCTTGGCGGTGAGCGTGTGGCAGTGTCTTTATGTATTTGTGTACATTTGCGTATATTTTATTGTTATTCTTTGTGATTTTCCCGACGTAAGTAATCGACCTAGTCGTGACCATCGAACCACGGTCGAGTGAAAGAGAGGTCCCCAGCAAGTACAAAAATGTTTGTAATATCAGGTTTTAATTTAAACAAGTAAGAAAATAGAAATTGATACAGCATTCTTAAATTCTCGCCAAATATTTAGCCTGGAAATAAATATTAGTAAGTTAGGTGCTGCTTCCCTGTGCTACCATATCGTGTTTTTGATTAAGTAATTAAATAATAATCTATATTTTGTAAATATATATTTTTTTTCTTTCAAAGCGGTGTCAACTGATACACGTGTCAACGCGGTGACCTGTCACTACTTGTGACACGTTTGATTTTGGCAGAATATACCTAACTACGCGACTGACAGAAGGCCAGTGACGGCGATAAATAGGAATTTAATAGTTTTGAAAAAAAAATTTGCTTTATAAATTATTTTAGAATTTTTTGAGAGATAATTCCGTTAATTCTTATTTTTCCCTATCCCCTTAAAATATTTGTACTACGGCATAGCTAACCCTGTATAAAAGCAGCGCGCTGTATGTTTTTACTTTTAGAGAAAACATCGCTGTCTACATTACCATATTTGGAAAAACAAAGACATCATGCAAATGGACTCTTCGAATAAACAAAAAATGATATACCAACATTTTAGAGCTGAAAATGCTCTGTCTTTTTTATGAAAGCCCTGAAAGATTTCAAATACGGCTCTCCGGAATATGAGTACCTTGATTTTGATAAATTATACCAAACAACATATTTTACTTTTGTACAAAATTTTTACAAATACATACTTACTGTGAATAGTTTTCTTAGACTCTTATCACAACATAAAATAAAATAGGTAATATACAGAGTGATTGAGAATAAATGCGTCATGCAAAATTTAGTTAGTATCGTATTTTTTTTGTAAGATTATAGCTTCCTAGAAAAAAATTATTGTTCAAATTGTAGTATTATCATTATTTGCATCGCTGGACTACTAAAGTCTCTAGCGTTTCTAATGAAATACATTCTATCCGATTTTATGTAACGTTAGTATTAACGTTTTTGCGATATTGTTCGGAGTTGGCGGATATCGTTTTAAGTTATGGTGAAGTAAGACAAAATGCTTTGGCAGTTTCTTGTCTGTACGCAGAACTATTTCCCAGTAGATATGTGCCAAATGCAGCTACTTTTACCGCGGTAGTGTAACGCGGACGTGACACGACAAATTTGTAACCGAATCGTGAAAAAGATGAAGGTCCAGGGTGTCCACGGCGTATTGCCGGAGTTGAGGAACACATTTTAGACATTGTTGAAGGGAGTCCCCGAATAAGTAAGTACTAGATAAATCGCTCAACAAGTACAAGGAATGTCAACAGTGTGACGTATCATACACGAAGCTCAACTATCTCCGTACGATGTACAGCGTGTCCAAGCATTAATACCAAGGGATTATCCCTTACGAATTAAATTTTGTAATTGGTTGCAGCATCAAAATCCCAGAGTTAGTTACAGATGAATAGTTGGCTATTGTTACATAAATTGTTCCATTTTTGTTTTTCTACACTCACAATCAAATACTTTTTTATATTTATATAAAATACTATTTTGTAACATTCGGCACACATTTTTATATAAGATGTTAAGAAATTTTAGAATAAACTGTTAACCGTAGAATGTTTAGGAGAAAATACTTAAGCATTCTTTATTTAGGTGTCTCTTTTTTGAGATACAACTCACTTCCTCTGCTCCACTAACTGGACATCGACGGCTGATCATTGGCTATTTATTGGGTTTATTTGATACTCAGTGTCTCGTAAAAGAGTTGTACTGGGTGCATCCGATAAATTTCTAGTGAGTTGATTTTATTGATCAGTAATAGTGGCTTGACATAGATTTTACTGTTCAATGGATGACGCGCGGAATAAAATCTCAATTTTCATTTCCCGAAGGAACCTGATATGTAATGCATTTATAATAAATGTATTAACAGGAATTCTAGTTTGAAGGTGTCTGCAATGGAAAACTAGTTGCACCTGCAGACACCCAAAGGCTATCTATACAAATATGAGCTGCACATTTCACTCACTCAGTTTGAGAGGGAAATGTTTGTTAAAATCTGCGATCCCTATAAAATGATTACCAGAATTGAATGATAACATATAATTACACTAATAATATGTAATATATTAATTTAAGGGTAAAAAATTATCATATCATACCAAAATTATCCCATCCGTCTTTTGTCTAACTTCATTCAGTTCAATGTCCAACGTCCAACTTGTCATCTACACGTAACGTTTTGTGTTGCAGATTTGGTACGATCATGCATGAATTTTATATATGAATGTAATTTTAGATTTTTAATTAATAGTTTCATACGCCTTCATTTAGTTTAGTCTTGATATTTCGAAACAGCGTTACCTGAAGAATTTGTTGAGGAGTTTGAGGTCAAAGTCATGTTAAAAGGTAAACTCCTACTCCTACTTAATATTAGCCCTGTGTATATTCTATTCGTCAATTATATCATGATACATGGTATAACAATGTCCTACTTTTTTGTTCAATCTGGGTTTTACCGCTTAAGAACTTCTATTGTATAAACGAACTAATCAAACTACCATAACATTGGTTTTATTGTAACGTATATAGTCCGAAGTAATGAATTTTGTTATACGCCTTTTCTGTAGACGGCGTATTAAACTTTATTACCCCAAAATAAATACAAAGTAATTTAAATTCGAAAGTATTTATTATTTCTGGCGAAGAGCTAAATTGTTTTCGCCGGCTGCTAATTTTAAGTTCTTTCAAACTACGGCAATTAAGAAAAAGAAATATAATGTAAGCCTCCCTAAGAGGGGTTGTAAATATTTAAAATTAGGCTTCATTTAACGATTTCCTGCTACAAATTACCTTTGAAATAAAAATAGGGTACACCTACACATGGTATATCATTATATATGGAAACATTTTACACTTCATCAGGTTTACGACCTATGTTGCGAATTTACAGGCTGTGCCATATTCAACGTCATAGCTGAGACGAGTTATTTTACATAGATTGTTGAGAAAATCTTTCCCCTTCAAATATATATATTTAATGCCACAAGTACTTGACATATGACATTTACCTAAGCACGTCAATATGAAATTCGGTTACCGATTCTTTATGGTCATTAAGCAACAATAATAATGATGTACAGTTCAGTTAGCTGTACGGTTAAGCAAGAAGAAGCAATTATAAATTTGATTGAAAATGATCCCACGCTTGTGTTTGTGATGTATTCAAAATGACTGGCACAAAACAAGGGAGGATGTCTTGTCATGACTGGAGGTAATTTGTTACTGTCTATTGACTATCAGTTGCCAATGGCCAAAGCTTTACATATTTTTCATAGCCTTCCTTAATAATTATTTCGTCCTAACTGACTTGACACTGCAAAAAAATAATTACACATTTTAACGCAGACACCACAATCCTGTGTTAATCGAGGTCCAAACGGGATTGTGTATGAGTTTACACATTTCTTTGTAGGTAGAGAAAAGGTTTATCATAGTGCACTTTGTTAATATCACACATGCTATTTGTAACTTTTACATATTACAGTGTTATTTATATCATTAAATGTGTAGACCTTTACACATTAACATACAATTTTATTGCATAATATACAGGGTTAACTATAACTAAGTAAAAAAATTTAACCACATGCTCAGGAAGGCCTAAAAGACAATAAAAAAAATATTCCAGAATTTTAGCTCCCCACCCTTTTTTTCTACGTAAAGTCCGCGCCTATGATAAGCATCGACTGAAATAGCTTAGATCCATATATAAAGCTTACATCCTGACAACAACGTCAAATATAACAGCGGCAATTATTTACATTAGGGGAAACCTCTTCAATCTTAATTAAAAAATGTCATCCCCCTATTTTCGAGAGTTCTGAACACAAATCTGAAATTAGTTTTGTGCAGTCGACAAATTTTCGAAAAAAATTTTTTTTTTCAAGTTTGTAACCTCTATGCATGCAATACATTAGGTTGAAGTAGCAAGTAACACCTATTAATTTTGACAACAATGTGACGTCATGAACTGAAGGTAGCAGAGGGATAGGTTCCAATTTCAATCTAATGTAATGTATATTACACACAGAGTGAACTTATTAACACGGAAATTTTACAAATGCTCAATTGCTCACTGAAACTTTTTTACAGTGTAACCGAAAATACGATTTTCTCGTAAACAGTTGACTTTAGTGTCATAAATGAGGTATGGTTTTTTTTGATGATAATACTTCGTTATTTTCACATTTCACAAAAAGGTTTTAGATTATTAGTAGACAAAAAACAGCATAAGGGTCATTCTCACCGAAACCATAACACACTTGTCTCTAACAAATTACGGAATCATCGTTCGGTGTAGAATAAATAACAGCAAACCTACATATATATATTAAATTGTATTAAGCCATTATATACCTTGAAATTTTTTAATCCTTTTTTTAAATTTTTTAACATACCAACGGAAGGTGAGATTTCACCTCCGTGAACTGTCTCTCATTCAGAAGTCAACACTGTTACACATGTAATTATAACAAACCAATAACCAATTATCAATTTTAGAAATTTCTATAAGTAAATAGAATAATGTTTAATACAATCACTCAAAAAATTTTTCTTGAATCTTCATGAAAATTTAAAAATTTTACTAACTTATTCTGTTACCCAAAACAATCTCACCTCCGTTACTTTCTTGTTAAAATACTATAAATCTCGTTAATACTGTGCCATCTATTGAGGATGTGCGAAGGTATCAACTTATATGTATTGACGATTCAGTAATGTTAAAAACATTGGTAAATATTGAAGCGGTTTGTGACAATTTTATAAAAAAGCTAAGAAACATTTTTTGTTCGAGATCATTTATCACCTCCGTTAGTATATTATAAGATACACATTGTTTATTTAATTTGCTTGTTGACCTGTAGACAATTAGGAGACATATATACATTTCTTTAACACCACGTGTAATTTTTATAATCTCAAAATGCTTTACTGTGTAACGGAAATTGTCAAAGTTTCTCATCTCCATGAACCTCACCTCCGTGAATACTTCTGTTCACGGAGATGAGAGTTATTCACGGAGGTAACGAACTATTAATTTATCTATGATACTATTAATTTAACTATGCAAACATGAATTTTATTTACAACTAGTTCACTAGCAATGGCGCGAAGTAAAATAAAAAGCAAAAATTACTCAGATAAAAAACGAAAAATTGTCAGAGAAAGTATGAGAAGGTTGCGAGAAAAACAAAACTTAGACAAATTTTTAATGCACGTAAGAAACATAATACATCAGTATAAAGCTATAGACAGCATTAAAAGAAATTTGGCGGCAAAAGAAAGTTTAATTCATGCAGACTTTTCTGAAAACTATAATTGCAAATATAGTGAGGAAGTCCAATCGGCTCATTTTGGTGGTTCAAAACCGCAGAAAAGTTTGCATACTCTGGTTATATATTACAAAGATCCTGAAAGTGACAATGTTGTACCACTCTCAATCTGTACCTTGTCGGACACCTTGAGGCATGACCCATCAGCAATATGTGCCCATTTACAATTGGCAATCATGGAAATTCAAAAAATTATTCCATATATAGAAACTGCGCATTTTTTGTCGGATGGTCCCTCCACACAGTATAAAAACAGAAAAATGTTTTTCTTGATGGCAAACTACCTTGCTAGTTATCTAGAGGTTAACTTCTCTAAATAGTTATCACCTCGATAAGTAGTACAATCTCATCTCCGTGAACAGTGTCTCACCTCCGTGAAATCCAATTTTAATTTTTTTGTTAATTTTTGCTTAAATATTATCTACCATCTCGGAAATGTAGTTGTATGATGAAAGATTAGTTTTATGGATTTGAAAAGGAAAAATCTAAAAATTTTTCATGATTTTTTTTTTTATAAGTTAGAACTGAAATAGTATGCTTATTATGAGAATTACCCATACAATGCTCTCCAAAGAATAGAACATAATTTCGGGCGAAATAATTTTTGGTCATCTTAAAAAACCTCCTTAGTAAAAGGACAAAATTTAATTTTTAAATACCCTGTAAATCGGCAACCCTGGATTTTTGGACTAAGGTAAATTTAGTTAAACCGCTATATTTTGACATGAAGTACAATTCTGAAATTTTGACCATTCTTTATTAAACACCCAGTGGAACAGCAAAAAGGTTTTAGATATCATTTGAAATGTAGGTTTTCATAACTACTGAATTTCGCGTTTTTTATTGTTCCCTGATAGCACATAACGTTTTGTAAAACGGTAAAGCTTCTAAATAACAAAACCATAATGGATACACACCCCAATCTCCACATATCCATTGACTGACGATCGAAGATATCGGAGCCAGAGTGGCCTCCAAGGAGCCCTCTTCTTCTGTACCCCCTTTATTTAACTTTTTTTTTTTTGTTTCAGACATTATTACACAACAATTGTACTTTCAAATACGTTTCTCCTATCCGTAGTAATGTCTGCAATGTAAATAATGGTTATACAGGGTGGTTCACTTTCGAAAGCGGAAACTTTAGAGGTAAACGGAGAACTACAAAATAATATCCGTATAATCATCTATAACGACTTTTGACCTTCCTGTAGATGATTTTGGGGTATTTACCTAATCTGTAGATAGTCGATTTTCCAATCCCTGTCATTTTGGAACATTTTTCCACGATGTCATCAACACTGTTTCAATGCACTAACTACATTTAATATAATAATCTTCTCATTCTGAGACAGCGTACATCTTTTCACGCGTTTAACAGGTACGTACGGTCTGATAAACTCGACATTTTACCAAAACAATACTATATCCACTGGCACAATAGTCACTAAACATAAGTCGAATTTTGCTCTACTGCACTAGCACATCTTCGTATATTCAGCTCTAAGACTGGATTGATCTGTCACAATACACTGGCTCCTGCCCTATGTTGTATCCAGTAAAATATACTAATGTACACCCATTACCTGTTAGCCTTAGTGTTACCCGATAATTACCTGAAACGAAATATTATCACGCCCATGGCCGGTTCTTATCTACACAAATTCTGAAAAGCGGGACATGATTTTTTGTATATGCTCAAGTAAATTACAATAGCTGTGCCACAACTAGAAGATATTTTCAACTGTGGTGACTATACAATCGAAAGAAGAAGTCTTGGTGAGTGTAGTTGACAATCCTGAGATAAGCACAAGATGCTTACGTGCAGCAACAGAAGTGAATAAAACCACAATTGTAAAAGTTCTCTAGAAAGAAAGACTTTATCCATATCATTTTACCCTTGACCAGAATTTGTTGCCTAACGACCTACCTGCAAAAATTAGCTTTTGCAACATTTTATTGCAAAAACAAAGTATTGCTAAACAACTTTTCAACTAGAGAAATAATCACATTCGGGAACAAGAAAATCCTCATTTAGGGAAACAAATACATTTCCGGCACGAATCTTCCATAAATATTTGGCGTGGTATTGCTGATAATGTTAGAAACTTTTTGAATGAACATTTTCCACATAGATGGATAGGTCGTAACGGCGAATTTTCTTGGTAGTCTCGTAACCCCGATCTTAACCCCTTAGATTTCTTCTTTTAGGTCCATTTGAAAAATTTAGTTTATAAAGAAGGACTTCTATCCCACGAAGACCTTCAGAAGATTCAGAATGCTGTTAATGTAATTCGGAACAAGGAAGATACTTTATTTGAAGTAAGACGATATTTAAATAGGGGCATAAAAATGTATTCGTGTTAATTGTTGACATTTCCCTCAGTTGTTAAAGTGATTTTTACTGTAATAATATTGTAAAGTTGTTGTTCATTATTAAACTATTTATTCAAATTTTTTGCTGTAGTTAATTTTAATAAAAATTATTGACTGGTCATCATAAATTCAACGTGTATTGAAAGATTGAAGTTCGAATATGTCGAAAACAGGGAAAACACACTGTAAACAGCACCCTGTATGTAGTATATTGAAATGGAGTTTACGACATGATATGCCTCTAAAATTTTTTGAAATATTGAGAGAAATCAATTTGAAAATGTTTGCTTCTACATCCTGTATCTTTTTTAATATAGGCATTCGCACTAAGACCATATGTCTCACACGGTATATTTTAATATCTAGAATCTACAGATAGCGCATTCATTATGGATGTATAATATAGTTGTTTTATTTTAGTAAGATGTAGATGCATAACAAATTCCAAAACATATATTTAGTGTAGTTTCCTTTGTTATCATTCGGCTTGTTTCACATTTTCATTTCAATAGAATTATTTTCCTACTTTGAATACAGTTACCAAAACCATAACGCATTGGCCATGAACTGGGAACGGAAGGCAAACAATAGAAATAGTTTGCGTTTACAACATGCAATAATCCGATTTTGTTTTGATATGTAGCTCGTTAAGGCACAGCGTAATTTAAACAAAATTTTAACGGTTCAATATTATGTTGACTGGCTATTTTTATGGTCGTGGCCACAGCTTTTATATTGTAAAATGTGGCGTACTGAACACTCGCTGAATCAGTTCTTTTTAGAGATATGAAAATTTATGTAAATACTGCATTTTATCCATTAGCAGCTGCTGCCCGCGGCCTGGTTCGCGTGGATTTCGAAGTTGTGCTTAGGATTTGCTTTCAAAAGAAGCACTAGATTTTTATTACGTTCTACCATAGCACATAAAAATAAGTAGATATCAATTAAACATTTCATTTCAATTGAATTTAATAATAGTTATTTATGCAACAAGTACAAAAAGTAAGTGTTTATTGCACGCGACGTGAAATGGTCCAACGAGGCCGTCACGCCGAGTAGGACAACCCGTCGAGTACAATAAGCACTTTTTGTACGAGTTGCATACAATATTTTTTCTACGTTCAAACAAAAACCAAAAAATGTTATTTAGATGACACTAAGTCTAGGAAAATTTGACATCGATTTGAACGTTTATGTTTGTCATGATGACATAACGCTATTGTAGAGTGACAGATGAATGCAATAAACATTTTATTGCACTAGTGTAATAAAGGACCACTTTTTCCACTAAATATAGTTCATTAAAGTTATGTTTTTTGCATGAACGTAGAAAAATAATATTATTAAACACTATACATAACTATTCACTTGTAGGACTAGAACAAAATTGCATAATTTACAGCAACTGCTGTAAATGTTGAGGTGCTAAGGCTGTCGCGCTTGTCATTAATAATCCATTTTGGTTTCGAGAACGTGTGTTCAACGTCCACAGAGGTCACAGGAACATATTTGCATTTAAGGTGGGTTCAGGAAAGTCTACTCCTTTGTCATCAAAAAGATCTACTATACGGCATAGAGTCAAGTCAAGAAATCTCGGATTGTTCTGCAAAACTGTATCAATTTTTTTCTTCACACATTCAGCACTAGTCCTTATAACTGGGAAATAAACTCGTAAATAAAAAATATTATTTACTGCCATATTTACTTAATATCCTGATGCTGTCACAGTTGCTTCAAGACGTCGAATAACTGAAGATATTCTTGAATAATTAAAATGTATGCCAGATATATTATATACTTACAGTTATTATACAGTTCAATAGAAAGTATCGGAATAGAAGGAAAATTTATAAAGCTTGTGTACAAACGACCCTAAACAATACGGATTACAAAGTAATGGTCAATGGACACACGGCAGAAAAATTTAGAGTAAGGAGAGGTTTACGCCAAGAAGATCCATTGTCAACCACATTATTTAACATTGTACTACTCTCGGAAATTAGAGAAAGCGGGATACAATCTGCAGGCACAATATACAGGCAAACAACTCAGATAATGGTCTATGTTGATAACATTGTAATCTCAACAAGAATGGAGGAGGATTTACTTAATGCGATTAAAAGGCTAGAAAGAGAGGCATGGAACATAGGGATGGTTATAAATGCAAATGCAAAACACAGGAATCAGATTGACAATGGAAGGAAGACAATATTACTTTGAGAAATTTAATTGTCTAGGAGTCACAGTGACTGCTACTGGTGAGCAAAAAATGGAAACAGGAGAGAATATGAAAGGGAAATACATGTATGGAAAACTTACGTAGGGTAATCAGGTTGAAAAATGTTTCGAGAAATGTAAAAAAGAACATATATAAGACTGTAATAAGACCTGTGGTGTTGTATTTATGTGACTTGGAAGTTAAATGTAAGGGAAAAAGGAGCTTTAGATATTTTTGAGAGGAAAGTACTGATGATAATCTATGGAGGGAGAAATATGGCAAAGAAGGTCAAATGAGGAGCTGATGGGAAGGTATGCAGAACCATCTATAATGAATGTAATAAGGGCGCAAAGAATGAGATGGTTGGGACACGTGATAAGACTATCGGAGGAGAGAACGACAAGAACAGTGCTCACAGGGGGAATAGAAGATAGAAGAAAAAGAGGTAGACTCAGGACAGGATGGCTGCAATAAATGGAAAAAAATGTAAAGGAAATGGGTATTAGGCACTGGAGAAGGAGACCAAGAAACAAACCTGAATGGAGAAATATATGCAACCAAATCATGGGCGTACTCGGCCATATATATATATATATATATATTCGCGAATTCTAGGATAGTTAAATATACGTTGAGAATATAAAATAGAAGTTGCATAACTTGGGTGTAGTCGGAATACTTTTTATGCCATCAAAATGAACGTAGTAATATAACGTTGCTTCTAACTACGTATCTGAACGTACCAACTGTTATGTTTTGACGAGTAGTAACCTGCTGTAGGTCTAAACATGTCAAAATAAAAATAACACACCTGAGCACGATTTTCGAATGCAGTGAAATAAATTTGAATAGGAATTCAATCCACATCAAGAATTAGTTGAGTATATTATTATATATGTGTATATTAACAATTCTTGACGCTTTATATTCCTTTAACAAAAACCATGTGAAATTATTCCCCAACTTTTTATGGAAAATATAAATAAATATATCGATGGTCAAGAACTGAGATTTGCATTTTTTTATGGCAATTTTCTCAGAGAATGTGTTTCAATAAACTCGAGAATTGAGCCGCTGCAGATAAATAAATCTTCATTCACATAAAGAAAAGTTATTAAAAAGAGCGCCGCATTCTTGAAATAGTGTTTTCTACAAATACAAATCATTTTAGATACTTAATAACTGAATAATCTAGGGTTTAGCAAATAATAAGAATGTTAACTCATCCCACCTGAAAATATTCAAAGATACTGAAGTAAAACGGCGAGAAATACGGATGACTTTTGTAACGTTCAGATGAACTTAACAGTTACGCCTTTGTACTGCAGTTGTATGGCAGAAGTTAAAAGCATTTTAGCTTTTACCATTCCTTTTCCAACAATCATACAAGGACCAATCAGAAAACAGCTTTTTTGATAGTAAACAAAAGATTCACATTTTTGCAGGTAAGTTTTTTAATTAGACTCTAATTTAGATATTTAGTTTAGCATTGATTTGTTTTAAAAAAAATGGATGAAGAGGACTGTTTAGTTAAGAAACAGTTATTTTTACTGCTCTTATTCGAAGCGACGCCAATATGTATAAAAACTGTACATGCAAAAAAAATGAAAAGAAGAACTCGGAGATAGTGGGTGCGACCTATTAACCGCAGAAAGCACATGCAAGGTGAAATGAGAATACTGATTATTTTTTCATTACACCCGAATGACAGTGGCATTGTTTGATGACTTGTTGAAATTAGTGGGGCCTCATTTAACCAAACATTCAAATAGACCATCTATTCCTGCAGATTGTAGGCTTTTAATTACTATTGGGCAAATGATAAAAACCAACAATTTGCGTAGATAGGGACGTAGTTGACAAAAATACAAACATAACCTCTTCATCTGAAGGTCAAGAATCTTGAGATTTTGCATCCCCAACTTACAGCGGAAAAATTCCCCAACTTCTTAAGTCTACACTACAGTAATTTTATGTAAACAGAGTAAATAATATTTAACACCATATGATGTGAATAGTATGCGCTTAGCTTAATGCTTAACTAAAAAAAAATTATCGTATATTCTACGTTTTAGGTAGAAGTTTTTATACAAATATTGGTTAGGTACACATTTTTAAATCGCATTTATCGGCAAAACGCCGTTAAATTCAGATACATTTGAAACCAATGAAACGAATGAAGTAATCCGATATTTTATTGGATTTTAATCCGGTAAACCAGGCCGCATACGACTTGACAACGTTAAATTTAAAATGATTGATTGCTTTTTAGGCATTAGTTTAATCTAGACACGTTTTTACCATACATTATTGTATACGTTTATGAAAGGCTGGCGTACGGTTCCGCACGTCGAATACAGGCAGCATTAAGATTAAAAGCTTTACATCTATTTAAAAGAAAACTCTCCTTTTCATAAAAATACATACCTTTCTTTCACGTTCACCTTTTCTGTACTGCTCTTTTTGTATCCGTTAGCACCTATGTATATGAGGCCCAATTTTTAAATAGACGTTTAAAATAAACTCAAAACCGTACGAGGATGTATTAAATGTAAACTGGGATTTATTGTCACAGTAAATAGCTAAGTGAAGTTTAACACGTTAAATGCCTAAAACACCCGTTTCCTAAAATAGTCAAATAAGTATTCAAAATAGTTTCCACATAATTGCATTTGCTAATATGATCGCTATACTTTTTTTATTTAAATAACCTTAACTAAGTTGCCTATAATGTTGTTGCTGTGATGCAGTTGCTATGGTACGATGTTGACAAACTATACAAACAATTTAAAAAATTGTGAAATCTGTGAACATTAAGCTCCAATAATGAAACTCGGCATTAGTTCTTCATAAAACTTTAATATGTGCGACGCAGATTCTAGTGATAGGTACTGAAAATTCTGAAATAGAAAATGTGGCGGAAGCTGCCTTACGTACATTGATTTCTTAGAAATCGAAGAAATTGTACCAAAAAACTTATGCAAAATTTGATATTTGGTGAGCCGAAAAAAAGGTATGTAATATTTCGGAGAAAGTTATTCTAGTGTACTTGTCCCAGATATCTTTGAAATGCGCACCCTCTACATTATGGAGTAATTATTTCATGCTGCGTACTACAATTTATTTGAATAGAAATATGGATATTAGTAAATATACCAATGTTTTTGCTTTCCTCAAAAGGAAATCAAGTGGCTACCTATGGACGTAGAAAATCCAGAATCCAAAATCGAAAAAGTTGTCTTGATTGTTGGTATATTTTTTAGCCTGTAGGAGAGAACAATTAACTTATTTACGTACTGAGAACATTGAGATGCTAAGTCGTTCATTAAAGTGACTATTCCCAATACCAAAACTAATGTTCCTATATTATTTACAATATAGAAGAAAAGAAAATCACAGCCGATTTTTTTATCACGTATAGGAATTCAAAATGTACTACACAAGCGGTGGGTATAAATATCTTTGGTTTAATTCCTAAATATATCACCAAATTTCTTAGATTACCCAATATTACTGAGTATACTGGGCACTAATTTAGACGATGATCTGCAACCTTTCTTGCAGATGCAGGAGCCAACACATCGATACTCAAAAGACACGGAGGTTGGCGTTTGACTTCTGAGGCAGAGGGGTACATAACAAAAATCCATACAAAATAAGCAGACGATAGCAAAGAAAATTCTCGGGGAGAAAGGAAATGCCACTCTCATTCCAAAGCTCAGTGCACCAACAGCACCGGGACGCAGGTGTTGTCTTCTTCCAATATTGAAGTTATAATCTTTTCTAACTGGACGAACCCTGCGAGTTAAGGTCAGTCGTGTGTATTCAGATGAACAAAAGCTTACCATCGGCACTCCGCAGGGTAGTGTACTGGGTCCACTTATTTTTTTGCTGTATGTGAATGATCTGCCGGAACATATTAGTTGTGGTCAGGTGTTTATGTACGCGGATGACACATCCATTATAGTGTGGAGTAAATACATGAGTGAGCTGATACATAAGACCCATTTAGCCATTGATGAGTTTAGTACATGGTGTAATAGAAACCGTCTTATTCTCAATTATGATAAAACAGTATGCACGTTTTTAATACTGCTCAGAAAAAAGTAAATTATGAGGATGTCAATTTAACTATTAATAATCATAAATTGGTGATTCAGAGTGAAATTAAATTTTTAGCCACTCGGCTGGATGTGCACTTAAACTGGGCATCTCATATTGACTCGCTTTGTAATGATTTAAAAAAAACTTGTTTTGCCGCGCGTATGTTAAAAAATAGCCTAGAACAGCTATCGCTGGTAAATGTTTATTATGCCATGTTTTAATAAAAGATGGCCTATAATATTATTGTTTGGGGTCAATGTTCGTCTGTAGAGCGAATTTTTGTTCTACAAAAAAGAATTATAAGACCTATTTTTAATATGAAACCCATGGAATCATGTAGAACAGTCTTTAAAAATAAAAAAATGTTGACAGTATGTTCCACAGACTTATACAAATTACTGGTTTATATACACTCCATTAAGGACACACTTCATCTTCATGCAGATAAACATACACACCTAACTCGCGGTAGGAATAATATTTACGTTGATAAATATAATTTGAGTTTTTACACCAAGTCGCCGATCTGTGCTGGTAGTCAGTTGTTTAATAAATTACCTATTAAACTTAGAAATATTATCTCCTTAAGGACGTTCAAGGCATCTCTGAGAGATTTTTTATGTAGTCATAGCTTTTATTCCCTAAATGAATGTTATACGCTTTGATTTTACTTTGTTATTGTTTTGTATCGTATTTATATAGTGTTTTTATACGTTTAGCATATCTGGTTATTACCTATTTTGACCTTTTTTTGACTTATTCTATCCAATTGTAATTATTGGCAGAAAGAATGAATAAATTTATTATTATTAATATGAAGTGAACAAAGAAATATATGTCCAAATATCCGATTTGAAAGATTCTGCATTTAATATTTATAATAAATAAATAATTTATAATTCAGTTATTTTAAGCACATCTGCCCATTGATATATTTTTCTGAATTAAGCAAAAATATGAAATCTTCTTCATTATAGTCAATATATGCGATGCTCAAAGCTACTTTGAATATCTACAACTACATCGATATTGGAAAGTATCTAAAATTAAAAACATTCTTGAAACGGCAACCGGATGGATATCGTGCTAAAAAATCGCGCATTTTAGAAAATGAATAGATTAAAATATTTCTAATAGGGGCCCCTGATGATATGTATTTAGGTATAAACAAATAAAATTACTTTCGTTAAACACAAATTTTAATTTTCAATTTAGCGGTAGTAAAAATAATTTTAATACCTAGGCAGTGAATGTGACACTTTAGTCTCTAATAGCTGTCACTAAAACTATACCTTTAATGCCAATTGGCGAAAAAATACTTTAGGAACATCGTGTATAAGGTGTGATGAGTAAAAGATGGAGCACCCAGTATATTGCCAACATAAATTGTTTCTAAAGTAAAATTATGACTCAAATTAATTTCTAATACAAATACATGCAGTATATTTTGGTTTACTTAGTTCTTTCATGTCAGCAAAAGTATTAGGCATTTCTTTTTTGGGATAAATCCGAATAAATAAAAGCTAAAGGTCTACTTAAGATCTAATCCGAAATAACTTCACTAAAGTACCATTTTTTGCACTTTAAAGAAAAAAGGGGAAAAGCCTAAACAAAAACAAACGATCGGTGATTTATCATCTTCCATTAGAAATGCTTTTTCGACTCAAATGACTTTATTTTAGGGACTGATTGTTAGATAGTAGATAGTTAATAGCAATCAGCTAGAGAGTAATTTATAAAACGTTTCTTTTGAAGACGATCGCAGAAGGACGCTTAGAATTTCTCACAATAGACTTGTACTTTATGGCACTGTTGTGTCTATTACTTACAGGGGGTAACTTTGAAATAGGAATCATATTTATTTGATGATGAATATTATATTTGTAATCCTCTTTTTGTAATTTTCATGCCACGCTGTTGGACAAGTAGTTGAAAACCAAAGGTTGAAACAACACCAAAATATCGCGCGAATATATTGCCAGCTACGTTTAAATAACACAGAATTTAAACAGTTAATAAACGTTTATGGAAAACGTTTTATTTACATTTTAATAACATTTTATTTAAAGTATTTTTCAACATTAAAGAAATATAGTGCGATTTTCTTTTAAAATTATGGCAATAATTCAGTGATGATCGCATACAAAACAATTCACGTTGTTTCGGAAGGTGTGAATTTACACCCAGAAAACTTACCAGACAGCCAGGTTCAGAGAGTCAATGGTGTAAGTCACCAGACATATACCGATTTTGAGCTTATCAGCTCGCTAAGCCGACGATAATCGTGAGCGCTTGATTTTATATCCAGTCTATAAAAGGATAGAAGTATAAAGTCGCGGCAAGAATTCAGACGTCTTATATCACAGCTGACGTTACGCAATTGTTTTTATTGTCAACGTAATTTTCGATATTTGGTGATAATTGTTTGCAATTTAGTTGAATTTAGTGCAAAACATAATGCAAATGTTTAGTGTAGTATATAGGTTTATTACTCTCAGTTGCAGTTTCTCAAATATTTTGATGAACATATAATCAATTATTCATTTCTTCGTACGACGTAAGTCGTCTGAAATATTGCCGCGACTATAGTAGGACATAGCGCGTGAGATATAAGTGTCTACATCTGTCTGTGTCATTAGATTATATTTTGTCGATTTGGACGTATATACAACGTAAAGTAAAAGTTACTATAAAACGTTTTTTAAACGTTACACTAAACGTGTACTTAAATCTTAAGTATAAACTTGTATTATATACACCGTGAAGAAAACATTACCAGAATACATTCTATTTTAGTGTTGACTTCTACCTTCAGTTGTGTAGTATCAACGTAGTTGATACGTTTTTTTTTTAGGTTACAAAAACGTTGTGTAGAAAACGTTATTAACATTTGGATCATACATTCAATTCATATATTTTTTAAAACGATTAATTCACATTTTATAAACGGTGCACTTAACGCGCAGGTAAATATTATTAAAATATAAATAATATAATACATTTCTGTAAAACAGTCTAATAAACATTATAAAAAAACGTAAATTTCTAGTATTCACTTCAAACTCTAGATGAAATGCGAATATTATTTTACGCCTTTTAAACGATATATTTTATACGTTTAAATTATTAACTAAACATAAACGTTGAATATTTCAACACAAAACGTTCAATCAACCATTACAACGTATTGAAAACGTTATATAAACGTACGAGTGCCCATTGGGTATGACATCAAGTACCGAACTTACCAGCTTCCAAAGTTTGATAAAATCTTGTCATGTATTGTCTCTTGTCTTACTAACAAAACAAAAGTGTCTTTAAAGGCTTGTTCTTGTTTGATCTTGCAAGATCATGTCTTGTATTGCCTTGCGAGAAACTCGTAAATTTCTTGTCCGCAGTTTTGCAAATTTCTTGCATGATTCTTGCTAGACTCTGCCATACAAATGAGAAACATGCGGAACTTATCTTAAATCTTGTTTTGTCTTGAAATTCGAACTGTCAAGTCTCGAGTTGGCCCTGTCTAGTTTCGCAAGACAAGATCAAGAAAAAGCAAGACAATATGCCAGCACTAGCTACGGCATGCATTTGGCTTTTTTGGGTTGTAGATCCATAGAGACTACTCCGAGAATAACAAGGGCAAGTCAAAGAATATCAGATAAGCAGGCTAGGGATCACGATATAACAATCCGAATAACTACTATTGATCTCTGACTTATTATTGTCATTAAATTTGAAAATAATTAATTCCTTTTAATGAAACATTTTGCAAATCTTTGTCTGTCACTCATGTTCTTTCTAAAAAAATTTTTTTTGGTAATATATTTTTAACACGATGTTCAACTGTTTGTTTCTACGTTACTAAATACGCGATTGTAAGGAAACAAATCGGGATAAGAAGGAAACTATGGCCCATCATGTTGCCAAATTCAAAAGGAATAGAAAAATATATCAGAAATTACTGGGTAATTTCTCAAAATGGGTATGCATATTTTAGGAGAAAAAGCGTGTTGTTTATGTCTCAAGAAATGACAAACAGCTCCAACCCAATCCCTGCTCTTAGACAAAGGGCATATTTTAGACCACGCCTAGGTCAAAGGCTTTAGCAAATTTCTGCCTCATTTTTTTAGGAGGCCTCTCAGAGTGATGTAGGGTGAGACAAAGGACAAGACAATGCAAAAGGGTTGTTTACGGACGTATCACCGTGTGTTTACATGGCGATAATAACTGACATACAGCCTCCCCTAACAGATAAAGATGGTTCATGTCCGAAGATAAATGCTAATCAATACAATTAGCTTTTTTGTGTTTAAAATGGAGACATATGAGGTGTCGTTGTCGGGGTTTGAGATAATTAACAATAGTTTAATCACCCCCCCTTTCACAATTCTAAAACGTATTGTATATTATTTTCTAATAAGCGGACTGTATTTGGTTTTATGTTAATTATTTTTATTTTATTTTATTGACATTACAAAAAAGGTTTTGTACATAGTTACATCAAAAATGGCATGCGCTCTCCTTGAGTCTATCAGCAAACTAGATAGTTTTTTGTTTTTTATCTCGCTTTACTCCAGCGACTGCACACATTGCCAAGTCTAAACAGATATTTTATTTAAGTGATTTACTAAATGGGAATTAAACAGTTAATTGTTTCAATCCTCAGTTCTCAGACCAAACTGAACCATGAGAACTGAGTATGTAGGTATATTGTAGCAGTCTAACTTTTTGCCAATATCGCAAACAAATCACAGCACCCTTGCAATGGAATGACAACTGGCAAACAGCATTGGGTCTGTTTTTAGTTTTTATAGTATTAAAACTGTTTACTATGGGTTACAGCATTCATCAAAAAAATTAAATTTTTTTCACATTCGATTAGGTACGTTTCGGGTTTTTATTTATCAAGAGTATTCCACAATGAGACCCGATACATACTAGGTTCCAAAATATTGCAATTTAACCAAATATACCTATATATAAAGTTCTGCGCACAGGACGAGTTACGAGTTCAAAGTGGGGCCAAATATTGCGAAAAAAAATAATGTCTCTGAATTACTTGGAATAACCAAATTTGGTATATAAAAAAATTAAAAAATAGGTTGGTACCTGTCCCAGAAATTTTACAAGAAAAGTGTTGGATCATTTTTATAAAAAAAAATTTCCAGTTAAAGTCAGCAGACTGTATACTTATAACTATTGTATGTTTCTTCCATATATTTTACAGTAGGTTTAAATATGGTTTTATACAGGGCATGAGAATCCACACAGAGCAGGTGCATGTAGGGGGGGTCCTAAAATAATCAAATTAACCAAAAATACCGATATACAAAATTGTACACAGGCGGAGTTACAGGTATTCAAGTGGGGCCAAATATTTTAAAAAAATGTAATATCTCTGAATTAATGTAACTTGGAATAAACAAATTTAGTACATGATTTAGGTTTATTATTGGTCTTCTTTGACTATGACTTCAAGTAAACTGAAACACTACTAGGTGTTCATTGAGAGTGAGTCATCCCAAAAATTATACCAGACTCTTTCCCATTGATCGAATTTAAAAAGAAAGATAATATCCCGCGCGGAACTTAATTTTATATTCGTTTTAAATAATAATAATAACATATAATAATAATATCTTTACCCCTCATTCTAATCACGAGGATTAGCCCAGAAGTCGAAGACTTGTGCGGAAGAGGGAGCGGCATATTATTATTAAGCAGGCCGCATTTGCGCCCAGGAACGACTTACGTTGGTAGGCCCTATCCACCATTCAGTGCAAGAATGAGGAAAACCTGGAAAGCCTCAGTAATTAGGGGAGTAGTCAAATGTCAACCGGTATCAATCTCTCACATTGACCCAAGCAACATTCTTCCACCCCAACCATACCCGCAGAGAAGGTGCCAATCTCTCCACAAATATAGTTTATATACGGTCTACCGGCTGCGGGGGTCAAACCCACAGCGATCTAGTCACCTCGATTCAAGTACTGACGCCTTAAACCGCGCGACCAGTGACCGAAATGCTGTTAAATATTAAAAAACTTTAAGATATTCAGGAAAAAATTTATGCATTAAAACAAGATTGTAATAGTATGTATTAGAAGTCATAGAAAACATAGTCAGTAGTAGGCTTTGTCTTTAAAATTTGACAGCAATAAAACTATTTTATTTCTCCTACATTTTCTTGTTGAAAATGGCTGAAAAATTTACTTTCAGCGAAAAAGCTGACATGTTGCTTGTGTTAGGTTTCTGTGAAGGAAGCTGTAGAAGAAGTGTGGAAGAATATCGTAGGAGATTTCCAAATCGAGTGGTTCCCCATAGAAAAACATTTTCTAATGTTGAAAAACGGGTTCAAGGGACAGGAAAGTTTTTCAATAATATCCGAGAACATCAGAAGAGAATAAGATCAAGAAAATATGTTGCAAACAGTTGAAGATGAACTGCAATAAGTACTAAATGTTTATCTCGAGAAATTGGATTATTAAGAGCTTCTGTACACAGAACTCTTATTTATTATTCATGCATAATGGCACCACCTCGTTTTAGTGCTATTGTTATAGACTTTTAAGTTTCCAAATAAATGATTAGGACGAGGAAATAATTGTCCTCAAACTTGTCCACCACGATCGGCAGACCTCAACAAATGTGATTATTTTCTTTGGGAAACATTGAAGGATTTTGTTTTTTCCTCGCCAATTTATGTTTCAGAGAAAATGGTACCCATTTTGATCACCTTGAAATAATTTTTTCGGCTGAGTCAAAAAATATAATTTTTCATTAAGAAAAAAACATTCACCCTCTTCCCTCGGAGAAAAAATTCAAAAGCCATTCTAAAATGTGACAACCTTCAAACAAATATCGATCTGTCTCAGGAATATTGCAAGAAAAATTTTGCAATTTTGGTTCAGTTTTATTGAATTTGTTCCAGTTAAAGTTACCACACTGTATATCAAAATTTATTTAAAAGTATTACTAAAACTACTACTAATAAATTTATTGCACATGCAAAAACTATGTCAATGCAGTTTGAAGAACATTTCGTTTATTTCCATCTATACAATTTTTTATACAACATTAAACTGACCTATTCTATATTTTATAACGTTACACAATCAACCACTGTCGACCATCGACGAAATCGATAGTTACGTGTGAATTCAGAGCTGGACCATAGTCGATTGAGAGTAACCACCAGTGCCAGAAAATTCGTACTAAAAGTTCCACGTTTCTCATTTGTATGCAAGAGTTTTGGAAAATTGCGAGATAAGAAATTTGTGAGACTTTCACAAGATAGGACAAGATATTTTCAAATTTTGTATAATATTTATATTTGAACCTGATTAAATTTATTTATTGACTTTATTTACTTTACTTACTCATAGCATAATGTGACTATAATTATTTATATTTTGTCCTTGTGTTTTTAAAAAATAAGATCTAATTCTGGATAAATTACAGTTGCAAGTAATCAAAAGATATCAAATATTACGACGATTTTCAAGGCAATGCAATCAAACAAAAGTCATATCTAACAAACAACACAAACAGTATTTCCCCCTTAATACCTTCTTTACAGCTTTATCAAATCCCTTGTGAAAGTAATCCCTTCATTATTTTCATTCATAGTACTGGCAGACGAAATCTCCTAATTTCCCGTCAAATTTGACTTTATAATACTTTAAACCTCCGATGTTGCTATCTTGTAAACCTTTTAATTGAGGTTTGCTCTAAATAGCGCCTCTGTGAAATCTGTTTCTGCTCATACTCCCAGAAGGACAACATTGCCGGAGTTTTTCGCTTAAAGTTGAGTCAAAGCAAGATTAGATTAACCTATGCCATAAAATGTTATCAACACATAGCGTGCAAAGAGATTTAATGGCCAAGTTTCTCTTAATTACATTTTTCATTTACATTTGATCAAGGTTAGTGCTTACAACTGTATATTTTTACAGTACATCACGGTACCATAAATAGATGTCCGTGAAACAATTTTTTATATTGCTTCAATGATGTTCCAATTAAAATAATGCATAATATATCAATTATACAGTGTGGAAGAAAAGTATGGAATAAATTCATTATTTCTAAAACAACAAAGTTTCATGAAATTTCCTCGGACCCGTGCGATTGCTTTTTAAAAAGACTCATTTTTCTATACAACGTATTTCCGCCGTTCATTTGTTTTCGCGTGGTGACGTCACCGGATATTTGTTTAAATAGAACCCCTATATTTTTTCATCGGATTCTTGTAGAGCTTAACTTTCTGAATTCAAAAATATATAATTTCAACACTTTATTCCTTCAACTTTCCGAGAAAAAAAATTATAACCGATCCAATAGCTTCTCTTAATTGCAGTTGGCAGAATAAGCTCTTCAGTAATGACTTGCGATTTTATATCTGGCTGTTTTATATGAAACTTTATAAGAAGCAAGTAAAACTTTTTCATTCACAGACACTTACTAGTTTTTTTTTTAATAATATTTTTGTTTTGCATCATTTTAATGCGAAGACTGCCTCGGGGCTTATTAACGTATTCATCCAAATTATTTTCTGTTTGCTAGGTTTCATACTATCTGCTGCCAAAATTTTTGAGCAAATGCCACACAGACTTTCCGTTAGCATATGCCTCTACTGAGCAGTACTTAATCGAGTTTAATATATTTTTTGTATATACTCGTAATATAAATATTAACGACTCTAGACTACATTCTTGCGGAATTCCTGTGTTAATATTACAAAAAGAAGAGATGCTATTATTTTGTAAGATGTCATGAATAAGACTGATGTTTCCGAAAATCTATAATATTTCAATTTAAAGACGATTAATAGTGTTAAACGCCTTTGAGAAATCTAATAAAATTAACACTGTTATCATATCCTTACCAATAAATGTAATATCAACTGTTTGAATCAAACTTAAACTACTATGATATTTTCTGAAATGACGGCAAAACATTATGAAGAGTAATATATTCGTAACTTTGAATCAAAGAATTTATTTATTTATTTACTAAGTCGCCTATAAATATACGCATAACATAAGGATTTAAGAAACTTTTCGCTTCTAAATTCCCTGCAAGTCCTAAATATGAAGCCAAACATTCCATTACACTTTCTACAAACATAATATGGTGACCAGAACTCAACCTACCATCGAATATAATGCCTTGTTATTGATGATAATTAAAGATGTGCGGACTGATATTTTTTTAAAGGTAATTGAATGGCATTTATTGATGTTTAAAAATAATTTAAATTTACTCTAGTACTGTTCAATGCGGTTGACTTCTTGCTGAATTCCCTCGCAGTCACTTAGAGAAAAACATTGCGAAAAAGTTTCAGATCGTCTACATAAAGGAGAAACTTAGAATATTTCATACAATCAGTTATGTGGTTTATAAATCAGAAGTAAGACAGGTCCAAGATGGGATTCCTGACGAACACTAGATGTAATGTGAATAAAATGACCATTTATTTCTACGATCTGAGATCTATCATATATATAGGATGTAAACCAAAGTTAAAATTCACCGTGCATACCGTTTCCAGTCAACTTAATAATTAATAATATTATGAACAATTTTATCAAAAGCCTTACTGAAATCTGTGTACACGGAATCCACCTGAATTCGCTTGTCCATGGCATTGCTGATATGTCTATGGAACGTTTAGAAGATAATCCATGTTGTTTGACAATATAATATTCTTAAGAGACTCAAACACAGTAACATCTTATATAGATAATTTACTATCTGTGTAATTCTTTACACAATTTCTATCTCCGGGATTCTTATAAATTGGAATTAGAAAAGCTTTTTTCCATTTCCATAGATTTCCGTTGTTAAATAAAATATGTTTTGTTTGATACAATTCATCATCCAGCAAAATGAAGACACTCGTATTCTGGATACCCTGTTAATAGTGATGACGTGTTTTATTTCGTCCATGATAACATACGTACATTTCTAATCAGTGACAGAAATTTGTTTCTGGAAGTACTTTAGATAAACTGTGAATCACCCCGTATATTCGCTCTCCGTAGAAGAAATGAAATCCAATCGCCAATAAATCAACCTGTACGTGTTGTTTTTTTTTAAACTAATCACATTATTTTTCAGAAATAGCAACGTGAGTTTTATCAATATGACAATGAAGAGGGACGGATCTTGACATAGTTTTCTACGTCTGTCTGGAAGGAGGTAATTGGTTTATTTCCGAGGACACGACCAGCAGAAATGGTTTTTCGTTTAATCTCCTTGCGGGATATACGGACGCTTTCTCATTTGTGCGGTATCTCCATTTTCATTAGCGAAAGGTAGTAAATTAACGGTTAGTCACAAAGAGACAGTCGCCTCTGGCACAATTTTATTCAGCGTAAATTACGCTGGCTGTTGGTTAGTTTGTTTCAGATGCAAGTGTGGCTGTCAAGGACAGAAACATCCTGCAATCGAATACCTAAATAATAAAGATGTAATGAGTAAAGCGACTGCGGAAGTTAGATACAGGCTGATATACAGGATGGGTCGTAGATGATAATAATAATAAATATTGTTACAATATACAGGGTGTCCGGAATATGAGTACTATAATTTTAAGGGCTTATATATCAGACGAAAAGCAATAATAAGTTCTTATGAAAAAAATTTCTAAAACGAATAGTTTGTCCACAATTACATTTCAATAATATAAATACAACTGTAATAATATACAAACCTATGTTCAAATTTCAAACTAAGGTATAATTAAGGTTAAGTAAAAGCTACTGTAACGTAATTTGTGTATCAGTATTGGTTTCCGAGAAACTCATTAAAACTGTAACGTACTGTACAGTTCGACAACGTTGCAATGTGTCAGGCTGTTGCTGATAGCATAAGTTATAGTAGTGCGTTAGTGCGTTTCATTTTTCTCTAGTTTTTCTTTGATGTTTGTAAGTGTACATAAACAAAAATGGAACAATTTATAGTAACCATAATTAGCTGCATGACAAGGCGAATTTCAGGCAAATCTCTCTAGCTACGAGACGTTTGTACGATTGTATGGTAAACGCTTCTTGCAAGAAACAGAAATCATTTTAAACACTTATAACTATTATTCTGTGTTGTGAAAAGAGATCTAAGAAAACCATTCACAGTTAGTACATATGTTTAGGTGTATCTATTTGTAATTATTATATACAAATACTTAACAATACTAAGATAGTATATCTGGGACGTTGTCATATATTTAAGACATGTTTGCTGTCATAATTCTGTTACCGTTGGTCAGTTAAGTCCAATATGTTTTGTTTAGTGCAAATTATCACATGGCAAAATTGGGGCATTCATATACCGGACACTTTGTATATATTTGAAGTAAATTTCAATTTATGAAATATTTCAAGAACTGTTTGATGTTGTCAAACTTAAGTAATGATAAACGTTTATTAAACTTTCATATTCAGGGTGTTCAGAAACTCTATGCAGAAAACTGATAGGGTGTTAGTGTTCGGGAAAGTAATGTAAAATTTTTTCGAAAATTCAATATTAACGGAGCTACATATCCTCAAAATTATTGTTTTTTAATTCGGGTTTTGGCTACAAGTTTTTGTGGTAATATTTGAATAACTGTGTTTAAAATGTGTACACTTACTTTATAGAGATTCAGTCATAAGTACACTGTTATTTTTAAAACTTTGCTTTCTATCGTTGAGGGCGCTGCATCAACGATAGAAAGCACATCACATTCTAGGTGAAGAAATGATATTAACATTGTTATTTTTCATTTTATTGAAATTTTTATAGCATTTTCTTAAAGAAGAAGAAAAACATATAATTCTTTTTCTTTTATTTTGTCAGGCTTGTTTATAGTCTACTAATAAAACTAAGGATGGTTTACCATATCTAAAGTTTTCAGCTTAAATTTCTCGCAGAGTCAAAAACTGATCTACTGTACTTCTTCCTTGTCTAAAGCCATATTAATATTTCCCAATTTTATTCTCCACCTCTGTTACCTATCTGTTTTTTTATATACATTGCTAGTATTTTATAAGCCGCATTCCCCTGTAGTTATTAAATTCTTCTCTACCTCTCCTCACTGTTTCCATTTTTTATATATTGGGCAAATTACTGCTTTTGTCCGTTTCTTTGGCAATTCTTCCTTTTCCCAAACCCTCCATATTTAAACAATTCAGCAGTCACTTCCTGGGCTCTTATTATTTTTCCCTTTAAATTATTTATTTCTTCTTTACTTGACATATTGCCTTCTTCTGTATGACCGTTTCCGTTTCATTAATTTCATTGTCGTTTAATAACATTTAATTTGTTTCTATCTGTTCAATATTTCATATTCTCCTGTAACTACCTTTCCATTTTTGTCTGTATCAAATAATGATCTTGGCCGATATCCTCTTTCCTCATTCTTCACTTTTTGATGTAGGTTTCTAATGTTTTATTTGTCAGTTCTCTTCTATTTGTTCTAATATAGCTTCATAGTTATTCTTTTCCTTATTTCTTGGCACCCTTTTAGTTATCCTTCTTTATTCCTCATATTTATTCTTTGCTTCTTCTATTCCTTCTTGCAACATTTGTCTGTCTATCAAACCATTATTTTTTCTGCTCTTGCTTTCTTTGTTCATTAAATATAAACATTAATATTTTTAAGGAATAAAATTTAGGCCATATGACACATTTGTTCGTTTTGTGACGTAAAGTGTGGCTTCTAAAGTTAACTTTTAATTATTTTTCGTTTTATTGTTTTTCTTTTGTTTCCGCTCTTTCCATTTGAGGAACGGTTTCCATAAAGTTTTATTAAAAAATATGCTGCCGTCAGCGTGATATTTCCCTGCTAAATTACCAGACCGAAGCAGTTTGGGGTACTATTTTAAACCTGGGGTTATCATAAATGACCATATGCATCGCATAAAATAATGCTGCTACTTAGGGAAAAATTTACACAGTGCCACATACATTGTTTAGCAACTAAAAAGCTGTGATATGTAAATTTTATATTATAAATGCTTTTGAAGGATTAAGCAGTAAATATTGTCCTACATTTATTTTATATACAAGTATTTATTTTATATACAGGGTGTCCGCGTTTCTTGTAGCAGGATTTTCACAACTTGTACTAAAAGTCCTTTAAAAAAAAGTTCATATAAACATATATGTACAGTTGCGTCGTTTTCGTTTTGCAGTGTTCAAGTTTAAAATGAGAATTTATTTTTTGATTTCTCACATAATTTAATTTCTCCTATTTTCTCCAGCGGCGTCACAACAAGGTGCCAGCTAAGAATAGAAAAAATATGGTACGCCACTGCTTTTTGGTAAGTTTGAAATTGTTCTAAGATTTACCTATCAAAAATACAACTTCTTTGTTATTTAATTTCTTCCCTCTCGCTTTGTTTAGACAGAAATAAAAATTTTTGTTTCACACAGTTTATTGTAAGATTATAAAAAACATAAACAACATTGTATTGAAAAACAACTTATTGTATAAATCGATCTCAAAGGAGTTGTTCGGAATGCCTGCCATTTCGCTCTAAATACAAATTACAACGACGTATCAAAGACCGCTTAACGTCTCTCAAATGATGTGGAGTTATTCTGAGAGCAGCGTTCCGGATTCATTGTACAAGTTTCTCTTGCGAGTTAACAGGCGTAGAGTAAATTGCATCCTTAATAAATCCCCAAACAAACAAATCCAAAAGTGTTAGATCAGGCTATCGCGGGGGCCATCCAACTGGATCTCCACGACCCACCCATTTCTGTGCATACTATGCATTCAGCCAGTTTCGTACCACCAAAGAGTAATTAATGGGAAGGGCATCTATCTAATTGAAAAAACGAGTCTATTCTTTGTTGAAGAGGAACATCGCCTAGCAAGTTATCATGCTGGGCAGTTAAAAATTTAAGAAATAATTGACCGCTTCATCTATTGGGCAGGATGTAAGGTCCCAACAAAAAATCGCCAAACACTTCCATCCAAACGTTTATACTAAATTCTTGTTGGAACCTCATAGGTCGATTCAGACGTGGATTTTCATTATCCCAAACGTGGAGATTATGGAAATTTACTGCACAACGTCTTGTGAAACAGGATTCATCCGTCCAAGTAATTTTATTAAAAAACTCTGGATTTTCTCTTACCTGATTAAGTATCCAACTACAAAAATTTATACCACGTTGTGCTTGTACAGGCTGTAAATGGTATGGATACATACTATTTTATCTTAAAGTTTTCCATATCTTGGTTTTAGATTTAACTGCCTCGAAGCCCGCCGATTACTTAATTGTCGGTTTCTTGCAAACGTATTTAAAATTCATTGCTCATTTGTTCATCTACTACTGCCCGGAACGGTTTTAAACCTTGGCTTCTAAACTGTTGGTGTATTGTCTTCTGTTGCAAAACCTTCTTCTGTATTCGCGAGCAGCACCAACAGTTTCCATCGCAAAGTCCATACAAATAATGCATGTCTGCATACTCTTCATTACTAACCTGAAAAGGCATTTTTATGAAAAACAGATATGTAACCGAAAACCGTCAATCGAAAAACTTAATTAAAGAACGTCAGCAAACGTCAAACCATTGCTACAACACCTTGGCAACTCAAAAACAGAAATATTCACGGCACACCTTGTAACAAGTAAATAAATACATTAAGCAAATCTCGAACCTATTCATGCAAATGTTTTTTTTCTGTCTAAAAAAGCGAGATAGGAAAAAAAATAAATAACAAAAAAAATTTTAATTTTGATAGCTAAATCTAAGAAAAATTTCAAACTTACCAAAAAGCAGTGGCGTACCATATTTTTTCTATTTTTAACTGTTACCTTGTTGTGACGCCACTG
Source organism: Monochamus saltuarius (assembly GCA_025584915.1). Classification (NCBI taxonomy): domain Eukaryota; kingdom Metazoa; phylum Arthropoda; class Insecta; order Coleoptera; family Cerambycidae; genus Monochamus; species Monochamus saltuarius. Next base: position 8,354,041 of record CM046725.1, on the reverse strand, counting down.
GAGAAAATAGGACAAACTAAATTATGTGAGAAAATGAGTATTATTACTACAAACAAAATTGCAAGTTTCAACAAAGTCTAAAAAGGGGTTTTCGTTTTACGAATAAGAAATCAATTCTCATTTTAAACTTGAACAGTGCAAATCGAAAACGACGCATCTATATATGTTTATATAAAAGTTCTGCTACAAAAAATGCGAACACCCTGTATAATATATCTAATATTGTTATTATCTATACGAAAAGTGAAAGCTACTCTATCATTCGAATAGAATTTAGCAAAAGCATTATGCATGGCAATAGCAATAACTCAGACCTTCCTCTGTAATAAATGTCAAAGTAGGGAATACTAGATAACGGTCTTAAGAGGAAATTTATCGATCAGATACGTGACATCACGTATAAACCGTAAAACTTTTGGAAAAATGCAGAATTTTATTTTAAAATCATTATTCGTTTTATCACGGAGAAGGAAATTGCCATGAAAATTGATGGTACAGATGCAGCATGCGTGGGACTACCAAAAGTTTCAACTTTAAAAATGAATCACAATAATGTCGTTGTGGAAAGATTGACTCAATTTGTGCTAGAACTGTGTGATTTTTTTTATGTATTTGATGAGCAAGGCCAGGTAAATATGTTGCACACTGACACAACATTATGATTGATAAATTAGGAATAATATTTAGTTTAAGCTTGATACTTTTGCAGTTATTTGTATCATACTTTTGGACAGAGTGCCACTATTTGTGGCTTATAATGAATTGAAATCAAATATTTTTTTAGCTAATTCTTCTGGATTTCAAGATCCAAATTTGGATTGTAATTTAATATTTGTATATAGTTATGTATATTGTTCTTGATTGTAATTAACTTCCTCTTTGCCGATGCCCATAAACTTTTATTTGGAAGTACTGTTTCTGATTATTATAATATTCAAAATCAGTTAATAAAAATGCATCAGTGATGTCTGGAAAACAATTAAAAAATGAGAGATTTTAACTGCTGAGACTTTCTTTTATTTTGTGTGTTTTACACTTTGACATTACTAAGGATTTAGAAGTTACTTTCGGAAAACAGCTCAGATTTTAGCATGATACACGTATTTCAACATCAGCATTTAAAATTCTAGTATTTGTTATTAGAAGCTGTACTAGATTTGATAATGTAAATACCGTAAAAATTAAGATCAAGACTGGAATGGTGTTGTATTGTCTCTACTTTAATGCTGCATCAAATAAAGTTTATGAAACTTCTTATCTTTAAGATAAATGGAGTCTACCCTCCTTGAGGTTTTGACTATTAGTTACTGTTGATCTAATTTAATATGTGTTTTATAACGTAATCTGTAATACGTTTAGTACACATAAGAATAATAGTGCCCTGCAATTGGAGAAATTTGTTGTTGCGCAATGTATTATTCCTTCACTTCTTTATCTTTGTCATATTTTTACATGAGTTTAATAAAACTGACACACTTTCATCCATAAATTGGAAAAGAGGAAATGTTTCTATTAAAACCAACTGGAACAAAATTATATTTTAATCTCAATGGCTTTTGTCCAAGACAATTTCATGGAAAACAAGCCTAAAAACCATATCACCACTAATAATTATGACATTACCTACGCAGTATTTGCACTATATCTATATGTATCTATGACAACGCCTGTTTACATCAACACGATAACCTGCAGTTGTATCCACGGAAACAGACCGCGCTAAACGTTGTGTAACGTCACACATGGTCACCAGTGATATTGCTTTTTCAACCACGTAGTTTTATTTACATTAATGGCAATATAATTATTATGTGATTATTGCCATCAGACACATGTTCTGGCCGTTCAATATGTTTGAGAGATTACCCTGTAATACATTTCAAACCAATATAAAATTCATGCAACTTCCCCATTATTTATTGTTGAGCAATGTATTATTCTTTACCTAATTTTTTATATTTCTTTCTATTAATTTAACAAAACTGACAGATTTTTATCCATTAATTGGAAAGGAGTAAATGTATCTACTAAAACCAATTCGAAATAAAGCCATAATTGATTTGGGTATATCTTTCTCTGCTCTCCACTAATAGATTCCCTTGCAAAATAACTATTGACAGCAGCACTTTAGGCTTATTAAAAATCTATTTACTTCATTTACTTATCGCTCAATTTAATTGACGATAATAATGCAACGTCGTGCAGCTGACTGCCATTAGCAGTAGTTTTGTATGCTTTTAGATAATGGTGCTATATTTCTTTTGCGGTGAAGCTGGTATAGCGCTTTCCTTTTATTTTTATGGTGATTATTAAAAACACTTCACGGGACAGTAATTTAATAAATTTATATATAAAAACGGTTACTTCTAACGTCTTGAACATAAAGAAGATAGGAAAATCGATTGTTTTAACAGTATATACGAGCACTAAGCCACAAAAAAGTTCTGCCATTTAAAAGAAGCATGATGTGCCATAAGTGGGGCCCTTCTACCAATAGCTTAAAAATTAGAAACAAATTTATATTTATCTCCCCCAAAAATCCCGATCTACAAAATGTATTCAAATATTCGGATTTTTAAAATAAATTAGTTACACATATCTAAAATAAAATTTTTGCTTTGACATCCTGTATCTTCTTAACATAAACTTTTGACTAAAGTAAGTTTAGCAATTTTTATATATCACATTCTTTTATCGTCAAGACAATGGTGCATTAATTTCGGGACACCCTGTATTTTGAAGCATAATAGGTCTCACCACGCACAAACAACGAAATGCAAATATATTTTTTAAAGAACAATTAGCTAACTATGACGTATTTAAAAGAAATAAAGAATAATTATTTGTCTAAAATAATAAAAACTTCATGTATCTTACGTTTTTTTATAATTAAGACAGTGGCGTATCAATTTTATTTTAAATAAAAGAAGAGGCTACAGGGTTTCTACCCCACTGATGATAATGGGAATTTTTAATCATACTAAATATTAGATATTAGATAATAATAATATCTATAACCCTCATTCTAATCACGAGGATTAACCCAAAAGGCAAAAACTTGTGAGGGAGAGAGGGCGACATATTCACCATTCACTGCAGGAATGAGGGGAACCTTATTAATTAGGGGGGTGGTCAAATGTCGACCGGTATCAATCTTTCACATTGACCCAAACAAACATTCTTGCACCCTACAGTACTCACAGAGAGGGTATCAATCTTCTCCGCAAATGTATACAGGGTGTTTGTGAAAGGTTAGGAAATCTCGGAGCTGGAGATACTGGTGACCAAAAAAAGTCGATTGCGCCAAATATGCCTTATCCGAATGTTGCTGGTTTCAAAAATACAGGGCGTTGAATGCTAGAATTTTATTTTGAAATATCTCGATAACTTTGGGTCGGTCAGTGGTCGCGCGGTTTAATAGTCTAAGAGCCAGTGGCCGGCAACCTATAAGTAAATTATTATACCTGAAAGTTTGCACAGTGAGTCTCTTATACCTATCACTCATGAGATGATGACTCGCTAAGCCCGGCGAGGCCGACCCAACTGTTACTCAGGTACAAGAGGTATGAAAATTTAACCAACTTCGTTATTAAATTAACAAAGCTGCCGTTTGAAAATTTTAAAATTTCAGATCTAACAAATTAAGCATTTATTTTTATTATTTATTATATTTAGCACCTTTTTATATTAAAATAATATAAGTAACAAATAACCTCTATTTTTGGCACAGGTTCTGAGATTTGGTGATGTCGATTACAATGCTTGACATTTCTGATAGTTTTTTAACGTCAAAAATCAGATCATCATCAGATCAATACTTTTGAAATTTATAATTTTTGCCAATTTCACAAGTGCTGCCATGACCTTAGAAGCACGGTAATCGTCTGCCTTTGTTATTTTTATATAATAAGAATTGTATATTTTAAAATTTTCAAACGGCAGCTTTGTTAATTTAATAACGAAGTTGGTTACATTTTCATACTTCTCGCACCTGAGTACCTCTTGAGTCGGCCTCGCCGGGCTTAGCAAGTCCCCACATCATGAGTGATAGGTATAAGAGACTCACTGTGCAAAATTTCAGGTATAATCATTTACTTATAGGTTGCCGGCCACTGGCTCTTAGACTATAATGCGTCAGTACTTGAATCGAGGTGACTAGATCGGAGTTGGTTCGCGCCCAGCTGCCGGTAGACCGTATATAAGCTATATTCGTGGAGGAGATTGGCACCCTCTCTGCGGGTATGGTAGGGTGGAATAATGTTAGCTTGGGTCAATGTGAGAGATTGATATCGGTTGATATTTGACTACCCCCCTAATTAATGAGGTTTTCCAGGTTTCCCTCATTCCTGCACTGAATAGTGGTTAGGGCCTACCAACGTAAGTCGTTCCTGGACGCAAATGCGTCCTGCTTAATAATAATATGCCGCCCCCTCTCCGGCACAAGTCTCCGACTTCTGGGCTAATCCCTGTGATTAGAATGAGGGGTAGAGATATTATTATATTATTATTATTAACTTTGAAACCTGTCGGAGAATTTAAAAAAATGGCACAATTATGTTTTTTGTTACGGCAAATATAATTAGTTTCACACAATAATATTAACATCTAACAAAAAATGCATAAAAAAGAAACAACTAAAGTTATTCCTAATATTCTACATATATGCTAGACTAACACTATTCAATATCGTTACAAACTTAGAATTATCAGTAAAATTCTGCTGAAATCTAATTAGAAGTAATAAATAGTTAAAATGTAATGGAAACTCTGAAGCAAATTGTTCCTTTGTAACTTTAATTTCATGCAAGTGTGTAGAATTCGGAGTGGTCTACTAACTTGCCTGATTTTATTGCATTAACTGATAATACTACCATAAAAATAGTAAACTTTAGGGATACTTTAAACGATCAATGTAATCACTAAATGTTTTGAAGGGAAATAGTTCCTATTTGATTTAATTTCTTAAAGATTGATTTGATAAAAATTGAAAGAACATAATTCTACAGTAGGTACATTTATGAACTATTTTAACTTGTGCATTTGGAAATAGTTAATACAATAGTATTGTTTGGACGATGATTTTGATACAATTTATGTATTTAACAGCATAATTCACTCAGTATCACCGGATACATAAACGTTTATATAAATTAATCTAAACGATTTTCACAACACCAATCTAGAGTAATTGTGTTAGTGGAGCACTATTTATTTACAAAAGAGCTGTTGAAAGTTAAATAAACATCCTTCAAACAAATTTACCTAACAGATACAAAAGAATCACTGCACTGCATTATTGCAAAATATATTAGATTTCACGTATTCACAAAATTTAGCTTTGCCAAGCAAAATAGGTAAATTATGTTGAGCAGCAAGGACTAATTTAAAAGTTAGGAATAATATAAACCTTATTAACAGTACTAATCAAATGTAGAAGACTTGAGGTAAGATTTGATTTCTTGTATTATGATTGAATCGATCCTTGCATGCGAGACTTCCAGGAATGTCGGTATTTCTTAAATTTCTGGAATGAACTACAAACTTTAGAGCGACATCGCTTTGCTCGAAGAAAATGTGGCATAACACACGTCGTTGACTTTCTAACCTTGGCATTTTAGATACGCGTGAATGAAAAAATATCGCGTTCTTTCATAGCGTGGCATATTTACGAGCCACTTAAGCAAAAATTTCGACTGAGAAGTTGTCCATAGAACAAATACCGGGGGGAGGGAGTTGAATTTGGAGTAAATCGTAATTTAATTGATTGAAATATATGCGAGTGAATTTAGTATTGCCAAATTTTTTATTAATACAACTACAGCGTTGGCTAAAATAATATTAAACAAATTGCAATTACTTTTTCATTCATTACATCAAAATTGATTCAATGTTAAGAAAACCATATTTGCTGTGAATATTTGATCACCATATACTGGTTGGGATATATTAGTCAGATTTTGAAATATAATAATTTTTTAGTACAACTGTAAATCACTTTTAAGCATTTCAGACAGAAAACGTAGATAGTGTTTATTCACTTGTGCAATTTAGAGAGCAGTAAATTTTGAGTTAGTCAAAACACTTTCAACGGACTAATTTCTTTTGGCGTTAAGACGTTTCATGGCAAAAAGAGGAAGGGTTTTTACCATCTATTCAGATAATGGTATAAATCACTACTCCACAATCAAATGGATCAGATGGTGCTTCAATCTACCAACGGCTGCGTAATGGGGAGGATTGCGGGAACGTGTAGTCCGTATAATCAAGGAATTCCTTTGCAGGAATGTATGCATTGCATCGGTAACATAGGACTGTTAATTTTATTGTGTGACTGTAAGACAGTCGCTCAACCTCTTACATAAGTTTCAGAAGATAATAACGATTTGAACCCTCTAATCCTTGCAATGTTTATCAATGATATACCAAGTAATAACTTAACAGATTTGGATGAAATAGTCTCATTACTCAATACAGATACATTCAGAAGATACGTGATGGTTTTTGACATTAGTTCAAAAAGGAATACCTGATAGAACCGATCGTGACCTGAACATTGGGGATATTATATACATTGGAGTTGATAATGATAAAAGAATAAATTGGCCCTTAGGTAGAATAATACTCTGGAAGAGATAACCTACACCGTATGGCCAAAATGGCATATCTATGGTCTAACTATATCCACTGGAAAAATGAGTTATAGAAAAGATCAAGTCAAAGAAGATCGAGAAGGCAAGCAAAATAATATGATAGATATAGACAGAATGAAGGAGATGCTCAGAGAATGACAAGAAGAGGACGTTTAGTTATAGAACCAAAACGTAATGGTTTTGAATAAGTTTGAATTCTTTTGCTCAACAATTTTACTATTTAATAAAATTGAGGGAGGAGAATGTTGTAAATAGTTCATTTTGATCACCCTATACTAATGTTGTAAATTGTTGATTTAGTTGTTGATATTTAAACACTATATACTGTTTTGGATATATTTGTCAGATTTTGAAATACAAAAAGTTTTTACTACAACTATCAATCACTCCTAAGCATTTCCTACAGAAAACGTGGATAGTGTTATTTACTTATGCAGTTAACAGGTCAAAGATTGCCATGAAAGTGAAAACAATTACAAATCGGATAAAAAACACATGCATACACTTTAAACTGTGGCCACACTAAAAAATTATTAAGATACAAAAAATGAATACTAAATTGTTACAAAATACAATCTAAATTAAATTTTATTTTTGTCTACCAGACGTCCTTCCAGATGAACACATATTTATCCAATTGTCTTCTTAAATTTAAAATTACTTTGCATAGCTAACACTTAGTATTAATAATTCAATACAATTTTTATACGTTAATTATTTTTGCAATTGAAAGTGTTCCTGACACATTTTTGAGATTGCAGAAACCAATATAAGCGGATCAGTTTCGCCGTCACAGTACCAGTCACAATAAATTTGTGTTTAACAATTTACTGATCATAATTCATTACATTTTTGTAAGTTCATTATTTTTACTGTGGCCGCAATTGAAAGTGTTAAACTTGTAGTGTATGTTTTTTCCTTGTCCGATTGGTATTAGTTATTACTTTTATGGTAATCTTTAACCTGCTTGTTATAATTTTTAGTTGTCTAATAATGTAATTTTTAATTGTCTGATTTTTCGAAGTGTGAAACTCTATAAAAAACATAAATATAATATGTATTTGTCGATAAAATTTTTGATATGGATACTGAATAGCCTGGTAGTGCCGTCTTTTTGAAATAAATAAATAAATAAAATGCCTGCCACTTTTTGGAAACACGACCTTTCAGGTACTAATTATAAAAAAATTGGCTTGCTTGAGGTGTTAACCTGCAAAACGGAACACACTGTAGAACATTTTATTTTAATTATTGTCCTTTTATTTAAACATATAAAAGCATGCATATAGAAGTCACGTACTCGATGTTCAGTTGTTTTTTTTTCTATTTATGAAATTACCAGAAAAATTTTGAATGAGAAATTCAGTACATACACAGACATGTGAATTAAACAATTTTTGATGATTTATGAAATTAACAGAATTTATTGCAACTCTGTAATCCGTACGAAAAAAATCATGTCATTCACTTCAAACTCCCAAAGCAAATGTTCTTCCTTATAACCTAGTAAAGTCAATTTCAATCATGGTTTCGAAAAAGAGGAAGCATTATTCTTAAAGTAACTTACTTTACATATATTTTCATCTATGTTCATATGGGCAAACTGCTAAAACCATCTGAAACCACTCTAAAAAGCACACAAAATAGTTTTTAATTCATGAAAGTTCGAAAAAGCGGCTCGCCGTGGCCTTCCAAAAGTTCAAGAACTGTTACGGACGACGCTCGCCGCTTCCCGGGTCCGCGTTCGAATACGGCCTTTAGACGGCGGCTCGTGGATGAACTGCGACGCCGGCGACGCCGGAGGTGGCTGGACCGACGCCGTGCGTGCGTCGCTACGGATACACCTTCGCCGTACGACGGGATGCGTTTCCCATGCTGCGGTATATTATAACGAAAACCGTGAAATTCGAATCGTATTTCTTTTTTGCTTTTACCACCATCGAGCTCTTTTGTTAATTTTAAAAAACATTTAATATAGGGTGACTTATAGAAATTTAATGATCTCTTTTAGAATGCAGTTTTTAAACAAGTGTCCAATATTTTCAAAAAGTAACAGCAAACATACATAGTGTTTTTTCGGCTTTTACTGCCAGTGCTATTATTTGATTTTCCAGGTTGTTATGCCGTGATCTCTTTAACTGGTCACTGACAGTAACAGAATTAAATTGCACATTCTTAGCTTTAGCTAGGATTCGTGGACCTGCTCTTGTTCATATATTGATATTACGACTGCTACGGTCGGAATCGTACCTCGGATAATGGTGGCAATCTGAGCCGCCTCAGTAACCGGTCGCATCCCATAGTTCAAAACGTTTTGCCACTCTTTACTGTCCGCACCTTCCGTCGCGTTTGGAATCATGAGACGCGACCAGTTACCGTAGGAGTCGTAATACCAACAACAAGAGCCGAAATCAATATATTGGCGGGCCCAGAGCCTGGCGCGAAAACAATAAGGATTGGTCAAAATCTCCTAAAGCTAGAGATGTGCACTTTAATTATGTTACTATCAGCGACCAGTTACCGAGGTCATGGCATAACAACCCGGAATATCACTATATATCAAATATAGATACATAATGTTACAGAAGCTCACCTACATTTTTAGTTTGTTAATTATGTTCCTGTTTGTGTTGTTGTTAATTTATAATTTTTGTAATATCTTTATTTTGCCGCTTTCCAGAATCTTCGAGGTTATATTCTATTTGTTTCTCGATTCATTTTCAAGATTGCAGACATTTCATGAACTCTAAAACCTATACAAGCGGATCGGTTTCGCCGTCACAGTCAAGTTTATATTGAATAGTCGATTTTTCGGGTTGTTGTACAACAACCCGGAAAAACACTATGTATCAAACTAACTTATGATATGCCTTCTATAAAATATTACTTCTAAATTCAATATACTTTCACACGACATTTCTAAATAATCGAATGCCCGCTCTTAATGACCCATTATTAACTAAAACTATTTAAAATTGGCAGCTCCGTTATCTGACAGTTCCGTGTCGGAATCAGAATTGAAATTGCCTAAAACTTCAAACTTAAACAATGAGAATATCCACATGAAAAAAGTTATTCGACATATAAATTTATGGCCCACTAACAGAAAAAAATGGCTTTAATGCTGAAATAGGGTGATGAATAGCGCTTATTATATACGAAATGGAATCTTTAAGTAATTTTCACTTTCAGAATCCCAAATCGATATACCACATTCTGATTTTGTATCACAGATATATTTTTGGATTACTATTAGACCCATGTCACTTGTCCCTTTTCAATAAACCGACTACAGCGTATAATACATTGTCGGAAGCCTTGCCAGACAAGATTTGATGAAATTATGTTGATCCAGGGGCGATATCTGGGCAGAAAAATTTAATTTCAATCATATCCTTCCAGAAACATTCATAACATTATGGTGATTTCCTCCTAATCCTTAAAATTTAGAGCATCTGATCCTTTACTTATTCAATATGGGATACTATAGACCACGATCTTAAGACCTTTTCTATATATTGTTATTGTGATGAATACAAATATACCAATAATAAAAATTAAGTGTTATAATATTAAGATAGCGAAATTCAGATAAAAATGTTACAATGGGAAAGGCGCTATATTATTGGTTCAGCACGATTTGATTCTGTGGATATAGATACAGGTTATGGTGTTGCTGATGTAAATAGGCGCTTGTATCTTATATTTTTGCGATTTTGTGGCATTAGTGAGTCATAGATACATGGTTCTGTGTAGGTTATGCCATAATTATTAGTGATGATGTGGTGAACTTACTGTATTGTTAAAAGTTTCTTTGTTTGGAATATAGATCTATTCGTGGCAATTACAGTCACAATGCTGTTGGATGAACCAGATAGATGGTTTTGAGATATTTATAGAATTATACCTTCTGATTTTACATTAAACTACCTACTTGTTTTAATTTGAAAAATAGTAAGTAAAATTAATGAATATTGATATTTGATATTTTTTAAATTAATTTAATAAATTTTTATTGCTGTTTACTAATGATTTCATTTCTTCTTTAACATTTTAAAAAAATCCTTTTTTATTTATTATGTTTTCAGAATAAAATAGGTAATTTAATGTAGTGAAGACAGATAGCAAAATTTTATAAATGCCTCAAATAACATCAAGTAAATGGGAGCGGCAAATACAGAACATGTTATTTAGAATCGGAATGAAGCACTGAATATAATAAATGAGGTAAAATGTAAGTTTGCTTTACCATTGATTTTGTAAACCCCCTGTATACATTCTGGTAGCTTAATAGAAAAGTTTAATTGATTTTTACAACTTACATTTTAATTTCTTTTTAATTAAACACATTAAAATGATCTTCACAAACAATGTTGTAATATTTCCTTTCGTCGCGCTTCATCGCTCTACACCACATTTTTCTTTTTCATTTTTTGGCACGACGAAACATTTTTTATTAAGCGGTGTGTGCTATATTCGATGATGCCATGCTTCTTCCATTTGACCGATGAGATGCACTTTCTGTGTCCATTTTACGAGTACTATTTAACAATATATTAGATTTTTGTAAAAGTTTCTGTTTGTAATATATATGACTATGCAGTCGATACTCAAGTATATTTTGATTTGAATTTGGATAATTTGGTAGATGAAAAATTAATCTAGATTTAACTTCGATTCATAAACTAAGGAGATTAATGGTGAAAAATTCATTACAAATTACTAGAGAATGTAAAAATTTATGGATTTGGGTCGATTTAGACTTGCGTTTCACTAAGCATATACATCAATTATTAAAAAATTAGTTACAATATCTAAAATCAATTATACTCATAAAAATAAATGATGAATCAATATATAAAACATCATGTGGATCATTAATTATCGTACTGTGATGGCTATGATTCAAATCCATCAAAAATTGATAAATTTACGGTCTGTTTGATTATAAAAGCCCCGAGCTATAACTCGATTACACATTTTTAGATACTCTCTAAAGTATATATATTTTTAAATGGGATGTTATTTTCTTTATACATACGCACATTTTTTTTTATCACACTGTAGATAATAATAATAATAATAATAAATTTATTTTCCTTTTGACAACTTACATTGTATAGGAATAGTCATATAACATTGAAAAGAACGACTAGAAGAAAGACTAAAGACAAAGAAAAACAGAAACAAAATACAAAATACAAAAAAAAAATAAATACAAATGAACGTATCAGCAGAGATCACACAAATTCACTCAAACTATAAAAGCATCTATCCAATAGATAAAGTTTTAATTGTTTTCTAAACAAGATCAAACTATTTATATTTTTAATATACACTGGTAATTTATTAAAAACTTTTTTGCTTAAAAAGTTAGGTGAATTAATTGTTACATTATATTTGCAACTCGGAATAAAGTAATGATCTCTTTGTCTCGTATTTAGACCGTGCATTCGCTCATTTGAAACAAGATTGCTTTTATTTTTAAAAATAAACATACACAGCTCGAAAATTAACAAACATGGAAGGGGTAAAATATTATATTTTTTAGAGAGTTCTCAACAGGAGTACCTAGAAGAAACTCCGGCAATGCACCTTATAATTTGTTTCTGCGCAATTAATACGTTCGATGATTTAGTGGAATTACCCCATAGACATATGCCATATGTCAAACTGGAGGAAAAATGGCCATGATACACTAAAAACAACTGATATACAGTCAAAACGGTACGCAGATTTCTAAACAGGTAACAAAGCGATTTCAATTTAATTGACCACAGTGTTTATGCCATGTTAAACATTCATCTAATGTGATTCCCAAGAATTTTACGTCGGTATTAAATTTCATATAATCTGTGCTGTTGTTCGTTTTATTTTGAGTCCTAAACAGTTCTTTTGCCGATTGTGGAATCTGATTAACTGTGTTTTATTACTATTAAGATATAAAGTGTTATTGACGTACCAATTTCCCACGGCTTTCAACGCAGCATTACATTTCGATTCTAACAGTTTATCATTGGCATCTGAAATAAGCATAGACGTATCATCAGCATACATCACAAGAAAAACGTTGGACATAAAAATATCAAGTTCATTTGTATATAGAAGAAATAGGATAGGACCCAGCACAGAGCCTTGTGGAACCCCCACGCTTACTTCTCCATGTTCCGACCTAATGTTACTGGTTCCAAAATCATTCGTAAACATTAAATGAACATACTGCTCTCTGCGCGTTAAAAAAGAAGCAATCCATTTATGGGCCACTCCACGCACACCACACATTTCAAGTTTATACAACAACTTGTCGTGAAAGTGGTGCCGTCATCGATATTTTTCTAAATGCCATTATATAAATTTTTTGCACAATCTTATTATTCTCTTTCCAACCATATCAATTTTTAATGCCTTTGCATGTGTACCTTGTATATGTAATAGTTGCACTTCGTCTATCGTTTCATTAATTGTAATCTTTACGTTTGTGCCTTTTGTTAATGTAATCAAAACATAGGCTAGTTATTATTATGTTATTATTTATTTATTTAGAAAATACACTTCTCCGACAGAAAATCCAATTATAGGGCAGGAAAAAGACATAATACAGAACATATTAAAAGGATTAAGAATTTACAAATTTACAAATATGCCAAACGTTACGTACAAGTTATATAGTAGAACAAAATATTAAAAACAGTGTTATGAACAAGATATAATACAGATATTAAATAGTAAATAATGCTTTTTAATGTCATTCAGGTTACACCATAAAATGTCCACCTCATTTTGAATTACAAAATGATTAGTAAACATGACATACATGATTAGTCCTTGATGTAGGTACATGACACACAGAAGAACGTAGGTGAGTGCTTAGGTTCGGTCACGCAAAATGAATATAGCTGAATAATTCTGGGGAGTCTATCTCGTTATTTAATAACTTATAAAAGAAAATAAGAGAATGATATTTACGACGCAATGATAACTCAACCATATGGAACCTACACCGCAACTGATCATTCGGAAATCCGTTTGCTGGATAAACTCCGTCACTTTCAAATGCAGATATTTAACAAATCGCCTTTGGGGCTTTTCCGCGATTTTTATTTGAGATTCATAGTATGGGCACAGCTTAAATAACAATCAGCTCACAGACTCTACGGCGGCACCTTTGAAGTATTAAAACCTGAAAATTTGTCCTTGAAGCTTGTTGTCTCTCTCTCGTTTGGGATACAAGTCAGGACCGGATTAAAAATAGTTGTCCCAATTTAGAAAGTGTCATACTAAATATAAATTTGTTTTACTTGAAATTGTTTAAAAATAAAATAACATAACAGTATAAAATACAAGAAAATCAACAAACCACAAAATACAGCATTCGTGCGCCAATAACACAGTCGTTGACGGTATGGCTATAAGGGCATATTTTACAACCACACGTCCCTGCCGTTATTTATCCCAAAATGGCGGCATGCGCGAAGATCTGCGCGAGACGTTCCCGCTCATACGAGTCTGTGAGCTGATTGTTATTTAAGCTGTGGTATGGGTTCCAGATCGTAGAAGCGTATTCAAGCTTAGGTATTATACAACAGCATAAGCGAACTGTGCTCTTCAAATTCATGGCAATTACCCTAAATTTGTGTTTGCACTTGACACAATATTATCAATATGCTCCCAAAATGTAAATTTGGTAGTAAAAACAACCCCAAGATCTTTAAATTGAGTGCAGTTGAAGTTTTTTGTTGTCTAATAGATAGTCAAACTCAACAGGGCAAGGTTTTCTTGAAAATTTCATAGAATGACATTTATCAACATTCAAGGATAAGCAATTTTGAATACACCAGTTACTTACATACTTTTTCTAAATTACACAATCATCATGCGATTTAATAATTGCCAGTATTTTAAGATCACCAGCATATAATAAAGTTTTACAAAATAAAGCTAAGATGATGTCATTTATAAAAACGTTAAATAGCATTGGGCCAAGAACAGACCCTTGTGGTACGCCAGAGGAAGCATGTATGTCAACAAAATTGAAACCACAGTTCTGCACAAAAGAAATTGTATTTTTTAGGTATGATTCAAAAAATTTTTAAAAATGCTCATTAACTCCAACAGAAAATAATTTATTCAATAACACACCATGGTCCAATCTGTCGATGGCTTTAGAAAAATCTGTATAAATGATATCTACCTGACCACCATTTTCAATATTTTCAGAAATATACTGTGTGGCACAAAGGAAGTTGGTAGTTGTGGACCTACCTAGGTATAAATCCATGTTGGTCAGTACAAATTTGTGATTTCACTGAATAGAATCTCATGAATGACTGTCTCGAAAACTTTGCTGAAATTATATTAATATAGCATTCTATCATTATATCATTATATCATTATATCATTATATCATTATATCATTATATCATTATATCATTATATCATTATATCATTATATCATTATATCATTATATCATTATATCATTATATCATTATATCATTATATCATTATATCATTATATCATTATATCATTATATCATTATATCATTATATCATTATATCATTATATCATTATATCATTATATCATTATATCATTATATCATTATATCATTATATCATTATATCATTATAACATTATATCATTATATCGTTAGTAGGTAATTATAGCCGGAACTGAGACTCCTCCCACCACTTTTGACCTTGGGTGACGTCATCCGTGACCTGGATGATATTTGACCTTTACATATTACACTAATGAAATTAATGTACCTCTGTAATTATTATTGTAATTGAAGTATGTACAGTGCTTTGACATGATCCTTAATTACAGTAAATTATACCTATTACATACTATAGTCAGTACCCCTTACAACTAGCAAAATAGGGGTAGATGGACATGTAGATATTTATAGTAGTAACAAGTAGTGTGAACTGATCTACAATTTACCATATATGATGTAATGTCATTAATTTAATCAGTGTAATATGTAAAGGTCAAATTTCATCCAGGTTACGGATGGTGTCACCCAAGGTCAAAAGTGGTGGGAGGAGTCTCAGTTCCGGCTATAATTATTACCTACTATCGTTATGTCGTTATATCATTATATCGTTATATCGTATTGTATATTCTATTATTATATTATTTATTACTATATTATTATATTTTTATAGTAATAGATATTATTTTGTTGACAAAGAAAGTTATCGAATAAAGTTATTGAGAAATTAACAAGCCTGCATCGAAACCAGGACTTCCGATTTCCAGAAATCAATGTATGTGGTCGTCTAATCCGTCACTGATACGAACGCCTGGCCTCTCGATGTGTAAAAAACGCAGTTGTCGTTGACGTGCACATCCATTTGTTTGCTGGGGGCATTTTTCAACTTCCCGTCGAAAAAGCTTCTTTAAAGCCTGTAAACGTGGTTCTTTGTAGATGCTACTTTGGGAGGGTTTGGCGAACTAAATCGTTACCACATAAAAGCATAGTGTGTAAGTGACACCAAATCATAGATAGTCATTATACACTTTTAAAAGGCATCATAAAAATCAGGAGAGTAGCGGTGTTTGAAATAATTATTTTGCTCTATTTTGTAGATCAATATTCTGTGGTGTTTTTCTTTAGTTTTATTGGGTTTTTGCCACACTTCTGAAAAAAATAAAGATTAATTAAATAAGCCCAATAAAACTAAAGAAAAACTAAAATTATGCCACAAATAAATAGCTTCAGACAATATTCAGTATTGTCACGGAAGAAAATATATTGTAGATGAGCATGTTGCTATAGGCACTAATATTTACAGGTAATAGTAAAGTTTAATCAATTTTTGTAGAAAAATATGGTTTGTACATATAAAACACTGTTGTATCTGACAAAGGAATTTATTTTGGTAACGTGCATATAGTTTTCAATAAATAGTGTTAATTTATTTAGTGGCTATAATGATTACAAAGAAAACAAAAAAGTTGCAGGTGATATTATAAAAATATCAGCAAAAACTAAACAGTAATATATATATTCATATTTAATAGAAATAAAAATATGTATTCAAAACTTTTTATAAAAAATGTGGTATTGTATATAAAAAATGTATATTGACTTATGAATACTACTCTACAATGAAAACTTTTGCCAACTGTACTGTTTTGGTAATCATACAGTGTGCGCCAGGTTTTCTAGGTTTCGATGCAAAAGTTAAAAAACGAGTCGATTTTTGTTGGACTGGATTGGTATTGGTAGCAGATGACCTACTAAACGCAGCAGGTTTATTTGTCATATTCTTCAACATTTTTTACCAAAATAGTTACATTTCTCGGATGATAATTTATGACAATAATTTTTTGAGAATTAAAAAACTATATGGCGCTGAAAAAATAACTGAATGCCTTTTGAGATAATGCATCGCACTTCCGTTTCCATTTCACTCAATTTTTGATTAGTTACTACTAAACATCTACCATAAAAAGATATCTAAAACAACAGTCAAATATTTGTAATAATATATTTGAGCTATAACCTTACAGCACATATCTTTGTTCTATTTTCGTTCAGTCAAAACTCATTTACCATTCGAAAACCTTTTGGAAATTATTTAATAGTAAAAAGGCATATTCAGAATATCAAATATTTTAACAGACACTCGAAGTAGTTACTCAGAACCGCATTCTAGAGTTAATGCCTTTATTTTATATTCAGTACTGTATACATGACTGGTCATAATTGGGTCGATGTTAATAATAGCTCCTTCAACAGTAATATTTCATGCTTAAGTGTTAGCTGTGTAACTGAGAACGATATTGGAATCTCCATTAATAGATGAAATATGAAAGATAAACTTACTTCTGGTCATGATCGAATACCAAGCTTTTTAATAAAAGACTGCAGAGATGTATTGTATACCCCTTAATGATAATTTTTAACTTATGTCTAAAATCCACAACAGTGTAAAAATTGATAAGATGTGTCCAATTTTAACATCGGGGGATCCTAATCCTCTATATCTAACTACTGGCCTATTTCCTTCATATGCAACTTCGCTAAGCTCTTTGAGATGTCCTTGTATGCTGCAATTTATCCTTCAGTGAGCAATTTTATTTCTCCATTTCAATATGGGTTTATGGAGAAGAGATGTACTGCTTCTAGTCTTGTTTATTTTACTCAATTTGCATGTAAAGTACTTGACTAACACCGACAAGCTGATGTAGTACTCTCAAAGGCTTTCAACAGTATTGACCATGACATTTTAATTACAAAAATTTCTATTGAAGTTTTACTCTTACTTGCAAGATATTAAACAATATGTTGCTTTTTTAGCAACATCTGGAGTTCTCCAGGAGTCTAATCTTGTACCACTACTATTTTAACTCTTCATTAATGCTTTAATTTCTATAATAGATTGTGAATAGTTTATTTTGATATAGATCTATTTTTTACTGCTCACATTAATTACATCACAAGCTCGGCCTTAAAAATATTAGGATTTATTATAAGGAACGGTTCAAAATTTGACAATGTGCTTGCTCTTAAGACATTATTCTTCTGTTATATGTTCGTTCTAAGGAACGCAGATAATTATTTACAGTATTAAATTTTTATGTATGTAAGTGCATAACCAGATTGATTGCATCCCTCTTTTATCTGTTATAGAAATTCATGTTCCCCAATTTAATAACCCCACCTATCAGCCTAATGTGAAGGCAAATATTTTTATTAAATCCCCTATGTTTGCAATGTTGAATAATTATAACAAAATTTGTAGAACCCGTGACAATCACTTTGATAGTTTTGGTAAAATTATGCATAATGCAGCAACTTATTTTTCTTAGACTTAAGCATCATTATAGGACATTATACTATGTAATTACATTTTTTATAAGTTATTAGGTATTATTTTGTTTGACTTACTTAAGTACGCATACATATTATATAATTCGTTTTCACTTTTGTCCTGTTATTGAATAAATCTGTTGGACAATAAATGGTATTACTATTATTATTTTCCAACAACTACTAGTATGTTTAAGAACGTTATTATTATATACTTTCTAGCACAACAGTGCGAGAATTTTGTAAAATCAATACAGAAATAGTGCGAAAAGGTCATTCAATTGTAACAGTAACAAAGCATATGAAAGAAACGTATAAAAGTTGTAAGCTGGGCTTAGACTTGCAGCTTGAAGATACTTTTATAAATTCGTTGTACTCCGCAAAGTAAATACTCGACAACTTTTCTCGAAGTTCAGTCTCTTTCAACATTTGATGGGCATTTCATTTCAAAAATGATAAATAAATATTGACAACAGTTTTCCAATTTGTTTGCCATTCGGAGAAAGAAATTTTGCAGAGTTTGCCTTTTCTTTGACGACTAAATAAAATGTGAGAAACTGATATAAAAAATACGTTGCTAGGAACTTGTGCGGAAGAAACGGTAGTACGCTAATATTATGTAGAGCGAGTCAGTAATTGTGAGCTGCTGTCAATTAAGGGACGGTACTTTGGGTCCTGTTTAAAGGAACCGTATTCTTGAACGTGTTGAAGGTTTAAATTTTATTCTGAAATTTCTCAATAGTTGAGAAAGTTTTGATAGCATTACTGAAAATTGGTAGTGCTGGGTTTTTTGGTGTGAGAATTACGAATTTGAAGCTTATTTTGACGTGGCTCCTAGAAGTCGCTAGTTTCACTGTTTTATTTAGGTAAATCAAAATAATTTTTTACCTCTTGAGCTATCCTTGAAAAAGTCTATATTGTATTTTGTGGTGATTTTGTAAGTAGGATTGTGTCAAATTTTCATGTCAATAAATATTAACGTATTTTGCGTGCATGTGATTTATTATTTTTAGCTAGTGATCAAAAACTGCCACGCAAAATAATTTTTCCAACACTTGAACCTCTGTAATTCTTAAATCAGCGACATTCGTATAAGACATGATGAGCTCAGACATAATATTTTGGTGTCTACTATCTCCAGCTTAGTGTTAACCTTTTCTTTCTGACTCATTCTGTATAAGCTACGTTTTATATTCAAATCATTCACATTCTAATCGTCTGATTAACTAATCGGCCTTAATCAGTACCAAAAGATATATCATATAAAAGGTTAGTCTATTAGCTCTGCTTGTAGGTTTGCAATTGCGGACTTGTTTATTGCTGGGATCTTAAGCCGAGATAAGAAATAGTATTTCCGGCTAGCATATAACATAACTCAAGCAGGAGCTTCAAATTTAGTAGGCACTAGATTTAAATTAAGATCGTTTCATCTCGGCTTGTAGTTTACTGATACATACTTCTTTAATATTAAATGGAATTTAAAGTTATCTTAGGGAAGAGTTTAATTAAATTTATATTGTAATTTTATATAGATTGATTTCTAAGTTGAGGTATGGTATACTAAAGATTTTAAATTAATTTTGTCTGAAACTCACATAGTCGCTATGATTTGACACTGTTGCTTATGTCATAATGACTTACATTATCACACATATGCTTTTTAAATTTATTAGCGCACTCAGTGCGATGTTGCCATTATTTATTAAATTAGAAAGACCATATGAAAACACATTTATTAAATACTATGACAGCAAAATTTTTACAATTGAATATATTAATATTAGATGCTGATATGTCTAACGATTTGCTTGAATAGGTGGAAATATTTTGAGTAATCATCATTTTTAGATGTTGATGAAATAGGTTTGGATAATGAGATAATATAAGGGAATATTCTCACTTTCGTCTAGAACTTGCATAGCTCTTTGTACCTTGTTTGCAGTAGAAGTTTCGATTAGTCTTTCACGATAGAATTAGACTTCCATCCATGTTTTGATACTCAAAAGATCTGCATCAAACAGTCGGCCAAAATGAAGGTTGAAGATCACCGAAGACAGGTGTCGTATACGTATTTGGATTAGCCAGTTTAATAAACCGGCAATCATTTTTGACACATTGCCAATAGTATTTACATCAATGAGTTCTTTGGTATATTTATCAGCTTTATATCGAAGCGAACATGATCATCGTTTTAATTTACTTGACGTATCTTCTATACTATTAGTTTTACTAAACCATCAACATTTCCAGATGTTATAAAAAAATCTCTAGACACTTTTGTTTTGGTATTGGTCAGGACTTGGAGGCATAGTTCTTCATCTTTCACATGTTCCTCAAGGAAATTGGTGATTTCTTCCCACCGACATACCAATCAATAATTAAAATAACCTAAAATAAATATTGGTTATAAAACTTTTTTTACTAAAAAACATATTTGTAATATACTTACCTTCAAGAGCATAAATTCATCATCCGTTCATTAAAAATCTGGATATTTCCAGCTTTTCAGGAATGTAATCAAATGTAAGTATTTCTTAATATCGATATTCTTCTTGGGTGAAATTTCTGCTCTTGTTATTGAGTAATAGCATCAAAGAGATAAAGCGTTTTGTTTAGTTCGTTGAAATATACTAATAAACCTTCTCATTAGTTATATTAAATGTCTGTTTTTTCTACACCATTTTTCATAGCAACCAAATGCTTGATCGTATTTTTGTGTGATTTATCTGGTACCATATTTGATACATCACTGGAAACATCATTCTCAATAGCTGATCGTAAATTTTCGCTTGAACTCGTGTTTACACTTTTACAATAGTTAAGAGAAATAATTTCCTGACATTGAAAGTGGACAAAAAATTACTTCAGATAAAGATAAAGCTAATTATTTTAATGATTTGTTTGCACACATAGGTATAAAAATGGCAAATAAGGTGGATAAAGGTTCAGAAATCCTGCCGACAATTGACGGTCCTGATATCAAACATTCCCTCTTTCTTCGGCCTGTAAATAGTAATGAACTAATATCCATTATATTAAATTTAAAAAATAGCTCTTTGACAAGGCCGGACGGAATATCGACTTATTTATTAAAAAAATTCCATATTTACTTCATAGATCCAATCTGTTTTATTATAAATTTAATTTTTCTCTCTGGGGTGACAAAAAAAGTGTCAATAATTACCGACCTATAACTCTTATAAATAATTTTGCGAAGGTCTTTGAGAAAGCATTAAAAATCAGATTACAATCTTTTCTTGAAGAACAGAAGATTTTATCGTGCTGTCAATTTGGTTTTAGGGAACATATGTCGACGGAAGACGCTGTCCATCAACTTGTATGTAACACTATCAATAAACTAGATAAACAAAAAAAATGTCTGGCGGTTTTTCTGGATCTGGCTAAAGCCTTTGATACCGCTAAACACCAAATTTTGTTAAAACGTATGGATGCCGTAGGTATTAGAGGTTTAAGTTTAGAGATATTTAAGAGTTATCTAGAGAATAGGTCCCAAACAGTCAGAGTTAATGAACTATATAGCGAACCATTGCCAGTTACCATGGGGGTACCCCAGGGGACGGTGTTAGGTCCAATATTATTTTTAATATATATAAATAATATTTCTAAACAACAAAACACTACGGGTGTGGTAATATCCTATGCAGATGACACGGCTATCTTATACACAGGCGATTCTTGGACAGAGGTACATAAAAAAGTAGAATGTGAACTTGCTGTATTTTTTGACTGGCTTAATAGTAGCCTTTTAAGCCTTAATATAGATAAAACTAAATACATCGCGTGTACTACTACTAGAACTGATCAACCTGTAATAAATAATATAATTATACACAAAAGGAGCTGCACAGATAAATTAAGTTGTTCCTGTTCTAAAATTCATAAAGTAGCAAACATTAAGTACCTTGGAGTTATGATTGATCAATGTCTACGTTGGACAGAACACATAGAATTTACAGTGAAGCGACTTAGGAAGCTAATACATAAATTCTACCAACTTAGAGATATAGTAGATATCAAGCATATTCTTATGGTTTATGATGCATTGGTGGTGTCTGTAATGGGCTATTGTATAACTATTTGGGGTGGAGCATAAAAATCAGCAATGCATAATTTAGAGGTTTTGCAAAATAGTATATTAAAAATCATTCTAAAAGAGGACAGACTGTATTCCACTGAAATGTTATACAAAGATGCTAAAGTGTTTAGTCTGAGACAGTTGTTCACTTACCGGCATTTACTATGGTCTTTTAAATCTGAGATATCTTATGCGGCAAATACCTATAACACTCGTGTTATGGCCAATGTTGCTGCAAACACTCCTCTATGCAAAAAAAGTCATTCTCAGAGATTTTCATCATATCTTGGTCCTAAATTGTTTAATTCTTTACCTAAAAAAAATAAAAAATATCTCAAGAAAATCTGTTTTGAAAAGAGAACTTAAAGCTTATATTATGGAAAACTTTAGTCTCCTCAAGCTAGTTTGTGATTGATATACTTGCCCTCGGTTTTGGATTTTATTTCTTGTAACTGGTCTCTCCTGTCATGCTGCCCTTCAATATCATTCAGAGATAATAATGGTAAATAAATTGAAATATTCAGCACAAATTGTATTCATTTTCTTGGTGTAGTTGTACCAATTGTAACACGATTATAATTTTTATGGGTATATGTATATGTGTATATGTGTATGTAGGTATATATGTGTGGTATATATATGAATGTACATATTATATGTATGGATCTCACAACACAAGTTTTACTTAGGTGGGATTCATGCATTAATTTGGTTTATTTGTCTTTTTTTATTTTGGATTGTATGTAATGTGATGTTCACTGTATTAAATTGTATTGCATTGTACTGAATATTTTACTGTACTGTACTGAATATTGAATATTGAATAAATTGAATTGAATTTTTATGTCCGTTGCTACAGTAATTTCTTTTTAATAGACCATTTTTACATTATATCGTACTAGAATATAAATTATGTATAATATTACTAATTATTACTATTAATAATAACTTCGACAGTTGTAGATAAAACGTTGAACGCAGTAAGTGTGATACTACATTATTACCGCACGTATGTGATTATACGATGCAGCCTACGACTTTGTTGTACAAACTTCACATGCGTACGGCAATAATAATGTATACATCCCACTTAATGCGTAATTTGCTATTAAACCAAATCCTATTCTTTACTGAATGTAAAATCGTAAGCAATAAATCATGTTTTTATTTAGCTAGTACATTGCCAGTATTTTGAGTGTTGTAAAATCTTCACTTCTCATAAAACAAATAAAAGTAGCTACAAAATTCTTCCCCTATACCTTAAAAACAAAGTTTTTGTTGACTTATCTTTTCTAAAGAAATGTTAATACAATTTTGTCGAAGGTGTGTTGTATTGCCAATACCCTGTATACATTTTTCCTTTAATAGATTTGCCATACCTTTCAAGAAAATTGTAAAGGTGTCACTTTTCTTGATTCAAAGACATTTCCATAATTCAATTTAAATGGAAAGGAAAGGCCACGGCAAGGCCTTTGAGGAAGAGCTGTCAAAAGGGCTGCATTACAAAGGATGCATTGCTACAACGGTTACCTGTTCTTTTACGTGCAAATATCGAACGAGATTTTAAATCTGCAAGGCGTAGAAATTGCTCAATGCCTTGAATTTATTTATTTATAATATATAGGGTGGCCGGAATATAAGTGCCGATACTAAAGGAGACTGTATATCTAACAAAAAGCAAAAAAACGTATGCAAAAAAACGTCTAAAACGAATAGCTGTTCCACAAATGCAAAACTGTGTATCAAACTACAAACTAAAGTACAATTAAGGTTAAGTAAAAGCTTCTGTAACGTACGTGTTTTTGTATCAGTATTAATGAAGTAAACTTCTTATATTCTTATTATTATTCTTTTTCCAAGCCACGCAAAAGTGTATAAATGACAATTTATATTTTTAAAAGACAAAAATCATTGGTGATTGTTTGACAAAGCAAAGTGTACACAACAGGATTGGTTCCTTTAATTTGACGATTTTATAAAATATGTATGACATTTTAGATCACAAATTGCTTAATGAAAACTGCTTTTTTCGGGACCTCTTAGAAGAAACCCATTTATTTTAAAACAATGCACTGTACTCTGTACTATATTTATATCACCCACTTTCATAAATTGTTCGGCATTATTATTACCTACTTAACATAGATCGATATAATGTTATACCTTATTGCAACATTACACTATATGGAAATTGGAAACTTGGGGGTGAGGTTAAAAATTTTTCAACGATGTCGTAAACTTTGCTTTTACTGAAAACTTTAAGCAATATCCGATTTATGAGTTTCTATAACCGTGTTAATAAGAGAGGCACTTAAATAAAATAGAAAGACTTTCCGTAAGAACTTCAGTTTTCTTTCGAACTTTTCATTTAGTTTTCTGTTAGTTTCTCAGAAAAATAGTTTCGATATATTACATAGCATTGGAACTTGATTATTGTGGTTAAAGGCGCCGTATTGTTGAAATAGTGCTTTCTACAAATATAAATAATTTTAGACATTTAAGAACTAGATAATATAAAGCTTAGTAAATAACAGGAATATTATCCTATGTCACCTGCATGAATATACAGAGTGTTACAGAATATTGTTAAGAAAATCTAGGGGCAGGTTCTATGTTTAGAAGTGAGAAAAAAAGTTTATATAAACGGGTCAGAAATGCCTCGTTTTCGAGATACAGGTTGTTTAAAATTTTCTGTCTGAAATACTATTGTGAAGTGCATGTGTAGTGTTGGTTGTATATGTGCCAGGGGCTAAAGAGATATTAGACAGAGGTAGTAGTGAAGCATAACAGTGTTGCCAGAACTCTTTTATAAAGGGTAACAGCCACAAGCGCAAAAAGGAACAAATTCTGAAAAATAGTAACAAATTTTGTCTAAAAGTTAATGTTGCCTTTTTCAAGGTAGGCAAAAACTGTTTGCTTTTTTGAAATATTTATTTGCATGGTACTTATGGTAAAATACGAAATAAAACTATCGCTTTCATGGAATTATATGGTTTGTCTATTTCATTGATGTATGTACCTAGAGACAATATATTTTACTTCTCTCACTTTCTCTCTCTCTCTCTCGCAATTTCTGCAACTGATCACTGGTCTTTTAGTGGGTGGTTTTAATGAAGCCGATTTCAAAGTACATCACATTAGAACATAACCAAAATGAATGAAGTAAAGAGAAAAACAACAGAAAACCACTGAACAGTGAACGCGATTGAACGTCAATGGCTGCATCTGACGTCACCAAGTACTTCAAGCAACGCGCATTTTGCGCACGAACATCACTAGACTTGTTTTTGACATTTAAAAACTACTAACCAAAAAAAAACAGTTTGTCTTCTGTAAATATTATCTCAACTCAAACTTCAATATCTGTGCCATTTTTCTAGCGCAGAACATCTGCTTGGATAAAGAGCAAGTGGAAATATTTTCACATTAAGCCTTTTCCTCATAGACGCGAAATTAGCGACAATTTTCCAATTTCGCAGATTTTGATTTAAATTATTAATGGCGGGAATGTGTCAACTAATAATAATAATATCTCTACCCCTTATTCTAATCACAGGGATTAGCCCAGAAGTCGGAGACTTGTGCGGGAGAGGGGGCGGCATATTATTATTAAGCAGGCCGCATTTGCACCCAGGAACGACTTATGTTGGTAGGCCCTAACCACTATTCAGTGCAGGAATGAGGAAAACCTGGAAAACCTCATTAATTAGGGGGGTTGTCAAATATCAACCGGCATCAATCTCTCACATTGACCCAAGCTAACATTATTCCACCCTACCATACCCACAAAGAGGGTGCCAATCCTCTCCACGAATATAGCTTATATACGGTCTACCGGCAGCTGGGCTCGAACCAACTCCGTCTAGTCACCTCGATTCAAGTACTAACGCCTTAAACCGCGCGACCACTGACCGATCAAAACTTTTCCTGAATTTAGGAAAACATGAATATTATCGCTAATTTCATCATTATGTGGAGTTACTAAGTTTAACTTGAGCTTCTGCAAGTATACCACGACAGTCAATGATAGTTTTATGATAAAAGTGATAGAATATATTGCAGTTGGCAAAATTCGCTAAAAGTTAAGAATTTTCCCACCATTAAATAATTCGCCTGAATTTTCACAAATTTCACGTCCATGAGGACAAGGCTTACCAAACCACTATGCACCACAGATCATTACTTACAACCATAGATACATTTTGATTGCATCCGGAATCCAAATAAAATATTTTCTTCTTCTTTTTCTGTGAGAGAGAAAAATGACTAACTGGCAACACTGTAGCATAAGCTAGGCGAATAATCAGTCTGAGCCGAACTAGGCACTGAGACGCCTGTATTTTTGTAAGCTTTTCTCGTAGAGAAGTTTTATGTAACTGTGACATTCTTTGTATATTAAAAGTTATTGTATAGCAGTCTCCAATTTCTTTCTGACCAGTGCGGTATTGGACCTGTTCAACAGCTAGATCAAGTCTTGCAATCGTTTTTTAAAAGGTATTATTTTATTTGAGCAGAATTTAAATAGCAAAAGTGGATAGACAAAAACATCACAAATTTGATCATTTTACGGCGAGAAATACGGTCACTTATTTTCTTGTTAATAACGCTACTTATATTTTAAAAATGAAGGTTGTGAACTCATATTTTCTAACTGAAACTGTTATTTAGTTGGAACAGGATTAAAACAGAATACTGAGGTGAACCACCCAGACACAGCAAGGCAGTTAATTTTCAAAAGCGGAGAAAAGGAGAACGAGAACGAAATCTGGCTTTCCTTTGATACAACTAACAAAAACTTTTCTTTAGAGTCGCATCCCTAAGGGAGGAGGGTGGATTGTTTTTGTGACATTCGGGTTAGATCGAACCTTTCAACCCAAGGTTTATGAGTTTATAAAAGGTTGTCTAGAACCGTTAAATCATTGTCAAGCAACACACATAAAAGTGCTAATACAAGAAATAATATTAGGGTGGTAAAAACAAATTAAAAAGGCACCGTGTTTCTTATACAGTGCGTCCATAAAATACTGCATAAATTCATTATTAGCTGAATAGTTCTCGCTGAAAAGTTCCCGAAACAGGCCGGTGATTTATTTTAATTTACTGTGAATCTAGCTTGAGTAATGACGTCATCATCGTTTTTTTTAAATGGAAATTGTTTCCCCATTTCCGGATTTCCCTTGATGAGCTGATTCCAAAAATGTGTCACAAGTTGCTTCAAATTGGTACAGGTGGGCAACAATATCAAAGATGTTTATAAAAATAGAAAATAGAAAGTATTACGTTACTAAATTCAGATACAATATATATTTTTATCAAATATATATGGACCAACAATTGTATTTCTCACAATACCAACTCATACATTGATCCCTTATGGTCGTTGCGTATGGTATTCTTGCATCCATTGTGGATTTCCTTGAGATCAATAACGGGTGTTTTGTTAATTAACACGCCCGTTTAAATAAAAGGATGTTGGCAATGAAATTGTTATTTCGATTATTTTGGTGCATCACATACGCGCAGAATTCAATATCATCCAATTCATGGCTGAGACGTAGGATCACTAATAAACGTATTTGGCGTATTTTTAATAGTTTATCAAAGTCGGTGTAATAACAATACATAATTTCATTTAATTTTTAGTACATTTATTCATTTATAAATGAGTACATACGTAATTTTGGTAATGTTGTCCACCCTGTACCAATTTGAAGCAACTTGTGATACAATTTTGGAATGTCTTTTCCTTTGTATGTCCCTTATAAACAATTTATCGTTATTATTATGATTATTATCATAAATATCAAAATTTTAGCATAAAATCAGTATTTTGATATTTTTTTATGGAACATCACGACCATTATTACAAGGGTACAGTTATTATTAAATCTTGAAAGAAAATGACAATGTCCTACTACTTCTGTATACGAAAACAGCAACAACATAGTCCTTATAAGAATAATCTAGCAATATGCATTCATAGCATCCTGTGACACAGATATCCTGTTGTTGCTTTATGTCATCCAAATGCAGATATCCACTTTAGCACGCATCGACCCACTCCAGAGTTCCCAGAAGTTACATGAACGTCGAGATGAGCAATAAATCAACTAAAACCGGACGAATATGAGCGAATAAGATATTATGCAGAGCTTACAATTTAAGGTTTTTGTTCCTGATTATACAGGATACTTCTTAATCTATACGCATGAACTTGGGAAATTATAGCTGAGGACAAAAATAATGACCAGTAGTGGAAAAAAATAGTAATAATTTATTATCAGTTGTTCGAGTTGATACTATTATAAAAATATGACATAATTTCTCAAACAAAGAACTTGTGGACATGATGCTGGCATATAGGCAACCATATCAAAATTCAGTGGCTGCAGCTCATTTTTATGCCCAAAGATTTCTCCAAAGATAATACCCGAGACGTGAAACATTTTTACGTGTGGTTCAGCGGGATAGGAAACTGGCAATTTGCGGCCTGGGCAACATGGGGTAAATTATGAATCTCGAGGAAGAGATTTTAAATGCCGTCGATGAGCAGCCTGGCATAACCACTAGGACAATTACAGTGCAATTGGGAAGCCACACTTTGGCGAACATTAAGGGCATTACTTACTTTACCTATTTAACGTGCAACGGATAGAAGTCTCACTTCCAAGGGATTTTCCGCCTAGAGTGAACTTTTGCGAGTGGTTGTTCCATCAGCAGCACTTAACCTTTACCATAAACATATTAGTTACGGATGAGACAATTTCCACAGTATTCACAATTTTCACAATACGCAATTATTGGAAAATCCGCGTGTCACTCAGCTAACACAATTTTAACAACGATTTTCAGTAAATGTTTGAGCTGGAATTGTGAACGGAGTACTTAGCCCTTTGCTTCTGGAAAATTGGTTAACTGGTGCTCTTTATTTACAATTTTTGCGTAATGATTTATCAGTAAACTCGAATAGGGTCACAACTGACAACAACGTATGGTTTATGTCAGAGCGTTCTCTGCCAAGAGGGTGGGATTAAGACTCGCTTCTTATAAATCTATAACTGTTTTGCAAAATTTTGGAAAATTATTATATCTTTGAATGTCTATAATTGGCTCCATATTAATTCACAATGAAAATATTTGTTTCGCAAAATTATGGCTCTTGACTATATGCAGCAACTCATATTTCTCCAAACTAACATCGTACGCAATTTTTTGAACATTAAGAAATTCTTAAATATTCTTTTTTGTGCCTGTATCTGGAATCTTTTCTGATAGTCTTGAATGGTATGAAGCGTTGTCTAATACTATTATTAAATATTCCGTTTTTTCTAATGACCTCTGTTTTCCCTCATTGTGTTTTATATTTTTATATATGTTATATCTAATTAACTAAACCTGTTCGTCATCCGTCCTAATCTTCGCATCTTCTCACTATTCGTTTGATGTCTACTTGTAGCAGGTTGAGGTTCTCCTGAAATTCTCTGCCGAACTCGATTCTGGCATTAGAATTACCCGGGGATGCACGGGAGTGGCTCTGTGGGGGTGCGCGGGGGGTGAATTGGGGAGAAATGGCAGCGTGCATGAAAATCGCTCCAAACTCGTTACTCGGGGGTTTTCGGGGATGCCGAATTCAATTCTAGCATTAGATTTCCCCGGGGGTGCTCGGGGGTCCCTCTGTAGGGTTGTCTGGGGGTGATTGGGGGGGGGGAATAGCAGCGTCTATGAAAATCACTCAAAAATCGATACTCGGGGGTTTTCGGGGATGCCGAATTCAATTCTGGCATTAGACTTCCTCGGGGGCGCTCGGGGGTGGCTCTGTGGGAAATGGTACGGAAGAAAGTGAAAAATCACAAATTATGAAAATAATACTTTATTCAAATAACAAATATTAATTTCCCCCCAATCACCCCCAGACAACCCCACAGAGCTATCCCCAAGTGCCCCCGGGGAAATCTAATGCTAGAATTGAAATCGGCATCCCCGAAAATCCCCGAGTAACGAGTTTGGAGCGCTTCCCATGGACTATGCAATTTCTCCCCCAGAATGACCCCCCGGATACCCCCGCCGGGCCGCCCCCGAGCACCCCGGGTAATTCCAATACCAGAATTGCATTCGGCATCCCCTAAAACCCCAGAGTAACGAGTTTGAAGCGATTTTCATGCACGCTGCCATTTCTCCCCCAATTCACTATCCGTGCACACCCACAGAGCCACCCCCGTGCATCCCCGGGTAATTCTAATGCCACAACCGAGTTCGGCAGCCTCAAAAACCCCGGAAAAATGATTTCCGAACGATTTTTCCGAGTTTCCAGTCGTTTCTATAATGATGCAAGTAATGATGCAATTGAAAAATGCATTTTTCGGCCCAGAAGGCATTTTTTAAAAAAAAGGCTAAACCAGACGATATAGACTTTTTTCCTGGGACCTTACTGAACACAATGCAGAAAACCGCATCTCGATATCTGCTGTGCCTAAAAATTTCCGCTATTTTTTCTAACTTCACTGGACTATAACTGCCTTGGAGTTGGTTAAGGAGAGACTTCATTGTCGCCAAGTTTGTTGTCTACGATTATTATTATTATACATATTTGATACATGTTAAAAAATCTAAATTTTATAAAGACCTATTTCCGTGATGTACAGAAAGCGGTTATCTTGTTTTGTGAGATGTTACAATGTTGTAACAACTAATCTTTGAATGATATCGAGTTAGATGATTAAAATAGGGATCGTCTATAGCTTTATGATAATATGTTACTTACTTGCAATTATATTGCACCACTCTATCCCACGGCTTAGTCTAGGCGTTTTTTAAAATTTTATTTTCTTATATCGATGTGATACTGTATTGTTGTTGTTATTGTAATACAAAACACATCGTCCTGACATGTTTACTTCCTAGTTTTCATAAACAAATAAAATCACCTCATAATTTTCTGTAAATTTCTGAAACTAAAAATATGTTACTACATTTTTTTTTCACTATTCGTCATTATTCGCCTTCAGCTATAATTTGCCAAGAGTATAGGTTATGTTATGATCCTCTCTTGTTAGTAGAACAAATTTCGTGCTTTTAATTTTAAAAAGGTGTAAATATTAAAACCACTCTCAATCTCGAAAATGTCTATATTAAGACAGAAATGCCCTTTACACAATACACATTTAAATTCTCCCGGAGCAGTAATAATTCAGAGAACCGTGATTCAGATTTTTGCTCCGGTAATTAATCGCGTATACGACGGCAAGACGCTGTTCCCAAATTTAGCAACGCGAGTAATAATTTAGTGTGCAAATAAATACTGTTTGAATAAATTTATAACCCCCAGATACACGCAGGCAACAGAGCGAGTGGAGCAGGTCGAATTCGGATAACCCGGAACGCTGTTTGTCTAGGTCACGCTTAAATAATTCGTTTCTGGGGTTTGTTGAGGTTGCTCTGGAACTCCTGGTCTGACTATGACATGCAGTCGTTCCTGGAACGTAACACTGAAAAGTGGAAGTCGGGGAAAACTAGCGTCACATCGCTAATTAGCAACGCGGAATAAGCAACTTCCATGTGCGCTAGTCGCTGTTTTATTATTTTTTTATTTTACAATGAGGAAACTGCATGATTTTTCCAAATACAGGGTGTTCCTAAATGACTGTCGCAACGGAAAGCGGTAAATTTCACTTGAAAAAGGAAACATTTTTTTCCTCTTCCATTTTTCTCTCCGGGCTTTTGTTTTCGAGATACATGGTGTCAAAACTTAAAAAATTTGTTTAGTTTTGTTTCCAATATCTTAGGAACCGTTTGAAGTACAGGACTGAGCTTTTGTAAACACATTACCATTATTGATAGCTACTTTTTCGCATCCCTCTCAAATTTATTGGACGTGTCAGTGGTGGAGATTTTTAGGTAACGGAAGGGTTTTTTCCCACATGACTTCTGCGTCATTGGAAAAATTGACATTTGACAGCAAATTCTGAAGCGCTAATGAATTTTACACAAAAATAGTTCTCTTGGTTAATTGCTCTAAAGTCAACCGTTTTCAATAGAAATGACTTTCTATGAACAAAAACAAACAATTTGCTAACGTTTCGAAAATTTTTTGTAATTCAAAAAGTAGGTACCTAGTAATAATTAACAATATGATGAGACACCCTCACATTTTGCAAGTGCAAGACCTCAAAAGAACATCCGGAGGACGACGAATCGAACCGCCGTCTGGGGACATCTTAAATGCATCGTTTATGAAATCCATGTCAATAATATCGAAGAGTTGAACGATAGGGGTGAAGCCGCAGCGGCAGAAAGAAACATGATTCGAAGATGTAATGCGTGCATTGAAGTCCGCAAACGTAAGTTTTAACAGGTTAAAATCCTATCTATTGTTAAATCCCCTTAAATTTTTTAATTATTACTACCTATTTTTTGAAATACAAAAGATTTTCGAAACGTTAGCAAAATGTATGTGTTTGTTCATAGAAAGTCATTTTTATTGAAAACGGTTGACTTTAGAGCAATGAACCAAGAGAACTATTTTTGTGTAAAATTCATTGGCGCTTCAGAATTTAATGTCAATTTTTCCAGCCGCGTAAAAGTTACGGGGGAAAAAACCCTCCCGATACCTTAAAACCTCTATCACTGGCAGGTCCAATAAATTCGAGAAGGGTGCGAAAAAGTAGCTATTAATAGTGGTAATGTGTTTACGAAAGCTCAGTCCTGTAGTTCAAATGGTTCCTAAGATATTGGAAAGAAACTAAAAAAAATTTAAGTTTTGACACCGTGTATCTTGAAAACAAAAGCCCGGAGAAAAAAATTGAAAAGGAAAAAAATGTTTCTTTTTTTAAGAGGAATTTACAGTTTTCCGTTGCGACACTTATTTAGGAACACCCTGTATACTCAATGACATTAGAAGTGTTACACCCAGAAGGATTAATTTTTGGAACATCATTTTTTTCAACGGAATGACTATAATCAAAGCATGCCTTGATAACAATATCCACATTTTATCTTTGATAGTTTTTACAATAATGGAATTTTATCTCTTATTTTCTTTGTGAAGAAAGCTGTTTATGATATCAGTGCCGACAATTTAAGATATTCCTCGCCCGTCTGTTTGCGTTGAGGGTAATAAAACTATCACCATGTTAGCGATTTTGAGGTATGTCCTATCGCGAAATTGGCCGTTGTGTGAATTGTACTGCTATGACGGTATTGCGTGTGTATCGTGTGTGGACAGGACAAGGTAGAGAAACACGAAGACCAACTGGTATACCAAAGCTTACCACAGAGCGTCAAGATAGACGTTTCAGGCAACTAGCTCTACGAAACCGTTTTACTACTACGCGCCAAATCGTTAATCAATGGTTTGGAGAAGAAGGAATACCAATTACGATGCGTGCGCTATATCGCCGCATTAGAGCCTTTGGACTTTTCTTGTATGATGGCCATAGACGAGTAAAGCCCCGTCGTGGGGAATGTCGTAATATTGAGTTTGCTGTTGAAAGGCATGTGCACAGGACTGTTGGGGGGCTATTTCCTATGGTAGTCGATCAACACTTTTGTTTATTCGAGGCAATATGGCAGCTGCACATTATGTTGATGATGTCCTACAACCACTTTACTACCTTATTTAAATGGCCGACCGAATGTCCTTTTTTGAGCAAGACAACGCACGTCTCCATATTGCTCTTCGAACCATGGATATTCTCCAAGAAGCTGGCGTTAATGTTTTACCTTGGCCACCTCATTCGCCTGATTTAACTAATACTGACCACTTTGCGCCATCCTCTACAGACTCTAGCGCAGTTGATCTAAGAAGTTCAACTTGCATGGAACGAGGTGCCACAAGCAGACATCGACCATCTAATTTTGATGATGCTACAGGAATGTACGTACTCAGCTGCGGGGTCGCCAGACACATTATTAATTTTTTCAGGTTACATGGCAATAAACTTTCCTGCAAATGCTATCGTTTCGCTGTTGATGTTAGTATAACATATTGCCAAAAAATCCAGTTCAAGAAATTCTTGCTTCTGGGTGTAATACTTCTAATGTCACTGAGTATAGGTACAGAAGAAGAAATGTAGTATTTTAATCGAAATGGCGATGGTCCTAGACAATTTCATGGAAAAATAAGCCTAAAAATCTGTGACGTTAGACGCTGATCGCACGTGTATACCTAAATGCTTGCCAGTGTGCTTTTGTTCATATCTGTATACAATTTCCATAATTTTGAACAACGCAGTACATACGTTTAGAAGAAGTAATTTGCCATTTGTGAAATTGAAAACACAGAAAGTGCAAATGGAAGAAGTAATGCATTATGCCATTATATACGAAAACAGAATACAGCGCCTAATACAGCGTGTCCATAAGGAACAGGTCGATTTTTAGTTTATTGTTCTTTCAAATAATAATTTAATATACAGGGTGACCTACCTTCGAGTAATGACATAATTACCAGAACACCCCATTTTTGAATATCCCTTGCTGAACTCATTCCAAAAATGTACCACAAGTTGCCTCAAACTGATACACAAATCAATAAACGTACTAAAAATTAAATAAAAATATATATAGTTTTTACAACTACTTTAACAAATTATTAAAAAACATCCCAACCACATTCATTAGTGATCTGTGCACCAGCAGAATCTTGTTTCAACAGGATGGCGCACCCTCACATTTTGCTGTGGCTGTGCGCAAGTTTTTAAGCTGAACCCTTCCAGATCGGTGGATATGGAGTAGGGTACCATTGAAATCACCGGATCATAGCCCATTGCACTTATTTTTATGGGGTTCCTTAAAATCCAAAGTCTATACTAACAGACCTGATAACATCCATGAGCTAAAAGACAGATAACACCCGTTGTACTACAAAATGTCAGAGACAAATATAATTCCCGGTTAGGTCATTGTCTAGCGGCCAATGGGGAACAATTTGAACGTTTAATATAAATTTTCTATTGTAAAAATACAATAATGCATAACTTTCTATAAAATTTTTATAAACACCTTTAGTATTGTTGCCCATCCTGTACTAACTTGTGATACATATTTCAAAACTCGCCCTGTTTCAGGAATTTTTAATAATATTGTGTATTTAACTAATAAATTTCACCGTGCCAAAAAAATGAAAAGAAAAATGTGGTGTAGGGCGATGAAGCACGACGAAAGGAAGCATTGCAACATTGTTTGTTTGTGAAGATCATTTTAATGTAAGTTTAATTGGAAATACGGGTAGGTCTAAGTTAATCGAAAAAAATAATGTAATGTAAACTTGTTTTCTATTAAGGTATACCGAGCGTTTAGAAAATCAATGGTAAAGCAAACTTACATTTTTTCTCATTTATTGTATTCAGCGCTTCATTCCGATCCCCAATAATATGCTCTGTATTTGCTTCCAGCATTTACGTGATGTAGAATGTTATTTTGAGGCATTTGTAAAATTTCTCTCGACAGCAGGCGCCTGATATCTAATTGTACCAGATTTATAGATTTGAAACAGGATATGAAAGAGTTCAGCACAGTTTCTTACGATTAATTATAAGTAATTAGTATGCAAATTATAGATATTGTTTAGTAAGAAGTTTTCAATAAAGGTAATTTAAGTTCATTATTCAAGAAGTGTAGTTGTCATGCAGACTAAACAGTAGAAAATTGAAATATATATTAGTGAGGAAAATGCGAGTTTGTTTGCTTCTTGCCTCCTCTCACCGAAGAACCTGAGCCCTGGCAAGCAGGGACATTACACCATAATCATAAATCATTAATAAAAATCTTTCATCTACAACATTAATGGCCGGTTTCTTAACATTTGGCGCAATCCATTCGATAACTGTCGAGTAGATAAATTTATCAGACCGATAACTTTATATTAGTTTCTGAATGCATGCCTTCCAAATTTTGTTGAATACATAACAGTTGAATGAATATCTTAATATCTGCAATAATCATAGAGGGAGCTAGCAAATGCACAGGTGTTTGCAGATGCCTTTTATGGAAGTAAGACACTTTCAAGAAATAATTGTAGATGGCGCCACTATCGCTCTAATAAAATTGTTAACCACATAACCACAATTTACATTTATCGTGTATTTACATACCTACTGTTGTTCGAGTTTTTAGTTTCCTTATAATGTCAACTGATTAAAATGGAAAATATAGAAAATATAAAATGTTAGCGACTTTGACAAAAACGTTACCTTTATATACGAATATAAATATTCAGTACCTAATGATATCACATCACATTAACTAAATAAAAATATATACAAACCTGTTGCATAAAAAAGAAGTTATTAAAACCTTTTCTAATACTACTACTTGAATACTATCTCCTATTAAATATAACAGTAAATTTACAGCTTCTTTCGTTAAAGGAAATCTCTCTCAAAATTCTCTCTCGCTGTATTTTTCATACTGGTTCCCTCTTTCACGATAATGTCTTGGCCGTTCAAGATATCCGACTATATTTAAATATTCTTCATCTGAAGAGGCAGACGAATCAGAATTTTCCATGGCACAAAGTAATTGACACGAAAATATCAAAAAATATCCAAAAAAGTTGGGATTAGCCTTACAATAAAGATGTAAACAAGCAAAA
Organism: Monochamus saltuarius; assembly: GCA_025584915.1. Taxonomy (NCBI): domain Eukaryota; kingdom Metazoa; phylum Arthropoda; class Insecta; order Coleoptera; family Cerambycidae; genus Monochamus; species Monochamus saltuarius. Next base: position 8,316,884 of record CM046725.1, on the reverse strand, counting down.
GCTAAATCGTTGCGCGCGTGCTCTAATGTTTATCTTGCCATTTTTCTTTGGATATGTGTTCGATAACTTATGCAATAGATAAGCATTATCGAATGGTTCAGAAACCGAATTCATGGGATATCTCCAGTTCATGGAATCGATAAGTTTATTTAATAGATATCTACTACTTGACAAACCGGCCATAAGCCTGAAATTTTAAGAAATCGTATTTAAAAGTTCACACAAAAATTCACTCAGCAGGCGAGGTTCTCATTCACGTGATGCTATGCACCGAACACTGAACACTAATTGAAGAGTTGTTAATGACCGTATCTGTTATATCTTCTTCATTTTGTACATTCACTTAAGTAGAACTAATGACCTTTGTTGTAGCGGAGTCGCCTTCTTCTCAAAGTCTAGAAAATGATGCACTAAAGACTATGGGCAGGTTGATGTCTATTACGGTATCTTCGTCGTTATTCTCGAGCTACTTGTCTGGCGTTCCCATTATAATACCCATATACAAAGACAATATCTGTATACTTATCAGTTGTAAAAAAATGCATTTTTTATTTAGCATTTTAACACGTACTGTGAAATGAATAAATAAAATGACATAAATAATAATTATTCTTATAGAAACCATCATCACCTACACAAAAGCATATCAGACCTATGTTTATATGCTTTCTTTTTATTGAATAAGTAAAACTCGATTAAGATCCAGTATATCTGTCATATATTTCTAGCCTCAAATCAGAGTAGGGAGTGCGCTTTTGAAGTGGCACTCCACGTCACATTTCCAAACCTTGGAGAGGTCCGTAGGGCCCCATATGTCTTACCCACGTTATTAAAAGAATTTTGATCTTCGCAGACCGCAGCATTCACCCCCCGCCCTTGTAATTGCCTATTAGGGCCATTAGCATAAACCATTTATCAAGACAGGCACACAAGTTCGGCGACTTTTCCGCGAAAGTTATACTTTTCCCCGCGTGGGTGATTCCAGTTCAAACAAACTGGCCCGTTCAAGGGCGGCTTTGAGGGTTTTTTCAGCCGGAGCGAACTAATGAATGGCTGCTTAGGGGATGTTTGTTAACAAGCCCCGTTTGGGATCGCTTTATGTGGAAAAATTCATCAAAGTTAATGGGTATGGGGTACATGATCATATTTCCAAAGAAATTTATTTACCTAAATGTAGCTCGTTTCGGGCGAGGTTATCGAAAGAATTTATTTGTCTTCATAACTTGCTTAATTTCAATTTGGAAACCAGACTTTTTTCGATACGAAATATACTTATACAGGGTGTTTCAAAACAAAGGCAAAAAATTTCAGGGGGCGATTCCTTGTTGAAAATAAAAGGTAGTTTGTTATATAAACGTTGGGTCACAAGTCAACCATTAGGGAGATATCGCGTTGCAAAAATGGCGGAAAAAAGAGTGTTTTTATTGTTTTTCTCGGAAACGAAAAGCGTGGGAATGGTCAAATTTTGTGGAAGTGTTACCATGATCAAAAGACACTTGTGACATATTTTTTCAGTTTTTGAAAATAATTGGAAAGGGTTGAAATAAACTACTCCTTTCAGTTTTTTTAACTATACTTTCAAAAAACTTCCTTAACGACGAAGAAAAAAATAAATTAGGTTAAGCCGATTCATTCAGAAACTTTTTTCTCTTTTATATTTTTTTGATAAATTAACTGTTTCGACGTTAAAAAATAAAATGTAAAGTATTGCACGTTGGGAAGAGGCAGTTTTACTACACCCATTATTAGAAAAAACTAGTTGGCTGCTGTCAATTTCCGGATGTTTCCATTGTTGCTTTGACAGACATATAGTCTAAAACCCGCTTTACAGTGTGGGATGCTCTCTGAACAGTAACTTATTGCAAAACTCGTTGCAAATTTAGATCTCGCCCGATTTTTATTGCAGTTTTTCTGCAATTCTGGGGAATAATTTACTGATTTGTATGGTTATCGCCATACGCAAAAATTCCTAGGCTGCACTTTCAAATTAAAATTGCCTTGCAAAATATATTAACTGAAACCTTTATTTTATATGTTATGCTGTTTGTTATTGTCACTTTGAATAAACAGTTTAGTTTTTGAACTGACGACTGTAAAACAAACTGCAAGTCAGAATGTTAGGATGTTATTGCAGATGCAAGGGCTTGCTACAATCCATTGCAAAAAGAATTTCGGACTGTAGAACGACGTTTGAACTGAATCAAATAAAAGTGAAATACATTTTCACACATTCTTGAAAATTATACAATAAATAACGTAGTTAATTGCAACGAAATCTACCAGAAAAATAAATTTTCTTGTAAATCTGGGCGTAACAAATGGACTCACTTTTTCTTAATTAATCACATACACTATGACTAATACACGAACATACATTATATATTTAATCTTTAGCTATATATCACATACAATTTGTCGTGTAAATAAATGAATACACCTAGCAGAAAACGCTTGATTGTGTATGCCAATTTATAAAACCATTAGGGGTTACGGGTTAAGCTAAACTGTAGAAGGAAATTACACCTAGAACTATGTAACACGATGTTAACGTTAATTATTTGTGTGAGGTACATCTTCTGTAATAGAAAGGTAATTCGATTTACACGGCAACAGAGTTTATTTTCTTCGTAATAAAGCTGTAATTTCTTTTAAAAATGGCACCTTTTGTTACTTAGTTTCATTGTTCTTCAAAGGTTGTGCTAGAAATATGTCCCCGTATTATAAAGTTCGTTCAGTTTAAATCAATTTACACTGACAAAAAACTTTCCAAGTAAACTATGTTGCTAAAAAAAATCTATTACTGTAATCTTTTCTTATCTGGTGCAGCTGTCTTAAATATTACCTACAAGTAAAATAAGATTTCTACACATGTATATCACTGATAAGCGATTACATCACTTGTGGTGTAAGAATAACAATATTGTCACAGCAGTACAGATCGGTCCCATAAATAATTATGTTGCTGCGGTAAGTAAACTTGTTAATTTCTTAACGCCAAATACGTCACAAATAAAGGTGAAATAGAATATCATTATTCAGTGGGATTCAACTCTAAGTACTTAAATATTATGTGTTTATTAGATAGGTAATAATTCAGTATAAATTCACAATTAAACCATCTACCTGACTTTGTTCTTGCTGCACCATTCATCAATTTATTCAAGAATGGATATGACCGTCACCATGCTTAAGTTTGTTTGTTATTCCGTGTGCGAGTATGGCTTGTTTCGATTTCTTTTTTATTATTTTACTTTTCAGGACATTGTGTGTCTTCTTGGCATATGATCTGTATATAAAAATATTTTCAATAACACCTTATTTTTATTTTGCATTATATACATTGCATAATATGCTTACTTTTTGTAATTGTGGCCTAATTGTCGTTTTGATTTATATTAAATGAGTATGCACTTTAAGGTAAGTACAAAATTTATACTTGTGTTGTCTAAGATACAGCTATCTTACAAGTTAAAGAATACTACTGCAGCAATATAACTGCATTACAGTCAACTAACTTTTAATGTACAAACCCTAATGTACGTAGTTCACTTGTACTTAATGTATCAGAAATACATTTAGTTAAAATATGTAATAACTATAGCAACACAGTTCAGGTACTCCAGCAAGAAATTTTAGCCATTGCTGCAACAATTGAATTGTTTATTTGTCCTGTATTTTATACAATTTTTTTGTTGGAGCGTATTTTTACCTACCGCTAGTGAGCCATTTACCTATAAATTCAGAACTTTAACGTGACTGAAGGCAGTTTTCATGTTGGAACAACTTTAATTGTAAAAAGTGAGCTTTAAGCCCATTCATTTCTTATCAAATCTATGGATTTTAAACATTGTGACTGTGACTGTTTGGAACTCTACAGTGAGAGGCAAGCAAAATGAGTTTTCAGACGTAAATGCTACTGACAATTCATGTTAAATGTGTTTACAAATAGTTTTGTTTTTGTAACACCTCACGGAGTACAGTTCAAATCACTTTTTTCTGTCACCTTGCTAGTGACCAAACTTCATATCATTATTTTGAAACATCGAGTGAGTCATTGATAAAATGGAACTAATTCAAATTCCCCACTACCAAGGAGGTTTATAAAATCATCTACAGTCAATATGTGATGCTGATTTTTTGAAAAAACTATTTTAACATAACTATTTCCGGCACATTCCACTAATTACATTCATAGAATTACTACCATCGAGTTTACTCTACCGTAGTTTGTATGCTTAACCAATGTTAGTACTTCTGTAACTACTCAATATCTCTTCACAGCCTCCTGTGACCCAACAGCAGTGTGTTTACTCAGTTAATTAGTTCAACAACTAAATATTCCCTGTTTGTATTTTTTTCAGGGCAACGTTAATTATGTCCCGACGTTTCTGAGCTTTTGGTTGTTCTTTATCCAACAACCGGCAAGAAATGCGTCATTTTTAAATAAATGTGCCCGCGGAAATAAATTAGGACTGTTTTAATTATGTCCTTTGTAAGCTTTGTTGTAATTAGAGGCGGTGTTATCTAATAATATTTTTAAAGCGTAAAATATTACGAGACCACTGATAAAGTTGGTGTATGTTACAAAGAAAACTAGGACAACGTTAAGAAGGCACAATTTCAACGTCGGTTTAAATTCTACTTTGCTGTATTAATTATTTCTTCTCTCAAAGTGAATTTGATGTATGTAAGGCGATCTTAGAGGCCATAAAACAGGTTCTGCCTGATCTGAACCGTCTAGATTTCTTTGTTTGGGGATAATTGAAGACATTAGTGTATGGTACTCATGTAAATAGCCTGGAAAAGCTACAGCTACGGATTAATCAAAAGTATCAAGAAATCCAAACCATGGAGGATGTTTTCGAAAGAGTTCGAATATCGTTGAGACGAAGATGTCGTGCCTGCTTGGAAATGGACGGAGGGCACTTTGAACATCTTCTGTAACTTTGTTTTGTTTGTTAAAAGCTTCCTTTGTCGGTTTATTCCTAAGAAAATAAAATGTTTGAAAAACGAATAGTGGTTCATATCTCCGCAACCGTTACTTTGCGGATCCATGTTTATTAAGACTTTTCTGCTTATTATGGTTCATACTATTACCTCCTGAAATATTTTACACTCTTTTTTTAAACCCTGTATAACTTAAATTAGTAACACTTTTTGATATTACATTGTTACTAACGCATATATTTGTTTAGTATTTCATAGAAATTTTCAGCGATCTATTTGCCAGATGTACAACCTGAGTATGTTTTGTTTTCTAAATCTAAAATTAACAGATTTAAAAAAACCGCATGCCTCTCTTCTATAAAAGCCTGTTGTAAACTCAAATGATCTCTTACCTTTCCAGAGGAAATTATTTTCAGTTTTGCACTATATACCACACTTTTAAGTTTACGTTTTAGTATTTCTGCACTAACCACTGATACACAAACACGAAGATGTTGTCTATTCAGAAGATCCGCGATTTCACTCTGTGAATATTCTCGTGTACTCTATATCTCATGTTGTTTACAAGCTATAAAACAAAAATTAGTCACATTCCGCGATAAGTTACATTTTTTAAATATACCGAAATGAATGAGTTATCTATTATTATTATAACCTATGACCCATGAGCAGATTCATAAATTAGATACGTAGAAGATAAAAAAAGGTAAACAAGGAAGAGAAGTAATTGGAATAGTTATGGCTTTGCAGAAATGAATATATCTACTTAAATATGTGTTATCTTTTAATCGGGACACGAACAGGGCTTTATTTATTATTTCTGTTATTATTGTTACTAATCGTATATTATAATATGGCAATAATACGAATAACTTATTTAAAGTTACTTACGACTTAAACCCAGTGTTTTTATTTGGCCAATTATGTAGATAAAATCCTAATATTCCAATTTTTCAATTCGGCAACACTGGCAAATAGAGTTTTATTCAATTACACTTAATTTCTCACTTTACCAACGCATTGCGATCGCGGCGTCACATTAGTACAGCTTAAATCTTTTCGCTAACACAAATTAAATCTTCTTTATTGCAATGATAAAGAACTAGACAGTGCTGCCTTCATTCTATGGCCCAAGCGTAAACAACCTCAAGTTAGAAATAAAATATACACATTATATTATCACTTCACGCTCTCCTTTTAAGTAAAATTATCAATATTGCAAAATTATTGCTCAATATTTATCACTTATTTTTAGTACATTGAAAACGATGCCTTCTTCGCAGTAGTTTCCTGGGCACGCTCCGGCCTGTATTGAAGGTCTTCCTTATTTGAACAATGATTTAGTCGCTTGTTACACTTCCTATTACACTACTATACATGGCTTTACAACAGCTATTATCTGTCTATTTTCTTATATGATGACCTCTGATCTGACTTGCTAATTTCTTTATTCAGTGTGTGAGACCAAATTTAATCCGATCGCCGAAGTTGTTGTAGCAGTAAAAACATTTTGAACATTCTTTCTCTGTTTCTAAATAAAAATTGCATTATTTCTTTGTTTTTCATGAGGATATACTCCAGATGAAAGGGTGTAAATCGAATATTGCCCACGAATAAATTGTTGAAATAATAGATCTACCTGAACGCTCGGCGCAAAATGAGACGCAGCTTGGTGAGGTGAGGGAGCGTGAGTCACGGGGAGTTTTATGCGAGAAGAAACTGCTAGCGCGGGTACCGCGTAAATACGATTGCAGTTTCACTTCGCAGGCAAGCCATATTACTGAAAAATGGCAACTGCTACTGCACTCATTGAGTAATAAAAAGTCAGTGAAAAGTTGGTAGGTACTCGAAAAAAAAAACATAAACTCATGGATAATTTGCCCTAACTCAAGAATTTAGTAATGATTTTGTTCTCATGTAGTCTACATGGCTTGTATCGTACAAAACTTGTTCGCACAGCCTCGATGAATTTTTCTTCCATGTTTTAAAATACGCGCCGTCATTTCTAAAGAAAACTGCGACAACTAGATTGCGTTCCGCAGGATCACGTTGAACCAAAACTGCGTCACGTCACGCTGCGAAAAAATATGCGCAATAACTACGAGGGTTGTCCGTAAATTAAGGTCTCCAACAAGCTCCCGTAGCTTAAATCTGACAACAGCACCGTGTTCCTTACTTCCCCCACCACTAATCTGGCTGGTCACTACCTCGTTGTGACGGTCATCCTTGGAGTCTTGGCTTAGCAGCCATTAACGATGGAAGGAAAAATCGACGCTCCCTCCAAGTGTGAATTGCGTTCGGTGATTAGATTTCTGTGGTTTAAGGAGTCACCCCCTATTGAAATTCATCGTCAGTTGACCGATGTGTATGGAGAAAAGTGTATGAACATAAAAAATGTGGTGTAGAGAGTTCGTACAAACGTGCATGACGAGGCCGGCCGCGGGCGTCCATCAGTTTCGGACGAGTCAGTGATGAAATTTGAGGAGCATTTGCTTGTGGAAATCATAGACCATCCTCCTCACAGCCCTGATTTGTGACTACTATTTGTTTCCCAACCTGAAACAACACAGGAATGAAATTCTCCAGCGACGAAGAGCAGTCGATACCTTTCTGCGCGAGTCGGCGGGAGAGTGGTACGACGCGGGTATGAAAAAGCTGCCAGAACAACTCCAAAAATGCATTGATCGTGACTGTGACTACGTTGAAAAACAGCTGAAACTCCAAGCTTTCAGAGTATGTACATAGTTTTGCAATAAAATGATGTTTACTATTTGAAAAAACATTGGAGACTTTAATTTGCAGACAACCCTCGTATTATTACTTAGATTCACAAAAACTCGCCTTGACTCACGCTGCGTCACCTCAACAAGCTGCGTCTCATTTTGCGCCGGGCCTAAAAATCGTGCACAGTATGCCTGCATGGACCTGCACGAACCAGCACGGAGCAGCACAGCGCACACCTGAAAACCTGCACGACTTTGCACGCTTGTCCAGCACGGCCAGCAACTTTTTGTGCAGATAATTGTGTGGTAGACATTTTTAAGTACTAGTTAAGTGTAGCTCGGAAGAAAAAAATTTGTGTTTTAACGAAGTTGTATGAAGAGGAGGAAGGGAAAAAAGAAAATGAAAAAGTTTTGGATTCACCCTATCAATAAAAAGAGAAAATTATATGGTGAATTTCATCATTTATTTTCTGAACTAGATCAACATCTTTCAGTATTTCCGTCTCAAAAAAATGTTTTGAATTCTTGGTTTGTCGCCACCAAAACATAAGATTTCGCAGCGCTGTGTCATCTGACGAGGGACTTGCAGTTTGTTTATGGTAAGTAAATAGAGGTTGTTGATAAGTGAGGGTGTTCACACTTAACTATTCGAATATTTTTAACTGTTTGAAACCAATCCCTGATTTTTGTGGGAACATAATTTACGTTGGACTAGCGCGGCCAAGCATAGAAATTGCAGGCCACCAACACGACCTGTAGTGACGGTTGTTGCAGGTGACGGTCGTTGCAGGTGACGGTCTATGCAGCTGCCAGTGTAGTCTGTGATGCTCTACTAAATAACAAGGAAACTTTCATGAACAGGCTTTGCAGGTCAGTGCTGGTCCGTGCAAACATAATGTGCACGATCTTTTAAATCAAATTGACGAGAGATTACCTAAATAAAGTAATAAAAAAATGGAGAAAATATCAACATTTTACGGTATTTGTTCACCCAGACATCCTCTTCTTTATGTTAACTACCTCTATAGTCAGATTTTAGATAGTAGAGAGTGATTCATGTTATAAACGCACCCGCAATTTATAGCAATAAATACAAAGATAAATGCATGCTATTCGTATATTTTTCTATAAAATTATATGTTTCGTATGCCCCGCATCACATCAGAATGCTCGATTTCTATTGGTTATGACGAATTGACGAATCCACCTGTACCATATGCAGCGCTATGGATGTGATTGTAATTAATTCAGTAGTGATTTTGAGTTTGCGATTTTAAGTGGAGAATAATTTAAGCTCTTTGTCGTGTTCTTAAAATCGTAAACGTCCTATGCTAAAATTAGAGCTCGAAACCAATATTAGTGTAAGTGATGCGATTGATATATGAGTGAAAGGAAGGAGATAGAGGTTAATGAAAAAAATAAGATTGGTGCCTCAAAGAACTAAACATGAAAAAGACAAAATGATAATTTGGCGAAGAAACTGCTGAAGACAAATATTAGAAAGTGGAAATCTGAATCGCAGAATATATGACACTGACAAAACATGGATAAACGAAAGCCATGCGATGACAAAAGTGTAGCACTGTTTTGTCACTTAATATGCAACCGGGTTGTAATCGATAATACACCATTTAATAGCCGACGATAAGTGTTAATAAGTGTAACCATTATAGTGACAGTGCTAGGAACAAGTAGCGTAAAGTGTGTACGGAAATATTGCAGTGTATTATGTGTTAAAGCGTGATATCCGCAGAGAGCGCATCGTGTTTTAAAAGACGACTTTCTACGGATGAGTAGGTATAAACATTTTACAGGAAAATTTTAAAGTGCTAGGTACCTAAATAGTACAGTAGAACAAGTCGGAAGTGCATAGAGAACAACATTATGAGACTGATTTTGTAAAAGTTTGTGATTAACTCGGCACAGAGTAGTGCGCTTAGACATCGACCTCATAGTGCGTTGTCTTCTTTACATGTCCGTCAAGATTACCCACTAACAGCAGAACACCATCACGCGATATTCTGCTGTTCAATTCAAGAAGTAAACCTATAATACAAAAATATCTACTTGGAATAGAACAAATACTATAACACCGTTAGATGAAGATACAATCTACAACTATTAGATCATAACATTGTAAAATATGTTGATGTTGTGTTGATGGTTGCATAGTTAAAACAGCGAAATTTGAATTCGTGTCTGGCAAGCGGCCATGGGAGTCGATAAATAGAGGTTTAATATACTTTAGAAAGAAAAATATTTCTGCTCTATAAATAATTTTCGATATTTTTTGAAGGACAATTCCGCTAATTCTTATTCTTCTTTATCCTGTCTTAAAATATTTGTACTCAGTCCTAGTTAAATAGGTTCTCTGTTTGAGACGACAGCTTAAAAAAACTTATCGCCATTTATAAAGATCGATGTTGACACCGCAGCTGCAATATGATGGAAAGGATTGATTAAAACTTGAGTTCAGGTTCAACTTCGCAGGAATAAATAAGACAAGCGAATTTTGTCTTGAGATTTTGTTTTGTTTACAATCGCCGCCGTGATTGTCGAAGATGAGCTACAACTGGAATTAATACAATTAATGTTTGTGTAGACTAGTTTAACTTAAGTTCGTTAAAAGTTTTGCTACATGTCTCGTCATAGTGATATGTAAATTGTACTGGATTTGCGCTCTCTCAGTGTGGCTCCTTTTGTGTCTGGATAAACATCGATACAGTTTCACATCGGGTAGAATTTCCTATAGTTTGTCTATCAAAGCTCCAATTGCAAATCAGATTTCACTAAAATATCCAATCAACATAATGTAATTGGTTTTGGGCAGTGTAATTCTAACTATTTCATTTATTACAGTGAATATTAATTTATTATTACTTACAGTTTAGTACAAAAAAAATATACAGTGTGTCCACAGATGGAGTTGGCAGGAGGAGCAAGTCTTGTTTTTGACTTTATCGAAAAATGTTACTCTTTATAAAAAGATCTGCTTTTCGAAAAAAAATTAGATTCTCATAGAAACGTCTTAGATCAGATATGTGGTGGTCATAGATTAAAAAGACACGAAAATACTCAAGAAAGAAATACCATTATTTATTATTTTACACATTTTTATAAAACAAAAGAGTTTCACTTTCTGTCAACTCCATCAGTGGACACACTGTATATAAAGTATTACTCAATTAATTCTAAATGAAACGTATACAGGATGTCCAATTTGTATGGAATAATACTTATAACTTTTTAAAAACGTCTTGTAGAAGTGGTTTAGACAAAAATTTGTTAGTAAAGTTGTTTGCACCCTTTGTAATTTTGAGATTTGTAGCTGTGCAACAAATTTTTTTTTGTATATTTGCTGTCTTTATTTGGAATCAATTTCTTTTGATTTATTCCATATGTCTTGTATGCGATCAAAGCAAGATTTTGTTTAGGAAACAATCAAATCACTATTGATATTAAAATTTCATTTAGAAGCTGTTTATAACTATGGTATATGTGTTTTTTTAAAATAATAAACTATAGATCTGGATAAGGAGTTTTACCATTTTTATACTTTTCTAGGGAATTTTCACGAACTATTATTGTCTAAAAAATGTTTGTGTGGCAATAATCTAAAAAATTATTCGATACTAATTTATTCTTCCGAAATTCATTTCTAAAATGTGTTTTTAGTTAATGATCTAGAAGAAAAATATATTTATTTTTTTTATTAAAACATGTTTTTTAATTGTAGAATAAAATATATCAGAAAATGATGACTTTATCATCATTAGTGATTAAATTATTTTCTGAAGATTTTTCGAAATCACAAATATTGAATTTGATCTCCAGTCGAAGATGAAGAATAATTCGCTAAAAATATTCGTAACAAGCAAGAAAATTAGCACGACATTTTGAAATTGCATTATTGTAAACAACTTTGCAAAGGCTGCCATGACAACTGCTTTATTATTGCTGTTTCTTTGACGTTAATTATTTTAATTTGCTGTGTTGAATGTGTCGTGATAGAAATTATGAGGAAAATCAATATATTAGTAAAGAAGTTTGTTTAATTCCCCATAATTTAGAAAAATCTCTGGTAACAGAATTTTGTGATAATGCCATACAAAACAAACGAGTCTCCTAACAAAATATAGGTGCGAACCTAAATAAGTGTCACAACGGAAAACTGTAAATTCTTCTTGAAAAAAGAAAAATTTTTTTCCTCTTCCATTTTTTTCTCCGGGCTTTTGTTTTCAAGATACACGGTGTCAAAATTTTATTTTTTTTTAGTTTTTTCCAATATCTAAGGAACCGTTTGAACTACAGGACTAAGCTTTTGTAAACACATTACCACTACTTTTTCGCACCCTTCTCTTATTGGACGTGCCAATGGTAGAGGTTTTAAGGTGTTGGAAGGGTTTTTCCCCCATAACTTTTACGCCACTGGACAAATTGACATTTGACAGCAAATTCTGAAGCGCCAATACCTAAAAATCTCGACCACTGACACGTCCAATAAGTTCGAGAAGGGTGCGAAAAAGTAGCTATCAATAGTGGTAATGTGTATACAAAAGCTCAGTCCTGTACTTCAAATGGTTTCTAAGATATTGGAAAAAAAACTAAAAAATAAAAAATAAATTTTGACACCGTGTACCTCGAAAACGAAAGCCCGGAGAGAAAAATGGAAGAGGAAAAAAATGTTTCTTTTTCAAGAGGAATTTACAGTTTTCCATTGCGACACTTATTTAGGAACACCCTATATAGTTAGTTATATATCAAACTCACGAAATGTATACAAAACTTTATAAACTACTGGTATTTAAAACACTTATAAATTTGCTATACATCATATTATATATTTGCGGAAATAATTGTCTCGATAACTAAATTCAAGTCATTTTGAGCGGAATTGCCAATTGTGACGGATGCCTAGTAATAATATCAACAAACGGTTGAAACCATTTTCATGTATGCCTTTTTTATTTAGTATCCGAAAAACTTCTAGCAAAGTGACAGATTTTTTCATATGTAATAAGTAAAATGTGGATTTGAATAATCATAGTAGGAAAGGAGACACGCCCGAGAGCGATAATCAGGCCCTCGGCGTTAAAGTTACACTTATCGTCCGAAAAACTAATCCTGATACTAAAATGCAATTTAATGCCCGGTCATGTATACAAATTGTAATGATTATTTATTTGTATCTTTAAAGCATGGGAAATTTGCCCAACTCTTCAAATGATAATATGTATTACAAACAACGAAAACAGTTATTTATTATTTTATTTCAGTTATATAAAACAAATATAAAACAAATGAGCAACTATTCAGTATACATAAGTTTACTGCAGACCTTGTATCACCAAAAGCAATGTTAGTGATCTGACATTGTACCCATACGAAAGCTTAACTATCAATAACAAAAGAAGTAAACTAAGATCATTACATACTATATAGAAAAAGTAAAAAATAGTTTAAGAAACAACGTACGTCGATGGTAGTTCAGCATCGGACAAAGTTTCATCTTTGGCGGTGTTATTGGTTTTCTTTTTTTCTGAAACGAAAACAAACTTTGATATTTATTTTGAAAAGTTAGATGGGTATTGCATTTTAGATGCGCTTTAGTCTTTCAAAAAGAAAAGATGTTTACCTCCCCATAGAATAACCTTTTCAAGGCCGATTATAGGTGATTCGAAGATCATGGTTAAAACGAAAGCTAGGAAGTAACCCAAAACAATATCAGCAGCTGCCTTATGAATCTAAAAAAAAATAAATATGAAGCCTGCGACATACTGTTTAAAATTCAATTTTACAAGCAATATTTACAGCATTGAAGTTACTCGCATAGTTGGGGTTCCTGATGACACCAGAGGAGTACATTTGTATAGTACCATGACAAAGGTAGACTGTGTAGGTAAGCCTGCTAAGTATCACTAGCGGCTTCCAAGACAATATCGAGTTAACCCAAGCTAAAAGATCATTCATTTCAGCATCATCAAATGGAATAGTTCTATCAAACACTTACGTCCGTAACCAAATGATATGGCGATGATCATAAATGCTATGCACAAGCTCCAAACGAAGTGGTGAAGGGATGCGTATAGAGCAGATGCCCATACGGGAGCATTGGAATTGTAGAAAACGTAAGATACTTGCAGAGCTAGAAGCATTAAAGGCACGCACACTATCCACCCTACCCGTACCCATTGTTTTGGTATTTTGAAGTCGTTGGCCTTCATCTTATATTTTAAATATCCAGCTAGAACTCCTACAAAGTACGAGGAGATCCTCATGTGTCCTGGTATGTAGACTTTCAAGAAGGTGCTGTCGGAATTAGGCGACAATAACATTCTAAAACAGAGAGATTGAAGCACAGTTGAGGATGGTATATTTAACATATTTACCTTAAATAGATTAGTAGGATAGGTTGTTCCTCGTTGAGGAAAACAACGATGAATACTGTCAGGACAGATGCGATTATGGCTACTATTACTGCACACACGCCTACTTTTGCTTTTTTCCAGATGATCCAGCACAATATTGGAACGAAAATGAAGCCGTTCATATCGCAGGCCATGTACCACGATTGGAACATACACTGAAATAAATCGAATAATTAGAGAGCTGTGGAATGAGGAGAGTGCAAGTATTTTTTAGATGATCTTTAACCTACAAGCATAAACTTGAAGAATGATGGAATATTTTGATTATGCTAACATTTGAAGCGTTTTTATTGAATTTAAATTGATTTATGTTTAGCAAACAAAATATTTTCCTCGAGTTTACAAGTGCCTCCAAAGATTTGACAAATTTTCTGGTTTGGAAATAAATCTATAAATGATACTGCAGGAAACAACTACTCCGCGGACTAATGCCCCGACCGGCATTGAATTATACCTGCAGTATCTGTGTGAAACAGCCAAGAACCCTTGTCGGCCACTCCACCAAACATAGACCGGTTTCGGGCTTGTTAGCCCTCATCAGTATGCCATAGGTGTGATGACCGACAATTGAACTGGCTGTTCCTTCATATGTAGTTTCACATATAAATCGAGTGCAGGTGAGATGTAACTGGTCTGCTACTTCCTGCTCGGCCTAAGCGGCTCGACTTGCAGAAAGCGACCTACAATATCGTAAGTACTTAACCGCAGACCTCTCGCCTTCAATTGTCGGTCATCACACCTATGGCATACTGATGAGGGCTAACAAGCCCGAAACCGGTCTATGTTTGGTGGAGTGGCCGACAAGGGTTCTTGGCTGTTTCACACAGATACTGCAGGTATAATTCAATGCCGGTCGGGGCATTAGCCCGCGGAGTAGTTGTTTCCTGCAGTATCATTTATAGATTTAATGGCGCATCGCCCGGGGCGAGAGGTCTGCGGTTAAGTACCTACGATATTGTAGGTCGCTTTCTGCAAGTTTAGCCGCTTAGGCCGAGCAGGAAGTAGCAGACCAGTTACATCTCACTTGGAAATAAAGTTTCCTAAATCAGTTCTGAAAAAAGCTCTGTTTTAAGAAAATTATTGTAGATGACTGGTTTGAAGTGAAATAACCATTATATTCAATACCCTCGTTTGTAATGTCAGCAGTACAGCAATATTATCATGAAATTTTTTCCAGATCTTATTTCTTAACTTGCAGCTTCAACTTGATGGAGTTGTTGGCAATATGCTTCAGTACTGATGATTACATGCAGGTCATATTAAGAATTTTTTTGTCTCACAAGATTGCTGGAGGAGTTATCTTTCAAAGCTAAACAATTTTTTTTTGTTTTGGCGTTGATGTAAAATTACCATGTTTTATCATCATCTACTGCAAATATGACGACAACACCTAATATAGATTTTCTTCTTTTTTATTATCCATCCTTATTTAGATTGATTTTCAAGTTTATCCGTATAGGTTCAGAAAAACTGTATAGGGTATTTCCAAAAGACATGGTAGTGGGGCTGGGGTAAGATATTTTGCGAGTAATTCTTTTAATGAATAAGGCATTTGATCCAAATTAATCGGACACCCGTTTTTGGTGATGTCGAACACGCTAGTATTATTAGTTCTTCTTGTGCAAAGCAGAGGGCGCTATTTGTTAATAATGCGTCGTTTTCGAGGAAAACACAAACACAGTGGTAAAATCAACCAGGTTATATCTGCAACACTATTTATTTATCAAATGTGTATGTGCCAAACCCCGAACTGTCTCATTTGTGTCAGTTTTTGATGAAATATGTTGTTCTTTAAAAAAATTACATTCAAAATTTGGTTTTCTAATATTATCTTACACACCCTGTATCTCAAAAATGAGTGGCTCTAGAACCTATGGTTATTAAGCAAATTCCACTTATTTTTCAATATTCTGCAAGCCCTAGCAATATTGGCATGTTTTTTTTGAAGCACTGTATTAACAGTTCAATATATTATACTTACGTAATTTTTGGTATCGACATAATTATTAATATACAGCAGATTGGCCCACCAAACTTGTCGGCACTTTTCACTTTCCGTCCCAACTCTTTCTTGCCATAATGGTCCTGACCCCATTTTGACAAAGAGCGTGCAGTAAAAGGCCAAAATAATACAATATGTTGACGTCATCCTAAAATGGAAATTATACAAGTCTATATATTACCAGTTTCAATTCTATTGTTTCGTATAACCTCACCTTATATACCTATGCAGGTATAGTAGGACCAAGTTTATTCCATTTTTGCTTCTGTAGTACTGATTAAGGATGAGGTAGGTGGCTAGGAATCCAGAAATGGTGAAAAATGTGTCTACCAGAATGGGGCCATTTAATATGAATGTCATGCCAAAGTTTGAATAAAACTGAAAAATTATGCAAATAAATTAATATCATAGGAAAAACATAACATGTATTATGACGATGCACAAACTCTTAGCGTTTTTGGCTTCAATAGTAACAGTGCCTTAGAAAACATTTAACTATTAGATATACAGGGTGGTTTAGTTAAAATTCTCCAGACAGATTACAGGGGGATCTAAAAAGATGGTGATAGTCTGTAAAAGTAAGCTTTTATGGATTATAAATGGCTTCAATTTTCTATGCACATACCACACTGACAATCCTGACGTCGGCGGAAAGTAATTCTGGTGATGCTATATTTAGAAACGTTGTTGGTTTCTTAAACTTTGTTGTGGAATACATTTTTCGTTCAGACGAATAGTTCCGGAAATACAGGATGTTTTACTAGAATTGCCCAGAAATTAATTTTAACATTGCTTATTAAAATATTTGCAATTTTTCTGCAACTTCCAATTTAAAAATAGAGAAGCAATACCAAAATTAGATTTAATATTGAAAGGAAAAAACAATAATAATAATATAAGTCACTTACATAATGCAACTTAAGGATACATACAAGTATTAATCAACATTATGACATTAAAGTAGGCTTTTAAATTTTGTTGAATGCATATTTTGTATCGATATCTAAGGGTTTCGTCACAAACACAGTGTTTTGTTAAATTGCTGCACAGCTAGCATACAATTTATTACATAAATCTTCGCAGATCGTATTTTTCTAATGTTTCCACATAAATAAGTCAAATGGAAACAAGTCAGAAGATCGAGTAGCCCAATAAGGAGCTCATTTAATCCAACCCACTTTTCGGCAAAAGTAATACATAGATAATATCTAACAGCATTTATTTTGCAGTATGTGGAAGAACACCAACTTTTTCATACCATATGTTACAATGCAGATTTAAAGGTCGAAAAGCCGAAATATCATTTTAATAAAATGTAGATATATTCCTTCATTTAAAGTATTATTATGCAAAACTGGTTCTAGTTACTTATTTAGCGTACCATCTCGTAGATACGATATGTGGATTCAACAAAATGAAGGCGATTTCGAAAACCTAAACTGTAATGTTATAATAGTGACAAGTACTATTATACTTATTTACGTTGCCGTAATTATTTTTATTTATTATTTTTCTTTTAACAATCATTATATTCAGTTATATTGTTAAAAATATAATACTAGTACATGAAAATTCAATAGGAAAACAAAGTTCTTTTACGCTCTGGCTTCAAATTGGAAGTTACGAAAATTGCAATATTTTAATAAGCAATGTAAAAAATGCATTTATGAGGAATTCTAGTAAAACATTCTTCATCCAGATGTCGGGAACTATTGGTCTAAAGGATAAAATGTATTCAACAAACAACATTAAGAAGCCAACAAGAAAATGGAACCCATTTATAATATCTAAATGCTCGCTTTTACAGCTTATGCTTTAAAATTGGCTTGGAAAACTTATCACTTCCAAAATACAGGACTTCTTCAGGTGTACAATAGAAACATGATAAATCATTGGAAGCAAATATACAAGTAGATAATATATCCTTGACGTATTTTATTTGTTAATAGGAAATACATTTTGAATACAATAAAAACGCTACGAATTTATGCATGATTCCAAAATATTGACTAGTGTAGTCCTCATCAGGACCTTGTAGTCTATAGACAGACCTCTACTAAGCATGAAGTTGTTTAAGTTCAATATTGATTCTCTACTTAGCAAGTTCTCTATTGTGTCAGTTTGATACGCATTGTATGCTTTATGGAACCATGGCAATAGTTCCCCATGGATTTTATTTGTTGTAAAGTTATAGTGTGGGATAATGTTGACATTTTGTTTGTCACAACCATAGATTTAGGAAGAAGGAGAAGAAATTGCCTAAGACTATTGCGCATCCTGCCAATTTCTCATTCCTCTCATCCACCATTCACAAACATCAATTTGAATAATGCCATATTATCCCTTGTTTGATCATTTAGTAACATTATTGGTTGGTGTAGTTTGAGATTCCATAACATATATCCATAGTAAAGCCGTATTTAATATAACGTTGTGTACTACTACTTTTAGTACAATAAAAAATGTATCTAATAATTATTAGTTTCTGTGTAACAAAATAATATAATTGGGAATAAAATAAAATATGATATTATTACCAGAACTTACTGCTTGCTTATTTAGAATTATAAATTTGGATTTCCTAAAGACGAAAGAAGAAGGACTTCTGGATAACTGCACTAAATTTAAAAAAATATGATATTTTTCAATATTCTAATGTAATATGTAATACATTATATAACTAGCAGAAGTCACTATATAACAAAAATGTAATTGATAGAACTATTAGCATTACAACAGTATACAGGGTGTCCGGAAGTGATGAGCAAAAAATTCAGGGGATAATTCTAGACCGAAAATAAATGCTACCTCTTTCTATAACATTTTTTCCAAAACTGATTATTAACGGAGTTACAGGGTATTAAAGTTAAAATTGTATTTTCGATACTTGTAAATAACTTCTTAAGAAATCCAAATATTGTAAATCGGGGGTTTTCGCGAACGAGAAATACAAATATGTTTCTAATTTTGACATCACTAGTAGAGGGCGCCACTTGTGGCACACCATGTTGCTTTTAAATGACAGAACTTTTTTGCATCTTAATGTATCCATCTGGCTATCAAAACAACCGATTCTCCTACTTGTTCTATTTGAAAAAGGTATACCTTGCTGAAGTCGGTAGGCGTAACCATTCTTCAAACAATCCTATTTGAAATGCTCAGTGCACCGAGTAAAAACTGTTTTGATTTCAGCTAAAGTGCCTTTTCTGCTGAAAGTACAGCAAAATATTAGGTACTTGAAAAAGTTATTCAGAATCGTAAATTATGGAGACGTACAAAGATTTTATCAAAGCAGGCCGATTTTTTAAAAATTTTACACATCTCCATAATTTACAGTTCTAAACAATTTTTTCAAGTAACATTTTGCTGTATTTTCAGCGGAAAAGGCACTTTAACTGAAACGATAACAGTTTTCAATCGGTGCACTGAACATTCCAAACAAGATTATTTCGAAAACTGTTACTCCTAACGACTTCAATAGGGTATACATTTTTCAGATATAACAGGTAGGAGAATCGATTGTTTCAATGGTCAGATGAATACACTAAATAGCAAAAAAGTTCTGTCATTTAAAAGAAACTGATGTGTCATAAGTGGCGCCCTCTACTACTAGTGACGTCAAAATTAGAAACATATTTTAATTTCTCGTTCGCAAAAAAACCCCGATTTACAAATTTTATGTAAATATTTGGATTTCTTAAGAAGTTATTTACAAATATCGAAAATAAAATTATAACTCCGTTAATAATCAGTTTTGAAACAAATTTTATAGAAAGAGGTAGCATTTATTTTCGGTCTAGAATTATCTGCTGAATTTTTTGCTCATTATTTCTGGACACCCTGTATAATAAACTACTTACATTTATTTAATTGTCACTCACTTTCATGTTTTATATGTTTCAAATTTATAATGAAAATGTTTAATCAGCACCCACTTTTTTGTTAATTATAATTTAATAGACAAAACGCTTAGCCTCAAATAAAAATAAATGATATTCAATAAATAATTTAATACAAATTAATACAAATCAGCAATCATCATCGTTGACATTTTGATTTGTTTTATTATTTTTTTATAAATTTAAGGCTCATACTACAATTTTGTATTTTTTTTTTTTGTACAGTACAACTTTATAAAAGTCACCCCAGTCCCCGAAAAACAGGCTGCCTATGCGCAACTGAAATTTATTCTTTGTTACCTCAATCGCTTTGGATATAGCAAAATAATTGTTAAAAAATTAATTTCTCGAAAAAAAACTGTTATGCTAACTTCGTTTAATCTTTTGATTATTAAAACGTATTAAAAAAAAGTATAGAAAAACACCGCCTCCACAGAGCCTAGTACGAGAACAACAATGACAAGTCAAAGAATACCAGCTCAGGCTAGGGATGTGCACATTATGTTACTGGCAGCGACGAGTAACATAGGACATGAAATAGTAACCCATAGATCCATTCGTATTACTCGTGCAAGTCTCTAGTCTATACTATGTGTATGTATGTATGAATGGGTACCTTTTCTACAAATTTGGGATTTATCAGGGCAGATCCGTAGTCAAACATATTTCTGTGTAGCAAGATGATGAGGACCATGGAGTATACTTTCATTCCAGATAGGCAATCCAAACCATCAGGATTGACTTTGGTCGTAGTCAGTTTATTAACATTTCTCGGAAAAGAGAAGCAAATTATTATGTCGTGCGCTTTACCTAAAAGTAATTTACTTCATGATGTATTTGTACAGAAACAGATAATATACTACTCACCAGCTAATTTGATGTGTTTCAAGTCGTCTCTTTTTGAAAAAATATCATAAATGGAGGCCAAGATCATTGTCAATACAAAAATAACAACTATAACTCTGAAATCAATAAAAAATTGCATTACAGATATTATTATAATTACCGCTTCATATTGCTATATTTTTTTAAGGAACTTCATTTGCTTCTTCTATGTTGACATCTGGGCAATTTCATTTATTTTTTATCGACAAAAACTAAAGCGGTAACAATTTAATAAACAAATGATTCTCGATAACAAATTATTTTTGTTAAATGTCGTATATTGGACATTTAATAACAAATATAATTATAAAAACATCTCGGAAAATATATTTCATTTTGGAATATTTGATGTTGTTTTCTTAGCTGTGATCAAGCGTAACATCTTTTTGTGAAGGGTTTTCGCAAGTCACTGTTTCTTTAAAATTTTCTGTTATGTAAACCTTAAAATCTCTTTTTCTATAATCGGTAAATTTCGAAGACCAAAAGGTCTAATGTAATTTGTTGTAAAAACCATTTATTTATAATTTAATACGCAGAAACATATAATTTAGATTAATTAGTTTAAACATGAATGAATTAATTTAAAATAAGTAATATAATAAAAAAAATTATTTATATTATTTATTGTATTATTATTAAACTTTTTATAAACTATGTATGCATACTTTTCTGTCAATCACATGCAAAAAATTGAATAAGTGTGACAAAAACTAGTAATAATTTCTGAAAAGGTAGCCTTGTGACAGTATGTGGCATAAAAAATATACATTTTACACTTCCTATACTATACAGTACGAACGCAGGCTATGAATATTCTGCACTGAAAAAAAAAAGAATAGTAAACGCTTTCTAAAATTAACCTGTGTACTACAATTTGTGTTGATAATAGCTCTGAACACAATTTGTATTAAATTCATCATTCATTATTTTACATACTATTTATTATGCTTACAATTTTGTATTAATAATCAGACACTATTTTACTACAACATATATGTTACCAAATACTACATATATTATTGTACCATTAACCTAAAAGTTTTGTGAGTTTACTGACAGAAAGACTGCAGATAGTTTACCAGCATTTTTGTAATCCTCATTACAAGGTTTTATAATTATTAATAATTAGCATTGCATTATTTAAAAAAGTACATATTGGTACTTAAAAATTCTTGCTACTTCTGTTGCAAATACAGATTTTCAGGAAACAACTACTCTACGGGCTAATGCCATGATCAGCATTTTCAGATGAAAGACCTATGGCAAGCAGCCAAAGTTATTCGTTTGTGGCACATCCGACATATATCAGATTTGAACTTGTTGGCTCTTAAAAGTCAGACAGAAAAAGATCTTTCGAAGGACCTCTAGCTGTTCGTGCGGTTACTAGCTTACTCCATGCTGGACTTGGCAAAACGGTCGGATAGGTGGATTTTGCTTTTAAAAAATTCATTATGTTCGGTAATACAGACTTTTTTCTGTAATCTTTCTAAATCTTTAATTACGAATTCTGATATTCCTGACATACAGCTAACAATTGGTTACTTAGTATTACCTTAATACTTTACTAGATATGAGCGTTTAGCATTTCAAAATTCACATTTGAATAACAAAGGTGCCATGTAATATTTGTCTATTTTAAATAAAATGAATGTTGTTGTATACTCTACCACAATATTAAGGTAGGTATTATAATATCATGTAACCAGGTATTTGCTCTATACTGAATAAAAATTCGTAATAACAAATGTTGCCGTTTCAAAAATTTTCTGACGTAATCAGGAGGGAGAGTGGCAAAATAATTTGCATTTCCAAACATGATGAACTTTCAAAAAGCAAAATCTTCCTGTTTGAGTGTCTTGCACATAGGTAAGCAGGGGATGGTATGTTTAGAATGTTTGCGAACGCTGTTTAGTCAGCGTTCGCACTATATAATCTCTCGGTTTTATATAAAAAATGGATGCTTTGTTACGGTACTGCGTACATTATTGTGGTTTTTCGTTTCAGATACTGTTGCAAAATAAGATATATGTAAAAAACAGAAACCAAGGATATTGCTGCATTTTATGTTTGTACATTCTTAATGCAATTATTCATTACTTTTGTATGAATTGAAATGCATTAGTAATAGAGAAAGACCCAGAGCAAAACAAAATAAAAAACATCTTTACTCACATAAAAATCACATCACCTTTATCTAAAGGTATGCTTCCTGCAACTTGACAACTTTTCTTAGAAACCTCAACGTCTACTCTGAAATCATTTGCTTCGTTTATTTGACTGAAGAATTTTTCTAGCACCACCTGCAGATCTTCTCCTAAACATGAAGATGGCAAACAATAAGAAAAATAAAGTTCGTTTCTTGGATTTTTTGAGACATCATGAAGAAAGTCCTAAAAAATGGCAAATGATTCAAAGATATTTTTTCAGAGATTTTTTTTTGTTACCTCCATCTTTTTCCATACTGAAACATTGTGAAAGTTTTTGTAATCCTCGAAATGGTAGTTATAAGGACTATCGTTAATTTCCCCTTCAAATGGTGACTCGACGGTAAATTTCGCCATACAGTATTGCCCAGAAAACTGTTCGTTTTGGTATGGCACCCTTACGTCCAGGCATTCGTCAAAATTGCCGAAATCATAAGCAGAGCCATACAAAACTCCAGATGGGAACTTCGTCGTGGCATCGAACACTATAATAAAATAAGTCTGTGTTTGAATATTCTACAGGCATTTAAGTAACGAACCATTTTTCATTTGTGTTAACACGTTTCTAATGATGTTAAATGTCAAATTTAAATCTATAAATGGTACTGCAGGAAACAACTACTCCGCGGGCTAATGCCCCGACCGGCATTGAATTACACCTGCAGTATCTGTGTGAACAGCCAAGAACACTTGTCTGCTACTCCACCAGACATAGACCGGTTTCGGGCTTGTTAGCCCTCATCAGTATGCCATAGGTGAGATGACCGACAATTGAACTGGCTGTTCCTTCATATGTAGGTTTACATATAAATCGAGTGCAGGTGAGAGCAGGAAGTAGCAGACCAGTTACATCTTGTATGTTTATATTTAGATTTTTTTATGCATTATGTATGCCTTTTCAGTTTTATAGGTTTTTACCTCTACTCCTATTGTCCATAAATAATAATGATAATAATAGTTTGAACCACCCTGTACATTAAAACATTAAAATCAAATTGCCTAACAATATTTAGACATTATTAAAGTCAATAATTACAATAAAGCTATAGTTTTCTCGCTTCAGTGAATTTTACTCACAATTGTATTTTCTTTGGCAGTCTATATGTATAAATAAGTAAAGTAAATAAATAATGTTATGCTCTTATTTAATTTTACAAACGAAGATAGTAAAATTATATAAAAAGCAACTTTTTTGTAACATATTTTTAATGATTTTGGCAGAGTGGCATAAACTCAGTTTTACTTTTACATTACGATGCTCAATTGTTTTACAATGGCGCAATCCATGTATTTGAGACACTGCATATGTAATTAGGAAAATTAATTACTTTATTAAATAATAAGTAAAGTATATATAAATGCATTTTTAGCCCATTTACATACAGGATGTTCCATATAAAAAAACATAAGTTGTGGTCATATCACAAAAACTAAAAATATTATTACATTTATTTTTATGCCATCGAATGTGTCTCAAAAAAGTGTAGTATGTTCAAACCGTTTCAAGATATCTTGAAAGGAAAACGAGCAAAGAGCACTAGGCGGCTTGGCCAAAAATCAAGAAACATCTTGTAGCTCGAAACGGTAACAGACAGAGACATGCGGTTTGCGCCTTTGCTATTTTCTTGAAAAAAGAGTTCTGGAGTCTATGAGATTTACTCTATCTATGACAGATATGCCGTAATCCTTGAAAACCGACCAATTTGAACCATCCTATACATTACGACTTTAAAATCAAGTTGCCTAACAATATTTATACACTATTAAAATCAATAATTACAAAAGAACTATAGTTTTTCCGCTTCAATGGATTTTACTCTCACAATTATATTTTCTTTGGCAGTCTATATAAACAAGTCTTATTCTTTTTTACAAAAATTAAATGTAACTAATGTTATGCCCTTATTTAATTTTGCAAATGAAGAAAGTAACGTTATATGAAAAACAATTTTTTTTGTAACAGATTTTTAATGACTTTGGCAGATTGGCATAAAATCAGTTTTAATTTTTTATGACTCAATTGTTTTACAAGTTCCCATAATTTATGTATTTGAGACACTGTATGTAATTAGGAAAATTAATTTTTTCTAGACAGATTAAAAAATATGTAATAATTATAATTCTTACATCAATCAAATTGTTTATAATTAATGTTATTATATAAACATTTACTTAGATGAAAGTTTGTTTAGCAAAAGAACTGCGTTTTAGGACCTTCGCGAACAAGAAGTTAAAAAATTGAATTGTTTTTGTCGTTATTAAATTAATATCAGTCACTGAGTTTTTCTTTCGACTGGACTTTGCTTCTGTGTTGGTCTGAATCTATTACTTTAAGTGAATGTCTCAATTCTATAAGAAAGAGCAGTGGCGTGTGCACTATTGTTTGCCATTTTAAAAAAAATTGTGGTAGCTATAATGTGTAATTAAAAAATACTGCAAGTCAATATCTATTCTATAAAAAATCAGTTATTTTCTAAATACATTTATCCTTAATGTATATATTTGCTAAATCAATGTTGTTTTACACGTTATTTTATAAGTTATAAATTTTTTAAATTGTTCTCAACGTTTTAATAAGGAGTAAGAAAATTGAATTAAAATAGCACTATTTTAAAAAAATTTCAATTTAAAAAACAAAATACTGAAAAACCCATAAAAATATGATTATAATTTAAAATTAATTTTCAATAAATGATTACCCCTTTTACCGGTTGTTTTGCTTTTATTTCTTAAGGTAGCCGTGTTTCTCGCCGTAAAATAATCAAATTTGTGGTGATTCTGGGTACAGAAATTTCTTGTTTTATTTATCTACCGTATGACACACATTATTTTGCTATTCTATCCCCAAATTTTAACAATTATTTGCACATAGTTATAAACAAAATTAAACAATCTTATACAACGAACTATGTAAATAAATGTTATAATAATATTTACATCTACAGATAAATTTAAATAAATACGTATTTTCAAAGAATTCTGTACCTACAAATTTGTTGGTTAGACTGGTTTCTGTCGTTATATATTTGGATTACTTCGAGACCTCTCAATATTAGCTCAGGTGGCATGACATTCCTGTTGTTTGCTAATAATTTGCATTTATAGAAAACACCATTTCAAGAATACAACACCCGTAAACCATTAACTAACATGAGAATAATTTGATTCAATATCAATTGCATTCAAGCTGCAATTTTTACATTAAATGAGCCAGTTTCTCTCATTTTCTTAAGAGATCAACATAAAGTAGTTGTTAGGATATCGGACGTTTTTAATTTGTTAATTTCTGTAATATCTTATAACTCTTTCTATTTGCCAACATTTTAAATTTTTGTAAAGAAGTTTTTATACGGTTTTTAAAATCGATATCACTGTATAGACCAGTCATATAGATATTTACAAAGCTCTCTATAATTGCAATTTTTTAATTACTAAATTAGCATAATATTTTTATTACCGAAACCCTTATAATACATTTTTGAAATGTGCTGTATGTAGATCATCCACGAATTATATGCATTTTTTATTATACACATTTTTATTTTATAATTCATATTTTTCTTAATACAAGATCTTCAATGATTTACCGAAAAACAAATGCAGTGCACACTTAATAAATAGAAAACGTAATTGTAATTAGTTGAAAAAAATGTTTATGCAAAATTTTAAATATGAAATGTCTTGTCCTCATCAGTTTAGATTTCTCGGTGTTTCGAGAGACATACAATTCGCGTATATTCACGCAAATTTCGCAGTGTTTGATTTAAATTATTATTGGCGGGAAGCATCAACCTTTAGCGAATAGTTATTCATTTTTTCTCAAAAATGGAATCCGTGAAATATTAACTACTTTTCTCTTATTTGAGAAATATAGGAAACCTACCCTTGGGGCGGGACAGGGTATTAGTGAATTAATATGTAAAAGGGCTCAAGGGTAGTAGTCTGGCAAATAGTTAGTCACTTACAAGGTGGTTATGCTACCCTATTATTTTATCATAGGGACTGTGGAGTGAATAAGGAGGGGGGGGGGGGGGTATTTGAGGTTCCGTTTAGGGTCAAATCGACTGTTTATGACTTATACTTAATGGCGAAAAAAATTTATTTATTTTGAAAAAAAAAAATTATTTATTTTGAAAAAAAAAACAAAAGCGGCTGAAAACCGGCCTTAGAGACTTTCCTCCTTTACTACATAATGAATTAAATGTTTATACAGGGTGATTCAGAAATACTGGGAAGAAAATTTGGTATATAATTTGCATGAGAAATTTTTTGACCCTTATTTTTTTATTTTCCTGAATTCAATTTTTTTTAATCCAAAAATTGGGCCTAAATTTAATTTGTTTGCAGCAAAGATCTCCGGAACCCCTAAGCCTGTTATAGTGGAATTTGGTATTCTAGATAGTCTATCTGAACATTCTTTATTATTCCAGTACATTAGAAGCACTGTTTGATTCAACAAAAAAGTATTCTTTACTTTTTTTCATTTAAAGCTTAAATTTCCAGAAAAATTGCTAAAGATGTGATACTACCATTGATAAACTTTAAAAATTATGACTTGAGAATGGAAAAGGTGGCTGCGAATATAATTCAAACCGATTGAGTGACAGGTCTATTTGTGATTACGGTGTCACTTTATTTATTTCATGAGATATAAAAAATTACGTAATTTTAGAAAATTTCAGTTATCCGGTAATTTGAGAATTTTTATAGAATACTGAGCCTCAAATAAAGAAAACATTCTAGCAAAAATATTCTTTCTCATATATTTTCAGGTATTAACAATATTGTGTGAAACTAACTACTCAGTGGACAAAAGCCCCAACCTGCGTTGAATTACACCCACAACATCTACCCATATATTCCTTATTATTAGCTTTTGTAACATTTTTTACTGTTTAAGAAAGGTATTTTAAGCTAATATGTATCAAATCTCCTACAATTCCTATCAATGAAGTCATATGCATGCTCTCTGATACCAAACATCTAGGTATGCTAATGAACACCCACAGACAAAACTCTATTCAATAATTATCTAAAAAATGTATTCTATTTACTAACCTGATATACCCTATATATGGAGTGGGAACTCGAAATTCAACCACTTCATATATAGGGTATATCAGGTTAGTAAATAGAATACATTTTTTAGATAATTATTAAATAGAGTTTTGTCTGTGGGTGTTCATTAGCATACCTAGATGTTTGGTATCAGAGAGCATGCATATGACTTCATTGATAGGAATTGTAGGAGATTTGATACATATTAGCTTAAAATACCTTTCTTAATCAGTAAAAAATATTCGTCTTGTGATATTCTTATCAATTATAAGCTCTACCCCTTGTTTATGTATATTTCAGTTGCATTTGCTCATGGTCGCACTACAGCTTTAGAAATTTTGCGTGGAAAATTAAATAAACGAAAAAAGTAAAAAGTACTTAGTAGAATGAAACGCTGGAAACATAAGTTTAAAAAAAAACTCTGTGACATTACGCATAACTAGCGCCCTTGTGGTACTTGACAGAACTACTTACTTAATAATGTTCAGATAGATTATGTGCAACCCCATACCAAATTCCACTAAAATCGATTTAGGAGTTCTGAATATATTTCCAAAAAAACAAAAGTTTAGGCCCAATTTCAGGGAGCCGAAATCGAAAAAAAAACACAAAACTACGGGTTGAATAATGTCTCACGTATATTCTGTACTTAATTTTTTTCTACTTCTAAATCACCCTGTATATTAAAACACTGCATCCAAGAGCTTTAAAATAAGTAATAGTTAATTTAGTTTTGAAAACGGTTTTTTTTTCCTTGAAAGGTTAACTTACTCTCCGATGCCCAAAGGGTATAATTCCTCAGTTGCTCCAAATAAAACAAGCTGTGATTTCTGCATTTCTCGTTTTCTGAGTTCACAGTGGGTAAGTACAAACCGATCAGATCTACCCCGCTCGCATTTTTGTTCTCCCTCAGGATCTTCTCGACGATGAAGCAATTCGAGAGGCTCACGAAAAAGGTAACGTAGCACAAGAATTTCAGGAGGAACTTCTCGCTCATTGTAATGGCGAATACTAAAGTGATAAAACTGTACTAGCTGTCAACTATATATTGGAAGGGATAGTTTGCACGGAAGATGAAAGGCTGGAGCTGAAAAATACGTAGATGTTGTCCACGATAAAAAGAGGACGTTTGCGGAAAACTCGGATTACATCAGGTTGTTATATAAACGGTCGTTTTTCTGTAAATTGGCATTTTTAATGGTTTATTAAGTATTAAAAAACTATTCCCTTTATCTACATCAACTATTACTTAGAAAATTGAGCATACATGAAAATAACAACGTGTCCCAAATAAATAAAAACAAATATGTACAGGGTGTTTTAAATGAAGCAGCAAAATTGAGACCACAGATTCCTCAGGTGAAAATAAATCGATTTAACATCACATACCTATATCCCAAGTCGCATAACAAAAAGGATACAGGGTGTCAAAGTTAAAATTTTATTTTCGATATTTGTAGATAACTTCTTAAAAAATCCAAATATTTACATAAAATTTGTAAATCGGGGGTTTTTGCAGGCAAGAAATTCAAA
Source organism: Monochamus saltuarius (assembly GCA_025584915.1). Taxonomy (NCBI): domain Eukaryota; kingdom Metazoa; phylum Arthropoda; class Insecta; order Coleoptera; family Cerambycidae; genus Monochamus; species Monochamus saltuarius. The sequence continues at coordinate 8,287,205 of CM046725.1, read as the reverse complement.
TTTGTTTCTAATTTTGACGTCACTAGTAGAGGGCGTCACTTTTAGCACATCATGTTTCTTTTAAATGGCAGAACTTTTTTGCTGCTTAGTGTATCAACTGACTATCGAAACAATCTATTCTCCTACCTGTTTTATTTGACAAAGGTATACCTTGCTGAAGTCCGTAGCAGTAACCATTTTTGAAATAATCTAATTTGAAATGCTTAGTGCACCGAGTAGAAACTGTTTTGGTTTCAGATAAAGTGCCTCTTCTGCTCAAAATGCAGCAAAATGTTACTTTAAAAAGTTGTTCAGAATGGTAAATTATGAAGATTCATTTTATCAATCGAATAAATTTGAATTTCTCGCCCGCAAAAACCCCTGATTTACAAATTTTATGTAAATATTTGCATTTTTTTAAGAAGTTATCTACAAATATAGGAAATAAAATTTTAACTTTGACACCTTTTTTATTTTGCGACTTGGGATATAGGTAGGTTAGGTTAAATCGATTGATTTTCACCTAAGGAATCTGTGGTCTCATTTTTGCTACTGCATTTAAAAACACCCTATACATATATTAGATTTATACAGTGCCTTCATAATTGATTACAAGCAACGTGACCAAAACTGTGATTCTCGAAGAACAACTCGTATGAAGAATGAAGAAAAATAGTTTTACAAACATGTCAAATTATCATAAAAATTGCTCTACTTGTTCATGGCACACTTTGCACTGAGCTAAATCAAAAGTTCAGCATTGCTTGAGCCGTGCTGGTAACAATCGAGCCTTAGTGTTTTATTCTGTTGAGGAAAATGGCAGACAAGTAGAGCGATTTTTATGAAAATTTCACAATAGTATTTTTCAGCCAATTAAAGGCCTGTATTTTGTAGCGTTACTATAGCAACTAAGAAAATTTCCGGAAATTTTTCTCTTCCTTGGGGTAAGGAGCATGAAATTACACTGGAAATTTTTTGACATTTATAAATAAAATGACATTTATATTTAACTTCAAATTTATTCTATCATAATTTAATAAGTACAAATCATTTATAAATAATTATTTACCAAGTATGTACTTTTAGTAGTTTTAATTAAAGCGTCCAAATGTTGCTGAAATTCCTCAGCCACGTCTTCTTTTCTTAATGGGGAATAAACAAGCACACATTCACTAAAATTTATAAAATGTCTATGTTTATTGCTTCCAAATGCTTATCTTTGATTTTTTGGTATTATATGGCATCAGATGTTGAATTTCTTTTTTTATTATGTCCTGGTTTTCTTCTCCAAAACGAGACATTTTTCGTAAAAAAACACTAAACTTTTCACTTTGACACCGTGCATATAAAAGGACATTTGTTATCCTTTTTGAATTAACATACAAAGCCTACTGTCTCTTCAAAACAATCAAAAAATTGTAATATTTTTATATTTTTGTCGATATTTTTTAACACTTCATTGTGAAATTTTCTTACCGAATACCACTCTAGCTTCAATTAAAAATTTCCAGTAATAATTGAAGCTCTAGTGGTATTATAAGTGATAATTTGACATGTTTGTAAAACTATTTCTCAGAAACAGTTGAATATAGGTATAGGATATGCTTTTTGAAATATGCTTGGAATTTTGAGTAAAACCCAAATATCCAATAATATACAGGGCGTTCCATTTTAAAAAATACAAGTTAGGTTAAGGTCTCTCAAAATCATTGCTCTTTTGTTTTTCTTTTCAAATAAGAAAAAAAGTTGCTAGTCCACTATACAATATAGTTTTTGCTTCATTCCGATATCTTTAAAAACAGAAAAGTTACAGCTGATCAAAATGTTATCAAAGTTATTAAAACGCACTGTACATGACCAACTAAATTTTTGTTATTGTCTAATGAACCATATTGGAATAGAAACCTTTTTCAGTGTTACAATGACATACTCGTAACGCTTGATGAGAAATGCTAAAAAAACATTTCCAAAAGCATAACAGTTCTAATCTGGTTTAAAAAAGTATACCAACAATACTCTATTTTCCAAGTAATTACTTAGTGATTTTCCACTGCTTGTAGTGAATTTTTTGTTCAAAGTAGAGACGCGTGTTGTGGGATTGACTTGTACAGTGTGATTCTAAACCGATACATTCTTTTATGCCAATCACTGCTTAGTTCTGTCTCCTCAACAGTTTTATTTTGTTTTCAATTTTGTTTAAAGTAATTTTCTATTTGATTATATGTAGACTGCAACTGAGATTCAGTTAATTACACAGGCACACAAAAAAAAAGTTCTGTGCCCGAGCTCCGACCTATGGTTCCCCATGTATTTTTGGCTCCCGAAACCGATCCCAGGGTCGGTATAGCCCAAACGTTCCATATTTGCGCGCTACGGTCAAAAAATGACAAAAATTTTGCCATTACCTGGAAATAAGCGCAAAGCTTTATCTCCGTGCCAAACATGAATCAGTTGTTGGATAGGACCTCGCACATCCCAATTGTCACTTGAGGGCCACGAATTGGCAGAAAATTGGTCCTAAAAAATTTCAAATTGGCAGAAAAAATCATATGATTTCACCGTATTCAGGATTGAATTGATTTAAGAGGATTGTCTTCATGTAGCATTGCACAGTGAATAGACAAAAAAATAAAAATAATAAAGAAAAATAAAAAAATAAAAAGAGTAAAAAAATTGAAAAAAAAAATAAAAAATTTAAAAAAAGAAAGAAAGGAGCTACAATACTTCCTACGTCAACAACTAATTTATGTTTCGACCCTTCAATGGCACGAAGATAAAGCTTTGCGCTTATTTCCAGGTAATGGCCAAATTTTAGTCATTATTTTAACCGTAGTGCGCAAATATGGAACGTATGGGCTATACCGACCCCGGAATCGGTTTCGGGAGCCAAAAATACATGGAGAACCATAGGTCAGAGCTCGGGCACACAACTTTTTTTTTGTGTGGCTGTGTTATTTGACGTTTTCAACATACAATTGTTAGATTTGATATCCATTGAATTCATAAGGTTTGTTCCTACACACAATCCATGACAAATCATTAACAGTCACAGACTTTAAAGGAGAGGTAGGACGGACATATCTGTACAATTTGTGAACTTCTTGCTGGAACAGTGGTTTGTGGATTGAATAAATGACGAAGCGCGGAACAAATATAACGAATGACTGATCATAGCGAGAGTAGCTATTCTGAAGTTCTAAACTATGATAACACAGATACGCAGAGACACAGATTTTCAATTAAAGTAAAGTTAGGTTATAACAGAGACAGATACAGCTATCCATAAAATTATAAGTTAATGTTAGATGCTTAGTAAGAATAGTGAGCTTATAGACTAATACGCATGCGCCGGATTATCGGTTTACGAGAGAGTCCACGAACTTTTTAAAAGGTCGTCAAATTGGTCTTTATCGTGCTGGAACAGCGGATCAGGAGTTATGTATTGTAGTTGGATTCTTGCTGGAACTCTTAAATCCATACTGCGCATGCATCTGATAGTCATGAGCACTTACAGACTGTTGCAGGAACAAACCTATATAAAAATCTGTTGGAGGAAATCAAAATCATACTTCAGTGTGTATCATTTACTCGTAAATAGTCGTTAACAAATATTAGCATTTGACTTATTATTTCATAAAGCAATCGCTGATCTTCTGGAGAAAATTTGAAGAATGATAAAAAGAGGAATAATGAAAATGATACACCCGCACATTCAAGTCCAGACTCCTCTCTTCCTTCCGACCGCACTGTATTCAATCTGACAACATATTTTATGATAATGGTAATAATAAATTAAAATTCATAACAATTGCGCCTTGAATATTAAAGCGTATCTAGAGGTGGCTTTCAAGTCACCTTTCGCAACTATGCAATTAGCAGCGGCTCTGATTGCTTCTGATTTTTTCCCTCTATTTGTTGTATTTATAACAATTAATATGTTTGAACTGTAGCCGTAACACACCATTATGGCAAATAATAACTGTTATTTTTCTTACGGTTGCGGGATGGTAGATGTAAACAGGGTGTTCCACATAAGAACCGACACAGAGCAGGTGCATGTTGTGGGTTTCAGAACAATGCAATTTAATCAAACATACCTATATATAAAGTTGCACACAAGCGGAATTACAGGCCTTCAAACTAGGGCCAAATATTTCGAAAAAAAAAAATATCTTTAAATAACTATAACTTGGAATAACCAAAATTTGGTACATGATTTAGGTTTATTATTGGTCTTCTTTGACTATGAGTTGAAGCAAATGGAAACACTACATGGTGTTCATTGAGAGCGACTCACCCCTAAAATTATATCCAACTTATTTCTCACTGTTTGATTTTAAAAAGAATGACAAAAAATAAAACCACGGAAATGCTAAAAATAAATGTACACTCTGAAATTCAAATTTACTCTGTTTAATAAATGATGATCCTTTGTTATAACATTACATTTATTCGTAATACGATTCCATAAATCTTCAAATTCAATTGGCGAGGAATAAACAAAATCCATCAATGTTCCCCAAAGAAAATAATCACATTTGTTGAGTTCTGCCGATTTTTATGTCAATTATTTTTTTTTCATCCTAACCATTTATTTGGAAACTTAAAATTCAAAAATTCTCATCAGTAGCAAAATGAGGCGCTGCCCCTTCATGTATAAACCAAAACTCTAGTCTAAGTTGCAACGGTAAATCTTCGATTAAATCAGGGAGAATATTTTGCAGAAATTCCAAATAAGCCATTTCCGATCAAGTAATCATCAATAATACCGTCCCAAACAGTTATCTTAAACTCGCGTTGAAATTGTCTGGGAGTTTGATACATCGTGATTTTCCGGGTTGTTATGCCGTGACCTCGGTAACTGGTACCTGCCAGAAACAGAGTTAAAATGCACATCTCTAGCATTAGCTGGGATACTTTTACCTGCCCTGGTTGTTCTCGGGCTAGGCTCTGTGGGGACAGACCCGCTATCGGTGTCTCTGGGCCTGTCCATATATTGATTTCGGTTCCTACTGTTGGTATTACGACTGCTACGGTCGGAACCGCTTCTCGGATACTGGTGGTCCTCCGAGGCGTTCCGTAGCCGCCGCTGTAACTGGTCGCATCCCATGCTTCCAAACGTTTCGCCGCTCTTCACTGTCGGCATCTTCAGTGGTGACTCTGCAAAAGCTTCGCTGCAGTTACCAAGGTCACGGCATAACAACCCGGAAAATCACCATGTATCAAATTACAACACTGGCCGTGAAAGCCTAAAAGCCACTGTCTGGGAGTTATTGTATAGGGGTTCATTTTCAACTGTTTGCAAAATATTTTCTTCATCTTGTATCTTTAAAACACTGAATGCAAATTTTCCAGCCATTTTCAACAACCATCAGTAGCAGAAATAAAATAGTTTTAGGCCACTCGGAAAAGTTTTAGATTTTTCTAGAAATTCTTAAATAAATAATACCATGCACATTCATAAACCAAAAATGATTTTTTTGTCACATTATTCTCAACTTTTGAAAGAACAATGGAATTCTGGTGATACATTTTTTGTTCATTTACAATATCTCAATTGAAAATAGGATTTTTCCTTGCCACTGCTTGATACAGTATAGGAATATGATGATTCAAAAATTACAAATTGCAACACTAAACGATTGTTTTTCTATGATCCGCATAATTATAATAAGTTGTGGGAAGCTCAATTATACTAATAACTCATTACTAATTATTTTTTTTTTACTTGGACCAAATTTAATTAACCAGGGATTTTAATTCTCGTATAAATAAACAAATGACTTTGCAATCTGCATATCCTCTACGATCAATGAGCAGGTATTATGTAATACCTCACAAATTAACGTCAAACAAGCACACAAAGCTCAATTAATCATTAAAAGCTATTAACGTAACGGTAGAATATTTTCATCTTAAATAACAAGAAAGAAACAGACAACAATTTGCTATTTCATAATTCAGTTTGATTATCTACAGAATACATAGCGCCATCAATACACAACGTCACAAGTCTTGGACCCTCTCTCATTCTTGTTAAAGAAATCTTTTTGTCAGAAAAACCAAATACATTTATAAAAGTATATTGTTTTCTGGATCTTTTCTTTTTTGTGTGAAAAGAATATGTTTGATAAACTGAGAAAATTAAAATCCAGTAATGTGTGACATTTTTGACAAAATTTATTAAATCAAAAAGAAGTAACAAAACATGTTCTCTACTTGACTAATAGTCGGTATGACGTCCACCACGTTCCAATAGCATATTGAAACGTTTGTGCATTGAGATAATCAAGCGGTTAACGATCTCTTGCGGAATATTGTTCCATTCTTTTTCTTCCGCCACGACTAACTCATCTGCAGTCTGAGGTGGAGGAATATGATTATGAATGGCTAGCAACTAAATCACACATGTTTTCAATAGGATTAATGTCAGGAGAGTTGGCTGACCAATCTAATCTATTGATATGTTCAGCTTTGAGTGTCTCTTGAACTCTTCTTACGCGATGTGGTCGAGCGTTGTCGTCCATAAACACAAAATTTTCATCTAATTCATTACGTAGGGGATAGATAATGGGCGTAATAACTTGTTTAATGTAAATTTGACTGGTAATATTCTGTGGTATGCGAATTAATGGGGTGCGGCGGTTGAACATTATTCCACCCCAAAACATTACGGTACCCCCTTCATACGAAGCAACTTCACGGAGAAAATGTCGCTGTTGACGACCTGGTTCTCTCCAGACTCTTTGTCGATTGTCATCAGTAACCAGCCCAATTCTGGTTTCGTCCCACAGCCACTGGCGTAAGAACCAACTCCTATGCTCTCGCGCCCACTGGAGATGGGCAGCATGATGCCTTGGAAGTAGAGTGGGGACCCGTAATGGTCTTCTAGCACGTAAATTTGCATTTGCACTGTGTCGATATAACACAGCGAAACGTACCTTGAAAGGGGGCCTTAAGAGCTGAAGCATATTGCACCGAATATCGATCCTCCCTTTCATTAGATACTCGGGAACGTCCACTACGTGATCTATTTTCCACTGTATCAAATTCTTCATATCTGTGTACTATTCATACAACAGATGATCTAGGAATGCCCAACATGTTCGATATCTGATGATTAAAATGTCCTGCATCATGTAAAGCAGTCATTCTTACTCGGGTAAACGTAGAAATTTCACGACCTGGCATTATAATCTACAAAAATTCAAAAGAACGCTTGGCTGAATACACTGCCAAACTAACCAAATTTGTAAAAACATTGGTAATAAAGTAAAGGTTCATGTTCTGCAATGTTTTATTGTATTTTCTTTTTGTTCCCTAAGTGCATGTACTTTTTTACCACATTAAAAAAAAAACCACTAGGTTTAATCGAATCATTTATTATATACAGAGGGTCCAAGACTTTTGACGTTATGTGTAGTATCTCGCAAATAAGTCGAAGATTGCGTAGCAATAGGTGGCTTTATTAATTTCGATATGAATTTTTCCGACTTATTAATATTATACGGAATAAAGTTTACAGTTTCCTTTTTTTATTTTGTGGTTATAATTTATTTTCTCATTAAACATTTTATTTATTTAAAAAAGTAATTTATTTATTGCTTTTATATACACAATTAAAAAAAAGTATGTTTCCGCCCGGGATCGAACCGGGGACCTTGTGCGTGTGAAGCACACGTGATGACCACTACACTACGGAAACCGTTGACTCTGTAGTGCTAGAACCAAATTGTAAGTAACAAATATAACGAATATATAAAATAATTAAATGCTAGGTGTGTCCTAAATTATTATTTCGAAACAAAAACGTAATAATTTTCTCATCAAAACGAGTAATTTTGAAAGCATTTCTTTAAAAATCAAGATAAGCTTACAGCACAGTTAAAGAAATTGGCACACAACAATTTTTTGTTATGCGTCTCTGATTCTGTATTAAATATGGTGGAAATGATTCGAAGATATATAACGATGAGGCCAAGCAACACATATATTCGATTTTTGTGAGGTACAGAAATAGAAATTTTAAACAAAGATTTGCTCTGGTATGCCGTGAAAGTTTTTTGTGTAGGATGCAATGTGAACATTGAAGTGGCATTGTTTTATCTTATTAGTTCAAATTTAACTAGTTCAATGTAATTTACAGTATTCTGTGACCTACAATCTTACCTGCCACATGAACACCGGTCAAAAAAAAACGTTGATGTATGTAATACATAGATACAATCTATTGCAATAATAATGGCACTTCTTCAAATCAGTTTTCGAACTACTATATGAATGTTCTGTGTACGAATTTCAATAGAAGAATACGTCAGCAGTTCGAAATAAATCGCCAAATCCGTTATAAAGAATGTCATTATTATTGCAATAGATTGACAGGTTAGAGGTAAAAGTATAATAAAGTGAAAAATCAACAACTTATATTATTTTAATTTTCGTTATGTTGTACCTGTCGCTACGTATTTTTATTTTATGTTGAAGAAAAAGCCGGCCAGGCCAATTTTTGGCCGGACAAAACTGCAAAAAGCCAAACATGTCCTGCTAAAGTAGTAGTAGTATGCCTGGCAACCTTAGTTGGTGGTTTGACAGTGCATACAGTGCGCCTGTCAAGCGCCATCTTACAGAATATTAATCGGTATTGTTCCAAAATATTTTTAATCTAATTTTAATGATTTTGTATTCGCAATGCAATATAAATATTTTTCTCTGTACAGATATGACAGAATTTCTGAACTTTTACAAAATTTATAATTCAAAGCTATTATTACAATTTCATTGCTTATGTGTTGGTCTGTTAAAGACCTAAAATCCCTCAGTGTTATGTTTTCATTATTATAAATTTGTTCATTTAACACAGGTAACCATCGTTTTTTTGTTTAAATTTTGAATATAAATTGTTGAAATTTAGGACACTGTATACGTAATAAACATATCCAACATATCCCTCAACAACTGCAGAAAACTTCTATCCATCATGTCTCTTTAGGAAGGTTGCAATGATTGCAATTCTGTTATACACCCACGGTCTTTGGATTGAACAAGAAATCGTGAGTGGTTTGTGTCACTCTTCGTAAAGCCATGTAATTTCTACATAGTTTCATAAAGTCAATTGGGTTTTTAATTATTGATTTATGTAATTCGAACTGTGTGACGACACAGTAGAATGCAATTCGACCTTTTACCGCTGTTTTAAATGTACTAGTGGTACTCTGTGTCATAAGAAACTGCAATTATCAATCAAGTATCATTATAATAAATGATCCTTATAGAATCTATATCTAAGGGTCAAATTATCTGACTGAAAAAGGGATATTGGAATTTGATTTATTTCTTTGTTAATAGAAATGCAACTTTTGCAACTAAATTGAATTTTGGTGGTCAAGTAGATGTCATCTGTACTAGTTTCTGGTATCTCCAAAGCATTCGATCGGCTGGACGATGGTATTCTACTGTCAGAATTATCAAATATTGACTTAACTAAACCATTCATTAATTTTTCCACCTCATACCATTCTGGAAGGAGTATCGTGGTTTCCGATCTATAGAAATAAATGCTTTATCAGGGATCCCTCAAGAATCGGTTCTCGGTCCGCTATTGTTCTAATCTTTATTGATGACATTATCCGTAACGTGAATCGCGAGTCCTTTCTTTATGCAGATGACCTCAAATTGTATGTCTGTGTCAGATATTAATGACTGTATCGAGCTTCAATCAAACGTGAACAAAATTTTTGATTAGTGTTGTAAACATATATTGCCTCTGAACTTCTCAAAGTGCAATTCTATGTGTTTCACTAGGAAAGTAAATCATCCTATTACTTTTAATTACAAGATTTTAGATACAAACTTAGTTTGTTGAACACATTAATAAATCAAATACAACGTGAGGTATTTATAAATTTTGGTTTTGTTCTAAGAAACTCAAGACAGTTATCTGAAACTGATACGACTTCCTTGCCGTTCAAAGCGTTTGTTTTACTAAAACTGGCATATGAGTCACTATTATGGTGTCCCACTTATCAAATCCAAGTTAAAATGTTAGAGGACATACAGGGTAAATATGTTAAGTACCTATGGTTTAAAGCTGACAACATTTATCCACTTCAAGGAGTAGCACTTTACAAGTCGATTCCATCTTAATGACCTAAGCACACGACATACTACAGACTTACTAGCTGCATTACACTCCTTATTCTACTACCCGTTTTTTTTCAAGACCTTTTCTCATCCTTAAAACTAATCTTTTAAAGTTTTCGACTTTGTACTTAATATATCCTAATAGATCTTAATTATCGTCAGATTCTGTACTCCGTAGTAAGTACTTTCTAATGTCCTCACCTGACCTTTGTTTTCATTTCACAAATTATTTATAATTTGCATAACTGGAATCTACAGTACGTATGGTTATACAGTACATTCTATTTGACACAATTTAGTAGTATTGGTTGCATAAGCCTACAAGTTCAATTATCCATCCGATTATTAAAATAGTCGATTCGATTAGTCAATGTTTGGCTTGAAAATAACCACAACAAAATGCGAACCACGAAACGGTGGATATAAACTTGGCTATTTACTATACGTTTTTCAGGTGTAATTTAATGCTGGTCGGGGCATTGCCCGCAGAGTAGTGTCCTAAAATTCCACTTTTGGTTAAGTCAGTTTACTTTTGACATTGATTTTTTATAACGGAATCGTATTCCATAAGACTACTCGAATCGAGGCTAGTATCAGTTTTAATCTTCACTGAAATTAAGATTATTATAGTCCCTTAAACGCGTTTAATATCGCTCAGTATTGCATAAGATCAAAATAAACAGCAAACACCATTAAATTCACTGCCATTTCATCGTAAAATGTCCGTTAATATCCCCAGGCTCTAATAATTAATATACGCAGTTTACTGCAGCATAAAAGTGAGTAACTTTTTTTAGTGATGCTAAATATTGTTGAAATATGTCTGAACATTAACTTATATAATATTTTTAATATTGTGTGTCGTGTTTTTACAGTACTTTTTTCAAATAATAGCTCTGCCAGTAATAAACATCAAGATATGCGACACACAAAAAAAAGTGAAACTCGTGTTGATGGGTATACATTAGTCGGGTAGATATTTCACCTAATTTTATTACATAATTTTCTCGTACTGATAAAACATTTTTGTATAATTAGAAAAGTAGAATGTAGTATATTACAAATATGAAAGCGACTTTTTTTGAACATGTCATTATCATATTTATTCTTTTCACATGTTTGAAACATATGCAACCCAAAATACAAGATAGTTACATGGTACTAAATAACAGAAATCCGCATATTTGTATAAATGTTACTGTCACTCATAATAACCGTTTTAAAATTACTAACTGAAATTTCGTCAATTTCAACAATGAACGTTGAAGTTACACGTCCCTATGAAATAAAACTCGCTTACAACTTGTGAAAAATTGTAACATGTACATACAGCATAACCTAGTTTAAAGATATATCACCTACTAAGCTCAAAACTTCCGAATGTGCTCCTCTAATCTGAACAGAATTGCCCAACTTTACTTCCATCAAACAAAAGAGTTTGAGAAGAGAAAAACCCGTAAAGTAGGTCAAGATTGAAAAATTTCAACCCATCTATACTTTAATCTACACTTTGGGGATTGTCATTATCGATAATGGGTTATCTTAAGAGCAAATAAAAGGCCAGTCTACACTACGAAACAATTCTAATTATATTATATAAAATATAAACCTTTTATGGCAGTAATATAATATATGCTTGCTAAATAAACTTACGTTACGCTTTTGAAAGTGATGCATTGAGTTCGAGAATATAAAATATCAGAAGGCATCCTAGAAAGCCATCAAAATGACTAAAGTAATGTCCTTGTAATAGTAGCACGTCCTGGCAAGATGGAATCATTCCTTCCGCAATGCTTTCAATGAAATGAGCCCAAAAACTACAAGCAATGCCTGTAATTGCATTATGATTTATGTCCACCACGGCTATATCATAATTTATCTGTTGCATTCTTATTTACTGATTGGGCAACATTTGCTTTTGCTGGTATTATCAATTCAATATAAACCTAATTATGAATCACAAATGACAAGTACGGAGGTGAATAACTTTATATGCAATCGTCATTGAAATTTAGTAGACGCAATCTAAACAGCGTAGCAAATTGAATTAAATTCAGAAAAAAAATCTGTTCCAAAGCATAAATTCGACAAAAAAATTAGGTTACTGTGTCATGGCAGTTTAGTCGTGAGGTCATGTCTATTGTATAAGAGCCATACCATTTAAACTGACAAATTTTTAAACTATTTTATTGTGTACTAAGTTGATGTGAAGTGCAGTTTGTATCTATAGTAATAAATTAGAATTTAAGCAAAAATGACGGCTAAAATATTTATGGATATGCCTGGTGACTTGAAAATGCCAGCTATTGGTCTAGGTACAGGATCGGTAAGCATTTTTACAGTTGAAATTGATATTCCAGTTCTAATATTTACAGCTTAGTGAAGAATCTGAACTGGAAACAACTTTAGACGGTGCTCTGAATCTAGGTTACCGCCATATCGACACAGCTTTTGCTTATGACAATGAAATTTTTATTGGCCGTGTTCTGCAAAAGTGGTTTTCTTCTGGAAAACTTAAGAGGGAGGATATATTTGTCACGACCAAGCTTCCAATGTACGGGGTGCAAGAAGACAGAGTTGAAATGTTCATGAAAAAGTCTTTAGAGAACCTTCAGCTAGACTATGTTGATTTGTATTTGGTTCACTTTCCAATTGGAACAAAATATACTGAAAACGGATCTGATGACGATAATTATAAAGATATCGACGTGTTTGACCACATGGAGATTTGGAAAGTAAGTTCCTTTGATATAATAATTTGTAGAATTATTGTGAAATCATTATTTTTTTCAAAGAAAATGGAAGAGCAAGTGGATTCAGGAAGAACTAAAACTATTGGACTATCTAACTTCAACCAAAGACAAATTGAGAAGATTATAGAGTTTGCCACTATAAAACCAGCTTGTTTACAAGTTGAATTGCACGTTGATTTTCAACAGACGGACCTGGTAGAATTTTGCCACGAGAATGGTATTGTTGTAGTTGCATATTCTCCTTTAGGATCACCAGGCCCTAGTGAAATGGAGTAAGTATATATTGCGGTAGTTTTTAAGTAGACTATTCTTTTATTTTTAATTTTAGACCAAGGAGGCTTCCTCCTGTAATTCATAGCGAGGATATAAAAAAAGTTGCGGAAAAGTACAACAAAACTCCTGGTCAAATAATGCTGAGATATCTCCTGCAGAAGAATATCGCAGCTGTACCCAAAAGTTCAAACACGAAACGGCTGAAGGAAAACATAGATGTTTTTGATTTTGAGATCAGCTCTGATGACATGAGGTCTTTAGATGACTTGGAAGCAGGAAACGAAGCAAGGCTTGCTAGTTTTAAATTTATTTCAGGGTAAATAAATCATTATATTTTTTATTCTGATGATAAAAGTTAATAGGCAAATAGGATCATTTAACATTTTTTAACTTTTAAAAGAAATACTGAAGCAAACATGTCATTTTTATATTAAGTGAAATTAAGAAACATTATCTAGTTCCAGAATAATAATATATTCTGGGTGTTGCATTAAAACAACTTATATTTTGTATCTGAAAGTCTTACTCTCTCGAAATTTGTTTTACCGTTTATGTTTAGGATTTTTTTTAGTTTCACATTCATATCGATTTCACTTACTTCAATTAAAATGTTTTCATTACATTATGAAATCACCACAGTTCTTCAATCCAATTTGCTTTCAAAGTCAAATACCTTTTATTCCTTTTGTCAAGGTTACGAAACCAATTATGATTATATAGAGTGTCTGCAAAAGGTTGGGAAAAATTACTACCACATATTCCAGAAACCAAAATATGATGTCTAAATAAAGTTCAAAATTTTATAGTTACCGAGTTAAAGGATTTTAAAGTTACAATTTTATTTTAGTTCTTCCTCAATAACTTCACTATTAATTGTAGTAAATACGTAAAGTTTGGTATAGGAGAGTTTTCTGACAGGAGAAATTGAAATATTGTCTTGAATGATCTACATACAATACAGGATGTTGTCTGAAATATCTCCCCTGAGGCCAAGATGTGAGGATCTAACCCAATTTACCTTATTCCAAAATTTGATAGTAACTGAATAAAATGTGAAGAGAAACAATGGGTATTATGTGTTATATGGGTGTTTTAAGGTTAACTTTAAAATAAATATATTCAAATAACGGTTATTAAAATCGTTATTTACCAAGTATACCTTATTTTAAAAAAAAATGTTAAAGAATGAAAATTAATGATTAAAAATTTCATACACTAGGGCACAAAAGTTATGACGATTGAAATGCAAAGTATTGTGGCGCTTTCTACAATTGACAGCAAATTCGAAACCATATCTCAATTGTAAATGATACTGCAGGAAACAACTACTCCGCGGACTAATGCCCCGACCGGCATTGAATTACTCCTGCAGTATCTGTGTGAACAGCCAAGATTCCTTGTCGGACACACCGCCAGACATAGACCGGTTTCGGGATTGTTAGTCCTCATCAGTATGCCATAGGTGAGATGACCGACAATTGAACTGGCTGTTCCTTCATATGTATGTTCACATATAAACTGAGTGCAGGTCGGGGCATTAGTCCGCGGAGTAGTTGTTTCCTGCAGTATCATTTACAGATTTAATGGCTCGTGGCCCAGGGCGAGAGGTACCTGCTGCAATGTAGGTCGCTTCCTGTAAGTCGAACCGCTTAGGTCGAGCAGGAAGTAAGCAAACCACTTATATCTCACCATATCTCAATTTCTCGTGCCAGAAATCTCCTCTCTTCCAAGTTTTATGTATTTACTAGAATTTATAATAAAGTTATTGAGGAAAATCTAAAATAAAATTAAATCAATAAAGTAAAGAATCAAATTTTTGGAACCAATGCTAATACTTTTACTAACACTATTTTTTCTACTCTAGGATCGAACAACATCCTGAATATCCTTTCGAGGAATAGGATACTTTTGATTGTACTGTATAATATACATAAATTGTTAAATTTATTTCATTACAGTTTAAATAAATTCATGTTTATTAATACGTATACAGGTTGCATTCAAATACTTTTAATCCCTCCTTTTATTTTTAAATTGTCAATTACTACTACACTGTCTTCTTACGCAATGCATAATACCGTAAAACATGCAATATCATCTACTTCAAAGTTCGTGTCAGTAATTGGTCTGCTATGATAAACCATTGAGTATGTTAGATAATAATATGTATTTTACATTTTATCTCGACTAAAATATGCTTATGTTAATATTAACAATGTTATTAGTTAATACTATACAAAAAAAAAAAGAAAACAGTTCTAGACAAGGTCGTTTGTATTTTACCATTATTATTCTATAGTATTTATGTTCTATCATCCATCACAGTTAACATTGGGCCTATCACATCACATATATGAAACATCTTTATTTAGGAAAAGGAAATTCTGGATGATTCATAAATCTGAAAAAGAACGGCTGATGAAAAGGATATCATTTTATAGCACTAATAAAAATTGTCGCACTCAAAAGCTATTTGAAAAGGAACTTACACTGGAATTTTAAAATCAAACACGCGTGCGTTTTCTCCAACTTCAAGTCCATCTAAAGTCTTCAGGTCTGAGGCGTCCAAACAAAAGTCGAATATATCTATATTCTCCTTAAGTCTGGCTGGAGTGACACTTTTCGGTATAGCTACAATATTTTTTTGGAGTAAATACCGTAGCATTACTTGAGCGTTAGTTTTTTTATATTTGACAGCAATTTTCTTGATGGTTTCATCATGAAGCATATCTGGCAGTTTCTTTGGTCTGAAATCGGGAGAAAAAATGCGATTAAGCGCCGGTTTTTTTTATTAATATGATTTTTTTAAAAGTTACACCTTGAGGCTTACTCTTGATTAATCTTCGCTAAATAATTGTTAAATCCAGGTGATCCTAAAGGAGAGTATGCCACAACAACTAGACCGTTATGATGACAGAAATTTACCAGGTCTCTTTGTTGCAAGTAAATATTCAGTTCCACCTGCAAACACGCTGGCTTAATTCTAGCTGACTTCAATATTCTATCAATCTGCCTGATATTGAAATTAGAAAGTCCAATAGCTTTGGCTCGACCAGCATCAACTTGTTCTTCCATTTTCTGCAAAGAAAATAAAGAACTGCACATGGACTAAACACAATAAATAATACTTTGCCTTCCAAATAACTATATGGTCTGTTTCTATAGCTTCAAACTTATCGGATATTCTTGGAGTATCATCTTCAATAAACTTAGTTCCAATGGGACTATGAACCAAATATAAATCAACATAATCCAATTGTAAGCTACCCAGCGATTTTTTTATAAACACTTCTACTCGATTTTCATGCATTGCTTGCATTGGAAGCTTGGTGGTTATAAAAAGGTCTTTCCTTTTTAATTTATTGGAGGAAATCCAGTCTTTCAACACACGACCAATCACTGCTTCGTTTTCATATATAAACGCTGTGTCAATGTGTCGATAACCTAGTTCAAGAGCCGTGTTGAGGGCACTTTCCAATTCCTTTTCATCAGTAGCCTAAAGGACATTGACATCGCAATAATATAAAAAATATGAAACCATAAAAAAATGCAAAAACAGAAAATTGTCTTACGTCCCAAGTGCCCAATCCAAGAGCAGGCATCTTGATCCCTCCTGGCATGTCCATACAAATTTTTGCTGCCATGACTCGTTATAATAAATCAACAAACACACTATTTATAACTTAGATATGGGCAAAACTAAATATAAAAATAACAAACACCAAGACATAAAACAACAAATATATCTTATCTTATTCAAAATGCTTTGCTGTTGCCAGTTTGAACTATACTAATTTACGTTTGTTGATTTTGCAACTTTAATGCCATATATATGTATATATTCCAAACTATAAAACAGGACCGGCTTTGAAAATATGTATAGGTGCAGGAAAATCTGGCAGGTAACATACTTTACTGACATAAATAGGTATATAATTTTGTATGTAATAAAACTGATTTATATGTAGTTTTGACTTTTATAATTATTTTTGTTTGTAAATCTGTAAAATATATATCTTACAGCATCACAATATGTATGAATAAAAGCAGAAAATAAGTTTGTCTATGAAATATTCAGCGCAAGTATACATACGGTTCAGTATAGTACGAGTTTATAAAAAAAATAAAAAATGACAAATTTAAAATTATATAGCTAAAAAATTAATAACGCCTTTAATTTTTAAAATAATGAAAATATTAATGATGTCATTATATGAATAACAATAATAGCCGTTTAATTATTATACAGTGTGCAAAAAATTCATAGAGTAGCAAAAATGATCCAAGCTGGCATCATAGATTCGTATTTCTTATTAATCATTTAGAAATTACATGATGCCGAAGTAGAAAAAGTAATATAAAATATACAACAGGCTTACGGTGAGCGCTCTATCAAACGATATATAAGGTCTGTTCCAACAACCGTGGAGAACTGGTTCAGAACCGTGAGATATGTTTGACCAACACCATCTTACGTCGCATTCGCCGAGAGTACATTAGCAACTGAACTGACTGACTAATTCTGGACGGTTCGGAATCAATTCTTGCTGTGTTGGAACAAACCCATAGTTGTCGCTCAGTAACTCCTTAACGGATAATGATAAAAATATGCGGTTTTTTTAAATATTATTTTACGTCGACGCTGTGTTTTGAAATTTTAAAAAAGTGTAAAATAATTTTTTTTTAATGAATTTTGCATATTTTCAAAATTTCAAAACATAGAGTCGACGTAAAAGAATATTTGTATATATATATAAAGCTGTTTACAGGCCTTTTAGGCCCAAAGCTGTGTTATTCTCCTCCACTCCATTCTGTCCTTCGTCTTTCTTTTCCAATCTGTTACATTTTTCTCCCTTAGATCTATTGCCACTGCCTCTCTCCATCGCTTCCTCGGTCTGTCTCTTTTTTTCTTGTAGTTAGGTTTACTCCCTACTATTTTCTTAACCGCCCTTTCATCTTCCATACTTTCTAGATGCCCAGCCACTGCACTCTCCTGGCTTTTACAAATTCGTCTATTGTTGGTGCCTGGTACATTCCATATATTTCCTCATTATTTCTCCTTACATAGCCTTCCTCTGTCCTCTTACCACCTAGAATTCTTCTTAAGATCTTCCTTTCCCACCTTGGTCAAGGTTTTCTTGACTTCTTATTGAGAACCCAGGTTTCACTACCATACAGCGATGTCGGTGTCAAAATTGTTTTATACTTTCTAAATTTTACTCCTCTGGAAATTTTTTTTTATTTTAATATGTGGTTGACTGCTGCCGAACTTCTGTTTGCTTTTATTATTCTCCTATTTATTTCTTGTTCCTCATCACAGTTAGCTGTTATTAGCGCCCCAAATACACATATTCTTGAACTTCTTCAAACTCCATCTCTCCATGCTCTGTTCTCAATTTAAAATTTGTATCCTTTTTTTGTTCTCCTATTCTCAGAAGCTTGCTTTTCTCTTGATTTATCTGCAATCCCACTTTACTTGCTTCCTCCACAAGTTTTCTCGTTACTTCTTCTAATTCCCTACTATAATGGCCACGTCATCTGCATAACTTACTATTTGGTGACTTTTAAACAATATGTGTCCTTCTCTGTTCAACTCACTATCTCTATCTGTTATGACCTTTTCTAGTACTAAATTAAAAGAAGCGTTGAGAGTGGGTCTCCTTGTCTCAGTCCTGTATCAATAGTAAAGCTTTCCGAACATTCACCTTTTATTCGTACTTTGGATTTAGTATTTTCTAAGGTCATTTTCAATAGCCTAATCATTGTATATTGCCATATTTGTAGCCTATTAAAAAAACCTCATATTTTTATCATTTTTCGTTGAGGAGTTACTGAGCGAAAACTATATCCCTTTGGATCGAACGCTCACCGTAAGCCTTAAATTTATTTTACAGCGGCAATACCATTTTGTAATAATCTCACACAACTTACCAGAGTTGTCTGAGAAGTACTCTTAAGTATATTTCTACACCACAAAATCCGAAAATATACGTTACCTACTAAAGTTTGCAAATAAATTAGTTTTAGCAATTTTTACCCTAAATTAACAAACACTCGTATTTATTAGTTCGTAAACGATAATATAATGTGACATAATAATTTAAAGTTACAGTTTATGTTTGAAATGTATTTTAGAAAGAGTTTAATACCTAAAAACTTGTATGTATGTATTGACATCCCATAGACATACTTAGCGGGGTGTCAAATCAAATTAAAATATTCTCAATGTAACTAAAAGCAGTATGAGATTAAAAATTCTCTACAGAATTTTTTTAAATAATTCTATTCTACGCTAGTTTTGTAGTTGCTTGCATACAGAAAACATATCAAATAATTTTGGAAAGAATTTTATCCATACAAATTTAGAACATGTTCTAAATTTTTATGAGAATCTGCGCGAGAAACTGCGCAGTGTGTAAATTGAACTAATTACTATAGTTGAGATAGTTATTTTATGCTGTTCTGTGTAAACATATATATGTTTATGTTATAATAAAAATATTTTGATATAATTATTATTGCTATTTTGTTATAATTATTATTTGTCAATAATTATTATAGATCCCTTCCCTTCAATATGTCACAAAATATAATCACTCAACAGATGGTGCCACATAAACCCAGTTAATACGCACGCACATGAAGATAATTTTACTGTAAATTTTAATTAATTTGTATTCATAATAGCATTCATAAATTAACTAAAATTCACATTTTTTTAACGAAAATTACCAACAAAATGTTATACGTAATTTTGCTGAGTTATTTGTAGTACGGCTTTAAGAAGCAAAATTATTGATTTGAAGAGGAAAACTAAGTTAGATGGGATGAGTTGGCTATAAATCTTTCAGATTTGTTATGTATACTCAATATGATAAGTACGCTAACTTGGTTGCATTAAACAGTTAGCATAAAATCAAAGAATCCTTATGATAACTAAGCTCAATTTTGGATAGTTTGTGGCCGGCGTTTTTCAGAGATAAATAAGTGAAAGTATTAAGTTTTTAAATTTATTTCAGAATATACTTCTTAAGCATCTTAAAGACGACATGTTTAAATTCACCAAATGTGAAAGATATGTTTTACAAAATCATACTTTGAAATGGCGTATTCTATCCATAAAAATAATCAAGTTTTGCCCTATAAAATTGTTTGATAGGACGTTTTCCTACGAAGATACAGGGCGTCAAAATTTTCAAATATTTCTATTATTTTTCCTGCAACCTCACTGGTAAAACCGATTGTGTGATAAAAAATAGGGAACGACATTTTTTTAATAGGGTTTATTTTTGCATGGATAACTTATTCCAAAATATACTCCAGTGGCGGAGTTACTGAGAAAAAAAATCGTAGTTTTTGTAAAAAATATTAGATATTATATTTATTGTTACCTACACATTTTTATTTAAGCACTTAATAGAAAATGGTAAATAGCAATGTATTTATACGTACCTTCTTATTTGATTTCCACACTTGTCTAAAAACCAGTAAATTTTGCGTAATTTTACTGGAATACCATATTGTCACAATCTGATTATACATTTTAAAAACATTTAAAATTATTTAAAAACCAGTGGCGTACGATTGACATAATGCATCTCCGTAGGGAACTTTTTATATGGCAAAACTTGATTATAACGACATTAAAATTTGGCAAAACTTACCATTAACACCCTGTATAACTACATTTGTAATATAACTTGTATTATTTATTTACTTTTAAATTTTGTACATACCTGTAAATACATTATTAAATACGATATAAACTTTACGATAGCTTATAACTATTATAAAGTTAATATCTTAATTTATTTATGTATTCTAAACACTAAATTTAAGTACTTCAGTTCAGTGATAGAAATAATGATTATGATTTACTCTATTTAAAGTCCGTCCGCGTCGGACCAGACGGTGGAAGTTATACTTCTTTTAAAAAAAAACTTCCTTTCAAAGCCTGAACGTACAAAAAAAAAGTTCTTAAAAATTAGTTCTTCCTTTTGAGCGTAACGCGGTTTCTCGACCAACATCCCATCCCAATGTGTCTAACGGGCGCAAAGAAGTATAACTTCAAAAAGAAACCAAACTCTGCTTTTAATTCTATCAATATATCCACAGTAAATGCTTATCCTTATTAAACCTTATAAATGTTAATTAATTACGCGTTTATCATACATTTAGTAACATACTTCACTAAAGTCGAGTTCCTTTTAATAGGTGAATATTTCGTAAACTTCAGATAATAATAATTAGTTTTGAGATTTTGGCTGTATCTAATAGATAGGGAGATCGTTGGTCATGATTACCTTTATAGCTCTAGTTATAACTTCAGAATGAGGCTTTGAAAATAAAATAACTCGTTATTCCAAATGGAATGTTGTCACTCACTACAATAGGAATTATGAAAACCTACGCACAAGTACCTAATAACAAGAAAGATGTTTCAGGGTCATGCAAACCTATACCGTGTACACCACTGTCTTATTTTAGCACTCAAAACAATCGACTGAATATCTGCCAAGGTCAAGGTATATTCAAACATTCAAGTATCTTATCGACGGTATTATATCAATGAAGTACCTTTACGTCTGTATAAATAACATCTGTGTGTAGTAATTAAAAACTGTTATTGTAGTACCTAACCAACAAAGTTTAAAGAGATGGCCGCTAAAATATTCATGGACTTCCCAGGAGGCTTAAAAATGCCGGCAATCGGCCTAGGAACAGGATCTGTGAGTACCTATATATTTAAGTTATAGAAGTAGAAATGTTTCCTTGGCCAAATTAGAAAGTAGCTGTATTTATTTTTTATTACTTTTTTTAGATCTTATACAGGGTGTGTTTTAATGAAGTAGCAAAAATGAGATCACAGGTTTCTTAGGTGAAAATAAATCGATTTAACCCAACATACCTATATCCCAAGTTGCATATTAAAAAAGATATAGGGTGTCAAAATTAACATTTTATTTTCGATATTTGTAAATAACTTCTTAAGAAATCCAAATATTTACATAAAATTAGTAAATCGGGGATTTAGCGGGCGAGAAATTCAAATTTGTTTCTAATTTTGACGTCAGTATTAGAGGGCGCCACTTGTGGCACACCATGTTTCTTTTAAATGGCAGAACTTTTTTGCAGCTTCGTGTATCTATATGACTATCAAAACAACCGATTCTCCTACCTGTTTTATTTGAAAAGTTATATTTTGCTGAAGTCGGTAGGAGTAACCATTTTTGAAATAATCCTATTTGAAATGCTCAGTGCTACTTCATTTAAAAACACCCTGTAGAAGCTTTTCTATACTAACTGGTAAATGAAAAAAAACTTTTAAAGTGTTTTTTAACAAATGGAAAAAATACTATCAGTTTTATTTTAAGGAGCAATATTTTTAAACCGTTTCAAATAATTGTTGCAGCTCAGAGATGAAGCAGAAGTCGAAAGGGTTCTAAATGCCGCCTTTGAGACAGGATACCGTCATTTTGACACAGCCTATGCATATCAAAACGAAGCATTCATTGGACGCGTTCTAAAAAAATGGTTCGCTTCAGGTAAAGTAAAGAGAGAAGATATATTTATCACCACTAAACTTCCAGTACCTGGCGTACATCAAGATAGAGTGGAGCTGTTCATGAAGAAGTCCCTGGAAAATCTTCAGTTGGAATATGTTGATTTGTACTTGATCCACTGTGCTGTCGGAACCAAGTACTTTGGAGACGATTCCGAAGACAACTACAAAGAAATAGACAATTTTGATCATATAAAAATTTGGAAGGTGACTTTGGCCTACCTACGTTTAGTTTTTTTTTGAAAATTGAAAGTGTATTTTTGTAGAAAATGGAAGAGCAGGTCCACCTTGGAAGAACAAAAGCGATAGGTTTATCCAATTTTAACAAAAGACAAATCGAAAGAATTATAAAATTTGCTAGGATAAAACCATCTTGTTTGCAAGTGGAGCTACATGTAGATTTTCAGCAGCGTGATCTTGTGGAATATTGTCAGAAAAATGGGATAGTAGTAGTTGCTTATTCTCCCCTAGGAGCACCAGGAGCTCCAAGATTTCAGTAAGATATCCAAAATACAAGTAGATTAAAATTGCCTCTAATTAAATTATTAATTTCAGTGACAGGAAAGTACCCACTATCATTAATAGTGACATAGTAAAAAACATAGCATTGAAATATGGTAAAAGTCCTGGACAAATAATGTTACGGTATCTCCTACAGAAGAATATTGTAGCTGTACCCAAGAGTTCCAGTCCGGAACGATTGAAGGAAAATATCAATGTCTTCGATTTTAAGATAGATTCAGAGGATATGAAGACTTTAGATAATCTTGATGGCGGAGAAGTGACTAGGTTGACCACTTTTAAGCTTGTTCCAGGGTAAGCATTTTCAATTAGTAATTCCATCATTAAAACATACACTTAACGTACATGATTAGATAGATAGATTATTCCTATTGATTGTCACAAAATAACAATATGGAATTCGTCAAAAAAGGGTGAAATACAATAGCTTGAAAAACATATGAAATACATAAAATAAAACATACATTAGTACTTATAAGTTAACTATTACTATTAAAATAGTCGTTCATACTGTAAAAGGCCCTGGTTATAAGAAACTGTTTCAAATATTTTTTTAAATTTTTCATGGAACTTATATTCTTTATATAGTCAGGTAAATTATTATAGATACGAACTGACATGCCATAGGGACCATTTTGTGTTTGAGTAAGACGGTATTAAGGCAGGCAGATATCCTGTTTTTGCCTGGTGTTGTAGTGATGCATAGCTTGACGTGTTGGGTAGTTACTAAATCTTGTTTTAATATATATTGCGCAAGAGTAAATGTAAATAGAGAAAACAGTGAGTATTTTATATTTAATAAATAGCTCGCGGCAAGACGTTATTCTTGATACTTTAGCGATCTTTCGGATGATATTCTTTTGAGCTACAAAAACAGAGTTTATGGATTTGTCTTGTCCATAGTACAACATCATAAGAGTATCGTCATTTAGAACTGGCCTGAGTTGTCTAAATAAAAAGCATAAAGAATTTAGTTTATTGCATACTATATCTGTATGTGAGTCCCAGAGAAGTCGAGAGTCAGTGCAAATCCCCAGAAAATGTATGTCACTTGTTTGATGCATCGTACCACTATTTTTATATTTTATTAATTTTCTCCACTGTCTTATTTTTTGTTGTAAATTTTACTAGCTGCGACTTTTTGTAATTTATTAATAAATGATTAATTTCTGCCCATTTTGACATACTATTCACCACATTTTGTACGTTTTGCACAGCGTATTCTGAAGACGTGCTTATTAAAAAATTTGAGTCATCAGCATACAGTACGGGTGTTACATCATTTTTGACAATTGATGGAAGGTCGTTATTCATTATAAGAAAGAGGGTAGGTGCAAGCAAACTTCCTTGGGGAACGCCTATTTCATTTAGGAGTAATTCTGATTGAGTCCCGTCCGAAAGCATAACTAATTGATGCCTTTTTGACAGATACGACTTAATCTAATCTAGTGCTACGCCCATGACACCGCATTTTTCCAATTTAAAAAACAAGATCTCTTGTTTTACCGTATCAAATGCCCGACTAAAATCGAAAAATACTCCAAAAGTTTCATTTTTATTGTCGAGAGAATTCAATATCATGTTGACACTGTTATAGAGGGCAGTTTCAGTGCTCCTTTGCTTAACAAATCCATGTTGAAACGGAGTTAATATTTTGTTTATATTTAAGAAATCCAACAAGATATTTAGAAATATTTTTCAAGATTTTACCAAACTGATTTTGAACTGCAATTGGCCGGTAATTTGACATTAAGTTGCTATCTCCTTTATTTTTAAAGATGGGTATAATTTTTGACTTTTTTCATTCAACAAAAATCACTTAGTGCTGTCAATTACTTCTTGTATTAGTACGAATGAATTAGCTTGTTCAAATGTGAAGACTCTAAAACCACTAGTTCTATAGCAATCTGAGGCCATATTTGAACCCTGCATTCGGTTTACTAAGTTAGGTGTATTTAGAAAGTAATTACTTACTTGCACTAGCGTTTTTTCATTGTTCCATTATTTTCCTATAATTTACTGTCAAACTCGAATACTTAGAGGAAAACGGACACTACTAGTCTCTTCAAATGTGGCAGAGGATGTTTTTATACAAAACTTAAGTACTTTCATATATTTTTTAAACAAATTTTCCGTGTAGGATAAATTTAAAAGCAATTCTGCCAAACTAATTTGAATCTATTGATATGATTTGTAAATTCTGTTTTGCTAAACTTTCAGGTCAAAACGACACATATTTTTTTTAGTATCCTTTGTTATTGTTTTCAGCATATTTAGATTTTTTGGAAATTTTTACGAGTCATATTTAGACTGCTTCAAAAAAATATTTATGTTGTCGTATAATCATCTTCCAACAGATGTATGAGAAAAAAATAGCACATATTAATTATTGTATAATTATATAAAATTAGAAAATAGAGCTCTATTAGTAACTATTTTTTTTTCTAGGATAGAGAATCACCCCGAGTATCCATTTTAGAATCTAATGTACCTACTCTATTCTGAAATCAAATAAAATGTATTTAATTGACAATTAATTGTTTAAATTCCTATATATTCCTCAAGTTATAAAAATAATTCAAATTAACTAAAAGGTAAGTTCAACATACTATTGCACAATATTACAAATCTTGAAAATATTATCTGTGGTATTTGAAAACTTGTTATTTGCTTAGTCATGGTGATAAATCATAGAAAATGTAATTACCCACAGAACACTTTTTTAACCTTCATTATAATCAGCAAATAATATACAATAATATGCAATTAAGACAGTAGCAGTACATAAATAACCAAATATTTGCTATAACTTTTTAACAAAAGTAAAATAAAATATGATTTTCATTGCTTTATTTATTTTGTATGAAACTATGTGCCTCAGGGATCAGATGTGCGACTAACAATAGTACCACTAAAGTACACAAACATAAATTTTAAATTTTAGTTTTAAATTTCTATTATCTAAATTCTGTTGTTTACTTTGTCTATAATGCATGTTATTGAAAATTAAAAAGTAATAAGTTAACATAATAAATTTAATACAGAACAGTAATAAATGATGACTGCAAAGAATATTTTTCACTTAGAGAAAGGGTATTCCGGATGCTCAAAAAATCTGTAAATATTATATTTATTTGAATTTTCTGCACGTTCTTTACTTATGAACCTACCCTGAAAACAATTTGAAGTCGCACACACGAGCACACTCTCCAACCTCAAGGTCATTGAGAGTCTTCATATCTGCAGCGGACAAATTAAAATCAAACACTTCAATATTCTCTTTCAGTCTAGCTGGAGTAACGCTCTTCGGTATAGCTGCGATTTTCTTTTGCAAAAGGTATCTCAACATCACTTGTGCATTGGTTTTGTTGTATTTGGCAGAAATTGACTTGATGACCTCATCATGCAGCATATCCGGCAACTTCTTTGACCTGAAAAAGCATTATGGGTTTCCGAACCACTTTTGTAATAAAAAAGCACATACTTCTACTATATACCGCGCACTTTATATCTTTTCAATGTATGACCTTGGCCCGAAAGTTAGGGGAATACAAGAGATTTACCAGAACTGTGATGCATATTTTAAAGTTACATCCTGAATGTAGAGTCAATTTTAATGAAATGTAGAAGGTGGATTTTGTTTATACTGAGATGAGGTAATTATATCAACATTTACCTTGTTTACCTTTTTCAATATGCAGTTGTTTATATACTTAAGTGCTCCACCTAACTTAAAATAAAAAGAACACTCTTCATTTACAACAAAAAAGAACTGCTTTTGAAACCTATTTAGATTAGTAAATACCTACTGTTTTTTTAGAAAACGCTTCATTTTTCTTTGTGATTTTTTAGAATAGATATTATTTTTAATAAAAAAAAGATATATGTACATGTGTACACATATATATTATTATTAAAAATTAGTTTTAATGAAGTCTTTTTTGTAATTAATTAGAAAAAATTATTAAAAATTGAAATAGTTTGAAATCTGGCAACGCATGTGCATAGCATACCAAATCCTGGTCTCCTTAGTTACCCCCACCGTTTAGGACCAGCCTGGTTCACAAGTGAGCGGCATATAGTAGAAGTATGTGCTAAAAAGCACTTACGGCACACCAAGTTCGGCTAAAAATTTGTTGAATCCAGGCGAACCTAAAGGTGAGTAAGCAACTACAACGATATCATTCCGGTGACAGAAACACAACAACTGTTTTTGCTGCAAGTAAATGTGCAACTCGACCTGCAAACACGCTGGTTTGATTCTGGCAGACTCTAGTATGTTAAGGATCTGCCTGATGTTGAAATTTGACACTCCAATAGTCTTGGTTCTACCGGCGTCCACTTGTTCTTCCATTTTCTAAAGAAGCAGTATCGAATAAAACAGTTTAGATTAGCCCTTGTTTCACCATTGACAACCGTCACTGAGCAATCGTACAACAAGATGGAAATATTGTATTTTTTATCTCATCGATCTAAGGGAATTAAAAAACAGCATAAAAACATCAAAAGCTTCCACATGGAGCCGTTGAGCCATAGCCTTTACGTACAAAGGATCGTATTTACGTTAAATGCAAGTATTCGCTCAATTTCGCCATTAATAATTTAAAATAAAGTGTATAATAATGAAATGTGACTATTTGGAAAAAGAATGGAATGCTAAATAGATATTTTGATTAAATGTTGGATGTTCTTATGTAGTTTTAAATTATTTCCCAGCAAGGATCACAAGGTAGGAACGTTTTCTGCTAGGATAGTGGGTCTATTTATATTCTAGCTATATATAGATACAATATATAACAAAAATAATAAATTTTCCACATATTTCATATAAAATAACAGCAACTTAAAAAACACTACAAAAAATATTTATATATTATAATAAAAAAGACACACTAGCATTAACATTCGTCAGAGTCACTACTAACGTCACTTGTATCCGATTCTGTATCGACAGTTATGATGAAACCACTTTTATTTAACCCAATCAATTGATGCAGCTTAGTCTCTCTCAATTTTTATTCTTTGAATGTCTCTTTCGGCACCATATCAATTCAATGGGATTAATACCAGCCATCTGTTAAATAACGTATTTCTTGATAAAAGTATTGCTCTTGACTATATGCAGTAACTTATCTTTCTTCAAACCCTTTGGCACTCTCTCTGCGGGTATGGTAGGGTGGAAGAATGTTGGCTTGGGAAAATGTGAGAGATTGACATTTGACTACCCCCCATTAATGAGGTTTTCCAGGTTTCTCTCATTCCTGCACTGAATGGTGGTTAGGGTCTACCAACGTAAGTCGTTCCTGGGCGCAAATGCGGCCTGCTTAATAATAATATGCCGCCCCCTGTCCCGCACAAGTCTTCGACTTCTGGGCTAATCCTCGTGATTAGAATGAGGGGTAGAGATATTATTATTATTATCTACTTGTACCAGGTCAAGGTTCTTCCGAGAAATCCTCCCAAGGTCTGAATGTCCTCTCCGTATCTTATTAGATACGTAGTATCTAATACCACAATGTTTTTAAGGCGAAAAAACGAATAGATCCTATAAAAGCACTAAATATTAGATAAATAATTAAAACAAACACTCATACACAATAACACAACACTGAGTACTCACAACACCAACTTATAATAAACCTACGATAACAGCAAATAAAAAACACCTAGTATATCAGGAAAGCAAAAATTATAACACACTCGATCCTGCGATATTATCTAGTACTGTCCTGTACTGCCAGCAAAGTAACCAAGTAATAATCTAAGTTGCATTGTTAACTGCCGTCTTTGTCTTCCTTACGGTATTAAAGAACGACGTATGTCGGCGAGTTGGTAGACGAGAGACTGAATAGTTGCCAAGTTTGTCGCCTACGACTCATAAAATTAAACGACTTCTTAAAAATGTTATTGCGAAGTGCTAATATATAATTCGAAATGTCATATATTTGATACCTGTTAAAATGTTAAATTTTATAAAGACAATGAGACATTTCCTTGATGAACAAAAAGCGGTTACCTTGTTTTGTGAGATGTTACAACGTTGCATTCAAATAACAGCTTGTAGCCGCCGTACCGAAGTTTTTGTATTGGAGCAGTGGGTTCGATTGGGGTAAAATAATACTGAGTTGAACACATGATATAAAATATTTCCTTAATAAGCCCCCGCTTTAAATTATATCGAGTTAGATGACTAAAATATACATCATCTATAGAAATATGATAATATTTTATGCATATTCTAATGATTTTTATGTCCCTTGCTTGAAATTATATTAGATGCGGTGTTTGAATTTTTTTATATGTAATATACCTACCTTCCAGATGGCTACATGATCAGTTGGCTCGGGCTCCGTCTTGTCTGGTGTTGGAAGCCCTTGGCCTTCAACGTATTTAGTTCCAATTGGGAAATGTATCAAATATAAATCCACATACTGTAACTGGAGGTTTTCCAGTGACTTCTTCATAAACATCTCAACTCGGTCTTGGTGTACTCCTGGCATTGGAAGCTTGGTGGTTATAAAGAGGTCGTCTCTTTTTAGTTTTCCGGAGGAAAGCCATTTGTTGAGTATGCGACCAATCATGCCTTCGTTTCCATAAGAAAAGGCAGTGTCAATATGACGGTAACCCAGTTCTAGGGCTATGTCGAGGGTATTTTCTATTTCTGCTTCAGTGGACTAAAAGAACATTTCAGTAAAATCACAGTAAAACAATCTCTTAGACTAGATATTAGTCACATAAAAGCAAACATTGCAGCCACTATTTTCCTACTGGAGTTTTTTTTAAGATTTGCTTACCTGAAAAGTGCCCAAACCGATACCAGGCATCTTCAGCCCCCCGCGCATATCCATAAAAATGTTTGCGGCCATTATTTGATTCTATCAGATATTTAACAACATTGTCTATAATTTCAGCAGAAATATCTACTAAACAGCTGACAATTCGGTATAAACTGCCATTAAATGTCAAAGCAATAATTTAGTTATACAGGGTTAACTATGACTAAGTACCAAAATTTAAACCACATGCCCAGGGAGGTCTAAAAGACAATAAAAAAAATATTAAAATTTTAACCACATGCTCAGGGAGGTCTAAAAGACAATAAAAAAATATTCCAGAATTTTACCTCGATATTTAAAAAATGGGGCAAAACTCTCTTTTCCTGCGGAAAGTCGGCGTCTATGATAACCATCTACTGACTGAGATGGCTTAGATTCATATATAAAGCTTACATCTGTCAACAATGCCAACTAGGTACCATGCGGTAGTTTTTTTGCAGCGTTTCTAAATGCAGAAACGACAAAAATTAACATTCTTATTAGTAATAATACCTGTTTGATAGGTAACAGTTAATCCAGTTAACTGCAGTATTTTGCATTCGTTTTTCATTATTTCGTTACAAACTGACAAAACTACATTTTCACTCATTACAGCCACTCACTACTGATAAAACGCATTTACTGTAGGTACAGTTAGATAAAATGCCTATTTATTATAAAAAAATCGAACGAAATGAATAGGTAGGTACTTTAAGACAATAAAACTTTTAATGCACTCGCGGCAGTCTTGTGTCATAACCTACAAAAACAAACCGGCGAACTATATTGTGGGAAACTGTACCCGACACAAATTTCTTTATTTAATAACTTTAAAAATTAAAATAAGACAGTAAAAACTGTAGAAGAACACAAAACTACAACGTAAACACAGGAATTAAATTATGACTTGACTGGAAATTTTACGGTCGTGTTGTTAGTTGCCTACATTACCTACTCTGATTCCGTAAGCGTACAAGTCGCATTGACGGCGTTATATAAGGATTTAATATAACGAAAACAAATTTTTTTCGCTTTATAAATAAGTTTGAAATTTTTTTGAAGGGTGATTCCGTTCATTTTTAATTTTTTACCTCCTCTCTTAAAATATTTGTACTTGTCATAGTTAACCCTGTATGCTGTTTTTAAACTAAATTTATTTTTAACTGAACATAATGTTCGTAATTTGGTTTATTATAGCATCAAAACTGTATTTAAATCAGTGATACAATATACTAATAATATTATTTTGTTTATTATTATGTAGTTCAAAATACAACATTTAATGAAAATACCTTAATATAAAATGATTATTTGGGAAAAGGAAACTCAGGGTGATCCAGTAACCTGTAACAGATGTAAAAGTATTAGAATGCTTTACAACAACGATAACTATAATGTAGTTTTTTTTCTCTCAGAATTTATAATCATTAATAAACTACCGTGGAAAAAATTTGAAGTCGCATATACGTGCTGGTTCTCCAACTTCGAGATCGTCCAAAGCCTTCATATCAGCAGGATCCAAAGAAAAATCGAATATATCTATGTTTTCTTTAATTCTAGCTGGAGTAATGCTTTTTGGTATAGCTACAATATTCCTTTGTAATAGGTAGCGTAGCATAACTTGTGCGTTCGTTTTTTTATGTTTGGTAGCGATTTTCTTAATAGTTTTATCATTAAGCATGTCTGGCAGCTTTTTAGGTCTGAAATTTGACAAAGCGGTTTATGTTATTGTTTTGCAAACAAGAAACTTTAAAAGTATTACTTATTTCCGAACAGCGCTGTAAACTTGTTATACCCTGAACTTCCCAAAGGAGAATAGGCCACTACAACAAGGCCATTTCGGTGGCAGAAATTCACCAATTCCCTTTGTTGTAGGTAGACATGCAACTCGGCCTGCAGACATGCTGGTTTGATTCTAGCAGACTTTAATAACCTATCGATTTGCCTTATGTTGAAATTGGAAACTCCAATAGTCTTGGTTCTACCAGTATCGACTTGCTCTTCCATTTTCTGAAAAATTCATGAATCAACGCATTTCAAAATTTTATTAGTTATTTATTTAATCAGTGCGATAACGGCATCATTAACATTTAATTTGCCCAAGCGCTACAAGCCTTCAAGTCTTTAGGCGTATTATTCGATGATACGAGCAACTACATCTATGAAGAAAAACGTGGACATCAGTAAATATGTACATTCAGCTCGTGGAATTTCTCAAGAGGAAATCGGAAGGATATAAAGCGAAAAATCAGATATTTGAACTAAACAAGATGTAAAGAAGTTTCAACAGGAAGTCAAATATGAGACATGGTTACTAATAAAGATAAATTATTTATATCTTAGATTTATTTATACCTAAAGAAATAAGGTTGTGCTCATTTTGGGATTTGGAGGTTCATATAGGAATGAGGAACTCACTTATAAGCAAGCAAACAGACGTCAAAGACGAGAGAAACATTTTAAGCATCATAATACTCAATACAGAAACCAAGATTTCGCGTGAATTTGTTGTAACTACTGGATTCCTCCAATAGGAATCAATTTAGGAGAAGTAATTTGAAAATACATAGCACTGCGTTCTTCAGGTTGCGATCATGGGAGGTTTTTTGTTGGGTATAAGAATGACAAATGTACAGCCAGTGGCACCATGCCGGAAAATATTGCATCTTTTTCAAAACTACCAAATGTGAAAGACTACACCGGACACTGCTCTCGAAGACCATTAACTTTCTTGCTGGCAAATTCAGGAGTGGATCTTTTAACAGTTAAGAGGCATGGGGGCCTGAAAAGTGACACGATGGCTAAGGGATATATTGAAACGTCGATTGAAAATAATAAACGAAACGCTACACACATGTTGGGAATAAAGAATATGCAGATGTATGTTTCAACTAGTAACGACATTAGCAATTTAGAAATCAACAAAACCTAGAACGAATTGGCCTCCTCTGGAATAAGTTTTTCAAAATGCAAACATGTTATTGTTAATGTTTACAATCAATAATGTACATAGTTCTTATAAGTATTTAATAAATGTTTTATTCATACATTGTCTAAAAACTTCTTATCTAAGTTCTTATCTCACTGAGTGTAGTAATGAAGTTCTTATTCCACTCAAAATGAGAGGGATAAGTGACATTTATTTTATCCTAAGATGCAGATAATAGTTATTTATAGTACAAGTGGGATAAAAGCATTGTTATAAGTACATGAGTGAGAAAATCCAAAGTTAGATCGTTTGTAAGTTTTGATTCAAAATCAAGAAGGAAAGGCATTGTTATGGTAACCTGTCAAACTTCTTGTCAAACTTGTTATAAACAAAATTGAATATCCATTTTTGCATTTTCTTGTGAAATTAGTGGTGTTGATTGAAATAATGAGTGAGTCAGAAACAGAGAACTTGCCTCTTGAAATTGAAAAAACTGCTGTAACTGCAGTAGCTTCACTTTTACGAGATAGATCGAGAACCAAGTACGAACAATTTTATAAACGATTCACTGATTGGTGTGCATCTAAGAATATAAAATATGAGGCAAAAGAAAAGATGTTATTAGCATTGTTTGAAGAATTATCCAAGAAGTACAAATCATTGTACGAATTGCCAAAGTTGTGTTGTCAATATTTACAACAAGTAATTCAATTTAATTTAAGTTAAATTATTTGTTAATTGTTAATTGATAAATCTGTTGGTTATTAATAAAAATAACCATCAAGCAGTGATCTCTTTTTTTAATATTTCACTAATGGGGTAATATGCCACCTTACTTGACTAGTGGTGTAATGACTTTCATTATTCAACTAAAACAGTGCCAAATAGATGCTGTGATGAGGCTCTTATAAAGCAGTTGTAGATAATCATAATTATACCTTCCAAATTTGTATGTGATCGCTTGATTCAGTTTGAAGAGTATCAGGTATTGGTCTGGCCTGGCCTTCTACGTATTTAGTACCAATCGGGAAATGAATCAAATATAAATCAACGTAGTCCAACTGAAGATTTTCCAGTGATTGCTTCATAAACATCTCCACTCGGTCTTGATGTATACCTGGCAGTGGAAGTTTGGTAGTGATGAAGAGGTCTTTCCTCTTCAGTTTTCCAGAAGAAAACCACTTTTGAAGCACATGACCAATGACTGCTTCGTTCTGGTATACGAAGGCGGTGTCTATGTGACGGTATCCCACCTCAAGGGCAACGTTTAGAGCATTTTTTAACTCTGCTTCGTTAGTCACCTGCAGAAAGAGACAATATGCTACTAAAATGCCGTCAAATTTCTGTAGTGATAGTATGCATTTAAATTGAACCAATATATTGCTACAACCACAAACAAATAACCTTGAAAATTATCACTGTGACCTCATTAGCTCGGGAATTTACTAATATTTACTTCAAAATACACTAGATCAATTTTCACTAATTTGAGATTTATTTTGAAGCAGTTGTTTGTTATGTATCTACCACCATATTAAATTAAAATACATCTAAATAATGTTACCTGCCAAGTACCAAGTCCGATAGCAGGCATCCTAAGTCTCCCTGGAAGGTCCTTAAATATTTTTGCTGCCATAATTAAAGTAATATTGGCTAATACCAGCACTCTTTAAATATATACTTAACTATACTCAGCGTTACTAGCAAGGATAAAATAAAAGTATAACATTTTTACTGAGTAAATTGATTTAACACATTCCTTATCTGACTTCTGTAAAACTTCCGCCAGTTTTATTTAAGATTTGAATGAACAATGACCTTAATTATGAAATTATAATTGATATAATTGATCTAGTGGCGTATTTAAAAAATTATCGCTACATTAAACTCTTAACCAATATATAAATAGAATATCCCTACAAATGTGATATATTATATTTTAATTTACTTATATGTCCCATTTTTCATTTTACATTACAAAAATTATTATTAAAACTGTCAACTGAGGCTAATAAACTTTGATATCTGGGACTTCAGCACGCGCGATAGTTATAAAGCTAGTTACGGACGGTGAGCGATAATACTTAATATACAGGGTGTTAAAAAAGGAGTGTAAAATATTTCGAGAGGTAATAGTATGAACCAAAATAAGCAGAAAAGTCTTAATAAACATGGGTCCGCAAAGTAACAATTGCGGAGATATGGAATGTTTTACCGACCGAACCGAATAAACCGACAAAGGAAGCTTTTAACAAACAAAAAAACAAAGTTACAGAAGATGTTCAAAGTGTCCTCCGTCCATTTCCAAACAGGCACGACATCTTGGTCTCAACGATATTCGAACTCTTTCGAAAACACCCTCCTTGGTGGATTTCTTGACACTTTGATTAATCCGTAGCTGCAGCTCTTCCAGGCTATTTACAAGAGTACCATACACTAATATCTTCAAATATCCCCAAACAAAGAAATCTAGAGGGTTCAGATCAGGCGATCTTGTAGGCCATAAAACAGGGCCGATCCTTCCTACCCATTATGTGGAAAAGTTTGATGTAAATGCTCTCTAACGGCCATGGAAAAATGAGCTGGAGCACCATCATGTTGGAACCACATTTGTTGCCTCTGATTCAAAGGAATGTCTTCCAAAAACTCATACAGTGTGTTCTGCAAAAAGTTGAGGTAAGCAGCGCCTGTTAATCGGTTTGGTAAATCAACAGGACCTAGAAACCTGTCACCTACAATACCCATCCAAAAGCTTCCTTTGTCGGTTTATTCCTATTAAAATAAAATGTTTGAAAAACGAATAGTGATCCATATCTCCGCAACCGTTACTTTGCGGATCCATGTTTATTAAGACTTATGCTTATTCTGGTTCATACTATTACCTCCTTAAATATTTTACACTATTTTTTACCACCCTGTATATTTATTTCTTTGTAATGAGATATATTTCTATAGACAAGTAAACCGCATAGATGTAAATACATATTATAGCGTCAATGCGTAACGTTCTATGCATTTTAATCACAAGCGATATTTTTGTAATATATCAAATATTTATTATAACTATACTCCATTTTTAAACTAGGAGGAGCGCTTTGAATATTGCGCGCCAAAATGTTGGTCCCTTATTGGTTAATTTCGAACCTACTTTACACTGCTAATAAATTTTACATTCTGGCATTTGTTGACATTTTGCTTGTCAGTTGTCATCAGTTCGTTGTCATTGTGTTTTTACCTGTTTTTCTATCTATTTATTATCTCAGTTACGTATAAATCAGTTCTTATCAGAACTAAACAACTTATTATATTGTTTGCCATTCGTTTTTCCAATTTTCCATTGGATATGGATGATAGTGTGCCGACCACAAGTAAGGCAGGCGCGGGAATTACATCGCCGTCGCCCCCAAGGAAACGAAAACAACTCAGTTTGGGGCATTTATCTCTGGCAGAAAAACAAGCAATATTGAATTTGTACAAGAAAAGCCTAGATGATGAACCTACTCTTAAAACTGTCCAACTTGTATCCAAAATAGCGATGACATTAGGTAAATTTGTATTAACATTATCTACTGTTGAACTATATTATACATTATACTTTTTTAGGTGCTGCAAAATCAACAGTATATCGAGCCATAAAGCAGTATAAATCTACTGGAAGGGTGTCTACTTCCAAACACTGTGGTGGACGACCTGGGATTGTTACATGTTTGGATGAAGTAATGAAGAATTCCATAAGGCGTGTAGTACACAGCTTTTTCTTAAAAAATGAGATCCCCACTTTGGACAAAATATTAACCGCAATAAAAGTCGTCAGGATTTGCCACAGATGTCCCGTTCATCATTATACAAAGTTATGAAACAAATTAACTTCAAGTAAGGTTGAATACATATCTCAAGCAAGTATAATTGCAATAAAAACATTTAATTTTTTTTGCAGATACTTAAAACGAAGTCGTAAAAGTGTGTTGATAGAACGTGATGATATAGTGAGATGAAGACTTGACTACTCGATATTAATTAAAAAGTTTAGATCTGAAGGTAGACCTATTTATTATTTAGATGAAACGTATCATTGTGAATTAAACCCTATAGAATTGATTTGGGCACAGGTGAAGAATGAAGTGCCAAGCAAAAATAAAACATATAAACTGAAATATGTAAGGGAACTACTAATAGAGGCTCTTAATAATGTTACAAATATGAACTGGAAAAGTGTGAAGAACATGTGATTAAGGAGGAAGAAAAAATGGGAACACTTGACGGAATTATGGACGATCTCATTGAACCTTTAATGATATCAATTAATAATAGCGAGAGTGATATGGATACTGACTCGTCAAATAATTCAGAAAATTGTTAAAGACATGATTTGTCCCTTATTTTTACCAATAATGTTATAAATTATAAAAACTTATTTTGTTACTTTGAACACCTGCAGATGATATATTACGAACGAAGTTCAGTTATCAGTTATTTAGCAATTATCCGGTAACTTAATAAACGTAGTTCGTAGAAGTGCAACAATTCAAAGTAACAAAAACACCATTATATGATTACTCCAATGCTAATTGTAAAAATGTGAATCAATAAAAAAAATTTTTAAAAGTGAAAACTGGAATCAATCATTTATAGATTTTTGGTTTGTAGTAAATTATTTCATTCATATTATGTTGTGTAGGAAGTACCTACCTACCAACTTTAAAAATATATATATAAAAGTTAAATAAACCTAGAATTAGATATTTATTCATTACACATTATTTTGAATAAGTACTTAATAACCCCATTTGAAAGTAATGAAAGCTTATTGTACTCAAATTGAGGTTAAACATTTGCAGTGAGTATATACTTGATAGTCTGATACTATCTAGGGTAGTTTTTAGTAAATTTTGCAGTGTAAGTTTGTCTTTGGCATTCGCTCCCCCTAGTTTAAAAATAGAGTAATTATAGTATAGTATAGTATAGTAGTAGTATTTTTTTATAGTAATTATATAGTAATTATATTTGATGTTATTAACAGGGTGTTCGGAAATTATGCGTCAAAACTTCAGGTGGTGATTCCTCACAAAAAATTAGGGTCACAAAGTCCTATAACAATTTTTCGAAAACTCAATATTAACGGAGATACATGGTGTCAAAAGACATTTTTTTTTAGTTGTTCTTAGATAACTTTTCTATTTGTGATGTGATTTTCTTCTATGTATTACTAATGTCCTTGTAGATTTATATTCCAAATATGATGCAAATACTCCAGTGCCAAAGGGCCTAACCTGACCTTAATCTTCGATCTATGGCCCACAACTTTTTTGTTTTCACCGCTTTATAAATTTGAACACCATGTTAAAGAGTATCAAAAATTATTTAAAAAGTATCTCTTGTTGCGATACAATAAAATGAACTGTTTTTGAGAAAAACGACTTCAAACATTTTCATGTGTTAACGCTGTTTTAAACTGATATTCACAGTTTCAACTCACTAACTACATTATTAAGTAACATTTTGATTGAGTATATGCTCTTATAATAAGTTCTACAAATATCCTTCCATTTCGACACACAAATTCATTCGTCTCAGAAAGTTGCGACGAACCCCGAAGAATAAGCCCTCTTTTGCTCTTATTATTTCAAAGCTGTCAATAATTCGTTGCCTTAGCTCTTCCACGTTACTCACAGGCCTTCTGTATACCAGTGACTTAAGATAGCCCCAAAGGAAAAACTCGATCGGGTTCAAGTCGGGCGATCTTGCAGCCCACTCTATGAATCCACCACGCCCTATCCACCTCTCAGGGAAAATTTCATTGAGGTGCTCTCTCACCGTCAAACTGTAATGAGGCGGTGCACCGTCATGCAGTAGCCACGTTGCACGTCGCACTCCAATAGGAACGTTGTCCAACAAAACTGGCAGATCGTTTTGTAGAAAGTTACGGAGGGTGAGGGATAATATAATATGTATCTATTTTTTTGTAATGAGAAGCAGTGAAAAGGCAACTATTATTTTTTCATCTTCTATCTTTTCCTAATGTTAAGATGATAAATCGGAAACACTGTATTGCCCTTCAACTCAAGCGTTTTAAACTATGAAATTCCCTTTTAAATTAGACACCTTATGCTTATACTAGACAAAGCTAACATTTTTGTGCTAGAACATGGTGATAGTATCTGCAGTACCTATATCCCATAATTTTTGTATGTTTCTTTTATGAAAAAAGTTGAGACACAAACTACCTTTTAGTTTATATAGTTTTTATCAAGTCTAATATAACATAACACAACTCATTAGTATCATATAATTTACAAATTACAGTACACAATTTTAAAAAACTAATTGAAAAGAGCAATTTAGAATAAAACACTTATAATTAATTTTCGACATTACTACTTTGTTCAATACATAGGTTCTATTATTTTACAAAATGATTGTGACAAATTGTTCTTTAATAATGCTTACTTTATTAAATTATCAGTTAGAATAGAAGCAAAAATAGAATAATTATGTTGCTGCCATTCAATTATTTAAAACATTACGTCTTTTATTTGGGAAACGGAAATTCTGGATGCTGCACAAACCTGAAATGGAAAAATATGTAATATAGAAATCTTCCAGTTAAATTCGCAAATGACAACTTACGGTGGGAACAATTTGAAATCACACACACGAGCCTCTTCTCCAACTTCAAGACTATCCAGAGCCCTCATATCTGATCCGTCCAATGAAAAGTCAAACACGTTTATGTTCTCTTTGAGTCTAGCTGGAGTGACACTCTTTGGTATAGCTACTATGTTTCTCTGCAAAAGGTACCGTAACATAACTTGCGCATTAGTTTTCTTGTACTTGGTGGCAATTTGTTTAATTGTTTCATCGTTGAGCATATCCGGCAACTTCTTTGGCCTTAAATCAAAGAATAATACACATACTAAGAGACTGACTAAAATAAAAACCATAGTTTTATTTTTCAATAGCCTTACTCTGCTCCAAACTGTGAGGTAAATTTGTTATATGCAGGGGAACCCAGAGGAGAATAAGCCACAACAACAAGACCATTCTGTTGGCAGAAATTGACCAATTCTCTTTGTTGTAAGTAGACGTGCAACTCAACTTGAAGACAAGCTGGTTTGATTCTAGCCGATTTTAGTATTCTATCTATTTGCCTGATGTTGAAATTCGATATTCCAATAGTCTTGGTTCTACAAGCATCAACCTGCTCTTCCATTTTCTGAAATAAACATTAATTATCAGTAGATTAAAAAGATGTCAGCTTTTCTATACCTTCCAAATAGCTATGTGATCAGTTTGCTCGGTTTGCATAGTTCCAGGTGGTGGTCTGGCTTGACCTTCAACATACTTTGTCCCAACAGGAAAATGAATCAAATACAAATCCACATAGTCCAGCTGAAGATTTTCCAGTGACTTTTTGAGAAACAACTCCACCCTGTCTGGGTGTACGCCTGGCGATGGAAGTTTGGTGGTTATGAAGAGGTCTTCTCTCTTCAGTTTTCCAGAGGAGAACCAGTTTTGGAGCACGCGACCAATAATAGTTTCGTTTTGGTAAGCAAAAGCGGTGTCGATGTGACGGTAACCCACCTCTAGGGCAGCATTCAAGGCGTTTTCTAGCTCCGCTTCGTCACTGACCTAGCGAAAGTGTAAAAAACAAAAACATGTTTTATTTTAATTAGGTACACCGGCACACAAAAGAGTGGTGTGTTCCTTTGACCACACCCACCTATCATTATGTACTTTGACGCACTACTAAGCGATGTCAAGCTGAGAATCCAACTGTTTAGAATTGTTCTAGAACCATTCAAATTCGAAACAAACCAACAAGTGTTTCTTTATATTATGATTGTGACACTTTTATATTTTATTTATAGCACTATTAAATCTGCGATTAATCTTACCTGCCAAGTACCAATTCCGATGGCAGGCATTTTGAGTCCTCCCGGTAAATCCATAAAATTTTTTTGAGGAAATAATAATATACTGATATAAATCAGTTCGCTTATCTGCTAACTTGAAGTATAGATCGACAGTGATAAAACGAATGTCTTTACTAATTACTTATTTCATAATATGATATTATAGACGGACTTATACAAACATTAAATTGGGCGTTTTAATAGATTTTTAAAAATTCTTTATTGTATAATTATGCATTCTTATTATTTGTCAGATAAAATGCACTAATTTTGCATTTCATAGAAAAATACACACTTGTATAGTAACCCCTAAAATGATGTAATGACTATACTACAGTTTTTTGGTTTCCGATAATGAACTCTTTCAGAACGATTCAAGGTAACTGAATATCTTAATAAGGACTACTAAGCGATGTCAAGCTGAGAATCCAACTGGGTGACTGTTTAGAATTGTTCTAGGACCATTGAAATTCGAAACAAACCATACATGATCAGATTGAAAGAATTGTGAAACTTCTTTTTTTTATTAAGTGTTTCTTTATATTATGATTGTGACACTTTTATATTTTATTTATAGCACTATTAAATCTGCGATTATTATTACCTGCCAAGTACCAATTCCGATGGCAGGCATTTTGAGTCCTCCCGGTAAATCCATAAAAATTTTTGCTGCCATAGCTACAATAAAATTAACTGACACCGTTTACAGTTTGATTAGAACTAAATCCAATGACGGTAAATATTTCAATACAAATTATCTGCACCTCTCGGCATTAATGACAAAGCAAATAAGTACAAGCACCTATCTGATAAGATGTAAGATTTTCACTTAAATGTACATTTATTTAAAGCGATAATAAATATGATAATTTGTTTCATACTAATTTTCACTGATTTTTTATTTGATTTCTGAACAATGTGTAATTTTTAAACGACATGCTGCAGATATGTATCTCTACAATGTCAAAATATAGAGATGTGTTGTAACTAAATCAGGTCGTAAATTGAATTTGAGTGGGCAATGACCTTTGCTTTGAATTTCTTCACCAGAAACACTGAAATTGAAAAATTATTGAGACAAAATCATAGACTTTTAAATCTCGAATTGTTGTATCCTTAAATCACTATTAAAATGATATTTTGACTTATTTTTTCTTAGCTGTTTTGCACAAATACGAGTATAACTAAAAATCAAGTCTAGTAATAGTAATCAACTGATATTTGGGTAATAAATTGAAAAACTGTTAACGTATCACTTTATTTAATAATGCCTAACAAATGCATAACCAAATCTCAAATACAGTGTTAATTAACAATAACAATTTTATTTTGGAAATGGACATTTTGGATGATCCAACAACCTGTAAGAAAATTGAAATATTTTGAACTTCAAAAAAATGACCATTAAATGTTATTAATTTTGATGTGTAGGCAAGGCAGTAGTACCTTTGACTGCACAAAGTTCAAGTAACTTTATTAATAAAATGATATAATTATTTTAAAGAGTCTCGAAAATTGAAAACTAGAAAATAATAGCACAACTTACGCAGAGATCATTTTTAAATCATCAAGATTTCATTTCTGATGCATCCAAAGTAAAATTAAATACGTCTATATTCTCTTTAAGTCTAGTAGGAGTACTTCTCTTTGGTATAGCTACTATACCTCTTTGCAATAGGTAACGTATATAACATAACTTGTGCGTTCGTCTTTTATGTTTGGTAGCGAACTTCTTAATAGTTTCGTCGTTAAGCATATCTTGCAACTTTCTCGGTTTGTATAATTGAAAAGAAAACAAACTGATATTTTAACATTTTATAATTAATTACTATCTTCCAATTTGTGTCATCAATTCGTTATATCCTGGAGAACCCAAAGGAGAATAAACAACCTCAACAATTCCATTTGTTAGGCAGAAGTTAACCAACTCCCTTTGTTGCAAGTAGACGTGGATTTCTATATGCAAACATGCTGGTTTGATTCTGGCGGATTTTAGTATCCTATTTATCTGCCTGATGTTGAAATTCGAAATTCCGATTGTCTTGATTCTACCAGGGTCAAATTGTTCTTCAATTTTCTTCAAATCAAGCCACAAATCAATACACCAAAAGGTTGATGGAAGTGGTACAGGGTGCCAAAGTTAAAATTTTATTTTCGGTATTTGTGAATAACTTTTTTAAAAATCCAAATATTTGCATACAATTTGGGGGTTTTTGGAGACGAGAAATTTGTTTCTAATTTTGATGTAACAGTAGAGGGCGTCACTTATGGCACATCATGTTTCTTTTAAATGACGAATACATCGGCAAGATTTGATAAAATATTTGTACTTCGATGGAACCATTGTTGAAAATTCAGTTCAGTGTATCTACTCTTGCTCTTGGTTGCATTTTAATGCACCCTGTACAATTGTATATTTTGTCCTATTATTACTGAATTTCACTGTTGGACAAATCTTTTTAATAAATAAATACACTTGTGTATATTGTTATAATGGCTTTAGTGTTCACAAAATCATAGATTTTCAGATATCGAAATATTTTTACAACTGAATCATTATAAAAATAATATTTTGACTTATTTTTTCTTTGACTGTTATACATAAATATAACATAAGTCCAGCCTAGTACCTGTAGTCGACTGGTTGATGATATCCAACGTATTATGTCTAGGTAATAAAATGAAATACTGTTAACATATCAGTTAATTTATTCATTTCTAACAAATGTGGAGTAAAATATGTTTATTCGACGTTTATGCAAAAAACAAAACTTTATTGAACTATATTTAGTGAATAAACTGGATCTTTATTGCACTCATCTGTCATTCTACTACAACGTTTTGTGATCATGATGAGTGGTTTCTATACCACTAGTGATAATGATAATAGTAATATTTAAACATACTGAATAATTAGACTAAAAATATATCATTATAACTAAGAACTATTACTGTTTTATCACGAAAGGTTTCCAAGTAAATAAAAATATAATAATAATTTCGAAATCGTTGACAGCCTGTATCTGGAAACGGTGATGTTTTATATACAGTATGTGCCAAAAGTATGGAATAAATTCAATAAAAACGAAACAATTATTTTTTGGGAAAAATCCTCGAACAGGTCGATTTTAATTTAAAAAATACATATTTTAGCGTAAAATGCGATTTTCAAATGTCATTTGTTTTCGAGTAATGACGTCATCGATTTTTTTTTTAAATGGCAACACAATATTTTTTTCCTTGATTCTGAAAGATCGTTTAATTCTCTATCAGACAGTACTAAAATTTTGCCCTCTTACATAGGAAAGTTTTCGAGTAAATGACGATTGAATGTTAGAAAACGTAAATTTTATCCATAAAAGTAACAATTATGAGGTATGTAAAATAAAATACAATTGATTAAATTTTATACTTAAATTAAATGTTCGAATTGCCATCCACCAAAACATTGTGTACATTAATAAACCACGTAATTTAGAAGAACTTCAAAATCGCATTCGGGACGAAATACGCAGAGTTACCCCAGAAATCATTCATAATGTGCAAGAAGAATTTCTTCGCAGACGTGCGCATTGTCAAGAAGTTGGTGGATGGCAATTCGATCATTTAATTTAAGTATAAAATTTAATCAATTGTATTTTATTTTACATACCTCATAATTGTTACTTTTTATGGATAAAATTTACGTTTTCTAACATTCAATCGTCATTTACTCGAAAACTTTCCTATCTAAGAGGGCAAAATTTTAGTACT
The DNA here is from genome assembly GCA_025584915.1 of Monochamus saltuarius. NCBI lineage: Eukaryota > Metazoa > Arthropoda > Insecta > Coleoptera > Cerambycidae > Monochamus > Monochamus saltuarius. The sequence goes on along the minus strand of CM046725.1, from coordinate 8,242,566 downwards.
GTCTGATAGAGAACTAAACGATCTTTCAGAATCAAGAAAAAAATATGGTGTTGCCATTTAAAAAAAATTCGATGACGTCATTACTCGAAAACAAATGACATTTGAAAATCGCATTTTACGCTAAAATATGTATTTTTAAATTAAAAATCGACCTGTTCGAGGATTTTTCCCAAAAAATAATTGTTTCGTTTTTATTGAATTTATTCCATACTTTTGGCGCATACTGTATAAACGTTCAAATCGACACCATATTTAGCCCATTTTCTGTGATTGTATTACGTTTTAAACAATAATTGCATTCATATTATTTTCAATCATATTTATTACATACTGGATTACGAAATTACTAGAAAATGCAATTTACTAAAAATAAAATTTGTTTGCTTTAAATATAAACTAAACTATGTATTGTATATTTGATATTATTTTCAACTATATTAATTACATACTGGATAACGAAATTCCCAGAAAATGCAATTTATTAAAAATTTAATTAGTTTCCTTTGAATATCAACTGAACTACAAATATAGTTTGAGTTAAATTGTTCCTGACATATTAGTTCCTAACTTTCTCAATGCAAATTGATAGTGCTCATTAATGATTAAATATTTTGCTATTAAATTACGCTTGTTATTTTCCTACAGTTAATGTCATTAATGTCACCTAAATAAAATATTTTTTTGTTTTTGCATGAATGTAGAAAAAATATTGTAACAACTAGTACAAAAAGTGTTTATGGCGCGCGACGTGAAATTGTGAACAATACTAACTTTTTGCATAAATAACTGTTTATTGTAGTTAATTAACATTTGTATTTTGGAAATGGAAATTCTGGATGATCGAACATTCTGGAAAAAAAAATACATATTAGATATAATTTGATTATCAAATAAATAAAGATTCAATATTATTAATTCTGTCTGCTAAGCAAAGGGAAGTTATTATTCTATGACTGTAAATATTTCATCAACTTTATTGGTACCATAATTTAATTAATGCAAACAGTTTTGATGGAACACTATAAAGTAACGCCTCAACTTACGCAGGGAGTATTTTGAAATCACACACACGGGCTTCTTCTCCAACCTCAAGATTATCCAAAGCTTTCATTTCTGATGCGTCCAACGTAAAATCAAATACGTCTATATTCTCTTTAAGTCTAGCAGGAGTAATACTCTTTGGTATAGCCACAATATCCCTTTGCAATAGGTAGCGTAGCATAACTTGTGCGTTTGTCTTTTTATGTTTGATTGCGATCTTCTTAATAGTTTCATCGTTAAGCATGTCTGGCAACTTCCTCGGTCTGCAATTGGAACAAAAATAAACGGATACTTTAGCATTTTAGAATTAGTTACTCTCTTCCGAATTGTGCTATAAATTTGTTATATCCTGGAGAACCCAAAGGAGAATAAGCAACTACAACAATTCCATTTGTTTGACAGAAGTTAACCAACTCCCTTTGTTGCAAGTAGACGTGGATTTCCACCTGCAAACATGCTGGTTTGATTCTAGAGGACTTTAGTAACCTATTTATCTGGCTGATGTTGAAATTCGAAACTCCAATCGTCTTCGTTCTACCAGCGTCAACTTGTTCTTCCATTTTCTGAAAACCAACTGTCACAAATCAATGAATTACAATGTAATATCAACACTATAACACCTTCCAAATAGCTATATGATCGGTTGGCACTGCTTGAAAAGCATCAACTGACGGTCTCGTCTGGTCTTCGTTGTACTTAGTTCCAACAGGGAAATGGATTAAATATAAATCAACATAGTCCAGCTGGAGACTGTCTAATGACTTCTTTAAAAACATTTCTACTCTGTCTGGGTGCACGCCTTGAGTTGGAAGCTTAGTGGTTATAAAGATGTCTTCCCTCTTCAGTTTTCCAGCTGAGAACCATTCTTGGAGCACGCGACCAATAATGTGTTCATTTTGGTAGGCGAAAGCGGTGTCGATATGGCGGTAACCAACTTCAAGGGCAGCATTCAAGGCTGTTTCTAGATCTGCTTCGTTAGTAACCTGAAGAAAGCAGAAAAATATGCATGTATAATTTGTTTGTATTAATTGGCAAAGTTCAATTTATGTTTATAATGGATTTAAATTAAATATGTTTCAACTACTTCTGGTGTATCTTAGAGAGCAGATTTGGACTCACTACTATTTTCAATGTTTATAGATGATAGTAAGGAAGGTCTAAAGAAGACTGAAAATCCAAAAAACCCTTTACTGGGCCTTTTAAAACGGGAAAAAATCAAGTCATAAGTCCCGGTAATGCTGTGGCCCTGGTTTGCACCATATTTGGCCAAGTGGTGTAGCGGTGCGTAGATTTAATTTTCCAAAGCATGAAAATTTTCGACAGCAAGCCTCAGAGACCAGTCGATTGGAGTCAACTGCAAGAACCTCGGCAGGAATGCAAACTGGAGTTGCGGGTTCGGTAGCGAATGTAACGCAATAGACTGGAGTTTAAGTTCTATTTATTATTAATTATGATTACTTGCTCTTTGTGGATGACTTTAACAATATTCAAAATCAGTAAATCAGTATAGAGTTATGGGCTACCCTCGGAAACGTTTTCAAACATTGTGATATCATTAAAGATGTTACTTTTGATAAACACATAAAATTACGTGCATCATCAACATCATCATATAATATGCTAGGATTTCTTAATAAAAACTGTCGTAAATTTGAAAATATTAATACATTTAATGCAACTTTACTTTTGAAATGAAAACTTGAATATTGTAATGGTTGGCCTCCAAGTTTTATTACACATAAACCTGGTTGAAAATAAGTTCAAAGAAAATTTCATAACTACAAAACTAATGAAGTTCATCCTTCTAGAAGTTGTTATAATAATTTTATACTTCTTACTGCTTGCCCAGTTTAATAAGCATTAACTTGAGTTGAAAAGAAATGTACAAAGCCTTAGACTTCTTTATAATATTTTTACACCATAACGTTGATCGATTGAGTATCTCATCAAAAATTAAATTATATGCGCCATTATTTTTTTATCAGTTATATGTATACAAACACAAATATTAATTTTTTCTGTATCGTTATATCATCATTCAGGTATACTTATATAAATATTCATATTATTAATATTGTCCATATAATGTTGTTCTATAATAGGAAAATAAATCAAATATCTTTGAAGTAACTAAGAAGATTTTATCTGTTTTTATCACTACCGTGCCAATGAAAATATGTTGTATCATATTTTTCTCAATTATCTATTTATTTCATAACATGATATAAGGTTACATGATTATTGTTTATCATTGGTTAGTATTTTTATTATCCTTTTAAGGGCATTCATTTGAACAATTTGTAACATTTTATCACCTTTTAACGCGTAAGGTGTTGTGTTGTACCCTTCTTATTATTTGTCAAGCAAAGTAGGCTCACCTTGACATGATGTGATGTTATTATGATCAAGTTTTGCTTATTGATAGGAAATAATATTTTAGCAAACTGTTGCTATAATTTTTCCAAAAGTTGTTTTTTGTTAATAGTTTTACCTGCCAAGTACCAATTCCTATGGCGGGCATCTTAAGACCTCCTGGAAACGTATGGAATTTTTTTGCAGCCATAGTAGCGATATAATTAACTAATAAACAGCAGCACTCACAGTTTAAATAAAAATAATTGCAATGAGAGTGAGGTTTTTATATAGATTATCAGTTTCACTCAATATTAGCGACTTAACAAATAACCTGTTAGATAAGATATGATATTTTCAGTACAGTGATACAATGTCGTAAATCCTTGACGCTAAGTACTAATATCGATTTATACACATAATATATTGCATATATTGTGTAATTTTTTTGTCAGAGATCGGAAAACATATTTAAAAAATAAATTCAGTCAATCGTATTTGTCAAATGAATTCAGTGACAAACAATTTTAACCAGTAAAAAAATTGATGTAATTGAGAAATATTTTGAAATAAACATATACAGAGTTAATGTACGTGGCCTGTATATATTTTTTTGTGAAATCAATATGAAATTATGTGCGGGTCTTTTCTGAGGAAGATGTTAGCATCATTCTTTAAAACCCCGGAATCAAGTTTTAATAATTTATAGCAATAAATCTAAAATTTTTAAAAATTTTGATGGCCTTGAAAATACATCAAATAAATGATAAAGCAACTTTGAGGAAGGTTCTGAAAGCCAAGAAAATTTTAGGATTAATAAAAATAATGGAAATTACGATATTTCTATATACCGGGTGTCCCGTTAAGGTGGACCAGCGAGCCCAGAAAAAAATATTGGTAATAAAAGTGACAAATTTTACCACTAGATGTTAAACGGGTTTGGATTCTTCTATTGACACTTTAAAAAATGTTTATTTGACATATTTTAACTCTTAAAGTAGGGGCAGGGGGAGGATACAGTCATACTGCAGAAAAAGTCATATTGCAGGAAAACTCCCGACTACGTTAACCGATTTTAGCAAATTTGGTCTTGTTTTAAAGCTATTTAATATTCTAATCATAATAGGTAACAATATTTAAGTTTGTGTTTAAGCCTGTAGCGCTAGACGGCGTTATTTAATATCTTTAGAAATTGATTCAACTTTCTATGAAAAGTAGAATGAATGACTATAATTTTTATTTTACTATTTTATTACTAGTAAAACTGTTTCAAAATTGACACAAATCGGAAGCAGCTAACATTTTCCAAACTTAAGCTATGAGCAAAAATATTTTATAACTTTTGAAATTACCAAATTACGTCATCTGGTGGTTCAAGTTTAAACAAAAACTTAAGTATTATTACAGATAATGATTCGGCTATTAAACAACTTTAAATCAAATCTAAGTTTGCTAAAACCGGTTAACGTAGTCGGGAGTTTTCCAACTTAGATAGAGAAAAATGTCAAATAAACAAATTTTAAAGTGTCAATAGAATAGTCCAAACCCATTGAACGTAACATACTTTTATATTACTTTTCGATTTAGATTTAAAAATACGCACTCTAGCGGTAAAATTTGAGAGTTTTTTTTAATAAACTTCTCGGGTCACTTTTATTCTCAAGATTTTTTACCATATGTTGCAGGACAAGCAGTTTCCGAGATACAGCCCCTAGCCAACCTTAACAGGACATCCGGTATATCTAATATTGCTTGAAACAAATAATCCCATTCATTATAAAAAGATTCCATATAATGGATAATGTCCTGTAATTGAAGGAATGGATCAAATACTTGTGAATTAAGAAGACTTAATCTATCAGTTAAGTGATTTACCATCTTGAAATATAAGTCGGGAATAAAACTATTAAAAAATGTACTACATCATACATACACATTTTTATCAATTACCTACTTATTTCGTAATATGATGCAAGTAAGTGTTATATGATTATTATTTATGATTGGTAATGCTGGCAATCCTGTTTTGCTTTTTCTTGGTCTTGTCTTGGTCTTGCAAGGCAAGACAAGTCTTGGAGCTGCGGTAGCCGAGGTGTCATAGGATGCGACTTGGCAAGCTACCGGTCTATCCAGCTGTAGGTTCGAATGCCGCTGCAGTAAATCTTCATCTTATACCATGGATATTTTTATTTCTGAGAGGGATGTACAATAATAATTGCGATACCGATTCTCTGAACGGAAAACAAGATAAGACTTGACAGCTCTAAATGCAAGACAAGACATAATTTTAAAAAGCGCGCGGAGCAGCAGCCACATCATGAGACCACCAACGAGGTTCCAAACAGTCGCGAAGTCATCACTGAAGATGCGACAGTGAAGAGTGTTGAAACGTTTAGAAGTATGGGATGCAACCAATTACAGGCGGCTACGAGACGCCTCGAAAAACAACTATTATCCAAGGAACGGTTTCGATCGTATCAGTCGTAATACCAACAATAGGAGCGGAAATATATATCTGGGCGGGATACCGATAGCGGGTTTATCCCCCACAGAGCCTAGCCGGAGAACAACCAGGGCAGGTCAAAAAATCTCGGCTAATGCTAGGGATGTGCACTTTAATTCTGTTTCTAACAGCACCAGTTACCGAAGTCACGGCATAACAACCCGGAAAATCACTATATATCAAATGGTAGCACAGGCCGTGAAAGGCTAAAAACCCAAAAGTGAATCATTTTCTTTTAATTTTGGAGAAAAAATACGTTAGAAAACATATATTGTATCTCACACCATGAAAAATATTTAGTAATTTACATCAATTCAAGTCTTACTGTTTTTAAATAATATTTATATTGTAGTATACAATATTCTCAGTTGGAGTGTAAAATTCAGAAAACGTTATGATGAAATATAATAGGTAAAATTATGCTTTTTTTTATTCTAAATGGCTTGTCAGCCCGTATGCATCCGGTAGAGGACTAATTGACACAGTGAGGAAATATTTTTATCTAAATTGCTTACATTTCATTAAACTGCTTCTAAAATCAGGTATGAATTCATTGAAAATTACGTATAGGTAATGTAATTTTAAATAAATATTCTCTTTGTCATATATTATTGTAATTTATTGTTTCAAAAATAACCCTCGACTGTTCCGTTTGGCGCAAGGGCTTATTTAATTAATTTTAATATTTTTTCAGAAGTGTGGCAAAAACCCAATAAAACTAAAGAAAAATTATTTTTTCTACGTTCATTCAAAAAACAATACTTTATTGAACTATAGTATTTAGTGGAAAAGGTGGTTCTTTATTGCTCTAGAGCAATGTACAATAAAATGTTTATTGCACTCATCTGTCATTTTACGACAGCGTTTTGTCATCATGACAAACATAAACCTTCAAATCAACGTCACATTTTTCTAGACTTAGTGTCATCTAAAAAACATTTTTTGGTTTTTGCATGAACGTAGAAAAAATATTGTATGCAACTCGTACAAAAAGTGCTTATTCGTGCGTTTATTGCACTTGTTGCATAAATAACTAGTAATTTGTATAAATAACAAATAACTACGAAATTATAGATTTTTAATCATGGATAAATTTTTGAGTATTGTTACTAAGAATATAATAATTAGACTTAATTTGGCATCCCTTACTTTATATAAATTTAACTAAAATTTGTTATAGTATCCATTAGTTCAGTTCATGTAAATAACAATCATTCATTTTCAAAATTTCAGGGTGATAAAATAAAACATTGTTAAAATACGGTTTATTTATTAATATAAAACAAATATAATTCAAAATAAACATATACAAAAATATACAATAGGATTAAGTAACAATAATTTTTTTATTTTCGAAAGGGAAATTCTGGATGTTCTAGTAACCTGGAAGAAAAATAAACTATTATAAAAAAGAAGAAGAAAATAATTATGGTTCCGTAATATTTGAATATATTAAATTTTCTCAAACATTTTACTGTCTTGTATTTTTGTTTTACTTTAAAGGGGGATAGGTATTAATCCTAATTAATTGTAATATTCTTTCTCATATTAAGTTAATTAGTTAAAGATATCATGATAAATATGTTTTATACTTCACTTCATGACAATTTTTGAACATTATCTATAATTGAATACGTAATACCTTTAAAATGTAGTAATAGGAACAAAATTATTGTACCATTTGAGTTTACGAATGAGATTTGACCATTAAGTATTAAGTTAAGTTAGTAAAAAAAAATGGTTGCACAACTTACGCTGGGAATACTTTGAAATCGCAAACGCGGGCATCTTCTCCAACTTCAAGACCATCCAAAGCTTTCATATCTGCAGCATCCAGAGCAAAATCGAACACATCTATATTCTCCTTAAGTCTAGTAGGAGTAACGCTCTTTGGAATAGCCACGATATTTCTCTGTAATAGGTATCGCAACATTACTTGAGCGTTGGTCTTCTTGTGCTTGGTGGCAATCTTCTTAATAGTATCATCGTGGAGCATATCCGGCAGTTTCCTCGGTCTGTAATTAATGAAGCAAACCGACTTATAAATGGCAAACGACGATTTAACATCTTAAAATAACTTACTCTTTTCCAAATTGCTCTATGAACTTGTTATATCCTGGAGAACCTAAAGGAGAATAAGCCACTACAACAATTCCATTTTGGTGGCAGAAATTCACCAGTTCTCTTTGTTGCAAGTAGACATGGAGTTCGACTTGCAAACATGCTGGTTTAATTCTAGCTGATTTTAGTACCTTGTCTATCTGCTTGACGTTGAAATTGGATAATCCAATGGTTTTGGTTCTTCCAGCATCAACCTGCTCTTCCATTTTCTGAAATAAACATCCTTAGATCAACAAATTAAAGAATATGAACACGTTTATACCTTCCAAATGGCTACGTGGTCGGATGGCTCGGTTTGGAAATTACCTGGTGAAGGTCTGGCCTGACCTTCAACGTATTTAGTTCCAACAGGGAAATGGATCAAATACAAATCAACGTAGTCCAACTGAAGATTTTCCAATGACTTTTTCATGAACATCTCCACTCTATCTTGATGTATACCGGGCATGGGAAGCTTGGTGGTGATGAAGAGGTCTTCTCTCTTCAGTTTTCCGGAAGAGAACCATTTCTGAAGCACGCGACCAATTACTGTTTCGTTTTGGTATACGAACGCGGTATCAATGTGGCGGTAACCAATTTCAAGTGCAGCGTCCAAAGCGGTTTCTAGCTCTTCTTCGTTGGTAGCCTAAAAAATTAAGTATGATGAAATAAATTATACAGGGGATTTTAAAACCTATATAAAAAACTGGACAGATGGTAGCAATTAGATCAAGATGATTTTAGCAATGTTTCAGTGTCAACTTTTGGAGTAGCAACAATAATTTACCGTCTGTACATGTTTTAATTGTTTAAATTCAGATCTGGATAAAACTTTATTGGAAAACAACCTTTTCCATTTCATTGATGACGGATTACGTAGGGCTTAATACTGTTCAAAATATGTGGTACTAGCACAATGGTGCACCCCCATATAGAGAGGGACAAGAAACTGCTTCACGAAATGATCCATTTCCAGAATAAATGAATAAGTCAACAAGGTCCAATAGCATGACCACCGCGTTCTAAATCCTTTGTACAGTTTATTTATGGGGACATATGAAGCAGCTTGTGTACCATGTTGAAATCACTACCCGTCAGCAATTATTTGAAAGAATTCAGGATGCAGCTACCCACAACCAGATAAGAAATGATCCAAATCTTATCCGCCGAGTGACGGTATATTCGTCGTTCGTCGATGTAAGCGTTCGAGCAGAAGGTGGACATTTTGAATAATTTTTATAATCTTCTACATTTGGTTAATAAAGGTTAATTAATGTTTTCATTTTAAACACAAATATAAATATCGTTATAGCCACCATCACTTTTATTTATCAAGCTACTTTAATTGAAATATGAAATTATATATTTTTTTAAATGCTAAACTTGAACAAGAACGAATCGGACCTATGTTCATATAAGAAAAGGAAAAATTTGAAATTAACCCAACTACCATCTTCGAAAGTTTGTCATAGAACATTGCTTTTTCTTTAGTATACTATAGTAAAGAAAAGGGTAAATTTCTGTTTCATTTTTAATTAAAGTAAATAAATCGACATGTTAAATTTTGTGAAATGCAGCTTTTATTTTTTAGTTCATCAAATGCACTTTTAGCAACTCTTAATTATTATAAATTCACTTCTGAGATAATTCTCTTAATACAATAATTAAGACATTTTTATAGAGATAAGAAAAAAAAAACACATTTGATATATCCGCTATCTTGGATTTTAGGTTAACATGACATTATTTTAAAATATGTGCTGTGTCACTGTGACTGGTAATAACTTGCTCTAACACGGTCCACAACTAAAAATTAGATTGTAATACATGTCATTCAAGCATACTGTGTTAGAATGACATTCTATCACACTGTGTTAGAATGTTATTCTAACATACTGTGATGGAATATGTACAAATAAGCAACTTTTTCTAAAATCTTGTTAGAGAAAGTATAGTCTAAAACACGTTTAGAATGGCATATTACACACGAGCGAAAAGTTTGCGTTTGCGGTTCGCGTTACAACTTGTAAAATATACTATTCCATTATTTTTAAATATCATATTATATGAGAAAGTAGAAATCATTTTTATATAGGAAAACTAATGGTAAACTGACCAGTTAGGCTAATTCTTGAATTTATTAGTTCGTATATTGAAAAGATGATCTTGACCATTATTGAAATGTCTTTAAATAGTTGTCCCTATGACTGGTAGTGATTTTCCACTAATCTGTGAAATACTTCCTTTTTTAAAACGAATTGGTCAGATTCTTATACGTCAAAATTTATTTATACCGAACATCTACACGAAAACAAATATTGTCATAAAAATGCATAGAATATATGGGGCTAAAGTATCAAACTTTATTTAAAAAGTGAAAATGCATAATTTATATTAACTATAATTTTCCTTGTACCTATTGTTTGTTTGTTAATAACCTTGACCATTATTAAAATGTCTTTAAATGCATACATAGTTAGTTTGATATTAAATTTAACTTACTTGCCAAGTACCAATCCCAATAGCGGGCATCTTCAGGCCTCCAGGCATGTCCATAAATATTTTGGCTGCCATATTAACTATCCAACAGTAAATCTAAACAAGAAACACCGGTCACAGTGTTAACAGAACTAAAATATAACTGGGTGGTTACTGCAATATATACTCTCAGCAGCAGTAGCTTGAAATTTAAGAGCAAAACAAATAAAATTAATCTAGAGATAAAATCCTACACTTTCTTAAAAATATTGATTTAAAATAGTCACAAATAAATAATGTACTTACTTAGCGTTTATCTGATGCAAGTAAGTTTTATTTTAAATGACTTTTCTATAACTTTTTCAAAACATTGCGCAATAATATGGTCCCGATACCGGTATACAGAATCTGTTATGTATGAGAATTATGAGATTATGTGTACAGTACAGGCATTGGCCTTAACCTTGAAAATCCAATAGGGGAAAATTATGCGGAAGAAACCTAGGTTTGCACAAAAATAGTTCTTCTGAAGTCTTTTTACTTGTACCAGTTATTTCATTTGCTTAACTAATCTTAACTAGGTATCTAATTCTTTTTCATTTGACATCTTAGTAGGTACAATGGTCGTCAGCTTAAAGTCACCAGTTCCATGGTCCATTATTTTCTAGTGCCATTTATTATACACGGTGCTAGAAAGGGACAAAACATGGAAGTGGTGACTTTAAGCTGACGACCATTGTACCTACCTATAATATTGGTAGGTATTTCATGTTGAATAAATTAAATAATTATTCTAAGCTCTAGAACATGACATTCAGAAATAATAAAGGTAGTCTTACGTCTTATTTAAATTGATGGTTATAAGACCAGTTGTAATTACTGAAGATCAGTTGCCTTAATATGAAGAAGTGTGATAGCTTTATGACTAACTTTATGATAAATTAAACCTACCTATAGGTTAATTTGACACGATACGAGGCGGTTACAAGTCAGAAACGAGTGTAGCTACAGTGGTACTCCACTTACACTAAACACTGAACTTTGAACTTAATTTAATTTTTAATTATCTTTTGGAATGAGCCTTGAAAGTTAGATAAATCTAAAAATCGCTGGCAGCTTAAGCACCGTCATCTAGATTCCAATAGTTCTCTTTATTGAGCACCTCAAACAGGCGAAACAAGAAACTTGATACAGTGCAACCTGTAGTCCTTTATTAAATGAGCAACAATAGATGGCGCTATATGTTTCATCCCACATTGCTTACATCATAATCGTTATACCTAATATTTACACATTTATTGTTATTATTTAATGAACATTTGTATTGCTAGTTACGTACAGAATTATTTGCCATTTTACTATCTGACTGAAGTTCTACTTGGCAGATAGGAGTTTTTCAGTTTACTATTATTATTCGTACATTATACAAAACTTATCTTTTCTAGAAAGTAGAAAATAATATAAATAAATATACAATTTCACAAGCTAAGTTCAGTATATGAACAGGTGAAGTTAAGTTATATATTTAGTATCCTACAATAAAAATTATTTTACCTGGAAAACCTTTTTCATTATTTTTCCTACAGAGATGGATGTTGTTGAAGAAGCTTCGAAAATCTGATTGCAGAGAAATGCGAGTTCTGCCACAGGGTGGTTGCGAAAAGCGAAATAATTTTCATTATGATATTATACATTTGCAATATTTGCACAACATGTATAAATATACTTTTTCTTTTTGTAAATGTATATTATATTTTAACTATTATTAACTTAGTGATAAGTATGGACATTAAAATCCCATATAAAACTTGGGAAATGTACATTCGTTATCAGAAAATACAGGATATGAGGCCTCAAAAGACCTGCTGTTGAAGGATCTATTGGTCATTATCGAGATACAGGGCGTTTTATCGATTTTGGGTATTTCTTTAACTTGCCATAAAAAGCGAACTCTTCTCATTTTGCTAGATCTTTTTATTAAAAATTATTGGGGCAGAACTTCCGAATTTTCTATTGGCCTTTAGTATCAGTTAATATAAAAAATTACCCTACTAATACGTTTAGAGTTACTAGTTGATTTTGTGATCTGTATTGCAAGCTTGTTTTAATATCATTAGCCGGAAATGTATTGCAATATTATTTCTATGAAATTGTGAGTATATTTAGATAATCATCAAAAATTCTGAATTTTCTGTTGACCATTGGTAGCAATTAATATAAAAAATCTACCCTACTAGTAATTGTAGAGCTAGTAGTCGATTTTGTGATCTGTATTGCAACATTTTTTTAGAATCATTAATGTGAAATGTTATGCAATTTTATTTCCATGAAATTGTGGGTATATTTAGATAATCATCAAAAATTCTGAATTTTCTGTTGACCATTGGTAGCAAAATTAATATAAAAAACCTACCCTACTAGTAATTGTAGAATTACTAGTCGATTCTGTGATCTATATTGCAAGCTTGTTTTAGAATAATTTTATTCTGAAATGTTATGCAATTTTATTTGCATGAAATTGTAAGTTTATTTAGATAATCATGAGAGATTCTCAATTTTCTATTAGTAACTAATTTTAGAGTTACTAGTCGATTTTGTGATCTGTATTGCAAGCTTGTTTTAGAATAATTAATAATATCTCTACCCCTAATTCTAATCACGAAAGTCGAAGACTTGTGCGGGAGAAGGGGCGGCATATTATTATTAACCAGGCCGCATTTGCGCCCAGGAACGACTTACGTTGATAGGCCCTAACCACCATTCAGTGCAGGAATGAGGGAAACCTGGAAAACCTCATTAATTAGGGGGGTAGTCAAATGTCAAATGTTATATACGGTCTACCGGCTGCGGGGGTCGAACCACACAGCGATCTAGTCACCTCGATTCAAGTACTGACGCCTTAAACCGCGCGACCACTGACCGACCAATTAGTCTGAAATATTGTGCAATCTTATTTCAATATGAGATGCCCATCGGCACTCAACGTGATTCACCCATTTTAAACTCAAGTTTACCTAAACAGTTATCATGCTGCGCGTGTATTAGGTATTTTACGTTTTCAAATGGAAATGATGTCCAATAAATATGGGGGTCAACGTATATGCCGACCACCAGTACGTCTCCAGCGACTACAACGAGCGAATTGTGGTATCTCCGTGCGAGTACGGTGTATCCGAGTTCTTATCAGCTTAATGTGCGGACATTTAGACATTAGACATCAGACATACGAGTAGGTACTCCAGATGAGATGCCATGAAGCCCACAGTGTTACTAGTTTTGTTAGTTGCTGTCTACAGTACAGAATGTTCGAAGATATTGGTGGTATTCCCCATGCCGGCAGCCAGCCACTATATCCTGGGAAATGCATTGGCCCGTGCACTAGCGGAAGCAGGACATGACATTACAATGGTTAGCTCATTCCAAGAGAAAAATCCACCTAAGAATGGGAGTTACCGCGATGTGACTCTCACTGGATTCTTAGAAGAGAAAGAAAGTAAGTATAGAAATTAACTAATTTATCAGATAGAATAGAACAGAAAGCTTTATTTCCTTTAGATAATACAAAATTGTATAGGATTAAGTCAATATACATTACAACTAATTACCACTAAAAAAGACATATACAAAACACACAGCATCTTATGTTGATATATAAATACAAATATATAAATAGATAACAATTATGACACCAAGACATTTCAGTATAATACAAACATACATTATTATTTAATGTATTCACTAAAACAATAAAAAATTTTGTCTCTTAAGAAATAATTTAGACGTTCTTAAAAACATTTTAGGGTGCTTGCCCCTTTTAAATCCACTGGCAGTAAATTATATGCCCTTAAACCTATATTATGTGGAGACTTATACGTTATATTATACTTTTTAAATGGCATATGATAATAATGTTTTTGCCTCGTGTTTTTACCAAGAATATTCATTTTCAAAGAGAATTTATTATGGTTTTGAAAAATATGAATACATAACTCGTATATCTACAAGCAAGGTTGAGTCAAAATATTTAAATATTTTAAAACATTTTTACAACTACTTGTACTAGATAATCCTATTATGGATCTTAAAACTTGCTTTTGGACAATGAACACATTTGTAGCAGAAGAAGACCAACCCCAGAAACATATATGCAAGTCGAGGAAATTATTTACTACAGCGTAAAACTCTCCAATTTTAATTTATTTAAAAAATCCTACCTCTCATATTTTCGAGTGCTGAACATGAATGTAGTTTTTGAAAAAAAAATCTAAATTGTAACCTGTCGTATACCTTACATTAGGTTAAAATTGCAATATAACGCCTATTTATTTTGACAACAGTGTGACGTCATGAAATGAAGATCTAGAGGCGTTATATTACAACTTCAATGTAGTGTAATTTACACATACAGGTTACAATTTTGATATGTTTTTTTCAAAAACTAGACTGGAATGCACAAAACTAATTTTAATTTCATGTTCAGCACCCTCGAAAATAAGAGGGTAGGAATTTTTTAATTATCATTGGAAAGTTTTACGGTGTAGTAAATAATTACCGAATTTATAATTAAATCTTGAATTAACTTATATATAACCAAATTAATGTTTTATCAGGTAATATAATTTCTAGTAAAAAAAATCATAAAAAATGTAATACGAATTGTACTTCATATTACAGTTTAAATAGACATGGGAATATCGCCAGAACTTACAGAATATTGAAAATGTGTTTACTTAATAAACATATGCCCTAAAGCCACCCATTATTGAGATACAGGATACAGTAAAATATTTTAGAACATCAAATTTTGGATGGAATTTTTGTTAAAGAAAACTGTATGAATTTAAGTGTTAATCTTATAGTTAACTAAACGCAACTTTCAGCTTTTATAGTTGCTTGGTTTTTGAGAAGTTAAAAAAAAGAAAAAGAAATAATATGACAGATATGAATTTTCAGGATTTAAGTTCCAAATTAGTTTATCTCTTACAAGTGTATTGAAAAGGTTTCCAATAAACTGTATTCTGATTTGCCTGCTTGCAATTCTAATAATATTATTAAGCACAACATATTTGATCAAAATTTGTCACAGGTACGTTTTTGGTAGTGCCGAACACGCATCTGTTATTTTTCGTTTCAAAAATTTTTGAATTCCAAAAATGTTTTTGAGTCGAAATAAAAATTT
Organism: Monochamus saltuarius; assembly: GCA_025584915.1. NCBI lineage: Eukaryota > Metazoa > Arthropoda > Insecta > Coleoptera > Cerambycidae > Monochamus > Monochamus saltuarius. Next base: position 8,226,913 of record CM046725.1, on the reverse strand, counting down.
TTCTTGACAATTTTTCATTCTATTTTTTTCAAAATGTTTAAATTCAAAATTTCTGTTAAAGTTCAGTTTCGTTTCCGTTCCAAGTTTTGCAATGTAATTTTTTACAATTTATCTTGAAGTTTATTGATTTAAAATTAATTCAGAAACTTATTTTTTAACTATTCCTATTATTTTTTTCTCAAAATCTCAAATTATTTCAAAAATACTTAGAAGTGGTCCATTATAATAAGTTTGACTTAATAATTCAATAATTTGCAAGATATATGTAGAAAAGTTCCGTAACGACATCTAGCGTATCATAATCATACCATAAATTTTCATTAAATATACTCTAGCGGTAAGAATTCTTTTTACTTATATCGGCTAAGAAGAATATCATTTACCATCGTTCTATGGATTCTAACTAATCTAAATAGTTTATCTTTATTCTGATGATCCTAGTCAGGACATCAGAACAAAGTTATTAAAAAATTGTATTTTCATCAGTCCTTGACCCCTGTGCAAATTTTCAAGCTGATCAGACTTCTTGAAATTGGTGAAAATTACGCTGAAAGATTCCGTTACATACATACAGGTCAAGCTAATAAAAGCGTGTTAATGACTGTCGTTAACTAGTAAGCAAGATAGTAATTTAGTTAGCGCTTCGTTTTGTATAGCAATTATTTCTTCAACAAATATTGCTGTTGTAAACAACTCAAATAAAAATCATGTGTGGGTTTAATTACTTAAAAAAATACAGTTTTAATAATTCCAAATTGAACGTAAAATTTTATCTTTATTAGCGACTCTTGTAAGATTTTGTGATTAGACAAGCAATCCGTATTATCTTAAATCATAATGAAATTCAAGTTTACTTTATCTTGGTTACATATGAGTAATAAGTAGCAATAATAGTAGTCTCAGTAAAAATAGAACAAGTATAATAATTACTGTCTACTGATAAGTATAGAACATATTTCAGTAACATGTAATACTATTTTTGCGTCGATAAATAATTCAATGAATTTTGTTAAAATAATGAGTAAATAATAAAATCATATTTAGTTAAATACATAATCTAATGCTATCTAAAAATTTGAACGCTCATATGTCACAAGTTAAAAATTGTGAATAAATATACCATGTATCACGTATATAAAAGTTTACAGCCTTTTCATCTTAGAACCCTATTTTTACTATTTACTCTATTTTGTATACAAGGTGATTCAGAATATATCTAAAAAAAATTTGTCAATATACAGGAGATTCTTACAAATACAATTTTGTAAAAATAAAATCAAAAAAGCAGTTCAAAAATGATTTAAAATACACTTCCGGACAACACTGGAAACTCTTGTCCGCTGTAAAACTTTAAGAAATTCCCAAGGAAAGAAATAAATTATATTTTACAACACCTGTTTGAATGCGGCAGAAATTCACCTGCTTTTGCCACAATTGTATAATTGATTTGTGGTTTTAATTAGTAAAATAGTTTGGCATACTTGATGCTACAACAAAATATTCTATATTTAAATTTAGAAAATTCGATGGCACCCTGTAACTCTATTAATTTTGAGTTTTCAAAAAATTTTTATAGGGCTTTGTGGCATTAATTTTTCATTATCCCCCGGAAAATTGACGCATCATTTCCGGACACCCTGTATATTATACTTATTATACAAACTGTTGGCTAAATATGTAATTATAAATATAGGGTAATCCAAGTTTAAACAGTTAAACTTTAGAAATAGATTCCTTGCGAAGTAAATACAACATATCTTTTATCTCGCTCTCCAACAGGATAATCAAGTTTAGAGGAAAAAGAAAGTAAATTTACTCGGTAACTCGACAATGACAGCAGTGACTTTCCTAAAATTTTGTAGGTACGTATTATTAGAATTGGATCGATCAGTGGTCGCGCGGTTTAAGGCGTCAGTACTTGAATCGAGGTGACTGGATCGCTGTGGGTTCGACCCCCGCAGCCGCTAGACCGTATATAAGCTATATTTGTGGAGAGATTGGCACCCTCTCTGCGGGTATGGTAGGGTGGAAGAATGTTGGCTTGGGTCAATGTGAGAGATTGATACCGGTTGGCATTTGACTACCCCCCTAATTAATGAGGTTTTCCAGGTTTCCCTCATTCCTGCACTGAATGGTGGTTAGCGCCTACCAACGTAAGTCGTTCCTGGGCGCAAATGCGGCCTGCTTAATAATAATATGCCGCCCCCTTTCCCGCACAAGTCCTCGACTTCTGGGCTAATCCTCGTGATTAGAATGAGGGGTAGAGATATTATATTATTATTATTATCATCTCCTGAACTAAAAACCGGAATCAAATTATAACCAGTGGTCTATGAGGGGTCTACGACAAAATATTTGGTATACCACTGAATAAAATAAAAAACCATACAATTTTTATAATGATTAATCTGTTTACCACATAAAAGAAATAAAGGTAAAAAAGGAGGAAAAAATTTGCCAGACGCATATTGTAAATTATATTTTCATCTTTACTTGAACTTTCGTAAGAAATCTATTTCTGAAGTTTGACCATTTGCACATAAAATTTCAGTTTGTTAATTTTCTGTTTCAGAGTCACAAGAAATGAATTTTTTTGACGTAGAGAGTATGAATCCCTTTCTCAATATCCCTTTCATAAACTTCGTCGGTAATAAAAATACCCGGATGGTCTTAGAACACCCAAACTTCAAAAAGTTGCTAGAATCAAACGAGCACTTCGATGCTGTCATCATTGAACAGTTTAATAACGATGCTCTCAAGGCGCTCGCATACCACTACAAAGCACCCTTGATTTTATTCAGCACCATAGGAGCCAACGCGTGGATTAATTTCCTGGTAGGAAATCCGTCACCGCTCTCGTATATCCCTGACATATTCCTGAGTTACTCCAGCGAGATGACCTTCAAACAGAGGCTGGTTAATTGGTTGTTCTCGGTAGCATCGGAACTCAATCGACATCTGATTTTCTTTCCAAATCAGAACAGAATGATGAAAGAGCACTTTCCTGATGCCCCAGATTTGAGTATACTAAACTACAACGCTTCCATTGTTCTCGTGAACTCCCATGAGAGCATCAATCAACCCGTCCCTCACGTACCTAACATGATAGACGTAGGAGGTTTCCACGTAAACCCTCCAAAGGAACTTCCAAAGGATCTGAAAGATTTTATGGATAATGCCAAAGAGGGCGTTGTATATTTCAGTATGGGATCCAATATAAAGCCATCCCAAATGAGGGAAGAAAAGAGGACCGCCATCCTTAATGCTCTAGGAAAAATTAAGCAGAAGGTGCTATGGAAATGGGATGAAGATACTTTGCCTGGAAAACCAAGCAATGTCAAATTGTCCAAGTGGTTTCCTCAACAAGATATACTTGGTAAGTAAATTCAAAAATCAAGTTCAAATTCACTAATATCACCTCTTACTTTAGCTCATCCAAATATTAAGCTATTCATAACACATGGAGGGCTTCTGAGTACTATTGAGACTATATACCATGGAGTTCCAGTTCTAGCGTTTCCTATTTTTGGAGATCAAAAGATAAATGCGGCAAGAGCTGAGGCGAATGGATACGGCTTTAGTTTGTCGTTTTCAGAAATTACAGAAGAAAAACTGACCAACTATTTGAATATGCTTCTCAATGATCCACAGTAAGTAGCAAATAACAGTTTCCCTTATAGCTATTGGCTCTATATTTATATTTTTTATTTACACGTGAGTGAGTGTAGCACTTTGCTTTGAAAAACCAAAAAACATATTAAAATGATAAATTTATAGTTAAGAGAGGTTTTCCAAATTTCGTACATTTATTCTATGAATAAATATCACTTAAATTCGAAAGTCTTAAAGAGGTTAATTGGCTAAATAATTATTAATAACTTTTTATTTGTAGTTTTTACGATCGAAAGAATATAATTTTCTATCATGTTATAATTCAGATTTATTTGATACATTGGTATATATCAATTATAATTATATTTCGCAATTTCGTCTCCAATTATAAATTTAACTACTTGTAGTTTGCACTTTTCAAACTCACCCGGTACGTACTTTAAAGACAAAAAAACCCTTATCTCTGTTACCACACATTCCCAACACGCTCTTACTATCATTGCATTTCATTTGAAATAGGGCGAATTAGGAAATCTCGCAGGAAAACATGGTTGAAGTTGCAATATTACACTTCTGACACCGTTATTATATGACACACTGTTGTAAAAATAAATGGGCATAAAAGTGAAAATCTGAAGAGGAAATTTAGAAATATGCATCTCAAGTTATTTATTATTATATTTCCTTTTTTTTTCAGAAATCAGCAATAGAAGGATGTATTATTCTCTGGTGTTCGAGGTTCACATGAATTCTCACATAACACGAAAGAACGTTCCACAGAACTTTAATTTGCAGTCACATGACTTGCATATACTTCCTAACTCCCTCTCCATACGCATCGGGGCAGTTTATAGAAGGATATATATACAGGGTATCTCACAATAAGCGTGCATTAGACGTATTTAGGAAACGATAGATATCTGAAATTTCGTTTCTAGGAGTTTTCAATACTGCTAAGTTGAAATATAATATTTACAGTAACGTGGCGGTATTACCGGAAGTAGACGTCAATTCGTTAACTTTAAACGAAAAATAGTATTTTTATTTTATTTTCAGATTCTACGTGCAATTTTAAATCAACTTTATTAAATATGCCATATGTCCAAGCTCAATAGTTTTTGAATTATTTGGTTTCCTTAATTTGTTTTTTTTTCATCATGACTGAATTATTCAGTCTCCCAGGTAATTAACGACTTAAAAAGTAATAATTATTTTGTGAGTGAAATGACTTACAGGTAGAATCTGAAAATTAAATAAAAAATACCTGTTCCATTCAAAATAAACGAGTTGACGTATAATGCAAATATTTTGCTTCAATTCAGCAGTTTTTAAAGGAAAACAAAATCCTCTAAAAAATATAAATTTCACATTTCTATCATTTACGGTTTCCTAAATACATCTAATGCACACTTGTTGTGATACATCCTGTATATACATGTCTAGTTTTATTTGTGTACAAATCCTTAGAAACTTTATTCTTCAAGATAATCAAACAAATATTTTTTTTTTGTTTTAAATGTCGTTTTAGATATTTTTAGAATAAGTGGTGCTAATCAGGTCCCCTCAAATCCTTATGTGTGAATTTTCAGCAAAAACTATACATAATGTTTTCATTCGTACAGAGCTCCGTAAAAATGTATTCTTCGAGATAATCCAACAAATATTTTTTCGTTTTAAATATCTATATCTATAGTTTAAATTGAGCATAATATTGAATTTGAATGGTACTAAATCAGATTTAATTTTCAGATTTATAGTTTTTTATCCCCAGAAACATTTTCTCACAAACTGTTGAATATAAACAAATGAATTTTGGCAGGAACATTTACGAAAGATATTTTACTGGAATATTTCCCATGTTCCTGGTTTGTTGTAAGGGTGAAATAAACCACCCCTTCCATGTTTATTTTCCAAACATTCTTATACTTAAAAAATTCTTAAATTAAGAATTTTTCTTTGGACTTCACTTTATCTTATTAATATGCCAACTCAGTGTGGAAGATCCAGTGTAATTTAAAAAATTTATGGAGATGTAATCAGCTTAGTTTGAAAGGCTAATTTGTAAATTAGTGATATAATTAAGGTTTACTGTGATATAAATTAATCTATTCATCAATATCGCCTTTTATCCAATATTTGTTATCACTCAATATTAATAATTTGCTGCCGATTTGCTGTCAGGCGATTCCGAATAGGTGTTTACATCTAAACGTATATATGTGTCGATACATATCGCGGACGCTTGAAGCATATCTCTCTGACAGAAATTCTGCACTGTTTACATTAGGTACAATTTCCATCCGACATAAATATCGAGCAATAATTAATGTCAGATGTAAACGTACCCTAATAGCGTCTTTTAAAATCTGACTTCGACTTAGTAAGCAGTTATAGGCACAACCACGTTCAGGATATCTACCATCAACGCGACAAACAAGATATTTTAAAAATGTTCTCTGTACCCTCAATCGATGTAATATGACACTCATAAAAAGGGCTCCAAACAAGCGAGCAGTATTCGAGCTTGAATCTTACATGTGCAAAAAACAAAGTTTTTAAAACCTGAATGTCATGGAAATCCCGACCTTGCCTAATTATAAACCTAAGCGCTTTAATAGAAGCAGACACTGTGTGCTCGATGTGGGACGCAAAGCTTAATTCTGAGTCAAAGGGGACTCCAAAATTAGTTGCATCACAGCGAGCCAGCACATGCGATTCGATTACATAATTGGACAATATTTTATTACGTTTACGAGTAAGTGACACCATTTTACATTTATTATTATTAAAAAATAGTTTGTTGAAACTAGTTAACAGCATTAAACAGTATCAAGTCATCAGCAAAAAAATAATTTTTCACAATCAATTACACTATTAGATCGTTAACAAAGGGATTAAAAAAAGTAACGGGCCTAAGTTAGACCCTTGCGGAACGCCAGACGATACTAAATAACGACTGGAATTAAATCCGTTATAAGTAACGTATTGATAACGGTTAGACAAATTGACCAGATGTTGGGAGAATCCATAATAGTTTTTTTTTTCAAATCAAATGCCTTGGAAAAATCCGTGTAAACCACATCCATTTGATCCATTTGCTCCAACTTGTCCACTTTCCTAGGAACAGACTGAGCAGAACAAATTAAATTAGTATTAGTGGAGCGTTTTTCCATACATCTATGTTGGTCAAGTGAGATAATGTTTGTTATGAGGGGGTAGATGCGATTATACACGGACACTTAAAAGATTTTTGCGAAATTAAATATATTAGATTTAATGACTGCATTTCTTAATTTCACATATGTTTTCGTTAATTTTCTCTAATAACAATTTTGTTTCAGGTACAGAGAAAATGCCCAGCGAAGGTCTAAGTTAATGCATGACCGACCAGTAAAACCCATTGATCTTGCTGTTTATTGGACTGAATTTGTAATTAGACAAAAGGGGGCGCCTCATCTGAGAGTCGCGGGGGTAGATTTACCGTGGTACAAATATTTATTATTAGATATAATTTCTTTTGTTATATTATTTAGTGCTACCTTCATATTTATTATTTACTTTATTGTTAGGAAAATATGCTGTGCGAGAAGAAAGAGTACGGACGAATTAAAAAAAAAATTGTGATTGTGATGTCAATGTTATTTGATTATTATAATAACTATTGTTACAGTGTTGTTACAATGTTTGTAAAAACTGTACAAATTAAGACTGTACGTTTTAAATAATATTTTGTCCTGATATCTTAATAATAATTAATATACTATATTAGAATGTTAACAATAAACTGTAACCAACAATATAACTTATTTTCAGAAATGTGTCATATTTTTTCGGTAATAGTAACTGCTTAGTTAATTTATAAATAATATTACTAATATTACTATTAATACTTATTGAATCGTAATTTACTATTTAAATTTCTACTAAATTATCTTAGTGCAGATCCAGCAAATAATAATAATATAATAATAATAATATCTCTACCCCTCATTCTAATCACAGGGATTAGCCCAGAAGTCGGAGACTTGTGCGGGAGAGGGGGCGGCATATTATTATTAAGCAGGCCGCATTTCCGCCCAGGAACGACTTACGTTGGTAGGCCCTAACCACTATTCAGTGCAGGAATGAGGAAAACCTGGAAAACCTCATTAATTAGGATCGGACCTTACAGATTAGATAACTCTATACGTACTTTCCTTTTCCTATAAGAATCCGCTGAGAACTATGTCGCGGAAGCAGGAGGAAGTGGATTTTTTTCTTGAAACGAAGCAACCACGATGACGTCATGTCCTGCTTCCACTAGTCCACGGGCACAGTCCACGGGTCAATGAATTTTCCAGAATATAGTGGCTGCGTGCGGGCACAGGGAACACCACCAATATCTTGGAACATTCTGTACTGTAGACAGCAATTAATAAATCTATCAACACTGTGGACTTCATGCCACCTTTTCTGAAGTATGACTGATGAGCAGCGTGACAATAAATGTCAACGATGATCGTTCATCTAAAATAATTAAAAATTTCTAGAAATTAGAACATCCCAGAATAGCACACGATATCTATGGGTCATCCGTTTCAAGTCCATTTTATGTCGGTACGTCCTAGAACCAATTGTGGACGTCCATGGTTCAAGAGTGTAGCTCTCAGGAACATCACTAATATTATGTCCATAGTACGTCCATTTTTCGTCGGTACGTTCCTGGACTAGTATGGACGTCTATGGGACATTCAAAAGTGTATCTTTCAGAAGCGTTCTTAATTTTACGTCGGTCGGATGTCTACTTTACGACCACAAAATATCAAAGAAAAACAAGACTGTGTCTTAAAAATTTAACCCTGTTTATTTACAGGAATATATCTCTATCTGTGAGGTTAGTGTCAGTAAACTATGTTATGAAATTATGCTGCACCACTCTATACAACTTAGTTTACTATTATATAACTTAGTCTCGGAGTCTTTTGAAATGTTTTATATTCCTTTATATTGATGAGATGAAGTACACTAGGTAGCACTCATATTTTACGTGTTACGTAGGTGCAATCTAATAGTAACGGCACTTCCTTGAAACAGTTGTTGAACTACTGGAAGTTCATAATGAACCACCAATGGCTTAAAAATGGATGTTTCGAACTTTTTCAGAATGTTCGTAAGAAATAAATAAATATGCTCATTAAAAATATATTAAAAATAAATATGTTTTTTATCTAAAATATATGTTTTCTTCTATATAAACTAATATATGCTATGTATAACGAAATGTTTTTGCTTTTTACAACCTTTCATGTCTTAATATTCTTCATGTTCATAATTTCAATCGCTACCTCCGTTAGTTTATTGTGGTATTTTTGACTCCCCATATTTCTCCAACAACTGCAAAACAAGTATTATAGTAAATGTATGGTATTAAAAATGAATCAATATTTCGTTTTGCTTATAATATTTACTAATTTTTTACCTTTTATTTAGTGACATAGTTTACTGACACTAACCTTACAGAAAGATATATATGTCTTTAAATAAACAGGGTTCAATTTTTAAGACACAGTCTTGTTTTTATTTGATTTTTTGTGGTCGTAAAATAGACATCCCACGGACGTAATATTAAAAACGCTTCTGAAAGGTGCACTTTTGAATGTCCCATAGACGTCCATACTAGTCCAGTAGCGTACCAACGTAAAATGGATGTATTATGGACATGATATTAATGATGTAACTGAGAGTTACACTTTTGAACGTCCCATGGACGTCCATAATTGATTCTAGGACTTAAAATGGACTTAAAACGGACAACCCATGGACATCGTGCGCTATTGTGGGATGTTATAATTTTTAGAAATTTTTAATTATTTTAGATAAACGATCATCGTTATCAATTAATGTCGTGTTTTTTTTGCAGTAATCGTGATTCACATACCCGAGTGCGTAAGCTACCTTAGTAATTGTCACGCTGCTCATCAGTCAGACTTCAGATAAGGTATCATGAAGTCCACAGTGTTGCTAGTTTTATTAATTGCTGTCTACAGTACAGAATGTTCCAAGATATTGGTGGTGTTCCCTATGCCCGCACGCAGCCACTATATTCTGGGAAATTCATTGGCCCGCGGATTAGCGGAAGCAGGACATGACGTCACCATGGTTGGTTCTTTTCAAGAAAAAAATCCACCCAAGAAGGGTAGCTTCCGCGACATAGTTCTCACCGGATTCTTAGAGGATAATGAAAGTACGTATAGAGTTATCTAATCTATAAGGTGCGATTTGTTATATTTGCACTAAGATAATTTAGTAGAAATTTAAAAAGTAAATGTAGATATTACGATTTCAATAAGGATTATGATTATAGGTTATTCCACCGAAAAAGTAACTTCTACTGTTACAGCTAACTTTTTAAATTTAAAAATAAAAAATTAGTAACAGTATGAAATGCACATTATAAATATTTGTAATTTCATTAAAGAATAAAATAAATATTCTTTTAGACTGCAGTCACCTTTGTTACTCTTATTTTCAATTCCGGGGACTGTTCCTACCCCCTAGCTGTAAATAAGATTCCACGCAGTTAATAAATTAGAGTAAAAAAGATAACTACTCTAAAAGAATATATATTTTACTATTTAATGAAATTACAAATATTTATAATGTTCATCTCATGTTGTCATCGATTTGTTACTTTTAAATTTAATTATACCTATCTAACAAAAATTAGCTGAAAAAGTAAAAAGTTACTAGATATTATCTACATATTGGGATTTAATTATTTTCCTTACAGAAAAGAAAAAGAAGAAAATATTACCATAGTTTTGCTAATACCACTATTGGCAAATGTAAAATTTTATATTTATGAATTTATCGATTATTATCGAAGGAATTTTTGTAACTAGACAAGCAATTGATAAGAGGTATCTTAAATCATATGGAATTCAAGCATCTTGTATTGGCCAAATATGAGTACCTAATAATTAGCAATCGATGACAGTTTCACTAAAATTAGAACAAGTTTTTAAAATAATTATATATTGCCTAGCGATATAATATATTCTTTTAAATAATTTTGTTAAAATATTGAGCGGTTAATAAAATTCTTAAATACTCTAATTTTTAACCTCGAATGTGATCAGTACATAAAAATCATGCGCCATGTATTTTATATATTTTTATCTTATCACGTAATTTTTTACTACCCTTTTACTCTCCGATTTTTACTTTAATTTAAACTTTCTATATAGTAAGTCTCATAAAACTACCAGTTCCGATAAAATTAAAAAATAATATTTTTTCCTAAACATGCTTAGTTAGTTGTTTTTTTTTTTTGTAAAAAAGTTCAAATTGCATTGCACTGTTCTTCTTATAAGATAAGATTAACATATTGTATAATCACCGAGGTTTACAACTTTAAAAATAAACTTACTATTAAAAAGTAAAAATTGTATGCACAATCTATGAAACTAAACATCTATTTTTCTTAGTATATTTGATTATCTAACAAATAAATAAAAAAAAGTATATTTTTAATAGATTTTTATTTTTTTTTAATTTTATACGTTGCTAGCACTGACGTGTTTAAAGTTTATATTATAGTTTCAGAATGAGAGTACATAATACTGCGTTTGAACAGTCCAATAAAATCATACTGCATATTACTCTTACTGCAAACATAAGTAATCAAACATAGTTGATAATAATAGATTTATTCATTTAAGTTAATTTATGTGAGAAGTATCGAATTGTTTTTGAGACGTTGCCGTTTTGTTAATTAATGCTTGTGACGTCACAGGAACTCTTTATGTAATATTTATAGTTAGCTAAACAACTGGAAATAAAAGTAAATTCTTAGTCTCCCTTTTTTAAAAAAAAAATCTTAAAAATGTTGTATGCAAGGCAATTACGTACATAACAGCTCTGTTGTTGATACGTTTAGTCGTTTTATTTATATAAATTCGGCTTAAATTTCTGTTTCAGACGAAGAAAAATATAAATTTTTCGACATAGAGAATATGAATCCTTTTATAAGCATCCCACTCATGAACCACCTCGGTGATAAAGTCACCAGTAGGACCTTGGAACACCCAAACTTCAAAAAGTTATTAGAATCAAATGAACACTTCGACGCTGTCATTATCGAACAATTTAATAACGATGCTCTTAAGGCGCTCGCTTACCACTACAAAGCACCCTTGATTTTATTCAGCACCATCGGGGCTAACGCGTGGGTGAATTTTCTGGTTGGAAATCCGTCACCGCCCTCGTATATTCCTGACACTTTCCTGAGTTACACCAGCGAGATGACCTTCAAACAGAGGCTGGTTAATTGGTTGTTCACGGTAGCATCGGAACTCAATCGACATCTGATTTTCTTTCCGAATCAGAACAAAATGATGAAAGAGCACTTTCCTGATGCCCCAGATTTGAGTATACTAAACTACAACGCTTCCATAGTTCTCGTGAATTCCCATGAGAGCATCAATCAACCCGTCCCCCACGTACCTAACATGATAGACATAGGAGGTTTCCACGTGAACCCTCCAAAGGAACTTCCAAAGGACCTTAAAGATTTTATGGACAACGCCAAGGAGGGTGTTGTGTATTTCAGTATGGGATCCAATATAAAACCATCTCAAATGAGCGATGAAAAAAGAACCGCTATCCTTAATGCTCTAAGAAAGCTCAAACAGAAAGTGCTATGGAAATGGGATGAAGATACTTTACCTGGAAAGCCGAGCAATGTCAAATTGTCCAAGTGGTTTCCTCAACAAGATATACTCGGTAAGTGAAGTGTATTTCAAAAATAAAGTTCAAATTCACTAATATCATCTCTTATTTCAGCTCATCCAAATACTAAGCTGTTTATAACACATGGAGGGCTTTTGAGTACCATTGAGACTATATACCACGGAGTTCCAATTCTAGCGTTTCCTATTTTTGGAGATCAAAAGATGAACGCGGCAAGAGCTGAGGCGAATGGATACGGCCTTAGTTTGTCGTTTTCAGAAATTACAGAGGAAAAGCTTACCAATTATTTAGATATGATTCTCAGTGATCCGCAGTAAGTAGCTGATAATAGTTATATTGACACCATCGGCTCTTTATTTATGAAAATTTTGAATTTCAATAGTGGCTTTGGAAACCGATGATGATTACGATGATAATAATGAGGCTGGTAATATCTTCAAATTTAATTATTAATGATGATACAAGTTTCTATGGCATTTTTCTTTGAAAACAATGCAGAATGTTAATGGAGTATATAATCTCAAACTTATTTTTTGAATTATTGTTTTGCGAAACTTTTAAGTGTCTTTTTCCAATTTCGTGCATTAGGTAATTATTGTTAAGAAACTGCATTTACAAATAAGTATCATCAAAATCCAAAAACTCTAAACGATTTATTGACTAAAAAAATAATTCTCTATGTGTAGTTACCACCATCGAATACGATATATATTTTTTATGTTCAATTGTCATGATCGATTAGGATATTTTTTTATTTATTTATTTTTTTTTGTGTACCCATCTTGATTTATTTATATTGATACAGATCAATCTTAATTATTTTGTCCCAAAACAGCAAACGTGTTATTTTCTCATAAGCAGTTAATGTTATCGACTTGCAGAAAAAAAGTTATTTTTAAGTGCGCGGAATCAAGTGTTTTATGACGCTTTCGAATGATTTTGCGCTCTTAATATACAGGTTGTCCGGAAAAGACGTGTACAACGGAAGGCCACAGACTCCTGGGTTCAAAATAAGCCGATTTAGCCCAATTTACTTATTTCCAAAATTACTTCGTTTCGCCGCTAGGGAGTGCCAAAGTTCGCGAAAATGTTTTGTTTATTCCGAATATCTCGAAAACGACTTGATCGATGTTAACCATTTTTGGGCTACGCAGTTATAAGTCTAACCGACACTTTTTGACATTATTTAAAATCTTTCGCAGTCATTAGAAATATAAGAAAAATCATGTATCATGCAAATATAAGCACATATTTTTTTAACCCCCTGTATAATTATTCTCAGTTTTTTTCTTTTAGTAGCTGACTTTATTTAGAAACTTTTTTTATACTTTCATAATTTTGAATAGATGAGTAGTTTAGGCAGAAAAAATATTTTTCGTATGTCAACAATATCAGCATTCGTTCTGCAACAAATAACGAAAATTCCAAAATTCATTTATATTCTATTTAATAAATACGAGATAATAAGATTAATATAGCAAATAAAAAAAGTTATGATCTCTTTACAATAAATGCTCAGTGACCACCTTTTCTCGTACGCAATAAGTAATCCGTTTTACGGTTTTACGAAGTTGTAGTGCTCTCCATGGATTACCTCGTAAAATGTTAACTGCGTCTGGATTCACCTAAAAAAATCCTCTTTATTATTAACTGCGTAGGAAAAAATGATCGCTAGGAGGTAAGTCTGGTGCTCGAGGTGGCCATTTTATAGGAGCATCGTTTTCTCTTCCAATCCGCCTGTTAGGATACAGATTATGTAAATACTGACTAACGGGTATTGTAAAATGGGGGGTGCACCATCGAGCATAAACCATATGTTACGACGAAGTAGTAACGGTAAATCGTCCAATAAATTAGGTAAAAAATTTAAATAGTTGACCCCATTTAATCGATATGGAAACACAACCGGGCCAATAATAAAGTTGTCTATAATTTCCGTCCACACGTTTACTCTGAATTCATATTGAAAATGTCTTATTTTCAGTACAGTGTGGATTTTCATTAGTATAAACGTGTTTGTTATGGATATTAATATTTCCTGACCTAGCAAAATATGCTTCATCTGTAAATAAAATGTTTTTGCTGAAATTGATATCTTGGGCAATTTGATCTTGTATAAAATTACACAATGCTAAACGTTTTTCAGGGTCAATGGGTTGATGAACCGGTCATGAACCGATTGAATGTGGTACGGATGTAGTTACTGCTCCTTCAAAACATCATGAACTATGGTTTTTGGTATCCCTATTTCTTGTCCAATGCGTCTTGCAACAATTTTTGGGTTCTCTTCTATCTTATCTACTATTTGTTCCTCCACCTTTATAGTTTTCGTGGTACGTTGACGCCCTTGAACCGTATTCATTTGGTGGAAGAACCAAATTCGCGAAGTCGCCTTTCGATGTTGGCAAAAGTTTGATGATTTGACACTCGTCGATGAGGGAATCTGTCCATGTAGACCCTAACACTTTTGCGGCCGTTATCTTGACAAACTCCATAAACCAAAAGCATATCTACTTGTTTGGAATATGTATTGAAGTTGATACTTAAAATATCAGAGCGTAATTCTGGTACTCCGTTATTTGTTGCAGAACGAATGCTGATATTGTTGACATACGAAAAATTGTTTTTCTGCCTAAACTACTCATCTGTTCAAAATTATGAAAGTGTAAAAAAAGTTTCTAAATAAAGTCAACTACTAATAAAAACAAACTGAGAGTAATTGTACATTGGGTTAAAAAAATATGTGCTTATATTTGCATGATACATGATTTTTCTTATATTTCTAATGACTGCAAAAGATTTTAAATAATGTCAAAAAGTGTCGGTTAGACTTATAACTGCGTAGCCCAAAAATGATTAACATCTATCAAGTCGTTTTCGAGATATACGGAATAAACAAAAAATTTTTGCGAACTTTGGCGCTCCCTAGCGGCGAAACGAAGCAATTTTGGAAATAAGTAAATTGGGCTAAATCGGCTTATTTTGTACCCAGGAGTCTGTGGTCTTCCGTTGTACACGTCTTTTCCGGACACCCTGTATAAATAACTATTAATGTATTAATTTAAAAAATAATTAAAATCGATTTGTGTTTTATCTGTTTCTGTTATGTTTGAGCACCTAATCAATGACTGCCAGTGGCGTCTCTTATGGATTTAAAAGTAAATTTCAATAAAACCGACTTTGTTTCTTTGATGTTTTTGATGACAGGATGTCTTTAGCTCATTTGCATTGATAAACATTTTCTCTACGAACTCATTTTGTTTCAGATACAGAAATAATGCCCAGCGAAGGTCAAAATTAATTCATGATCGACCAATAAAGCCCTTGGATCTTGCTGTCTATTGGACTGAATTTGCAATCAGGCATAAGGGGGCACCACATCTGAGAGTCGCGGGGGTAGATTTACCGTGGTATAAATATTTATTATTAGATGTAATTTGTTTTGTTTTATTAGTTAGTGCTACCTCCATATTTATTATATGCTTTATTGTTAGAAAAATATGTTGTGCAAGGAGAAAGAGTACGGACAAGTTAAAGAAAAATTTGTGATTGTGGCGTGAATGTTAAGGAATTGTAATATGTTAGTGTTATCAGAATTATTGTAAAAGTGTACAAACAAAGTACGTTTTTAAATAACATTTTGTACTGGCATTTTAATAAAAACTAATGTGATATGTTAGACTCTTAATAAAAAGTGGTTATCAGTAATACAACTTATTTTCAGAACAATAGTATAGTTTTTTAATATGTGCTTCTGTAATAGCAAAGTTTAGAGAATAAATATGTACAGGGTGTTAAAAAAAGAATGTAAAATTTTTAAGGAGATAATAGTATGAACCAAAATAAGCAGAAAAGTCTCAATAAACATGGGTCCGCAAAGTAACGGTTGCGGAGATATGGAATGTTTTATGCTTTTTAACCTCTGTTTTTATTTTGCAAAAACGTTGTGTATTTTCTTATAATAGTTGGTTGATGTTTAGTGAAATAAACAGTACGTATTTGACAGTTGTTCTCAGTGCACAAGTTATCTTTCGCTATGGCTGGTTACTCTAACGCAGAATTAACAGACATGCATTTCATGTATGGTCGTGCTAATGGGAACGCCACCGAAGCGCGACGTCTTTATGTTGACGCTTATACAAATCGCCAGATTCCTTCACAACGCATGTTTGGAAGAATTCACCAAAGATTGCGTGATACCGGTTCCTTGAGCAAACAGTGCCATTTATCCGGAAGACAAAGGTCGGTATCCACTCCTAGAGCAGAAGAAGAAATTCTAGCACTGGTAGAGCAGAATCCAGGAACGAGTGTGCGGAGAATATCAGCCGAGGTAGGAATTAGTGGTCCTCTTGTTTGGAGAATCCTTCACGAGCAACTGCTTTATCCATACCATGTGCAACGAGTACAGGCCTTAAATCCAATAAATGATCATCAAGCACGTTTGGTTTTCTGCCGCTGGTTTCTACGTCATGATGCTGAAGACCTTCGTTTTCTTGCAAACATTCTTTTTACTGGTGAGGCCGGGTTCACAAGAAATGGAGTGTTTAATTTTCACAATACGCATATTTGGGCCGACAAAAATCATCATGCTCTAATAGAATCTGGACATCAGTCACGTTTTTCATTAAACATTTGGATGGGTATTGTAGGTGACAGGTTTCTAGGTCCTGTTGTTTTACCAAACCGATTAACTGGCGCTGCTTACCTCAACTTTCTGCAGAACACACTGTATGAATTTTTGGAAGACATTTCTTTGAATCAGAGGCAACAAATGTGGTTCCAGCATGATGGTGCTTCAGCTTCCATGACCGTTAGAAAGCATTCACACCTGTTTTATGGCCTCCAAGATCGCCTGATCCAAACCCTCTAGATTTCTTTGTTTGGGGATATTTGAAGACATTAGTGTATGGTACTCTTGTAAATAGCCTGGAAGAGCTGCAGCTATGGATTAATCAAAAGTGTCAAGAAATCCAAACCAAAGAGGGTGTTTTCGAAAGAGTTCGAATATCGTTGAGACGAAGATGTCGTGCCTGCTTGGAAATAGAAGGAGGGCACTTTGAACATCTTCTGTAACTTTGTTTTTTGTTTATTAAAAGCTTCCTTTGTCGGTTTATTCTTAATAACATAAAATGTTTGAAAAACGAATAGTGGTTCATATCTCCGCAACCGTTACTTTGCGGACCCATGTTTATTAAGACTTTTCTGCTTATTTTGGTTCATACTATTACCCACTTAAATATTTTACACTCTTTTTTTAACACCCTGTATATAAGTTGTTTCACTCTCGAACACGCCCCGCCCTACCAATTCCGCTCTCCTCACCCGTCTCGGGGACCATTGGGTACCCAGGATCCTACACGGTGGCCGACGCTAGAACTGTAACGTGTTGAGTACGATTGATATAGTGTGAGGCAAATAACTTTGAATATCTGTTAGTGTTTATTTTATTAAATCTATCTTCTAAAAATGCCCGTGATATATTGTACTGTGAATAATTGTCGCTCAAGACGTATTTTTTCCTTTTTCCATTATCCAAGGTATGTATTTTATATTTCATCAACTAATATAAAGACATAGGTCACGATATAAAATTTTACGCGGTACGCCGATAAAAATTAGAATCTTCATTTGAATGATTGTCCTGTTTAATGCTATAAAAAATTAGAATTTAAAGCAAGCATTTTTCAAATGAGACATCAAACATTGTTTTTGTATGAACCAACAAGTAACTTCTTTGTACTGGTATTTATTAAAAAAAAATGTAATATGCAATAATTATATAAGTAGGTACTTAATTGTGTCATGTAAATTTTACACTCAAGCATTTTTGGTTCAAGCAGAGTTTCTGATAATACCAAAATTATTCAAACTGGTACACCGATTCTAAGTGATACCTGTGCGCAAACAGTATATAAGTACTAAAAAATGACCTGGACATGCTTATACATTGGGTTTTCATTTGAGTAATTTTTTTACTGAAATGAATATATAGTTTATTAAATTACAAAACAATAATATAATGCATTTATTATATTTCAGATCAAGACTGCCAAATTTTCCTCATGGCTACATTATTTCTTATATAGTAGAGTACATATATATTTTATTTTAAAATTTACTGGCGAATATATACGATTTCCAGGATTAACTAACAAAACATTTACCTATAATCGTTTTATAATATTTGTATTTATTACGTTACAAATATTTTATTTATAAAATAAGCAGTCTTACATCACACTTTTGGAATATCCCTCGTATATAAATATTTCCCAATTGCAAAGAAACTACTTTTTTAAGTCGTAATTGGCCATTTTTGCGACAGTATTTACGTCCGGCGGTACGGCTTTGATCTCAAAACATCAAAGTGCCGGCAGAGAGTGGTACAACTTATATTTATTCAGTAAACTTTGGTAATAGCAACTACATAATTGTGCTAACAAATGCACTGAATGAAATGCAGTCACCCATTTGGCATCCGCTTTGTAGCGATTAGTTATAGATAAACTAAATACAAATATCGTCCTACTAGCTACTATTACAGATACTAATAATTAAGTAAGCCTACTCTTAATTACATCAAAAAGCTCTTTATTACAAATAGAATTATAATTATTAAATATTTTTCACAATAAATTACACTATTGAGATTATTAATAAACAGCGAAAAAAGTATCGGATATAAATTTGACCCTTGCGGAACGCCAGATAATACTAAATAACGCACGGAATTAAATCTGTTATAAGTGGCGTATTGAAAACGGTTAGATGAGTAAGGCCGAAACAAATTTACCAGATGGTGAAAGAATCCAAAACCGCTTAATTTAGATAATAATAATAAGTGGTCAACAATGGAATCACATTATGACATTGAAACAAAGACATACTTAGGCCTAATTAATTGCCCAGGCACTCTTGCCATGAAAATTAAAAGAATTACGGACTTCCCTTTACACCCGGCAGAAAGATGATTACCACTTACCAGTGGAAATTAGACAAATCCAAATTTTTAAATCTTTTAAATATAAATTAAAATTGTTTTTAACCGATGAGTTTTTGTTGTTTTAAGTGATTGACTATTCCTATTTATGTATCTGCATATCTTAAAGGAAAAGAAAGAGTTATTATTATTATACCTACACACATTTTGTGTCTTGACAATAAACAGCAAATTATGTTATAACACATTATAGTTTGTCACAATAATACTAGCATAGCTTTTTATATACAGTCTGTCGTGGTGATACCTTACCTATAATAGATAGAAGTTAAGGTAATTGTTCACCGAAACAAATTTTGTAGTAATATTGGGTAATATTATCCAATCCCAGCTAACAATTTCTTGTTCTGTAAAAATTGTAAGAACGTTTCCAGAGCAAATTTTATAGAGCAATGTTTGTTCTAAGAACATTTTCAAAACGTTCTTACAACACTTATACCATAAAAATGGGCACCGTTCTATAGAACCTTTTAGTTCTTTAAGCGGTTCTGTAAAGCTTGCAGGAAATAATTATAGAAGTTTTAAAGAATTTTTATAACACAGTTACAAAACAATCTCATAAAAATTCTATAGCACTTCGCTATACAATTTTTGTGTTGCATGGTGTTATATTTAAAGAACTTTAAAATCGTTTAATTGTATCTTTTAAAAACAAAATGTTTCTGTATCGCACATGTTAGAAATAATATGGACGGGCCAATAAGAACCAATAAGATGGGCCTAATCAGCCTGCATAGGAGTACTTACTTACATTATTACGAATTGCTTAGTTTGTTTGTCCATCAGGGAGCAGTACATTTTAATGCGGAAAAAGTTTTATCGTGAAATATGTGGTACATAATGGTAATTTTTTGACGCGCCCTCAGTTAACCATATATTTCCTATGATGCTGGAAATTTAACGATGAATTTAATAACCAACTGTACATAAAATAGTCAGAAAGTAAGTATATCCATATTATTGATATCATTTCACCTATTTATATTGTACATATTTTTAATTAAGATTTTTTTTCCTTCTTCACAATATGGCGACAGAAAGAAAGGCTTCATCTTGTACTTCCAATGGATTCTCACTAATACGACATTTTTGTGTCGATTGCAATGATTATAGAGCAAATATGCTTCGTAAGCAACTACTTAATATTCACAGTGTTGTCATATTTTATTGTAGTAATTTCACTTATTTCAATCTTATTTAATAAATCTATTAAAATTCTTTAACTTCAACATCTAAAAGTGAAAATGTTTAAGGTTTGGAATGGTCTAAATTAAATATGTTACTAAATTTCTATAAGAAAATCAATTTCTCTTAGCAATCAAATAAATCTTATCTATCGTAATGAAATTTTCTTTCTGCAAGCAGATAATAATTTTTACAAGTCACGACTATGTTATACAAATTTCCCATTATACTTTGATCAAAATATTTCGTACTGTTACAGGCAGGTCTCGTCAGATGGGGCTATGAAACCTACATATATAAAAATGATAGTTCTATAGCGTCTCTTTATGGAACAAAAAGGCTTTTGTTACTTATTTACTCTATAATGATCTTATAACAACTGTATTATTATTCTCTACAACTGCTTTAAAGAGCTTTTTCTCTTAAGTTCGATAGCAGCTTCCATATTTGTAATTTGTTTTCCGCAGCAGAATTGTAACTTAACAACGCCTTATACAATAGTTCTATAATTAAACTATCAGCGACATTACGGAATAATTTTATAAGAGTGTCACAGGAGATGGTATAATTCTATAAAGCAGTATTTTGCATCGGTTTTACAGTAATTTGATTCTATAAGCACCGTTGCTGTAAAATTGTGTTATTGTACACACTTATAGGGCTACATTAGCAGTTATCTTATAAGTGCTCTACAAATTATGCTCTAAGAACATTCTTGCAACAAATTTAAAAAACAATTCAGTTTCTGAAGGCAAAATAGTCTCATGTGCCACATTAATGCAACAATTTAGTATTCTAAATACAACTATAAAATATTAACAGAATATAAAACTCCTATTACTCTAAATTTATAGAACTACTTTGCTAGCTGGGATATATTTTCGCGTACATCCTGTAGATTGTTCGCGTGTTAATGTTATATCTGTTTACATAACCCAATCTCAATATAAAACAATGACAAACACTATTGACTAAATATCTAATTAATATAATCATTCTGTTAATGTTTCTTGATAAGATTATGTCCTTGCTGACAAGTAACACTACACTAGTTTAATATCAGTCTCGGACAGACATAAAAATGAAACTCGTGGTGTTCTTGTTTTTGGTTTTGGTTATCGTGATTGGAAAATGTTCGCGAATTTTGATCGTGTTTCCTATGCCAGGACGAAGTCATTACATTCTTGGAAATGCTCTTGGCAGAGGATTAGCTGAAGCTGGGCATGATGTCACGATGGTTAGTCCCTTTGAAGACAAGAAACCGACGAAAAATGGAACGTACAGTAATGTAGTTTTAACTGGTCTATCTGAAGAAGAGAGTAAGTATAAATTTACAAATTGTGTAATGCACACCAATTTTTTTTAATATATTTTTTATTTTTAGATAAACCAAAGATAATGACGAGCCTCCTAGATTTGGAAAACATGAATCCTTTTTGGTACATCCCTCTTATAAACATTTTAGGGAATGAAATGACACGTAATACATTCGCCCACCCCAAATTCCAAGAACTTTTGAAGTCCAGTCAAACATTCGACGCCGTCATTATAGAGCAATTCAATAACGATGCCATGAAAGTCCTGGCACACCACTACAAGGCACCTCTGATTTCATTCAGTACAGTTGGTGCTAATGTATGGGTTAATCCCTTGATTGGAAACCCATCTCCTCCATCTTACATCCCAGAGTTTTTTTTCGACTTCACGCATAACATGACCTTTGGGCAAAGGCTCGCTAACTCGTTGTACCGTGTGTTATATGAGTTAAATCGTCTCCTTATTTTCCTTCCTACTCAGAATAAAATAATGCTCGAATATTTTCCAGACGCACCAGATTTGAACGAGATTATTTATAATTCGTCGATATTTTTTCTAAATTCCCATGAAAGTGTCAATCAAGCAGTTCCTCACGTACCCTGCATGATTGATATTGGAGGTTTCCACGTTAGCGCTCCAAAGGAATTGCCAAAGGATCTGAAGAATTTCTTAGACGATGCTAAAGACGGGGTAATTTACTTCAGCATGGGATCAAATATAAAACCGTCACAGATATCTGACAATCAAAAACAGGCACTTCTTCGAGCCTTCCGCAAAATCAAACACAAGGTTCTGTGGAAATGGGATGAAGACACTATTTCTGGAAAACCCGATAATGTTAAACTGGCAAAGTGGTTTCCACAGCCAGACATATTGGGTAGGTACATTGCTGTTAAGTTGCATAAGCTTGAGTTTTACCTTGTCTTTGCATGGTAAAAATTTAAGCGATATTTATATAATCGTTGCCTTGAGTGAATTGTAATATAATAATCTTGTGTTGTTTGCTTGGCTCTCTTTGAACTATGATTTATTTGTTTCCAGGTGCGTTTGCATAAAATTTAAAATATATTTAGGTGTTCATGTATGTTAATTATGAAGTGTAAAAAAATAGTACATTTACGAAATTTTAAGACTAGGAGGAAAAAGTTTTCAGTCATATACGTAAGGCCTTGATATTAAATTTGAAAAAGAGCCACCAAAATCCATGAAAGTTTGCTCTTTGGATTTCACATGAATTTAAACATTTTATTTGATGATTTTTTTATCATAGAAAGCGTTACGTTTTGCAGCCCATCGTAACACCAAACTGTTTATAACCCATGGGGGTTTATTAAGTACAACCGAAACAATTTATCATGGTGTACCAGTCTTGGCTCTACCAATTTTTGCTGACCAAAAAATGAATGCTGCACGTGCTACGATGGATGGTTATGGTCTTACTTTAAAGTTTTCAGAAATATCTGAGGAAAAACTAGATGCCGCTTTGGACAAACTCCTTAATGATCCTAAGTAAGCTTCAAAAAATATACAAAGCCTTCAGCTAAAACAAATTTTTTTTAGGTACCGAGATAATGCCAAAAGACGATCTAAGTTAATGCACGATCGACCAGTCAAACCTATGGATCTCGCAGTTTATTGGACAGAATTTGTGATAAGAAATAAAGGTGCTCCTCACTTAAGAGTGGCAGGACTGGATTTACCTTGGTACAAATATTTATTATTAGACATTATATTCTTTATTCTAATAAGTGTCACTACTTTATTACTTATAATTTATTTAGTTATTAGGAAGTTATATCGCACAATATCAAAAACTAAAAGAAAAGTAAAGAAGAATTAATTTGTATTTCCATTTGGAATAAAATCATTTTAATAGGTATTTCATTCTCTAAATCCCTTTGAGTTCATAAACATGTTCCTACCTATACGCATTATAATAATTGTTACACAGTGTTAGCTTTGTTAAACTGATGGCTACAACAAGAAAGAAAGAAATGCATAACATACAAAGAAAGTTCAAGTAGCTCTTAATTCCTTAACTAACTGTTCTTAATCTTAATAACATTTTAGCAGTATCATAGAGAAAATACCTTTACTAGTGACAAAATCACACAAACCACAAATAAGTAGGGCTGTAAAAGAAGTTCATATAAATATCAGTCAGAAAGTGATTTGCGAGAAGAATTTTGAAAATGAATAAATGTTTTAATTAATTGTAAAGATAAAAATTTTAAAATTGGCACTAATATTTTATACTTCATGCTACTTTTTTGGAAACATCTCTAATTTTATTGAGGACCTATAATTGTCTTCCAATTATTTTTCAACGAACGCCTATGGTTTTCAAAATACGTTTCATTGGATAGCAAATTTGATTTGCAAACTTTTATGTCTTTGGATATTCTGTTATTTATTTATTTTTTTGATATTTTACATTTTCTTAATCAATTTTTCTAGTAGATGATTTGTTATGTTTGAATTTGAACACTTACTGTACGGATTTACGACAATTGTTATGATATTGACTAAGAAAACGTAAAATATCTAAAAGCCATTAGATCAAAAACTGTCAAGAGATCAGGACACAAATTTGCTATCAAGTGACCGTTTCAAAATCATAGGCATATTTCTTCCAAAAAAATAGCATAAAGTAAAACATAATATGTATGCCAATTTTCAAATTTTTATCTTTATGATCCATAGTATATTAATTTTCATTATTAATTGCCTGATGCCTTGTATCCCGGAAACGAATCATTCCCCGATTCATATTTATATGAACTGATTTTCTTATTCTTAACACCTGGTAAAGTTTGGTGACTGCAATTCGAAACACCCTTTACATTTGTAACTTTGCAAATGTTCTGCAAATTGATGTTTTAGTGCTTTAGAAATTGTTTTCAATTCATGTCGATTTAAATCAAAAGGATAGTTCTAATAATTTCATATAATTTTTTTCTTAAAATTGTTACAGTAAACTTATATAGGTGCTTGGGTGTGAAAATAAATACTCTATACTTCTGCCTTGTTAATATTTTTCCATGACTAAATTATTATATTAAACCGTTGTCCCTCTCCTAGCTACAACTCTGATCAAGCGCTTTATTCTCGTTAGTTATACATGGATTTTACAACACATTCTCCTATACACTTGAATGAGATGACAGGCGTTTATGATATGAACACATCGTTAAATTTGTTTTCTCGACAGTCGTTTTGATGAAACATGCTATGGCTTCTCGCAATATCCTCACTAGTACTTAATATCTAATCAAGCACATGGGTACTTTAACAACGTAGTAGGAACTGATAGATCGATGCTAAGACATCGTGACACAGCGATATTGGTATATATGTATTGCCTACGTAACTGCTTGTGATGCGTTGCTAAATAATAATTGTAGATGCAATCAGCGTTACTAGTCGAACTAACAATCAAACAAACATTATGTAACTCAGGAGCACTTAATTCTATGAGCTCATGGAACAGCATTATGCTAGATAACCTCAACACAAATAAGTGATAAGATGCTGTTTGATATCTCAAATTTAGTGTTTGTACCCGAAGTTAACGAAAAAATGAAACATACAGTATGTTCAATTATGTCAGCACCATATGGGGAACTTTTTTATTATTGATTTTATGGAAAAAAATTATTCTTGATAAAAAGATTTGCATGGCCTAAAACCCAAAATGAAATAATCAGATTTCAATGTTTTGCAGTCGTGTACGAGGTATGCCGAAAACTGTAAATTTTGCTCAAGAGTAAAGTACCCTTATTTTTTATAATAACGACAGTCATTATTAGTCATTAGTAGTTTGTAAAAATAACAAAATCTGTTTTTTAATGGTAGATGGATAATATTGGATATTTGACTGTAGTTTTCAATTAGGACCAACTTTTCTTAACAACGATTGTCGATATTATAAAAAATGAGGGTACATTACTCTTGGGCAAAATTTACATTTTTGGGCATACCTCGTATACGACTGCAAGAAATTAAAATCTGATTATTTCATTTTGGGTTCTAAGCCATGCATCATAAAATCAATAATAAAAAAGTTCCCCATATGGTGCCGACTTAATTGGACACATTGTATATTGTGTACGCTTTTGTTTTTCGAGGCTGCAAAATGTTCGCGAATTCTGGTTGCGTTTCTCATGCTATCCCAAGTCATTATATCCTTGGCAACGCTCTTGGCAAATGATTAGCGGAAGCAGGACACGACGTGACGATGATTAGTCCTTTTGAAAGCCAGCAACCATCGAAGAACGGGAAATTTAGGGAAGTGGTTCTAGACAATCTAGGTAAGGTCAGAAACTATAAGGATTTTACAAACATTTTGTTTTCGTTAATGACTCTATTTTTCATGACGCACTTATTCCCAAATTTTTTCAGATAAGCTGTGAATCATCCTGTATATACAGGGTGGCCAGATGAAAACGAAACAGAGCCATTTTCAGGAACTACGTCAAGATTGTAGAAAAACGCTCAGACTCGTCGATTTTAGATTAAAGGGGGAAATTCTTTGCTGGTATTTTTGACTCCGCCATTTTCACCCCCAAGCAAGGGTAAGCATCACCTCAAAATATTTAAATGGCATTGGGGGTGGAGTAATATTTCTTTACAACAGACTTTATTTTTTTATAATTCAGCCCAATACTTTGAAAAAAATTTACATCTTACAATTTAAATTATGTTTAGTTGCCTACTTACTACTGAGCTGATTAAATGTTCAATCTGCTGACCGCCCGCTTACATACAAGAATAAAGATTTTGTTGGAAACGTTTTGAAGAATTTCCGGAGTGATTCGATGGCATTGGCCGACGATTCTTTGACGGAAATCTTGCAGCGACGATGGTTGTGTTTTATAGATTTTACTTTTTAGGTATCCCCATAAAAAAATCAAGGGGCGATAAATCCGCTGATCGTAGAGGCCACTCAATGCTGCCTCCTCTCCCAATCCAATTCCGTGGAAAACGTTGATCCAAATACTGACGGACAATTAACGTATAATGGGGAGGAGCACCGTCCTGTTGAAAAATACTTAATAACAATTTTGATTTTGAAGTTGAAACTTATGTACAAACAATTAGTAACGGTAAAAATGTCACTCATTTGAGTTAAGTACGCCAATGGTAAAGATTTAGTATTTCTTACGTTACATTGGTTTTTGGTGATTTGTTATCACTTTCGTAAAAAAAACAGAAATGAATATTATATACACACAACGAACGTAAAATTAGTGGATTCCAAATTTATTTTCTAGTATTATTTGGAAGCGTTGGTTGGTAGTTTATTTAATTGTGTTTTTGAAAATTAAACACTATGGTTTATTCCATTGCGGAAAGGGTAGATATCATTTCGCTTTACTTTATGAGCAATAGATGTGCGAATATAACAGCTCAGCTGTTTAATGAACAACATCAAGATCGACATGTCAGGAGGATATATGTTCTAGAGTTAGTAAAAAAATTTCAAGAGACACGGAACGTAGCCAATAAAAAACGAGAAATTGAAAAACCTATAGTTAATGAAGTTAGTGAAGTTGCTGTTATAGAACAAATTCATCTTGATCCTACATTAAGTACGACGCATCAGTGTCTGGGATCAATCGAACTAGCATACAAACCATTTTGAAAAAGAATAAATTCCATCCATACAAAATACAGTTAGTCCAGGAACTTTATGAGGATGATTATGACCGCCGTTTGCAACTTTGCGAAGTAATGAGTGTATATACTCAAGGGTCATAGTTAACCTGACAGAATCATTAATTTTGGAATGCAGACAATCGCACTTACTCGCGTCCTTTGGCTCTTCACGCAAATGTGACAGCTTTGCACCATCGTGTATGAGTCGGCATAAACAATATATGTTATCAGAAAACAATAATCTTATCACACGGAAACAATCACATATATATTGAAAACTTCTGTTAAATTTCGTAGATGTGATTAAAACGCAGGGAATATGTGGTTTAGATTAGTAATTTTAATTCCGTTATGTATTGTGTGCACTCCAGCGAACGGAGCTCGTATTTTAGGTGTATTTCCAGTGGCTGCACGAAGTCATTATATCCTAGGTAATGCTTTGATGAAAGGTCTGGCAGAAGCCGGACATAATGTAACTGTAATTAGTCCATATGAAGAAAAAAATCCACCTAAAGGAGGTAGTTATAGGAATGTGGTATTAACCGGATTCGTAGAAGAATTTGACAGTAAGTATTTGTCTTATTCAACTTTTGAGTCAATTTTGTAATTTAGAAGAATCCTTGTAATCATAGATAATCACTTTGGTAGTATCGTTATTACATAATAGAGATAAATCACTCTATGTATTTTCAATTTATTTTTAGTTATTGGTAGAGATAGTGCAGCGAGGAATTTAACAGGACCGTAGTAAGTTTACGAATGAACATATTAATATGTCCACAGTAAATATGTCGCAACATAGTAGTATTATTAAGTTTCTTTGGATAAATGACGTTTACCCGACAAATCTTAGTGCTGAAACAAGATAAAAGTGGCATATTGGAAGTGGTTAAAACATATTATTACGTGCTTTCCATGTTTTTCCGTATTTTCTGTAATGAAACGGCGACGTTTATCACTTAATATTAACTTGTGTAGTTAAAAGGATCGTTCAACGTCTACTGTTGACAGCAGACGGTATGAGAAATTGTTGAGGCTGGAACTATATTATATATGCTAGTAACTCCTGATATGTACCAGCTGAAACTTTACATATTTTTTCTAAAATGGTGTATCTTGGATTTTTTTTCAACACGCTTTACATTTTCTTTTATCGTACTACTGACTGGGCTTACTGTTCTTATTGGTATCGTATATATTTTTTTGTACATGATCCATTATGTCAAATTGTTGATTTAGAGATAGTCCATGTGATTCCAATTTCCTTATTGCACTAACTAAAAAACAATAGTATCTATTAATGTAACATATGTCATCGCAAATTGTCCACAATGTCTCCACATATTGATGTTAGTACATTTTTATAAACCCTATTGATATATCTTAGTCTTAATGTCATTTCATGATTTTTCGCAACTTTTCTAATTACGGACCTTCATAGAGAAATATATAATCTTCAGCGCTGGACGATGTATGGCTCTTCAAACGTCTTGTCACTTTATAACCTTTAGGATCACTATCAAACCACAACTGAAATAATTTCTGTCTACTTCTTCTCTCCTTTGGTATGTAACTTCACTTCTCCCCTCATTTAATAGTTGTTAATGCAAATTATATTACTACTTATATAAAGTTATTTAAGTACACATGGCGAACAGAACTTACAGCAGACGTAAAAGAGAAACGTGTCGACGCGACACCGACTATTACAACGTTCCGTAAATGACTAAAACTAAAAGCACAGTTCGAAATGCGACTCGCACGTTAGACCCTGTTAGACTCCGCATTGTCACTAACTCTAGTTATTAGAAACTAGTTTCAGTAACTGAATAATTTGTTTTCTAGAAATACTGAATCAAATGAACTTATTGGACAGTAAAAATCAATCGATGCTTCAAACCATGCTTATATTTTTCAATGTAACAACAAAAATGAATGATGGTTGCTTCAGCAATGAAAACGTACAGAAGTTGATAAAATCTGAGGAACAATTTGATGTGGTCATAGTAGAACAATTTTTAGTCGATACGGTAAAGGTATTCGGTCATATTTACAATGTTCCTGTAATTATTTTTAGTAGTATCGGCGCTAACCCTTGGTTAAATCATGCAGTTGGAAATCCATCGCCATTATCTTATATCGCACCAGCGGACAGTGACATTCCAGAACAGATGTCCTTCATTGGAAGAATTGGAAACTTATTTATGTATTTAATTTCCAACATAATGACTGATTTTATTTATTTCCCGAATCAAGAAATGATTTTAAAAAAATATTTCCCCAATTCTCCCAACATTTATGACCTTTATTACAACGTATCATTAGTGTTAATAAACTCTCACGAAAGTTTGAATCAGCCTGTTCCTTTCGTGCCTAAGATGATTTCCATTGGGGGTTTTCACATCACACCTCCCAAAAAACTACCAGAAGATCTGCAAACATTTCTGGACGACGCCAAGGAAGGAGTAGTATACTTCAGTTTAGGATCAAATTTGAGAAGTAAGAATCTTCCTCCGCACAGAAGGGATGAATTTTTAACGGCGTTTAGCAAACTCAAGCAGAAGGTCTTGTGGAAATGGGAAGATGAAGATTTGCCAGGAAAACCTGAAAATGTTAAAATTTCCAAGTGGTTTCCACAACAAGATATTTTAGGTAAAGCATGATTACTGCTTATGATAGATTATAGAATAAAAGTATATTTTTTCTAGCGCATCCAAATGTGAAACTATTTATTACCCATTGTGGATTACTGAGCACAACTGAAACCGTTTATCATGGAGTACCCATACTGGCAATTCCAGTCTTCGCAGACCAACATCGTAACGCCGAAATTGCCACACGTAATGGATACGCCCTTTCTTTGCCTTACGAAGACCCTTCGTTCTCAGAAGAAAAGTTGTCAAAGATGTTGCACGAATTACTTACTAATCCACAGTAAGTAATTTCATAAACACTTGAATGATATCAAAATGATTATATTTGATTTAGGTACACAAATAATGTCAAAAAAAGATCCCAACTGTTTCACGACAGACCAATGAAGCCCATGGACAGCGCAGTATACTGGGTGGAATACGTCATCAGAACCAAAGGCGCTCACCATCTCGGCGTAGCTGGTGTCAAGATTCCTTGGTATATATACCATTCTCTGGACGTGGTTAGTTTTATAACCGTAACAGTTTCGTTAAGTATATATTTATTATACCTTAGCATTAGAAAAATTGTTTCTTATAGGAAAGCATGTCAGAAACGAAAACATAAAACTAAAATAAATTAAATATATCTGTTATGTTTACCTCTTGAAATGGTTACAAACATTATTTCTTAATTGAGTGAGTTTTGTTTACCCAACTAGAAAAAATATACGAGTATATCCCGTTTCGCTGAAAGTTATATAGTAAACAGTCAGCAATTTTTATAAATAAGAAAATTATATTCTGAGCACAGAAAAGCAGTTAAACCGAATTAAATCTATATAATGTACAAGGTGTTAGGGAAATTTTTCCCTAAGAAGAAATGAGATTAATTTTATTTTTTCTTGTTGAAACAGTTACACAATCTTTATCTAATCCTAATGATATTTGGAGCTGATTTTAAATGTACTGAGTTCTCATAGAAAATTTTATTTATGTCACTGACATACGGTTAGAGAACACTTTACCTAAAACACACATACACATTTATAGATATGCCAAAAATGATTAGAGAGTCATTAGATGTGTCATAAGGGTAAGCAGTATTTAGGTTTCCCTTATACATCTCAGCATGCGCATATGTGCTGTATTATTAAAGCAGCAGTAATAAGAACGTCGACCTTATTTGATAAATCAGGTCGTTCGGCCATAATGGGTCATACCCGTCCTTACTTAAAATAAAATGGTTTTCGTTTTTTTAAATAAGTTTTGTCGCATGTTTCAAGATTAATTAAATATGGATATATAAACTTATCCTCATTTTTTCAAAGTATTGAAGTCAATATAGGCATAAGTATTGCTTTTTTCTCATTCACCATTAAAATGACAATAATTGAGAAAAATAAACAAAAGAATAAGGGAATCCCATCCGATAAATCATTAACCAATAACTATATTCTTGTGGACAAAATAAGGGCAGAAAATTCAAATTGAACTCCATTGATTTCTCTAAGAAACTCCTACCATTATTTTAACCTCTTGATCTTTCTTGACGGGTTTCCCAGTTACCTCTATTACTTCTCGATAAAATCTTGTATAGTGGGTTGCCTATTACTTTAATACAATATGTATACCTAGTTGATTTACTTTTATCTACAAACTACTTGCTAATAACGCAATAATTTTTTAGAATTTTTTTTGTTCATCTAAAAGTCGGTTCTAGTGATATTTGCACGTATTAATCTGATAATTTCTTATATGCTGACGAGACAATAAAATTTAAAAAACCGTTCATCAAATTTATACAGAAATCTGTTCTAGAAATAAGTGACAACATTATATCACAGATTGGTTCTGTTTACTCACCTAGCAACAATGATGCTTGCAGGATATCATAAATACAGCTGATATCAGTATGACATGATATTTTTCAAGATGAGCGCAAGTTTGTTGTATCTAGTGGGCTTCTGTTTACTATTAGCACCCTCATTTACAGGGGGTGCGCGTATATTAGGATTATTTCCAACTGCATCCCCCAGTCACTACATTCTTGGAAGTGCTCTGCTAAAGGGTCTGACCGAAGTAGGCCATGACGTCACTATGGTAAGCCCTTACGTTGAGAAGCATCCCCCAAAAGGGGGTACGTGGAGAGAAATATTCTTGGATGGAATTGCAGAGGATTTCAAAAGTAAGTATTGATTAAAGGGTGTAACACATTTTGTATACACAGTACCTAAGCAATTAAGTGAAAATTTCAGATTTAAATATCACTGATAATACAAAAATAGTATTAAAAAAGCCACTTGATGCATGCCTTATCAAATCAAAACGGTGTTCTGTCTTCAAGTATTATTCATATTTACTATTATTAACGAATTTAATTTTAAAGGCCATCATTTGTATTGCGTAATAGAATAAATAATATCTAATAGTTTTTGTGAATATTGGAAAAGATAATTTTTTTTATTATTATAAATATAAAAATCACAACTGAAATTTCAAACGCATTCGGATGATTAATATTTAAAGTATAAAAGTGAGACTCGATTTTCATCTGGATTTCTGCTTTTCGTGAAAATATTTTTTGTAGAATTGTACATAAAACTTCATAAATATCAACTTAAAATGTAGTTTTTCAAATATATACTGTATACAAGCGACAAAAGTAATATATATAAAAATTGACAATTGCGATTATAGAAAAAAATATTTTTAAATATTTTCGAGTTCCCACATTTTCAAGAGTGAACTTTGATATTTATAGAGTGTTTTCATTAAAACCAGGTTAGTAAATTTAGCTAGATTATTTTTTTTAGATAATTATTGAATAGAGCTTTGTCTGTGAAATTGTTCATTAGCATACCTAGATGTTTGGTATCAGAGAGCATACATATGACTTCATTGATAGGAATTGTAGGAGATTTGATATATATTAGGTTAAAATACCTTTCTAATACAGTAAAAAAATATATTTATTTGAAAATTTCACATGTCTACTTTAAAACATAAAAGATGTTTTTATTTTGACTCGTTACCATGGCAACCAGAAAAATTTTCAGACATTTTTTCGTGGCGAGGCGATAATTAAGTGGAAATTTTTTGACAGTTGAGAAGGTATATGATCTTCACATTGGCATCTTATGTATATACAAAATATGGTGGATATACTTGCAAAATTCAACAAATTGGCTCCACACACCTGCTTTTGATTTTCTAGAGTTATCTGGTATTAGGTTTTGGATTTATTGTCTAATAACTTGTTGATTTTCTTTATCAAATCGCGACATTTCACTATACACTTATTAAACTTAACGTACATACGCTTCGAACTAGTAATTGACATTCACTGTGAAAGAACCGTTTAAATAAAATTGACAAATCAACATATGTCAACCATAACAATACACGAATAGTTTAAGAAAATTTCCAGAAATAATTGTGATATTATAAGTGAAAATTTTCAAATACTCTGTACACTTAAATATTTATCAATGCAATATATTTTCAGAGTGATGTATTTATTTTCAGAGAAATTTGATAGTATAAATTTATTTGAGACGGACGTTAATGTACTTCTATTTTCTATAATTGTTGGTCAGCTCAACCACGGCTTGGTTGAAAAAACATTGAACCATACCAAACTGCAAGATCTGATGAAATCAAATGAGAAATTCGACGTTCTTATCCTGCCCCAGTTCATGAACGATGGCTTGAAGGCCTTGGCTCATCATTTTAATGCTCACCTTGTACTGTTCAGTCAGACTGACCCAAATTCCTGGTTTAACCACATGGTTGGCAATCCATCCCTACCATCGTTCTACCCCGAGATGCTGTTAAATTTTCCAAACAACATGTCATTCTTTCAACGACTGCAAAACACATTGTTCAAGTTCATCAGTATGGCGAATACTTACTTATTAATTTATCCTAAACAGAACGCACTCATTCAAAAATACATTCCAAATCCGGTGGATCTGAACGACGCAATGTACAATATCTCTTTGGTTTTGCTAAACTCCCATCCTAGTCTGTTTGTTGCTAAGCCTACTGTTCCATGCATGGTGGAAATTGGAGGTTTCCACGTCAAACCACCTAAGAAATTACCCAAGGACTTACAGTCTTTCTTAGACGGTGCAAAGGAAGGCGTTATCTACTTCAGTTTGGGCTCTAACTTGAAAAGTACAAACCTGCCCGTTGAAAAAAGAGACGCTATTTTGAAAGCCTTTGGTAAAAGGAAGGAAAAGGTGCTATGGAAGTGGGAGGATGATGTTTTACCTGGTCAACCGCCAAACGTCAAACTTGGGAAATGGCTTCCTCAACAAGATGTTCTAGGTAAAAATTTATTTATTTTAAAAATACCATAATATTTCTTGTAACAGTAACATGCCAAATGTTTCAACTGACGCGTGCTTTTGGTTTTGAAATGTACTAAGTCAATTTGATATTCCAAAATTCATTCTAGGAAAGTTTTGTATGGTGTTATTTTTAATCCAAAAAATTTAAACTTGAAGCTGTGATTCATAATAAGTTAAGCTAACCATTTCATTTTTAACTTATTAATGATTTATTTGTTATTGAACCTGTAATTTATTCCTAACGAAGACAATATCCGAGCTATAAATCAGATAATTAATGTTTAATTATATTTTGCTTGATTTACTTTCGTTACTAAATATTTCAGCTCATCCAAACGTAAAGTTATTTATAACACATGGAGGACTGCTGAGTACCACCGAAACCGTGTACCATGGTGTTCCTATCATTGCAATTCCCATATTCGGAGATCAAAAGATGAACGCTTATAACGCCGAACAGGCAGGTTACGGACTTACTCTTAATTTTAAAGAAATCACCGAGGAAATATTTTCCTCAGTTTTGGAGGAGACTTTGGAAAATCCAAAGTGAGTTTAAATTTATATTCTAGATCTGGTAAATATAAGTGCATATAAAAATGAATATAATGATTGCATTCTGTAAAAGCAGCTCAATAATTATTGTACCATTGTATTTATTTTAGGTATCGAAATAATGCAAAAGAGAGATCGAGAATCATGCATGACAGACAAGTCAAACCTCTGGACAATGCGATATACTGGGTGGAATATGTGATACGCCATAATGGCGCTAAACATTTGAGGGTGCCTTATTTGGAACTGACTTGGTATCAGTATTATTTATTGGATGTTTTTCTATTTATATTCGCCGCTGTATTTGCGGTTATTTTTGTGATTAAAAAGACAGTTTCTTATTTATTCCGTAGGGGTAATAGTAAAACTAAGAAAGACTAAATATGTTATTCGTATGTATAGTTAATGTTAAATCGGCTGAAGACTTAATTTTATGATGTAATAAATATTTTCATATATACTGTGGTTTATTTTATGAATTACACTAACACAATTCATTCAATCAGTAACTGGCCTTTTTGTTTTGAAGTAAAAAAATTATCTGTGATTCTCAGTATAGGTATATTTTTTTCTGAAATAGCATCATAAATGGCGGAAGCATAGACCTCAATAATACAATTTTTCACTTATAATGGAACAAGAGGTTTGTATTTTACCGGGTAAATTTGTGTTTAATGAGAAACTGTTGCCTAGCAATTACATTAGAAAAACTCTCAACTATTAAAAACGCGACACGGTGGAGTGTTTTTAGATTGACAATTTTTCGAATCAAATTGCTAAAAGAAATAGTTTAGAATTTAAACAACATAAACAGAGAAAGAGCTTAAATATAAGAAAATAAAAGAGTTTATAAAAAATAACCAGACTTTTGACGCAATCGTTATAACTCAATTTGATGGGAATGCTACGTTTGCAACCCATTTTAACGCTATAACTCTTGGTTGGCAAAAGTTTTAGACGACGCAAAAGAAGTTTTCAATATGGGCTCTAATCTGATAAGTCAAAATCTACCAATCGAGAAGAGAGAAGCTATTTTAAAGACTTTCAGTAAAAGAAAGAAGAAAATACTATGGGAGGATAATGAGCTGATCCAAATATGTTTACACGTCGGTGGATAAAATTTTGAACAGTTGTAATATCAGGTATGTCAATTATTTTATTAGTTAAAACCATAAATTAATTTTATTAATTAATAGTAACAATAACGTCAGAAGCAGTCGAATTTGCTGATATAAAATAGGTGTTATAAAATTGTATTTACTTCTTTCCTTGGGAAATTCTTCCAGCTTTTTATCGCCACTCGCCGACGACTTGCTTTGCCTTGCGCCAGGTCAAATTTTACAGTGGATCAGTTTCCAAAGCCTTGCAAAAGTGTATTTAATCATTTTCGAATTGGTTTTTGATTTTTTTGATAAAATTGTATTTGTAACATTTAGGTACACATTTTTTTTAATAAGTTCTGAATCACTCTGTATTTTATAAACATGCCATACTTAAAATAAAATCTGATTTTTGTCAGCAAAAATGTCTATAAATATTTTGTATCAAAGAAAACATTTGATTTATGGATAAATATCTACATATAATCATCATTTACTTTTAAGTTCAATAATTTGACCTTGAATATATTCTGCGTTTCTACAGTATCTGGTAGCTTCTAAAACAATTTTATTAATTGATAATTAATACCTAAGACCGTATTTATCTACAGAGTCATTAATTAGAGAAATTTATATCATTTAAATATAACCTTCACGCAAAATTGATAAATAATTTCACTTTGATTTTGGATTAAACATAAATAGATAAGAATATACTCTGTTACTGTAATCTTCGATAAATAAAAAAAAATATTTCACAATTACGCATAATTTATTGTAATACATCATTTAGAAAAGTTGACTCATCTCATCCCAGTAAAATGAATATTATGAGTGTAAAAATATTACTAGGCATTTATATTCCAACATGAACCTGCGAATAGGCTTGGTGTTGCTCTTTCTAACTATTATTAATGGAAATCAAGGAGCTAGAATTCTTGGCATATTTCCTTTTGGAGCCCCAAGCCATTATATACTTGGAAGTACCTTGATGAAGGGACTTGCTGAAGCCGGTCATGACGTCACGATGATTAGCCCTTTCAAGGATAAGAATCCTCCAAAAGGTGGGAAATGGACGGAAATCACCGTTGAAGGACTTATGGAGCCTATAAAAAGTAAGAACATATATAAGATTTTACGAAAATGAGCCACATGTAAAAAATATTTACTCAAGACTTCATATTTACGATTTATCTATGTATGACTAGTTTAAAAATAGGTATTGTTTACTTTTATTCAATATAATTGTTCCAGAATTGTTTACTCAACACGACCCGTTCAAAATGGAAGCTAATAGTGGATTGTCGATGATAAGATTCGTAAGTCAAATGTCAAGTATGGTAACAGAGGCAGCTCTTAAGCATAGCAAAATACAGGAATTGATAAAAAGTAATGAAAAATTTGACGCGGTTATCATCACTCAATTTGGTATCGATGCGATGAAAGCGCTTGCGACCCATTTCAATGCTCACTTGATTCTCTTCAGTAACACGGCGGCGAACTCATGGCTGAATCATTTAGTGGTAAATCCATCTCTACCTTCATTTGCTCCAGAAATATTACTAAATCTACCTGAAAAGATGTCCTTTGTGCAGAGAGTAGAAAACACCCTCTTCAAATTTGCAATGACATTGTACTACAATTTATATTTTTATCCACACCAGAATCAGTTCATTCAGAAGTATCTACCAAATCCTGTGAACATTGACGACGTGCTTTATAACGTTTCTCTAGTGCTTCTAGATTCCCATGAAAGTATATTCACGGCACAACCCCACGTACCCTGCATGGTAGAAATTGGAGGATTTCACGTGCAACCACCGCAAAAGTTGCCCGACGACTTGCAAAAGTTTTTAGACGAAGCAATAGAAGGTGTTATTTATTTCAGTATGGGCTCCAATTTGAAGAGTCAGAATCTGCCGATAGAGAAGAGAGAAGCAATATTGAAGGCTTTCAGTAAAAGAAAGACGAAGGTACTGTGGAAATGGGAGGACGACGTGCTACCTGGTCAGCCACCTAATGTCAAACTGGGAAAGTGGTTGCCACAACAAGACATTTTGGGTAAGTGTTATAGACAATACCTTGCCAACAGAATTAAACCAAAGGCTTATTTTTAGCGCATCCAAATGTAAAATTGTTTATAACTCATGGAGGACTCCTTAGCACCACAGAAACGGTTTACTATGGCGTACCAATTGTTGCTATTCCAATTTTAGGCGACCAGAAAATGAATGCTTACAACTCAGAAAGATTGGGTTATGGTATTGTTCTTCCTTTTGGAGAAGTCTCTGAGAAAAAGTTGTCCGGACTTCTAGATGAAATTTTGTCAAATCCTAAGTAAGTGTTAATTCTCATAATATTTCCCGAAGTAGTATGAATATGATGGAGAATATTTTTATACATAAATGCTACCACTAGTAGAAGAAATCAAGTGAAACTGTTATATTTATTTTGTTTACAGGTATACCAATAATGCTAAAGAGCGTTCAAGAATCATGAAAGACAGACAAGTGAAACCACTCGACAATGCGATATATT
The DNA here is from genome assembly GCA_025584915.1 of Monochamus saltuarius. NCBI lineage: Eukaryota > Metazoa > Arthropoda > Insecta > Coleoptera > Cerambycidae > Monochamus > Monochamus saltuarius. Next base: position 8,188,233 of record CM046725.1, on the reverse strand, counting down.
GGGTGGAATATGTGATACGCCACAATGGCGCCAAATATTTGAGAGTTCCGTACTTGGAACTGACTTGGTACCAGTTTTATTTACTGGATGTTTTTCTATTTATTTTTGCCGTTATATTTACGGTAATATTAGTAATTAAAACGATGTTTTCGTATTTATGTTGTGAACGTCAAAATAAAACCAAGAAAGAATAAATATTGTTATTTATATTTATTGTTAACAGTAATTATTATTATATTTCAAAATAATCTAAAAACATAAATATACCTAATAAATATTTTCACAGATATCCTAACGCCAAAAAAGGTGTGACTTCAAATATTCTTGATTTACAGTATAGCTCTCAAAACATATGTCTATGATGATGATGATAATGATAATGATAGGTAATGATAATGATAATGACAATGACAATGACAATGACAATGACAATGATAACGTTAATGATTATTACTATAAATGTAGAACAATAATGCCTTGTAATGTCTGATATTTGTAACGCCTTACAAACGTTATGAGCAATATCAATAATTAGACGGACTCTCTTATTACTATAAATGTAGTACTAACACCAAAAAAAGCTGTTACTTCAAATATACCTTTGTTTACAGTATAACACTCAAAATGCATGTCTATCAATTACGTTTTGGATGATAATGATAATGACAATGACAATGAAACGGCAATGACAATAATAACGTATAAGAATAATATCTTTATCGTTTATTCTAATCTTGAAAATTATGCCAGCTGTCGAAGACTTGTGCGTCATACTATTCAGTAGGATACATTTGACCAAATCATGTACGTCTATTTTTTATACAGATTCGGAAATTGCGGATCTTTACAGAGAAAGTAGAAATTGCCGCTTCATTCCAGGGAAGGTACGAACTTTAAGAGGGGCGGCGACGTGCATTGGTCTAGCATTCCCCACTACTACAGTAATCGGTTCCGTATCGCCAACGCCAATTCGCCATTGCAAATCTAACTGTCCGGTCAACTGATGCCAGTGTTGTCAGATCTCATGCATTCCGAGGAAATCTCATGCTCTCATATTTTGATTACAAAATCTCATGCTTTTTAATAGACACAAAAAGAAATAATAAAATTATTAAAATTACTCTTTGAAATCTACCAAAACAAAGACCTAACGAGAAATAAAGGCAAAATCGAGGGCAAAATTGAATAGATAGAGGTAGGTATCTCAAATAAATTTGATATGAATATTATCGCATTTGTTTAGATGTTGAAGTAGCATGGGTGCACATTGAATAGGCTTGTTGTTGCTTGTTTTAACTATTATTAATGGATAAAGGAGCTAGAATCCTTATCAATAGTGTTTCCTTTTAGCTCATTACATTATAACTTACTGTAATCAGTAGTTTATAGTTGTTCATTTGTTGTAGTGATATTATAGTGTTAAGCAGCATAAAATAATAGTATGATAAAATAGCAGAACATAATGCTTTTAATGAAATAAAATGGCATTACAAAAGTAATTAAAAATTAAGCTGTGTCAAGAGGTGCTTTTTGATAAATTAAGCCATCTCATGCTTTTTTCTCCAAACTTCATGCTTCTTTGAAATTATTCTCATGCACTGAATTTTTCCCACCTGGCAACACTGCTTGATGCAAACACGCTGTGGTCGAAGTATGCGTGTAGCATGACACAAATACACGCAAGCGGCAAAATACAATTCACCATCAAGATCCTCACTTTCCAAATCTGTATATCCCTGAGATTTATGATACGTCATTATAAACCATCATTATTAGGGTGTAACCTTCAAATAAAATTGATATGAATATTATCGCATTTGTTTAGATCATAATTAAGTATTGATTTAGGCTATACTTATCTTGGATAAAAATCCTTATCTAATATTACACCATTACGTTTAACTTACTGTAATCAGTGTTTATAGTTGTTGATTTGTTGTAGTGATATTGGTGTAGTGTTGAAGTAGCATGGGTGCACGAATAGGCTTGTTGTTGCTTGTTTTAACTATTATTAATGGAAATCAAGGAGCTAGAATTCTCGGAGTGTTTCCCTTTGGAGCTCCAAGTCATTATATGCTTGGAAGTACCTTGATGAAGGGACTTGCAGAAGCGGGTCATGATGTCACCATGATCAGCCCCTTCAAGGAGAAGAATCCCCCAAAAGGTGGCACATATACTGAAATCGTTCTAGATGATCTTATGGAGCCAATAAAAAGTAAGTATAGAAGAGTTCTTTCAAATAATCATTTAAGGATGTAAATTAAATTTCAATCCCACATTCCTCAATCCCACAACCCCCATTCTTTAGCAGGCCCAATTTTAAAAATTTAATTAGCAAACTGTGTCTTGTTATACTTTGATTGATAGCGTGCTATAGATCTGAATACAACAAAAACTGGTTGATAAATAACGATGACATGTGTGCCAAAGGGCCAACATCAGACTTTTTCATAAATTAAAATTTCACCGATAGAAAGTACATTTGATGCAGGCATTGTCCGAATTATAGAAAACATTAATATTGTTTTAAAAGTGAATAACAATACAGTGTCCTAGAAGAAGGGAACTGAAGGGTAGAAGATTGAATATAAAATCGACGTACCTATTAGAAAACTTACTTAAACCTTACTTAAACTTAAACTTATTAGAATTTACTTTTGAAAAGCACTGGCGATTTTAGAACTTCTGCAGATGTATCTTTAATATTGTTATTTACAGTTCAATATGTTTTACTTTTTGCAGAATTCTTTACCAATAACGATCCATTTCAAATGGAGGAACAGAGCGGATTATCTACTACACTCTTCGTAGGCAAGATGACAAATCTGGTAACAGAGACTGCTCTTAAACATAGCAAAATACAGGACCTTATAAAAAGTAACCAAAAATTTGACGTTATTATCATTACTCAATTTGGTGTAGATGCCATGAAGGCGTTTACCACCCATTTTGACGCCCATCTGATTCTATTCAGCAACACAGCAGCGAACTCGTGGTTGAATCACCTCGTGGGGAATCCATCACTTCCTTCGTTCTATCCAGAGATATTGCTAGGTCTCCCTGAAAAGATGAGTTTTACACAGAGAGTAAAAAACACTCTTTTCAAACTAGCAACTACGTTGTACCACAACTTTTATTTGTATCCAAAACATAATGACTTAATTCAGATGTACTTTCCGAATCCCGTGCATATAGACGATTTATTGTACAACGCTTCACTCGTGCTACTCAATTCCCATGAAAGTATATTCACAGCACAACCTCATGTACCATGCATGATTGAAATTGGAGGATTTCACGTACAACCACCGAAGAAGTTGCCAGATGATCTGCAAAAATTTTTAGATGAAGCGAATGAAGGGGTTATTTATTTCAGTATGGGCTCCAATTTGAAAAGTCAAAATCTGCCAATAGAAAAGAGACAAGCAATTTTGAAGGCTTTCAGTAAGAGAAAGGAGAAAATCCTGTGGAAATGGGAGGATGACGTGCTACCCGGTCAACCACCTAACGTCAAGCTGGGAAAGTGGCTGCCGCAACAGGATATTTTGGGTAAGTGTTACAGACAACACTTTGCAAATACAATTAAGAAAGGAGTTTATTTTAGCTCATCCAAATGTAAAACTATTTATAACCCATGGTGGACTCCTTAGTACAACAGAAACAGTATATCATGGCGTCCCAGTTATCGCTATACCAATTCTAGGCGACCAGAAAATGAACGCATATAACGCGGAGAGGTTGGGTTATGGTATTGTCCTTCCTTTTAAAGAAGTCTCCGAGGAAAACCTGTCAGCACTTCTAGATGAAATTTTGTCAAATCCCAAGTAAGCATTAACTTATACTTGTTATTGAAATAGTCTGACGTATTGTGTTGAAGAATGTCATATATATTTCTTCGTTTTTAGGTATACCAATAACGCTAAAGAGCGATCAAGAATCATGAAAGACAGACAAGTGAAACCACTCGACAATGCGATTTATTGGGTGGAATATGTGATACGACACAATGGCGCTAAGCATTTGAGGGTACCTTATTTGGCACTGACGTGGTATCAGTATTATTTGTTGGATGTTTTTCTATTCATTTTTGCCATCATCTTTACGATGCTGTTTGTGATTAAAAAGACATTTTTGTATTTATGCCGTAAGGGACAAAGTAAGGCTAAGGAGGAATAAATACTATTATAGGCATTTCGTATTGAAAAGTTTTATTTAGTATAATAAATATTTTTACAAATATGATGTAGTTTAATTAAAATTATTATATTAACAGAATTAATTATATACGAATACCTAACCAACAATTGGGAGGCAAATTTATTATTGAAGTATATTCTGTGACTGGTGTTATTTGTCCATACTGACAAAGCCAGAAACATTTTATTTGAAACTATTAAAAATACAAAAACAACAGATTTATGATTTATGTATACAGTGTGTCCACGGATGGAGTTGGCAAAAGGAGAAATTCTTTTGTTTTTGACTTTATCGAAAAATGTCACTCTTTATAAAAAGTTCTGCTTCCCGAAAAAATAAGATTCCCATAGAAAAGTCTTAGATCAGATATACAGGGTGCTCATAAATTAAGAAAACAAGAAAATACTCAAGAGAAAAGTACCATTATTTATTATTGTATACAACATTTTTATAAAATAAATATGTTTTTAACTTCAAATAGAGTCCCAATACAAATTTTAAAATCAAAATTTAAATTTTAACATTTACTCTACCTCTACCTCCCACCTCAACACATTTTCCCGCTAACTTAATAAATTTTTCGAATAGTTAGCGGCTCATTCAGTTCATGTATTCCTTGTCGTATGTGCTTTTTTAATACTTCCCTATCATGTGGCAAACCATTTGAATAAATGATTTGTTTTAGGGCACCTTGGAGAAAAAAAGGCAAGGGGTGTAAGGTTAGGATTGGGCCAAATCTTCCTCTAAGCAGGACAACCGTCCTGTTGCCAAAACATTTTGGAAACATTTGGTTTATCATTTTTAAATACTTGAGAGCCAGAAGTACGCAATAACCTGTTTTGGCAACAGGACTGCTGTCCTGGTCATTTTACAGCCTTACTCAGACAATGGTGAAAGTTGAATAGGAAGATTTGGCCCATTATCCTGCTAGACCACCTGACCTTACGCCCCTTGACTTTTTCCTAAAACAAAAGATTTATTCAGATCTGTCACATGCTATTAAAACAGCGCATAAGAGAACTATTCGTAATGTGTAGAGTAAAAGTCAAAATTGAAATTTTGATTTTAAAATTTGTATTAGGACTCTATTGTGGGTTATAAACAGATTTGTTTTTTAAAAATGTTGTGTAAAATAATAAATAATGGTATTTCTCTCTTGAGTATTTTCATATTTTTTTTAATTTATGAAGACCCTGCATATCTGATCTAAGACGTTTCTATGGTAGTCTCATATTTTCGATAAGCAGAACTTTTTATAAAGAGTGACATTTACGCAATAAAATATCTCATACTTACTCTTTTACAAATATCACATAAAAAGACCTTATTAATAATCCGTACATGTTTGTCTACCACACCTTAAAACAACTAAAACGTATTAGGTTAGAGATTAGATTGATTGAGTGACTCGTAATATACTCCGTAAAAGTAAATTGTTCCAATGTAGTACATTGTTTTACCACATTATTCCTGAAATTTCCTAATTTTATTACGTAAAAACACATAAATTAAAAATTACTTGTCAATATTATGCAAAAAAAGCATAACAAAACTTGGAAATTTCCACCCATTTTTATCAGTGTAGGCTACAGTTATCGTCCGTACTTAATATTGCACCATTATATTCAATAATTTGATCCTCAATAAGTTTACAGATTTTACATATCTGATATCATATAATTTCTAAATAATTTCAATACACAATATTGTTTAATATTTTTTTACATAAATGTAACGTTAAAATTAGTTAATGTTTCCATTTGTTTCGGATCGTGATTATTCTCACCACTCACCTATCACCTGCTACCTAATATTTCACCATTGCATTCAATAATTTGGCCATAAATATATTTACATACTTTCGTTTATAGATACATAGTCAATGCAATATAATTACTAACAAATTTCAATAATTTGTAAATAATATATAATATATTTTGAAATAAAATAAATGAAACAAAATTGTTAAAGTAATGTTTCCGTTTAAGATAAATATTGCTCTACGTCACACTTATCATCATATCTAGTAGTCTTACTCTTGACCCTGAATTATGTATTTGTTTTGAATGTGTACAATCTCTGTTGAATCTCACTCTACTGGTGAGTGAAAACAACGTTAGCGGTTGCCAGTGCCATTATTATTGCAGTTAATTGGAGTTGCACAATTACCAACTAATTTTGTTAGTACAAAATAAGTAATATATTTGCTATTATAAATGAACTGTGTATAATCTAAAAATAAAGGTATATTTCCATTTCTTTAGGATGATAATTAATATATCTAAAGGTAGCTTCAGTTCAGAAATGTTTGCGAATATGTAAGGTGTTAATTAAATATTTGTACAAACTTTAAGGAGTTAATCTATGATTTTAAGACAAAAAATTCATATTAACAAAATATCAAATTTTTGGATCTATTTTCTAAATAGTAAGAACTACTTAGTTGAAACTTGGCACACCCTAATAGGTATTTAGAGACTACATTTTGCGGGTATTAAATATTAAATTATTTTTAGTTTATTTTCATGGCCTACCTCGCAATAATTTTGCGTTGAGTTTTGACCAATTTTAACTCTAACTTAAATTGCGTGCATAAGAATGAAATTAAGAAATCTTCTCGAAAAAGGTTCATAGTATCAAAAATTACCAAGAGACATTTTTTGTTTGTGATTTTAATTGGTTCAATCGACAGAGCTTCCGAATTTTGAAAAAATCGTTGTAGTGTCATTTTTTCTTAAAAACTGTGACGGTTAGCCATATCTGCGCTCATGCCTAAATTAAAAATAATTTAATACCAGCAAAATATAGTCTCTAAATACCTATTAGTTTCAACTAAGTAGCTCTTACTACTCAGAAAATAACGGGTCTTCGAACAGGGACTTCCGAACTTTGGCAGTTGACAACGGCCATCTTATTGAAGCTACATCTGTCAAATTAGTTGCATTTATTCAGTCTGTTTTGCCAAATCTCCTTGGACGAATAAAGCATTCAACAACATGTGCAAATAATAAAATTGTTTCATCAAAAAGAGTGTCCTGTTCGGGCAACGTACCGGGCGCTTCGCCCATTTTACGGTCGCCATAATCGTCCTACCGAGAGGACTATTCGCAATGTGGTGGATAAATTTGAGTCCACTGGTTCAGTAAACAATCGACCAACAGCCGTACGTCCACGAAACGCAAAATCTGCCGAAAACATCATCGCTGTCCGTGAGAGTGTGCAGCAGGTCGATGATTACCAACTTCTTTTGGCCTGAATTGGATGATCTGGACACCAACGACATGTGGTTTCAACAGGACGGCGCTACGTGCCACATAGCTCATGCCACATTGGATATTCTGCACGAGCGATTTGAGGCCATGGTCATCTCACGTGGAGGTGATGTGATCTGGCCACAGAGATCGTGCGATTTGACCCGTTAGACTTCTTCTTGTGGGTTTTTCTTAAGTCGCAGGTGTATGCGAATAAGCCACAAACCACAGCGGTTCTCAAAGCCAACACAACCCATGCCATCGGTTAAATTCAGCCTGATTTATACGCCAGAGTCATGGAAAATTGGACATTTTGGATGCGCTTTACCCAGAGAAGCCCTGACGGGCATTTGAACGATGTTACATTCCACACATAATGGCATCAATAGGTCTTTCAAACAAATACAAAATTTCTATGATATCTCACATACACTTTGTTTTATTTAAATTTAAAGATAGGAAGCGCTTAATGAAAGACCCATTAGATCCAAAAATTTTATTTTTTTTCAAACCCCGTATCTGGAAAACAAAGCCGTTGCGGTACCCATGTTTATATGAACTTTTTGTCTTAAAATTAATCATAGATTAACTAACCCCTTAAAGTTTGTGCACATACTTAATCAACACACTGTATAATTTTATGAATTTTACAAATATAAAATGATTTTTTAGGATGTATTGTTTAAACAAGTTCTTAAGTTTGGTTCAAAGTCTCATATCACTTTTTCTTTCCTTTTAGCTTTTTATTTACATATATAGAAACGTGATGCCTTATTGTTATTGGACGTCTCTTCTATGACTTACACCAATTTCTTTCACCAATATTCAAAGAAATATTTTAGCAAAAAAATGTCTGTCGGAAAACTCCCAAACACATATAATAGGAAAAAATGTACAGAATTCGCCTAAGCAAAATTGATGCATGTGAAATGAAGGTAGTGTGTCGGTAATATTAAATGTGTCAACACATAAACGGAAAACCCTAAACAATAATTTAATAGATAATTATAAATTATTGATATGAACTGTAACGCCCTAACCGTATCACTACTATCACTGCGACGAAGAATTGTCATCATCTGAAGAAGAGGAATTCCTGGACATTTTAAGTCATTTATCTCAGTGTGTACCAAATTTTTGCCTCTGAAAATCATGTATTTATATTTACTTGCAGCCCCTTACACATCCACAGGTTTTTAAAAACATTCAAAAAGTAGAGTTTCACCATTTTCCTCCCCATTCCCACCCCTGTATTCGTGGCATCCCTGTACTTTTATTTTCCCAGCGATAGCGACAGAACATTTGTTGCATTTTGATGTTAATACCCTCCTATATATCTAGCAATTCACTTTTTTAAACATGTGCTGTTAAAAGATATATTAATGTATTTTAAATAACTCAGTCTTATTTATCATCATCAGGGAGCCTTAAATGTTAAAAATTAACTCTTTTTAAGATGCTGAAAGTAAAAAATAAATAGATCTATATCATATCAACTTATAAACATCTTATCATATCAGAGAGTGATAACAGTTCCTAACTAATATTGCACCATTACAGTTAATGTACTGCAATAAATCTGTTTGCGATGGTGATTGACTTATCTCACGTTCGTAATATTTATATAATGTGGAAGTAAGAATCCTCGAAAGTTTAGTTACTATTTACATGTCAACATGGGTGCGCGAGTAGGATTAGTAGGCTTGTTGCTCTTTTTGACTGTTATTGGTGGAAACCAAGGTGCAAGAATTCTTGGCGTTTTTCCTTTTTTTGCTAGAAGCCATTATATACTAGGAAGTACCTTGATGAAAGGTTTTGCCGAGGCCGGTCACGATGTTACCATCATCAGTCCTTTCAGAGAACAGAACCCTCCAAAAGGTGGGAAATGGAATGAAATCGTGGTTGACAATATTCTTGACGCTATAAAAAGTAAGTACCATTTAAATAATTACTTAATTAAAAATAGTTTATCAAATGATATGAAACACGTTAGTCAAACTTTTCTATGATGTTGATCATTTGACATTGTATTGATTATTCTTTGAGTTCAACAATTTATCACATTTTTTTGTAGATTCTTTTGATAAACCCGACTTATTCAAATTGGAAGGACAAAGTGGAATATCAAGTGGAATATCTAGTACACGTATGATGACTACCATTGTAGAGATAATAACAGAAGAAGTTCTTAAATCTAGCAATATACAGGAATTGCTCAAAAGTGACCAAAAGTTTGACGCAATTATTATTACTCAATTTGGTGTTGAAGCAATGAAAGCGTTTGCGAGCCATTTTAATGCGCACTTGATTCTGTTCAGCAACATAGCGGCAAACTCATGGCTGAACCATTTTGTGGGAAATCCATCCCTTCCATCATTTTTTCCAGAAGTATTACTAAGTTTCCCTGATAAAATGAGCTTTCTTCAAAGAGTGCAAAACACTATGTTTAAAATAGGGAATGCGTTATACCACAACTTATACATCTATCCAAAACATAACGAGTTAATTCGGAAATATTTTCCAAATCCCACGAACATCGACGATCTATTATATAATGTATCTCTGGTTCTCGTAAATTCCCATGAAAGCATATTCTCTGCACAACCCCACGTGCCCTGTATGGTAGAAATTGGGGGGTTCCACGTACAACCACCGAAGAAGCTGCCCGACGACTTGCAAAAGTTCTTGGACGAAGCGAAAGAAGGAGTTATTTATTTCAGTATGGGCTCCAATTTGAGGAGTCAGGAACTGCCAGTAGAGAAGAGAGAAGCAATTTTGAAGGCTTTCAGTAAGAGAAAGGAGAAAATATTGTGGAAATGGGAGGATGATGTGCTACCAGGCCAACCACCTAACGTCAAAATAGGAAAATGGTTGCCACAACAGGATATTTTAGGTAAGTGTCGCAGACATTTTGTCAATACGATTAATACAGCGTGTTGATTTTTTAGCTCACCCAAATATAAAACTATTCATAACCCATGGGGGACTTCTTAGTACCACGGAAACAGTTTACCATGGCGTACCAATTGTTGCTATTCCAATAGCAGGAGACCAGAAAACAAACGCCTACAATGCAGAAAGACTGGGTTATGGTATTGTCCTTCCATTTAGGGAAATTTCGGAGCAAAAATTATCAGGACTTCTAGATGAGATATTGTCAAACCCTCAGTAAGTTAATATGCATAACTGTTCCTGTAAATAATGGAATGTTATGAAACCGAGAACATTTGGTTTTATTTAAAAGTAATGTAATATCTTTATTTTGGTTATAGGTATACCAACAACGTTAAAGAGCGATCAAGGATCATGAAAGACAGACAAGTGAAACCGATAGACAATGCAGTATATTGGGTAGAATATGTGATACGCCACAATGGTGCAAAACATTTAAGGGTTCCTTACCTAGAACTGACTTGGTATCAGTTCTATTTACTAGATGTTTTTGCATTCATATTTGGCATTATTCTCGCAATTGTAATATTAATAAAGGTAACGTGTTCCTACTTTTATCGTAAAAGACAGAATATAACCAAGCTGAAGAAGAACTGAATATAAAATATTGTACGCTACAGTATACAGATTTTTAACATTATGTTTATTTGTAGTTTATCTAATAAATCAAACACATAAAGACTTAAATATAACGTACGTGATTATTGTTACCCTTAAATGTTACTATAAGAATAGATTCATTTCATTTCATTTTGAAATATACAATTTTATTATAAATATTTTAAATGAACATTTTGACACAGGCAAATTCAAGGTGACGCGTTAAATTTAGTATAGTAGAAGTAGATAATGATGCTTAATGCATGCTGCTTAATTTCAATTATTCTGACCTTGACTGTTTGAAACTTCAACAGACAGCTAACAGAAATGGTCTCAAGTTTTAATAAAGTTTTAATTAAAGCAGCCCGTTTATTATTTATGAAAACAATTCTACGAGCAATTATAATTTAGTGAAATTATATTTAAGTAAGACTAAATGAAAAAAGCAAGATGCTTACTAGAATTACTAAACAGAAGATTAGAAAATAAATTTAATGGGATGTTGCTAACAGAGACACCTAGGCATGAAGTTCATACTAGAAACTTATGTCACAGTAAACTTTAAAGATTTACTACGCCATCTATGCATATTCTCATCTGTTATTTAAGATTACTGTAACTATAAATTTGTACAGCACGAATTAATCCATCAATAAAACAAGAAGAAATAATGAACGTTAACGAATCAATAATTATGGTGATAAGTAGAAGTCTTGAATAACATATATTTATTTTCTACTTAAATGTAGATGTCACTGATATTTGGAATTGTTTGTACCTTTATTTATGGAACTGAGTATAGTTATTAGTTATCAGCAAACATTAGAAGATAATACATGAGAAATGAAAAACTATTTATTATAAAACTAATGTCCACTACCCAACCTATAAAAGTTTTTTTTTTATATCTTATTGTCCAAATTGTCCGGTTATCTAGTCTCTTTCATCGCTGATGTTTACTTATTTATTTGTTCATTGATCCGAAACACGAAGAATGTTACTAATTACAACAGATGCAAAGAAATTAATAAAAAAATTACAAAATAATTCAATTTTAATGGATGTAAGAGTTCAGTGATATATAAATGCAATTTAATGAAGACGAAAATTGGTTAAAATATATTTTTTTATTATTTAACTATATGGCAAGTTCAGAACAAGGAACTGATAATATAATTTGTTGATAATTGGTTATATTTAAATGTAGATATGCAAATTTTGCATACACATCTACCATCTCTAGTATAATAGTGCAAGATCAAATATTATATAACTGCCTTATGTACAGACATTGGAAATACAATATATGTATATATATTTCGGAAATGCATATAACTATTTGGTTACATGTGCATTAAATATTATAATGTTATACAATACAATTGTGCGATATTGTTATTGCAACTAAAATGACTTATTACAAGCAAAGTAAAAGTTGATAACTGTAATAGAGAAATTCTACAAAATTAATATCAGTGCTTTATCTAAAGAGAAGTTAATTTAATAAAAAGATATATATCAATGATCCGTCTTAGAATTTTCTTGTATTTCATTTTAAGATTGAAGAAGAAACTCAACTCAATCCAACACCCTACGACGATAACTCAGAAAAGGGATTGTATGTACTTTCGGTTTCAAAATTGTTCGTCATCTTGTCATCAGGAGCACAGAACAAGGCAAGAGGTAATTGGTAACACAGTGCTTGGTGCGGCATGTGGTTCATGTTTCTACAATCGAGCAGTTTTCTGTTACTCCACAGGTCAGCCGCAATGCGACTAGAGACCAAAGCAGGGCCTAACTAATTTGGTAAGTAAAATATTCTATTATTTGATTCATACGTTCTTACAGGATATAGAATAATAACGCGTGTTTCTGTCAGTATAACGATTATTTTACAATTGTCCTGCAGCAATACAAACTAACGTAAACTGACTTTCACTAGGTTAGATTTAAATATTTGAGAGGAACGTTAGTTTATAATGTTTTGGTTTATTGCTCGGAGCAAATGTTTGTGGAAGCGTCTTAGCAAACATTTTTGTTTTATCTTTATTTTTAACTAAGTAACTGATCAAAGAACTTTAGTTTTTAGCAATTTCGGATAGATTAATTTTGTATGTGTTTGAAATTATACTTAAATCCAGTTCAATTGGTGAACAAAAAATACACGTGCTTGGCACCAGATTCGTATTTAGAATTGGAATCGATTTTGGCGAACATTCAGTCAAATCAATACCGAAAATATCTGTGCATATAAGTATTGTGTTCTTATTTATCACATTTTTAAAAATATATATGTACTTGTGTCTGAAAATTGAATAATGCAAAATTCGGCCGCTACATTATATTTTTAAATTCGATAGACATTTTTGTAACTAGAACGGGAAATGGACTTTTGCGTTCAGGAATGGAAGTTATTTAAAATATCCTTTCGATAGCGCAAAAGCATTTCGTGTTGGAGATATAAACAATATTTTTTCGAAAACTACAATAAAATAAAACAATTGTGTTATGTAAAACCACATACTTCTACTACAGGGTGTTAGAAAAGAGTGTAAAATATTTCAGGAGGTAATAGTATGAACCAAAATAAGCAGAAACGTCTTAATAGACATGGGTCCGCAAAGTAACGGTTGCGGAGATATGGACCACTATTCGTTTTTCAAACATTTTATTTTATTAGGAATAAATCGACAAAGGAAGCTTTTAACAAACAAAAAACAAAGTTACAGAAGATGTTCAAAGTGCCCTCTGTCCATTTCCAAGGCACGACATCTTCGTCTCAACGATATTCGAACTCTTTCAAAAACACGCTCCTTGGTTTGAATTTCTTGACACTTTTGATTAATCCGTAGATGCAGCTCTTCCAGGCTATTTACAGGAGTACGATACACCAATGTCTTCAAATATCCCCAAACAAAGAAATCTATAGGGTTCAGATCAGGCGATCTTGGAGGCCATAAAACAGGTCCTACCCATCTATGTGGAAAAGTTTGGTATAAATGCTTTCTAACGGCCATGGAAAAATGAGTTGGAGCTCCATCATGCTGGAACCACATTTGTTGCTTCTAATTCAAAGGAATGTCTCCCAAAAACTCATACAGTGTGTTCTGCAGAAAGTTGAGATAAGCAGCGCCTGTTAATCGGTTTGGTAAAACAGGACCTAGAAACCTGTCACCTACAATACCCATCCAAATGTTTAATGAAAAACATGCCTGATGTTCAGATTCTATTAGAGCATGAGGATTTTCGTCGGCCCAAATATGCATATTGTGAAAATTAAACACTCCATCTCTTGTGAACCCGGCTTCATCAGTAAAAAGAATGCAAGAAAACGAGGGTCTTCAGCATCATAGCGTAGAAATCAGCGGCAAAAAACCAAACGTACTTAATGATCATTTATTGGATTTAAGGCCTGTACTCGTTGCACATGGTATGGATAAAGCAGTTACTCGTGAAGGATTCTCCAAACAAGAGGACCACTAATTCCTAGGTCGGCTGATATTCTCCGCACACTTGTACCTGGATTCTGCTCTACCAGTCCTAAAATTTCTTCTTCTGCTCTAGGAGTGGATACCGACCTTGGTCTTCCGGATAAATGGCACTGTTTGCTCAAGGAACCGGTATCACGCAATCTTTGGTGATTTCTTCCAAACATGCGTTGTGAAGGAATCTGGCGATTTGGATAAGCGTCAACATAAAGACGTCGCGCTTCGGTGGCGTTCCCATTAGCACGACCATACATGAAATGCATGTCTGTTAATTCTGCGTTAGAGTAACCAGCCATAGCGAAAGAAAACTTGTGCACTGAGAACTGTCAAATACGTACTGTTTATTTCACTAAACATCAACCAACTATTATAAGAAAATACACAACGTTTTTGCAAAATAAAAAAGGGGCTAAAAAACATAAACATTCTATATCTTCGCAAAGTAACGGTTGATTATCTCTTCAATGTATGACCTTGGCTCCAAAAGTTAGGGGAATACAAGAACTATGGTGCATTTGTGCATCCTACATAATAAAGCGCAACTTTAAAACTCAAACTAGTAACAATCATCACGATCCTAGACACATTAAAGTGTTTTCTGTTAACTTATTGTGAGGTTGCGGATTACTATGGCTGCTCTCGTTCATTTTTTAAAATTAAAATGAAAGACCAATGATCTCAGACAAGTTATTTTTCATAAATAATGTCGCAGAAGTACTGGGAGATATTTTAAGAACGGTTGGTTAGAACAAAGATAAGACTAAAGTGTTCTATAGTTATTTTTCGTACAACCCCTTTCGGAGCTACCGGTAGACCATATATAAGCTATATTCGTAGAAAAGATTGGCACCCTCTCTGCGTGTATGGTAGGGTGGAAGAATGTTAGCTTGGGCCAATGTGAGAAATTGATACCGGGTGATATTTGACTACCCCCCTAATTAATGAGGTTTTTCAGGTTTCCCTCATTCCTGCACTGAATGGTGGTTAGGGCCTACCAACGTAAGTCGTTCCTGGGCGCAAATGCAGCCTGCTTAATAATAATATGCCGCCCCTCTCCCGCACAAGTCTCCGACTTCTGGGCTAATCCTGTGATTAGAATGAGGGGTAGAGATATTATTATAATATTATTATTATATCTTGTTTGCCATGGATGCGCTACCCTTAACGTAAAGTGAGCGTAAACTTTGACACATTTCCTCTTCCTCAATGAGTAAATTTTTTATATGTTTAAGTGCTCCACCTAATTTAAAATAAAAAGAACACTACTCATTTACTAAAAAAAAAAAAATGTTTTTGAAACCTAGTTAAGTTAGTAAATACCTATACTGTTTTTTTCGAAAACGCTTCATTTTTTCTTTGTGATTTTGAATTGTACTAAAGAGTTTTAAACGCAACTGGCATTTCTCTAATTGATATAAATTTTTATTACGAAATTTAAAACTATTGAAAATAGCGGCGCCTGTCTCTCATCAATCTAATAACTCGCCTCGTTGTCAAATCTACAATGTGTCCTCATAAAATAAAGAATAGATACTATTTTTAATACAAAAAGATATATGTACATGTGTACAGATATATATTATCATTAAAAATTAGTTCTAATGAAGTCTTATTTAGTAATTAATTAGAAAAAATTATTTAAAAAATGAAATAGTTTGAAATCTGGCAATATGAACCAACGCATGTGCATAGCACACCAAATCCTGGTCCCCTTAATTGCCCCCACCGTTTGGGACCAGTCTGGTTTACAAGTGAGCGGTATATCGTAGAAGTATGTGTGTAAAACAATTTGAACCTTGTTTGAATCAAAACGGTTTAGGCGCGGTGACTATCATAACGATAGCAACCTAATAAAAAATAAAAATTAGTTGTTTAAAAAGTAGTGTCAGTATATATTGTAATTCATATTCTAAGAATGTTTAATTCAAAATGAACTCGTAAAGTCAAGAGTATTTGTCAGGGGAAGTATGGAAACGGCACAAAGTATGTTGTTTCATAATTAATCCCCAAAAAATCATCGAGAGAGTACGAGATTGCCTACAACGAATTCAAAGGGTGGTGTAGTTTGAAGGAAAATCAAAAAGTATACGCAGCGGTGTTACTAGCTTACCTCGTAAAAAAGTATACCGGATCCCAAAGAAAATAATTTAACTCACTGCAATATCGGCACTATCAATTTACATGTAGTGAAAATAAATTGTCCTGTTTAAAATAGTTACTGTTTTGTATTTAAATGTGATATTACTTACTACTAAATGAAAATTGTTTAATTAATAAAATCATAAAAAAGTTTCGAACAAAAGACAAATTATTTTGACATTTGTTTTATATATGCTCTAGAACAAAAAAGACTTTGGCGTTCTAGAGCATAAACGTATTTCGTAGCTGGGCGACAAATAAGACACTTTATCGATTAAAAATTTAACGAACTTTTAATGACAGTTTTTGAAAAATGCCATTTTATTGGATGATTAGGTATTAATAGAGCAATACGTTTCTGCCGGGTTGCCAATGGAAATATTTTTGATATTTTTAACTTATATAACCTTTTAATTTAAAAACTGACCTTTGAAACTGACAAATGAGGTTGAATGTATATCAAAATAAGGAAAATTAATATAATTTTTATCATGTAATCCATTCATTAGACCAGGAATAAGCAAAAATGGTTCATTTAACAGATAAAGGGATAGCAAACGAGCTCTGTCCCAACCGAACCATATACCATTATACATATAAGATTTATGAAAAGTTATATATACTCTTCCATTCATATATTGGATATCCTGTATATCGATATATCTGAAAAATATAATTTTCTGACGCCTCTAATGCCTTTAAAATAATTTGAGGACATGGACTCCCGTAAACCCCTGCGTGACGTCACTGCCTCCTATAGCATGACAAGGTTGCGTTCGCTACCGTTTACTTGCATTTTGAATACGAAGCATAAGATAGTCGTTGGCATTGTTCATTCTCATAGACGCGAATTATTTGCAATTATTTTCATCATAAAACTGTCACTGACTGTCATGGCAGATTGTTAGAAGCTCAAGTTAAACTTAACCCACATAATAATGAAAATAACTATAATATTCGTGTTGCGAAATTCGCTTAAAGTTGCGGCTTTCCGCAGGCTGCCATTAATTTCAGCATATTTTAGTACTACGCTAATAAGAACCTCCACTTACTGGGTGAATTTTATTTGTGTATCTGTAAATACGACTCATTGTCCTTGAAACGCCAACCTTATGGACCTACTTATTAAAGTCTTTTAATATCGAGTTTATAGATTGCTTAATTTTGATTTTTTAGGGTGGTCCAATAAAAGAAATAAAAATGTAATTTAAATAAAAGATTTATAAATTAAACTAATCTACTTAATTATTTTTCTACGTTCATGGAAAAAACAAAACTTTATTGAACTATATTTAGTAGAAAAAGTG
Source organism: Monochamus saltuarius (assembly GCA_025584915.1). Taxonomy (NCBI): domain Eukaryota; kingdom Metazoa; phylum Arthropoda; class Insecta; order Coleoptera; family Cerambycidae; genus Monochamus; species Monochamus saltuarius. The sequence continues at coordinate 8,170,299 of CM046725.1, read as the reverse complement.
GTTCTTTATTGCACTAGTGCAATAAAATGTTTATTGCATTCATCTGTCATTCTACTACAGCGTTTTGTCGTCATGACAAACATAAACGTTCAAATCGACGTCATATATTCCTACACTTGTGTCATCTCAATACACATTTTTTGGTTTTGGCATGAACGTAGAAAAAATATTAGGAACTCGTACAAAAAGTGCTTATTGCACTCAACGTGTTGTCCTATTCGGCCTGACGGCCTCGTTGGACAATTTCAAGTCGCGTGCAATAAACACTTACTTTTGTACTTGTTGCATAAATAACGATTATAGTTACTGTGTGTCTTGTCTTTTAGTCTCCGTAGCTTTCTCATGATGATCTTAAATAAAATAATTTTTAGACATTTTATATTTTCATATAAAATTTTAAATAATGAACAAGAATAAATTTTTGCACGCCCTATATAATTAACCAAACTTTAATGTAACTACAATTAAAAAACTGGGTAATAAGTATGTAATAAAACTAAATAAATATTTTGCTTTGTTATATATGAAATTCTTATTTTAGAAACCAAATTATTCCATTTATTATTAATTTTGTAACAATAAATACATACTTAAATACTTAAAAATATCTGTTAGACTCTAAAGCAGTTATTACTTTGTAAAAATGTGATCAAAGTTCAATTTTCAAGACCTGATCACTAAATTAAATATAATATCTGTGTATTAATTAATTATTTTGTGGCCACGTTAGACCGCAACGTATCTATATAACAAGGTCAAATCTGAAAATCTCATGCACCAAGCTGGCGGCATCTCGGAATATTTGGGACTCAAAATTAGCAGAATTCCGGAATCCAGAATTTTCGACGAACATGATTTTAAATAGCGTATTGTGAAGTTTAAAAGTAGTTAGCTTTTGGTAATCTACTTTAATTTAACACAGAACGACTCTTGCCAGAGGTGAACACGAACAAGTACGTTAGAGTTAACCATACATCGTAAATGTTTCATAAAAATTAGGCATATAGTTTAATTTGAAGTTTGACCAAATGGCTCGATTAATAAAGTATCCTAAATGATCGACTCGATTTAATTTAACTAACTTCGTTGAAAATTAAAAGGCACATATTTGACTATTTTTGAAAAGTATCTATAGTTTAGAGGGCAACCAATATGCCTGTATGATTCCATGATGTCTTTGGTTCTTTTAACCAAACAACACAATGAGAAAGCAAGGCAACGTAGATACCTAATTGCCCTAATTATGCGTAGATTAGATGAACGCAATTTATTTCAATTGTTTAATTTTGAACCGACAGGAATTTAGTGTTTATTGCGCTCAAGTCCCAGTTGATGGGTTTATGAGAATAGTAATAAATTTTCTGAATTTTATAATTTACATAGTAAATATTCGACTGGCAGCAATGTGAGAAGGCAATATTAAATCATTAACGTTTAAAAATAATCATTTAAGATGAGATACATTCTTAAATGTCCAGTTTCTCAACAGTTTGTTTATGTTTCGTATGGTAAGTTTCTCTTAGTGTACCGCTTCATTATCAGCTATAATATCCCTAGGGTGTTAATAATGTATGAGACCAAACAAGTATTTATTTATTAAAAGATAGTAGTAGTAGCAGTAGACAGTTGTTCGTAAAATTTAACACAACATGAGATTGACTATTTTTTTTTCTACTATAGAAGATCTACTAATCGTGGTGTTATTGATTGATGTTTAAGTATGGTTTCGAATTAGGATTGTTATGACTAGTAATTTTCAGCAACTATTGTTATTGCACAACAATTCACATTTTGCCAATTCACTAACAGCAGTTGACCTCTTCGAATGGTTTGTTATCTTGTTGTCGTTTGTATTCAGACCAATAGCCTCAACAGACGATTTAGTACGTCCATTAATAGTATTTTTCCAACAAGGATATTATCTCAGGTAATTTCTCAAGACCATGACAAATAGCCGACTATTATTTTTGTTATATTTCTATCGAAAGCGTCGTGTATTTCGACACAATTTGAAATCAAAGATTATTATTAATGTTCATATGGTCGAATAGAATTATCACAAATACAAGTTGCTCGAGATAAATTAAAGAAAATAATAGTCGCTTTTTGTTCATATTCAGAAGATTATTTTGTGAACACCACAAAATCATTCGGTCAGATTCGTGTTATATTTCAAATCAAACCAAATGAAATCATTTATTGGTGTCCATACATTAAAATATTTACACAAGTCAAAAAAGGGAAGCAATGAAAGATACATATAAATAACACTAAAATAACATTCACAACGAGTAAAATAACATTGAACATTATAAAAATGATATAATAATATAAAATTACAAAAACGGCAAATAAGATAAAATTAAATAAAAAACAATTACATATTTAAAACCTGGTCGGCAAAGAACTCATTAAAATCATAAAATGCTTTTTCTTTGAGATATTTTCTAATTCTAAACTTAAAACAATTTAGATCTAGGGACTGAAACTCGGTTGGAAGTTTATTAAAGAATTTAATACCGAAACAATTTGTGCCATCTCTGGATTTCGCTTATCGAATAAAGTTTGGAATGATATTACGTCTTTCTCTATTATGGTGAGAATGAAAACTCTCCTGTCGAGCAAATCTATGTTGATTATTTTCCAAATTGTGTAAGTCATGGTGGACAATGATCTCTGTATTTTATTCCAGCAATTATTCTTATACATTTACGTTGTAAACCAAAAATTTTTTCACTGTGAGAAGAATGACCCCAGTTCCAAATTGTGTAGTCATGGTGGCATGATTTGTTTCTAACGTCAAATTTTGACACTCTTATACAATCGAATTAAAAAGTCGCTGATATTTTTTATTTACCTAAATAGTCGATCATCATGTGACTAAATTTATGACTTTTTATAGGTGGAGCCATGTGTGAATGAAATAACCATATCAATTATCGGTTTCCGTTTTCCAGTGTCGATTAGGTTTTAAGAACAGCAATGAACCATTTAATATTTGTACAGTTTTTTGAACCGTCTTGGAAAATTTTACTGAATACCGGATTATATTCAGTGCGATTTGTTGGAGAGCCATCGTTATTTTTCTACTATAAAGCATCTATTAGCACGCGTATTATTTATGATCCTACTGTGGTTTTCTTGGTCGATATATGCAAGTATGGATTTATAAAATTTGGATTGATGTGACTAGTAATTTTCAGCAACTGTTATTCATGCACTCCTTTCTTGCCAATTCGCTAACAGCAGTTGATCTGTTCGAATGGTTTGTTATCTTGTTGTCCTTTAAATTCAAGCCAATAGCCTCAGCAGACGATTTAGTCCATCCATTAATAGTATTTTTTCCAACCGGGATATTGGCGTACCAATTGTCGGTTTCCGTTTTCCAGTGTCGAGGTTTTAAGAACAGACGTGGTGAGGGCGTACAGGATTTTTAAACCGCCTTGGCAAGTTTTACTGAACGCTGGATTATATTCATTGCGATTTGTTGGAGAGCCATCGTTATTTTTTTCTCGATTTGAAAAACTTCAACTGCCTCGCCTTCTCTCCACGCTAATTCTACAGTAACAATAATGCCTGTCTCCTCTCCACGCTAATTCTACAGTAACAATATGGGAGAATTTACGCATAAGACATTTAGAGGTCTTTCCATTTCAGAACAGTATTATTTGGTTTACTTCTGACAAACTGAATGGGTCTTGTCTTACTTTTGCATGGATTTGTTTGCAGTTTCTTCCTGGTTGCATCGCAGGCATCTCGGGCAGAATTAAATACCATGCTGTTAAACGGGTTAATCTTATATTATTTCTCCTGCAAAAGTTTCCACAAATTGTTTCACAGACCTAGCCTTTACTGTTGCTTCTTTGAATGGTGTTCTATCTTTCTTCCTCATATTGGCCGCCCAATCTTCAATGCCAGTTCTTCTACGATTCTATGCTCATTTTCGTTTCACAGCAGTACTTCATAAATATTCCTCACGTATATTTGTGACTGTTTGTGGTATTTTTTGGAATTTTTTCTTTGATAAGTGCGTTAATAGATTGAAAATTCGCATTGCCCAAACTTTTTTACTCTTTAAATAACTAAAACATACATCCTGATACGAATCCTGGCATCTAAAATGTACATTTTTGTTTTATTTCGAATGTCCCGACATTTCATTGATTTCTCAGACAACCGTATACATCTCGGTTATCCTTTTCATATGTAAAAACTCATCTTTTCCAGAAATTGTTTTGTCTGTTAAGTAGATATTATACTGAAAACTGTCGTTCAAATTCGGCTGACAGCAAGGATATTGGATGTTTAGAAACTAAAATGCTGGAAGTAATTGAGGAATACTTGAAAGATATTTTAAAACAAGTTTTAATATTTCATAGTAGATGACTTGGTAAATCCAGTGTCATTTATTTTCTGTAGATGGAACTGTAGGAAGCTAAAGAAACTATCGTTAAAAATAGCTTTACGCATCAAGAGATCTGTTTCTCTATTGTTTCGAGCAGTGTATTTATGAAATGCGAGGATATAGACAGGTTTTATTCACTTCAATGGGCAAATATGTTTTCCAATATTCATCTGATAAACGAAAATAAAGAATTTTGAGGCAAATAGGCTTAGTATGTGTTCAGCGAGGAATAAATATAACTCCCTTCAGTTCGTAATATTTCAACTCGTCAAATTGTGATAGGTGTAAATTGAAAAAAGGATGATACATTGACAATCTCTTTAAAGAGTTGGATGTAGCTCTAATCACTTCATTTCTTAAACTTAGCGATTCCGTGTAGTCGATTTCGTAGTTCACTTGTGCTTTAACGATTTTTTTCCTACAACTGTCACATAATGGCTATGATTTGACTTTGTTTCGAATGTCATAATGACTTACATTAATCCCACATGAGCCTTTTTAAATTTCTTATCGTACTGGTGCGATAATGACGTTGGAAATTAAATTAGAATCAAGTCTCGCGACAAGAATTCAGACGACTTACGTCATACGAACGAATGAATAATTCATTATATTTTCATCAAAATATTTAAGAAACTGCAACTGATAGTAATAAAACTATATACTACACTAAAATAAAGCATTGTAGAATGTAATAAATACAAAAGATAAGGGCAACATGTAGTATATTGCATGAAAGACGAAAAAACAGGCAATTTTTTGTGGCCATAGCCTGCTTCAATAAAAAAAAATATCCGCCTAGTGGGCGCAGCGAACCACATACGATATTTCAAAAATCTGTTTATCTCAGATGGAAGGTATCAATTTTGCAATAAAAATTTATTACCAATAAGTTTTCTCTATCTCTTAAAATAAAAAAGTTAGACAGCCTTAAAGTTTGGGCACTTTACAGGTTTTTTTGTTATTACTCATAAAGTTGGCCATGGATCTCAAATTTGTTTTTACGGGCACAAAGGCCTCCAAAAATGCAACAAAAAACAATTAAAGATTTTTGACGTGTTTCGCATATTAAGCGAGATACATGGGAGTGGCCCTCTTATGTGATACAGCCCGTATTATATTGCACTGAATTGCAAAAAATGATCGACCAAATATCGAAAATTACGTTGACATTAAAACCAATTGTATAACGTCAGCCGTGACGTAAGACGCCTGAATTCTTGACGCAAGTTATAAATATTTATTAAATAAACAAAATATGTAATCATATATCAAAACTCATTTATTAAATACATTGATAGTAAAATCTTTATAATTGGATAACCAGCTGCTGATATGCGTAACGATTTGGTTGGATAGGTAGAAATATGTTGAGTGTGAATATGATTTTTAAATCTTGATGAAATAACTTTGAATATTGAGAATAATTTTGGCTTCCAAGGGAATATTTTTGCTTCCGCCTAGAATTTTTACCACTTGTTTCTTACTTTCAGTAGAAGTTTTGGTGTAGCTTTCAGCTGCAGAATTAGTCTTCCAGCCACCAGGTTTTTTATATTCAAAAGATCTGTCCCATGATCAGCTACAAAGGAGGTTGAAGATCACCAAAAATAGTGTCTAGTATACGCATTTGGATTAGGCAGTTTAATAAGTCAGTCAATGGCACATAGTATTTATACCAATAGATTGTTTGGTACATTTACCAGCTTTATATCAAAGAAAGAAGCAAACAGGATCACAGTTTTAATTTGACGTATTTTCTTACCCGTTTTACTAAATTCAAGTCATCAATATTTCCAGATGTTACAAAAATTCTCCTTCATAGGCATAGTCCTTCATCTTTCACATGTTCTATAAGCAGATTTGATACCTATTACATATTTTAAGTTTGTACCCTTCTGATTTGGCTTCAACAATGCAATAAAATTTAGGTATTTTTTATATCGATTTTCCTCTTGAGTGAAATTTGTGTTTTTATCTTTGGATAATAGCGCTATGAAGGCTTCTGTGCCTTGCTTAGTTCGTTGAAATATACTAATACTTTAGTTGTGTCGAATATTTTTTTTCTCTCTCACTTTTTCTTCTCTTCACCATTTTTCATTGTGACCAAATATTTATTCCTTGATTCCTTTGGCACGAGATTGTAAACAACACTGGAACCTTTATTTTCAATATCTTATGGCAAATCATCGCTTGAACTTATATTTACACTTTCCCAATAGTTGTAGTCACATCGACAGTTGTAGATAAAACGTGGTACGCAATAAGTGGGATACTACATTAGTATAGCATTTATGTGATTATACGACTCAGCTTACGACTTAGTCGTACAAACTTCACAAGCGTACGGTAATAAAAATGTCTGTATTCCACTTATTGCGTAAATAACTAATGACTATGTACCGTTGCTAACTTAACATCTCTTATAGACCTAGAAGTTTGCATGGTGGTTGTTTTTAAGGAATAATTACAATTTACGATATCTGATGACAACCTCAAGAAGTTCTAAATGACAGTTTGGCATACGTAAATATGGGTTCTTATAGTGGAGAAAAAAAATCTTATCGTGTCGTTTCTGTTCGTTGGAACAAAACAATCGAAGAAGCAATACCGTGTATACTCGAATCAAGAATTCAGACGTCTTACGTCACGGCTGACGTTTACATTTGTATAAAAACCATGTAATATTTTCCCTTCGGTTCATTTATGTCTGTACGAGAACACAGGATCAAAATGACGCTTCCCTTAGCGGTAGTGGGCAAGCACCTTTATTGCGATTAAGTACTGAACAATGAAGGACATTTTCACATGACACGGCTGTAAAATACCCAATTCCCATTAAGATTTCGTCAGTTTTCAACACGGCTCTTGAGAAATCTAATTCCTTACTAATTCTCGTATTTTTATTAATAGGCTTAATCCACGTGATTGACGATTTGTCAGTTCTGATTATTTTTAATTCTCCCCCCAACATTTAAACTTTTCTTCGATGAATCTTGAGGAATTACAACTTTTCCTTATCTCGACAGGTAGACGTATGTTTTGACAATTACATACTAGATAGTATCAACATATTGGACGAAGAACCTATTTCTGATTCAGTCAAACTAACATCCAAAACATTTTTTTTAGTTAGTGTAAAGAATTCTAAACACATTACCTCTACAGGATGATTCACAACTTATTTAAAAAAATTTGGAAATAGGTGCAATGCATGGGTATAGCTTTCAACCTATACCTCGCGGGGGGTAGTATTAACATTTTTGCGATAGTGTTTATATTAGTTTTTCAAGTGTAAAAAATGGCTTACGTGTATAGGAACTCGGAAGATAAAATACTTTAGCAGCCGAATCGTGTAAGAGTTGGAGAGGTCCAGGACGTCCACGGCATATTGCAGCAGTTGAGGAACACATTTTAGAGATTAATAAAGGGAATCCTCGATTATGTACCAGCAAATCGCTCGACAAGTACAAGTGTGGCATATCGTGCACGAGATTCAATTATATACATACAATATACAGCATGTCCCAGCGTTAATACCGAGGGATTGTCCTTTATGAATTAGATGTAAATGGTTACTGCAACAAAATGATCAAAATCCCAGATTTATAGCTAGTTACAGATAAAGCTATTTTTACACGGAATGGGATGTATAACATTCATAATACTCATGACAAACTTTTAAACTGTTGTAACATCAAGTATGCCAAATTATTTTATTAATAAAAACCAAAAATTAATTTTATTAGTTAATAATAACAGTAGGCGGCAAAACAATAAAATAACTAAATGCATCAAAAGCCAAATAATTTTATTCCAAAACTGGGACACCGTGTATATTTAGTGGATTATATAAAAAAACTTTGGGTAGTGAATAAGTCATGCCTTTTTTATTGTTCTGATAAATCCTGCATTTTATTTTCAGATAATTTTAATAGTTCTGTTTTAATTTATAATTAACTATGTTTAATTTATCTCTACGGCCCTCTCCCAGTGGCTAAACAGCTGTCTCTAATCCTGCATTATTGACGCCACAATTGTGTCATCTTGTGGGGTAATAATTAAATATCAAATAATTAATATGTTATTGTAGACCACGACATATGAACAGTGTTATTAAATGAGTTATGTTAAGATTAACTATACATTGTTAATACATACGTCCAATGTCTTTACAGTTGCACAAGATGTAGGGATTTGTATAAATTCATGATATACAGGGTGATTGTCAGTAATCAAGGGGATTCAAATCTGGTGACTTTGATGGCCAATTTTGGAAACCACCTCGACCAATCCATCGTTGTGGAAAGCGGTTGTTATGATGATTGATCACAACACGATTAACATGGGCAGGTACACCATCATGCTGGAAGTACAATCGTTTGCAATAATAATGACACTCTCTTAAAACAGTTTTTGACCTTCTGGAAGTTCTGAATAGAAATTTCATTAAATCTCTCTTGGAAAGTGAAACAACTAATAACTAATGTTAACATTTTAAAACAGATTTCAATATGAATACGTCAGAAGTTCAAAAGAAATCGCAAAATTCATTTTAGTGAGTGTCATTAATATTGCAAACGATAGTACATGTTTTGCCTAATATCCAATGGAACATCGTCCAGTAGATCTGTATTATCAAATTATTTTCTAAGAATTCTACATATCTAGCTTCAGTAAGACGACCATCTAACAAGACTGGGCCAAGTAATTGATTATTAACCATACCACACTACACGTTAATGCTGAACCGATGCTGAAAGTTACTTTCCACCGTGGCGTGCCGATTTTCATCTGACCAACGATGTTCATTGTGACAGTTATTTGAGCCTCATCAGTGAACAAAATGTATTTGTAAAGTGTATGGTTTGCGTTTGTTCAACCGCAAATCATTATCCCCGTCCTGAAGATTCTGGATGCGCAGAATATGGAAAAGTTTTAAACCATTTTTATGAATAACTTCCCATGCCATAGTTTGATTAATTTGGAGACGGGTTGCAATGCGCCTTGTACTTACACCCGAGCTACGTTCTACCATATTTAGAATTTCTTCTTCCACTGCTAGACCAGGACCAGCTTGCCTCTCAGATGTAATTCTCACACTGGGAAACATTCCAGTTTCACATGCATTGTTGAAGACTGTCTGGAATACATTTCTATCTGGCACTCTTCTGTTCGAGAAGCGACGTCGATATTGAGCAACTGCACGATTCATGCTAGCGTTGCAATACCTTTAAATAAAAATAATATATTCTTGATGACTAAATGTGGCAGGTATTACGAAATTATGTGAATATCATACTGACTAAACAAACGCACATGTAAAAATAAATGCAACAGTTATAAAATATGCGATTAAATCACAAACGTCAAAATAAATGTGACAATTAATAATCATTAATGTGATGGTTCCCCCCTCCAATCACCCTGTATGGTTGGCCGTTTGGGCGGGAAACCAACGATGCGACTATTTTTACATTTTTACATTCTGGTAAATTGGCAGCAATGCATTATAATTAATGTCCCCTTTATCAAGAAAGAAATCAAATATGTTTGAGATAGATGAACGAATAATCCTGATATTTTGATAGAATTTATGATCTGATTCTTAATAATATTCTGTCAGACTCGCTTAAATCACTTTGATTGATTGATTGACATTTATGATGCAGTTTGTAGGAACAATTTTCGAACATTTTCTCATAAGAAAGTAATTTTACTAAACAGGCACTGTAATCTGGAAAAGATTCGTACGACTGGCTTTGGAGGGATTTGTTTTCAAAGCAGAAGTCGAAATAATCTTAATTTATAGCAGAATTAAACTTTCAATCTTAAACAATGCCTCGAAGACAAGTTTAATACCGGCAAGCGTAGATTTTAATGGTTTATTTAAAATGAAATGAAATGAAAATGTACCTGAGCTGATCTGTTTTTAAAGCGAAATAATAATACATTTCTTTTTGCTACAAATAGGTAATGACTATGTAATTTAGGATTGATATAGTATACAAATTTAACTTAAATTAATAATTAGGCATTAGGTACAATCTACTTTAGAGGTACTTTACTGGAGCTAGCCTACCAATTTTTTTTATATTTTTTTAATAGCTATTAATAATATTCTGTTGAACTAATTACTCTGCGGACTAAATATCCGACCAACGTTGAGATACACCCATATACAGGGTGTTCCACATAAGAACCGACACAGAGCAGTTCCATATAGGGGGTCCCAATATTGTAATTTAACCAAATATACAGGTCTTCAAAGTGGGGCTAAATATTTTGAAAAAGATTAATACGAGTATGTCTGAATTACTTAACCAAATTTGGTACATGATTTAGGTTTATTATTGGCCTTCTTTGACTATGAACACCACAACTATTACAAAAACTGCAAGAGCTATTGTCCCACCATTTGGATCGACGAGTGACCTTTTGCGGGTTTATCTTGCATGAGGATACTAATTTTTACAATAATAAAATTCTTTTCACTAATGCGGCTTGTTTCACTCGTAGAGGAATTACAAATGTTCACAACTTTCATAAATATTCCGATAGAAACTCCTAACATTTTCAACGCGAAGAAATTGGGAAAGTTTTTGGAAATTCTGGAAAATACTCTCCTTGATTTAATCAAAGATTTATCGTTATAGCACTAGATTTTTGGTTTATGCACGATAGGACACTGCCTCATTTTAGTCCTATTGTTAGAAACTCTTTGAATTTTATGTCTTTAAATAAATGGTTAGGACGTGGAAATAATTGCCCTCAAACTTGGACACCAGGATCGCCAGATCTCAACAATGTAATTATTTTCTTTGGGGAACATTGAAGGATTTTATTTGTTCCTCGCCAATAATTACACAGTGCAACAACCAAAATGGGAATGGGATGAGACCAATTGCAAATGAAAGTTGACATTATCCATGACAAAACCTTGAAGGGTTTTTTTAGTTCAGTGCGAGATTTTTTTTACACCCATTTGAAGTTGTTGATTTTGGAACGCTGTCTAACAAGGAAAGATCATTAAAAATTTGATAAAATAATGCTTTTTTATTTTTATTATCCTGTGTTGTAGTTGTGGTAACGCACAAATTCAAAACAAGGATCATAAAGATACACAAGCGCACAATTATATTACCTGACAATCTATATATACTGACAACAACGTACCAAGACAATTTAGTAAGAAAACAACCACTGAAGATGGCGCATAGCTGGAATGAATGAATGTTTGCAGCATTTGAAATATTATTGTTATGTTTGTGGAAAATATAATAGACAAAAAAATTTGGTGCCAAAATATGAGAGTATGAAACAATTGTATTTACAGTATTTTGGAGGTTATTGAGAATGTAGATTGGGTACCTGAAAAAGTGTGCAGAACTTGCAATGGTCCTTTAATTAAGTGGTCACAAAAGAAAAGGAAGTCAATGCAGTTTGGTGTTCCAATGTTATGGCACAAATGAATTCCTCGACCCCAAAAACAGTAAGATACCACAACTTTCCAGGATAATAAAAATAAAAAAGCATTATTTTATCAAATTTTCAATGATCTTTCCTTATTAGACAGCGTTCCAAAATCAACAACTTCAATTGCGTGTAAAAAAAATCTCGCACTGAACTAAAAAAAAAACTTCAAGGTTTTGTTATGGATAATGTCAACTTTCATTTGCAATTGGTCTCATCCCATTCCCATTCGGAAAGTTCGATTTTGTATCACTGTGTTATGAAAATGAATGTAATTCTTTTAGTTATTTCCAATACACATGATTTTTCCCTGGGCGAAACCTTACTCTCTCTGTAAAACGTAAGGTCAGCAAAATTTATCTTAATCAAACACGTTATGGATTCAATGCAAAACTGAAATCAAATCGTTCATTGTTATTCCTGAGCTGATAAATAATGATTAGACTGCAAGCACATAAACCGTTATTGTACTCAACTGAAGTTACGTGTAGAACCGGTGTATACCATATTCATTCACTTCAGCAACTGTAAGTAAATACTGATATAATTACAAACATTTGTCCGCGAATTAATATGCAAATGAATGTGTCAGTGCATGAAAATTATATTGTTCCACTAATGAAATGTTAATGAAAGGGAATCCAAGCTCTAATGTCGATTTGGTTATTTAGACCATTGTCAGTAAGTTTGTACTTTTATTTTGTTGTGTATTCTCACTAGTCGACTTTATCGATCAATATTATTGAATTGAAGCCATTGAATATATAATTGAATATAAAATTTTTTACATCGCTGAACGTATGTTCCCATTAAACTATTTTATTTCAGTATTTAATAATATTGATCAATTAAATCGACTAATGAGAATTCGTCTTTAGGGATATCATTATCAATTGGTTTTTTATACAGGATGTTTCAAAAGGGCATGGCAATATTGCTAGAGCCAATAAAATATTGAGATGCAATTAATTAATTAAGGGATGGAATTGTACAAGATGGAGAGCACTTTAGACTAAAACTACATATTTTCCAGAATATTTTTCAATCTCTAATTAAAAGAGCTCTAGGTGAAGATGAAGGTGGTACTTATATTGAACAATTAGTTATTAAAGTTTTGTTTTTTTACTGTTTGCTGTTACTTGTTCCGTTTATTTATTTTAATTTAGTGAATAACGTGGAAATGATCATTTAATACTAGCGATATTTACTTTGTGTCACACCTAGCACATGCAAAAAGTTGCTTCATAAACCGAATCTTATGAGAGTGAAAACATAGAATAAAACCACGTTCTATCTAAACAAAATATTATGAAACCATAGGCGTACTCAAAAAAACATTGAGGGTCTATTTGTACTGCAACCCCCCTTTCTCGATATTTTATACCAAAATTATAATAGCACGTCGATTTTGTTTTTAAAAAAGGCACATTTTAACATAAGACCCACAATTGTGACGTCATCGTTGTTCGAGGTATGACGTCATCGACAATTTTTTTCAGTAGCAACCCCCAATTTTGATCATGCCATTTGAAAGAGCGTATTATTCTACATACGCATCGTCAAAAATCATGGTTGCCTGACAGTAGCCTTAGCGACCGAGAATGTTTTTTATAGCTGTCGAATAAAAACTTGAAATCGTACTTTATTAAATAGTTTTTTTTAGTTATTTCTTTAGTTCTTATCTTTTGTTTGGCGAAAGCAGTGCGTTTGAGGTGTTTATTGAGTAGTAACTATGTCATTTTATAAAAAAAAAATGGTTAAATTAACTGAACGAAATCGAATTGAAATTCTTTGCATGATCGGATTTGGAGACAGGATGTAGTTGAAGTGTTCAATGAAACTCATCCTGATCGACATCCCATTAGCCAACATGGTAAGCAATATTGAGTCTAAATACCGTAACTTTGGACATGTTCGTGATCTTCCTCAATCTGGTCGACCGCCAAAATCAGTAGATGATGATTTATTCGTTACTTTTCGAAAGCACTGTATAGTTACTACACATAGCTGAAAATCTGTGTAAGCTCGAAAATTAAATTTTGAAATCGCAAACTCCCTTCTCTTTGTTTTTGTTGAAGAGTCTTTTTGTCGCTCTCATAAATCGTATCTGATCCTTGTTAATTCCCAGTTAAACCTAAGATGTTTAATATAAATTTAATTTTAATCGATTATAAATTTCTCCATAGCTAGTGATAAGTCTGCACGGAATAAAAATTGTGTACCTTGTGCAACTTAGATGTCTAAAAATGGTGACGTAGTGCTTACCATTTATATTTTTATTTGTAAGGAATTTTAAACATATTTTCTATAATCCCTTGTTGACAAAAATCGTTTAATAATCATTTGGTCTATGATATTTTAAGAAAAGCACTCACTTTTGCAAGAGTTATTTAATCCTTATTTTATCTATTTTTAATATAAATAATCCGTAAAATATGTGACACTGATGGATACGTAGTTTAGATTGGAAATCAATTTCTATTTTAACAGGATTTTTATTTGATTTGTTCAATTCTTTTATTAAGATTTTTATACTTTATTCATACGACACATTATCTATATCATATCAGAAACAACTGCTACAACATATGGCCAAAGTGTTACCAACGAAATTTGCAGTAAAATTAATATTTTTTATAACAGAAGGTAATACCTAAGTATTTTCCGTTTCAAATTCGTTTAAAATTATAATATATATTAACCTCAACAAATCGTTTATAGATGCAATTAGTTGCAGTAATAGTTGCAACAATTAGAAATAAACACATTTTAAATAATCAGATCATTTAAAAGCCATTTTATGATTACTTTTATTGCATATCGTAAATATATTAATTCCATGGTTATTACTTTAATGTTACAATAAACTTTTGCTTTACTAAATTGGAATAAGTTAATTCGCTAAAAAATTAAAACAAACAATGTAAATGCTAAAATCCGACGCTGATTGATGGACTTAATTATAAGCAGCTTTTTAGATAACATCTATTTTTCATAAGAGATGATACGCTGCTAATCACCCGAAATTGGTTTATGCGTACTCGTAATCATTCGCAATTTTATTATACAGTGCGTTTAATGTACCATGCCAGCTTGGAACAGGTAGCAATATGATTTGAATTAAAAAAGGTACAGAGCGGGTGAAGGTTTACAAACAAAATTATTTTAACAAATTTGTCTCCAATAATACAATACATTTAAATGAGAAAAGATAATTGGAAAACTTACTAATAAAAATGTCTATTTTCGTCATTTCTACATGACAACCCTGTAAAGAACGACCACATCATAGTTGATGTATCTAAGCCATCTCCATGGAGCTAGAATTCAGAAGGAAATTTTTTATTGTCTTTTAAGCCTCCCTGATCACGTGGTTAAAATGTTTGTACTTAATAATATATTAACCCTGTATAATAATCTGTCAGATCAGATAAAAAATATATTTTAACTCTTATAGAAATGATGTTATAGATGACCTGAATTCAGCATTTCTATTGTAACTAAATATCTAAAGTAGTAAGATATAATTATTATTAATATTTAATATTATCCTTTTCATATCTTGTAACTCGTATTTATGTGCACAGTAGGCTTTTGTGTTTTTGCTAACCTAGCATGTGCCATTTGTATTCAATAACTGTGAACAGTTTTTTTGCATGCAACCTTACTTTCCTCTCGGTAAAACCGTTGAGTGAGAAATTATAGATAGAGGCGCAACCTTAATGGCGAAATGCGTATACGATCTACAAGTTTAACACCCTGTACCTTGAAAACAAAGGCCCTATTAGAAAATATCTATTGAGCAAAATGTTTTTAAAGCCGGACAAAAAATAAAGGTCTTCATGTTTGACGTTCCGTTATGTTACACCGTGTTTTACAGTAGGGTTTTTTTGGGCCCGAGATTTGTCCTTCTGTCAAGAACTGTTGTTAACGACAGTCAATTTTGAGTGTTCTGTGTGATTCAATGGTTTAACAAGCAAAGAAAACTTCCGCGAACAATAAGTTGTCGATAAATGGACGAATCTTAGAACCAAAGAACGGCTATTACCTAATACTATCTCGGGCCCAAAAGTGTATACGCATTTCCCCATAAGGTTGCGCCTGTATCTATAATTTCTCACTCAACGGTAAAACATTAGATCATCAAAATTCATTTTAATCAAACATAATGATGGAATCAATGTAGAACCGAAATAAAATCAATCATTGTTATTTCTGATAAATATTGATCAATCGGTAAAGTAGTATTGCATCTCATACTAATTTTGTCACTTGTGACATCCTGTACGGTTCTTGTAGCAGATAATCCGTTTCTAGTTCCACATTAGATTTAGTTTTACCACCTTTATCTTATCTACAGATCTGTCTCCGTTATATTTACTCCCCCACACTTCAGTATTATAATAAAAGAAGATTATAGGTAATCCCTCTCAATAAGGAACCATCACTGAACAGGCAACTACGAACTAGTTGTTGTACAGTGACCAATTCCTGGTACAACTATAAATAACTTGGCAAAAATATACAGGCATTCATAATCCGGTAATCAGTTTAAATTCACTTGGCTTTTGTCGCAGGTAGATCTGCTGGAAAAGCGGCAAGGAGGCCCCTAAATTCAGAAGGCAGTCTGCAAGGTCTATGTTTCTTGAAGAGGAAGCCATCCATCGGTAGTGCAGGTCAAGTGAATCGTGGAGAAGTTTCCGAACTGCATGTCCGTTGGCTGCCTTGTACCATCAACACTTGTTTGTTGCGATACAATTAGATCTATTAATTATAGCAGCGGACCACTGCCAGATCTTGAATAATAACGTCTGCATAACATACAGTGATGCGCGAGAACACCATCTGCCACATGTTTAAGGGGACCCTCCCTCAGATGATTGCCGTTCTGACCGGTGAGTATTTTTCTTGTTATTCGTGTTGCTGCCCCGCTATTTTAAGGAAACGGGTGGTAAAAATAAACGTCGTGACGTTTCACGCGATGTTTGCGTCAGTAAAGTTTACGTAACTAACGTGCTAAACTGTTACTTCTTTATTTTGTGGCGAAAAAAGATGTGATGATTAATGGGTCCAAGTCAAGCTTATAATGGCACTACGTTTTCGTAATTTTTCTTCTTGTGCAACTGTCACTGTTTAATGTTTATTTAAAATGTCCAGTAAACTTTTATCTTTCATTTACACACTTTTTATTAGGTATTGTGTGAAAATAATTACTTAAAATAATGGTTTCTACCAGCGTTAAATTATGCCTACAATGTTTTAAACATATATTTTTATTATTCGTTTCTGCAGTTTTCTTTACTTCTACTACTATTCATTCATTCAGTCATTTGAATGTCCGTTAATACCAGATTGCTGCCTTATGTTATTTCTTACACGTTACGTGGAATTTTAACGTTTCTTAAAGGCAAGGAATTAGGTGTCGCTATAGTTTAACATATGGGTTATTTGAATTGTGATAATAAATTAAATAAATTTCCATTTAATTCATGGTTTTATAAATGCACATCGAAGATTGGTTATAATATTTAAATCCAACGAAGAAAGATAAACGATTTAATTAATCCATTTGATTTGCCAGCATTAGTTTTATCGTAATTATATTATATTCAGATTATATTAAAATTTAAAAAAAAAACATAATTGAATTGTCATCAATCATTTAAGGACGCCGTTTTTATAGGCAAATTTTCAACGAATTTCATAACTGTTTATTGAGACAGTCTAAAAAAAATCTGAGTAAGTTAGAAAGAATATCTCTTCACTATGTCAATTATACAAGTTTTCTCCAGGATATAAAACAATTTTCAGGCAGAAAAGTCATTTAGAATAAGAAAAAATAGCATAATTTTTACTTATTATGTTTTATTGTAAGATCTCCTGAATTTTACAAGCACATTGAGAAAATTGTTTACGACATTATAAACATTATCACATCCCGCAAAATTCTTTTAAAAAACCAGTAAGACTTGAATTTATGTAAATTGTCAAGTATTTTTCACGGTGTATAGAACACAGTGATAAGGTACAAATTCACGGTTTCTCATGTGCTCTAACACATTTTCCCTCAAAAGTTAAAGGAAATGATTCAATTTCAGCATTACATTTTAGTACTACGCTAATAAGAACTTCCACCTACTGTGTATTTTTTTGTGCATCTTTAGATACGATTATTTTTCATTGAAACGCCATCCTTAAGGGCGCCGTATTCTTGAAATAGTGTTTTCTGCAAATACAAGTAATTTTAGGCATTCCCAAGTAACAATTTCCGACTCATTTTGGGCAAAGTGTCGACGCTGTGTCGACACTGTAATTTGGACACGACACATTTTTAAGGCAGATTGTCGACTTTTAGACCATTATAAGCGGGAAATGTAATCAAAATGGTGATTAAAATGTGTACTAAATATGGTCTAAAATTTGTCCAATAGCGAGTCTGAAATATACCTAAAATTTTTCAAAAATGTGTCTTGATTGTGCCTTTCATTTCCAATATCTATCTAAAATTGAACCTTGATGTGTCCACAATATGTCGATTATGTGCCCAAAAGTTAGTTATCATGTGCCTCGTATGTGGTCATGTTGTTTCCAAAATATGTTCGTCACTGTACTCTAATAAGAGCCATAAATTTGACACATGGTGTTCTCAATTTTACCGAAATTATTATTTTCTATTCATTGTGTACCAAAATAAATCCTAATAGACACAAATCATATTTCTTCCCGATACATTATGGATAATTTTGAGCACATACTTGAAGGCATTTATCTCCTAGAAAACAATGGGATATTAATTTATCTTGAGCATTTTTCTATTTCTCGCGTAGGTACACTTGCGAACTAAAGTTTACCGATAATAGTTGACATGGTACTTCTCAAAATTAAGCAGGCCTTAAAAATACCAAGTAATTATAATTAGTCGATGTTTTTTTTCTTTTTTCGATAAAAAATATATATTTGTAATTCTCAAAAAAATAAAAAACCAATGATATTTTATTATTTAGGACATTTTATTTAGTACAGTTGTGGCTTAAATAGTTCCTAAAAGCTTTAATTTAAAATAAGATTTTAAAGGCCGCCATTTTCGTCAAATGCATTCACGTTGAAGTACTTGTTGAAATATGACGTACTTATAGGTGGTGTCCAGATAGGACCATGTTTCCATAATGTGAATAAAATTTGCCCCCAAATTGTCCATCCCGACACATTTCAAAATAGAAGAAACAATTTAGAGTAATGTTTCTACATATAGACCAAAAATTCACTGAAATATCGCCAACTACAATATTTTCCTTTTGCTGTTTGTTAATAGAAATAGTGCGCTTGCTCTTGCTTTCATAAATTTACTCAATTTCCTCTGAGTAATATCTATTTCTTTTTCACACGTCGATAGTAAGTGCTAGTGTGCACCTTTGGAGTAGCAACGTTGATCATAATAATATGCGCCATGTTAAGTACACAAACACTTTAACCGGATAAACTAAACACAGTATAGAAACAAAATGGAAATTATGTGTGTAAAATGTTTCTACATGGATACATGTGTGCCTGTACGACACATGGTAGAAACAATAAAGAAACTCTATGTTTAAAATGTACCCAAATGGAAATTATTGTGTCTACTCAACTTATTTCAGTAACATTTGTTAAGAAACAAATCAGACAAACTTTAGTTTATTTAGTGTCGACCCGTCTGTGTCCAAATATATTTGAAGAGTCCAAACTGACACAAAATAGATACATTTTAAATACATGTGTTTAAAATGTTGCTATTTAGGCACGCATATCCTTTTGACACAATAAGTTGAAAATGTGTCGACACAAACTTGAAAATTTTGGACACAATTTGAACGGAGGCAGAAGTGGTCCAAAAAGAGTCTACACGATTGACGCATAAGAAAATTGTGCCCGAGTTTTGCCATAAATTGTTACTTGGGTTTAAGAACAGAATAATATAGTTTAGTAAATAATAAGAATGTCTCATGCCACCTGCGAATATTCAAAGGTATGAGTAAAATCAATATATAACGTCGAAAGCGATCTTTCCAACAAACTTTTAGGTACTAAAATCTTTCAAAATACGTGTTTTTTTAAATTCAACTATAGATGTAAACATTGTTATAACATAAACTTACATAGTTCTGCATATAAAATTATTCACTTTTGTTTATAAGTATGTGAAAATAATTGTTAAAATGTGGGGTTAGAATAGCGAAATACTATGTGTCATAGAAATGCATTTTAAAAGTTATTATATTGTTTGAGGAGAGTTTAAATACTTTAAATAGTAAAAGTGTATAAACAAAACATCAATAATTTTATTTTTGATATTACTTTTGCTCTACGTATGTTATTTTTCGAGATTTCAGTGCCTAATAAAAACCATAAATTTGATCATTTTACGGCGAGAAATACGGCGACCTTAAGCATTGAATACACATGCCTGTTACCTGCATAATGTAATTCAAGGAACTTGCAGAAAGTAGCTGTGTTCCTCAATAAATTGCCGTATTGAGCCTTTACTAAATCTATTTTTTTTTAATTATTCATCAAGCAAATGAAATGGATTACTTAAATTCTTTGTTGGATGCTTTGTTTTTACAACTAACTTACTTTCGATGTACATTTATAACACCGCGAATTAAATGTAAATTTAATAAGCCGTCCATTTTCATAATTTAAATAACACATATGCGACACCTAATGTCTTGTCTTTACGAAACTCTGTTAAAATTCTAAATAATGTGTAAGAAATAACATCACCGTTATTTCTTAACTAGAAATGCACTAGAGAACATGAAACAACGTGAATAGTACCTTATCACTATGTATCATAGACCGTGAAAAATACTTAATATTTTATATCAATTCATTCAAGTGTTACTAGTTTTTTTTAATTCTGTCGGTGTGACAATGTATATAATGCTGTATATAATTTTCTCAATGTGCAGTTGACATATAAAATTCAGGAGATTTTTGTATAATTGACACAGTGAATAAATATTCATTCACATTTTATAAAGAGTAGGTATTAATACAGGGTGTAAAAACATAGTGTACCAGACTTCAAAAGCTGATAGATATTCATCAAAATAAAACAACAACTTCATATGAACAGGCCTTAAAATATTTCTTTATGAATCAACAAAAAGATTGATTTTTATTTATTATTAGGAATAGTGATGGATCAATTTTTTTAAAAAATTTGGCATTCTGCGATAATTTTATATGGCGAAGTCGATTGTGATATTGGTTATACTTTAAGTTTCACTATCACATAGGTCAAAGTAAAGATTTAGTCTTGAAATTTGTAGGCAGTACATATCCAGAGAGCTTT
Organism: Monochamus saltuarius; assembly: GCA_025584915.1. NCBI lineage: Eukaryota > Metazoa > Arthropoda > Insecta > Coleoptera > Cerambycidae > Monochamus > Monochamus saltuarius. The sequence goes on along the minus strand of CM046725.1, from coordinate 8,149,087 downwards.
GCAATCGACATCCTCATCATTATTTATTACAGAGAGGTCCGTTATTCATAGCCATAAAATATATAGGGAATTCTGGGAATTAAGATAAAGCAAACAAATCAAATATATCTGCTGCCGTTACTGAAATTTTGTGAATAAACTGAAAATAACGATCTTAGAAAATGCAATCTGGCGTCATTGCCTAGAAAGAGCTTAAATTTGGTACAGAGGGATATGAATATACGAAAATTAATTTGGTTTTTTTCGTATGAATCTTAACAGTAACAGATCTGAGTAGAGTTACGAACACTTTAATATGTAACTACATATTGCAATTTTGCTGATTTTGTTTTTATTGTTGCAAGTCTTACTTCACAAAAGTATTTAAATATTTAAGAGTGGAAATGGAGAGTGCACTGATAATCTTCCATTAAATTATAAATATTAATAATAATAATAATATTTATTAATCCTTTAAGACATATAAAATGCATAGGATAAGTCACAAACAAAAGACAAAACACATACAAATACTTTAAAAGTCATTGTCATTGATAAATTCATCGACACTATAATAACACTTGCTGAGTAGCCTAGCCATAATAGATTTTTGAATGATGCATTGTCAAGGGATTTAAATTTATTTGGCAATACATTGAATAGCTTGGATCCCAAGTACTTGGGAGACATCTCGTATTTACTTGAATTATGTTTCGGAATACACAACAAATCACCATTGCGTGTTGAATAGTTATGAAAATGAGAATTTTTAACTAAAGAAGAAATATTTTCTTTTATATATAATAGGGTTTTATAAATATAAATACAGGGTAGTGTCAGTATTTTATTGTTAATGAAAACTTTCTTACACGATTCCCGGGATTAACTCCAAATATATTTCTGAGTATCCGTTTTGGGTTACAAAGATCTTCCCACTCCTACCAGAACTACCCCACAAAATTATATTGTAGGAGAGATGGCTATAGACTAAGCTGTAATAAACGTTTAATAATGCACATAAGGGCATAGTTTTTTTTATTCGAGATATGGCATACAGTGATTTGTTGAGTGTTTTATTGAGCATATCGATATGTATAGACCAATTCAATTGGTAATCGAGATAGACACCCAAGAACTTGGTATTATCACTAGATTGAAGAACAGAATTATTAATAGTAAGGTGTAGTTTGGCCTGCGGATTATACGAAGATCGAAAATAAACTATTACAGTTTTATCAACATTTAAAATAAGTGCGTTAGCTTCACACCAGTCAACAAAAGATTGTATAAAACCCTGACAAACCACTACGAGTTCCTCAGGGGTCCGCGCCGACACCACAAGAGACGTGTCATCGGCAAACATCGTAAGATGAGGTGCGTTGATAAAGCTCGGTAAGTCGTTGACAAATAACAAAAAATTAATGGTCCCAGCACCGATCCCTGAGGCACTCCAATATCCATATTACGGCAATGCGAGGTAGTATTGAGAACTTTAGCATGCATAGTTCTGTCAGATAGATAATGAACTAACCAATTCAAAAATATTCCTCTAAATCCAATACTATATAACTTATCTTTGATAAAAGAGATACGAAGACTGTCAAATGCTCGTGACAAATCAAAAAAAAGACCAGCTACATGCTTACCACTATCAAGCAAACTGTAGATACTCTCAGTGAAACTGCAAGCTGCAGACTGAGTAGATCTGCCCCGTCTGAAACCGTGTTGGCAATTTGTCATAATTTTGTATTTATCTATAAAATCAAACATTCTGTTAAAGACTACTCTCTCAAATACTTTAGAGAAAACACTTAACATTGAGATAGGTCTATAATTTGCTATATCTTCAGGATCATTTTTTTTGAAAACAGGTAATACTATGGCCTTTTCAAGAGCACTGGGAAAACGGCAACTGATTATGGATAAATTAATAAGATAAGCAATGTGCTGGACTAAATGAGTTGACATTGTTTTAATTAACTTGACAGACAAGCAATCAATACCAGCATTATTTTTGTTTTTTAAATTATTAATAATGTTCAGTACCTCATCTGGATCTACCGGGTAAAAGAAAAATGTAGTATTAATGATTTTAGAAGATGTGCAAGTCATAGACCCCAAGTTGCCAAAATGAGCAAGCAGTTTTTTCAGTGATAGTGGCATTAGAAATCTTTATAATGGTTCAGCAAATTGACGCAGTGCCTAATAATTCTGCAATATTTAAATCGACGCTTTTCAAAAATGTTCTTGAATTGGCACTCATGGACCTGATGCTTGGCCTTCACGATGTCCATAAACTCATTAAATTTCTATACAATATTCCATTTTTCCACTTACATTTCACTAATTCCAATAGGCAAAAACTTTCTTATTTAAAATAGAAGATACTGTACTTTCTACTTCAAGTTGTGTGAAATTAAATTCCGTTTTCCCTGATATAAGTAGACTTTGTAGAGGTTAATTTTATTATTTTATGAAATTTTTGCTATATTTTCTGGTTTTCGTTATAGTTACATCATGTTAGTCAGAACGTGAGAACTAAATTATGATAGCTTGATTAGCTTAAATTATATGGTTTGTATTGATCATTTACCATAATCGTTTGATATTCATACTAGTCCCTGGCTTAGAATTTTATCTAGATCTGAAAATTTATATTATTAAACATATTCATAGCTTGTGTGGTAGAAACTTTCTTGGGACTGCAAATCTATATTATATAGACCGCTGAATGAAGTCACGGTCAAGAATAGACATTAAATCGCAGTAAATCGATTGTATAGGTCACTGCAATATTGCAGATGTTTTAGAGCTAATCATTAATGCAGTGTAGGAAATAAAACAAATAAAAATATTTACGTACAATTATAATTGATGGATATTTAAGGTGCATCAATCACAGAGAATAATTATTAGAACAAACATTGTTAATACCAGAAGACAGAAACGCAAAGGATGAAATTCTAAAAGAGATCATATTTCCCTACGAATCCTTTGGTGGCAATTCCTCGAAATTTTAAATAAATAATTATTTAAATACGAAAGTGAATAAAAACTCTTTTTTATATACGAGTAGGTATGTAGATAGTAACATTTAAGCAGTTAAGTCAAAACCTTTTTATCGTACTACAGATAAATTTCAAGTACGCCACTGAAACGTAAAAAAACTCTATCAGAAGCAATTTTTACCATTCCGATATCTCAGCTATTCTCCGAGATACAAAGAATCTTTAAAAGTGTTTTTTACATTTCGCTCTCTATCTCAAAAACGAAAGTTTTTCGAAAAGTAGTTTAATATTGTGAAAACCGCATCCTTATGTGTCTTGTAATTTCCGAGATACCCTGTAACTACAACGAAATTGGGACGCCTTGTATATATATATTTCAACAGGCCTTTTAGGCCCATAGCTGCGTGATCCGTCTCCATAACTTTCTGTTTTTCGCTTTATTTCTCCAGTTAACTATATTCCTATCCTTCAAGTCCTCCTCGACAGCTTCCCTCCATCTTTTTCTTGGCCTCCCTCTTCTTTTCCTTCCTTCTGGTGTTCTCCAGGCTATTAATTTCACCGTTCTGTGTTCTTCCATTCTCTCAATATGTCCAAGCCATTGTAGTCTTCTTGCTTTAACCGCCATTTCTATCGTAGGTTCTTTGTATAGTTCGTATATCTGCCGGTTCGTACTTCTTTCATATCCATCTTCCGTTTTTTTCCCTCCGACTATTCTTCTGATTATTTTCCTTTCCCATCTCATCAACATGTCTTGAGTCTTTTTGTTTAGTACCCACGTTTCACATCCATACAATACCGTTGGCTTCAGAATGACCTTATAAATTCCCATTTTTGTGGTCCTTGATAATTGTCTAGATCTCAGCAGGTAATTCATTCCTCCCGCACATCTGTTAGTCTTACTTATTCTAGCTTCGATTTCTTGTTCTTCAACTACTTGAAATAAGTGCCCCCAGATACACGAAATGGTCTACTCCATTCTTCTACACTGCGTCCTAATTTCGAATTTGTGTGGTACATTAATTCCTCCCATATATATTATCTTACTTTTCTCTTCATTAACCTGAAGTCCCACCTGTTATCCTGCTTCTATGAAACGTGTCACTACTTCCATCAACTCTTTACTGTTTCGAGCCATGATGACGACATCATCTGCATATCCTATCAGCTGGTGACTTTTGTACATTATATGTCCTTCTCTGTTAAGCTTACTCGTTCTTACAATTTTTTCTAAAGCTATGTTAAATAGTAACGTAGAGAGTGGGTCACCCTGCCTAAGACCTGTTCTTATTTCAAAGTCAGTTGTTACCTCCCCGTTAACCCGCACTTTACCTGTGGTGTTTTTTAGCGTCATGTTTACTAATCTTATGAGCTTTGCCGGTGTTCTAAGTTCTGCTAATATTCTCATCAGGCTTGTTCTTTTTACAGAGTCATATGCTTTCTTAAAATCTATAAACATAACTACTGCTGGAATTTTATATTCGTAGCACGTTACCATAATTTCCTTTAACGTGGTTGGTATGTCGTACTACTACCTCTCCTAAATCCTGCCTGGTACTCTCCAATTTGTGATTCCATTAAAATCTCCAGTCTCATCTTAATTAGTATCGCTACTATTTTATATGCTACATCTAGCAGACAAATACCTCTGTAATTTGTAGGTACATTCTGTTTCGTCTGCTTTTTTATAAATCGGAATTATTGTCGCACTAACTCTTTGGCATGGTTTCTTCCTTCCAAATTTTTCGCACTAAATTCTTCAATTTATTTTTTAGAAACTCTCCACCATACTTTATATTTTCTGCTGTGATTCCATTTTCTCCAGGGCTCTTGTTGTTTTTTAATTTCCTTATCACTTCTTCAAATTGTTCATCTGTGGGCTCAACAACTATATCTTCATTTTGTTCTCTTATCACTTCTTCTTTCTCCTCATCCCCATCGTTAAGCATCTCCCCAAAATATTCTTTCCATCTTTCTCTGATTTTCTCGTCATCTGTGATTTCCTCTCCTTCATTTTTTATGTTCAGTCTTTGGTTCTCTGTTTATAATAATAATATGTCTACCCCTCATTCTAATCACGAGGATTAGCCTTTTTTTATTTCTCTGTAAAATTTTTTAATTTCTTTTTGTTTGTTTTCGTAATAAATTTGGCGGTTTTCGGTTGAGCGGTATATTCGTTATTACAAAAAAAAAAAAATGAAAAAATGATTTCAATTTTGACATTCTGTATCTTTTTCCACAGCAATATTTTATTAAGATATTTTTATTTTATATCTTCGCATTTTGTCTAAAGATATCACCGCTGCTCTATGGCCCATTATTAATGATCCACCCTGTATAATTTCAATACTAACCTACAAATAATCTCTTTTAATTTGAATATTTCTTTAGAAAAGAACGCCAATGTTCTTGAAATAAGTCTAGTGAGTACCTTCGAATGTTATTAAAATTACTATAAAACACAATACGTATACATATAAATTCCATTGTCATTAAATACTCTATTAATTTAAAATTGTTTTGTTGACACTGAAAATTTATTTACTTTATTAAACGGCAAGGTTCACATATCAACTTGCATTTTATTAGATCAGTCCACAAATTTGATAGCATTTATTAATCAAACAAAAAATTGAATTGTTAAAAGAAAAAGTTGTTAAAAAACAAACTAGCCATTGACCAAAACACAAAATTAAATTTTTAATAAAGAAAGTACAATATCTCAACACTATTAGAAAAACCTTAGTTGGAATGACAATTGGTTGATAAATACAAACATAATAGAAAGGAACTTGTACACGGTGTTCTAGAAATTATTGTAAAAAATAGATATATCATAAGAAATAAGACGATGTATTATAGGAATTATAGACTATGAACCTATCAGCTTTTGATTTTGAGATCCAGAGTATTTATAAAATTAAATGGTGAAAATTGCTTCAAATATATTCTTTTATGTAAATTTCAGTAGTGCACCTGTAATTATTCTACCTACAGAGTGTCTCTTTTAAAATATGACCCACACGTACAGTTTTTAAAAGGAACACTGTATATTTCTATGCCATTCAATTGCATTTTTCCTTCATAATGATATACAAGGTGTTAAAAAAAGAGTGTAAAATATTTCAGGAGGTAATAGTGTGAACCAAAATAAGCAGAAAAGTCTTAATAAACATGGGTCCGCAAAGTACCGGTTGCGGAGATATGGACTACTATTCGTTTTATAAACATTTTATTTTATTAGGAATAAACCGACAAAGGATTGTATCCGAAATTAAAAACGACAATGTAGAAATAATTTATTTTGTATTTGTATTATAACTGACACAAATTAATTTATTATCATTATATTAATATTGCAGGTACAATAGGAGCAATCTCAGATGGCATGCAGTACGGTTGGACAGCTCCAGTACTCCCCATTTTGGACAAACCAGATAGCCCAGTCAAAATCACACACAGCGACCACACATGGTTGGAGTCCATATATATGTGTGGGGGAATAACAGGTCTGCCAGTCACAATATTCGCAGTTGATAAAATAGGAAGGAAAAACTCCATCATAATGTCGGCGGTGATAAGTTTAATATCATGGACGCTCATCGGAGTTGCGGATAGAGTGGAGTACATCTACGTCGCGAGATTTCTCACTGGTCTTTCCGGAGATGTAGCCTTCGTAGCGGCACCGATGTATATAGCTGAGATAGCGGACCAAAAAATCAGAGGCTTCCTAGCTGGCATCATCTACATCATGATGCTGATAGGGATCCTGGTGATTTACGCTGTAGCTCCCTTCGTAGACTTCTACGTTCCTTCAATTATTGGAGGGATTATAGTTGTCGTACAACTGGTCACGTTCCCTTTTATGCCTGATTCCCCATATTACCTAATTTCTAAAGGTAAGGAAGAAAAAGCCAAAAATCATCTGAGAAAGCTGCGCACCTGTGAAAACATCGACAAAGAATTCGCAGAGATAGTGGCTGCTGTGAAGAGACAGAAAACTGAAAGAGGTAGGCCACAGGACCTTGTTATTTCTAAAAGTAACAGGAAAGCAGTATTAATAATGTTCGTCTTGAATGCTGCTCAACACTTCAGCAGTATAAGCGTTATGCTGATGAACCTCCACGCAATTTTAACCGCAGCCGAGTCCAGCTATATGAGTTCAAACGTGGCCGGTATTGTCTTTGCAGCTCTTATGTTGATAGCTGCGACTATCGCCGACTTTATAGTAGACAAATTCGGCCGTAAAATCTTACTCACAACCTCAAGTCTTCTAACAGGAATATCGCTATTAGTGTTAGCCATATTCTTCACACTCAAGCATAGCGGAGTAAACGTAGATGGTATATCGTGGATACCAGTCGCATCAGTCATGGTTTACGCTGCTGTGTTTAAATTTGGTCTAGGCATCATTCCCATTGTGATGACAGCGGAGTTATTCCCTGCCAAAGTCAAAGCTATGGGTATGACAATCGCCGACTTTTTCTACGTGATTTTCGCTTTAATTTCCGTTGAGTTATATCAGAGGCTAGCTGACGCCTACTACTATGACCTGCCTTTCTACATATTCGCGTCTTCGTGTCTTCTGACGGCAGTATTCGCACAGCTTTATATACCCGAAACCAAGGGGAAGACTTTGGAGGAGATTCAGTTCATGCTGAAGGGCGAACCTTTCCCTGATAGACAATCAAGTCCTAAAATAGAGGGCGAGAGCTACAGCGGCTTAGAAATTAAAACTAAGGAAATTACTAGTGCCTAGTATTTTATCGACAGATTCAATTGTCTAATTGGTGTGGAAGGAAATTGGTCTTTTTTGGGAAGTACAATATTAGTTCCTTTAGCTTTGTACATAACACGAATCGATTATATTAGTATTATAGAATTGTAACTAGCACCAGTTTAAAAGTACATACTAGCATATTTCGTTAACGTTAACGCTTAAAGTGCCTATCTGGATATACCTAACTATTTTTTAGCAAAAATGATTTGCTATAATTTCCTATCAATCAAACAGAAATCATATTTATTTTGAAACGTTAGTTACGTATGTAATAAGCACAAGATATATTTAGTTTTCTAGAATAGTTTTTAATTATAGTAACCTTTAATTTGAGTAACATTTTATATTTTACATCTAATAATAAGGTACTTATAATATTGTGATAGTAAACATCTTAATCGATTTTAACTGACTTAAAAAAAGATGTTCATACAAAACAACAATAAAAATAATTGTGCACAGTTCTACTAATGCAATTTAGTATTTAGTATTTTTGAATATGCAAATTACAATGCAGCACAATATCAAAAATATTTGTATTATACAAAATTTTATTCACATAAGACTTGTTATTGTCAGAAAACTGATGCTAGCAACTATAAAATTAGAGACACATTATTGCTATACGACTGACATTAGTTCTTAGGAATATACAGTGTGATTGTTTCATATCCTCCCATTGCTAACCTTAGTTCTGTGGATACTGCTTGTTGCTAATATTTTAAACCTCTAGAATTTTGCTCGAAATGACAAGACTGCTAAACAATTAATTTTAACTGATGGTTTTAATGAAGTAAAAATAATAATTAATGTGAGGAACAACAAACACACTGTGTAATAAAGTAATAAATATTTCTGCTTTGTAAATAATGTACAGTTTAGTCTATTTCGCCTTATATAAACTACATGACTGTGAAAACATAAGTGATTTTCAATGATCAATCATATTCCATATTTTTTTAGAATGTCGTTTTTATTTATTCTGTGTGGTATGGATCAGTCTTTCAAAATACATTTTCTAAAGGTATACACTGTTAGTATTATTTTCCCATAATCACCCACAGTCAATCTCTCAGTATGAGACTTTGAGATTAGAAAAATAGACAATAACTTTGTCAACCTCGATTTTTTTAGTGATAAAAACCAAGTTCTTTTATAGTATGTTTCGTGTTGGCGAAAATAAACATAATGAAGTTATAAAATATAAAAAATCAAATTGGTTTGTATTTCTTAAATAATGCCCATGGAATACTTCTCAGTAGGCAGGCTATCTACTTGTATGTTTGGTTGTCTATACATGAAACGGTAGTCGCAAAATGATATCAAATATTCTGTAAATAACAAAGATAAAATCTCTTGTACAAAAAATCACATATAGGTATTATAAAAATGCTTTCTTTATATTAACTTTCAAAACTAAGATTAACCAAATTATTATCTCTGCTATCTTCTTGACTATATATAATAATTTAATTACGTTATTTACTGGGAATATTGGTCAATTTGTAAAACAAAAAAAACATCGAATTTTACGTACCTATGCTTCGGGTTCTTTACCCATTATCAGAAAAAACAAATTTTTTGTTTCAAACCAGATTTTATTCTAAACATATAGTTTTTCTATATTTCTAATTGGAATGAAATTTTTAAGACATAGTAAAATGAATAAGTTTATATTTAAGAATGCTTAAAAGAAGGTTGTACAAAAAAATATTAAAATGCAAAAACCAATATGCAGGTATATACAGAGTTTGTCAACGAAAAGTAGCCATCCTTATTATCTTGCCTTGGCAATTTTCAACAAAAAAATAATTTTAAAAGATACTAAGGGTGGCTACTTTCCGTTGAAAAACCCTGTATATTAAATTTAAATATTCATATAATAGGAAGCGTAAAAATCTGTAACATTATAAACTAATCAAAATATATATGTAGTAAATTGTCAATATCAGTAGGTATTGTTATTAATAGAACTAGTATTTATTTTTATTTAAATTTGAATTCCCTATCTCCTATTTTTTATAAAAAAGTGGTATTAGTAGTTTAACTGACAATGCCATAACATTATCTCATCTACAAAATAGACCTAAAAATATTTAAAAAAATAAAAATGTCAAAATTGATAACTATCCTGAAAAATTTTATAACCTTATTATTAAAAATAGAATTCACAAAATGTATAATAATAATAACAATATAAATATAGAAAATAAAAATAATCATTATATTTTGTCTCATTAACAACTGATTTTTTTTACAAATTTAAAATCTACAATTCCAAAAAATTATAATGGAACATATTATTGAATAAACTAAACAATATTTACATAAACGTATTTATAACCATAAATATAATATTTCTACCAATAATATAAATTCCACCGCTCTTTCAAAACATGCAATAGGCAATAACCATATTTTTGAGTTTGATAGGGTAGAAATTCCCAACCGTGAATGTAATTTACAAAAAACAGTTATACTCGAAATGATCCAAATAAAAAGAAATACTAATTCTATTAATACTGACAATTTATCACCTATATTTTGATTTAATTAACAATAATGTTGCAGATTTTTACGTTTTCTCTATATGAAAATTTAAATTTAATGTATGTATGTACCTACTTACTTGTATATTGGTTTTTGCTTTTTTAAAAATTTCTTTGCATAACTTTCTTTTCATCGTTCCTAAATATAAACTTACCCATTTTACAATAAATGTCTTAAAAATTTCATTTTATTTAAAACTATAAAAGTATATTATGTTTACAACAAAAATCTGGTTTGAAATAAAAATTTTATTTTTGAATAATTATTGTCAAAAATTATTTTTGAGTTATTTGTTTAAAAATGAATAGTTGTTATTTATAAAATTTTGTATTGTTTTAATAAGAAATGTTTTCTCTGATGATAGATAAATAAAGAACTCGAAAATGTAAAATTCGATGTATTTGTTTTACAAATTCCCAGTAAATAACGTATTTCAATAAATTATTATCGCAATAATATAATCAAAATAAACTTTCGCACCCTAGAAAATGGAATTTCCATTTTACTTATTTGGAAAGTAGATGCAATGATATCAACCGCTTAATCGTTTAATATTCAAAGCATTACGCAGTAGCAGGAAATATGGAGGTGCTTTGGGATTTTCATAAGTTTCCAATCCTCAATCAAGGGCATCCATTTATTCCTTATTAACTACCTGTTACACATAATTAGTTTCTTGATATTTAATACCAAGAATAATGTGAATCACTGTAAATGTAAGGAAACGTTTATCATAATTTAGAAAATCCTCATACACTACGTCATTATTATTCCATTTATTTCAGTATTTCTAACGTTTATGAATTTAACATAACGACGAATTATTCTTAATTCCATAACGTGTTTTCATTGGTATCGTTCGAATTAACTGATGACTTTTTAAATTAGATTGTTTTGACAATTAACAGAATTTATAAATACATCTAAAAATGGTTTAGAGTTAACGACCTTAGTAAACTCATTAACAAAGTTGTCACATCTATTTTCGAAATGTCTTATTAGGAATTTTATCGCTTATTTCTTGTTTACCTAATAACAATTTTAATAAAAATAATAAAATCTCTACCCCTCATTCTAATCACGAGAATTAGCCCAGTAAAAAAAAATTAATAGGAGACTTGTCCGTGAGAGGGGACATTAAGCAGGCCGCATTTGCGCCCAGAAACGACTTACGTTGGTAGACTCTAACCACCACTTAGTGCCGTAATGATATAAACCAGAAAAGCATTAGGTGGGTGGTCAAACGCTGACCGATATCAATCTCTCACATTGACCCAAGCCAACATTCTTCCACCCTACAATACCCGCAGAGAGGGTGCCAATTCTTTCCACGAATATACTACGTACTACTTTGAATATGCCTGAGCATCTGGAGTTGTTTATTTACATGCGCAGAATTGCATAGCGTCAAAATTGCCTGTTGATTGTTATTATGTAAACACAAATATAATCGCAGAATAGTTCGTCTACATGCTTTTCAAAATCAAATGGAAATATTTTCACGTAGTACTATTTTTTCTCTCAGTTGGATACAATTACAAAGAATCGAATTGAGGATCTGTTAAACTATATAGATGCAGGTGTGGGCAAGGTTGATGTCACATGAACAAAAACTATAATTTCAAAAGAACTTCGGAGGCAAACGTTTTGCGAATAGATAGCAGAAAACGAAAATATTACAGACATTTCAGCTATTAAAATGTTGGTAAGGCAATTTAAAGATACCAACCAGCAGATGATCAGCTTACGATCAGCAGACATTTCATGTATGAGGAAACATGAATGACAAATGATTCCCTCGAAGTGTATCTTTGCATTAGAAGTTAAAATTTTACGTAAGCTAGAGGCAGCAAACGTAAAGAAAATGACGATAACAAATTAAAGAAAAACGCAAGCTGCCACTATTGCAAGCAAAAAAGTAATTGGGCTGATGCATGAAGCACGACCTTAAAGTGACAATTCATGTCTCATATATCTTCCATCTTTCGAGTACTACTACGAAGAAATTTGAATATTATGTAGCTCTAGTGTTGATAGAACTAGCAAAAGACAATGGTTATTGAAATTGAAGCCAATTAACGAATCGATTATCTCAAAATTGTAAATGACGAAAATATAGTTCCAACAGAAATCGGAATTTTTTACTGTTTAAGAAATGTATTTTAAGCTAATATATATCAACCTAGATGTTTGGTATCAGAGAACATATATATGACTTCATTGATAGGAATTGTAGGAGATTTGATATATATTAGCTTAAAATACCTTTCTTAAACAGTAAAAAATGTTACAAAAGCTAATAATAAGGAATATATGGGTAGATATTGTGGGTGTAATTCAACGCAGGTTGGGGCTTTTGTTCACTGAGTAGTTAGTTTCACACAATACTGTTAGTACCTGAAAATATATGAAAAAAGAAATCGGAACTATCCAAATCGTATCTTTTGTTAACGGAAAGTGGTTTGATAAAACAATGCATAATGTTTTGTACATATCAGAGCTAAACAAAAGTTCATTTTTGATGAGAGAAGTGACGGACAGATTTCATCAACCATTCATATAGAAATGTTACAGTATGAAAATAACTGACTAAGTGTTTTGGAAATTATGAAAATAAGAAGGATAAACAGAAGAAGACTTGACCAAAGAAGTAGATAGTTATGGCAGCACTAATTTGCAAGTATGACATGATAATGTTGAGGATGAGGACTTGATATATGAAAAAACATTAAACCAAAATAACAACGAGAAAGTAAAATTATGTCGTTTTGACTATTATGGCACGACTGCTATTATACTGTTCATTGCTTCAGTCAGTGAGATTAAAATTCATTAATTTATTAAACACTCTTGCTTGTAAGTGTGTTATTCATATGTTTGTAACAAAAATATTGTATTCAATATGGATCACAAGAAAAACAAACACTAACTGGAATGACGCATACTATAATTTTATTGATTTATTGTTCCGTTCTCTGTTAAACTATTTCAGCCTTGCTGTTTCTAGACGACTTAATCTAGTTGATTATGGCTGTTCTAACCACAAGTCTCATAATTAAGATATTATCCTCATTATTTATTTTAACTCTTATATTCTTCAATACCATTCTTATAAGCATTTATTGTCTTTATCCACAATACCCACAGATAGTTATTTATGACCTTCCATGACATCAGAATAAAATGCGAATAAGCTAGTATTTTCTCGCTTACAATATTTCACTTATTCTACTATTTGCAGATATCCTCCTATATATCTCCAACAAATTTTTAATTGAAATCAAGTAAAATGGCAAAATAGAATACCTACTGAATATTAACATTATATAACTTCATTTCCGAACTTCAATCAAGATGCCAAACAAATCCGCAAACAAAAAGTTTCTTTGATCAGTTCTGCTTTTAGCAACAATAGAAAGCCAACGCACAGTAACTTTCTTACACACTAAGGTGATGAATTGAAACCAACTAAATCCCAACAAAATTGAGCCCAAAATGATAACATGGAAATAATCAAAGTTGCGTATTCCCTAGGAATGCAACCTCAACTCGTCCAGATAGGGGTCTCTTTAGGGAAACGGTCATTACGTATAAGTTTAAAATCAAAGCTTGCGCCACAGTCCCATCCCTAGGTCTCTTGGGTATAATTCAAGCGTAAATTAAAATCACAGTATACATTGGAAAGCACAAACAGATTATTTAACGTATTCACAAGTTTCACATTGTATCAGTATATGTAGATTTTGTTCTTATAATAATTATTACATAAGCCTGGCTAATAAATGCGAATATTTAATGTAACATATGTCGACAATGAAGCTAGCACATATCAATTAAAAATAATTAAATGTCCAAGTTTTTCTCGCGTCGATATACGAATCGTGATTACTTTGTTAATCACATAATTAATTCAGATTTTAAATGAAGTAGGTATGTCATTTAATTCCAACGAGAATGTGAACATATTAATGAAAATTAAACTATTTTTAAGTGATAAATATCAAAATGTCTATGAAATGTCTCCGAAAGATTGCAGCAATTTTTTCGATAGAAAAAAGTGTCTCGGTCATTAAATTATCCCTATATGACCTGAATATATATATTTTTTATGATATTGTTATTTTTATATGCCAAAATACATACAAAAAACATAAATACGACTTTGTTTTTGATGTACAGCCTTTATTAACATAAAAAAGCAAAAAGCTGTTACATACATGTAACGCTAGGACAATCAACTGTCTAGTAGTCGTATATTGCCAAATTTGTTTAGTATAGTTAATGTTTACATATTTTTAATATGAAATAATGCGTTACACATAATACAGAGGCCAATGTCACACATTGTGAAATTAATTGTAGCACTGGTAGTACAACCTTCACCAGCGCAACTGCGTCTGTCTTATCCGGAATCATTGTCAAAAGGATGTTTTATTAAAGGAAACGCTGGACTAATAGTATTTATGTCATGATAAGTGAAGCATAGTGACCACATTATTATCTCTCCACCTGACAGAGATAAATCCATGGTATCTGTCAATACTACAAGCAAGAGATTCTTTATTCCAATTGTACATAGAATTTTTGTTACGGTACTGTTTGTAACTAACATTAGAAAAAGGTCTATTATTCGATTGCTTCAAACAGTTTATCTTCTCAGTAAAACAAATTTTCTGAAATGTGGCTTCTGCAATTTGAATTTGACAATTATCGTTTTCTTTTTGAACGACAATGATTTGCTTCTTCGCTTTTATTTTTGGATTCAATTCTCGTCCATATAGCTTCTTTACCAATTCTACAATAGATTGGAGTTGACGACCTTTCAAATTGTCCAGTGTTTCCTCATCATCTTGATCTGCTGAGTTTTGTCTGCCAGAACAGCAACTTCCTGGGGTTCAATAAAAATTTCATCCATGTCGTCAATAAGTGTAAAACCGTGTCTATAACAATAAATAGTAATAAATGTATTGGTAACAAGAACAGTGATATTTGACCTCGTGAAGAGCAAGCGTTATACAGGGTGTTAAAAAAAGAGTGTAAAATATTTCAGGAGGTAATAGTATGAACCAAAATAAGCAGAAAAGTCTTAATAAACATGGATCTGAAAAGTAACGGTTGCGGAGATATGGACCACCCTGTATACAAAAGTATTTACACATATCAAAGTTTAGAAGAAATAAATAAAACCAGGCAAAATAATAGATTAGGATAATGAATAGATACACTTTTAACACGCTTATAGAATCTCATATAAAACAAATGTAATCAAAAACGCAGAAAAAAATGTGTATTTTGCAATATAAAATAATTAAAATAATAAAATATATAAATTAAATAATTATAGACATTACAGGACACAATGAAATAAAAACAGTACGAGAATATAATACAAATATCAAACAAAACATTAAACAGTGGACAAACTGTAATTTAAAAATTCCTGGGTGCAATAAAGTGCATTCTTAACAGAAACTGTCTTACCGTGTATCTAAAATGTATAAAATTTAATTTTTTTTTTATATCTGTTGGCAATGAGTTAAAAAATTTAATTCTCCAGGTGCGTGACCCATTTCCAGTTATACGGACATTCTAAATTATCTTTGTTTCTGGTACTTGTTTTTAATTAGTTTTTTTTTCGTTAAAATTAAATAAAAATATTCGGTGTTTTAGACTGGACCAAAATATGACCATCTCTGAGAAAGGTATCCTTAATTTTTTTTGGAAAATTGAGCTACTTCCGATTATTTTTTTAAACAAACTTATTAAAAGCCTCTTCCTTGATGGACATACTTCAAACGCGGTTGAAAATTTTAGATTATGTCAGCTGTTCCTTAAAGAATCACAAGCCTAGATGGTAGTTAATTAAAAAATTATGCGGCAATGATCTTTTGGATTTGGATGGTTAAATTGTAGCTAGATCCAACAAAAACTACTGGCATTTAAATACTTTTTTCTTAAATTTATTCAACTGTGTAATGAGCTTATCTTCAATTTATAAAAGTAATAGGTAACCCAAAAATTATTTATATTTCGTTTTTGTTAGAAATAAAAACAGTAGGAATTAAATGCAGTTGTTCAGTTTCCGCAGTTGTGAAGTTTTTATGGCGGTATCTCTGTCACCAGTAGACGGACTGCAAACCAATTCCTGGAATTTATATCCTTTATTTAGATAAATTATTAGCTCAATTTTATCTATCTACATCGAACATGATTGGATATACAAGGTTAATACGTAGCACTACAAAAATTTTAACCACGTGCTCAGGAAGGCCTAAGCGACAATAAAAAAAATTACCCACTAAAACACACACTTTCCGTACCTACAGTTAAAATGGCCATTTATTTCAAGAAAATCTAACAAAAGGAATATTAATAGATAATAGAAAACTTTGAATGCACTCGCGGCAGTCTCTAATTGTAAAGCTGTGTACTCACTTGCAAATCTCGCCGCGAACCTCGTCTCCGTCGCTTCACATCACAGCGAGCTTCGATACGTCACTCCACCGCGAACAGGTCAAGGTAGGTAATGATTCATTGTTTTGAACAACTGATGTTATTATACAGTGCTTTCAAAAAGTAATTATTTCTGAACTGAAACCAAACATCTAGGCATGCTAATGAACAATTCCACAGACAAAGCTCTATTCAATAATTATCTAAAAAAAATGTTCTAGCCAAATTTAATAACCTGGTTCAATGAAAACATTCTATAAATATCTAAGTTCACTTTTGAAACTGTGGGAACTCGAAAATTCAGCCACAATAGATGAGATCTGACCTATTTCTGCATTTTTAGGATTGCTTCTTTAGGTGGCTTCCTTTAAGTTGAGTCAAATATCTAATTATCATTTTTTTAGATAATTATTGAATAGAGCTTTATCTGTGGAATTGTTCAGGGAGCATACATATGACATCATTAATAGGAATTGTAGGAGATTTGATATATATGGTTAACTATGACTAAGTACAAAAACTTTAACCACGTGCTCAGAGAGGTTTAAGAGACAATAAAACAATAATTATTCCAGAATTTTAGCTCGATATTTAAAAAATGGGGCAAAACCCTTTCCTTTCCTACGGCAAGTCGACGCCTATGATAAACATCAACTGAGATGGCTTAGATCCATAGATACAGCTTCTGATCTGTCAACAATGTCAACTACCATTCGGTCGTTTTTTCGCAGCGTTTCTAAATGCAGAAACGACAAAAATTAATATTCTTATTAGTAATAATACCTGATAGATAGGTAACAGTTAATGCAGTTAGATTCAGTATTTTACATTCGTTTTTCATTATTTCGTTACAAACTGGCAAAACTACATTATTACAACCACTCACTACCGATAAGACACATTTTCTATATGCACAGTTAAATAAAATGTCTAGGTATTTATTATAAGAGAATCAAACAAAATTAATGTGATAATAGAAAACTTTTAATGCACCCGCGGCAGTCTTGTCTCATAACCTAGAAAAACAAACCGGCGAACTATATTGTGGGAAAATATCTGTACCCAACACGTGTAATAACAACTATAAAACGTTTAAAATTAAAATAAGGCACTAAAGACTAAAGTAGAACAGAAAACTACAACGAAAACAGATATTGAATCATGACGTGACAGTGACAGTGACCGTTGCTTGTTCGTTGCCTACTCTGATTCTCTCATTGGCGGCGTTAAATGAGGATTTAATATAAAATCGAAAAAAAAAATTTTCGCTTTATAAATAAGTTTGGAATTTTTTTGAATGGCGATTCCGTTAATTCTTAATTTTTTTAATTCCCTCTTAAAATATTTGTACTTAGTCATAATTAACTCTGTATATTAGCTTAAAATACCTTTCTAATACAGTAAAGAAATGTTACAAAAGCTAATAATAAAGAATATATGGGTAGATGTTGTGGGTGTAATTCAACGCTGGTCGGGGCTTTAGTCCGCAGAGTAGTTAGTTTCACACAATATTGTTAATATCTAAAAATACATAAAGTAAAAACGTGTTTTAAATTAAATTCTTAAAAACAATTTATTGGTATCTATGAGACTACAATTCACACATTTACACGTTATCAAAGCGAAACAAATCGACTAATTAAGTGAAAGTCTTGACAACATCTCAAGCTCAAGGACAATAATTGTCCTTATTATGCGAAGTACGACACTGTATAATAAACAAGAATTCATCTTAGTCACCGACACGTGGAATAGTGGAATATTCAAATCCAAACCGCCGGGAAACTAGCATTCCCTACGGATTTGTACTTTGTAACCTTTGTGGGTTGGTAAATTTACGCACGGCAAGAGGAGTAAACCGCAAACGTAAGAAGGTCAGCAAATGGTTCAGTTTCTTGGCCATTAGTTCCCTACGCTACGACAACTTTATATAGAAGACTTCACTGCAGACTTCATCAAGTACCTTCCTCCTCTTTTTGAACACTTGATTTCAGCAAACCAAATAAATGTCAAGCAATTTTATACACAAAAAAAAAGCTTATACCGGAAATTGAGATTTATAAAGTTCTAGTACACAAGAAATAAATTCGTTTATACAGAGTGATTGGGGATGGAATCCCCAATATTCCAAAGGAGTATTTAAGGGACAAAAGTGAACAAAAAAGCCTAATAAACATATGGTCGAATATCAACTGTTACTGAGATATCAATGAATAGTTATTTTTGTATCTACTGCGCGAAATGCTACTTTGGTGATCGAGAATTGAATTTTTTAACGAGACGCAGCCGAGTTAAAAAATTAGTCGAGAAAGTAGTTCGCAAGCAAACATTTTTGTACAAACATCAAAATATGTATATCCCTTAAAATTATTCTAAAATAAGTTTATTAATGTTTGGTTCAATACAAAAAAATATTGTGGAACTGGCTTGAAATGTTTTTCAAAGGGCAATTGTTGACAGCAATAATTATTTGAAAGTGACATTTTGCTAGTGTCAGTTTTCCAGTACTTGATATTTTTAACTGTAAAATAATGGAAACTTCGAGCGACAATCAACTAAGCAGTACCCCACCTAATGCAGCCAATTCGGTAATTTAAAATCTTTTACCGGAAAAATCGAGACGGCAGTATGAAAATGAATATCAGCAATTTAAAGAGTGATGTGAAGCATCATCAACCCCCAAAACTGCTGTATCACGAGCTGAATGTAACGTATCTGGTTTAGGAATAAATATTGGGTCGTCTACTGGCTGTACCATTAATGTCAACATTGTAAATCATATATAAAATAAGGTAGTATAAAATTTTGTCATACTTTGAAAAAGTGTTAATTATTGTTAAACATTAAGTAATAATTGATTTCTTGGATTTTTGCTTGACTGAGGATCACAAAGGTTAAAATACAAATATCTAATAGGTATAGTTTCCATGTAGTGCGCGAAATATGTATTTCGCGCACTATTTCGCGCACGGTGTCATGATAACGTACGAAAATCAAAAAAGTGTCATTTCGCATATTGTTATCAATGCGTGAACCTCTTAATTTTTTTACGTTTATAGAAAAAATATTTTTATTGTTATATTTTTGCAAAAGCTGTTATTAGTTAATATTTTATTTTGAGTATGTCATGCATTCTAAATTAAACTCACATTAGTGATTACTAATTGTCACGTTTGTGATTTAAACGCTTATTTTATAACTGTCGCATTTATTTTTACATGTGCGTTCATTTAGTAGGTATTCTACACACATAATTTCGTAATTCCTACCACATTAAGTTATCGAGAATATCCCGATATTATTTTTATTTCCGGTGATAATGATTTGCTGTTGCATTTTTGCGATTGGATAAACGCCTCCTCCATCCTAATGATACTTATATTCAAAGATCAAAGTATTTTATTAAAAAAAGAATACTGAAACTTCGTTTATCTTTCTGTTCATAGAAATACCTAAGAAATTTCTTCACATGAATGTGATAGAAAAATATTATTTGCTGGTTTTAGACCTATTTGGAACTATTCTAATATTTACTTTCTCTAAATGTATTAAATAAACATCTTACTCCATCAAAATAAAATTAACCTTGATTGAGCTGCTAATTTTATTTGGTTTATCTTTATTACTGCATATACATTGCATAGTTCTGTGTTTTTCTTGCATATATCCCACATAAATTTAAAAATACATATTATATATACAGTGTGTGGCGTCTTCAGTGAAATATAAAATACAGATTTCTTCAGATTTGATCGAGGAGATCCTGTGGACGTTATTTACTTGGATTTTTCCAAAGCCTTCGACAAAGTTCCCAGATATAGACTTCTTTTAAAACTTGACCATTTAGGAATTCGAGGCGAGCTGAACTCATGGATTTGCAACTATTTGTCCAATAGAACTTTTTCTGTTCGTGTCGGATCAGATTATTCATCTTGGCATCAAGTAAGGTCCGGAGTTCCACAAGGCTCTGTTCTTGGACCACTTTTGTTCTTGTTATATTCGGCGGATCTTGATGACCTCATAACTGTCCCTCATAGTTTTTATGCTGACGACACAAAATTATATGGAAATCCACTAGAACAGCACAACACCATTCAAAGGAATCTTACAGCGATTGATGGCTGGTGTAAAACTTGGTTAATTCCTCTAAATTCGAATAAGTGCACTGTACTTCACATGGGCAACAAAAATCCTCATAACTATTACACCATTGATGAATCCCCAGTTAAAGCAGTAGCGGAACAGAATGATTTAGGTGTAACAATAACTACAGATCTTTCCTGGTCCACACATATTTCCAAAATTACAAAAAAAGCTAATCAAAGATCCTACATACTATTTAAAGCATTTCAAAATCCTAGCCCCAGATTGTTTTCCCTTCTATTTAAATCCTACGTAAGGCCTGTGGTGGAGTATGCTGGTATCATATGGTCACCTCGATTGATTAAAGACATTAACCTACTAGAAAATGTTCAACGCAAATGCAGTAGACAAGTGACTACTCTGAGGAAACATACTTATCATGAGAGGCTGCAAATTCTAAATCTCCCACTACTTTCCGAACGCAGATCTAGAGGTGATATGATTTTCACGTACAAATTGTTACATAATTTTTCAATCAAGAAATTGGTGCATTGCTGACATTAAACACAGATGACCGCTTACGTGGCAACCAGTTGAAACTACGCAAGGAAAACTTCAAGACATCCATAAGACAGAGTTTTTATTCAAACAGAGTGTTTAACCGATGGAATCAACTACCTAGTGATGTTGTAACTACTGGAAGTGTTAACAGTTTTAAGCATAAATATGACACATTAAAAAGAATGAACTGATATGATGTTTCAATTGTAGTGTTGTTTAATCGATTAAGATGTCATACTTACTTTTAATGTTTCAACTTATTAAATATGTTATAATTGCCTTTGTAATTTGAGCATAATAGGTTTTGGCCTCTGCTCATTCCCTTTAGTTTAATAATAATAATAATAATAATAATAATAAAATGTTATATAGAGTAAAATTTCTATATTCACGTTTTGTCAAGTCAGTGATGTCAGATGGTATAATTTTACGGAAATAATAAAAGTTGCATCGTTAACTGCCCTCTTTGTCTTCCTTACGGTATTCACGAACGACGTATGTCGGCGAGTCGGTAGACGAGAGACTGAATAGTTGACAAGTTTGTCGCCTTCAACTCATAAAATTAAACGACTTCTTAAAAACGTTATTGCGAAGTGCCAATAATTCGAAATGCCATATACGGAATCGGAAATTGCAGATCTTTATAGAGAAAATAGAAATTGCCGCTTCATCCCAGGGAAGGTACGAAGTATAAGCGGCGCGGTAGTAGTAGAAAACTAAATTTTATTTGTATATCTGCCCTATTCTTCTCAAAGTCCTTTTATTGCATTTAATATGCTGACGTGTATTAATTTATCTGGAAAGAGTAACGAATAAAACACGGCGTGAATAAGATCTTTAAATGTTAAATGTCCATTTAGCGCGTCTACAATCTCCGATAACGGCCGATGGTAGGCGAGAGCTAACGAGAGTCGCACAACAAAAACGGTATCCCCACAGGTTACAGACTACAATCCGGTCACCTGATGCCAGTGTTGCCAGGTCTCATGTTTTTGCATGAGATCTCATGCATTCCGAGGAAATCTCATGCTCTCATATTTTGATTACAAAATCTCATGCTTTTTAATAGACACAAAAAGAAATAATAAAATTATTAAAATTACTCTTTGAAATCTACCAAAACAAAGACCTAACGAGATATAAAGGCAAAATCGAGGGCAAAATTGAATAGATAGAGGTAGGTATCTACAATATTTGGGTACTTGAAATGTCCTTTATTGTAGACTGCTCTCTTAATAATTAGCAATGAATACATAAACGGGTATGACAGTCGACGGATATGCGGTGTGTGTGCTGTATTCACGCTGTATTGCAGTGAATCTTAACTGTATTCCATAAGGGTACCTACATTTTCTGGAAACAACAGATTTTACGACCCGTGAGTCACCCTGCGTCACGTTAACTGCGCCTCAACGTTCGCCCGGCCTAACAATAAAATAAATTAGAAAGGTTACGTGGTTAATAACTTTTAAGTAAGTACCTGTAAGTACCTACTTACAATGTAATATTATAATAAAATAGCATAACATAATGCTTTTTAATTAAATAAAAATGGCATTACAAAAGTAATTAAAAATTAAGCTGTGTCAAGAGGTGTTTTTTGATAAATTAAGCCATCTCATGCTTTTTTCTCCAAACCTCATGCTATTTTGAAATTATTTTCATGCACTGAATTTTTCCCATCTGGCAAGACTGCCTTATGCGAACAGTGGGAGCACGCTGTGGTGGAAGTATGCGTGTAGCATGACATAAATACACGCAAGCGGCAAAATACAATTCACCATCAAGATTCTCACTTTCCAAATGTGTATATATCGCAGTGCGGGATCCAAGATCGATGTGTGTTTATAATACGGCTATTACCGGCGTTAATATTTATTGTGTTTTGATTAAATAATTTTGATATTCAAATCTCATATCATTTTATTTCATTTGCTGTCAGAAATCTAGGTTTTTAATATTCTGCATTAAGGACGGCACACTCTTTATTCTGCTTCTTGTGGTTAGAAATGGTGGTCTAGTCCACTAGATGTGTATTGGTTAAAACGAAGGTTATTTCCTTTTCCAAGATAATTGTCAAATTCTTTGCAATTTCTTAAATATCAAACTAAATTGTTATAAAAATAGTTTTATAAGATTGAGAGAAAAGAGTGTTCAAAGTTTTATAGCTTCTTTTGAAGTCAATATACCTTTAAGCTTTGAAATGAAAAGTTAGCGAATATTCAAATTTAAATATAGGACATGGTTTGTTTAATATTAGGAAGTATAAAAAATGACTTTCAAAAGTTCTTGCCATCGAAAGCTATTGACGTCAGCGGGAAGCTCTATCAACTGATTTTTTGCAAAACCAAAAAAATGTATTTCCTTTATCCATTACCATTGGCCCTGACTATAAAAAAATTGATAATATCTCAGACTTGGAATTACTCATTGCCGCCTGTTACTTTATCAGGGTATGCTATATTGATAAACTAAATTAAAAAATTTTTAACTAATCATTTGTGTATGCGTCAAGTATAGGTATTTTTTAAGTAAAGGTTGATAGACTTATTTCCTTTCCTACTTTTACTCACTTAGTATCTATTAGGAAAAAAATTACATTTATAAATAAATATTGCATCAGACATACTGGAACAATGTTTATTTTTTTTAAATGTTCTCATTTGCAGATATTTATTTTAACGAAAACAGAAGCCGCAGTATTTATTTTTTGCGCATTCTGAAATGGAAATAAAAAATATGTATTCATCACCATACTTGTTTAATAAAAATATGTAAACAGACAGTATTATCAACATATCCAATAGGTTTATTCCGCTACAACAAAGTTGATGAGTGTTCAAAAAGATATTTGCACGACAACAATTATTCATAATTTTTAATGTGTTTCATTTAAAATAGAACTTGAATTTATTTCATCATAATTTATTAAAAACTTGTCTGTTGAATTACTTGTAAATATGGGCTTTATTCCTCAATATATTTAATCATAGAGGATATTACAGAGATTTGATATCAAATCATTGCATTTGAGGAGAGTTCTCACAAGTCTATCATTTTTATTTACAATATTTCAAAATCTCATCAGAGATTTTAAAAATGTTCTACTTGCGTGTACCTGGACCAGAATCTCGTGATTATTACATATTTTACTGTTGTAATGCTAGAACAAATGTCCTTACAAAGTCAATATATACGCCATATCAATTAATTTTGATCAAATTTCTCGCTTATGTGACCTAAATTTTGATGCTCTCAAACAATTATTATCAGTTGGTTCCCAGTTCTTTAGAAACGTTTAAATGTCCTCATTTATACTATGCTGTAGTTTTCGGTCTCAATTAATTTAGTTAATATAAAATATTATTACTAATTAAAATTAAGTACACTGTTAATTCATTACTTTGTTATATGTTTTGCCCTGTAATTGCAATGCCTATTCTGTTGGGCAATAAATAAACTATTATTATTATTAATTTATATTTTGTTTATGATTCGTAGTCTATTTTCCTAAATATTTTTCGCTTTCTTTGTATATGTACTTATTTATATAAAATGATACGATATATTTTATTACGTTTCAAATAATTCTTCGACGTTAAAAATAGATTTGAAATACAATATTCGTCTGTTATTATGTTTCTTGGATAGTGTGTCAAGAAAGAGACACTTGCTTTAACAATGCATTGTGTTACAGTACAAGTGATAAGAAATTATTCTTACTATATTATTCTGAAACAAGATGGATAAATTGTAAAAAAAATAAATTCCACGAACAATTTTTATGTGAGGTCTGTTACTTTAAATTAAAATTGCCCAAGAGCTCAGCTTTCTTGTAAATAAATTTGTATGCTGCTGCCAACGAGGTGGCGACATCTACTAGTGACGTCAAAATTAGTTACAAATTCTTTTTTGCTGTGCCAAAAAACATAATTGTACTAAATTTTTTTAATACTTCTACAGTTATTGAGATATTTGAAAATAAAATTCTAACATTGAACGCCCTGTATTTTTGAAACCAGCAACGTTCGGATAAAGCATATTTGGCTCAATCGACTTTTTTTGGCCACCAGTATCTCCAGCTCCGAGATTTTCCAACCTTTCACAGACACCCTTATGTGTGATAACTTTAATCGGTTAGAGCACCCTTGTGATACTTTTGCCTGTTCATTGAATGCTCTTGTTAATTTAATTAATGAACAATACAGTTAACTTTCTTTTCATTCCTTTTATGTACGCAATATTTTTATATTTTAGGTATGGGAATATTTTATGTATGATTTTTAATTTATTATTATTTAACTGTTAAATTGTTAATTTAAGATTTTGCCTTGTAAATGGAACTCTTTTGGGCAACAAAGCTTTATTATTATCATTATTATTATTTACAAATTTACAAATGTATGAGATGTTCTGGAAATAACTAAAAATATTTGGAAAGAGAATTTTTCGTTTTTCCAAATTTGTTTAATTTGTATACTTATTATGGTTTATTTTGTTGGAAAATTGTATGTGAGACCTTTTTGTCCGGAAGTCTTTCACAAAAACTATTGTGATAGTTTTCAAGAAAGAAATAACAAAGGATTGCCAAAAATGTTTGGCATAGAAAAGCAGTGAGGCAATCAATTTGCATTTCGCCTTGCACATGTGACCCTGACAGTGAAAACAAGTGCTATTTTAAATTCCTCCTGTTTACTTTTATTTTTAAACGTTCCTTAGGTAAGAACAACGCATGCAAGTGTTGCCTGTGTCTGGTAAAAACGATAATTAATAAGTTTTATTTAAAAGATAAGCTATCAATTAATTACAAGTATTTTGCCTTCGGCTAACTCCTTGTCATTGTGTAGTTTCCATAAATTATTCTACATTTTTATATAATAAACTAGAAAGGCGATGTAGATGAAGAATGTAACGACCTCGAAAGAATGTTTTTGAATAAATCATTGTCGCTTTCAAAAAGAATAACAGATACACAACAAGAAATCTCTGTTACATTTTGGGATAAGTAAAATAATGTGCTGTAAAATTGTACACGTTTTATTTGTAAAAATGTTGGGAGTGTAAAAATCTTAAAGAGTAAAATCTAAAACTTTAAATATTTCATCAAATTTACAGCAACATAACAAATCAACATAACATATCAAATCGAGTATAAAATTTAAATGAGAGCGGGTAAACCCTATTCTCTTCCCAACTATAATCGCCGTTTGCTGTTCAATATGCAAGCGAATTGCGACTACGTGACTAGTCAACACTTGTTGCAGTTGCATACTGTTAACAGTTAAAACAAATTGTACAAGTTATTGTGTAATAGTTACTAATTATTTATACTTGTGTATTTTCCTGTAACAGGAAAAGGTCTGATTAAAAAAATTCTTAGGCTTTTAAATACAACATACTGCTGGCCTTGATGACTTGATAATGTAGTTCTGGAAAATACTAGTTGGATTAAATGTAGCTATCTTTATAGAAATCATATTTTTTATTTACTTACACTAATAATGTTTTTGAAAATATCCTATTGTTTCGATAGATGTGGTTTTTATTAGAAAGTGCTGGAAAATAATTACATTTAATAGCCTCTACCACTTTTACCAGTAACAGAATTAAAGTGCACATTCCTAGCTTCAGCTGGGATTCTTTGACCTGCCCTGGTTGCTCTCGGGCTAGACTCTGTTGGGCAAACTCGCTATCTATGAACCCGCCCATATACTAATTTAAGCTCCTATTGTCGGTACCGGAACCGTTCCTCGCATAATGGTGGTCTTGCAAGACGTTTCATAGCCACTTTAATCTTAATGTTATTGATTTTACTGTTCTAGTATACAGGGTGCAACAAAAAAACCAAGTCATCCGGTTAAGTGCGTATTTTTGGCGGCAAAATGTGTCGATTTAACCCTACCTACCTATATACAAAAATGCCTCCCTTAAAAGATACAGTGTATTAAAGTTAGACTTTTAATTTTTTTTGCTATAATTTCTTCTGATTTTCACGTATCACTTAAAAAACTGGGATTGGCCACCGCTTTTCTTTGACGTTAGTCCATTGGACTTCAATGTTTAAGGATTTATGAAGGACGACATTTATTCCGAATCATTTGAGAATATGGATCAATTGAAAATACGTATTATAAATGCTGCTTCAAAAATTAGACAATAATTACAGGTTTTTCAAAATACCTATCAGATATACCTACTTTATTGCTCATTTATGCATTTCAGCGGCATGTGTAAAATATTGAATGAGTCAATTACTTAGTAATTTAGTATAAATCTTCTGTTTAATAACTAAATTGTTTATTAAACCACTGTTTTTCCTCAATAAACAAATTTATATTGATAAAAACATTTATTTGTGTAAAAATGATGTGATGGTAAGTCCTATGTTCAGACACACTGTATAAAATAAGTTAGAATACTTCAGAGCAAGTTATATCATTACAATTTGTTTCTTTGTAATTTTAAACTTAAAGACGTTATTAAATGCAACTAATTTTGCTGCGACTATATCTGACCCTGCAATCTCAAAAATTGAATTTATCTCGAAAATGAAGAGTTTTACGAAGAAATACCTAATAAAATATTCTAAACAAAATTCTACATTAAATTTTGAAATAATGAAACATCTCTTCCCATTCGAGCAGTATTCTTACAAAATTTTAAATAGTTTTTAGATGTCGCCCTAATTGACAAATATAGAAAGCAAATAGATTGAAGAGGTCAATATTGGACAACTACAGCTGTTCCTGTTAAATTGAATCCGGTTGGAACTAGCAGAGTTAATTTAAGTGTATTGTTCTCGCAATGATTTTATAATATGTAACATTTTATTCAGCTTTAGCCTTGAAAGATGTCTTACGCTTTTCTTTCCGTCGATATCTACTTATTCTAATTACTACGTGAAATAAAAATACCGTCCTTGTTTATATAAAGCGCTTTCGGGAGACGGTATCTATTCTTTCTACTGCAAAAAATTATAACAGTTACGTACATACGTACGTAGTAATGTCCACACCCATTGTGTACACCATTGGGAAAATCAAACGATTAACCTTGTTTTAATGGTTTCCTAATACGCCAAAACACAAATTTTTAGTAGCATGGCAACAAAACATTTAGGCAAACTATTAAACATTTTGGAAAATACGACGATACGAACGATATTGTAGCAATAAAGTTAATTCTATTTTCATAATAAAAAAGACTTCCTAGAAGTGATTTGGTTTTATGTACAAGGTGTTCTCTTACTAATCCGCCAAATGTAATCAGTAACTTGTACAACGAAAATTAAGGAGAATACTTCAGATTGAATTTGAGTTGAGATAATTAAAAGTTCAACATTGATACATGCGAGTTCATAGAAGTTCAAAAAGGAGAAATAAAAGTCCTATTACAAGGGATTGTAACTGACTTTTTTTCTTATTTTTTGAGATAATTAAAACTATCTCTAATACTGTTGATCTGAGATAAAAAATTGATAATTTAACACACATGTTCCGAACACCATGTATAACATTTGATGAGTAGCACTTGTAGAATAATAATATATGTATTTAAACAGTTCATCATCAAAAAGCACATGGAAAATTTAATTAGCAGAGTGTGGGTTAATATGACACTGTCAAAAAGGTAAATCAAAATGCTTTGAAAAAAAAATTTGGATGATATCGGTTGTATCTTAAAAACAGTTCATTTCAACCATATGCATGCCGAGGAAAAAATTGAGGGACTGTATTTATACTGAAGATGCTAAATTGTCTTATATAAATGATCAAATTTTATGCCAAATCCTTTTTGGTATATGTATTATTTTTAACAACTCTTGTGTTTTTTCAAATTGTACTCTTTGACATTGTCGACGTGAAGATGTAGTTTTTTTAAATTGCGAAACCGATAGTCAAATCAATAAGAGTTTATGAAATATTTGGACTTGTTAATAAAACCCTAAGCGGACTGTATTTAACACCAACCCTCATTCATCCACATTTGGCATATCACTCAAAAAAGTCTTTCAAAATCACTCCAAAATAAGTTAAACTCTGTCAGTTATTGCTAAATAAAGAGCGCTGCCGACGTGTCTTCAAACGTATCCTTGAAACAATTGCCACTGTTCTAGACATGCTTGCGTCTTCGTCCGTTATTTCAGAAACATAATAGACAAATAAAAAAACAGCAAGAATTTGCAATTCAAATTTGCGATCACCAGCAGAGCAATAATTTTAGTAAAACGTAGGTCATCTATAAAATAAACCCGTACTTAGAACAAGTAATTTTACTTACTTACAATGACGGAAAGAGATGGTATTCCAGAGATAGACAGACTATTAAAATTATATAGTCATGTACAGCGCCCGCCAAGATACAGAGAAATAATGAATAATCAATATAAAATAGACAAATTGGGATGAGATACCCGCTTTATTAAAGGGTGGAATCAAACGCTGTACGGAGGAACCTCGGAATAATTAGTTTCCCATTGGGTGTAGACAATTCACTACTTTAGAGCCTTGATTAGATAAAATGTATTTAGTGATATAAGAAACTACCACTAAGTACACAAGTCTTAATCACGTCCTAAAGGCCTAAAAGACAATGAAAAAGATTATTTTGGAATTCTAGCTCGATATTTAAAAAATAGGGCAAAACCCTCTTTTCCTCCCGAAAATCGGTGCTTATGATATCTGTCAACTACCAAACGTTAATTTTTTACAGCATTTCCAAATGCAGAAACGACGACAATGAACATTTTTCTTAATATTAATACCTTATAGGTAACAGTTAATCCGGTTAACTGCAGTATTTTGCATTTTTTTTTGTTTTTTTCATTCCAAACTGTCAAAACTACATTTTCACTTGTTACACTCAAAGAAAATTTGTTTAATTTAACAAAATAATATTTAACCCAAATAGAAAAAGTACCATAATATATCCACAAGTAAATTTGTTTTAAGTGAAATAAATATGCCCTTTGATTATTAACGTATTTATTTGTTTTATATAACAAAATATTTTGTTGCGTTTTTGCCTGTAATAAGACTGAAATAAGAGATATTTTTATTGAATTAGGTAAATAAATATTTTAACAAATTTAATAGCACTATTTTGGTTGTATATAATATGAATATTTGTTTAATTAATATAATGTGATAAATTTAATACAATCATTTTGTTATTTCAAGAAAATTTAAAATTAAAAACAAACAATAATCTCTTGAAAATTGAATATTTTTTTTTACCCAATTAATATAAATGTTTTTAATTTTACAGGAAGCTTGCTGAAATCAATAAGGAATTTGTTTATAAAACAAATATATTTGTCAAATCTATACATATTTAAATATGTTATAAGGACTATGCTATAAGATGATAATTATCTAATTAGCTTTATTTATGCATGTACTTGCATTGAAAAGTATTGTTGATGAAATTAATAAATATTTTATAATGGAACACTATAAACCTACTATTTTTATGGATACAATAAAAATATAAAGTATGCTTATGAGAGTTTCCAAACAATTGTTTATTACGATATCTTGGTTCGTCGAAGTTCTTGGTGTCGCCTTGATAAACCCATATTACATAAAATTCAGAACCACGATTAATAATATTCTGATAGCATCAATTGAATAATAATAATAATATCTCTACCCATTCATTCTAATCACGAGGATTAGCCCAGAAGTCGAAGACTTGTGCGGGAGAGAGGGCGGCATATTATTATTAAGCAGGCCGCATTTGCACCCAGGAACGACTTATGTTGGTAGGCCCTAACCACCATTCAGTGCAGGAATGAGGGAAACCTGGAAAACCTCATTAATTAGGGGGTAGTCAAATGTCGACCGGTATCAATCTCTCACATTGACCCAAGCTAACATTCTTCCACCCTACCATACCCGCAGAGAGAGTGCCAATTCTCTCCACGAATATAGGTAATATACGGTCTACCGGCTGCGGGGCTCGAACCCACAACGGTCTAGTCACCTCGATTCAAGTACTGACATCTTAAACCGCGCGACCACTGACCGAATGAATTGAAAAAGGAATTATTTCATGCTGATGCTATATTTACATTTAAAGAATTTTAAATTTAGTATTTGTATTTACACATCATGTAATTTTGAAAATAATACAAATGGAAAGTAGATTTATGTTCATGTTATTCATTGTGTAGCGTATAAGACTATAAGAAATACCAGCGCAAATTAAATGTGTTCCCCGGTACTTGTAGACAAAGTAACATATCAGGATTACTAAAAGGTAATTGGCATGACAGAAATCTTTGTTTTATGGATAATAGATACTTCTCGAATCTACAACTAAGATACAGAACTCAAAATGACACTATATTCCGCACTAGAGAAATTATATATTATTGATGACACATTGGTATAACCAGTTAATAGTAGACACTATCGACAGTCAATGGAGCACATTAATTGCTAAAGCTTTGTGATTGGTCACTTGCTGGCACACTAGTAAAGTAATAAGAAAATATTTGGTTGTATTAAGTATAATGCTTTATTCAAGTTATATCAGATTCAACAAGAATAATTTTTTGAAACGACTTATTTATTTCTAAATTATAAGATTGGTAGATTTAAACGAAATAAATAAACAGTTTTATTATATGATTGTTTCCATCCCTACTGTTTCTTGCGACAAGGTAAATATTACTTTAAAGAAATTAGCGTTTTTTAATTAAACAGAATAAAAGTGACAAAAAAATATGTCTTGAATTAACAAATCTGTTTTTACTGTGTAGGACCATAACCAACTACCACCAAAACACATCCCGCGTACGGTTAAATAAAATGCCCATTTATTTCAAGAAAATCTAACGAAAGGAATATTAATAGGTAATAGAAAACTTTGAATGATCCTACAGTCTTGTCCGATAAACTAGAAAAACAAACCGGCGCACTATACGAGTAATATAGGAACATATCTGTACCCGACACAAGAAATAAAAAGGGCACTAAAAACTGAAAGAACAAATCACAACGTAAACACAGAATTTCAATTACAACAACAAATTTTTCCGTTTAGTGTCGCTGGTTGCCTACTATTTAAACGTCAAACGCATAGTCAGCGATAGAGGTTTAATATAGTTTCAAAAAAAAAAATCGCTTTATAATTAAGTTTGAAAATTTTTTGATGGGTGGTTTCGTTCTTATATTTCTCTATCCCCTCTTAAAATATTTGTACTTAGTCATAATTAACCCTGTATAAATAAAATATTTAAAGTATGACTAATATGTGTTCGTGGACTGCGTTATCCACAGTTGTTTCATTTATTTTCGTTAACGCTTTTTTTACTTATAATTGTTAAAAACCTTTACTTAGAAATATGGTTTCCTTTTTACTAAATTAAGTAAGTGTAGGCACCTAAATAGTAAGTGAGTAGAGAACCATGGACTCGTGGATTATAGAGCTGAAAAACGGTAAGTAAATACAATTAAATGATCACTAAAACATTTCGAAGATTCCACGTATGATAAATTCAAATTAAATGAAGTCTTGCCCCCTATCAGCAGATAGTCACAATATTGTCACATAACTCAGGGAACGAAGCAGAGTGCCTTCACCAAATGTTACGAAAAGCGGGTGACCCCATAGTATGGAAGTCTAGTGCTTCCACTAAATGTCATGTAATGTCTGACTGTCCTGCACTGGACGTCCCGTCTTTATTTGTGAAAGTACAGCACCTTCACCGAATATGTCACATCCACTTTTAAACATCAAATCAGAGGCAGCCAACGGCTCACCGCCGTCCTTTGACCATGTATTGGCTGTGATCTCTAGAAGAGATTCTCCCCAGAGCAGAAGTCCCCTTAATGTAAGTATGGTTGTTGTTATGTTTGTTGTAATAAATCTGTATTTGTCTCTTCTAGAGATTAGAGTCAGTCCATGGCCAAAGGACGACGGTCAGCCGTTGGCTGATTCTGATCTCTAGAAGAGATTCTCCCCAGAGCAGAGGTCCCCTTATTGTAAGTATGGTTGTTGTTATGTTTGTTGTAATAAATCTGTATTTGTCTCTTCTAGAGATTAGAGTCAGTCCATGGCCAAAGGACGACGGTCAGCCGTTGGCTGATTCTGATCTCTAGAAGAGATTCTCCCCAGCGCAAAGGTCCCTCTATTGTAAGTATGGTTATTGTTATGTTTGTTTTAGTAAATTTGTATTTATATGAAAAGGTTGATTTTCTTTAACTCTCGCAGGAGCCAAGCGAGTACCTCAAGAGGTACATATTCGGGGAAGGTGCCGTACTGCCACCAATAAACCCGAGACGTTCAGTCACACATTACGTAACTTTTGGTGAAAGCGGCAGGCTTTCATTCTATAGGGTCACAGATTACGTAACAATATTATTCGTAAGGACAATTTAAAATCTACTGCTTCATTGAAATATAAACTGCCTGATAAAATAATTCTAGATATGTGCACTAGGTACCTGATAAAACAATTCTAGATATTTGGAATCCCATTCTACTACAATCTCATAGTACACAATACATAACTGTTTGATTTCTTTCCGTATGCAATCATAGTCACAAAACAATTGGTATTTTTTCGGAGCCCGGAAAACTACCTATAACATTTACTTTATGAAATTCTAACTTAAATATCGTCACAATGCTATACTTGACATTGACTGTCATTGTCCTTACCTTATCACGATTTAGGAAGGTTAGCATTATGTATTTCAACAAATTTAACAATATAAAGCTTAGATTTAAATTGGCCACATATTCATTATCAAAGTTCATTACGTCGACTTTTTTTTCAACACGAGTAACAATGTTTAATTTGAAAGAGGGTATTAATTAAGACAATAAACTATAATAGCGCTGTGTATTTAGAAACAGATATTGCCGCTGTATACTCTAGGCTTCATAGACTTAATATTGACAAAATGATTTACAATTATGTTGAGACATCTATTAACGCACTGGTAATGTTATAGATATGCGCTCTCCGAAACAATCTGGCATGGTGAAAGCATTGCTATACTTTGTTCAAATAAGAGCACTTAGTACAAGTACAAAACAATAACAAAGATGCTGCACACACGCAGCAATATAGAAGCGGTGGAGTCGCAATTTTGAAATAGATGGATTTAAATGGCGTTAGATGTCGTTGCGTCTCGCTCGTCCATTCTGCATTGCAACGTAATTTCTAGTTTGCAAAAATAGTACACTTTCCTGAAATTACTCTGCTACATGCACCAATAATAATAATAGTTAGTAGTGAGGCAATCAGTCTGGGACTTTTCCAAATACGAACACAGAATTAACATTTTTTGGAAACTTTTTTCTTAATTATTATTTATAGGTAGATCAGAAAATGCAAATATAAGATTATTTAAGTTAGATCAATACCGTTATAATACCTTATTTACTTGTAGTTATCAATGTTAATTTGCAATTTGAAAAAATACAATGAGAGAAGAGAACTTTTTAAATCGGAATATCCATTTTTGCCAATGTTGAAAAAGTGCGCTTATTTATTGAATAATTAATAATATCGTTAGCATCTCACATTTTCTTGTACTTCGGTGATACTTTAGACCCTGGGCATTGCCATTTCACATTACACAATTACAGAACAATAAAATTAATTGCAGTGCGCTTAAATTTTAAATATAATATATTAATAACGGAAAACTGGCTGGTATGGTTATTTTCTTTTCAGTTATTTTTTTCGAAAAGCTGGTGAAAATGGAAGGAACTAGTAAAGGCAGCCAATGAGGCAATTTTTTTTTATTATCAGCAAAAAGTACGAGGTTCCATCAAGGTGGACGAAATATTCTATATTGAAAATTCATAAGACAAACCTGTACGGCAGATTGACGTTTTTTCTGAAAAGTATTTTTACAGAATAAAAAGCAAAAAAAGCGAGCGTATTGGAGAGAGAACACAGCGTTTCTGTGTTACAGGGTGTTCCAATTTGATATTGTTTTATCTTTTTTATCTATAACTTGGGCGGTAATATTTTTCCAGCATGAACTATTTATGTATGCAGTCATGAATTTAAAATATACTCGTACTCCAGTGACATAGTTACTGAGTGGGTAGTGTTCACTATTTTAAGAAAAAAAAAAGTACACCACTGATATTTCTAAAATTTCAAGATATTTTTAGAAATTCCGATAAATTTATAACACAAAAAAGTATTGTATAAAGTGTTTGTAACATTGACAGAGATATTATTAGAGATGTTTAACAAAATTATCAATTTTAAATAATACACTAATTACAGCAATAAAACTACAATCCAAGTAAGTGACACTTTTAGCTATTTATTGCCATCAACTATTACTGTTCCCTAACAACGACATTTTATGACGTAAGTAGTCAAAACAAATAATTATAACACCCTGTAATTCTCTTATTAAACTCAATAAAAAATTCTTACATAACAAATCGTAATTATTTTTATCGATAGTATGTGTTGGTGAAGTGTGGCCAAACTTATCGTTAATACTCCATACAGGGTGATTCACAAATAAATCCTTATAGTTTCTGAATAAAAAATTATTGAAATTGTAATATTTTAAACCTTTACATCGCTGGGCTACTGTAGTCTCTAGCCAAGTGACTCCGAATATTAAAATCCGATCACTTATAAGTCTACTATAATAGTAGATGTTAACGTTTTTGTGATGCGAGTATTTCCAATAGCTTTTCCAGTGTCAAAAATGGCTTAAGTGTTTAACAACTCGGAGTTGATGGATACCAGTTTAATTTATGGTGATGTCAAAATGCTTTAGCGGAACGATTTCCCGGTAAACATGTGCCAAATGCAGCTACTTTTACCGCAGTGTGCAGTGAGTGCAAGTGTAGTGAAATGCAAATCTGACACAGGAAGTTTGAAACAAAATTTTGGAAAAGGTAAAGGTCCAGGGCGTCCACGGCGTGTTGTAGCAGTGTGGCGTATCATACACCATGCTCAATTATATCCCTACCATGTGCAGCGTGTCCAAGCATTAATAACAAGGGATTGGACGAGGACGACCAATACCATGGCCGCCACGATCTCCTGACTTTAAATCATTTGGACTATTTTTTGTTTTTTTGGATTTACACAAACGTGCGTATTATAGCTGCTGCTAATAACGAGTTCAAAACGGACAACAAGCAGAAATATTTGTGTTAGTTTAGTAAGTGTTAAGACGGGCTCAAAATTGTATTGTTGTAGCATCAAACTATTTTTTTAATTAATACCACAAATTAACTCTATTAACAATTAATAACAATAACTGCAAAGGCAGTTGAATTTGCTGTACAATATAGTTTTAAAGAAGGTTATTTATTTTTATCCTAGAGACTTTCTATCAATTTTTTGTCCGGTCACCGATTGCATGCTTTGCCTTGTCAGGTTTTACAGTTTCATCAGTTTCCAGTGCCGTGCAAAATGTGTTTTTAAATCATTTT
This sequence comes from Monochamus saltuarius, assembly GCA_025584915.1. Lineage (NCBI taxonomy): Eukaryota > Metazoa > Arthropoda > Insecta > Coleoptera > Cerambycidae > Monochamus > Monochamus saltuarius. The sequence goes on along the minus strand of CM046725.1, from coordinate 8,112,241 downwards.
TGAACTGCTCTTTTTGATTTTTTTTTACAATATTATATGTATGAAAGTCCCCTGTATATATTTTTTTTATCAAAATTCTGAATCACCCTATATACAATGTATGTTGGCTACATGTTCAGACGAAAATTTGATTTTTTAGAATAGTCTTACTTATTATCTTACTATAGAGAAAAAAAATGTTTGGTACATCTTCAATGCTACGTAATTTTTGTGTTTTATTATTCCCATGAGTCACGTGCAGAGCAGGTTTAAAACATTCACAAAATTACGAAATTTTTCTGGCGTATATAAATAACAATATGACATATTTTATTTGTTGCGTTAGCTCAGTTTTACAATATTTTGAATGTAGGTAATGATTATTAAAATATTAAGTTATATTTGTATAGTTATATTAAGTTCATTAATGAATAAACGGTACTAGAAGTCAAAATACGATTGTGTTTTTTGTTTGCATCAAACAATTTTCTTCTCTAACCACTGTCATTGTTAAAATAAAGTACGCGTATTTACTTGATTCTTTAAGCTATTTGAAACAATGCCTTTCCTGTATTTTACTTTCAAACGCAGAGGCTTGTATTTTTCTTATATAATTATGGTATATTTATAATGGTAAAACCGTGTAAGAATAGTAGATGTATTAAACAGGGTGTCCCAGAATTAGCCTGCCAAAAAATAACTGTGGACTCTACGATCAAAAATAAGAAAAAAGGTATATAATCATAAGTCCGTAGACGCCCCCTAACGGAGATATGGCCTCTTAACAGAAAAAAAAAGAAATCAAATTTGAAAGTGAGTATCGCATTTAGATTGCAAATGTTCTAAAAATAATTCCTCATAATTGGTTATAGGCGTGCCAAACTGGGGGGTCAGTGGTTAATATTGCTCTAACTTTCTTGTATCTCAAGATTTTCGTCGTCACATCGAAAAATTAAAAATTCTGGTCTATTTTACATAAAAAAGGTACTCCCATTTCAATCCGATGAACTGCTCTGTTTTAGATTTTAATTTAAAAATTTTGTGACATACCACATAAGTTTAAAATGGAAACTATAAATAGGCAAAATATTCCTAGTAGGCTCTGAGAAAATACTGTCGACTTATTAAACACATATTAACAGTGTTTTTCAAGCATTTGAACACATTAAAATACTTTTAAATTGCATATTAGTAATGTAATTATTTTTAGAATTTTAATATACCCTATATAATTTGATACATGGTGATTTTCCGGGTTGTTGTGCCGTGACCTCGGTAACTGGTAGCTGCCAGAAACAGAGTTAAAATGCACATCCTTACCATTAGCCGGGACACTTTTACCTGCCCTGGTTGTTCTCTGGCTAGGCTCTGTGGGGACAGACCCGCTATCGGTGTCTCTGGGCCCGTCCATACATTGATTTCGGTTCCTATTGTTGGTATTACGACTGCAAGGGTCGGAACCATTCCTCGGAGTAGTCCTCTGAGGCTTTCCGTAGCCGCCGCTGTAACTCGTCGCATGCGAGGAAATAAAAACACAATGTGACAGGATGGAATCACCCCAGAAACAGACACCATAACGAAGACGCGATTCTACTTGTGCATAATACAAATTAGTTGATTTTTTACCAAAATTGTTTTCATATTTTTAGATACTACGGAAGTCAAGATGAAAACAAGGGATTACAATGCATTTTCCAGTTGAGGGTTTTGTCAAAGTAAATTCTTAGGAATTTAACACTGCCTGAAACATCACTCTCAATGACAGAGCCATTAATTTTTATTGATAGGTCATCACATTTTTTTCTGTCTATTGTGAAATCTTATAACCTGCGTTTTATTTGCATTTAAATACAAATAATTCTGATTAAACCATGTACATATGCTTTTAATAGTTTGATCAATATGGATATTAAGCATGCATAGTAAAAACTTTGTTACCAATTACATCCTCTACTGAATTGACATATCAAATAAAAACACAGGTCCCAGAACAGAGCCCTGCGGTACCCCCATTTAGACCAAACTATAGTTATAATTGATTACGTTAGAGCATCGAATTCAACATGTTGTATTGAGACATATTCCACAATTGAATACGAGACATAAGCATCTCTTTCAACAAAAAAATTACAGAACTAACTTGTATAGAGCCGCTCCCGTTTATCAGATGTGTGCTAATTACCTTGAAATTGAGTCACGGTTGGATATATTCTGTTTCACTACCAGTCAGATAAAGAACTTATTTAATGTACAGTTTTAATTTTATTTTATTGACTTTTGTTGATAATTTATTTTTTACTATTATTTATTTCTCGATGTTTGCTTTTAATCATTTACTTTAAACTCTTATGTATGTTTGTTTGTATATTGTGTAAATTATGTTATTTTGTTACTGTTGCTCTTGTCGTTTCTCTTTTGTATTTTAACATTTAGGTGCTGATTTCATATTGTATTTCCTCCCTTATCCTGTAATTGGGCTTCGGCCCGTTGGATATTGTAACAAAATAAATAAAATAAAAAATAAATAAAATAAACATTGTCTTCGGAATTTCAAGAAACATTTCAACCATTCCAACGGAACACCTCTTATGCTGTAATCATAAAGTTTGGAAAGTAAATTATCGTGATTGACGTAGTTAAACGCCTTGCTCATATCACAAAAAATCTCAACGGGGCATTCGCAATGCATCTAATGACCTTTTCATTAAAAGAGTGTGTAGCAGTTATAGTCGATAATCCTGAAACCCGTGTTGGTTATGATTATGTAACTTTTCTTCTTATTTTTGATCGTATAATCCACAGTTAATTTTTGGCAGGCTAGTTTTGGGACACCCTGTATATATTATGATATTTAAGTATACGCTTTGTAAATTTAGACAGTTAATCCATCACAATTTAGTGATGAGTATCAGAAAAGATTACTTATTATATTAATGTTAACATACCCAATCTATTAATAGTGGATACTACTTGCTGCCAATTGTCTGTCGGTTAGTTGCTTGCCATTAAGTGGTGTCGCCAAGGCACTGTTTAACAGCATTTATTTAAAAAAAAATCGCAAAATGACTGTTGAAAGTGTTGGAAGCCTCATCAAAAGGACCCTTCCCCAGATAGTGGCAGTATTGGCTGGTGAGTTTTAAAAAAAATATTTTTACTGTTTTTGTTTTTAAAAAAAGGCTATAAATATTAATTAGTACTTTTGACGTAGTAGTTGCTTTGTTTTTTTGATCTAGGACTCAGTGATTCTATTGACCGTAAAATTCCTACTGAATGTTTTTTTCTATTGCTTTTTTTTCATGCTCAAGAAGAAGTAAATTTAAAAAAGGCACCATAATTCGATGCACAACGCAATGTTTAAGCCATTGATAATATTTTATAAATTATCAGTTTTAGGGTGAAAATAGAGATTACAAAAATATTCTTCACTAAATTCTGCTTAAAAAATTTCTATACAGTTTCTTAATTGAGACAATATTCTAAGCTATAACAACGAACGATCGCACACCACACCAGTACAAGACAATACCTCGATCATTTGGAATAAATGAGTCTGTAAATGGTCAAAGGACTTCTTTTTCGAATAAAACAGCAAGCGTTAAATTCGACTTTAATTTTATTTTAGGAGATATAGTTTTTTAATATAAAACACCCTGTATATTATTATATTTTTGGATTCTTTTCTTTTTCCTGATTGCACTGATATAAACATATAACGGGTTATCTTTTTCTGCTTGCCAGATATGAATGATTAAGTAATTCCATAATTGAAATTCAATTTTTCTATTATAAAGAATGCAAAACTATATTTGAATTAATTTTATGGAGCAATTTAAGGAATAAAATTTATAAAAATAGTAATATAAAACTTATATCGTTTTTCCAAATTATTTAAATAATTGCATCATTTTTGGGTGTTAGTTTATGTAATCTATAGCTTCTTGTATTCTATCCTGAATTTCTAAAATAGTGGTTGGTCTATTTTTATAAACACTATTCTTTAATTAGCCCCACAAAAAAATATATCAGGTGGTGTCAAGTCTGGACTATTCACCGGCCATCGTATGGTGCCATATTTTCCTAACCATTCTATATACCTATATTATTCAAATATTCCATAACTTGTCTTACATTATGCAGTGGAGCTCCATCTTGCTGCCATATCATTCCATCGACCTATAAAATTGGGTAAGAAAATCATTATATTCCGTGACCCAAAATATCTAAATGAATAGTCCAGACTTGATCACCTGATACATTTTTGTGGGGCTATAGATTACATAAACCACCACCCAAAAATGATTCATAATTTTGGAAAAACGATATAGGTTTTGCGTAGAAAAGCAAGGAAAGGAGTGAACAATTTTTTTATAAACTATATTTATTAAATTGCTCTATAAATTGGATTCGATTCGCTGTTAAGCATAGAAGTCGTAACTGGCAAAATCTTCTTTCTGAGATACTGCCTGGATTGGGTAATTTGCTGCGCCATCAAATTTTTAATTTTTAATAAAAATATTATTTAACATATAATTATATATTTCAATTTAGGTTGTATTAGTCCAAAACCTTATTTTATCAGATAAGTGGAAATTGGTTTTTGATTGATACGACCTTTTCCACTGATTTTGAAAAATAATATATAAATAAAGTTCAGATTTAACAAAAGAAGATAATACAACTTTCAGTTTTAACATGTGCATACCTAATTTGATACATGGTGATTTTCCGGGTTGTTATGCCGTGACCTCGGTAACTGGTAGCTGCCAGAAACAGAGTTAAAATGCACATCCCTATCAATAGCTGGGATACTTTTACCTGCCCTGGTTGTTCTCGGGCAACGGCTCTGTGGGGACAGACCCGCTATCGGTGTCTCTGGGCCTGTCAATATATTGATTTCGGTTCCTACTGTTGGTATTACGACTGCGGATACTGGTGGTCCTCCGAGGCGTTCCGTAGCCGCCGCTGTAACTGGTCGCATCCCATGCTTCCAAACGTTTCGCCGCTCTTCACTGTCGGCATCTTCAGTGGTGACTCTGCAAAAGCTCAGTCGCGGCGAAGACAACCAGGGCAGGTAAAAGTATCCCAGCTAATGCTAGGGATGTGCATTTTAACTCTGTTTCTGGCAGCTACCAGTTACCGAGGTCACGGCATAACAACCCGGAAAATCACCATGTATCAAATTACAGCACTGGCCGTGAAAGCCTAAAAACCACTATGTGCATACCTATACTAATTACCAAGTTGTGGGTGTCACAAACCGAAAATTATAAAAAATGTAGATGACGACTTAAATTCTTAACAGAGCAGTATAGTTTTGTATTCTTTATAATAAAAAAATAAATGCTTTTTTACGGAATTACCTCAAATTCAAAACTTTCACTGAACTAAACATATTCTAAAATTTCATGTAACCTTGTTCCTGAACACGCGTATAATACCGTTTTTAAATTTGAATTGCTAATATTTATACGGAAATGTTTATCAACTAAAATGATCTCTGACAATAAATTTGTAAGGACATACAAAAATTCCCCTTTCTTGATGAATATTGTAGGAAACGACCACCGACATAATACTCAATCATAATTTTTGCATGTACCTGCTAATCAATGATAACAAAATAAAAGGTTTTCAATTTAATTAATAATAGTAAAACATGCTAGAACACTTTGGCACTAGTTAGTTTTAAGATAGAATTATGACAGCGCAGAACAGTGTAGAGGATGTAGAGGTACCTTTCACTTTCAGGGGTATTTTACCTCAGGTGGCTGCAGTTGTCGCAGGTGAGGTTTTTAAGTTGATTAATGGTAATTTTTTAAATGATAATCAATTAAAATTAAAATAAAACGATTGCTCGAATTATTCGAAATACATTTTTACAATAAGAAGTTCCATTCTTCCAGGTTTTTAATCTAAAATTCAACTCAATAGAATCTCATTTTAATTTTTCCAAGTGGTTGTTATAATGAGTAATAATGAACAATTAAATCTCAATTTTATGTGGAGACTGGAATATATAAAACGCAGAAAACATACATTTCATCTCTTTATACTTAGAAATTAAATCTTCTGTTTTAATTAAATTTATAATTCAAGGTAAATTATTCGACTGTAAGGTCATCCACAATGTTACGTTTTAGGTAACTAATGAGAAATTTGAATCATGATTCCCGTCAGATAAGAAATAAAATTTGATTTAAATAAGTATATTTTCAATAATTTCAATTTATCTAAGAGTTTAAATATATTTAGTTAAGAGGGAAAAACATGCACAGAGTGTCTTACACTCTATGGGCCTACTGTGAGGATACAAACAATTAAAATAAAATTTGGAGCGCAGTATATTATCTAGTGCAATACAAACTCGAAAAGTCCTTAATGAGAAACTTCATTTTACATATTTAGCCGCTATTATATCTAAGGCACATGTTGAAAGTTTTGTTATCAAAAATCAATCAATATTCTATTATCGATATATCTGAATATAAAAAGGATTTACACATGCAATTTGCATAAATTCTAGCTGTAATTATGAAATGTTTTTCACTGTAAGAATTCAAATTTATATGAGAATTCGAACGTACAAAAGAATCATTTTCAAATAATTTCGTGAAAACACATTTCTATTTCGAATACACATATAAAACAATGCCCATATTTGGGAATATAGGTTTCCAATTATAAAGCATAAAATATAATTCCAACTCACCCTTCGCTCTTTTTTAGGAACATTGGCGGCAATCAGTGATGGCATGCAATATGGATGGACTGCCCCAGTTATACCCATCCTACTGGGGCCAAACAGCCCAGTTGAAGTAACCGAATCTCAAACAGAATGGCTGGAAACTCTACTAATGTTGGGTTCATTTTCCGGCCTAAGTTTAACAATTTTCCTCGTGGATAGAATCGGAAGAAAACGATCTCTACTACTGTCTTCGTTTGTCACACTGATGGTTTGGATAGTAACAGCTGTAGCACCCAGAGTAGAGTACATATTCGCAGCTAGAGCCTTTGCCGGTGCAGCTGGCAACATGGCTTTCGTCGCAGCTCCGATGTATATAGCTGAAATAGCTGACCAGAAGATCAGAGGGTTCCTTTCCAGCATCATCTATCTTATGATGCTGATCGGCGTTTTGATAATCTACGCGGTTGCTCCGTTCGTACCGTTCTATGCTCACTGCGTAATAGGTGGGGCCTTGGTGTTAATAGAGCTGATAATATTCCCCTTCATGCCTGAATCACCGTATTACTTGCTGTACAAAAACAAACCGGAGGAGGCTAGGAAGTCTCTACAATGGTTCAGGCGTAACCAGAACATAGAAAAAGAGCTGGAAGAGATCAAGGCGGCCGTGCAAAGACAGGCTACAGAGAGGGGGAAGCCGCAAGACCTCGTCATGGTTCCCAGTAATCGCAAAGCTATATTGATTATGGCTATCTTGAACTGGGCTCAACACTTCAGCAGCATCAGCGTGCTCTTCATGAATATGCATGTAATTCTCGAAGCTGCAGGTTCCATTTATATTGCGAATTCTATCGCGGCTATAATATTTTCCGTTATTATGCTAGTAGCGGCAAGTACTGCTTCTCTTTGTATAGACAAGTTTGGAAGGAAAACTTTGTTAACTATCTCCAGCGTGCTTACAGGGATATGTCTGTTGGTTATAGCGATATATTTCACATTTAAAAACATGAAGTATGATGTGGATTCAATTAGTTGGATTCCTATAGTGTCCATAATGCTCTACGCATGTGTGTTCAAGTTAGGTTTGGGTATGGTACCGATAGTTTTGACGGCTGAGCTATTCCCAACCAAAATGAAGGCTATGGGTATGACTTTAGCTGATGGCATGTATGTTATTTCTTCACTTCTGTCTTTGTTGATCTACCAGAAGCTGAAAGACAGTTGTGGTATGGAGTACCCGTTTTACATATTCTCCATATCTTGTTTTGTCGCGGCTCTATTCACAGTTTTATTCATTCCGGAAACTAAGGGTAAAACTCTGGAGGAAATCCAGTTTATACTTAAAGGGCACAAAGTGCCGCCAAAATCCATAGACACAGCCTAGGTAAAAGTAAGACAATGCAAAATGTTACTACTAAGTTCGTAGTGATCTTAACTATCAGCGGCCATGTGTCTTTTTTTGTAAATAAATTATTTTGTTTTTTTATTAGTGTTTTTATCTTATATTTAGAGATGCGTTGACATAGTGTATTAATTTATTAATAGAATTTTGAACCAAACTTCATTCTTCTATATCATTTTACGTAAACTTATATTTACAACAAGAAATATAAATATGAATAGCAATAGAAAATATAACCCTGAATAGTAAAAACTTAATTAAATTATTTTTAAATCTACTACAACTTTATAAAAGGTGTGGTAAACAATAGAGATATTTTTATTTATATTAAGTTATATATAGTAATTGTTAACATACGATAATCATGTTGTATTGTGTAAAAATATATCACAACGAAAGCATAGAAACAATCTAGCAAAATTTTCAAATTTCCATGAAATTTTCAAAAAAAAATTATAATTCCCTAAATGTAGAATACTTAAAACCTATACAGGGTGTCTTGAAATAAATGCAACATAGAGCAAGAGTAGATCCCTGACGATAAAATAATGCGACGTTGCCAAATCTACCTTAGTCAAAAGTTGATGGTTGAAAAGATATAGGGTGTCCAAGTTAAAATCTCATATTCGATATTTGTAAATAACTTCTTAAGAAATCAAAGTATTTACATAAAATTTGTAAGCTGGGGGTTTTTGCGAGCGAAAAATTCAAATTTGTTTCTAATTTTGACGTCACTAGTAGAGGGCGCCATTTATGGCACATCATGCTTCTTTGAAATGACATAATTTTTTGCGCCATAGTTTCCTTAGATTCTTCTACCTTTTCTATCTGATAAACGTATACCTTATTTGAAGTTGTTAGAAGTAACCGTTTTTGAAATAATCGTTTTTGAAATATTGAGTCCAGCGAGTAGAAACTGTTTTGGTTTCCGCCCTTCCTGCTGAAAATACAGGAAAATGCTAGTTGAAAATTATACAGAATGGTAAATTATGACGATGTGTAAAATTACAAGAAGCTCGGCAAGGTTTGATGAAACCGAATTTTCAACAATGGTTTCATCGGAGCAGAAAGTTTCATCAAAGCAGGCCGATCTTCTTGCAGGAATGAGGGAAACCTGGAAAACCTCATTAATTAGGGAGGTAGTCAAACGTCAACCGGTATCTCACATTGACCCAAGCCAACATTCTTCCACCCTACCATACCCGCAGAGAGAGTGCCAATCCTCTCGACGAATACAGCTCATATACGATATACCGGCTGCGGCAGTCGACTCCACAGTGATCTAGTCACCTGAATTCAAGTACTGACGCCTTAAACCGCGCGACCACTGGCCGATGATTCGCTTGACAATACGGTTATTCCTGTATGTCAACATGAATCATAACTAGATAGGGAATTTTAATGATAGGTAACCGAGGTGACTTATTTTGATATTGTGGATGTTAACAGCGACTTAGTACAAACGTTCTTAATATAAATAAATAAATAATAGTGTATTTCTTTATATTATAAAAATTAATTCAATGAAATAATTTAAAGAATGGCAATATTAACCATATGATGCCCTCCCATATAACCATCCGAAACGTAGAAAGTATTACAAAACATACGCTATTGTAAAAATGAAATAGTCCTGAAATAATATACAAAGAGAATAATCTATTTGAATACATAGGTGTCACACTTAATTTAAACTCATGTTTGATACAATAATATATGAGTCCAATGATAGTTGAAATAATGTATTCTTGAAAAACAATCAAGCACAAACCAATTGCTATATTTAACTGATATATTATTTAAGACTTTTCTTAAAACTGAAAAGACTTGAGAGACCTGACATCATTAGAAAAGGAATTATAATTTTGTATAGCATTGTAAGAAAATGACCGCTGAAATAGAGCAGTTCTACAGGGTGTTAAACCAGTGTAAAATATTTCAGGAGGTAATAGTATGAACCAAAATAAGCAGAAAAGTTTTAATAAACATGGGTCCGCAAAGTACCGGTTGCGGAGATATGGACAACTATTCGTTTTTCAAACATTTTATTTTATTAGGAATAAACTGACAAAGCAAGCTTTTAACAAACAAGTATATTCGAACTCTTTCGAAACACCCTCCTTGGTTTGGATTTCTTGACACTTTTGATTAATCCGTAGCTGCAGCTCTTCCAGGATATTTACAGGAGTAACATACACTAATGTCTTCAAATATCCCCAAACAAACAAATCTAGAGAGTTCAGATCAGGAGATATTGGAGGCCATAAAGTTCTTGTTTTGGAAGACATTCCTTTGAATCAGAGACAACAAATGTGGTTCCAGCATGATGGTGCTCCAGCTCATGTTTCCATGGCCGTTAGAGAACATTTTACCAAACTTTTCCACATAGATGGGTAGGAAGGGCCGGACCTGTTTTATGGCCTCCAAGATCGCCTGATCTGAACCCTCTAGATTTATTTGTTTGGGGATATTTGAAGACATTAGTGTATGGTACTCCTGTAAATAGCCTGGAAGAGCTGCAGATTTATCAAAAGTGTCAATAAATCCAAACCAAGGAGGGTGTTTTCGAAAGAGTTTGAATATCGTTGAGACGAAGATGTCGTGCCTGCTTGGAAATGGACGGAGGGAACTTTGAACATCTTCTGTAACTTTGTTTTTTGTTTGTTAAAAGCTTCCTTTGTCGGTTTATTCCTAATAAAATAAAATGTTTGAAAAACGAATAGTGGTCCATATCTCCGCAATCGTTACTTTGCGGACCCATGTTTATTAAGACTTGTCTGCTTATTTTGGTTCATACTATTACCTCCTGAAATATTTTACACTCTTTTTTTAACACCCTGTATACTTTGAAACACAAAAATTGTAACGATTACGCGTAGACAAATGGTGTAAGTACATTAAAATCTGTAATAAATTTGAGGCTAGATATTCAAGATCTTAAAAGTTAAGCAAGATAACTGGATTTGAAATCTACTACTGAGATTAAACTATTTAGAATTTTAAAAACTAGGAAAAATATGGTCACACTTGCGAAGATTATAACTAAACCTAATACAAGCATTTTGAATTTGTTGCTAATTTTTTTTATCTCTAGGTCCAATGCAGGCCATTACACGACCATACAGTATGATAAGGTGGAAAATATCAGCCAGTCACAAATTTTTAATTTGATTTCAGTATTAAAAAAATCTTTATGCATGTAACGAATTTTCAGCTTGCCAAAAGATTTCTGAGTAAGATAGGTAGACATGTTTAACAAATTTAAGAGAATTGTCTAGCAATAAACCAAGATTTTTACAATTATTAGTTGGAACAATAGAGTTTCTATTTAGAATTCTTTTTCCAAAAAATAACAATTGAGTTTTAGAATCATTATATTATCTACATATTATTATTGGATTATAATATCTATATGATATATTAAACTTTATATGAATCTATGTTATTAAGAGATGATGAATCATAAAATGTTTTATTTCATTAATAATATTGCAGAAACAGTTTTGAAGAACTATTTCTAATCGTGTCTTTGTCATGTGGAATAATTTTCCTAGTGACGTTACTCAGGTTTCTTCACTTTTAAAAATAAAACGGAAGTTCATTTTCAGGAGTTCCCAGAAAACAGTGACGTGCACAACAATAAAAATTTCTTACTATGCGTCTCTCTCTTGCATCTGTTAGTTTTTTGAAAATATTTTTCCTGTCATTTCAAAAAATTGTTCTTTCATCCTTTTGTAATATTTATCTTACATTGTTTTATTTGTCTCTTACACGGCACTTTTCTTAATTATTTAAAAAGTGGTACAAGTGAAACCCAACCCAATTTATAATCCTCAAAATTTCGAAAAATTATGTCCTATAATATGTGATGTTTGTTATGTTACCAATGGTCAACAGTTTAGCAATAAAATGTTGTAGAATACAATACACTCGTATTATTATTCTCAAGAACGCCCAAAGTCAAAGTTTTTGTTGCCTTTATTTTACCATACAAGCTGTATATCACTAGTCACTACAAATATCATAAAAAAAACTGTGTATAGGTATATTAGTAATAATTTAACCAAGTCGTTAGCAGTCACAACTGTATAATATAACCGTTTTATCATGTTATTCGGGCTCTTCTGAAAATTTAACTTGTTGTTGTTGACTATGACTTCGGTCTTTTTGCTAAAAACCCTTCGATTGTAAAATTTATACGTATTTTGTTTTCTTTCTACCGGTGTAACAAGTTTGACCTAATGGAAATAATATTAATAATAAATCTAATCTATATTAAAGAGGCTATGTGAAACAGATAAATAAAGAAAAACATTTGTTTTATTAATAGGCTTAGATGGGGAAATTCATGTTTTGTTAATGTTTCTTTTTAATCTTCGTCTTGGGTAATTATTTACATTAGCGGAAACCTTTCCAATCTCATTAAAAAAATACCTATCCCCCTTATTTTCGAGGGTGCTGAACACGAATCTAAAATTAGTTTTGTGTAGTTGAATCGAATCAAAATTGTATATCTCTGTGTATATGTTACAGGAAATATCCGATTTCAGGTTATTTCAGTTTACAACTAACATAATCACACCAAATATAATTTGTAGAATTGAATAATAAAGAAGGTAAAATAAGAATACTAAAATAAAAACTAATCTCAGATATAAAATTAGTCAAAGAAATGTGCTGAATGAAATGAAACATGGTAGGTATATGTGAAGTGAGAGTTCTAACCAGTGAATAATAAAATTTAAATTTAAATACTTCAGAAATAACAAATAATTCAAATAAGATGATGCTGAAATAATTATTAGTGAGTAATTCACAACAATTTTGACACATGTCAAAAATTAAATGCAAAGCTTGTAAATAATTTTGTTAATAATTTAAGTTAAGTTAAGTAGTGAATCTTTTTAAATTAAAAACTAGTGAAATGTGAATTAAATGCGTATAAGTGATTAAGGTAACATGCAAGAACATTCTCAATAAGAATAAAGAAGGTATCCAGCGGTTTTTGTTGATCAACGACGCCGAAAAGAAAGGTTGGTAAGGGGACACGATAATAAAAGGTGTGAAAAGTTTTTCCTCTGCAAGAGAAGAGCCCCCACACCAAAAATCGCAAGACTCGAAGCCCAATACACAACTGAGACCGCACAAGAACACCCCAACCAAAACGACAGGCAGTCGGGACGTTACACCAAGATTTAGATGAGATTCCCGCCAACCAAATACAATGGAGAATAGAATCAGCAACGCTACCACCCGCTTTACATTGGAGGTAAGTGGAGCGTAATAGTGAACCAATTAGTCCTTTTCTGTAAATTGAACACAGTGCAAGTCAATTCCAAACACTAACGATTAATAAAAATATTGAACGTTCGTAAAAAACACGTATTAGAAGTATAAAGACAATTTCAGCGACTAGAGATAATTTAGAATATTAACAGGGAATGTAATAACCCAAATCCTTTCATTATCTTGTAGTAGCATAAGTTAGATTTGAAATAGTTAACCAAAAGACAATTCAGTTTTTACTAATAATAATTTGTTTGTATCTTTGCAAATCTTGTGGAAAATTATCAGTGTAATACAGTTATTCAAATGCTTAACATCATCCATGTTATTTGTTTTATCTCATAAATAACGGAATTTTTTTTATAAGTAATAAAAATTTTAATTTATACTTACCTTGTTTTGGTTGTGCTATATTTACCTACAACTCTATAAAAATCATTTACGCTGTGAGAAAGGAATAAGAGGAGTAAGTGGTAAATACCAACTTTGTATACAAATAACTGCTAAGTCGACATGCACGACAAAAAAATAAAACCAATACAAAAATTAAAAGAAAATTCAAATTATTATTGTAATACATTACATTAGGTTAAAGTTGCAATATAACGTATATTTATTTTGACAAGTGAGAAGCCATAAAGTGCAGCTGACAAAGGTGTTCTATTGTAAAGATTAACGTAATGTAATGTATACATAGAAGTTACAATTTTGATTTATTTTTCGAAAACTATACTCAAAAATAGGGGGGGGGGAGGTTGGAATTTGTTTACTAAGATTGGAGAGGTTTCCGCTAATGTAAAAAATTACCACGTCTTGTACCGAGTTCATAATTCTGTGCCGGCTGTTGTGCAACTGATAATTACCCACTTTTTGGAAATACTCATTAGCAAGACTGCTTCTAAAGCCGATCGCAGGCGGCTGTGGTTTGTGGAAGCAGCGGTTGGAGGAATTCCTACTCTGCTACTGCTTCCCATTCCTGCGAGACAGGTTTCTTCAGGACGCTGAAGGTCAGGCCCCGGCCGCGATAACTTTAAGCTTGCACGTGAAACAGACCGTTTCAGTCATCTGCAGAATGCTGCTCCCTAACAGTGTGACCGACAAGTTCCAAGGGACGTTTCCCCAAGTTCTGGCCGCTGTGACAGGTGGGTACCGATTTTCTTAAGGAATACAGTGAATGTGCCTATCTAATAAAGCTTTGATAGTGTGCAATTGTCTAGATAGTGAATGTATAGTGTCTCTTTTAATTGTGTAAACGAGAAAAACCTTCTCAAAGAGGTAAGTGATGGAAAAACCGTTATTTCAGTGCATGCGAAAAGAAACAAAACGGAGATTGCCTTTACTGCCACTATGCGTGAATCTATCCATAATTTGTTATAACGATATAGCCTAATTTTTGTAGAATCTTCAGAAACTCGATTCTTCATGATAATCAAAATTTAGTATATCTCAACATTATCGCAAATCAAAAATGCATTATTAGCTAAATAAACAATATTATTAAACATTCCAGAAACAGGTCGATTTATTATTTGAATTTGCTGTTTTTTCAAATAATAATTTAATATACAAGGTGACCTACCTTCGAGTAAAGGCGTCAGCACCGTTTTTTTTAAATTGAACACCCCATTATTTTTCCCATTTCCGGATTTTTCTTGCAAAGCTGATTCCAAAAATGTATCACAAGTTGCTTCAAATTGCTACAGGGTGGGCAACAATACCAAAGGTGTTTATAAAAATTTAACAGAAAGTTATACGTTACTAAATTCAGATACAATGCTCCTGTAAAACGTTCATCAAAAAATATAGACCAACAATTCTATTTCTTGCAATATTAGCCACACATTGACCTTTTGTGGTCGTTGCGTATAGTATTCTTGCATCCAATATGGATTATCCTGAGACCAATAACGGGTGTTTTGCCCTTTAACATGCCCGTTCAAATAAAACGTTGTCTCGTCGGAAAATAAAACGTTAACAATGAAATTATTTTGGTGCTTCATATACGCGCAGAATTCAGTTTTTCGGTCAATGTCGTCTTCAGCCATGGCTGAGACATAAGATCACTAATAAACGTGTTTGGGGTGTTTTTTAATAGTTTATAATAGTAGTTGTTATAACAAAACATAATTTCATTTAATTTTTAGTACGTTTATTCATTTGTAAATAACTTGTAATTTTGGTATTGTTGCCTACCCTGTACCAATTTGAAGCATCTTGTGACACATTTTTGGAATCAGCTCAGCAAGTGAAATTTGGAAATGGGAAAAAAATTGAGTGTTCCATCGAGTGTATTGATTGCACTGCGTTTATTGCCATAAGGCGTGAAACAATCCATATTGTTTATATAGCGATATAGCCCAATTTTTGTAAAATCTTCAGAAACTCGATTCGTCATGCTAAACAAAATCTAGTATATCTGAATATTATATGACTCGAAATGTTCAAAACTCATAAACAAAAATTAATTCAATTGTTGTTTAAAACGGTGTCGATGTACTCAGCAAATACTCATTTAACAATCGACATAATTAATCCTATAATTATTAAATAAACTTAAAATATAAATCCTTGAGACTCAGACAAACCATTAACTTGACCTAGCAGCTGCTTGTAGCGTTTCCGTTTCCATGTTACATATTTCTCAAAAATGTGCTTTCAAAAATACTGTACAAAGTAATTGCTGGGTAAAGAATGAGTAAGCTGTATTTTTTCGTTGTGGTCACTAACACTTTGATATGGTGCTTGTGCTGTCCAAGTTATTTCTTAATATGTAAAAAAATCAATTATTGCACAAGTTCGTTGAATGAGAGAAGGTCATTGTTATAGCTTTCCCCTCACTAGGTAACTCAGTTCTTGTTATCTATATTTTTCTCTATTGGAAAATTTATATATGTTACGGTTAAAGTGTAAACTTGGTTAGTTTGTAAATTAACTAGTTTACAAAGTAACTGAACCGTTGGTTATACGCATATTCTACGATATTAGGGGACGCTTTATAATCTAACCTACTGGCTTGGCTAATTTACTTGAAATCTTCAGAGAGATCTTTAAATAGCTTTTGCTTTGGTTAGTTTTTAAGGTATCCAATTTGGTCCAGGTGGAATGAAAACTATGATTCTGGTAACACGAAATAATCATCCAATCCTTTGGATGGTATATAAATTAGCCACCTATTTCTCTATTTTATCTGGATAATTTCCCGTTTTATTAAATATGAAAAACAATAACAAGATATGAATAATATACATATTTTTATACAAATATTTGTTAGATGCAGATAATCGTAAAAAGTAATGTAAAATGTAGGAAATGATCAAATAAATATTTGTTTATTTATTGTTGCATGATGCTATTCTGGAAATTGCTCTTGTATGTACATGCTTTTACAATAATAATGACACATTTCATTAAATCTCTATTGATGAGTGAAATAATTAAATACTAATGTTAAAAGTCGAAGACAAATTTCATTACAAATACGTCAGCAGTTCAAAAGAATTCGCAAAATTCATTTTAAAAAGTGCCATTATTATTGCAAACGATTGTAATACGTAGATCCCATAGAGATACATTTAACGTAAATACTTTTATAGCATTGAGTGAACATTGTAAAGAAAACCACAAGTGTTACTCTTATTTTGTACGTTTATATCTCTACAATTATCTGTACTTTACAAACATGTTTCTTTATTTCTGTATAAATAAACAGTTTTTCTTATTTAATAAAATAGAATCGTCCTAGTCATGCTTATGAAATTAACTAGGGAACATAAAGAAGTAGTTTAAGGTACTAGAATTAGCTATTTTCTGTTACCAAAATTATTGTTTTCATTCCAACTAAATCGAATTGGATAGTTTATGAACTGCCCAAAGAAAAGAAGCTATTTTAGTAATTATCCAAGCTAGTTTATAAGCATTAGTTTACAAACTAATCAAGTTTACGCTTTAGCCATAAACGTATATAAAAAAGAAAAACGTGTGTGTAAATGTTTTAGTTTTTTTGATTAAACTACTTGTATTATCCTGAAGAAGACTTACTTTAGTTCCTCAATTCAAGGGTATGATTTTCAATGCATATTTTTTATTTGTATCAATACATTAACACATTTACTTCCTATTTATAGAAGGTTGTTCGCTAATTAACCGTATTTCAAAGCAAAATAAAAGAAAACGTGCGAATTTGTTATTAAATAAATAATAGGAACTGGAAATATAATTTTTATACAGTAACAGTAATAAAAAACTTATGACTTTAATAACTAAGTATTTGTATACAGTAGTCAATTCAGCCGATCATTTTAAAAAGGATTAAAAAAAATTAGCTACAGACAATATCTTGATAAAGTCATAACGTCCTGTAAAAAAATTGATTATTTATCCGTACAATGAGTATTAAGAATGAATGGTAATTCCTTTAGGAAAACATTGATTTAGCAATTTAATTTGCATTGTTTTTACATTAATTGTCAATATTGTTTTGCATTGCATAAGAAAACAACATTAACAAATTTATGAACAACAGTTGTGACTTTTAATTTACTACTAAATGTTACATCAAATTAGTAAGAATGCATTTCAATAAATGATTAGTAACAAATTAAAATCAGACCAATTAGTCAAATCCATGTTAAATAAAAAATCAAATCATAATACTCTGATTTTGACCTAGGCCTTGGAAGCAACCTGCAAAGAAAAAAACCTTTAACCTATTTGTATATTGATTATGACAATGACGGAGTGTGTAAAGTTTTGTAATTCTTGTAAACGTGTTCATGATATCAATTCAAGACAAGTTCTCATTTTCGTAATATAATGTCCATAGAGGACGTACTACGGTCTGATTAACAACCCAGCAGTAACAACAAACATTTTAAAATGGACATTTTATAATTGTATTCTCTATTAATAACATAGTAGAGCAAAACTCCAATAAAATGGTAACAGGCACAGACACAATACCTTTACTATTCTTCAAATTTGACCCTCATTTTGAATTTACTGCTTTAATTTTATTTAAAGATGATATAATTCCTATATGGGTGGTACACCTTCATAGTCATCATTTTTTCCTAATATTTAAATCACAATTTACTTAAAGCCTAGACCTTGAAATAAAAAAACAAGCTCCTAAAGGTTGTATGAATCGGAATGTATTGCGATTTAAATTGCAAATGAGTGATTAAGTATAAAAATCCAATATTCTAACATGTTTACTGCTTCGATATAATCTTTTCTACAAAAATAGTCTTTCTACGTGTCAAATTTCCTTAAATATACATTTTTTATTTCTTGCTTCTATTGCTTGTTCTGGCAACTAGCAATCCAATCTGATTTATATACACGTAATTTTATTTAAAATAGAAATATATTATACATAAAAACCGGAACAGAGCAAGTACAGATAGTAATAAAACTATAAAATTAAATTAAAATTAAAACTAAAGAAACATAAATGCAGCTACGTTTAAAAAACCTCCCTGTTTCTTGAGCCCGTGTTTTAACAATAGAAAATGTTTCTCTATTGGGAATCACTCGATTTGGAAATCTCCTATGATATTCTTTGATACTACTTCTAATGTTTTCTTTCCAGAAACGCAGCACAAGTAACATATCAACTTGTTCGCTGAAGAACAGTAGCAGAAAAAGTTTTATTACTGGCACATTTTAAAGACAGCCTACTACTGACTTTTTGATTTCTTCTAACAAACACTATTAAAATCTTGTTTTACTTAATGCATTTTTCCTTGAAAAGCTTTTAAAATCTAACAATAGTAAAAAAGTGTTTTAAATTAAATTCTCTGCGGGATGTTATCACTTGTAATCTCCCTAGTGCTTGGATTATTACCGGAAATTTTTTCGAAGTCACGAATTTTCTCAAAATATTCGTGATTCAGTAAGAAAATTTCACACCTAAAAAATTAATCAATAAATTTTATTTGACAATAATATTATTTAGAGACATGGAAAATTTAAGGTTAGTTGGCCATGAATGTTTATTGAAATGTCAACTATTATTGTACCACGCTAATTTTTCTCATTGTAAAGTCGAGCAATAGAGTTTCAAATACATTTAAGAATGATAAAGAAATTTAGAAGAAAAAGATGTTTTACTTGTTTTTATGATTTGCACAGAAAATAAACAAAAACTCCTAATTTCATTTTGAAAGCGAAATTTCAAGTCTATGCCATGTGTCATTATTTGGACATAAATATTTCCACTTATTAATATCGTTCAGGGTACCCTGGAGGATAAATATTTCCGGAAATATTTTAGTGTCCATGGTAACCAAACAAAAAACGAGTCTCTGATTGGCTTAAGAGTATAGGTGTGAAATTTTCATTTTAATCAACGGAAAAAAATATAGTATAATTTTAAGGGAGACTCAAATTTGGTAATTCCAAGTTAAAGTAATTCAGAGATATTAATTTTTTTCGAAATATTTCGCCCTACTTTCAAGGCCTGTAACTCCGCTTGTGTGCAACTTTGTACTTAGGTATGATGGGATAAATTGCAATATTTTGGAATACTCTATTATGCATCTGCTCTGTGTCGGTTTTTATGTGAAGCACCCTGTATAGGTGTCTGATAAATTAATTAAAACTAAATTTAATTTTCTAACTTCGATACCTACCTTATATCTTGAAAGCGAATTAAACCATTAATTTTCATTGTCGAATATATTATGGTAAATTTCATCAATTGTTGTTTAACAAATACCGTTTATATACTCGCTTGTTCTATCTTTGAACTTAAATGGAAACTTTTAAGTCGATAGGTAATACCATTTATTTCAAATGCAATGAGGGCTACTATTTTATTAACCAAAATTGTAAAGTTCCGTCTTTTAATTAATAGTTTCCGTAACTAAAGAAGCAACCGTACATCACTTAATATTAAGGTGTCTTATCAATAGTTACCATGTTACTTGTTAGAATAATAATGAAACTAGTCATTTAAAAGAAAACTATTATAAAATAACAGTTTGAAACACATAATTAACATTTAACTGCTTGCATGTCATAAGGACATCATTATGTCATTTAATTGTAGTAAGCAAGTTTAGTATGACCCTAAATTCCATAATTTTAATTTGTGTACATTAATTATTTCAATAAAAGACCAAAAAATGATGCTTTGTGTTATCTTTTTGCATTTTCACGTATTGTCTGACAAGTTCTACCATATTCAATCCTGAGATATTCCCAGTTACATAAAATCCTCGCATTGTCTTTGTTTTTGTATTTGGTAAAATAATTCTAAAATCTGAACCTTCATCTATTACATTTATTCAAGCATATTGATCAGTACCTATCTTCTGCAAGTTTAACTTAGTCATAGCTCTTTTGTAAATGAAAATTTGTCAAAAATTTTTACACTTCTTGTTTACTAAATATTTTAGATTTTATCGGTCAGTGGTCGCGCGGTTTAAGGCGTCAGTACTTGAATCGAGGTGACTAGATCGGAGTTGGTTCGCGCCCAGCTGCCGGTAGACCGTATATAAGCTATATTCGTGGAGTGGAGTGGATTGGCACCTTCTCTGCGGGTATGGTAGGGTGGAATAATGTTAGCTTGGGTCAATGTGAGAGATTGATACCGGTTGATATTTGACTACCCCCCTAATTAATGAGGTTTTCCAGGTTTCCCTCATTCCTGCACTGAATAGTGGTTAGGGCCTACCAACGTATTATTATTATTATTATTTTAAGAATGTAATCTTCTGATTTCCGGTTTCATAAAGAAATCAAGTATATGATATGTACTTAATAATGACAACGTTTTTTCTTACTAATAAAATACTGAATAATACATCAAATCGAAGATGGTTTTCTTTCTTTACATAAGCATTCAAAATATGCTAATAGACCTTTTCGTGGGTTATATTATTCGTGTTTTTATTGGTCATAACAAATTTCCACTATATTTTCTGAAATTTCTTCCAAATCAGAAACTTCTTCAGAATCACTCTTTAATACAATTGCAATTTGCAACCTGTAGTAGTATTTGACGGTAATTAAATAATGTCTTGATGCATTGTCGATGAAATAGTAAAGCACAGGTGACTCAAATCATCTGGCAGTACCTAAAACATACTTATTTAGACCAAAGAAGATAAATGTTAGTTTGTATGTATTAAAAAGGATTTTCAAACAAATTTACCAATTATATTTCATTTGACAAGAATAATAAACTTATCTCCTTTGTAAAACGCGATTGTTATGAGAATATCCTCTATCGATTAGTTGAATGAAAAACAAGAGAAACATTGTTTGGAATCAGTGAAACAGAAATTTAAGGATACTGGAATTTTTGCTCATTTAGAAGTTTATGAATTTTTTTATCTATAAAATATGAGTTCCAGCTGAGTGGTCACACCACTAGACTGTCAAAATTAGCATATAGACAAGTTTTTATCAAGATTTAAGACAATATTGTATATATATAAATATCTTCAATACCGAACAATTTTTTGTTTTATCTATATATTTTCAATAACAATTCGTAATTCTGTATGATAAGTCTATAATATATAAATAGTTTGCTACCAAAATATGTTTTGACTATAGATCTATATTTAGAAAAATAAATTATAAATAGGAGTAAATCATGAAACTTTTCGTAAAAATAGACAGCTACTGAAGCATTGAATTGTAAAAAATAATTCAATTGTTGTCACAAATCCGATGTTTCCGTAAAATATTCGGCGATATTTTTTTGTATTTGAAACTGGAAATGTAACCTTGTGTGAGACTTCCATAAAACGTTATTGTCGGCATTTTTGTTAATTTAAATATTCGGAATTAGTCAGTTCCTTAGTTACAGATCACTGACTTCATTATCAAGTTCACCAAATGAATGTAGGAAAGTGGAAAAAACAAAGAGTGTCCTTGGAATAACTATATCATTGCAAATGAGGTGCAGCTGGTTACCATTTGTTCGCATATTCAATGAATATTGTTCTACGCTTTGTGATCTCTCTTTCCTAGGAATATCTATTTAATTTAACCCAACTTGGTTTAGATTAACAATAGAAATGAGTTGTAATTTCAAAGGATAACAATTTTAAGGACTACGTGTAAGGACCCGTGTCCGTAAATGCCTGAAAGCTGAAGCCAGAATCAGCCTACTTAGTGGGAAAGATTATACCTTAAAATAATTGACACTAACAAGGAAATGCTCGATTTACGTTGCCTATTTTTTTTATGAAATTAATTTTTTTGTCTGTTGAGATTTTGTTAAACTTAATTACATTTAATCCCAGAGATCAAACACGATTTTTTTACAATTACGGTGCGACCATGAGAACAAATTATTTTAAATTACTCTTTCTCCATTCTCCACCAATTTTATAGGTTTTAAAATGAGCCCTTCTAAGAAATTGTACCGTAAATGTCTTTGTTCTTTTCGCCCCATTCGCTTGTCTTGCCTACGTGCAGTGTAGATCATAGTAGGAAACATTTTATTCAATTTTTTTAGTTTAGAAACAAATGATTTCCGCAATCAGAGCCTACGAAATTAAAGATTGAGTCTTCAAAAATAATTGAGTGGAAATTGAAAACAACACATGAAAAATAACCTTCAACTAGTTTTTGTCTGACTTGCAAAAAAAATATTTGATCATACATTTTGAGTTAAAGACTCGTTTCAATATGTTTAGAGTATCTTAAAAAAATTACAAATGTGAAAATCACCCTGTAAATACAGAGTGATTCACTAAAAATGGCCAAATATACTACACACCAAAATATGATGATTGGGTTTAACATGCTTCATACAAATATGAAGGTTTACCAGATACAGGATGTTCAAAGTTTGAACTTTGATTTGAGATTTCTCAATAATTTTGGAATTTTTAGCAGAATCAATTCAAAAATTGGTAGTTTTATGTTTTTTAGTATGAGAATTACGAATTTGATCCTGAATTTGCCACTATCTGTACAGGGCGTTAATTATACCTTGTTACTTCAGTAAATCACAACACATTTTTTTGTCTTATGAATTGTAGCTAACGTGACTTAAAAATGTAAAAGGCAGTTCAATTTTACATAGAAAAGGTACTCTTACTTAATTCATCTAACTCTATTGGTTTTTGAGTCTGAGCGTTTTAAACGTTCAATGTATTTTGTTTTAATTTTTTTTTTATTATTCTTTTATTAGTGTGCGGGGTAACAACAACAACAACAAAGACAATAAATAACAATCAGTAATTAAAGAAATTTTCTAAGTAAATGCTTAAAATGTCCACTCTCCATCTCAGTACACTTTGAAATACGCTTTCTTAAAAATGTTCTATAGTTAATTCGCCATATTGAAATTAGTAAAAAATAAACAATTTTCTCCTATAAAACTTTTCCAAATCATTTGAAATTTTTTTGTCAATTCGAAATTTCTTGATATTTTATTTACCACGTCGAGAGGTGCTACCACCATGTTGTAAGCTTTAGCTACAATATATTTCGAAAAATATGCTACCAAGAATACAGTTTAACATATGTGTTCGTGATCTATGCAAAAGATAATGAAATGCCATAAAGTACAAGGAAATGATCGCGGACTCGTTCAGCTGGTGTACAGTGCTCTTAAAGATCTTTGCATTTTAAACTCCTCAATGGAACAATTTTTTTCTTTATAAACTATTTCCTTCATTTGTGGCTATATTGGGAAGTACAGAGATTTTATATCTGCAGTGTTCTGTGGCCAAACAAATTCGCATTCACAGCCAATTCACCGATGAAGAAAATGTTCATTCGAAGACTGGTGCACTAGCAGAGAAAAATACGGTAGCGTCCCATCCTGCAATAACCACATGTCTCGTAATATGGCTAGTAGCATATCTTCTAGAAGTGTGTTTAAATTTTGAGCAAGAATGTTCATACAGGCGTCTATTTAGGTTTAGGAATGAGCCCAAAAGGATCAATAAAAAACAGATTTCACACCAGACCAAATGTTCAAGTTAAATTCATACTGAAAATGCCTTTTCCTTAACAGGCCACTCACAAGGAAGCATATTGGGCAACATGTTGACCAACGGTGTTGTCTGCAACATGTTTCGTAGTGTGTGTGTTGGTTGGTCAACCTGCTGCTAGGTTGCATGCTTTCTAAGACCCAAAAGCCGCGAAGTGAGCCGAGTTATTGCCTGGGTGTCTAGTTTAGGCACAAGTTGACGATCTGAATTCAGTGTAATGTCAATTTTTAAACGATTTGCAACGTCTTGTGGTTTGTTTTGCGTTCGTAATGTATTTCAACGACAACAAAGACGGGACGTTAAGAGAAAAAATTGTTCGAATAAACATTAGAAAGTGAAGCAATGAATGTCTTAAAATAAAAATGTAACAGTGTTCATCCTAATGCAAAGAATTTGTCGATAAAGAAATCAAGAAATATTTTGGTTGTTTAGTTTTTAACTCTCATAACAGATTCATGTGAACCGATTTTTTGCGGTTTATAAGTCATTCCTGTATTCATACTCTTCTTTCCCTTCTCTTATTTTCTATCGCCATTGTCAAGCCTCGTATAATTGCTAATTTTTCTTGTTTTGACAGCATTTTCATATTAACTCACTTTTTTTCATATATTTTCATATAGGATAGGAATTGTATGAGATTTGATTATAATACCTTTCTAATACAGTAAAAAAAGCACAAATCTTATCACGCATTTCACTGTTAAAAAAATAGAGATAGTTATTAAGTTAAAGCAAAATTGTCAAATATTTGTCGACTTGAAAAACTGACATGTGTCTACAGAAACCTACTTCAAAAAAGTCAAAGCAATGATAACAGTTAAGACGATTTTATATTGAAATTTAAAAAATAAACAACTAAAAAATCGATAAAGATAGATGAATTAGACAATCTATATAAAACTGACTAACCACAGTTCATTAAATAAAAATAGTTTTCTGATTCACTGAAGGAACAGGGTGTAGCTAACGTCGTGTACAGTAAGCGGCAAATTTAGCATCAGATTCGTAATTATCATACCAAAGAATACCAAAGAACATAAAACTATCCATTTTCGAGTTGATTTTGCTAAAAATTTCAAAATTCTCTGGTATCTAGAATTTTGTATCAAAATCTAGTTTTCTATTACAGTTGCCAACTGCTCGTACTAATATACTTACGGCTCCTCTCTTCATCAAATGATTACTAACTACTAATACTTGTATGAAGATCGACTTGATATATTTTTTCACTCACTAAATTATATTAAATCTCTATTTGTTTAGCGGTCTGTTTTTTTTTTTTGTAAAACACTTATATTTGTGATTTTATTGTTTGTCTTTTATTGTTTATGCTCTATTTTTGCTAATTACTGTTTGTTTGTTATTTAATATTTTGTTCTTATTCTAACTATTTATCTCCTGTAACTGGGATTCGTCCCGCTAGACACTGCATTTAAATAAATAAATAAATAAAAATAAATAAATAAAATTATTGAAAAATTTCAAGTTAAAGTTTCATCTTTATCTCATCTCATCTTGTATCTCGTAAATCTGCAACATTTGTATAAATCATTATATTTTGGTGTGTAGTATCTTCGATTTAATAAATCACCCTGTATACATTCATTTGATCGTTACTAAACGTGCTACCTCATTAAATTAGCAGCAGCTTTCTCAGAATTTAATTTTCTACTAATTATTGTTTATGTCCCAAACCGGTACAAGTTTTGAGAAATAAAGCCATCAAGTGGAAGCTAACTACCTGAAGCCATATATGCGAAAGTCAGAGAAAGAAAGAGAATTAACTATATCCGATCCATTTCAAGCGAATTTCAAATTTCTTGTAAGAACGTTAACACTTGGAAAATCCATAAACTGGTTTTCAAGTTCAAATTTACATGCTCAGCCTGTTTTGTGTGGTGAAATAGTTTATTGTGCAAAAATAGTAACATTTCGCATACGTACGTACCTAGAATGTTGTATTTAAATTACAGATTGATAAACCTCATAACGTCAGTGTTTTATACGTTTGGATTTTCAGTGGAAATCACGTTTTATTACGAAAATTTGAATAAAAAATGCAAATAATCATATATTTCTACATTTAATATTGGTCAATTTTCTACCTCAGTATTAATAGATAATTTATATAATATGAAATTAGAGGCTGTTATATTTATTTAGGCTTAATTGTAGTAGAATATGCAAATCATCCTTTTTATATTTTCCATATGAGTAATTTTTCCAACTGAGTAATTTTGGATAATAGACGAAATGCTGAATATTCATATAAATGGTAGGGCATAGGCAATTTTTACATTTATTGATGCGTTATGGAATAATTATAAATAAATATGTGAGTTATTTATTATGAATTATTCAGTGCTATTAGGAAGTAATAAATTTTTATTCTGGTATGCAATTTATGTGGGGTAAAAAAGAAACGTCTAATTATTTGGATAAAACAGGACCAACAACTCTAGTTTTCCTAAATATCCCGATTATTCGAAAGCCCTAGTTTGCAGTTTCATGTTTCTACATTATAGTTAGAAATTGTTAAGGGGTTTAAACTTTAAAGTTTTTTTTTTAATTCGCATCGTGTAATATTGTCAAACTTTATCTTATTGATCTCGGGTTTGAATACTTATAGTCTATATCATCAATATAAGGGAATACAAACACGACATAAGAAACTGTCAAAAAAAACATCAGAGTTCTGCGTTCAGCTGGTTAGAAGTAGACAGGACCGCATTTACTTTAGATTCACTCAATTTCGCCAATAATAATTTAAATTAAAATATAAAGTATCTAATAATGAATGTAAATGTGACTATTTGGAAAAAAATAGTATCTCCCGGCAAGAACCACTAGCAGGCAGGAGCGTTCTCTGCCAGAAGGGTGGCATTAACATTGGGTAGGGTAAGGGTACATTAGGGGAGAGAAAATAGTAACTAATAAGTTAAATTAGGTATACGTCTATACCAAATAAAAACAAAATAAAAAATATATTTTTGGATGTATTTATATCCTTCTGATATATAGACACAATATATAATAAAAATAATTCCAATATACTTCATATATTATATAACAATGACACCATAAAAAACATAGCAAAAAATTAACTTATGCATCATAATAAGAAAAACACACTAGTACCAACATTCGTCAGTCACTACTAACGTCACTTTTATCCGATTCTTTTTCAACAGTTGAAATCACTTTAATTTCGTCCAATCAATTGATGAAGTTTTACATAGTCTTCCTCAATTTTTATGACATGCTTGACGCATTTTTCCAAGTAGCTGATGTAATTTTATTCACCTCGCTTCTTATAACATTTTTAACTGTTTTGTCATATTTTGAAAAGGTATAATTTCTTTGAAGGTCTCTTTCTAACTGGCCACTCAGCGGTGGCTGGTGAAATTTCAGGTCTGTCATATCTCAATAACCAGACATGACACCCAAATCAAACTTTAGGATATATGTACTGTGGCTATATAGACAACTTTTGTATAAGGAGAACCTTTTTGCAGTTTGCGAAAAAAAGTCAATTTTAATGAACTATTTTTTATTATATAAATTAGATGTAATTTTATCGAGCTATTTCAAATTTTATTAAAAACTAATGATATTTGGAGAATTTATAGCGTTTTGAAATATATAATCTATTAGAATAGATTATAAAAAACTTTTTTCGCAAACTGCAAACAGGTTCTCCTTCTACAAAAGTTGTCTTGTCACAGTACATATATCCTAAAGTTTGGTTTGGGTCCCATGTCTGGTTATTAAGATATGACATACCTGAAATCACCAGCCGCCGCTGGGCTACATATCGATTCAATGGGATTAAAAACACGGCAGTATGGATACAACCGTAGAACGGTATGTCCCTGAGCCGTCTCATCAATAATGTATTTCTTAATAATTGCTTTTGACTATATGCAGTAACTTATCTTCAAACTAGCATTGTACGTAATTTTATGGATTTTGAGAAATACTTGAATATTCTTTTCTTTGTGTCAGTATCGTATTTGATACCTCTTAAAGGATTAAATTTTATAAAGACAAAGTCTTATTTCCATGATATACAGAAAGCGGTTACTTTGTTTAGGTGAAATGTTACAACGTCGCATTCCAAATAGCACCTTGCCGATATAAATTTTTATATTCGAGCAGTGGGATCGAGAGAAATTAAATAAACAATATAATAAGTTAAACAATGATATTCTACATTGGAAAAAGTCTGACTTATATAATTTTAATAAAATCGTAATACGGGGTTAAAAATCCACTAACTTCTATGAAAATCAATGCATAAACGATTCAAAAGATATATTTCCTTCATTGCAAAAGACGAAAAACGAGATTTACCGACATATACAAGTAAAAGTAAGTGCTGAAGAAATTTCCCATTACCTATAACCAAAGATAAATATAGCTAATTTATCTGTGCCTATACAAACTGCACTAACATTATTAAGAGTTTTTAATTAATTTACTTTTAAAAAATATGTTTGCATTAAAACTTTATAGCAAACATGTGAATTTTCGTTATAATACTGTGTTTAATAGAAATAAAGACTAAATTTTTTAAATTCTGTAATTTCTATTATTTTATATATGTCAGTAACCAACTCTTTCAAAATAAGCAAATAAACGAGTGCTTCATATTTTGTCATGAGCGTTCCACATCTACCCATCGACAGGTTGAACGTGAAAGAGAATTTTCAATTTTTTTTTAGTAAATCATTTACCATTTTACAATTTTTAAGTACCAATGAACAGTGAAAGCAATGTTGCATCTATATTCTGGGATGTGTTACTTATTACACTTTTTCGATGTTCAGAAACTATTTCATTTTTATCTCAACCGACTAAGTTATATTGTAGGCAACCATCAATTCAAATTTAAAGTTTCTCTTCTCAAATGCACGGTGTATTGGCAAATGATAAGCTGATCAAATCAAATAAAAGAATACATGATTTTCTATAGATGATAAGTCTATCGTTTTTTGTTTTTGAGGTACAGTGTGTCAAATATGTCATAAATTAAACGTTGGCCATACCTTTCCCAGAAACCCATTTCTTCCGAATTTTTTTTATATTGACGAATGAAAGCATTGGGAAGAAAAGGATTGAAAGTGTTGTCATAAAATGTCACTGGGAGATAGTAGCTACCGGATGTATTTAGCATTCTTGACAACTTACCTATACCAATGCAATATATTGAAAAAAATTTGCAAAAGAGATGTCTAAAATTTGATTTTAAAAATTAAATTCTTATGTGAGTTATTGGTTGGAGAAGGGTAAAAAATTTATAGAGAACTTTTGTTCTTCCTACATCAACGTTTGGACTTAATCGACGATATTAATTCATCATCACTAACGCTTACAATAATAGAAGGATTTGGCTTAAGGAAATAGAAAAACAAAAATTCTATACTTGTACAGGATAAACATATTTTTCGCAAAATTAATTAATTAAATTTTAAATACTGTCTGAGACATATTTTCAGTTAGTGTTACTTGTTTTAAACAAATAATAATATGTGTTATAACTTTATATTCTTTTTAAATTGTGGGTATTTTTTGATATTCTTTTGTAGTTTGCAGTTTTGGTAATAACAAATGTAGGAAAAAGAATAATTTTCTACAAATATTTCATTTCGTTCCTAACCAATCATTTACCAAAGAATTTAACAAGGTGCCAGAGACCTTAAAAACAAATGACCAAAGGCCCTTAGTCTATAGGAAGGAATATTTTTCTACGTGCAAGATTTGCATCTTTTACTAGAAAACACAAAAAGTTTTGCTAGACTAAACTATTTTTTTTTTTTCAGGGACGCTGTCGGCTATCTCAGATGGCATGCAATATGGATGGACCGCCCCGACAGTACCCATCCTTCTAAGCAAGGACAGCCCCATCGAAATTACGCCGCACCACGCAGAATGGCTGGAGACCATCCTCATGATAGGCGCTTGCTTCGGCCTGCCCGTTACCATGTACCTGGTAGACAAGATAGGCCGCAAGAAATCGCTGATTACCTCCGCCACCACCACTCTCATAGCTTGGATAGTCATCGCCTTAGCTCCTAGCGTGGAGTACATCTTCGTGGCCAGGTTCTTCGCGGGCATGGCCGGTGATATGGCCTTCGTGGCAGCGCCTATGTATATAGCGGAGATGGCCGATCAGAAGATAAGAGGGTTTTTGTCGGGGTTGGTGTACGTTATGATGTTGACTGGGATCCTGCTGCTGTACTGCGTCGCACCTTTTGTGCCGATCTGGGTACCATGCGCCATGGGAGTCTTCATCAACTGCATAGGGCTCGCGATCTTCCCCTTCCAACCGGATTCGCCCTACTATTTGCTTTACAAGAACAAACCTGAGAAAGCTAAAGCAGCTCTGCGACGACTGAGGCAATCTGAAGATGTAGACAATGAGTTTAACGACATTTCTAATGCTGTGGAGCGACAGAAGAATGAAGGACAAAATAGCAGGTTCCAAGATTTGTTCGTGATAAAGAGCAACAGGAAGGCTTTGATAATAATGGTGGTGCTAAACGCTGCACAGCACATGAGTAGTATTAGCGTGATGTTGATGAACCTTCACTCAATCCTAGCAGAAGCTGGTTCATTCTACGTAGCTGCGTCTACTGGGGCCATCATCTTCTCAGCAGTAATGTTCTGTTCTGCCATGTCTGCATCATTAGCTATCGATAATTTTGGACGTAAAGGTCTACTGTGCACTTCAGGGATAATGGCTGGCATTTGTCTTTTGGTTATAGCTATATACTTCAATGTAAAAGACAGTGGTGTTGACGTACTTCCTTACAGTTGGATACCTCTAGCCATGGTCATGCTTTATGCAGCCTTCTTCAAGTTTGGAATTGGTTTGGTGCCCATTGTTCTCACCGCTGAGCTATTCCCAGCCAAGACGAAAGCTATCGGTATGACTTTGTCTGATGCCTTCTATGTAGGATTTGCTGTAATTACCTTAGAGTTGTACATAGAACTGAAAAATTCCTTTGGCATCCAAGTGCCGTTTTACATTTTCGCTTTCTCTTGCTTCTGCACGGCAATCTTCACAATATTGTACATACCTGAAACCAAGGGTAAAACCTTGGAGGAAATCCAGTTCATATTGAAAGGTTCCAGTGCGGAGCAGGAAACTACACCAGAAGCCAAAGAACCAAAGGAAGTGTACAGGAATGAAGGATTTGTTCCTTAGATTTTAGCACTTGTTAAATTTAGATTGTCTTGTATTTATAGAGTACCTACCTTTTTTTATTGTTTTTTATTTGTATATAAGTATTTAATTTTTTAATAAATAATTTATGTATATATTTAATAAAATTAAGATAATTATAGCTATTTAACAAATATACTTAATTACACCTCTACCGAATTCTCCATACAATATTTTAAAGACATTGCAGCGTTTATCATTCTTGTAGATAGTTGTTCTTTTTTACATTCACAAGCGAATTTATCAAAAGAGCAATTTCTAGAACGGTTCAGTATCATAACTTATCAACATGATTCTAGTAAAGGTTGTTCCTCTTTAAGCATCATCTGTATCTCCTCGAGAGTTTTTCCTTTTGTTTCTCGGATGTAAAATATAGTAAACAGCATTACTGAAAAGCAACACCCCGAAAAGAAATAAAAAGGTACGTGCAGTCCATAACTCCTATCTAGCCACTGATAAATCTGCAGCACTACCGCACTCCACCCCACATACATTGCATCTGCAGTGGTCATTCCCATAGCTTTCACTTTTGCAGGGAATATCTCGGACGTAACCACTATAGGAACGATACCCAATCCCAGCTTGAAGGACGCAGCATACACCATCACGGCAACTGTAGGTATCCAGCTCGCATTCCTGACGTCAATCCCATTCTTTTGTAGGTTAAAATAAATAGCAATGGCTAGCAAGCATATGCCACTGAATACAGCGGACATTATGAGTAATATTTTGCGACCATATTTATCTACAATTAGACACGCTATTGTTGCGGCTACAAGCATGATTACAGAGAACAATATAGCAGCTATTGAGTAATCTATGTATATTGAACCCGCCGCTTTCAGTATTAAATGTAGATTCATAACAATCACGCTGATGGCACAGAAATGTTGACCTCCGTTCAGAACGGTCATCGTTATTATGGCTTTACGGTTGCTTTTAATTACGAATAAGTCCTGCATTCTTCCCCTTTCGCTTTTTTGCCTTTCCACTGCTTTAGATATCTCCTTGATTTCTTTTTCTATGTCGCCATTGCGTCTGAAGAATTGTAGAGACTTTAGAGCGGCTTCTGGCCTTTCCTTGTACAGTAAGTAGTAAGGGGTTTCTGGTAAAAAGCCGAAAATCGCTACTTCTAATGAAGAAACCACGGCGCCAATAGCTGGAGGCACATAGAAGGGAAGGTAGGGTCCCACGCTGTAGACGATCACGCAGCCAGTAAGCATCATCAAGTAGATTATTCCCGATAGAAAACCTCTTATTTTCTGATCAGCTATCTCAGCAATGTACATCGGAGCAGCTACGAACGCCATGTCACTTGCCATCCCAGAAAAGAAACGTGCGACCAGTAGTTGAGTCATGTTGGTGCCTAAGGCAATGGTTATCCAAGCACATGCATTTACTGATGAAGCTACTAGCAAGGACTTCTTCCTTCCGATCTTGTCCACTAAGAATATGGTTAAGGGTAGGCCACATAGTGCTCCCAGCATCAGGATTGTTTCTAGCCATTCTGCCTTGTATTTGGTGGTTTTTATGTGACTCTTCTCGCTAATTAAGTAAGGCAAAGCCGGAGATGTCCAGGCGTAGCTCATTCCATCTGATATAGCGAATAGGGAGCCTGTAATAGAGTATATTTTAGATTATAATTGAACCGAAAATGTCTTTTAAAAGAAATGTTAAATTAAAAGTTTGTTCAACCTAGATTGTTAACTGTGATTCAGTCATAATGTCATTAATTTTAAGATGAGATAGAGAACAATGAGTTTAATACGATGATGCGATTAAAAATAAAATTAAATGTATGTCTATGCTGAAAAAAATATTTTCAAATCATTATTTAAACCACTGTCTGATGTATTTGTAACGACATCTACTTTCAACTTTTGCCATATGTTCTTAATTGTTCCAGTCATCAATGAAGATCTAACGAAAAGGTCGCCAAAATTTGATTTGAGAAAGTGTCATTATTATTGCAATAACTTGTACGCCTGCATCTCGATGAAGTCGACGTGTAAATATGCAACCAGCAGTACATTACAGTTCCATAGTTAGAATAAAAGAGTAAAGTTTGCTTACAGCACGTTTTTCGTAATAGTTTAGCGTCCAAACATGCTCCAGACCTTGCTTTGGGATATCTGCAGTCTGCAATCGCCCTGAAATTGTTCTGTTGAAGAAGTGAACTTTATGTGTGTGTATTTGAGGTAATATTTTTATTGATTTGCTTCAATTTCAGTTGTCGAGTGAAAATTTCTTTTTCGATTTTCTGTGTTTCTTAGACCTTCCGAATACTTTGAAACTAATGACATTATGACTGAATCGCCCTGTATTTACATATAACTATATTTGTAGTTTTTTTGTTCTACTCTTTAATATGTATTAATTACTTTTCAGTGTCATTTAAGATGTAGTTTTACAATGTTTGTTTTATGTTCACTCTTGCGTGCTTTTTTATTTTATTTTTTTGTAAACACTAAACTACTGTATTTGTGGATGCTTTGTTGGGCCTTGGCCTGTTTATATCTCAATTTCTAAGTAAATAAGTAAATATGTTATGTATACATTATAACCATTTAAAAATAATAATAATAGATAACATATTCATCCACATATCACTCACTGGGCATTAGCTAGACTGGAATCCATTGACATTTTATTGTATAGACTAGCGAATAATTTTTTTATTTAACCAATCTATTGGTATGTGTTGTAATGTTATAAATCGTCGACTTCTGAAGGCCAATTATTGTTTATAAAATTCAATCGGATTCTCATATTGCAGTGCTAAAAATAATAGAAATATACCTTCTTAATTTCTAATAGCACTAAAGACTAATATACGCACATCACTATCTATGAAATTTTAATTAACAATGAGACAAATACTATACGAAAATACAAAGATCTTATTCACAAATGATTAGATGGCTTTATAACCTTATGTTCCCATTTTCTCTATACTTCCTCTATAACTAAAGATGTAGTATATGAAATATTTATGTGATTTCATTATGTTTCTAATACGAGTAATAAAAACCATTTTTGTTAGACTGTATTTTAAGGAAACAGATTCCATTTTTTTTTTTGTTTCATATTCAACAAAATATCAAAATAGGAAAGAATATTAATATATTGGCCAAGCTTCATGACATATTCTACCGATGAAATCTGTTGAATCCGATTTTGTCTACGTATATTGGTATTAAAAACATACATTATGACTTAATTCATAGGAATTGTAGGAATATTGATTAATATTAATTTAATACCTTTACAATACAGTAAAAAATCTACAAAAACTACTAATAGTAGATAAATACTGTGGGTGTAATTCAATGGTGGTCGGGGCTTTAGACTGCATAGTAGTTTCACACAATATGAATAATACTTATCTAATAACAAATTGTATCTAAAAAAGCGATAGCATAAAAAAGGTAATCGTTTGAGTGTACTAGGTGAATGTCTTTAATTTATATTTATCTTGACAGATTGTCAACATTTTTGGCATTGTTGTTTCAAAATTTTATTTTCCAAATAATTTATATATTAATTTTTAGTAAGATATTGAATTCAATTTAAAGCATACCACCTGAAGGGATAATCCTAGAAATCTAGAATTAGGAAAAACCTCATCTATTTTGGCTGCATTCACGTACTCGAATGTGTCGAAAAGTAAATTTGTGTTTTGAAAGTTATTAAATGATTTCATCAAGGTATGATTTCTTTTCTTAGTAAATTTAGCTAGAGTATAATACCTTTACAATAGAAAAAGGAAGTACGTCTGCAAATATCTGATAGATTTAAATTTCCCATCAATCCCTATCAAAAAAGTATTCTAATGTGTCAGTAAAATTGATAGATCTTGAGGTAATTGGGGTTGCAAAATTTAAATTCTTCTTTAATTCTTAGTTTAGTGTTTGTTGTTTCATTTGTCAGGCAGTCAAGGTGTTAACAATACAAAATGTTTGAAAGTTAACCGAAAAAATGTAATCTTTTCCTTTGAGAGATTGCAACTGCCAATTTTAAAACATTAGCTTGTGTATCAAAGTGTCCTTAATGTTCGAAGTTCCATCTCCAACATTTGTAGTGCATTTTGAATTACCATACATATGAATCATATATCTACATAGCTATTACCTATACGAAGTGTCATAAATCCAATCTGGTACTACCAATGGTAAGTTTTGCATAATATTTTGATAACATCAAATGTCTTTTAATGCGGACTTATTAAATAACCAACATAATGGCGTAGATATGTAAAACTTAAATCACAGTACACCGAATAAAATACTTTTCGTTCTATACCTCTAAACGACACCGTTTTGTAACACCCATTAACTGTATCTATAACATGCCATAAGATTTTCTTACCAGAGGCAGCCGCCAACAACTGATTAAATGTGCCTTTGAACATATTTACTCCTGTATCGTGGCTGGCCATGACCGATCCACAGACGGGTCACAAAGAAACTGATACAATATATTTAACTAGAACCTTTAGAATCAAATATATATGTCACTGGTGTAACGCGGACATCTAGCGACCAATGTGTGGCTCCGCGGAGGTCAGATATGAGATAATTTTTGACAATTTTTTGATAAGGTATTGGCACCAGGCGATAATAGGAAATGAAGAAGTGTAGATCTAGAAATAACTGGTAAAAAATTGCAATTGACAATGAACTTTGAATACTTTGGTAAGTTTATTTGGCGTAGTTAGTATTGAATCCTCATTTGTTTCATATAGGATGTTCGAAAAATAATGTACAAGTTACATTCTCCAAATTCAAAAACTGATTTTCAGATTAATTTTACAAAATTACATTGACCTCTACAAAAAGCACATTCATTGAAAATGCCGTTAAAATTTCATCAACTATTCAGAATTTGAAATTCGTAAAATATGAAATGACTAAAAGATGTTTTCAAAAGAGGAAGAGGAAGAGGAATTAACAACAACTAATAAGAAAAATATGAAAAGTGGTTATAATTTGAAAACTAAAGGTGCAAAGGTTAAATTCTACAAGTTTTGTAATTCGTCTGAAGATAATAATGAAAATCAAAACTGGGTTTCTACTTACTGCCAACGTGTCGGCTTATATTGAAGAAGCCTTCTTCAGGGCTCCAAAAGCGACAAAAATATGGCACAGAATATGTTAAGTGATATAAACGTCATAAATATACTATACAGGAAAATATTACATCAAGAAAAAAAGAACCAGTACGATATCTTTGTTTGTATGTAGAATCCCAGATTTTCTTTTCATTACTATCACCAGACGAATTACATAACTTAATAAATCAAAGGTCGCAATACAAAATCATCTAATAAGTTAAATTTTACTTACATTTTCTACTAACACAAGTTAGCAATGTTTCAAACATTTTTCGAAAAAATCTGTTTTCTTTTTGGAGCCCCC
This sequence comes from Monochamus saltuarius, assembly GCA_025584915.1. Taxonomy (NCBI): domain Eukaryota; kingdom Metazoa; phylum Arthropoda; class Insecta; order Coleoptera; family Cerambycidae; genus Monochamus; species Monochamus saltuarius. The sequence continues at coordinate 8,075,283 of CM046725.1, read as the reverse complement.
TTGATATAAACATTCCCAGTCATTTTGTGCTACAACTTTTTTGTTTGGATAAAATTGATTATTGATTGTTGACTGTCATGGTAATTTGGTCATTAGATATTTTATGAGTTCTTCCTTGGATTTGCTACTTCGTAATATTATTTTAACCATAGTTTGAGAAGAATTATAGCAAATAATTTTGCTAATATATGAACTCTTTTTCCCAAAACTGTAATGCACCTTTCCTTGCTGTCTCTTACAAATCTGAGGATGATGTTCTTAAAGTATCGGAAAAATGCAATTCCAAAACGACTACGGACCAAGAAAGAAGTCATTATTTCTTGTTAAAAGTCTGTGCGCGTCTTATTTTTGTTGTTCCGCTTTATTTATAATATAGCACTTAGAACGCTCTTCCAGATATCTGGAGAAAATAAAAGATATGCCCTATTTTCAAAAAACAGTGACAAAACTATCATTGAAATTATCGACCAATTGTTATTCTATGCAATATTAGCACGGTGTTTGAAGGAGTGTTCCATGATTTGGTTTTCTCTCATGTTAAATCGCAGATCGTTGAAAACCAACATGGCTTCTTTAAGGGAAGATCAATTAATTCTAATTTGGCTTGTATGATACATTACATCGCTGTTTGGTTGTCTCATCGCAGGTAGACGTTGTTTACTCCTATTTTAGGTTTAACTTAGGTTTTTTACAGACTTGACCATGATTTGCTTCTTGTAAAACTTTGCTTTGTCTAATATCTTGGTTTTATTTTTTAAACGTATCTCTTCAAGCGGTCATTATTTGTTTAGTACCATGGTTTCAAGTGTATAGGTTTTATTGCTAGTCTGTGGTTCCACAAGAATCAAGGCCTTCTTTTTTAAAAAAAAAATTGTGAATGACGTTTGCCTTGGGATGAATTCAAAAGTTCTTTTGTATATCGAAGATTGTAAAGTGTTAACATCCTTAAATGTTATTCTGTCCAATTGTTAACATTGTATAGTGACAAAAGTTATTGACAACCTTATTTATTTATATATTTATTACTTCCAAATAGGTTTCAATGCCTAATTACAAGGAGTAACAAGAAACAAAAAATATAATAATTGTACACCACAACGTGAAGGATACAGAAGAAGCATTCACATTATCATAATTATGGTAAATATACATCAGGTTAACAGCTAGAACACATACAAAGTATGTATATGTTGTCAGCTGAATATATATTTTTGGACAAATTTTGCAAATAAACTAGCACAGAAGTGGTAAAAATAGCGTAATTTTTACCAGAAACCGTACAAATGCCATAGAAGCGAAGCATATTCAAGTTTAGGTCTGTATAAACTATTATATAATGATATAACTGAACTAATGTTTCGAAATTTTTTTTATTCTCTTATTACAAAACCTAACGCTTTATAAGCTGAGGCAGTTGTGTTTTCAATGTGCAATTTGTATGAAAGTTTGGAATCAATAGCTACACCTAAATCCTTGACATAATCTTTTCTGCTCAATATTATTCATTTTATACGGATAAGATGTTATTTGTTTATTGCGAGTAAAAGTTTTATTAGGTAGCACTTCTGAATATTAAATCAAGTTTGTTGACACAACTCCATACAAATGCCACATTAATATCACTTTGGAGAGATATACAATCATCGGAACATTCAATTTGCTTGTAAAATTTCAGGTCATTTGCAAACATGAAACATTTTGAATTTTGTATTAAATTTGTTAAGTCATTTATAAACAATAAGAATAGGATGTAAAGTTATAACTCTTTCTATGGCCTATTCGATGGTATAATTAATTTTTATAGAATACTTGACATTTTTTTACACATTTGGATAGTACAACTAATTTTCTTATTTCCAAATAATATTTGGAATTAATTAGAGAAACACGTTATTTGTACAATATACTATATCTATATCTGACAACCTAGCACAAACTCTTATAAACCCAATTTTGAATATGAATTCATACAACGGTTTGTAGGAAGCAGTAATATGAAAATAATTGGATGTAACTAGTTCAGAAACAGTTCTTAGCACCCAAGGAAGTGACAATTTTCATTATAATAGATGTGGAACTAACTATAGTTATAACATGCTAGCTGTTCTTGTTTCCACAAGCTATTCTAAACTCTCCATTTACAAACCAAATTTTCTACTGCACATATAAAGCCATAATGAGAAAATGTATCAGTTGACCTTTTTAAATATATTAATCCAATTTGATATTAGCATAGTTATTAAAAATTTCGACTGTGCCATAAAGTTGTCGTATTTCAGTACTTACGTGAAATAGTTTTATGCAACCCAACATACCGCTACAAATAGCTGCATAGGTATTTGCGAATTAGCAATTAAAATTCCTATCGATATTCGACAATGATAGCTTTGGATTAATTATAATAACTGAACATTCCTTTATTAACGTTATCAATTTTATTTTTATCAATTCCAAATTTGTCTATAAAGTAAAATAAATTGGCGACTAAGTTTTTTAACACATCAGTTAGGTTGATATGTTTATATAAAGAAGAATTATAGTTTCAGTCATTGTTTAGTTGGATATTTTAAAGAAGAAAAATAAAAAAAAATGGATGTTTATTTAAATTAATTTTCAAATCAGTACACGATTTAAGCGGGCAGAGATAAGGTGTTATCTATAATACTTCCAAGGTCATTGTTAATCGTGTCTGAATAAACTGCTACATAAAAAAAATAAAATATTGACATGAATCCTAAACAAACATTTACACAATGAAATATCTTAACAACACCTACTACTTGTTCTGCCTGTTTTGCATTATAACAAAGTTCATAGTATTTGTGACTCTATTATAACATAAATATATTTAAAACAAACTCCTTTTGTTATTTTAATACTACTTCATTCTAAGTAATTAATATGTTTTTATCAGCACAATATTGGTCTCAAAAATGTGAATCAATTACTCAATTCTAAAAATACCAAAACCTCAAAAAATTAAAATCTTAATTGAGAAATTATTTAAAGCGACTTTAAACTCTTCTAAAAAGTGCAAACGTTTAACATATTAAATGTAGCTATTACTATTTAATCGTTGCCATATACCAAGTTCATATCCAATGACGAATTCGGTTTACTGCTAATACCAATTTTATTCCTAAGTCTAAACATGTCATGCCTTGGAAGTACTTATTACTTCTGAACACTTCTGTCCTTTCAGAATCTGCTGGATCTGCTCCAAAGTCTTCCCCTTAGTTTCTGGGATGTACCACTGGGTAAAACCTGCCAAGAGAAAGGAACATACTGCGAACAAGTAGAAAGAAACATGCATACCGTACCCGTAGAGCCATTGGTACACCTGCAATGATAATATGCCCCAGAAAACATACATTGCATCAGCAATTGTCATGCCTATTGCTTTCATTTTTGCAGGGAATACCTCGGCCGTGATCACGATGGGTACGATGCCTAAGCCTATTTTAAAAGTAGCCGCATATGACATCACCGTCACTATTGGTATCCAACTCACAGGAATAACGTTGTATCCGACATATTTCATATGAAAGTAGAGTGCGATGATCAAGAGACACGTGCCTGTCAGGATAGCTGAAGTTATCAAGAGCAGCTTTCTTCCATAGTTGTCTAGTTGAAGAGAAGCACCAGTTGCGAACACCAACATTATGACAGCAAACAGTATTCCTGTGGTGGCCTCATCAAGATAGATGGAACCTGCCTCGCTTAAGATCAGGTGCAAGTTCATCATGATAACGCCGATCCCACAGAAGTTTTGACCGGCATTCAACACTGTCATTATCAACAAAGCTTTACGGTTACTGTTAACGATTAATAGATCCTGCATCCGACCTTTTTCAGTCTTCTGCCTCTCTATAGCATCTGTAATCTCCTTCATCTCTTGGTCTACGTTTGGGGTTGACCTGAAGTATTCCAGAGACTGCCTCGCCTCTTCGGGTCTGTCTTTATAAAGCAAGTAGTACGGAGATTCAGGCATAAAAGAGAAAACTAATAATTCTGTCAGGGCAATACATATTCCTAGAATTGGAGCTGTGTAAAATGGCAGGAATGGCCCTATACAATACACAATTAAACAACCTGTAAGCATCATCAAGTAAATTATGCTAGATAGGAATCCTCTGATCTTCTGGTCTGCTATCTCGGCTACATACATCGGAGCTGCTACAAATGCCATATTGCCGGCTACACCACAAAAGAATCTAGCCACAAATAAATATATCATGTTGGTTCCAAAAGCTACAGCCAGCCAAGCGAACAGTACGGTAAAAGAAGCCAGAAGCAAAGACTTCTTCCTTCCTATCCTTTCTGTGAAGAACATAGTGCTCGGCAAACCACAGAAAGCCCCAACAAGCAAAGCTGTTTCTAACCATTCCGCCTCATATCGCGTAGTTTTGATGTGACTTTCTTCGCTAATCAAGTAGGGGATCATGGGAGCCGTCCAGCCCACTGTCATGCCATCGGAAATGGCAAATAGTGTGCCTGTAAATAAGAGTATCGGTAAAATTATTCAGATATAGCTATTTGTGTAACAAGTTCTTTAAATACAGCTTTAAAGAAAGTGTGTGGACAAGGTGATAGCCAAAGTGGAATACAATTTTTTTGCAGAATCTATATAAATTTTAAATAGGTAGGTAAACTAATGACGATACCCGTTGCTACGATGAGATTCAGAACGCAATAAAACATTTAAATTCGATTATCTCACAAACGGCTGCTCCAAGCGACACACAGTAGGGCCAAATCTCGAATAGCTGGCCAAAAATCGAAAAATAGAGTTTAAGTTTCGGTAATTTCTAGTCGTGGGTTAGGTTGGGTAAGGGTCTGAAGGTCCAATTCCAGGCGGCCTATCCCTTATACCTGCCCCTGTAGGACAGTTGAGAGAAGACCTTCAATCGAACTAGACGCATCGTGCAGTGAGCAAATATTTCAACGCTATAGGTATTCAAGAGAACGCCAAATCTCTAAAAATCAACAGATTTCGATTTTTTAAAATGGAATCAGCAGCTGCAAGTTAGTAAACCGATTATGTAACACAAAATAATAAGTTCATGCGATAACAATAAACGAATCATTTGTACGAAAATGAACGGAAAATTACAACGGAAAATTTTAAACACGTAGAGAAAAGTTTATAAGTTTTCTAGAGTTCTACGATTTGACCGATCGCATGTTGTAGATGGAATTATTATGAAATGAAAAAATTAAACTTGCTGCCTCTAGCTGCCTCTGTCATTGGTGCGAGTTCAAAGTCGTCGCTCCCCGAAGCAGTTCTATTGTTAGTTGCGCCACGTATACCAGCAAGTACAGGAAGCTCCAGCAATTTAAAAGTTGAATCAATTGATTGTGAATCAAATTATTCTTCGGATGACGATGCATGAACTTCAAAATCAACCAATTGTATGTTTCACCGTATTATACAACTTTCTCTAGAAAAGTGATTTATGTCAAATCCACCATTTTGTTTTGATTTCAAATTTTGAAAACCCCCGAGTACTGACTTTCAGCCAAATTTATCTTCGAATTTAGGCCAGCTTTTTGGGATTTGGCCCCACTGGGCGACGGCGACCGGATATATACCTTTTTTGGACAAAATATACTCAGGAACAAGAGTTTTTAATACTTTTAATATACCGAGGCACGAAAAATTTATGAAACTTTAGATGTAGACGAAATGCTGCTGGTGGCGGCCTCTGCAATATACGTCAAAACTGCGATACAATCTCGATTTCTCATACAAAAAAAATCCCTAAGGACCAAATTTAGTGCGAATCGTGCTATTATTAAGATAAATATTTACAAAAAAGTTTTAAATAATAATAACTTTAACATCCTGCATTTCGAAAACTATCAACTTTTGGGCTAAAGCAAATTGGACTAGATCATATTTGTTAAATGCGATGAGTTAAGATCCATTTTCAATCTTAATTTTCAAGTATTATCTTTGGGATTTGACAGAAACGACTAATGACGTCATCAATTATATTTTTTGCTAGAACCATACCCAAATTTTGTTCCTGTTAAAAAGCTATATTTTTTTCCAATAAACTTTTATTAGACATTTTTCTGTATTACTTCCCTTTTAAAAGTTATAAGCAATATCGTCCTAAAGAGTCAAAAGAAATAACACCCAAAAATCACATTAGCCGTGGAAGGATCAAGTAGTCCTTGGAAAATAATTGAATGTTCGTCGTTTAAAGTAAAGTAAATGTCATTAAGAATAAGTAACAGAATTATACTCAATAATTCTTTAATACAGTTAGAACAGAAGGTGATGATAGCAATAAAGAAACTTAAAAAATGAGGCAAACGCCCTCATACTACATACATATTACAATCTATTCTCTATATGTCCACCTCTTATTTGAAGATACATATCCAATCTTCGCCTGACTTCTTTGCGGGCTGCGTTTATTGCCATTTCTCCCTTTAACTCATTACAAGCGTTTGTGATTTATTTCTTTCAAATGAGTAATATCTCGCAAATGTGTTTTGTAAACCTCACTTTTGAAAAACCTCCATAAAAAGAACCAGGGGTGTTAGATCTGAATAATATCTCGCAAATGCGTTTTGTAAACCTTATTTTTGAAAACCCCCATAAAAAAATCGAGGTATGTTAGATCTGGTGATTTTCCGGACCACTGAATAGGTCCATTAATCCCAATCAATTTTTCTGGGAAAGTGTTATCTAGATCTAAATATTGCTGTACAATCTTGACCTTAAATATTTGTTCATATAAATAAGGTCCAATTAAATGTCTACCGATGATGCCGCACTATACATTTTCTCCAAAAAGGCCTTGATTTTGGACTGGATTTACAATGAGGGGATGAGTAATGACAAGTATTTTGTGACATTTATGCAGTTTAAACAACGAACATTCAATTATTTTCCAACTACTGGATCCTTCCGCCGCTGTGATTTTTAGGTGGTATTTTCTTTAGGACGGTATTCCTTATAACTTTTAAACGGGAAGTAATACAGAAAAATCTTTCTAATATAGGTTATAAGAAAAAAGAGATCTTTTTAACAGGAAAAACATTTGGGTATGTTTATGGAAAATATATAATTGATGAGGTCATTAGTCGTTTCTGTTAAATCCCAAAGATAATACTTTCGATTGAAAATGGAACTTACCTCATCTCATTTAACACCACTTGTTCCAAATTTGATTTAATTTTTTTGTATCCTTACAGTAGGACTATCGAGTTTGAGACACCCTGTACAGACCTCTTAGAGACACCCTGTATAAGGTTACTATTTTGGAAAGCGTCTACAATAAAGTTGGATAAGCAAAATACAAAAACTTAAGATAAAGAAACTAATGGTTTCTATGAAGAACCTTTATTCAGTAGTTCGTTTATTATCTCATTACTTTGGGGTATTTCAAATTGTTCTCAAGAATTTTTTATAATTTATTACTACGTAAACATTCAATTAAAAAAGTCAACATTGTACACAATTTTAATCATTTGTGAATATCTACACCACCCTGTAAGATCTTCATGTTAACTTTGGAATTATTTTACTACAGATTCTTTTTATGACAGCTGAATTGCCTTATCTCGTTGAAAAAAGTGATTTGTTCTGTTTTTGCTTCGTACGTACAAGTCAAGATTAGAACAAAAATTAAAATTTCTCGTGTATTTATGCATTGTAACTTTTACCTGATACTGCAGCGAGCAGCTGAGGGAGAGTTCCCTTGAATATATCCACAACACTAGTTTTCACTGTCATTTTGAGTTTCACGGAATAGATGCACGAGCACAGTCTCAAGTCTCTCTCATGGATTCTTATTATATATAAACGTTAATGCAAACAATCATAAAAACAACTAAATACATCATAAGTAGCCTACCATTGTAAAATAAATATTCTCTTTGTGTTACACTTAATACCTCGCACTAGTAATGATACCGATTCGCAATCTTGTAGTTTCTCTGAGTAGCAGCAAATTGAAATAGGATACTGTACTCAGTTTAACTGCATCGAATCTCAGAGTATTTTCTGTAAGCTAGGGTTAAAAAGACTGCATGTGATTCTGGAAGCGTTTTATTTATTATCTGCAAAAATAATGCAATAAATAGAAAACAAACACCAAAGTAAAAAAAATATTTCAAAAAGAGAGCATATAACAATAGATCCGTATCGCGTTGCTACCGTAACTATATTAAAGTAAACGTCTGTAACACATAAGAAATTGTAAATACTAAGCAGGGTTAAAATAATATATGTATTAATGTTAAACAAAAATAGTTAATATCCTTAAATATTTACCAAGTTTAGGGGGGGCTAATTTAATTGTGTGGGTATTAATTTTAAACAAAAGAAGGCGCTTGTAAACGTTGCTTTGTTTTTTACAGTTAAATGTGACATAAACTTGAATACGTAAAGACGGTGTCAGGCTTTTCATTATTTCCTAATATAAAATGCAAGAAAAATACAATAAACATGCTATAAACAAGGGAACACTTTTCCAGTTGTTCGCAGCTGTCATTGGTAAGAGAAAAACCCTCATTTATAATAATCGTAACGTTAACGACAACAAAAAGAAATTATCAAATCATTTTTATAAAACGTAATACACTTTTTTATTGTAGTTATTCTTTGTAGCTAACTTAATGGCCATTTCCGATGGAATGACTGTAGGATGGACTTCCCCTATGATACCATATTTTCTCAGTGAGAAAAGCCACATCAAAATGACCAAACACGAAGCGGAGTGGTTAGAGACCTGGCTACTAATTGGAGCAGTTGTTGGAATATTACCAACAATTTACTCTGTCAACAAGAAAGGTCGGAAGCTATCTCTACTTCTAGCATCATTTGCACTGTTGGTTTCTTGGGTTATAATAGCTTTAGTTAACAAAATAGAATACATCTACTTAGCTAGATTCATTAGTGGGATGGGAGGTGATATGGCTTTTGTAGCTGCCCCGATGTATATAGCCGAAATAGCCGACCAACGGATCAGAGGGTTTCTGTCTAGCGTCATATACTTAATGATGTTGACTGGAGTTTTGATGATATACATCGTGGGACCATATCTCCCTTTTTACTTTCCTTCTTTACTGGGTAGCGTTCTACTTACAATAGAGCTAATCGTGTTTTCTATGTTGCCGGAAACTCCATATTACTTGTTATCCAAAGATAGATACAAAGAAGCGAACCGTTCTCTTCAGAAATTTAGATGCACCGATAATGTAGCAGCAGAAATGAAGGAGATCAGTGCGGCAATTGACGGGCAAAAGGCAGAGAAAGGAAGGCTTCAAGATATTATATTGATAAAAAGCAATAGAAGGGCCATGTTGATAATGACAGTACTGAATGCAGCACAGCAATTGAGTAGTATTAACGTTATTCTGATGAACATGCACACCATTTTAGAAGCTGCTGGCTCTATTTATATGGAGTCATCTAGTGCTGCCATACTGTTCGCAGCTCTTATGCTGTCGGCAGCAACGACAGCATCCTTCTTCATCGACAGATTTGGACGCAAGAAACTTCTAATTACTTCTTCGATACTCACCGGTATTTGCTTACTTAGCTTAGCGGTATATTTCAACCTTCAGTACCTCAGTTACGATGTATCTAGCATTAGCTGGATACCAATAGCTTCTGTAATGGTGTACGCTTTCGTATTCAAATTCGGATTAGGCATGGTACCGATTGTCATCACAGCAGAAATTTTTGCGCCGAAAATCAAAGCTATGGGGATGGCGTTTGCTGATGCCATCTATGTGCTGGCAGCCATTTGCTCACTGCAAATCTATCAAATATTATTGAGTTCGGTTGGCATGCACGTTCCGTTCTATGTATTTTCCGCGTGCTCGTTTTTGACAAATGTGTTTATATTCTTCATTATTCCTGAAACCAAGGGAAGAAGTTTGGAGGAGATCCAAATGATACTCCATGGAAATTTGCCAGCGAAAAACAAGTGTTGATATTGTGATGTTTTTGAATTACATAAATGTCTTCTAAATATGTATATGACTGACTGAAGATATTTAGCAATTTTTTTTCATATTGAATTGTAAATAGAATTATCAATATTTTTTTGTAGCGATGGTAAGTATTGCTCTGTAACTGAACAAATATTACCAATAATAAGTAGTAAATTAAAAATAACATTTTACACATAATCTGTTTATCCACTTACAATTTAGATTATTTGTAATTTATTATGTTTTTTTTTTATTAATAACTGAATACTTTTGGTTTGACACAAATTCTTGGATGTTATTAGTTTTATTATTTATATTTTTTTACTCAGTTATAATTTACTAAACGAATGACCACCATATCTCCTTAATTTTGTACATTCACTTCAGTAAGACTCATATACAAAGACAATGTCAGCATCATGTGCAATCAGATTGATTCTAAAAATGCAGGCGTCAAAAGTAATTATACACCAATATAATCAACTGCAAGAAAATCACTGAAAATAAATAAATTGGTATAGGACGAAAAATTAAATTATTATAAAATAAATACTGATGTAGGTTTACAAAAAATATAAACACATTTGTTTAGAAAGGAATACAATCTTCTCATTTATATAAATACAATTTTTGATTGCATCTGGTTCTAAGTACTTGTATACCACATTGGCATCTTCAAACTTAAAAAAAAAATTGAAGGGACATAAGTCCGATTCGTTTTTGTTCATAAGTTGCAAACATTTAAAACAATATAATTTTATATTTCAATCAAAGTAACTTGATAAATAAAAATATTGGTTGCTATATTATTTGTGTTTAGAGATAACCTTTATTAATCAAATTTTAATATTATAAAAATTATTCAAATTGTCCACCCTGGGCTGGAATGCAAAACTTAAATCGGCAAACTATATTCCGTCACTCAACGGATGAGACTTGGATGATTTCATATCTGGTTAGCTGCATTCTAAATTCTTTCAAGTACCTAACTGATGACGGATAGTGATTTCAACTTGATAGACATGTCCTTATAAATAAAATCCAAAGGATTTAGATCTGGAGAACTCGGTGGCCATGCTATTGGACTCTGTTGATCTATCCATTTATTCGGGAAATTATCATTTAGCCAAACAGTTACGTGTGCCTCTTTATGTGGTGGTCATCAATGAAATCAAAGCGGTTGTTTTCCAATACAGTTCTGCATTTAAATGATCAGTTAAACTATGTAAAGGCAGTAAATTACTGTTGAATGTGGTAATCCAAATGTTGACACTGAAGCATAGCTTAAAATGATCTTGATCTAATTGTATGAAATTTTTTTAACGCCTAGATATGTTGTGCCGGTCTTAGTAAAACACGCTTTATCAGACCACATGCCAAGCGAAATGAATCATTTTGCGCATGTAACGTTTGTACATTTTGGCGATGAAATGGATATAATATTTCTCTATTCAACACACGTCATGCAAAATTCAGTAATAAATGAAGATTACTTGCTATACGCCGAACACTAAATGAAGAGTTGTCAATGACAGCATCTATTATATCTTCTTAATTTTGTATATACACTTCAGTAGGACAAATGGCCTTTTTTGGAACGTTAGCTTCATCTCGAAGTCTACCAAATAACATATTAAAAACTGTGTGGGCAGGTTGATGTCTATTTAGGTATCTTCGTTGGTATTCTCGGGCTGCTTGTCTGGCGTTCCCATTGGAATGCCCATATACAAAGACAATATCTGCATACTTTTCAGTTGCAAATAATGCATGTTTTATTTAGCACTTTAACGCTAAGTGTCAAATGAATAAACAAAATGACAAATAATAATTATTGTTTTAGCAACTACCTATCGTTTTTATTTATCATGAAATATGAAATTATAACTTTTTAAATTCTTGTAACTTCTAAACAAAAACGAATCCGACCTATATTAATATAAGAAAAAAATGTTTGGCGTTAACTCAGCTACCATCCGCCAAAGTTTGTCATAGAACTTGTGGAACACCCTGTATATGTATTAAAACTAATCTTATGCATTATAATAACGAGGTAATGCATATTTCATAGCATCTGCTGTCCAGTTTAATTATATCTTAACGAAGAAAATACGTGACGGGATTCATCCCACATTATTGCAGATTAGAGGACCACGTAAAAGCGTTTTCCAGGAGTTTTTCATGCGAAACCATTAAGGTTGTCTCTGGAGACTAACCAAAGTCTGAAGGCGAAGTCTCCTGTGACACTACTCGTTTTTTCACACACCGTTTTATATTATCGCGAAATATATCTCCCAGGAAATATAACCGAGAATAAACTTCGATGCTGGGCGGTTTTTATGTGGACGTCAAAATCGCGTTTATCACAACTAATGTAATAACGTAATAACGGGGAATACACAAGAGGAAAATCCCAACTGTTCTATTTTTAAATTGGAACAATTGCAGGAAAAGTAAAACTCATTCAGTACTTTGTATTAAGAGATATTCATCGTTAAAATAACACAATTAACTATGTCTGCCTGAAATATACTGCGTCAAAATAGAACATTCATCTCCTCTTTATCTCCACTTCCAGATTTCAGAAGGGGAAAGAGGACCTTGACCTTCAGAACCTTTCTGGCGCGGACATTGAAGTGAAATTTCAAGAGAGGGGCTTCAGCATCTGTATCTTGGTTCTGCCATCTATCAAGCTTAGATAAACAACTTCTCAGGGAGTTCGGTGTTTTTAACAGCAATTATACTATGATAATACTATGATAATATGTTTTGCTCGGAATATAACTGTCTAAATATACATAAAAGCAGAATATATACTTTGTTTCGGAAAAAAAGCTAAAAAATATTGTAAAAGGATATTCAACACTATTCTATTTCCTCTTGTTCTTTCTATTATATCGAGACAAAAGAAACCGAATTTGCTAGCAAAAAGAAGAGAATATAAAGACAATTATTAGAGTTGAGTGAATTGATAAAAAATAATAAATAAACACATAATTAATTAAAAAGTAATAAAAATACTACGAGTAATAAAAATATCAAAATCAAAATGTCAAATAAGAAGAAGGTTATTTATTTGTTAAAATTTTAATACCATATTTAAAGTGTTCCTAAGCAGACTTTCTGTACAATTAAAAATATATCAATACAGTATTGTAAATGACTGTAATGTCCACACATCGAAATAAGTGGTGAAGAAAGATGTTGATTTGTACTTTGACTGTTGTAAGTAAATGTGACGTTATTTCTCACCGAAAACCGGGGTATATGCAATGAAACCATTGTCAGAAAGCTTATATCATCTATTAATAATTTTATGTAAATAAATTATCTGATGAATCGTCCAACGTTTTTGAAGCCTATCAATATTTGTGGTGTGTAACAAATCAGTCATTTTATCCCCCAATTTTTTTCCGGAGTACGCCTATAAACAATTATTTATAACGTCATAATGTAGAATTTTGATTAGAATATTTTATTACTCTTGATATTTTTCGTAAAACTCTTCATTTTATAGATAAATTCGATTTTTGAGCATGCAACGTTAGAAATAATCGCAGTAAAATGAGTTGCACTTAATATTTTTTAATTTCATATTACATAGAAATAATTTGTAGTGTTCTAATACTAAAGTGCTCTAACTTGTTTTATAGAGTGTATACACAAATCAATGTTTATAGTTGCCATGATACCCAATACTAAAACAGAAGTATCTAGAGAGTTTTTAGTAGAACTGTTAAGAAAATATGTCAAATGAAGGACTGAAAAGTACGCCCCTTCTTTATTCGGTATAAAGCTGGTACATAAGTAGTATTGGCAATGTGCCAAAACTGATTGCACAATTTCTTAAACTGCCTAATCCAAATGCTTATACTGGTATTAAATCAAAATAATATAGGTCTAGTTTATATTTATTGTTAAAAAATGTAAGTAAAATATGAGTATATTTATTACATAACACGAATATACTTAGATATGTACTAAATACATTTTTACAACTACTACCTATATAAAAAATATAAAAATTTGCCAAAAGTATACTCAACAGTAAAATAGATATTCTGTACAAGCAGTTTAATAATTTTTTTTGGAAGATCCGAAATCGGGATGGGCCACACTAAATAGACTATAGTATTGGTAATTTTCTGGAACATTTGTAAATTTATATGTGAGACATTTAAAAAAAATCACAACTAAAATCAATGTATCTAGAAAAAGTTTTATGTCATACTGAAGTTGAAACCACAATGAATTTTCACTTTGAGTTTGGTGTAGTGAATTTGCATTTTCAATGTTTTTTGTGTAAGTGTCTCCACAAAAAGACACAAAGCAGCAGTAGCAATAAAATCGACCATCGTTCCATGAACTGATAATTTCCTAAAAACACTTGGTAACTAGTAGATATGATGCAGTTGTGCTTTCTTAACATCCGAACTACTTACTTCTCCTAGAAAAGTGGTGGTAGTGGCGGAAAAGTCAATAGAAGATTTTTATAAAGGTCCAGAAATTGGTCTATTTTGGTCAAGTTTAACCAACTAGCGCAAAATAGGTTGCCGAATCTTTATAATCTTCCTTCCCGATCTGTAGAAATGTGTTAATGACTATGACTTATTTTATATAACTTTATCAAATTGCAGCTTCTTTATATTGCTTGTAAATAAACAGTTAATATTATTTTTTATTATTCGAGGATGATTTTAATTTTATCATTGAATATATGCTTAAGTTATTTTGAGCTAATAGTAAAATTCCTGAACTTTTTTACTGTACATACTAGAATTATCGTTTACATGAACAATCAAAAATGGTAGCTACGTGATATCACATACGCAAGGTACCAGGAAAAAGTAAAAACAAGTTAAATTAAAAAAAATCTGCAGATTTTATTGGTCTTAACTTATTTTACCTGAAAACTGTAGATTCGAGATATCTTAATCTTAATAGTCGCTGTCGTCTTATTTAATATTGCACAGGACTATGATGAATAATAGGTGCGCATTGGTTGCTAAAAAATTTAACACCATTTGTACATTTACTACTGGTAAATTATGCGAATCGGCTTTCTGATATCGTTTCAACATTATATGTACTATAATTAGTTAATTATATTTAACCCCGCTTGCTTCCCTCTTTGACAGATAAGCGCGTTTATCGAGACTGAGCGGAGCTTGCGGTAGGCTTGTGACGTCAGACCAATTAGAAACCGTTTTGTGCATCTCGCTACAGGGAGAACTATAATTTGGTAATTACAGGCGTTACATATTTTTATTTTAAAAAAATAATTTACAAATATGTTGTATGAATCCATACAATTTTACAATTTTGAATTATTTATTTTCTTTAATCGCATTGTATATACTGATACTTAAAACTGATAATTATTTTACTGCAAACGTGTTTACGCATACCAAGGTTATTGCTGTACTAATGAACTAATTAAACACAGACAAACAAATACACAAAAACAACTGGTAAAATTTTGGCTATGAATGTAAGGTGATAAGTTATCAAATTATTGAACCTGCTATACACTAGTTTCCCTATGAAGGATGGAATAATCGTATTTTCGTTTCAATATCTATTTCTGCTGTGTTTTTTTGTTTCTCATAGTATGCTAGCAATTTATTTTTACCAAAAAAATTATCTCTTTCAATATATTTTTTTTTATTTAGTACCTGAATACAATAATAAGCTACATTGTCGCTTAAGATATCGGTAAAATAACTTTTGTCCAGTTTTATTTTTATTATATAGAGTAAATTATACATTATTCAGTGCAAATAATATAAACATGGTCATAAGTTTTGCTGGAAATTTTAAGACAACCTTTCCTCAATTTGTGGCAGCTATATCAGGTTGGTATGTATAGTAGAAAGATAAAGTTAACAATAGATAGTCCCACAGGTCTTTTCAATTTATATTTTGTTATACAGGGTGTCTCATAACTCTACCAACACAGAGCAGGCACGTGTAGAGAATCTTAAAATATGCCGCTTTGTTATAAAACATTATTTTCTGGGTTTATTGGTATGTTTAATTGCTAAAAATATGAAATTGTTGAAGCTCAAATAAGGTAGGGCGCCCTTAAAATTATATCGATTTTTCTTATAAGTACGGCCGTCATTATGTAGTTTTACCAGTATTACAGGAAATTTAATTTTAAAAATTTTTTATTATAAATTTTTCGAAAAAAGTAACTGTTTTCGAGATAATCGAAATTTTGTGAAACAACATTATTACTAACTGAATCGGACAAAAAGTAAAATATATCTACAGTTTTACGACTACTAAGCCATGATTTCATGTTTCATTTTTGACGTTTACAAAAAAGTATCAAGAAAAAGCAATTTCATTAAATTAGATTGTTTATTTTGTCTTTAATATATTAAAAAAGAGGAAAATTACAAACAAAACTAACAAATTCGCACATTTTTATGGCATTGCATTTATTATTTATACGATTCCATAAATACAACCGGTGTAAATTAAACAAATTCTTTTAAAGCCTCCCAGAGAAACAAATCACATATGCCCAGATCTGATGATCTTGATGGCTAATTTTCTGGAAAATTGTTTCCTCATCCTACACATCTATTCAAGAACTGCTGGTTCAAGAGTCTTGTACATTAGCACTAAAATGCGATGGGGCACCATCGTGCATGAACAATATTTGACGTCTTAATTGCAAAGGTAAAGCCTCAAGTAGCCCAGGTAGAGTAATTTGTAAAATATATCATTTTAAGGGCGCCCTACCCAGGGCGCTATAGGGGTTATAGGCCTTAACCACCGTTCAGTGCAGGAATTAGGGAAACCTGGAAAATTTCAATAATTAGGGGGGTGGTCAAACGTCGACCGGTATCAATCTCTCACATTGACCCAAGCCAAAATTATTCTACCCTACCATACCCGCAGAGAGAGTGCCAATCCTCTCCACGAATATAGCTGATATACGGTCTACCGGCCGCGGGATTCGATCCCACAGCGGTCTGGCCACATCGATTGAAGTATTGACGCCTTATAATGCTCGGTCACTGACCGAATAAATGAATTAATATGATAATATGAGAAACACAAATCATGTACCAAGTTTGGTTGCTCTATGTTAAGCCATTGCTGAAATATTATTGTTTTTCAAAATTTAACACTCATTTTCAGAAACCTATATCTCTTCAATATAACAAAACGGCATATTTTAAGATCTTCTTCACGTACAATCGTTTGCAATAATAATGACACTCTCTTAAAACAGTTTTTGAACTTCTGGAAGTTCTGAGTAGAAATTTCATTAAATCTCTATCGGTGAGTGAAACAACTAATAACTAATATTAAAAATGTGAAGTAGATTTCATTATAAATACATCAGAAGTTCTAAAGAAATCGCAAAATTCATTTTAATGAGTGTCATTATTATTGCAAACGATAGTACCTGTTCTATGTCGGTAGAGTAATGGAACACCCTGTATATATATATTTTGTAAATATTCGTCAGTGTAAAATATTCTACTAAAATACAGAAGGATTCGTCATGGAAACAGTAACATTACTGTTTATTAATTTTCCGCACCAGATAAAGTTTGTTGCCACTTTTTATGGTTAACACAGATCTATCGTTTTTGTTTACTCAACAAATATTGGCGACATATCGTATGTAATCTATAACATCTAGATATGAAACCTTTGTTAAAACTGTGATTCGAAAATAAAATAAATAAACAATAGTTGGGAAGAAGACTCGCTGAAGCAGATCTTGTCTGGTTAGATTTCTTAGCTGCAGTTTGTACTCTTGTCTTCCAGTGTAAAGATGCCGAATTTAAGTGTGCTTAGTTTTTTTAAAGGAACTGTACCTCAATTCGTAGCTGCTATATCAGGTACGTGACAGTATAATATAACATATAGTGAAATATAAAATTAAAGATTTTTTTTTTATTTATTTTTCGAAGAATTTAAAAACCGGTCCATTTTATTTAAATGCTTGTAAACAATATTTTTACTGACGTAAGCCACCGGCTCTTTCTCCCGACCTAAACCCAGTTGAGCATGCCTGAGATATGCTGCAAAATTTACAAAATATTTTGGATATCTTATTTACAATAACAAATGTACCTAGAAGTGTATAAGCATATTATGGTTTAAATTAACGAAGATCATGCTCGCTATCAACTTTTATTAGAATGTTGGATAATTAAAATTTAATTAATACAATTGTTTATAATTTTTAAGTCTGTGTCAATAAAAATATGATTTACTCAAAAACGTGTATTATCAATTATTAGTTTTTAAAGAAAAATCAATTTAGAAAAAATCATAATCCCATAACTATTTCAGATGGTAAAAAATTTCAAAAATTAGCATGCAGGTTAAGCTTCATTCTATCAGGTTAGCTGAAAATGTCAGTTAGACAGCTATCACCTACTTGGCATACCTACTTCTAATACAAATTCCTTATATTCTATTTTTTAACTAAGAGGAGTAATTTCTCATGCCTAAACATAAGATTAATAAGATTGTTTTTTCTATTTTTTTTTTCAAATTTATCGCCAAAATAATTTAGTGTATATTCTAGTTACTTTTCCCTGTGTGTATATGACTTTTTCATTTATTCCTCCTAGTTTAAAATAGATCATAGTAAAACATTTCTCTATTTCACCCGGTATAATTAAATTACCTGACAATAAAGTATTCACTTTACAAAATCACAAGAACTTAAGTTATTTCCGGAAATTTCGGGAAAAAATATTCGTGACCAAAAAAAATCTTCAGGAATAATTTACTCGCGTGTGGTATTCGGTAAGAAAATTTCACACCCCAAGCCTATAAATCAAACCTGACATTTTAAATTAATTTGACTCGGCTAAGGTATTGTTGTTGTTGACATAATATGTTTATTTGTCATTTTTATTTGAACGGTTCTATCACAGTTGATATCATTTACTAGTTCGAAGCGTATGTACGTTGAGTTTAATAAGTGTTATACTGAATTGTCGCGATTTGATAAAGAAACTCAACAAGTTATTAGACAAGAAATTCAAAACCTAATACCAGATAACACTAGAAAATCAAAAGCAAGTGTATGGAAACAATTTATTGAATTTTGCAGGTATATTCACCATATTTCGTTAAATAAAAGAATTACCAACATTAGTTACATCAAATGCTAAAACTCAGATGGGTAGTTGTTTGGCAATTCTAGGTCACTAAAGGTGGTAGAAATATATTTTTTTACAAGTACGCAATATCGAAGAAATTCATATGTACGTAAATTTTTCTGGTTGCCATGGTAACGAATCAAAATAAAGGCATCTTATTGGTTTTAAAGTAGAGATGTGAAATTTTCCTTATAATTTAAGAAATTGTCATTGGAAATCAGTTTTTAAATTATTCAAAAGTTCAAATTCCTTTTAACTTTAAATTAAAATAAAATGCCATTGATTCAATATTTTCGTTTATTTTTACTATATTTTTTATCTTGATTATTATTGAAAATAATTAATTTAAATTTTGTCGCGTATGTCTGTATATATAAATCTATTATTCAAATAATCTATTCAAGAATGCTTATATATAACTACACTTAGGCATTTCGTCAACAATTTATATTCTTCTTAGTATGTTTAAAAATTATTACCTCAAAAATATTTAAGATTGGCTCTTTTATATTCAAATACAATCGATCTTTATTTTTATAAATTTGCAAGTAGCTAATTTATTCAAAATGTTATCAACTTACATATTTTTGCTATCGTAATATTCTTTCAAAACAAATCGGAACTGATCCAAATTTATACGTCCTTGAACAGAATAACGATCTACAATAATTTAGTGTCAATTGGACTGACTTGTAAACAATTACTTTTTCAGACGTTCTCATTAAAATAATTTAATGCATCAATAAACACTCACTTAAAAGTTTATAAGTCGGGGATTCCTCAATCAATAGATTAATGTTTATAAACTTTATTATCAACTAACAACTTTTCTTAGAATATACAGGTTGGTCCTAAATTTTTTCGCGGTAACAAATAATGGTACCTTTTTATGAAAATGGATAATGAGAAAATATTCTCAGGTTATTCAGTTTGTACAGGGTGATTTTTTTATCATGGGCAATTCCGTTTCTTGCAAACGACTAAAGCAAAGTGAACATTGCCAAACAAGGTTTGTTTAGGCTAATTTATACTTGAAATTAAGGTAGATAACGAAATAATAACCAACAAACGCTCACCGTCGTAGCGTTTCAATTTTTTTTCCTCAGAAGCATACCACTTTTTACGGATACTGAAAGAACTTTTCATTTCACGCTTTTTCTGCAAATAAGTTTTGCTTGTGTTTATAACAGATCAAAGGATACAGACGATTTATTGTGTAACCGTGATTTTTCCTATAACACATCAGTCATCAATATAGATCAGATGGGCCTTGAAAAAACAATAAGTAATGTTTTAATTTTGTTTTACTTGAATCCCATTTATATGTACATATATAAAGTTGCATTTGAAGAAAACAAGTGCGGTACTTTGCAATACTATAAATGTAATTATTGACTTAATAACGAAAATCGCATAATCGAGGTAATCGCAAAAAAAACTAATAGATGCTCATACCATGTTGGTATCTGCATGTAGGTACCGTTAATATCTACACATAGATGCATAGATACAGTGTCTTATTTTGGATAATAATAATAACAATAATAATATCTCTACCCCTCATTCTAATCACGAGGATTAGCCCAGAAGTCGAGGACTTGTGCGGGAGAGGGGGCGGCATATTATTATTAAGCAGGCTGCATTTGCGCCCAGGAACGACTTACGTTGGTAAGCCCTAACCACCATTCAGTGCAGGAATGAGTAAAACCTGGAAAACCTCATTAATTAGGGGGGTAGTCAAATGTCAGCCGGTATCAATCTCTCCCATTGACCCAAGCCAACATTTTCACCCTACCATACCCGCAGAGAGGGTGCCAATCTCTCCACGCATATAGCTTATATACGGTCTACCGGCAGCGGGGGTCGAACCCACAGCGATCGAGTCACCTCGATTCAAGTACTGACGCCTTAAACTGCGCGACCACTGGCCGATCCAATGAAGTTACTTTTTTTAAATTATAGGCCTATTCCATTATATTCCGATATTCTATTACAGGCATATATAAGTTAAGTAGGAAAGGAAGTTGATTTTGAAAGGAATGGAATATCGGCCTACATCATTAGAAATAAGAAAGCGCTACAATCTATGTGAAGATATTTATTATGATTATATCGAACACCTATTGAAGTAGATTTTTCTTTTTAGTTTTCTGAATTGATGTAGTTAATTTTTTTGTTGCGACTATTATTTTCTAGTTTATGAGATATTTGTATCAAATAAATATATTATTGCAATTTACTGCAAAAACTACTTTATATGTTATTGAGATTAAAATAAAAGAAAATTAAAACACTACCTACTGTTTTTGAAGGCTCATCTGATCAAAAATTGACGATTGATGTGGTAAACAAAATATTCCTGTTACACCATAAGTGATCTGTATTTTTTGAACTGTTATAAACACAAGAAAAAGTTATTTTGAAAAAAAGACTTCAAATGAAAAGTTCCTTCAATATCCGTAAAAAAGTGGTATGCTTCTTGGAAAAAAAATTGGAGCGGTACGGCCCCCAGCGACGTTTGGTTATGGTTTTGTTAGCTACTTTAATTTAAAGTCCGAGTCAGCCTAAACAAACTTTGATTGTCAACGTTCACTTTACTTCAACCGTTCCCATGAAAAAAATCACCCTGTACTTAAAAAAAACTAATGAAACATTGAAACATATGTGGGGTTTGGTTAACAAACGCATGTCCAAGAGTCACTAATTTTTGAGAGGTGTGTAAGATAATCTAAAAAATCAAACTTTGGATGCTATTTTTTTTTAAAGCGCCACCTATTTCATAAAAATGCGACATAAGTGCATTTTTGGTAGTACCGAACACGCTGGTTTTATCAGTTTTTTAGAAGTAGATGGAGCTAGTTGGTAGCACTTCCGCTGACATTTTATGATAAATTTTGCTTTTTTCTGGTATATTTTTGAGTTTAAAGTAGAAATATAATAAAAAAACAAGTAATACTGATAAGTCTAATGACATTTTTTATTTTAAAATATAAAAATCAGGTATATAATGCATACAAAACAGACACAGAAAAGATACAGACGTAGTACCTACATGAGTTGATAATTTTACATAGTTATCAAATCTATTCTAGAGCTTTTGTTAAAGTAGTTTTTGAAACGTCAAGATATAATGCTCGGCATTCGCTTACAACTTGCAGGACATATTGCTTTTGGTCTTCATCTTTTGTCAGAAGGTCGTTAAACTCGGTTATTAATTTAACACCACGCTCAACTATATCATTAACTACTTTTAATGTTTTGACAAAGTCATTATTTTGAGGCCAGGTGTTTGGATGTTGTCTTAGGAAATCTGTTTTTATATTAAATCGGTCATAGAATGTAAACGTTTCTTTGATAAGTAAATTTACCAATCCTCCATCAACTACCTCTTTTAATTTTTCTTTCCTAACTTTTGGATTTACAACCCTAGCGTGCTCTGATGGTTCATCTGTGCTACTGAGCAATTTATTAGCCATTAACAACTTTTCATCGTCTGTAATGGTGGGATCAAAAAACGATAATCCCACCAACTTTGCATTCAAATACCACAAATGGTTCGAAAATTTGGTCAAGGCTATTTCTGCAATGTCGTTGTCACTCACATGCTTTATAGTCTAACAGACTATGCAGAATACCTAAATCTTGCTTTGGTGCAAGATGAGCTTTTGGAGCATTGAACCAAGCTTTACAATAAATTTTAACTGGGAAAACAGAAATGACACGCACAGAACTTTCTTCTTCTTTAGACATCTTAAATTGACGACGAATAATGAACATTTTTAAGCAGTAATAGCCTGTGCCATCCACCTAGCGTGATGAATGGCTCCTGGAGTTCTAAAACCCACAACATTGCCGTCTAGTGATCCAACAAATACGAGAACCAACTACAATAGCTCCTTGTAGTCATCTCTGGGGTCGCTCTCAGTTAATTTGGTCTTGAATACAGCAGCAACATTACTTACTAAAGAAACGTTTACATTCTTTGACCGATTTAATATAAAAACGGATTTCCTAAGACAACATCCAAACACCGGGCCTCAAAATAATGACTTCCAAGAAGGATTCAAAATTGTCAAAACATTAAAAGTAGTTAATGATATGGCTGAGCATGGTGTTAAATTAATAACCGACTATAACGACCTCGACTCACAAAAGATGAAGACCAAAAGCAATATGTCCTGCAAGTTGTAAGCAAATGCCGAGCATTACATCCTGACGTTTCAAAAACTACTTTAACAAAAGCTCTAGAATAGATTAGATAACTATGTAAAATTATCAACTCATGTAGGTACTACGTCTGTATCTTTTCTGTGTCTGTTTTGTATGCATTATATACCTGATTTTTATATTTTAAAATAAAAAATTTCATTAGACTTATCAGTATTACTTGTTTTTTTATTATATTTCTACTTTAAACTCAAAAATATACCAGAAAAAAGCAAAATTTATCACTTAATAACAAAATATACGAAGTATGCTCCTAGTGGTACCAGGTCACGTTTTTGGGGCTAAAGGCTGTTGTAACTCGGTTTGACTTAAAATAACAACAATTATGTATAGAATATAAATTTTGAAGAACAACATTAGCTTTCTTTTGAGATATTAAGCGTGTTTCTCTTATTTACCGTTATGAAGTTATAGCTCCATATGTCAGCTTTTTGGCCAAAAATTTGGATTTTTTCAAACTTTGAGCGACGAGCGGCACGGGTTAACGTTGTTTAATCGAGCTCAAATTTCGGCTATCTCAATATCTGGAAAGGGAAATCGTTTTGTGGGGTCCAGACCAACAAGATTCCGACATCGATTTTTTGTGGTCACCCTAGTACACATTCTTCAAAATGTTTCAGCCAGATTAGAAATAAATCGAAAATTGTTGATACTCAAATTATTATTGGCAATATTTTGATTCCAGGCACTTTGTTCGCCATATCCGATGGTATGACATACGCTTGGACAGCCCCATACGTCCCTTACCTGCTGAGCGAGCGGAGCCACATCAAAACTACTCACAAGCAGGGGGACTGGTTAGAAACAACTCTCCTCATAGGTTCCTTTTGCGGCATCCCCATAACGATATACCTGGTGCATTTTGTGGGACGTAAGAAAGCACTACTCATCGCCTCGTTTGTGGTACTTCTATCTTGGATTACCATGGCCGTGGGGAATAGGATAGAATATATCTTCGCCGCGAGGTTCTTTCTCGGTATATGCTGCAACATGGCTATTGTAGCAGCTCCAATGTACACTGCGGAAATAGCGGAACAAAAGATAAGGGGTTTGTTGTCTGGAATAATCTACATCAACATGCATATAGGTTGCTTGGCAGTGTACTGCGTGGGACCTTACCTTCCGTTCTACGCAGCTCCTATCATCGGAGCTACAGTAGTCGTCCTGGAACTTTGTATCTTTTCAACAGTACCTGAATCTCCCCACTTTTTATTGTACAAAAACAAAGTAAACGAAGCGAGGATAGCTTTGGAGTACCTTCGACCAAACGGCGATGTAGATAAAGAACTAAAAGAAATTTGCGACTACATAGAAAGACAGAAGTCGGATAAAGGACGAATACAGGACCTGTTCTTGATGAAAAGCAGCCGTAAAGCTATTTTTATCCTAGCTGTCCTAAACACTGGACAACACTTGTGTGCTTATACTGTCATGCTGATGAATCTACATTTGATATTGGAAGCAGCAGGTACCATTTACATGGATTCTGCCGTTGCTGCTATCCTCTTCGCGGCTATTATGCTTTTAGCCACTATTTTTGGATCGTTCCAGTCAGATATGTTTGGAAGAAGAGCTTTGCTAATCTTCTCAAGCCTTCTCACTTGTCTCTGCCTTCTCGCTTTGGCTATATATTTCAACTTGAAAGCTTTAAGGTACAACGTTTTGCCCGTGAGCTGGATACCAATTGTATCTTCGATGATATACGCAGGGGTTTTCAAAGCAGGTATGGGAATTGTACCGATTATGATCACAGGCGAAATGTTCCCAGTGAAGCTGAAGTCCATTGGGGTGACAGTAGCTGATGCGATGTACGTCATAGGAGGTATCGTAGCATTGCAGATATACCAGATTTTGTCTGATAAGTATGGATTGCACGTACCGTTCTACTTCTTTGCTGCTTGGGCTTTCTTCGTACTTATTTTTACGATATTTTATATCCCTGAAACTAAAGGGAAGACGCTGGATGAAATACAAGAAATTTTGAATGGTGAGAAAGAAGTAAAAGAACATTCTCACCGCGATACTAAAATTTGATTAAATGAATAGGTATACAGAACAATAATTGTTTTTTAAACTTGCATTTGTATGAATGTATCTATTAAGATAACACAGCTTAAGTTGTTAATTTTGTAAATATTTTATTAAAAATTACTGATTACATTGTTAATTAGGTACCTACTTGTTTATTGTTTGAAACTTAAAAAATTGCGTGTTTTTTTTAATTATCGCTATATTGTGAACTGAACTGGAATAATTTGCGTCATATTTGATTACTTTTCAAAAAATTTATAATGCATATATCACTGGACTGTAAAATAAAAATGTATTAGATCAAATATAAATAATTTAGTAAGTAGATCTGTCACAATATTGCAATTCGTTTCAATAAATGGTATAATGTAACGAAAAATGACAGTTAGGGTGTTACAGAATGATGTTAAGAAAATCTAAGGGCAGGTTTTATATTTCGTAATAAGTAAGAAAGTTTATATAAAAATGGGTCTGAAAATGCCCCATTTTCGAGATACAGGTTGTTAAATAATTTCTTAAATACTATAGCCCTCATTTCTCGAAAACCGATCGAGATAATTGAGATGAATTAGATACACAGCAGAGCATAGTGAAGAGCTACTTTTACGTGTATAAAATTCTCTTGTAATATACTAGCACCAGTGACGTTCATGCCGTTAAATACATATTTTTAGCGAAAAATAATTGTACGCCAAATTGATATAGCTCTCTTAAAGCCAAGTTCATTTTGCGTAAAAAATGTCTCTTGGACTTATTCCTCCTAACGTATCATTTTTGAATTAAAAATTAATTTATTAATCATTACAATACATAAATGCTCTTCAAAAACTTACAAAAAAAATTGTTGGCGTGTATAAATATTACTCTTAGATTTCGTGTCAAAAGAAAGAAAGAAGAACACTTATTTATAACATTCATTTTTGATATACAGGATTCAATAAAACGTATAGCAATTTTTTAATTTCATTTGTTTAGAGTATAGTAGTATTAAACTTAGAATTTAAATTAAATTGGGAAATGGCTACCCTGCGCATCAATAAATGTTCTTCTAATTCTACGGAATATCTCAGGTGTTTGTCGTATTGTTTCACAGACATTGGTAGTACGTTCCACTAATGCCGTTTCATTCGCTATGTGGGAGAACCCAGTTGCTGTAGATGCCGCCAAAGACAGAAATCGCACGGATTTGAGTCGGGTGATCGGTGTGGCCAAGGAGTAGGCCCGCCCCGCATCCAATTTCCTTGGAACGTAAGATTTATATAGGCATTGCGACTAAAATGAGCAAGTGCTCCGTCGTGCATAAACCATAAACGGCACAAAACATTAAGAGACAGCTTCTTGAAGGATAGGTAGATTTTCCAATAAAAAATTCAGGTATGTTCGTCCATCTAATCGCGATAAAATAAAACGTACAATCAAACAATTTTCAATAATTTCTGCCCACACATTAACTGAAAACTGCTGCTGGTGTCGCGATTCATGAATACTGTATGATTTTCATCCGCCCAAAAATGTGCATTGTGACATTAAAAATTCCGTTTCTGGTAAATGAAGCTTCATCCGTGAACAAAATGAAAAAAATAAATTGCCAATCATCTGCATTTTTTTGGCTTGGTAAAAAAAAAAATATTAAGAACTAACTTGCACACCTCAAAAACAAGGAAGGAGGAAAATATCCAAGAGATACTTTTTAAGCAGATTAATTTTTGGCTTTAAAGGCGCGATACCAATTTATCCAAAAGTTAGTGGCGTACACAGCCTCTTACTATACAATGTTGTGTACCAAATCTTGTCTCAATATTTCTATCGGTTTTCGAGAAATTAAGACTATAGTATTTAAGATAGAAAATTTTAAACAACCTGTATCTCGAAAACGAGGCAATTCCGGACCCATGTTTATATAAACTGTTTCCTTATTTTTAAACAGATTCTCCTAGATTTTCTTAACATCGTTCTGTAACACCCTGTATAGAGTGAATAGCTTACCATTTCAACTAGTTTTGTTAAAAATTAAAACTTATTTTGAATCAGTATAAATCGCAGGTAAGAGTGGAATATTGTAATAGCTTTAATTTGACATAAAAGTACTTACAACCATCATAGTAGTTGATAGAACGTCAAACAGTACGCATGCGTACTCTTTGGGTGCGTACGCTTAGGCAACTCAACTATTAAATGTATAGGACGTCATAGCAAACATATGTTGCAGCCATTACATAACCTCTAATACATGAATTGAAAAATTAAATATAATTACACACCACATTATTTATTGAACAATGGTGTAATTGTAACAACTCATGTTTTTGCAAGTACTGAAAAAAAAACAAATGTGTAGGGGAGACCAGGTACGAAAGTAACATATTTTTGTAAAGCCGGATAAATAAAAAATTAACAAAGTTATATAAATGTATTTACTATAAGTCGTTTTCTTGGCATTTTATATATAGAAGAAAAATAATATTGAAGTAATTAAAGTTCATATTGATGTACAATTAATAAAATAGTAGAGAGTGTACGTCGTTACAACCTACCCAATGGTATGGGTCAAAAGTAACAGAACATGGGGACGTTTGTAACATATGAATAATAGGTAATAACTAGGTATAGAAAGTTAGTATTTACAAGGTATGTGTTTATTGATTATACCTGTATAAAGGCAAGTTGTAGTGCAGGTACATAATATATTTATTTGAAAAAAAAAGAAAATAGAATAATGAAACAAAAATATAAAATAATATATGTATATATATTTTTTTGGTAATAACAAAGAATCCTATCCATCCATATCTGGCTTTTGCACGGTTGTTACGCCAGACTCGTCCATATTCCATATTTCGGATGAACCAAGTTTTTCCTAATCCATAACAATCTTTCCCACGATCTGTTGTTCGGTGTCTTTTGTTAGACATCCTAAATAAAGAGAATCAATTTGTATATTTCCACACAGTATAACAAATACTGAAGTAATTATCTGGATATTACAGAATTATTATATTACAGAATTACCATTTTAAATATGACAAATATGATCATAGGTAAGATAAATAATAAAAACTTACTTTGCATATCATTTTGCACCATGCAGGTCTTAAGTCGAACTAAAAACACCACGGATATTGTTGTTCCAATAAGTTAATGTATATTTCACTGCCGACTCTATGATGATATATCATAGATAAACCTCTTTAGAAAGACAATAGGCTTACCGTTACAACCAACCCGTGTTACTTTCGTACCCGGTCTCCCCTACTCTTAAAGAACGCCTCATAGGCATTCCTAAATTATTTGCATAGAGCAAAACCAATCCATTAATAACTTTTCGCCAATCTGGTACGTTTCGCCATGTAAATATCTACATTCTGTGGGGTAAATTGCTGTTTTGGGTGTGCTCTGTTTAATATCGGACAATTAATATCTGGGTCGATAGGCGACCAGTTAATTTCGTTTAGGTGGGTCCTGTAAACTAAACTACCTGGATAATTGTTTCCTCAGCAATTCTAAAGCAATTAAAGTTTCATTACCGGGGGTTGGCGGCAGTGTAAAAACAAATTTACCGAGGGAGGCGCCAGTGGCTTCTAAGAACAAATGCGATGCAACTTGTCTTTCAGAAAGCGCGCCTTTAATTTTGAAAAGATTCCCTTAAAACAAGTTTTTAAACAAATTGGACACTATTTGACTTGACTTCTGTTGAAACGGACTGTATGGAAAAGAAAATACTACAACAAAATAATTTGAAAAGTGCTGTAAATATGTATTCAATTAATTGCAGTTAAGACTCGTCACATACTTCAAGGGTATAATCTGGCACCCAAATGGTGTTGATTTAACCAAACTTGCTTCAACGAAAAAAATATTAAAAATTTGCATGGTGTTAAAGCTTCATTTTTTATTTTTTGTTTTCTCCTTAACTCAGAACCCAGTTAACCGATTTGGGGAAAATTTGCTGCTGCTTAGTTTCTCTTCATGAAGTATGGAGTGACTATGTTCCTATTTAGTTAAATCTTATAGAGCATTCATTTTACTACAACTCTTTGTGAATACTCTTCTGTAACAATTAATTTTGTACGTTTAAATTTTTTCATGCAACTGTCAGAAAGTGGTAAAGAATTTTATTCTACGCATCAAAAGTCGAAATTATGCTCAGTTATAAAGATATTACAGAAAATATTTATTAACACATATCTTATATGTTTTGGAAATAACTACATATCTATAATAAATAACCTAATACACTGAGAAAAAATGTACTAATTTATAATAAATGTTCTACGTG
Source organism: Monochamus saltuarius (assembly GCA_025584915.1). Lineage (NCBI taxonomy): Eukaryota > Metazoa > Arthropoda > Insecta > Coleoptera > Cerambycidae > Monochamus > Monochamus saltuarius. The sequence goes on along the minus strand of CM046725.1, from coordinate 8,045,649 downwards.
ACGTCAAAATCAGAAACATTTGAATTTTTTGTCCGCAAAAACCTCCGATTTACAAATTTTATGTAAATGTTTAGATTTCTTAAGAAGTTATTTAGAAATATCAAACATAAAATTTTAACTTTAACACCCTGTAACTCCGTTAATAATCAGTTTTGGAAAAAATGTTATAGAAAGACATACATTTATTTTCGGTCCAGAATTATCCCCTTAATTTTTTGCTCATTATTTCCAGGCACCCTGTATAAAGTAAAATACTCATGTATACTCAAATTGCAGTGGTGAAAATGTAAGTTTCCAGGAACTCTGTAATATTTTATACAGATAAATGTATAACATCTCTATTTTTCACTAAATACTGCAAGAAAATGTGAGAAGAATAAAAAATTTAAATTTGTGTGAATAGGTACGGTTTGCACTATTTCTTGTTGACAACACCAGGGTTTTTTCTATCACTGTCAGTATTTAAATATGAATAACTCTCCAGCCTCTCTTAACACTACCTAGTGAGTATTGGTTTTTTATTTTTATATTTATGTAATGAAATGTAAATGCTTTATTATTCGATCCGTTGGAGTTTTGTAACTTCAATATTAAATATTTTTTAAACTGAAACTTGATATATTAATTGCATACTTTAAAAAAATAATTTATAGAATTCAGTACATATTTTAACATTACAATAAGTAGATACTAGAAAAATATTTAAATTTGGCAACGTCGCGTCACGTCGACACCGAGTTGAACTGCAGCAAGTGGTCAGAAACAATCTGAAAATAGCTTTTAAATAATGGCTTGCAAATATTTTTTCGACGTAAATATGCATTTAATTTTTTTTAATCGCATATTTAATCAAAAGTTTGTATTATTAAAATTGGTTAAATATTTTTAATATCTTTGTTCTATAAGCAATTCTGGTTATGCCAATCAAATTTTCATTATCCTACATGTTAGCTCTGCAACCATCAACACAACAGTGTCATATGTATTGCCAGCAGCTGTAGTAATGAAATATGTTTGTTCTTCGTGCTACCAAACTCATCAAACCACCGGCAGAAACTTATTTTAATATCACCATATATCATTTTTAAATATTATTTTGTTTTGACGATGTTATAGTGTCATTGTTCCAAATATGTAGATATGTTCTGTGGTAAGTACTCATATTACTATTTAGTATAGTTTTACTTCAATGGACAATTTTAAATTGCTGCTTGAATTGAGACTGCGGTGGTGTTTTGTTGTTAGTGTGTTATCCTGACAAATCTGTAATGAGTGAAAATGTCGTTTTGTCAGTTTGTAATGATAGAGAATTAGACAAGATTTAATGAAACATTCTGCTGCGATCCGGATCAACTGATGTCCATCAGGTATTATTATTAATAAAAAATGTTTGTCCACAATCACCCTATACCCGGATTTTTATCCACACATATGAACCGTCTAATGTGATACTTTATTCACTAGTACAAGTGGGATATATCCATTATTATACATGAGTGAGACGTTTTCACGAATGTAATAAAAAAAATGCCGTTGTACTATATAAAATTGTATCTTGAACTGCAAAAAATTTTATCTACAACTACCTTAAATTGAGAAAAATGCAAAATCTTGAAACCTGTGAAACTTGTTATAATTAAAATTAAGTATTCGTTTTGACATTTTCTTGTAAAATAGTGGTGTTGATTGAAATAATGACTGATTCAGAAACAGAAATTTGCCTTTTGAAATTGAAAAAGCTGCTGCGACTGCAGTAGCTTCACTATTGCCAAATAAATCGAGAACCAAGTACGAACATTATAAATGATTCACTGATTCGTGTGCATCTAAGAATATAAAATATGAAGCAAAAGAAAAGGTATTATTAGCATTTTTTGAAGAATTATCCAAGAAGTACAAATCATCTAGTCTTTGGGCGTTCTATTCTATGCTGCGGTCTACAATCTGTATGCGGCAAAATGTTGACATTAGTAAATTCAACAATTTAATTGCTTTTCTGAAAAAACAATCAGTGGGTTATAAACCAAAAAAGTCAAGAGTATTAACAAAAGAGAATGTTTCAAATTGTTTACAAGATGCCAATAACACAAAATTCTTCCTAACAAAGGTTAGAACAAGAAAATGTTGCTATTTGCATTCATAAATGCATAATTTAAGGTTGCCCTAGTTATTGGACTTGGAGGTCATGCAGAGTGGACGAGTTAACTAATTTGCTGTTATAACACGTAAAAAATGAAGGAAACATTTTTCATATCTTCATACCAGATACGAAAACTAAAGTTTACTGAGAATTCTTTTTCACTGCCGGAGGAATCTAAAATGTGAATATGGTCCAAGTAATACGAAAATTCCTCGCTCTGCGTCCTAGTTATGCCGATCATGGAAGATTTTTTGTTGGTTCCAAAGGTGATAAATGCATGAAACTTGGTATAAATACTTTTAGTGTAATGCCAACGAAGATTCCTTTTTTTCTCAATTTATCACAGCCCCAACGATATACAGGGCACTGTTTTCGACGATCATCTACTTCACTTCTAGCGTTAGAGGCGCAACCTTAATAGCGAAATGCGTATGCGATCGACAAGTTTAACACCCTGTATTTTGAAAACAAAGGCCCTAACAGAAAATATCTATAGGGCAAAATGTTTTTAAAGTCGGACAAGAAATAAAGGCTTTCATGTTTGACGTTCCGTTATGTTACACCGTGTTTTACAGTAGGGGTTTTTTGGGCCCGAGATTTGTCCGTCTGTCGAGAACTGTTGTTAACGACAGTCAATTTTGAGTGTTCTGTGTGATTCAATGGTTTAACAAGCAAAGAAAACCTCCGTGAACAATAAGTTGTCGATAAATTGACGATTCTTAGAACCAAAGAGCTGCTATTACCTAATACTATCTCGGGCCCAAAAGTGTATACGCATTTCGCCATAAGTTTGCGCCTCTATCTATAATTTCTCACTCAACTCACTTCTAGCCAACATAGGAGCAGACCTTCTAACTATAAAACAGCAAGGTGGTTGGAAGTCCAACGCCGTGTATGAAGGCTATATTGATACGTCTCTTGAAAACAAGAACAAAATTGCCACAAAAGTTATTGAAGGAGAGATTGCCGTCATTAAAGCTACTTCAAACTTCAAGTGCTTACAAAGAAAATTTAAGCATTGTTAATACAAATATAGACCAGCTGCATTCATCTTGAACTACGTTCTCGCGTTTAAACATTCCTGCGTGGAAAAAATGCTACTTAAAACACTTATACAATAAATAACCATTATTTTCGTCATTTCTACAATTGGCAATGCTGCGAAAAGTGATCGCACAGTTGTTTGCAGTTCGAAGCCATCTGGAGCGGCGATTTTCCGGCATTCTTGTCCCATTTTTTAAACATATCGCTAAAATTTTGAGCACGTGGTTAAAATTTTTGTATTTAGTGATAGTTAACCCTGTATAAAGTTATTCTAATATATCCCACTTTAAAACTTATGCAAATGTTACTACCTAACACGGTGAATAATATTGTAAATAACCCTGTCGCAGCCAGTGAAGTTACAAGAAAACAGTATCCATATTTTCAACTACAAAAAAGGTAATTGACTTGTTAGAATATCTTTAGACTATGGCAAAAATGTATTCGTAATAATTCAGAAAAATATATCCCTGACGCATTCGGCAATATATCGACTAATATATCTTGCAATATTCAAAGGCATTTTCGCACTTTCTTGATTGCTATTACCATGGAATTTATTGAGATATTTAATATAAAAAGAAATAAAAAGTTCCGTTGAAAATCACGGAGAAATGAGATGTGGGTGTCCTAAATTGAATAAAGGAATAGGCCTCCGTGTATTTTGGTAAAAGTTATTTGTTACGTCAAACCCTCCCGAGGCAAATTGCTATAAATTTATTTAGTGGCTTTCGCCAGAAATTCTCTAGTGTTTTGGATACGCAGGTGGGAGGCATCGTTATTTTATATAAAACACTCAATATCAAGTAAATATTTAAATATATATTTTATTTCTGTGTATGCGAGTATATGAATAATATATTTCAAAGCAGCTGGCCATTGAAATTCAAATTTCCAGCGGTTTAGACCCGAATAAGTAAATTTGTATGTGGGTGATAGTGCCCTACAGCCTCCAAGGCGGTAAATGAAGGTGACAGTAATGCGGCTAATTCCGTCTAGCGAATTATGTCAATATTCAGAGGTCTGGAAATAACTTGCGAAACAATTAATCAAATATCTTCCTGTTCACACATTCGAAACAGGAATGTACCACTCAATGAGGTCACGAATCAATACTGCATATCATTTGCTATAAGGGTGTCCCAAAATTAGCCTGTCAAAAATTAACTATGGATTCTACGATCAAAAATAAGAAAAAAAGTTATATAAACATAGGTCCGTAAAGGCCTCCTAACGGAGCTTTTGCTCGTTAAAAGGGGACCCCAAAGTTTGATTTTCTGCTAATATTTTCAAAACGGATCGAGATAAAGTAATCAATTTTAAAATTGAGAATTGCAATTAGATTGTGAATCTAATGTTCTAAAGATAGTACCATAATTAGTCATAGGCGTACCAAACTGAGGGGGTTATTGGATAAATATTGCTCTAACTATTTCATGTCTCCAGGTTTTTGCATATGATGGATATCACAAGATTTAAAATTCTGATCAATTATACAAAAAAAGGTACTCTTGTTTTACTTCGATAAATTATTCCGTTTACCAGTAATATTAATTTAAAAATTTTGTGACATACCAAATAAGGCGACAGAATTTTATCAGAGCCTAGTACGGATAGTTTGCCTACTTATAGTTTCCATCTTAAACCTATGTGGTATATCACAAAATTTTTAAATTAAGATTACTCGAAAACAGAGCAGTTTATCGGATTGAAATAGGAGTACCTTTTTCATGTCAAATAGACGAATATTTTTAATTTTTTGATATGATGATGAAAATCTCGAGATGCAAGAAAGTTAGGGCAATATTTACCCACTGAAAATATTTGGGAAAAATCAATTTTTGGAGGTCCCCATTTAAGGGGCCTTATCTCCGTTAGGGGGACTAATTTTGGGATACATATATATATTTGTTGAATGATTTTTCTAATTAAATGTTTACTGTATTGTCATAGAACATTAATAATACCCTGCAATATCAATTAATATAACTGATGTATCAGTAATATTATTTTTTTATTACTATTATATTATAAAAAGTGTTCACAGTTGTTGATTGCCGATAAGGTCAATTAAATAGCAATGCACTATTATTGTTTCCATTCATACAAATTATTAACAGAAAATATAAATAACTAGGCGTCATAAAAACCCTGGTCGTTACCGAGATATAGGGCGTTTTGCCGATAGTGGAAAAAACAGATATCTGGGAATATTCGCAATAAAAAAAGTCATACCAAAATGTCTTATATTCACGTTTTGTCAAGAAAATTGAATCTTGTAGTGAAAAAATAAATCCTAGTACCGTTCAGCAGCTAAGATCTAGTAGTTGTCTATACAAAGACTGATGTAAGTGTTGCCAGATGGTGTAATTTTACGGATATTTATAAAACAAAATTAAAAGATAAAGAGTTTGTTATATATTTTTAGGTATTAACAATATTGTGTGAAACTAACAACTCTGTGGACTAAAGCCCCAACCAGCGTTCAATTGCACCCACAATATCTACCCATATATTCTTTATTATTAGCTTTTGTAACATTTTTTACTGTATTAGAAAGGTATTTTACGCTAATATATATCAAATCTACAATTCCTATCAATGAAGTCATATGTATGCTCTCTAGCTAAATCTAGATAAATTTACTAACCTGGTTTAATGAAAACATTCTATAATTATCTAATTTCACTTTTTGAAAATGTGGGAACTCGAAAATTCAACCACAACAGATGGGATCTGACCTTTTTCTGCATTTTTAGGATTGCATCTTCAGGTGGCCTCCTTTAAGTTGAGTCAAATATTCTAACTATAAAAATTATTATATCAAATTAAAATTATTTGAAATTAATGTCGACAATGTCAAAAAGTGATTAACCTGTCAATGATAACGACCTACTTAATTAATAATAAATTATTTACCCTTTATGTAATCGTTTTTTATATATATGAGCTTATTATTTACATGTTTATCACATCGTTTTTATTTACTTTTTATTGTTTTTTTTTTTATTTATTAAAATTGTTTATTTTTTTATTAAAAGAATTTAGTCAGAAATACTTTGTTCACTGAATCTCCCTATGACAAATTTCTGGCTACGCTCAATGTAAGTTACAATAACACTGTTATACACTCTTCCATTACTCAAATCAAAACAGCAAAACAAATACAACACAGTGCAAATGTATAATTACAACAATAACGTAATACACCGATCTTTTTCATAGAACTTGACTAAAAAATAATTCTTCACGTAACGGCAATCTCAATGTAAAAGGAGTAACAATTGCAATAACTTATTAAAAAGCAGTTTTGATATAAATGCCTATAAAACGTCCAGGCATTGTAAAACATTTTTAGTATTCAAATGTCACAATCGACTTATGATGACCTATATTATTTTACTTGATTGGCTGTCAGTAATCTAAGTTTGTAATATCCTGCATTAAAAACACCAATCCCTGTATACAAAAGAAGATTACGATATTCCGAATCACATTTTTATACAGTCAGAGTGGTCTTATGTCTCTTATGGCAAGTTAAAAAAATATCTAAAATCTGTAAGACAACCAGAGCCTCGATAACGGACAGCACATACATTATAGTTAATATTACGAAAAATCTCCCTCTTCATACGCCCCATTTCATTCTATTTATTTTTAGTTCCTACAATTATAAATATATTTTGATATTACAGTATGGAGCAACGAGTTAAAACAAATAATGAATATATCAGCATTGTAACATTTACCAAATTTATAAAGCTAGATTGATTTATTTTGTTATTTGGAAACCCCGTAGGTAACTCGAAAACGATGGCCTGTAGGACTATTTGTTTATTTAAACAAAATATCTTAATTTTTGCCATACCTAACTTTTCTGCATATACTTAAGGAATACCTTATACATTGTTTTAATATGTTTCCTTTAATTCTGCGAATATTGTATCAAAAGCATTGGTAATATTTTACTTTGCAATAGAAGTAGAAAACACAGTTTAGAAAAAGAACATTTATTTTATAAAATGGAATTGTATATAAAAAAGTAGAAATCAAAATTCAACGAAATCCACATAACGATAAATACATTTTACTCCTTCTAAGTTCTGAACCTGCTATTTTCCTACTATCTTCAAAATATTGATTTCGTTCAAAAACAAAATTAAGTAAAAGGCAGTGTAATAATTGACTAGACACTTCTTTACTCTATACCCTACTCTTTTTGGCCATTAGAGGTATACTCTTTTCTGACATGACATCTTGCGGTTGAATTCCATTCAAAATCATTTGGATCTCGTCCAGAGTTTTACCTTTAGTCTCAGGTATATAGAACGCTGTAAAAACAGCCAGGAGAAATCCAAATACGGAGAACATGTAGAAAGGAACGTGAATTCCGTAGGGATCCGCCAGCCATTGATACATCTGCAGACTCACTATTCCCCAGGTCACAAACATGGCGTCCGCAATTGTCATCCCGATCGCCTTAACGTTCGTCGCGAAAATCTCAGCCGTAACGACGATCGGCACAAGACCCAACCCAGCTTTGTAGCATATGGCGTACGCCATTACTGTCACTATGGGTATCCAGCTGATTTTGTCTGTGTTATAACCTACAAACTTCACGTGGAAATAAACTGCTATTATCAGAAGGCATATCCCTGTTAGAATAGAAGAAGTTATCAGGATAACTCTCCTTCCATATTTATCAACTTGGAACGAAGCTATGGTTGCTGCAGTCAGCATTATCAAAGAGAATATTATGGCGGTAAGAGATTCTGATAAGTATATGGATCCGGCTTCTCTTAAGATGAGATGCAAGTTCATCAGCACCACATTCATGGCGCATAGATTTTGGCCACCTGCCAAAACAGACATTATCAGTAAAGCTTTGAGGTTGCCTCCACTTAGTAAGTCTCTCATTTTCCCCTTTTCAGATTTCTGCCTCTCAATAGCTTCCTCTATAGCATTTAGCTCTTCTTCTACTTGAACACCAGGCCTGAAATATTCCAGAGACTTCTTTGCTTTATCTGGTTTGCCTTTCCAAAGCAAATAATAAGGCGATTCAGGCACAAACGAAAACACTGCTAGCTCAGTCAAAATAATACCAGCTCCAATGACCGAAGATGCATAATAAGGAAAGTATGGTCCTACAACGTACACCACTAAACATCCAAACAGCAGCATAAGATATATTATACTGGATAAGAACCCCCTGATCTTCTGATCTGCTATCTCAGCTACGTACATAGGCGCGGCTACGAAAGCCATGTTTCCCGCCATTCCTGACATGAATCGAGCAATGCATATGAACAATATCCTATCTGCGAACGCTACTATGATCCAAGTGACCAACTCGACGACTGAGGCGAGTAGTAAGGACCTCTTCCTTCCTATTTTTTGGGTGAAGAAGATCGTTGTTGGGAGGCCACAAGCAGCTCCGAGCAGCAAAGCTGGTTCCAGCCATTCTGCTTCGTGTTTTGTAGTTTTGATGTGGCTGTCTTCGCTGATCAAATAGGGGATCATGGGAGCTGTCCAACCAGTTACCATGCCGTCCGATATCGCAAAGAGAGTGCCTGTAAAATACTTGATATTAGTCTAGAACTGAATATATAAACGAAAAGTCTAAAATATGTTTTCTATAAATATGTCCTTCTGTCGGTTAAAACAGAGAGCGAACAGCCTATATGTCTAGTGGCATCGTTGACGACTAACCGTAGCTGTTTATTGCAGGTTTTTTAAATTTAAACGTCAAAAATGGTTAAAAATAGCTTTATAATCAGATCTAAAATTTTTTACAGAAATAAAAAAAATTGTTGTATGAGAAAAACCCAGAAGAAATATCAATATTAGTCTGAACGCACAAAACGTTCTGTGACGTCACACCGCGGACCAGGGTAATAAGCGAGAATTAGTGGTTAGGTTAGGTTTTCATGTAATAGTCTGCTAAATCTGTCTTTACTGACGTTTGACATTTAAATTGAGGTTATGAAATATATGTACTAAAATGGGGAAAGTTTTTAAAAGGCATAATCATGCCAACTGTGAACGTTAGTTATAGTATCAGAACTTTTAGCCATGTGTGTAAAGACTTGAATCGAGCAGTAGTGTAAAAGCGAAATGTTAAGTAGGTATTGCTTTATATAAATAAGTATTATATAGTACAAAACCCTTACTAATTTGTTATATAGAGTGTCACAAAATAAATGTAACACTCTTTTTTACATCGTAAAAAAAGATGAGGTTGACATTTTGTATAAATGCAGTTAACCAAGTTTTTTTATTATAATTTATTTTCAAGCAAAACCTCGTTCTTATAAATTTAAAGAGACAAAGAAGATAAGAAAAATAAATGGTTTATATCACGCACATTCGTGTTTTATCCAAAGCGGTCTGCAAGGCAGCAAATAACACTAATATTAGTCCAAGATCCCACTGCAAAGTACCTTCGTCCAAATATTAATAAAAAGAATTGCATATAAACATGTGTTTCATGTATATCCTAACACGAATTGACTAGGTTGGCTAATCAAAGCCGGGTCCTAGAGGCATTAATTATGCAATAGAAAGTTCTTAGTCTGCGTTTTAAGAATATATAGAGTTGTTTGCATGTTTCCAGGTCTAGGAGAGATAGGAGTTGCATATAGTTTAGAAAAAAAAAATTCTCACAAGTTTGGAAATTTTTTGATGGGCGATTCCGTTAATTCTTATTTTTTCTTTATTCCCTTTTAAAATAATTATACGTGGCTGTCAGTGTTAGTTACAATTGCGTAAATTTTCGTAAAAATACTTTTCCTTCTATCACAACATTGTTATTAATTTTTTCCATAACTAAAATATCTTGCACGAGTCATACACATACTACACACACTATATTGAACCAATATCAATCCAGAGAGATAAAACTGTTTTATAAAACACATGCCAAGCAACAGCGATAGAAATAATCTCATTTTAATTAATAGTTATTTTTTTAAACGTACACGGAATGAATGAATCATTGAGAGTATTTAAATTTTTAGTTGATACAGACTCCACTTGAAAATTAAATCAAGTATAACTTTTTACAGCAGATTAAAACACTCATCTGCATACTTCCTTCAACTATTGATAATATTAAAAAGCTAACAAAGCCATAAACTGAAATAAAACTAAATTCAATACATTGCACTACAAAATCATGCCGCTACTGCCAGAAGCGAAATATAAACATAGAGAATAGAGGTACTTAAATTAGAAAATGAGGTTATGAGATTATGAATCTTAAAATTGATGGTAAAATCAGCACGTAAACAAAACTAAACACCAATTTAGTAGAGTGTAATGATAAAATAACGGATTTGCCAATATAACTTTTATAAATATAGCAAGAACATTATGTAATTTATTTACTTGCATGCATCTTACCGAATACTGCCGCAAACAGCTGAGTCAGCGTGCCTTTGAATATATGCGAAATGCCATTTTCTTCTCCCATCTTTAATGATTTGGATAATTAATTATAATGAACAACTATTAAAAACTAACATAATTTTATATTGTGTAGCGCCACCGATACTACCGCTTCATCATTATTTACAAATAACAATGCACCACGTGCGGTACTTCACGATAAAAAGCATGGCTTCATCGATTGGGCGAATGGCACAGGTCCGGCTTTAAGAATATTCTTCGGCTAGTTGTCTTGAATCAGTTATTGTTTTTCATGGTAACTAGTATATTTCTACAAAATAATAGTGCACATACCATATCAGTACTGAGTGACATATACACAATAATATTTATCGCGTTGGCCTTGTTATAGTAGTCTTACTAACGTCACTAGGAATGTTTGTGGGGGAAATTTTTTTAATCAGAAAGAATGTATTTTGAAAAACTGGAGACATCCATTATTTGTGATCCAACTCATGAGTTTTGAACTATGAAATATCCTTTCATCAGTTTGACAATTTGGCACATAGACAAATCAAACATTTTGTTGTAGATTATGGTAACAGTATCTGCAGTATATCCAATAAAAAAATATTACCAGTTTCTTTTTTGAAAAAAGTTCAGCAGTTTTTTTACAGTGCTGCCCTATCAAATTCTATGACATATTTTTTGGGCATCAAAATTGGACAAGTAGTTCTAGAGAACAAAAAAAATAATTATTCATAAAACCTACATAACTCCCATAAAAATATTTTTGAGACATAACCTTTTGGAAAATTTAAGCTTACATTGTAGCTGATTTCTACATAAAATCCATAAGGGGGCAACACATACATCGGTGGTATGCAAAGGAAAATGATATGGTATAGTTTCTTTGTAAAAACATTTTCAGGGTAAAATACTTTCATAAAATTATTGTCCATTGTATTTACGCTTTCTGCCATTCCCTTAGTTTCATATAGTTACTTTAAAAAGGTAGCAACACGTAATGCTAATAAAAATGTCAGATATAATTTCGGTTGGGTACTGCTAGTGCGTGGTAACTTAAACAAGAATTTAAGTTGAAAACGACCTCCAAATTCTTGTAATTCAAAGCGTGTGGACTGTTCTAGTTAAATGAAGATATTGGTTTATAATTATTGCATTTCATCCACCTCATTTCGAAACAAAGTATAGTCCTAACTTCCACATATATCTCAAATAGTTTTTCTGATTGTAAAACTGTATAAATTATACGTATATAAAAGAGATTGGATAATTTAAAATGTTATCAAAATGATTTAGTATGATGTTATAATCTATAAACAAGGTGTTCTAATCAGTAAAAAATCTGTACATTTTTTCATACTTTTAAGTGATTTATAGATATCAAAAAGAAGAGTTCAAACAATTTAAATCAAATTTATGTAATATTTAAAACTTGCAACGCAGCCATCCATGGTCTCTATGGTCAATTCATTATTATGCAAGAGTCGTCAACCTTCGGTAAATATTTGTATGCTAATTTTAAAATCTATAGTCATCATAAAATTCACCAACAAAGAAATATAAATATTAGCCACTGTCGCTTCCAGAACATTATTCTATAGTTTATTTCTATATTACTTTATATACAACTGCTTTATAAGAGCCTCATTACAGCATTTATTTGGCACTGTTTCAGTTGAATAATGAAGGTGATTACACCACTAGTGGAGTAATGTGACATATTACCCCACTAGTGAAATATTAAAAAAAGAGATTACTGTCTAATGGCTATTTCTATTAAGAACCAACATGTTTATCAATTTTACGTAATAGATAATTTAACTTAAATTAAATTGAATTATATGTTATAAATATTAACAACGCAACTTTTGTAATTCGTAAAATCAATACCAGATGAATGCAGCTGGTCAGTATTTGTATTAACAATGCTTAAATTTTCTTTGTAAGCACTTGAAGTAGCTTCAATGACGGCAATCTCTCCTCTAAAAACTTTTGTGGTAATTTTTTCTTGTTTTCAAGCGAGATTTCCAACCACCACGCCGTTTTATAGTTAGAAGTTCAGCTCCTGTGTTGGCTAGAAGTGAAGTAGATGATCGTCGAGAAACAGGGCCCTGTATACTGTTGAGATTGTGATAAATTGAAAAGAAGAGGACGTTTCCTGCATTTACCACCTCCGTAACCATCATAAAATCTTTCATGATCGACATGACTAGGTCGTTGGGCGAGGTATTTTCCTATTATAAGACTATATTCACAGTTTCGATTCCCCCGACAGTGATAAAGAATTCTTGAGAAACTTTGGCTTTCGTACGAATATATGAACAATGTTTTCTTCATTTTTTAGGTTTTCTAAGAGCAAATTAGTTAACTCGTCCACTCTCATTTATGAATTTCAAACAGCAATCATTTTCTTGTTCTTACCTTCGTTAGCAAGAATTTTGTGCCATCGGCATCTTGTAAAAATGTCGAAATATCCTCTTTCGTTAATACACTTTTTTGGTTTGTATCCCACTAATTGCTTTTTCAGGAAAGCAATTAATTTGTTGAATTTATTGATGTCAACATTTTGCCGCATACAGATTGTAGACCGCAGCATAGGATAGAACGCCCAAAGACTAGATGATTTGTACTTCTTGGATAATTCTTCAAAAAATGCTAATAATACCTTTTCTTTTGCTTCATATTTTATATTATTATATGCGCACCAATCGGTGAATCGTTTATAAAAATTGCTCGTACTAGGTTCTTGATTTATCTGGTAAAAGTAAAGCTACTGCGGTAGCCTATTTTGTTTAATGCTGTCTTCCTATAATTTTAGTAGCTAATAAGTTAATGATTAAAATTTTGAGCGTGATCAGTGAGCTTCTTTTTTAATTATTAATTCATAGATATTTTGGTCCGATGTTCAGGAAACCACCGTTCTTACTTACCTACGTACTGTTCTAATTTGTACAACTAAATTAAGTGAAAACATAAGTACATGTATGTACAGGGTAAAGGGTAGTTTGAAAATGATTTGAAAATATAATTTTGCACGGCACTGGAAACTGATTCACTGCAAAACCTGACCTTGTGCCAGCCACAGCATGCAGTCGGCGGACGTGTAATAAAAAATGAACGGACACAAAATTGAAAGAATTTCCCAAGGAAAGAAATTAATGCAATTTTATAACACCTATTTTATATCAGCAAATTCAACTACTTTTGCCTCTATTGTTATTATTAATTAATAAAATTCATTTGTGGTTACAATTAAAAAAGAAATTTGGTATACCTCATGTTATAACACTTGTTCAAAATTTTGTTCACTGACGTGTAAACACATTTGGACCTGTCTTACGGAGTTTATACGAACTAACACAAATGTTTCTGATTCTTGTCTGAGTTGAGTTCGCAAGTTATTGGCAGCAGCTATGATATGTTCGTCCGTAGATCAAGTGTCCTCATAAAATGAAGTCCAAAGGATTTAAGTCAGGAAATCGTGGCGGCCAATCGATCAATCCATCTTACCCCTTAAATTTCATTAAGGTACTCTCAAACATTTGGTCGAAAATAAGAGGAAGCACCATCATGTAAGAGCTATATTTGGTGTCGAATAGCTAAAGGCACATCTTTCAGAAGTCCAGGCAGGCCATTCCTAAGAAACAAGGGATACTTGACCCCATTCATTCGATTTGGTAGTATGAATGGCCCAATCAAGCGATGATCGACAATCCCAAATATTTAAAGAAAAGTGTTGTTGGAAATGATCCAGTTGAATCGCGGGCGAATTTTCAAAATCCCAAACATGTGTATTATGAATGTTATACTTCCCATTCCGTGTAAAATAGCTTAATCTGTAACTATCACCTCAGCTGTAATTCTGGGATTTTCAGAATTGTGTTGCACTAACCATTCACCAAATCTAATTCATAAGGGGTCACTCCTTGGTATAATTGCTTGCTGTAGATGATACGGATATAATTGAGTTTGCGCTACACTGTTGATTGGGAAATTCCTTGTACATGATGAGAGATTTGCCTGGTACTTATTCGAGGATTCTCTTCAAGTGTCTAAAATGTATTCCCCTTTTCACGATTCAGTTGTAAATTTTCCTTGTCACCTTCCCATTGCACTACCGCAGTAAAAGTAGGTGCATTTAGCACATGTCTGTGGAAATCTTTCTGTGTACACACGAGAAGCTGCTAAAGCATTTTATCTTACTTCACCGTAAATTAAAACGATATCCCTCAACTCCGAATTGCTATACACGTAAACTATTTTTAACACTTGAAAAACTAATGTTAACGTTATCGCAAAAACGTTAATACTAAAATTGGATTTCAGTTTTCGGAATCGTCTGCATTCCGATGACGCTGGAGACTAGAGTAGTTCAATGATGAAAAGGTTGAAAATACTACAACTTTAATAATTTTTTCCCGGAAACTACTGATAAAGGTTTTACAAGCATTGCTTTGATGATAGTGACTTGATTTTTCATGACGTCTATTCCCATTATTTTGGATTAGTTGTGAATCAGCCTGTATAATTTTGCAACTAAAATCAATATTGCAATCATCTAAAAGTTATTATTTATTGAATGACGTGTACATCTATTTTGTGTTAAAAATGTATACAAAATAATTATGCAATTACAGCAGGCTTGAACAGATCGTTCGGACAATTAAAAACAAAGTCGTCTTTGCCAAATCAGAAATTGATTGCTGCAAAAGTGCTTTAGCGACGTGTCATCTGGCAATATTGATTGTCGGCCAAATTAAGAATGAAGTGATTAATCGCCTGATGTCCTCATAAAATTAGTCTAGAGCAGCAATTTAAAATCTTTTCCAAGTTACGTACACGAAAAATCGTTTTAGAATCGTTTCCCGGAGAGAAAACTAAATACACCCCAATTTAGTAAATAAAAAATTAAATTACTTGATAATTTTTAGTTATCTCGAAACATAACACACAATACGATTTTAACGTACATAAGGCCAATCCAAATCGACAAAACACAATTTAATAACCACTAGATGTAGACACTTACATCTTGCGCTCACATGAACCTACTGTCCTTCTATTGACAAGATGTACAGGGTGTCCCATAATTGTTGCGATAAATTGATAGGGGTCGTAGAGGGCATAAAAATAAGCAATTTTACCTTATAAACCCCTGTTCGGAAATATTTTATTTAGCGGCTACAGCGCAGGTGCCCCCCTAACTCATTAGCTTGCTCTGTTTACTTTTTTGTCGCCCTAAAGTCGCCATACCGATTCAGTTTAATGGCTGGCTATCATATCAAAAAAAAAACACACACACCTATTCAGTTAGTTTCAGTGACTGGTGTGCAAAACGTAAATAGCATTAATTTGATGGTACAATGGAGCATTATTCGTATTCGGAACTTGCTGATATGCTCTACGGAGAAGCTGATGGTAACGAAAGAAGAGCCGCTCGATTGTACACCGAACGGTTTCCAGAACGTCATCATAGCATTTTTGCTAGAATTCATGGACGTCGTGTCAGTGGCAGCGTCGGACGTTCTGGGGGGGCAGGGCGGCCCTTCGCCAAGCGGACAGTAGAGCTTGAGGAAGAGGTTCTGCACCATGTAGAGACCAATCCGTGCACAAGCGTGCGTGCCATTGCACATGATATGTGAGTGGCACGAAGTACTGTTTGGCGGGTTCTCCGGGATCAACAACTATACCCATACTGCCTGTTACAAGTCCAAGCCATGGGTCTGGAGGACCATCTGCCGCGTCGCCGTTCTTGTCTTTGGTGGTTGCAGCAGGAGTTGAGACAACCACACTTTGGTCGCTACGTTTTGTTTACTGACGAGGCCTGTTTTACAAGTGATGGTTATTTTAATATCCGTAATAGTCACATTTGGAATGAAAATAACCCCCATGTCATAGCCCTCCGTAGAGACCAGCATCAGTGGGTAATTGTAATTAACATCTGGGCCGGCATTGTGGACGAGCAGATCATCGGGCCATATTTACTTCCACCACATTTGAATGGACACGTTTATGGTCAATTTCTGCTGCATGTGCTTCCAGAACTATTAGAGGATGTGCCACTCGACATAAGAGCCAATATGTGGCTTCAACTCGATGGCGCCCCAGCGCACTTTGCTTTGCCAGTGCGGCACTATTTGAATGAAATATTTCAACAAGTGGATAGGCCAAGGTGGCCCTGTGCATTGGTCTGCGCGTTCACCCGACTTGAACCCCTTGGATTATTTTGTCTGGGGTGAGCTCTGGGGCCATCCAAAAGCTTTAGTGTATGAAACTTTTGTTCCCAACCAACAAGAGCTACTGGGAGTAATGGCCGCGTCCTCACAGTTTCAGGACATACCGGGGATATTCCATAGAGTTCGGCAATCAATGAAGCATCATGCCCAGCTATGCACTGAGCAATTTGGAGGACACTTTGAGCAATTACTCTAAGCTCTTTCAATAAACTGGTACTTTTTCAAATTTTTCTTTTTTTTGCTGTAGCGGCCAAACGGCATATTTCCGGACAGGGGTTTATAAGGCAAAATTGCTTATTTTCATGCCCTCTACAACCCCTATCATTTTGTCGCAATAATTATGGGACACCCTGTATAATCAAGCAGCCACGTTTATCATCGGCCTAACGAGCTAAGAAACGGAAAACCTATATCGGTCTGGTACCACCTGGATATGACAACTGGCAATACGTTATGGTTATAGGTTTTATACAGGGTGTTACAAAATGATGTTTAGAAAATCTAGAGGCAGGTTCTATGTTTATAAACAAGAAAAAAGGTTTATATAAACATTGATCCAAAAATAACTCCTTTCCAGATTCAGGTTGTTTAAAATTTTCTGTCTTACTTAAATACTACAGTCTTTATTTCTCGAAAACCGATCAAAATATTGAGGTGATATTTGGTACTCAACAGTGTATAATGGAGGGTTATTTTTACGTGCATAATTTATTCTTGTACTATACTATCATCAATGTCGTTCGTGCCTTTAAATACTCATTTTTAACAAAAAAAAATTGTACGCCATTGATTTTTAGGCAAATTGGTATTGCTGTTGATTCTGCTTAAAAAGTGTATCTTGAACTTTTTCCTTCTGACGCACCGTTTTCGAGATAAAAATTAATTTATTAATCATTACAATACAGGAATGATCTTCAGAAAATTACACAAAAAATAGTTGGAGTCTATAAATATTAGTGTTAAATTTCGTGTCAAAATTCAGAAAGGAAAAATAGAACTTAGAGTGAAGAACACTTTTAGTAAAATTCGTTTTTGACATACAAATTATATTTTATTTGTTTAGAAAAAAATTGTACTTATTAACCTTAAAATTTAAACTAAATGCTGGAAATGGCTACCCTGTGCATCAATACATGCTCTAAATTGCCTTCGCACCTCTCTTCTAACTCTTCGGAATATCCCAGGTGTTTGGCGTATTGTTTCGTAAGCATTGGTAATACGTTCCACGAATGTAGCTTCACTCGCTATGTGGGTAGAATACACCAGTTGCTTTAGATGCTCCCAAAGATATAAATCACACGGATTTAAGTCGGGCGATTGGGGTGGCTAGGAGTAGGCCCGCCTCGAGCAATCCAATTTTCTTGGAATGTAAGATTTAAATAGTAAAGCGACAGCGAAGAATATGAGGGACAGCTTCTAGAAGGAGAGGTAGAATTTCCTGTAAAAAATCCAGGTAGGTCCAACAAAACAATTTTCAATAATTCCTGCTACATATTGACTGAAAACTGTTGCTGGTGTCGCGATTCGTGAATAAAGTACGGATTTTTATTTGCCCAAAAATGTTCATTGCGACAATTAAATGAAGCTTCATTCGTGAACAAAATGAATGAAATAAATTGTGGATGTTTTGCATTTTTTGGCTTAGACATTGCAGTCTGATTGGAAAATCAGCTTCAAACAAGGCTTGAACTCTTTGCAGAAGATAAGGCGCTGCTGCTCTTGGAGGATTCGTCATACATTAACATGATTTATATTCCCTAATTCATTTGCCAGTCGCCTTGTACTTTTATTCAACTGCTTGTAAAACATTTTCCTGATTTTTTACTCTTCGTGCAGTTGTTTGCGCCCCCAATCTACAAAATTCTCTGTTACTTTTCCCGTTTCCTTTGAACGTCTATGAACATTCGGTGTTTGCATAAGGTACTTGGCGGTCAGCGAATGCTGCTTCATAGAGACGCCTTACGTCATTTCAATTCCTGTTTGCTTTTCCGTACATAAAATGTATGTCAGCTAATTCTTAAAAGGAATAATTCACAATATGTACTTATTTTGTAAAATAATGTATTAAACACTAACCTAAACACTTCAAAAACAAGTCACTCGACAAGTTGTGTCATTTTTTTTGTTCTGACATGGAATTTATGACAAACTGACACATGCCACCTAGATTATTGTTTTTTAATTAGCATTCCAAAGTTGGTCTATTGTAACGATTAATAAATTATTTTTTATCTCGAATACGTTAGAAAGAAGAAAACGTCCAAGAGACATTTTTTAAGCAGAATTAACTTGGCTTTAAGAGAGCGATACCAATTTGTCCAAAATTCAGTGGCGTGCACTATTTTAACGGCTCAAACGTCACTGATTCTTCACTATACACTATTGTGTACCAAATCTCATCTCAATATCTCTATCGGTTTTCGAGAAATTAAGACTGTAGTATTTAAGACAGAAAATTTTAAACAACGTGTATCTCAAATCGAGACATTTCTGAACCTATGTTTATATAAACTTTTTTTCTTATTTTTAAACATATAACCTGCCTCTAGATTTTTTTAACATCATTCTGTAACACCCTGTATATATTGCAAATAAAATTTAAGTCGGATATGCGTTAGGTTTAAATATACCGTTTCTACACGTTTAGTTATATGTATAGTTTTTAAAACATATTTTAGACCAACTAGTGTTCCTTGGGAAATTGATCAAAGATTTGCCGAACATTTCTAAAATATATTAAATACAATTATTTATCAGCATTACATCCAGCAGAGTCCAATTTCAGTGTCTCCATCAGATATCGCAGGAAGAATGACGACGCCGATGCATTTTGTGTAACAGTTACAAAGGTAGCTGAACTTTGACATATCGAAACTGTTTAATCAATATAATAGCGAGATTTTAAACTAGACATGCTCATTTAATATTGACTGATTGGTATCGCTTTAATTACTGCCTATATAGGGCGAACCTTAAATAATTACAAATATTTTAACCAGCAGTACAGTTCACTGTGTAGAACACATAACAGTTTTTTTTAAAATCAGGAATAAAAAAGTCAAATTATAAATAAATTTCGTAATTTTTCAACAGAAAACTTATTGAGAACGGCTGATCCGACTCCGATACTAATATTTTTATAAATCATGGTGGATGTGAATTCCACAGCGTTGCCGGTGTTATACTAATTCCTTCGAATAGGCTCCAACAAAATTATATAATTAGAATTTTTAGACATGTCAAAGAAGGACTGAAATATGTTTATTTATGAAAATATTATTGGTCATCTCCCCTTTGCCATTCCTATAACTCGTCAATAAATTGAAAATATAAACCAGATTCTCTACTCACAATCATAGTTATCCAGAACACAGTCATTATCCATTTTTACTACACTCCAACTGATTTATCACAATACGCTATTGTTATCACTATCACTATCACTGATTATCGCTACTTGACAAATATACTTTTAACATGTCAACTTTTTCGCT
This sequence comes from Monochamus saltuarius, assembly GCA_025584915.1. Taxonomy (NCBI): domain Eukaryota; kingdom Metazoa; phylum Arthropoda; class Insecta; order Coleoptera; family Cerambycidae; genus Monochamus; species Monochamus saltuarius. The sequence goes on along the minus strand of CM046725.1, from coordinate 8,025,322 downwards.
GTTTGAATAATGCGCCATATTTTAATCACACTGTATTTCACGAAAAAATATTAATTAAATACATAAGTGAAAAACACTGTCATTAAAATAAGAAGACGATTTAAATACGTTTTATACGTTAGTGCCGCAACTCTTAAAACAAATGGGTCAAGCAGTGCATTACTTAAACAAACCATGAGTTTAGTTCGGTTTCAGAAGATACAAAAGTATCTCATATTAACTTTCAATTTAGGTGTATTTAAATTATCAAATCCTTTTCCACAAATAGTACAAGTTTTGATTCCATTTGTAACTTGCCACAGCTTATTCCATTGTGCTGGACCATACTAGTGCACCGGTATAAACATAATCTCTTTGTCGACTTCGACTGTAAATCCAAGAGGGTGGAGCTGGTACGGAACATTTCACCTACTGCTCGTGACATTTACCTGTTATCGGTGCCTATGGCACTAGTTTCTCTTTTGCATGCGATTGACACTGCTTTTAAATATTTTACTTTGCCTTTTCTTGATATTGAACGCATGCATCAAGCTAGTTATTTTGTTATTTTATGTTTTGTGTTTATTTTTAAAATCTGTTTTACCCACTACGAACCTACGAAGTACGAAATGGTTAGCACTGACAAGTTGTTTGAGGTTATGTGGCGAAAATTAACTCTAAGCTGTTTTGTTAAAATCAAATGTTTGTTATTCTTCATAAAATAATTTGAGGGCATAATTTTTAATAATCTTTGTAACAGTGTACAATGATATTAACTTCAGAAATATGGATAACTTTAAATAGTCGGTTTTTCAGTAGGTGAGCTTTTATGCGCGTTTAAGGATAATTTTTGGAATCATTGAATAAAGTAACTTCCTAAACACTTTAATTGATAGCATCGAACTTGCGGAAATTCATATTTTAATCGTTTAGGATAATTTTAGTTATTAAAAACAAGTGATTTTAAATTAGAAGCAATCGCAAAAATTTAATTTACGTTAAACAATTATTTATCATTCAGACGATATGGCAACCTCGCCTTCAGTAAATCATATGGTTTATTTTATTAGGTTTATGTCAGTGATCTTATCTGGTCAGCGGTTCTCAAACTGTGGGTATTTAAAACAAAATAACGTCTCCGTAAATATTTGAAATTTTTAAAAATTACTTTCACTAGACTTATCTATATGACGAACTGCACCTGCAGTTGCAATATTTGTACTTATTTAAGGTTCACCCTGTATGTGATTAATTATGGAATGCGGAAAGCAAAAATATCGGTCTGCATATTGCTTCGGGGAAATAGTTACAAATGGACATAGTTTCGGTAATAGCTGTCCGAAACAAATTTGCGGGATAGATGGAAGTTTCAAATTGTCTCCCATCAGCAGAAACAATATTCCAGATATATATAACATATGGATTTCAGTAATCATTCCATAAAATACGGGAAATAGACCTACTTCTCTCTGAAGGAAGAGATTTACGATTGAAGGAATGGCTCAATATAAGTGTCATCGCTCTTTTGTACGACAACAATTTTGGAAAAATGATATATGAATATGGTGCTCGATCTCTTATGAACTGTATATTGAAGATATTGAAGTAACTCAAAGGGAACAGGAAAAATATGTTATTTATTCATTTAACACAGACAAGCTGGAGCTAATAATATTAATATTCCTACACTGATAACAATTATTTGTACTATAGGTCAGTAGCGTGAAATAACACACTAGAATGTAATATTACAACTCAAAAAATTACTATTTGAAGTGTAAAGTACCCAGCTAACAATTTCCTGTTCTATAAAAATCATAAGAACGTTTCCAGAGCAAATTTTATAGAGCAATATTTGCTCTAAGAACATTTTGAAAACGTTCTTACAACACTTATACCATAAAAATGGGCACCGTTCTATAGAACTTTTTAGTTCTTTAAGCTGTTCTGCAAGGTCTGCAGGAAATACTTATAGAATTGTTGAATAAACGTTCTCACAAATCTTAAAGAATTTTTATAACACAGTTACAAAACAATCTCATAAAAGTTCTATAGCACTTCGTTATACAATTTTTGTGTTGCATGGTGTTCTATTTATTGAACTTTAAAATCGTTCAATTGTATCTTTTAAAAACAAAGTGTTTCTGTACTGCACAGGTTAGAAATAACATGGATGGACCAATGAGAACCAATAAAATGGACCCAATCAGCCTGCATAGCAGTACTCATATCATTACGAATTGCTTAGTTGGTGTGCATCAGGGAGCAGTATATTTTAATGCGAAAATGTTTTATCGTGGAATATGTGGTACATAATGGTAATATTTTGATGCGCCCTCAGTTACTTTATAATTCGTATGGTGCTAGAAATTTAATTTAAAAAAATGTTCTCTAAATTGATGAATTTAACAATCAACTGTAAGTATATCCATATTATTGACATCATTTCACCTATTTATATTGTATATATTTTTAATTAAGATTTTTTTTCTTTCTTCACAATATGGTGACAGAAAGAAAGGCTTTATCTTGTACTTTCAATGAATTCTCACTAATATGGCATTTTTGTGTCTATTGCAATGATTATAGAGCAAATATGCAGGACACACTGTATAGCCGTAGCAAGAATACAGACGACTTACGTCATAACTGACGTTACGCAATTGTTTTTATTGTGCTGATGCGACTATGTAATTTATACAGCGGTATATTTTCCATTTTTCTGCTTGATATATTTAATGAAAATAAATATTATGTGTTGGTCAGAGGTCGAGCGGTTTTAAAGCGTCAGTACTTGAATCGATGTGGCTCGTCCGCTGTGCAAACGATCACCGCGGCCAGTACACCGTAGATTAGTTGTATTCGTGGAGAGGACTGGCACCCTATCTGCGGGTATGCTAATGTGGAAGAATGTTGGCTTGGGTCAATGTGAGAGATTGATACCGGTTGATATTTGACCAGTCTCCTAATTAATGAGGTTTTCCAGCTTTCCCTTGATCCTGTACTGAATGGTGGCCTACCGTAAGTCGTTCTTGGGCGCAAATGAGGCCTGCGTAATAATAATATGCCACCCTCTCTGGCGCACAAGTCTCCGATTTTGCGGCTAATCCTTGTGATTAGAATAAGGGTAGATATATTATTATTATATGTTCTTTATTTTGCCTATACTTATACCTTCAACTATATACAGGGTAAACCAGAAAAATATGTCAACACTAAGCTGGAGATACAAGACACCAAAGTATTATGTTTGAGCTTATCATATCCTTTGAAAACCTTCTAAAAATTTTAAGAATTTCGAATTCAAAATTTTAACTTTAACGCCCTGTAACTTTTTTATTAGCCACAAATGAACCAAGGTAAGTTTGGCTTAATCGCATTATTTTGATGTAAGGAATCTACTCTTGCTCTGTGTCCCATTAATTTTGGGACACCCTGTATGCAGAATTTTAACGTAAGACGTAGTACCTTAACCGTTTGACCATTTTTGTCATAAAAATGAGATCCAATGGGAAAATTGCATGATTTTACAAAAAAGAATGTATTATTTCAATCGAAATGGGGTTTGTCCTAGACAATTTCGTGAAAAAATAAGCCTAAAAACGGTATTTAAAATTTTAGTCTTGCCACGCCTCCAGAAAACTATCAAAACTATACATAATACATTATTATGATTTGTATCTGTATACAATTTTCCATTTTCAGACAAAGCAATACAAACGTTTAGAGGAGTTAATTTGTCTTTGAGATATTATTTTGTGTTAAATAGACACATATATTGAATAAAATTGCCAAATAGACTCATAAAATGAGCACAGAAAGTGTATCTCACCGGGTATATGAAAAAAACATTGCATTATGCCATTATGTACGAATACAGCGTCTACAAAATATTTCACCATACCAAAATATGAAGAACAGAGAAATGTGTAGGGCGATGAATCACGACGAAAGAAAAACGTTAAGCTCTCCAGTGTTGCAACATTGTTTGTTTGTGAAGACGAATTTAAAGTAGGTTTAATTGGAGATACATAAGTAGGTTGGCTTAAGTTTATCGAAAATTAAAATGCAAATTTCCCTTTCCAAATAACATGTTCTGTGCTTGCTTCTATCATTTAGGAATTGTTATTTGAGGTATTTATAAAATTTTGATATCTGAGTTCACTACATTAAATTACCTGTTTTATTCTAAAAACATAACAAACAAAAGTAATAAATAAGGATTGTTTTAAAATATTTAAGGCGAAATAAGGTCAGTAGGTAGTAAATAGCAGTAATAAATTTATAAATTAATTTTAAAAAATGTTAAATAACATTATTTATTACTTATTTTCATATTTTAGTAGTAGTTAAATGAAAATCAGATGGCATAATTTTATAAATATCTAAAGTAAACAAAACGCTCTATTTGGATGTAACCAACAGCATTGTCGCCCAAAGAAGTAAGTTACATTTAACAATACCGCAAGTTCACTACATCACCACTAATAATTATGGTAATGATAACAACGGAAAATACGCACCTTACTGCTTTGAAGTTAGGATTCGCCCCAATCAAGTTCATAAGCATAAAATTAAAAGAATCCACCAGTGGTGTATTGTCCGATTATGCACAAAACCCGCTACCGTCATCGCATTACCTACACTGCATCTTAACAGCTGTCAACAATTGTAACAAAATATTCAAAGCCTACTCTTCCTGATAAAAATGTCACCACGGCGAATGGCTGATAAGTTCTGTTATTAATGAAACAAAGCAGGTAATATATTTTGGCTAACTCTATATTTCTAAACATTTTTATGGGCTAAAGATGAACTTTAATTGATCACACCTCGTGTTCAATAGTTCATAGTCTTAACCTAAAATTAGAAAACCACACATTTCTCTGCATTTCTTTCCTAAAAACCAAAGCCTTAGAAGCGAATAAATCTAACTAAGTTCTACGAACGCCAACAATAATTCTTAATGAGATTTGGCTTATTCGCAATTGCCACAAAGCTACAGCCGCCCTTCTCTTTAGAAAAGGGTGGATCCGCGGCTGGAGTCCTTCATTTTGTTAATTAATTTCGTGTTGGGGTGTTGGGAATTAACAGAGTTATTAGAAATAGGGGGCTGTCCGCGGGAGATGACGGAGGTATCACATCTAAACAATCAAATTGAGATAGGAAGCTGAACAGTACTTACAAAGCGGGTTGATGGAAGTTTGCTTACACGTATAGTAAACACCTCGATCGCGAAGCAGAATTTGCGAAGAGGAAAGACGATTAGTCTCCATTTTCCGTCCATTATAACGTAGTGTCTCGAAAATGGATAGTTAAGCGGGAATTGGAAGTGATATTTCAAATGTATTACCTATCAATTCATAGACATAACAATACTGTACACGGAATTATTAAAGGTGTTTAATCTAATTCAAATCACTATTCCTTCAACTCCTATTAATTAAATCATGTACTGCTTGACAAAGAAAGGCATAAGGGTAAAGGAACATGTTCATTAGATTTTAATATTTTTTGGTACATAGGTTCAGGGTAACGTACTTGTTGAATGGTTACATTTTCAGCAAGATAGGAGAACCTACTGCAAAAATTAGTTCAATAGTGTGTGGAGAACTCGAACGGTTCCTAATATGCCTGGCCTCGGATCTAATAAGCTTGTCGATAAGTTCTTGGAGTATCTTCAATCCAAGCTATCTGAACTTCATGGGCGCTGCTAAAGTATGTGGGTGGTGTGCCAATCATGTCCCGGACACGTTGGATAAGTGAGAGATCCGGCGATCTTGGTGGCCAGGGCAAACGGTTAACCTGACGTTGATCTATAACAGTTATTGTTTGTCAGGCAACATGAGGGCTAGCATTGTCTGACGGTCTGAAGATATGGCTCCATCACTTCCTGGATGTAGCATTCGGCTCATGTTGCTTCTAAGGAAAACTAATGGTAATCTGTCATCATACACGATAACATCTCATATCATAACATCTATACGCTTTCTGTCAAATTGTGGATCGTGTCTTTCAGCACGACGTCTTCGCTCTTGCACGATTATCGTCCATCCCCAGGCAGAAACGGGATTCACCTGATTTCATTGTTGGTCCCACTGAATCATCTCGCTACACTACTGTAAGCGGTTAGCTCGACGTATTCGGCTACATACTGTACGTATACCGACCATCCCCCCATGTTCTTCAAACTACTAATTTGCAATAGTTCAGCTGCTCCTAAATCTGTTTCTGAGAGCTGAAAGTCGCAATTAAAGATCTTCACGCTCTGTGGTTCCTCTATGATGGCCAGTGCCTCTCGCTTTGTGTCTAAGGCCTTCTGGAGTCCAAGGCCTTCCTGAGTCCATGCTTGGTAGCACCGTACGTAAGTTTTTATATATTCTTAGGTTTTAATCTTTGACTCAACTGAAAGGAGGCCACCTGAAAAAGCAATCCAAAAATGCAGAAATAGGTCAGATCTCATCTATTGTGGTTGAATTTTCGAGTTCCCATTGTCAAAAGTGAAGTTAGATATTTATAGTGTTTTCATTAAGCCAGGTTAGTAAATTTAGATAGATTAATTTCTTTAGATAATTATTGAATAGAGCTTTGTCTGTGGAATTGTTAATTAGCATAAATATATGTTTGGTATCAGAGAGCATACATATGACTCCATTGATAGGAATTGTAGGAGATTTGATTTATATTAGCTTAAAATACCTTTCTAATACAGTAAAAAACCGTACGTAAGGATCTGTTAATCCTTCTAAAAATGTATCTTACCGACAAACATGCTTCGTGCAACCCAGCAATCCGCCCCCTCAAAGTCACTAAGCTGAGAAATCTGTCCAAATCTACTCAAAGCATAATAAGCTCTACAACATAAATGTAATAATAAAAAGTTTGGCAGGACGTTTAGAGTAAAAGAGAAGCATTTTAAGATGGATTTTCGACAGAATTAAAGACGCTTTCTGAAAAAGATAATACATATTATTAGCGATACTGGATTTTTAGAAGATGGATTGCGTGTTTTTGAATCACATAGGGAGATTACCATGAAGATTAAAGTGGATCCTCATATATTGTTAAGGATTTGCTAGTTGTGGATAGGGATGTCACCTCCATGTAGTGATGTATTTCGGAGGAAGAAATTGTAAAGCTCTGACGATATTTAATAAAATTATTAATGGAACAAGAGTATTCTTCTTAGTGAATCAAGTGATTATGGCAAAATCCAAGGCGCGGTATGAGTTGGAGTACCAAAAGTTTGAAGATTGGTGTAAAGCTAACAAAGTAAAGGAGGTGTCTAAGAAAATCTTTTTGGCTTATTTTTCGGGAAAGCAACACTCCCAGAAAGCATCTACACTATGACCCTACTACTCAATGTTGAAAACTATGATTTCAGTTAAGAAAAATCAAGACATAAGGAAATTTTCTCAACTAATCGCATTTTTGAAAAGAAGTTCAGAGGGTTACAAGCCAAAAATGTCCAGAATTTTAACAGAAGAAGACGTATATAAGTTACTAAGTACTGCAGATGATAAAATATATTTACTTATGAAGGTTGATATGATAATCGGCATTTTTGTAGTTTGCCGTCAAGAAGAATGAATTAACTAACCTAATGTTGAATCATATTCAATATAATGGCCTCTATGTAAAAATTTGTCCTCCTAATGCAACTCACAGGTAATTTTTTGTATTCTAAAGACAATATTAAATTTTACTAATTATGTTATGCACACATCTTTGATTGCTGTTAATATTGTTGCTATTATCAGTACTAAGAGAATTTAATTCCCCAACAACACAAGAAGTTTAAAAATTTATCAGCATCAAGTGAATCTTGCACTAGTGACCAACAGATGGCATCTGTATCAGATGTAAAAAAATATTGCATACGGTTACGGTACTCTTATTAGTTTGAAATAATTGTTTGCGTATTATTTGTGTATTTACAAACATGTATTCAAATGCCTAGATGCCGGATAAGGTGCTAATTTATGGGAGTGTGACAAGTGCATATTATCGTGTGGTAGCGCAATACCAAAGACGTTTTGCGAGTACATAAAATATTATGCTGAATACTTTTTTAACTACATTGAACAACTGTTGTAATGCCTTGGCGGTAAATGTTGGTAGTATTTTCATATATCTGTGTACATTTGCGTGATTTTTTTGTAGATTTTTCGCGACGTAGGTATTCCACCTGGCCATGACCGCCGGACCAAGTAGGTACCCCGTATTAAACAAAAAGAACAGTCGAGGGAAGAAGAGGTCCCCAGCAAGTACAAAAATCTTTGCAATGACAGGTTTTAATTTAAACAAGTAAGAAAACAGAAAATGATACATTCTTAAAATCTCTCCAAATATCAATCCTGGAAATAAATATTAGTAAGGTAGGTGCTGCTTCCCTGTGCTGCCATATCGTGTTTCTCATTAAATCATAAAATAATAATCTACATTTTGTAAATATTTTTTCTTTCTTTCAAAGCGACATAAATTGATACACGTGTCAACACGGTGACTTGTCACTACGTTTGACACCTTTGACTTGACGGAATATACCTAACCTCGCCGCTGACAGAAGGCCAATGACGGCGATAAATAAGGATTTAATATAATATTTAATTGATAAAGTTTTCACTTTATCAATAAGTTTGGAAATTTTTTGATATATAATAACAATAAATACTATAAAACTCATTAGTTTATTCATTTCACATTGAGTAATTGAATAATAATTTAAACTATTTAACTATACCCCTAAATAATCCATTCGATTGCAATTAGCAGGGAAAATATTGGTATGTAAATCGCGACACTGTCACTTTCTGTTTAATTAAAGTAACATTTACGCCGTTCATTCCATTAACTTTAATTCTAATTAATTATCTGGAGTTAATTTTGCATAAAAACTGGCTGATGCGAATATATTACACAGTGAGTGGCAATAAAACCTGTGCCCGGCCAATATAAACGGCAGATGCCCAACTGCACAAGGGGAGCGACTTTAAATTCCAGGGCATTTATCAAAAATACGATATTCAAAATTTTACAAGAATATCAAAATCAAATGTGTTTATTTGCCAAACAGAAAAAAACTTCCATTTACAGGAAAAAATCAACTCAAATGAAATATACAAATAATAAATAATATAAAGATAAAAAAGTAATTATTTTGTACGCACATTGCATTCTTACATTGCTAATACATTAAAGAAAAAACAAATACAAAGTAACCGTAATTACAAAAAACTTATAGCTCTATTTATAGATTCAATATAAGAAAAGTTTATATCACAATCATCAGATATAATATTAAAAATATGAGATATTATATAAACTGGAGGCTTCCGTAAAATATTCGTATTGGCTGCTGGTAAATAAAAAGCATCATTTTGCCTAAGACGAAAATTAGGAACTCTGTCATTAAAATATTCTAATAATGACATGCAATCAATATTGTTGCTTAACAATAATACACTATTTCTAGTCCGTCTTAGTTTTAATGAGGACATATCGAATCTAGAAAGCATGGTTGCAGCCCCGAGTGGAATATACCACTTGAAGGAAAGAAACTTGACTTTGGCTTGAATTAACTCATTATTTAAACAATGAGTTAGGGTACCAAATTATAGCACCGTATTCCAACTTAGACGTACAAATGAAAAATAGAGCATCTTTAGCGCATTAATATTAGAAACCACATTAGAACCACTTTACATTTGGATAAGTTCAAATTAAGTTTAAATGTTTCACACCACTCTTCAATTATTGATATTTGAGGTTGTAAAAATTCACAGTCATTGCTATCATCAATTTTGCAAGAAATTTTCAAGTCATCGGCTAAAAGCCACTTTTTACAGCTAATAATTTTTGTAAGATTATCAACAAATATTAAGAATAGTAGAGGGCAAAGATTGGACCCCTGAGGAACACCCGAAGCAGCCGCAAACAGTTCACATTTAAGTCCATTGTATGCAACATAATAAAACCGATCGTTTAAATATGAGTTAAAAAACTGTAATAAATTATTAGATAACCAAGTTCAGCTAATCTAAACAATATTATAGTATGGTGTCAAAAGCCTTGGAAAAATCCATATACACCGCATCCACCTGCCTGGTAGAATCAATGACTTCAGATATATTTTGCGTAATTAAAGCTAAATTCATTATTGTTGACCTTTTTCCATAAATCTATGTTGGTACAGACACAATACATTTTTTACGGACGTACAAATATGATTATATATAGACTCAAAGACCTTGACAAAGTTCGGCAGAATAGCAATGGGCACATTTCAAAACATAATGGTGTGATTATTTTTCACTGGGGACATTTAATGATATTACCAATTAAAAGGTATCTTCATACACGACGGGGCGTGAAATTCCAGTTTATGGTAAAAAAATTTTAAGTGACATTTTAATGCCCTCGGACTTTAATTACTGTAGCTACTGTAATATACTAAATATGCACTCTCCATTAACTAGTCGTAGGTAGGTACTCTATTTTTATTTAAGGAAAATATTATTTTGTGTACCACATTTTATAAAAAAAGATAAGAAACAACAAACAATAAACTACAATTTGACCATACTAATATAATTATGAATTACATTTTTATTATATTGTAAATACAATTCAAGGAATTACTTACAAAAATATTAGAACAGAATTTGTCCTGTCCATTTTCTACTTGTTCTGCAGGACATTTTTGTAACTTCAGTAACACTAGTATTTTTGCAATTTCCATTTTGTTGGACACTGAATTTTCAATAGTTTTCACCAACAGTGGTTCACTTCCAACCACCGTGGAACTTAATATTAGTTATACCTGTTTCATTGTTTGTTAATAAAAGAGTGGAAGAACGCCCACAACGATGCTCGATATACAGGGTTTGTGAAAGGTTGGGAAATCTCGGAGCTGCTGATACTTGTGACCAAAATAAGTCGATTGAGCCAAATATACCTTATCCGAATGTTGCTGGTTTCAAAAATACAGGGCGTTCAATGCTAGAATTTTATTTTTAAATTTCTCAATAACTTTGCTGATACAGGGCGTCAGTTATGCCCTGTTCCTTTGATAAAAGGGGAAAAAAATTTGTTGTATTTAGAAATACGGACATCATGTATTGAAAATAGGAAAAAAGTGCTTTGTTTCATAAAAAAATTACTCTTGTTCGATTTCGATATCTCGCTTGGTTGTCGAGATTGTTGCATATACAAATTTCAATGCATTTCGTTTTTTGCCAACTTGTAATCCTTAAATTAAATTAATGCGTCTTGAGGGCTAGTGTGAAGCAAATTATTTACAGTTTTTTAAATAGCAATTTAAAGGGAAAAGAGAACAAAAATCATTTAAGGAGAAAATACAAACAAAACAGAAAAAATTGGAAACTTAAGAAATATCTACTTATTATTAAAAATTAATAATTGCCTACTATAAAACTTGTTCAAAATGAGCACCGCCTTGTCTAATACACTCACGAGCACGTCTAATTAATGATGGCTCGTATTCTCCAAATCATCTGAATATTATTTTTTATTTCCTGGCTATGGTGGAAAATCCTTCGCCGCAGATCATTTTCACTCACCACAGGAGATGCGTTTTCAAGTCACCCCAGAAGTAGAAGTCCTGGCCTGGTGATCTAGGCAGCCAGGGCACTGGTCCTGATCGGCCTATCCATCGATCTGGATAAATCCTATTTGAGTGAGAGTGCTCCCTAACTCTTAAACTAAAATGAGGAGGAGCACCATTGTGCATAAACCACATATTAAAGCGTGTTTGTAGAGGAAGATTCTCTAATAAAGTATGTAGTTGGTCTTGGAGAAACTGTAAATATCTTTGTCCCTTTAGTCTAGGTGGTAGTTCGACAGGTTCTATTAAATAATGACCAATTATGCCTGCCCATAAATTTAATTTTAATTTAATTAAATTTTAAAATCTTCAAACATTATTTTCTTTAAATTTTTGTTATGTAACACCGTAATTTTTCATGATAGAATGACACACTCTTTTAAATGGCATGTTCAAAATTAAAATTAAAAAAATTGCCGATGACGTCATATATCGAACAACGATGACGTCACAAATGTGGGTCGTATGTCAAAAAGTGCTTTTTTAAAAATCAAAATCAACGCGCTAGGGGATTTTTTCGGAAACTTCTCAATTTCAAAAATAATGAATTTATTACTTTTCGAAAGCACTGTATAAATACCTTAGTAATTTGTTTTCATTATCAATTATACTAAATATGCGCTGTATTTTAGTCTTGGATTATTTTACAGTTACTAGGAAAGTGTTATCTAAACCCTGAATATCGTCTATTGTTATGTCACATAACTTTTTTCTACGACAAGCTCTACATAAGCCAAAAATCAGTGCCACCTAATTAAGAAAATAAGCTACATTTTATTTTACATTTGAAGATGACAACATACTTGATCATTAAAAATATTTTATCTGGAGCCATCTCTCAGGAAAGTGTCAATTTCCTTTCTAGTCAATATTCTTGAGTTCTTCGGTTTGTAACCTTTATTTCTTATGTTATTAATCTTGAATGTTTGGTAATGTCGATGTTATAATGTAAAAGTATCGTCGCCTTCAAACATGGAATAATACGACCATAAAGAGGACGGCTTACAGTTGTCACATTTTTCCAAAACATATGCTAGGAGCACATATTCAGAGTAGTGTTAAAGAAACACAATTTTGCAAAATCATCATAAGTTCTGTATTTTTTTTTATTTTTCCAGCAAAAGGCTTCATTTCGCTTCCTCCGTCGCTATAAAAAATTGAGGTGAGGTACTGAGAATGCCTTTTGTACTACTATCACTTTGAAATCCATATTTTACCAATTATATATGAAAAAATCTATCACTTTGCTACAGGTTTTTCGAGTACTAAACATGGCGTATATGAAAACCACGTTTGTTGATATTATTGCTAGGCATTCGTCACAACTGTCAATTCGGCTCCAACAAAAATTACTTGATTTTAATTATAGAGGCCCTTATTTCCACAAATATATAATATGATGATATATAAATAACTATTAATAATTAGAAGTTGCAAGTAAATGAGGTATGTTATAAGTATAATTGATAGTACTAATTATTGTAAAATAAACATTAGATACTGGGTTAGTTAATAGGAATAGGTTGTTTTCAGTAGGCAAAATTAGAAAAAGTTTAATTTATAACAATAGCTAAACAACGTTACTAGATCCAGGATGGCCATAATCTGAGAAAGCTTCATACTGACAGCAATAAGTAATGTTCTCTTTAAAAACACTTTTAATAAACCCATGGTAATGACTCTAAGGGAGAATTTTCAACTATTAAGAGAATTGATGCATTAGTGTTTCACAAGTAATTTTACTAAAAGGACAATGCATAAAATTAGTTATAAACATTACTGAATTACAGAGCTAAGGAAATGTAAGTGACTTATTTTATTGGTACAACATTTTGACATCACGTATGGTTAATTAAAGTTTTTAGATATAAAGTAAAATGCTCCCTTTCGATAAAACAGCTTGTTAGGGTATTGTACTCTAAATGGCTCACGAAGCTGGTGCAACGCATCAGCTCTGATGTTGTACGGAATTCCAGGAAACAACTACTCTGCGGGCTAATGCCCCGACCAGCATTGAATTACACCTGGAAAACCTATAGCAACAGCTAGGGTCATTCGTCAGAAGCCCACCAGACATATACCGGTTTCGAGCTTATTAGCTCTCATCAGTATGCCATAGGTAAGGTATCCGACGAATAATCCTCCGTGTTTGCAAAATATCGTTTCTCGCCGATCGCGATAAAGGTCGACAGCTTTCAATGGTGTCTACTGCATGTAGAACGCTTCGTGTCTGTGACATTTTCAGTCCGGCATGTAGTAGCGAATGGCCGATAGATGTAGTTAGTTCTACACCGCGTACTCATGGTCCCTTCTGTCGGGTTAGACAGACTAAACAGCTAGGATTATTCGTCGGATACCTTACCTATGGCATACTGATGAGAGCTAATAAGCTCAAAACCGGTATATGTCTGGTGGGCTTCTGACGAATGACCCTAGCTGTTGCTATAGGTTTTCCAGGTGTAATTCAATGCTGGTCGGGGCATTAGCCCGCAGAGTAAAAATATCAAGAAAATAAGTCACAGTATTATCAGTTTAGTTAGTTATTAGTTAGTTAGTATTATCAGTTTGTTAAACTTGAATTGCATATGTCTTAACATCAAAATAAGGTAATTTTGGAAGAAGTAAATTATGATTATGTTTATCAGCAAACACAATTTGACTATTACTATAATCTGTAATGTTTAGGATTCATGTCGTGTATAACATTTTTAATTATTTTGGTTCATATTGTAACTAATTAAATACACAACATTCATACCAGACACATCGTATATTAAACATTTTTAGACATTTTGTGGAGGAATTCTACTCAACAAATTAAACTCGCTCCGGACTTATTTGAGATGACATTCCGTGCAGTTGAGAATACAAGGGGTCGCAGGGCCTCGTGTCTAGCAGTTAATTAAAGCTTGACAAGGAGGTTAAACTCTGTCAAGATTGACATGCCAGACTTCATCGCTGGATATCAGGTTATTAAACAAAGTTACTTAGCGCCAGTTTAAGATGGGGATCGATTGATGGCCATTATATTATTTCATATTGTATAAGCATCTTTTTCGCTGTAAAATAACCTATTTTGAAGCGCCTTGGACATTAAAGCATTAATAATGCTCCGATAAGTTCTGATGGAATAACGATGGACAAAATATATACAGCCTGATAAAGACCCCGATCTATAACTCGGTTATCCATTTTTATACACCCTGTAAAGGATTGTATTTTCTTTATACTCACGCACAAACATTTATTTTTCGTCACACTGTAGATTAGTGACGTCAACGATTTTTTTTAAATAGCATTGTATTTTTTTATACTTTTTGATAGATTCAATAGAAAAAATAAAAAACTTTTTACTTTGCATACTGCTAATTATTGTCACATTTTCCTTATAGAATTGTTCCTAAAAAATCGCGCAGAGTCTGCCTGCCGGGAAAATAAAAAAGTTTTGGTTTTACCCTATCAATTTAAAGATAAAGCTGTACGGTAGATTTCATTATTTAACACAAGATTTCGCAGTGCAATGTCATCGATGAAAGAGTTACAGTTTAAAGTAACTAAATAGAAGTTGTTGATAAGCGAAGGTGCCCGACAGTTCAGCGACACATTTACAGCTTAACTGGTTGAATATTTGTAACAGTTTGAAAGCAATCCCTGACTTTTATGGGAACAGAACTTACATTGAACTAGCGCCGACTGGCATAGAAATTGCAGGCCACCGACACGACCTGCATTGACGGTCGTTACAGGTGACGGTACATGCAGGTGCTGGTCTATTGTGCGATGATCCGTTAAATATCATGTAAACAACCATGAGCAGAATTTACAGGTTCGCGCTGTGCAGGTCCATGCAGGCATAACATGCACGATCTTTTACATGGTTTATATTTTTCGTTGTATCTTTGTAGAATTGATGTAACATAAGACATTTATTATTAAAACATTGTGTTGCTTATTGACTGGTTGAGATTACGTCTACCTCAGGAGCGCATTTGTAAAATTTGAGAGGGAGCCGAATTCGTATAAAATGCGAATATTACAAATTTGCTAAATATCGTGTCAGTAAAATTCTCGGACAAAAAATCTTTTGCATTTTCTTCATTGAATAAACAATTTTTGAGTTACATGTTTCGGTTCCCATGTTACCCTTAACGCGTCTAAAATAATGTGTACCAATTTAGAAATGCAGATATTCATTTGATTTATGCTAAACCAAATGGAAAGCTAAATTTTTTTTAAAAAGAAGAGGTTTCGCCGCCATATTTATTAACAAACATTGATCAAACAACAATCCCTCATAGTTACGCCACTGGTCTACATATTGTTTTGTTATGAAGTCTTTAAGCCATGTGTCCACTTACAAGAAAATTGCGAGCTTTGCCTGAGATGACATTTACACAAAATTTTTTATTTTTATTTCATTGTCAAGTGCTTGAGGAAGACTTCCTAGAATAACTTGCTTTTACGTTTTCACTGCTAGTTGAATAGTTGCGACAATGTTATTATATAAAATTACATTATAATATGGAGTATGTGAAAATAAAGTGAAAAGAAGGTGGGTAAAAGAATTGTTTCAGAAAAGAAGTAATTTAGGAAATCACGCGATTTTATTTGGAGATTTGAAAGATCCAGAACAAATAAAATGTTGAAGTTCTGCAGTTTTCTTTATATTTCAATTTTTTTATTTGAAAAAGTTTAGCTAATTTCTGTACAACATTCTACTTTTGTATTCGGTGTCAATAGTCTTTGCATTTTATATGTCGGTCATAATGATATAAGACTGCCTAAGAAAGCTTGCTAGAGTCCTGGAGGAGCCTTTATGCTAAGTAAAGACATGGACGCGTTAATGTCTAAGCAAAATCTCTAGGTCGTATGAACATTAGTAGTAAATAGTTGATCAAATCAAAGAATTTTTGATCCATTAACCAAATTATTTGGTCATATATGCACAACAAAATATATGTTTCAGCCAATTGATTATTTCTGTTGATTTCTAAATACATCTTTGGTTAAGATAATTATACATGATTTTCTTTGATTGGAGTATTTTTTCAAACTAACAAAATATTTGGTCTACTTCAGAATACATTTGGTTTAAATCAAGGCTATTTTTGTTACTCACAGCAAGGCAATATTTTATTTTTTAACAAATGATTTTGATGAAACTGATTAGTCTACAGTTTTAACATTCACTTGATTACATAAATAAACAATTTAATTTAAAGACAAGAAAAACTTAAAATTACA
Organism: Monochamus saltuarius; assembly: GCA_025584915.1. Classification (NCBI taxonomy): domain Eukaryota; kingdom Metazoa; phylum Arthropoda; class Insecta; order Coleoptera; family Cerambycidae; genus Monochamus; species Monochamus saltuarius. Next base: position 8,008,473 of record CM046725.1, on the reverse strand, counting down.
AAATATTATAATAATAATATAATAATAATAATATCTCTACCCCTCATTCTAATCACGAGGATTAGCCCAGAAGTCGAAGACTTGTGCGGGAGAGGGGGCGGCATATTATTATTAAGCAGGCCGCATTTGCGTCCAGGAACGACTTACGTTGGTAGGCCCTAACCACTATTCAGTGCAGGAATGAGGAAAACCTGGAAAACCTCATTAATTAGGGGGGTAGTCAAATATCAACCGGCATCAATCTCACATTGACCCAAGCTAACATTATTCCATCCTACCATACCCACAGAGAGGGTACCAATCCTCTCCACGAATATAGCTTATATACGGTCTACCGGCAGCTGGGCTCGAACCAACTCCGTCTAGTCACCTCGATTCAAGTACCAACGCCTTAAACCGCGCGACCACTGACCGATCGATCGATTATTGTTGTTTAGAATAGTATAAATTACGTTTTTCCAATTAGTGACATTACCATCCCACTAAAACTAAACGTAATCTATGCATTATTCAAATACTGGGCATATTCCCTACATCCTGAAAAACCTATAGCAAAAAACCGCACTTAGTGCCACCAGACATTTATCGCCTTCTAACTTGTTAAGCCGGTCCTAGACGATATGTCCAACGTTGGTTCAAATGTTGGTGCCAACGTTGGACACAATTTGCGCATTAAAAATGTGGCAAGTGTGTCTCCTACACGATGGGGTGAACTTTTGTTGCAACATTGTAAACACATGTGGGACCAACGTTCGTCAGTGTCGTACTTATACTGCAGATCCACAGAACAGTAAGAAAAAGGAACATGTGCGCTCCTGGATTGGGTCAAACACACGATCGCTCGTGTGGGTGAGACGAATGATGCTTCCAACGCTGGAAGCTCCTTTGACGTGGGTCAGATTTACCGACAGAAGCCCGAACGTGGCATGTAGCCAACGTTGGACACATGCAATTCACCAGCGCCCGCCCACACGATGTGGCAAATGGTGATGTGTCCAACGTTGGAAGGCATTCGCCACATCGTCTGGGACCGGCTTTAGCTGTTTAGTCCAGGGAAGTTGGGAAATTTTTAGGCACAGCAGATATCGAGATGCGGTTTTCTGAATTGTGTTCAGGAAGGTCCCAGGAAAAAAATTCTCTATGTTTGCTGATGATATATCTATAATTAATTCTGTCAAATAGTAGCAAAGATGTATTAAAATCGATATGTTATAGTGAATAATTTGGGGATATGGTTCCAAAGGAACAGTCTTTAATTCAATATAGGCAAAAAATTTACAATGTGAAAAATCATGTAGTGATACAGATATTAATTTTAATAAAATAAAATAAAATGGTATTGATCATGTTTAGTTTTTGGATTTGTATATAGATAAATATTTGAGTTGGAAAATTCATTGTGAAAATGTAATAACTAAATTAAATTCTATTATATTTCAATTAAAAAATATTAGAACAGTTTTGTAACGTGACTAATTGATCATCTCGGATACGATATGGATTATGTTTTTGGGATAATTCTAGTATGTCACAAGTGTTTGTATCACAAAAAAGTCATTAGGACAATGGCTGGAGTATTACTAAGCTGTAAAGATATTTTCAAATCATACAAGGTTTTAACATTGCCACCTCTTTTATTTATGAACTTTGTATATATTCAACAATAAAAATATTTTTTTTTTAAGAGAAATTATGCGCGCACGTAATACGAGACAGATTAATGACTTTTACGTGCCTTATAATACATTAGCAGTTACATCTAACTCATCTAGGGTATTAGCATTTACAGTTTAAAATATTTTACCTGTGTATATTAGAAAATTTGAAACTGTATTTCTTTTCAACAACTTGAAAGAGTACCTATCTAATAGATGCATTTTTTTACAGGTTAGATAAATATTTAAAATAAGATGACCTAGGATTCTTTTTAAGTTGTAAACTGTATTGATAAATGTGTAATGACTCGGGTGTTTCTTTTTGTTTTGTGTCTTTTGACTTTGTTAATTTTTGTGTTTACTTTTTATATACTTGTTTGTCCCTTGACTAGTCTTATACAATGTATATGTATTGTATAAAAGATAATAAAGGTTATTATTATTACAGTGATTATAAGAGAAAAGAAAAGACTAGAAACTTCCATTGAAATTGCACTAATGAACGAGGTGCTCGCTCTTGCTTATATTTTAAAATAGAACAAAATTATTTTGTTAATTTAAGGAATCATGTTTTTGATTAAATTACTATTTTTATTTGTTTAAACGATAGCATTTTAAACTCAAATTAAAAATGTCTACATCTTTTTATTTCAATATATTGTTACGGAATCTCACCTACCTTTTTAGTTTGTTAATTATGTTCCTGTTTGCATTAGAATTTATAATATTTGTAATACCTTTATTTTGACGTTTTTCGAAATATTCCAGGCTATATTCTATTTGTTTCTCGACACGTTCTCGAGATCGCAGAAACTTCGAGAACTCTAAAAACTTATATAAGCGGATCGGTTTCGCCGTCTGAGTTAGTTTATATTGAGCAAACAATGCGACTGACAGAAACGTCAAAGTAAAGCGTTGACAGTTGTGAAATTGGTTTGAAGAACATTTCTTGTGTAATCAAAAGTGACAATAAAGTTTGTCTACGTGACGTGTTTCCACGCTAACCCAACTTAGAGGTTACATTGGTGTCATAAGCGCGACGTTCCACAAAGAAGACGTTTGTAGTAGATAAGTGAATGCCTGTGACCAGATCAAGAGCGACGGAAATGAAGGAAACATTAAAAGAGTTAATGGGAATGATGAGATATGAAGGAAGACTTAAAGAAAGAAATGAAAAACAACCAGGAAGAAATGAAGAACAGTCAAGACGAAATGATGGACAATTTAAAAGTTATAAATTTAACGCAAACAGGAACATAATTAACAAAATAAAAAATTATTATAATAATTTGAACTTGATATATTAAAACATTGTGTCTACTGTCAATTGTTTAGAATGTATAAAGGAACTGAGCATTTCTTACTTCCATTTCAATAATTATGTCAAGAAGCAAAAGAAAATAAGAAGTGGCCTATATTAAATGAATAAAATATGTATTAACTAAATTACATGTATATTTCAATTAGGTAACTATATTTATTTGATAAGATATATTTAAGTAAATGAACAATAATTATTTAGAAACATTATTTTAAAAAAAACACACACACACTTTCCATTATTTAAAGCGCGTATAAAACGCAGAACACATGCTTGGAGCTTTGGCCTCAATAATATGTTTCCCAACGAAAAATCAATTAAAACGATACAAGTGCGGAAAGATCAATCATTGTGAGTAAAAATCAGTCGCATGTTGCTGGGCTATTTCTGGATCATCATAAAAAGGGATTAACTTTTTATTTCTTTTCTTATTCCTTTTGTTCTCCATCAATCTTAATCGTTCCTAAGATTTGTTACTTTTACGCCAGAAAGGGCGCAGATAGTTACTCGTAATTAATTATCTGGTGTAAACAAAAAATATGCCAATATTTGTAATAAACCCGTCGGTTGGCCGTTAATTAAATGACTAGGTATTATTATTTCATCCATACGTTACGAATCTTGACTCGCGAGTTCTTTAAAGGTGAGATAGCGAATTTATACCTAGATTCTCCACTTACCTTGTTCTACTTCCCGGGTTGAACCTGGTAGCTGCTAATCCCTTAACCAGTGGCACGCACAAATCTTTGTTTCACCAGAAGCAATAAAACACGAGACTTGAGGAAGGTATTAGAGTTTATTTACACACGGTTACGCAAAGAGCACGATGATTCTATACAATAAAATTAAAGCTTGGACCCTGGAAAACGCGGCACAAGTTCAGAGGCTGAGTCCAGTTCGACGATAAAAATACAAGTTAAAAATAATCAAAAAATAGTGGAAAATAGTATATCACGGAACGTAGGAACCAACGAAACGACGGGCTCAAAAGTCAGCCAAAATCTGCCGGTCTTCCTCGTGAACGAGCCTCTAGCGATATTTGGGAACCTTTCGGAAACCTCCTTTGTTCTTAGGGTCCATACCAGCACAGGCATTTTGGTCAAAATGTGCCTTAGAGGCAAAGAGGCCGTCCACTTTCTCTAACTTCAGGGAAGATCGTGGATTGGCTGTCACTCTGGCCTATGAACTTGTCTCGGTTCTGGTAGATGGACTATACAATTCTAAGGCGCGCTAGAGAAACTAATATTGAACATATTTTTATATTACTGATTTTCCGTGTCTACCAGGGCTTTAATTGACTTCTTTTACCTTCCCTTCGCCGGGCTCCGTGTTTATTCGGAGGTTGGGTTCCTCGATCTGTACCTTTTATTTACTGAATTTATAGGAGAACCCCAACGAAAAACTCCTTGATCGACCTTAGCGGCGAATCTATACACTTACTACATTGAATTTACTAATTAAAAGGTTCTCTACGCCTTAATTCGTCTATTTCGCGGAAATCACGTCCGTGGCCTCCGAGCCCCGTTGGCGGAGGACGCCCCTGGATCCCAAACGTAAAGTACGCCAGCCAGCTTCCCCATCTGGCTTATTTAACAATTGACTGTGACAAGAGGGCTTTTTAGAAACGACTTTCTTTTCCGACCCGAAACTAATAAATTGTATTTGAAGAGTTGTTAGTTGATCTTTAACGTTCGACCGTGTCCAATGGTTATTAGAAATATATTATTCTTTAAATTTAGATGGCCCAACTGTCCGGCGTGTCGAATGAAGTCTAGCAGTACAAAAGATTTCGTTTACTTAAGACGTTTCTACGTCGCCTTCTACTTCCGTTCCCATGACCCGGGCTGTTTTATTACATATTTTTCTAACAAAACACTTGGTCTCTGATTATGCTACAGCATAGTAAATCTAATTTTTCCTAAAATCGTTGCATAATAATGACATTTTGATTGTCATTTCAGTCGAAATGGCAGTCTTTTAGGCACATGTGCATATTTTTTACGTACCTGTGCGGAAAAGTAAAATAAAATAACTGAATTTTAAATTATTTATTTAATATAAATATTAATAACAATCTTTCAAATCGGATAATTGAATATTACGTGAACATATTTTTTCTTCACTTCGTATGACTTCAATATTGGAAGAAGATAACACCTGTATCCTGGTGCTATTTCTTTTCTCCCAGAGAATTTTCTTTACTATCGCCTGCTTACTTTGTATGGAATTTTCTATGTACCCCTCTGCCACAGAAGTCGAACGGCAACCTCTGTGTCTCTTGAGCATCGATATGTTGGTTCCTGCATCTGCAAGGAATGTTGCAGAAAATCGTCTATAGCAGCGCCCAGTATACTCAATAACATTAGGAATCTAACGCGCTCTGAAGTGGTCAGCTAGTGGCGTGTCAGTGACGTGGTGACCAAGTGGCAGGTGGAATCATTAGGTTTGTTTTAGCAGCAGCACTATCAGAAATGTCCGTCCAACTATTTATTGCGTCAAATTCAATGGTAACGCGTTCTCAACTTAACTGGTCGAATATTTCTCACAGTTTCCAAACCGTTTTGAACTGCTGCAAAACAAGCCAATTGAAGCCTATGTAACCATATGAAGACGCGAGTATCAGAACGGAGTAGTGGTGGCGTGGTATTTTGCAGGTGGTGTGATGCCAGTCTGGTGCCACTAATCTCGAACAAGTTTAATTTTCGAGTGGCAAGCGGCCGGTGACGACGTGGCATTGTGCATTGCAACTGCATATTTCTTGTGAATTTTAAAACTAAAAACATGCGAGACGGCCACGAATTTACCATAAATTCCTGAAGTTTGTATCCTTTTTTGAAGCATAGGTCGTAGTTTTGTCAGTAACCTGCAAAATGTCACTTTCTTCATTTGATAGAAAAGTTTAAATTTTTGGTCATCCAAGTTCAAATCCTTTTTATAAACGTTAAAAATTTAAAAAATTTTATTTTTTTTTCCTGAGAAGATGAACCCAATAGTGTTTTTTATTATTCTCCTGATTTTTAGCAATTTTTAGGCACAGCAGATATCGAGATGCGGTTTTCTGCATTGTGTTCAGGAAGGTCACAGGAAAAAAGTCTATATCGCCTGGTTTAGCCTTTTTTTGAAAAATGCCTTCTGGGCCGGAAAATGCATTACATCGTTATAGGAACGACTGGAAACTCGAAAAAAAGGGTGGATATAGACTTTTTCCTGGGACCTTCCTGAACACAATACAGAAAACCGCATCTCGATATCTGCCGTGCCTAAATATTTCCGCTATTTTTCCTAACTTCCCTGGACTAATATGTTTGCATATGTTTTAATGGTTCCACCTGCCACTTGGTCACCACGCCACTGCCACGTCACTTGCACACCACTTCAGTGGGCGCCTTGTCTAAGAAATTCGGCAACATCTTTAGGGATTGAACCTATATTGTTTATACCCACTGCTTGTGTAGTACATTCTGAGTACCTGTACGTGATCGGCTGTGATCAATGATGGATGGACGGACGTAGACTTTCATATTTGCGGAAAATTTCAAAAAAATTAACTCCTCTGGTATCTATGTCTTCCTCTGAAATACGAACAAGCATTTGGGTCGCTAATAAAAGTGGTGCAGAGAAAGAAAGATATTTAACAAAGCTAACGAAAAAGGATCATTAGTATATTTCAATGAATTAAGTAAAACATAGCAGCCTTTATCTCTTTGGTGCTATTAGTGAATGTTAAGAACAGAAATTTAATTCAAGAAAAATATCGATATCAAAAGATACTTAAATTTGATTACATTTCTGAAGCGAAAATCAGAAGGGTACAAACATAAAAAATCTAAGGTATCTATTAGCAAAGAAGGATATTTTCAGATTTTTAATAAATTTGGACAATGATGAATTTCTGCTGATGAAGGTGGCTATATTACAAATATATTTTTTGGAAAAGAAAAAGTTTTATAACCAATACTTCCACGACCAAAAAAGTGTAATTCTGTGGCTGAAGATTACATCGAGACTTCTACTGAAAACAGGAAACAAACTGCTATGAGATTCTAGGTGAAAGTGTGAAGAATATCCTCTTAGAAGCCGAAAATATTTCCTCAACATCCAACGTTATTTCAACATTTAAGATTATGTTCACACTCAAAATATTTCACAGCAAAAACAAGCAAGTAAAATTTTACTCAATATTTACACCATTTTTGGGCCAAAGACGCTTAAGAAAGATATTTTAACAAATATTTGGTAGAATTTATTTGCAATAGTGTAAATCTCAGTGTAGATATGTTAAAACCTGGTGTAAACAACAGGCACAAACATTTACTATCACACAACAAATTATGCAATTTGTTTTAACCATTTAACTCTATGAACGTGAAGTGTTCACTAGTGACGTGATTTTAATTTGCGTGCGTATTGGATAGCAAATGGTGATTATAGTTGGGAAGAGAATAGGGTTTACCCGCTCTCGTTTAAACTCGATTTAATAAATGTCTTGTTACTGAAAATTTGATCAAATAATTAAAGTTTTCGATAGTACCCTTTAAGATTTTTGTAAATATTTTTTACAAATAAAACGTGTAAAATTTTACACTACTTTACTATTTATATAATAATATTTTGAAAAATATTTGATTCTCAAACCAAAATGTAGTAGCAAATTAAAATTGATTTTTTATCTAAGCTATTTAATTGTTCATGAATTCATCACTACATTTATATAACAATTTATTTCCAGTATTTAATGTCAAATAGCTCATGATTTATTTTAACATTTTATGTTCAACTTTTGTGTACTTATACATATGAACGTATAAACAAGGTATAAAACAAATATTTGTTTACAGCAGAAATACTAACAATTTAAATTACCCAATTTAACAAAATAAACTATAGCTACTTTAATTTGTACTGGAATATCTTAATTCGGCGACTATGCCTGAAACACTGAAATGATTATCCATTTCTATCACATTTTTTTCTCGCATTTAAGGGCAAAAAACCAGACTACAGGTCGCGTCAGCATGTCAGACTAGTGACACGGACCCTCGAAAAATCCGTAATAAATAAAATAGAACAAATAAGAAAGGCCTGGAATGGAAGATGAGCGAAAATGGACATTAAGCTCTACGTCCTATCTTGCCGACGTCATTGAAACCACAGAGGTAATGCCTGCTATATATTTAAAGCAGGCCATTCACTACCACCATGATCCTTCATTTGCCACACACTACACGGACCTATCCGGGTATTTTATATTGATTCGTTGATAGTGAACTGGGCCTAGTTTATAAACAAAAAATAAGATTGTCTTTATCATTATGACGATAATGTTATTAGAAAAAAATAATAGGTGACGAATATGAGCAAAGAAATGATTGAGAAACAACTAAAATTAATCATTTATATTTATTACCATGTTACCTCTTATATTTTTATGGGGGATACACTTAGACGCAACTATCATCTAATTTTATTATTTTTTTTTCATTTGAGAGAGGGATCTAAAGTTCAAATGTGCCAAAACTGTTTTCTTATTTCTTCTTTCTTATTGTTGAATTTAGACCTATTTATGTCATATGACAGGAATGGCGAGGTTCAACGCTATTGTTGCTCTATCAATTAACCAGTCCTGTTAAAATTATGTATTAATATAACTATAAACTATATAAAATAATAAAAATAGACATAAACAACTAGCATACATAAGGCACAAACAGATTTAACTTAAACTACTAACATAGGGTTTGATTCTTTAAAAACTATACAAACTAGGAGATTTAATGTCAGAGGGAAGATTATTATAAATTTTAACCGCATTATAACTAAAAGACTTCTGGAATTGAACAGTGCAATACCTTGGGACAGTTTTGAGACCATGAAAACTAGTCGACCCGGTTCTTTTTCGTCATATATTCCGACCATTGTAACTATTTCATATATGTTAAGATCTGATGAACTAGATTTTCTCTTTTCGGGTTGTGCTGGTAGGATTTTATGTTTAGCATTACGTGCAGCTCGTGATAAATTAAACTGTACGGGGGTTAAATACAATATTGAATTCTTTATAATATTTACTTTGTAGCATTTTAGCGGTGGTGTTCCAAATTGTTTTAACTACCGCTTCTTTGTTTCTTTTTCGTCACATTTTTGCATATTTAAAGCCCAATCTTGCAATATTACATTCAATTTCTCGATGGAAGTATCTGGCTCAAATTTATATCCTTTCGCATCGCAAAAAGTAGAAAATTGTCGCCAGATTGATGATTGAGTCGCAACTGTATTAGCAAGCACACAGGTATTAATAATTTGATTAATTTCGTTGTTCGTACTCACCGAATCGACTAATTGTTAGTGTTAAATAATTCAATAAGTTGTTGACAAAAATGTCAAACTATTCATTTTGGCAACGGACACCGCAATAATTGATTAAACAATGAATACGTGAAAAAAACACTAGTGCATTTATCATTATAAAAGTTGCAGGTAACTTTTTCCTCTGTCAAAATGACGAATACACTGTGGCATGTGGTCTTTTTTTATATATAAATTAAATTGTCACTTAAATTCCTTCTCTGTGGAACGTCGCTCTTCTGAGACAAACTCAGCCCGCGCGACTCATCCGGCGAACCAATGCGCTCGTGAATGGGAGCCTTAAGGAGTAGTACGGCGGTTGCTAGGATCAAAGGTAGAGAGAAATCCATCAAATCATAAATACGTTTTATGCAAGGTTACCAAGAAGATGATTTGAAAAAAATAAATAAATTCTTCTCTACTTTAATGCCTGCGATGGACGCGTATATTTTTGCTTCATATAGTAGGATAATTAGTACAAAATCCCTAAACGAAAGTTCACATTCCAGGATAAGCCAAATCATTACGTCTTAATAAGCAATTTCCCTCTGAAGTGTATAAACGCCTTCTCCAAGTTCCTAACAACAGCAACAGCTATAATTTCGTGTAATTCTTGCCTACTTAGGAGGGTATTATGACAAACGTGCCCTAGCACTTAATGTTAGGTACCTGAGTTACAAATTACCACGATATTGTGCGGATATTTTATACGACTTACTTGTGTGTGTGGTGTTTTAACATACCGCCATACTTTATGAATTGCTAGCAGGAAAACTACTCGTATGACAATATAGTGAATATTATTTCTCTCATTGAAGGTGTAAAATTTCCATATCAAAGTGTTAATTTTATTATAGTACAGTACAGTATAGTTTAATTGCGTTTTTAGACCCCAAAATAAGACTAAAATCTATATAAACATGCATACTAAAATCTTTTATTCTCTACATACAAGGTGTCAAAGGTTAGTTCTTGATGACGGTTTTTAATTAGTATTTTCCAAACGCGTAAGAGATAAATTAATGAGATTTAATATAATCGTATAAGTGGCTATAAATGATACTGCAGGAAACAACTACCCCGCGGGCTAATGCCCCTACCCGCATTGAATTATACCTGCAATATATGTGTGAAACAGCCAAGAACCCTTGTTGGCCACTCCACCATACATAGACCGGTTTCGGGTTTGTTAGCCCTCATCAGTATGCCATAGGTGAGATGACCGAAAATTGAACTGGCTGTTCCTTCATATGTAGTTTCACATATAAATCGAGTGCAGGTGAGATGTAACTGGTCTGCTACTTCCTGCTCCATTGTGTCGTGCCGTGTCAGTTCCGTATCAGTATCAGTGAAAACTAAAACATTGTTGCTTAGATTTTAAATGGGCGTGTTTATACACATCCGTCACAGTGCCATATCAGGGCTGTCAGTGCTGCTTCAGTGTCCGTTCAGTGGGTTTTGAATACGCCAGCGATGATATTTTTCTAATTCTACTGACGAACTGACCAGATTTTTCTATTACTTAGAATGAATGAAAAGCTTATCGAGCTAGTACGAAATTTTGATCAACTGCATTATAAATATATATTCAGATCACTTTGTTTGATCGTCTGCTAACTTTTTTACGGACCTCGGACGGATTTGTGTAAACTGGCATCAGTGATCGACCACAAATAACACCGATACTGAACTGACACTGAACTGATACGTCACTGATGTGTGTAAATGGACCTTAACGATGATACGATCCTTACAAAAAATGGCGAAGGCGCCGAGAACATGTACTGGCACATAATATAGTGTCTGGACAAAGAGCATACAAGGAGAGTCAAAATAATGTCAGTTCTTTATGCATTTTTGTCCTATTTGGCTTCCTTATGAATATGCAGGGCTTCCAAGTAAGAAGTTAAAACAGTAACTTATTGATATACATAGGAATTGCATATAGCCAATCTATCCTAATGTCACTGGATGTAATAAATTGACTAAATGATTAAAACAAGCAGTTATTGATTGTTATCTGTTGCTTATTACTTTCAATTTTTCACTGTCTCACCTGCCTCATCATACTGGCCGCCACTGATATCGTACTGACATTCTTTTGACTTCCCCTGTATGCCCTATCACTTTTTACCACTACTTTCAGATCATCCTTATATATCTCTCCTAATCCTTTTAGAACAAAGATACATTTCTCTCAGCAAATGGCGTTAGGAACTTATTCTTGTAATGTGAAGATCGTGATCGTCATTCCTGTACACCCTGTACATGCAACCTGATTTCTAATTTTTGGCCTACATTCGGTGTATAATTTCAATAAACCGCATTATTCTATGATTTATTATTGGCGCCTCTAGGCGCAGTCAAATTATCGTTATTGATTAATGGCCGCAAAAAAGCATTTATTACAAAACCGGCGTCTAATTAAGAATGGTTAAGCTCCTGAGTAGCTATTTCAATAAGAGGGGCCGCAATGGCTGCCTCCACCTGAACTTCTTATCCCAAACTTTGTAATCGCTTTTCTTTGGAGTAGAAATTAATGATTTATGATTAAGGAAAACAACAATAAGAGCCATTTGCGTGGTTAACACAGCGTTCACCTCGAGTCCCATTTGAAACTTTACAAAATGAGATGAATTAGCGATGAAACTCGCTTCTACCCTCGTTTGGCTGGAATCAAATGCAATTAAAATAAATAGCAAGGTGTACAATCACTTGTACGACCAAGATTGTTACAGCTGCCTTGTACTTGGTATTAAAAACGTAATGTTTTGCTTGTGATATGCGGGATAAGTTTAAATTAAAGTTTTATTCAGGTACAAAATAATAATAATAAAGCTTTATTGCTCATCAGAGCTCCATTTATAGGGCAAAATTTTAAATTAACAATTTAACACTTTAATAATAATAAATTAAAAATTCATACATGAAACATTCCCATATACCACATACAAATATTGAGTACATAAAAAAAAATAAAAAGAAAGTTAATTGTATTGCTCATTAACTAAATTAACAAGAGGCAAAATGAATGAATCAATGAACAGGCAAAACCACTAACCGATTAAAGTTATGACACGTATGCAATGTGTCCCACTTTTCATGGAGCCACCCTGGTATCTCGCTCACCTCATATCCGAATACTTTGAAACTTTGGTGGTGAATATATACCTATAATGTGAGTCTTTAGACGTAGCCATATTTGATTATAGTCAGAGGCGTCCACTTCTAATATGGGGAGAGGAAGATTTAAAAAAATATATATTAGCGAGTTTTTTAGAAAAAAACTAGTAAGATATTCTTAATCAGCACCTGTAGAAACCCCCTTGTACAAGATTACATCGTTGTGGGTTCAAAGATGTTTCAGATACAGGCCGTCGAAAAACAATTTTTTTCAACTTAAAATAATTTGTATCTGTAAAATGGGCTCTCAAATGAAAAAAATGTATTCTTTATTTTTTGTTCAGAATTATGTATTTTACTGGTATGAAATGATTCCACAACAAAATAATTATTTTTTTAATAAGGCAAAAATTCTAATTTGTACATAGGTATTTACCATTTTTCAAATTCAAAACAAAATAACAAGAAATTATTATTTTGTAGTGGAATCATTTCATACCAGTACAATACATAATTCTGAACAAAAAATAAAGAATGCATTTTTTTTTATTTGAGACCCCGTTTTACATATACAAATTATTTTAATTTGAAAAAAATTGTTTTTCGAAGGCCTATATCTGAAACACCTTTGAACCCACAACGATGTAATCTTGTACAAGGGGGTTTCTAAAGATGCTGATTAAGAATATCTTACTATACTCGCGACAAGAATTCAGACGACTTACGTCATACGAACAAATGAATAACTCATTATATTTTCATCAAAACATTTAAAAAGCTGCAACTGATAGTAATAAAACTATATACTACACTAAAAGTTTGCATTATATATTGCACTAAATTGCAAAAAATTATTGTTTTTAACGAGACCAAATATCGAAATTTACGTTGACAATAAAGACAAATGTGTAATGTCAGCTGTGACGTAAGACGTCTGAATTCTTGACGCGAGTATAGTTATTTTCTAAAAAAATCGATAATACTTTTTTTGGAAAATCGATACCCTTTCTCCATCTTAGAATCGGACGCCTCTGACTATAATCAAATACGGCTACGTTTAAAGACTCACTTCATAGTTGTATATTCACCACCAAAGTTGTAAAGTATCTGAACATCAGGTGAGCGAGATACCAGGGTGGCTGCACTAAAAGTGGAACACATTGTATATCGGAAACCTTAATAAAAATATTAGTTTTAACGATATCACATTTAAAACTTAACGTAATTCTTGAATTTACCCCAGGTACATAAAAATTCACAGAAGAAAGCAATTCGGAGCTCAGTCAATAAGGTTGTTTATGATTTTATATAAAAAGATACAGAAATACATATTCTTCGACTCTAAACTAGTGACATCAAAACGGTTAGTTAAAATATTGTAATCAATACCTCTCTCGGAATAAACTCCATCATTCTTACAATGTAATATAAATCGGATAAGTTTTTTTATTTTAAAATAATAAATATTAATTAATTATCAGATAAAATCAGTCAGGATCAAATTTAGATTAACATGAAAACATAAACATATTGCCATCTAGCGCAAACACTGTATAGATTTAATAAGCTGCTGGGTTTAGTTAATTCAATAATAGAAAAAAATTCTTAAATAAAAATTTTTTGAAAATTTTAAAATAAAATATTCGATTTATATTACATTGTAACCTCTTGTATGGCCTGAAAATGAGATGAAATATTTGACCTCGAAACCGGTTGTCACTAATAATAATAATAATATCTCTACCCCTCATTCTAATAACAGGGATTAGCCCAGAAGTCGGAGACTTGTGCGGGAGAGGGGGCGGCATATTATTATTAAGCAGGCCGCATTTGCGCCCAGGAACGACTTACGTTGGTAGGCCCTAACCACTATTCAGTGCAGGAATGAGGAAAACCTGGTAAACCTCATTAATTAGGGGGGTAGTCAAATATCAACCGGCATCAATCTCTCACATTGACCCAAGCTAACATTATTCCACCCTACCATACCCACAGAGAGGGTGCCAATCCTCTCCAAGAATATAGCTTATATACGGTCTACCGGCAGCTGGGCTCGAACCAACTCCGTCTAGTCACCTCGATTCAAGTACTAACGCCTTAAACCGCGCGACCACTGACCGATCCCTAATGAATAAAGGATTATGAATTGATAGGACTTTTCTTTCCCTTTGAATTTTACAATGGACTCACATTTTATCAATTTTGAAATTAATATAACTTTTATTTTATTATTACTGTAACATCATAATTCTGGAAATACTATATGTCGATACGGAAACTCACCCACCTTTCTAGATTATTATGTTCCTGTTTGCTTTTGAAATTATATTTTTTTATATTTATTTATTTTGGCATTTTCTAGAACAGTCGAGGCTATATTCGATTTGGTTCATGATGCATTCTCGATAACTTGGAAAACTTCTAGGGTAGGTGAGCTTCCATATCAATACCTATTATACAATAAAATTAACATGTTAATCTAAAAATACACCTTAATAATACAAATAATACTGAAATGTGTAGAAGTTATACTCATAACAGCATTCTTAAAAAAAGCGTCGTAGTCGATCTACAGTGCCAAAATGAGTTGTCATTCAGCAAGATAGTATCCAAATTTTAACGTATTTATACAATAAACAGTTTCGCCTTCAATGCATATCAAGTTTGGCCTCTTTTCCCCGCTTTCTTGGAAGAATTAAACAATTTTCCTCAATGTAAACTCCAATATTCTCATCAGGAAGCAATAAATTCAGCCATAAAATTTACGCGTTCTACTTTCCCTGATCATATTGATATAAAGTTGATATTTATTGCCCTTCCGGACTGTTTGGTTAAATTAATTGCAGTATTGAGATGGGCGCCAGTTAACTGCCATCATCACAACAACCTTTGGTGTATGCAGCCGACGTCAAGTTATATTAAATGGAGTTTCTCAAAGTTGACAAGTTTTTAACGAACACAGAGCAAATACTCAGCCTTTTCACGGAATCGGAATAGGATCAATGTAACCGGAAGTGAGGCAGGATGAAGTTTTGAGGTACGTGAATCGGTGCAGCACAAATTGCTGCTTTCTAATAGTTTGCGGTGCATTGGAGAATGCAGTATGGGGAATTCTCAGATAACGTTAGTTCAACTTAGCGGATAGTTTGGAATTAGATTTCATAGCAAAATCAATAAATGGTAAGGAAAACGAAAAATGAACGACTGATTAGCACTATTGGTTAACCTTACAGAAGTTCGCAAATTTTTCAAACTTGAGACAGCGTTTCTACTTTTATGTAATTATATAAGTTTCCATTAGTAATGGCTACATTTTGTACATTCATATTTATTATTGAGTGTATACAATCTAAATAACATTGAAAAAATATAACAAGCGATTCTCTGATGAAAATTAGTAAGGGTCATTTGTATAAAGTATTTTGAAAAAACCTCTCCCTGAAAAGTTATGCCCCTTCATGTATATCAAGCTAAAGAAACCTAACTTGGTGAACATCATCTGTCAATAAAACAACACTTTTTGAAATTTTTTCAACCCCGAAGTATTTTTGTATGGGGTTGAAATAATCAACCCTATGACATTTTTTCTTATAATTTTTTTTCCATAAAATTCTTTTGTTTTAAAAAACATGTCTAGAAAGCCCCATTCATTTACTAACTTTTTGATCTCTTCAAGTTTTTTCGAAAAGTTAAAGACTTATGAGAAAAAAATAAATATATAGAACTTGGCCAGGTAAGACCTGGATTTTTTTCGGTAATTGCCGTCTTGCTGGACATTGAATCTTCAATATAACTTTCCGTTGCCGTAGTCGGTTTTCAAACACCATGATGCATCACAGTGATAATATTATCCCCAGTATTGGCCGGTCCATGTCCGGTAAAACTTTTTGGATCAGGGAGCCCAAGAAATGCAGGCACTTTTGAAAACGTTATCAAAATTGTGTTGATGCCTACATATTGTTTAGTACATTTTCCAGCCACATATCACAAAAAAAATCGTCTACCGGTATTTTTAAGTCTGAGATTGATGTATTTTTGACACATTCCTACAGCATTGACTGAAAAAGCTTCTTCCATGATCGTGAAACTTCTTGAAATATTTGTTTTCTTATCCTGAATGAGTACGTTTAGGTAGCTGCCTTTGTCTTGGACATGAGTTAAGGTTAATTCATTGCATCAACAAGTACCTGCGACTCCCATGATTGTTGCAACCTGTAAAGTGTTGAAAATAAGACGCTCAATGTATAAATTGAAATATTAAAATCGTGTATTTTCTTCCTTAATTGGTAAATATTGTTCATCTAGTGCTTTTTTCAAAAATTCTTCGATTTGGTTTCTCTGCAGTATCTATGCCTTCTTTGTTTATATTTTCTTTCAAATATGAAGTAAGTTTACCACAATTCGAAATATCAATAGCTTTGTGCATTTTCAGCATTGATTTTAGCATGGAATATTTTGTTCACATCGAAACCGTATCTCCACATTGAAAGAGTAGAATAGTAGCACCTCTTCTGTAATTGCTCCTATGTCCCTGTTTTCGTCAGTTATCGAATTCCAACACTTTATTCTCGTACACTTTTGCTTTCCTCTGGTAACAGACATAATGTTGTTTCTTTTGTGTCGATTTTGCAAATTTGCTCACTGTTGTTGACAAATAAACAAACACATGTCTTAGAAACGATTAAGACTTTCTAGTATTCAGCTGAAAGCAATATTGTTGATTAAAATAAATTTGTCAAATATGACATTTTTCGAAACAATAATTTTTCACCTGCTATCACACGGATTTCGCTCTCCTAATTGACCAGTTTTGGCCATGGTCATGGATAAAACGTTGAATTAAATTAACCAGTATTTAATCCTCTAGGCTGCGCTCGAGTGTCCATTTTTTCTCGTGGATTAAAGGCTTGTTGATTCCCTTATTAATAACTATAAAATGGCATTAAAATAACTTCGATATTCCAAAGCAGTCTTGTCATGGATAGGATCGTATAGATATCACGTTTCCAAAGGGAGAGTTTAAAGAAGGGAGTATTACATTCACTTTTTCAAATTTAAACATTAGAGTTAATATAGAATTAAACTGAAAGGAATTTTAAGATATCGTAAAAAGCATATTCTTCTTTTAAAGAATTTATTTTTCACCATGTGAAAACCAACCGAACAAAATAACTAGACTAGTCTAAATAATAAATGAATACCTACCATCTTATTCATTATTTAGAAGTCTGGTAACTTTTTTATTTGGTCACATCCTCTACGACCTAATAAAAAAGATCCGATAAGATCGATAAAGTCTCACAACTCTATAAATTTCACCCCAGTTTCCTTACTCTACTTTTATAGTTCATCGGTAGTGAATCGCTTGTACCTTTGAAGCTACAAGCGTATCTCCCTTGACCTAAAATGCAGTTGTGTCTGGAGACTATCGGTTTAACTTTGAAGGGAAACAAATTAATTCAGATAAACTTTCCTAATTTGCTTAAATCTTCTTCATCTTCGTCAAGCGTTGGGGTGGAACGTCGAGGGCCAACGGATCGTCATCTTGGAGTGTTGCTGGTGATGAAGTCGGATGAGTCGGGTTGGGAGAGATTTAAGACTTGCTCGGGCTCTGTGCGCCGAGATTTTCGGGTGTCGGTCTGCCGGAAGATGACATTTTACGGAACAGGATTATGATGTTTCTTATAGGTAGCGCCAGTTCATTAACTCAGTATCAAATCTGTATGGACAGGTATAACAACGTCACACTGAGAAAAGATAAACTGGTGGAGCGAACTTTTTGATTGTTGCCGCAAGAACATTTTTCTTGAAATAGACCAAAGATAATTGAAACAAAATTACGCTGACTATTTAAACTAAAAAAAAAAATTGACGACTTGCTGCTTAATTCAACGACTTATCATGTTTGATGTTAAATCTGCTTCATAATTTGTTCCATCTACGTATTATTCTTTTATATGCGCACATTTTTTGATGATTTAATTCAGTGACTTTTCTTTATTGTTTTTCTTTTCATTATTGTTTGACTTAAAATTACACCGATATTAAATAAACTGTTATTTTGTTTGACGACGGTGTCAAATTATCACATTAAATATTTCTAATTAATTATCTTCAACCAAAAATAACTTAACTTTAATTTTAGTTTAACACTGAAATATTGATTCAAATATTTAGCCTTTTAATTTACGAAAAGAATATTTGTTGGCCAATGAAAGCCATTGACGTTATTTGTACTGCACGAGCTTTGTCCAACATAGAGTAGTTACTTACATTTTGCGTACCCTGAGCACCAGAATATAAACCTTTACGGACGAGGTTTGTCAGGACATCGGCATCGCCGCAAATGCAGTCGAGGCTGAGCAGAGAAGGAAACCGGGAAACTATCAAAAAATTATGTTCTGTGTCATTATGGTTGTGATTAAAAAAATAGGTTATGTTTCATCCTGTTTATATCCATTTTAAATAATAAATAAAACTGATAGTTTCCATATAGTCTAAGAGCCAGTGGCCGGCAACCTATAAGTAAATGATTATACCTGAAATTTTGCACAGTGAGTCTTTTATACCTATCACTCATGATGTGGGACTCGCTAAGCTCGGCGAGGCCGACTCAAGAATTACTCAGGCGCGAGAAGTATGAAAATGTAATCAACTTCGTTATTAAATTAACAAAGCTGCCGTTTGAAAATTTTAAAATATACAATTATTATTATATAAAAATAACAAAGGCAGACGATTACCGTGCTTCTAAGGTCATGGCAGACACTTGTGGAATAGGCAAAAATATAAATTTCAAAATTATTTGATTAAATCTGATTTTTGACGTTAAAGAACTGTCAGAAATGTCAAGCATTGTAATCGACACCACCAAATCTCAGAACCTGTGCCAGAAATAGAGATTATTTGTTACTTATATTATTTTAATATAAAAAGCTGCTAAATATAATAAATAATAAAAATAAATGCCTAATTTGTCAGATCTGAAAGTTTAAAATTTTCAAACAGCAGTTTTGTTAATTTAATAACGAAGTTGGTTAAATTTTCATACCTCTCGCACCTGAGTAACAGTTGGGTCGGCCTCGCCGGGCTTAGCGAGTCATCACCTCATGAATGATAGGTGTAAGAGACTCACTGTGCAAAATTTCAGGTATAATCATTTACTTATAGGTTGCCGGCCACTGGCTCTTAGACTAATACAATGTATTTTATCCACGACTATTGTATAATGTACCCATTATACATCTGTTTCCTGGACCTTATTAATATCCATTATTATCTACTGTCAGATGCTTCCTCGATTTAGCTATAATATTATATTGTTCTGCTACAAACAATTGGTTTTTAAAGTTTTATCATGTACACCACTAAATATTTTCAATTCAGTGCTGTACATATAAAAAAAATTTAAATGTGAATTTTCATAGACCAGATTCGAACCCGGGACACGCGGTTGGAAGAGAAGGAGCATCTACACTGAGCCATCAGCGACTTCGTTCGTGCGTGTCGTATATCTGTTTCTTAACATACCATGTTTTTCGAAACATTTCATAAATCTAAGTAGCTTTTAAAACAACACAAATTTGACTATGTACTGTGCATAAATGAACAATAATGTAATGTATGAAATATTTATTAGAATAAACTAATAGTGTTTCTTAAAATGTGTATGTAATATAACAAAATTTTCCAACAAAAAAAACATCAACAAAAATATTTAGTAGTTGTGGATAAAGTATAGTATTCTACTCCCGTATAATGGCTATTATCAACTCGGTGATTTAAACTTCACCTTGTGAATAATACCCATCATTATACGCTCATTGAATAATATACTATTTTACTTTAAATAGAAGACATATGCCCCAATAGTATTTTTTTATCAAAACTACAGTAACAAAATATCAATTTTCATGGCCTACTCGACTGCAAAATACTTTTTTATAATACAATGCGTTAAAGCAAAAAAAAAATTAATAAACGTTACTTGTAGAAAAATATGGTGTATGAGGTAAACGTTTTTAGATTAACCACTATATTATACGCCTTTTTGAAGTCAATCATTGTCAAATAAAAAACAGCTTATATCAAATCTTTCCAAAATTCAGTTATTTTCGAAAATTTATTGAAAATTTGCTACACAATAGTAAATTTACCATTACTTTTTTTGGTTTTCAAACTACAGCCACTTTTCCATATATTTTTAGACCGAATATAGACCGATATATTTTTTTTTACCGAAGCTGTGTACAAAACGCATTATTTATCTATAGTATAATTTGCGTGACACCTTTTGAATACACTCTGTATATACGAAAAGTTCATTCAGCTGGGAAAATCAAGAATAGGATTTGATCTATCTATAAAATTCAGTTCATCAAATAATTATATTTGTATACAAATAATGAGTTATATCAGAAATATCCTTCCAAACTAGAAAATCTATAATATCCAACAGATGTGGTCAGTGTGCAGTATTTCAGTTTTTGTCCGTGTTAGAGAAGCTCTAAAAATAAACCAGACCAGATGGAACGAGGGCGCGATTCTTCCAGCTCGTAAGATCAACAAAAATAAAGCTTGAGGAATTTAATCGCGTGCCGTTGAAGACGATCCTTACGTTCAGCGCTTTCAGTCTTTAATCCGACAATCGCATACCACAGAACAGGAGCTTTATGAAAAAGACAAACACTGAACACCCAGTGCAAACTGGTCCTTGTTCCAAGACTTCGCACGTAAAAATTATTGGCGAAGTTGTTTAAACAGCAAAAACGCTAACAGTAATGGGAATTTTTCTGTTATAAAAACATATTTAGAGAAAAGAAGTGTGTGAATGAGAACATCTACTTGTAAATGGCCTTTAGGAAATAATGTAGAAGGTCTTTTGTGATATATAACAAAAGCAAAGGTTCCTCCAGCACTAAGAATGCAATCGTGATAAAAAAAACTTCAGCATTTCATATAATATAAAATAAAAAATACGGGTTACATATAGAACCTGACCTGAACACATTTCTCAACGAATTTTGATTTGGTTAAATTGTCAATATAACAAAAGTTTCACGTCGTGAATAATCTAGCTCGAGATCTAGCTCTTTAAAATCATTTTCCTTTATCAACTTCGACTATACTCCGTAATTTCAATATTTCCAACAAGCCAATGAATACTTTAATTATGTAAGTACTTTAATGATGTAGATACGTTCGTATTTAAAATGATTCTAAGCTGAAATGAATCTGACCCGAATCTAGTGTATGTTTTATAATTAAAATAATTTAATTTTAAAAATGTTCATCTCCTACAAGAGACAACCCCCATCTTAATAATTTTAAATGGCATGGGATACATCGTACACCATTTTAATATTATGCGAAAAATAAGAACATTATATTTCCCACGTGTCTTATAACAAGCAGCACGGGCAAAGCCGCAGATTTCCATGCATCTTCAGTCGTCTCTCTTTTTGGGCAGGATAGACAAAGTTATAAATAGAAATATAGCAACATAACGATGACAATGAGCGGCACAACATCCTGCTGAAGTTTGTGAAGAATTTGCATAAGTTACGGATGTCTCTTCTTATAAGGAACACCTATGGGTCATTCCATTTGAAATCGTCTAATTGGCAAAGCCGACCCATTTTAGATTTTGGTGTAGCTTTGAAAATCTCTTCTCTAGGGTCCCAAACAACAAAATTTACACGAGTTTGATTTTTACAAGCGCTTGTTCCCGCCTATTTGAATAAAGACTTAAAAATTGCTATTTTAAAGCTTTATTAATTTTTTCTGTCAAATTATTCTGTTTGAAGATATAGTAGTTTCAGTGTAAATGAAGATAATTGGCTCGGACGATCCCTTTGAATAATAGCAGCGTGCTGAAAATGAGTTTTTTTTAGTTATTTTTCGTGAATTTCAATCGACTTTAGCGTCTTAACTGTTGAGAGTTAAAAATTCATGCTCCGCGGGAATTAAGTATATATCAATATTCAGCCAGAAGTTGACCTGAGTAGTCCATTCTTTATAGAAGAAAACTTTGCTTGAAGTTTTGAAATTTTTAAAAATCCCAATGTTCAGGCTATGAAACGAGCGTGTTGACTGAGAGATAAAAATCTGATACTCACAGAATCTACTATTCTTACCTTTAACTTTAAATGACTACATCACTTGTTTTGTTATTTTCGTGTTTAGTGCATGTACATAATTTTTTCGTTGAAAAATTGTTTACAGTTACTATTTTCGATGATAATTACTTCCAGAAACAATTTTACACCCTAAATATCCATAACTTTATTAGAACTTGAAATATTTTTCTTATTTATAATTATTTTTGATGGTAAGTAATTTTAATTCATTAGTAAAAACGGCCAGATTTTTGCTATAAAAAACGGCTCGTACATGCACTAAGCATGAAAATAACAAAACAAGTGATATAGTCATTTAAAGTTAAAGGTAAGAATAGTAGATTCTGTGAGTATCAGATTTTTATCTCTCAGTCAACACGCTCGTTTCATAGCCTGAACATTGGGATTTTTAAAAATTTCAAAACTTCAAGCAAAGTTTTCTTCTATAAAGAATGGACTACTCAGGTCAAATTCTGGATGAATTTTGTCTATGATATGTATACTTAATTCCCGCGGAGCATGAATTTTTAACTCTCAACAGTTAAGACGCTAGAGTCGATTGAAATTCACGAAAAATGACTAAAAACACTCATTTTCAGCACGCTGCTATTATTCAAAGGGATCGTCCGAGCCAATTATCTTCATTTACACTGAAACTATTATCTTTCCCACTCTGAATTCCGTCTTGATCATTCAAATATCTTCAAACAGACAAATTTTACAGCACAAATTAATAAAGCTTATATATAGCAATTTTTAAGAGTCTTTATTTAAATAGGCGGAAACAAGCGCTTGTAAAAATCAAACTCGTGTAAATTTTGTTGTTTGGGACCCTAGAGTAGAGTTTTTCAAAGTTACACCAAAATCTAAAATGGGTCGGCAACAATTTTTATTATTTTCAGACGATTTCAAATGGAATGACCCCTATATTTTCCTTTTTCCTTTTCCAAAATCAAGTTTGTTAAATATGGACTCATCAACACAACTTTCTGCTATAAAGGAGCTGTTCCATCCACTAAGTCGTTTAATAGTTAAGATCGTCATCTTCATTGGCCCATAAAGTTGTTGAAGTGCGCCTCAAACAATGGATAGTATACGCTTCTGGATTTGCTATATTTTAGAATGCAGCAACTATTAAGGGTACCTTCGCCAATGTATTGATTCCAACAGGGTGAGAACTACATTTTTGATTGATGTATTTAAAAATAAGTCTGTCTCGTTTTAAGTAAATTGAGCGCAGAGAAATATATTTTCTGCACATTTCAACACCATTTACGCAAAATACTTCTATAATTATAAATTTTCTTGAAATGCCCGTCTTAGTGCCAGGTATTGAAACAAGTAGGTAACTGCTAACGTCCTGTACATCAGTCATTTTAAGGCATCAAAAACTCCCATTATTATTACAACGTAAAATAATTCAAAGTTCACTATCCAGGGTGTCTGTGAAAGGTTGCGAAATCTCGGAGCGGTGACCAAAAAAAGTCGATTGAATCAAATATGCCTTATCCGAATGTTGCTGGTTTCAAAAATACAGGGCGATCAATGGTAGAATCTTATTTTGAAATATCTCAATAACTTTGAAACCTGTAGGAGTATTAAAACAAATTGGCACAATTATGTTTTTTGGCACGGTAAATAAAATTTTTTAACTAATTTTGACGTCACTAGTAGAGGGCGCCACTTATGGCACATCACATTTCTTTTAAATGACAGAACTTTTTTGCAGCTTAGTGTATCCATCTGACTATAGAAACAATCGATTGCTATTATATTCTGTGGTTGTAGGTAACCTAGCCGAGCGTGAATGTTTTTTTTTTTCTTTGGAAAACTAGCCAAAATACACCAACAGGGTAGTTTCTGATCCAAAATGTATGCTGATAAATTTAGAATGCTTTTTCATACCGCGCCTTGCTTCTATCGACAGCAAACTTTCTTCTAGAGTGTCTTGCAACTGCCGCGGTCCACCACATTTCTCGCTATTGGAAAATTCGAATCTCATTTTAATAGATTTCCATGTACGAGACTTAGAAATGTTGATTTTATTTTATGCTATAGCAACAGTCATTTCTACCTACAAGTAAAAGTTTCTACCAGAACGGAATATATTTCTTTTTTTTCATAATAATAATTATATTGAAGCACATTTTTAATGTTATTCAGAAATTTACGATTGAAAATAAAATATTCAAGATAATCTCTCGACAGTGGCACCGGAATATCATCTCTGGTCTCCGAAGTCCGGTATATAAATATCTGCACCCTATATATCAAACAAATTATCGGCAAAATAGCTTGATCATTTTATATGACGGTGATGAGATCATAGAGTGCTGATTTTATGTGCTACAAGTACGAGTAGACTTAAATGAGGGCAATTTGAGAAAGATCTCTTTTCTAATTTAATATAATTGTGTATACTTCTACACAACAACAATTGAAACAAATTGCAGCAGAAATTATTACGCTGTAATATAATGTAATTTTGCTAATTTCATAAACCATAAACGAAACTGTAAAATCCTTTAAGTTTCCGAGAAAAAAGTATTGATGTTCTAGTATTTTCTACCTTTAGACCCAGTTCATATTGACATCGCTCCTGCGGTGAGACTATTCCCAAAAAATTTATTGTTTTGTTTAAGAGTTACGTCAGAAAAGCTACTGTCTTAATTACACCAACTGAAAAACGGTGCGTTTAACAGGTTATGTTATTAGAGATTTTAATCATATTTTATATAAACTGTTGTTTTAAGTCTTTTGTTTTTGTTTGTTTGTTTTATGTACCATTGTTTCAAATATTATGTTTTTTCTCTTTCAGCTTATTTTTGTATTTTCATAGCTTTTCGCATATTATGTATGTTGTCTTTTGTATCATTGAATTTGAAGCTTATATCCTTTAATTGAGCATTATACCTGTTAGATGTTCAAAGTCAATAAATAAATAAATAAGGGTACTATCACTACCCAAACTTTGTAATATCGCAACCTGCAAAACAGTTTTATAATTTTCAGGTTATACAAAAAATAATTTTCATTGCCGTAATATTATTACTTTCGAAATACATATTTGTTTCATTATAGCGGCAAGCATCATTGTTTTATTGTCAGCAGCTGAATTATTTTTTAAACTTATTTCAAGAACATTTTGGCAGCTAAATAATGAAGCAGCTTATACGGCAAATATGTAACAATTTTTTAAACATTTCTATGTGAAGCTTCAAAAACATTTGTGTTTTATAATAATTTTTTAGTAATGTTCTGTAGTATTACTAATAGCGCTATAAAAAAATACACCTATACGGGCGATTCATTAAGAACGGGCAATCTCTGAATTGGAGATACTACACACCAAAATATGGCGATTGAGCCAAATATGCCTTATCCGAATGCTGCTAGTTTAAAACATACAGGGTGTTCAATGCTAGAATTTTATTTTGAAATATCTCAATAACTTTGAAACCTGTCGGAGTATTAAAAAAAATGGCACAGTTATGTTTTCTGGCACGGCAAATAAGAATTTTTAACTAATTTTGACGTAGAGGGCGCCACTTATGGCACAGCATGTTTCTTTTAAATGGTAGAACTTTTTTGCTGTTTAGCGTATCCATCTCCTACCTGTTGTATCTAAAAAAGGTATATCTAGTTGAAGTCGTTAGGAGTAACAGTTTTCGAAATACCTAATCTTATTTAAAATATTCAGTGCACCGATTGAAAACTGTTATCGTTTCAGGTAAAGTGCCTTTTCTACTGAAAATACAGCAGAGTTCAGAGATTGACTATTCTTAGTGAATCACCCTTTATTATTAGCTTTTGTAACATTTTTGATACTGTATTAGAAAGGTATTTTAAGCTAATATATATCAAATCTCCTACAATTCCTATCAATGAAGTCATATGTATGTTCTCTGATACCAAACATCTAGGTATGCTAATGATCAATTCCACAGACAAAGCTCTAATCAATAATTATCTATAAAAAATTAATATAGCTAAATTTACTCACCTGGTTTAATGAATATATGGGTGGGTGTAATTCAACGCTGGTTGGGGCTTTTGTCCACAGAGTAGTTAGTTTCACACAATATTGTTAATACCTGAATATATATAAAAAACGTTTACATAAAGGGTAAAATTTTGTGACTCAACTTAAAGGAGGCCACCTGATGAAGCAATCCTAAAAATGCAGAAATAGGTCAGATCTCATCTATTGTGGTTGAATTTTCGAGTTCCCACATTTTCAATAGGGAACTTAGATATTTATTGAGTGCTTTCATTAAACCAGCAGGTTAGTAAATTTAGCTAGATTATTTTTTTTAGATAATTATTGATTAGAGCTTTGTCTGTGGAATTGTTCATTAGCTTACCTAGATGTTTGGTATCAGAGAACATACATATGACTTCATTGATAGGAATTGTAGGACATTTGATATATATTAGCTTAAAATACCTTTCTAATACAGTAAAAAAAGCCTTACAAAATCTCAACAGTGACTAAAATGATTTTTAATATGGCGCCAATTTTGATTGTATAGTTGCTATATATAGATACATTCTTACAATGTTTTTGTGACTTGTGTTGTTTCATAAGATTTGTTTCAAAAACGTTTTTGTAGCTGTTATAAAATACCAAATTGCTAGTTGGAATACTTTATGGGACACCCTGTATAACAGTTTGAATGTATCTACAACTTGTTGTATTGCTTCTTTCCCAGTAAGTTGCGGAATAGACAAATGTTCTCAGCTGTCAAATGCAGGAACAAAATGTTCCTGAACGTAGTTTGAAGTTCCTGATTATTTTTGTTTTGAAATTTTTTACAAATAAATTTTCAGGAATTCCACCGCCATCAACACATTTCATAATTGAACCTGACGGTCTACCATTCGATTTACATTAGTCCATATCCTGTCTGACGTCGAACTTTAAGCCTCTTTACGTTGAGTTGACGCGAGTTTTTTCCGTGGAAGTGTTCGGTTTGGTGTGTAAGAGCATACGGGCTAGGGGTAAAAACCGGTGGCTGGAGACTGTGGTGACGCCTGCGTACGAGCGTCGGGGCGCCTTCAGAGCCTGAGCCTCGGTGTTGAACTTGTAGATTTACACCGGGCGCACGAGAGACTGGAAGTTGATCTGAAGCGACGCGGAATCGAGTTTCTACCGGACAGTGCTTTTTCCGAATTGTGAGGGTGTTTAGAGTTTGAATATGTCGGTTTAGTTTTGTGCTCGCCGGTTTTTCGAAAGGCAAGTATTCATTGTTCGTCAGTTTTTGAATTTGCCTATTATTTAACCATTCAAGTTGGAGGGAAAGCCAATCTCTTACCAAATACTTTTTTAACAAATTTGTTGCCCCATATCTATGCCAAAGAAGTATTTCTTATCAAACGACCTCAAAACATTATAACAGAGAGATTTAATCATCGCAATTCGCATATATATACATATATCTTGTACAAAAATGAAAACCATTTTCTTAATTTCTTCCAATTTATAAATACACTATGTTGAAAGTAAGTTTAAACAAGAATAGTTTACAGATCCACAAATTTGTTTCTTAAATAAATACATCCAAGGCGAAAAAATTTTGCATCAAATAACCAGTTTTCATAAACCAAACAAAATAAATACTAAATTAAATATTCCTAATTTGAAAACCAGATTCTACGCAAAATCTTCAAATTACTTATGATTTCTTGAGCTAATTTATGTACCCTAACCAAACTTTTTCGCTGTGGATTAAGAATTGGACTTTTTACAATATGAGGGTAATGGATTCTCTTATTTAAAATTCTAAGCATGCAAATTTATCAAAATGAATTCTTATTATGGGGAGATATTTTAAAACAATGATAATAAGTTTTCTAAAATGTATTAAGTAATAATTTTGTCTAACTGGCTGCGTCAGTAATGTGTAATGTGAGATTATACGAGGTATTATATTTCTACATACATATCAATTTCATATATGTACAAGGTCGGAGTTCAAATTCAAATTCAAATACTTAACAGATTTGATCAGTGTTGCGACTAAAATAAATCAATTAATTGAACAGCATTTTTTTAAATTTTGGGGGAGTGGATTTATTTTATAATACAGGTATTTTAAAATAATTGCACTATGCACTATAAGTTTATTTTACTTGTTTATAATATAATATCAAATCATGTATTAAATAGCGATAAAAGGCCATGTGTGCTGTAAACATGATGTTATTTACTTTTTTATGATGAACGTCAGCAAAATCGTTCGTGTACTATGTTTAAGTCAATAAATTTTAACAAGTTCTAATATTTTTCAATGCGTGCAACAAATTTATCTTTTCCAGGCTTTTTTAAATTATCAACTAATACTGAACAGTTTTGCTATAGGAACTGATGTGTCCATGTCTCTTTGCTTCCTTTTTATCCTGCATTGTTGCAAAATTCTATTCATATTTTCCGGTTAATTTAAAAGAAAGATACCAACGGCTTTCTATGAAATATATTATGTAAATAACGAGAGCACAAAATGCACATAGAATAGATCAGAAAATAGCTTCACAAAACGAAGATTCGTTTTGGTAAAACTTTCAATGGAAAATTAGCTTAAATTTCTCAGTCAGGAAATGTTCGAATTTCTAGCTTAAGATGCATTTATGTAACAAATTTGAATAACGGACAGGAATTCGATGTAAGATCGTGCAATAAAAATTTTATATATAATAATAAAATTTTAAGTTCGCGGAGTTTAATTAAAGAGCTCAAATCGGAACATCAGTTTGTTAGAAATTAACTAATATGTAATCAATGATTATGCTTTTTTGTGTGGATGAAAAGTTAGTTACTATTTAATATATAGGGTGTTTCAAATAGACATGGCAGTATTGTAAGGGCTAATAAAACATTGAAAAATATGTGGGGTTTGCATAACAAAAGTATGTTCTAGAGCCACCCATTTTTGAGATACGTATAACATAATTTTTGATGGATGTAAATTTTTCAAAGGAGAACATATTTCATGAAAATTTGACACATGTACGTTTTTGGTGGAGTCGAACCGCCAATGTTGTAAATTGCTGTGTATAAAGTAGAGGGCGCTAGTTGGTAATATAGGTATATAATAATAATATAATCTCTGAAATAGTACTTATTTATCAAGGGTGTATGTGTTAAACCTCAAACTCTGCCACTGATATGTCATATTTTGTATAACAGAAATTATTTATTTATTTATTTACGTTACAACACCCGACAGTAAGAAACCAACTACTTAATGGGTGGGAAAAAACAAGTGACAATAATATAATAAATACATAACTAGTGTTAAAATATAGAATATAACATAAAGACCATAATTAAAATTAAAACTAACAAAACAAATCACGACCAGTAAAAATTCTTTGAAAATGCAAAACATTATCGCGAAAAATGTCAACAAATTTCCGCATCCGAGATTAATTATCAACCATAGCGTATAATGGAGAATATTTCAATAAATTAGTTTTGGGCGTGGGAAGATAAAATAACGACGAAGATTGGGTGGCAGACCGGCAAACGTGAAGGTGCAAATTAGCTAATAGTTCCGGGCAGTCAATTAATCCGGTAATAATTTTATGAAGGAATATCAGTGAATTGGACATACGTCGCGATGCTAGGTCCTTCAATCGGAACCGTCAAAGTAAAGTGTCCCGCGGTATTCCTTGTGGTGGATACAAATTGTCCGATTTAAACCACAGATATTTCACATATTTATGGTAAATACTTTCTAACTTTTTAACATGAACTTGGTATGCTGAATTCCATACCAAGGCGGCATATTCTAGTTTAGGAAGGACAAGAGCGTTAAATAATATGGCAACTGCTTTAGTTCCTGTAAACTGCTGAGAGTTTCTCAAAATAAAACCAAGTTTTATGTATGCTTCACATTGAATATTGTTGATGTGCTGGATAAAGTTTAATTTGACATCAAAAGTTACACCTAGATCTTTCATATAGTTGCATTTCCCAATCAAATTGTTATCGATGGAGTAATCATATACAACATGATTAATTTTTCGAGTGAAAATCATCGAATTGCATTTGGAGAAGTTCAAAGGCAGTGAATTTGTAGTGCACCAATAATTAATTTTATATACATCGGATTGGAGTAAGAGACAGTCCCTAATATCTGACAACTTGAGATCGTCAGAGTAAAGATGAGCGTTACAGTCTAAGGTCGAGCTGATATCGTTTATAAATATTAAAAACAATAATGAACCGAGGACTGACCCCTGAGAAACTCCAGATGTAGCATTGATATCTATAGATCGAGAACCACGATCCTCCACTGCCAATTTTCTCTGTTATAAATAAGAGGTAAAAAACATGAGGAATGAATTAGTGAGTCCTATGCCGGAAAGTTTTGACAGTAGAATGCCATGGTGATGGTAATTGTTTTGTTATTTAATTCAGACATTTTTGAAGCCTATACAGGGTGAGTCAACCCTGTGGCAAAGTTGATTTAACGGTAAAATAGTGATTCCTCAAGTAATGTCATGAAGAACAATTCATTTCATTTTTTTTCTAAGTGACTTAGTTTTTGAGTTACAGGGCGCCAAAGTTTTTTAAAGTGTTCATTTTAAATTGCTGTCACTTACATACCATGAAGTCTTGCCCGTACCACTCCAATAGAGAGTGTAGATGAACTTCAAAATCATATTGTACAGGCACGTGATTTCACTCGCGGAATCTTCCAGCGTGTTCGAGCATTGTCTGTTAAATCGCGTCACCTTTGTAATACTTGTCTGTCAAATCACCTGAATTTCAATCTAGCATTCTGTGATGTACTGTAGCATGGTGTCTCCATTGTTAGTATTTGGAACCATACAAATCAGGCCATAAATGTCAAAATTCGACATTTGATATTGACACTGTAGTAACGTATCTTTTAATAGAACCTACTTATTTAATTTGGCTTGTATTATTTATCTTTTGTTTTAAACCATTCAAATTTGCGGCACTGGTACCATTCCAACACTTCACACAAAGCTTGTGTCTCCAAATATTTTACATTTTTCAGAAAACTGGGTACATACGTATTAATCATGGTCTGCTACTCCTACACTGTTGCATAAAAACACAATATTTATTATTTTAGGTTGTATCAATTTATAAATTTAAAAATGATACGTAAACAGAAACGTACACACAGTTATTTGACATTTGTCATAATTTCTATGAAACGTCAAGATACTGATGAAAAGCACTATGTCCGACTACGACATTTCTACTGTAGTGTGCTGCCGTCTCACTGCAAACGGGCAATGGAACTGGCTACATAAAGCACGGCTGCTGCGAATTAGCCGACGATAGTTAGAGTGTCACTGCAACATCGAGTTGAGGTTGCTTTATGCCGAATTTTCAGCAATTTTTTAAAGTTCCTGTTTCTTTTAGTATTAAGAAATTGCGCGACTATAATTAACTATTACTATTAACACAATGTTCTCCACCTAAACCACAGACCGCCTAAGACAAAAAATTTCAAGAGACGTTTTTTGTTAAATAATAAACAGGTAATAAACAATTGTCAGTGTCGTACATAATGTTTTAATAATAATATTAAAGTAACCACCCACATAACCGTGCCTGAAAAAATATATTCAAGGGCCAAAACATATTTTTCATCATGGTCGTGTAAGTAACAGAAATCTAAATAGAAAATTTTAGTCTATATACTTCAGATATTTTCAAAAAGAGAAAAAAATAAATTTTAACTCCCAGTGGCTCAAAAACTAAGGAATGTTGTTTTTTCTTCATGGAATTTCTTGAGGAATCACCCCCTGAAACATTTCAGATTCTTAGGAAAAGCACTGTATAATTGGAGCAAAAAAAATCAAAACAGATTTGGTTGAGGGGGCAATAAATGAACATTTTAAAAATAATTTGTTATAGAGTGCCTCATTTTCCGAAGGTAGACGAAATATGTATTTTTTGAATGGAACATCTTGTATTTGATTATATTGCTTACTTGCCGTGCTTACTTACTAGCTTAACGCACCTTCATTGAAAATTACATGACTGCAACGACCATTTTACCGCA
Organism: Monochamus saltuarius; assembly: GCA_025584915.1. Lineage (NCBI taxonomy): Eukaryota > Metazoa > Arthropoda > Insecta > Coleoptera > Cerambycidae > Monochamus > Monochamus saltuarius. The sequence goes on along the minus strand of CM046725.1, from coordinate 7,975,862 downwards.
AGTTATCAAAAAATCACCCTTACCGTTTCAATTGCATTTTTTGTACGTCTTCCAAATTTAACAGTGACCAATTTTACGATAAAGTTACAAAATAACCAGCGAGTAGCCTCCTTTTGCATACCTACAGCTTTGTGAAAAGCAACAGAGCGTCGAACTCTGAGAGTGCGTTGATGTGAACACTGATAGAAGTTGCAATCAATAATGAAACTGCAAATCCAATTAAATGCTTCAAAGAACACTGACATTTACAAGGCGATCGCATGCGGCAAACTCGGCGATTAGAAGTAACATTCGAAAAAGCTTCCTGTAAGTCTTTGAAATCTCTTATTTAAACAAAACGTTGAAAGACTTATAAATGTCAAAAGCATGATTGTCGGCTATATTATAGTCTATTGTGTGAATATTTGAATAATTGGCATAGTAATAATGAGTGCCGTTGATAGTAATAAATATTAACAACATAACTTTGGCAATTCTTAAGATTAATACCAGATGAATGCAGTTGGTCTGTATTTGTATCAATAATGCTTAAATGTTCTTTGTAAGTACTTGAACTAGCTTCAATGATGACAACCTCTTCTCCAAGAAGTTTTGTGACGATTTCTTTCTTGTTTTCAAGAGACGTATCAATAAAGCCTTCACACACGGTGTTGGACTTCCAACCACCTTTATAGTTAGAAGGTCTGGTCTTGTGTTGGCTAGAAGTGAAGTACATGATCGTCGAAAACAGTGCCCTGTATATTGTTGAGGCTGTAATAAATTGAGAAAAAACGCAATCTGTTTTGGCATTACACAATATGTATTTATCCAACAGGAATTTTCATGCATTTACCACCTTTGTAACCAACAAAAAATCTTCCATGATCGGCATAACTAGGACGCAGAGCGAGAAATGTTCATATTACTTGGACCATATTCACATTTTCGATTCTCCCGGCAGTGATAAAAAATTCTCGGGAGGCTTTGGTTTTCGTATGCGGTATGAAAAATGTTTCCTTCATTTTTTACGTTTTCTACCAGCAAATTAGTTAGCTCGCTAAGGTAACCTTAATTTATGCATTTATAAATGCAAATAGCAAATATTTTCTTGTTCTTACCTTTGTTAGCAAGAATTTTGTGTCATCGGTATCTTGTAAAAATTTTGAAACATCCTCTTTCGTTAATATTCTTGACTTTTTTGGTTTGTATCCCACTGATTGCTTTTTCAGAAAAGCAATTAAATTGTTGAATTTACTGATGTCAACATTTTGCCCCATACAAATTGTAGACCGCAGCATAGAATAGAACGCCCAAAGACCAGATGATTTGTACTTCTTGGATAATTCTTCAAAAAATGCTAATAATAATATTTTATATTCTTAGATACACACCAATCAGTGAATCGTTTATAAAATTGTTTGTACTTGGTTGTCGAGCTTTTTCAATTTCAAGAGACAAGTTTTCTGTTTCTGAATCACTCATATTTTAATAAACACCACTATTTTCACAAGAAAATGTAAAAACGGAAACTCAACTTTGTTTATAACAAGTTTGGCAGGAAGTTTGACTTCCAAACTAGATCTGATTTTGGATTTTTCTCAATTTAAGGTAGATGTAGATAAAATTTTTTTCAGTTCTAGATAAAATTGAATATAGTACATGTGGGGTAACGGCATTTTTTTATTACATTTGTGAAATTACAGAATGTGCAAATGTCTTACTCATGTATAATAATGCCTATGTCCCACTTGTACTATAAACTGTTATAGCCCAACAGATTTCTGCAATTACAGAACAATGTCCGTTATATGTATTAAATGTATTGCACCTGTGTTACAAAATATACACTATGGAATAAAATTCATGATTTATTAACTACAAAATTTTGAGAAAAATCCTCTGACACGTCGATTTTTAATTTTAATTTCGCATTTTTCGCAGAATGAATCATGTAGATGATATAATATCATCGATACATTTTTTAATGGAACACTCTGTATATTGTGATACTATTAAGCCTTTCAAAAATATGTGTTTTACAAATGTTTTGAGTAATTAATGAAACATTATTTAATACGTTCCAAATTGAGGTACTATCGTTTGCAATAATAATGACACTCACTAAAATGAATTTTGCGTTTTCTTTTGAACTTCTGACGTATTCATATTGAAATCTACTTTAAATTTTTAACATTAGTTATTAGTTGTTTCACTCACCAAGAGAAATTTAATGAAATTTCTATTTAGAACTTCCAGAAGTTCAAAAACTGTTTTAAGAGAGTGTCATTATTATTGCAAACGATAGTACATGAAATACAATTAGTGAATGTCTTTGTACGAATTCAAATTATTAATATTTTGTAATAAATGTGATATAATAATGTTTATAGATGATATTATACAACACTTCACTGACAATGTAATTCTTATCATTAAGTAAAGACTCCATCGCGTAGAACTCTGATATACTCTGGATTTCAATCTTGAAATAAGCGATATGCTTTTTAATATTTTGGATTTTGTCAGCAATACTGACTGAATTGCTATTTTTGATGATTCTTCTATATATCGTCTTTCATATCATCGTTGTAAGCAGAATATTCTTACATTTTTCGGAAATAACTGGCACAATAATATTAACGGAAACCTAATAAATAAACTCGTTTATATATCAACATTCTCTCAGGATTTTCGAATCATATTTTCGAAATTCACAATCTTCAATAATATGATAATAATGATAACTGTAGTTATTTGAGTTATTTTCAAAAACACTCTTAAAAAAATCATGAGTGTAACTCGTTAGAAAAATGTCTTTTCCGCATATGGGCTATTTTTTTTATCTCAGCTAGCACCTCGATCAAAAAATCACTTTTCCTAACTTATTGCGTAAATAGCCATTGTTACATTTGTCATATTCAAAGTCTTGCTTTTGTAATTAACTCATAATTGATGAAATGCAAGATTTTCGTTAATAACATAGATATTCTAAATTAAAGAGTACCGGCTACTCAATTATTTTATATACAATATTATATAAAATATTATTGTAACTGATGTTACCTAATAATAATTTAGTAATATATAATTTAAAATTAAACAATTGTTCAGCAAAATGTTACGTTTTTCCCTAATTAATAAATGAAATACATCCATTATTTACGTAGGTAATGCACATGTTTCTAATTTATCTTCCATTGTCCTGCCATATCAAAACAACAATATTTTATGTTACTTTATGTTAAAAAACGCTTGGCTGTCCGTGGAGTAATAAAACATAAATCGCATTAAAGTCGCATTAGCCACATAGTTCTTTATCTTCTCTCTCCATTACGTGTATCAACACGTTTTTATTTGAGTGTTTGTTCATTTGTATTTGTATAAATAAATTAAGCTGGGTTCCGTGACAACACTTCTATGCCAGCACGCAAACAAAAAATTTACGATTTGCATGGCGTCTCATTACGAAAAACAAATACAACATCTTTCGTTTAATTTATTGGTTCCAGCAGTTCGTACCCATACGAGTACCGTCACGAATTGCTCGCGGATCTTGTTGCTTCCGACGTCTGTAAATATTTCTCCACATGGATGCAATAAATGTATTTTTAAGAAACAGAATTTCAAGAAAAACAACAAATTAAATATTGTAAACAACTTCTACAGTTGTTTAAATACTCATGTATTCTAGTGATAGTGATTCTAAAAGTGTCTGTAAAGGGTGTCCAGCGTAAATAGCCATTGTTACACTCGATTTGTGGCTTTAATGTCATAGGTAACATATTTTAAATAGTTTTATAGTATTATAAAACCCAGTCCTTTCCTGGGAATTTTATTAATTAGGTAAAACTGGGCATGCTTTGGGATATGTACCTGCTAGATACTGTGCGCCCATTCTTGTTACAGTCGATCGGCGGTAGTTACCTCGTAGTATTGATTTTATTTTGCAATAAACACAAATTTTGTAGACGGCGAGACTATCTAAAAAAATTGTGTCTAACATTATTGAATCAACAGCTACATAGAAGAGCTCAAATGACAAATTTGCCAAGAGAAATCACAAGTATGTTGCAGAAATACAAGCCGCCTGAAACACTACACGATGAAAAAGAAACTTCAGCGGTAGCTAGCATATCAGGAGCCACAAAAAGAAAAATATGTCAGCCAAAAAAAATTCACTTTCGGGATATAAATGTCAAAAGTGCGATGTGCATTTATGTTTAAAAGTACACGCAAGAACAATATGCGACAAGTGTCATTTACTCGAAAACTTTCCTATGTAAGAGGGCAAAATTTTAGTACTGTCTGATAGAGAATTAAACGATCTTTCAGAATCAAGGAAAAAAATATGGTGTTGCCATTTAAAAAAAAATCGATGACGTCATTACTCGAAAACAAATGACATTATGAAAACTTAGCATTCAGAGCTTGTCCTAAAACGCAGCTGAAAAGTAATTATTCCCTGATAAGAGCACGAATATTTTACCAGCGTTAAAAAAACCATGTTTTTCTTTTACAGCTATTTCGCGGTCGGAATATTCATTTTCCATCTGACTCATTTAAAAGTCCCTGAATATTCATTCACCATGTTCTAACTGGCATGACTTTGTAAATATTGAACAATCTCCTTAATTATGAAACCGTGAATCCCCCAATTGATGCAGAATGTTACATTCGCCTTAAAGTAAACACCCCTTGAAATGCATCACGCATGTTTTAGTATTTAGTCCTCAGTAAGAACGTTATTGGTAAAAGTTTAATAGTTATTTATGCAACAAGTGCAAAATGTAAGCGTTTATAGCACGCGATGTGAAGTTGTCGAGTGCAATAAGCACTTTTTGTACGAGTTGCATACAATATTTTTCTACGTTCATGCAAAAACCAAAAAATGTTATTTAGATGACACTAAGTTTAGAAAAATGTGACGTCGATTTGAAGGTTTATGTTTGTCATGATGACAAAACGCTGTCGTAGAATGACAGATGAGTGCAATAAATTGAGTGCAATAAAATGTTTATTGCTCTAGAGCAATAAAGAACCACTTTTTCCACTAAATATAGTTCAATAAAGTATTGTTTTTTGCATGAACGTAGAAAAAAATGTTAGTGTCATTATTTTCGTTTCTGCTATCGGGGAAACTAATTTCTTTTTTTGCTGTATTGTAATCGTTATTTATAAGTGTTAAAAGTGACATTTTATTTTTTGAGAAGGAAAGTTTGGGACACGATGGCGAAAGCGGAGTATCCCATCCTTTGGAGCAAAATAAAATCAATTTTAGCACACCTTACCTACATTTTCTACAAACATCATTAAAAGTACAAGTCAACGCATTTCTTACGTTATTCTATTTATAAAATATCATATTGAAATCCAATTGTCCATGAAGATTATTGTTGCTAAGGTAATGAAAAATCGATTAATTGTTGACAAGTTCCTTCAAATGTCATGGAAAGTGATCAAGGAGATACTTTTTCCCGGAGTAAATCTAAGAAGCTGTTAATAAAGCAACTTGCGAGTTATTACCTAGTTAGACAAAGCAACAGTTTGAGATTTCCTACAGATTTTGCAAGACCTTGGTCAAAATATTCCATATTGAAGGCGATGAACATAAATAAATCAAGACACAAGCAAATTTTAAAAGCTTACTGCTTTTTTAAGCAAGAGGATGAAGGATATCGACCAAAAAAATCGAAAGCATTGACCAGGAAACAAATCGATCAATTTCTCGAAGTAGCGCAAGATGAAACAAATCTCATATACCTACCAGACACAAAAACTAATATGCAACGAATTTTCGCTATTATTGATATACTATATCTGAACTATTATCAAAGATACATAGCCCTTCGTCCATCGTGTCTGAACATTTTTGGACCTGGTCCCTCCAGTATGCTTCCTTTGTCAGCATTTGTTGAAATTATCAAAGGAGACACCCACAAAGAGTTTATGAAACGTTGGGATGAAATAAATGGCTGTCAATTTGCTAAGGAGTTCCTAGAGTACCCCTGTAAGGATACAGCCAAAAAGTACCTGGCTATGTCTAAGACAAATCTTCGTCTGGTGACAGGTATTCAAACTGGACATTGCTGGCTAAGGAAGTTCCTCAATTACATGAGGAAGTGCGAAACACCCCTTTGTAGGGGTTGCGAACAGGAAGACGAGACAATATTTCATGCACTCTGTGAGTGCACTGCCATCCCGTCAATAAGATAGTCCGTGCTGGGAGAGCGATGGCCTTCTATGGCCTACATTAGAGAGATCCTCCACCTTTTTCTCCTTATTAGGCTGGTTGGCGGCTCAGGTGGACTGATCTCCTAATGGGAGGAGGTACAAGGGGCCCAATGGCGCCTAAGTGCTGTAGCCTTTTTGCTACCCTCCCTTTAATTCCAGAATTCCCTTCGTCCAGCAAACATTAATCATTCAACAATATTCATAAAATACATTATGAATAATTGTGCCACGACTCCAGTTGCCAATATTGCTGAATTTCTAAATTTGCTTGACTCACACCTTTATGGCTTCCGACAATGTTCACAGACTCTACTGTTAATCTTACCACTATTAAGAGATACGGTGGATGACAGTCCAGTACAGTAGCGGAGGGTTATACAGGGTGTTTGGTAAAGTACGTACAAAACTTAAGGCGGTAAAAGTAGAGCCAAGAAAGTAAAAAAAGTTCCTATAAACATTGGTTCTCTGGATCAACGTTACGGAGATATAGTTTCCAAAGGGGTCGTATCATTTGAATATTTTTTAAAATTACTTTCTTTCTGATTAATGGAATGAAAGCTGTAGGTAATAATTATAATGTAAGGGTCTTTAACTATCATACGATCCATCAAAATCGGTAATAAATCTACCCTTAACAGAAATTTTTCGAAATATTTTTATTCCTTTGAATTATCAAGCAAATAATATTATTTTTTAATGAAATAGACTTCTTTAAAGAAAAAAATTATCTGCTTTTTTTCGATTCTGCATAGTTTTGTACGTATAATTCAGAACAGAAATATATTTTTGTAACATTTTCACATAGACATCTGTCACGGTAACAGCAACAAGTATTGTTAGTTCTAAAGCCTGGTGTATTTTGAAAACTTCGTATCAGAACGACTTTAGATTTTCTGATTGACCATACATCATTAAAATTAGGCAAAATTTAATTTGTTGTTTGACCAAATTTGACCTACTATCCCTTAGCATACCTAGATACTTGATTGCAAAGAACATACATATAAATTTTACATTGGTATGAACATATGGAAAGGTCAGAACATGTCTCTCGCACCAATAATCACATAATAATTAAAATATTAACATTTTTCATCGCGATTTGTTTCCGTGGATACAGGTGCAGGTTACATTGTTAATGATGGAAACAGCCGTTTGATTCTTGTATTTTTGCGATTTTGTATTTGTGGGTCAAAGATGCATAGTGTAAATAATGTGTAGGCAATGCTATAATGATTACTGGTGATGCGGTTAACTTACAGTATTGTAACGTAACTTATTCCTTTGTTTACAATATAGATCCACTCGTGACAATTACAGCGACAATGCTGTTGTGGACGTACCAGATAGATAGTTTTACTTGAAGTATTTATAATATTATGCCATCTAATTTCACATTAAACTACTTGTCTCAATTTGAAAAATAATGAGTAAAAGTAATGGATAATGATATGTACCATTTATTATTTACTAATTTAATGCATTTTTACTACTGATTTAATTTCTCCTTAAACATTTTTAAAAAATCCTTATTTATTATTTTTGTTTACTATGTTTTTAGAGTAAAACTGGTCATTTAATGTAGTATGTCAGATAGCAAAATTTTATAAATGCCTCAAATAACATTCTACATCACGTAAATTGTAGGAGCAAATACAGAGAGTCTATTTTGCAACTGTATTCAATGGCAATATCTATTTAACACAATAACACCTAATAATATCACAAATGACAAATTAACTCTTCTAAATGTTGCACTGCTTTATCCAAAAGCATGAAAATCGTATCTAAAGCTCACTGCTGTATTTAGGTACCTATACACGTGCGAACGGCATTTGACGTCACAGGTGTACACTGTGAAGGCGATCGTTTCATGCGGGCGTGGCCAGACTATATTTTTAAATACCGTTTATAGGCTTATTTTTCCACGAAATTGTCTAGAACAAACGCCGTTTAGATTAAAATACTACATTCTTTCTTCTGCACGTATTTGGAAAATTCATGTGATATCCCCATTGCAGCAAAATTTATTTATATTATCTAAAATACTTTTACGTAAAATGAAATAAAAAATCCGCACAAGCTAATAATAAAGAATGTATGTCAAGATATTGTGGGTGCAATTCAACGTTGGTTGGGGTCCGTAGGGTAGTTAGTTTCACACAGTATTTTTAATACCTGACAAAAAATGTATAATATCTTTTTTTATTTGACAAATAAAATGTACCTGCGTACAGTTCTTTTGACAATGACACTCCATAAAAACCTTAATAACAAGATAAAATAACGCTTTACCTTTGCTTTGAAACGTAAAAAAGCTTATTTTTAATGCTCTTACAAGGCGCCCTAAATAAAATGAAAATTATTTTATTCTTTCAGTCCTTAAAAAGTTTATTTTCACAACCAGATTTACGTCTCGTCGACATAATAATTAAATTACATCAAGTTTAAAAGAGCGGAACTATTGGAATAGGGCCCCTTCGAATATTTCCCGCGGTTAACGCCCTCTTTCAAAGACTCGCAAAATACGTTTAAATTTAATTTCATAAAGTGAGAAAGCAGAAATTTTATTAAGCTTTCAGTATCCGATCTGTTTCACGCCACACAGAACTTGACACGTGGATAGCATCACTTTCTTTTAAATCGTTTCATGTAAATCCGATACGAAGCATTGGATTTGTGTCTGCTTCACATCATGATTTTGCAGTTACACGTGATTGAAAATGTGAAGATTTATTATTTTTTCTAAACATTGAAATGACATTGACACATTTTTATTCGCTCAGTTTACTATTAAATGATGAAGGCATATCTACAGGGTGATTCTTTAATATTGCGAACAATTTCAGGGACAGGTTCTTTAGATAAAAATAAGAAAAAAAGTTCCCATTAGCATGTGTCCGGAAACGCTTCGTTTCCGAGAGAAATTTAGACTTATTAGTGGTTTTATAAACAGTTCTTATGAATAACCTTTATGGGTTGCTAAAAAAAATAAGATTGCTACTTGAGATTTGACATGATTTTGTAAACAAGCATTTTTTCGATTTTATCACATTTTGTTTTGTTATTTCATGCCTCTACAATTTGAAAGTCGCTGCAGTTAATGCGCGAGCAAGATATAAATTACACTGTTATTTATTATTATGCTCATTATATTCCCTATAGCCCAATAAGGAAAGGTACAGGTACACAATATGAATGATAGAATCAATTTGAAACCATCTTTTGGGGTATTCGGGCTGTTTCCTGGGACCTCTATACTCTAAATATACAGCCGAAGGGGTGCTAAATATTGTACCAAGCTCAGGTGTTCCTGAAAATTATTATAGATGTATTGTTTTAACAACCCCCAAAATCTCATGGCCTAATCCCAGGGACAGAAGCGATGTTCACCTCAGAATAAACAGGATTTCAAGGAAGATTTATAATAAAATAATTTAGTTCACGCCTGAATCATTGTTTTGTTTATAATTATATAACTGTGTTTTCATGGGTAAATAATGGGTTGCGTTTTTTGGCATTCCGAGAGAGAGTGAGTGAACAATTTTTAAAACAGAACATTTGAAAAATAAATATGTAAAATATTTCGAGGTCTTACGAACTGGCGCATCCGCCATTTTCAATGATTTGAAAAGTGGGAGTAATACAATAAAAAAAGTTACGAAAGCTAATAATAAAGAGTAGATGGGTAGGTATAGTGGGTGTAATTCAACACTGGTCGGGGCATTAGTTCGCAGAGTAGTTAGTTTCACACAATATTGCTAATACCTATCTAAAAAATATATGAAATAATGTAAATTAATTGTGTACCAATGCTTTAATATCGGAAATAATTATTGAAATATACATTTAGATACAATATAAAATATTAAACAGAAAAATAAAATACTTCTCCGGATTAGAACTATCCAAAGTCGTATATTTTATAAACTTTAATATCTATAGGCGAGAATATATTAGTTAGATCTAGGTCAATGATACCACAATTCATTGGGAGACAATGGTCGAATTCCAGTGTTCCAGTTTTGAATCTGGGCAAACAATTGAATTCTGGCTACCAGCACAGAATTATCATTAATAAACTAAGTTGTGTATTTTAAAACGTTCTATAAACTTTTCTATATTGTAAATTGTACAGTTTAATGTTATTCAGTATTTTTTATAACAAGAATTTTGTTATTAAACATTTTAATTAACTGTATTCAAAATTTGCCAATGTAACCGGAAGTATACGAAATAAGAAAAAAATTTGTGTTGTTCTTAGAGGCATTACCATTATTTAGTATTAATATAGTACGTGACAAAGAAAGGTATATACCCATTAAATACCAGTTTATTAGGAAAATTTCACACCTCTACTTTAAAACCAATAAGATGCCTTCGACTCGTTACTATGGCAACCAGAAAAATTTCCGGATATTTTTTCGAGGCGAGGCGATAATTAAGTGGAAATTTTTTGACAGTTGAGAAGGTAAACATATATGATCTACACATTGGCATCTTATCTATATACAAGTGTTTTCATTGTTTTCCTCGGAAACGAAACGCGTGGGAACGGTAAAATTTTGTGGAAGTGTTACCATGATCAAAAGACACTTGCGATACATTTTTTCACTTTTTGAAAATAATTGGAAAGGGTTGAAATAAACCTACCTCTTTCAGTTTTTTTAACTATACTTTCAAAAAACTTCCTTAACGACGTAGAAAAAAATAAATTAGGGTAAGCCGATTCATTTAGAAAGTTTTTTCTCTCTTATATTTTTTTGGTAAAATTAACTGTTTTACCGTTAAAAAATAAAATGTAAAGTATGGAAAGTCGTCTGGAAGAGGCAGTTTTACTACACACATTATTAGGAAAAAATAGTTGGCTGCTGTCAATTTCCGGATGTTTCCATTGTTGCTTTAAAATGGTTATTTTCACAAATGCAGAAATGACAGACATGCACTTTATGTACGGCCGGGCAAATGGAAATTCCTTACATGCTTGTCGCCTTTATGCAGAAGCGTATCCTAATCGTAGAATTCCTCACCACAGTATATTTGCTAAGCTTCATCGAAGGCTATGTGAATCCGGAAAATTCAAAAAAAGAAGTTTTGATACAGGCCGACACCGGGAAGTACAAACCATTTGCTATCTGTCAAAGCAACAATGGAAACATCCGGAAATTGACAGCAGCCAACTAGTTTTTCCTAATAATGGGTGTAGTAAAACTGCCTCTTCCCGACGTGCAATACTTTACATTTTATTTTTTAACGTCGAAACAGCTAATTTTATTTAAAAAGTAATAGAGAGAAAAAAGTTTCTAAATGAATCGGCTTAACCTAATTTATTTTTTTTTAGTCGTTAAGGAAGTTTTTTGAAAGTATAGTTAAAAAAACTGAAGGGGGTAGTTTATTTCAACCCTTTCCAATTATTTTCAAAAAGTGAAAAAATATGTCACAAGTGTCTTTCGATGATGGTAACACTTTCACAAAATTTTACCATTCCCACACTTTTCATTTCCTAGAAAAACAATAAAAACACTCTTTTTTCCGCCATCTTTGCAACGCGATATCTCCCTAATGGTTGACTTGTGACCCAACGTTTATATAACAAACTACCTTTTATTTCCAACAAGGAACCACCCCCTGAAATTTTTCTTGCAAAAGAATGATAGCTTGAACTACAACCCATCTGAGTTTTAGCATTTGATGTAGCTAAATTATTTTTTTTATTTAACGGAATACGGTGGATATACTTGCAATTCGACAAATTGTTTCCATACACTTGATTTTGATTTGCTAGTGTTATCTGGTATTAGGCTATAGAGAATTTTTTGTCTAATAACTTGTTGATTTTCTTTTTCAAATCGCGACATTTTATTATACAATTATTAAACTCAAAGTACATACGCTTCAAACTAGTAATTGACATCTACTGTGACAGAACCGTTTAAATAAAAATGACAAATCAACATATGTCAACAACAACAATACCTTGGACGAGTCAAATCAATTTAAAATATCAGGTTTGATTTATACTTGGAGTGTGAAATTTTCTTACAGAATGCCACACGAGTGTAAATTATTCCTGGAAATAATTTAAGCTCTTGTGAGTGTAAGTGATAATTGTTCTCTTTTCGGTGAAAGTAATAGTCGATTAAATTTTCAGGTTTATCTGTTAAGTTTTTTTGAAGTTTGCATAGGTCGTATATGACGTAGTATTCTGTTTTAAAAATTTCTGCCCACATTTGTGATGCAAATGTTGTGCTGATTATTCCTTGGGTACGTAGATTTAAGTAGATTTGCCAGCTGAGTGACTTTAAGAGGGAGAGGAATGTTGGGTTGCGCGAAGCGGGTTTGTCGGTGAGATAAATTTCTAGAAGGACTAACAGATCCTTCAGTACCACAGTACGGTGTTACCAGGTGTAGATTCAGGAAGACCGTGGATGCAGAGCGAGAGGCACCGGCCGTCTTAGTGGAACCATAGAGTGTGAAGATCGTCAATTGCGGGAGACCGATTAGGAGCAACTGGATAATTGCAAATCGGTGGTTTGAAGAACATGGGGTGATGGTAGGTGTTGGCCTTTTGTCTTATCATCCATATTTTGTGCTGCCTCTCACTCGTCGACATCAAATTAACCGCTTAAAATGGTGTAGAGAGATGATTCAGTGGGACCAAGAATGAAATCAGGTGATCTTTAGTGACGAATCGATCTCGTTTCTGCCTGGAGATGCACGATGGTCGTCCAAAAGTTTTCCTTTACAGGCGACGTGACGAAAGACGCAAAGTACGGATGGTAGGATCACTAATTTTCATAAGAGGCAACATGTCAGCCCAACGCTACATCTAGGAAGTGGTGGAACCAGATGTCATGTCTTTACACCACCCAAAACGTCGTTATTCAGCAAGACAATGCTAGACCTTATGTTGTCAGACAAACAGTAGCTTTTATGGATCAACATAAGATCAATCGTTTACCGTGGCCACCAAAATCGCCAGATCTGACACCTATTAAACATGTCTGGAAAATAATTGGCCGCAGACTTCTGCATTTACAACACCCGTCACAGTCTTTAGCAGCTCTTACACATGAAGTTCAGATAGCTTGGAATGAGATACCCCAAGAACTTATCGACAACCTTATCAAATCCGAGTCTAGACGTATCAATTAATATATTACGAACCATGTGTTCTCAACACACTATTGAACCAATATTTGCAGTAGGTTCTCTGATCTTGCTGATGTCACCACTTAATAAGGAAATGGCCCTGAAGCCATATACCAAAAATTATTAAAATCTAATGAACATATAGGTGTTTACCTTTCTTTATTATGTAGCATACCTATAAGGATATTATGAAAATAAAAGTTCGTCAGTTGAGAGAGGTCTTAAATAATTTAGTAATTTATTATGCAACTTCTTGATTTCTATATAAAAAAGTTTTAAAAGCTATTCTTGATTTTATCTTTGAATTAATAAAAACTCGATCAAGATCATTCAGTTCAATACAACAAAAATTCTCTAGACATCATCAGTTTTCTCAGTGCTGGGAAACATTCTGCCTGCGTAAGCATCTTTTCGGGAACCAGCAAATGAATATACCATGTACGAGTCTGTTTGTTCAGGAAATTCCAATTAACTCATACCTATACAAGCGTAATTATTTCAGCGCAACTAGAGATTGAGTTAGTCCTAAGGTTCAAATTGTATTAAAAGGGGACATCTGAGACAAACACGCTTATGCGCCTGTTACTTTGTGCATTTCCACTTCATTGTGCATACCTAAAGGTATCTAGCCTCAATTAAAAATAAAATTGTAATAGTATATTAAGTATTAAAAAGGGTAAGGGTAATTTACTATTCGGAGAAAATGTTGTCTGAGAACGGTATAACATTTGTGATGCTTATACTATTTTTTGCACGATCGCAATAATTAAAAGCACTTATATTGACGTATTTTTATGCAATGTTAAAAATGACGTTTTTAAATAAATTTGCAAAGCAGTATTTTTTTTAAATCTATTGATGTTTGTTGTTGTCACGGTTTTCTTTCTGTTTTTCCTATTTTATCACTCGATAGAAGTTATGTTTTTGTTTTCACTTATAATGACACTTCGTTTCATCTATTCTATTATCTGATCTGTTTTCTCTTTTATCCAAACACTTTATTTACCTTTCACCTTGCGCTTATTTATCTTCACCTCTGTGATACTCCTTACCCCATCTTTTCTTCCCTGCATAATTTTTTCTTTTAGTATTACGTTTTCGATTGATAGCTGCATGTTTATCTATTCCTTCTTTATATTTGCTTGCCGTTTTCCTGCAGACCTTTCCTTACCTCTTCTTGATACTTCTCTTTGATTCTCTGATTTTGTATTGCCGCCATAATTGGTTGTCTATTTCTTCTTTGTATTCCGTTTATCTATCTTTACTTGTATTATCATTGTAACCTTTAATAAAAATAAGATCGATCATATAATTTGAGACTGCATTATTAAAAATGTTATCGGTTTCTTTTTCATTATAGAATTATATTTTTCCAACAGCATTTTCCATTACCATTTTCCTGGAACCCCTATTAAATTAAATCGTTACCGCCTCAGTATCCTTTACAGAAACGAACTGACACTACGATATTCGACAAACGGAAACTATCCGTCAACAGCTTATCATCATAATATGCAAGCACAATAGAGTCTCTTTCTGACAATCCAATGCCATGAAACATAAATTAACCTAAAAGTAGCAGTTACTAAGTATGCTGTAATTGTTAACGTTCATGTGCTATTTTTCTTTCATTCCTATCTTTAATAGCGTATTTTGAACGATATTTCACCATTTTACTCCCATTATTCGGGAAGGGGAAGGCTAGAGGATTCTTAACATTGATTAAGAACAATAAGTATAATTTATAAAAAATATATATTGTTAACAAATGACAGTACTTTTGCCTTAAACTTAATAGAATTTTACATTTAATATAGATTTATAGTATTTACTTAACCGAATCTTAAGTGGGATTGAAACATTTTCATCAGAGATTAGAAAAATTTAGATACAAGTGTATTAAACTTGTTTTTTTTAACATTTGGTATTATATTTATACAGGGCGTTCGAAAACAAAACCGACAAACGAATACATCAGATTTGATATAAATCGTCTTATCAAAAGTGATTTCCAAAAGAGATAGGGCTCTTTGAAGATGGTCCTTTAACATTGTTACTTTTTTTTTAATTGGGTATTCCTACCACTAAAATAAAAAAATCTCAACCAATCTAAACCTCTTGCGTCTATGGAATTAGTCAAGGGCATGGTTTTACAAATTAAGTTTTGCCTAATAAAAACAAATTATCTCACACTGCAAAAGTAAATATTTCACTTAACACTACTTAACCCAAAACATACTGGTTAACGTCACGAAAATCTCTCTGTTTTCGTTGTCAAAACTTGTTAAATTCAAATGACGTTTTAATGATTTGGTTTGTTAATTTTTTATTTACTCGAATCCTAAAAATGTCTGGTTGCATCGTTGTTGACAATTAGCTGTTGCCGTTTTCTATAGGTTTTTTAGGATGTAGGGAACAGTTTGCATAGTGCATAAATTACGTTTCCCTCTAACCATCACAAAACTATGAGATTTGTTGACAGGAGTCTCTAAAGTTGACATTTTCCTCACTGAGAAAATTATATCTTAGTACTAAACGTATTCATTTTTAATCTTAGGAACTAAAGTTGACACTTTCTTTAGATTAAAAATATTTCAGCAAACTGAATCACAACAATCACAAATTAACTCAATTAGCAATATGGATACTAATGGTTGACAACGTATCCATGACTACATCGATATATTCTACTTACCTACTCTGCTTTATTATCCAACAAGCCAGCGAAGACTATAACTAAATCTAATATAAGCATTTCAAATTTTTTGGGGGACACTCTTTATCTCTGAGTACCAATGCAGGTCAATACACGACCATGCGGTATGCCAATCTAATTGGAGAGGAAACAGAAGTGAGAGAAAGATGGAGGCAATACTTTGCAGATATGCTGAATGAAGAGAGTGTAAGGGAAGAAGAGGTGCACGAGGAGAGGATACCGGGAAGAGAAGAGGAAGGGGAAGTAGAAGAACCTACAAAAAAGGAAATAGATATAATTATAGAAGCTTTAAAGAATAACAAAAGTCCAGGGAAAAACGGAATAACAGCAGAGAACATTAAGTACGCAGGAGAGGATTTAAGACAAAGAATATACGAAATGATACGAATGATCTGGAGAAGAGAATGTATGCCTGAAGATTGGAGAGATGCTATGATTATACCAATCTTAAAAAAGGGAGATGCGACAGACTGCAGAAACTACAGGGGTATATCATTGTTAGATATAGGGTATAAAATTATGGCAACGTTAATAAAGCAGAGAATAGAACCTATAGCAGAACGACAAATTGGGGAGTATCAAGCAGGTTTTAGAAAGGGAAGGTCAACAACGGACCAAATCTTCATGGTGAAGGAAATGCTGACTACATGCTATGAGTATGGGATCAAAGCAATGGTTTTATTTATGGACTTCAGGAAAGCATATGATTCGATCAAAAAGAATAAACTAAGTAAAATTCTGGAACAATTTGGGATACCAACTAAACTGATTAGGCTATTGAAAATGACCTTAGAAAATACTAAAGCCAAAGTACGAATAAAAGGTGAATGTTCGGAAGGCTTTACTATTGATACAGGACTGAGACAAGGAGACCCACTCTCAACGCTTCTTTTTAATTTAGTACTAGAAAAGGTCATAAGAGATAGTGAGTTGAACAGAGAAGGACACATATTGTTTAAAAGTCACCAAATAGTAAGTTATGCAGATGACGTGGCCATTATTGTTAGAGATAGTAGGGAATTAGAAGAAGTAACGAGAAAACTTGTGGAGGAAGCAAGTAAAGTGGGATTGCAGATAAATCAAGAGGAAAGTAAGCTGCTGAGAATAGGAGAACAAAAAAAGGATACAAATTTTAAATTGAGAACAGAGCATGGAGAGATGGAGTTTGAAGAAGTTCAAGAATATGTGTATTTGGGGGCGCTAATAACAGCTAACTGTGATGAGGAACAAGAAATAATTAGGAGAATAATAAAAGCAAACAGAAGTTCGGCAGCAGTCAACCACTTATTGAAATCAAAAAATTTGTCCAGACGAGTAAAATTTAGAATGTATAAAACAATTTTGAGACCGACAGCGCTGTATGGTAGTGAAACCTGGGTTCTCAATAAGAAGCCAAGAGAAAACCTTTTAAGGTGGGAAAGGAAGATCTTAAGAAGAATTCTAGGGGGTAAGAGGACAGAGGAAGGCTATGTAAGGAGGAATAATGAGGAAATATATGGAATGTACCAGGCACCAACCATAGACGAATGTGTAAAAGCCAGGAGAGTGCAGTGGCTAGGGCATCTAGAACGTATGGAGGATGAAAGGGCAGTTAAGAAAATAGTAGGGAGTAAACCTAACTACAAGAAAAAAAGAGGTAGACCGAGGAAGCGATGGAGAGAGGCAGTGGCAATAGATCTAAGGGAGAAAAATGTAACGGATTGGAAAAGAAAGGCGAAGGACAGAATGGAGTGGAGGAGAATAACACAGCTCTGGGCCTAAAAGGCCTGTAAACAGCTTTATATATATATATACTAATAAAGTCTTTATGTAAAGAACTTTCAGCTTGTCAAAAGATTTCTCAGTAAGATAGTTTACATGCTTAGCGAATCTAAGAGAAATCACAATTATTAGTTGGAACAATAGAATGTCCATTCAGAATAATGGTAACATCAGGATCATCTACAATTACATCCTTTTAATTTCCAAAAATTAATACCATCCACTTACCTACCAACTACTTCACTAAACAATTTTGACAAATGTCCAACAATTGATTTTCAACACTCTCTTGCCATATACACCACTGTCAAATTATCAATAATTTAATGAATTTTCTCAGCAATCATGGAGCAATGACCTCATCTTACTATTGTCATTGTACGAGCGTTGTTCCAATTAGTTGGCAGTCGTCGCCTTACCTGCGGTGTAATTACAAGTTCCAGCTAATGACAAGGTCCCACCTTCCTACCATGAAAACGCCCCATAAATTTTATAGCCCACTCCAGATTATTAAGTCCCAAAGCGAAACCCAAACTCCGTACACGTCAAAGTATACAAATTAGTTTCGTCCTTTTTACAACCTAGTTCTCCACATCTCCTTTGTGCTGTAAATCGAGTAGCGATATACTTCTTTGTATTCAAGCCATATGTCTTGCGTACTTTGTAATTTTTTACGGTTATCTGAGTCAATAAATTTTTCAGCAAATTTCAAAGGTATATTTTGGTGGATGCCAGGCAGCGAGACGAAAGTGGATTAATTGAATTATTTCTGTCAAACTGCGACTGGTCCTAAAAATAAATTGTGGACATTATAAAAATTACATGACGCTATATATATAAAAAATGTAAGTGGGGGCAGTTTTTTTAGGGGTAATTGTATGCGTTCCACAGAATGCTGTACTGATATTATTCCTTTTTAATCAAACAAATAAATAATATAGTTATAATTATTTTTTACTGCACTGCATTTATCCAATTATCCTTTACGAATTAGATTTTGTGAATGGTTGCTGCAAAAAAATGCTCAAAATCCTAAATTTACAGCTGACGTGTTAGTTACAGATGTAGCTATTTTTACTCCGAATGTGGTTCTTGCACGATGGTGCTCCCCCTCATTTTCGACAAAATGCTCAGGAGTACGTTAATGAAGTTCAAGAGGTACGATGAATTGAACGAGAAGAACCAGTATCATGGCCGTCACAATGTCCTGTCTTAAATCTTTTGGACTTATTTTTGTGGGGATATTATAAAAAATGAACGTGCTGCCAATAACTTGCAAGTTCAAAACGGACAAGGACCTAGACATATTTGTGTTAGCTCGTAAAACTGGTTAAGACGGCCCCAAATGTGTTTACACGTCAGTGGACAAAATTTTCAACAGTTGTACATTAAATATTTCAAATTATTTTATTAATTGAAACCACAAAGTAATTAGCATTGTATAGCGGCAGAAGCAATTGAATTTGCTGATTTAAATAATGGTTTAGAAAAATTATTTATTAATTTTCTTGAGAAATTCTTTTAATTTTATAACGATACTCTATATATCTCAGGTTTTTTTATTTTCGTCTTGGGTTCTGAATACAAACAAGCAGTAACATAAAAATATTTTCACAGTAATGAAATAAACATGGACAATACCAAGCAGAGCAACGCTCTCCCTCGGTGCCAAGTCCCGACTGCCTCTTTTCTCTCCGCCTTGTCAGTCTCTGTCCTGCGCACCCCACTCACTTCACCAACACGCAACACATTAGCGCACTTATTTAAAACTAACATAAGGTATACAGATATATACATATATAATAATAACTACATACAAATTAGGGGATCGCTACAATTTTTTGTCCGTTAAGTTTTTGTTACACTTTGCCGGCGTGCCGGTCGTCGACTGTATGTTTTGCCTTGCACAAGGTCCGGTTTTACAGTGGACATTAATGGAATTTGCTAATCTAAGGATTATCGGCATTAATCTGTAGGTACAGGACATAAAACAGTTGATGCTGCCGCGGGAAGCGAGGAGAGATAAAAAGATTAATCCGCTACAAAAGTTCTCGTCTACCATTTATAATATTAAATAGTAATTTAATGTCTCTGTGATTTCTCCTGGTTGTGAGAGAAGGAATATTTAAGTCTCTTTAACAAGGCGTAATCCCTATTCATATTTTTCTTATTATTATTTTTTTTGTCTTAAAAGTTACATGTCTTAGAAAGTTATTTTGAATACGATCAATTTTTCTGATGTAGGTTACATGATGTGCAGACCATACAGAGGGGCAGTAGTCAATGTGGGTTCTGCCTAAGAGACAATATAATCTTTTAAGAACTGTTGTGTAAATTAAATCATCGGACAACGTCTTTATAATTCCTAACATCTTTTTTATATATCTGCTTATAATATTGAATATGTGATATTTGAAACTAAGGTGTCCAAAGTAACACCAAGACCTTATTCTATAGACTGTATCCAACACTCGTTCATCCATAGCATAGTGAAAAATGATTATATATAGATGGAAACAAATGATATAACACTTTTGAACATTTAGCTTCATGCCATCCATTTCACCCAGTTAAAGCATTAATGTCAATGGCATACTTAATCAATAGTTTTGAAAAGTTTCAAATCATCAGCGAACATTAAGACGTTACAGTGGAAAAACCTTGTTATATCATTAATAAATAAATGTGGTCCTAACTGCGAACCTTGAGGAACTTCAAAAGAAGCAGCAAAATGATATGAATATAAATGATCCTCTTTTACTTGTGCAGAGCTGTGTTTTATTAACTTTATTTTTATAATAAAATTCTAAGTCGTATTTAATAAAGTGTCTTGTGTGTTATGATTGTATACCCTTCCATTTGTTTGTGGATATTAATACCTCACGAGTGATGCCTAAATTGTTTTTTAATGAAAAAAGTAAACCCCGCCTTTCTTTCGCATTATGGGAAGTGCAACAATACAAATTTTGTTACCTGAAAAAGTTTGGGAGCATGCATGTCTCTAAAATATGAAAAGTAAGTACTATAGAACCCAAAATATGAGAGATGTTTTAGAAGAGATTACACAGGAAATAGACACGACAAATAAATAATTTCGTATTCGGATCAAAGAGCATCTGTATAAATATAACTCCAATTCAAAATAACACCCTGTATATAAAATGTACTCGAAACGATTTGTCATTAGTTTTTAGAATCTGTTTTCTCAATTTTATTTTCAAATTCAAACACCGTGTAAAAAAGTAACCTTAAATTTATTTAGGTTTTAAGCTTTTACAGCATTAAAGTTATGAGTAACTTCAACAAATTCCAGTCCAGTTTTACAGAAAAAGCGATTAAGTGCTCAGTTCAAAAAATATTACCAGCCATTCAAGTCATCGTAAATTATACGGCTCATTAACTTCATCCTGAAAAAGTCAAGGAGTATCCCTGATATTATCAAACCCAATCTGGACCGTCGCGACTGCTGTACGATACATTAACTTTGACAATTAACAACGTTGTCATAAATTTCGATAGTCTCAGAATGAATCGGGTTTTTGTCTGTAGACTCGGTCAGAGAAGGACTATCATTCCTAAATATATTTTTTTAAATTCACTTTTTTTAGTCTACCTATTTTTGGCTCTTGCAGGCATTGTGTATGCAAACGAAAGTGGAGTGTCAAGGGCCGAATAATAAATAAACCGAACGTTTTAGACACATCCCTTTTGATTGATGTCAATAGAAAAGTTAAAGCATGAGTGTCGCTATAGCCATCTGTGCTATTTACGAAGAGAATATCTCTGGGGAACAGCATTAAAATGACTTCCTCTTTTCAAAGATTGCCGTCTTAACATGAACGATTCTCCATATTCAGGGAATCTGATTTTAATTCAAGATGATCCATGTTAATCAACCTTATTTAGGTTTTTACATTCATATCTTAGTTGAAGAAAGCAGTCCGTAGAACTGAGTGGAGTGGAATCAAGTGACATTTCGGCAACTTTTGATGTTCCGCTGGGTTCTATATTGGGTCCCCTTTTGTTTGTTATTTTTATTAACGATATTGTGAATAATCTGGATTTGCATTGTTTGATATTTGCAGATGATATAAAATTTTATTTTCGAGGGTCTTTAAGTGATTGTCACAGAATCCAGAATAGTGTCTAAAAAATAAAGTTTTGTTGAACATTCAAAAATGTTATATTATTTTACACTATCTAACGAATTGTGCCCTTGAATTTGATTGCCCTCTTGCTCGCCCTGGCTACTTTTGTGATTTGGGTGTGTGCTTTGATCACAAATTATCCTTTGCGAAATTTTTGAAAATGTACAGGTATATACAGTTTTTAAAATTTATTTGTTATAAGCAAGGTGGTAGTTACCCTTATATCAGGATACCTCAGAATTATCTTCTTAGAAGATTGTCGTTAGTTAGAACTGGAGTAAGGTCTAGTAACACATTTTGTCTTCCGATGCCAAGCACTTATTATCCTATTAATATCTTCCTAGTATTTTGCAATGTGTACTAATTATATCAACCTGCAGAATAGCCTTGACATATTTTCTACTTCTACTTAAAAAGATATTAGAAAAGTATTGTTGTTAGTCACTATTTAATTTATGAGGATTAAGTTTTATATAAAACTATTATTTATTTAAATGTGTGCTCTCATCGATCTGTATTTTTTGTTATGTATTTTTGTGACTTTTTATTATACTGTATCTCCCAATCTATAATTGGCCTTAGAGCTGCTGGTTGTGCACCCAATAAATAAATAAAATGTAAATGATGGACTGTTATCAATATATCTTTTGCGTAAGATGGAATCTCTTAATGGCAAACCTATTTTTTTGTAAATTCCTTGATTTAACAGAGTACGCCATAAATTGTTTTGAAACAGACAAATCGGACAATCACGTTATAATTTATATTATAAGCTATATACACGGCAGGTATCAACTAGACAAAATTGATAAGAAATTTAGATAGTATGTCAATGTTGATTCAATATGGAATGCCATGTTGGACCCTATTTTATCTGTACCCAATATAGAGTACTGCAAGGTACTGTATTAGGCCCTATTCCCTTTTCTGTGTCTCTATATTTCGTGAATATGGAACTAAAACAATACTTTTACCCAAAGCTACTCTGTTTGATATATAGATAGCGGCATAGTTGGAAAAAATGTTTAAGTTTCTTCAAATACCTCATAAATATTGCGCCTGATTGTAATGGAAGGAGGGATTCCATTTAATATACACCCTTAATTCTTACTTACTTAACATATTATTTTTTAAATGGAATACCCTGTATATTTTTATGCAATTCAATTGCATTATTTTGATTCCTCATATTGATATCTAACAGTTGCTACTTTATATTTAGAAACTTATAACAACGTTAAATTAATAAAACTGTAGTTGCTTGGTGCATAGTGTGCCATGCATTTTTATATACTTAATTATACAAAATTGACTTGCAGTACCCTGTATAGTTGACTATTAGAAGATTAACATGTTTTCTCTTTTCTAGATGTAGCAATTAGAAGACCAATTCCAGTCATCCAAATGGAAAGGAACAAACCGACATAGTTACCATGTGATGTGTACCAACATCAATACTAAACGGACTACTGTAACCATTCGCGGCAATCGTTCTCGAAAATGACCCTAAAAGACCAAATCCCGTCAGTCATCACCATCTCCGCCTTCATATCCTCCACTTCTTCCTCCATATCTCCTACCGCATTGAGTCGGTCTGTCGATGTCGCGGTGACATCGCTACTGTACTCTCTCGGTACCACGGAAGAAACGAACAGCATACTGGATTATCAGGATAATTATAGTTCCATATTAGAGCAGCCCGAAAATTTTGTTTTCTTCTCCAACTCGGACAGCCTCAATTTCACATTCAACAGCAGCGGCATTAGCAATGTCACTTCTGAGAGTATGGACGCCACCATCGAGCTGATAACCACGATCATCACAGCCATCCTGCTGGGGTTCATCATTTTGGCCACCGTTATAGGTATGAAGCTTTTTACTTCTCTTGATCTTTTTTATGGGTGTTTAAACCAGACTGCGACTGCGGCTGCGGCTGCGGCTGCGACTGCGACACGTCGCCGACCTAGACAGTCTGAATGTTCTGATCAACTCCAGCATTTAGACTGCCTATTGGCCGGCAACGAGTCGCAGTCGCGAGCCGCAGCCGCAGTCGCACCAGCGAATCCGTACCCTTACGATAATCTTGGTTCCTTTTATCATAGGAATACGATGTCTAGTCTTAATACATATTAATAAAACATGGTCTCATTTCGAAAAAATACTTGTTCAAGCTTATACGTTACAACACTAACTTAGAGATCCGGATATTTACACTTTCCAACAATTGTTGAGCCGATGTTAGAGGACAATAGTATATTCAACGAGCATATAATGATTGCTGGAATTTGCGAGGGTAAAGGTTACGGCACGAGCTGTAGGCGAATGTTGTAAATCACCCGAGTGAATTACAGCCATTCTATGCAAGTAGAAATACTCTGTCTTTGACTATTAACAATATTTTAGCAAACTTTTTACTGAAAAATTATACAATATTTTGACATTCACAACATGAACATGATACATTACGTACAATTCAAAACTGTCGAAACACATTACCTTTATGTTCGACATTCGTCGTTCACCTGATAAATTTAAAAAAAGCAAATAAAACTTTAATTGGCAAATAGAATAATGATTACTATGTACATAATTATACTTGACGAAACAGTCGAAGGTATATTGTAACCTCTACGTTGACTTAACCTTGACATACTCCACGTAGAGAGACAAACTTTATTTTCACTACCTGATACACAGCAAATATCCTTCAAACAATTCTCAACTGACAAATCTTTACTTTGACGTTTGTCACTCGCATTCGGCTTCTCAAGATAAACTACTTATTTTTCTCTTGCTTCATTCAGGTTAGTTAGTTACTATACTGTTTCGTAATTTTTCTTCTAGTGATGATTTTTTTTCTCTCTATTTCTTTCACCCGGGTTTCCAACTTGTTTCTATCGGATTTAACTTCTACAGCAACTGATCTTTATGAGTTAAGTTTTTCGGCGTTAGTAACTACCAAAGTTTAGTTCTGGTTGTCCAGATCAATTACTGCTTTCTCCTACTTTTCCACTTCATGTCTCAATTTTAATAATTGATCCTTCTGTGTCTCAATATTGGAACTCAGTTCTGGCTGAACTTTTTTGTTGCTTGTTTTGCAATTATTGTCAGCCTCTTTCTATTTTTGACTGAATATATTCATAGAGCATTGATTCCTGAGGTGTTCTTTTGCTTCACAGTTTCAACATTGAATTGATCTTCGTCTCATGTACACGTTGAAATGAGCACAGTACCGTTCTTTATAAAAGTTATCCAATAAATCTTACACTCTTCACAAACTCTTCTACATTCTTTTGAACTTCTCTGTGTTCTTCAGTCTGAAGCCTAATTCACCTTTTACCTTGACCACTTCTGTGGAGGAGAACTCGATCCGCTTACATACATTTTTAGGGTTCTCGAAGATTCCGCAGTCTCGAGAACGCGTCTAGAACTAAATCGAATATAGCCTGGAATGGAAAAGACGTCAAAATCAAGATACTACAGTAATTATAAATTTCAAAGCAAACAGGAACATAATTAACAAACTAAACAGGTAGGTGAGCTTCCGTAACAATATATTATAATATATTATAGTCATTGATATAAAGAGTTATTGATGCAACCTAATCCAAAATTTCTGTTAATAATCCACCAGCTCACCCCCTTTAAAAGAAGTATTTGTGCTACGTTCTAACCCTTTACGTTAGAGTCACTGTACATAGGCATGCATTCAAATAAAAGCACTTCACATGATATCATAATTACGTTATGGTTGAACAGAGAAAAACAACTAGGTATTGCTAATTATGTTGTGTTTCTTACAATTTACCATATAGCAAAATAAAAGCAATCATATTCCGTACATTATGTGTAAACAGCACTGCAAGAACAAATTATTACATGCTTGGCAAAACCATGACCTGTTGTCCATAGAATAATAATCGCTTACAATGCGCTTGAGTTACAAAAAGTAGTAGATTTTATACTTCCCACTTAAGTAAACCATAAAAGATCACTTTAGCAAAGTGTCCTATCTCTAAAACTATACAAAATGAAGAACTAGAATGATAATCTCCAGTAATATGAACGCCGGCACACTCTGACATCTTTTACGATCGAGAAGTATTAAAATATCCCAAATGATTCGTGTTACCAATTATGCGATCTTCTGGCAGATTCCTTTAAAAGAATTTAATAAGAGCCGAATTTATATCACCTTTAATTAAATATTTCCAGGCAAAAGACGCTTCTACGGGCATATTTCTTTGGCGTAAGGATCACTATCCTCCGTAAAGCCTCTTCGGCCTGAAAAGAAACTTAATCCAGCCCATCAATAGGCGCCATTACACCCGGAGACGGAAGGGCTACTTTAGGGATATATATAGGTCACGTCGGACCCAGCAGTGAGGCGTAGAATAGCAAATAAATGACTGGTAAAGCTGATTAGAGGGAAGTTATAACTGCTTGATGAGAGTCTGCGATACAACTAACAAATTGCTGTGAAAACTCCGCACAATATTTATACAGGATGATTTGCAAGCGGTGACCAAAAATAAAACTTCATATTCTTTGTTGAATTTTGCATATAAAGTTTTTTTCTAGAACACTTCATTAAATAATGGAGGATGTTGAATTTATAAAATTATTTTTAATTATATTTAAAACTAATGAGTGAAATAATTTCAAATTGGGCACATAGATTTATGTAAACATTCTGCAAAATCTGATTCCAAAAATTTAGGTGCTCTAGTGGTGAAAATACAGGGTATTAGTGGCATATTTCTGAAAATAAATATAGTGTCACGGCTTTATTGTAATAATAATGATATTTTTTAATTCGTCTGTCAATTTTCTACAAATTGCTATTTCTTTATTTTCAAGTAAGACTCAAAGCTATAGTATAGTAAACTATATAGTATATATACTATATACTATAATAAAACTAAAAAATATTATTTCCGAGTTCATGCAAAAAACAAAACTTTATTGAACTATATTTAGTGGAAAAAGTGGTTCTATATTGCGCTAGTGCAATAAAATGTTTATTGCATTCATCTGTCATTCTACTACAGCGTTTTGTCATCATGACAAACATAAACGTTCAAATCACATTTTCCTAGACTTACTGTCATCTAAATAAAAATTTTTGGCTTTTGCATGAACGTAGAAAAAATATTGTATGCAACTCGTACAAAAAGTGCTTATTGTTTTTTTTTTCTGTTTGGTTATACCTAATCTTTGTTCTATGCTATGCTTTACTAATTCTGAGCTTTTACACCATAAGTTTGTTGACCTTTAACTATATATTTACCTAACACAGCCCGTCCAAATGCGGAAATTAATAAATAAAACTTGCATTGTTCACCTTTCTGGTGTTCTCTGGATATTATTTTGTGTTACTCCTGGGAATAAAATCTAGAGTACTGGAAGGTATTTCTTAGTCGGTTCTTTTCTCTGAGGAAAATTGTTAGAAATTAAATTGTTATAACTAAAAATCAATAACCTCATAAGGGCAAAGTGTAAGTTGTTCATAATAGTACTGTTCCTTTTTCTACTCCCATTTTAAAATATGCAAACTAAAGGGTCGCGACTTGTTTTTAATAATGATAAGTACAGGATGTCTACTTTTATTTGTGTACAAATACGTAAAAACTTTATTCTTCAAGATAATCAAATTTTTTTTAATTTCAAATGACATTGAAAGCCGCTTCCTCTGACCCTACCACGGCATTTAAAATAGCTATCCAAGACCTGCTATGATTTTTTATACCCGTGAAATTCAATAAAAACGTTTAATGACGTTTTTATTTAGAATCTGATAAGGTGGTGTTAATCAGGACCCCTAAAAACCTCTATGTGTGACATTTGAACAAAAACTATACAGTGTCTCCTTCTACACGTTCTTAAAATTTATTTTTTTTTAAATTCGTTGAAAAAATGTATTTCTCGAAATAACGCACTAAATATTTTTTAGATTTAAATGTTATCGAAAACCATTACTTTTAATACTATCACAGTGTTTAAGATGATTCAAGACCTGCTATGATTATTTTTATACCCCCCAATAAAAACGCTTAGCGATATTTTATTTAAAATCTAATAAGGTGGTATTACTCAGATCATCTCAGAACCAGTATATGTGAAGTTTGAATAAAAATTATACAGTGTTTTCTTCTTCTCAAAGTTTTATTTTTATAAAATTTTGTAAAAACTTTATTTTCCAAAATAACGCAACAAATATTTTTATGTTTTAAATCAGACGCTCAGCTGTAAAAAAAAAATGTCGTTTGCCAACAAAAACATTAACAGAAATATTTAAAGCAGAATGTTATGCTATTAAAGTCCGATCAATGCAAAGTCCAAGAAAACTTGACATATTATTATATATCTGATAATTTAATCATTTTTTACTTTACTGAGAAACATGCAAAAAATTATATCTACTAGATTCATTGTCACGTAGTATATGTATATGCTACAATAACTTTAGAAAGCATTAAATCTCTGGATCAAAGTAGGAACTTAAACCACTAATATAGTTAGTTGTCATCTACCACTTATATTGTCATTTTTTTTACATATCGGCTTCCTAAATTCAATTCGTTTGAATATTCCGATCTCCAAACAATCTCTTAAGAGACTTTAAATATTCTAGTATATTCCCTCAAGGCTCTTTAGTTTTCACGCAAACAACATGTGACGTAAATATTACCACACTGCTTAGTGCTTATACAAAATAAATATGGAAGACTAGCAACCGGGCGAGGAAGAGACCTCAAATAAGGAATATCACTCTAACTTTGAAATAATCTAAAGTTGTTAATATTGAAGGACCTTCCCGGTATTTCGGCGCTCCCTGAGGAAGATGTTCTCACCCAGTTTTAATTACATCCGGGTTCTCATTTACTACAGTTGATTGGAAAAACCTTTAATTAAAAACTCCATTTTGTGTTAAAAAATCTTAATAATCTCACTGCTTTACTTATCTCCTTTTTTCTCCTGCCTTCCTAAATAAATTAATACCGTTTTATGTTTTTTTTTGCAGCGAATTCACCATTGTTTGGCTTGATATGATTAAATGAATTCCTCTCTGAAATGTTAAAACGTGCAGTATTTATTAAGTTTGAAATGAAAATAGTGAATCAAATTTAATAATCTCAAATTATTTCTTCAAATACCAGTTGCCCGTACTTTATAGTTTACATAAAATGATTTCATCTACAACTGTCACATAACGACTATGATTTGAGACTGTTTTGAATGCCATAACGACTTCCAGTATCCCATGTGCTTTATTAAATTTATTACCGCTCTAAATGTGATAACGACATTGTGAATTAAATTAAACTCAGACTAGACATTTATTAAATAAACAAAATATGTAAGATCATATGAAAATTCATTTATTAAAAATATTGGCAGTAAAATCTTTAAAATTGGATAAATTAATGTCAGATGTTGACATGCCAAACGATTTGTTTGAATAGGTGGAAATATTTTAAGTGTGAATATAATTTTTAGATATTGTGGTTCTTAGGTTTTGACGGTCGGCGCTATCATTTGATACATAGTAATTTTCCGAGTTGTTATGCCGTGACCACGGTAACTGGTCGCTGCCAGAAACAGAATTAAAGTGCACATCCCTAGCATTAGCTGGGATTATTTTGCCTGCCCTGGTTGTTCTCGGCCGAGGAAGCGAACCTGATCACAGTTTTCAGTTTTTAATTTGACATATTTTCTTACCAGTTCTACTAAATTCAAGCCAAGAGAAAACAGAACTCTCTAGACACCTTTGTTTGGGTATTGGGTACCACAACTTGGAAGCATAGCTATCATCTTTCACATGTTCTATTAATAATCAAAATAACCTAAAATAAATATTGGTTAGGGTAATTCTAGGAGAGTTGGCGTGTCAGGTGAGATGACTCACTGACTGTTTTAAAGCTATTATCACTAATATTCAAATTTTGGCTGCACTATTATGGAAGCCGATACAGAAGTATCACTACTCTCTTACAATTTATTAAAATATTTTTAGTGCACTGTGAAAATTTGTGACGTAGAATATATTTGATATCGTCCAGGTACGTATAAGTAAAATTTTGTATATATTTCTGTTTCTATAATTTAAAACAGATTTGTATACATCATTCTAACCTAGTTTCTCGTTCCCACAAATTTTAGCAAACTAGTGGTTAAGTGCGCCATCTCTCCTTGTAAGTTAAAGTTAGTTGGCGCATGTTATCTCTAAGGTAGTTGGCGCGTGTGTAACAGCTCGTTATATTTATATTACTCTTTTCCATTGCTTAATATTAATTTACTAATGTATTTACAGCTATGCCAATGGAATACTAACGCAAAGGTAGTGTAAAAATGAGCGAATTGACAGTTAATCAACTAACCAATGCCTTTAATGCTACCGATAGTGGCAAATTGAGAGGAAATTATGCCAGCCGACAATATAGCATCCCTGGTGCCACTTTACGTCGACAAAGAAAAAACAGAGAAAAATGTGTATATGGAGGTTGTACTAGATTTGCAAATTTTTGTCAGGAATGCTGATAAAGTAATCTGTAAAATAAAAAATAATTCTAATATACCATAAAACATTATAAAATAATGTAAAAATTGTTCTTTTGTTATAAATATAAATAATATATAAGTAGACCATCTCACCTGACTTAGCAAGCCATCTGTCCTTTATGATAAGGGAGAGATGACCTACTTACAGAAAAATATGTTTTTTATTTTTTGAATGTATTGTAATATATTATTTTAAAATAAAGTATGTATAGCATACAAGAGAGTCTCTTAGTTCTTGTGAGCCAATATTAGTTATTATATCTTCTACCAAAAAAAATATTTCACTTCCAAAATTTTCTGCGCCATCTCTCCTAGATTTACCCTATAAAACTTTTTTGCTAAAAAAACATGTTTGTAATATAACTACCTTCATGACCAGAAACTAATCATCGTCCGCATTTATTAAATATCTTGATATCTGTTAATGCCTTTGATTTTATAGGTTTCTAGGAATGTAATCAAATTTAAGTAATAGCATCAAAGAGATGAGGATTAGTATTATTATTAACCCCGTCAGTTTTAGATAAAACGCTGTAGCAATACGTGACATTATTGCAGTATTTATGCGACTTCAGCTTCGTGGTACAGAAGTCACATGCGTACAGTAATATTGTCTATATCGCAATTATTACGTTTACAACTATCAGTTTTAACGATCCCCATTACAAAGAAACTTTGTTAATCATAAACTACCATCAATTAGATGATGGTTTATGTAAACCCGTTAAAAATTTAATATTGTGTATAATTTAGAAGCAGTAAATGCGAATTTCTCTTTTTTGTCAAATGAATATTTTGCCATAACTTTTTATAGCTTTGTATTTATATTCTTTTAATTAAATACATTAACTTTAAAGGTCATTAACCGCCTTCTTCGTCCAAATAAATCGCATTGACCGTTTCGAACAAAAACATTATTTAATATATTTATTTATTTTATTAAGGTAACTTGTCACGAGTAACCACCATATTTAAATTTTTTTATATGAAAATACTTTTAACAATAGAACTTTGAGATCATACAACTACGTTAATATTGCATTTTTTACAATATCATCCATTACTTTTATAATTACAATTAAAATTGCAGCCATATAATTTTTATTTTTCTCATTATTTTCATAATAATGTAGAATGGCGGAAACAGGTAGATATTAAATTATTCGTCAAATAGTGAGACATTCCTAGTCTAATGATATGACAAGTGCCCTTATCTGCACAGGTTATAGAAGTTTATTATCCTTAGGCTACTACGTGGCTAAAATCATCCTTTTCGCTTTATCAGACCGAAATGCAGGCCATCATGCACAGCAGTTAATCATTACAGCTTCCGAATCGATAGAAGCGATACACTATTTTTATTCGTTGGCACAAGCGTTTATGTCACTAATGAATAATCATCAAAAGGTTCATAACTTTGTGGTAAACGTACAGTTGATATAGTTGCATGGGTCTTTTACTGTACTGTAAAGGAATTTAAGCTAATATAAATCAATTTACCACTACTGTAACACACCGTCTGCGATAAATGTAAGATTCCTATTACGTACGGTAAAAAAATCGCACAGCTTTTGGTAAAAAAATCGTACAGTTTTCCTAGCAACCGCCTAAGCAACGGTCAGTAGAAACATATGTCATAATCTTAAAACATATTTGTATGTGAGGGTAATATAAAGTGAAATTAGTTTGATTACATAAAAAATGTCGAGTGACAGTGAAATAGAAAATTTAACTCCACCCAATATTAGTGAAATTGCAGAAGCTGCTAAAAACAACTTGTTACCGGCGAAATCTGAATATCGATACAAATTTACTTACCAAAGATTTATGGAATGGAGATTAAAAAGCGACGTTAAATCACTTTCTGAGAATGTAATGATGGCATATTTCCAAGACCTATAAAAACTATGAAGTCTTCCTCAATTTGGTCATTTTACTCAATGTTAAAGGCCACAATAAATATACGGTCACGATATTGCAAACTACTCCAAATTACGAGCTCTCCTGAAGAGAAAATCGGATGGCTTTAAATCCAAAAAATCCAAGATTTTGACAAGCAAAAATATAAACGATTTTTCTAGAAAATGCACCAGATGATAAATATTTGTTTATGAAGGTATATATTGAGCTCAATATAATGTTAGATATGTAAATTTATTTCAAATCGTCTTTTAGGTTGCTCTTATAATTAGTATAAGTGGTGCGTGCAGGAAACAAGAGTTGAGTAATATAAAACCGTCAGATATTCAAGACACGGAAGAATCTAATTATTAATATTCCCGATTCAAAAACTAAACGGCAAGGTTCTTTTGTGGTATCTGAATATATTTACCCCAGGGTTAAAAAATATATAAACTTTTCCTCTGCAGTAAATACAGCTCCAAATTTACCTTTTTTTCTAAACTATATAAGCGGAAAATGTACCAGTGTGTTGGTATTAACAAATTAGGAAATATAGGCAACTTATAATAGAAATCTTACTTATACTTCAACAAGCAAAACAACCGATATACCTTTTGTCTTCAATAATTGTTCTGTAACTATAAATAATTATTATAATAAGAATAAATAATATAATAAAAAATAACAATTTGTAAATTTAAATAATCATATTCTGTCATTAATGTACTACTATAGAATTATTACAATATATACTTTCTTGTCGATGTTATCAAGTTCTTAAATTATTGATATTGTTACCAGTTTAGATGGAGAACTAAAACTAAATGATTTTGTGTGAATAAAGCCGTAGGTAAAGTATAGTACGTAATACGTGTTGTAATGCAATTACGCATCCGTAGAATTAAGCACTCGCACTCGCGTAGCGGCGTCGTGCGTAACTTTTCCATTCGTGAGTAAAATTTTGCACACGGTTATGTCATCTTTGCACACGCTGTGATTGTTGTTTGATCACCCAAATTATGCAATGTTTCAAGTTGGCTGAGTTTAAATTAAAATTTGATTTTTGTGGTCTCTGTTTGCAGTCGTATAAAAAGCATCGTAAAAAACTCGTTTGAAAACCTCTTTGCACACTCGCTCGACTTTTGGACCTCGCTTTCGGTTCGGTTCACCGATATGTCTCGCTCGTGTGCAAAGAGAGATTATTTTTATTATTATTATTATTATTATTATTACTACTATATCTATCTTATTTTTGCATTTCAAGGATTGCTTCTGTAATTTGCCACACTATACCTTTCTGTTTGTCGCTCATCTCTAAAAATCTTGTATTATAAACGTATTGCTACTATAAATCAAATCTCCTACAATTCCTATCAATGAAGTTATATGTTGGGGCTTTTGTCCACTGAGTAGTTAGTTTCACACAATATTATTAATACCTAAAAATCTAAAAATCTTGTTTCTAAAAGAGTATATATTTTGTTTCTCGGCATGGAGAATTTTCAGCAAACCAATTCCGATTCGAAAGTGTGTATTATAAAAATTGGATGGGTAAACAGACCCGAGTTATCCGCATTCAGGCTGTTATATTTCAAAATAATTCTCTTGAGAGCGAAGTTGGGTACGGAACAAATATAAGTAGTAGAAATTGCGACCTCGTAAAACATTTCCCATTCTTGTGTCCTTTAAAATTATTGCTTGGGGAAATCGGACTGATCAAACTAAAGTTAAATAGAAAATTCAAATTCTTTTCTAACAATAAAAGAATACCTATATTAAAAGACTGTTTGAGTTATTCCTAGCGGCCTTTATACATAAATTAAGAAATAAGTTTATACTGATAAATAGTCCCCGGGACATCATTAGGTGGGGTTTTTTTCATCTATATATGAATGCACTCCATTTTTTTCTATTTTGCTTTAATCTATTGCCTCTTTCCTTATGTATTATTCCTGTAAAAATAATATGACAAAATAACAAAGTCCATTTAAGGAGTTCTTAACAACTTCTATGTAAAAATAGGCTAACTCTCATCTTTGGTTAGAAAAATCAAGATAAGGATCTTAAAAGTAATCGACAAAATTGAATATAAGACTAGTAAATTTACAAAAAAAAAAATAGTATATCAAGGTAGCACCTACCTTACTGATATTTATTTCCAGGATTGATATTTGGAGAGATTTCAAGAATGTTGAATAATTTTCTATTTTCTTACTTATTTACATTAGATCTTGTTATTGCAAAGATTTTTGAACTTGCTGGGGACCTTTCCTTCCCTCGTCCGTTTTTTTTTGTTTGTTAAAAGCGAAGTACTCGACCTGACGACCACAACCAGGTGGATTTCCTCTATTGGGAAAAACCACAAAATGTAACAAAAAAAAACAAACGCAAATGTACACAAATACATGAAAATATTGCCACACATTTACCGTCAAGGTATTACAACCGTTGTTCAATGTGGTTCAAAGAGGATTCGGCATAATATTTTGTCTACTCGGAAAACGTCTTTGGTATTACGCTGCCACACTATAATGCGCACTCGTCACACTTCCCCTAAATCAGCACCTTATCCGTCATCTTGGCATTTGGTGTCTGTAAATATACGAAAAATATTTTTATTAATCAAACTATGTTATTACATTTAACAATTAAGTTGAACTTATTGTATAAACAACAACTCATTTAGCAGTTTCCAATTATTTTCTTACTATATACAGAGTGCCTCAGGTATTACTGGCATCCTTGAAAGGTGTGATTGTACAGTAAAAATAAATGGGGTTACCCAAACATACTTATATCGAAAAGTTCATCATTTCTGAGAGACAGGGTGTCAAAGATTTTTACATTTTTATTACATTTTTTATTTACTTGGAAACCCTTCGTGACAAAACAACAATAGTTCTAGGTTGTAATGGGATACCTTAGGTCGAATTATTCAATATGTTTAAATATTCTCATTAACACCAGTGGCGTAGAAACCCTGTGCGACTCTTCTTTTATTTACAATAAAGATTGTACGCCACTGTATTAATTATAAAAGCCGTAAGATACTTTATGGTTTGATTATTTTGAACAAATGATTATTTTTGCAATTTTCTTTAAAATGCTTTGTATTCAAGTTCATTTAAAATATCTGCATTTCGTAGTTAGCTCATATTTGTATCAAAAGCTGAAGGAAACTTGAAAATCCACTCTTAAAATTTTGCACATCGCCAAAATTAACCATTTTGAGTAACTTTTTCAAGTCACAATTTGCTGTATTTTCAGCGGAAAAGGCGCTTTACCTGAATCCAAAACAATTATTCCTCGGTGCATTGAATATTTCAAATAGGATTACTTCGAAAGCGGTTACTTCTGACTACAACAAGGTATACCTTTTTACATAAAGAAGGTAGAAGAATCAATTGTTTTAATAGTCAAATGTACCTATACACCAAGCCGAAAGAAAGTTCTGTCATTTAAAAGAAGTATGGTGTGCCATAAGTGGCGCCCTCTACTAGTAGCGTCAGAATGTATCCAAATATTTGGATTCTTTAAAAATTATTTACATATGTATATCGAAAATAAAATTTTTACTTTGAAATCCCGTGTCTTTTAACCAATCCTATATTGCATTATTTTGTCGTCAGAAATCGTGTCCTATGGTGCACTAATTTCGGAACACCCTCTATTATTGAAGCGTAATAGGTCTCACTACGCACAAATTACGAAATTTTTGACACCTTGTATCTCGAAAACGATGAACTTTAGGTATAGGTATATTTAGGTAAATCTCATTTATTTTGACTGTACAGTCACTCCCTAGGATACCAGTAATACCTCAGACACCTTGTACCTATATCAAAATTTTAATTCTGCACGGGATTCTTGATCCGCCGGCAGAAATTATCTTTTAACTGAGAAAATTATATCAACAGCTAACATTTACTCACGGTTCGCTAACGCGAATTTCTCCGTCTAAACAAATCTTTACTCTGTAACGTTTAAATTGTCTCATTGTAATTCAGTCGGCAATCCAATCGGTCAAAAGCCAATCGATTTTGAGCAAAAACATAGCAAAACCGCTACATCGCGTTTGGGGTTTATTTGATAACGTTTGTGTTTGCTTGCCGAGTTGACATCAAAAGCTGTGCTTGCGCTGTTGATATTTGTTCAGCCCATAGATAGTTGAAAGATAAATTCAATTAGACTAGTTTAAAAACAGCTTAATCAAAATCATGAAGGTTTGATTTAACAGCCAAACTAAACGTTTGGTTAATTATCAAATGTTTATTGTTGATGAAACTCGAGCTTTGAGAGAAGGAATATAATTTTTTCACGAGAAAAGGACAATATAATTTATTATGTAATAATTGGATCTCAATATTTCAGGGTAATGAAGTTAGGCTTAACATGCAATGGACTTTCCTATATGCACAGTACGAACGCAGGCTGTGTAACGCTTTACATATAGGATGTTACAGAATGATGTTAAAGAAATCTAGGAGCGAGTTATATGTTTAAAAATAAGAAAAAAAGCTTATATAAACATGGGTCCGGAGGTATAAATTTCCTTTGTAATATACTAGTATCAAATATTGTACGCCACTGCTTTTTGGACAAATTGGTATCACTCTCTTAAAGCCAAATTAATTCTGCTTAAAAAGTGTCTCTCAAACTTTTTCCTCCTGTTTTCGAGATAACAATTAATTTATCAATCATTACGATATACCAGCTTTGGAATGCTAATTACAAAACAGTAATCTAGGTGGCATGTGTCAGTTTGTCATAAATTCTATGTTTTGAAGTGTTACAGTTAGTTTTTAATATATTTTTTTACAAAATAATATGGTAAATTATTCCTTTGGGGAATTGGCCAACATACATTTTATGTATGGAAGAGAAACACTGAAGTTCCATGGACTAAAATCGGGGGAGCGTGGTATCCACTGAATACATGCGTTTTTTCCATTTTCAATTCATCGTTTTGAAAAAATTTAACTTAAAAATTGTTTAACATTTAATCCAAGATGAGGCGGAGCACATAAAGGCAAATTGACGAGCAATGTGAAAAAATTATCTTGCAGGAAGTTTAGGAATGTTGCAGCATCTTAATTTCTTGGTAGAATATATGTAGGGTATGTGCAACAATTAGTGCTTGAATAACTTGTTTCTTAAATCGCTCTTTTTTTCTTTATAAATTAACTTACTTTGATAGAAAAACATTTATTTTTATAAAAATGGCACGTCTAGCTAGCCCTATATTGAGAGATACTATGTATAAAATATGTTAGAACACTGCAAAGATTGTTCCTTTGTAGTTTAAACTTTAAAAACTCATTCATTTCATCATTTTGCTGTGGCTATCTCTAACGTTACATACTCGAAAATGTAGAGTTAACAACAAGAAATATCTCTACAAAATTTCGAAGAAAAAACAATATGAAAAGTTTAACTTTAACACCCTGTATCTTTTAAGGGACACTGTATAATAAGGGATTTGTCAAATAATGTGAAATAGTTTTATTAGTTTTGTACTTTAAATCTTTTAAAACGTTTAAGGTCGAAGAACATTTTTTTCATAGCTGTATATATTTTTGAAATACCTGTTCCATCTTTAATAGTTTACGGGAGTTTACTGAGATGAGAATTAACCAACATTGTGTTGTTTGCTACCAAGCTACTGCAAAATATCTAAACATAATGCACTTCCTCTGTCCATAACATAAATCTAGTTTACACTTTGCGAAATTTGATACCTTCCTGAAAGTTTGTATTTTAGAGGTTTAACTTTGATTTTAACTCGAGATCACAAGTCTAATCTACGGAACAGTAAACAAACACTTTCAAATTAATTCTGCACCTTACTATTTCCAGAAAAATAACCAGTACTTTTCTGTTACTTGCTCTAACCGATCATTTAACGAACGAAGATGAAATTATGTGATTATTTTAAATACGTGTGCATCAAACAAAGCAAATATTTTATGGATGGTTGAATTTATTTATAAAAAAAATTAGCAATTTAATGTTCCATAGGATAATTCATTCAATATATATTAATTATTATATTTTAGCTAAAAGATATTATGTTTCTCGTGATGCAATTAACACAACACTAATCGAATATAATAAAATACATGTTATAAAACTACCAAAAATCGTTCAATAAAATACACTTTTGCTTGGATCGATCTATTGGTAATTCTATGAAATTGAAACAGTTTAGAGCACAGATTGATAAATATATTTTTTACACAAATAACCACCAGGTATGAGTGTGTGTATGTCATAGAGCAACTATCCTGACCTTATAAAACCATTACGTACATCTGCTATAAATTATTTCTTCGTCTGGAAATGCTGACAGCAGTATTGTGAACTTCGTTATGCCCTCTTGCCGATGTAAATCCGTTTTCAATGGTCAGCAAGGAATAGATTCTGCGCTGCATATGCAATAACTGAGCTTCAGATTTCACATTTCTAGTATATGCATATGTAGAAATATATTTATTTGGCCTTATTATCCTGTATAAGTTTCATTACATTGGTTTCATTATAGTTAAATTTATGATAATTACCTTAGAGTTCGAAAGCGAAGACCTAATTTAAAACTAACAGAATTACTTTTTGACAACACGCGATGTCGAGAGAAACACACCAAACTCCAGGAATGGATTATGCACGTCAAAATAATAAGACAAAACTCAAATGTTGTTAATAATATGTCAAACATTCAAAGAAAACTGGTATTAAAATCGAAATGTTATTATGATATTATAGTTTTCATCACACCAAACTTGTTTATTGTGGAAGTGGTCGGTAAACAATATGTCAGCGGTAAAGTTTCTTTTTTTAAATTTTTTTGTAAAACCCAGTGGCAAAATTGTAGGCGAGCAGGCTAGTCTGGTGACAGTAAAGCTTGAACCCTTTATATATTGTAACCTCGAAATTGGATTATCGTAGAAACACGTCCCGTAGACAAACAACTTTATTGTCACTCTTGATTATACAAGAAATCTGCTTCAACAAATTCACAACTGTCAAATGCTTTACTTTGACGTTTCAGTCATTCGCGTTCGACTGCTCAATATAAACTGACTCCAGCGGCGAAAATGATCTGCTTATATAGGTTTTTAGAGTTCTGGAAGTTTCTGAGATCTCGAGAACGTGTCGAGAAACAAATAGAGTATAGCCTGGAATATTCCGGGAAACGTCAAAATAAAGGCATCACAAAAATTATAAAACATAAACAGAAACGTAATTTACAAACTAACGAGGTAGGTGAGCTTCAATTATAAATTCTAACGTAAACAGGAACATAATTAACAAACTACAAATGTAGGTGAGCTTTCGTAACAATATTATACGGATCCAACTGTTGATGCTTCAGAACGGACCAAACTAATTTATGATTCACATTAAGATTTGCAGCAATTTTCCTAGTACTAGTATTTGAGTCTTCTTCAATTTCGTGTAGAATAGCTTCTTCCAACTCAGGCGTTCTAACACTCAAAGGACTTACACAAATTGGACCTTTCTGAAATATGTCTGACTTCGAAAGACGTTGAAAAACATTTCTGAACATTCTTTGATTTGGCGTTGGATGTTTCGGAAATCTTTGCATATAAATTCGCCCAGCCTCAGTATCATTTCCATCTGCAAGTCTATAAATGTAAACCATATTGGCCATTTCAGCATTTGAATATGCATAAACCATTAAAACTTAGACTTTTTTAAAATAAGCTTAATTTAACAATAAGATGATTATTATTGTTTTGCACGGCCTCCCTAAGATATGTTTAAGTAATTTAAGTAACTGTGTAAAAGTGCACTTAATTGATTAATTTTGTTACTAATCGGTTTGGAATACAAAAAACTGTTCTGGTAAGTATATAAAGCTGGTAATTTTTTGTTTCATACTTACTGTCATATGAAATATTCACACCAAACTTGGTTAAATTATCTTGAACAGTATAGAAATTAAGAACTGATATTTTTTAAATTTTTGACACACTGTAGCTGAACAATGGCTGTCCTAAGACTCCACATTTATATTACAAAAAAACCCTTATTTTTTACCACAGAATACGTTCCTGGATTATTGATCTCTATTTAAGAAAGACCCTGTATATTTTTTATTATTAGCTGTTATAATTTTTTTACTGTATTGTAAAGGTATTGTCATAGAATTTGCCCCGCGTGCACTCAATTCGATGACTGTGGCATCGCGAAACGCTAGATTGCCCCGATCGCCCCTGCGCAAATCTGGTAAACAAACAAATAATGCCGAGTATCGAGGCGAGACTGGAAACATGAGAGTCGACGAGAAGCGTTCGAGAGTCGTTCGGGAAATGGATCTAGAGATGCTAGAAAATACCTGAAATATTTTGTTAGTCTATAAATGAAGAATAAACGGCTGAGTCAGTCAGTATTGAATTACAGTCTTGCATTGGAGTGTTTAGTTGGAAATTACCTGGAGTTTCAAAGTGAAATAGTGCTTAGTTGAGTTGCAATTAGTATTCAGTAGTATACAGAGTAGTTAATAAAGATAAGTGATTAATTAACGGATTGTTTTTCTGATAAAAGAAAAAGTTGTATTGGGATATCCGTGACAGTATTTAAGCTAATATCAACAATTTTCTTACAATTCCTATCAATAAAATCATATGTCTTATACAAAATATCTAGATATGCTAATCAACAATTCCATAGACAAAAAAAATACGTACTATCTATTGCCATGATAATGACACTCTTTAACACGAATTTAGTGACTAGGGATTTTAAATCTACCGTCAATTGTTGACCTTTGTTCTTAATTGTTCCACTCTCAATAGAGATCTAGCGAAAAGTTCATCAAAAATTGTTTTGAGGGAGTGTCATTATTGAAGTCTGAAGTTGAGAGAAGCGTAAACATGCAACCAACAGTACAATCTCAAAGTTAGAATAAATCTGTAAACTTTGCCTACCGGATATCTGCACTCTGCAATCGCCTTGAAATTGTTCATGTGGAAGAAGTGGCTTTCTAACTCTGTGTGTATATTTAAGGTAATTTTTTTTTATATTCGGGCGTTATTTACTATTCTGACCTTTTTAAATTTTTGATAAAATGCGATGTGTCGTTTTCAGGAACTATGAAACTTGTACTTACCGAAATATTTTGCATGGCTAGCGGATAATGTCTATAAAAGAACACAAATATTTAGCCGTGATGTGGCAACGCAGGTGTGCAGTTGCTTGTTTCACTGCTCGAAACCCTATCATGTCGTGACTAGCAAATTGTTGTCAACATGGGAGCGCCGTATTACCTGGGGTTTTGGGTTAATTCGATTTAATTTAACAGGTCAAGTATTTTTTTTTTGATTTTATGTCTTTCTTGACATGACATTTTACCCTGAATTTAACTGTCTAAAATTGATTCTAACTGCCACTCTGAATTTAAATATTTTAATTTTATTCCACTTTCAATTTATATAAAATATTAGGTGACCCGACAAACGTTGTTTTGCCATATGAATTATTTCTAGTGAATATTTTGGTAGTCGGCTTTGTTCTCATCCCTACTCCATGCTGTTTACTGGGTGAGAAGTGACACCGGTAGACGCCTGGCGGGGATATCTGATCTAAGCTGTTTTTTTGCGACGAAATGTGTTCAACCCGGTTCAAAACATTATATTTTTGCGTTGAAACAGTGACGTCACACACGTCGCTGTTTAAACCGTGTTTAAAACGTCCACTGAGTCCGGTTTGAACTCTTTAGATGCTTTGCTATTGGTCTATGCAGCAGTTGCCTAAAAAGTAGAGATTTGAAAATCGGTGTGTAAATTTTTAGATTAACATTTAAAATGGTTGTTATTTCGATACTTCTTATTCTTGTTTATTTAAAAAGGAGTTGGTTGTGGACTATTGTATGTACCTCTGCAAATTTAAACATATTTTTAGACATCCTGAATTACATCTATCTAAATTTCATAAACCTGTCACTCATGTTAAGAGAGTACTTATCACCTGATGACAGGCAAAGGGTCCACCCGCCTAGACGACGAGCCGGACCCATAAATAACGAGATAAGAGTGTGAACTGTTATTCTTAGAGAAAGTGTTGGTTTTAGGGTAGAGAATCATTCCTATTTTGTTGTTTGTTCGAGCTAGATGCTTACCTGTTAAGTTGTATGTTTCATTGCAATTTAAATAATAAATTGTATATTAAAGAATTAAAGTGCTTCATTACATCTCAGAAGTGGGATTGGCAACCGTGAGATTATCAAATAAGTAAAAAGGTGTACAAAGAACTAGTTTGTGTGAAAATGGATTCATCTTCTAATGAAGAAGAACAGGCGAGCGAAACTTCTGAGCAGCTGTACCAACGTCTGCTCGAGAAACAAATCGAGCGGAAAATAAATGCTGCAATTCGACGGTCTTTTAGTGAAATATCTTCAAATCCGGGAAAAGATGCCGATGGACAGGCCTTGTTGAAGGGAATCGGAGGTCGGTCAAATATTATGAGACTTTGTCGTCAAATTTCGACTATTTGTAGACAATGTTTTTATTAAGTGTTTATTGATGGGGTCAATTTGATCGCGGGACAGCCGGTAAACAGGGATGGAATGTATTTGGTAGTTAAGAACGGTGTTGTGGATAATTTGTGCGAATATTTGCAAAGTATTTTCAACGGAGTTGAAGAACAGCGACGGATGATTTTAAATGAGGACGTAGTGATATCAGCTGGCGGTGCGAAGTTGGTGTCTGTGGTGATTGAAGGAGTAGTTGAAGGAGCGTGTGTATACCATGAGAGCAAGTGTCATCCATTGGGAAAATCAGTTTTGCAGAGTCCTGCTGGAGTGCATTGTGCTACTGGAACAGAAATGATGCTATCAAATATTGGTAGTCAAAGTGTGTCGTTTCGAAAGGGGCAGTTACTGGCCCGTGGTGAGAAATGCTCGCAGGTAGAGGCAGCTGAGGAGAAAGACACCTTTACGGTGAGTAAATATGACGTTGCATGTGACACTACTATAATTTTGAGTAAAGATAATGTTGATGAGTTTTTGTACTCAGATGCACTGAGAAAGTTGAGTATATTAGAAACGACACCTTTACGGTGAGTAAATGTGACATAGCAAGTGACTACTGTAATTTTGAGTAAAGATAATGTTGATGAGTCATTGAACTCGGATGCACCAAAAGTTGAGTATATTGTTAGATAAGTGGAGCCACTGTTTGCTAATACCACAAGACAGTTGGGTGTTGCGAGAGGTCTATTAAGTTGAAAGAACCGTAGCCTGTATATTGTAGACTCTATTGATTGTCTTTTGTGGAGAGATATAGTACGAGAGAAAGTAAACGATTTGTTAGAGGCAGGGATCATTCGTGAATCGAGTTCAGAGTTTGCCAGCCCCGTAATTTTGGTTCAAAGAAAAATAGCAATTATCGCTTATATGTCGATTATCGAGCTTTAAATAAACAAACTGTTGAATATGTTTTTCCGACCGCTAGCATTGAAGAACAATTAAAAAAATGCTTAAGTAGACCTGTCTTAATGCCATTCGATGTCAATTTCGTCGAAGTCCATAGCAGTAGAGGATTAGGGGGTATATTAATTCAGAAACAATCAAGCGGTGACAAGGAGCCGGTAGCTTATTTTTCATTAAAATGTTTCGAGTTTACTTACTGAGTAACCATTTTGGCATTAAACATCCTGACATTAATTAAGAGAAGTTTTGGTTTGCGGGAATGACTAGATATATATATAAAAAAATAGATGTTTCTGCTTGTTTATATTGTGCTTACAACAAAGGAAATACTGATAAAATGGAAGGGATACTGTACCCTATTAACAAATCTAGCACGCCCATGGAGACCGCTCACATAGACCTTGTGGGTCCTTTTTCTAAATGCTTAGCCGGCCATATGTACATACTCACAATGATTGATGCGTTTACTAAATATTTTGTAGTAGTAGCACAGCTTTGTTCTTTAAGCTGTGGTAGTAGGTACCTCGTAAGACGTTAAATTCCAGAGAATGCATAAAACATTTACGTCAATTATTTAAAGTTTTTCTTGGAAAACGCATAATTTCGGACAGGGGAACGGTCTATACTAGCCGAAAAT
Organism: Monochamus saltuarius; assembly: GCA_025584915.1. Lineage (NCBI taxonomy): Eukaryota > Metazoa > Arthropoda > Insecta > Coleoptera > Cerambycidae > Monochamus > Monochamus saltuarius. The sequence continues at coordinate 7,931,322 of CM046725.1, read as the reverse complement.
TTTCTGATTTTGTGAACGAAAAACAAATCAAACATGTTATAAACGTTGTTGGTTGACCTCGAGTTAACGTACAGGTAGAGCGATTTCACAGAACATTTATAATGCTATCAGACCTTCGATAGACAAGGAAAAACAGTAAGACGAGACAATTGTTGGCGTAGTCTGGGGTATAAATAATACTATAAATTTTAGTATAAATCGTACTGCATTCGAATTAATGTACAGTCATATAGGGCATTTTTGAATAATTTAGAGGGTCGATGTCAGACGTTCAGTCAAGGAGGCAGGCTGCTGCGGCGGCAATGAAAACGATAGTCATTCAAATGAAACACAGGTAGGATAAAAGGCACAGAGCTCCAAGAAAATATCCGAAGGGTGACTTAGTGTTGTGGATAAATAGATTCGATGTATTGTAGTTAGGCTGGAGTTAGTAGAAAGCTCGATTCACGTCACTATGATCCATATGTAATTATAAAAGTGTTAGGTAACGACAGATACAAAATTCTGAGTATTAAAGGGTTGAGAGGGTACAGAAAGTTGAAACAGTTGTAACTGCCGATCATTTACGGCGATATTGTAGTGCTCCAGATGCATCTCAGTAGCGAGTCGGATAGTACCAACGATGATGATAATGTAGATTTTGTTGAGTAATCATTGCACGAAATGTATGATGTTAAAAAAAAAGTAAATGGTGAAGCACAATGAATTCTGACACGTTTTGTTAGTCAATTAATTAAGTTGGCACATTGTTGCCGGAGAAGTGAGTTTGTAGCAGGTTGCTGGTTGAGTTGGCAGATTGCTGCCGGAGAAGTGAGTTTGTAGCAGGTTGCTGCTTGAGTTGGCAGATTGCTGCCGGAGAGTTGGCAGATTGCTGCCGGAGAAGTGAGTTTGTAGCAGGTTGCTGCTTGAGTTGGCAGATTGCTGCCGGAGAAGTGAGTTTGTAGCAGGTTGCTGCTTGAGTTGGCAGATTGCTGCCGGAGAAGTGAGCTTTATAGCAGGTTGCTGCTTGAGTTGGCAGATTGTTGCCAGAGAGTTGGCAGATTGCTGCCGGAGAAGTGAGTTTGTAGCAGGTTGCTGCTTGAGTTGGTTGAGTGCTAATCTTATGTTCGTGTATGTTGCTTTCGTGTTCTGGCCAAGCACAAGAGTCTGCATACATGTTCATACCGCTGCACTGGTGTTTTGTTATCAGAAAAAGTTGTCAGAATTCGTTAGTGTCTTAACTGAAGTTAAAGTACAATCGATGCTGTAGTAAATTTTAATTGCAGATAAAATAAATACCACCTTCGTGAGGGCGCGAAGAAATGCAGGATGGCCGATTGTTAAGAGAGTACTAATCACCAGATGACAGGCAAAGGGTCCAGCCGCCTAGACGACGAGCCAGACCCATAAATAACGAGATAAGAGTGTGAACTGTTATTCTTAGAGAAAGTGTTGGTTTTAGGGTAGAGAATCATTCCTATTTTGTTGTTTGTTCGAGCTAGATGCTTACCTGTTAAGTTGTATGTTTCATTGCAATTTAAATAATAAATTGTATATTAAAGAATTAAAGTGCTTCATTACATTCATATAAACATGTTAGATATTTGATTTTGGTTTGCAGTTGCTAAAATCAATTTCTATATTTTTTGGTGCAAAATTCACACATTTTCAAAATATATGTACATAAACATGCGGAAATAGGTATTGTTAATAATTTCTACCACTAATAATCGTTCTATTTTAATCCAAATCTAGTGTAGACAATAGTGTAAATAATAATTAAAAAGTGTGAGGGTGATATCAAAGAGAAACAAATATTTGATGACTTTACATTTTGAAACTATACATTTTCTTGGTGCAATACATTAGTGACGTCACCATTGAATACGTTTTGAAACAGTCGATGAATACGATTCGTCACAAAAAAACAGCTCTAGTGGTAGGTAATCGATCAGTTATCGACCAGGGTTAAAAATGAATAAATTACTAAAATGGCTATTAAAAAATAGGGGTTTTTGATAGAAGGGTGAAAATTAAGGGTACTTTTTAATGCCACATCATAAAAAAATAATAATAAAAAATTTTGTCCAAAAAAAATAAAAAATAAATGTTTGGGGTGGATCACCCTTATCACTTAGTGATATGAAAAATAGATTACGACCGATTCTCAGACCTACCGAATATACATGTAAAATTTCATAAAAATCGGTTAAGCCGTTTCCGAGGAGTATGGCGACTAACACTGTGACACGAGAATTTTATATATATAGATAATAATTAAACTGAATATATGAATAAATCGCCCTCGATAGGAATAATATCATTGTTTAGCAATTGTGTGTAATCGCAATTTATATGTTCCAGCTCACCACAATGTATTTTTTAAACCCAGTTCGGCCGATCTAGGTGTAGTCCGGATGCTAACTGACCTACTTTTCATTATGTTTATAAAAGGGGTGCGATGTAGAGTAACATTGTATAATGCGCCTATTTAAAATGTTCGTATTATGCATAGAGTATAATAGAGTTGCGGAATAAGAGACGGTTTGACCAATGTTTCTGTTTGAAAACTCATTTTGGGCAATACAAGTGCTGCCCATGTTTTTTGTACGTGGCTATGCTTCTCAATGTAGTCGATTTTGATGATGAATGTTGGTTTTTGAATCGTATAATCCAATTGCCAGTCCGGCGGATTTAAACTTTTGGGTAAATACTTACTCAGTTATTCATCGAGTGATAAAATTTTGGACCACAGTCCCGCCTAATAATTTTGTTGCGAATTTCTCTGTATTAAAGTTTTATTATCTGACAATTTAGGGAGTTGTCAGCTCCAACTGCTTTATTAGAACAGCGAAAATCCAATTACGCAACAAACTTTGGAGCTTATATGTAAAATATGTGCCTCCATATTCAAGACGAAAACGTGGAATACCAATATCGTCCGTTTTTAATGGTAACGATTTTGATACAAAGGCAGGTACTTTCTTTTCTTATTTTATATTAAAACAATTAATTTAATACAAATTTATATAATTTCTAACTTCAATCGGTATTAAAATTGTATAAAGGTTGACGTACCAGAATTTTTGTGGTCATATGGACAGTGTATTGACAGATAAAGTTGAAAAAAATCTCTTTTGTTCCTCCAAGCGACTTCAATAAGGTAACCTTTCTTAACTATAAAAGACTGGGGAAGAGATTTTTCTAGTCCAAAATAATATACAGTGTGAAACAAAAAAGTTGTAACGGTTTAAATGGTTCGAAATCGTCGCCGGTGGCGTCCTCTACAAAATTACTACTACATATTATTCTTGAAACATCAGTATATTATCCTTGGATTTTGCAAATATTTGTAGATATACGTATATCTGTGAAAATAAATATTTTTAGCTCGAATTATAGTTACAGTAAATTTATATAATCAACGTAACTACAACTAATGTTAATATCTGTTGTAGGCAATTACCCTCCGTCCATTTCCAAGCAGGCACGACATCTTCATCTCAACGATATTCAAACTCTTTCGAAAACGCCCTCCTTGGTTTGGATTTCTTGACACTCCTTGACATTCCTTTGAATCAGAGGCAACAAATGTGGTTCCAGCATGATGGTGCTCCAGCTCATTTCTCCATGGCCGTTAGAGAGCATTTACACCAAACTTTTCCACATAGATGGGTAGAAAGGGCCGGACCTGTTTTATGGCCTCCAAGATCGCCTGATCTGAACCCTCTAGATTTCTTTGTTTGGGGATATTTGAAGACATTAGTGTATGGTACTCCTGTAAATGGCCTGGAAGAGCTGCAGCTACGGATTAATCAAAAGTGTCAAGAAATCCAAACCACGGAGGGTGTTTTCGAAAGAATTCGAATATCGTTAAGACGAAGATGTCGTGCCTGTTTGGAAATGGACGGAGGGCACGAGGAACATCTTCTGTAACTGTTTTTTGATTGTTAAAAGCTTCCTTTGTCGGTTTATTCCTAATAAAATAATATGTTTGAAAAACGAATAGTGGTCCATATCTCCGCAACCGTTACTTTGCGGACCCATGTTTATTAAGACTTTTTGATTCATACTATTACCTCCTGAAATATTTTACACTCTTTTTTACACCCTGTATACCGGCTGCGGGCGTCGAACCCACAGCGATGTAGTCACCTCAATTCAAGTACTGACGCCTTAAACGGCGGACCACTGACCACTTGGAAACTATGCTGCTCTCCTAAAACAAAAAGTCGTATCTGCATATTAATAAATTCGAGATAATTAGGTTGTAACTATTTTTATGGTATGACATACTAATTTATTCACATAGGACACATTTTTTAGCTGTTATATGCATCGTTTACGACATTTTAATAATACTTGTAAAAGACGACTTGAATGAATGCTAAGCACTGAAAATGGGAATTTACCAAATTTTGCAGATAGGACATTTTTTCTTAGGAGGGCAGTATAAGGATCTTACAAAAATTGTTTTACGATATTAATATTAGTTATAGTATTAGTTGTTTTAACAAGCTCTTTCGTGGCATTCATTTGAGATTAGCGCCTATTATTTATTGCTAAATGAAGTTGTTCCAATAAATTAAATCCTTTTTTTTCTACAAAAAATTGTAGCAAGTAAAAGAACTGAAAGTGCCGTTTTTTACGTTACTGATCTAACTCTTTAGTATCGAATTTTACGCTACAGATTCTTTTGACGGCTATATTGCAGCAAATTTTGTTTGAAAAGTAGTTCTTAATGAAGTTTCTCTCTCAGAAAGAAAGAGTATCTGAACATTTTAGAACTTATTCCCGCTTCCTGCAATTTAATCTATTGGATTTATAATTGAAAAAATTTGCTCAAAGTTTCTCAAACCGAACGGGTAAAGCTGAAAATATTTCTATTCACGTTGAAAAATTAAAACGCTGCAAACGAGAAGCTATATTTAAAAACCGTTCAAAGGATTCAATTGCTTCGAAGGAGGAAATAAATGTTACCTCAACTAAAAAATCTGTATATTTTAACAAGTTCTCTGTTCCTTTGATCCTAAACAAATAGGGGTTATTTTTAATTAACCATACTTTCTGTAGTTCATCTTTCTCTGGTTAAATTAAATGAGTTAGAAAATGTAACTGAATTTTTATTTTTTACCAACTTTTAATAAAAAACATACTGGGTGTTAGATGTCTACTATATAAAAATGATACTAGTCTCAACCATACATTATTTAAAAAATAATTATTTCTAACTAAACTTAACTTTAAAAAAGTCTAATTCATTAAAAAATAATATTATTTGCTTGCTAATTCAAAAGAATAGAAAAAAATTGAAAATTTTCCGTTTATGGTAGTTAGAAGACTATTATTATTTATAACCGATTTTGATGAAACTTTTGATAGTTTTCATTCCGTTATCTTAATCAGAAAGAAAGTTGTTTTAAAAAATATCCAAAGAATAATACTCCTTTGGAGAACCATATCTCAGTAACGTTACTCTGGAGAATATAACTGTTTTTACTTTTTTGCGTTCCACTTTTACCGCCTTAAAATTTTGTTCCAACTTTTCCAATCACCCTGTATATTACACATAATTAAATATCTATTATAAATCCATGACAAAATTAATAACTGGAAAATAATTAAACTCTATCGATGTATTAATTTTAGTCAAATGAAGCAGTCAGCAAAGTCTGTATCATTTACATTAATTGTAATCTAACAATTTTGATTTTTGTAATAAACAGGGCGTTCTGCATAATAACTGACACAGAGTAGGTGCATGTAGGGGTGTATGTATATTGTAATTTTACCAAACTTACCTATATACAAAGTTGCACGTCAGTAGTATAGCTAGCGGGGTTCTGTGACACATCGATGGCATGTCCATCTGAAGTGTCCAAAGATTAAGGGTGTCTGTAGAAGGTCGCTGAAGAGTTCTTGTTGTGAAGAAGAAGAAGAGTTGTCGACAATGACCAGAGGGTTGGTTTTGTAAATCTGTAGAAGGTGGTTGAAGAGTTTTTGTTCAGAAGAAGAGTTGTCAACAATGACCAGAGGGTTGGTTCGTAAATCTACCGCTGCCGTTGAGCCTGTGCATAATTATACGCACCTGGTGCAGATGAACGTCGCTCGCAAATATATAAAGAGGATATTAAAAGGAGTGCATTTATCAGTTTGTTGCTGGTAGAGTAACAGTGAAGAAAACAAAATGAATTGTAATCTACGGAAAGCTGTCAAAGATTTGCTAGTGGATACGTTGTCAAAGATGATAAATAATAATTTCTATATGACAGAAGATGCAAAAATTGCATTAATTACTAGACATGTAAAAGTGTATAATTTATGTGAAAAATATTTGGATTATAAAATGGATTTTGAAGGTTTAAGTCGAGGTATGTCAGCACTGAACTTGGAGAATTATTTAAATAATTTTATGGAGTCTCGTTTAGCTGAACACAAACTGTGTGTAGATTGTGATGGTGGTGATAATGTAGATATGAATTCTGATAAAGGTTTTGATGAAGTTGATTGTTAAAAAGGTTAAAAAAAAAACAGTAACAGTTTTAAAAATGTTTTATTATTTCATTTTCCTCCAACGCTATAAAAATATTTAAATAAAAAACAGAAATAGTTTTAAACAATTTTTTTATTATGTCCTCCCAACTCTTTCTATCCAGCGTTTTAATAATCTATAAAAATATTTAAATAAAAGGCATTATTATTTGTATATAAGTGTATATAGGTATCTTTGGTTAAATTACAATATTTTGGACACCTCTACATACACCTGTTCTTAGTCAGTTCCTATGCGAGACACCCTGTATAATAAAGTTTTTCTTTTTTTTTACTGTTTAAGAAAGGTGTTTTAAGCTAATATGTATCAAATCTCCTACAATTCCTATCAATGAAGTCATATGCATGCCAGTCTGATACCAAACATCTAGGTATGCTAATGAACACCCACAGACAAAACTCTATTCAATTATTATCTAAAAAATGTATTCTATTTACTAACCTGATATACTCTATATATGGAGTGGGAACTCGAAATTCAACCACAATAGATGAGATCTGATCTATTTCTGCATTTTTTGGATTGCTTCATCAGGTGGCCTCCTTTAACTTGAGTCAAATATCTAACTATAAAAATTATTATACCAATAAATTAGAATTATTTTAAATTAAATGTCAAAATGAAATTAAATAATGTCGACAGCGTCAAACTGATTAACTGTCAAGTATCATAACGACCTACTAAAATAAATAAAAATGTACCTTTTATGTATAGTTTTTTCATATATTTTCAGGTATTAACAATAGATCATTTCCGTCAAGCGTATCAGAATAGGACTAACAAAAAAGATACGATAAAAATGAGTTACAAAAAAACTGCCAAGAGCGCCCCCTACGATATGCAGCACTACTGACTCCTTCGCAATGCATGTACTTATTTAAAACATAACTGTACCAAATTTCAACACGACTGGACGTTTCATTTCATAATTATGCCCATAACAAGAAAACAATTTTTTTTGAAGCCAACTTCTAAATGAAGCACTTTTGGACTAAGCTAAATTTGTCTAAATCGGTTCTATTTGAACACAGGAAGCTATGTTCAAGCTGGGCCCCATTACTTTTCGGACACCCTATATTGCTGACGTTTTTGCATATTAAAATATTTCTAAATTTTCTAATTCCTAATAAAAATCATTTTGATTTATTCTGAGTCAGCAGTCTTCAAATTTTATATTCAAAAGAAGCAATATAGAAACTCTGAAACAAGCGATATTAAATCGGGGAGGCAATTGCGTCAAACAAAATGATCATTCAAGCATATAAAATAGCAGCATCTTTCGACTTAATAAAAATATTAATGGACTTATTGATCTCCTTTGAAAATATTATTAATATTTCTTTGATTAGCGAACTTTTTTCATATATTGAATATTAAACAAGAACATAACCAACTTAATCTCATCCTTGGTACGTACTTTGGCTGGTAATGGAAGATATTATTGGTCAATAAATTGTTAAATAAATCTCTAGAGGACGTCTACTGCTAAATCACGTCTAAATTCGATATTCCTTCATTGCTATGGCTGAGAATAAACGTTCGTTTCCAATTTTATTAGACAATTTTTCTTGTACTATTTACTATTACAAACCAAACACAAAACGAAATTAGAAATAGAACGATGACAGCTGAAGAGTGAAATATGTGTCCCCTGTAATCGCTGGGCCATAAATTCATTTGACGTTTTTATTGCTTTCTTGCAAAGCTGCGAACGTCATTGCGTCTAATTTTGTTTTTATTATGATTCTATACAATTCTGAGAATGGAGTATTTATTTGATTGTGCTATTAGTGGTTTTAAATCAGAAATATTGTTTAAGAGGAATAAGGTACATGGAATATCTGAAGAACTCAATTTTTTTTGTCTTAGTAATAGCATATTTTAAATATTTGGACTAAATTGGTATTATATTGAAAATTTGTTTATGCTAAATCAAGTGTTATTGCTTATTTGTGACTAGAATATCTTTAAATGGTGGTGAAAAATGTCGATCGTGCATTGAAGCAAATGGACACTATTATTTCTTATTCATATTTTTTAACATATTTTTATAATAATTGAATGCTAATAATTCTTCATTAGCAAGTTCATCTCAGTCTAAATAGTTAAAGAAATTTTGAAAATATTCATTATTACCCTACAACTAACTAATCCAAGACTTTTGACTTTTTTAAAGAATCATCTCGAAATTCTAAATCATTTTTTTCGAAAGCAGTATACTTTATGACAATGAAACAAGAACACCTATTCTATCCAAAATGTATCGCTGAATAAAACTTTAACTACTTCAAATTGCAAGAATTTTACGTACACACAAGTCATAAAGACAAATTTTAATATCAGTTTTTCCAATGCCTCAACTAATATTAAATCAAACCAAATATGTGATTGTTTTAACCCAAAGTAGTACGCAGCTCAACCAAACGTCAGCTTAATCCTTTAGGCAGACCCAAATTTTTTAAATTTTTAGTACTTTTTTGGCCGGATTTATATCCCGCTAAATTTTTCTGCGCTCAAAAAAAGCACCCTGTACATTTAAGTATAAATTTATTCTACAGTTTCCTGATGAATTTTTTGATGGCTATGAAGTTCCGCAAGGATCTACTCTTGGACTCCTCGTCTTTTTAATCTTTGTTAATGACATTTGTTCTCGTATAAATGAGCCCAGATTTATTATTTACGGATGACTTAAAACTCTTTAGAGTGCTGGATAACACCTCAGATTGTCAACTTTTACAGCGTGACTTTTTCTTTAATTGATGCCTGAATGAACAATAAGCTGTCACAGAATTTAAGTGTCATTATTTTATATGGTCGAAAGAATAACAGTATAATTATAACATTAATGATCATTGACATTTACCTACCAACAAAATTTTTACCCTTTATGTAATCGTTTATATATACATATATATTTAGGTATTAACAATATTGTGCGAAACTAACTACTCTGCGGATTAAGCCCCGACCAGCGTTGAATTACATCCACAATATCTACCAAATTTTCTTTTTTATTAGCTTTTGTAGCATTTTTTACTGTATTAGAAAGGTAATTTAAACTAATATGCAGTTCTCCAACAATTCCTATCAATAAGTAAGCAGATAAATGGCATGTCTAATTTAAAATTGATTGGCAGATTGACGTCACTTTTGACATTGTCGATATTTAATTTCAAATAATTTTAATTTATTGGTATAATAATTTTTATAGTTAGATATTTGACTCAACTTAAAGGAGGCCACCTGAAGAAGCAATACTAAAAATACAAAAATAGGTCAGATCGCATCTATTGTGGTTGAATTTTCGAGTTCCCACAGTTTGAAGAATGAACTTAGGTATTTATAGAATGTTTTCATTACCAGGTTAATAAATTTAGGTAGATTAATTTTTATTTCAACGCTGGTCGGGGCTTTAGTCGCAGAGTAGTTAGTTTAACATAATATGGTTAATACCTAATAAAAAATGTATGCAGCTTCTTCAATTTCACTAATATTGTGTGGTGTATTCAAACTAATTTCACTTTATAATACATACAAATATGATTTAAGATTATGACAGTTTTTGAATAAGTTTGTTTGTATTGACCGTTGCTTAGGCGGTTGCTAGGAAAACTGTACGATTTTTTTACCAAGCTATGTGATTTTTTTACCGTACGTAATATGAATCTTACATTGATCGCATACGGTGTGTTTTAACGTGTTTACAGTAGTGGCCGAAATTTTTAGTATACCTGTGTTGTTATGTTGGGATATGTTTTCTTCTCATCGCGCCTTGTAATAGTGTTTCCAACTGGGAGGATTAAGTAGACACAAATATAATAAATACAATACTGATACCTGCTACCTGCTGTCTGCTACCTTCGTCCCTCTTGAAATAAAGTGAGAATAATTGCAGATGTTAATGTTCCCCGTGAAATTATTTTAATGCAGATCGATCGCCGTGCTCTCAGAGCAAATTGAACGCTAAACCCTTACTTTTTACGATCCCCGTTTTCGCGAAGGTATAATAATGTCAGAGGGCACGGCGGCCATTAAAAATTACTTACTCATTTCCATATAGTTTCCTGTAAGCTCCTGCAGCAGGTATATATATATTAATTTTGCTACATAAATCAATTATCCTGGATCCAAGCAACGCAACGCCCAGGACTAAATTTATATTTTACATATTTCATGCCTGATGCTGGAAACCATTAACCTAAAATGCTGCTTTTTGGAGCAATTTAGGCAAATAGGCTATTAAAAACGCTTCACTCAATTTGAAAAAAATCTAAATAAAATTATGCCTTTATCAATTCCCTATATACCTTCACAGGAGTAAGTGGTACATTAATCCTAATTCTGATTATCTTCTTGTAAAAAATGTCTACGTCCTGTTTTAAAAGGAAAACTGTTAAATAAGAGGTGTCCTAAATATGAGGGTTATTGCTGAAATGGCTTATGCAGAGTGTTCTGTATAAAAACCGATACAGGTGCATGTCCTAAGATATTGCAATTAACCAAGTTGCACACAAGCGGAGTTACAGGTCTTCAAAGTGGGGATTTTTCGAAAAAAAATTAATATCTCTGAATTACTTTAACATAGAATAACCAAATTTGATACATGAGTTAGGTTTATTATTGGTCTTCTTTGACTATGAGTTCAAGTAAATTGAAATAATATATGGTGTTCAGTCTCCGCTAAAATTAAACCAAATTTTTTCCCATTTATTGAATTTAAAAGGAATGATAGTATCTCGCGCACAATTGAATTTAAAACGCTTTTTTACTCTTAAATTTGAATAAACTTTACATACGGAATCATCAACAAGGCGTAACGTTAGTCAGACTAGCGGAGGTTACGCGAAAAATTTACGCATCTGTTGCACCAATTTAAATAAAAGGCATACTCCTATTCACTACTATGTATAATACTTACTTTATGATATGTTTATTAATCCGTAGCACTGAAAACTACTGTTTTTGAATATAAATACTAAATATACAATGGGAAACGCAAGGAACTAGAGGCCGAAGTTACGCGATTTTTAGACAGGTACAATACTGGGTCTAACTTTTGGCGCAAATATGGACGTAAATAAACAGCCTACCTAGCAACGCATGTTTCGTGAATGAGCGCAAAGCTGGATAGTCCAACTAACGCGCTTTACACGGGCGCAAAGCTGGTTAGTCCGACTAACGCTACGCCCGTTTTCATGCATTAATTAAAACAAGTTTTTTAATAGTGTTTATTAGAAGAAATAAAAAAAATTAAAGCTCCCAAACATAAATTTACTCTTTGCCGAAAATTTAAATTTGCTCTGTCTAATAAATGATGACCGTTTCTTATAACGTTACATTTCTTCGTAATGCGATTCGAGAAATCTTCTAGGTATTCCATTGCCGAGAAATAAACAAAATCCTTCAATGTTTAAAAAAAACATGCTGTTACTGTTGAACTTTGCCATCCACCATGTCTCTTCAATGTCGTCATATTTGCTCCTGCATTGACCAAGGCAGTCGCTGAAGTCCTCCGCAGACAATGTCCCGTGAAAGCTACTGGATATGGCAGACTTAAAAAAACTAGCAATTTTGCTTGGCATTTTTCCAAATGTATTTTTCCTAACGGGCTGAACTGTGCAACGCTTTTCGCGATACGTTAGAAAAAATCTATCTGAACCCGACGGACGCAAAGGCATATACTTTCTCACTAGACCCAATGCAGAAAACTCGTTTCTTTCCACATCCATATCTTACGGATATCTGTTTGACTTTCCGGAATGGCAACCATCCTAACCCAGCCCCTATCTTCAATATGATTAATCTTCATATTCAAAAGTTTTTGACCTCTACAGCCCCTGAAATAACCCATAATCAGAACCACCTGTACATAACGCACAGGTGGTTCTGACTGACACATGCAATAAATGTGTAATTCTTATAGTTTAATGCATTACCTTATCATGTAGTTAATGTTCTTCATCGCAAGCATCCTTCAAAAATTTGACAATGTCATCCCGACTAAACACTTTTTTGGCTCATAGCCTTACTTTTGTATGAGAAACGCTTCCAGTTCATGAAACTTTCTCCCATTTGTATTATTATAAATCATTGGTTTTAACATTAACCACTTAGTCCACAGGGAATTGGGACTGTACGATTCAGACTATAACAAAAATAAATATCACTTATACTAGAATGTGCAAGAATAAACAAACCATGTCTTGAAAGTAAGCCAACATTATAGTTTCCCTTATATTTTTGTTTTCAATACAGTTAACTTTCAGCCACTGCAGGAATTTTTCAGATTCTTTTTTATATTTTGGTTCTGACTTTGTTGGTAGTAGTGTGGCACGAGCTTTATCAGCCTTTTGTAACAAATCAACTGAAATCTCACTTCTCTCCAGGTTTTCATTCAATTTCACAAGTTAATAAATTTGACAAACTTGTCAGTTGATATATCCAAGGTAATCATGCCTAATTAATTATTAAACAACGTTCGTTTAATTTTGAAAAGCAACAAAATTTGGTTTTCATATTTCATTAGTATGAAATAAAAATCTTTTTGTATCACGTGTTATTGGATATTAATAATCTCGGGATTATAATCTGTTATCCTCGATAATTAACATCCAGATAACTCCTTTGATACATAAATAACAGTTTCTGGTATTATTACACATACTATAGCTACTATAGCACTATTATACATACTAAACCATCTGAACTTTATCTAAGTCTTACAAACATATATTGATTGGTAGAATAAGTCAATAATTTCTCGCCGACCTTTGTTATAATAAATATGGAAGAACGGGTCAAAAGATGCAAAAATAATATTCAACAATTTTAATACAGCTCCGATAATTTCACATAGAATTTCTAAATTCCTATCCGTATACACCTTCCCGAGCAAAAGATCCCCGGTGAGATCCTCCTGCAGCATTAAGGATTAATATAAATCTGAAAAGGGGGATTAGAGACCAACCAAATGGAACTTTTTAACGGTGCTCGTCGAACCTGTAAATTATTTCAGTACCCCGTATTTAAGACGGCTAATTACATTCCTTCGAAACGTGTAGAATATTTAGAACAGAGCAGATCGCTAAACTTTCAACAATAGGGGATGTTGAATACTAATAGTGCTCTTTTAGTAAAGCCGATACAAATCTATCTCAGAAGTAAGTGGAAAATAATTTTCTCCAACTTTGTGTTGTGAATACAAATTTCGGATAAAGCCTTTTGCCTATCTCTCTATAAAATATGGCGAAGCCCTATGGGCTATAGCAAGTTTCGCATAAATCCAATAGATTTATAATGATATGATAGTAATAATGTGTGTGGAATTGAGACATTCATTTAATAAGATCTTAGTTAATTAATATTTTTTGGTTCTTGTTGAATTTTGATTGGTATATTTATTATATTTTGTTTCTGATGTAATATTTATTATATTTTTGTGATGTATTATTATATTTAGGTTCCTTGTTTTTTCGCCGGTTGTCTTCCAAAGTGTTCTCAAAAAGGATATGCGACATCATGATACGTAATTTGTTAGTTTTTATGTAGTTCTTGCTTCTACAATTTTCCATTCTTACTACCAGATTTTCACATTTTTTGGGCTTATATTAAAATTGTACAATATTTTTACATATAATTTGTTTAAAGTAAATTAATTTATCTTTATAATCTCTCAAAAGATGATCCTACAGTTTAAAACATTTTTTTAATGTATTTCATTTGATTTTATCATTATTTCAAGCAATATTTACCTTTTTTCTTTAGTTTGATTGGGTTTTTGCCACAAGAATACGAGATACAGTATCAATCTGCTTCCATATTTTATACACTTGTAACTAACAACTGACCTCTTTAGCTCTTTGAGCTGTTCGCTTGAGGTAATTTGATCACATTATGCATAGATGCACACGATGCAATTCAATGCGACAATTGGACGTAGATATGCAATAAGGAGCTAACCGCCAATTTTTCAAACTTCGTGTTTCTACTGTTTTGTGACCAGAATACATGTACCTATTTCTTTTCGCAAAAAGATTCCAACATAAAATTTTAACTGTAAAGCGATTTTATCATAGAATTCGTTATTGTGAAATGCATAACTAAAAAGATTTTTATGCAATATGGAACCAATAACATATATTTACGCAAATAAGAACCAAAGACAATTATGTTGTCGTTTGGTTCTTTTTTGCGGAATGACAAATCGTCACGCCTGTTTTTTTACATGAAATTTAATATTAGTTTAATGAAAGCCTGCAGAAAAAAGAAGCACTTTATTGTTGAAAGAATGAAAAAAGAAGATTTTTTTTCAACTAAGGAAATTGAGAAAATAATTACTAATAGAAAAATAAATACAAACAATGAGAAAGTAAACTGGCTTAATATAAAGGAAATAAAAATAAACAAAAATGAGCCTCTTCATCTGTTTTATAAAACAGATTTTAAAGAGCGCCACCACAGAAAAATTAACTTACAAAAAAATATAAAACGTAGAATAGCCGAAAATTTTTGGAATATGAGCGTCCTAATGGACCAATTTCTGAGAAAAAACTAGAAGATATTAAGTCATACCTGAAACTCATTCCTGACCATCTTCAAGAATTTTATAAGAACCTTACGCTCAACAATAGTATTGAGGATGATATATGTATGTAGATGGCTTTAATGGAGATACTGATTTTGATATAAAGGTGGATTAATAATAATGCTACTTATTAATAGTTCTTAAGAAACAATTTCCTTTGTAATATAATAAAAATTCTTATTGCAAAACACATTTTGTTATTTAAAATCATTTTTCAAAAAAAAAAACCAACTACAAAAAAATATTCGCCGTTTAAAATTTAATTTGCATTTTTAAACACTGTGTACTTAATAACATAATACATCAACTGTCAAATTTTCAGATTTTTACAATCATTTATAAGATTTTAATGAATTAGTGAATAAGAAAACTGAATTGTCTCATTATTTCACATCGCTCAGTTGGTAGGTGGTTCTTCATTGCATATCTACGTTCATATAGTTGTGGCAAGAATTCAGACGACTTACGTCATATGAGCAAATGAATAATTCATTATATTTTCATCAAAATATTTAAGAAACTGCAACTGAGAATAACAAAACTATATACTACACTAAATGTTTGCACCGTGTATTACACTAAATTACAACAAATAATGTATTTTAACGAGACAAACTGCCGAAAATTATGTTGACAATAAAAACAATTGCGTAACGACAGCCACAACTATAACACAGTTAAGAATTATATGAAATAAGTAACACAAGACATGTGTCTACATTTTGTTGTCACTGGCTACTCAATGGTGGGCTTAGATACGTCGCGAGCAGAGAGCTATCCACTATATTGTGCGATATCATATTTGCAATAGCGAAAATTAAGGAAAGAACTACTCTTCAGGCTAATGTCCCGACCCACAGATGAATTAAGTACATCTGAAAACAGCCAAAGTCATTTGCCATTCATCTACATATGCAGTTCTTTTAGTTTGAAAAATTTTGCGCTGTACACCTTAAGTGATCTCCTGTACAGTCCATAAAAACTTCCAAGGATATATTCCTGAAATTAAAAATGTTCGTGGGTAAAAATTCAAAAGTTGCTTAATGTTTAGGTGTAGAATGAAGTTTTGAACCTCCAGTACACAGAAGGAAATAAGACACCAAAATCTCATGTCTAAGCATTTTAGACAGATATACTGCAAAATTAAATTTATGTTCCAGGAATTTTATTCTCGGGCTAGAATGTTTGATAGCTTTGTGAGTATTACATCAAATGAAAATTTATTTATGAATCTAACTAAGCGAAAACACTTTTTAAATAAATATGAGTAAGATATTTCATAAAAGAAACATTAAATGATTTATACAAGGTGTTTGGAAAAGTTTATACAAAACTTAAGGCGGTAAAAGTAGATTCTAAACAAGTAAAAAAAGTTCCTATAAACGTTGATCCTGCAGAGTACGTTACTGAGATATGACTCTCCAAAGGGTCTCATCATTTGGATATTTTTAAAAATAACTTTCTTTTGACTAAGATAATGCAATGAAAATTGTAGGTAATGATAATAATAATACCATAAAGTTTTTAATTGTGATAAGTTTCATCAAAAGGTGTACCAATAGCAGTGATAGAACTTTTAACGGAGATTGCCGCTATGTTGGACATGTGACTGTCAAGTGTCAATGTTTTTCTTATTCAGTGAGAATTGCCATTTCATCATGGAAAGACTAACACCACAACAATGTTTACAAATTGTTAATATATTTTACCAAAATCAAGAGTCGATCCGCTCTACGCACCGTGCTTTACGTGCAGTGTTTGGTAGGCATAAAGTGAATTGATGATTCGCAGTATTGTTGAACGTTTCGAAGGAAGTTACACATTACATCCCCAAAAGCCACCGATTCGAAGAAGATGATTTTCCTCGAAAACTCCTCGTCGATCGAAGCCCAATCCGCAAACTCACGACGCAACCGATGGTCGGCAGGCTTTAATTCCTGCGTCAGCACCAGTTTGTAAGGATGTAGACTCAAATCCTTATGCAAAATACACCACGTTGACATCGTGGATAGACTTAACTTTTGAGCCGTCTGACCCTGACCGATGTCGAAGAAGATTCATCAGCACTGGCTCGTACAGATGCGATATTTTCTGCAGAACGTGCAGTTCTTCTTCGAATTGGTGGCTTTTGGGGATGTAATGTGTACTCATGATCCCTTCTGTCGGGTTAGATAGACGAAAGCAGCTAGGATTATTCGTCTGATACCTCACCTATGGCATACTGATGAGAGCTAATAAGCTCGAAACCGGTTTATGTCTGGTGGGCGTCTGACGAATGACTCTAGCTGTTGCTATAGGTTTTCCAGGTGTAATTCAATGCTGGTCGGGGCATTAGCCCGCAGAGTAGTTGTTTCCTGGAATTCCGTGTTTGCAAAATATCGTTTCTCGCCGATCGCGATAAAGGTCGACAGCTTTCAATGGTGTCTACTGCATGTAGAACGCTTCATGTCTGTGACATTTTCAGTCCGGCATGGAGTAGCGAACGGCCGATAGATGTAGTTAGTTCTACACCGCGTACCTTTTTGTATAATTAATGAAACGATTGCATATTATCCACTACCACCATAATTCGATATTTTTTGAAGATATGTTTTTTTATACTGTTTTAAAGTCCTATAATATTGGAAATACTTCAACCTCTTAATGTTCTACTTCCGATCGTGCGGAACACGCCAAAATAAAACCTCCGAGTATTCAGGAATCTATTTCTCGAATCCGGTGGAAAAAAACGCGTTAGGATCATTAATTCAGGGACGCGAGGTCCTCCAAACAGTGGAGATTCGTAGGTGTAGTAAGCACCAATTTAAATATCTGGAGCATTCTTCACTTGATATTCTCTCGAGGTTGACTGGATTTATTAGGATGTCGTTATCGGAATCGCGGGAAAATATTTATCAGGAGATGGAGGAAGGAGGAATTAGGACGCGTGGCATTCATACCGTAAAAATTGTAAGCAGAGGAAACAGGAAAATAAAAACAATGTTAATGTTGAATAAAGCTTAGTTCGCACAATTATTTTTTTTACAATTTCAAGGGTTGTTGTGATCTACACAATGTCCATTGTTTCTAATATCATTTGTAACTTTGTTAAAAGTAGTCTTAATATTTTTCTGTATCACTTTTGTTTAGCTGTCATTTGTCTATATTAAATTATTTTTTTAAAATAAATTATTTTAAAACAGTATGTTTTGCTTTAATAAAGAAGTTGGACCCCTACATCTACAGCACTGTTAATTGTAATGTAAAATACGTTTGTTCTACTATTAAAATGACTATTTTTTTCAAAATAAACCAAAAATAAAAACACCGAAACTAACGAGGTCAGCAAAAGGCACCTGCAGCGAGATTAGTGCTTGTGAAGTCACATAGCAAAAAGGGTCATAAACTATATACAGGGTGTTAAAAAAAGAGTGTAAAATATTTAAGGAGGTAATAGTATGAACCAAAATAAGCAGAAAAGTCTTAATAAACATGGGTCCGCAAAGTAACGGTTGCGGAGATATGGACCACTATTCGTTTTTCAAACATTTTATTTTATTAGGAATAAACCGACAAAGGAAGCTTTTAACAAACAAAAAACAAAGTTACAGAAGATGTTCAAAGTGCCCTCCGTCCATTTCCAAGCAGGCACGACATCTTCGTCTCAACGATATTCGAACTCTTTCAACAACACCCTCCTTGCACAATCTTAACAGAGTGGTCTGGATACAGCCTGCGGAGCTCGGAGAGAAGATCTCGATACTTCCTCCGTTTTTCCTCCTCTTTTAGGACGATGTTGTTCTCTGCGGGAGCAGAGAACTCAATCACAAACATCGTCCTAAGCTGGTGGTCGAGGAGGACTACATCAGGCTTATTGGCTTGAATTTGCCTGAGGGTGGGGAATGAATAGTTCCAATAAATTCGGTACTTCTCATTCCCCACAACGGATTCTATATCCCCCGGAGCATAAGGCAGCACTGGCGTCTCGTCTATCTCATACGAGTGTCGTAAATGATAATACAACACCCGTAAGGCTGAATCGTGTCTTTGGATATACGCTGTGGCCGCATATACCGGACAGGCAGACAGGAGATGCATAAGCGTCTCCGGCGCTTGCAGGCCCTGCAGCTGGTACCAGGAACCTCCATACCCAAGACACGACTACGATAGACGAGTGTGTTAATTACACCATCTTGGCAAGCCATTATGAATCCCTCGGTCTCAGAGTTCAGGCCCGCTGACCTCAAAGCAAAGGTCAGCCTTTCAGATAAGCCAAGCCCCTCTAGATGACGGTAAAAGAGACCATGCATTGGCTTATCCTTATGTAGCTGCAGAAGATGACGCTTTTCTGCAGCTTTAATTAGGGCTTTTAACTGAGCAGGATCCGACTCGGTGACAGAGTCTGTATTTTCCCTCTCAGGGCCGGTTTTACAAAAGCGGCTTAAGGTAAGCTTAACACTGAACCTGCGTTGAGCTCCTGAACTAACATTATTTGCGTTTTACAATTGAGGTTCAAGGCTAAGCTCGGCTCATTCTGTTAGTTCAGTTGAGCTTCCAATTTTGACGGTTTAAGTTTGGTTCAAGTTGACATTATGGTTATAAATACATAAAGTTGTAAATAATAAGAAAGAACATCAGATATGGATCAATTAAATGGAATTTTAACTGATGACGAAGATATCACAGAGTTGATAAACATAATTGACCATCCTCGGGCACCTTGATAGTTTCGTAATCGATATGAATTTGAAAAATGGAATAACATGGAATTTCTTACAAGGTTTCATTTGTCGAATAATGCTGTTCGTTTTATTTTAGATAATATTCCAGAACAAAAATCATCGCTCTCAGAAAGGTAGTAAAACTATAAGATGATAATTAATTATTATCTCTACTTTTAGAATATAAGCATTTTGATAACATTTTTATACTTATATGAAATTAATGTTGAATACAAATAATGTATGTGAATGTTAATTATAAATGTATTTTTAGTTATTGTTCATGTTCATAACGTTTAAATAAAATAAACAAAAATATAAACTAAATTCTTTATTAATTTTTACATAAGTTTGTCTTCGAATCTGGTAGCTTACATTCCACAATTTCTTTATAGTTTTTTACTAGAAATTTAAATTGATTCATCTTTAACGGAAAAATTTGCAGATCTTTTTCTATCATCCATATTCTATGAAATAAAAAAAATATATAAATATTTGCAGGAATGAATCCCAAAAAACAGTATATTTTCTTTAAATTATATACTTACCTAATTCTTTTGACAGTTCAGAATTCAAACTTCAAATCACATCAAACTGGCTATATTTCACAAAACGTTCCCCGCGCAAGCGCCAGCAATACCAAAATATACATGAAAAGCTGAGCAGAGGTTCTACTAAACTAAGTCCAATTCTGTTTTGTAAAACGTAAATTATTCTGAACCTGTGCTCAGCTTGAGCTGTGGTTCACTTGAGCTAGTGCTGAACTTGGTATTGTAAAACCGGCCCTCAGTATCGAACACGAGACCAAGTTCATCGGCTGCTCTTCTCGCTGCCTTATATACAAATGCTCCTATCCCTGCGGCTTCATGGTCTTGGACCATGCAGAAAAGGGGATTCGAGCTCCTGATGACTTTACAGGCCTCCTCCAAAACCACTCTGCCCTGGAGACACTCCAAACTCAAGAGTCCACGGCATCCCCGATTTCTTGGGAAGTATAACCGCGGAACAGACGATCTTGGATGCAAACTCCTATGGAGATGCATCATTTTGCGGGTCCCTACATCGAGTTGCCTCAGCTCTTCTTGTGTCCATTTCACTACTCCAAAGGAGTAGATCGGAACGGCAAGCATTGAGCAAACCAACAAAAATAAATATGAAAATTTTTTTGTACACTGAAATACTACTTAAATAAACGAAACAAGCGGCAATATTAACATATTTTTTAATTATTAGAAAATTTCGGTGTTAGATGTGACAGCTCCGTTGATGGGTTTGCTAGCTCGTTGAACTCTTACCTTTACTTTATTTTTTATCTATACCTTTACATTATAGTAAGTGGCTTTCCTCGTGGGACGTCCTATATGTAATTTCAGGAAGTAATTTAAGTAAAAGTTTAAGTAGCGCAGATAATTAATGAAATCGGGAGAATCGCAATTTTAACAGCAAAACTCTTCAATTTCGCCATACTTCCTCATTTCCTAACGATTTTTTACTTCCGTCCCTTGAGTTTCATTTACAGGAAAGCGGTCCTATACGTAAATAAATTTAGATAGCATTTGGCTCCGTGAAATTTATTCTGCATGGTTAAAGAACACGTTTTCACATCTGGTTGGGGTGGGCGGGGAACAGTTTAATAAAATTGGGGTCTAATGGCTTGAAAAGCGTAAACTGCGTGAGGAAACAATCGAAAAAAGCGTACGAGTAGAACAAAAAGGCGCCGCCACGGTGGAACTGGAGATAAATTAAGCCTTTTCGTTTCGTTTTTCTTATGGGGATTCTTACAGGATTTTTCATTTTCTCATCCTTCATTTTGAATTACTGACTTCAGTGACAGCTTTTAAAAGGCCAAAATGCTTGGTATCTTTCTGTTGGCAAAATTTACAAAATCTATTAAGTTGAATAACTCTGACTCAGTATCTTTGATCAGTTGACACAACTGGAACGACAGCGGCGCGAGCCACAATGTATTGCCTATCGAATAGAAGGATGAATGTCGCCTGCCGGCACCTGCCAGGTAAAGGGGCGAGGAATAATAAGGGAATCACAAATAGAGAATCGGAAAGTGAGCCTTCATGTCATAATCTAAAAATATTCTAGGATCGAGCGCCACACTTGCACGACGGTTATTATAATATTGGTGTTATTACAATTTATTCTAATTAATAATGTTTAACACTATGATAAGTACATTAAAATAGCTTAGGTATACTAATTTATAAAAATAAAAAATTATGATAAAGCTTATAAAAAGCTGTATTATTATGGTAGGCATATGTAAATTGTTATTTAAACAAAAATATAGAAATTCAAGTCGACTCTGTAAAAAATGAAAATTAGAATCCAATCATTTTCACACGGTGGATTGTTGGTTATTTATTGCCTATATCAAGAGTGTGAAATAACACACCAAAATGTAATGTTACAACTGCAATGGAAAATTACTACTTATGAATATGCATATTTCATAGTAAAACCGTGTTTATGTACACATTAAATGTAATTTTACAACGTTATTAAGTATTTTTTAAAGAAATCATGTAATTTTGAATGAAAATGTAAATGTACGGTATTAACATGGAGATTCTTGTAATACAGTATGGATTTAGTATTTTTTACATTACTTCCTTCTAATAAAAACTCATTTTTTAATAGAAATTTTGCATTATGATTGAGGTAGGGGTTTTTCCAATTTAAACGATCATGTAATTAGAAAATTATAAGAGATTTTTTTTATATGTATATTTTTAATCAACGAAATGTACTATTTCGAATGGAATATTTTTTGGCTCTAATTATCCCTTTCCGTGATACAAATCTTCGACTGACATTTGTCTTTAAGTAATTTAGAACGATCTAATCTCACTCAAATCAGTTCTTAATGAGTTAATTTCACTTTTTCCCTATACCCTTAAAATTAATCATCTGATGTTATATTGAGTCAGTTTGGCACTGACATTATTTTTACTTGAATTTTATGCTTGTTTCTGCAAATTAAAAAGAGAAAGCAAAAAGATAAGAGATAATTAAGCTAATTCTACGTTCCTTTGGCAACTGAATATTTGATAAGCGATGCCGATTTCCTTATTGCTAATTTAAGTACCTACGTCTCCAAGAATTATTATAAATAAATACAATACAGCTATCTAACAAATAACTTTATATAAAACACAACAAACTTATCAGAATTCCAACTAATATGGTCTCCTAGATATTAAAACAAAGTTGTACTTATTTATTTAAAGGGAAGGTTCATGAATGATTTATTTCTTTGATTTCATATAGATACATGCATATTCGTATTCTTGGAAGCCCTGTATATGCGTAAGAAAGCAATATAGGGCAAAAATGTATAAAATGAAGTATTATTTTGACTCCCCCTCTATGGCCTATCATTCTTTATCAATAGTTTATGGACACTCTGTATATGTCTGTTTACAAAGATCACTAGTGTTTCAGTGAACTTTTTACACCGCATCTATACATATGTTAATCTTTCAAGCCTTAAAAAACTGCGTTTATTTTTAGATATACATAAAAGGAATGGCTCAATACCAGGTCGGCAAAATATCTTTATAAATAAGTAGGATCCAATCTCACGGTGAAAAATGAGTAGGAAGAACAAATTTTCTTGCGAATAAGGTAATTTTTTACCTTTCGCCTTAAAAAATACGCACAGGTTTTAACGCTTTTGTATAACAAAGGAATATTTTCTCATGCTAAGGCACCAAAAAAATTGAAATAATTTTATTCCATCAATTTCTAACCGTATTATAAATTTTTATGATTAAAAGGAATTATGAACGAAAATGTTTAACGTAAAAACTAGTAACGGTAATTAATTGTATTGGCGTCTTGTCTTGCTTTTTCTTGATCTTATCTTGGCCTCGCAAGACAAGACAAGACAAGGCCAAAACAAGACTACCAAGTAGCATTAATAGTAACCAAAACTGGTACCGCAACTTCAGGTAAATGGCTATTGCGTAGTAATCACTAAATCTACCACCATATAGCAAAAATAACTCCAACTTATGTTAGCATAGTTGTAAGTACGTAATCCTCACCATTGAAAACCACTTCATGGTTTTTGGTAGGACGGTTTGGTGTCTGGAAAGTTATGAAAACTAAGCAGAAGCACCTTAAACCGGGGGCACATTGCTCTGATGCCACGCCACGCCACGTCACCCGACGTGATGTGACATATGTACTCTGTGTGTTACACTGTTACCACACCATGCGATGCTTCGTTACGTTACATTTTGTCACTGGCACTGGTTAATGCATAATACAATTTTTGTGCTTCAAAAAGGCAGTGGCCAAAAATTTAGGTCACCTGAGTTACCTGCTACCTATTCGAGCCGCCGTACGGCAGCGTGGGTACAGTTTATCACCCAATATATAGCTGGAAAGAAATTCATACAACGAACGGAATGGGGTTGGAAACACACTATCAATGGTTTACTGCCAGTAACCACTTAAAAATAAGCAGCGCCACCAGCATTACTCAGATAATCTCTTGTATGGAAGGGCAATTGCGGCTGTCGTAAGCTCGGGCTGAGCTGTTCGATCACTTTTACCACTTGCGAAGGTCGAACTTGAAACGTTGATGAACCTATGGACATTGATTTAGAGAATTTCCTGACAGTTGAACTATCGAATGAAGAGTATTAAGAAGCAGAAGAAACTGGAGAGACTGAGGAGACTGAAGAAAATAGAGAAAGTAGAGACTGCAAACTACCAACACCACGTTGAATAAACAATGATGATTTAAATATTCCACTTGATTTCGTACAGTTATAATTGACATATCGACTTTATATATTTCAATGGTACAACCTATTCCTTATTTTATTGTAAAACAAGTCATTCGTTCAGTGCTGCGACACGAAACATAAAGATTTCTCCATCTAACATTAACTAAATTTCATCAATTTTGTCAATCATTTTATGTATTTTGCATGGAATTTAGATGCATACTGTTACCACGCGACACACGTTACACTATGCGACATGATGAAAATCTAACCAAGTCGAGATTCGCAACACGTCGAAAGGCGTCGCATGGCGTGGCGTGGTGTATCGTCAGAGTAATGTGCACACAATATATAAAAATACATAAGAATACACGGTGCCAGATCCTTCTGGCGTTGCATCACATGGCGTGGCGTGGCATCAGAGCAATGTGCCCCCGGCTTTAAAGTTGCTCATACTTTAAAGGGAACGGTAACCAAGCTATAGCACTTACAGTAGCTTTGAACTGTTTATAATAGTATTGACGACGTATTGGGACCTTTAACAAACCTTTGATGTGGTGACATATGATCATACAATTCTAGCACTTGTCGCCACGTTATTGCTTCATCCGTAAGTAATTTCCACATTTTACATCGGATCAAAGTTACTACAAAGTTGCTACTACTTTCAAAATCTACCATGAAGTAATACCCAATAGTGACCTGCTTCCTACAGGACCTTCTAACGCTATAGAAAATACATTAGTTTATTACTAGCTTTATCTTGTGCCTGTGTGTAAGATGGGTAACAAAAAAAAAAAAACTCGCAGAATAACACATTCGATATAAAATGCCAGATGTGAGATTTAGTTTTTGCCACTTTAAGTGACACATTTTGCGTGTATACACTTCAAACCATTATTTTCAAAAATAGATTTGTTTACATATATATTTTTAGGATTTCCATGTTATAAAAGAAATTTTAAAATATTATTACTTATCAGTACTGCGTGAAACTTGGTAGGTCTATACATAATTATTGGTTTCAGGTAAAAAAAAAAAATGAAAAAAAAAACATTTTTGAAGCATATATACATAATTGTTTAATTCTCGAAATTTACAGAATTATTTGAACTGTTTCTAATAGGGAATATTTCAGCGGCGCTTGTTTATATTTTGGACTGTAACAGCCATATTTGACAGTAAACTTTCAAACGTTCTAATTTCATATCTCGGAATTATTCTAATTGTATATTACATGTTTATATGTGACACTATTATAAGAACTATTATTTTCCTAAATATAACAGGAGAACCAGAGATATGGACAGAAATAATATGTGGGAAAGAGAACGAGTTACATACGAATATTTAGCCAACAATATATCTAGTAAACATTGTCCGTTTCTCCAGTTCTTCTTTTAGAGGCGGCAACCACGTTCCCCCGTTTTCGCCACGTAATCACAACGTTTCTTAAATATATTTGTATAAGATTAATAAACGTAGTGGCTGCTGCGTTCCATTCACTAAAATGCTAGTTGGGGCTAGACAGGATAAGATTTGGTGAAGAAAGGCTAGAAATATTGCTAAGGTAAGAACTCTTGCAAGTATAAGAAAGGGTAATATTTAAATGTACATTAGCTGCAAAATTAAATATTGCATTTCTATTGCAAGTATATACTTTATTTAAAGAACTTTTAGCATATAAAATTATTTTTAAAATCAAAATTTGCTGAGTTCAGTTTTGCTGAACTAGAACTATTTATAAATTAATTGCCACGTGACTGAAAAAGCTGCGATCTGTCGCCAATTTTGTCCATTATTTGTTACGTAAAACTGACCGTTTCTATATTTTATAACGTCTACCAATCGACCACTGTCGATGATCGACCATATCGATAGTTACGTGTGAGCTCTGAGCTGATCGAGCACTGTTACCAAATTCATGGTTAAGTTTCATGTTTCTCTTTTGTAGGCAAGAGTTTCGCAAGAATCATGTAAAATTACGAAACCAGGAATTTGTGAGACTCGCAAGACAATACAAGACATGATCTTTGAAGATCGATCAAGAACAAGACTTGAAAGAAATACTTGGCTTGTTTTACAGGACAGTGTAAATTTTGTAAGACATCTCGTTTCAGCCAAACACTTTTTATTGTCTTCAACTGCATGAAATATTAAATTCCAGTATAACAGTTAAGTGATCCGTACCGTATATTTTTCTGTAGACTTCGGTTTGAGCGGAATTACGATTTATCGTAAATCATAGTTTGGCACTCCTTGCAGGTCATAGATTTTCCTCTGACACGGCATTTTCTGCATAATAAAGCAGACACTATTCAAAAACCGCGTTCCATAATTCATGCACAATGTTTAATATACCCGGAATTACTCCTTCAAAATACCCTTATAGAATATCCGACAGGTATCGATGTTTCGCATCCATCCTTTCAAAAAATTACTAGGAAACTTATTTTGATAATAATATATTTTCAGGTGTATGAAATGTAATTTCCAGTTAGCTAACAGCATATTTGTATAACTCTTGAAAATTTGCTGCAAAAATATTTGCTTTGGTCAACGTTTCCTGTTTCAAATATTAAACGAGTTACATTTTCATATTCAGCTGAATAGTAAATAAAAAATGACGAGAGGGACACGATGTGTAATCATTTTTTAATTCCAGAGAGGACGTAAAAGAAAAAATACAACATTTTCGTCACGGAATAAATATATATTTTCCTGTCATTCAAGTCTCCCTTAATACGCATTAATCCATGGTAAAATAAAATTACATTATGCCTGCCAATAAATGATACAGAGAGTTCCGTGTTGCTTTATTTAGTATCACGGAAATTATAACTAGAATTGTTTAAGGGCGTTTCTTGAAATAGTGTTTTCTAGAAGTATAAGTAATTTTAGACATTTCAAAACTGAATAATATATATGTTATAACCAAAACTTACATAGTTCTGGATATAAGATTGTTCACTTTTGTTTACAAGTATGTGAAAATAATTGTTTAAATATGGGGTTAGAATAGCGAAACTGTGTGCCATACAAATGCGTTTTAAAAGTAATTATATTATTTGAGGAGAATCTAGTAGTAAAAGTGGATAAACAAATCATCAAGAATTTTATTTTTGATATTACTTTTGCTCTACGTGTTTTATTTTTCGAGATTTCTGTACCTAAAAAACAACACAAATTTGATCACTTTACGGCGAAGAATACGGCGGCCTCAATGCACCTGAATGGCGTTAATTTCAATATTAATATATTATATTTTTGCGGCAGAGTAGTCTCTTAAAGCTGGCTACAGGCTATGCGTGAATTCGCGATTCGCTATGCGTGGTTTGTATGGAATTCGTGCATAGTGTGTAAGGTTTTTATGAATGGATTTTTAACGAACAAGATCCTACAGACTATTCGCGAATTCTTCGCATATCACGGATCGTGCATAACGAATCGCGACGCATAGTCTGTAGCGGGCCTAAGAATGGAATAGGAATCTCAGAATGGAGTAACTGTTCACGCAGATAATTTTTGTTAAGTTCCAGTCAGCGACACATTTCTTTGTTTTCTGCGTAATTTGTACATAATTACAATTGAAATTATTTATATGTACTGCATAACCTTTTACAGTACCTACACAGAGTGGACTAGCTATAAATTCTAGATATTAAAATATACTGTATGTCATATTGTATTAAGAAAAATACAGTTTGTAGAAGCAAAAATTTACGAATTGATTTTTCTCAGTATTTCAAAAAGCGTTAGAGACTTTTCTTTGGAATTCGCTATAGAGAGGTTTTTTAGGGGCATGTCGTAAGTTCACTTTCAATGTACCATTATAGGACGTTGTAGTGTGTTCTGCCGATATAATGGGATTTAACCTTTTTGTATATATATTTATTGCACTTCTTTCTAACATAGATGAATCCCCAATCATTTTAAAGCAAAAAGGTATATACTTGTTTCATTTCGATAAACCGTCCCGTTTTCAAGATATTCCAACTCCAATATTTCAATATACATATTCATTAAATCTATCTCAAGTAGGCATTGACTTCAAAAACTATTGTTATTGCGAATACATGAAATACTGTACCCTTCCATGGCAGTAAACATCAGAAGTTGTCAAAGAATTACGTTGCTCTTATGTTAAAAAAAAACAATTTAAACAAATGCCGAGACAAAATACATTTACGAATTCTGAAATGCGACACAAGGTTTGTGTATATGCACAAGTAAATTACAATAGCCATGCCGCAACTAGAATATATTTTCAACTCTACTTACATTGGGTGTAACATGTGAATTTCGTCCTACGTGAAGGTTTGGTCGTCCAAAAATGGTGACTGTCCAACAGCAAGAATAAATCTTGGTGAGTGTAGCTGATAATTCTGAGATAAGCACAAGGCGCTTATGTGCAGCAACTGGGGTGAATAAAACAACAATTTTAAAAGTTCTCCATGACGAAAGACTTTATCCATATCATTTTACCCCTGTCCAGAATTTATTATATAACGATCTACCTGGGCAAGAATAAACTTTTGCCACTTTCTATTTCAAAAACAAGATAATGAACCTGCATTCCTAACCCAGATATTATTTACGAACAAGATCACACTTGGGAACAAGAAAATCCTCAAGTAGGGAAACAAACACATTTTCACCATTAATTTTCCATAAATATTTGGTATTGTTGATGATTTTGTAGTTCATCAATATGAATTGCCAGCCCTCCTTACTGGTGGCGCGCATTTGAGATTTCTGCAAGATAATTTGCCAGGCGTGTTGGAAGACGTTCCACTAGCAGTTAGACAAGGCATATGGTATATGCACGATGGTGCCATCTGCCCACTTCCCTTACTGGTTTTGGCAAATTTCCTTGGCTATCACGTAGCCCCGACCTTAACCTTATATTTCTTGTATTAAGGTCATTTGAAAGATTTAGTTTATCAAGAAGAACTTTTATCCCGCGAAGAACTTCTCAAAAAGATTTATGATGGTTTTAATGTAATTCGGAACAAGGAAGTTACTGTATTTAAAGTAAAACAATATTTAAATAGGGGTATAAAAAATGTATTCATGTTAATGGTTAAATTTGTTGTTTATTATTAAACCATTTATATAAAATTTTTGTTGCAGTTAGTTTTAATGAATATTGTTGACCGTTATCATAAAGTCAACGTGTATTGACATATTGCAGGTCGAATATTTCGAAAATGGGGCAGTTTATCGAAATAACAAGTATACCTTTTTTGCTTAAAAGTGGTTGAGGATTCATCTATGTTATAAAGAATGCACACAGTTTAATCTGATTATATCGGCCAAAACACACTGCAAACAGCGCTGTATTGTATGTGGGATATTGAAAGTGAACTTAGGACATGATATGACCCTCAAAATACCGAATTTCAAAGAAAAGTCTAAAACTTTGGAAATATTGAGAAAAATCAATTTCAAAATGTTCGCTTCTACATCTTGTACCTTTTTTAATATTGACATTCGGACTAAGACAATATGGCTCGCACGATATATTAGTTATTAAGTATATGGTACATTCATTACGGAGGGAGCACTCTGTATATGACTTTTTGACTTTCCAGATACAGAGTCAGGAAGTATTAGAACACGTTTTATCAATAAACTGCAAAATAAAGTAGTAGATTTTAATAAACAGTTAATTATTTACAAGAGCGTATTTTTAAGAAACTGAGGGATTTTACAAATGCGTAATTACATTTCTTTTTATCAAAAAAATTTTACAGTTGTACACAAAACATTTCAATAAAAATTTGCGATCAACGTTTTGCCATTATTTGTCAATTTTCCTTTTATTTGGGTCCCAGATCGTAACGCAACGTAAATTTGGGTCGACGAAAGTTTTAGCATTGTTTTAGGGACAAATATCATTATTTTTTACGACGGAGAATCTCGGGCCCTAGCAAATAGATAAGAATTGTGTAGCGAGTGGGTTTCTCCTGTTTTAGCACTTTATTCTTACGTTGCTGATTATGTGTGACAATTTTAACTTTTTACTGTTTGCTTTCTAAATGAAAATACAGATGACAATACTACACTGATAAAAATACATATTAAGCTCTCTTAACAGTTCAGGAGCTCTTTTACCATCAACAGAGAATTGTAACGGAAGTTATATGACCGTATTCTGAGAAGGCTTCAGACATAATTATGTACCAATAAATACTCAATGACAGTTCTCAATTCAATTTATTAACATACAAGTATTTTCAAAATAAAGAAGTCGTAAAATTAATTGCCATCCGTAAAATTAGTGAAAGTCGTGAGAACAGGTAACTTCAAAAGTACTGGGCTGGGCTGTAATGTTCGCAATTTTACAAAGCCGTTTTTAGACGTTCACGCGCTTTCATATTTCTCCTCAATGGAAATTCGTATTAAGATGGAGCAAGTTTTAATCAACTAATAAAAGTCTATTTTACTAGACAGCAGAGCCACATTTTCAAAAAAAAAATTAGATCTGAACAATATTTTGGTCGCAATATTGCCCACATTTAGTACTGCGGTGAGACGTTGTTAGGCACTTATAAAAAAAGAACGCTGTAGGCTAGTAAATCAAGTCTTCATATAACAGACAATTGCCTCAGATTTCAATTTTTTGCATTTATATTCATGAAATCTGTCCGCCAAGAAGACATGTTTTGCTAAATTTCTGCATACAATTGCCTAACTTACAGGGGCACAAAGTTAAATTTGTCGTTGAAGGTGCTGATGGGCGGAGCCTGATAAAAGCTACACTGTTTGGCCGAACATTATACCCTTAAAGAATTTATACTTTGAGATAATGACCCGTAGAAACCGCCATGGAAAGAGTCGTGGGAATTCCAGAATTAGAAAAATTAGAAATATAATTCGGTTATACAGGGTGTCTGTGAATGATTGGGAAATCTCGGAGCTGGAGATACTGGTGACCAAAAAAAGTCGATTGAGCCAAATATGCCTTATCCGAATATTTCTGGTTTCAAAAATACAGGGCGTTCAATGCTAGAATTTTATTTTGAAATATCTCAATAACTTTGAAACCTGTCGGAGTATTAAAAAAAAATTGGCACAATTATGTTTTTGGCACGGCAAATAAGAATTTTTAACTAATTTTGACGTCACTAGTAGAGGGCGCCACTTATGGCACAGCATGTTTCTTTTAAATGGCAGAACATTTTTGTGTTTAGTGTATACATCTGTCTATTGAAACAATCGATTCTCCTACCTGTTATATTTGACAGAGGTATACCTTGTTGAAGTCGTTAGGAGCAACCATTTTTGAAATAACCGTATTTGAAATATTCAGTGCAGCAATTGAAAACTGTTATCGTTTCAGGTAAAGTGCCTTTTCTACTGAAAATACGGCAAAATATTACTTGAAAAAGTTGTTCCGAACGGTAAATTATGGAGACGTGCAAAATTTCAAAATGATCGGCCTGCTTTGATAAAATCTTTGTGCTTTGTTGAAAAATGGTTTCAAAATCAAACCTCGCCGATCTTCTTCAGTTAAAGTTAGTGTTTATTATTTTTCGTTTTTAACATTACCACAATTATTAATGGTGATGTGGTAAACTTGTTGTATTGTTAAACGTAACTTAGTTCTTTGTTTGCAATATAGATCCGCTCGTTAAAATTACGGTGACAATGTGGTTGGTTATGCCATCTGATTTCATATTAAATTACTTTAATTTGAAAAATATTAAATAAAAGTAATAAATAATGATATTTAACTTTTTTTAATTTAGTTATCTTGTATTGTTATTTACTACTAATTTCATTTACCTTCAAACATTTTGAAAAAATCCTAATTTGTCACTTTTTTATAATGTTTTCAAAATAAAACAGGTAATTTAATATATTGTAGTCGGGTAGTAAAATTTTATAAATGCCTCAAATAACATTCTACATTTCATAAGTGGTAGGAGCAAGTACAGAACATGTTATTTGGAATCGAATTGAAGCACTGAATACAATAAAAGAAGAAAATGTAAGTCTGCTTTACCATTGACTTTCTAAATGCTCTGTATACATTCTGGTAACTTAATAAAAAAGTTTAATTGATTATTTGTTTCAATGAACTTAAACCTACCTACTTATGCATGTCCACTTAAGCTTGCATTAAAATGGTATTCACAAACAGTATTGCAATGCTGGAGAGCTTAACGTTTTCCTTTCGTCGTACTTCATCACCCTACACCACATTTTTCTTTTCAATTTCTTTTGCACAGTTGAATATGATTATTACTAGGCGTTGTATGTTGTATTCGTACATAATGGCATAATGCTATACTTATACTTGCTTTGCTCATTTTACGAGTCTATTTTGCAACTTTATTCAATACCAATGTCTATTTAAAGCAGTAACACTTAATAATATCACAAATGACAAATTAACAGTTCTAAACACGTACTTCGAAATGGAAAGCAGATGTAAAACACAATGCTGTATTAGGTATACAAATGCGAATGTTATCTGACGTCACAGGTCTTCACTGTGGCGACCATCGTTTTCTGGGGGCGTGGTCAGAATAAAATTTTAAATACCGTTTTTAAGCTTATTTTTCCACAAAATTGTAAATACTACAATACAATCTTTCTTCTGCACGTATTTGGAAGGTTGAAGGTATCGAGGAAAAGTACCTACTTCAAGCGGCCAGTTCCTTTTTGGGTTTTCAGGTTGTCCAATTTAGCTGTAATTTTGGGTAGATAAATGTATTTCGCTATAATTAATAGTAGTTTCCAAATTCCATTCCTAAATTCAGTACTCTCTGAATCTGATAACCATGATGTTATCTCTCTTAAATTCGTTAGTTAGATTCCGTTGTACAAAAAGTTTTTATTTTGTTGCCGCGTTATTCATTGTTACTAGGAGCCTTCCCTAGAGTTGTTGCTTTCTTTTTCTCAAGTTAAGTCCTTGATGAGTGAGAGTAAAACGAATGCAGAGTTAAGGAAAGGTAAGTGATGAAAGTTATTTTATCTTCACAACATTTTGAACATCCCTTGTATGGCAATTAAAAGTCTAGATCTAAAGTAATACCCATTCGATAAATCAGGTCGTTATGGTACTATTCGTAAAGACAATCAAATAATAACTCCTCGGGTTGCATACGGAAGGACGCATATTGAACCTACTCACACTGTTGAGCAGTTTTTAATAGCATTTTCGAAGCACTTGTAGCGTGAAACGAAGTTCCCTGACCACCACCAACATTGCCCGAAAGGGGAGCAAATTATGAGAATCGATTTCCGGTGTGGCAGCATTCCAGATAAGGACATTCGACTTGTGCGTGTCAATGCGTTATATCTTAGGATTAAAAGGAACACTGGCAGAGGCCTCGGCATCCACTTGACTTCATTTAAATACTCAGAGGC
Organism: Monochamus saltuarius; assembly: GCA_025584915.1. NCBI lineage: Eukaryota > Metazoa > Arthropoda > Insecta > Coleoptera > Cerambycidae > Monochamus > Monochamus saltuarius. Next base: position 7,897,374 of record CM046725.1, on the reverse strand, counting down.
GAAACCGTTTAAACTTTGTACAACTAATGGAACAGATAGCTACTATTTGATAAATTACTACATGCGGATACATCGGGATGGAATGGCTGGATTCAAGACAGGGTAGATTTATGATAAAGCAGCACGCGTATTTTTAGCAAAGTTATACGTCGGATGGAAAATAGAGTTCCAACATCCATCAAATATCTGAAAATTGCACAGTAAATAATAACTAACATATACACTCACATACAAGGTGTGTGTAGTATAAAAGTTTATGTTCAATATACAATAGCAAAATATTGCAATACGATCACAAAAGTGCTATGCGCCATGCTTTCTCCTATTTATTGTCAAATTCTTGATGGAACATCTTTGAACCGATTTTGTAACGTGATTAAATGGTTTTATCTACATCTGCTTTATAAGAGTCTCGTTACAGCATTTATTTGGCACTATTTTTGAATAATGATGGTGACATATTACCCCACTAGTGAAATATTAAAAAAAGATAGTTAATGGTTATTTTTATTAAGAACCAATAAGTTTAACAATATTACAATTAATGGATAATTTTACATAACTTAAATTGAAATAATTGTTATAAATATTAACAACACAACTTTGGCAATTCGTAAGATTAATACCAGATGAATGCAGCTGGTCTGTATTTGTATTAACAATGCTTAAATTTTCTTTGTAAGCACTTGAAGTAGCGTCAATGACAGCAATCTCTCGTCCAAGAACGTGTGTGGTGATTTCTTTCTTGTTTTCAAGAAACGTATCAATATGGCCTTCACACACGATGTTGGATTTCCAACCACCACGAAGTTTTATAGTTAGAAGGTCTGCTCCTGTGTTAGCTAGAAGTGAAGTAGATGTAGATCGTCGAAAACAGTGCCCTGTATAATGTTGAGGCTGAACATTTTCTTGTTCTTACCTTTGTTAGCAAGAATTGTATGTCATCGGCATCTTGTAAAAAAATTTAAACATCCTCTTTCGTTAATATTTTTGACTTTTTTTGTATCCCACTGATTGCTTTTTCAGAAAAGCAATTAAATTGCTGAATTTACTGATGTCAACATTCTGGAGCATACAGATTGTAGATCGCGGCATAGAATAGAACGCCTAAAGACTAGATGATTTGTGCTTCTTGGAATCTTCAAAAAATGCTAATAATACCTTTTCTTTTGCTTCATATTTTATATTCTTAGATGTACACCAATCAGTAAATCGTTTATAAAATTGTCCGTACTTGGTTCTCGATTTAAGGCAAGTTTTCTGTTTCTGAATCACTCGTTATTTTAATCAACACCACTATTTTCACAAGAAAATGTAAAAACAAAAACTCAATTTTGTTTATAATAAGTTTGACAGGAAGTTTGACATGTTACCATAACAATGCCTTTGCTTCTTGATTTTGAATCAAAACTTACACACTGGATCTGATTTTGGATTTTTCTGAATTTAAGGTAGTTGTAGATATGATTTTTTGCAGTTCTAGATAAAATTTTATATAGTACACATAGGATAACGGCATTTTTTATTACATTCGTGAAATGCAAATGTCTCACTCATGTATACTAGTAATAATGCCTATATCCCCCTTGTACTATAAATAACTATTGTGTTCTTATCCTTAAAGCTCGTTTACACGGGTTTAGTAAATTGACACAGTTACTGGAGCAAGTCGGTAGCTGGAAAATGTTACAAGTCAGTGACTGTTCACCAGTGGTATAATGTTTCGTATAGTACCAGTTTCAAAGAAAATATGATGGATCTAATCGAATACAACTTGGAAAATATACGAAGCCGTAGAAGGGACACGTCTACCTACATTTTTTTTTAAATTCAGACTTTAAACTCTGAATTCAAAGTTTAATCTCTGAATTCAGACTTTTAACTCTGAATTCAGACTTTTATATCTGACTTAAGACTTTAATGTCCCAATAGGGTCTTCAATAGTATCTACAGTGTAGTGGGTCACTTTCTGCTTCTAGCTTTATTCAGGCCCAGCATTGAATAATCAGTGAGTACCAAATGTCGACACTACATGCACGTAGCATATAGTGTCGACTTGCGCACTTGTATCTTCCGTCGGTAATAACAGAGCATGAACAGCCAGGGTTGCTCGTCGTTGGCATACTGATGAGAGCTAACAAGCACGAAACTCATATATGTCTGATGGCACCACTTACGACTAACCGTAGTTGTTTGCTATATATAGTCAGGGCATTAGTCCACAGAGTAGTTATTTCCTAAAATTCTGCTTTTAAAAATATGGCAGTGGTTGGGGCTTTTAATAGTACATACTCTCAGTATAGCGGATTGCTTTCTGCTTGTGACTGTATTCAGACCCCAGAGGCTTTGAGTAGCCAATGACGTGCTACGTCTTGCGTACTCATGTTCTGTTAACTATTATGACAGATTGTGAACAGCTAAGGTTACGAGTTATTGGCTTCATTTGTGATATATTGATAAGAACTAACCAGTTCGAAACCAGTACATAAATAGTGGCACCGCTGACGACTAACTGCGGCTGTTTGCTATAGGCATTTCAGGTGTAATTCAAAGGCGCAACGTTATTTAGACACCCAGTACTTAAATAATACTGTTCATGACAATGGTACAATCAAATTTAATCAGCAAATTGGTGTCATGGCAATCTAGATCCAGAAATAAAAATAGGTCTGAGGAAATTAAGTGGTCTAAATCATTTCCTAAACAAGTACAGTCGCACCTTAAATCGTCTCTAGAATCAAAAACAGTAAAATTATACAGGGTGTTGTAAAATTTCATAGTTGATGACAAATATCATAAAGTTTCATTTTCCCCTGTATATTATGTCCTCTAAATCTCAATTCTCTATCTAGAAAGCTCTGAGTACTACGACTTGTCCCATAATTTCGTTAGCAGTGTAAGTTCAGAGATTAAAGTCTGAATTCAGAGATTAAAGTCTGAATTCAGAGATTAAAGTCTGAATTCAGAAATTAAAGTCTGAATTCAGAGATTAAAGTCTGAATTCAAAGTTAAAAGTATGAATTCAGAGGTTAATGTCTAAACTTAAAAAAAAATGGTAGACATGGCCCTTCTAGGGCTTCGTAGAAATCTATATAGCCATTTCGTCTATATTTTTTAATAAAGCTGCTTGCTGTGCTTGTGTTTTCTTGAGCTATTCATGTTCCATAGTCATTCATGTTCTCTGTACAGTTCCAAGAAACGTTGTGGTTTCATCCTATTTTAAATGTAAATTTGCTACTAGCCACACAACTGCAAGACAGGCGTTCACTAGAAAATACCAGCAGAATTAATAGTCGACTAGCTTCGACACATTCCATTCGATAATTCCGTGGTGGGAGTAAGCTAGTCAGTAAGTAGGTTGAACTGCTTTCTACTTCTTACTTGACTTTATTCATTTACTGGTGCTAGTACCCTACTAACCACTAGAAACTATATTACCACAATTCTAGTATTCAGAAGCTAGCTACTTGCTACACCTACTCGCCCAATACTAAACCCGTGTAAACGAGCTTTTAGTCTTATGAGAATAATAAATGGTACAGTTAAATAACAAAAAATGAATTGCAATTGAATATGTTTCATACTGACCACGACAGATGATGCTATATTTTAGTTTAGACTATACAATAACCTACAGTACACTCTGTACCAATTACAGAAGGTACAACAGAAGAAAAAGTCACATTTTATAATACAAACACACACCAAAAACATAATATTAGTCACTGATGAGTTAAATAGGTCGATTTTATTTTTAAATAAATTATTAAATTTATTACACATGACATACATTGGGAAATTGGAGAGTAAGTTGGTCCTTTGTTTCTTAAGGTGAAACAGGGCATCGTTTCTCGTTCCACTCTAGAAACATGGAAACTTAAAGTTTCTAATAAAGTAGGACAATCAGTGAAGTTATTTATCAACTTAAAAAGGAAGTTTTGGGAGTATATTTAACAGACCTATTTTGAAGACTTTGTACGCCATGCTGCCTTAACAACATATTGTGATCAGTCCCAGTTTCCGGGTAAAAGCCATCGAGTTTAACAGTCATGTACTTTAGAAATCCTCGTAACATTCCCCAGTTTATTAATGATATTTTAATAATTCGGTATTCCGATTTGGGAAGAACAAAAGAACATTATAAGCTAATAACACACTCAGTCCGTAAAAGTATACATTTCTAATAACAGATCAAGCTCGTTCAGACTGAAAGTAAAAAAACACGCCTAGGTCTCTGATGTCAGTAATTCTAGTAAATGGGAAACCAGCGATGGAATAATTGTTATTCAGATTATTAATTTTCTCCGAATAAATGTCATATCATGATTGTTGTCTATAGACCAAATATTGATGTTATCTAGAAAAATCTGAAGTTTAAGGATATCGCAATGTAAAAAAAAAATTTTGAATAAATTAATATCAGCATACATAAGGCAGGTTATATCAAGTTGTTGAGATATATTGTAGATATAAGTAATAAAGAGCAATAGCCCTAAACAAGATCCATGGGGAACTCCTGACAATGACAAACATTTCGGAGATCCGAGACAGCGGATTTTCACAAACTGCGTGTGTAATGAAAAATATGATTTAAGTAGACTAAGCAAGTTATCTGGAAACGCCATAGTACTCAATTTATAAAGCCCATATAACCAACATCTACCTGAAGACTTGCATCCAAGGCTTCCCTAAGGTACTGAGTGAAACAGTCAAAAGACATTATAGTATATTGTGTCCCAAAGACTTTTGAGAGATTACAAATTATCTTTCTTATGAATGGGACAAATCTTGCAATATCACGTTAAACTTTGGCGCACAAATTAGATTAATACACTACAGGCTGTCTAGATCTAATGAATTGCTTATGCAATTGAAGCTTTTGTCTCAAATCGGAAATGGTATATTTGGAAAATCACAGTGAATGTTTCCTAGGTCTAGGATAAACTTTAAAGACATACATGTCAAAAATTACAATCAGGAGTCATTTAGGAAAGATCAATCAACCAAACTCAATTGCTCATAAAGTAAAGGATTGTTAGCATACCTAAAATTAGGTATAAACATATTATTTTGATGAGGCCGGCAAGATCATATTGAATGTTGTTATTGGCATGCAAACTAAGTAACGAAATTTTTACCTGAGTTGCTTTAAATCAAATAAAAACAAAGCAAATCAGACACAATAAAAAAACTTAGCATTCGTCGACGTTCACAAGTTGGATTCAGTGAATCCACACCATGGCATATTTTGCACAAGGACTTTTGACGACATATAAAGTTCAAATAACACAAGTAAAGCCATTGGATTATTCAAAATGTAGTGCATTTGTCAATTGACTCAAAAAGAAATCTGATTATGATGTACAGTTGTAGTTTGTGGCGAGGAAAATTCGGGATTGATTCATGCGAAACCTGTACTTCCTAAATTAGTTACTATTTAGTGTCCATTATGGTCAGGAGGTGTAATTGGTTCATATTTCTTTGAGAATACTACTGCATATGTTGTAACTGTGAACAGTCTTCGATATCGTGAGATATTGGGTGAATTGTTGCTCTAATTGATGTATATTGATGTGGATGACACTTGGTTTCAACAGAATGACTCATAATCTCTCTTTGCAAATGATGCAATCTGTTTATTGAGAGAAACATTTTCTGGACGTGAAATTTCAAGAAACGATCATGTTAATTGACCAACAGGATCGTGTGAATTGTCACAGTTGGACTATTTTTATCGGATTAAATGTAAGGTATATATTATGAACAATAATCCACTTAAGGAATAAATTATTGGTGTTATTGATGAGATAAAGTCACAGTAAAACCAACATGTAATTACAAATTTTAACAAAAGTCTGGATATCTGCGGATCTGCAAGAGATGGTTTGACAGATATTCATTATATTTAAATGTCATCCATTATGTCAGTTATCAATAAAAAGTCTTGAGAGTCTGAAATCGACGCAAATTGTGTATTTTATTTAGAACAAATAAAAAATGCGTTCAATATGAAAGACCCGTTTTAATTTATAACAATTGAGGACAAATGTGTGGCTAACAGCTGCTACATATTTGTAAAAGGATCACAGCCGTAAAATATACCAGACGCTTTTTATGGGAGGCAAATAAATATCGCATTAAGTAGTACCTAAAGATAAAACAAATGCCAATGAAATGTTAAAATCGATTTAATACAACTTGGAATAGCTCCTCCATATATCATTTCATATTTTATTAGATCCAATATAAATGATAACGATATCTGTACCAGCATAACAAAATAACTGATAATTTGAAAAAAGTATATTGTGAGACAAATTTCTCTTATTTCTACAGCATATTTTTGTCACCAATTAATTAATCAGTATTTGTAATCTAATCCATTCCACGTTTAAATTTTCTTCGACAACTCGTTTCTTCAACGCCTACGCTGTAATCTTTGAAAATATGTACGCACAGCAGTCTTTCTACCAATTATCATGTTTACAGGAACGTCGAAAAATGGGTAATTTAGCCAACTGAATCAGACTTAATTACCTGTATCATTCACCTGTTTGTCTAAATATTTGTTTATAGCTTTAAATAACAACGAGGCAGTAGATTCTCCTAATATGTGTATCATTTTTTTTATTTATGTGCGTTCATATTTATATTCGAAACCAATATTTTAGCAAAGATAGCAGAATTTTTAAAAAAATTTTATACAAGGTGTTTTGAAAAGTCCTAACAATATTACTAGAACTGATAAAACAATGAATGGGGTTTGCTTAATAAAAGTATGTTCTACTAATTTTCGAGACGTAGTACTCTTGCTCTGTGTCCCATTAATTTCGGGGCACTCTGTATATGTAGTTTACAATTTATTTGAAGTTGCGTTCATTTTTCTTCTACAACACGAAAATGATTCCAGTAACATAAACATTATAACACGAGACGCAGCGATATTTCTAAAATATTATTAAAAGCCAAATTTGAAACATCCTGTATGTATTTGAGAGTAGATTTTGCACAAAATCTTTCTTGCTTACTGACGCAACTGTCTATTATGTTCAGAGCGCCGACATTTGTTAATTATGCACCAAGCATCTGAGGTTCTGCACACAACACCAGCGTTGTTCCCTCATTATGTGCCTCCAATCAAAGTTCACGTTCTTGCATGCACTGCAGTGGGAAATCAATAGCACACTATCCATGAATCCAGAAAGCGACCATCATAAATAGGTATTTGACTGATGCTAACAATCGATAAGGATTTAAAAAGACTCATTAGAATTAACTTAACATTTTTGAAAAAGAAGTAAAATTACAGAAAACAATTTCTGCCAGTCGCGGCCTTTTAGTTTTATTTTTAAAAATTAAAAAAATACTTACATCCAGAAAGTCAGAAAATTGGCCTTACCATACGTAAAAAGTAGTGTTGGGAAAAACCGAGTTATTTCAAAAACCGAATACTGAGTATTTAAGTGATATCAAAAACCGATTGAAGACTCGAGTTATGGTCACTTAAATTCTCAGCAGCTGTATATTACTATGTTTGTAGTGTATATGTAAATGTTTTATTTTAAATACATAAATATATACTTTTTGTATAGGTGAATTTATATATTTAAAATAAACAATACAAATACAAAGATATATAAAAATATATGTTGCATTGGCACAAAAAATTAGTTACTATTTTACGACTCCTGCATTCCGTCAACACAAAATTTTATTTTGATCTATAGCTACGACAAGTGCATTATACGAATTACGAATATGAGCGATGGTCATTTCTGCGGTTCCTTGGTTTTTCGTTGTTTGTTATAGTTGTGTTGTTTGTTAGTCAGACGACTTCCATCAAACAAACAAATGATTAATTGATTATATTTTCATGAAAATATTTAAAAAAAAACTGCCACTGAGAATAAAAAATAACTATATACTACACTGAATTTGCACTGTATGTATATTGCACTAAAATTGCAAAAAATGATTGTTTTTAACGCGACCAAATATCGAAAATTATGTTGACAATTGCGTAACATCGGCCGTGACATATGTAAGTCGTCTGAATTCTTGTTGCAACTATACACGTATACGAGCATGTATTTACAAATCTTGAACTCGAACACACAATTTGTAAGTGAACAGTAGGGTTGCAACGAAAGAACAGTCCCTACTGCAGCCTCTGTCCTTTCGTCTTTATTTTTACTAGAAATGTCCTTACTCGGAGGACATGATTAAATTGTATTAAAATAGAATTATCGGAACACAAGGACAAAATATGTAAAAAAAATAGTTCATATACAAAATAAAAAGAATGTCCTTACTTGAGAATTTATAGGATAAGAAAATCCAACTTGCGCATATGAAAAGGTGGCAACGCTAGTGAACAATGGAAAAAAATCAAATAAATAATTCGTTACTCATATAACTGATAAGCGAATGATTTCGGTTATTTCAATAACCGAATAATCAATTATTTTTCACTCGAGTGATCCCAACATTAATAAAAATCTAAAAACGATACTATATCGTACCATTCAAATATGTTTGCAACGAAATATAATATATACATTTCTACTGAGTATGACAACTTTGACAGCATGAAAAATAGAAAAATATTTTGTTACTGCAGCTGGCAAGACTATAAAATTGTTGTGTTAATGATTGCATAGTTAAGGTGCAGGATAATGCCTGACATTTTGATTGTCATAACACCAGAATTGAATTTTTTACTGTATTAGAAAGTTATTTTAAGCTAATATATATCAAATCTCCTACAATTCCTATCAATGATGTCATATGTATGCTCTTTGATACCAAACATCTAGGTATATCTGTATCCTCAAATGCCGCTAAGAATCTTATATAAGAATATTACTTGAAATATAGACATTGAGCTGCGTTTGCATTGAACAAAACGTATTTTTTGGAAAACTATTTTGTAACATATTTTTGAGTATATTCTTAGGTAGATATGTTTTCTCTTATTTTCAGGAAAATTCTCACCCCGCTATTTGTTAAAACTCTGTATGCACATAATCTTAAACTACGTTTTGTGGTAAAGAGGTTTTGCTTAGTCCAACGTCATAGCACCGTGTATGTATTTTGTAAACAGAATGGAGCGATGCTCAATTTTATATTAGACATACATCCAGCTGTATATGTATATTCAGCTGTAAACAGATTGTTGTTGTTAATTACATTACTTGATTTACTCAGGTAATGTTTAAGGATATATTTTCCTTTGTGGGATAAAATAGCGCTAACGTGTTAGTTGAAAATTACCACAAAATTAATTATACTCAGTAATTCTCAGGATTCTGCTTTATGCTATTAATAACATTCTTAAATGATACGTTGGCGTCGGTTTTACTTCCAATTAACTTTTAAAATTAATTACATACAATGTTACATGGAAGACGCAGGGGGGAAATTTAGACCAAAATATCATAAATCGTCGAACAATTTCCGGGATGGTCGCCAACCACATCGGCCAACCACAGGTTGTTTAAAATTTTCTGTCTTAAATACTATGATCTTCATTTCTCGAAAACCGATAGAGATATTGAGATAAGATTTGGTACACAATAGTGTATAGTAAAGGACTACTTTTACGTGTATAAATTTATCTTGTAATATACCATCATCATATATTATTTTGCTTGTCAAATGTCAAAAAATACAGGGTGGCGCATTTAAAAATATAAATTTACGGTCATTTCCGGTCAAACCGGAAATGTCATGAAATCCGAAATGACCTCAAAGAATTCATGGCACCATGTAGACCCACCCAATTTCAAATTTTTATCAGCAGTCATAAAAAAGTTACAGCGTGTTCCCACTTTTCGTTGTCACTTTGTAGAGTAATCATAATAGAAGGTTAATAATATTTTGACTTGACGTCAGAATTGATAACACAATATTCTTGAATAAATTAGATAATTATTTTGGTTTCTCTTACAACTTATTCAATCTAATAAGCTCTTATCTTTCCAACAGAGATCTACATGTTATTAATCGCGGTTGCAAATCTTCTGAAGTACGAGCCACCTCGGGGGTCCCTCAAGGGTCTAATTTGGGACCCTTATTCTTTAGCCTATTCATTAATGATATCATTAATAATTTAACTGTGCCCTGCCTGATGTATGCAGATGATCTGAAAATTTTTAGTACAATTAAGAACTCTGTTGACGCTCCCGCTCTTCAATATAATCTAAATGTCATTCATGAATGGCGCAGGGTAAATAATCTGTCACTAAATATTATTAAGTGTCATGTACTGCATTATTCTACCAAGAAACAGTTACATTGAACAACATACGCTTTCAAGACCTGATACCTTCTGTGACTGAGGTGTTATCTTTGACAGAAAATTGTCTTTTAATAGCCATCTACATTATGTAACTGCAAGGACTTATAGATCTCTTAGTTTCATTATAAGGAATAGTAAACAGTTTCGAAATTATAACATTGAAAATTTTGTATTCTACTTTTTTCAAGTGAAATTGTGAATATGCATCAATTGTTTGGTGTCCTAATTATGCTGAAAATGTTCAGCGTAAACGCTTAAAATATATGGAGAGTATCCCTCTGTTGGGTTCCCTCAATTAGAAATGCTTAATAGATTTGGACTTGAAACTTTAAATCGACGTAAAAGAGCTTATTTATTTTGTTTACATAAAGTAATGCATGATGTCATTGAGTGCAGTGCCATCTTGAGAATGATAGGCTTTCATGTTCCCAGAATGGAAGCTAGACAATTTAACATGTTTTATTTGCCACTTGTTAAGACAAATATTCTGAAACACTCTCCACTTCATAAAATGTGTGATTTATATAATAAAGTTATCTTGTCCGTAGATTTTATGGATTGTATAATTTCAACGCTGAAAAGACTTGATTTTTAATTGTTGTTGTCTTTATCTAGATATTTAGATTGATTATTTTTCATATTTGTCATATGTATGCCACGTCTAAGTATTGTGTAATTTGTATGTTTTTTTTTGTTTGTTTTCCTATTGTCTAACTGGGTCTTTGACCTATGTAAGTAAAATAAAATAAATAATAAAATAACTTTTTTGAACTAAAGCCAGTGGCGTTGGTATGAGCCATCTTCACCGCTGAACCCTCTAAATTTCTGCACCAATAGTGAAAAGTTTATTTTCAGTACAAATATTAAAAATGTATTCTATTTTCTGTAAAAATGAGCTCTTGAGGAAATTCACTAGGAAGCTTTGCTTTTCAGATCTTTTGACTTTGACATGTGACATGTTACATCATAAGCAGATATAATTTTTGTTTTTAAAATAAAATTAATTTTACATTATATTAGAATTATCACATACCGTTATTTTTAATGGTTAAAGTGAAGCAAAATTCTAAATAATAGTAACCTGTTTTTCCATTTTTTCATAATGTGCTTTTGTGGACATGTGACGTCTCTGCATACATCGATTCAAATCATAGACCTAGTTGTAAAGTCTATGATTCAAATGCTTTTTGAGTAAACGAGAAGTATACAGGGTGTTTCAATTGAACTAGCAAAAATTAGACCACAGATTCCTTAGGTTAAAATGAATCGATTTAACCTAACATACACATAAAAAAAATACAGGGTGTCAAAGTTAAAATTTTATTTTCGATATTTGTAGACAACTTTTTAAAATATCCAAATATTTACATAAAATTTTTAAATCAGGGGTTTTGCGGGCGAGAAATTAAAATTTGTTTCTAATTTTGACGTCACTATTAGAGGGCGACACTTATGGCACATTATGTTTCTTTTGAATGGCATAACTTTTTTGCTGCTTAATGTATCCATCTGACTATTGAAACAATCGACACTCCTACCTGTTATATCTGAAAATGATATACCTTGTTGAAGTCGTTAGAAGTAACAGTTTTCGAAATAATCCTATTTCAAATATTCAGTGCACTGATTGAAAACTGTTATCGTGCGAAATTTCAAAAAGATCGGCTTGCTTTGATAAAATCTTTGGGCTTTGTTGAAAAATGGTTTCATCAAACCTCTCCGATCTTCTTTAAATTTTGCATGTCTCCATAATTTACCATTACAACTGTTTCAAGCCACAAGTGGCGCCCTCTACTAGTGACATAAACATTAGAAACAAATTTGAATTTCTCGCCCGCAAAAACCCCCGATTTACAAATTTTATGTACCTAAATATTTGGATTTCTTAAGAAGTTATTTACAAATATGGAAAATAAAATGTTAACTTTGACACCCTGTGGGATATAGGTATGTCAGGTTAAATCGATTTATTTTCGCCTAAGGAATCTGTGGTCTCATTTTTGCTACTTCATTTAAAAACACCCTGTTATAATGTACTCGTATTTCAGTTCACTTTTTCTTTAGGACTGCGGTATTCTAACTGCCTGACGTCAGTGGAGACCCAGCACATGCACGATAATATATGTGAGACGCGACGAGAAACTAAATAAAAAGTAAATTATTGCGCAATATTTGTTTTGGGAGAGCAAGACAGCAAGAAACTTCAGGGCCTTTTGACGAGGGTACGGCAATTTTTCTTCGGGGATTACCAGAATAACTCTAAATCGTAGAGGCCGTGAGAGAACAGTCAACAAGTAAAAATGGCTCTGCTCTAAACGCGCAACAAATGAATGCGCTCTAACTAGGACCGCGTACATTCTCATGAAATTTTAAAATATTTTTTTTCCTAAAAATATTTGTGTAAACAGTTTGTTAAATCTAAATTATTGCAAACATATTTTTAAGCAAAATCAAAAAATGACCATTCAGTCAAACATTTGTTGTTGCCTTATACGTTGCATCAGAAGATAGCTTAACCCTTCAAGAAGATTTAAATAAGATAAATGATTAGTGTTCTATGGTGATTCATTGAAATTAAACATATCCTAATGTAAAATAACCTCATATACAAAACAGGAAGCTATTATAACTTATAATTATCAAATAATGACACATCAATTGAGCGTTGTTCTCCTTATAAATATTTGGGTACATTGTTTGATTCCGAAATTACGTTTGCGAATCATATCAGTCACTTCGGCAACCAGAACGTTTGTATTTTTTATTAGAAATATGAGTGATTTCTCAGATGTTGTGAAATTGGTGTATGTATCACTCATTAGAAGTAAATTAGAGTATGGATCAATTATCTGGCACCCTATATACCAAAATTCTGTTCATCAAATTGAATCCGTACAGCGGAAGTTCGTAAAGTTTGTTTTGTTTAAAATGAATGGTATATATCCTGAACGAGGTGTAGATAATAGTGTATTACTTCAGGCTGTCCAGTTACAGTCATTAGTGCTTAGAAGAAATTATTCTGCAATTTCTTTTATTAATAACTTAATGAACAATAACATTGACTATCCTTCTCTATTGTACAAATTAAATTTGTTTGTTCCTAGGATTGAACCACGTCAAAATGTTACTTTCTATTGCGACTTTGCTAAATGTAATGACGAAACCACCAATAGTTAATGCATGCGCTCTTTTCAATTCTATATCTTCTCTATGTGATCTTTGATAAATTATCTAAAATAATTAATTTGTATGAAAAATTCAATAACAACTTTTGGTAGGAATATCTGTCTTATGCCAGATACTGCTTAATTTAAATTACTTTTCGTGAAATCGTTTATGTAACAATGACATTTCGATTGTCATTTCAGTATCGAAATGGCAGTCTCTTAGGCACATGTGCTTAAAACAAACTTTTTTACGCACATGTGCCTAAAACTAAATAATATAACTGAATTATTGGGTAATGTAAGAAATTCGGCAATCTTTTTAGGAATTGAACCTGTTATTTATACCTAGTGCTACGTACATTTAGAATTCTTGTACATGATAAAAAATCGATTGTGATCAATGGTGGATGGACTTAGGCTTGCATAGGTATTGCCTTCTAGTTTTGTAAATAATCTTGGAACATTAGTTTTGGTATCGGGAATAGCAACTTTAATATACGACTTAGCATCTTTAATGTTCTCTGTACGTAAATTTAATTCTTCTCTCCTACAAGCTCCAAATATACCAACAATCAAGACAACTTATTGGATTAAATACTTTTCATCATCTGCCTCTTTGATAATCCTATCAACATGTTCCTTGCAAAATATTCTGTATTTTCTGGGTCTATAACCACTTGATTTCCTTGTGAGAAAACCAGTAACATTGGTATATTCACTAATATCCATATCTTTATTCAAATAAATAGTAGTTCGCAGCATGGAATAATTACTCCATAATGTAGTGGGTGCACATTTTAAAGATAACTGGGACACGTACGCTAGAATAGCTTTCTCCGAAATATTACATACCTTTTTTTTTCGGCACATCAAAAATCAAATTTTGCATAAGTTTTCTGGTACAATTTCTTCGATTTCTGAGGGATCAATGTACATAAGGCAGCTTCTGCCTCATTTTCTATTTCAGATTTTTCAGTACCTATCACTAGAATCTGCGTCACACATACTGAAGTTTTATGAAGAATTAATACCGAGTTTAATTATTGGGGTTTAATGTGCACAAATGTTTACAGATTTCAGATTGTTTTTAAATGTTTGTAAACATCGCATCCTAGCAACGGCTACATAGCAACAACCTTACAGGCAACTTAGTTAAAGCTTAGTTAAAGCTAAAATAAAATAGTCTAGCGATCATATTAGCAAATGCAGTCGAAGATTATGTCGAAACTATTTTGAATATTTATTTAACGATTTTACGAAAAATCTTGTTCGATGCATGTTGCAAAATAGGTGTTGTAGCTATTATAATGTAGCACCATACAGATTACATGTATATGGTTTTACTTTTCTATAACTGGCTTTTACCTGTGGGAAAATAAATATTATTATTTATTAATATCTCTTATTTTGGTGTTCTTCCTATAGTTTATTTATTTTCCAGTATTTACAACTTTACCATACACGTGCTTTTACCAAATCGAACAAAATAAAACAAAACGTGTTCATTTAAGTTTGACCTGTTTTTTTGGATTTCAACCCTATTGCAATTAATCACTACGCACTCACGACACATTGACGGTTCCCATAATTCGGCCCACAAATGCCTTCGAGAATTAAGACCATTTATTAAAACCAGGTTGATTATTTTGGGAATGTACGTGCCTCCTCGACAAATTATTTGAAATCGATACCATTACCCTCCGAGCAAAGTTTACCCAACTTTGGAATAGCACTATTAAGCGTGGCTTTATTCTAAGTCTCTGCCCGACTCCTCCCAAACAAAGCCGATAGTGTGAAACCGAGCAATAACAAAAAGATCCAAATGGATCAAATGGGATGACGATGACGGCTACAAATGTTATCTTGTCCACGCTATGTGTGCCCGCTTCAAGTGGAAGTATGAAAAACGAATACGTAAGTGGAACAGCCGAGACAATGAGACAACATACTACGTAGACTAGGAAAAGCCTTATATACCATTAATTTGTAAATACGTTTTGACAAAACAAAGGCTCGCAGTTAGAGAAATAAATATAATTACTGTATTATACAGGATGCCAGGAATCTAGTCATGTATTTTGGACCATTACATCGCGACCACTCTGTATATGGGGCATTCTCTGTCAACTTGGCCACCCCTCCTTACAGTCTCAATTTTTGAGATAAATCATTGATTTTGCGCTTAAAATTTTCTGTTGAACCTCTAATTTTTAATGCAGTCTGGCGGTTTTGACCATGCAGGAGGCTTTGAAATTAAAGAAAAATCATAGAATGGAATCTACAGAGGATCAAGGATCACAAATGCCAAAAAAAGTAATTTTATCCAAAATCACCCTGTGGCGTTTTACGGGTTGTCATGCTGTGACCTAGGTAACTGGACGCTGCCAGTAACAGAATATTAATGCACACATTTCTAGCTCTAGCTGATATTCTTTGGCCTGCCCTTGTTGCTCTTGGGGTAAGCTCTGTGGGGTGAATCCGTGGGGCAAGGTCCCAATCAACCTCAGCCGTAGCTGCGAAGCTTTTGCGAAGTCACTACTGAAGATGTCAACAGTGAAGGGCGTTTGTCTCGGAAGACCACCGTTATATAAAGAGCGGTTCCGGCCGTAGCAGCCGTAGTACAACAGGAACTGAAATCAATATATAGATAAGTCCATAGGTGTTGATACTAAAGTCCACAGAGGTCTGCCCAGGAACAACAAGGACAGGTGAAAGAATTCCAGCAAAGGCTAGCGATGTGCACATTAATTATGTTACTGGATCCGGTATAACAACCCGGAAAACTATTATAGATTAAATTGTACCACATTAATATACACGTGTGAGATACAACATACAATTTTACCTTATTATAGCAGAGACTGACAAGATGATCTTACTAAAAATATAATACCTGATTGGGAATGATGCAAGACATATTTAATGAGACTGTTGTATGAAAATCCAGTATCAGAACCATGAAATTCTTAGCTTGATTTAGGGTTTTACGTCAATAAATCAAGTTATATCACTTCTTCCGAATAAAACATGTTATTTAACAGGAAATAAAATGGGAATGCCTCGTAAGACAAGTTAATGAGCCTTAGAAGGAGCAAAAAGGAAGTAAATACGGCTGAGAATGAATAGCCGTAGGTATTAATTCAGTTAAAAGGTCTGTGCCAGATGTTAAGGGTGTTTCCCCTACTTAGCTACCGATAGCTTTTTCATCAGTGTATAAGTTTTACAGGAGTACTAATTTTCCCTTGTCACACTTCCACCATTACATGGAAATGGAGCATTAAATGGAAAGCTTGGGTATTTGATAGAAATTTATGCATTTAAATGGGTTTTCAGATTGTTTGCTGCATCATAGGATCTTCGGTGTAAAATTCCCATAAAAACTTCCCATTGGGATATAGTGGTTAAATTTAAAGACATTGTTATATATTCCACAACTATTTCAGATGTGTCTGGAATGTAAAATTATCTTCAGAATTAATGTAACTCTAGCAGCAACTCCAAGATTTATTGAGTACTAGTTTGACAGGGTGACAAATTTGGTACAATAGTTTTACAGGGATCTGATTTATTTTTCAGGAAAGGAGTTCTAGACTATCGATATATAATTTAGACAGCTCTATTAGTCGCCGTCAACTGCGCAACTTTAGATGGTCTCATCTAACAAGCTAATGTAGATCATTGTTTCATGTTTCAACAGTGGCGTAGATAAGACCACTTTCAAATACAGTATGCTTAAATGAATCCTTTGGAGTTCTAGAAGTTTCTTTGTTAGTGATATGACATATTATTCCTGGGTATTTTATTATTTTTTATTTTTATTTTGGAACAACTACATCCTTGAAGGTCTGCTAAAGCTAATTAATACTTTTGATCAAATTTAAATTATATAAGCTAATGCATAATCATTAAAATTATATATATATTTAATTTAATTTTGCGCAAACATTTTAGCAGACTTTCATGACACGCCACTAAATACTATCGCCGCAATGTCAGCATAAGAAATCATGTCACCATTTAAATAGCATTTATATATACCAGAAATAATAACGGTCTCAGCACGGTGTCATGAGGCACACCTATTTTGATTGTGGACCCGCAACTGATATTATACCCTATTTTAACTTTTTGGATTTATTACGTAATTATTAAACAATTTATATATATTTTAGATGGTGGATCCAAGATGGCGTCTAGAACGTTCGAAATTCGATTTTGTTGACGCCATCTTTATTTTGTCAAAATCGCCCCACTGCTTTAAAGGTTGACAGAGAATGCCCCATATATAAATAAATAAATTTCTTCAACAAACATACTTTTTAACATTTTTACGTAAAAAAGAACAGAAGAGGTTTCCAGGTTTCCCTCATTCCTGCACTGAATGATGGTAAAGGCCTACCAACGTAAGTCATTCCTGGGCGCAAATGCGGCTTGCTTAATAATAATATACCGCCCCCTCTCCCGTACAAGTCTCCGACGTCTGAACTAATCCTCGTGATTAGAATGAGGGGTAGAGATATTATTATTATTAATAGAACTTGAAGGTCTGTCATTTTTTAAAACGTAAAAGCTAATTAATATTTTTGATCAAATTTAATTTAAATAAGCTATTGCATAATCAGCAAAACCTTTAAAATTACATTTGTTTTAATTTTGCGCAAATATTTCAGCAGACTTTCATGACACGTCACTATTTAAATATCATTTATATATACCAGAAATAGTATCGGTTCCAGCACGGTGTTCTGAGGCACACCTACTTTGATTGTTGACCCGCAACTGAGATTACACCCTACTTTCCAATTCCAACATTGTTAAATTCATATGTTAGGTTAAGTTAAATATTATTATTATTAAACAGTATAAAGAACAGTGTCAAACACTTCTGACAAACCTAGAAACACTGCATATCTCTTCAGATTTAAAAGTTAGTGTTTCTCTTGACTGTTGGCATTGATAAGGGGGTACAGAAGTTTTAAGAACTAAGTCAATAATGCATTACATAAATGATCAATTAATATTGTTATGGTGGTTGAGCTTTTTAAGATGTCATGTTTGCCACAGGCGCGTTTGATCTCCGTGGCCGGAATACTGTAGATCAGCTATACTCATAAGGAGGATTCTGACATTGTGAGAAGGGTAGCTTGTAGAGCTACAGCATTTAAGCCTCATTGGGCCCATTGTACTTTTTTTCATTAGGAGATTGATCCACCTGAACCAATATGAGAAAAGTGTGATGAAGCTGTATTCTTGCAGGAGTACTCTAGGAACTCCTTAGCAAATTGACAACTTTCATCCCACCGTTTCCTAAACTCTTTGTGAGTGTTCTCTTTCATAATTTCATCAAATGCTGACAAAAGAACGGGCTCGTAGGGAGGATTGACTTGGGTTAATGGGAATGATCCCAATCGGCGTTTGACCATTTCTTAAATTAATGAGTTCTTCCAGGTTTCTCATTTCTGCACTAAATGGTGGATGGGACTTACCAACATAAGTATTTCCTGTATCGAACAATATTCCAGACCATCTCTAGAATACTTTACCGGTAAAACTGTAAACTTACTTCACAACAACAGTTACCTATAACAATAATTCATAGTTTCATATTCTGATAACGTTTTTGTATTTCTAAGAAGATCCCAAAATTCGTAACTATTCCAACTCTGGAAACTCGAACCGTTAAAAAAATCACCATCTATTTCGATTAAACCATTTCGCCTTAATCCCCTTAACCCTAGATTCAGAGATACAATTTTATTACAGAATTGTTTTCGAACTGTTCTAGGCTTAACTATCCGTAAAACGGCTTTCTCTCTCTCCTATTCTGATTTCGGGGTACCCAACAATGAAATACCTACCTGCTTAACTCAGTTATGTGAGAGCTGAGGACCGACCCATCTGATAAAATAATTACTTCGACCCAACGATAATAACTATCCATTCTCGTCTATCCAGCAATTCGACTGTGTCCAAAGTTTGTCTTAGCTAACATGTCTGCATCAATCATTTTAAATATCCAAAACTGACTGGATAGGATGGTCAGGCTAGCAGTCCAGTAGAGATAGAGTATTGAGCAAAATATTATTAATAATGGATAACTAACTAAATAGGGGGACTTTTACTTACTATTACAATATAATATGTTGGGAAAGTGGAAGATAAATAAATCGTGTTTTTATTACTCATAAAAGATTAATATGTATTTATTACAATTCATGTCAATATACACCAGTGTTTACACACGTCAAAAAGAAAAAGAAACGAACGAAACGAATAATTTAGTACGCTACGCACTTATTACATTTTTAAGAAAGTTAAAAATTTATATAAAGATTGATAAAATCAATGTAAAAGAAATACAGACTAAAATACCATTAATATATTACAAACATACAAATCAAAACATGTTAAATAGGTACAGACAATACGAACTAACATACAGGTAACACAAACAATTAAATACCGTGGAAGTTACTTGATAAAAAGTGATTGAAATCATAAAACGCATTTCTCAATAAATAATTCTTAATTTTTTTTTAAAAGTATTTATCTTTAAAATCCTTACATAATCAGGAGAACATTAAAAATTTGAAACCCAAATAACCTGTACCATTTCGCGTTCTTGTTAGTCTTAGATGTTTATTTGAGAGGTAGTTTTTATTATGGGTATTATAAGTGTGAATGTGTATATGCAATTCTTCCTGGAGACAGCTGTAGAATATTGAAAGAGAAAAAACTTTTGACATTACCTTCATTGTGTATACTGAAATGTACTATTTTTGCTAAACAAAATGAAAATCTGTTTAAAACATGTTGATCATATCACCAATACAGCACTAGACATGGAGATTTACTATTAAGCGTACCTAAGCATAATACAATAAATTTAAAAATGAAGTGAAACGTTTTTTATTAGATAATGTCTTTTACAGCAGCTCAGAATATTTAAAATCAGAAAATAGCAGTAAATCATTGTCATACTTTCTAATTAAGGAACCCCACACTGTTATGAAATGTTTTTTGTGTCAGTGGGTAATATTTCACTTTGCTTTATCGATTATTACGATTGTAATAATTTTAATACAGAATCAGAGAAACCTATATGTTGAAGTTTCGACATTAACAAGTAATGATCAATTTGATCCAAAGTTTTCTGTATATCAGTGTAAACAATATCTACTTGTCTGTGGATAAACTGGGATCTGTCAGATACCTCATCTATGGCATACTGATGAGAGCTAATAAGCTGGAAACCGGTGGAATTCAATGCTGGTCCAGGTATTAGCCGCAAAGTAGTTGTTTTCTGGAATTTTGTGTTTTCAAGAATGAAATCATTCAGAATTTTTTATTGCATGTTCTGTTTTTGTAATTTTAGTGCAATCGAAAAAAATTAATTTTCAGGCACTTCTAAACCCTAAAGATAAGAAAATGAACTCGCGTAAACCGCTACTCACTTGCTTTTAGAATACGAAGCATAGGAAGAAGTCATCGATGTCGTTAGCAGATTTTATACCAATTATGATGGAAAATTCAAATGTTGAAGGTATTATTAGGGACACTAAATGCAAACAGTCAAAATTTAGATATTGTTTTCTCGGAAACGGTAGAAATCATCAAGTTCTATCAAGTGTACCATTTTTACGTAGAAATGATGGTCGGATAAGATTTTGCAGTCAAAAACGTTTCGTCAATAAAAATATATGAAGGAAATTCATTATCAGGCATTGCTAATGTGGCGCGTTCTGCTTCCTAACCCGATTTATGATTATTTTTCTTAAAACTGTTTCCCTACCAATTTTGGTGACAATCAGTTAAGCGGTACTCAAGTTAAAGTACAAAAATCAAAACAATAATTTCACTTTTGATACCGTGTACCTTTTTCACAGCAATACTTTGCTAAGACATGCTTAGCTAAATCTTCATATTTTGTCCCAAAGATTTCGCCCCTGCTCTATAGCCCATTATTAATGGTACGAGTATACTGCAAAGATAAAGGCACAATCTATTAAATGGTTCCAATCTATATAAGAAATTTTAGGTAACGATTCATCAATAGAATAAGAAATTTACGTTGATGTATTCTTACTATTAAATTTCGTTTCTTTTAGATTTACAGTTAAGAACCGACCATTACTATTGGCCATTGATGACACTGTCAACTTGACTGCATACTAAGACATGACAGAATTGTAATGTAATGAAAGTTCCTAATTAATAATAATAATAATAATAATAATAACCTTTATTATTCCAACAGGAAAACCCAATTACAGGAATAAGTAATAAACAAAACTAAGTGGTAATAAGAAACTAAAAATAAATACATATAATATATACTAATAAAGAGACAAAATCATATAACACACATATAAGTTACGCTAAGTGAGAAACACAATGACACAGAGACTTTAAACTGCCATTAAAAATATCACAATCCTTAGCAATTTTATTATACAAATTACACATTAAGTAAATAGGAGATTTAGCTAGTATATTAGTTCTAGGGGAATCACAGTAAAACAAACTTTGTTGCCTCGTGTAACCACGTGGTATACGAAAGTAAATATTACTCAATAGTACGGGGCAATCAACTCTGTTGTTTAAAAGATTAAACAGAAAGCGAATAAGAGATACGTTACGACGGAAATCCAATGACTCTAATCCGAAGCGATTCAATAGGTTAGTGTGATTATAATCCTGAAGTGGATAAACGCCATCTTGTCGAAATGCAAGAAGTTTTAAAAATCTTCTTGGAACTGATTCTAGCCGGTGCTGATGCATATTATAAATCGGGTACCATATTATGGAACCGTAATCGAGTTTAGACCTGATCAGGGAACAATATAAAGTTTTCAACGTGACCACATTTTTAAAATCTCTACAATTGCGGTATATAAAACCATAAGTCCGGAAAGCACCAGATACAATAATATTAATATGTTCAATAAAAGTAAATTTACTGTCAAAGGTAATCCCTAAATCTTTATATAGCTCAACACGACTAATGATGTAGCCGTCAATAGAATATTCATATGCAACAAAATTAATCTTGCGAGTGAAGGACATAGATTTGCACTTGGAAATATTAAGTGACAGATGATTTAATTCACACCATACAGACAAGCGATCTATACAAAACTGAAGATGTTCGCAATCTGAAACCGATTTAATTTTAGAATAAAGCTTAAAGTCGTCAGCGAATAATAATTTTTCACAGGAAACAACATCAGGAAGATCATTAATGAATAGTAAAAATAAAAGTGGGCCCAAATTAGAGCCCTGCGGCACACCAGATGATGGAACAAAAGAACGAGACGTGAAGTTTTGATATCTGACCTCAAACTGTCTATTAGCTAAATAAGACTCTAAAAGTTTAATTAATGAGTCGGAAAAACCAAACTGATACAATTTTGCTAATAAAATATAATGATCTATCTGATCAAAAGCTTTTCGAAAGTCAGTAAATATTACATCAATCTGGCCACCACCATCTAATACTTCAGAAATGTATTGAGAAAAACTGTAAGATTAGAGATTGTTGATCTTTTCTGCATAAAACCATGTTGATGTATAGATACAGTAGATATAGTAAAGTAGTAAATTTCCCTATATAAAACAGATTAAAAAACTTTAGAAAAATTATACAACAGCGAAATAGCTCTATAGTTCTCTACCTCATTCTGATTACCTTTTAAAAAAATTCTGAATCATAAAGTTCAGACATCCATCCATCCCAACATTATTTTGAGGAATTCTACTGAAACCTGTTAAGCAAAAGTCATTTATTAACTTTATTTTATATTTTTATACAATTTATAACGTATTTTGAGCAAAGTTCACTAGATGCCAGGATTTTCTTTTTCTATTAGTCTTGCTTGTAATAGTTTGTCGTTATTGTGTAAATAAATTGAATAAAAAAGCATAATTCTCACCAACCTCCAAATGTAATTGCTTTTGCTTCATATATACAAGTATTTCGATACTCACAGGGGGTTATATTTTTCTTTTATGTTGCGGCGTTATCGTCAGTTCACAGGATACGTTTGAAATGGATGAAAAGTTTGTAAAGGGTTTAATCGTTTCGGCTTTACAGCCAAAGTCCAGTTTGGTTGCAGAATTCCACAAAA
Source organism: Monochamus saltuarius (assembly GCA_025584915.1). Taxonomy (NCBI): domain Eukaryota; kingdom Metazoa; phylum Arthropoda; class Insecta; order Coleoptera; family Cerambycidae; genus Monochamus; species Monochamus saltuarius. Next base: position 7,873,780 of record CM046725.1, on the reverse strand, counting down.
TGCGTTAAGTATAATAGCGTTTCGATGTTGTTATCACCTACGGTTTCCCAGGATAAAATAGAAGTTGGTGAAAACACATAAGTTTAGTGTATAATTAATTTTAGTCTTTGTAGTAATTAATTAAAACAAAAGTAGTGTTGAAGTGCAGAAAATATTTGCTAAGGAAAGTTTTATACAGGGTGTCCCTGAAATACTAGCGAGCCAACCTAGATGCTTAAGATCAAAATAGGACAATTTATGCTAATTTACGTATACAGGGTGTTTTGCAAGTAATAATTAATTTTTCAATATTTTTAAATTTAACTGTGCTTTTCTACAATTTATTGAAGTATAGAAGAAAAACGAAATCTTTTATAACAAATATTTCTATACTTTTTTTATTAGGAATGAATGGATTATTTAAATGATTTAACCAATAAAATCCGGAGTGGCCTCGTTACTTACCTAAAATTAAACCTTTGTGTGTAGGTTTATTCAGATATTATTAAAAACTTACCTAAGCAATGTTCTTTCAGTTCTTAGGAAAAGTTTCTTGATAAACATTCTAAAAATTAGGGAAATTAATCTTAACACGTTTAAGTATGCAGAGGGTGCATTCGCCAAATCAGAGGACAGCCATTTAGTATGTAATAAAAATGGTTTAAGAAATGAAGACATTTGCTTACAAGAACGCAATCTTTACAAAATATTGAAGTTATTAAAATACCGGTGGATTCAAAAAGCTAAATATTTATTTCAATTGTTCAAATCTTAAAAGGTAATTTAAAGTTACGGCGTAAAAAGGAAAAGCAATGTTTCTATTAAATATAATAATGTATTTTTTTACTGTATTAGAAAGATATTTTAAACTAATATAAATCAAATATCCTACAATTCCTATCAATGACGTCATATGTATGCTCTCTGATACCAAACATCTAGGTATGCTTATGAACAATTCCACCAACAAAGCTCTATTCAATATTTATCTAAAAAAATTAATCTACCCAAATTTACTAACCTGGTTTAATGAAAACATTCTATACATATCTAAGGTCGCTTTTGATACAGTGGGAACTAGAAAATTCTACCACAGAGTAGTTAGTTTCACACAATATTGTTAATACCTAAAGATATATAAAGAATAATGTATGCCATGGGAAAACAATTGTTCTTGATTTCCATAGCAACCGTAAATGTAGATCAACTATCAAACTATACGTTCGAATCTCAGTTAAAGTGTAAAGTAAAGAGCAAATATCTCCATTTCTTAAACCATTTTTATTACATACTGAACGGCTGTCCTATTTGGCCTAATGCGCTCCCTGCATATTTAAAAGTGTCAAGATTAATTTCCCTAATTTTTAGAATGTTTATCAAGAAACTTTTCCTAAGAACTGAGAGAGCATTGCATAGGTAAGTTTTTAATAATATCTGAATAAATCTACACACAAAGGTTTAAGTTAAATTGTTTAAATTTGACTCTTCGCTTTTTCAAAGTAGAAAAACCATGTGTATGAAGTTCTAGGTAAGTGACGAAGCCACTGGATTTTATTGGTTAAATCATTTAAATAATCCATTCATTCTTAATAAAAACAAGTATAGAAATATTTGTTATAAACAGGTTTGTTTTTCTTCTACACTTCAATAATTGTAGAAAAGCATGGTTACATAAAAAATATTGAAATATTAATTATCACAAATATTGTAACACTTGGTATATATGTGTGTTTGTTTCAATCGACTCAAAATCACGTATTCTATCACCTCCTAAAATTATTGTAACACTTGCAGGACACCCTGTATACAAAAATACATTGTTAGGGGGTGCCAAATATTAATAATCGGTTATAATGCGTTAAACGATTAAAATGAAATTTGGGATATGAAAATATATCGATAAAAGGCTTTTCTTGATGCATTTAATGTTAATTACGCAACACAATTTATTAGTGAAAATTCTTGACAGGATGAGTCAGGTGGATGTTATCTACACTGACTTCACTAAGGCTTTTGACAACTAGATGTATTTGGACTATCTGACTCTATTTTGAAACTATTTCAATCATATTTAAGTAACATATTTTAGTTTGTTCAGTATCGTGGTTTTTAGGTCTCACATGTTTGATCAAATATCTGGCTACCGCAGGGTTCTATACTTGGACCTTTAAATTTTAAGTTATTTATAAATGTGATTGAGATACTATCAGACGTATGCAGATGACTGTATACTTTAAGTGAAATTGACACCATTGCATTGTTTGCAGTTGGTGTCTATATAATGGGTTATCTTTGAACGCATCTAAATATAATATAGTTACGTTCACCAGAAAGAAGAATTTAATTAGATTTCATATTCATACTTTATATAAAAGAAGATCAGTATCCCAAGTAATGTAATATCCAGTTTAGAATACTACGATTTTCAGCAAGAATATGTTTTCAATCTTCCTATTGCACGCACCAGTATCCTTGTAGCGTCGCCTTTGTATTAGATTATCTTAAGGTAGAATGAAATAGAATCTAGGCTACATATTTTTTGCTGTGCCAGTGGACTTCATTCCTGTTAAATTGTTTACAAAAATCTTAAAAAAATAGAAAATGGGAGACAGCTTATGTGGTATTTCGAACACCCTATAGTATGCACATCCTTTGACAAAATAATTGCAATTTATACGACTTTTTGTGCGATTTGACTTCTGCTACGTGTATTTGGAGCACTGCTCGCAGACATTAAAGCAAACCGCAGGGGGTCTAGTCCAGGGTATAACCCCAAAAGTTACAGCTATTAGTTATCTCTTCTTCGCCTGGCATTTTAGTCCCTTGCGTCATATGTGGTCAACTGCGGTGCGTCACTAGCTTTTCAACTAGTTTACTTCGATAGGGCTAACTGACCTTTGCCTCAACTTCAGTGCATATTTTTTTCTAACGATTTCAAAATGTCAGATGTTAAATTTATGCCTCTAACATCGTCATTGCGACAAACTCTTAAGGCTGATTTTACACGTCAGAACAAATAGAACAAGAGTAATATTTTTTCTTCCTACTATACTACTATATACAAAAAATTGGAAATGAATCACAGCTTTCGATGAATCATTTACTCGCTGAACAAGATTTCATTTGAACTGAAATAAACAGAGAAGAATTATTCAAAAAAGTTTTTTTTAAATTTTGGACAGAGGTAGGTTTTGTTAAATTGTTTTATTTCTATGTTACTGAAAACATCGCAAAGAATAAAACAATTATTTTTGTAATTATTTGTATTAAGATCAGTTAACGTAGAAGAAAAGGCGTCTGAAAGAATGAACACATTATTATAGATGTTGCAAACGAAAAGGTTAAACTGGCAATGATACATCTATTAACTGGTTATTGTATTAGAAACAAGTAAGGAAAACCGATGAGAGGCGAATCAGAACAATATATATGTTATTAAGGGAAATTTAATTTTACAAATTAACAATATTTCTGCTCACTCTAGGCATCCTAATGCTTTGTATTATCTTGTTGATGAGACGACAGTGCACTAAGATTGCATGAAATATTGTATAGCGTTCCTGTTCTCAATCTCTATAATGAGGTGTTTCACACCTCTTCATATAGGAAACGTGCGTTCTTAGTCAATAGTCTCCAGTTTGCATATTTGTCACCAAGCAAAGATTTGTCTTAAACAGCCAGGTAGTTATTGGCTGTATCTTTGCAGGGAAACTCTAGGAACTCTAGCACAAATGTCAGCATTTTTAAGATCATCTGCGTATAGTAAATAATATTTGACCGTTAACTTATCTACTACAGTATCTATAAATAAATTAAACAATAGAGGACCAAAAATATAACCTTGAAGAACTCCTGAAGTAGGTTCTATTTGTTCAGATTTATGATACCGAAATGATACTAAAATAACATTATTTGGGTATATTCCATCCACAGAACCAAAAGAACAGTTTATTTTTAATATTCTGTGATAACCTTTATTCCATACTGTGTAAATAACTTCAGATTGATACTTTTCATCGATGTTGATAGAAATAAATTCATTTACACAAAACTCAGTTGCTGTTGACCTATCCCGAAAAAAATTGTGTTGATAGTGATGATGATATGTCTTGAGTGGAATAATATAATTTAAAATAGAAGCATTTCAAAACATTTAAAATACTGTTAATTACAATTGTGGCGCTAGAATTAGTAATAATAATGATAATAATAATAGGTTTGTAGATTTGCAGGAATTAAAATTATTATATTATTAATATTTTATAATGTCATACTGTATTACTTAAAATGCGGCTTTATTGCAAAAGTATGGAGTCACAATTATTCTAGTATTATTTGCTGTAAATCGTATTAAAGTTGTGTGCAGGTGGACTAGATTGAGTATGTGACCATAAGATGTAGGTGTTGTATAACGTTCACTCGGCTTCCCTTCCATCGTATAAGCCGCCGGTTGCCTCGCCTCCAAGGACATACTGAGGAGAGCTAACAAGCTCAAAAGCAGCATATGTCTGGTCTGTCTTTCTTTCCTTATATAAATAATTAAATATTGAGTGAGTTAATTATTTATTTTGTGGTGGTAGAGTAGTAACTACTCTAGAAAAGAATACAATATAGTAAGAATACTGAAATACTAATTATGTACTTCAGTTTTATTTTTCCTTAAAGCAATGGTATTATTTATTTTATTTAATGTTATTTCAAATATATACAGTAATTCTTTCAAGTCACTTAAAACTACAAATAAAGAAAACATGACTTTATATTGAGAACAACAATTCTTTACTCAAATAATTCATATTATCTAAATAAAACAAAACAATTCTTTAAACAAACATAACTTTATCAAATTAAGAGTAGTTGTCTTGAGTTCGAGTAATTATTCTTAAATGAAGTATATATAATCTTACTATATAAGAATAAGCTAATCTTTCAATAAAATATTACTATACCTACTTGAGGAACTCTGAAACTACGCAAGCGTTGAAATAGGTGTATTAATCTTGATATTAGTACAGCTTTCTTTCTCCGTGTATTTTGCTCAGATTTTATATTTTCTTGAGTACAGAATATGTCCTTTTTATGGAGATGTGTTAAATGATGTGTACATTTACCCGTAATATTTAATCTTTATTTCTCGATATCACAAGCTTTAATTCCATACCTTTTTTCTGACCTAATGATCTCTTCCAAAGCCGATTTTCTCTACCTCTCGGCCCGGTTTAATAGACAGAAGGTCGCGAAAGTGACCTGTTGGCCTTCATCGAACAAATTAATATTGCGCCAGGGTTACAACATATTTTCAGGATGCTTTATCCTCCCCATACAAAATTAATTGAGGCGATTTTTCAGGTGAAAGTTAATAAAAAGGCCTGCGGGTTGAAATTAATGACCCAACGCTCGGTTTGTGTGTTCACGTCTCAGTTTGGTCGGTGTAAAAATACTGTTGCTCTTGGATTTCTACAGTTCAATGCCGGTGAAATTTTTCTTTCGCGAAGAAAATGTCCATTCCGACTGAAACCAAGATGACATGTAGTTATATTTATTTTAAAACTATTTGATTCTCGAGACCGTGGAAAACTTCTAGAACCCTAAAACCCTATATAAGCGCATGGGTTTCGCCGCTGCAGACAGTTCATATTGAGCAATCAAACGCGAAATCCTCAAAGTAAAGAGTCTGACAGTTGTGAATTTGTTGAAGGATTTTTCTTGTGTAATCAAGAGTAACAATAAAGTTGGTTTGTCTACGTGACGTATTTCTACGCTAACCCAACTTAGAGGTTACAATACCTATATATCAAGTGTTACAATATTTGTGATAATAATTTAACCGTGCTTTTGTACAATCATATTTTTAGGTATTAACAATATTGTGTGAAACTAACTGCTCTGTGGATTAAAGCCCCAACCAGCGTTGAATTACACTCACAATATCTACCCATGTATTCTTTATTATTAGCTTATGTAACATGTTTTATCTAAAAATATATACAAAAAACGATTACATAAAGGGTAAAATTTTGTTATTAATTAAGTAGGTCGTTTCTGACGTTTAAATTCATTGACAGGTTCACTTTTGACATTTTCGATTTTTAATTTCAAATAGAAGAAGCAATTCTAAAAATGCAGAAATAGGTCAGATCTCATCTACTGTGGTTGAATTTTCTAGTTCCCATATTTTCAAGAGTGAGCTTAGATATTTATAGAGTGTTTTCATTAAACCAGGTTAGTAAATTTAGCTAGATTAATTTTTTTTAGATAATTATTGAAGAGAGCTTTGTCTGTGGAATTGTTCATTAGCATACCTAGATGTTTGGTATCAGAGAGCATACTTCATTGATAGAAATTGTAGGAGATTTGATATATATTAGCTTAAAATACCTTTGTAATACAGTAAAAAATGTTACAAAAGCTAATAATAAAGAATATATGGGTAGATATTGTGGGTGTAATTCAACGCTGGTTGGGGCTTTAGTCCACAGAGTACCTAGTTAGTTTCACACAATATTGTTAATACCTAAAAATATATTTAAAAAATGTAGTTTGTATTTGGAACAGCCCCAGTCTGCTTGCCTGACTAGTCACAAGGCGCCACTGATTCCAAAGTCTAGAGTTATAATAGAATCGAATTCTAATAATTTATCTCATATTCTAGGTAGGTACATTTAATTGGTAAAAGGAAATTACATCCCCTTCAGAAATTTTCCATACGTTATTACGATAACCTAATCAAACATTCGTATTTATTCAAGGAAATTGGAATTGGAAACTTTGAATCGCACTTTATCTCGGTAGACATCCTATTTTAATCATATTTTCCCTTCATGGCGCTCCAGATTTTGAAACTAGGCTAGTAGAAATGGATAAAATAGGAATTGGTGTGTTTCCTGAACTTCTGTATTATGCTTTCATATTACTGAAGCATTTTCGTTTTTAAAAATATAGACCGATCTCTCTACTTTCTCATTTTGGAAAAGTGTTCGAATCTATTATTTCGGACGAATTGTTTTTCATGGTAAAAAGTGTCATTCCTGTTTTTCAACATGGATTTTTTAAAAAGAGGTCAGTTTTAACTAATTTAGTTCCATATATACAGGAGATAAATAATGCCATATCCAACGGTTCGTCAGTGTGTGCCGTGTACACCGATTTCTCTAAAGCGTTCATCATCAGAGTCTTGTTGACAAATTTGAAATTGTCGGTGTTCACGGCAACCTACTAAAATTGATCTCAAATTATTTGGTAGATAGAACGTATGCATTAAATAATTTTAAATCCTCTGTTTTGAAAGTATCATCTGGGGTCCCACAGGGATCTCACCTTGGTCCATTATTGTTTTCTCTCGTTTTAAGTGATATTGGGAGGTGTTTTTGACACTCCAAAGTAATTATGTAGGCAAATGACATAAAGATTTATAAAGTACTAGGACTGTACTGAATTACAGGAAGATCTGGATCGGTTTACAGTTTTCTGTGATACTTGCAAATTATTTTGACTATTAAGATATGCCATCATATTTTATTTTCTCGCATGCAACGCCCTTCTTATGGCCATATATACCTTAATGATACGAAAATTAATTTTGTTAACGAAATCAAGGATTTGGGCGTTACTCTTGACGAAAACTTATTTTTGATAGGCATATTGAAGTCATTGTTCACAAATCTTTAAGAGTACTTGGCGTTATATTTATAACAACAAAATATTTTCATCACTACTCTTCCTTGATTACAATGTATACAACAATTGTTAGACCTATTTTAGAATATAGCTACACCGTATGGAATCCCCTGAATAATAAGCATAAAAATTAATTAACTATGTCAATTACAGATATAATAGGAATAGACATTATTTTACATAATATGATAATTTGTCTTTTTAGAAATTGGATGCTTAAGTTTAAGAAGAAATTTCTCTGATATATTTTTTTGTTTATAAAATTTTTAATAATTTAATGGATTCAATATATTGCACGAATTTATTTTGCTTGAATTGCAGATCGTATCTTATTAGGTATAAAGAATTGTTTTATCATAATGATGTTTACACAAATTATTTGTTAAATTCACAAAAGAAGTTTAAAAATTTAAGGCCGAGTGCACCTTACATTAGTGGCCTACAGATGTCGTCACTCGTCAGACGTTGTCTGTAGATGTCAAATAACGTAAGTATACAGTTACGGTACTCTGATTAGTTTGAAATAATTTTTCAATACTTGTTTTTCGCAAATTTAAATATTATACTGAATACTTTTTGAACCACATTGAACAACTGTTACAATGCCATGGCGGTAAACGTGTGGCAGTGTTTTTATGTATTTGTGTACACTTACGTGTATTTTGTTGTTATCCTTTGTGTTTTTTGCGACGTAAGTAATCGACCTTAGCAAGACCGCCAAACCAAGTAGGTACCTCGATTTACACAAAAAGAACGGCCGAGGGAAAGAAAGGTCCACAGCAAGTACAAAAATCTTTGCAGGTTTTAATTTAAACAAGAGAGAAAACAGAAGATGATTCAACATTCTTAAAATCTCTCCAAGTATCAATCCTGGAAATAAATATTAGTAAGGTAGGTGCTGCCTCTCTGCTACCATACTGTATTTCTCATTAAATCATTAAATGATAATCTGCATTTTGTAAAGATTTTGTTTTCTTTCAAAGCGGCTTAAACTGATGACACGTGTCAATACGGTGACCTGTCACTATGTTTGACACCTTATACCTAACCTCGCGGCTGACAGAAGGTCAGTGACGGCGATAAATAAGGATTTAATATAGTTTCAAAAAAAAAGGTTTTGTCTTTATAAATAAGTTTGGAATTTTTTTGAAGGGTGATTCCGTTAATTCCTATTTTTCTCTATCCCCTTTTAAAATATTTGTACTAAGTCATAGTTGTTAACCCTGTATAGCCTATCAAAAAGTTGCAAAACCGTTGGCTTTAGCCATTTCACCCACTACATCATATTTCATGCATTTAGCATGCAAATGTCTTCACAAATTGTGAACTTTAGTATATATTACTTTGGTTACAAAGCATTTCCAGAACTTATATCCTCTATTTTTTCGTACTTTGATCTGAAAACCCTCGCGGGAATATTTAAATATGTTTTAAACCTGACAATGTCAAGAAATAGCTTTGATATATCAATAGAAGTCTGAAAGGAACAACTTATTACATTTGTATCACATGAATACAACTGACGAGTTTGCTCAAGACCCCAGCGTTTAGACGAAGCAAAAAATCAGGCTTCAAATTTGACAAATTCGAAGTATTCATCGAACGACGATGAAAATGGGGGTCGCTGAGTCTCGTTTTCCATTTCCCACACACTTTCAATAAGTAATATGAGAAGAAAGAGGAACTAGAGACATTATTGAATTTAAGTTTCAACGTATACAATATAAGTTTGTACATAAACGCAATAAACTCAACTATATTCTAGGTCAGCAGTTATCTACTGTAACTTTGCTTAGAAATACGAATATATTATATTACTGTAAAGTTAGGACTATTCTCTGACGTAAAAATGACGTCTATTGCAAGTGACGTTTATTCAGGCGTACTTGTAAGGAAACAGGATAGATAAAATTGTCATTCTACAAATTTTCCAATTTACAGGAATGAGAAAATGAACTTAAAAATGTCTACTATGTCTTTATTTATTTTTTATTTATTTATTTCTTTTACATGCCTGATACCAAAAAGTGTTTGCACACGTCCAACGTTTAAAAAATAAAAGTATAGTGACTAAATCATACAACTAAATAAAATAGAATACATACAAACAAATAACAAAAATCACACAAAATCATTATAATCATAGGGTAAAGACTCATCAAAAGAGTAAAACGCTCTCTAGAAAATGTTTTGCTTTATTTTTAAATATTACGCAAGCAATGCATTGAAAAACCGGAAACCCAGAAAGTCTGTTCCCTTTCTCGTTCTCTGTCTAAAAATCTCACCACCAAGGTCATTTTCCCTTCTAGTATCAAAGGAATGACACTGACTTCTACTATGAAAGAGGTGCTAATTATTTTTAACTTAGAGAAGACATTGGGAAATACGAGTATAAATAGACTCGCCAATATCCTTGGCAGGATAAATGATCTCGGATGAGTGGGGTCGAGAGGGAGTATCTCTCTTTACCCACGTCATGGACGCGCTCGTAGAGGTGGGTTCCCTTCTCCGGTCAGCCTCTGCGGCTCTGGGAACCGCGACTGTAAGTATGTATAAATCAATAAAATAATTTCTGCAATCGACTCTGTATCCTAGGCTAGACATAATACGTATAGCTTTTCGCTGCAGGGAAAAAACTTGTGAACTGGAATGAGGCTGTGATACGAGGTTTTTAATGCAGGCTGTGAAGCTTTGTGAACCAAACTGCGGAGTAGATACAGGTGTTTGGATACTTTATTACATACATATTCAACATGAGTCCAAGATAATTTAAGATAATAATCTCCCAGGAACATAACACTTTCCGGATTATCTATGTCAATGGATTGTTGAAAAACCAGTCATTTGCGAGTACATGTGTCAGATGTGTATCGTTAAGCAACACAGATAAATCCGAATTTGCTGATATGGTTAAACTGGTATCATCAGCGAATAGTATACATAGACTGTTATCAAATATGGTAGGTAAGTCGTTTATATAAATTAAGAAAAGTAATGGACCCAAGACTGAACCTTGTGGGGCCCCATGTTTGATTTCTAGAATGCTTGATTTTATACCACGATAAACTACATCTATCGATTAAATACGAAGATAATAGAGACATAGTATCCATCGAAAATCCATAGTAAGACATTTATTTAATAAGATCTCATGCGAAAGCTTTACTCAAATTCAATAACTAGGAGCTTACATATCTTCTTTCTTCAAATCCGCTAGCTACAAGAAATACAAAACGGTCAATTGCTAATTCAGTTGATAAACTATTTCGAAACCCGAATTGTTGGTAGTTGATATGAGCAGTAATTTGAGTCTTGAGAATTTTTTGTTTTTGTTTTAGCCCACTTTATTTTTTAGACTTATTCTTATTTCTGCATATAAATTACCTTGAATGTGCTAATAATTTTATTTTTTTAGCTAAAACCTTGGCTCTTCTTGGCAGCTAATTGTTCGTTTTACTTCGGTATCTTTGAAAATACTCAGAGAACATGAAATAACCGCCCTGATATTTGCTGTGCCTTATATAGTTCAGTCGTTAAATAGATATTTAAAATTGTTTATCTTTACAGAAAAAAACACTATTTCAAGAATACGAGACTCTAAACAAATACTTCTATAACATTTCCAATTTCAGTTTCAGATACAGCGAATACGACGCCTTTGTTCGTATACTAATGATGAATAATAATAAGTCAGCAGGAATATCTCTGAATCATTTATAACTTCGTTCAGTTATACCTATTTATATATTCCTCGGGCTACATCAAATAAAACAATAAATTCCTACAAAATGCTGTCATTTTCAAGCTTACTAAAATTGTACTAAAAATTTACATTTATAACGTTGCGCATTCCATTATGAAATATCACCACTAACATTATTTATGTAACAAAATACAAGTGTGTATTATATTTAAGACTTGATCTCCCTTTAACATCTTGTGAATTTCACAAGGGACTCCTCTGACAGATTACAGGCTCCTGAATATCGAGATCGGGATGATGGGAACTTTAATTTAGCGTGAAATTAGATCTGACTAAATGCTCATGAAAAAAATTATTAATCATCTTAGAGAAAAAAGTGTAAATTAAAGGAACATTGAAAATCGTTAATTAATTACCTATATTACGGTGTGCGTGATATTCCAAGTTTAATCTGCTCCTACAAATTACGTATTTCGATTTCTATTCCTGCATGAATTTGTTTGATGACATTTGCTTACTTTTTTTAGTAATCGTCGATTTTGACGATATAAATAGTACTCACGCTATGTATCAATTAATAATTATATATTAATTGAAGAATTTTGTGAACATATACCTTAATTAAATAGAAGTGATATCTTTATTACTATCATTAAAGATTATTTTTATTGTATAACATTAATTATAGTATTTATACAATGAACTAATAAAAAATAAAGTACATTCTTTGATTTTCCTTAAAAATAATAATTCAGTTGAGCAGCAACCAAGTTTTCGAACAAAATATTTAATACAATTAGAAGGTATTTAGTTTTTAACACATGCTATTAACCAACTTGTAATAAAGTAACATTCTAAATAACACAGAGAAAGTAATCCAGAGACTCAGATATAGTATTTAATTATTTATATGAGGAAAGAGAAACATTACAAATTGTCAAAGTCATGCATTAGCAGCACACCAGACATATATCGCTTTTGAGCGTGTTAGCTATTCACAGTATTCCATGGGAGGCGAGGCAACTGACGACTTATCCGCGCGGCAGAAGATGGAACTACATCTTTTGGGCACACGTTGAACCTGGCGATATACTTGCACACACAACTTTAATATAATTTATAGTAAATAGTTTTAAATTTTAAGTTTCATTTAAAAGCCAACTATGTTTCAAGTCTAAGAGATTTTTACTAAGGTTTAGAATACGACCGGATATTAAAATCCATTTTTCTCGAAAACTGTTGCCGACATCGAATTTCAACAAATGTGCCTATTTTATTATTAAGTTTCAAAAAAATATAGGTCCACAAAAAGGTTTTGGTATTTCTGAATCACAACCTCTCTTGTTTTCCCCCTGTTCGATAAGCTGTGCTGGTTTCTTTTTAGATTTTCAAACAGAGCATACAAAGAGGATTGCACCAATTTTTATTAATTTATCTCTACGCGTTTAAGATTTTCTAATTAAAAACAATCATCAGGAACCAAACCTTCACACCCTGTATATCGAAAACAAAGAGTTCTACGATACATGTTTAGACTTTTCGTCTTATTTTAGAAAACGCAGTTAAATTTATGGTACTATTTTCAAAATCACCTTGTATTAATAGTAATTTTAACACATTGAAGTAAGACGTATAAAATAACCAAAGCATGTTAAACTATTTAGTTATTTATGCAACAAGTGCGCACTTTTTGTACGAGATGCATACAATATTTTTCCTACGTTCATGCAAAAACCAAAAAATATTATTTAGATGACACTAAGTCTAGAAAAATGTGACGTCGATTTGAAGGTTTATGTTTGTCATGATGACAAAACGCTGCAGTAGAATGACAGATGAGTGCAATAAACATTTTATTGCACTCAGTTGAGTGCAATAAAGAACCACTTTTTCCACTAAATATAGTTCAATAAAGTATTGTTTTTTGCATGAACGTAGAAAAAATATATCATAGACATATCCTGAATTACACATTGGAAAATGTGATTTTCATAATTTTTTTACAGTGTCTGTATATATTTAAACTATTTATACATTTTTCGTTTTTTTTTCTTTATAATCGATGGAACATTTTTGAAATATATCACGTATGAGACATTAGGCTAGCTATAATAAAAAATAAATCCATTTTCGATTTCAACTGTGTCATTATGTCTCATTAGTGTAAAATGTTCTAATAGTTATTTTACTACAACATAAAAGATCCAATTTAATTATATATGCCAGGTTAATAGTCATTCAAAAGTGTGGGTAATAAATTTTAAAAATAAACATTATGGAGGCAAACGTTTACATAAACAATTTCTTCATCAAGAGATTGTAAGATGCATTCCGACTATTAAACAGATATAAAATAGAAAATACTGAGAATATCGGTCATCCTTATACACAAATGTTGGCCAATCTGCGTTTATAGGGGAACGTTTGCCTGAACATTACAGCAATTTAACAGTATTTATCTCAAAGAAATTTATATTTGCGTACTTGTTGTTATAATAATAATAATGGTATAATGTGAAATTGAGGTAATTTATTTAATTTAGGTTAGTTAATAAAAATTGTGAAATTTTGTTTACTTGAAAGATTTGCATTTTTAAATTATAATTTTGATTGCTATTTTATATTTTTGTTTGTGATATATTATTATATTTTGGTTTTTTCCTAGTAATTTTTTAATTATTATTGATTGGTTTCCTTTTAATAGAATCACTTTGATATTGAAGCTTGAGAATTTCTTATCTAGGGGCGGTTCTGTAGGATTTTTTTAACTAAATTTCAAAGAGAATACTCTCAAAATGTTACAACAGGTTAAGTAAATTTTTATAAATATTTATTAACAAAATCGGAAATTATCAAGAAATAATTGAACAATTAACATCAATAAATAAACAAATCAATTAGCCTTTGAAAACTTTTTAATTTTAGAATTAGTCAACTATATCTATTGAATGTAATTTTTTAGTTAACTAGGTAAAAAACTTATTCTAATGACAAATCGATTTTCATTTAAATAGTATTGTTCGTCCTCGTAAATCTTATACAGTACTTATTAACTTTAAGTAAAGATAATATCAATTTTTTTTAGAAGCACCTAATGTTGATTTATGCTAAGTAGTTAATTTCTGTTGTTTTTTTTAATCCAGCTGCATTTTGGCACTTTCTAATCTTAAAAATGTTTAAAAGCAAACCTTTCTACTAAAAAAAAAATATTTCTAAGCAAAGTCCTTCACATTGCCATGTATACTATATACACAAACAGGACCTGTTTAAACATTTTTTATTTTAAATTGAAATTTTTTTTTATTTTGAAAATATGACAATTTAATTTGCATCTTGCTTTGCTTAATGGATATTGTTTATTTTTATGTCCTGTTCTAAACATGAAAGGAATGTGATGCCACGATATATTTTTATATAACTTTAAAACGGTTACTACTACTACTAACTATATTGATTAGTAAAAGGTTTGAAGGAATCCTTTGCCAAAGAATGCACACAGCTCAAAGAGCCATTGAAAAGTGGTGTAAGGACCGTGCTTTGTCCGTCAACCCCAGGAAGACAAAAATGGTTCTCTTCACGAGGAAGAGGAAAATGGAGCCAATAAGGGCACCAGCTCGCCTAATACTACTTTAAGCATGGAATCGGATGTGAAATACCTTGGAGTCGCACTTTATTTGGAGCTATCATGAAATCTTCATTTGGAGAAAATACTAAAAAACGCGTCCATATCCTATGAGCAGTGCTACATGGCTGAATGAAACCAAAGATGGTCATATGGATATATACTACCATTGTAAGACCAATGTTAGCCTATGGAGCTGTAGCCTCTCTGCTACCCTCCCCACAATTCCAGATTCCACAACGGTTTGAACTGCTTACTAAATATACATCTTTATTTATATCAGCGTAATTAGCATCTGCAAGCAATTCGTATACAGGTTCCTACTTCGTTGAACCTCCGAACAAACCACAACTTTTCTATAAATATGTCCCTATAATTTAAATGAATTTATTTAGTCCACAAATTTTAAAGCCACTGTATGTATATTATGTATATAATATAACTTAATTTGAAGAAAATTGCAATAAATTGCTTTCCAAGACAACTTTGTATATTCCATTACTTTTCTAAAATTCAATCTGTTACTTATTCCGATGTAAAAGGAAAAGGTTTTCTGTTCTGGCATTTAACTGCGCTATAAATTTAGAAGACACGACTTTAGCTTTATTCAATGTTTCGGAAAAGGGTTAGCGTGGCACGTTTTGTACAAAAATTAAACGTTAATGACAGCTGCCGTCCCGCGTTCCCATCGCCGTCGAACTCCCGAGGAAAATACGTTTAACGTACAGATATTAAGCGCCGGAGGAAGTTGGATGTATTTATTTAAATGCATCGCACGAATCGATCCTAATAAACTGGCAAACACAAGTTAGAAACATTCGTTAAAGTGTAATTTCGTATAGCGGGAAAACAGCTTAGTACCATTAAAACAAATTTAATTCTGTGACGCATTCAAATTCAAAATTGAAAACAGGATAATCCTTGTTACATCACGGCAAGTTACTGTAGGTGAGGCATACATGCTGACAGCTAGCGGTGGTAAGTAAAATACTAACTATTCTAACAAAATTTAATCAGTGTATGTCTTTGCATAAAATAAGATTAATTTATTACAGACTAGATCTTTTACGGTAAATTCTCCATAAAATAGTTTCAAAAATAGTTATTTACCTAACAAGTGCGAGAAGTGAATGTTTCCGCACACCGATTGCACAATTGACCAAACGACCAGCAATCGAGTGCGGAAAAATCACTTGCCGCACATGTCAGGCACAATATTTTTCCTACAATTATGACAATTCTAATCAAACGAAACAGTTTATTTTAATTACTAATTTATAACATTAACAAGTAATTATTAAGTTAAGTTAAGTTCCCTACGTGAGTAGGCCAAAAGCTGGCCCTCCACTGTGACCCTGTGGTCTATTGTGACTCACATACTTATTACACTTCACCCAACAGGTTTAGCCTCTTTATGAAGCCAATAACCTTGTTGGGTGATATTCTGTCCAGATCTTCTGGCAAGAGATGCACTTTGCCAAATATAGAAAATCTGGTCCGTTCTCCAGCCGGACAGTGACATAATATGTGTTCTGCCGATTCGTCACTTTCCAAACACAACCGGCACTCGGCCTCCTCAGCCAGGCCCAACTTGTGCATGTGACTCCTTAACCGGCAGTGCCCAGTATATAGGCCAATCAGAGTCTTTAGGTCAAGCCTATTTAACTCAAGCAAGTTTTTAGCTCTCTTTGTCGAAGTGCCCCCTATGAACGCCTTCGAGTGAGCTAATCTTGGCAAATCTCGCCAGTATTCCCATACTTTTTCCTACACCCAGGTCGAGATGACTACTTTACAGTAACCGAAGCTAAACCAAGAGCCGGTTCCGGACCTATAAAGCTGGAAGAGGCACCCCACCTTGCTGGAGTCTGCTGCCTCGTTTCCCTGGATACCCGCATGACGAGATATCCAAACCAGGGTTAATCTGTTGCTTGTACCTAACCGCTCCAGAGCCTTTTGACAATTCCATACCGTTCTTGAATTACACCGGAAGGATCCAAGTGCTTTTAGTAATTATTAAGTAGATATTTAAATAGAATAAGTTAATGAAAAGCATCACTGAAATAAAAGGTACAATTTATGGCAATTTGTAAATTCAGTGCTGAGACAATAGCGGCCCAAGGGTGTTCTTCAATCGTGGAATTCACTGTTGACAAAGTATGTGCTATAGGATTAGCTTGTAACTTCAGTAATGGGGGAATAGGTGATAGATGCTGTTCTTCAGTCACATACATACTGCTGACTGTTGATGTACTACGTGCTTCAGTAGGGTTCTCTTGAAGTTTTGATGAGAGATGTGATGCTTTGAGAATGTTGTAAGCTATTTTCTTCAACCGTTGTGGACTTCCACCCTATGCCGTTTTATGTTTGTAATATTGGACCCGCAGTTTCTTCCTTACTTTCTAATACCTTTGATAATTTTTGCTTCCAACCAACATCTGATTTCTCAAATAAGCCGTTAGCTTAAGGTATTTTCCAATATGAATGTCTGTCTTTACTTTGAGCATAGTTTCAACATCGAATACTTGAACCATAGAGTTGACGGAGAGTTACGTTTTGCAATATCGTGGAAATAGGCCAAAAATACCTCTTCTTTTAAAGATGAAGTGTTCTTCTCCATGCGCCATTGGTCGAAGGCAACAAGCTCTTTTTCATAGCGAATTCTTGATTTTGCAGGAATTAATGCATCTTACATCTTGATTTAACATCATACTCACACATTTGGGTAGTTTATAATGAAGAGAAATTAAAAATAAATCAAACTCAACCTTCAAATTAAACTGACTGAAAATTTGAAAGCTTATGTAAAAAATTATTAACAATCAATACTGCACGTAGTTATGGAAACGACATGAATTTTTATCTGTCATTACTTGTGTATGCTGCCTGCATCTGCTGATATACATTGGATGTACAGACAGATTTGCATAAATATAATTTTATGTACCTTAATTGTAGTATTAAGTAAGAATTCTATGTATTTGTAGGTCGCATTTACAACCTTGTGTACTCGTTAGTATAATTTCAATCTTAGGCATAACTTTAATACGGATTATCTTATAATACCTACCAGGGTTGCATCTGCAATTATTGTAACCAATTTGTAAAGTAAGTTTTAATTACTTCTAGGACTTTAGCAGGTAATATTCAACAATAGTAATTTATTTTAGTTTACCTGCAACCATTATAAAATAGACCGATCGCAAGTAGTAGTAAGTTAGTAAGTAAAGCGACGTTGAGGTGAGCACAGCACTCACTCAAAAGTTATACAGTCCACTCAATTGTTAAAATAAGTTAGCAATAAATTAGTATATTGAAGCAAGAAGATTAATTCATTCTACCCCAAACATTTTGGTCCATTCGAGACGGATAAGCAACAACGAAAAGAAGTTAGAAGACAGAAGTCCACAACTAAACATCACGAGAAAGCAAGCACGTATCAGAGTAAGTCGAACCAGTTAATTTCCTTTTTTTTTCATTCCCTCGATTTAGACATTTTTTGTGAAGCGTATAAAATGGAAGCTCAAACAAAGACACAGTTAAAACAATTACGTCATGAACGCGGAGTAATTAAGTCAAAATTAAAAAATTACCAGAAAATCTAGATAAGATTGCGCAACTAGCAATGAGGTTAAAATATATGTAGACGGATTTTGAAGAATTTCAAAATATTCAGAAACAATTAGAGTATTTAGATGCAAATGAAATTAATGAACGCGAACCAATAGAAATTCAATTTTTTAACTTGATGAGTATTGCGGAAGAAAATTCTAAAAAAGTAAACAAAGAAAAAATATCATCTACGGTAAACACTAATCACGTTCAACAAACATCAAACATGTATACAAAATTGCCAGAGGTAGATTTACCAACATTCTATGGAAGTTATGACACGTGGTTAAGTTTTTACGATTTATTTAATTCGGCAATTCACGTAAGAAGCGACTTATCGGACGTTCAAAAATTAATTTATTTAAAAATGTGTTGCAAGGGCGATGCGCTTCGGGTAATCGAATCATTAGAAGTTACTGCACAAAATTACGCGTCGGCGTTAGAAACATTAAAAGAAAGGTATGAAAACAGACGTGCTATGGTAAATCATCACGTGAAAACATTGCTTTTTAAATTACCAGAAGTCTCACGTGCTTCACACATAACATTGAGAAAATTAGTAGACATGGTGCGACATAATATAGATGCATTAGAAAAGCTAAAGTTACCAGTAGAGCATTGGGACGCTTTGTTAATTCCGATAGTATTAAAAAATCTCGACTCAAGATTAAGAAGTGAATGGGAAGATCGAATAGGCGATAAATTAGAAGATAAACAATTACCCACATTAAACGAGTTAATTACTTTTTTAACAAAAAAGTGTATAAAGTTAGAAGCGGTACATAGTGACGAAACAGAAAAAACTTATAGCAAAATCATCGTGAAACACCTAGATCAAGTCAGTACAATCAAGCCAAAGGATTACAAGTATATTCGGTAATAGAAAAAGATTCATGTATTTACTGTAAAGGTTCCCATTTTATTTATAACTGTCCGGAATTTATAAAATTAACTGTAAACAACAGATATTTAGAAGTTAAGAAACTCAATCTATGTAGTAATTGTCTACGTCCAGGGCATTTTAAAATCCAGTGCAAATTAAGTCATTGTAAGAAATGTCCAAATAAACATAATACGTTATTGCATCACGATTATCCAAGTTTTAGTCAATTTAATAATAAGCGAAATATAAATTCAAACAGAATGAATAGTCAGGTAACAGAAATTACAAGAGATCCAAATCAAGAAA
Organism: Monochamus saltuarius; assembly: GCA_025584915.1. Taxonomy (NCBI): domain Eukaryota; kingdom Metazoa; phylum Arthropoda; class Insecta; order Coleoptera; family Cerambycidae; genus Monochamus; species Monochamus saltuarius. The sequence continues at coordinate 7,854,001 of CM046725.1, read as the reverse complement.
CAGACGACTTCCGAACAAATCAATCCACGGAATGACTGATCAAGTAGTAAATTATCATACAATAAGTCCAAATACGTCAAACATATCGGGTCTAGCCGCAGTTTCAAATTTGACTAATACCCTTCAGGTATGTGAGCGATCGAATTATTGCAGTCAAGTTTTATTATCGACAGCTACCATATTAATTGAAGATAACCGAGGACGGTCTCATGAATGTACTGCGTTATTAGACTCAGGTAGTCAATCTAACTTAATGACAAGTGAACTATGCGCTAAATTGAATTTAAATTGTGAAAAGGTATCGGCTTCAATCGCAGGTATAAGTCAAGAACAAACAAGTATTACTCGAAAACGTCAACAATGATAAAGTCTAGATTTAATCCATTTCAAGCAAATTTAACATTTTTAGTATTACCAACAATCACGGAAAAACTACCACTTATGCAATTTGAGAGAAACATCATTCAATACCCGAATAATCTGAACGTAGCAGACAAACAATTCAATATACCGAAAACTATTGACGTCCTGTTAGGATCAAAGATTTTTTATGAAATTATAGGTACTGGAAAACTGCGGTTAGGAGAAAATATGCCAGCATGGCACGAAACTTATCTCGGTTGGATATTAACCGGCGAAATAGTAACAAATGTAATTTTACACGAAAAATGGTTTGTCACATTAGCACTATTTCAAATGAAATGTTAAATCAAAACTTAACTAAATTTTGGCAAGTGGAAGAGGTCCCACAAAAAACAATTTTGTCTCGGGAAGCTCAAGATTGTGAGGACTATTTTAAGGCCACTACGACACGCAACGCGGACGGTCGGTTTGTAGTTAGACTACCCTTTCGCGTTAGTCAGAAAATTCTTGGTAACTCTAAATCAATAGCTTTAAAACGTCTTACCGCGATAGAATCAAAATTTAAAATCAATGAAACGTTAAAAACGGAATACACAGAGTTTATGCGCGAATACGAAGATTTAGGACACATGTCGGCTAAGGGCAATTTAAAATGCAGCAATGATACAACTCTTAATTCATACATTTTACCGCATCACGCAGTTATTAAACAAGCTAGTACAACCACAAGATGTCGAGTAGTGTTCGATGGTTCAGCTCGAACAAGTAACAACGTATCGTTAAATGATTTACTCATGATCGGTAGTCCAATACAAGATGACCTATTTTCCATTGTATTAAGATTGCGATTGAGACGTTACGTATTAAACGCAGACATTAAAATGATGTATAGACAAATTCTAGTACACGAGGATGATCGCAAATTTCAACAAATCTTATGGCGGCATGAAGAAAATGATCCAATAAGCATTTACGAGCTTAACACCGTGACATACGGAACAGCAAGCGCGCCTTTTCTCGCAACTCGATGTTTACAGCAGTTAGCCATAGAAAACGAAACTACACATCCAAGAACCTGCAAGATCATTAAAAATTCGTTTTATATGGATGATTTATTGGTCAGTTTAGACTCGATCGATGAAGCTCTAGAAGTTTATCGCGAAATTACTAAAATCTTGTCAACTACAGGATTTCAATTAAGAAAATGGTCTTCCAACGAGCCAGAAATTTTAAAAGCAATTTTAGGAAATAAGTCCAACGATGACAAGTTAGTTTTAATTCATGATAACAAGGAATTAAAAACGCTCGGTATAGTATGGGATAGTAACTCGGACACGTTAAGTTATTCCGTGAACATATTATCACATAAGGCGTCAATCACAAAACGGTCAGTGTTATCCATTATATCACAAATTTTCGATCCACTAGGATTGATAGGCCCCGCGATTATCAAGGCAAAATTATTAATGCAACGTCTGTGGCAAATAAAAATCGAGTGGGATGAGATTATACCAGAGGCTCTTCAGGCTCCTTGGTTAACATTTGTTTCACAACTTGAAATTTTAAACAAGGTACATATTAAACGACAGGTTACATGTGAGCAGAGAAGTTCTATTGAACTTCATGGTTTTAGCGATGCCTCCGAAAAGGCATATGGCGCGGTAATATATCTATGTTCCACCGATACTAAAGGAAATCGCTATTCTCGATTACTATGTGGAAAATCCAAGGTTGCACCATTAAAACCAGTTACATTACCACGTTTGGAATTATTGGCCGCGGTATTATTGGCCAGATTGGTAAACACAGTTCAAAAAATTCTAGATATCGAGATGTCAAAGGTACGTTTCTATTCAGACTCTACGATAGTGTTATCTTGGTTAAAATTAGATCCCAGTCAGCTTAAAACTTTGTGGCCAATAGAATAGTTTTGATTACGGAATTAACGGATGTCAATAATTGGAGACATGTAAGAAGTGAGCAAAACCCAGCAGATGTTATATCCAGGGGTATAAATCCCAAGGAACTATTAGAGTCCAATATTTGGTGGCATGGTCCGGCGTTTCTCCTGGAACCATATGAATAAGATAAGAATACCCAGCAATCAGTCATCTCTTCGTTAGACGACTTACCAGATATTAATCCCTTTTCAGTAACTTTAATCACAACTACAACGATTGATTTACATATATTTGAAAGATATTCGACGTTAACTAAATTACAACGAGTAATGGGGTATGTAGTGCGATTTAAAAATTTAGTTTTAAAGGGGCAACATGTCAAGGGTGACACATTAACCGTAGAAGAACTGCAAGAAGCTCACACATTACTTATAAAATTATCGCAACGCGAAGGGTTCATGATGGAAATTCATTGTTTGTCGAACTCACAACCTTTGAAAAATAACAGCAAACTACTAGCTTTAAATCCGTTTTTAGATGATAAGGGTGTTCTTAGGGTTGGTGGAAGATTAAGCAATTCTAGTTTAAATTATAATCAGAGACATCCTATTATTTTACCCAATAAGCACAAATTTACGGAGCTAATTATTAGGCACGAACATTTAAAACATTTGCATGTAGGAGTCCAAAATTTATTATCTATTATTCGATTAAATTATTGGCCTATTGCCGGGAAAAATATGGTAAAATCAGTAGTAGAATCATGTATTAGATGTGCTCGGTTAAAGGCAAAACCTGTAACATATTTGATGGGAAATTTACCACTTGCAAGAACTACACCTAGTAGACCATTTTCCAAATGCGGAGTCGATTACGCTGGTCCTATTTTTATTAAAGACGGTTCTATACGTAGTAAGAAAGTAGTGAAAACATATATTTGCGTATTTGTATGTTTTGCAGTACGTGCGGTGCACATTGAATTAGTTAAAGATTTAACCACGGATAGTTTTTTGAACGCTCTCAAACGGTTCATTTCGCGACGAGGAAAACCAAGTGATATTTTTTCTGATAACGGCTTAAATTTTATAGGAGCTAATAATCATTTCCTCGAGTTGCATAGTCTTATCTCAGATAAAACCCACAATGAAAGAGTTTCAACCTATTTATCCAAGGACTTCATTAAGTGGCATTTTAGTCCCCCACGAGCACCTCATTTCGGTGGTTTATGGGAAGCTACTGTAAAATCGACTAAATTTCATTTAAGGCGTACCCTGGGTAATGCCGCAGTGTCTTACGAAGAGCTATATACCATTCTTACGCAGATTGAGGCTTGTCTAAATTCCCGTCCTTTAACTCCTCTGTCTGCTGATCCCGATGATTATTTACCTTTAACCCCTTCCCATTTTTTAATTGGCGACTCGCTCGCGGCTGCACCTCAGCAAGTGGTGGAGGACATGGCAATCAACAGGTTGTCCCGTTATCAACGTATGCAACAGCTAGTTCAGCAGTTTTGGCGTCGCTGGTCCCGTGAATATTTGGTTCAATTGCAGCAGCGAGGCAAATGGCAAACAAATATTACGAACAATCTTCAACCGGGTGCGTTGGTGGTGCTAAAAGAAGACAATTTCCTGTTCTTCAGTGGTCTATGGGCAGAGTAACGGACTTACATCCCGGTACCGATGGCATAATAAGAGTGGCTACAGTGAAGCTAGCTAGTGGCAAAAAGTGTAAACGTGCGTTGAGTTCCATTTGTGTTTTGCCGGAAGAACCTCCATCTCCCGACAAGGATTCCGCTAATGTATCAGTGTGATGACTCTAAGCTATAGCCTTGTAACAATAATAATTTATAATATTAAAAGTATTCTTTGGACTCAGATCCTATGAGATCCAGTGTTGAAAGTCTGGCCTTTCAAGGCGGGCGGCATGTACAGACAGATTTGCATAAATATAATTTTATGTACCTTAATTGTAGTATTAAGTAAGGAATTCTATGTATTTGTAGGTCGCATTTACAACCTTGTGTACTCGTTAGTATAATTTCAATCTTAGGCATAACTTTAATACGGATTATCTTATAATACCTACCAGGGTTGCATCTGCAATTATTGTAACCAATTTGTAAAGTAAGTTTTAATTACTTCTAGGACTTTAGCAGGTAATATCCAACAATAGTAATTTATTTTAGTTTACCTGCAACCATTATAAAATAGACCGATCGCAAGTAGTAGTAAGTTAGTAAGTAAAGCGACGTTGAGGTGAGCACAGCACTCACTCAAAAGTTATACAGTCCACTCAATTGTTAAAATAAGTTAGCAATAAATTAGTATATTGAAGCAAGAAGATTAATTCATTCTACCCCAAACATTGGACATAAGCATTGTCAGAACAATACGATAGACCTACAGTATAATGTACGGAAAATCATGCGGAAAAGTGCACTTTACAGCACTAGTGCGGTGGAAGAGGCCCCTGTACATTCAAATAGTTATTTATGCAAAAAGTAAGTGTTTATTCCGCCTGACGGCCTCGTTGAACAATTTCACGTCACGTGCATTAAACACTTTTTATACGAGTTGCATACAATATTTTTTCTACGTTCATGTAAAATTCAAAAATATTTTGTAATTCAGTTGATATTCAAAAGAAACTAATGTTCTTTTTAATAAATTGCATTTTCTAGTAATTTCGTAATCCAGTATATAATAAATATGATAGAAAATAATATAAAATATGGAATTGCTTAATACAATCTCACAGAAAATAGACTAAATATGGCGTTGATTTGTACGTTTATATTTGTCATGATCACAAAACTCTGCAGTAGAACGACAGATGAATGCAATAAAAATTTTATTGCTCTAGTGCAATAAAGAACCACGTTTTCCACTAAAAATAGTTCAATAAAATTTCATTTTATGCATGAACGTAGAAAAAAATTGTTTTTGATAAGTTCTGAATTACACTGTATACACATCTCATTATAGTCATAAAACAATATATCTATCCTATATGCAGGACTATATGTCAAAGCAAACAATTAAAATAGTTATACATTTTCTGAATACTGTGTGTGTGTTTTTGACAATTACTTTGACTTTTAATTTAAATCCTGAATTATGTAGAGTATTATACATCCTATTTGCACAATTTCTCGAATTTAGCTTGACGTACAAATATTAGATTTCCAGACAGAGTTGAATGCTCTAAATATTTGCTGATACATTGCCGAAATGCAATTTATCAGCCTGAGGAAATTGCAAAATAATATATGAAGCGAGCGTGCTAACTAAGCACGGCTTCAACTACAGGAATGTTCATAATTACGAAAATAATATGCAGCCACGTATAACAGTATAATTCAGAATTTCTAACTGCAAAATCCTTGCCGCAATGTCCCATCTATTAATATTTTAGCCTTTTAGGTAATAGCTATTTTCCAGTTATTTTTAAAATGTGCACCTTCTACATTGTGGAGTAATTATTCCATGCTGCGAACTATAATTCATTTGAAGAAAAATATAGATATCAATAAATATACCCATGTTATTGCTTTCCCCAAAAGTAAATCAAGTTGTTATAGACCCAGAAAATCCAGAATATTTTCCAAGGAAAAGGTTGAAAGGTTTATCAAAGAGGGAGATGATGAAAATTACTTATTTCAAAATTTGTCTTGATTATTGGTATATTTGGAGCTTGTAGGAAAGAAAAATTAACTTATTTACGTACAGAGAACATTGCTAAGTCGTTTATTAAAGTAACTATTCCCAATACCAAAATTAATGTTTCTAGGTTTTTGATTCAACCAATTTTTTATCACATACAGGAATTCAAAATGTACTACAGAAGCAGTGAGTATAAATAACATTCAATTTCTTAAAAACATGGCCGAATTTCTTAGATTGCCCAATGTTACTGAGTAAAACTATTTACAAGGCGCCATCTACAAAGAGATCAAGTTCCCTTAGTAATCATTTTAGTACTAGGTGAATTGGGTTAAATTGTCTTAAAAATATCTGAGGAATCTCCTGTCTTCGTTTATCAGGAGAGTTACTGGACACCCTGTATGTTTACCTAATGATCAATTATCCAAATTGAAAGATTGTGTTATTAGTAATAATAATATATAATAATATTATCTCTACCCCTCATTCTAATCACGAGTATTAGCCCAGAAGTCGAAGACTTGTGCTGCGGGAGAGGGGGCGGCGTATTATTATTAAGCAGGCCGCATTTGCGCCCATCAGGAACGACTTACGTTGGTAGGTCCTAACCACCATTCAGTGCAGGAATAAGGGAAACCTGGAAAACCTCATCAATTAGGGGGGCTGTCAAATGTCAACCGGTATCAGTCTCTCACATTGACCCAAGCCAACATGCTTCCACCCTGCCATATCCGCAGAGAGAGTGTCAATCTCTCCACGAATATAGTTTATATACGGTCTACCAGCTGCGGAGGTCGAACCCACAGCGATCTAGTTACCTCGATTCAAGTACTGACGCCTTAAACTGCGCGACCACTGACCGATCCAATATTATGATAAATAAATAATTTAAAATTCAGTTATTTTATTTTACTGTTACGTACATGTGCATAAAAAAATTTGTTTCAAGCACATGTGCTTAAAAGACTGCCATTTCGACACTGGAAGACAATCAAAATGTTATTATTATGCAATGATTTTACGAAATAGCATATAAATTAATTAATTAAATTATTTTTTTTCACTACTAGAAGAAGAGCAAAGAGAAAATGTAGATATATATTTTATTATCAATAAAAGCTCTTTGAGGTTACAGAATCAGCGGTTGGTCCAACAAGAAATAAGGACATCTGGGGTCCTTCATTTAACGTAACTGCAATTTATGTCTCCCACCCTACCATCTCGCCACGTATAATGGTTATCCGGAAGGCCGTTTTATGCCGAGGCATTTGTTTTATCGCATCATGGCACACTTTTCAAAAGTAGCAATTTGTATCTGCAACCTTCGCTGTGCGAAATTATGGATGGTGCAACTTTTTTAATAACAAGCGTAATTGGGCACATTTTTATGTCCAATATCTCTTTATATTCTATTAAAGTTTACAACGAGATGCATACATCTTCAGTTTCAGACGTTTTAGAGTTCCCAGTCATTTCAGAAACGTCTGTTACATAATGCAGGATAAAATATTAATATTTCTTAAAGATAATGTAATCCGTATGCTTTCAAGTGGACATATTCAGTCGCATAAAATTTATAAAATGAAGTTTTAAAACTTTATCTGGTCTGTACAGCAGCAGTATAATATTCAAGGTGACAAAGCACCATTATGAAAATATTTTATTCTCGGCTTTACTTCTTTAAAATAGTTCATGAGTTCCTACTAGCAAGTAAGACAAAGCAAGGAAATGATGTATCAAATAAAATTGCGTAATTTTTTAATTAAATACAGCGTGTTCCTAAATGATATGCGAATATTTAAGGGGGCGATTTTACATAGAAAATTAAAAATGTTCCGTTACAAGAATAAGGGGTGTTAAAGTTTCAGGGGAAAAAAGGAAAAAATATTTTCGAAACTGTTTTAGATATTTTCATGAAATTTGGTATATGATGACTATTAATAAAGGTGCATATTTTGCAATATAAACATAATTTCTATCTTTAACAGTGGCGTGCGCACGAGCACTGACTATAATATTTTTAAAGAAAAAAATGGTACGCTATTGGTTTTCTCCCAGATAAAAATTATTTTTGAATAAAGCACATTTCAGTATAACAGTACGCAATTATTTATAAACAATTTATCCAAATCAGTGGATTGGGCGCGGTGGGCCTCAGGAATGGTGACCAAGATCCCCCGACCTCAATAGTTTAGATTTTTTTGTGGGGCTACCTACCTAAATAATTATTTTCCTTTTTTTTTCAAAAACTATAACACCCCGTATTTTTGTAACGGAACATTTTTGGATCATAGTTTATAAAGCAAACTATCATTCATTTTCGATGTAGAATCATCCTCTTAAATATTGGCATATCAGTAAGGAACACCCTGTAGTGTCGAAAAAAAATGTTCACTTTATAAGTTTGGACATTTTTTGAAAGGTGATTCCGTTAATTCTTATTTTTCTCTATCCCCTCTTAAAATATTTGTACTTAGTCATAATTAACTCTGTATGTTATACCTATACGACAAAATGTTTCTCAAGGTAAGAAATTTTGTATGATTTTAACAATCAAATTAGGTCTGTGACAATGAAGCGTACTTACTAAATTTCATATTATAAGAAATTTTTCATGATATACTCTTGTTGTACCTTATACAGAAAGGAGACACTACCAAGGCTTACTTATTTATAGAGTTTTGAAATCATAGTACATTTTGTTTCACAAACAAGCAGAACTGAATTCCAATTCGCCTTATGTGAACAATAACTTTTTTTGCCTCTTACAAGTTGTCTAGTCGGAGACGCCTTATCCTATCCTGATAATAGAATGAAAATGAAAGGTTTTTTATTTTCCTTTTAGACCTTTTCGAACTGCGTCCATGCGTACGACTACTAATTGTACAACGTAATGGTTAATTAAATACATGCCGCACAACAATCGTATACAAATTAACCGACAGACAATACAATTACTAAAATGAAGCGGCAAAGCATGCATTTACAATGGAAATGACCTTGTAGCGACTCTTTATACTCATAGTAACAAAACTATACTAAAAATTCACTACTTGAATCGAGGTAGCCAGTCTGCCAGTAGGTTCGAATCCTGCGGCTGGTAGACCGTAGACCTGCTATATTTGCTGAGAGGATTGGCACCCTCTCTGTAGATATGGTAGGGTGCAAGAATGTTGGCTTGGGTCAATGTGAGAGATTGATACTGGTCGGCATTTGACCACCCCGTAATTAATGAGATTTTCCAGGTTTCCTTCATTCCTGCACTGAATGGTGGTTGAGGCCGTTCCTGGGCGCAAATGCGGCTTACATAATAATAATATGCCGCGCCCTTTCCCACAAGTCTCCGACTTCTGGGCTAATCCTCGTAATTAGAATGAGGGTTAGAGATAGTTTATCAAATTATATGAGAATATGTAATCGTAACTATCTAATTTAATCCATAGTGAATTAAATACCACTCTCTAAAAAAATAGTTGTTCAAAGTTATACAGGGTGTTTTTAAATGAAGTAGCAAAAATGAGACCACAGATTTCTTAGGTGAAAATAAATCAATTTAACCTAACATACCTTATACCAAGTCGTATAATAAAACAGATACAGGGTGTCAAAGTTAAAATTTTATTTTCGATATTTGTAAATAACTTCTTAAGAAATCCAAATAATTTGTAAATCGGGGATTTTTGCGGGCGAGAAATTCAAATTATTTTCTAATTTTGACGTCACTAGTAGAGGGCGCCACTTGTGGCACACCATGTTTCTTTTAAATGGCATAACTTTTTTGGAGCATATTGTATCCATCATTATCGAAACAATCGATTCTCCTACGTGTTTTTTTTTTGAAAAATATATACCTTGCTGAAGTCGGTAGTAGTAAACATTTTTGAAATAATCTTATTTGAAATTCTCAGCGCACCGAGTAAAAACTGTTTTGGTTTCAGGGAAAGTACCTTTTCTGTTGAAAATACAGCAAAATGTTACTTGAAAAAGTTGTTCAAAATGGTAAATTATGCAAAATTTCAAGAAGATCGGCCGAGGTTTGATGAAACCATTTTTCAACAAAGCACAAAGATTTTATCAAAGCAGGCCGATCTTTTTGAAATTTTTGCACGTCTCCATAATTTACCGTTCTGAACAACTTTTTCAGTAGTAACATTTTACTGTATTTTCAGTAGAAAATGCACATTACCTGAAACGATAACAGTTTTCAATCGATTGTACAGGTTTCTTCACAGCTAAATAAATTATTGTTTCTTTTAAACGATAGCTACATGTAAATTCCAAAACCTGCATACTACCATTTAGAGAATTCAAAGGGCTTTTCAACGATATGACTCGCCCCTCCTTCTCTATTCAAATTGTTGGAGGCTGGTCAACCCGCTGCTCGAGAGTTGACGATGTTGAAACTCGGAAAATCAGTTTTCTCCCTCACCTATCACCCAAAACCTTCATGTCAAGTTTGTGTTGAGCCACTCTGAATGTATTTATCGGGTAGTCAGTAGACATCAACTATAAAAGAGAGAGACTAATATAACTGATATATTAAAACTTTTTGAAAAAATATGTATTTAGGGGAACAATGTCAGGAATGTGTAATACAAATGCATATATCTTTGCGTTTTCTTGCCGTGTGATAAATTCGTATGCAGTTTTCTTTTTAAGGAAAACTGTTCTGCCGACATTATTACACTCAAAAAGAGTATTCCATCCACACATAAATGCTATTAAAATTGGAGAATAACAAAGTTGTTTTGCCTGGACGTTTCCAAACGTTTACTCGAGGGCAGCGAGCACTAATAGAGCACTTCAGCCCGCTACAAATTTAGCTTTGTAGTTTTGCGGGTTAAACAAACGTTTTTTATTCGCCTTTAAACAAATGCAATGAGCGTACGGTTTTTTCGATAGGTTGCTTTTTGTGGCGCACAATGCAGATAAAAACTGAAACGCAAATGAGTTGAATTACTGGAATTTATCGCGAGTTTTGCGCAAAGCCACCTGAAATGGAATTTTATTGGACTTGTTTAGATACTCTTTCGCCTGAACAGAATTGTTGAGCGGAACTAAACCGTCTTCCGTAAAATAATAAACCTTTTTTTTTCTTTTTATTCAACATGCCAATGCAGCAACATATGTCCTTGGGAGAAGATTCCAGGAAGAGGTATTATAGACTCAGCTCTACCTTTTGAGTAACAGAATTGTTAATTGGAATGTTTCCTTGGAACCGTTGTGTTCGGATCATTATGTTTAACATAGACCTGTGGTTTAATATAAGGCTGCAAAATGTACAGACTTGGGGGGGAGGGGGTGGATTTACAATCACTCCAGGCGCCCTACAGGCCTTTATAACCACAATACTACTTTTGGAGTAAATTTGAAGTGCACTACCTATCACGAAAATTAGCCACTAAAAATAAGACAATAGAGGTACACCTTGGTGGACCAGAAAATTAGAAAGAATGAGGAAGGAAGTCCGTTGCCGCTTTAACCGATATAAAGACATATAAATCCGCTTTAATGGAGTACAATAAAGAAATTAGGAAGGAAAAAAAGGAATCTTGGAGAAGGTTCTGCGAGAGTATTTCTAATTTACCAAGCAGTTCTAGAATCAACAAGATTCTCTCTAGAGAACCGGTAAGGGAGCTTGAGTTAATACAAAAACCGGATGGTACCTTCACAAATTCTAGTAGTGAAACCTACTACTAATCCTAAACCACTTTCCCAACAGTTTTATTCTGGATAGTAGTAGGAACTAAACACCAACTTTTTTGGAATGATGTAAACGATCCAACAGTACTAGCTATTGAATGGGCGATGAGATGCTTCAAAAGCATTCAAATCTCTAGGCGCGGACCCATATTCCTAGCTCTGTTACAACACGGATTGGGATTTATAAAAAAGTACGCCTTCAGACATTTTAGAGCCAGCTTAGCTTGGAATTATATTCCAGCTATCTGGACAAATATTAGGGTAGTCTATATTCCCAAGGTAGGAAAGAATGACCTAAATCATTTACATCTGTCATTTCTGTTGAAAAGTCTGGAGAAGACACTGGACGCATACATTAGAGAGGGAGTACTGTGTATAAATCCTCTCAATATCTACCAATATGCCTATTAGACTGGTAAATCAGCAGAATTACACTTAATAACCTAGTCGAGAAGATCCCTGCTTTGGTCACTCCTTATAGACGACCTTCATATTATTGTCTACATGGGAGGTCGAGGTTCAAGCATATGCGTACGATCTGGTCTGGTAAGAGGAATCTCTGAAGAAGGAATTTTGTCCTTACGTCAAGAAATTTTAAATGGGGTACTAGCCTGGTGTGAGAGGTGATGTCTGTGTACGCCCATAAAACAGCCCTTTACAAGAAAACGTAAACCAGTCAACCTTAGACCTCCCAGACTGTTGGGTGAGAAAATATAATTTTCGGAGGAAGCCACATAGCCAGAATGTCCTTATGAACATGCCGGCGTATTTGTAGAAAATCTTGGAGCATAGGTCCTAAACAACTGTACTAGCTATATGTGATGGTAATCAGACCAATGATCACATGTGATTCGTTAGTTTACTGGTCCAAAGGTCTTCAAAGGATAATCAATGCTAAACTCTAGTCTGCAGAGGGAAGCATATCTGGCGATAACAATTAGCTCCACACCGTCAGCTGTATGCTGAAAGCTATCATAATGGAGCTTGACAGAGTGCTGGAGGATATAGAAGACCACAACGCTCTGATAGTCTCGGACGTTATGCCTACATGAATCAATTATAATTTGCCCTATAAAATTCTCCTTCCTGGGAGGGAAAAAGAGAGGGAAGAATCCGACTTCTTAAAGGCAGATAGTTGCTGATACACGAATGGCTCCAAAATTCCGGAGGGAGTTGGAGCGTTGGCGCCAGAGTGAACAGTCGCACAATAAGGATCAGGCTGTCGGTAAGCCTGGGCAATTATGCAACTACATATCTGAATTTCTTAGAAATAATTTTATTCGTTGAACTAAAAAATGTTCAACGGTTCATGAACGATGGTGCCCCTCCTCATTTTACAGTAATTCTTAGGTTAGATAGCCCATCTGCATAAAAATAATTTTGTGACTCAATGGCACTGTTAGCAAATTTTGCAACAGAATTTACTTTAAAAAGTGTTAGCGTTTACCAGAAAAAAGATTGTGACGATTAGATAATACACAAAAAGCATGTGTGGGAATCAGTTTAAGGTATTTGTGCGTGTAATTAATATAAATTGCATAAAAAAGCCTTTTAACGATATATTTTTGTATACCAAATTTTATTTTAAACGTTCAACGCATTTTGGCTCCCCTTAACGGTGCATTTTTGCGTACGGATAAATTAGCATAAATCGTCGTATTTTTACCTTAAGAATCTAGAGTGGCTCTCTGGTACATATATTTCAGAGATACTATAAGTAATAAGATGATTCACCTTTCACCTACATTAGAAATAAGTGTATTTGAATACAAGTGACTTAAATTATTACTTCTCACGCGAATGTCAACTCTAATGTTCATACCAAATACTAAAACACCTTGTATTTATATCCCTGTGGTCAGGCCCTATTTAACTCAATAATAATGTTAATGTACTTTTTTCCTGTCAGTTTCCAAGCAATACGTATTCAAAGTGAAGGCAGGGTGAAACAGGAAAAAACTATTTACCCTTGTCTACGTAACAGGGGACGTAACGTATGGGCACTATTTTTAAGTGCCGAAAATTAGATATTGAAATATATTCCCTCCTGAAACTCCCATTCGTCTTGTTTATTTTGACGTAGGAACTATTATCCTTAGAGGGATAAAATATCGGCTAAAATATATTTTCTTGTCGGCATGATTTACGTACTATTATTGTTGTAATACAACAAACAGTTACCGCATACTGGGCATATTGAAATGATGAACAAAATAAGAAATTTAACATTGAAAAACATAATAATAATAATAATAATGTATTGCCCAACAGAATCACTTCCAATAATAGGATAATACAAGATAATGTTTAGTATAACTGAAATAATAATAATATATCTAAGAAAAATATAAAAATAATAAAGAAATAACAAAGAGTAGGAAATAACAATAATACATAATAAACTAATTGCTTACAAGCATGATAAGTATGAAAAGGACAGATCAGTGTATTCACTAATGTAGTTGAAGTTATTGAATATTACATATAGAGGAGACTTCAAAGCAACATTTGCTCTAACATTATGACAATAAAATAAATCATTACTTCGAGAACCAGAACGCGGAACTCGAATAGCGAACAAATTTAATAAAGCAGGGGAGTCAACATAGCCATTTATGTAGAAATGATAAACTTGCTAGAGTTCTTCTAGTGCTAAGTGATTGAATGTTAAATCTTTGCAAAAGTAAATTATAATAGTATTCCCTAATTGGATAAATATAATTCGAAAAGACAAGAATTTTAAAAATTGACGCTGAATTTTTTCCACCTATTGGATACGTAAATTATAGTGAGGATACCAAATAAGACTACAATATTCAAGCTTAGAGCGTACCAATGAAAAGTAAAGACATTTAAGGGCGTTTATATTATCAAACAATTTCGTATTTCTAGTAAGAAAGCCTAGCGCTCTATATTCACTATTAGCTACCTGAATAATATGCTCAGAAAAAGTTAGTTTATTGTCAAAACGTCTTTGACATTACTACAACGCGCTAGCGGTTCTGAATTAACTGTAAAATCAAATATAAACAGCTGTAATTTAATAGTAAAAGTACATATTTTACATTTACTTATATTATTGTCCACATACCACTCCCCCACAACATTCAGGAGTCCCTGAAGTGTAGTACAATCTTCAATACATGAAATACTATGAAACAACTTCAAGTCGTCAGCAAAAAAAAGATGGCAGGATTTCAGACTTAAAGATAGATCATTCACAAATAAGACAAACAGAAGCGGTCCTAAATTTGACCCTTGTGGGACCCCAGAAGTTGCTAAAAATGTATTTGAGTTAAAGCCTTTATAAGATAATAATATAATATAATAATATCTCTACCCCTCATTCTAATCACAAGGATTAGCCCAGAAGTCGAAGACTTGTGCGGGAGAGGGGGCGGCATATTATTATTAAGCAGGCCGCATTTGCGCCCAGGAACGACTTACGTTGGTAGGCCCTAACCACCATTCAGTGCAGGAATGAGGGAAACCTGGAGAACCTCATTAATTAGGAGGGTAGTCAAATGTCATCCGGTATCAATCTCTCACATTGACCCAAGCCAACATTCTTCCACCCTACCATAACCGCAGAGAGGGTGCCAATCTCTCCACGAATATAGCTTATATACGGTCTACCGGCTGCGGGGGTCGAACCCACAGCGATCCAGTCACCTCGATTCAAGTACTGACGCCTTAAACCGCGCGACCACTGACCGATCCAGATACATATAAATTACGTGGATTGCCTTTTTTAGTTTGAATAAAGGACCGAAAGTTTCTAGGATTAGTTTTAAGATTTTCCTGAAAATATTTCAAATAGTGTTTGTATGCACATGTTAATTGTTATTTAATTATTCGTCATTAATAATATAATTTATAATGAAAATGTCATACGATTGATGTAGCCAATCAAATCATTGGCTACAACACTACAAGTTATTTTAAAAGGTTATCGTACACAGACAAAAATAGTTCATCAAGTCAAAGAAATTTTAATTCCATTAACCAACTTATTTGGTCATATATGCATAAGAAAATATATGTTTCAGTGAATTGATCATTTCTGTTGATTTCTAAATACACCTTTGGTTAAGACAATTATACATGGTTCTCTTTGAATGAATATATTTAATTGAATGAACAATTATTTTCTATTCGTGTAAAATTAATTTATTATTATTATTAGAAAGGTTATGTAGGTAATATTTAAGAAATAAATAACTGTTATACAAAACTGTAATACTTAAAATTAGTAAAATTGTCACTATATTTCAATAATAATTTTACTCATAGTTATTTAGATTTTTATAGATTGTCTTACATTACATTTGTTACACTGATATTTTCAATTAAAGCAAGTAAAATGACTAACTTGATTTTGCTCTTTTCGGTAGCATCAAATATGGCCATAAGAAAATCAAAAATTAACTATGATAGTTTGGGCATATAATTGGCAAATTATTGTTCTACCTTTATTCAGCTTCAGGTTATGCTGAACAATTTAGAGGTACTAAACTTCATAGAATTTCATTTAAAAAGAAAAAAAGTTATGAATAGGAATATCCAAAAAGTAGACAAAATATTTTTTTTAAATTGAAAGGCGTAAAAATGTGCAATATACCACTTAACCGTTTGTGAAATCCATACATTATCAATTTCGATATGCTCGTACTGGGCGTAAGTGACCATCCTGTATATCGAGCAAATCACAGAAATAACTTCCACATTTATCGGTAAATTTAATTAATTTGATTCAAATGCATCCAACAGACGTTCATTTTAATAATTATACTAGCCACTTTAAGTGAATACATGTACAAGACGTGTAGTGGATGGCGCCCTTTAGAGAAGCTAGGAATCCGAGCGGCGCTAATAGAAAATAACAGAATACGTCATTGTGCCTTTCTCAGAGGCAAAGGAAAGAGCAAAGTGCTTCTCCTAACCTATTTGAATTAGTGTTTGTGAAACCTCTCAGAAGCCCAAGTGAGGCGCTAATGCAAAATTCAAGGATCATTGTTTACCTATTTGCACGATTACTGTGTTCTATTAACGCTATCACCTTAAGAATGTGCCAAAATAAACAATTATATAATGAAATTTAAAAAAATATATATATCCAGTATATAAATCGCTACTTACTCCAGTATTGGCATGTTACTTAAAATACACATGTGGGTTCGTATTTAATAATAAAATTGTTGAGTAATGTAAAATTAACGTAGTAGTAATGTAAAGGATGGAGAATTTGTTCTCACCGGCGCCTTCTCCATTTTATAAAATTTAACCAAGCACTAAATTGGGGTTTTGAAGCTATACCAGCTATTTCACTCTATTACTATATTTTGATAATTAGTGTAACCCATTTCAAAAGAAAACAGGTCTGTAAAAATGGTAATTATTATCCGATTTAGTCCGGGTTTATTTAAAAGATCGAGTAGTAAAACTCTATTCTGGTGCAGAATATTAAAATTTGTTTTCAAGACCTACTTCGAATGTTTTTCTCTGCCAAATTTTACAAAATCTGTTTAACCATTTTTTCTTCAAATCTAACTACGGCACTGAATTCAGCTTGCCCTAAAATGGTTATATACCAAATATGGTAAATAGACATTAATGATTATTTATTTATAAAAAATCTAATAAAGGCTTCATTTTATTAAATACAAATTATAAATTAATTTTTCGCATGGTATTAATCACATTAAATGTAAAAATTTATCATTAATAGTTAATATTAATTAATTTGATTTAAATAAACAATCATTAATATTTATTAAGAAAGCATTTCCATACTTTGTCTTATTTCAATTGAAAACTACAATGATAACAATTATTTTATTTGTAATATTATATGGGGATTGCTGGCATAGCCCTAGGTCAATATTGTGAAAGAACATATCAGAACGTAGTAATGTTACAACTTTAATGAAAAAGTATTATTTGAAGTGTAAAAGACTGTTACCAGCTTTATGTAAAATTAATATAACTTTCCATTTCTTTTGTATTATTATCCGGAATTTTACTAATTTTACTATGTGATTTTCATATAAGATTTATATTTATTTTTACAATTTCATTGATTTATTAACTCGTGATGTTTCTCCATCTGCATTGTAACGTGGATGTGAAAGTAATATCAATAAGAAGCGTACTCATTATATTACCATTAACAAAATAGTAGCTTTGCATTTGTACAATGTTTTAAGGCATACCATATGTGGCAAGATTATTTCATAGGAAATGCATTCTACTATTCATTTTGTATATTCGCGTGAAATTGAGATCTAAATAAATTGAAAAACCTTTTTCTGCTTATTTTGGTTAAACTACTTATAAAAATACCGATACTTTTTTCCATCTTCTGTTTTTACCTCAGCCAGTCAACTTCCAGTTCATTTTCAATTAAAAGTGTCAACATGGTGTACACGACTGCCGCAAGAATCAAGATTGTGCGTTTCTATTTAAAAAATGACGGCTGTTGATGCAAAAAATTATGGAAACTGGATCAGTGGCAAACAACAACTGCTATGTCTAGCAAGAAAAAAAGTTACGAATGAAACTAATCCTGAGTTTTACGTAAAGTGCCCTCTGGCGGCGCTTAATAACTTATTTATAAAGAAAAATTTTACTATGTTATAAATATGATAAAATAAATTTCGAGATTATAACTTTGTTGTAAATATGCCATAAACTATGACAAAATGGCTGGTGTGAGTAGCTTCAAAAAACTTCTATTTGAAGCACAATGCTTGGTGACATAGATGACAGTATCAGACATTGATTCAATTTAAAATTCAAATTCCTCAGTGTAGGTGGCTTTTTGCTTTCCTAGATCGTGACGTTTTAAGATTAAACTTGTAGCTCACATTAATGGTATTAAAGAGTTTAATTAAATTTGCGTGGCAATAATTACAGCGGAATTTTACCCTGCAGAAACCTAATTTAATAAAGGATTTTTTTCGCCAAGTAAACATCATTTGCTAAACCGGGCTTTGAGTAATACTTTTAATGAGTACGGCTTCACAAAAGAACACTAAAGTAAGAGATTTATCATTATTATAAACCTTAGCTATCGCTGTAGGGGAATGTTGACATTGTTCGTTCCTAAATTTTCATGCAAACATTTCTTTGAAAACTTTAAAATTAAAGCAGTTTCTCTTTCATATAAAATAAAAAAATATTCTTTTCAATATACGTCTTTGTTCGGTTGTTCTCATATTTTTCTAATATAAGGTGGATTGTTATGCCTTGCGAAGAAAGCGGCTCCAGTTTTATTACAATTTTTCTGCAAATCAAATTCAAGACTCAAGCCTCGTGATATAGAGAAATTTCTGCGAGTTCAAAAGATCTAATCTATTCAAGTTCTCTTATTTTACATTTCCTGGTATTCAAACCAATGTTTTAAAACAGATTTTTAATCATTATAAGATGATAACATTTTTAATACCTTAAATGTTTCATATCGGGGAGGCGTTGAATTAAGCAGAATGTTAAAATTTGCAACAGATACAGCTTTGTATTCCTTTGTTTGGCCAGCCCTAATGTTATGAAACCACATTTTTTGTGCAGAGCAGAATGACGATGCTATTTGTTTCCGGGTAGATATCAAAAACAGGGTTTAAACAAACTTGATTTTTAAGCTGGTAATTTTCTTTGATGCTGATAAATTACTTTGTCAAGCGCGATATTTTGATTAAAATTGTTATTATAAATTTGGAATTTGTAACTGTAACTATGTACTATTTAGTTAAACACGAAATACACTTCAAATGTGAATTAGAAGTTCATGTAATATTGAAACGACATCATCAACTGATAATGTAAAATGTAAAACGTTATTGTACGAGAAGCATTGTCCACCGAAACAAAATTTGGTGCCAGCAAAAAAGTTTTTTTCATTTAAATAATTTATTTGTTGTATAGAGCCAAACAAATATTTATTTCTTGATACCAAATCATTTTTTTGAAAAAGCAAATATACAATTATTTTGTGTAAATAAAGCATTTGTTTCCATTAAAGAACACATTTCCTTTTCAATTATACACTTCTGGTGTAGATTTAATTATATTCTATGATAAAACAATATTTGCATATTTCAAAGACTTTTTTTTTCAATTAAACAACTGCTTATGTAGGTCAACAACTTATTGCTGAAGAATTTCAGAAAGCAACTGCGGGCAAATGTCCCGACCAGCAGAAAAATTTATAGTAAATAGTCATCATATACCGGCTTCAACCTTATTAGCTCTCATCAGTACGCCACAGGTGAGTGGTGAGTTAAATGCGAACTATAACCCTGGTTGCTCATGTCTCTCAAACTCAATATACCTGAATACGTGAAATATAGCACAGCTACATCTTGCGGCCGCATATTGACAATTTTGATTAATATCAATTATTTTTTACTGTATTAGAAAGGTATTTTAAGCTAATATATATCAAATCTCCTAAAATTCCTATTAATGAAGTCATATGTATGCTTTCTGATACCAAACATCTAGATATCCTAATGAACAATTCCACAGACAAAGCTCTATTCAATAATTATTTTAAAAAAATTGTCTAGCTAAATTAACTAACCTGGTTTAATGAAAACATTCTACAAATATCTAAGTTCACTTTTGAAACTCTGGGAACTCGAAAATTCAACCACAATAGATGAGATCTGACCTATTTCTGCATTTTTCGGATTGCTTCTTCAGGTGGTCTCCTTTAAGTTGAGTCAAATATCTAACTATGGGGCTGAAGTTCGTGTTTTGGATGTGGTTGATAATAATCCTGATATAAGCGTCAGGTTAATTGCATCGCAGGAGAATATTCCCAAAAGCTCCATGAAATGTTGCAGAAACAACTCCTGCATCCATTCCGCTATCAAAAGGTCCAAGCCCTACTCCCTAAAGATGCGATTGCACGATTGAATTTTTGCAGGACAATTATAAATATCCATGATGCCAACAGAAATTTCATCAATTCAATTCTTTTCATGGATGAAGCTGGATTCGGGCATGATGGTGTAATAAATCTACATAATAAACATTATTGGTGTGACAAGAATCCTCATTTAGTGGTCGGACGTGGATTCCATAATAAGTGTGAATGTATGGGCTGGCATCGTGGGAGATCATTTAGTTGGGCCACATTTCTTTCCTCAAAGGCTTGGTGGTGAGGTTTACCTACACTTTCTACAAAACGATCTGCCAGTTTTGTTGGGCAACGTTCCTATTGGAGTGCGACGTGCAACGTGGCTACTGCATGACGGTGCACCGCCTCATTACAGTTTGACGGTGAGAGAGCACCTCAATGAAATTTTCCCTGAGAGGTGGATAGGGCGTGGTGGATTCATAGAGTGGGCTGCAAGATCGCCCGACTTGAACCCGATCGAGTTTTTCCTTTGGGGCTATGTTAAGTCACTGACACGTGTCGAAATGGAAGGATATTTGTAGAACTTATTATAAGAGCATATACTCAATGAAAATGTTACTTAATAATGTAGTTAGTGAATAAATTTTGTATTGATGAGTTGAAACTGTGAATATCAGTTTAAAACAGCGTTAACACATGAAAATGTTTGAAGTCGTTTTTCTCAAACACAGTTCATTTTATTGTATCGCAACAAGAGATACTTTTTAAATAATTTTTGATACTCTTTAACATGGTGTTCAAATTTATAAAGCGGTGAAAACAAAAAAGTTGTGGGTCATAGATCGAAGATTAAGGTCAGGTTAGGCCCTTTGGCACTGGAGTATTTGCATGGTGTACTGTAGGGTAGTGTATTTGTTAAATAAATTTGTTAAATCATATTTGGAATATAAATCTACAAGGACACTAGTAATACATAGAAAAGACTTAGAAAAAAATCAAATCACAAATAGAAAAGTTATCTAAGAACAACTAAAAAAAAATGTCTTTTAACACCATGTATCTCCGTTAATATTGAGTTTTCGAAAAATTGTTATAGGACTTTGTAACCCTAATTTTTTGTGAGGAATCACCACCTGAAGTTTTGACGCATAATTTCCGAACACCTTGTTAATAACATCAAATATAATTACTAGTATGAATAGGTAGGTACTAAAAGTCTACTGAACATTAAAATTAATTGTAGAATCATTTTAACAATTTTGACTTTGACATATAAGCACTACCAAAGTTTACAGAATAAAAATATAAGTTACCGCACTCAACCGGCGCCGGCGCCTTGAAAAAGCGAGATCTAAGCAATGCTGACAAGCGGTTCGAGGACTGGCGTATAAGAGGATGATCCGGTATTGAATATTGTTCTTGGCGTTACGAGGGTAAATTGACAAGCATCCATATTAATGAAATTAAAAATAAATACGTTTTTGTATTTTGTATGACGTGAGAAATAATGCCTAATTGCCCTGCAATGTCATTTCATAAAAACTGGATACCTATCCATTAATTAAAAATCGGTTGAATTTTATTTCAATTGCAATAATTGCATATGTCTATTAAGTCTCGAAAAATACTGTAGCAGTGATTTTTTGAAAAATAAAAAACAAACATAGAATTTCTTAAACATCTATTAATGCATGTAAGGCACCGTAAATTATCTACTAGTAACTTTATACTTTTTTTAAATTTCTTAAGAATATTAAGTTTTGCAATAACGCTACATCTTTTATTACATTTTAAGTCATTGATGAATTAAAAAAAATGAAATAAATTCGTACTCTTTAATGAAATATCTATAAAATAGCCAAAAAGAAAGTGATTACACAGGTGATATATAATTTTTAAAAATTCACTTTTTAATTGTTTGCCTAATGACTCCTGACATGCTAATTTGTTAAACATGTCGGCAAAAACATCCTCCATTGCTACTATGTAATCCAGAATATATCTAGATAGTACAGTTAGACCACCAAATAATTTTTCTGTCTCAAATGCCTTTAATATGCAAAATAAAATTTCCTGACCCGTCAAATCAGAACACATACGGATGTTTTATTCAAAAGTAAAACACCCATCCACAGAACAACGGTGTCTGGACATTATTAAATAAACTAAATCCACTACGAATTGTTTGAGACACTCTATAAACTCAAGATAATCTATGGCGCGTGACAAACCGAGACACTGAGTATGGTATTGTGTACCAACGCGTACCCAATAAATGATAGACGGTGAAGGGGGTACTGGAAATACCGATCACGTGATTGAGTGTGATAACTTATATTTTAAATCTGTAAACTTTGGTTCTACATACAAACTTTCCTCCGCTGACACGTAAGTAATGGGATTACCCTCACTTCTGCACAGTTATCAGGCAACCTAATCATTTTTAATAATCTTGGATGAGCCTATTGTATTCGTATAGAAGCATGCGTTCTATATCATTCTTATACAATTACTATGCATTGTTTTATTCCTCGTTGTTTAATTCGACATCCTCCAGAAAACGTACCCCAATCTCATTCCCTACTCATCCCTTTATTAAAATCACGTCAAGCTGCCTCACCGGTTGCCGTCCGGAACTGACTTCGGGAATCAAATATCAAGAATTGCAGATATTACCCTTTCGGACCCTTGCCTTCAAATGGGTCGCGATGGTTAATCCTCGCAACGGTCCTAACAGGGCAGGATCGACCGGCGCTGCTCATCTTCCACCTCGGACTTCATTCCATTCGATTACATGCTCACACACGCGAAACGGGCTTATTCATGAGCGACCTAAATCGGTCACACGCCTTGATATTAACCGAAGCATTTGAGAAGTCAATTTGAGCGACCAGTGTTATGTACGTATCCAATCTAATTCATTCATTAAATACCATCAATAACTGTTAATCCTACTGCAGTCATGCTTTGGACGGTAAACAGATTGATTCCTTGAAGCTGTCTCAAAGACTCAATTATAAATTAGTTCTATACAGATTCGGAAATTGCAGATCTTTACAGAGAAAGTAGAAATTGCCGCTTTATCCCAGGGGAGGTACGAAGTATAAGTGGCGCGGCGCCGTGCATTGGTCTAGCATTCCCCACTACTACGGTAATCGGTTCCGTATCGCCAACGCCAATTCGCCATTGCAAATCTAACTGTCCGGTTAACTGATGCCAGTGTTGTCAGGTCTCATGCATTCCGAGCAAATCTCATGCTCTTATATTTTGATTACAAAATCTCATGCTTTTTAATAGACACAAAAAGAAATAATAAAATTATTAAAATTACTCTTTGAAATCTACCAAAACAAAGACCTAACGAGAAATAAAGGCAAAATCGAGGGCAAAATTGAATAGATAGAGGTAGGTATCTAGAATATTTGGGTACTTGAAACGTCCTTTATTGTAGACTGCTCTCTTAATAATTAGCAATGAATACATAAACGGGTATGACAGTCGACGGATATGCGGTGTGTGTGCTGTATTCACGCTGTATTGCAGTGATTCTTAACTCTATTCCGTAAGGGTACCTGCATTTTCTGGAAACAACAGATTTTACGACCCGTGAGTCACCCTGCGTCACGTCAACTGCGCCTCAACGTTCGCCCGGCCTAACAATAAAATAAATTAGAAAGGTTGCGTGGTTAATAACTTTTAAGTAAGTATACCTGTAAGTACCTACTTACAATGTAATATTATGATAAAATAGCATAAAACAATGCTTTTTAATGAAATAAAAATGGCATTACAAAAGTAATTAAAAATTAAGCTGTGTCAAGAGGTGTTTTTTGATAAATTAAGCCATCTCATGCTTTTTTCTCCAAACCTCATGCTATTTTGAAATTATTCTCATGCACTGAATTTTTCCCACCTGGCAACACTGCCTTATGCGAAGAGTGGGAGCACGCTGTGGTGGAACTATGCGTGTAGCATGACACAAATACACGCAAGCGGCAAAACACAATTCACCATCAAGATCCTCACTTTCCAAATCTGTATAAGCGATGTTGACAAGCTACACCTAGCAGCCATTTGCTACTTCATGTCGGACTGAAAAACTACAGACACGAAGCATTCTACATAGCTGTTGAACGTCATTGAAAGCTATCGACCTTTATCGCGTTCGGCAAAAACGATATTTTGCAGACACCCCAGCTCAAATTTACCATGACAGACTACTACATAAAAAAAATAAACCTAAATTGATCGAGATTTACTACTTTCTACTATAAAAATAGTCCTCAATGTTACAAAATCCTATAATACTAAAATTTTAGTCAAAAATTTGTTAACCAAGAGTAATATAACGACTTCTAAGTAAAATGAAATATATGTCAATTTATATACTTCAAAATTACAAGTTGTTTACCTTTTCTATGACTTCAAATGCTAACATTCCAATAACGCGTAAGACGAAGTTATAATGTTCTTAATTTCGTCTTAAAACTTGTCTTCAATATCCAGAGATTTTTTAAATTATTACAATAAGTAAATATTTACATATTATGAAATTGTAAAACTTATTTTGTCTTCAATTAGTAATTAAAAATAAGATAAGGTAGACCGTATATAAGCTATATTCGTGGAGAGATTGGCACCCTCTCTGCGGGTATGGTAGGGTGGAAGAATGTTGGCTTGGGTCAATGTGAGAGATTGATACCGGTTGACATTTGACTACCCCCCTAATTAATGAGGTTTTCCAGGTTTCCCTCATTCCTGCACTGAATGGTGGTTAGGGCCTACCAACGTAAGTCGTTCCTGGGCGCAAATGCGGCCTGCTTAATAATAATATGCCGCCCCCTCTCCCGCACAAGTCTTCGACTTCTGGGTTAATCCTCCTGATTAGAATGAGGAATTAGTTATTTTGCCCTATTAAATCCTTCAAGTTCTATATTTATAGCAATATAAACCTATTTTCAACTTTGTTGATAACTTCTAAGGACTATTTGACCATTGCAATTTACCTAATAGAAATAATGCCCTATATTATGGCACAAATTGACTTGTTAATAACACTTCGACGTAAATGTGCCTTAAAAAGGTCCTTTAGGGAGCAAGCTTCTTGTTATATGTATGTATTCAGACAGATCTTCATGCAATAGGATGTTGAAATTGCTTTGTGTTTTGGGGACCTGAAGTGAAAACTTGTGTCGTACGGGCAAATCAAAAGATAAAGCCCTACAGGCAGCATACCACCCAATATTACAGAGTTGTAAAAAACGAATTAAAAAATAATGATATTCATATTTCGCCTACCAAAATCGAAGCCAACACTGCAGGTTATGTAAATCAAACTATTAATAATACATCGATAAACACATCATAAGTATTCCATATGATAACACTGTTATCGTCTCAGATTAATTCAGTAGTGCATGTGAATTGAAATTTGAATTGAGTTCCGTTCCGAAATATTTATTTTGTTGTTTGATTGGTTATACGCGTATTATTGGATTCAATTTGAATTTTCAATCACAAATAAATCCAAGAGTAGAATTTTATATGTAGATACCTAGTAACAATTTAATTGGTAATAAAATACCATAAAATATCTTCATTTGGAGGAAATTTTAACCACAAAGTTAATATTTTGCTGTGACGTCAACATAGGCATATGCAATCTGCCCTATAGGTTACAGATAAATAGATTTCAAAGTTAATTTTATTTGAGCGTCCATGTTGTAACACTACATGTTATTTCTAATTAATTATTCATTAAAGTTATGTTAATTCAGATAATATAGTTAATACATTTATGACGAAAGAATATTATTAAACACATTTTATTATGAAGTATATTCAGTTGTTATTTTATATTATTCTTTTTATAAGGTGCGTTATTTTTATGTAAGCTTGGTGATGACATTATACAAAAAAATTTCCTGAGTTGCAAAATTTGTTGAAACCAATCAACAATGCAGACTTTATATTATAATAAAATCTAAATATCTATGGATTTCCATATAACTACTCCTACTCTACTTGTAGCTTTGCAACCTGACATATCTCTCTTTCTCTTCCTATCCATGTCCGCTATTAGAATATATTTATTCAATCAATAATGTTGCCTCTCTCGGGCAGAACTAAGTAATATAAAGGGCATAATTGAGATATATTTCGGTAATAGTGTCTTTTATATTTTGATATTTTAACATAAAATTGGCCTGTATTTCTTTTAAGTTCAATTATCTTATTGGAATAAAATTCTTGCCGGCCAATTATTAAATTCCATATTACTTTAGTTTTTTTCCACATAAGGAAAAAGATCAACAGATGCAGGTAGTCTTTCCCTATACAGAATAGAAATTTTTTTTAACCAATTTAGAGGTTAAATTAACGTAATTTTGAATATTTGTTGGGACGGAATTCCAGAAAATAACTAGTCTGCAGGATGCGGGTTAATGTCCTGACCAGCATTGAATTACACCTGAAAACCCATTAGCAAACAGCTAGTCACTCATCAGCAGCCCACCAGACATATACCGGTTTCAAGCTTATTAGTTCTCATCAGTATGCCATACCCACTGAATTATTATTTACACGCTGCAGATCGTGACGTAGATGCAGTAAAATAATAATGATGCTAATTATTGACGAATATCAAGTAAACAAATATAGTGTTTAGTCAAATAAAATTTGTGTGTTTATTATCTTATGTTTTGTATTTCTTTTTATACCCAGAATTATGGAAATTGACAGTTTCCATGCGACGTAAAACTTTAGTAAAATACCGTTCCTCTCTTCCCAACGAGGTTTACATATTTGGTTTTCAAATTTATGGCTTCTCCACATTAGTATATTTTATTTTATTCAGTATCAGCATACCTAACAAATTACCTGTCATCTTTGTTCGCTTAAATACATAAACTCCCGCGACATTCCTTCGTATCCCCTGAATAATTAAAGTTTCCGAATATATATTCCCTGCTAGTGGTAAAATAAGGGAGAACCCTATGTCAGTATATATTTACCTTCAAATCTATTCGCGGTAACGTTGTTCCACTAATATTAGTCTCAATTTTACGTTTTAGCTTGCAAAATTTCCATTACACTGTCAAACAAAAGATCTATTTAGTGGGAATGCTCCGAATGCCAACTAATAACTTCGTTTTAGGAGTTTGCCTAAGACGAGACACTGTTTGGAGAGGACGCCAATCTGATATTCTAATATTCCCTTTTATACATTTCGGCACAAAAAACTTTTCAATTAAACACAAACAGTATTTAGAGATAGGTTGATACAAAACTAAAACGTTTGCACTCACAAGTTATGCTTATGAAATGCCAAAGGCAACTGTTTTATTTAAAGAAACTCATCAATTGCCGATTGTTTTGAAAATGTGTAGTCTTATGTTTCTTGAGCTGGCAGTTACGAATATGCAAACAGTGTTGAGGTCACGACTAGGGGGCGCTGGCGCTAGTTATACTGTACTGTCGTGTAAAACCATGTCTTACTTTTTGTATTTTACACTTTTGAAATTTTTAATAAGAAACTATTGAACTACCTTCAACTTTAAATAGAAAAGGTATACCTATTACAAATCGATAAACTCAACCGTTTTCGAGAAACAGACAATTTAATTTTTTGAGATTCGGCGGGAATGAAATTATTATTTTTTCCAAAGTAGTAGGCGTGGAAATGATATGTAGACAGCTGTCACTACAATACCATATTGTTTCTGACAATGTCACTCAGTTCATAGATTAGGCAGTAGTGTTTTTTATTGTTATTTTTTATATTTAAAATGCCCCGTCATAATAATTTTTCAAACATTGAAATGAGAACATGATATGCGCCGTGCAGCAACGAGGTACTTGGGATTATATCGAGATTACAGACAACCCGATCATAGACATTTTAAGAGATCGTACGACAGATTAGGTGAAACAGGATCATTTCACAACACCCTCTAGCTAGGTTACGGTTTGCACAGTTTCTTCGCCAACAACAAAATAATGACCCAACATTTTATAATAAAATATTCTTTACGAACGAAGCCAGATTTACCCGACGAGGTATTTTTAATTGGAGAAATATTCATTTTTGGGAACTAGAAAATCGTCATCTGCTAAGAGCAGTACATTTTCAGCAAAAGTTCTCTATCAATGTTTAGTGTGGAATTATCTCCGATAATATTGAGAGGCCGTTCGTACTGCCACGTCTACTTAACGGAGAAAATTATTTAAATTTTCTAATTAATGACTGCCACTGCTTTTTGAAGATATTCCCTTAAATTTACGGTAGGGCCTGCACGTAGCCTTGATTTAAATCCGCTGGATTTTTACTTTTGGAGCTATATTAAATCTTAAGTTTACACAGACAGTATCAATAGTCATGACCAACTGTGGGAAAAGATTCAAGAATCGGTTAATATTATCAAGCCACATAGAACTTTATTCAACGTCAAATAAAATTTAAATAAGAGGGCAAGAAAGTGCATTGAAGTCGCTTGTGGTCAGTTTCTTTTATGATTAATAATTTGTTAAAATATGCATAATAAAATTTTCAGCTGTTGCAGTGTTTGTCTTATTGTTAATTCAGTTTTGATTCTTAAGACTCCCTAATTTTCTAATTTAATTCCTGCCGAATCTCAAAAACATAAATCGCCTGTTTCTCGAAAACGGTTGAGTTTATCGATTTGTAACAGGTATATTTTTTTTATTTAGAATTGAAGATAGTTCAATAGTTTCTTATTAAAAAATTCAAAAGTGTAAGATACAAAATTTAGACAAATTTTTACATCGACGTACAGTATAACTAGCGCCCTCCAGTCGTGACGTCAACACTGTTTGCATATTCGTAATTACCACCTCAAAAAACATAAGACTACAAATTTTCAAAACAATCGATACGTTCTTCAAACATAGCAAATAATCGAAAACATTTTTTCAACTTAAACATCCTGTACAATGAAAAGGAGCAACATTTGAATAAGGCATGTTGAACTCAAATGGGCACTTACATTGAGAAACCATTTTATTCTCGGTACAGGAACATAGTTGCTTGCATTGAACGTAGTTAAATATTTCAGTGGAGAGAAGCGTTCTCTGCCTTTGCCAAAGGCACTAATTTAATTTGTGTTACCCAGTTTAAAGTTTCTACCTCTGAATTCAAACTTTTAACCACGAAAAAACCGTGAATCCTCGAATCCTACCGAACACTACTATACTATAAGTCCGGGCCAGATAAAATACCAACAGCACAGCACGTTGTTAATAGGGAACGCACCGGAACCCTTTCATGGGGTCGGAATCACCGGAAGAGTGACAGACCTCTGTGTTTGCTCGCCCGAGGCTCCTTGCACAAGCGAGGTCCTTCCTGAAAAACTTAATACCTACCAGTAAGACTAGTTTATAGTAGTTTATTTATATCAAATACAGATTGCTAACACATATGATTTTCCAAATTTTGAAAAAGCGATTTTTTCTAAAAGCAGACATATGTAACACTTTTTGGGACCATTTTGGGACGTTGACATAATATTGCAGATCAAACAATATTTAGATGTGTATTAAACAAAACATATTAACCCACCATTAGGTCAATTTGTTTTAAAGTTGTTTGCTTTTGTAATCATAAATAAGTACCTACATATGTATCTTGCTTTTCCATATTTAAAAGCTTACATACCCAGATACAGGTATATCTTAAAATTGGCTTAAATGGTTTAATGTACACAAGGTGATTCACAACTTATCCAGAACTATTTCCGAGAAAAAATGTCAGTTATAGTGATCTTTAGGCTTCCACGACCGGTGCTATCATTTGATACATAGCGATTTTCCGGGTTTTTATGCCGTGACCTCGGTAACTGGTCGCTATCAGAAACAGAATTAAAATGCACATCCTTAACATTGGCCGGGATTCTTTTACCTGCACTGGTTGTTCTCGGGCTACGCTCTGTGAGGACAGAACCGCTATCGGTATCTCTGGGCCCGTTCATATATTGATTTCGGTTCATATTGTTGGTATTAGAACTGATACGGTCGTAACAATTCCTCAGACAATGGTAGTCCTCCGAGGCGTTCCGTAGCCGCCGCTGTAACTAGTTGCAGTCCATGCTTCCAAACGTTTCGCCGCTCTTCATTATCGGCATCTTCAGTGGTGACTCCGCAAAAGCTTCATCGCAACTGAGCTCAGTGGTCGGAGGACCACCATTGTCCGGGGAACCGTTCCAACTGTAGCAATCGTAATGCCAACAAGAGGAACACGAGCCCAGTGATACTCATAGCGGGTCTGTCCCCACAGAGCCTAGCCCGAGAACAACCAGGGCAGGTAAAAGAATCCCGGCTAATTCTAGAGATGTACATTTTTATTCTGTTTCTAGCACCGATCAGTTACCGAGGTCACGGCATAACAACCCGGAAAATCACTATGTATCAAATATCGAAGTTGTAGTATTTTCAACCTTTACGTCTTTAGCGTCATCGGTACCCAGGCGATTCCGAATACTGAAATCCAATTGTAGTATTAACGTTTTCACGATAGTGTCTACATTAGTTTTTCAGGTGTCAAAAATGGCTTACGTGTATAGCAACTCGGAGTTGTTTTTTTGTAAAAAACGCATTTTTTTTTTTCAAGTTTTCCAGGTTTCCGGATGTTTTATGAACGCTGATCTTTATTTTTTTCAACTCAGACTATTCTACAGTTTAAAGTGGTATCTAAAGATGATCTATGATTTTTTTTAAGACAAAATAATCAATATTTCAATTTTCACAAAGATATTTATCACTGGGGTTCGTACGTACCCCACGAGTCCAGGTATGTTACTCAGGATGAGCATGCCAGGTGAAGATTAATGAATGATGTAAAAAATAAATTGATTTTTAGGAGAAATGTTATTCAAACAATTTGGTAGGTAACTATAAAATTTTAGGTGACTTGCCTGTTTGACTTTCTTGACAAACGAGAAGCAACAACAATTTGATTTTTAATTTTTCGTATGTAAACATCTAATTTTCGATAAATAATAATTAGAAAAGTTACTACTAAATGTCTTACCCTATATATTATATTATAAATATGATACAGGTAATAAAGAAACGATTTTATTTATATCCACATTATTTATTGACTTTTTATAGCTGACTAGTCCCTGAAAATTGTATTATGTTTTCCTTTTCCAACAAAGAGTTACGACCTAAAAACTACTTTTGTTGCTGCATCTTTTAAGGTCTGTAACTGTCGCCACTTAAAGTTTGTAATATGCTTTTTATAAAATGCGTGTACTAGTAATTTTTAAATCATTTTTTTTTTGTTGTGACAACTATATCGGCATTAAAAGCAGCAGCTGTTAAGAAACTGGCTACTACGTCTCGTTCTTTCATTTACGCGATAATCTGTTCTGGATTATCTTCATATTTCTTTCCCATTAATCGACTGGTTTTATATAACAAATCGTCTACAACTCCCAGTCCCTGCAAAAAATCGCCTTTCAGTTCAATTTGTATTTAAACGACCGCAACTGACAATCAGAATTACTTTGATGAAAAGAATTCTCAGCAATTATATACTCCATTCCAAATAGCAGTTCTTTTAGCGGATTCCTAAACTAGAAAAAATATGCTTTAGACATGATGTCTGTTAATTTTTTTAATACTTTCTTAAATATATTTTTTTAATTTCCTTGCACATTAAGTATTTCAATAACGATCTTAAACGTAAAATAAAAGCTGTAGAGATTTAAATCTGAACAACTACTAGAATTGACGTCTTGGAATTAGGAGGTATTTACTTGTTTTTCGAACCAATGTATTAGTACAATGATGGACAGTTTTTATTAATTAAATGTGTGCAAATAGTACAGACAAATTTTAACAAATTGAATATCGCGCACGTTATGCCTGCACAGACCAGCACAGCGCCAACCTGCAAACCTGCACAACTTCGCACACTTGTCCAGCACGGACCAGCAATGATTTGTGCAGGCTATGTAGGTAGCAGACGTCTTGAAGTTTTTAAGTAATGCAATGTTGTATGAAGTGGAGGAAAATGAGAAAGTTTTGGGTTCACCCTATTAACAATAGGAGAAAACTGTATGGTGAATTTCATCATTTATTTTATGAACTGGAGATTGATCAACAAAATTCATTTCAGTATTTCCATACAAAAAAATGAGCTCTTGGTCCTCGCCTACAATTTCAAAACACAAGATATCACAGAACAGCTTCATCTGACGGCAGACTTGCAGTTTGTTTAAGGTGAGTAAATAGGGGTTGTTGATAAGCGAGGGTGCCCGACAGTTTAGAGACACATTGACAAATTAACTAGTCGAATATATCGAACCGTTTGAAACCAATCCCTTACTTTTGTGGGAACAGAACTTATGTCTGACTAGCGTGACCAAGCATAGGAATTGCAGACCACCAACACGACCTGCAGTGACGGTCGTTGTAGGTGACGGTACATATTGCTGCTGGTCTAGTGTGTTATGCTCCATTAAATAACATGGACAGGCTTTGCAGGTCCATACAGGCATAATGTGTGCCATCTTTACTGCACGTAGCACCAATGAAAACTAATATGTAAGTACATATAGTATTTATATGTTTCTACTATTGGATAATCTTAGATCTTTACTAGATATTACTGTAATTTATTGCTGGTCAGAGCATTCGTCTGCAGAATTATTTTGTATGTAAAAAATATTTATGTATAGGAAATTGTAAAATAGTTCTACACCTTTTTATATGTCCGCCTTATATTTTACGTTATAAAAATCTACAGTCGTCTAGAAATGTTTCACTGAAACCAAATAAAATTTTACTACTAAGATTTTTACCTACCTATCACATTAATTTTAAATTTTATATTAAGTGTATATTTATTGGTCAAAACCGTCCTGTTAATAAAAATTGTATGAGGGTGGCCCGGTTTCAAATGCATCATACTGTACATACCTATGTCCTATACCTACTGAGTTTACTTCTTATTTTCTCCGTGAAATTTTATTATCCCAGGCTACAATCTAGGATGCATTTCCATGTGAATGTATAAACGTATCTTTACGAGAAACGTAATAATGCACATATAACTTACTCCATACATTTTAATGATTCCATTCCATATCGTTAACCTGCCTCTTTGTTAATAAAACACAAAGAAAGACATCAGATGTAAAATTCCGGTCTTTATTCCGTAGTCAGTTCGCATTCTTCTTTCTCCGGATTATATTCATACCAGCCCGGATCATTTTTTATCCTATTAGGTAACCAGATTTACATCACACACTGATTTATCGCGTGAGATAAATATAGGAGGATTAAAAATTGAACCCGTATTACAATTTCATTTTTGTAAGTCTAAAATAATGTGCAGTGATAAATTATCTGACAAATGCAAATCATAATGCAGATCACGAAGAATTATCTTGTGTTTGTGGGTTTATATTACTTTCATTAAATAGAATTTCGACAAATGCGGTATTATTCAAATGTTGAGTTTGTTTTTATTTTATACAGGGTATACAACAATGTTGCCCCCAAACATTCCTGAATAGTGGTGTCAATCGTGTCTTGCTTTTTCTTGGGTTTGTCTTGAACTCGCAAGACATAACAAGACCAGGACAAGACTTGACAACTCGAATTGTAAGAAAAAATTTAAAAAAAGAGCCATGCGAGACAAGACAAGACATATTTCTACGGCAAGAAATCTTGGAAATATAAGAAGGGTTAAAATTTAAGTTGACATTAGCTAAAAATATAAATGTTGCATTTCTATTGTAGTTATACAGGGTTAAGTATGACTTAGTACAAATAGTTTAAGAGGGGGTAGGGAAAAATAAGAATTAACGGAATCACCCTTCAAAAAAATTCCAAACTTATTTATAGAGCCAAACAAAATTTATTTCGATATTATTTTAAATCCTTATTTAACGCCGCCAATGTAGAATAGGCAACCAACAAGCAAGTCATGCAACAGTCGCTCAGTTGGTATCGCTGTCATGTCATAATTCAATTCCTGTGTCTACGTTGTAATTTTGTGTTCTGCTTCAGTTTTTAGTGCCTTATTTTAATTTTAAACGTTTTATAGTTATTAAATAAAGGTACAGGTGTCGGGTACAGATATTTTCCCACAATATGTTTTTCTATGTTATGGGACAAGACTGCCGCGGGTGCATTAAAAGTTTTCTATTACCTACTTATTAGTACCACCCATTCCTTTCGTCTGATTTTCTTATAATAAATAGGCATTTTATCTAATTGTACCTATGGGAAGTGTATTTTATCGGTAGTGAGTGTCTGTAATGAGCGGATATGTAGTTTTACCAGTTTATAACGAAATAACGGAAAACGAATGCAAAATATTGGAGCTAACTGGATTAACTGTTACTCATCTATCAGGTATTATTACTAATAAGAATGTTAATTTTTGTCGTTTCTACATTTAGAAACGCTACAAAAAGACGACCGCATGAATCATGAACCATCTATGAATCTAAGCCATCTCAGTCGAATCTTATCATAGGCGCCGACTTTCCGTAGGAAAACAGGGTTTTGCCCCATTTTTTAAATATCGAACTAAAATTCTGGAATAATTTTTTTATTGTCTTTTAGGCCTCCCTGAGCACGTGGTTAAATTTTTTGTACTTGTCATGGTTAACCCTGTATAGGTGCATTATTTAAAGGACATCCAGTCATCCTATCCTATCCTATCCTATCCTATCCTATCCTAACCTATCCTAGCCGATCCTATCCTATCCTATCCTATCCTACTCTTCCTATACTATCCTATCCTATCCTATTCTATCCTATACTATGCTATCCTATCCTATCCCATCCCATACCACCCATCCCATCCCATACCATCCCATCCCATACACCCATCCCATCCCATCCCATCCCATCCGTCCTCGATGCAATATATGTAGAACCTTCTGGGATCGCTTTATTACTGTCTAAACCACGACAATTTTGATACTGGCACAGTTAATTTTTTTTGTGCGAAATAATCGAGTAAACATTAAAAAAGAATTTAGTACGGAAAAATATAATTTACTTCCCCGGTTAATACAGACGTTTTACAAAGCTACCATTAAATTAAAAACTTTTTAACTTGCCCTAACTCGTTTATATTCAGTTCCTGAGCTGCATCGTGGCGTGCAATTTAAGTTCGAACGAAATTCAGGTATAAAGGCATAAAACACAATTACTAAATAATTTTCCAAACTATTTACGGGAGCTGAACCCTTTATTTTCCTGTTAATTACCTTTTTGGGTGTTTTCGTCTGTAAATCGTTATGCCTGACTTGTTCCAAACTTTCAGATTTGTTAAATGAAATATTACACAGCATAGCAATAAGGGCTTTGTATATGTATATACTGAAAATACCTGTTTATTATATATAGAAACATACAGAATATTTAGATGACATAACAGGGCAAGAAAATTTTTTTTGATATTACAAAAGCCAACGTTGTTTTATGTATCTTGTTCGTAAAATAATTTTTTGCTGCGAACTGGTTTATTTTGGGCAAAAAATTCAAGAGACATTTTTTTTAGAATGAAACAGGCTATCGGAAATAAATTTTTAAATGGTAAACAAATAATAAGACAAAAAGTTACGTTGGAAATAAATTTTAGGGGTTGCGTTTTCCACCTCTTACAATCATGGGGTAAACCAAATAAATAACTGGCTAAGTGTCTTTTTGGTAGTAGAAAATGTCAGGATAATTTCAATATTGTAACTTGTTTAGTGCTTGTGAAAAAAATTGTTAAACAAATTTTATGTATTAAGGGGCTGTATCTTAACAAGGGGTGCTCTAATGAAGTTTCTTTATATGAAATATTATATCTTTTTTTCGATGAGGAATCACCCCCTTAAATGTTTTACACTTATTTAGTTACACCCTGTATAGTATTTCACTTTATCTAAAATGCAGTAAATGGTTTCTTGTGTCGTCCTTGTATATTGTAAAGAACTCTCCTTGACGTTTCTTAAATTTTAAATAAATGTTGAATTCTTCATAAATTCTTCTATTGCGATCAATGGGTGTACTCAAATTATTTTCTCTTTGACTTAGTAATAATAGAATCCAAAACGCTCAGTTCATCGTCAGATGCTGATATTTTGCAAGGACGTACCTAAGACGTATCGAATAAATGTTTGTCTCTTCCCGCTTTTAACAGCTTCTACCGTGTGCGGTCTCGGCGCGAGAAAACAGCGCCGATAAGCGCTAGTCACATTGAAGCGGAAAACCTGTTTCCACTCTATCTGCCTGTACCCTTATTTCCAAAGGATCTTCTGCTTCGAGTGAACTTTTGCGAATTGTTGTTACATCAGGTACAAATACCAGATATATCGTCCTGAATTATTTACTTCTTAGTTTTTAGAAACAAAAAAAGTTCAAGTGATTGTAAATTGCCGAAACTAGAAATATTTTACTAATTTTTTTTCACTATTCTGAGCTCTAATTTACCAAGTTTATGCATATAGGTTAAGAATCACCCTGTATGTACGTATCGTTGAGAATAGCGTAGCTTATATAACATTTGAAACACTCGTTTTAATAACACACAATTTAGATGACATAATAGAAAGAGAAAACTTTTCTGATAGCCAATGTATTATATACCGTTTTCTTCAGCTTGTTTTAATATTATTTTCATTATTATACAAGGTGATTCTAAAATATAGTACCAAGCAATGTCAAACAAAACATTTCTATTAACATGGATCCAAAATATTTATCAAAACTTTACGTGGATGCGGTACCGATGTCCCTACTTAAACCTTTTCAGTCGTGAAATTAGCCTTATTGCAAAAAATGATTTAAAATCCACCAGAAAACGTCGCTGTTCTTGTTACTTTGTAAAAGAGGAATACCAGATGTTGTATGAATATCAAACACAAAGTATTTTTAAAAGTCTCAAGAAGGTGCCCTGAAAAGACGCAATTGCTAATTGTAAAAGTTCGGTCTTATCTCTCTGATACAAGTTTTAAATCTTTTGAAGCATTATAATGAGGAATTTTTTGTTTGCCTGAACTGTTTTTGTGAGGAAAAACGATGTTCGCCGTGGCTTTTCTGTATAATTATACCTCATAGAAAAGTTTTTTGATATGAATAGAGTACTAATAAGGAATAAGATCAAAGTTGAGACCAAATTTCAAAGTTATGAATGAATCGAAGTTAATGCTTGGCTGGCTGACATCAATGGTCACAACAATATCAACATTTTTCTTTCCTGATATTATTCTCTAAATACGGTCATAGGATCATTAATTTTGTATCAATAATGTAATCAATATTATAGATTCAACATCCTGGAATAGTAGGTCATTTGAGAAATAAACAACAATAACTTGAATTTTACGTACGTTTCGGGTTTATTTCGTAACACCCATCTTCAGAAAAAATTAATATTCTTATGCAAGAATTTTTTTATTATCTTCTCTAGCTAATCTTATATTAAGCTTTTCATAACACCGAAGTATTCTTCCTTCTTTAACACAATCAATTTAGTATCAATAGAATTTCATTACACCTGAAAACATATGACTGAAAGACATATATGTCTGGCGGGCTGCTGACGAGTGACTTTAACTATTTGCTATAGGTTTTGCAGGTGTAATTCAATGCTGGTCGGGTCATTAGCCCGCAGAGTAGTTTTTTCCTGGAATTCCGTGTTTGCAAAATAACGTTCTCGCCGAATCGCGATAACATTCAATGATAACTACTGCTATGTAGACTGGTTATAGACTTCGTCCTTCGTAGTAATGAATGGCTGCTATAGCTCTATTACATTGCGTTCTCATTAGTCAGATAAAAAATAGTTCACTGAGGAAAATATTAATAGCAGCTGAAAAGTTGTTTTCTATTTAAATGCAAAATTCGTGTTGTCGAAACCACAAGACACATTCAGTTATAAGCAATCCGACAATAGTAAATCTTGACCTACCGTATTATTAGATCAATACATTAGTTTTTTACCTAAATACATGAATGAATAAGATATTTTATCTACCTTAAATATTTAGATAAAGAAAATTGCCGAGGAGCCGCAGAAAAATGGAAATATACCTAGGAAAAGCAAAAAGATCGTTACCTAATACCCACCTGGTAGAAATCAATTATGGTTTTCGAATGTTAGGTTATTAGATTTTTTTATTTTTAATACGTCACCATTACGTATTTATAATTGAATATAAATTTGTAGTACTATGGTCAATTAATTATTCAGTTTGTAGCTACGTATACCATACCTAGAACCTTACTGCTTTTCAAAAATGTGTTTGTTATTCACCTGTTTAAAAAAATGCAGCACATATATAACGACTCTATATACAGAAATTAGTTAATGATGGGTTGGGATTATTCGCTCTTTGTTTCTGAAACTAGTCACAAAATTTAACAAAATTTAAAACGGCGAACATTCAAGACCTGGTGTCGATAACAACAACTGAGAAGTAGAATTATTACATAATCTGTTCCAGTGTTTGGAAAAGGTAGAGCAACTATAAGATACTTGATAAAGTACTAAATTTTTTAAAAATTCGAATTAGTATTTGAGTTTAATAATCAGTCAGTCAATTATTTGTCAATTCATGAGATTTCATGAATCGGGAGAGAAAAATGAAATTGCTCTGGACATTCGAATTATTTCGACAGATAGTTTGATTTGATTGCAGAACAAGAATCTAATCTTAGTTAAGCCTAACCAACAGTGCCAAAATACATGATAATATCATAGCAGCTATCTTTGGAAATGGTCTTATTTTATTTTGCGTATCTGTGTTATTTCTTTTATTTGTTACTCATTTGTAAATGCCAATCAAAACACACAGTTTATTTTTACAAGCTACTAACTTGTAGAATTTCTACAGGTTAACAGTCAATTTTACAAGTTAGTAGCATCACAGAATATATAAGCTATATTTTCTGTGGTAGCATTATTTACAATAGAGAATTCTGTTTTATTTGTGTCATATGTTAAAAATCATGGTGCAACTATTACTTCCCGTAATAAAATGTCACAATAACGTATTTGCCCTATCTTCTACGTCATTCATAGTCAGGGAGAGAAGTTCATCACTTCGACAACAATCATGAATCCTAAATATTGCTATAATTTTTACAGGCAACCAATACTCATCAGGAGCATCCAACAGACATCGTTCATTCTTCTTTAGTTAAAACCTTGGCCTTCTTTGGAACATAACGCTAATTCTTTCGCCGGAGAAATACACTTACATTTAGAAATCTACGAATGTCAACTAAATGTCATTTTATAACCATATAATTTTAAATAAAAAACTAACTTGCGAACTCGAACATTTTTCTTGATTTCTAAACAACTTTTTGACATTGACCATTTTTCTCATAATGTATTCGGACTGAATCTAACAGATTCATATAAACCAACAAACATCTTATGTTACCCCAACAACACAATTTTTTTCTGTCAGTTTTTGAAGTCGCTATATTCACACTTGGAGATGTTTTTTTTTCTGGCAATAGAATTGACGCTACGCTGGAGGCGCTCTTAATAATTGCTTCTGGCTCATTTATTTTCACCAAAATGGATAAGCAAAGCTTCCAAAGTTTATGATAAATTATTGAGTATTATTTATAATTGAAATTTAAAAATCTATCTGATATATTAACAAATAAATAACAAATAAAATAGATAGTGACAGACTTTTCTACTACTTGCCAGTCATAGCCTTCTGTCCGTCAGTAAAAACCCTTTTACTATACTCATAGTGTTATATATACTATTGTTAGCATTTGTATATTTTTTGAGCATCCTTTTTCATATTGCAGCCGACAAATGTTTTGTCACACAGTTTCCAGATGATATTCAGTGATGGTTACTGTATAATTTTATTAATTCTTTCTATGTCTGTTGTATCTGTTTATTCTAACATTAACTAACATTACATGCCAATATGCATTTAATATATTATGGTCCTACTGGCAATGCCAAAATAAGATAATTGCAGTAATAACCACAATGTATCACAATTCCATACACTGAATCCACGCTTGCTTTTTAGTATAACACGTTTTTAATATCAAGTATATGTGTAAAGCTAATAAGTAATCAGTTCTAAAAAATTATAAAGCTTAGCAGTTGATCAACCATTAAGACAGGGATATGTATTTTTAGCAGTGATTATGCTTCAAAATTAAATTTAATCCTATTATCGAAACTGGTGGGCTGTATTTTAAAGGCTTTTAGCAGATTTTAGGAACTACTCTTCAGTGTTTAAAACTTTGCTCTTTCTCCTTTGATAGGATAATAATTTTTAGAAGCTATTTATTCCTTTCAGAGCGCTTGGCGCAAAAAGCGAAACGGCACCTTGAAAGCATGTTTCAGAGGAATATAAAAAGTGAAAACCTCCGGCAAGGCAAGGTAAACACTTCTTTGATGATGCAGTTTGAGAGCCTGCCATAAATAGGTTCTTAGATGTTAGAACTATATTGAAGGTGTTCATTAACAGCGTTTATATTTGCTTTAACGTGAAATATTGCTTTTTAATTGCCTTGCCTTATATAATAAAATGGGAATGAACTTTAACCCATTTGATACTCTGTTATTATTTCTTTCACTAGGCGTTAAAGTATTTAAAAAAACGTAATATTAAGAGTGATTTTTTAATAGTGTAAATGACTAAAATATATATAGAAGTATTCGATAGAACTATGGAAGGAGTGACATCTATAATATTCATTTAAAATTACTCTCATAGAGTAAACATTTTAATTTATACCGAGAGATTAAAAATGGTTAAATATGCTGTTTTAAGGATATATGTTGTGCCGCTCATTTTACTAATTCTTCACTGCTACAGATAGTAATTTTGACAGATTTGTTATTACCGGGTGGAAAAATCTGCCAAAATAATAATTTTAATCTCTTATTTCAGAACGTAAACTTTCTGAATTGAATTCGGCATCCCCGAAAACCCCCGAGTAACGAGTTTGGAGCGATTTTTATGCACGCTGCCATTTTCCCCCCAATTCACCTCCCGCGCACCCCCACAGAGCCACCCCGTGCATCCCCGTGTAATTCTAATGCCATAATCGAGTTCGGCAGCCCCGAAAACCCCCGAGTAACAATTTGCGAGCGATTTTTCTGAGTTTCCAGTCGTTCCTATAATGGTGTAATGCATTTTTCGGCCCAGAAGGCATTTTTCAAAAAATGGCTAAACCAGACGATATAGACTTTTTTCCTGGGACCTTCCTGAACATAATGCAGAAACCCTCATCTCGATATATGCTGTGCCTAAAAATTTCCGCTATTTTTCCTAACTTCTCTGGACTATAAGGTCAATTTTAACACGTACATTTTCGCGCAAATTTTCTTATGTCTCTTGTAACTCTGGTTGCCTAATTTGTGACGTCACCACTAATGTAGTCTTTAAACAACCTCCGTATTACCTTCATTTGTTATGACAGCTGTGACATCGAAATGCATTTGGAAGTTAGATAAACACCTTTTCCACGAAACGAAGATTTAAAACTCCGATGCAGACCTCCGTTCCATAAAGATATTTGCAATTCGTATTATCCGACCCTCAAAGCATTCGCCCTCTCCGGTACAAATAACCTACACATCCGAACCAGCGATTTTACATTTTGTTTTTGCGCTTCGCGCTGGCGGATCCAGCCGCATGATGCTCTTTGATTAAAGTTAAAAGTGACAGCTCAGCCGGAGTCGGTCCCATCAGGCCTTTGCGGACTGCTGACAGTATCTTTTTTTTCTATCGTTATCCGCTATCTTTCGATTTAGTTTTATCTGTAGTTTGCTTGCAAAGATATGATTTTTATGTAACTTTCTTATTGAAAATCAGTCGGATGGATAATATGAACGCTATACGATATGCCTACAAGCGTTCGTGG
The DNA here is from genome assembly GCA_025584915.1 of Monochamus saltuarius. Lineage (NCBI taxonomy): Eukaryota > Metazoa > Arthropoda > Insecta > Coleoptera > Cerambycidae > Monochamus > Monochamus saltuarius. The sequence goes on along the minus strand of CM046725.1, from coordinate 7,811,621 downwards.
TATAAGTGCTGCATGTACAATTGTGGGCAATAAAAAGTTTCCGACTTAAATTGCGTATGGTCTCGTAAAATACCATTTTAGGCTGCTTTTATGTCAGTTTATTTAGTTTATTATAGTTTGGTCTATCTCTCTTGCTCACACAAAATAGGATATATACACTGTGAAAAATTTTTGAGTAAAATTTCACTCAAAATCAACACAAATGGTTGTCAAAACGAGTCCACACCCGATTGTACTGAAATAATAACACAATTCACTGAGTAATGTTCACTCAGTTATTTGTTAGCGAAACAAATCTTTTAAGGGTAACACTGAACAATTTTTGAATTAGCTTTCTGAAGTGTTATTCCAAACACAAAATTAAGTTATATTATCAATCTATTTCGTTATTTTTTCACAATATGTATACAATTTAAATCAGTAATGAGTTACCATATATAATTTTAGTGTCATAACAAACTTAAATTTGTGATGATTTTTCATTATGCTGTGCTGGTTTTTACACAATTTTTATGAAAAGTAGACTTATTGTGTACCTATTAAATGTGTTTATTTTTTTACAGATTGTAAATTATTCCTATTACAAATAATTATAATTAAATTAATAATATTATCTAATAAGAGATAATAATAACATCATTATAAGCAATTTTGCAATAAAAATTACAGTCTATAAAAAGAAAACCTGTTTAGCTGGTATACAATATAGGTTTAATGGAATTATTGTGGAAGCAACTTTAACAACACCAACAATAAAAATAATAATTATTGTTACTTATTATAACTACTAACTACACACTATTTGAAACAAAAATTTTCTATAACAAGTTAAATAAAATAAAGGTTGAGATTATATTTGTAGATAATAACATGGCGCAATATGTAAAGATGTGTTATTTTATTATATTATTAAACAATACATTCTTTCTAATTAACACAGTTTAACAAAATAGGTACTTTGGCGTCACAAAACACTCAGTGGTGCCGTATGACTATTTTCTAAAATTTTGTAGCTAAGTACTTGAGGATCAAATCAAATGGTAATGATGTAATTGGCACACACAAGATAGATTTTCTGAAATAAAAAGCAAATCAACAATTTTTTTGTATCGTATGAAGACGCCCATTGTTACTTACCTATTTCTACCACAACTGCATGGCACAAATTCTGACTTTCCGACAAAGTTAAGAAATTTTCTCAAAAACGGTTCATAGTATCAAAAATTACACAGAGACATTTTTTGTGTAATTTTAATTGGTTCAAACGACAGAGATTTCAAATTTTGAAAAAATCGTTGGAGTGCCATTTTTTTCTTAAAAAATCTCTGTGAAGGTTAGCCGGATCTGCGCTCATGGTTAAATGAAAAATAATTTAATACCCGCAAAATATAGTATTTAAACACCTATTAGGGTGAGCCAAGTTTTAACTCACTAGCTCTTACTACTCAGAAAATAGATCAAAAAATTTAATTTTTTTCAAACTTTACCACCCTGTATCTGTAAAACAAAACCATTGCGGACCCATGTTTATATGAACTGTCTTAAAATCATACATAGATTAACCCCTTAAAGTTTGTGCACATACTTAATTAACACCCTATAAATTAAAAATTAATATATTTGTTAGTCCAAAAAATTTGCTTAATGTCGGCACCTTGAAACTTCTAAACCATTCATTATTGGATTCCGTTGTCATTACCCTATATTTCCTCTTTCGCACGTGCTACAAGGCACTTTGCATCAGTTGGCTGCATGTTTAAAACACCGGTTTTGCAGTTTAAAAAATTGTCATCTAATATAATATAGGCGTTACTACTCAGTAGACTGCCTGTTTTTCCGAACGGATTTATTTATAGAATCGGGCCTCCGTCGCCGACGTGACATTATTTTCTGAAATAATAACCTCATCTAAGTTTCCTTTATTTCAATGTAAAAAAGCAATTTCCTTCTTTCTATTTTATATTCCACCTAAATGGTACGCATGAACGTGAACTGGCGTTTTATTAAACTTTACTTATAGGAATAATATATTATCTTCCGAAAGTGTTCCCTGGGGTGTATATATCAACATTCCTTTACGCCATTTTGATATCCATTCAGCTCTGAGGCGACATGTTATGTAAAAATTCTCGGGTAGTTTACCGCACGGCATCGCTTGATTCCGGTATTTGATGAAGAGCAGCTTGACGATCCCTTTATGCTACATTTCACTCTGTAGGCATATCCTACGTCCGACTAGATAAAGATGACGAGAATTTAAATATCACTGAAAGAAATTCAACAATAACATGAACTATTTTTACTTTTTTTGTTTAATTGAGTATTCCTGTCACTGAAATATAAAAATATTAACAAATAGGTAACTCCTTTCATTTAGTAGATCAGTCCAAGGGTTAATTTTACAAATTCTTTTTCACTAACACATGAAGTTCGGAAAATTCGTGTCTATGATAAGATAACCAATGCCTGAAATACTTAGATTCGTCAACTATCATGTGGTCGTTTTTATAGCGTTGCTAAATATAGAAACGCCGAATATGAACCTGATAGGTAACAGTTAATCCGGATAGTTGTAGTACTTCGCATCAGTTTTTCGTTATTTCGTTGGAAACTGTCAAAACTACATTTTCATTCATTACAGATCGGTCAGGATTACCCACTAACAGTAAAATACATACTCCGCGTACAGTAAAATAAAATGCCTATTTATTCTAAGAAAAATGAAATGAGTTTTACCATTAAGATTTCCGTCCGCCTTAGTTGTGTTGCTGATTGTTTTACTCTCCAAACATCAAACGTATCAAATGAATAACCTCACAGCGGACAGCTCATATCCGTCGATAAGTAAGGGTTTAATACAGTTTTGAAAAAAAATCAATTCATAAATAATTTTAAGGGGTGATTTCGTTAATTCTTATTTTTCTCTATACCATCTTAATAAAGTTGTACTTAATGATATTATGTACAATCTGCATAAGACTTTTAAATTCTTAAATACAGGATGTAAATAAAAATTTATAGGATGCAAATTGAGAGGTCTTTTATATAATATTTCTGAAAAAACTTCCCCTCAAAATTTATGCTCCTGCAAAAAAGGGGAAAATATCGAATTTTTGCACTTATTTAGGTACACCACATAGTTGATATCTCCCTGGGGTACTCCATTAGACTGCCATATCTTTAATATAAGATAGATAAATTATAAATGAACAAAAAAGTTATATAATACAAGGGCATAACTCAAGCCGTTCTTACAATAAGTTGAGTTTTTATTTCAAAGAGTTTTATCAAAACGTGGCAACAGTGCGAATACACACTGAGCGGTTTGTAGGTTGCCTACCAGGTGCCAGTTTTTTTTTTCAATGATGACAAAGAACTCAAATATAAACAATTATTGTAAAAATTAATGAATTTAGTTTAGACAACTATTTTGCAATTTTATTTTTAAAGAGAATGGTAGAATTAATGATTTTTTTTATATTGAATGTTTAAATTCTTGTGATTTTTAATTGTTTAAAACAATAACATAACTGAAACCAAAGAGGAGTTTGAAAAATAAGTAATAAAAACTTCTAAGAAAACTTAATCACAGAAATAATCATAATTTATGTATAAGAAAAATAATACCGAAAATCAAAATACTATGCCATTTTGAAATACCTACCTAACATAACACATAATTACAACATATGTTCAAAATGTCCACCGTTATTTTCTATACATATACGACACAGCCTAAGAATTTTATAATTATAAAGTTATTAATATCAAAAAGATACTTCAATAAATCCCGCTATTAGACAGTTGCTGTTGGGGGAACGGTAAACATATGCTAAACATTTCAACAAACAAAGACAAATCAGAGAAATAGTGGTACGTAAAAGAATTTCTGACAAACGACAAACACTTCGTAGTTCAGATACCAACTGATCTGAAGTCACTGAATTTTATTTATTAGCGGAAAAATTGGTTGTATTAAAACTAAACATAAATAGATTGAAAGAAGGGGTAAACATTACATTTTATGATCATTTAATGCAAAAAATTATACTGAGAACTCTTAATTAACTGAATTTTTACACATGAAATTGGAGTTTTTTTATTTTTTTTTCTCAAAAATCGTCAGGTTTAGGATGGAATGGAATGATTTAACATGTCATATTAGGTTTTTTTGTTGATTTTAATGTATATTATCTCCTCTTAAATTGATGGGAGTCAAACCCCTAACACCGTGTAGAAACGTGCCTCTATTTAGAATGATAACCACAACATACACACATACCTACTTTATTATATATTTAAATTCCATACACAACAGCTAACCATTAATTATACTTTAAAAAATTGTAATACTTTTATAATGTATCTTAATAACTAAATACTTATATTTGGGATATACAGAGTGTTAAGGCATCTAATTATATTTATTGTTATTTTTATGTTTAGCGCCATTAAATTAAAAAAATAAAACCAGGCTATTTGTGATCTCACAATAAGAATCGGATAATTTTATCACAAAAACAAATTTCACACTACTTAGTAACGTTTAAGTGTCGTTTCACATGAAACGTATCATCAAGACGGATCGTCAGCGCTGACTATGCACTCCGATTTTCAATACATGACGTAGGTACTGCTTTTACATGCATGTCGAATGCTCAGTAATCGACTATTGTTAACGCAAAGGGAAAAAAGAAACAAAGAGAGATTATGGATGCATTCTATCGTAATCTACTACATTTAAACATATATAGTCTAGGAGCCAGTGGCCGGCAACCTATAAGTAAATGATTATACCTGAAATTTTGCACAGTGAGTCTCATACATATCAATCATGAGGTGATGACTCACTAAGCCCGGCGAGGCCGACTCAACTGTTACTCAGGTGCGAGAGGTATGAAAATTTAACCAACTTCGTCATTAAATTAACAAAGCTGTCGTTTGAAAATTTTAAAATTTCAGATCTAACAAATTAGGCAATTATTTTTATTATTTATTATATTTAGCACCTTTTTATATTAAAATAATATAAGTAACAAATAACCTCTATTTCTGGCACAGGTTCTGAGATTTGGTGATGTCGATTACAATGCTTGACATTTCTGACAGTTTTTTAACGTCAAAAATCAGATTTAATCAAATACTTTTGAAATTTATAATTTTTGCCAATTTCCCTAGTGTCTGCCATGACCTTAGACGCACGGTAATCGTCTGCCTTTGTTATTTTTATATAATAATAATTGTATATTTTAAAATTTTCAAACGACAGCTTTGTTAATTTAATAACGAAGTTGGTTACATTTTCATACTTCTCGCACCTGAGTAACACTTTAGTCGGCCTCGCCGGGCTTAGCGAGTTCCCACCTTATGAGTGATAGGTATAAGAGACTCACTGTGCAAAATTTCAGGTATAATCATTTACTTATAGGTTGCCGGCCACTGGCTCTTAGACTAATAGTACTTGCATATAACTAATGATCCGTCTTGATTGATGATTGATGCGGTAAGTGGACGTAAAACTTTTTTAACACGGTTGCACTGCATTCAATATGGAACTATCAAAATGTCTGCAATGAAACGAATTTTGTCGCCACCATGTTACTTTGATCCTGTTCGAAACAAGGCAAATGTGTACGCAGCTTTTGAAATTTATGATAAAATACTTTCATACTTAACAAAATGATGACTTATTTTCAGCTTATTACATAATATTCCATAATCTTAATACGTAATCTACTACCTACTTTCTTACTCTAAACATTTCATATCAATATATTATTTTACTATTTTGCTTGACGAGTATTCAATAAAATACCAATAAAAGCTTAAGATTTATCTTATACGAGTTTGACTGAATCTATACATGATAATAAAACCAGTTGATTGCATTGTTATTATCGTGTTCCTTCGAACTGACGTCTATTCTGGCTGAAAGTCCCATTTCAGATCAGTTGAACGTAGATATAATACAAATCATAAAATATCAGGTTTCCCGAAATAAACTTTTCATAAATAATACCTTGACGTTTACCATAATTTAAGCCATCACGAAAAATAAATTACACGCGACATGCCCTTCACATCTAATTATGATTAATACATTCCCTGAACTTTTATTGTAGGACATAATCCCTCCACGTTTCACCATTCCGCCTCGTGATTGATAGTTTTGGAAGAAAAACAGCCGAAGCTCCAACTTTGAATTTAATTTTTAATCCGTGAATATCCAGGGCTTAATATATTGTTCCCATGTTCGACTCGGAACTTTATTATTTTAGTAGCAAATCGTATAAAGTTCTGTAGATTTAATAAAAATTACCGATATTATGTATTTTTACAAAAATAGTTATGATAATCACATTCCAACGCATGCGCCTACAGCGTCACGATTCAGTAATGGTCGGCTTGTCTATACAATCATGGGCGTTATAGTTATTGTTGTGCAGTTTGCAAATTAAAGTGGGACAAGAGATTTTAAGTGTATAGTTTTAGTTATGCTGCAAAATAGTATATGAAAGGATCTTTGATGATTATTTAAGAAATACAACATAAGTACCTACATTTATACATCATTTATTATTAGAAATCTGTTTCATGCTTGCATTGATGTTTGTAGAAACCAAAGTGCAATCATATACCTACAAAAAGTTAAGCATCTTACCTTGTACTGATAATAAAATAATATCCAACATTATTCATATTAAGTTTATTAGTTTACAAAACACTCTACATACTATTCACTTGTAGTCCTGGAATAAAATTGAATGGCCAGCAACTGCTGTAAATGTTAAGGTCTTAGGATGGGGCGTTTGTTGCTAATAATCCATTTCATTTGAGTGTAGTCGCTGTAGAACTACGTATCGCAACGTATGGTTCCTTTACACCCGTTTTATTTTACGAGCAGTAACCTGTCTAAACATGTCTAAATAAAAACAACACTCTTGGATCTCGATTCTTGAATGCTGGCTTTACTGAGTAATTCGCATATGCATCTAATGAATTGATACCTAGATTACTTCTTGTTTATTGTTAAGTTCGTCTTCTCTTCCATCGACCATACATAAGACAATGTCAATATTTCAAAAAATGCTTCTAGATTTACTTTTCTTCTTTTTTTCTACTTCTTCTTAAAACTCTTTTTATTTTCATAACGAAACATTTGCGGATAATTATATAAATTTCTCATCAACAGAATACCGTTTACTTTTGGAATACTCTGTATAATTTTTACGTAAGTAGATATACTTAGGTATATTACACTTTATTTAATTAGATTGTGTAGTGGAGTTTTACGGAAAATTAGTTAATTTACACTGTATGTATACGTATGTAAAACCATATGTATAAGTATATATTTTACATGCATTAAATTAGGGGTATATTATTACCCATTATTTTACCAGTAATTTCAAAAAAGTCTTGTAATTTTACAATTTTATTTTAAAGATGACTTTGGGTATACTGGTGCATAATATGTAAATTTACTAATTCTTTGTAAAATAGGAATGTAGTTATTAATTTTACATAGAATCAGTAAATTTACATATTATGTTCTAATATACGTAATTTCCAAAACCATCTTTAACCCCTAATTTTACAAGTAAAATTACAAATAATACCTATCATTTTCACCAGATTTTCGATAAATAACTATTCAAAGAATTCAGTAATTATTATAATCATTGCTTGAGACTTTTCTCAACGATATAGAATTGAAAAGAGTTGTCTTTACTTGTAGAAGGCCACTAAAAAGTTACGGCGCAATCGCTTGATAGCAAAGATTGTGTATACAAAGAAACGGTGCGACTTCGTTAAATTGTACAGTGGAAATCCTATTGGAAGAAAGCTCCAGCTCTCAATCGGAACGGAAATTATATTAACACTTCCTGGGCAAGACTGCGATCTTCTGCGAATCACAGCTGACGTTTATCCCCTTTGAAAATTACATTAATTAAATCCTTAGGACGTGCAATGGGATTTGGAGGGAAGGCGTAATCAGTGAAAGTCACTAAGAGGCAGATAATTTAAAGCTATAACAACCTCTTGCTTCCAGATAAGTAGCAGAACAGTACAAAAAATTATATCCTTGAGATAACAGCTGCCATCTTGCCTGCATGAATGTTTTACAATGAATTTATACAGTGCAGGGGAAAACATGTACAAGTATAGTTTATCTTCTGCCATAATGTTTTAAAAATATAATTCCAGGTTTTGCTTATTTAGGCCTTCCCTTTTTTAAGATATACAGGGTGTCCGGACATATATACAGCATAGCCAGCCAGTCAAAAATTGATGGTTAAGAAGATACAATATGGCACATCGTGCTTCTTTTAAATGACAGAACTTTTTGCGGCTTGATGTATCCATCTGGTTATTGAAACAGTGGATTCTCCTACCTTTTTTATTTGAGTAACCGTTTTTGAAATAAGTTTCGGATAGGGTATCCGAATTAGGATGAAATTAATAAGTTGTTTTAAATAAAACCATTTTTACCTTTAAAACCAGTGGCGGCTGGTGAAATTTCAGGTATGTCATATCTTAATAACCAGACATGGGACCCAAACCAAACTTTAGTATATGTATACTGTGGATAGAGAACTTCATTAGAAGGAAAACGATTTTGCAGTTTGCGAAAAAAAGTTAAAAAAGACGCGGGCCTCACCCAAAATTTCCAAATTGGCTTGTTTAAATTTCGAGAAACATTTTTTTTTCATAAACTAGACGTAATTCTACCGATATGTTTCAGATTTTATTAAAAAAATTTAATTTTTGTTAAAGTTACAGCAGTTTGAAAATTAATATTGTATTTGTGATACATTATAAAATAACTATCCGTCCTGATAAAGCCGGACATGTCCTCCTTTTTAAGGCAAATTTAATTGTCCGGCCGGATTTTTCCTCTGTCCGGCATTTTAAAAATAATATCAATATGAAATCATGGATCATCTGAAAAATATTGTTCTCAAGCATCACCTTCTGACCCCGAAAGAGAACGCTGATGAGAATAAAAGTCTAAATCTAATTATATTTTGGCTTTAATATTTTATAATATTACGTTTTATTTTTATTGTTTCACATTCTTTATTTTTGATATACAGTATTGTGGTTACAAGTATATTTAATGTCACTAAATAAAGTAAAATAAAATGTTCGAAAAATGATCTCCTTTTCTATTGAAAATCATCCTTTTTTGATACAATGGTCATACTTTACATGTTTCACAACTGGTAGCCGTACATAAAATAAATATTTTTAAATATAATTCTCAAAACAATATCTATAATTTACAGTAATTATTATAAACAATCTTTTACACTGCAGATTATTATACAGGGGACCGTTCCATGTAAAAATGAACGTTACAACGCGAATTATACATATACCCTTTTTACACCCTATATATATTTTTGCTTGTATTCTATTTCTTTGCTGTAACATATAGTTACCATATTTGTCATTTTATCTTATGCTGAGACTTGCATTTATTTCCTTATATATAGAGTTCCAGATCTAGCTTAGCTTCAGTGTGAACTATACCTCTGTACCGCTTACTTTGAATCGTCGCTGCTGGTCCAGGGATCTCGGCGTCAAGTTAACCAACCACTTGAAGTTCCGAATCCAATAAATTTCACCTGAGAGCTGGACAGGTTCTGGATCTTCAACAAAGTACAGGAGTACACCAAGGATCTCACTTCACTCACTCACGAGAATTCAGAGACTTGTTTGTAGATCCTACCGACTGCGCCAATTAAGTATGTACCGAACGAGAACGTTGTAAATAACTTAATACATTTATAATATCAAACGACGTTTATTCAAAGTAAGCGGTACAGAGGTATAGTTCACACTGAAGCTAAGCTAGATCTGGAACTCTATATATAAGGAAATAAATGCAAGTCTCAGCATAAGATAAAATGACAAATATGGTAACTATATGTTTGGCCAAAGAGTTCGTTGTATCCAGTACCGATAAAATTTAGTAATCCTCGTTTTTACGAGTCAGGAAAAATATGGTTGATAATCTATTGTTGATATTATTCATTAATGGAGCAAGTTGCATAATTGAGTGATTTCCATTAGTTAAATTTAGAATCTCCACACTAAAAACTCAAGATGTAGAAAAACTATAATCCCAAATTAGATTAATAATGAAACAACATGAAGTAAATACAGTACACAGAGGCATTGACACTGTTTATAATTCTTTAGCAAAAACTCACTATTGGCCTAATATGAAAGAAACTATAACAACCTATATAAATAATTGTGAAACATGTAATCGAGCGAAATATAATAGACACCCACAAAATCCACCAATCCAAAAACGGAAACGCCCACTAAACCTTTCGACATTATACACATAGACATACTATTCTTTGATAAAAATCAATTCTTAACTGTTTTTGACACATTTTCAAAATTAGGACAAGCCTACCCTATACCTAGCAGAAATGCTATAACAACGACTAATACTATTCTAAATTACATCTCCCATTACGGAAAGCCAGTCAAAATAATCTGTGATCAAGGCAGTGAATTTAATAATAAAATATTTTCAGAATTTTGTCAACTACATAAAATAATTTTACATTTCACTAGCGTCAGTAATTCAAATTCTAATAGTCCAGTCGAACGCTTCCACTCAACAATTTTAGACTCCATCAGAGCTTTGAAATTAGATAACCCTACTTTAAATCAAGAAACGCTAATTAAATTAGCAACCATTGGATATAATAATTCCGTACACTCTGTAACTCAAAAAACACCCTTAGAAATAATATTAGGTTCACCTCAAAATATAGAAATAGATGAAAGAATAATTACCACAAATTTTATAGAAAAACAAAAACAAATTTACTCAAAATTATACGAGGACGTACAAAACAAAATTGAAGTGACAAAACAAAAAACTTTAGACCGGGTAAATAAAAATAAAACCGAACCACAAAAAGTCAAAATTCTACAAGACATACTAATAAAGACAATTTAGCAAACAGACATAAAACAAGACCAAAATTTAAGAAAGCCATAGTTATGGGAGACAACGGCCCTACTATTCAAACAAAACAAGGAAAGATTCATAAAAAACATGTCAAGAAATTAAAATCCCCTGACACTTCTCCTCTGTCGAAGGACGAAGATTTTACTGATAGTGACGACAATATTCCATTGGCACGCCTCTTCCGTAATACTTAAACTCATCAAACACTATTCGAAATCTGACTTGTAGAAAAATTCTAAATCTTATTAGTACAAGATATAATAAAACCCTTTGGCCTCATGAACAATCAAAACAGAGAACAAATAGTTAGTAAATTAGAAATTTTAGAAATCAATTTAATTTATAAACTCAATTAAAGGAACAATTAAGTTACTTAACCTCTTTCATCAAAATTAATAATAATCAGTCAAATATATGTTCAAAATTATAAAATTTATATCAACTTTCAAATTCCCATGTTCCAAATACCTCCAAATTTTACCTGTACCCTTGAATTAAAACCTACCTATTCCTACCTCAACCTACTTACTTAAGAATCAACAAGATATCTTCAAAGGAGGAATGTACCCATGGAACGACACGAGCAGAGACAACTGCACGAATTCATTGATGCAGTGACAGAATCCTATCGACTGTACTACATCCAAAATTTAAAGAAATTCCATACATCAACTTCGAAAATCATTACTTATAGAATTCACAACTCACCACGATATACAGCTAGATGAACTGAGTAGTTTAGCGTAGAGTATATCTCAAATATAAAATCCAACCCTGGAATTGTTTGACCCAGATCCACATTAGCAACTTCACTATTTTATCATCAAATATAATATTACATTTTCAACAGCACCTAGAATTTTCATACGAAGGTCAAACCCAACGACGACGACATAACTCAACGACTGGAATCACGTTTATACCCGATGATCTCCAGTCACCACACCAGGAACAGTGACTCCCTGCTGTCTCCTTATTACCCTCCGCGAGATGAGCGTCAAAATGAAGAAGCACCCCTGAGCCTTGGTTTCAGATGAGGACTTCGCTGCCCTAGATGTCTCAACCCTAGAAGGAGTGACTACCGCCCACTAGGACCCTGGTCGCTTCACCCCGTGAGCTCCCTCTACGACGGGAGGAATTATACATATACCCTTTTTACACCCTATATATATTTTTGCTTGTATTCTATTTCTTTGCTGTAACATATAGTTACCATATTTGTCATTTTATCTTATGCTGAGACTTGCATTTATTTCCTTATATATAGAGTTCCAGATCTAGCTTAGCTTCAGTGTGAACTATACCTCTGTACCGCTTACTTTGAATAAACGTCGTTTGATATTATAAATGTATTAAGTTATTTACAACGTTCTCGTTCGGTACATACTTAATTCGCATTCTAAAATTTTTAAAACAAAACTATCTCAAGCGCGGGATTTGAGCGTGACACTTCCCAATAACTTTGCGCCGTCGAAACTACCCGGGCAATAATTCAAGGGGGCTCATTTGTCTCGGTTGGAGTATGGAAAACGCCTGAAAAGATCCATATAATTCATTAAGCGGCCGCGGCACCGTTCCGGCCGAAATAAATTAGCAACAATGTGTGGCTCGCGAGCGGTTTTGTCATGTTACAATTCGCGCGAAGAGTCCGGGGATCCGGAGCATCCGGGCGGCTCGTCGCACGCTTCATTACCATCCCAGCTAGTGGCAGGTGTAATGGATTTCACTGAGAGAAGTGAAATCTTGTAAATGTAAGGTTATTTATTAGTTCTCTCGAGTTTCCTTCAGTGTAACTAAGAGCTAGTATATGCTATCCAGGGTGATTCAGAACTTATCTAAAAAAAATTGAGAATAGATACTTCATGAAAAATTGAGTCAATATCGTAAAAATTTTGTATTGTAGTCTCCAGCCAGGCCATTTCAAATATCCGATTACTTATCGTATTAACTTTTTTGTGATGCAAATATTTGCAATAGTTTACCAAAAATTGCTTACGCGTAGCAACTCAGTTGATGACCCTGGTGAGAAAATTTGCAACTGAATCGTAGAAGAGATGGAGGCCCAGGGCGTCCATGGCATATTGTAGCAGTGTGACATATCATACACGAGACTCAATTATATCCGTATCATGTACAGCGTGTCCAAACATAGGGGATTGGACGAGACAAAATGTTGTTGTAACATCCGGTATGTTCAACTATTTTACTAATTAAAACCATAAATTATTTCTATTAATAATTAATAACAATAGTGGCAAAAACAGGTGAATTTATTGCATTAAAATAGGGGTTGTGAAATGTAAAATGTATTTCTTTTCAGTCGCCGATTATACACCTTGTCAAGTTTTACAGTGGACCAGTCTCTAGTGCCAAGCAGAAGTGTATTTTTAAATCATTTTCAGACTGCCCTTTTTGATTTTTTTTACAAATGTATCTTTTTTTAGATAAGTTCTGAATCACCCTGTATACAGAGTGTATAGGGTGCAGGCGGAAAATACCTACGTCCAGGAGTTCTTCAAAGAAAAAATGAATACTTCAAATATAAAAACGGATAAAAAATAATTGTTTATTCAATAGGCTTGTTCCGTCAAATTTCTTTTATAAGATTTTTTGCGTTTTCGTACAGCACACGATACTTTTATTATGCCCTTAAAATTTCATATGGTTTACTTTTTACTTTTCCAAGATATAACAGGCTGAAATTGGTGCTAAACTCGCGTCAAGAATTCAGACGTCTTACGTCACGGCTGACGTTACACATTTGTTTGTATTGTCAACGTAATTTTCGATATTTGGTCGCGTTAAAAACAATCATTTTTTGCAATTTAGTGCAATATATAATGCAAACTTTTAGTGTAGTATATAGTTTTATTACTATCACTTGCATTTTCTTAAATATTTTGATGAAAATATAATGAATTATTCATTTGTTCGCATGACGTAAGTCGTCTGAATTATTGTCGCGAGTATAGTACTGCTAGTCTCAAAAATGGTGCACCCGATTGTGACGTCAGTAGACGTAACTCTAAATTAAGAGATCTACCGCTATCACGCTGATACCCGATCAGATTAAAATGTGCTATGTTGTTTCGTTGGTGTGCTGTAAGTATTTTAATATAAGTTCAACTGAAGTTGAATTTAGTAAGCTGATTCTGACTATCTATCAGAAGTTGATATAGATGATATAGATAAGAAGATATGTCCATGATTACGGACTAATTTAATAAAGATAAAGGCTATATATTACTGAAATAAAGAGAGCAAAGTACAAAGTTGTTAATATATTAAATATTTTTTCTATTTTTCTTGTGTACTTTAGGTTAGGATTCATAAAATAAAGCTATAGGTAAATTTTTATTTAGTTACTGTTATTTAAATATATTATTACTATTAATCTATATTTTACTTATAATTGATTATAATTACTCAAAAAAGTAATGGTACAAAATGACAAAGTTGAAATTGGCCTTTTCACAAAAAGATCAACTATTTATTTAAACTTAAATAAACTTAAAACTTCGATCTTTGATTAATTTATATTTATAATGAATAGATATAAAAAAAATTAAAAATAAAATGAATTATTTTTTAACTGTATTTACAATTTTCTTTAAAATATTAAATTCAAAATAGGAAGGCTGCCAAATGACATCTAGGGAGACCACCGTTATCGGAGGCGCAATGCCGACCATAGCAGCCGTAATACAACCACAGTGCTAGAGGAACCGAGATCATTATATGAGGGGGTCTAGGGGTACCGAAAACGTGTCCACTCTCCACAAAATCTTGCCCGAGAACAACAAGGAAAGAATGTCAGATTGAATAGCAGTCCTGGCTGTAGGGCGGGTAGCCAAATATCTGATAGGTAGCTAGTTTTACACAATTAATACCTAAATATATATACAGGGTGTTTTAAAACAAAGGCGAAAAATTTTAGGGGATGATTCCTTGTTGAAAATAAAAGGTAGTTTGTTATATAAACGTTGGGTCACAAGTTAACCATTAGGGAGATATCGCGTTGCAGATGACAGAAAATAGAGTGTTTTTATTGTTTTTCTCTTGGGAATGGTAAAATTTCGTATAAGTGTTACCATCATTAAAAGATACTTGTGACATATTTTTTCACTTTTTGAAAATAATTGGAGAGTGTTGAAATAAACTACCCTTTTCAGTTTTTTTAACTATACTTTCAAAAAACTTCCTTAACGACGTAGAAAAAGATAAATTATATTAGGTTAAGCCGATTTATTTAGAAACTTTTTTCTCTCTTATATTTTTTTGATAAAATTAACTGTTTCGCCATTAAAAAATAAAATGTAAAGTATTGCACGTCGGGAAGAGGCAGTTTTACTACACCCATTATTAGGAAAAACTAGTTGGCTGCTGTCAATTTTCGGATGTTTCCATTGTTGCTTTGACAGATAGCAAATGGTTTGTACTATTTTAACATTTTGAGAGTGGTTTACGGGATAATTTGCCTTTCGTTGTGTGATGTGTTTGATTGCGGAGTACGTTGAGATTCAATACTAAGTTAATACAACAAAAATGGTTATTTTCACAAATGCAGAAATGACAGACATGCACTTTATGTACGGCCGGGCAAATGGAAATTCCTTACATGCTTGTCGCCTTTATGCAGAAGCGTATCCTAATCGTAGTATATTTGCTAAGCTTCATCGAAGGCTATGTGAATCCGGAAAATTCAAAAAAAGAAGTTTTGATACAGGCCGACACCGGGAAGTACAAACCATTTGCTATCTGTCAAAGCAACATGACAGACATGCACTTTATGCAGATATTTTATTTACAAACATTTTTGACATTAACCTACCTTACATCGGATAAAGTGTGATTTAAATATGTTAATAATTAAGAAGCCAAGTAACTATTTTTTTCTACGTCATTAAGGAAGCTTTTTGAGAGTATAGTTAAAAAAACTGAAAGGGGTAGTTTATTTCAACACTTTCCAATTATTTTCAAAAAGTGAAAAAATATGTCGCAAGTGTCTTTCGATGATGGTAACACTTCCACAAAATTTTACCATTCCCACGCTTTTCGTTTCCGAGAAAAACAATAAAAACACTCTTTTTTCAACCATCTTTGCAACGCGATATCTCCATAATGGTTGACTTGTTATCCAACGTTTATATAACAAACTACCTTTTATTTTCAACAAGGAATCACTCCCTGAAATTGTTCGTCTTTGTTTTGTAACACCCTGTATATAAAACGATTACATACCTAAAAGGTAAAAAATGTTAAGTCCAAACGCATAAACTAGACTATTATAGCGGTTTTGTAGAGTAAATATTAGGTAAATGTCATGTCTAATTGATTAAGGTCACTTTTGACGTAATGATTTTTATAGTTGGATATTTAATTCAACTTAAAGGAGACCACCTGAAGAAGCAATCCTAAAAATGCATAAATAGGTCAGATGTGGTTGATTTTTCGAGTTCCCACAGTTTTAAAAGATAACAGGTATTTATAGAATCTTTTCATTAAACCAGGTAGTAAATTTAGTAAGATTAATTTTTATTTTAGATAATTATTAAATAGGGCTTTGTCTATGGAATTGTTCATTAGCATACCTAGATGTTTGGTATCAGAGAGCATACATATATATTCACTGATAGGATAATTTATTTATATTAGCTAAAAATACATTGCTAATAGAGTAAAAAATACCAAACATTTCAAACAAATTGAATCTGTTGCAGATAAAACTAATAAGGACTCTAGAAAATGTATATGCTGGCAAATTGAGGAAACAGGCCTTGACGAAGAGCTATAAGGCTTCAACAATTTTGAAGCCTAGCTGACTGATTGCCCAAATCCTAACGCACGTATCTATCCAACGTATCAAACTTTATTAAATTTAAACGCCTTTACAGTCAGTTACAAATCGCTGTAGAGCAAAATGCCACTTGCTTTAATACATCATCGCCTGTTGCGACACAGAATGAATATCGCTAAAAAATTACATTTGCTTTATTAAATTCGAACGCCTCCACGGCTAGTTGGAATCCCCTTTCAATGGAGCAGCCACTTATTTTAATACAGTGGCGACTGGTGCCGTAAATAATGAACGTCGTAAAAAATTACATAAATTCGACTTCGTCACGGTGATTACTCAAAGTGTACTTACATCGGGCCCCAAACAGAATTGGAAGTTCGCTCCGCATCGCGAAAGGGCTTTATTGAAGCTATCAATCATGTGGCGCGACACATTCACCTTTTGAATTTAATTTATTTTGTCCCACTTTAAAATTGGAACTTCAAAACGTGAATGATAAAGTGCTTCCGTTGGTGCTGTAGCTACTTTAATCTACCTGAATCAGCCGACTTTAGAAACAATGACTGTTGCGCGCTCTAATACTATTGGTTGTTCGAGCTAATACACAGGGCGATTTAGAACTTATCCGAAAAAGTTCATTAGAAAGGAGTACGTATTTTAGCAGCTGAGGAATAAGTGTTACTCAACGGTGTGTTCAAGCACTGTTACCTGCGGATTATCCAATACGAGTTAGGTCTTGTTAATGGTTATTGCCGCAAAATGCTGAAAATCCCCAATTTACAGCCAATCTACTAGTTACAGATGAAACTTTATTTATTCGAAATGGAATACAGAACATCCACAATACACACGTTTGGTGGTTTGCAAGTTAAAAACATATTACAAAAATTTTATGAAATGGAGAGCGGGCAAGAAGATATGTTCTTCATTATCTGAAAATGTTTTAATGACTTATGTAGGTGAGTTATCTATAAAAATTAAAAAAAACCGCTTATGGATCCAATATTTTATGCTAGGAAGTACTCTTAGCATTTCTCATGACGTCGATATAACCAAATATTTCAAATTGAAAGCACTACTGAAGCGCAAGTCTGACAACATACCAAAAAGGTAAAAAAACTTTGGCTTCCGAGCAAGTTCCACGAAATTTTTAAGAAATATGCTAATCTTCCAACAAACCAATTAGACCAACTAATATAGAAGAATCCTATTTTTTCTTAAACTATCAGAAAGGAAAATGCACCAAGCAAACGGTAGGTGGCAACAAATCTGGGAATATACCAAAAGTAATAGCCAGTTATTTAAATTTACAAGATACTGAACTATTTACAGTCCATTGCTTTCGGAAATCATTAGCTACACTTCTTGTGGAGACAGATGGTGATATAACGATATGGAAGATGGGAATCGACCGCCGTGGCAAAACACACGCCTACACTGGCGAATCTGTAACAAATAAAATGGAAATTTCAAACAAAATTTTAAAGTCTGTAAATGCACCATCAACTTCCGACTTCAAAAACAAGACCGAGTATTCCAAGTGAAGCAGAAACTGTACAGTTGGTTAAAAATAATCGTTATCCCACACTTTAAATACACATACCTTGTCTCATCCTATACATTTTCCTAATTGTAACAACAATACAATGACTATAAATATTTTTAATAGCGGAAAGCCTAAATAAAATATTTCAGCGTTTCAAATATTATGTATAACAATTTCCATACAGATTCTTATTAAAAAATATTATAAATTTGTGTATAGAAAAATAAAATATTTAGTGATGTTTTTTTCTTTTTTCTTATGTTGTGAGAAAAATATTGTGTACAACTCGTTGAAAGGCATTAACACACTCGTGTTATTTACGTGAAATGTCATACTCGTATGCCATACGATATTTTCCATGCTCGTTATATAATATAAAAATAAAATAAATAACAAATCAGAATAAACTCCAACCATCTTTAATCTATTTGGATTTGAACAATATATTGTTTTTCTTTATTAAAACAATGTTAAGGCTGTTTCTGTAGATGAAAAGGTAATTATTAAAATTGCTGAGGAACAACCAATTGTGATGGTAGAGAACATATATTCAAAACCATACAAAATCCTTTTTGTACTTACTCAAATTTTAACAGATTAACCAACATGTAAAAGCACGTATTAAATTCTTATTTCAACTACATCCTTTATAATTCGTTAGGCTGGTGACACCCACTCGGCTTTGGATAGGCCTATATGAACGGCAAGAAAGAAGACAAAGTTTTACCACAATGTACTCTGATTTGAGGATTACGAATAAGCCTAATCCTTGACTACAAATCTGTAAAGGGATTTTCTGGTATCCTTTAAGGGCAGCTCAGCCAGTAATGGCTGGAAAAATGAGCCGACGTTGGTTGAAAATTTCGCAGTGGCTCAAAGGAACAACAATAGTTCAATAAAATTAGACACAAAGATAACAAAACTTCGGAGAAATTCCGTTCAGAGATAGAGACATTTATTTGAATATATTTTAAGCATATCCTGAAAAGTCCAAATTCCAAACGTGGCTTTTTAATTTTTTGGAGGTGGAAGCTAGTGCATTCTAGTATTTTTCAACTAACCCCTGTATTTCTTTAGTTTTATTGGGTTTTTGCCACACTAAAATTATACCACAAATAAATAGCTTCAGACAATAACTTCTGTATTCCCTCCAATTTTGAGTTTTTGAAAAAACTATATAGGCCTTTGTGGTATTAATTTTTCATGTAAAACTAATGAATAAATATAAACATTATTCATTTATAACGGCAACTAGACTTAATAATAGTAATAATGATAACGATAATGATAATGATAATGATAATGATAATGATAATGATAATGATAATGATAATGATAATGATAATGATAATGATAATGATAATGATAATGATAATGATAATGATAATGATAATGATAATGATAATGATAATGATAATGATAATGATAATGATAATGATAATGATAATGATAATGATAATGATAATGATAATGATAATGATAATGATAATGATTACAACTCAACTGACTGAATAATTCTGGACGGTTCTGAATCGATTCTTACTATTGTTGGAACAAACCCATAACATTATATGCACACATCATAGAATACAAAGGAGAGTTACTAAGTACATTTGTCCCACTTGTATGACAATAAAATAATTAATTTTGACGTGACTTAAATGTAGGTATTTTAAAATTAATTTTATGCAATGGACAATCAACTAAATAATTTAATACAGAAAACACAGTGTTACAATCAATCTTCGTTGCATATCAAATCATAACAGTAATAAATCATTAGGATAGCAAGATAAATGTTGTCTACTTTGAAATATAAGTACTTCATAAACCTCTGCTGAATTTTGTTTAAAAATTGTAAATGTATGTTATATATATTGGATGCCAAATAATTACTGCACACTCAATCTTGGAATCGAATCGAATAATATATTATAAGGGTTTCAATACTGCTAAAATTCTTGCAATTTCTAATAATAAAACCTAATAACCTAATTAACAATTTAAGAAAATACGATCATGTTTCTATTCCCTTTAAAAATTTAAACTGGTTAAATGTTACTAATCTATTCAAATATCATGTCATTACTTTTCTGTGTCGCTTGATATACACAATGTCTCCAGAATATTTAAAAGAAATAATTACCTATATAGCTTTACGGAATCGTTCGACAATTACTATACCTCATCATAGGTCAGCCATGTTCCACAGATCATTTACATACAATTCTGCAAAATTGTACAATTCACTTAATCCTGATTTAAGAACTAGTCAAAACAAATCTTTTAAAGTAAAACTTAAGCAATACCTTATGTGCTCGCAATGATATGTTTTAAATTTGCATTTCTGTTTCTTATTTTATTTTCTTATGTATCTGTTTATTACATGTTATTTAGATTAGGTTAGGTTAAGCTTAGACTAATTACGTAGGTTAAAAAGGGTTAAGTTAGAATGGCTTTTAGCTAAACTTCGCCCTTTGTAAACTGTAATTTAATTATAATTTGCAATAAAGTCGTTTATTATTATTATTATTATTATTATTATTATTATTATTATTATTATTATTATTATTATTATTATTATTAATAATAGTTTATGAGCTTCGATGACGGTTATAATAACATGTTTTACAAAATCCTACTATCAAAAATAACAACTAAATCCTTAGTTTCAGTAGTTCTTAAAAGTTCAGTGTTGTTGAAAGTATATGAAAAGTTTACGGGAGAAGATATTCGTGAATATAATAAGAATAAGAATAATATTGTTAGCTTTACATCACTTTTCGGTATTGCAAATTTGCTTCTGTAATATACAATCTATTAAATTTCAGAATATATTTTAAGCCCATCCGCAAGTAAAAGTTTGTTGCAGTCAGTAACTTCACATAAGTTGTTAATAAATATGATAAATAGCAAAGGACCTATATTCGAACCCTGTGGCACTCCTGATGTTGCCAAGTAAGTTTATGATTTAAAACCATTATGAACATACTGCGACCTATTATGCAGGTATGATATAAAAAGGATTAGTAAAGAAGCATTCAGTCCAATACAATTCAACTTATCTGTTAATATACAGTGATCTACACAATTAAAGGATTTTGAAATATCAGTATATGTCACATAAACTTGTTTTTTCATGTCTATGGAATCTGAACGCATGCTAACTTCGATGTTGTGAATTTTTTATCCCATAAACTCATGTTGATAACTAGATATATACTTTTTAACAATAAATGATTAAATACGCGTAATAAACAATAGCATACATTTAAAGTCTCTCTACAGACCAATACAAAAACCTAGCACAATTTAGAATATAACTAAAATACTTTCGTTACAGCAAACAACTTTGTAAGCGTAAACCGTGCTCGTCGAAGAAAAAAATAACTCCAACTCCATTTAAAACTACTATTTTCTGTTCGTCTTCCATATATATATATACATGTTTAAGCCCTGGAGGGTGAGCTCATTATCATATCTTGGCGCAAAGTAAGAATACAAAGTGAGTAGAAAAACTTTCGCCTTGTTTTTCCCGTGTATCGGCACGTAAATGTCTGATAGTCGCGTTGAAAAAGAAACGTTTTCAGTTGCCACTTTCCCTGGATTATATTTTCAGCGAGAGAAGATAAAGTTTTTCTCTCAACAGAAAACCGTATGTATTTGGACTCCAATTTTTTTGGGGGTACGTCACTGCATAGAAATTTGTTGTATAATATATTCGATAATGTTTAACATGTTCCTGTTTCTAGATGGTGTTATGTAAAAATGTTACAGTTACTTACTTGATTTATCAGATTTAGATGTATTTAAATTTAGATATCAATTTTTAATAAAGTTTTAATAAAACTGTCTTACTTAAAAACATTAATAAATATTTGATTTAAATATTACAGACCAGACGTCTAATAGAAAATTTTGCTCGAGATCAGTCGCTGAATATAGGAATAAGTCCAATTTCAGTGCCCTTAAAAAAACTTGTCTCGTCTCGTAATATATAGTTTTAGTGTCGATACTGAAAAATTAAAAAAATAGAGCGGTTAGAACGAGGGAGGTAGAGATATTGAAACCAAACATAAAAACTAATTTAAATAAAATCTTTTAAAAACATACAATATATTCGGTATTCTCCGAAGTACCGGGTGTCCTATTAAGGTCGACTTACGGTTGTATCTAAGGGATTACTCGACCTACAGCTCCAGGGGAAAATATTAACAGAAAGTAACTCCGACAAGTATATTACAATTGTTTTCCATTTTGAAATGTTACCGCCAGATGGCAAACTTTTAAATCTAAATCGATAAAATCAATAGTGAAGATCAATAGCAGAGTCCAAAAGCGTTAAATTGAACATACCTTCACAAAAGAGCGCATATTTGCTTTCTCTCTTATACTCACTGTAATATCAACTATTAGAAAGGAGAAACACCGCCATGCATATTTTCAACATGCAATCATCTTTGTATGTTATGTCACTAAATCACTATTGTTGAAAGCTTACTTTTAATATTATATTACACAAATTTGTGCAATTTTGATAAAAATAAAATATGTACATATAATTTTTTATTTATATGCACAAATAATTTGCTTTAAAAGCACAATTGTGCATTGTTCACATTTATTTTCTTTTTGTCATCAGTAAATATTATTTTATTGAGTAGCTAACTAGATGTAGACATCTCGAGCATTCTTGTCCATCTGTCCATTACGACACGGGTAAACAGCATTCAACAACTAGCTATCAGCTAACAAGTAGCTAACAAACTCGAGTCCGATAAATGTCTGGTGACACCGTTGTTGTCAACTAACTGTGGTTGTTTACATTAATAAATTTTCAGGATGTAGGTAACAGCCCAGTATTTGTATAGTGCCTGAATTACGTTTAGTTTTCGTGTTATGGCAATCTCACTAATTGGAAAAAGGTAATTTATGATATATGTTAAACAACAATAATATTTTGTAATTTTAAGTTTTTCTTATCTTTAACTTAAAAGGTATAAATTGTTAATTTTATGTACGAGTAATCAAATGAATGTTAAAACTAATTAGTATAGCAAAAGAATAATTTGTTGAAATAATAATATATTACCTTGCTGTAAGTAGTGAATAGTCTTGATTTGAAGAAAATATATTTTTATGTTAACAGCATGTGCACATTGACTTACTGATTCTGAAGTAGAACCAAATATTTTGTTAGTTTCAATAAATACTCCAATTAAAGAGAACTATGTCTAATTGCCTTAACGAAAGATGTATTTAAAAATCAACAGAAGTAATCAATTGGTTGAAACATATATTTTGTTGTGTTGTTGTGTGCATATAATGACAAACAATTTGGTTAAGATCGCCGTATTCCTAGCCGTAAAGTGACCAAATTTGTATTGTTCTTTAGGTACAGAAATCTCGAAAAATAGAACACGTAGAGCAAAAGTAATATCAAAAATAAAATTATTGATATTTTGTTTATCCACTTTTACTATTTAAATTCCTCTCAAATAATATAATAACTTTTAAAATTTGTATGACACACATTATTTTGCTATTCTAATCCCACAGTTTAACAATTATTTTCACATACTTATAAACAAAAGTGAATCATAGATGCAGAACTATGTAAGTTTATGTTATAACAGTATTTACATCTACAGTTCAATAATCAATTGTCTCTTGTAAGCTGTATAGACTCAGATTAAAATTTTTGAGTTTATTTCCTAATTGTATTGATATATCAGATATATTCGACATTTTCCTTTATATCTCAGTAACCACTGGGACAAATATATAAGTATATCATATGGATGTAATCAGAATTGTATGCTTTTTCAGAATTTAAAAAATACATAGGGTGTTGCATTTAAAAAAATTGAACTTCGGTAAATAATTGTTTTAATTCGAAGTTCTATTGTTTTTTTTTTCTAAGGCACGTCGAATCATCTATAAAAATGACACAATTTTTGTATTTGATAGTTTTTTGTAACTATGACATTTAAACCACAAATCGAGTGAGAGCGTTACGCTGGACACCCTGTACAGTTGGTTAAAAAACAATCGTTATCCCACACTTTAAATACACATACCTTGTATCATCCTATACATTTTCCTAATTGTAACAACAATACAATGACTATAAATATTTTTAATAGCGGAAAGCCTAAATAAAATATTTCAGCGTTTCAAATATTATGTATAACAATTTCCATACAGATTCTTATTAAAAATATTCAATAGTTCAATTTAAAAAAATATATGTATTTTGAAAGATTTCTGTGCCTACAAATTTGTTGGTTAGACCACCTTCAGCCGTTATATATTTGTTTTACCTCGGTACCTTTGAATATTCGCAGGTGGCATGAGATAACATTCGTGTCATTTGCTAAACTCTATATTATTCAGTTAATAAATGTCTAAAATTACCTACTTGTATTTGTAAAAAAACACTATTTCAAGAATACCGCGCCCTTAATGGAATCAAAATTTCTTTGACTTGATCAACTAGTTTTCTCTGTGTAATATCGCCACCATCTGGCAATATAACCACAATCAACCTCTGTTATGTTGAACACTAATGGCAATTTTGCATCAAATTACATCAGTATATCGACAGTTCTGTATTTGACGCCCCCTTAAAACCTTAAACACATTGTGTATTTTTACTGGACTGAATATGCATATCTTTTCTGTTTTTAATGTTGAAATATGAGCTACCCCGCAGTTTACACAGGCTTACAAGCGGGGGTAAACCATTTATTCCGTACCACAAACCGCAGGCTTTGTATTTAATCACTGGATTATTTGCTGCAAATTGCACACTTAATCCCTAATCCCACAAAGCGGCACCGTAACATGTAAAAACGACACAAATTCTAAAGTAGGTAATGCCCCCCGTCACAGCCAGGAGTCGCCCGAGCTTAGGCGTCCAGACCGTTTTGGCCACGGGAGATTAGTTTAAATTATAATGAGATCGCGCTGCAGGTGTCTGGTAGATAATGCAGGAGTTCATAGTTGACAATATTTATAAATAGAGCTCCGATGGACACAATGGTTCATGTTTGATATCAAAGGTAAAGATGAGAACCAAATTGCATGTACGTAAATAAATTATACAACTTTAAGCCTTTTCAAAATACAGGGTGTTAAAAAAGAGTGTAAAATATTTAAGGAGATAATGAAGGTATGAACTAAAATAAGCAGAAAAGTCTCAATAAACATGGGTACGCAAAGTAACGGTTGCGGAGATATGGAATGTTTTATGTTTTTAGCCCCTTTTTTATTTTGCAAAAACGTTGTGTATTTTCTTATAATAGTTGGTTGATGTTTAGTGAAATAAACAGTACGTATTTGACAGTTGTTCTCAGTGCACAAGTTTTCTTTCGCTATGGCTAGTTACTCTGACGCAGAATTAACAGACATGCATTTCATGTATGGTCGTGCTAATGGGAATGCCACCGAAGCGCGACGTCTTTATGTTGACGCTTATCAAAATCGTCAGATTCCTTCATAACGCATGTTTGGAAGAATTCACCAAAGATTGCGTGATACCGGTTCCTTGAGCAAACAGTGCCATTTATCCAGAAGACCAAGGTCGGTATCCACTCCTAGAGCAGAAGAAGAAATTCTAGCACTGGTAGAGCAGAATCCAGGTACGAGTGTGCGGAGAATATCAGCCGAGGTAGGAATTAGTGGTCCTCTTGTTTGGAGAATCCTTCACGAGCAACTGCTTTATTCATACCATGTGCAACGAGTACAGGCCTTAAATCCAACAAATGATCATTAAGCACTTTTGGTTTTTTACCGCTGGTTTCTACGTCATGATGCTGAAGACCCTCGTTTTGTTGCAAACATTCTTTTTACTGATGAAGCCGGGTTCACAAGAAATGGAGTGTTTAATTTTCACAATACGCATATTTGGGCCGCCGAAAATCCTCATGCTCTAATAGAATCTGGACATCAGGCACGTTTTTCATTAAACATTTGGATGGGTATTGTAGGTGACAGGTTTCTAGGTCCTGTTGTTTTACCAAACTGATTAACAGGCGCTGCTTATTTCAACTTTCTGCAGAACACACTGTATGAGTTTTTGGAAAACATTCCTTTGAATCAGAGGCAACAAATGTAGTTCCAGCATGATGGTGCTCCAGCTCATTTTTCCATGGCCGTTAGAGAGCATGTACACCAGACTTTTCCACATAGATGGGTAGGAATGGCCGCACCTGTTTTATGGCCTCCAAGATCGCCTGATCTGAACCCTCTAGATTTCTTTGGGGATATTTTAAGACATTAGTGTATGGTACTCCTGTAAATAGCGTGGAAGAGCTGCAGCTACGGATTAATCAAAAGTGTCAAGAAATCCAAACCAAGGAGGGTGTTTTCGAAAAAGTTCGAATATATATTTTTATTTTAAGCAACTATATCTTTGTGGGTTCTTAGTAAACAAAATTTACATAGTATCAAATGAAAGTTTATTGTTATTGATAATAAGATGAGCCAATTCTTCTCGCCGTTCTTGTCCTTGTGCGCGAATAGCATCTACATGTTCGTCCTCATATGTACAAAGTCCTGTTCTTCCTCTTCCTCATCTTCTTGAAAATCTACATCTCTCAGTTGCTTAGATATGTTATGTAACACAGCACATGCAATTATAACTTTTGGAATGCTGGTACTCTGCATCCATACCTCAGAATAGGAAACACCGTTTCAGTTGCCCAAATGTATGCTCAATCACAACTCGCTCTGATGTAAGCAGCTTGTTGAAGGCTCTCTGATATTCCTCGTGGGGGTTGGTGTAGGGAGTCATGAGACACGAAGTTATACCATACCCACTGTCCCCCAGTAGGATAGTGCTTCTTGCCCTTGAAGGAATTGCTTTATTTTTTGAAAGCAAAAGGTACGGCTCTTTTTATAAATACGGCTTATTTGTGTAAAGTTATGTAATTAAAGCTTGCAAAGATTATCTAATTTATCCATTATTGTTATAATGGTCCCTACTAAATTTAAGTAAACTTAACTGATTCCAATTCATAAAAAGATGACAGATATGTATGCAATAATTTATCGTCCAATTGCTATTTTCAATCCTGTAGCCAAACTTTATATATTTTTTATATTAGAAGCTCCATGCTCATCATAACACTCCTCCTTTCCCCTAATCAACATGAGTTTTGTAAAAAAAGGTCTATGGAAACTTGCCAAGTTAATGCATTACGGATGCTTAGTGAGCATCTAATAGTACTTCTGTCATTTCATCTTGCTAATAGGTATTAGTTTGTATCATACAAGGGTCTGAAGTCCAATATATTCACATTCAAACTATCACTTCTGAAGAGTATAAACTGTTAGATTTTATTAAGCGTGCAACCTATGATTTCAATAACATTGATACTATAAAGTACTTATATAATACTTTTGTTTGTTCTTGCCTAGAATATGGTGCTGTGAGTCCATCCAAGCAAACTATTGAAACTGTTCAAAATAAATTTATTAAATACCTTTAGTATAAGAAACATTACACCAATCCACCGTTTGATCATTATGTTGCTATCCGAAATGATCGAAAATACTGCGACTTGATAGTAGAAGTAGAAGGGATCAAATAATTCTAATGTTTTTGCATAAAATTATAAATAGTATTGTGGACAGTCAACTTTTCACGAATTTCGCAAAACAGGAACATTATTGCTAATTTCATCGTTGTGGGATTAGTAAATTTAATTTGGGCTTTTAATAATCTACCACAGTCAATGATAGTTTTATGATGAAAATGGTAGAAAATATTGCAGGTTACAAAACTCACTAAAAGTTGAGACTTTCCCGCCATTAAATAATTAGCAAGAATTTTCGTGAATTTCGCGTCCATGAGGACAAGGCTCATAACGTAACACCCCACGAAACAATTCATTGGTCAATGACCCGACCATCATCATCGGTTACGAAAGAGATATCAACAAAATGCTATTGTTATTAATTAATCTCGAATAATAACGGAGAAAAGGGGGGGGGGCAATTTTTATTTGACCACTTTTAACAATTTTTGTTGTTTACTTTAATATATTATTTTACATATGTACTTATTTCATGACACGCCAGTGGTAAACGAATCGATCTCAATAAATCGCTTGGTCATCTTCCGTTACCTATAGATTGATTTTACACCGTTGGAAAACGGTGATGGTCCATCTGCCATTACATGAGAGCGACAAAGTAAAGTATAGAAATCCGTGCGATAGACAAGAATGACTATAGGAAGACGTTTTATAAATTGGAAGAAGACCTGAGCAGTCACTCCCCCTTTTATTTGTTTTGAATGGCAAAACGGGCGCTGACTATTTAGATTTTAAAACGTCGTCAATATAGTCATCCTTGTCTATCGCACGGATTTCTATACTTTACTTTGTCGCGCTCATGTAACGGCAAATGGACCATCACCGTTTTCCAACCGTGTATAGTTATACTTATCTCCAGTGTTTGTTTATAAAGAACAATAAAGGTATCTTCAAAGAACGGCAAAGCGGAATGGCCTTCACAAGAAATTGGGGCTAAGTTTGACGTAAGTTCTTATGCTCCTAAATTTTCCGAACTGAATGTAATAATTACACATCATTTTCAGTCGACAAGAAATATTGCTGCAAAAGGATGATATGGGTCTATGTGTGTGTGTGCTTTATAGCAGCGAAGCACGATTTTATTAGCAGAAAAACTTCATTACTGTTATCCTGGAAACATCCTTCTGTCACGTTATGAAAAATTATGGGAAATATTTGGTACCAGTTAGATAGACTTTTTATGTGTGTTGTAAGATATCAAAACTTTGGCTTGTTTTTTATAGACATAATAAAGTATAAAGTAAAACGATTCAAATGTTCGCACAATGATTAAGTATACAAGGTGATTTTAAATAAAGTAGCAAGTAGTATCTTTATTTCATGCAGTAGCTGAAGCGGTTATTAAAATGAAACTGTTTATACCAAATATTTTTGAGAACAATAATTATTTATAAGTGCTCAAACTGACATTTTATTTTGAGAACAAATTAAAATCACTTTTAGTACATATTAAAAGTGCCAACCAACGCATTTCTTACGTTATTAAATTTATAAGATATCATTTTGAAATCAAATTGTTCATGAAGTGTATTGTTGCCAAGGTAATGAAAGTTCGGTCGGTTGTTGACAAGTAACTTTAAATCTCGTGACATGGGAAGTGTTCAAGAGAATGAATTTCTGCCGGCGGAATCGAAGAAGCTGCTAATAAAGCCACTTTCAAGTTAGAACGCGAAATAGTACTTTTGCGTTCAAGAATGAGAGTTATATCCATTTGAGAACGCAAAAGTATTTCGCGTTTGAGATACAAACAATATTTTTTCAAAAACTGCAATAAAATAAGACAATTGTGTTATGTACAACAATTTAATTTATATTTGAAATCGTTTGATCTGTGTTTGAATCAAGACGGTTTAGCGTGAGTATCAACGATAGCAACCTAATAAACAATAAAAATTAGTTGTTTGAAAAAGCAGTGTCAGAATTATATATTGTAACACACAGCACAAAGTGCTGATTCACAATTAATCCCCAAAAACAATTGTCGAAACAGTACGAGACTGCTAACAACGAATTCAAAGGGTGGTGTAATTCGAAGAAAATTCAAAACGTATCCGAAGAGGTATTACTGGCATATTTTGAACATAAAATTAGTAAAATTAAACCTTCAGCGTTATGGTCAGTGGATTCCATGTTAATAAGTACACTGAATGCCAAAGAAAATGTTAATATCAGAAATTTTCCAAAACTAATACCATATCTGAAAAGCATATCAGTTGGATATCGTCCAAAAAAGTCCAGAATTCTAACGAAAGAGGAAATTGAGATATTTTTACAAGAAGCACCTGATAATAATGGGTGTTTTTTTAGAGGTTTGTTTCTCCATTTGGCAACACTGCTTCTACCGGCGGTCAATTTGATAGGCGACGGCTGATTTGTGTTCAGTATGTTTTGCCATTTCATTATGAATAGACTTACGCCAGAACAACGCTTGCAAATTGTGCGAAGGACCCCGCACTTTTTATATGGAAACTTTTTCCACCAAAAATTAGACCTTCCGACTGAAACCACTTTTCCATATAAAAAGTGCGGGGTCCTTTATTTTGAAAATCTTGGTTCAGTTCGCGAATCTTATCGAGCGCTACGTCGATTTTACGGTCGACATAATCGTCCATCTGAGCAAGTTATTCGAATAACCATGGAGCGTTTTCGCACCACATTTAATTGATAATGCGCATCCCCAAAGACGTCGTACAGTGCGCACCGAAGAAGTTGTTGCTGCTGTGGAGCGTAGTGTTCAAGACGATCCCAATGAGTCTATTCGCTATTGTGCACAACAATTAATGGAGCTGTGTCCATCCACGTTGGATGGACCAAGAAAAGATCTTGGTCTACCAGCTTACAAGATCCAACTTGTGCAAGAGCTGAAGCCGCGTGACCATCATGTGCGTCGTACGTTCGGTGAATGGGCCGAAAACCAGATTGTTCTTGATCCTTATTTCGCCCAAAAACTTTTGCTTAGCGATGAGGCTCATTTTTGGCTTCATGGCTACGTAAATAAGCAAAATAGCCAGATTTGGAGTGACGAACACCCAGAAGACTTGATTCAGACGCCGTTACATCCAGAAAAACTCACTGTGTGGTGTGCTTTATGGGCTGGTGGAATGAGTGAATGGAGAACGCTATAGATCCATGATTAGGACTTTTTTGTTCCCCAGTTGAATGGCATTAATGTGGAAACACTTTGGTTCCAACAAGACGGCGCCAAATGTCACACTGCGCGCGACACCATCAATTTATTGCGGGAAACATTCGATGACCGCATAATTTCGCGTAATGGACCTGTGAATTGGCCTCTACGGTCCTGTGATATCACGCCTCTGGATTATTTTTTGTGGGGATATGTGAAGTCGTTAGTCTACACTGATAAACCAGCGACGTTGGACTATTTGAAAGCCAATATTCGCCGCGTTATTACCGATATACGGCCCCTGCTAACTGAAAAAGTGGTCGAGAATTGGACTTCCAGATTGCGCTTCATTCGAGCCAGCCGCGGCGCCCATATGCTCGAAGTCATATTTAAGCACTAATGGCATTAAATTATCTGTCAAAGCCAATACCATGGCTATTACCATGATTTTGATATTTTTCATTTAATTTTAAAGTTCCATACCTCTAAAAAAAACACCCATTAGATTTCTGCATGAAAAGATAATTCAAATTAATATAAAATCGATCGATTTAACTAATTTTGGCCAACTTTCAGGTCATTTTAATAATTGGTGTTTTTGGAGCTTTCAGAACGGATGAGCTACTAAAGATAACGATCTATGATATAATAATAAAATAATAACGGTAGCGGTGACATATAGCTATAGAAGATTTTATTCAGAATAGCAAATAAATTATTACCATCTTCAGCAGAGTCTACGGAATTTGCCAATAATACAATATGCGCAGTAAACTTAAACAATTGCAGCAGCAGCCTCATTTAACATCCAAAACTAAAATCTAAGATAACTGACAGCACTGGATCTGGCATAAATTTAATTTACTACAATATCGGAACTTTCAATTTACATGTAATGCAAAATAAATTGGAATTGTCCTGTTTAGAATAGTTACTATTTTTGTATTATGTTACTTAAAATGTATATTGTTTAATTAATCAAATCATAAACAAGTTTCGAAAAAATGAGAAATTATTTAAACTTTTGTTTTATATTCTACAACGAAATGTACTTTAGCGTTCTAGAACACAAAAGTATTTCGCAGCTACATGATGAAGAAGACTTAATTTGGAAACTGAAAATTTACCGAAAAAAAATATTATTTTTAAATTTCGAAGAATTGTGCGCGGACCCATTGTTTTTTCATGATTTTATAAAAAATCTATTTCCGTTTGCTCCCTCAGTAAAATTCTAATTCCCGTACAACGTTTTTCCGCTATAAATCGATTTTGTTCAGGCACTAATTGTATATACTAATGGGATTATTTCAGAAGTGGCATTGATGTGTGTCATAATATAACTAGATAAACGAGAGTTTCAATTGACAGGGTATAAGCTGTCTGCGAAATTGTTCACTACTTTTTGTCATCATCCGTCCATCTATTTGCGATATCGGAGCCGGCAATTTTCCACCACCACCCCGTTTAATGAGGGTGCCGCCCAGGCATCCTCCACATATAAGTGCTAAGTGCAGTATCACGTTATGACCCAATTGCTGAAAGGCCTATCGAACATGGTGCATATTCAGCACCGCTGTTCCTCCCGACTTGACCCTCCGTAACCCCAGAGGTCGTTGATTTTCCCGACGTCGGATGTGACGTCCTCAGATGGCATGCATGGCTAACAACGGCGAAAACGTTGTTTACGTTGCGCCAGCCTGTTTTATATGCATCTAGATTTGTAGCACCGTAAAATGTAAATGGTGGAATGGATTGGTCGGGTTCTATTGACTCAGTTGCGTCGGGGCCGGTCCTTCTCACAGGCTTCTTTTGCAATTCTGAAATGTGCATGTCTAAATAAGCTAAAATTTACATTTTTATCAAAAAGGGGATGATATTATAGTTTTGAATCCCAGTATAAATTTTTTATTTATTTTGCTACTTGTTACGGCTTCATAAGATACTCTCAGGGACACATTCAAAGTTAGTTAAATATGAAGAAGGGCACGAATCATAGCCACTTTTGCCAATATATGTATATGTATTTGTACACGTTATTAATAATTATTAGATGCTTAAAATTGTGGATTAATGTACAACTTAATTTTAGACTTTAATTAGTGTCCTTCTTTATATTTAACTAACTTTGATTGTGACCCTGAGGATGGCTTAAGAAGCCGAAACTAGTAAGAAAATAAATTAACTTTATACTGGGATTCAAGATAATAATTTCACCCCTCTTTTGATATCAATCTCAGTATTTCAACTGATTTTATTCAAAAAATTTTCATTTTTAGTTATACAGGATGATACAGAACAGAAACTGAGAAAGAGACTGACTGACACATACAATTTTGTAAAAACAATCGAAAAGGGCAGTTCAAAAAATGATTTAAAAATACACGGCACAGGAAACTGGTCTCTTATACAATCTGATCTTGCGCAAGGCAAAGCAATCAGTCAGCGACCGGCACGACGGTGTGAAAAAATGAACGGGCAAAAAATTTAAACAGTTTCCCAAGGAAATAAATAAATAAAATTTTATAAAACCTATTATCAGAAAATATTACTGGCTTTGCCGCTATTGTTGTTATTAATTAATTAAATTAATTTATGGTTTTAATCATTAATTTAATTCAAAATTTTGTCCATCGGCGTGTAAATTTGGGCCCGTGTTACCCGTTTTTGCAAACTAACACAAATGTTTCTGGCTCTTGTTCGTTTTTAACTGGTAAGTTATTGGCAGCAGCTGAGATACGTTTGCGTAAATCATCACTAGTCTCCACTTCGGTGCGATACACTTCAGTTTTTAAATATCCCCACAAAAATAACTCCAAAGGATTAAGTCAGGATATCGTAGCGGCCATGGCACTAGTCCTGCTGGTCTAATTCATTATACTCCTTGAACTTCATTAGGATGCTCCCGAATATTTCCTCGAAAATGAGAGCACCATCGTGCAAAAACCATATTTGGAGTCGGACAGCTAAGGGCATATCTTCCAGAAGTCCAGACACCTAGATCATTTTGAAGGAACTCGAGATCCTGATCTCCATTCATTCGATTTGGTAATATAAATGGTTCAATCAAGGGATCATCGACAATCCCTGCCCAAACACGCACTCACGCTTTCAGGAAAAGCGTGGTTGGAAATGATTCCATTGAATCGCGACTGTTATACAGTGCCTTCATAAATGATTACAAGCCACGTGATCAGAACTGTGATTCTCGAAGAACAACTCGTATGCAAATAGATTTCTTGTCTCTCTCAATTGCCGTAGTGAGGAAAAGGATATTCGCATATGAATTGCTCTGCGGTTGATTCGAGAATCTCGACCCTGATCACGTGGCTTGTAATCATTTATGAAAGCACTGTACATCACATCCCGTGTAAAAATAATTTCATCTCTGATTAACACATCAGCTGTAAATCTAATCGTAAGGGATAATCCCGTAATATGAATGATTGGACACGCTGTACATGGTACGGATATAATTTACCCCGTCTATGTTAGGCCACACTGTTGATTGGGACATTCCTTGTAGTTGTTCAGCGATTTCTCTGGTACTCATCCGGAGATTGTTTTCAACAATCTCTAAGATGTGTTCTTCAGCCACTGCAATACATTTTTGAAATTTGAAAAACTAATGTAAACACTATCGTAAAAACGTTAATACTACAATAGGATTTCAGTATTCGGAATCGCCTGCATTCCGATGAGGCTAGAGACTCCAACGATGTAAAGGTTGAAAATACCACAACTTCAACAATATTTTTCTTGGAAACTATAAGAATTTTACAAAACATTTTTTTATTTCCAATTTTTGTAAGATAAGCTGTGAATAACCCTGTAAAGAATGATTCAAAATAACATGATTACAAATTCTAGGAGCATCCTAAGAAATCGTTGTAAACACTATCAAAGTGATGATGAGTGATGATTAATCTGATGGCTTATTTCTAGTATTTCTTAATCACCTTGTGTGTATGAGAAAATTTTTGTAAACTATGATAATAAAGACCGAAAAAATATACAAAGTAGAAATCGTTCCTATCTTCTACAGACCCATAGTACTCATATACTCATATTATTTCTCTCTATAAATTTACGACGTATTCATTTAACACCCTGTATATTAACATGAACGATTGACTTACTTCTACTACTGATAAATTTGAAATTGCTAGGATTTTATAACATAACATAAATAATTTTGTTATCGATATTAAATTTTACATATCTACTTCTCTCGCGTGTTTCAGACTCTAAAATGGCAAAAGTTCGTGTTATGTCACAAAGAGATTTTTTCAGTGAAAAAATAAGATAAGTAATCTAATTTTTTTTAATGTCTTAAATTTCTTTTAGTTTAACGTTACTTAGGATTGTATTAAAATTACAAGTTAGTATAACGAGCTTTATAAAACTTGGAGAAAGGTCTTTCAAACAACAAAAACGAGACAAAAAGCAAGGGCCCCCCTCCCTATGAGAAATATTCAAATTTCGCTGAATGTCTCTTAAAAGTTTTGTCTTTAGGAAAACGAATACATTACTGTGATTTAACGCAAGGGCACAAATAATTTCGGGCAAAGAATTTCGATTAATTTCTAAAGCGAAACATTTACATTTTTATTGAAGGATCTGAGATTAGTGAATATTCCGTCTATGTTTGAAATTTTACTGCATTTCTAAAATTAAATCAGCTACCGTCGTTTTTCTGCATGAATAACAATGTGTATAAAAAATTATTATAACTACTGATTCAGTTCACGCTCAAAGATGTCATTTCAGTTGTTCACTAGACATTCAGCTTAAGTATATATCCCATTTTGGTCGTAATAGCATTTACGTTATTTCAATTCATGTATCACCCTGTAACTGTTAATAAATAACGGCGACGTTATTTTTTACTGTATTAGAAAGGTATTTTAAGCTAATATAAATAAAATCTCCTACAATTACAACAATTACAATTATCAATGAAGTCATATGTATGCTCTCTGATACCAAACATCTAGGTATGCTAATGAACAATTCCACAGACAAAGCTCTATTCAATAATTATCTAAAGAAATTAATCTATCTAAATTTACTAACCTGGTTTAATGAAAACACTCTATAAATATCTAACTTTCACTTTTGACAGTGGGAACTCGAAAATTCAACTACAATAGATGAGATCTGACCTATTTCTGTAGAATTTTAGGTTTCTTAAAGGCAAGGAATTAGGTGTCGTTATAGTTTAATATATGTGTTATTTGACTTGTAAAAACATCCAACGAAAAGAATAACAAATTTAAGTAATTTATTTCATTTGCTTGATGAAGAATTCTAAAAATATATTTAGATTTAGTAAATATTGAATACGGCAACTTATCGAGGAACACAGCTGCTTTCTGCAAGGAAACATAATTTATCTCTAACAAATGTTCGGTAACAGCATTGGCTACCTGTGTAATACAGTTACTAACTGATTTTAAACATTTATAAATTAAAATTTTCACCAATACATGTCTGGTAACTATTTTAAAAATAATAATGTTGCAAATACTAGAACCAATCCACCTACCAAAAAGTAAAATTAGAATTCAGTAATTTTATCTTTAGCTCTGCCAGAATACTTTCTGTCTCTGAGGAACTGCCAAAATGGTCTTAATTCGTTAAATTTGCCGTATTGCTTTTGCTAAATCTAAATAATGTTTTTAGTTTCTCATCAGGCAAAATGGATCTCAATTTGTATTTATTTGACCAAATATAAATAAAGTATCAAAAAAATACGTACGTAAAAATGACCTATCTCCCGCCCCACATGAGCTGTAACTTGATGAAATATTTACTGAAAATATATTTCAAATTCAAAATTTAGTTGTCATATGTTATACCAGTAAAAGCAAAATCATTTCTGAGGGTTGAATAACAACTTTGTTTGCAATATTAGTTATATCACTACCATTAGATTTCTCACTCTATAAGTTCGATATTCTTTAATTATTAATGTATATTCACTTTAAAATATTAATTTAACTTTCAAATTTAATAGACATTTTCACTTGTTTTGAAAATAAATGTAGGTAAGTAGGTACTACTGATAGTTATGTATCCACCGAACTTATGTCAAAATCATTATTTTAAAATGTACTTCAAAATTTTAACTTTAGCATTCTCTATCCTTTATAATATATATAAAATTGTGGTGCCATATTCTAAATAAACTGGGAACTGAGTACATAAGTTAGTAACTCTTAATACAAAAAGCATTAAAGTATAGTGCCTTTTTCACACAGGCTGACTATAGGCTCATCGATATTCACGAAAGGAGCGTACTTGAGTATTCTAAAATAACATGGTTATATGGACTGAAATGATTTTTTAAAGGTCTACGACAAGACCTACAACGTGTCTTTCACAAGTGTTTGAAAGTGATGACTTTACCCAAGATCCCTAAACAGAGGGGGTTGCTTACAAACTGCTGATTCCCTTCGCTCCGCCCGCCCACAAACTCAGTGTGACGTCACTGGTATTTGAAACGATAATTTCAAATATTAGTTGCTAATAAATTTTGGTTTTTATTAGTATTTTTGTGTCACTGGAATTATTTTCGTTTTTTAACATAATAATTGTTGTTCTGGTATTTGTTAAAATTACGTTTTGGTTGTTATTTCAGTGCTGCTTCAGTCATGCTTTGTTACTTTTTTTTATGTAATAAATGTTGTCAAAAATGTCACACATTTGCTGGGTTTTAATTTTCTAAGTACTCAGTTTATCGAACATATTCTTTTCACAAAAAAAATATTCGGAAAACAATAACAAGAATGAGGAGGGGTCCTAAACTTTTGATGTTGTGTGTACATAATTATTATAGGTTACAGCATTAACTGTTTCTTGAAATTCTTTCTTTATAGTACAGATTTGGAAAGTGAGGATCTTGATGGTGAATTGTGTTTTGCCACTTGCGTGTATTTGTGTCATGCTACACGCATACTTCCACCACAGCGTGTTCGCATCAGGCAGTGTTGCCAGGTGGGAAAAATTCAGTGCATGAGAATAATTTCAAAGAAGCATGAGGTTTGGAGAAAAAAGCATGAGATGGCTTATTTTATCAAAAAACACCTCTTGACACAGCTTAATTTTTAATGACTTTTGTAATGCCAGTTTTATTTCATTAAAAAGCATTATGTTCTGCTATTTTATCATAATATTACACTGTAAGTAGGTCCTTACAGGTACTTACTTAAAAGTTATTAACCACGTAACCTTTCTAATTTATTTTATTGTTAGGCCGGGCGAAGGTTGAGGCGCAGTTGACGTGACGCAGGGTGACTCACGGGTCGTAAAATCTGTTGTTTCCAGAAAATGTAGGTACCCTTACGGAATAGAGTTAAGAATCACTGCAATACAGCGTGAATACAGCACACACACCGCATATCCGTAGACTGTCATACCCGTTTATGCATTCATTGCTAATTATTAAGAGAGCAGTCTACAATAAAGGACATTTCAAGTACCCAAATATTGTAGATACCTACCTCTATCTATTCAATTTTGCCCTCGATTTTGCCTTTATTTCTCGTTAGGTCTTTGTTTTGGTAGATTTCAAAGAGTAATTTTAATAATTTTATTATTTCTTTTTGTGTCTATGAAAAAGCATGAAATTTTGTAATCAAAATATGAGAGCATGAGATTTCCTCGGAATGCATGAGATCTCATGCAAAAGTATGAGACCTGGCAACACTGGCATCAGTTGACCGGACAGTTATATTTGCAATGACGAATTAGCGTTGGCTATACGGAACCGATTACCGTTGTAGTGGGGAATGCTAGACCAATGCACGTCGCCGCGCCTCTTATACTTCATACCTTCCCTGGGATGAAGCGGCAATTTCTACTTTCTCTGTAAAGATCCGCAATTTCCGATTCTGTATGTTATAACCTGTTAAATAATATTGTAATAGTACTATTTACCAACATATAGCCTCACAGAAATTAATGAAACGACTGAAAATGTAAATATAGCATTATGTTGGATAGCGAATATCAAGTTAAATACTATCGACGCTATCCTACCTCAAAAATACTGCTATGCCATTGGACAAAAGTTTGTAGGTAACCTCCTCTGTTTAGAGATCTTGGACTTTACTCATATCTATAAAGATTTAACGATTCAAAATCTTCACCGAGGCAACTAGCAAGATTATTATAGAGGCAACTGCCATAATACTGCTGCATTATCGAAACTGTGTACCTATAAAGCTATTCTAAAGGTGACAACAGATCCGGGGCTTTAAAACGCCAAAGCAAGCAAACTTTAATGCATGTTTGTTTTGCCGGAATGTTTGCCCAGACTGAAAATGAAATTTCAGGAACGATAACGCCGGAAGAAAACAGAGGGCGCTGTGTTCGTAAGGCTGACTTAGTGTTAGAGCAGGAGTCTATAATCCGAGGTAAATATAAAGTCATGTTTCGATGTCACGTGTCCTGTGTTTCATTTGATATACAAGAGGGTCAACAACGCTCGCAGGCATTTCATAAATTCTGTAAAAGTTGGCCGTGCCATCAACGAGGTCTCGAATACGAACAAAACATTGGGTTGTATGAGTATAAGCGAAGCATACCAAAAGAAATGTTTATTTGCTGCAAAATTAATTGGAAAATATAAATGTAATTTAAATGTAGTTACAGCATACTGTAAGTATGCTAATGAACAGCGTAATTGAGATAAATTCGAGGTGTCCCGGAATATATTTTTAATTTAAATTAATGCCAGAAAGACATACTACAACTATAATATCTACCGGTGGTGCTGCAAAACTATACTTTCATATACAGGGTGTCTCGCTTAAAAGTGGAACAAGCCTGTAACATGCCTACCGTTCGACCGATTTCAATAAACTTTTTTTTGTTGGATACACCTTCAAAAAGTCTATCTTCGACATACTTGATGTTCTCTAAAATTCGAAACCGTGGCCGACTACGATAAAATTTATGTGGCTTAAAATCGGAAAATCATAATAGGGATTTTTTTATTCGAAAAATTCCCACGAATTCTAGATCAGGACCCCAGAAAACCCTACCAACCAAATTTTTGTTGCCACATTATACAGGGTGCTCAGGATAACTGTCTATTGTCTATGAAACAACTGTGACAAAAAATGCATATGCAATCGTCTTCCTCCTTGCTTTCACTGGTGCTACTATCTTCATAAACAGTTGCATCCAGGTTCATATTTTTACTTGCTCGTTACCCTTCATTATAATATTCTTCTTTGCGGTATTTCACAAGCGCCCTTTTTAGAAGGTAACGCTTCATTTCCCGCTTCAACCCCAATATTAATGGTCCTCATTACCCCAAGTGTAGCCAAAAAGCAAAGTTACCGAATAAATTGTTTTAAGCGGAATGACGGTTGAACATTCAGGTTAGGTTCGTAGCTATTTTAATACACCTCATTACTGTAGTAGTCATTTTCATAATAATCCACAAGTGTCTTTGTAATAAGCACATTCTCAATAAAGAAAATTACATAAACTTACATTGAAAACTGAATTTTTCTATAAAACTTCACAGCAACGAAGGAACAACTGACGCTGTCAACATAGTACTGATCCGACTACCGCCAACCTATCCAGTGTCAAATTTCGCGGGAAATTTAAACCGTTCTCAAATTACCCCGGTGGTCCTCGTTACCCCGGTGGTCCTCGCTGCCCCGGTCTCCCCTACTTTTTGTAATAGTTCAAATATAATGTAGGTACCAGTAATAACGAGTAACGAATAAGTTCGTTGGACATTATTTTTTGTGTTTGGCACAAATCCTAAATCCTCGATATTATTAAATATCTAATTGCACAATTCTTGGCGACGACAGGTTCCAAATCCACCGAAAATTATGACAACCTTCTGCATGAGATATGTTTCATCCTGCGCTTCTGAGGAATTCGTTGATTTGTTGCCTGATAAATAATTTTCGGTCGATATCCTCCCTTTCTGACGATGGAGTAATTCGACCAAAGCGTTGACGATTTCTACATTTGGACTGTTTATTTATTTATTTATTTTTTTATTTATTCATTTAACATCCAGCAGGCTAACAGCCCATTTACAGGAGTATTACAGTCATGAGTGAAAAAGGCAGTACAATAAGTGAGAAAAAAAAATAAATTCTTCGCATATTAACAACATAATATACATAGACATACTTATCTAAATTGCATACAATATAAATATAGAAAAAACAAAATAATAATAATAAATTGTAGCATTAATTATATAGCACAGAAAGTAAATGTTGTTTAAATTGTCGCAAAGTGACGGAAAATATATCGGCAGTTACAAAGGTCTCAAAAATTCTACATGTAAGATATATAGGACTACTAAAG
Organism: Monochamus saltuarius; assembly: GCA_025584915.1. NCBI lineage: Eukaryota > Metazoa > Arthropoda > Insecta > Coleoptera > Cerambycidae > Monochamus > Monochamus saltuarius. The sequence continues at coordinate 7,770,200 of CM046725.1, read as the reverse complement.
CAATGAAAGGAATTAGAAACAGGAAGATAGAATGTTCTAGAACTTCGTGAAGCAGGTCTAGGTGTGTGAAATAAAATGCGGGCAAGTAATTCCGGTGAATCAACAAGATTATGTATGATCTTGTATAAGAACACTACACATCTAATGTTACGGCGTCTATACAAAGAGGTAAATTTAAAATCACTTAAAAGTAGACTGTATTCAAAATTTCTTATGGGATAAATATGATATTTTCTGAAATAAGTGTATTTCAGAAACCTTCTCTGTACAGACTCCAACATGTCAACATATGTGGATGTATGAGTGTTCCAAACAACGCAGCAGTATTCTAGCTTACTCCTGACAAGCGTGAAATAAAGCGAAGAAATCGTATCCAAAGAATTAAAATCTCTGCTGTTTCGAATAACAAATCCCAGCAATTTGAAGGCTTCTTTAGTAATATTTGCAATGTGACTGCAGAAGGACAGTTTGATGTCAAACGTAATGCCCAGGTCTTTCACCTCATAAACACGGTCAAGCACAGCATTATCAATAGTATAATCAAAATTCACGATATTAAAAATCCTATGAAATGTCATGACCTTGCATTTAGCAATATTTAAACTTAACTTATTGACGTTACACCACTCGCTCAAGGAAACCAAATCCCGCTGCAATAACAAACAATCCTGGAGAGTGCTTATCTCTCTAAACAACTTCATGTCATCAGCAAAAAGCAGCTTCCTAAAAGAGAGAGCACAACAGATATCCGATATAAATAATAAGAATAAGAGAGGCCCCAAGTTAGAGCCCTGGGGTACCCCTGACGTTGCAAAAAAAGTGGAAGATTTAACACCGTTGATTTCAACATGCAACATTCTATCACTTAAGTAGGATTGTAACAAGTTAATTATTTGAGATGAAATTCCAAACGAGGGTAATTTTGCCAACAATACACTGTGTGATACCGTGTCAAATGCCTTTGGAAAATCCGTGTAAATGACATCAACCTGTTTCTTCGAGTCAAGTGCTTGGGATACAAACTCGGTAAAACAGCAGAGATTGCTCTCAGTGCCACGAGATTTCACAAAACCGTGTTGTTCGGTAGGCATCATATTTTTGACATGCATACAAAAAATCGGTTAATATAATTTCCAATAATTTTGTTTTGTTTTGACTGTTGTTCAAAGTATGTCAAAAGCACTTTCTCACTAAACATGCCACTAACATTTTTCAGATCACACCATCTCATTCGAAAGTGCTTTATTAACAGCTTCTTCAATTTCCGTCGGGAGAAATTCATTTTCTTGGTCACTTTCCATGTCCCGAAATCTGAAGTTACTTGTCAACAAACGATTTAATTTTTATTACTGTAGCAACAATGAATATCAAAATTAATAATTTTATGGCGTTCAAACAAATGGGACACTCCACCAAACTTTTCTTTTTACAAAATAAATTATCACTTTTAGCACTTAGATCATAAACAATTATTTCCTATTGTATCCGAACGTAAAATTTACAAAAAATAATATTATATTTGCTATATAGCGAATATACAAAGATATACGAAAGTAAATATTGAACTGAAATTCGTGCCCAAGCTATCTGTATAAACAGTGAGGTTGTTTGTTGTTTGTTTAACTGAAATTAGTAGATCCAGCTGACTGAAACTGTCTAATGAAAGTAACTTATTCAGTAAATTGTGAATAATATATGATACTAAGCGAGTAGAAGTGTAATGCTTCTCAAACTGACTTTGATAAATTAGCTAATGCAAATTTGAATATTTTGCTTGCTCCTGTCAAACGAAATATGACTTGATTTAATTTGGAATTTTGATTAAGCATTATTCAAATGCCATTCAGACATCTGGAGCATAATTTAAAGGTGTTCTATATTTGGACGATGTTTAAAGAACAATTTTGCATATAAATTGTTTCAGCTCGCTTACCCAAAAACAAGATTTTTGATCATTTCACAACGTTTGTTTGGCAGAGTCAATTTCTTAAAGACAAATGTTCCGTTGAATTATATTTACAATTCAGGAAATACGAGTCGAAAAAAAATTAGGTCAGAAATGAACAAGAAGTTATTTCAGGCTGTTAATAAATCTCTTTTCTTAGTTGCCTGTGAAAAAGTTGACAGAATAAAACAACTTAGAAGTTGTATAGTTATTTCCATTCCCAGTGAAAGATATAAAGCATGCGGTAAATCTATAGCACAACTTTCAGCGTTGCGAACAAATCAAACAAGTTTCACGGTCAAAAGTCATTCAGTCCACTTTTATACTATTTTCCTGTAAAGCTTACTACAATTATTAAAATAAACTATAAATATACAGAAAACTTAAAATTGTTTTCTCAACATTTCAGACATAATTTTTTGAAAAATTAAAGTTAACTAAAAAGGATTGTCGAAGATATTCTACAGGGTGATTCACTCGTTCTGCCATTAATTTTAACCACGTATTCGGAAGGATTAATAAAGGCAGAAAATCTAAAAAATATTTTTTACTCGACTTTTCAAAAGAGAAGCAAATTTACCCATTACTCCCAATAACATGGCGCTCCTGGTACATATGCTACAAATTTTCTGATGACGCAGCAATTTGGCGTTCGAGTGTTGAAGAGAAATAGCGTTGCCACATCAGGACCACATGCATAGTAATATTGTCATGTCTTCATCGTTGTCTTGAATGTAATAGAAGCTGTTTTAATTTTAGTTGAATTTTAAATTGATTTCAAATAAAAGTGCAGAGGCCAACTTTATTAACAAAATGCTATGAACAGATATTTACACTGGTATTTTTAACAGGTAGGTACCAAACCACTTTTTAAAAAGCAAAATTCCTAGGTATGCGAAGCTACAAACTGAATAATTAATTGAACATGACACTAAAAATGCATATTCAATTATACATAATAATAGAGGCGTAAAAATAATAAATTCTATTAACCTAATATTCGAAAACAACGTAAATTTGTTTTTATTAAAAAATATTTAAGGTAAAATATCGTATTCTTTCATGTATCTAAGTAAAAAGAGATCTGTTTACTTCTCGACAATGATACGCATTAGAAACGCAATAAAAACAAAGATTCACTGTTGCCGACTTTTTTATCACTGATGTATCTCGGACTGTTTTTTGTCGACAACACGAGGGTTTGTTGTATTATTCAATCAGTATTTAAGTATAAAAAACTTTAAGTTCAGATTTGTTTAATAGTTTAACTAGTGAGTGTTGGTTTTTCAGCTCATTATTTATGTAATGAAATATAAATGGTTTATTATTTAATTGGTTGGAGTTTTCCAACTTCAATATTATAAACTGAGTATGTTAATTGGGTAGTTTTAAAATATAATTGATAGAGCATTCATCACATCTTTTAACATTACATTACCAGGAAAATATTTAAATTTGACAACGTTGCATCAGACCAATATCAAATTTCAGTGGTCAATAATAGTCTGATAAAGTGTTTATATGATGAATTGAAAATATTTTTTTTGCGTAAATATGTAATTAAAAATAGTACATATTGTCATAATATACTCATTCTTCCCTATAACCCCTTAAAATTAATGACATTAAGATGAATCCCTGTATAATATCCTACAAACCTATTTGTTTAGAGATAGACGGTAAAAGAGAAATTGGAGAAAAAGAGATATGTTTTTTCTTACTGAAACAATCAAAACATAGAGACGAAATCAATTCTCCTGCTGCTCCGGAAAGTCTGGGAAGGTTGTATTGAGTCTCGGGAAATCGGTAAAGGCTCAGAGCAGCCAGACAATATACGCACTTCAAGAAATAGTTTACATGGTTTGAATCACTCTGCTGGGGTGTTATTACGAGGGGATTCTTTTATGTCGCTGACAGATCACGTATTATACAGGGTGTGTCGCGTTTCAATCGCTCTATAAAATCTACAGCTTGGACGCATGAAACTCTAATCAAAGAATAAGAGATTTAAAAAGGGTTAGAAAGGTAGGCAAGTCAGCATACGCTAACTTGGTCTTTCTCTCTACTTGGCAAAAGATTTGCAGATATAATATACTCCCCAAAGCACTCAATAGGTCTCGAAAGGCACAATAACGGCCCGAACGATACGCTTTTAATTCTATAAATGATACTGCAGGAAAAGGCGAGAAGGTCTGCGTCCTAGTACCACTCACACAGTTCATGTGTATAAGTACATATGTAGTCTCACATATGGCATACTATGATGAGGGCTAACAAGCCCGAAACCGATTTATGACTGGTGGAGTGACCAACAAGGTTTCTTGGCTGTTCATACAGATACTGCAGATAAGATCTGGACAACGATAAATACAATCACTACAACTTGACAAGGGTCATAACTATGAACCTTGTGGAACGTTAAATACATAACAGCTTTCACACAGAACGAACTGCTGCATTTTTGTGGCGAACCTTTAGAAAATTAACAAAATTATTTGATAATCCAACAATAACATTTATTTGATGAAAAAGTTTGCATTTACTTACATTAACTCCGACTACTTAGTATTACTTCTATGAATATGTTGACAAGATAATTTTTTTAGCAAACAATTGACGAAGCAAAATATCAAGAAATTTCAGGCGAGAGCAAGGCCGGGCTTTTTACTACGTTCACATTAAATAAATGAATTTTCTGTTCTAATTTCAACCCAAACATTCTGTGAAAAATGCTCTTTGTTTCCGCACAGAGTAAATGATGGTGTTTGGTCGAAGGGCTCACTATAAGGCCGAGAATTAAAAAAATCGCAACCTTCGAAAATAACTGTTAATACGCCAAAGAATTAGGCACTCATTAATTATTTCCAGGTCATGGTCTTTACGGCAAGGGGCGCTGTTCACTTTTTATATGTTCGACCCATTTCGTCGGTAACCGGATGCAGTCAACGTTTGTGCCCTAATTTCACTTGTTCGCAGCTTTAATGTACAATGTAAATTGTCATTAGAATAAGTGTCTGTAAAACTTTTTCTAATTCAATAAAAATAGTTATATTAAGAAAACGGATTTACTTCAAATTTGTAAAATCAGCAATAAGGTAGACTCAAACTTCCTAGAAGATTATGCCTCAAACAGATTTTTTATGGGAGTTTTATAGAAACAGTTTTTTTTTTTGGAACTGCTTGCTCGATTTTGATGCCCAAAAAATATGTCATGGAACTTGATATGGCAGTACTGTAAAAAAATTAATAATAATAATATATTGCCTTTATTTTCCATAACAGTAAATCATACAAAGTAAATTACTGGCACATTTCATCAGAATGTCGCACTTCCACGTAACCAGCCTTCTTGGTAAACATATAGACATATTCTTTCATATTGTAATGTGAATAAACTGTATCCTATTATAGAAAAATACTTGTTTGTTTCTTTTACTGACATTAATATGACTATAACTTTATTCAAATTAATATGAAACAAGTTTCTGTAACCAATGATTTAGGTATAATGTTTGATAGTAAAATCTTATATTGATTATGTCGTTGCAAAAGGCAGTAGAATGTTGGGTTTTTTAAAGCACCTGGGGCATTATATTTTGCTTATGTGTAAAGTAAATTAAGTTTTGCTTCTGGTATTTGGTCCCCTCAGTATAACATTTACATTTCTAGAATTGAAACAGTTCAAAACAAGTTTCTTAAATTCTTTTGCTTTTCTTAAATATTTTGCTTATGTGTAAAGTAAATTAAGTTTTGCTTCTGGTATTTGGTCCCCTCAGTATAACATTTACATTTCTAGAATTGAAACAGTTCAAAGCAAATTTCTTAAATTCTTCGATTATAAAGTCAATGGAGCATATAACATTAATCCTACAGTAGTCATCAAAAAGGAATTTAATATCTTTTCTTTAAAGAATCGACGAGAATTGAGTGACGTGATGTACCTATACAGGGTGCTCCGATATTAATGAGACACAGAGCAAGAATAGATTCCTTACAACAAAATAAAGCGATTAAGCCAAATTTACCTTGGTCCATTTGTGGGTAATAAAATAGTTACAGGGCGTTAAAGTTCAAATTTTGAATTCCACAAAGCGGTCTCCGCCATAGCGAAGACCTGTGACATCAGACCACGTTGCTTGAAATTGCTCGACTACTGAAATTTAATACATAAAATTTAATATTACATAGTTACTGACGAAAAGAACGTTTATTTGTTTCGTTTGAAATGTTTTTAACTTTTTTAGAAAGAGAAAACTATCAATCTTCTCTTGTTAATGAACAAATTGAAATTTTTATGAAAACAAAGAGTATATAATGTGAACACAACTGATTTTTTATTGTATTGCAGGGTAAAAGAAACATATTTTACCGTATTAAGATTTATTTACAATATTTGGGATAAAAACATTACATATTGCAGTGTTTAAAAGAATTTATTTGTGGCATTTCTTAGTTATTTATCTTCGCTTGGGTATTTTGCCAAATAATTACATGTTGTGTTCAAAATGGTGCCCCTCACTTCACTTGCTATGCATAAATTTACCTTCCTGTGCATATTTTCAAATACATTTTGTAGCTGTTCTTCTGTGATTTTGTTGATTTCTTAAATAATTTCCACTTCTAATTCTTCGATAGTGTGTGTGTATCGCTGTCTTAAATATAGTGTTTTTCAAATGTCCAAACAAAAAATAATCCAACGGAGTTAAATCCGGAGACCTGGCTGGCCACAATCCTGCACTAATCAGTCGATTGCCATAAAATTGCTCTAAAAATTGAATTGTTGCTCTGGCAGTGTGTGCAGTTGCTCCATCTTGCTGAAAGTAACCTACTTGCATCTCATCATCATGTAACTGTTCTAAAAATGGCTCTAAAATAAGAGTTCGATATCTTTCAGCATTTATAGTTTCGTAGAAGAATATAGGGCCTGCTATACGTCTTCTTGATATCGCTGTCCAACACCAACTTTTACGGAATGTAAACTGGTTTCTACAAATGTATGATGATTTTCTGCAGCCCAGGTTCTATAATTTTGGCTATTTACATAACCAGATAAATGAAACCATGCTTCGTCAGTGAAAAATGATAAGTTCAATAAGTTACGATTAATGTTTTCTTGAAACCATTCACAATAGTGTAATCGTCTTCCATAGCCAACGGGAAGTAATAATTCTTGCATAAAATTTACCTTGTATGGGTGTAAATGCAACCGTTTTTTTAAAGCCTTGTGACATGTTCTAACTGAGTCCTAAAAATTAAAATGTTTGGTTATTAACTATAATTCGATATCGGTCTCAAATAAAAATTTCAAAATTGATATATTTTAGAGATGCAATATAAATGAATTTGTGAATATTTACATCAACTTAATAAAAAAAATACCTGTCTGAGCAAACAATTTTGATATAGATTTTGTAGGACTTTGAGTTATTCGTTGCTGTATATTATCAACCACATCTTCTGTCAGTACAGTTGGTCTGTCTGTAGATTTTCCTTTGCATATGCATTGTTTATTTTCAAATCGTTTAACGATAGTACACTTTCGGTATGAGAATGTGTCATATATTGTATCTTTATCTATGGTGTCATACTCAATGTTTGCGATTGGGAACTCGGTCATAAATTGCTCAATGCAAGATTGTAAGGAGTATGTCCACATCCCGTCTTCATTTCTAGTCCCACTTCTAAAATGAGCCATTAAAATAAAGGCATCTTTCTTAACAGTAAAAGGCATACTGTTCTGAACTGAAATAAGAATATTATTAACCTTAAATTTTGTTTTCGTTACAACTTACCAATAATACTACGAAGTACCAAAAGTTTAGCTATGAAAACAATTGATTAGTTTGAAATATCTATTATTTATTAATGAGACAAAGGAAATCAATTAAGACACTAGAAAATCGCAAGGATAAAATAAGTCAACAACGCCGCGGGAAATAGCGGAAAGACGAACGCTACTGAAAACTGAAAGACACAATGTGCTGAAAGATACAGAAATGCCAATTTTACGTCACACGTGCTAATGATTCGTTTACAATGAACAATGCAAAACGGTTGTGTCATGCGCGAGATGGTGCGATCGCCGATTGGTTGAATAAAATGTCAAGAATAAATTACACCAATCACAGCCGTTATTCTTTTAGTTACTTATATTGTTACCAGAATTTAATTGCCAACACCAAGAAAATAAAATAACCGTTTCAAACAAAATTACTGGTCACGTGGCTTGTAATCATTTATGAAGGCTCTGTATAAAATCCATGCAACATCTCAATTGTTATTTTTTTCTTGTACTTCTGTCTGTGTCTGTTGATGATATGATAGAAAAATAGTTGCATGATTGTTTCATAATGGGCGAAAACGCCACGAGCAACCACTGACAAAATGCATAAAATAATAACACTTCACACGCTATTGCACATGCTAATGAAATGCCGTCTAGAAAATTTATGCCTCTAGTAAAACCGAACCGTAGCACGAAGAGTGTTAGTTGCTATCGAACGAGTTTTCCAGGACGTATTTCACAAAATGATAAACAAAGAAAATTTTATGTGTCTGTGGCAATTTACCGTTCCGCTGTGGAGTCGACCGACTCCCGCAAAAAGTAAGAGGAAAATAAAACGATACAATTTTTCACGGAGATTGTGAATTAAATTTGATGTGCTATAAAATAAAGTTTCGGTTAGACGTCGGCCGCTGTACTTTATGCGACGTCATTTGTCGTTAGCAGCGACGTGCGGCACAAGCCGTTTCAGTCTCTCTGGTTTTATTCTCTTAGAGAAATACACTATGCCTCTTGTAAATCACGACAGGCCTCTCCATAATAATAATAATATCTCTACCCCTCATTCTAATCACGGGGATTGGCCCATATGTACGGTGACTTGTGCGGGAGAGGGGGCGGTATATTATTAGCCTTGTTCGCGGTAGGGATTCCGAACTAGTTCAGGATTAATTTACGGATGAACGCAAGCGCAGTATGTATTTCAGACGATCAAATTCAAACTGCGCTTGTGCTGGGCACCATTTTCTCTGAAACATAAATTTACTGTATATTTTGCAGAAATTCCAAATAACGTTTGCCATTTAATAGATTTGGCAAAATAATTGGTCCAATCAAATATCGATCTATAATACCAGCCCAAACATTTATTTTAAACTCGCGTTGAGAATGTCTAGAAATTATTGCATAGAGGTTTACATCCGAATATTCACGAAAAGTTGTGAACATTTGTAATTCTTCTACGAGTGAAACAACCCTCGGTAAAACGATTTTTCTTGTGAAGATTAATATCCTGGTGCAAGATAAACTTGTAAAAGGTCACTCGTCGATCAAAATCTTGAGGCAATAGCTCTTAGACTTTTTAAATGTGATATGGATGTAGTAGATTACAATTTAGAATTCGGTGTACAGAAGTTCTTGATAATTCAGTTTCTTCAGATAAACATTTAGTACCTATTTGTGGTTCACCTTCAACTGTTTGTATTTTTTTTTCAGCTTGTACCCTTATTACGCTAGAACGCTCTCTGATATTATTGAAAAACTTTCCTGCCTCTCAAGCCGGTCTTTCAACATTAGAACATGTTTCTCTATGGAGAATCACTCGGTTTGGAAATCTCCTACGATATCCTTCTACACTTCTTCTAAAGTTTCCTTCACAGAAAATTAGCACGAGTAACATGTCAACTTGTTTGCTGAATGTAAATTTTCCAGCCATTTTCAACAACGAACAGTAGCAGAAATAAAATAGCATTACTAACTCTTAAATTTTAAAGACAAAGCCTACAGAGATCAAAATAATTTTTCATTGAAGTGAATACCACTTTAGAGACAATTATTGTAATCAATTATGAAAGGAGGCGATGGTCAGCTTATTTAACTTTTTTACCGTTAATATTTTTATAGTTAGAAGTTGTTATAATTCCGTGACTGGTTTTAAATATATTTGTCGTTGTTTTATAACCGCAAAGGTGATTACCGAAAAAATGCATATTTTTAAACCATGTTTTTAATAACAAATAGCGACTATTGTAGTTCCTATCTTCAATATATATTCACGACTACAATAACAAGCAGCACATATGGTAATGGTTTGTAGTTTGTAGTCTGCTGTAAGTCTCTTAATAATATATTCAAATGCCAAAAAATGCTTCTGTATTCACGACTGGTGCCATTTTTGATCTGCTGTTACGCTATGACCTCGGTAACGGATGCACTTCCTAAACCTTGGCTTGGGTTCTTTCACTACTTGCCCTTGTTGTTCTCGGGCTGGGCTCTGAGGGGTGAACCCGCTATAAGTACCCTTGAGCTTGCCCATATATTGATTCCCGTTTCTGTCCAGTTCGATGGCATCCCATGCTTCCAAACGTTTCACCGCTATTCAATGGCTGGTGACACCGCAAATGCTTCGTTACGGAAGAAACATATAATTCAATGTTGTGGAAACTTGTAAGCAAATGCTCTAGGGGAAATTATTGGAAATAATTTACTTTTTCAACAACATTAAACAATAATATCCCAACTTATTTAAAACTTTCCTCATTTATCAAACTATGAACGATGGGTAATCTCAACAAATTCTTCTAAGGCCTATTATTCTATTTTTTCAGAATTATGAAAATGCTATCTCTTAAAAGACATTCCATTACAAGTCTCTGAACTCCAAAAACGACATTATTTCATTTTTGTCAACAAATTTTATGACAATTTTTTCAAGTACAAAAAATTTAACCACGTGCTCAGGGAGGCCTAAAAGACAATAAAAAAATTATTCCAGAATTTTATCTCGATATTTAAAAATGGGGCAAAACCCTTTTTTCCTACGGAAAGTCGGCGCCTATGATAAGAATCGACTGGGATGGCTTAGATTCATAGATAAAGCTTACATCTATCAACAATGTCAACTACCATGCGGTCGTCTCTTTGTAGCGGTTTTAAATGTAGAAACGACAAAAATTAACATTCTTATTAGCAATAATACGTGATAGATAGGGAACAGTTAATCCAGTTAGCTCCAGTATTTTGCATTCGTTTTTCATTATTTCGTTATAAACTGGTAAAACTACATATTCGCTCATTACAGCCACTCACTACCGATAAAAGACACTTCCCGTAGGTACAATTAGATAAAATGCCTATTTATTATAACAAAATCGAACGAAAGCAATAGATAATAAACAAGTTTTAATGTAACCGCGGCAGTCTTGTGCCATAACCTAGAAAACCAAACCGGCGAAGTATATTGTGGGAAAGTATCTGCACCCAACACAAATGTCTTTATTTAATAACTATAAAACGTTTAAAAATTAAAAGAGGCACTAAAAACTAAAAAAAAAAACACAAAATTACAACGTAAACACAGGAATTGAATTATGACATGACAGCGATACCGACTGAGCGACTGTTGCATGCTTGTAGAGTAGGCAACCAACTTGCTTGTTAAAAATGAAAAATTTGTGATAGTTTCTTGTTTGCGGAATATTGAGATACCCCGTATTAACAAAACAAGAGGTAGATCGATGACATGACAAAAACAGCATACAAATTACGAGCTCCTTTACACAGCTTGTGCAACACTTCAAAAGAACCATTTATCTCTTTTATTATCAATTCTAGCATGGTGTAATGAACATATTTTTTCTCATCCTTGAATTCTTTTATTTCCATATCCTACCGTACGTGTTATTAGACACATCTACCTTATAAAATAGACTTTATGCGTGCGAGTTGCCTCCGTGCAGGATGTGGAGCAATTACAGGACCTTTTTCCCGTTCAGAATGGCTCCCTGCAAAGGACTAAATTGTAATGAATGCCTATCCCCAAGTTCACTGTGTTTTCGAGAAAATGGAGTCTCCTTAGAGGAATATGCCTTTGAATTAATGATAATTAGATAGTTATGTATTATTATACCTCCCTATATGTATATTGTAGATAATTGCCCTAAGTAGACAAGAAACAGTATGACAGTCTAGGTTTATAACAGAACAGTTGTTGCTAGCAGTTATGCTCATGTGAATTTGGAATTTGTACGTGGAATAAGTTTTTAAAAAATTAAGAGATTTTTATTACCATCATTTTAATCATAAAAAATAGTTTAGTAAATTTATCGTATGATACTATCATCGATTATCAATCTAATAAATTAAAACAACAATTATTTTTATACTAAGTGCGCAAAATCAAGCGGGTGACAATGTGAATTTTTGGTTGAGACAAAAAATCATTCAAAAGCGCCATAAAACACTGATTTCGTGCATAAAATATAAACAATAGCTTTTGTCCAACTGTCCAAAGTATTTTCCACTGTAGGGTTATTATTTTTCGATATCTGAAGTTACTGTCAATGTCTAAAGTGTGAATGTGTGATGTTTTTTTTTGTGAAAGCGTTTCGAAATTGACAAATTTTAATATTAATTAGAATTTGGAAATGACATAGGCAGTAGTAGTAAGTAAATGTGAAACATTAAAAATAATGAAAATATTCATTTATTATAAATTTTAAAGGTACAATTATGTAAATTGCTGACAGCAATCCAACTACTCACGTTTACTTTTGATATTAGTATCAACCCATACCCTTTCATTTGTATGACCTTCATTTAACCATGTTTCATCTAAATAATAAATAGGTCTACCTTCAGATCTAAACTTTTTAATTGATATTAAGTAGTCAAGTCTCCATCTCACTATATCATCACGTTCTATCACCACACTTTTACGACTTCGTTTTAAGTATCTGAAAAAAAAATAAAATATTTTTATTGCAAATGTACTTGCTTGAGATATGTATTCAACCTTACTTGAAGTTAATTTGTTTCATAACTTTGTATAATGATGAACGGGACATCTGTGGCAAATCCTGACGACTTTTTATTGCAGTTAATATTTTGTCCAAAGTGGGGATCTCATTTTTAAAGAAAAAGCTGTGTACTATACGCCTTATGGAATTCTTCATTACTTCATCCAAAGATGTAACAATCCCAGGTCGTCCACCACAGTGTTTGGAAGTAGACACCCTTCCAGTAGATTTATACTGTTTTATGGCTCGATATACTGTTGATTTTGCAACACCTAAAAAGTATAATGTGTAATATAGTTCAACAGTAGATAAGATTAATATAAATTTACCTAATGTCATCGCTATTTTGGATACAAGTTGGACAGTTTTAAGAGTAGGTTCATCATCTAGGCTTTTCTTGTACAAATTCAATATTGTTTGTTTTTCTGCCTGAAAATTGGAAAAAACGAATGGCAAACAATATAATAAGTTGTTTAGTTCTGATAAGAACTGATTTATACGTAACTGAGATAATAAATAGATAGAAGAACAGGTAAAAACACAATGACAACGAACTGATGACAACTAACAAGCAAAATGTCAACAAATGCCAAAATGTAAAATTTATTAGCAGTGTAAAGTAGGTTCGAAATGAACCAATAAGAAAGCAACATTTTGGCGCGCAATATTCAAAACGCTCCTCCTAGTTTAAAAATGGAGTATAGTAGTCGCAATGAATAAATTGCTAGTAGTGGCAATACTGCTAGCTTCTACTTCTGGGTGAACTTCTTTTAATTTCCGATTTACTGTATCTTTCTGACTTATGACATTTTGCTATTTCGTTTTTATGTTCAATGGAATTATCGATGATACCCTCCAAAATTGAACTTGATCGCCAACCTCCATGTCGCTTTGAAAGTGTCATGTCCGCTTCATAATCTGCCAACATTGTTGCAGAGCTGCGCCAGAAGCAATGGCCAATGTATTCATTGGCGTTGGACAGTCCAAGGAATTTCGCTTTTCGATTTTTCGGGCACTAACGTGGATAGCGCAGATTCAGCAGCTTGTTCAATATCCAGAGACTTGTCATTATCACTCATCTTTTGGCGATTTTTCGCAAAACTTTTTAGAAAATTCGGCGACGCGCGACGTTTGAACTTGAGACAACCTTGAAATTAAACAATGCATAAATAATGCCTAAGAAAGCATAAAAATATCAAATACTCAGCTTTCATAAATAATCTTGTATGAAATTCGTTGCGAAATTGATATGTTTTAAGCATGGGAAAATATGGAAACAAAAACACACTTAAGGCGTCGTCTTCTTGAAATAGTGTTTTTTCTACAAATACAAGACATTTAAGAACTGAATAATACTTTTGCAAATAACAGGACTGTTTTCTTAAGCCACCTGCGAATATTCAAAGGCGCCGATTAATTTAATTGTGGATGTAAATATTGTTACAACATAAACTTACACATTCTTTAAATGTTAAGTATTATTTTAGTTGAGGAGAATTTAAATAGTAAAGGTGGAAATACAAAACAACAATAACTTTATTTTTGACATTAATTTTCTTCTACGTGTTTAATTTTTCGGAATTTCTGTACGTAAAGTCACCATAATTATGAGAAATACGGCGACCTTAAGTCTGACAGCTATCAAAAGTTGAGCGAGAAAGTTAGAAAGTAATAATTTTCAAGCCACCTCTGATGTTTAATTAAAACAATTGCCATACTTTTAATCACTCTGTCTCATCCAAAAATTATTGTGACCCTTGAATTGTCCTAAAGTTATGACTGAAAATTCTTATCTTTTATTTTAATTTAACATCACGTAACTGGAGTATGTGACTTTTAGTCTTTTTTGACCGGTAAATTTTTGTACGCTTTATTATTATTTAGAAGTTATTTCGAGACAAAAATCATTCAATAAAAAATAATTTTTCTTTAGATTAATTGGGTATGTGGCTACACTTCTGAAAGAAAATAAAGATTAATTGAAAACTCTCTGTTCCATTCTTAAAAATTGATGATGAATGACCAATGTTTACTGAACAGTTTGACACACATTGTTACAGTTGACTACAGTTGCTTAGTTGTATATAACATCTTTATGGAAGCAGATAGACAAATTTTAAACTGTCAAACATGACTTACTTTTAATACATTTGCAATATTTGAAAACGAAAACAGAGAGCTTTTTGAAACGTCAAAAAATACGGAAGTGAGCGACAGTGAAGTGATTTTTATTATTTTTACTTATCTGCTTTTTCAGTGTGAGATTTTTTGGTTAGGCAAATTTAATTTAAAAAATAACCCTTGACTGATCCTTTTGGCGCAAGGGTTTATTCGATTATTTTTATTTTTCCAGAAGTGAGGCAAAATATTCAATTAAACTAAAGAAAAAATAGAATTATATGTCACAAGTAAATACCTTCAGAGAATAAAATAAATAATTTCTTATATTATAACCTTTCAGGTAACGTCTTCGTCATAGCGGCTATCCTCCTTGAGAGAAATCTGCAAAACGTGGCCAACTATCTCATCCTGTCACTAGCTGTAGCAGATCTCTTAGTAGCGTGCCTAGTGATGCCCCTGGGTGCAGTTTATGAAGTTAGCCAAGAGTGGACTTTGGGACCCGAACTTTGTGACATGTGGACATCGAGCGATGTCCTCTGTTGCACTGCATCCATTCTGCACCTCGTTGCTATAGCCCTTGACAGGTGAGTTGGCCCGATGAGAAAAAATCGTTTCCCCACATTCGCAATGTTTACAGTTTAGTTATCGCATCCTAGACAGATGCTCTGAGAAAGTTATATATGAATATATTATAATTTTGCCTGAAAAAGTTGTATTATCAGTAGTAATACCACTAGTGATTAAATTTTCGCGATAAGTTTGTCGATTTATTTCTAAATGAAACCACGAGACTGCAGGACGAGTGGTGTTTTCTTTAAGCAACTCAGTTGACTTTAGAAATAAATCGACAGACTTATAAGATAAATTCAATCAGGAGTCAGTGGCGTAGCTTCAGATTTTCGGCCCACCCGCCAAATATGACTTGCCACCCCCTCCCCCCTCCCTACAAAGTCACAGTTCAAGTTAATAACGTGCAGAATGCTACATTCGGACAAGGGTAGAAGATAACAAAGTAGGAGAATATTTTAAAAATATTTATTTCTGAAGTTAAAATAAGTATCTAAAAGGAACCTACATGACATACTCGTGAATAGGTGAGGAACATGTTCTTATAAATTATACAACAAATCAAACAACAACACTAAATAAGTATAGACTGTAAAATAAAAAAATATGTGATAAGATTAAAAATAACAATACTGAAAAATAACATAAAAAACTTTGATTAAGTCAGTTTTGTTCATTGCTGCAGCTTTCTCGGCCTCTATACTAAGCAATGACGAATTACTATTTTAAGAACAACAATTTCTCAATTAGTTTTTGATTATCTTTAATTTAGAAAATGAGCGTTTTGATGACGCAATATTATAGTTGTATATACCTTTGCAAAATTTGATGGAAGAGTATCATTTTCTACAATTAAAAAATGTGCGAGCTCTCTAATATATTTAAGGGCAGATAAGGCAACAATTTGCAAAAGGAAATGTTGACGATATATCGCGAGGATAAGTTTTCTGAAAAGTTTTAAATAATTCTTCCGTCATTGATTTTGTTAACAGTCTTCTCTGATATCCCTTCAAAACGGTTGTTTAATTCACTAATAACGTCAAAAACTTTGTAATAAATATTTACTCTAAAATGCTCTTGATTATAAAGTAGAATATTTACATCACATTCTTCATATTGTTTTTTTGGCTTATGCTGACTTTTTCCTGTAAATAATGAATTAATAATCCATCTTTTAGCAATACTAATTGCGTTATTTTTCAAATTTTCGTAATTACTTCGATAATTTGATATTTTCTAGAGACGAATTTGCCTCCATTTAATCAGGAGTTTGGAGAGCAGCAAAACATGAAAACAATAAACGGTTCGATTACATAGAGCGCCGACGCACGTGGCAAAGTAATATTTGAATAGAGGCGGGTTAATTATTACCGAGTTATAAGCGTGTATTTTTTTCTGATAAGGCTAATAGTGGCAATGCCAGTTGGCCTTTAAAATCTTGTCGAAGTTGTTTGATATTTTTTGGGCCTCTTTGACATCAGGGCCCCCCGCGGTCACGGGGTTTGGCGGTATGGTAGCTACGCCACTGTCAGGAGTGGTATTTTATTAGACTATTTCACGAACAAAGTGAAAAGTCAACAAATTTCAAATTCGGCAGAATGAGAGGAAGAAATTTATTTATAATAAATTTAATCTAGGTACCCTAAATCTGCTCATTTTTTAAATAATTCAAAATTAATTATTATTATGAAATATTTATTATAACTGTAAATAATTTGTTACAGTTATTATTTGTTACCTAGAACAATAACTATTTTTTTATTAACACGAATAAAATACATTATTGTCGACTATAATAATTATTATAGACGGTGCAATTGTAAAAATTGTGAACAGTATGACTGATATTAGGTGGATACAATGTATTGTCTGGCGTGTCTTCGTCCCATTGTAAGCACATATTTCTATATTCGTTTGAAGTCATAGCGACAGACCTCATTTTCCTTTTTTCGGGTACAGCTTGCAACAATTTTCTTTTACTATCACGAGCCTCTTCCTTCAAGATTATATTTTTGAAGGGATCAATATGTCTCTAATACTCACAAAAATATTTTTCTTGTACTAATTTTGCAGTAGTATTCCATATGGTTTTAATAACACCCTCCTAAACGTTTAATATTTATGATACCACACAATCGGCAAGAAAAGTAGACGAGGACCGCCTAAAACTGTGACCTTTATATGGTTCCAGATTTTGAGGGTGGGCTGCGATTTTGGACGATATTGTTCCTATTGAATTGATCCTACAGATTGGACAGTACATTTTCCATATTTGTACTGCATAAATAATCAGCGATGTGGAGTTTATTTTGGACGTAAGCTTGTATATTTTCTGTATACCTTCAAAAAATATTCAGTAGGTATTTGTTTCTTTACGTACCACGAAGGAACTGGCGAAATGATTGTTGGAGTTCTTTGTATTGACAATTATCAGGTCTTCTTTATCTTCTACATCGTCGATGGCGATATTCGTTATTTCCTCTCGTCTGCAGGCATCAGCCAATCCAAAAATCGTTTGTTACCAGTTCAATCATCAAATAAGTTTCATGCCAATTTGCCAATACTCAAATCTTATTTAACTTTACAAATACTTTTTATCTTTGAATATCTGGATCATAACGTGTTTGCTTTGCAGGATTTGGACATTTCCAAATAATATATTAAAAATACTTCCTCTTTTGTTAATTTTCCCTCTTTAGTAGGTATTACACCAATCAATAAAATGGGAATATTGCGTTTCATATCTATCTTTTTGCTTCAGGGGTAACAAATTCAAACTTGCTTCATTAGCTACTGTTAAAATTTCTTCAGGAAGTTCTTCATCTGTGAAAACACAGATCCAAATTTACTGTAGTTTGATATGTCAAGTAACATCTGTCACATAAACAATCAGAACCAAATGTTACTTTTAATTGCTACAGCAACAATTATTGTTCACAACAAAATATTTCTAATTTTATTTTATTATTCTATTTTATTTTGTTTAAAAAAATGTAAATTAGTCAATAATATCAAACAAAATTTCTAACTTTATGACGAAGCAACTTGACTTTCATATTTTAGTCACCATCTACCTAAATTTGTCTTCAAAATTGTACTCAAGTATGCATTCAGGAAAATGACACTTTCCGAACTAAAATGCGTGTGATAAAGACGTTAAATGCGCACGCTCGGCACGCTTGTAGAAAAAAGTTATTATCACGTGATGTACATACGCTAATTCTATCTCTTATTGTAATACTACTAGTATTCGGTTGGATGTTCAAGTTGGTACACATTTGGTTCTTTCTTTTGTTTGTTGTTCTTCAGTACCAAAACTTCAATGAAGCTTTCCAAATGGCCTATATGCTATACTTTGTTTTTAATCTCGAATATGCTATGCGAGCGTGCTGTGTTCTATAATTTGTGCAAGTATTATTTAAAAATACGTCACAGAAAAAAAATTATAAACTTAAATGACAAAGATAGATATACAGGGTATTCGGTAAGTCGACGCATTCCTTGCAGGAGCTTATAGTACAAGTAATTTGTGATTTCCATAATATACCATATTTCGCAAAACGATTAGTTTCCGATCTACAGGATGTTAAAATTTTAGTAAAACATACAAATTTATAAATATTGCGGGAACCACTCAAAATATTTTAATAAAATTTTACACGCTTTGGCAGATAACAACAATACATGTTTCACTATTATTATTGTTTTCAGTTTGATCAGTAGAGTGACGATTTATTGCATGGCGTAATGGTGCAGACTATACCATTACCGAGTACGAACGGGGGACGGCGAGTGAAGCCGCGTAGATAGCGCGAAGGCCACGCTAATACTCAACATTCACGGCCGCGGGTTTTCAGGTGTAGAGCAAGCATAACAGTATCGTGTTTGTGAGGAACTTTTCTTTAGGGGTTTCGAAGCGAATACAAAAACGTAGGTAAAGAAAATCCAGTAACGAACTTGAGGTCAATGTTAATTGGCAATTACGCAAAACAAAAACGTGGGAATTCCCTTATATTTTTCGTATATTTCACGGTAATAGGCGTTCAAAGCCTGTACTCTGCCAATTGTTCGCTCTCGGATTAAGTTACCCAAGACAAACCTGATACAGTGCGGTTAACTAGGGCCGAGTAAAAATATTGTTACACTCACGTTTGATATAAAAATAAATCAAAAATGTTTTTACTCGATGATATCGGCTTTAAACGCAATATGGAAACTTTATTTCAAACCCTTACACCGCCGCAATAAAGTGGTTCTTGAACTTGATCTCTTATCTTTAATTCGGGATGTATAAATTTAGCATGGTTTTAAATTTCAAAATTGTCGTTTTTCTTTCATTTATTAGAAGCCGTTATAAGTTACAGGTCATAGCATTTTATTGGACCTGTAAACGAAGCAATGCAGCTGACATACACATTATATACGGTCAACTTTGCGGACTTTTATCATCAACTTGCACATGCACGTGTCGTAATTAGGTAAAATATATAGTTCAGGAGATTGTTGTTTTTGGTTCTAATTTTTTCAATCAACTAATTCTGAATATAACAAACAATTTCCAGTGGGTGAAAAATGCAAATAAGTGTTTCCCAAGAAAGTAGATCATAAAACTTACAAAAAGTAATTTGATTTATCTCCAGTTGAAAAAAATAATCTAACTGAAGTGTTCAATAAATCCGAAGGGGTACCATTTTTTTGAAAACCGGAGAATTAATTATTTACAGAAAATGACGTAATTTTCGCTAGATAAGCAAATAATGTAATTGAAATTTTCTTGTGGAATATTTTCTCCAGATATCAAGAGAAATAATTCCATAGGGTTCTTGGTGCTTTCTTTGAATATCATCTCAAGCTCATGCGCAATATGGTACCTAATTTTTAGTTGATGATGTATGGGGATTAAGAATTATAACTGTAAGATTTATACGCATCATATATTATTAAAAACAAGTCTGAATTTAGCACATAAATCTTGTAATTTGTAATGTATGTATGTAAAGCTATTATCATTTTCAGTGCTCTGAAAATTTCTTACTTGATATTCTATATTATACTAAATAAACAAATTCTACTGTTATTTAAATCAGCACCCCTCGCCCAACTCTCTTGACGTTTGAAATAGTACCTACATGCTCAATTCGGTATGCTCTGGAATTCATAAAATTATTTTGGGCAATTAAGTCTGAAAATTTTGAAGTATAAGCACTTAAGTAACCCCACCATAATAAGACCCCAAAGTAATGGGACCTGGATAAAAAAATATATAGTTCATATTGCACCCTAAATATAATAAATAATAATAATATCTCTACCCCTCATTCTAATCACAGGGATTAGCCCAGAAGTCGGAGACTTGTGCGGGAGAGGGGGCGGCATATTATTATTAAGCAGGCCGCATTTGCGCCCAGGAACGACTTACGTTGGTAGGCCCTAACCACTATTCAGTGCAGGAATGAGGGAAACCTGGAAAACCTCATTAATTAGGGGGGTGGTCAAATATCAACCGGCATCAATCTCTCACATTGACCCAAGCTAACATTATTCCACCCTACCATACCCACACAGAGGGTGCCAATCCTCTCCACGAATATAGCTTATATACGGTCTACCGGCAGCTGGGCTCGAACCAACTCCGTCTAGTCACCTCTATTCAAGTACTAACGCCTTAAACCGCGCGACCACTGACCGATCCAAATAAATACTTATAAATAGAAAATGCAAAGTAGCAAATTTCTTTGATTTTTTAGACCGTGCATTACAAACCATTACGCTTTAGCCGGTGACCACTAGATGCAGCTACGTGCTACAACATGTATACTCAGCTTCTCTTCAGTTGGATTTGACAGACACAAAAAGCTGTAAGTAGTCGTCGGTTGCCTCACCTATAGCATACTGATGAGGGCTCGAAACCAATTATGTCTGGTGGCGACACTGACGAAGGACTTTGGGTGTTTCTATATAGGTTTTTTAAATGCAGTTCCATGATGGTCGGGGCATTAGCCCGTAGAGTAGTTGATTCCTGGAATTCCGCTTTTTGCAATATTAGAATATGTTTAGACTATGGCAGATCCATTTTTATTAGCGCAAAAAAAGTTGACATATTTAAATTTTCGAAAGTATTTTATAACTCAACCCACCGGAAAACCGCTATACAATACATACACGATTTTTTACTTAAAATCCTTAACTAAACAATAATATCTATATTCATTGACTAGAAAAAAGTACTAAAAGGATTCACTAGCTCCTGGACTACTATTCTGATTAGGTGTTTTACCCAGCCGTAAAAATTCCAATTAAACGTAAAACTCTGGAGGTTTCACAATTTTTAACGGATAAAGCAATGTCCCCTGTTACGTACACTTAATTTTTTTAGAATTAGAGTTCCACCGGCTTATCGAGCAAAGTTTGAACGAGTTTCTGTGCTCTTGACGTCAGCGAATTTTGTTGGAATTTAGGCGCCCCGTGTGGATATCTTGTCTTATTTGTTTAGGCACTTGACGAGAAAAAAAATGAAAAGTTCCGGCACAAAGGGTCAATAAACGTATACTAGAACATCTGGTGGCTGTTAATTCACATTACTAAGAAGAATTTACCCATTAAGAAAAGAGGGGTAAGGAACAAGATTCGGGAAAAATAAGCGGGTCGATAAGACTAACTAATGATAATAGTAATAACAAGGTATTTCATCCACTACTGCTAGGTATTATGTGCTACAGAGCTACAGAACCGCCAATATCCTAATTATGGATCTACACTCATTACTTAAATCAAATACACATAATAAAAGGATGCCAAGGTGTGCTAATGATTCCTATGATACACTATTCGTTTTTCAAACATTTTATTTTATTAGGAATAAACCGACAAAGGAAGCTTTTAACAAACAAAAAACAAAGTTACAGAAGATGTTCAAAGTGCCCTCCGTCCATTTCCAAGCAGGCACGACATCTTTGTCTCAACGATATTCGAACTCTTTCGAAAACACCCTCCTTGGTTTGGATTTCTTGACACTCCTTGACATTCCTTTGAATCAGAGGCAACAAATGTGGTTCCAGCATGATGGTGCTCCTGCTCATTTTTCCATGGCCGTTAGAGAGCATTTACACCAAACTTTTCCACATAGATGGGTAGGAAGGGCCGGACCTGTTTTATGGCCTCCAATATCGCCTGATCTGAACCCTGTAGATTTCTTTGGTTGGGGATATTTGAAGACATTAGTGTATGGTACTCCTGTAAATAGCCTGGAAGAGCTGCAGCTACGGATTAATCAAAAGTGTCAAGAAATCCAAACCATGGAGGGTATTTTCGAAAGAGTTCGAATATCGTTGAGACGAAGATGTCGTGCCTGCTTGGGAATGGACGGAGGGCACTTTGAACATCTTCTGTAACTTTGTTTTTTGTTTGTTAAAAGCTTCCTTTGTCGGTTTATTCCTAATAAAATAAAATGTTTGAAAAACGAATAGTGGTCCATATCTCCGCAACCGTTACTTTGCGGACCCATGTTTATTAAGACTTTTCTGCTTATTTTGGTTCATACTATTACCTCCTGAAATATTTTACACTCTTTTTTTAACACCCTGTATATAACTTAATATTGAAAATTTCAACTTTCGCCAATGCATGGAAGCTAGTAGTATGTGCTCCGATTCATAAGTCAGGCGACAATATAGCACCTTATAATGTACTGTAGAACCACCACAAAATATTTGTATTTCTCAGTATTTGAAATAGTGAGTTTATTAACGATGATATCGATGAACTAAATAATCGAATGTACACCATACCACAGTTAAATAATTTCAACTACATTTATTTGGGTAAATTAATTGAAACGGCAGAAATGTGCACTTCCAATATATTAAATTTTAACGCAGTGGAAACACAATTTCGTACTCATTATGCACAGTAAACAGTGTTTCACTTAATTACACTTTGTGTGCAACATATGCAAAAACCCGTTGCTTATTTAGAACATATTTTAGTCACTTGACAGAGAAAATGCATTTATCCAAATATTAAATGATGGAATGTAGCGTTAATAATTGCACGATATTTAATTCCTCACAATCAAATTTGCGACGAATATCTAAAAGCAAACGTTAGCATTAGCACAGAGAAATCCAAACTGAAGATTCAGTAAATACAAGGTGATTTTTAACCTGTACGCATAAACTTGGGAAATTCGGAGCTGAGGACAAATAATGGCGAATAGGGAAAAAAATGTAAGTAAAACATAAAAGTATCAAAAATTCATCAGTTGAACATTTTTTGTTTACTAAAGAAGTAAACAAGTCAGGACGATGTGTTTGATATTTGTAGCAGTACTTTGTGATCAGTTGTGGTCCTATGCGAGTTTATTTTCACATGATTATAAAGGTATGATGCATAATTTCTCAAACGAAGATAGTATGGACGTGAAAATATGAGAAATTACATCAAAATTGGCTGCAGCTCATGTTTATGACCAAAGGTTCCCCCAAAGATATCATCCGAGACGTGAAGTGTTTTTACGTACGGTTCAGCGGGGTAGAGAAACTGGCAATTTGCGGCCAAGGCCTGGGCAATATGGGAGATTCATTAGACCTAGGCAAATTGTGTATCTGGAGGAAGCTGGTACAAGCCTTACTTCCAAGAGATCTTCTGCTTTGAGTGAATTTTTGCGAGAGGGTGTTACATCAGCAGCACTTAAATCCAAACTTTACCATGAACATTATAGTTACGGATGAGGCAATTTTCACTGGTAATGATAATCACAATTTTCACAACACGCCTTATTGAGCATTGGATTATTTCAACTATGATTTTCAGTAAATGTGTGGGCTGGAACTGTGAACGGAGTACTTATTGTCCCTTTGATTCTGGAAAATCGGTTTACTGGTACTCTTTATTTACAATTTGTACTTAATGATTTACCTACTCTTCGAAGAAATTAATCTCAACGTTAGACAGTATATGTGGTTCCTTCACGATGGTGCTCCACCACATTTTGCGCGACTAGTGCGATAATATTTGCCCAGGTGGTTCAATGGGGTGGCCCTCTCGATCACCTTATCTAAATCCGCTTAACTTTTATTTTTGGGTTCAGATAAAAACTTTGGTGTATGTTACTGAAGTTACCACTGAACAAATGTTGCGAAGTAGCATACATGCTTGCGCTGAGGCAATTCGACTACAATCTGGTTTGTGCCGTGCATGTGGGGACTCATGGATTCGGTGAACCCAACTGTGTATTGAAAATCACGGAAATAACTTCGAACAGTTCTTATGAAATTCACGTTATTTTACTTTTAGTTGAAATAAGTTGGTCCTATCTCCCTAACTGGAAAATATTTTGCTCCCATGAAAAAGAGGTTTTAATCGTATTTTGAGATCTGTTAATATAATCCGATGAATCAATTGACATTAACTGAAATATGTAAATAAAACTCAGCTGTTGTCATCAACTTGGATGATGTGTTTGATAAAGAAATAATTTAGAATATTGTGAGTAGATGGAAATTAGTTTTGATAACTTTTTGCAACCTTCATTCATAACGTCACATGACATATTGTAAATTTCCACGTCGGTCTTAAAATAATGAAAAACAAGTAAAATATAGTATACTTTTGATTAATTATAAATCTTATTCTATGAATTAAAAGAATAAGTTAGCAATTCAATAATGTATTTCATTCATAAAAAAAATCATTAGATTCATCATCAATCATTCTATATATTTAACTGATGAAGTGATACCTACGCATATAAGTTTAAAAAAGTTTTGCAAAACTGATTTTGCTTTATAATCCATCGGAAGGAGTGTAGGCGACCCTTTGATTAAAAAAGTAACCTTTTAAAAGTAATATTAAAAGATTTCTGAAGAGTATGCTAATATAAACAGTTCCAGATAACAATTTTATATAAAATTATTTGTGTGTACGTCAGATGGGCCTTGTAGAAACAGTAGGTAACATTTTAATTTTGTTTTATTTTAATTAAATTAGCATTTGAAGAAAATGCGGTAACTTGCAACTGCATTATAACAAAAAAATTAACTACATCAATTAAGGAAACTTGACTAAAATTGAAAAACCTGCTTTAATAGATGCAGTAGCACTTTCTTATCTCGGATGAATGCATTTTTTTAAATTATAGGCCGATATTTCATTGCAGGTATGTAGTTCAAATAGAATAAGAAGTTGATTCTATAAGGAATTGAATATCTGCCTATATTTTAAAAAAGTAACTTCATCCAAAATAGAAAGCGCTTCAATCTATGTGTTGATGAATGCTTACATCGAACATCTGTCAACGTAAATTTTTTCTTAAATTTTCTTAATTAATGTAGTTAATTGTTTTATTACGTTTATTATTAATTGAAGCTTGAAATATTGACTTAATTCCAAGTTTTTTTTACTTTTAGGGCACTTTTTAACAGAGAAATTACTCCATAAAGTATTTGCCTGAAATATTTTTCGTAAATTTGCAAAATAGGCTAGGACCACCTCCTCCTTGATACTGTTTGTGTCTTTATTGCGGCACCACTATTCAAAATCTTTATATTGTTTCTCATATTTTTGTTCAGATTCCTACTAACATAAAAACACAGGGAAAATCTGACATCATGTGTCAAAGTCGACAAGTGCACTTATTGTTTCTCGACAATATTAAAATCATTTATCATTATACAAGGTATTTTAAGCTGAAATACAAATATCAGGAATTGCGATTAAAAAGTAAAAGTGAATACACTTGCAACAAGATTTTGCGTAAAATCGTCAAATAAATATTCAAAATAGTTTGTACATACCTAATCTTCGATTGCATTTGACAATGATCACTACGCTATTTTATTTAAACAACTTTAACTAAGTAGCCTATAAGGTTGTTGCTATGGAACAGTTGCTATGGTAGGATCTTTACAGAGTATACAAACATTTTTAAAAAATTCTGAAATCTGTGAACATTTGTGAACATTAAACTCCAATAATTAAACTCTATATTAATTCTTGATGAAACTTCAGTATGTGTGACGCAGATGCTAGTGATACTGAAAATTCTTAAATAAAAAATGAGGGGGAAGCCGCCTTATGTACATTGATTCCTCAGAAATCGATGAAACTGTACCAAAATTTGATGTCTTATATGTAATATATCGGAGAAGATAATTTAGCATAATTGTCCAAGTTATCTTTAAAATGTGCACCCTATACATGACTGAGTAATTATTCCATTCTGCGAACTATAAAAATATTGTGTAATATCCCGAATATTGTCCAAGGAACAGGTTGAAAGGTTTTTCAAAGAGGCAATTGATGAAAAGTACTTATTTCAAAAAGTTGTCTTGATTATTGGTACATTTGGAGCCTGTAGGAGAGAAGAATGAACTTATTTACGTACAGAGAACATTGAAGTTGCTAAGTCGTTCATTAAAATGAACCAATACCAAAACTAATGTTCCTAGATTATTTACAATATCAGAGGGAGATATAGAAGGAGCCAATTTTCGCAAAGTCTACGTCCATCCACCGTTGATCACAACCAATTTTTTTCACGTACAGGAATTCAAAATACACAAGCAGTGGGTTTAATAACATTGCTGAATTTCTTAAAATACCCAATGATACTGGGCACTGCTTTAGACGATGTTCTGCAATCTTCCTTGGAAATGCTGGAGCCAACATATCGATGCTCAAGAGACACGGAGGTTGGCGTTCGACTTCTGTGGCAGAGGGGTACCTACATAGAAAATTCCATACATAATAAGAAGGCGATAGCAAGGAAAATGGTCGGAAGAAAGGAAATACTTTCGTTCCAAAAACACAGTGCACCAGCAGCACCGGGTTGCAGATTTTATCATCTTCCAATATTGAAATTATACAAAGTGAAGAAAAAAATATATGTTTACCTAATGTTATCCGATTTGAAAGATTGTGTTATTAATATTTCTATAAATAAATAATTTAAAATTTAGTTATCTTATTTTACTTTTACGCACATGTGCCTAAAAGACTGTCATTTCGATACTGAAATGGCAATCAAAATGTCATTATTGTGCAACGATTTTACGAAATATGCATTTCCCATGCCAAAAAAATCACCCACGTGCATCGTCCGCTGCCGACAAGTGCGAGCTGACCTTACGAGAGCAACCCCAACTTCGTAACTTATTGCCGCGTCTCGCCGCTTCTTTCCGTCCGTACCATAAAATAACACTAACGTTTAATGCACTCCGGAAGAAAAATATCACAGAGGGAAAATTGTTATCATACGACGCACGGCCGCACGTAATGCTTCTCATTATTTGTGAGGGGAAGAGTTATCGGGAGAATCTAACAGGCTGTACAATTCCTCCGTTCGCTTTATCTTACCTCTGTTCTGAGAGGGCGACCCCCATTTATTTCTTACCCCGAGAGGGAGGGTGCGAGCATATGTGCCTGTTGCGGGTGTACCGCTCTTTAGACAAAAATTGGCATAATTGGAGTTCCTTTGCTTTTGAAGGTGGAATTCTGTGAATCAACCTTGTACAGGATTAACTATGACTATACCCAAGCGCCAAAAATATAGAATGTGACTCATGCTCACAATTTATAGTAGTCGACACACAGAAACATACATGCAGCCCATATATTTTTCCTATAAAATCGTGCTCCGCATATCTTTGAGAGCATACCGGATTACACAGCTTCTGCTGCAGCAAAAACGTTAGACTTCTATTGCCGGATCCACGTGTTCCATCTCCACCGCTATCATGGGCGGATATATCTTTCGAGGGGGCAAAATTTCTGCTTTATCTTCCGCTTTCCGCTAATTAAATTATGAATGTAATTAACTTATTAGTGATTGTATGTTCTTAAGAATGGAGAATAATTCAAGCTCTACAGTATTCGCAAAATCGTAGACGCCCTAATTTAACAAGTGAGGAATATCGGATGGACATGTATGAGAGGTTTTGGGTGCGCGAGCTCATAATATGAGTGTGATGTTGAAATATGTTGTTCATTAATAAGAACGTAGGTACATACATGAGTAGCGTATCTATACAGTGCAATAAAGAGTGGCAAATAAGTACAACTGCAAAACGGAAAATAGTGGAAACTCGCGGTAGGAAGATGTTATTTTAAAAATGAAAATGAAAAATTGGATTGCTATATCTTACAAGATGAAACTTTGCCTAGAATATACAGCGTTTCTTGCAAGTCGTTGCAATAATTTTAGGAGGTGATAGAATACTTGATTTTGAGTCGATTGAGACAAACATACCTATATACCAAGTGTTACCATGTTTGTGATAGTTAATTTTTAATTTAATCGTGCTTCTCTACAAACTTTTTATAACAAATATTTCTATACTTTTTATTAGGAATGAATGGATTATTTAAATTATTTAACCAATAAAATCCAAAGTGGCTTCGTTACTTACCTAGAACTTCATAAACATGGTTTTTCTACTTTGTAAAAGCGAAGAGTCAAATTTAAACGTGGATTTTATTTAAACCTTTGTGTGCAGGTTTATTCAGATATTATTAAAAACTTACCTAAGCAATGCTCTTTCAGTTCTTTTCTTGATAAACATTCTAAAAAAAGGGAAATTAATCTTAGCACTTTTAAGTATGCCATTATTAATTATTAATGATGCCATTATCAAAGGTTTTTAATAAACGTCTAAGAATAGTACACTTTAACTGAGATTCGAACGTATAGTTTGACAGTTGATCTACATTAACGGTTGCTATGAAAACTAAAGACAATTGTTTTCTCATGGCATACCAAGCTATTTAATAGAAACATTGTTTTTCCATTTTACGCCGTAATTTTAAATTAGCTTTTAAGATTTGAGCAATTGAAATAAAAATTTAGTGTTTTAAATGTTTCGGTATTTTAATAACTTCAATACTTGCTAAAGGTTGCGTTCTTATTAGCAAATATCTTCATTTATCAAACCATTTTAATTACATACTAAACGACTGTCCTCTGTTTTGGCAAATGCGCTCCCAGCATACTTAACAGTAAAAATCCAAAATATATTGTTTTAACAGCTCTAGCAGACCTAAAGTCTTTGCATATTCTTGTAATAAAACCAAGAACTATATTACACTTACTAGCCAAATGAAATGTAAAACTGATTTTACAATAAAAAATTACTGAAAAAGTCCTTAATCTCAGTTACTCGTTCAAGTTTTACATTATTTATTCTATAAACAAATCTAATAGGGGATAGGGATATCATTGACAACTATAGACCTATTGCACTATTGTCATCTTTTTCTGAATTATTCGAGAAAATTATATCTAACCGAATTTCTAATTTTCTCATTAACTATAATTTGCTGTCACAAAATCAACATGGATTCACAGCTAAACGTTCCACAACGTCTGCAACTTATGATCTAACCAACTATATTTATGAAGCTTTAGATAAAAAACAATTTATAGTTGTAATTTTTTTTTATCTTACCCGAGCATTTTTTGACTGCATAGACAAGAGATTGTTGTTAAAAAAAAATAAGCTCGCTAGGAATAAGAGAACCTTTAGCATTTATTCTTTTCTTTCAGACAGGAAAATAACAGTAAAATTGGGCGACCACAGATCAGAGATTTTGAATTTGAATGTGTACCCCAAGGTAGTATTCTAGCACCCCTACTATTTACATTGTTTATGAATGACCTCGACATCAATGTGCAGATCCCCATATTCGATTGGTTATGTACGCAGATGACACAACTATAAGTGTATCTTCTATCACACTAAGCGAACTTGAAGAAAAAGCAAATAACATCCTAACACTTTTTTGGCAGTGGTGTCATTCTAACAAATTGATTATAAACGCGGATAAAACCAAATACATAATTTTTAAGAAAAGACGTGAAATAAGGGATATTCGATTGACCCTAAATAATAAAAATCTTGAAAAAATTTCCTGCACAAAATTTTTAGGTCTTAATATAGATGAAAGTTTAAAATGGGGAAATCACATAGACCATGTAATATCTAAACTTAATACCGCATATTTTGCTTTAAGAAATATTAGTCACATAATGAATCGCAAATACTTATTAAATGTTTATTATGCATTAGCTTACTCGCATTTGAAGTATTTAGTAATATTCTGGGGTCAAGCTGTGGATTCCGTCAGTGTTTTTCTTCTGCAGAAGAGAATATGACTTATATTTTCATTAGGTCGGTAGACTCATGTAGGCCAATGTTTAAACAAAATAACATACTAACGTTCCCTTGTTTGTGTATTTATGAGGCAGCTTTATACATCAAAAGAAATTTTAATAAATTCTCAAGAAATTGTGATATTCACGAATATAATATACGCACTGCCAATGCTATTTATAGGCAAAACATAAATCTAGCTGGTTCAGAGAAAAGTGCTTTTCACTTTTGCAGTAGAGTATATAATTGTCTGCCCATGGAAATTATTATTATTATTATTATAATAGGAGTAACACTTTTAGTAAAAAAATACAGGGACATTTATAAAAATTAAGATGCAACTTGTTACTAACACAGTATTTGGAAAAGTTAACTTTAGTGGACATTTTAATATCATCCGCATATAAAAAATATTTACAAAATTGCAACGAGCTTGCTATGTCATTAATGCGGACCAAGAAAAACATTGGGCCAATATGAGACCCCTGAGAAACTCCTGAAGTGATACAAAACGCTTTAGAGCAATAACCATTAACGGTGACAATTTGGGATCTATTAAACAAATATGACGCTATCCAACGTAAAAGATTACCACAAACACCAATTCGTAGTAATTTAGCCATTAATGTGTTATGATGCTTTGTCAAAAGCATTACTGAAGTCAACATAAACAGAGTCTACTTGAATCTGTCTATTTGGCAATGGGTTTTGCGATATAATAGTTATAGGTTAATAAAGTGGTATCAATCGATCTTTTAGAAAAAAAACATGTTCAGTTATTATAGACGTTTTAAGGTTTCCGAGAAGTGCATTATATATAAGTGATTAGAAAACTTTACTAAAAATACGTAATTTATTAATACTATGATAACTTAATACGAGATGGTGAGATGAATATGCAGGTAATACGAGCACCTTTTTTTTAAAAAAAAAGATTGATGTGTCTAAAAATAACTTTAACTTTATTTTGGGATCGCAGAAAAACAAAGTCGGTAATTCCAGAACATATTATTGAATTACGTCGTCACTTGTCTTGACGTCTGTCACCAAATGGAAATGGCGGATTGAAGAACATATTAAATAAATATTTTTCCTACAAATTCCTCATATTTCCTTAAGAACTGTCAGATCAGTATCACATGCTTTTTAAAAGGTATATAGACTGTAAACTGATGTAAATAGTAACTATGAGTTTTGTGTACAGGTTATAATTTTGCTATGTATATTTTTTGAAACAATATTCGAATACACAATATTAATTTTGCATTTGTGTTCAGCATCTTCGAAAATAGGAGAGTAAAGTGAATTTTATGTAATTTTTTAAAGCATTACTGAAGATTTTACACCTCACATAAACAAAAATAAACAACATTTAATAATATATAAATAGTTATCGTTAACATCCTGTGTAATGAAGCTTCAACACAATAATGAGTAAGAGAGAATAACAAATTAGGACATGTTTAAACGCTGATCCTAATATCTGATAACCATAATGCGTTTTGGCACACGTTTGACTAACAAACTTATGGATTTGAAGGACTGTATATGTGCCATTGTTTACTGGCCATTCTATCTACAGGATTTATATATTTTCTACACCTGAAAACTGCTATAAGGGCAACAACGGCTGTATCAGAAGTGTTAATTTTATTGAGACTCACAAGAAAGTTATTTAAGAAAAATTTCAATTAAGTACCTTGGTAATACTGTAGTATATCACAAATTCCACTTGAAACTTTCCATAATCTGATCACAGTGAATCTGCAGTTTGAGTTCTGCTCCGTCGATTGTAATTCACGAATTCTCGAATTTCGCCTTATAATAATTAAATTGATATTCGGAGAAGTGTACTCGGTAACTTTGATCTGATTTTCCCGGAGCAGACAAATTTAATAAGAGCAGATCTTGTAAGTGATATCGAGTTATCTGAACTTCTCGAGCAATCCGGCAAATTGAGGTGTTCGATATGAGTTTCTGTGTCAAGTGGCATATGCAATGAGGGTATTATGCTAGGGATCAGAAGAATTTTTTGTTTAGTTGAATTTGGCTATTTATTTCGAACTGCTGACATATTCGTAATGAAATCTACTTTTAATTTTAAACATTAGTTCTTAGTTGTTCCAGTCACCCACAGAAATCTATTGAAATTTCTACACAGAACCTCCAGTAGTCAAAAAACTGATTTGAGGAAGTTTTATTATTTGTGCAATATAATGTATCTAATTCGAATTACCCTATATTATTGTCTAAACTAAAGGCTTACGAAGACAATAAAAGGCCACATAGTGGTTTAACAGTGCCTCCGAAAAAATTTACAGAAAATATTTTTGTATCTATTTTTAATATTTTTATATTTACCTAAAAATACCGAAAAATACCTATAAATACACACAAATACCCAAAAAATATAAAAAGGACCTTTAATTACCTACAGCTTGTACAGCAAAATACCTCAGTAGCTTCCCCCTCGGTTTAAAATAACTTTACACAAACATGGCTTCAGTGGTGCTAGAAAATACATTAATAATATATTACAAATTATGATTTTTCGCACCCAAAAACATTCATTCCAACATTTTTAAATTAATAAAGTTAAAGACGAAAATTTAATTTTTATATTTCAACTTTGACACATTTTATTAAGACATTGAGGAACCAACCAATTGTAATATTTTGAAGTACAGCTTCTAGTATGTTTCCATGGACCATTACTTACAGACCACTCTGTATAGAGCTGTTCCTTGCAGTCACACGCACGCATGATAGTATTATACTACTACTGCTCCTGCTATGGATTTTATCTTTGGCAAATAATACTTTTGCATCCAACAAAGAAACCCTCGGGTAGAGCTTTGAATTAGTTGGCAGAAAATGGTACAAAGGAAAATCTTGGCCTTTGTCTGACTATCTGTAAAAGTGCTTGTTATCAGCGGTTCCCAAAACAATTGCTTATAATAAAATTCGTACTGGCATAAGCTCCAGGTCTAAGATAGAGACAGAGAAAATCCCGAGGAGAAACTTTTCTAACAATTTATATTTTTTAAGTATTTAACAATGTTATTGTTATTAAACTTCAAAGATATTCAGTTATTTTCACTGTAATACCGGCATTATTTATTCATTTGAAATTACAACCACTTGTACTATTTTACGTACAAACTAAAGTCTCAATATTTCCCACAACGATAAAAAGAGCGATCAAAGCTCGAATATTTTGTTTGTAACTGTCTGCAAATCGACCTCCAACTGCTTTTTCTTAAACGCAACTACGTTCGTTAACAATAAAGCGGCTCGTCATTATTCCTTTGACGAGTAGTTTTCAAAGATACTTTTAGCCTTCTGAGCATCAGCCGTCCCGATTCTGCACCCCTATAACTCAAGCTTGGTATCTCATACATTATTTATACAATGATAATAGAGCAGGGGTCAAAGTATAGGCAGTCCTTTGTCAAAGAAAGTGAAATTGTATAGTTTTTCCTCCAGAGATAGGCAATGAGGTCAAGCTGTTCCTTCTGGTACCGTAATAGGATTTCCAGTTTGATTTATCTGCTGCGAAACCTGCCACTGTGCCTCAAAATCAACAAATATTACTGTCTCTAGAATGTAATAATATAAAAGAAACATTGTGGAATATTGTCTGCATAGGCGCAACCACAGTGGCGCAACTATAGCATTTAATTTTTGGGGGGCTAAAGGTATATCAAAGGCATTATTTTTTTAGTATGGCAGTCTGGCGCATTTTTTATTATAAAAGTGGGTCTTGAATTTTCTCGCTTTTAAATTTAAAAAAAACGATCTTTTGTACTAGTTTGATCAAAAGGAAAATTATTTTTTTTAATTTTTGAATTGTCTTCGGCACAGTGATCCTCGAATAACTTGTGGGTGGCCATGATAAGTGACTCTATTTGGCTGCATCCGGATATTTTGAAATTTTCCGTACTATGGTGCCAGATTGCCTTAAGGTCGCCATATTTCTCGCCGTAAAATGATCAAATTTGTGGTGTTTAGGTACTGGAATCTCGAAAAATAAAACACGTAAAGCAAAAGTAATAACAAAAATAAAATTATTGATGTTTCGTTTATCCACTTTTACTATTTAAATTCTCCTCAAATAATATACAGGGTGATTCATTAAAAATGGGTAATCTTGAACTGGAGATACTACACACCAAAATATTGAGCGATTGAGCCAAATATGCCTTATCCGAATGTTGCTGGTTTAAAAAATACAGGGTGTTCAATGCTAGAATTTTATTTTGAAATATCTCAATAACTTTGAAACCTGTCGGAGTATTAAAAAAATAATACGTACAGTTTTGTTTTTTGGTACGACAAATAAGAATTTTTAACTAATTTTGACGTCACTAGTAGAGGGCGCCACTTATGGCACAGCATGTTTCTTTTAAATGGCAGAACTTTTTTGCTGTTTAGTGTACCCATCTGTCTATTGATCGATTCTCCTACCTGTTGTATCTAAAAAAGGTATACCTTGTTGAAGTCGTTAGTAACCATTTTTTAAATAATCGTATTTGAAATATTCAATGCACCGATTGAAAACTGTTTTCGTTTCAGGTAAAGTGCCTTTTTTACTGAAAATACAACAAAATGTTACTATTTCTTCTAATTATAATGTAGTTTTTTTTCTCTCTTAACTTGATAAGTGTACTAGTATTACATTTTTGTAGTATTGTTATTTTTTCTTTCTAACATTGTACACCAATTTGTTTAATTTTTTGTTACCTATTTTGTAGAACACTTTTTTGGCTACTTTTCCTGTTGTGTATTCCCTTATTGATAAATAAATAAATAAATAACTAGACCTTTTATTTTAATTATTGTATTTTTTAATTTAATGGATTATTCTTCAAATAAAATAGTAGTATTACACCCATAAGAGAAAAAACAGTAGTGGTTATAGACATTTTATTTTCACGAAAATCAAATTATCCTTTTGTACCAAATTTTAGCTCTTTCTGTATATTTTACGGTCACTAAGATGCCAATGGTGAGTCATGAAAAACGGACCACCCTGTATATAGGGTGAAATATACGAGAAGTGTTGTCTGAAAATTAAAAGTGCTTATCTTTCTGTTTCATTTCGCATATTCTCCCCTCGTGACCCGGATAAATCTATATCGTTTTAATTTTCCACCCCGATATAAATTAAGTCCAACAAACAATTCGCTTTGATGGGGAAACCGCGAAACACTTAACCAGGCATTCTCGGGGAGTTTGGGGTTGGCTTACGGGACCAGCCCAAACCCATACAAGTTGCTTGTGGTTGGCGAATACGTAGGGCGCGTATATGCTGACGGGGTTGATTTATTCCTATAACTTTCCAGAGGTATCAACCTTGAAGGAGGGATAACTTTTTGGTTTATTTAATAATTTAAATGCAGCTGATCCAGTATACTTACATATTCCGTCAATTATGTTTCACACATTTGAGATTTAGTAGTTTATAAACTCATGTCTCGTAAAAATTAATAACTATTACACAGCTGACAGTCATACATAAATACTATAGTTAGTATTAAACAAAGTTAATAAATACCGAACTCAAAGGTTTTTGCTTCTTGTCATTCTCCAGGTAACAGCATCTGCTTTTATCTGCAGAAAACAGCTCATATTTTTCGATGTAGAACAAACTACATCTATCGCCCATTTGCTACTCCATGCCCGACTGAAAATGTCACAGTCAGTTTTGTCGGGTTACAGACAACAGCTAGAATAATAATTATTATTCGTCAGATACCTCACCTATGGCATACTGATGGGAGCTAATAAACTATTTACTATAGGGTTTCCAGGTGTAATTATTCAATGCTGGTTTGTGATGGTAGATTTATCTTTAACAAAACCGTAGGTACTGCTCTGGATAGCAAGCAAAGTTCATCACTTCGACAACAACCATAAATTTCGAATATTGTTACAATTTTCGCAAACAACCGATGGTATTCAGGAGCATCCAACAGAAATATTCAACCTCTTCTTTAGTTAAAACCTTGGCCTTTTCTGGAATATAACGCGCATTCTTTCGTTTAATAAATGCGATTACCTTTAGAAGCCTATAACACAGTATACTAATTTGATTAGTATACTGTGGTCTAAAATAATGTTTTATTCATATAAACCAACAGAACATCTTCTGTTACTCCAATTTGCAAATTTTGAAGTTGCTATATTCACGCTCGTTCCATGAAAATGATTTTTCTGGCAATAAACTAGAAGCTACGCTGTTGGCATTTCCACCAAAATAAATAAACAGCGAAATAAACAACATACGTTGTCACGGTAGCACTTCCAAAGCTTACAACAAATTATGAAGGATTTTTGTGTAATCAAAATGTGAATATCTATATGATATAATTACAAATGAATAACAAATAATATATAAACAAATACATAATTATACATAAATACAAGGTAATGGTTTTCACTAGCTCCAGAAGGTGATAGGCTCGTCTACATCTCTCCAGTAATTCCCTTCTCTCTGCCAGTAAAAACCCTCGTACCATACTAGCAGTGTTATACTATTTAATACTCTCTATATAAAAAATATATTTTACTGTAGGTACTGGGCCGTCACCAACATAGACTACATCCATCAACGTACATCGAAACGGATAGGAGTGATGATCTTCATCATCTGGCTGGTCTCCTTCTTGGTGTGTATCGCGCCTCTGCTAGGCTGGAAGGACCCCAATTGGGAGCTAAGGATAAGAGACAAGAAATGCCTGGTGAGCCAAGACCTCTACTACCAGATCTTCGCTACGGCGTCGTCCTTCTACTTGCCATTGCTGGTAATCCTCATATTGTACTGGAGGATATTCCAGACGGCCAGGAAGCGCATAAGGAGACGGCAGGTCATCACCGCAGGAACCCAACAGGCTGCCAAGAATCCTGCGGCAGGAGGCATCGCGGGGGGACTGGCGGCTGCTAGCGGTACAGGTATTTTTGGTTTCTTTCGATATTAAAATGTAGAGAAAAAGTAGGCCAGTGGTGGTCCTCAAACACGTTCCGAAATAAACAGGGTGATTCTTTAGATTATTTTAAAGAAAAAGCTAATACCTATAGATATTTATTTTTCTTCATTCGCTTAGTTTGAAGATGCTACAGTTCTTGGCAAATATCACCAATAGGTACGTCAATATTTGATATTTCTACGTACATGGTGTAAAGTAAAGGGTGTTCGGATGTGAGGAACAGAAGTTTCCCGAATTATATATCCGGCCACTATTGACTAGTATTTTGTAAATTTATTCAATTTATTTATTGATTATTTCATTTCAAAAAGCTAGTTAATTTCAGTTACCGACAACAAGCAACCGAGAAATGGCGCAGTTTTTCTTCAATTAATGCAAAACAGTTACAATTTTGGATACTCTAGATGTCACTTGTAGTTTATTTCTCTGTTACTGTGTTTTATTAAGGTGTCAGATTTCTTTGGATCTTTCAGATATTTGAACGTACATTCTGTTACAGAAAAATTAGAACCTTAGTGGCAATTGCAATTTGCTTTGTGCATACAGGAATATTAACTACTAACAACTAACAAGTTGTATTTAGAATTATAAAAGAATGAAATATATGTACCTTTGATTTCATTTTTCATATTCTTTTAAATTTTTTCTTTTTGACAAAGTCTTACAGGTTCTAATGTATACAAAATTGCTGCGCGGCCGTATTATATAATAATTATATAGTATTTATAGTTTTCTCTATAAGAGCAATTATAAATTAATATGATAGATGCCACTACTTCCTGTGTTTTTGCGAATATTTTATTCAAAATTGCGTTTACAACAAAAAATTCGTAGATATCATTTTTTAACTAACACCTTTTAATTAAAAATTGTTTGGTATATTTTCAGCTAAGAAAAATTATAATTATGAAATTACTCCTGTTTTTTTTTTTAAAAAATCCAAATCAAAGAGATAATCTATCTTCTAAAATACTCTGTGATGTTAAAATTATAAGGTTTTTAGGAAAAATAGCTGCCAATATCTCTTGTTAATGTGGCATTAAACAATTTCCA
The DNA here is from genome assembly GCA_025584915.1 of Monochamus saltuarius. NCBI lineage: Eukaryota > Metazoa > Arthropoda > Insecta > Coleoptera > Cerambycidae > Monochamus > Monochamus saltuarius. Next base: position 7,731,579 of record CM046725.1, on the reverse strand, counting down.
AAAATTTTATCTCTACCTTAATTAAGTCTATCGATCAAAATACTTGAGTAGATATCTTTTACAAAGAAACTGTATATTTAAAATTAAATCATTTAGGATATAATCGCAAATTTTAGAAACTTTATATGAAATGATCTAAAAAACCACCCTCTTCATTATCTGAACGTACAATCGTCTGGAATAATAATGGCACTTTTTAAAATGTATTTTGCGATTTCTTTTAAACTGCTGACATATTTGTAATGGAATCAACTTTCAACTTTTCACATTAGTTTTAGTTGTTTCACTCACCAACAAAGATTTAATGAAATTTCTATTCAGAACTTCAAAAACTGTTTTGAGGAAGTGTCATTATTATTGCAAAAGCATGTAAATAAGGATCACCCTGTATAACAATATAGAATATCAATTTTTTATCACACTGATAGCATTTATCTTACATAATGTACAAAGTGTTCCAATCTTGCTGACAACTTCACCTATTTCGAAAAAATAAATTTCTTACAAGAATAAGATGGGACTAAATAATATTAACTTTAGGCAAAAATTTCTCTCAAAAATTGTATATACAGATCTGGAAAACTGAAATGTTTCTCTGGGCTAAGATAAGAAAGAAAAAAATAAATAAACTATTTATTAAGGTTAGCTTATTAAGTTAGACAAAGAAAATAACGACTAACTTATTTCTAAAGATCTTATACTGTGTAAATGTTTGCTTGGTTTTTTAGAGTTTGCTTTATTTCCATCCTTCACATAAACATAAATTAAACAGTATAGGACAGATATAGCTTCGAGATTCGACGCAGCAGGTGGGAGTAGACACGCCCATAAAACGTACCACCGCAACCGTCCAACTATGTTCTGATAAGTCAATTCACTGTCGATTTTGCACCTGAACTTTTTCTTCTACTAACTCAATTTATCTTACCTACCGATCCAATATTGATGTCGGTTTGTCAGTTTGACACTGTGGGAAAGAAAAATTTGATTTTATCGAATAGGGATTTGACATGCTCCTACTACAAATTTGAAGTATTATATAGATCGTGAAACATAAACTACTTTGCACTTGAAGATATTTTATATACTGTAAATAGGGCAGTACAGCATTGAAAATTGATATAATTCTTCTCTTTTCTCGGAGAATAGCACAAAGTGAGATTTATTTTAATTATTTTGGTTTCCGATACCTACAAATCAGTCCAGTTTACGTTTCGGGTAAACATCCATTGCTAAATCACCTTGTTTGGGTGTTTTCAGCTATTTTAAGTCCGAAAAGTAATTAACTCTCAATCGCAACCGTCATTTTGGAAAATTAAATTTCCATAAAGCATGCCTCGCTGGATGTCCGGACGAGTGACATCTGTTCGTTTTATTGAAATCGCATTAATTAATAAAACAATTAACACCGTCAGGGCAATCAAATATTTAAATTTAGGGCTGAACGAGAAGTTCTCGTTTAATCCTATATGGAAATATCACATGCGAAAATCTAGTATGCCACTAATGAAAGTGTGCATCACATACATTGATCATTACATTTACGTGCAAATATTTCCAAATGTTTTAGAAAAAATGTGACAAAACATAAAGATTCTAAGTAGTATAACTCTATTTACGTATACAAGGTGATGCAAAAAAAGCAACGATGCGACTTCAACAAGGTATACCTTTTTCAGATACAATAGGTAGGAGAATCGATTGTTTCTATAGTCAGATGGATGCACTAAGCTGCAAAAAGTTCTGCCATTTAAAAGAAATGTGATGTGTCATAAGTGGCGCCCTCTACTAGTGACGTCAAAATTAGTTAAAAATTCTTATTTTCCGTTTCAAAAAACATAATTATGCCAATTTTTTTGTATTACTCCGACAGGTTTCAAAGTTATTGAGATATTTCAAACTAAAATTCTAGCATTGAACGCCCTGTATTTTTGAAACCAGCAACAATCGGATAAGGCATATTTGGCTCAATCGACTTGGTCACCAGTATCTCCAACTCCGAGATTTCCCAACCCTGTATATTTTTGAAACTAAGAATTTTACAAACTAAATTTTTACAATATTGACTTCATTTTTTATATAACACGTATATTCCCAAGTTTTTTGGGATCACTGTATTCTTACATAGGTATATCACAAAAATCAATCCAAAATGAAATCTGACAATTTGTATAAGTAGGTACGGGAGTTTTTCGCATTGATAAATCCTATAAAAGTAATGCAATTAATTAGCACTTCCAGTTATACAAGAAATTGGTGGAACTCTGTTATTTAAGTGGATGAACCTATATTCCTGCATTCAAATTTGAAATCAGAAACTACTTCATGTTTAAATCTGGCTGTTTACAAGATATTTGACATCTTGTGAAATTTTTAATAAATGCAAGTGCTTAAAAAACTATATCTTTTGTATTTCTTGAGACGATCATTTAATTGTTGGCAAAATACACTAAAGTGTTTCAATAAATTTAACTTGCATATGTCTCCACTTTCAGTAGTTTTTTAATAAATCATTTTCTTGAACACTGTTTTAATACACGGAAATTACGTACTTTAATTTATACTTTATTTAGAAAAGCATTGACAAAATTGTAATATCTGTGTGCCATATTGTCCTTAGTGTATGATACTTTTATTTTATAATCTAAAGGAAATATAACTAATAAAGGGTTAAGTATCACACATTACATAAATATTACACAGAACCTATTAAAATATTATTTCAAAGGAAATATAGTATTAATAATACTCGTAAACTTATTATATATTATAAACCAACATAAATTTAGATCTTTTTAATAGTTAATGCTTTATTATAACTCATAACCCTCAAATCGTTTTATGCATCAAACTAAAACGTTTCAGAAATATGTCAGAAAGGCAACGATGTTTTGCCCTTGTTTAAAATATACAGTATTCATAGTAACGCTAACAGATCGCGCACATTATACCTGCACGAACCAGAACTGCAACGACCTGAAAAGCCTGCTCATGAAGGTACCCATATTATTTAATGGAGCAACGCGCACTAGACCAGCACCAACACGTACCGTCACCTGCAGCGACCATCAGAGCAGGTCGTGTCGGTCGGGTATCATAATTTCTATATTGGTGTGTTGTTCGTGCAATTTCGTTAGACTCTCGAGCACCGTTACTTATCAACAACCTCTGTTTACTTACCTTACATAAACTGCATGTCTTTCGTCACATAATACTGCTTTGTGAAATCTTGAGTTTTGGTGCTGTAGGTGAGAACGAATGATATGTTAATGATGTCATAAAATTTATTATATGACTTTCAAAACTATTGAAAGAATTTTCGTTAATCTGTCTCTAGTTTAGGAAACAATTGATGGAAATCATCATATTACTCTTTTCATTAATGGAGTAAACCCAGAGAAGTCGAGTTATTCAAATCCGTCTGCAAATTTTCGCGAAATCTAGGGAACTGGTTTTCATAAATCTCTCTAGCGAGTGGATGAAAAAATTGCAGATATAACTAACCCCAGAGGAATTGGTAAAGTGTTGTTCACGTATTTTCGAGACCCTGTAGTTTTTGTCATACTTAAAAACTCAACATTTCTAAGAAGTATTGTCATGTATTGTTGTTGCCTTCAAACTTTGACAGTTCAATAAAAATGATTGAAAAACTAATTCCAACTTTATTTATTCCACGACTCGCCCTGCCTTTACAAAATCTGGGGACGGTTTGCCGATGAAATAAAACAGAGGAACTCTCTCTTTTTACGTCAGAGCCGCCATCAATCCTGTTTACATTTTTATTACCCTTTTATAAAAAAATATGCAAAACAAATTGTTTTGTCGATATTTTGTTTAGAAAGTTATAAACCGTTCAAAGTTACCATCCCTGAGAGTTGGCCACGTAAAAATCATTGCCGATTTCATTTATTCCAGGCAGAGCCCACTGCGATTTCGGAATGGGCGGATGGGAACTGTGACATGAATTTTTGACGACGCCACAGAACAATTCTAATGCCAAATGGGCACATGTCCTGATAAAATTATGATGATCTCCTAAGATACGCCGTACATTCTAGCAAAATTATGATCACCATAATTTAGTTTCAGCTTAAAATCCAACGCATGTAACATACATACAATGTGTCTCAAAATCCATGTGCATTTCGAAAACAGGTAATTTAAAGAAAAACGCTCGAACAGGTTAACTTTGTTTTCTGGGGCATGAGCTTTGGTGGAGTTCAATTTTCAAAAATGTAACCAGAGGCGTAGGGAGGGGGAAAAGGTTTTTAAATAGCAACCACCTTTTCTCCTTGGTTTGGATTTCTTGACAGTTTTGATTAATCCATAGCTGCAGCTCTTCCAGGCTATTTACAGGAGTACCATACACTAATGTCTTCAAATATCTCCAAACAAAGAAATCTAGAGGGTTCAGATCAGGCGATCTTGGAGGCCATAAAACAGGTCCGGCCCTTCCTACCTATCTATGTGGAAAAGTTTGGTGTAAATGCTCTCTAACGGCCATGGAAAAATGAGCTGGAGCACCATCATGCTGGAACCACATTTGTTGCTTCTGATTCAAAGGAATGTCTTCCAAAAACTCATACAGTGTGTTCTGCAGAATGTTGAGGTAAACAGCGCCTGTTAATCAGTTTGGTAAAACACCAGGACCTAGAAACCTGTCACCTACAATACCCATCCAAATATTTAATGGAAAACGTGCCTGATGTCCAGATTCTATTAGAGCATGAGGATTTTCGTCGGCCCAAATATGCGTATTGTGAAAATTAAACACTTCATTTCTTGTGAACCCATCATCAGTAAAAGAATGTTTGCAAGAAAACGAGGGTCTTCAGCATCATGACTAGAAACCAGCGGCAAAAAACCAAACATGCTTGATGATCATTTATTGGATTTAAGGCCTGTACTCGTTGCACATGGTATGGATAAAGCAGTTGCTCGTGAAGGATTCTCCAAACAAGAAAACCACTAATTCCTACCTCGGCTGATATTCTCCGCACACTCGTACCTGGATTCTGCTCTACCAGTGCTAGAATTTCTTCTGCTCTAGGAGTGGATACCGACCTTGGTCTTCCGGATAAATGGCACTGTTTGCTCAAGGAACCGGTATCACGCAATCTTTGGTGAATCTGGCAATTTGGATAAGCGTCAACATAAAGACGTCGCGCTTCGGTGACGTTCCCATTAGCACGACCATACATGAAATGCATGTCTGTTAATTCTGCGTTAGAGTAACCAGCCATAGCGAAAGAAAACTTGTGTACTGAGAACAACTGTCAAATACGTACTGTTTATTTCACTAAACATCAACCAACTATTATAAGAAAATAAAAAAAGGGGTTAAAAAACATAAAACATTGCATATCTCCGCAACTGTTACTTTGCGGACCCATGTTTATTGAGACTTATTTTCTGCTTATTTTGGTTCATACTATTACCTCCTTAAATATTTTACACTCTTTTTTAACACCCTATATATTAACTGAAACCTTTATTTTATATGTTATGCTGTTTGTTATTGCTAGTTGTCGAATTTGGATAAACAGTTTAGTTTTTAGTATGCACTCAGGTATCACTTCAATTGCAATTGCTAATTGGCGAATGTAAAACAAACTGCAAGTCAGACTTTTCCTTATCAAGGAGAACTATACAAGTATACAGAAATCGTTTAACTTTAACAAGCTGTCAGAGTTCTGGTTACAGGTTTCAGGTATTAAACCAAACATAGGAAGACTTGTTAGTGAAATGCAACACTAACCTTCACAATAATTATTATACTAGCAAGTTTTATTTAAATACAGAGTTATTAAAATATATGCTATTAATTTATCCACAGATCCCTTCCTCTAAAAATATTGAAAGGAAGTCTGCGATAAACAAAAATGTTAAGAACCGCTGCTTTAATGGATAATTAATTGAAAGGATTTCATTATGCTGCATCAACGTTTCGACTTATATTAAGTTATCATCAGGATGTACAAAATATGTCTTTCTTCCTAATTCCTGTATCTAAACACTTGCCAAAGAAAACTAATTCGGCGAAAACTTGAAAAAATCACAAGCAAGCATCATTATTGTAATTTGCCTTAACTCTATTATCTATTTATTCATATTCCCATATGTTTTCAGGGGGAATAGCAGCAGCAGTGGTGACGGTGATCGGCAGGCCGCTCCCCACCATCTCCGAGACCACGACGGCCTTCACCAACGTGTCCTCCAACAACTCCAGCCCAGAGAAGACCTCCTTCGCCAATGGCCTGGAGGCAGACCTGCCCACCACGACGGACTGCAGCGTCACGTACCAACCCCAGCACTACCCCATCAAGCGCAAGACGCGCGACGGCATGGACTCCAAAAGGGAGAGGAAGGCCGCCAAGACCCTGGCCATCATCACCGGGGCGTTCGTGTTGTGTTGGCTGCCGTTTTTCATAATGGCCGTTCTCATGCCCATCAACGCGAACCTGTTCGAGAAATACCTGGTGTCGATTTTTCTGTGGTTGGGGTACTTCAACTCGACGTTGAACCCCATCATCTATACCATCTTCAGTCCAGAGTTCCGGCACGCTTTTAAGAAGATCCTGTGCGGGAGGAACTATGCCAGGAGGAATAGGCATTTTGGTGTGAAGCACTTCCAATGATGGCGGCAGAGTGGTCGCTTACCTTCGGATAATGAACCTCCTGTAGCAGCGAGGTATTTACATATTTTGTGTTGTCTATCTATAGAACTAGAAGTCAGTGACTTAGTACGCTAAATGTGGAAGTTACAAGTAACAAATAAAAATTATTAACTGCTTACTTTAATCATCTAGGTCATTTATTGTGTTCGGTACTATTACAATATATTGGCTGTGTATTTACAAACTTCATTATATTACAGTAGTATTAATGGCGACGCAATCTGTAAACAGAGATATTGAGGAACTTTTGAATCTGCCTCTATATAGGGCGGCCAAATGAAACCGAAACAGAGTCATTTTCAGGAACTGCGTCAAGATTGTAGAAAAACGCTCAGACCCGTCGATTTTAGATTAAAGGGGGATATTCTTTGCTGGTATTTTTGAAAGCTCTTACAATTTTCTTTACAACAGACTTTAAATTTTATAATTCCGCTCAATACTTTGAAAAAAAAGACATTTTAAAATTTAAATTATGTTTAGTTGCTCACTTACTACTTAATTGATTAAATGTTCAAACTGATGACCGCTCGCTTCCATGCAAGAATAAATATTTTGTTTGAAACGTTCGCGCACATTCTGAAGCATTTCCGAAATGATTCTGCGGCATTCGTCGACGATTCTTTGACGCAAATCTTCCAGCGACGCTGGCTGTGTTTTATAGATTTTACTTTTTAGGTATTCCCACAAAAAAATCAAGGAGCGATAAATCTGGTGATCGTGGAGGCCACTCAATCCAATTCTGATCGAAATACTGTCAGACAATTAACGCATAATGCGAAGGAGCACCGTCCTGTTGAAAAATGAAATGATCTTCATCATACTCTGAAACATTTTCAATAATATCATTCAGTAATTGCAAATACATTTGACCAGTCAAATTACCAGGTAGAAAACTCACCAGCCGGTCACCGAAACTCCAGCCCATAAATTTATGTTTTCCAGTTGCTGTGTATGCACCTCGTGAAAAACTCTTGGGTTTGAATCTGACCTATAGCGGCAATTGTGACGATTTACCGTCCCGTTAAAAAAAAAACTGCTTTCATCAGAAAAACAGATGTTAAAAAGAAACTGTGGATCGTTCCCTGCTCGCTCACTTATTATTTCGCAAAATTGCAAACGGCGGTCATAATCATCCTCATGAAGTTCCTGGACTAAATGTATTTTAGGTTGTATCAATTTAAAAATAATACGTAAATACTTCGACATATATTTGACATTTGTCATAATTTCTATGAAACAAAGAAACGTCAAACTACCGATGAAAACAATTGATGACTATGTCCGACTACGTCATTTCTGCTGTAGTGTGCTGCCGCGTACGGTGAGTCACTGCAAACAGACAATGGAACAGACCAGAAAACGCACGGCTGCTGCGATTTAGCCGACGATAGATAGACGAATCCAGAGCTCTTTTTTCGAGACAACAACAATGGAGCAAACTGCCTTTTCTCGTTTCTTTTTCAAGATTCTTAAAACGGTTTAAACATTCTACAGACACTTTTCTAAGATACATTCGATGTCATAAAAATAAATGTAATAATATTTTTAGTTTTTGTGATATGACCTTGTATTTTATTTCAAAAACGAAATGAGGGCTGAAAATGCATTCCAAAAATATATACTTTACGTATTAATTCTTTGTAGATTGGCGGAAAATATAAAATTTTCAAAATACCAACGATATTTAAGTTTTCTGACTGAGACGGCTTTAAAAACAAAGAAGTTTGACATTTAACATTATTATTGTTTGCTCTCAAAGCCATAATTTTTTCTTTTTAAGAATGTTATTAATCTTGAAGATTGCCTGAAGATTGGAGAGATGCTATGATTATACCAATCTTAAAAAAGGGAGATGCAACAGACTGCAGAAACTATAGGGGTATATCATTGTTAGATATAGGGTATAAAATTATGGCAACGTTAATAAAGCAGAGAATAGAACCTATAGCAGAACTACAAATAGGGGAGTATCAAGCAGGTTTTAGAAAGGGGAGGTCAACAACGGACTACATGCTATGAGTATGGGATCAAAGCAATGGTTTTATTTGTGGACTTCAGGAAAGCATATGATTCGATCAAAAGGAATAAACTAAGTAAAATTCTGGAACAATTTGGGATTGACTGATTAGGGTATTGAAAATGGCCTTAGAAAATACTAAATCCAAAGTACGAATAAAAGGTGAATGTTCGGAAGGCTTTACTATTGATACAGGACTGAGACAAGGAGACCCACTCTCAACGCTTCTTTTTAATTTAGTACTGGAAAAGGTCATTAGAGATAGTCAGTTGAACAGAGAAGGACACATATTGTTTAAAAGTCACCAAATAGTAAGTTATGCAGATGGCGTGGCCATTATTGCTAGAGATAGTAGATAATTAGAAGAAGTAACGAGAAAACTTGTGGAGGAATCAAGTAAAGTGGGATTGCAGATAAATCAAGAGAAAAGTAAGCTTCTGAGAATAGGAGACCAAAAAAAGGATACAAATTTTAAATTGAGAACAGAGCATGGAGAGATGGAGTTTGAAGAAGTTCAAGAATATGTGTATAAGGAACAAGAAATCAATAGAAGAATAATAAATGCAAACAGAAGTTCGGCAGCAGACAACCACTTAATGAAATCAAAAATTTGTCCAGGGGATTAAAATTTAGAATGTATAAAACAATTTTGAGACCGATAGCGCTGTATGGAAGTGAAACCTGGCTCCTCAAAAAGAAGCCAAGAGAAAACCTTTTAAGGTGGGAAAGGACAATCTTAAGAAGAATTCTAGGGGGTAAGAGGACAGAGGAAGGCTATGTATGCAGATGACGTGGCCATTATTGCTAGAGATAGTAGGGAATTAGAAGAAGTAACGAGAAAACTTGTGGAGGAATCAAGTAAAGTGGGATTGCAGATAAATCAAGAGAAAAGTAAGCTTCTGAGAATAGGAGACCAAAAAAAGGATACAAATTTTAAATTGAGAACGCAGCATGGAAAGATGGAGTTTGAAGAAGTTCAAGAATATGTGTGATGAAGAGCAAGAATTTAATAGGAGGATAATAAAAGCAAACAAAAGTTCGGCAGCAGTGAACCACTAATTGTCCAGACGAGTAAAATTTAGAATGTATAAAACAATTTTGAGACCGACAGCGCTGTATGGCAGTGAAACCTGGCTCCTCAAAAAGAAGCCAAGAGAAAACCTTTTAAGGTGGGAAAGGAAAATCTTAAGAAGAATTCTAGGGGGTAAGAGGACAGAGGAAGGTTATGTAAGGAGAAATAATGAGGAAATATGTGCAATGTACCAGGCATCAACAATAGACGAATTTGTAAAAGCCAGAAGAGTGCAGTGGCTATGGCATCTAGAACGTATGGAGGATGAAAGGGCAGTTAAGAAAATAGTAGGGAGTAAACCTAACTACAAGAAAAAAAGAGGTAGACCGAGGAAGCGATGGAGAGAGGCAGTGGCAATAGATCTAAGGGAGAAAAATGTAACGGATTGGAAAAGAAAGGCGAAGGACAGAATGGAGTGGAGGAGAATAACACAGCTCTGGGCCTAAAAGGCCTGTAAACAGCTTTATATATATATTAATCTTGAATATTTGCTAATGCCGATGTTATAATGTAAAAGTACTGTTGCCTTTAATATGGAATAATACGACCACTTAGAGGACTGCTTACAGTACTCATATTTTTACAAAAAAATATGCTAGGAAAACATTTTCAGTGTGGTGTTTCACGTTTTTAAAGAAACACCATTTGACAAACTATCACTATTGAAATCCATAATTTACCAATTACGAGTATATATGAGAAAATCTGTCATTTTGCTAAGAGTTTTTGCGTACTAAATATGGCGTACATGAAAACGGCGTTGTTGATATTATTGTTAAGCATCCGGCATAGCTGTCAATTCAGCTCCAACTAAAATTACTTGATTTAGTTATAGAGTCACTTATTTCCATAAATATGATGTACCTACAGCAAATTTGGGTTCTAAATGCCGGCCATGTATAAAATTTTGTATAAATCTCGTGCGTCATAATGCGTTTAATACCCTAAACGTAAAAATAACTATTATTATCCTATTAATTAGATTTAAATAAGAATCTACACATTATATTCATATATTATGTATATTTTTAAATGAAGTAGCAAAAATGAGGCCACAGATTCACACCTAGGGAGTCAAAGTTAAAATTTTATTCTCGATATTTGTAACTTCTTAAAAAATCCAAATATTTAAATAAAATTTGTATATCGGGGGTTTATGCGGGCGAGAAATTCTAATTTGTTTCTAATTTTGGCGTCACTAGTAGAGGGCGCCACTTGTGGCACACCATATTTTTTTTAAATAGCAGAACTTTTTTGCAGCTTAGTGTATCCATCTGACTATCGAAACAATCGAATCTGCTACCTGTCTTAAAACTGATTTGGTTTCAAGTAAAGTGCCTTTTCTGCTAAAGATACAGCAAAATGATATTTGGAAAAGTTGTTCAAAATGGTAAATTAAGGAGAGGTGCAAGAAGATCGGCGAGGTTTGATGAAACCATTTTTCAACAAACAGGTTGTAGATTAAATCGATTTATTTTTACTGTGGTCTTATTTTTGCAACTTCTTTTAGAAACACCCTGTATATAAGGGTTCAGGATTAAAGTACTCTTTGAATGTTGTGTTCAGGATTCAAGTAATTATGAATACTTTTTTAACAGAGTACTCAGTATTCATGGAATGATACCCAGCTTTGCTAATACATCATCGGGAAATTGAAACTCACTTTTTCCATCTTGTTCCAGATTAGCAGCCATAGTGGCCGCCCCAGCTGTGGCGTCGGGTTCCAGAAACGTCACCTTCAAGTGTGACTGATCCGAAGATAAGAGATCACGCAACGTGATTTCGCCGACTGTAGACTTCGATAGCAGTAGCAGTAGCGATAACCCCAGGAGGGTTATCCTGGAGTTGAAACATATTCCATGAAACGGGCAAACCGGGTACATACACAGGAATAAGTATTTTGGAAAATGAATGTGCCGAGATATCTTTAATTAATGAAATTTTTTCTCAATTTATAATATTACCACAGTTTAAAAGACACTGAATAAACTCATCATTATTGAAAAGGCAGCGAAAATGTAGCGGCTTAATCAAGGTATTGTTAAATAATTAAATGGTCAGCAACGTTGAATAGGGTGTTCACTTTTACAATGCTCGTACAAGGATCCCAGAAGCGGATATGTATACAGGGTGAATTATATTAGAGGAAAGTTGCATATTTTATGTCTGTTAATTTTCTGGAAAAAAAAATATTTTGCGTATTGTTCCTGAAGAGGATGAAAACTGCAAATATACATTTATATTATGAATATTGGTACTCTTGCGTTATTCGGCATAAGCTTTCAATGGAGGAGGGGAAAAAATTCTACATCAACTAGATTCCCAAATTTGTATAGTTAACTTTTGATTTTCTTATGGTTGGAAAAAAGTGAATTCAACCATATACCCAAATCTACATGTGTTATATATGGTTGAATGAGCCTTTTTTCGTTATTTTCAGCAGTAGGTTTTAAAATCAAATATGGCGGTCATAAGAAAATAGTCCATTGAAACGCTTACGTCGATTAATATAATAATGCGAGGTCCGGCATTAGAAATATATACCCTCTTCTGTTATTTAATCATGACAAAGATTATATGTTAAATAATACTAGATTTGCGTACCGATGGTGTTAAATAATATATATTATAATTAACTCTATTTCATCAACTTCCCCAATTTGTTATTCATAAAAATGGAGCATTAGATGAGAGAATATGACACAAGGAATTAGAAAAACCTAGGTTGCCTACTTTCTCCTCAGTACAACTATGAAGTTGCCAGGTATAAACAGGTGAGCAAGCGTTATTAATATACTCTCATCGGTTACTTAATGACTTTTTTAAATAAAAGGTTGTTTTATTACCTACCAAACGGTATTAGTTTGTCACATCCATGGTTGCCTAGATTTTAGATGTTAAGTTTTGAATGCGAGCGTGGAGAGTGACAGAGAAGTGTTGCGCGCGCCACTCCTTGTGACAGGCAGGAATGCCGAGAGTTCATCTGAAAGAACATTTTTCCGATCATGTATGCGCGCTTCATTGATCAAATACTGAATTTAAATCAGGTTAAATATGAACAATGATATCAAATTTTTGCACTACACATTTATTTAGCAGCGACAATACATAATTATAAAATAATAAGTTTTTCTGTTCCAAATTGTATATATTTCGAAAGGATATTTTTTTATTCACACATTAATTTATTAATACCAAAGAATTCAGACGACTTACGTCATACGAACAAATGAATAATTATATTTTCATCAAAATATTTAAGAAACTGCAACTGATAGTAATAAAACCATATACTACACTAAAAGTTTGCATTATATATTGCATTAAATTGCAAAAATTGATTGTTTTTAACGCGACCAAATATCGAAAATTACGTTGACAATAAAAACAAATGTGCAACATCTGAATTCTTGACGCGAGTTATATATAAGAAACTTATTCTGATTCTGACTCGTCAGAAGTGCCTATATCAAAATCTAATTCTTCGAGGTTTTTTTTTTCAATTCGCTGAATATATCCTCAACTTGTAAGGGTGTTGGTTCCCCTACGAACCACGTTGGCTTCATATAGCCATCCAAAAACCAACCGCAATCTTCAGGACTTAGTTGCAACAACATGCATCAGTTGCATGAAGCTACACTGAATTTACAAATATTGTACTCAAAATTTTCTGTTTGAGTGAGATCCAGCATAGTGGGATCAGATTGGATTGGAATTGCTCTTTGTCTTTGTGCGTTGCATATGTTTTTTGGAACATACGATATCTAGCATCATTGACGCTTAAACAATGCTTGATCCCATAAATAAGGGCAGTAAACTCCTGAACACATCCAATTTTCTCTTCAACGAGATCATCTACTGGGTCTGTCAAAGATGCAAATATTGCCTGGAAATCCGTTTGTCTTGAAAATATTTTAAAAGGCTTGATTTTGTCGGTAATAAATAAATGTGTGAGTGCAAACAATTTGATATCATTGTTCATATTTAACCTGACTTGAATTTACTATTTGATCAATGGAGAGCGCATACATGATCGGAAAAATGTTCTTTCGGAAGAACTCTCGGCATCCTTGTCTGTCACATGGAGTGGCGCGCACAACACTTCTCTGTCACTCTCCACGCTCGCGTTGAAAACTTAACATCTAAAATCTAGGCAACCATGGATGAGACAAACTCTTGGTAAGGCAGCTTTATACTGTTTGGTATATAGGTAATAAAACAACCTTTTATTTAAAAAAGAAATCGTTAAATAACTGATGAGAGTAGGATTAATAACGCTTACTCACCTGTTTATACCTGGCAACTTCATAGTTGTACTGAGGAAAGTAGGCAACCTAGATTTTTCTAATTCCTTGTGTCATAATCTCTCATCTAATGCTCGATTTTTATGAATAACAAATGGGGGAAGTTAATGCAAAAAAGTTAATTATAATTAATATTAGTTAACACCATCGGTACACGATTTAGCTAGGCACCCCATTCGCGATTTATCAATCTAAGTATTATCTAACATATAATCTTTGTCATCATTAAATAACAGATGAGGGCATATATTTCTAATGCCGGATCTTAGACTATAAGGATACCAAACTTTAAAAATAAAGAAGATATGAAAGGAAAAATAAAAATTAGCAGCCGCTGTTTCATAGCTACGCAAAATATCTCATTTCTCTCAAAATTTTAAAAAGTATCATAAAAGTGCACAGCTTTTCTTAACTTAAGCCACCCTGTATACAGGGTGTTTCAAAACAAAGGCGAAAAATTTCAGGGGGTGATTCCTTGTTGAAAATAGGTAGTTTGTTATATAAACGTTGGGTCACAAGTCAACCATTAGGGAGATATCGCGTTGCAAAGATGGCGGAAAAAAGAGTGTTTTTATTGTTTTTCTAGGAAATGAAAAGTGTGGGAATGGTAAAATTTTGTGAAAGTGTTACCATCATCGAAAGACACTTGTGACATATTTTTTCACTTTTTGAAAATAATTGGAAAGGGTTGAAATAAACTATCCCTTTCAGTTTTTTTAACTATACTTTCAAAAAACTTCCTTAACGACGTAGAAAAAAATAAATTAGGTTATGCCGATTCATTTAGAAACTTTTTGCTCTCTTATATTTTTTTGATAAAACTAACTGTTTCAACGTTAAAAAATAAAATGTATAGTATTGCACGTTGGGAAGAGGCAGTTTTACTACACCCATTATTAGGAAAAACTAGTTGGCTGCTGTCATTTTCCGAATGTTTCCATTGTTGCTTTGACAGATAGCAAATGGTTTGTACTTCCCGGTGTCGGCCTGTTTCAAAACATCTTTTTTGAATTTTCCGGATTCACACAGCCTTTGATGAATATATATATATATATATATATATATATATGTTACTTTTACTCCGAGGTGGAGCATAGGGCCTTCACGAAGCTTTTCCATTTCTTCTTGTTTTTAGCCAGCGCTTTTGCTTCCCGCCAGCACTTTCCCACCTTATTTAATTCTTCATTTGTACTTCTTCGCCAACTTATTTGTGGTCTTCCTCTTCTCCTTTGGCCTACTGTGGTCCAATTTAATGCTACTTTAGTTATGTCATCGTCAGGTTTTCTCAATGTGTGTCCTATCCAATTCCATTTACGTTTCATGATTTCACTTTTTATTGGTTCTTGCTTGGTTCGTCTCCATAATTCTACATTTGTTATTTTATTTGGCCAGAAGATTTTTAAAATTTTTCGTAAACATTTATTTACAAACACCTGTAGCCTTTGCAAATTTCTTAGAGACATAGACCACGTTTCACATTCATACAGCAGCACAGACTTCACATTGCTGTTAAAGATTTATATTTTTGTTTTCTGGCTGATTTGAGATGACATCCATATATTTTTTAACACGCCATATGATCCGTGTGCTTTCTTAATCCTCTGGCTAATATCTACTTCTGAACCACCCTTTGTACTG
Source organism: Monochamus saltuarius (assembly GCA_025584915.1). Lineage (NCBI taxonomy): Eukaryota > Metazoa > Arthropoda > Insecta > Coleoptera > Cerambycidae > Monochamus > Monochamus saltuarius. The sequence continues at coordinate 7,715,871 of CM046725.1, read as the reverse complement.
ATTACGCTGCCTAGGTAACAAAATTCTTGAACTTCTCTTATCTCCTTTTCATTGACATAAAGTTTTCCTTCATTTCCTTCTAAACCTATTCTCATTTGTACTGTTTTTTCTATATTTATTGTAAGACCTACTTGTGCCGATTCTTTTACTAAGTTCTCCAATATATCTTTCATGTCTTGAGTTGTTCCTGACATTAGGCAAATATCATCTGCGTATTCTAGATCTGCAAGTTTAACATTTCTTAGCCGATTCCATGATATACCGTTCCTGGTTTTAATTACTTTTTTTAAGACGTAGTCTAGGCAGATATTGAATAGTAAGGGTGACAGTATACAACCTTGTTTGACTCCTTTTCCTATTTCTATTTTGTCTGTTAAAAATCCCCTATGTAATATGTGGCATGTTGATTTGTCATATATTATTTTAATTAATCGCAAGATTTTTCCTGGGATACCTTTTTCTTTTAAAATTCTCCACAGCGCTTGATGATTGATGCTGTCAAAAGCTTTTGCAAAATCTACAAAAATCAATATGAGCGATGAATTCTTCTCAATTGTTTCTTCTATTATTAATTTTGTTGTAGCTACCTGGTCAATGCACGATTTTCCTTTTCTAAACCCAGCTTGCTCGTTCCTTAACATCTTGTCAATTTTGTTGTTAATACGATGGTGTAGTATATTAGCTAAAATTTTATTTATGCTACAAAGTAGGGTTATTCCTCTCAATTGTGACAGTTCTTTATGTCTCCTTTTTTTGGCAATTTAATTACTATTCCAGTTCCCCATTCTTGTGGTATGTCTTCCGTATCCCAGATTTGTTCTATGAGTGGCAAAAGCATTTCCACTGTATTATCCACATCTGCCTTCCATAGTTCTGCTGGTATGTTATCTATCCCCGCTCTCTTGTTATTCCTCATCTTTGTTATAGCTTCTTTTATCTCATATTTTGTTGGTTTCCTTGCATCAATGTCGATTGGTTCTGTTTCTGTTGTGGTATTGCTTGATTCATTTTGCACATTTTCAGCTTCTGTCAGTAATTCACTGTAATATTCATGCCATCTTTTAAGTTGTTCTTCTCTCGTTGTCAGTAATTTTCCTTCTTTATTTTGTATAGGTTTCTGGTTGTTATAGTTTCTTCTACTTAATATTTTAGTGGTCTTATATAATTCCCTTATATTATTTGTCATTGCTGCTTCTTCTGCTTTTTTCGCAATACTGTCGGTCCATAATCTTTTATCGCGTCTTACTGATTTTTTTACTTGCTTATTTATTTCCTGGTATTCTCTACTTAGCTGTTTCCTAGTCTCTGTGATTGTCGCTGCATTTATTCTAGCTTTTATGTCTTTTCTTTTCTGAATTAGCTTCCATGAGTCTTCACTTATCCACTCCTTCCTTCTCTCTTTATATCCCAATGTTACCTGTGCGACTTCATGTATTGTTTCTTTTACCTTCTGCCATTTTTCTTCTATAGTTTCTTCCATGTGGTGTATATTTCTTTTCTGTTCCAAGCAGGTGTTCCATTCTCTTTGAATTGTGTTATGTTTCAACTTCTCGATGTTATAGTGTTTTCTATGCAGGGCTGGATCTTTTATTTTATTGGCACATATTCTTATTTTTATTTCGCCTAGTAACAGATGATGGTCGCTTCCTATATCGGCGGATCTTTTATTTCGAACATCCAGTAGGCAACCTCGCCTCTTACAACTAATCATTAAATGATCTATTTGATTTTGGGTCTGTTGATCTGGTGAGGTCCATGTTATTTTATGACAATCTTTGTGCGGGAATATCGTTCCGCCTATTAATAATTCATTTTCTAGACAGAGTTCAACCAGCCGTTCACCGTTATCATTTCTTATGCCTATTCCATTTTTCCCCATAACCTTCTCAATCCCTTCATTGTCTATTCCTACTTTGGCATTTAGGTCACCCATTAATATTAATGTGTCACCTTTATTAATTTTCCGTATTGCCTCATTCAGTTCCTGGTAAAATTGTCTTTTGATCGCTTTCTGCTACTTCTGTTGGTGCATAACATTGGACTATAGATATTTTCCTAAATGCCTTCGATGAAGCTTAGCAAATATACTGTGATGAGGAATTCTACGATTAGGATACGCTTCTGCATAAAGGCGACAAGCATGTAAGGAATTTCCATTTGCCCGGCCGTACATAAAGTGCATGTCTGTCATTTCTGCATTTGTGAAAATAACCATTAACTTAGTATTGAATCCCAACGTACTCCGCAATCAAACACATCACACAACGAAAGGCAAATTATCCCGTAAACCACTCTCAAAATGTTAAAATAGTACAAACCATTTGCTATCTGTCAAAGCAACAATGGAAACATCCGGAAATTGACAGCAGCCCAGTTTTTCCTAATAATGGGTGTAGTAAAACTGCCTCTTCCCGACGTGCAATACTTTACATTTTATTTTTTAACGTCGAAACAGTTAATTTTATCAAAAAATTATAAGAGATAAAAAAGTTTCTAAATGAATCGGCTTAACCTAATTTATTTTTCTACGTCGTTAAGGAAGTTTTTTGGAAGTATAGTTAAAAAAACTGAAACTTTTGATCATGGTAACACTTCCACAAAATTTTACCATTTCCACGCCTTTCGTTTCCGAGAAAAACAATAAAAACACTCTTTTTTCCGCCATCTTTGCAACGCGATATCTCCCTAATGGTTGACTTGCGACCCAACGTTTATATAACAAACTACCTTTTATTTTCAACAAGGAATCACCCCCTGAAATGTTTCGCCTTTGTTTTGAAACACCCTGTATATGACCATTTCCGAGATATCCGTGCGTACAAGTGACCACGTTCAATATTGATTTCAATATCAAATTTTCGATATCTCTTTTGGCACAAATATTACCCACACAGATGACTTAAATTTTCAGAATACTTATCTATAATATTTCGACTGAAATTAACTGTAACTGACCACTATAGTAGGCATTACAATATGTAATATCTTATGAATTATTATGTACTGGTAAATACACATCTATGTTCAATCTACAAACATAATTTATTTCATTATTGATATAGGTGTACAAAATTATTTTTTTATTCTAGGGGTAACAGTAATTATTATAAGTTTAGTGAATGTAACATACTTCATTAATGTATAGAGTAAGGAACATATTTTGTAAATACAAGAAACCACTTAGTATATAAATATAAATATGTATATAGTGTAACATAATTATAATTAAATCTATGGAGAAAATATAATTACAGCACAAAGATATGTGAGTGTGGTATATATGCAATAACAGTTGTGTATTATAAAATTTTATTTGTGATGTTATAGAATACGATAGTTTAACTTGTGATGTACAATCATTATAGGGAAGACGACCCCCTTAAATTTGCTTCCATTTCATAAAAAGTTATTGTTATTACCAAACTTAAAGTCCAAAAGAAGAGTTTTAAAACTTGTCATTACAATTTATTGAAAGCACTGTACAAATATCTGTAGTCAGATTTATTTTATTTGCTTTAAATAACATCATATACAGGTCTCTGAAATGTATGGACCAGCGAGCCACCCGAGATCCTTAAGGTCAAAATCCGAACCTCTTCATTACACTTGCTGATAGAATACTTGACCGAGTGTTACAATTATATTTTTTAACTTAACCGTGCTTTTCTACAATTATTGAAGTGACGTAGAAGAAAAACAAACCTTTTTATAACAAATATTTCTATACTTTTTTCACTAGGAATGAATGAATTATTTAAATGATTTAACCAATAAAATCCAAGTGGTTTCGTTACTTACCTAGAACTTCATAAACATGGTTTTTTTATTTTGTAAAAGCGAAGTCAAATTTAAACGTGGATTTTAGCTTTTAAGATTTGAGCAATTGAAATAAATACTTAAGTTTTGAATCCACCGATATCTCAATAACTTAAATATTTTCTAAAGGTTGCGTTCTTGTTAGCAAATGTATTCATTTCTTAAACCATTTTTATTACATACTAAACTCCTGTCCTCTGTTTTGGCGAATGCTCTCCCTGCATTTATAAGAACTGAAAGAGCAGCGGAGTTTTTAATAATATCTGAATAAACCTACATACAAAGGTTTAAATAAAATCCACGTTTAAAGTTGACTCTTCGCTTTTACAAAGTAGAAAAACCATGTTTATGAAGTTCTGGGTAAGTAACGAAGCCACTTTGGATTTTATTGATTAAACCATTTAAATAATCCATTCATTCCTAATAAAAAAAAGTATAGAAATATTTGTTATAAAAAGATTTGTTTTTCTTCTACATTTCAATAATTGTAGAAAAGCACGGTTAAATTAAAACATTAAAAAATTAACTATCACAAACATGGTAACACTTGGTATAGAGGTATGTTTGTTTCAATCTACTCAAAATCAAGTATTCTATAACCTCCTAAAATTATTGTAACGACTTGCAAGACATCTATTTCTTTATCAGGATATTTTAAATGGCATTTTGTCAGCTAAATTAATAATTTTCTTAATTAATTTATTATGTAAAATTTCTAAATTTCAGTTCGCTGTATTTTCAGTGTATTGACAATACCAACTTGGAAGTAAATTTTAGGAAACATCTACTGGTACTCAACCATTATTAAAAATGTTCTAGTTTTCCCTCCCTCACGGTAAAATTTATGATAAACTTTGGACGAAAACACAAACCGTGCTTCCCGATCGTATGTGTCATTTGTGATATCGTTTATTTCCTTACTTTTGAAAACGTTATTACCACACTTATGAGCCCAAAGTGTGGTAATAGCGATATAATACGACATTTAAACATTTGATATTTTCTTTAGTGATGTATCGTACGCTTATTTGAATATATTATTTGAATGTAAATGGTTAATAAAAAGGAATATATGTTTCTATCTTTGTTTTCATTAAATATATTTACCCTGCAAAAAAGAAATGATTTACCACCTGATTATGTATAATCTGTTTGTCCACAGATTCCTTAGATGAAAATTTCTAATTTTGTCGTCACTAGTAGAGAGGGCGCCACTTATGGCACATCATGTTTCTTTTAAACGGCAGAATTTTTTTGCGGCTTATTGTTTCTATCTGACTATTGAAACAATCGATTCTCCTGTTTTATTTGAAAATGGTATACCTTGATTACCTTGTTGAAGTCGTTAGGAGTAACACTTGCTTTTCGAAATAATCGTTATCGTCTCAAGTAAAGTGCCTTTTCTACTTAAAATACAGCAAAATGTTACTTGAAAAAGCAGTTCAGAACGGTAAGATTTTGCTGTATTTTCAGCAAAAGAGGCACTTTACCTGAAACCAAAACAGGTTTTACTCGGTACACTGAGCATTTCAAATAGGATTATTTCAAAAATGGTTATTCTTACCGACTTGAGCAAGGTATATCTTTTTCAAATAAAACGGGTAAAAGAATCGATTGTTTAGATAGTCAGATGGATACAGTAAGCTGCAAAAAAGTTATGTCATTTAAAAGAAACATGGTGTGCCACAAGTGGCGCCCTCTACTAGTGACGTCAAAATTAGAAACAAATTTAAATTTCTCGCCCGTAAAAACTTCTGATTTACAAATGGTAGGTAAATATTTGGATTTCTTAAGAAGTTATTTACAGATATCGAAAATAAAATTTTAACTTTGACACCCTGTATCTTTTTTTATGCGACTTGGGATATGGGTATGCTAAGTTAAATCAATTTATTTTCGCCTATGGAATCTGTAGTCTCATTTTTGCTACCTCATTTAAAAACACCCTGTAGTAGACGTATCAATCTCATTCACTCTATTTCCTCTCTCTCTCCCTTTCTCTCTCTCTCTATTGAAAGTAATAAAAAGGTGTTTGGAATTAAAACAGAGCTTATTAACAGTACAAAGTTATATTTAATGCTTTGATTTTTTCATTTTATTAACTCAATCTACAATTGTTTCTTTTTGTGCCAGTAGCTCTTCTTTAGCGACCTTAAAAAAAGATACAATTATTAAAATAAATGCCTAAATTCATTACTGTTTATATGCGCTATACTGCATAAGATTAGAAGTAGGTACACACCAGAGTAAATGACTCTAATATAGGTAATAGTTTGGCAACGCATTACCTTACCTGACTAGTACGTCATCCATAATATCCCTTACCTTGTGAATCCTCTGTGACAAATTGTTCACCACTTTCGGTAGAACTGTCATCAGGCGATTCTTCTTCAGAGGAGGTACTTTCACTCTCAGAAGCATCAAAATTTATACGGAATTTGCTAAGCTCAGCACACAAACCTTTAAAAATGTTAATAATAAAAATATTGAAATCGATGAAAAACTAGTTAGACAACTACATATTTATAAATTAATAAAATATTTATATAATATATGATAATATCTGACATGTGGGGTTGTACTGATCTTCAGCATTAGTTTAAGTTAATTGTATTCACTTTGATAAGAAACACACTTAGGTGTAATAATTTATGTCACACTCTCCAATAAAGGATGTTTAATTTGAAATTAAAATACTACTTATGGTGCCTGTTTTTTTAAATTTATTAAAATTACATAATTTAATATATAATCGAATGTATTGCAATTTGGCAATAATAATAATAATGCTTTAAATTAGTAAGACAATTATTATTTGTTGTTTTACTACATAATTGGCCTGTCACTGAATATAATATGTCTAATTGATATTTTTCGTGTATAATCTTTTCCCTATGATTCTAATGTTGTTTCACCACTCCTTGAGAATTAATTCCCTCCAAACTGTACCCCACCTCCTATGGATAAGTCAATGCCAGCTGAACCTTGTCCTGGTGATTTAGTGCTACTGTCTGAGGATCCCTTGTTCGTTGAACCATCTTCTGAAAAGCCAATGTCTCCTGTGGTATCTCCTGGAGATAAGTTTCCGTCAGAAGGCTCTTGAGTAGTGCTGTCTGAAGACCCTCTCTCTTCTGTAGAATCACCTTCCTTTGAATCAACGTCACCTCCTGGAGCCGAACTGTCCTCAGAAGGCTCTCCAGTAGAATCACTCTCCGATTCTGTAGATTCAGTACCGCTGACTGGAGAATCACCTTCCCTTGAACCACCGTCACCTTCTGGAAACGAGCTGTCTTCAGAAGGCTCTCCAGTAGAATCATTTTCGGATAAACCTTCTTCTGTAGATTCATTAGTACTGTCTGGAGATCCTTCTTCTGTAGAATCTTCGGCAGATCCTTCACCGGATATTCCGCTTGACCTGATATGAAGTTTAGCGAGAGTGGCGCACAAGCCTTTAAAGATTAAAAATCATATGACTTACAAAGGAAATACATTACTCAGAAAAATTAAATTATTATTAATATGTTCATAGTGTTTTTTTTTATTTAATAATTGTCGTAAGCGCAACTAAATAGAGGATTAAATAAAAGTTAAAGAAAATAATAGTGTCACTTTCCTACTATAATATATTTTTCTATGTTTATTAAATAAATTAAAAAAATTTGCAATTAAAAAAAAACCAGTGTTTTAACCTGAATAAATATACTTATTACTTACTTATATTGTGCGTTGCTTGTTATAAATGTTACTCTTCAATACGGGATGTTTAATTTGAAATTAAGACTACGTATGGTGGCTGTTTTTTAATTTATTAAGATTATATAATTTAATATATAATATAATATATTGCAATTTGGCAGCAAATTTGAACTATGTTTTAAATTAGTCAGAAAATTATTATTCGTTATTTTACTACATAATTGGCCTATCATTTAATATAATATGTCCAATTGATATTTTTCATGCAAAATCTTCCCCTATGGTTTAAATGTTGTTTGGCCGCCTTCTGAGGAAGACTCTGCAATAGTGCTGTCTTCCGTAGAATCACTCTCCGATGAACCCTCTTCTTTAGATTCAGTACCGCTGTTTGATGACCCTCCTTCTTCTGTAGAAGCACCTTTCTTTGGATCACCATCACCTCCAGGAGACGAGCTGTCGTCAGAAGGTTCTCCGGTAGAATCACTCTCGGAGGAAACATCTTCTGTAGATTCAGTACCGCTGTCTGATGACCCTCCGTCTCCTGTAGAATCACCTTCCTTTGAATCACCATCGCCTCCTGAAGACGAGCTGTCATTAGAAAGTTTTCCAGTAGAATCAGTCTCCGATGAACCATCTTCTGTAGATTCAGTACCGCTGTCTGATGACCCTCCTTCTTCTGTAGAAGCACCTTCCTTTGAATCACCATCACCACTTGGAGACGAGCTGTCGTCTGAAGGTTCTTCAGTGGAATCACCCTCCGCTGAACCCTCTTCTGTAGATTCAGTACCGCTGTTTGATGACCCACCTTCTTCTGTAGAATCACCTTCCTTTGAATCACCATCACCTCCTGGAGACGAGCTGTCGTCAGAAGGTTCTTCAGTAGAATCACCATCCGCTGAACCCTCTTCTGTAGATTCAGTACCACTGTTTAATGACCCACCTTCTTCTGTAGAACCACCTTCCTTTGAATCACCATCACCTCCTGGAGACGAGCTATCGTCAGAAGGTTCTTCAGTAGAATCACCCTCCGCTGAACCCTCTTCTGTAGATTCAGTACCGCTGTTTGATGACCCACCTTCTTCTGTAGAATCACGTTCCTTTGAATCACCATCACCTCCTGGAGACGAGCTGTCGTCAGAAGGTTCTCCAGTAGAATCACTCTCCGATGAACCATCTTCTGTAGATTCAGTACCGCTGTCTGATGATCCTTCTTCTTCTGTAGAATCACCTTCCTTTGAATCACCATGACCTCCTGGAGACGAGCTGTCGTCAGAAGGTTCTTCAGTAGAATCACCCTCCGCTGAACCCTCTTCTGTAGATTCAGTACCGCTGTCTGATGACCCTCCTTCTTTTGTAGAATCACCTTCCTTTGAATCACCATCACCTCCTGAAGACGAGCTGTCGTCAGTAGGTTCTTCAGTAGAATCACCCTTTGATGGACCCTCTTCTGTAGATTCAGCACCGCTGTCTGATGACCCTTCGTCTTTTGTAGAATCACCTTCCTTTGAATCACTATCACCTTCTGGAGACGAGCTGTCGTCAGAAGCCTCTCCAGTAGAATCATCCTCGGATGAACGTTTTTCTGTAGATTTGGTACTGCTGTCTGATGACCCTTCTTCTGTAGAATTGCCTTTCTTTGAATCACCTGGTGACCAGCTGTCGTCAGAAGGTTCTCCAGTAGAATCACCCTCCGATGAACCCTCTTCTGTAGATTCAGTACCGCTGTCTGATGACACTTCTTCTTCTATAGAATCACCTTCCTTCGAATCATCATCACCTCCTAGAGACGAGTTGTCGTCAGAAGGTTCTCCAGTAGAAGCACCCTTCGATGAACCATCTTCTGTAGATTCAGTACCGCTGTCTGGACCGCCCTCATTTGAATCACTGCCACCTCCTGGAGACGAGCTCTTGTCAGAGGGTTCTCCAGTAGAATCATCCTCGGATAAACCTTCTTCTGCAGATTCAGGACCGCTCTCTGGAGATCCCCCCTCTTCTGTAGAATCACCTTCCTCATTTGAATCACCGTCACCTCCTAGAGAAGAGCTGTTGTCAGAAGGTTCGCCAGTAGAATCACCCTCCGAAGAGCCATCTTCTGTAGATTCATCACCGCTGTCTGATGATCCTTCTTCTGTAGAATGTTCGGAAGACCCTTCTTCACCAGATATTCCGCTTGATTTGATTTGAAGTTTTGCGAGAGTTGCGCACAAGCCTTTAAGGATTAAAAATCATATGACTTGCAAAGGAAAACAACAATTATTTTTTACATTACTGCTAAATTGCTGTTATTATTTTGATAGTGTTTTTTATTTAATAATTGTAAGCCATAGGCGCAACTAGGTAGAGGACTAAATAGAAGTTAATAAAGAAAATAGTGGTGTCACTTTTCTACTAAAAGTATTGCAATCTTTTTCTATATGTATTAATTAAATTATACATATAAGCATACAAATATGCTCATACTCCATTACCTAATGTTTTAACCCGAATAGATATGTTTACTACTTACCAAAATATTCAAACAGTGAAGCAAAAAGCAAAACCTTGATTTTCTTAAGTTTGCTTTTTTTTCTAAAACTAATGAGTGTCGTGTTAAAATGGAACATTCCCTTTTATAAAAACCCAGCCGCTCACCCCCATAAATAATGTAACGCTAGTTGCACCTATGATGTAAGTTGGTTCTTATTTTTGTATAAAATTACTTCTATTTGTCTTTTCATTACCTGTGCACTTTCCATCAGCTGTAAGTTGATGTATAGCATCTGTAAATGCTAGGAAGACATTCAGCACCCTTTCAAATAAAGGTATAAAGAATTTCTTGTTGTCGAGTATAATACTACTGATGTAATTGCCCAGTTCCTTACAATTCTGCTTCATAACAATCTCAGACCATTTACCCGCTTGCTCCAATACTCCCTTAACCTGTTTGAGTCCTGGCAACCCAGATATTTTAGCCAATATCTGTTCTATGTGCAAGAAATTTGAGGCGCCATCTAATGCACCGCCAATTGTACTTAAACCTTTTATTTGCAATTTGATTGCGCCTCCTACGCCACTGGAAACGAGTTTTCTGGACAACCCGGCAAGATTTAATCCTGTCTGAAGACCAGATATTTGGATATGCGTTACTATTCGTATGTACCTTGATATTACACCTAAAATATACAAGCTGTCTATAAAAGGTCTAGACAAAATGCTACCACGTATTCCTGGGGCCTATATATCATCAAATTCAGGTTGCATTTCTCCAAAATTTGATAGTTTCTGAATTACTGGTGTAGGATAAGTTTTCTGGCATGTAGTATTGAAATATGATCTCGAATTTGTAAATTAGATCAGTAGGTACATTTTGGGCTCAGAAATATGTTAGCATTTTGTGCATACCCTTTAGAGAATATAGAACGTTTCAAAAATCAAAATTTTTGTTTTTTCCTTAACAAACGTGATCAAAAGTTTGTACAATCAGATGTGATTTGATTGAGTAATAATCTAATTGGAGTAGATAGAAAAACATTAAGTACCTTTAATTGCCTTAAAAATCTTTGCCACCACGTCAGCATTGACTGAACCAATCTTTAATGTAATTTTCGAAATACGTTCTGTGACTTTCGTTGCAGTACCTACTGCAAAGCTACCCGCTTTCCGAAGTACAGTGGTAGGTAAACGAAGAGCTTTGACGTTTAGTGTAATAACACCCCAAACAATCTTCCCAGCTGTTCTAAATACTGTCTTAGGGAGTGTCACGGGCAAACTGAATATTGTTTCCAATATGGACTTGATGTCTATTGATCCTTTAGCTGAAATTGAGCCACTAGCACCTGAAAGTTAAAGAATATACAATTTATGGAATAGATAACGATCTGTTAAGATTACTATTTGATGAAAGTTGAAATGTTTTCCCTGGTCTACAATAAAAAAAGAAAGGGATACATTCTTTTGTAATACTTTTAGAATTCGATAATCAATAAGTGGAGGACGGACAATAAGTCTAGCTCATTGCCTATCGTACAGGTGTCTATTGACTTACTTTATTCCTCTTACGTAAAAATAATAGGAAGACGTGAACTTTCCGATACAGTATAAGAAATTTTGACAATGTTCTAAATCATGATTATTTCTCCTTCTGTCTACAGGGTGCTTTTAAATGAAGTAGCAAAAATGAGATCACCGATTCCTTAGGTGAAAATAAATCCATTTAACCTAACATTTCTATATCCCATGCCGCATAATAAAAAAGATACAGAGTGTCAAAGTTAAAATTTTATTTTCGATATTTGTATATAACTTCTTAAAAAATCCAAGAATTTACATAAAGTTTGTAAATCAGGGTTTTTTGCGGGTGACAAATTCAAATTTGTATCTAATTTTGACGTCACTAGTAGAGATCGCCACTTGTGGCACACCATGTTTCTTTTAAATGGTAGAATTTTTTGCAGCTTAGTGTATCCATCTATCAAAACAATCGATTCTCCTACTTGTTTTATTTGAAAAAGGTCTACCTTGCTGAAAATGGTAGGAGTAACCATTTTTGAAATAATCATATTTGAAATGCTCTGTGCACCGAGTAAAAACTGTTTTGGTTTCTGGTAAAATGCCTTTTCTGCTGAAAATACAGCAAAATGTTTCTTGAATAATTTCTTCAGAATCGTAAATATTGGAGACGTGCAAAATTTCAAAAAGGTCGGCCTGCTTTGATACAATCTTTGTACTCTGTTGAAAAATGATTTCATCAAACCTAGCCGATCTTCCACAGAAAAGGCACTTTACCTGAAACGATAACACTTTTCAATCGGTGCACTGAACATTTCGAATAGAATTATTTCGAAAGCTGTCACTCGTAACGACTTCAACAAGGAATACTTTTTTCAGATATAACAGGTAAGAGAATTGATTGTTTCAATATAGTCAGATGGATACACTAAGCAGCAAAAAAGTTTTGTCATTTAAAAGAAACATGATGTACCATAAGTGGCGCCCTCTACTAGTGACGTCAAAATTAGAAACAACAATTTTTTATATACATGAATACTTTTTGATTCAATACCTCCTCCGCCAGACGCACCTCCACCGCCGGACCCTCCACCTCCACCAGATGCTCCTCCTTCTCCATATCCGCCTTCTTCCCCAGATCCTCCTTCCTCTCCACTTCCCTCTGCACCTATTAGAGTAAAATAAAACAGTTTATTGCCCTGTAAAAGAACTGATCTAGACGAAGAATATCCATTGTCTACTTACTGCCACCTCCCTGCCAATCGAAACCGATTGATCCTCCATTTTCACCCGACACACTCCAACTTCCTCCATAACCTCCTCCTCCAGGTGGGCACTCTGCTGGGTCAACGCACCGTTTCTTCTGCTCGTCGTATATCTCACCGTTTTCGCAGTGACATCCTGGATGTGGTACGCAAATTGGAGGCGGCTTATGTTGACACGTCGGCTGGCAAGGTGCTACGACGCTAAATTTCCGGGCGCCGCAAATTCCGGCAGATTCTGGAATAATTTGAATTCAACAGTGATAATATTATACACCAACCGTGGCGTTGAATGTTCGCTACAATTATTTCACCTCGGACGGGAAAAACATACTGAGAATTGTACAGAAAAGATATTACTATCCTAATTCCTGGAGCTATCCAGTACGTTAAGACCGTCAACTTTGTGGAGTAAATATTCGATGCTTCGCACCATGATTTACCTGAACAAAAACGTAGGTATTAGCAAATTTACAAACCTAATTGTATTTTTAAAAAGGAAAGTTTTCGGATATCAGCCAAAGAAATCAAAAATATTTACGAAGCTGGAAATAGAACGCTTTATGAAACAAGCCGAGGATAAAGAATTCCTGTTAGCTATAGTTGTTTTAATTGTTTTAGTATTTGGAACATATGGGAGGGAAGAAATCACATTTTTGACAGTAGATGTCATAAAAGGTTGGCAGTGATTTATTAGTGTTAAAATTCCGAACACAAAAACTCATGTTCCAAGAATATTTACGATTGCTGAGGAATCTATAGATGATAATTTTTTTAATGTTTCTACTCAATACGATATATCAGCGATTTTTCTTGATATATCGTACTCTGTACTCTGCCAGTTGGAATCAATACAATTGGAGGTATGCCAAAAAATAGCGGAATTCCTTAGACTCTTCAATGTCAATGAATACAATGGCCGTTACTTCCGGCGCAGCTCTGCAGAAATGATCATATGAACTTTTCAAGAGACACGGAGGTTGACGATTAGGTTCAGTTGCCGAGAGTTATATATAAAATTCCATTGAACAGAAAAACGAAATAGCAAAAAGAATCATAGGTCAGAAAGATACACCAAATAAGAAGTTCGCACAGAAGCAGAAGCTAGCAGTATTGCCACTGATAGCAATTTATTCATTCCGGCTACTATTACTTGCATTGCTGTTAGAGAAGAGAAGCTGGATGCTTCTAGTAATCACTTTAACAATTTACATAATTGTATCTTAAAAATTTATAATAAATAAATGTTTTTTAATGTTTCATATTTACTTTTAGACACTAGTGCCTAAAAGAGTGTCATTTCAATATCTTTGTCAATTTTGAAACGCTTTCACAAAAAATTATTTTATGTACAGATTCAAAAAGTGCAGTCCCTTTGGTCTTCAATACGAAAGAAAGGGATACACTCTTTTGTGAGGCTATTACACAGAGAAAAGCACCCGTCTGAAGTTCTCAAACTGTGAAAATGTATCTTTGCTTGATTTGCAGTTGATCCACATAAACTTTCCCTCCTGCCGATACATTTTGTTTAGTCTAGTATCGATGACCCACTTGTCAACGATTCGTTGCATTAGTTTGACAATTCCGCAATGGGCTTTGAGATGCTCCCACTACAAATGGACTGTATTATCTATCCTATACATATTTACTCACTTACTTTGTTCCTATTGCGCTTTAAAAAGTAGTACATGTATATGTGTTAGGTTGGAAACCTTTATGTTGTGGCCACTGCATATATAAAATTTTTAAAATTTATGCAATTTTCATTATTTATTACGATATTCCTTTATTTTCTATATATAGTGATTTTTCTGGTTGATATGCCGTGACCTCGGTAACTGGTCGCTGCCAGTAACAAAATTAAAGTGCACATCCTTAGCTTTAGCTGAGATTCTTTGACCCGCTCTTGTTGCTCTCGGACTAGACTCTATCGTGGCAGACACGCTATCGGTATCTCTAGACCCACAAAATCTTCGCCTCGACTGATGCTTTTGTCACCATTGAATTCACCATTCAACCAAGGAACGGTTCCGACCATAGCAGTCGTAAAACCAACAACAGGAAGCGAAATCTATTATGGGCGAGCCCAGAAATACCGATACCGAGTCTACCCTCACAGAGACTAGCCTGAGAACAACAAGGGCAGGTCAAATAATCCCAGCTAAACCTAGAGATGTGCAATTTAAAGGTTCTGTTACAAGTGAATACGCGGCTCAATACTGTTCCCGGCAGCGACCAGTTACCGAGGTCACGGCGTAACAATCTGGAAACTCACTATACATCAAATAATGTCATCAGCCGTGAAGGAGTAAAAACCATTATAATTAATATTTCAGAAAAGGCATTACTAACTCTAATTTGATTATTTTAGTACCTATTATTAATTTATTCATCTGTTTGTTTAAAAAAAATGTTAGCTTTAAAATCCCGAAAACAAAAAAGTATGCAATGCGTAAACAATATTGTACAGTATACAAATTACTTCAGTATCAAAGAAATAAATTAGATTACTTTTCATAACAATATAGATAATGATTTTAAAAAATGCTTCCATGGCAAAATGTTTTTTGCAATACAAACAATTTTCCAAAAGTAACTTGTTTCTGAGATATTTAAGTAAGTACCTGTAAATTATTATGACTTTTAAATTTAAAATTGGATCAATTTTTATATTGTATTAAACAAATTATGTTATCAATCGTTCATCAACATAT
This sequence comes from Monochamus saltuarius, assembly GCA_025584915.1. NCBI lineage: Eukaryota > Metazoa > Arthropoda > Insecta > Coleoptera > Cerambycidae > Monochamus > Monochamus saltuarius. Next base: position 7,700,396 of record CM046725.1, on the reverse strand, counting down.
TTTAAATACATCGAAAACTGCACAACAATTTTTTAGTTATAATCTACTTATATTAAACTGTTTGATCAACAACTGCCGTCACTAATAATTTTGTAAATGATGTTTTTACTATTACTTTTTCTTATTGTAAAAGACACTACCGTAAAAATAGTCCCTGCTAATTTATAGAAATGATATTTACATTTTTTTCAGTGTAGCTTTATTACACTAATCAAACTTTCTTACTTCCTTTTTATTTATTTTTCACTAAAATAAATTATGTAGGTACTGATACAGATATTAAAAAAAATAGAAAAGCAAACGTACGAAAAATATGCACTCCATGGGTACTCACCAGAGTATTGAAAAGAGCATAATATAAAAATAGATACAAGCAACACGTATTTTAACATGTTGAAACTATACGAGGAACTGGACAGTTCTGGCGTTCCTGTGACTATTGTTTCAAATAAGTGCTTTTAAATAAAAGTATTCTAATAGATAAGTCATATCATTGTTATTATGTTCATTTAAACAATTATTTTAAAAAATAGTAATGGTCAATTACTTATTACTTCAGTTAATAAGCTGATAAAGTAATGGACGTGAAGAATAATTGCAAATTATCGTATTATCGTACCTCTTCCATGTCCTAAACTTAGTGACTGACAAGAATAAACGATTATACAAAAAGTAAAAAATACTTATTAGAAAAAATGTTTAGTTAATTTTTTTTTCTGTGACTTTTGTAATATAAAATTTCATAGACATTCCAAAAATAATGTAGACGTTGGCAAATGTATGAAAATTAATTTAAGCTTGCTACACAAAATTTAATTTAAAAATAATTGGGTTTAAAAGTGTAAATAAATAGGGAGGTATTTAGAACAACGTGAAGCAAACGAAACAGTTCTATTGGCTTTACGTAAGTGTAATAAATAGATAGATGAAAAATCTACTTAACTATTACTAAGCTAATAAATTTAAGACGTTTTGAAATAAATTAAACCCAGCGAACCATACTGTTTACTTATTTCAAATAGTACTTAAATTTATATTTCTAATAATTTTTCTCGAAGTATAAGTAGAACTAGAAATTTCTTAATAATAAATGTTCTGTAGAGACAGATTTCTTTGAATTGTCTTATAAAGTGCAGTTTATTCTGCAATTATAATAGGGTTTTTTGTGATTTTTGTATTTAAATTATACGCCTACACTGACAAACGTTGAACTACTAGAAAAAGTATAGGTAGGTATATTATCATACTGAATTTTTTTGATAAGACAGTTTATTTTCCTTTGTTCTAAGTAGCCTTGGCTTAAGTAATTAGTGTAATAAATTTAACAAATCAACAAATGAAACTATTAACCTACTCATTTTTTTTGTAAGGGTCTTAGAAGAAAAAGATATGTTTTATTTAAACGTAAAAGGTTTTGTGCGAAATAATTTTAAATTAATACGATATTTAAAGTTGTGTTGTTTGTTGATATACAGGGTATTAGAGGTTGGATTGAAGGAGGACTGTCATAATTTTAACTGGCGATAGTACAACATAAACAAAACAAAAATCCATATAACATGGAATCCCAACCGTCTTCGAGAAAATAATTTAGGAATCTTTCCGTAATTTTCTGTATAATGTATCATAAAATTCGATACTTACTCCCTCTTTTTACTGTATTAGAAAGGTATTTTAAGCTAATATATATCAAATCTCCTACAATTCCTATCAATGTACAGACAAAGCTCTATTCAATAATTATCTTCTAGCTAAATTTACTAACCTGATTTAATGAAAACATTCTCTAAATATCTAAGTTCACTTTTGAAACTGTGGGAACTCGAAAAGTAGTCCGCAGATATCCTAAAATATATAAAAAAACGATTACATAAAGGGTAAAAAAAATATATTAATTAAGTAGGTCATAATCATATTTAAATTCATTGACAGTAGTAGACATTGTCGATATTTAATTTCAAATAATTTTAATTTATGGGTATAATAATTTTTATAGTTAGATATTTGACTCAACTTAAAGGAGGCCACCTAAAGAAGCAATCCTAAAAATGCAGAAATAGGTTAGATCTCATCTATTGTGGTGTGGTTGAATTTTCGAGTTCCCACAGTTTCAAAAGTGAACTTAGATATTTATAGAGTGTTTTCATTAAACCAGGTTAGTAAAGTTAGCTAGCCGTAAGTAACAGAGGTAGTAACCACTGCATTTTATAATATTCTATGGACATCAAACCCGATATTTTGATTATTTTTTTCTCGGAAACCGAGGGGATTAAGACTCATGTCCTGTTAAAATTATGGCAGTCAAACCTCTAACACTCTGTATATCAAAATGCAAACTTACTTTCACAGGGGTATATACAAAGTGACCCGATTTCTAGGCATATAATTTTTATTCGCATGTAAAAGCAAATTACATATAGTCAAATATTTGGTTTTGCAAATAGACCCAAAGAAAGTACATAGATATTTGGAAACTATTACTTTTCCAAAATAACATTTTCTGTGCATTTCTGAAATATTAACTTATGTTTCATTTATATGTCTTATTATTAATTTATTGCAAGGAAAAGCGAAAACTGTTGATGAAAAAATTTAGTAATTTTTTAAGTTAGTAATTGCCACATTGTTATTATTTTTATACACAATTAAAAAATAATTCTTTTTTGTAAAATTCGAATAAAGTCCATTAGTCTTGTCCTCATGACGCGAAATTCGCAAAAATTACGCGAATTATTTAATGGCTGGACAAGTTTTAACTCTTAGCAAATTTTACCAACTGCAACATTTTCTATAATTTTCATCATAAAACTGTCATGATAGATTGGCAGAACCTCAAATTAAATTTACTAACCCTATAAAATGATTAGCGATAATATTCCTTTTTTGTGAAATTTTCAGAAAGTTGACACTTTCCCGCCATTTATAAAATAAATCGAAATTATCAAGAATTTTTGACAGATTTAATAGACAGAAATTTAGGAAATAGTATAGACAGATTTGAATTTTTGACTGTTTGCCTTGAGGCTATTTGATGATAAAACTTGGACCATTGGACAGAAACTTAAATATTATGTAGTTTAATTTTTACCTATACCTTAAGTATATGCAACACACAATGCACCATACTATTTATATGGTTGCATTCTACCGAAAACATCCGATTGGATTTTAAGGCGAATAGTACGACGAATAACCATAAACACAACGCGAGTCGCGAGGTCACAAAACTGTCATGAACGTTCCCGATAAACTCTGTCATCAGAATATCATGATATCCATAAGTAAATCGTTTCCTGCAGTGTATTTTGTTTCTAAACACCCATCAAAATGAAACTGGTTGAAAGAAACCTCGATAAAGATGGTGAGGGGTAAGTACTGAAAAATAATTTTTATGTTTCATAATTGAGGTTATGATCAAATGTAACACCTGCTGGAAATTTGATTAGCACTAATATTTTACCTTATAATATATATTTGTGTTTTATTTGAGCTAAAGAAAATGTGATATTATAAAATATAAATAAAAATTATCTGTCAGTAATGTAGTACAGTTATTTTAATTGAATTATTCTCTTTTTAGCCATATAGTCCTCATCCCAGAAGAGCCTGAAGATATGTGGCATGCTTACAACCTCATATCTGAAGGAGATTCGGTGAGAAGTACCACTATTCGCAAGGTACAGACTGAATCTTCCACAGGCTCTTCAAGTTCCAATCGAGTAAGAACGACTTTAACGATATCTGTAGAAAATATTGATTTTGATACTCAAGCATGTATGCTAAGGTTAAAAGGGAGGAATATCGAAGAAAATCAGTATGTAAAGGTGAGATTTAGATACATATAGTAATAACTTATATTATTTTTTTATTCTTCATGTTTTGTTTAATTTATAATATATGAAATGTAACATTTAGATGGGTGCATACCACACCTTGGATCTGGAATTGAACCGCAAATTTTCGCTCAGAAAACAGGTTTGGGATTCCATTTCTCTAGAGCGCATTGATACAGCTTGTGATCCAACAAAAAGTGCAGATGTCGCTGCAGTCATAATGCAAGAAGGTTTGGCACATGTTTGTTTGATCACGCCCAGTATGACTCTCATCAGAGCAAAAATTGACGTTTCCATCCCACGGAAACGAAAAGGGTTTGTGCAACAACACGAGAAGGTTTGTTATAAAAAAAAATATGACAAGTTTCATAATAACAATTTTGATTTTCCTAGGGGTTAAATAAGTTTTACGATAACGTTATGCAAGCAATTTTGAGACACGTGAACTTTGATATAGTTAAATGTATATTGGTCGCCTCTCCAGGTTTTGTAAGGGATCAGTTTTATGAGTACATGTTCCAAACGGCAGTTAAAACAGATAATAAACTCCTGCTTGAGAACAAGTCGAAGTTCATGTTGGTCCATGCATCTTCAGGCTTCAAACACTCTCTTAAAGGTAAGTTGTAAACTTTATAACAAAAGTAGAAGAATCTTTATATTTGAAATGCTTGTCTAGATACTTTTAGTAGTGAATGGAATTATAGTTGACGGTTAAAAATCTAGAGTGTAGACAAGCGCGACGGGCGAAGTGTGCGAGGAACAATATTTCATAGGCGTACTAAACTTGAATGCGTTCAGATATAAAAAATATATATACCCGCGTCAAGAATTCAGACGTCTTACGTCATGGCTGACGTTACACATTTGTTTTTATTGTCAACGTAATTTTCGATATTTGGTCACGTTAAAAACAATCATTTTTTACAATTTAGTGCAAAATATAATGCAAACTTTTAGTGTAGTATATAGTTTTATTACTCTCAGTTGCAGTTTCTTAAATATTTTGATGAAAATACAATGAATTATTCATTTGTTCGTGTGACGTAAGTCGTCTGAATTCTTGTCGCGAGTGTAGTAGAAACAATGATATATACCAGTTTTTGCCAATTTTGAGGCGTTAGATAATAAAAATGATACGAATTATTTCAAAATTTAAAGTTTTTATCTTGTATTATCAACTACCCAAGGCGAAAATAATAGAGAGTGACTTATTCACAACACAGAGATGAGTATGGAAGGTACAGGTGGCATGACTACTTAAGCGTGCCACTTGAGAAGAGTTAAAGCACACAAAACTATCAAAAATAAGTTGACGTCCACTGAACCTAGCACATTAACAATTTACTTTAAATGTGCTATCCTCTCTAAATTAGAATGCCGTGCTTTTGGACGGCGATTGCCCACTTACATCTGATGCGCATTCCGCGGATTTTGCACGAATTTTTCAACTTCTGTTTTAATTATTTATGGCAGGAAAATCTAAACTTTTGACAAAATTTGCAAAACTGTAAAGCACTACAAATATTATTGTTCCTTTCATTATTATGTGGTGTTAATAAATTTGTTTTGAGCTTCTGACAATCTACCATGGCAGTTTCATGATGAAAATGATAGAAAATGTTATAGTTGACAAAATTTGTTACAAATAAAGATTTTCCCACCATTAAATGAATCGCGCAAATATTTGCAATTCTGCATTCAAAAGGCTTTAGAATACATACACACTATTTACTATTGGTCACTAGCACTGTCACGGTCACACATTAACACTTATTATATCATATTGTATCACTTTCCGTATGACCTTCATACATCCGTGTTTTGTCAAAATTTAATATACATATTCTTCGATCCAGATTCTGATTTTTATATTTATTTTAAATAGTTTCTTTGCCATATCATTATTTCGTCTTTTTCTATCAGCATACTCTTTTCGATTTCATTTATACGGACAGTTTCATCTTGTAAGATATAGCAATCGAATTTTAAAAATATTATTTTCCTTCAGCGAGTTTCCATCATTTTCCGTTTCACAGTTGTACTTCTTTACCACTTTTTTATTTGGACTATACATACCTATGCTACTCACGTACAATTTTGTTAATGAAATACATATTTCAACATCACTTACACTCATATTTTGACCTCGCGCTCTAAACTCTTCATGTCATCATCCGATATTCCTTACTTGTTAAATTAGGATGATTTTGAGAATACGCTATAGAGCTTGAAATATTTTCCATTCTTGAGAACACAAAATCACTAATAAAATTAATTACATTCATAATTAAGTTAGGGAAAAGATGTACCCGAAATTTGCCCGCCTAAACGATATACCCGCCCATGATTAGTGCCAGAAATGGAACAGGTGGATCCGTCCATTCGTTGCAGCCAATCAAAAGCGGTAGCGCATGCGTACTTACTGCAGCAGAAGCTGTATAATCGGGTATGCTCTCAGAGATATGCGGCACACGATTTTATAGGAAAAATATACGGGCTGCATGTATATTTCTTTGTGTTGACTGCTATAAATTGTGAGCAGGTTTATAACATGAGTCCTCTCTAGATTTTTGGCCGTCAACTATAGAATTTTTTGTTTTTAGAAGTACTTCAAGATCCTGCAGTCATGGCCAAAATCTCCGACACCAAGGCTGCAGGAGAGGTAAAGGTTTTGGAAACTTTCTACACCATGCTTCAGTGCGAACCTGCTAGAGCTTTTTATGGCAAGAAACATATTGAGAAGGCCAATGAGGCACAAGCCATCGAGACGCTATTAATTTCTGATAATTTATTTAGGTAAGTACAAAAATTTTCAGTTATATTAATTTTTCTAAATAGAAAACATTGAAATTTTTAATACTCTACTATAAGAATGTTTTAGATAATGAGTATCGTGTAAATGGGGTACATATTTGCGCAAAATAGGTTTTTCCATAATTAACTGTTAGAGGTTTTTTTTACTTTTCGAAAAATTGTACTTTTCTCAGTTACAGCATGTCGAATTAAAATTTGAAAAGTTATAACATCAAAGACAAGATAATTTCAAGAATACAAACTTTTTCCATACATATACAGGGTGTCCGGAAACTAAACCAACAAATGACGAAGCAAATTTTAGCCATACCAATTTTCTACCGCCATTGTTACATAGTGATAACATTTGCAAGACAGAAAATTCAGGGAATGATAGTACATTGAAAAATAATATGAATTTATTAATAAAATTGTTTTTACCATATTCCAGATACAGTTTTTATTTTTTAAATATCTCAAACAAATAAGAGAGTATTAAGGAAATATTTGGTCAATACGTTTTATCAACAGTAAAATCACAAGAGCTTTTTGTAATGAAATAATTTTGCCAATCAGTAATTTTATGAGAAAAACTGACATGAAAAAATCAGTTTTTCATTTTGTGAAAGTCAAGCAAAATTTCTAATTGGTAAAATGTTGAGTTAAAAAGAAATGTATCCATAAAAAGAAAAGCTCCAGTAGTTTTTAGCAAGAGAAATTAACGTTCAAATAGTTAGAGGACCAGGAATTTTTATCGGTGATAAAATGCTTTTATCGCTGGGACAAAAACATCACTATTATATACACATTTTTATATGGAATACAAAATTTCCTAGCACATTACAAACATCTCATAAACCGATAAGTAAAATAAATATAATAAAATGAAGCAGTGATATATTTTGCCATTCTTGTTTCACCAAATTAACGTTGGCTGTTTGTTTTCTTGCTCGTCTACCGCCATAGCTTACCACACTGTTCGCATATCTTAGCAGGTGTTCATCTGATCTAAGTTAATGTCAGATCATTGACACTTTCAGATAGCATGTCAGAAAATCATAAAAGTGAATATTGTTTTTATAAAATTACAGTTCCTTTCTCCACTGTTAATTTCACACAGTTGATTTAATAAGGTAACAAAGCAACGCTGATAATAAACGCACTGATATAAGTGAAGGCATAGACAACTGTTTAAGTGCAAATTGAAAAAAATTCAGATTAGTATTCTGGGTAACTTATTACCCCTAAAAAACGTAAAAATAAGTTACACTTGATATAGCAAACATATAATTTTTCGATGTTCTATTGTTTCTTAAATTTTTCACGATAGAATCGAAACCATATACAGGGTGAGTCAGTCATAATGTCATTAATTTTAACCACGTATTCGGAAGGCCTAATAAAGGCAGAAAATCGAAAAAAAAATTTTTACTCGACTTTTAAAAAAATAAACAAATCACCCTATAAAAATCGGTAACACGACGCTCCTGGTACGCTCAAACTTTCTGATGTCGCAGCCATATGATAATCTAATTCCGATGGAAGGCATTGTTGCCACATGTTTACATACATAACGTCGTCTAACACTTCAGCGTGCGTATTATTCAAATTTGCCACCATTTAGTCGCACTTTCCGCATTTCCCGCATTTCTTTCCCCCCAAATTTAGAGATCACACCACACATTTAGAGGGGGGATGGGGAGAATACAAGCAGTAGTTTGTTTATTTCGGTCGTGTATTGGTCGTAAATTCACATCACAATGCCTAATTTTATTAATTTAGAATATGCGGAAATGCTAGTTTTATACGGGGAATGTTTACGAAATGCGAATGTCGCTGCTGTCGAATACCGGAGACGTTTCCCTAATAGGCTTCACCCAAGTGCGCGACCCTTTGTCCAAGTTTTTCAATGTGTTCGCGATACGGCATGAGTTAAACCGCGCCGAGAACTTGCTGGGCATCCTCAAAATGACTTAAATGTAATAGAAGCTGTTTAGAAAGAAGAAAGAGAGAGAGTTCTACTAAAATATTTCAACTTGGCAACATTGCATCAGGTCGACATCGAGTTGAACTGTCAGCTGTAACCGACCAAGGCTGTGAACGGTCAGTGACAGTCTGAAAAGGGGGTTTAAATAATGATTTGAAAATATTTTTTTTCGGCGTAAATATGCATTTAGATTTTTTTTTAATCGCGTATTCGCATTATACTCATTATTCCCTATCTCCTCTTAAAATTAATGACATTATAACTGACTCGCCCTGTATATTTATTTTGTTAATATTTTGTAGATAATGTGGTAATTCTGTTGACCACTTCAAATTGTCATATTTTTCTTTACCTTTTTTTTTCATAATAAAGTAGCTTTGCATGATTACTTATTACTTGCAGGTGTCAGGATGTAAACCTTCGTAAAGAATATGTAACAATAGTAGAATCAGTACGGGAATATGGTGGGGATGTCAAAATATTTTCCAGCTTGCACATCTCGGGGGAACGTAAGTTGATTTTTTGCTGTTAGAAAATCTTCACCTTAAATCTTTTTGATGAAACCCCTTCCCTCTTCATTTTTTTCCATCCCAGTCTCCCTTTTCTTCGCCTGCGGTACTTACCAAGATCGTTATTTCTAGAATTGGAGCAGTTGACTGGCGTAGCTGCAATATTACGTTTTCCGATGCCCGAACTCGAAGATGAGGAAAGTGACGAAGATTAGTAATTGTTGATTTTTAAGTCTATTGACTTAGTAGGAATCGTGGTGGTGTATTTTTTACAATTAAATTGATTGGGTACACACCAGTTCTAGGTTACATTGTTATTTTAATGTATTAAGTGGTAAGTGAAATTTTAGGACAATTGTTGTTATACTTTTGTTTTGTATTTTACCGCAGTGTAATTTATACATGTACATTTTCAAGCCAAGCAGTGTGCGCTAAATTGTGCTAATTTATTTATATATAATAATGAGAAATACTAAACAAGTGATTTTATCAAATTTATATTAATAAAAGCAAATTATACAACTGTGTTTAATCTGCCCTTTAAGTTTTCCTCTGTTTCTTCACTGTTTTGGCTGATTTCGGCTCGTTAAGCGTTTTCTTTTGTGTTTTTTTAGATTTCTTTTCTTCTACTTTTTTTTCGTCGTGTAGCCTCCTCTTTTTCCTCAACAACCAAATTTCCTTGGCCCGCTCCTTTCGTCCCGCCATCATGCTTTTGTACAGCTTCTTGTGTTTGTTCTTTATCATCTTTTCTCTAAGACGGTACTCTTGTTTCTCTTGTCTGTTCTTTTCCCATGGAACTTCTTTGTAGATTTCCCCGGTACTAACAGACAATCTCGGTTTCTAAAGAAAAAAAAAATTAATTACCACATTTAAAAAATATCCAAAACGAGGGACCTATAAGGGCCGACATACATGAACCACATATCTGCAGTTGAAGCAACCACAATTTTCGGCCAAGTTTATTCAAATTTGCAGTTGATTCGACCACATCTCAACCACATTCTTGTCGTTGGTTTGCGGTCCCATCAACTGCATCCTGCAGTCGATTTAACCACTACAGTGGAATCGTAGCCGACACCTACAATAGTTTTAAAATGACGTTCGAGGAAGAAGCGTGTTGCAGTTGAATACAAAAACCAGATTGTGGTCCGTGTACGCTGCATCGGCTCAAAAGTCGATGCGACCACCCGTAGGCATCGACCGCAAATGGACTGCAGATGCTCACCTTGACTGCAACACGACTCCCGTGTATGGCATATTGTGTAATTCTTATGATGAGCTGCAGTTCGCCGCAACCGCAATATTGTGGTCGGGATGACTGCAAAATGTCGCTCGTGTACGGCCGGCCTTACTGTTGAAAATTTTGTCTGCCATTTTGAATGCTGTGATCAAGTACTGCTCAGTATTACTAATTATTGCTGGATATTGTCAAGTACTACTTTATTTCTGCAGGCCCTGCCTTAATACTACCGATCTTAGCACCACTCATGAAAGCACTTATTATGATGTTTAAAAAGTAACAAATTCTCGTTTTCAATTTTTTGACATCTTAATTTAGAAAAAGCTTTGATACAGAAATTAAAAGAGCAAGAAGTTTTTTAAACATTTAAGCATAATATTTCCAGCATCTTAATCCATTATAGGCTGATTGGCTAGGTATAGCCACACTTTATAGAGTTCGTCGAGTGAAGGTTCCAGAGGGTGTGGCTAAATGCGCAATGAACACCAATGAAATTCATTTGTACACGACGAATTGGGAGAAAATCTATTTCTTGACAAATCATTGTGCCCCTTGAGCTCGCGAATGTGCGCGGCTAAATGCGCAGTCGTCTAAAAAACCGAAATCTGGGACCTCGACATCAAAGGAGCCAACGTGAAGACGACAGATTGTATAATAGACTGTGGTATAGCCTACAGATCCATGGCTTGGGGGGGAAAGAACTTTAGCTGGTTTTGTTAAGTCAACACAAAAATTGCTAGAAAAAGTAAATGAAACTTAAGCCAACGATATACAGGGTGTCTCATAATTAGCTGCCAACCCTGAACAGGCCGATTCTATAATCAAAACTAAGTAAAAAAGTTCATATGAACATGGGTCCAGAAATGCTTCCTAAAGGCACAGGGACCCATTGAAGAAGGAGAAATGGAAATCATTTTTTTGCAATATCTCAATCGCGTTGTGATAAATGAATGAAATTTGGTATACACAGTTAAGTTTTGATGAGCAATTTGATAGACTAATCCATTTATTTCCACAAGGCCCATTGGAGTGGGTACAGGGGGGCCCTTGGTATTTTGCGTGTGTAACTTTTTTGCAGCTTAGTGTGTCCATCTGACTATCGAAACAATCGATTCTCCTACCTGTTTTATTTGAAAAAGGTATACTTCAGTGCACCAAGTAAAAACTGTTTTGGTTTTAGGTAAAGTGCCTTTTCTGCTGAAAATATAGCAAAATGTTACTTGAAAAAGTTGCTCATAATGGTAAATTATGGAGACGTGCAAAATTTCGAGAAGATCGGCGAGGTTTGATGAAACCAATTTTCAACAAGGTAGGTACAAAGACTTTATCAAAGCAGGCCAATCTTTTTGAAATTTTGCACGTCTCCATAATTTACCATTCTAAACAACTTTTCAAGTAACATTTTGCTATATTTTCAGCAGAAAAGACACTTTACCTAAAACCAAAACAGTTTTCACTATGCACTGGGCATTTCAAATATGATTATTTCAAAAACGGTTACTCCTACCGACTTCAGCAAAGTATACCTTTTTCAAATAAAACAGGTAGGAGAATGGATTGTTTCGATAGTCAGATGGATACACTGAGCTGCAAAAAAGTGACACACGCAAAATACCAATTAAAAATAATAATAAGAAATAACAGATTTCGATAATAAATACTATTTTAAATCAAGCTACTAATAAAAGCAAATTTACCCAGCAGCAATAAGCAAAAAAAGTAAAAAGTGAAGGCAAAAAAAAAAAAATAATTAGTTTTCCAAATGTGAATGTTGTGGCAGTAACTAACTGTAGTAGGGAGAGATCATTTTCAATTTTAGAAAAGGAAAAAAATCATAAATAATTATGTGATGGAAAAAATAACAACCTTGCTTTGTGGGTCATAGAACATAAATAAAATTTGTACTAATAAAAAATTGAAAATCTTGCAACTGTAAGACGAAAAAGACGTTTTTGACACTTAATTTGGCTTGAAAAGATTAATACGTTTAAAATAACAAATGATGTCCTGACCTAGACTAAGGTCCTGTTCCTATACTATCAGATCCTATGTTACTAAAATGTGTACCAATAGCAGTGATGGAACTTCTGACGGAGATTGCCGCCATGTTGGACACGTCACTGTGAAGTGTCATTGTTTTTCTTATTCAGTAAGGTTTGCCATTTCATCATGGAAAGACTAACGCCACACAACGTTTACAAATTGTTAAAATATTTTACCAAAATCAAGATTCAATCCACTGGACGCACCGTGCTTTACGTGCAGTGTTTGATAGGCATAATCGCCCAAGTGAATTGATGATTCGTCGTATTGTTGAACGTTTCAAAGGAAGTTACACATTACATCCCCAAAAGCCACCGATTCGAAGAAGAACTTCATGTTCTGCAGAAAATATCTCAGCTGTACAAGCCAGTGTCGATGAATATTCTTCGACATCGGTCAGACGGCGCGAGCAACAGTTAGGTCTATCCACAATGTCAACGTGGCAAATTTTGCATAAGGATTTGGGTCTACATCCTTACAAACTGGTTCTGATGCAAGAATTAGAACTTGCCGACCATCGGTTGCGGTGGTAAGTTTGCGGATTGGGCTTTGAAGCAGATCGAAGCTGACGAGTTTCCGAGGAAAATCATCTTCAGCGACGAGGCCCATTTCTGCCTCAATGGGTACCTCAACAAACAAAATATGCGCTATTGGGAAGAAAAACAATCCTCGACAAGTGCTAGAGAAACAATTATACCCCCAAAAAGCTACTGTTTGGTGCGGTTTGTGGGCTGGCGGCATTATCGAGCCGTACATCTTTGAGAACGACAATGGTGAACGTATTACCGTCAACGGGGAACATTACAGATTAATGCTAACAGATTTTCTTTGGTCTCAACTGGATGATTTAAACTTGGATGGCATGTGGTTCCAGCAAAATGGTGCCACTTGCCACACAGCGGTTGAAACAATTGATTTATTAAGGACAAGGTTTGGTCATCGCATTATCTCTCCCCATACCCCACGTAATTGGTCGCCGCGTTCCTGTGACTTGACGCCCCTGGACTACTTTCTTTGTGGTTACTTAAAGTCGCTCGTGTTTGCCAATAACCCCACAACAATCGAGCAGCTGAAATAAACCATAACCTGCGAAATTCAAACAATACAACCGGATATGTTGGCACGAGCCATGAGAAATTGGACCCATCGTATACGCACCTGCAAGGCATCAAGAGGCGAACATTTAAATGATGTTTTGTTCAAAATATAAATGGCATAAAATATCTTTTCAATACACAATTTATTTTTCTAACTTAAAAAGTTTGTATTTTATTGACAATTAAAGTTCTATCACTTCTATTGGTACACCTTTTATTACCAGGTTCTGCTACCTAGATACTACAAAATACTATCAGGTACTATCTTATGTACTGCTATGTTGTACACCTACTGCTATAGGGAGACATATCTCAATCAAAACTTAACAATAAAATTTAAAAACAACTCACCTTTTCCTTATTGCTTTCATTCTTTTCTTCCTCTTCTTCTTCTTCCTCCTCTTCTTGATCTTCGTTTAACTCAGTTTCTTCTTCCTCGACATCTTCCTCCTCTTCACTCTCAGTACCCTCTTCCTCCATCTTCTCGTCATTTCTGTGTTGTTCCTCTAGTAAAGACGGATCATACAAGGCCCTTTCTTCAGGTGGAATGTATTGTTGGTCTCTCTCCTTATCGATAAATGGTGAAAGATGCGGAGGTAATACTTCACCCATGAAGTATTTGTTAACTGGTAACAGTTGCCTTGTGTTAACACTATCGAAGACCCATTGAGGTTGAATGTAATACCTAAAAAAATGTATGTTTGTAACAGTCTTTTACAATATGTAGTAATTTTAACATTGTTTTTTTATACCTTAAATTGACAAAAATATGAAGGCAATAAACTATTAAGTAAATATTATTTAATTTTGTCATTGTTGGTATATGTTTATTTCTAAACTAGTATTAAAATTGAATCATTATAATTTTTATAATCTGTTTATCAATATCAGGATAAAAAGTACACTTACTCGTTTAATTTGCTCAATGTAATATTTCTATTGCATCATTTCGAATAAATTACATATTTTAGTGCAATTAAGTTTTTTGAAAATCTTTTTAAAAGCCACAAGTTTGCATTTATGTAAATTTTGAAAGAAAACTATAATGACATAGAAGCTGTTGAAATGGAACCGCTTTCTTAAAATGAAATATAAATGACAGAAGTACCTATACAGGGTGTTCCAGAATGATGGTCAAATATTTTACCAGTGTATTCCACAAGCCATTTCAGGGGGGGATCTTTATATGAAATTTTTCAATTTGAGTACTTATTGTTGAGATATTCGAGTCTCAAAATGGCGGAAAAAAATAGTTTTTTTATTTTTCCTTAAAAACGGCTACACTTAGAAACTTCAGTTTTGGTACACATTATCAGCTAGTCAAAAGCTATTTTGTTGTAGTGTCTATTCCTTGGCTCATGTTTCTAGAGGGTGGTAATAAGCAACTCCTAGATTTATTTCTTTCAGAATTTTTTCCTGCAATGGCCGATTTCAACAAAACTTTTTTTTTAATACTACATATAATAATACTACTTTTTTCCCTCTTGTAACTTTTTCATACAACCAACAGTTTGCGCGGAAAAAAAATAAAAAATTATTTTCCTTACTCTAAACATCACCGTCACCGGTTACTGATAACCGCAGTAAGCGGTTGCTATGTTGAAGTTTCTCTGTTGTCTTATCAAACAAATCGCCATTAGGTCTATAATTGACAGTTTATGCATATATTTCTAATTAAAGGTTTTCCTATAACTGTTGACAATCCTGCCGTATGCGTATTCTGTCAATTTATTCGCTAATTGTACGGAGGAGTCAGTTATGTTTACAAATATTTGCAAAAATTGTCAAGACTGATTTGTTTGACAAGACAACAGAGAAATATACCGCCTACTGCGGTTATCAGTAACCGGTGACGAAAAGATGTTTAGAGTAAGGAGTAATTTTCCTTGGATTTGTACTCAAAAAGCGACCCCTAGGCCATTGCGTTCATTGCAATGAGCCAGCATAATGATCCATCGTCATGAAGGGTCTTAAAATGCGCCATTAAAAAAGAAACAAAATTGGTTGTCGATGACATTGAAATTACTAACTGCCAAACTCAACATCACAAAAGATGCAAAAAAACCTATTAAACAAGTTTTTTCAACAATTTTTTTAATTAAAAACATTCCATACATAACCTGACTAAACTTTTTGAAAATGAAAAAATAGTGCAACATGCCAAATACAAAAATAAATGCTAGATATACCTTGAAATATATTGTTTATCCATCGTTGGTCTATCGACAATTTGATGAGTGATTGACTCATCATTTTCATCAAATGTCGAGCCCACAAATAGAGTTTTATCCCATGATACCTCACCACCGAAACACCTTATAATGAACACTAACGGTTCCCTGGGAACTTCCCTATTTAAGTAGAATTTTAAACCTTTAAACAGAGTTTTAAGAGTTCTGATTTTCTCAGCTTCCTTCTTTGCTTCCTCTATCTTTCCCGCATCTTCCTCGCCCGTTTGAAAGCTGTCTATTTCAAAATCTTCATCTATAGGTTCGTTTGAGGTTTTCGATAAGGACAAGTTCAAAGCAGCTACCCGTTCTGCCACAAAAACGTCTTCATCGACTAACGATTTTTCACTGTCTGCTTGTACCGTTGATGATAGTTTTGGAGGATAAAATAAATTTAAACTGTTGTAAATCCTAAAGTTAACAAATCCCAACATAACAGTGTAAAACTCAACAAAAGTCGACATTATTTTAAAGTCAACTTCGGCCTTACTTTGTGGAGTGAATGAAAAATGATGTGGCACTATCCACGTTATCGTCTGTCCTTTTATTTCGGCCTGGTAGTAATACCCTTTAATCGATATAAAAACCTTTCTTAACGCTTTTGCTTCTATAATGGCATGTAAAAACTCCAAAGTAAGTCTTTTGCATAGTGCTGACTGATCTCTTGGTACATGTGCTAGAGATGGAAATGTGCTAAATAAGAAACACAACGTTAAACAGTCGTCTAAATCTCTTAAAGCGTCAATGAATGTTGGGTACCGTTCCTTAACTATATGATCCAATTGCAACGTTGGGTGGTTATTTAAATATATAGTTAGCTTCTCAAAATCCCTCACAGCTCTAGCACGTCCTACTTTCTTATTAAAAATCTTGTAGTCACGTAACCTCCAGATTATAGGTTCATGTAACAAAAACTGAATATCTTTCACATGGTACAATGTTCTAATTCCAGCCTTTCCTTTCTGAGCTCTTTTCCGGTTCCTAGGTTCTCTCGGATATATCCCTTTTAAAATGCACAATTTCCTAAAATCGTTTAATGAAAGTTGTAATTTTTTTAAAGCTGCTTTTCTTGTCATAAATTGGGCTCCTTCTCCGGTCGTATACTGTAAGGAAAATAAACGAAATTGTTTCGTATTAAATAATTTTTTCATTGTATTACCTTTTTCTTGCGTTTAGAAACCATTTTTCTTGATTATTGTTGAAAACACGTGTAGTTTTAAAGGGTTATATTTTAGAAGGAATGACAACAGTTTGACATTTGACATATGTAAGGTCAGATATGCAGCCAGATAATATAGTTGTTGTAATGTGGGTCGCGAACATATAGTAATTGTTAGTCAATGTTCAGCTTTCACTTTAAAAATTGAATGATTATTTGTTGACATTTCCACCCCACTTAAAGCAGTTTTATTTAATTAGCGCCTACCGCCGACTTCCTACTCAATTTTCTTTCCAAAACAGTACACTGCACACTTAAAAATTACCAGTGATACAGGGTATTACACGTTTTCTTTATTTCAACATTATTTTCCTGTATAAATAAAATAAGATATTATTACCCATTTAACCATAACGAATTCTTTCTAACTTATAATTTAGCAATCAAATTAGTTCCTCCACTTACCAAATAAGTGATCTGTTTCAATAGCTGTGATTGCAAGCCATATCTAGAATTATTTCAAGTTTTGATCGTTGATTAGAATACACACACATCATAAAAGTGGATGTCGATATAACGCAGTGTTTTATTAGTGTATCAGTTCGACTCGAAGAACATTACCAGTATGTTGTATTTTGTATTTTTGTTGGGTGCCTTCCTAGCGGCAGTGACTGAAGGGTAAGTTTTATCAATTGTTATCAATAGGTACATTTTCGTAAATGCATACAACCATAACACAAGTAAATCGTGAAACAACATGAAAAATATTTATTTTATTAATTTTTTTAGAAACTTTTGGGGAAAAAATAAAAATTTACAGTCGCCGAAAATTTGAGTTTCCGATTTATTTAAATATTGTATGGAGACAATATGTTCTCATTTCAGATTCTTTTTCAACTTTTACATTAGCGAAAGCTTCTATAATTTAACAAAATTCATGTCTTGTTACTTTTTAAATACGGTAGTGTTATGGTAATTCTCTTCTGGCGAGCATTGAACCTAAATTTTTATATATTTGCTCTATAGCAATAGTAATTACACGGATTACAGTGTTGTTTTATATGCAATTTAAAAGAATTAATCGCTATGTTGAATTCTTAAGTCAATAGAAACACTAAAAGCGTTACAGCAGACTTATTAGTTGACTAAGTTCCAAAAGGTAAATAACTAGATTCCTAATGCACTACTCGCAACTGCATAGCAACCGTTTTTTAATTTTTGTATTATCGACTTTAATTACTGTGAATTACAGGAAAAGAAGTGTTAGATATTTTCCCAGTTGTGGTTTTATCATTAACTAATTAGGATTCTCATAATTTTAGATTCAATAATTCTAAAATAATATAGTTTACTGAATTGTATTTACTTTTTTTATTTATTGGTACATAAGTAGAGAAACATAAAACGTAGAATTTTAAAATCACTGCATAAAAGTACCATTAACTACTTAAGTTATATGTATTAAGAAACGCATGATTTGCTAATTATAGCAGAATAAGTACCTATAGACAGGTACTTAATTTGAAAACATAATTTTTACGATCTTATCCATATCTTATATCAGTTGTTAGCATCACATCAGATATGTATTTGATAGATTAGAGTAACACGCAATAAAGATTTAAGTATTGATATAAGAATATTTGTTTAAAAAGTCCCTTATATTTTTAAAGATTTTTTTCCATTTAGTTTGTTGAATTCAGTTTTATGTTTCATGTAAAATTCATATTTCTCAAAAATTATCCAATATAAATTTTGTTCCTGTCTGGTAGGTAGTTTTATTCCCAAGATTATTAAACGCGATTGCTATTTTTTCAAATTTTATCCTTTCAACAGTCCATTCCGGTTTGCACAAATTAGAAGTGTTTGTTGTATTGTATATACACTATACAGTATACAGGTACTCCGGCTTTGCTATGAATGTATTATGCTTTCATTGTTCTATTATTAATGTCAAGGTTTCTTTCCAAAGAAGAAAAAAGACTGCCTAGGGCCATTGGTAAAGTGTATAACAATTACCAGTCACACAACGTGTATGACGTCTTACAATTTTTCTGTCTTTAATTACCATAATAACTAATAGACATATACGTATCATATGTTCATTATCAACATTTATTGCGATAAAATGTTTTGTTACCTTCTATTTTGAAACAATTCTCGTTATGTTAATGTCTTACACTTACGAAAATGCTCGTATCTAACCAAAATTATACCGAAAAAGAATCTTTTATATCAAAAAAGTTATATTTCACTGGTAAATAAAATTGACAATGAATTATTTAGTGAAAAATAATAAAACAATACTTACTGAGGAATAAACCTTGTCCTCATGAACGCGAAAATCGTTTAAAAATAAACTTCTGTAAGGCACTGAAAACTGGTCCATTATAAAAACTGGCAAGGCATATAGTATCTAATCGGCGACCAGACAAAAAAGGAAAGAAATAAATAATTACTTATAACACCTATTTTATACAGCAAATTCAACTACTTTTGCCGCTATTGATTAATTATTAAAACAATTAATTTGTGGTGTTAATTAGGTAATGAAATAGGTTGACATACTTGCTGTTACAACAAAATTTTGGTCCCGTTTTACCCAGTTTTTACAAACTAACACAAATGTTTCTGCTTCTTGTCCGTTTAGAACTCGTAAATCGTAAATCATCAATAGTGTTCACTTCGGATACGCTTCATATTTTTTAAATATCCCCACAAAGAGAAGTCCAAAAGATTTAAAGTCAGAAGATCGTGGCAGTCATGGTACCGGTCCTCCTCGTCCAATCCCTTGGTATTAATGCTTGGATAATACGTCATGGGCGTTCTGGACCTCCATCTCTTCTACGATTCGGTTGGAAATTTCCTGCGCGTTGCACTCACTGTTCACCGCGGTAAAAGTAGCTGCATTTGGCACATGTTTACCGGGAAATTGTTCTTCTAAAGCATTGGTCCCCAAACTTTTTTGTTTCCTAGACCACGTGCCAATTTTTTCTGTTTTTGTGGACTCCCCCATTTCTAATATTAAATATTAAACTGCGTGTAGGTAATAAAGTAATGATTTACTATGAAATTAATAATGATTCTTAAACAGTTTGATTGATATATGTATAAGAAAATAATAACAAAAATTTCAATAACAATCATTTTATAAATAAAACGAAATAGGTTGATTGAACGCAGTAAACAATAATAATTAATATTAATTCAAATTTAAAGCAATTCAGTTTTTGGTTTCATCCGTCGATATAGGATGATCCCATATTCGATCTCGAATTTTCCCATGATTAAAGCATAAAGTCATAAAGTTCCCCAAATCTAGCTCCAGATCTTCATCATGTTTCATAAGCATTTATGTTTCTAAATAAATTAAAAAAATAAATTTTACTTCATACTTCATAGGTAATTTATATGTCTATTATAAGATCTATTATTTAAGTACATAGATACTATTTGCATTACGTGTATTATACCATTTATGGAAAGTCAAAATTTCGGTCACGATCTGCTTAAATAGGATCCATTCTCGTGGATCCCTGTCTACATCTTATGCACCTCCAATTTTTATTTTTGCTGACATAGATCTCTTGCAGTTCAGTCGACCCCTAGGGGTCAATATAGACCACTTTGGGAATCATTGTTCTGAAGCATTTTCACTTCATTGTAAATTAAAAAAACTAATATAAAAATACGTGTATCACAGAAACGTTAATGCTATAAGTAATCGGATTTCAAAATTCAGAATCGCAATGTTTTTTACGATTTTGATTCCATTTTTCATGACGCATCTATACCCAAATTTTCGTTTTTTTTTTATAGGGACTATATATTAGGTCTCAATTTTATTTATTTAGAGATGTTAATTTTTTTAATGGTTACACCTAAGGTCAGACATTTTATTTAGTGATCATTAAAATTGTAGCGTTACCAAAATATTCATTACATTTTCTAAACTAAATATGTTGTAGTATTTTCAACCTTTACATACATTCCTATATTATCAAAAAGGTTTAGAAGAATCGGTAATAAATTTAATATTCGAACAGTTTTTCAGACAACTAATACTTTACGATCCAAAAAATGATATACAAAATTCAAGAAATTGCATCTACAGTATACCTTGTGAATGCAATAAACATTATGTTGGAGAAACGTCTCGGCCTATGAATGTTAGAGTTGAGGAACATAAAAATTATATAAAAAAGACGCGAATATTTAAAATCCAAAATTTGCGAACACGCTTGGGAAAACGGTCATTTGATTCAATGGGGTTCGGCAAAAATTTTAGAGAAGGAAGATAACGCAACAAAAAGAAAATTAAAAGAGACTGCGATTATTTTGTTGACAGATAAGTGTGTGTCAAACTGTTCAGTAAACATTGATCATCATTGTTGGCTACAGTTGTATCAAGAACAAGTAAATAACAATAAAATAAAAATCATTTAACATCTCTATGGAAGCAGATAAACAGATTTTAAACTGTCAAACTTGACATACGTTTAATACTTTTATTACTATTTTGAGAACGAAAACAGAGAGTGTTTCGAAACGTCAAAAATACGGAAATGCGCGATAGTGATGTGATTTTTGTTATGTTTTACGTATCTGCCTTTTTCAGTGTGAGTTTTTTTGGTTAGGCAAACTTAGTTTCAAGAATAACCCTTGACTGATCCGTTTGGCTTTTTTTTCAGAAGTGTGGCAAAAACCCAATAAAACTAAAGAAAAAAATACTTTCTTTGGCCATAATTTTAATCCAAGTAAAACATGTGATATACATATAACTAGGTACTACATAAGAAACGCACGTATTACACGTATTTAATTTAGAGTTAAAAGAAACTTTCTACTTGCAGCGGTTTTTATAGAATAAAAAAAAAGACCGTTTTAATAGTTGCATTTTGAAAGGACCGGTAAATGTGTTGTTAAATTTGATTATTCTTCCAAATTAGTTTATTTCTATTCTAGGAAATGATTTATGGTTTAAGGTATCAGATTTTTTCTTATTGTATTGCGTAAGATGTTCCGATTTTTGTTGTACAGGCCATTACTACAATAAGTAAAAAAAACAAATGAAGGTCAAATAATTTTTGTTAATAAGAGCTTAAGAACGCGCACATTTGGAAACTTTAACTTCCTCCAAATTGCTACTATTTTCTAGACGCTGCAATTTTTGGAAAATGATTATTCTACAAAGCTTAAAATGTCCTCGTATGAATTTATATAAAGAATTATTTATTTTTTACATTTATATAACATGTATCTACAACGTTTCATTTCATTCATTATTTATTTTTGTGCATATTCGCGCAAAAAATCGTAGTGATGGAAGATGGTAGTAGGCCAAGCGAAATGATGTTAAATGAAATGAAATAATGAAATTGAATAAAAAAGTTGCTACATAATACGGTGTTTCAAAGATTGGGATCTTCAAAATTCGCAGCAGGCTTAGGATTTGTAATTTTTATCAGTTTCCAATTGAATTGGTATAAGCAGAAATGACACATGTCTATTTTTGCTTAAAATCAGGTTATTGCAGAAAATAAGCCCACAAAGGTCATCGCATCATACTTTGTATCAACAAACATGAATCCCCTCTTCACTTCAGCTACAGACGATTAACTGTATGTCCTGGACATATTTTTTAAAATAAAATCAATTATTCGTTATAGTAGAAAAAGGTACCTTATACTATTATTTTTAATGGTTAAAATGAAGCAAAATGTATTCTAAGTAATGGTAAAATGTTTTTTTCGAAAACTATTGTCAAAAGTTGACATTTTCGTTAAATTTTCAGTTGACAACGTGACCTAGCTGCGAAATACTTTTATATTCTAGAACGCCAAAGTCTTTTTCGTTCTAGAACGTAAAACAAATGTCAAAATAATTTGTCATTTTTTCGAAACTTATTTATGATTTTATTAATTAAACAATATGCAATAAGTAATATAGGTACTGTCACAGAATTTACCCCGCTCGCCCCCAATTCGACGACTGTGGTATCGCGAAACGCTAGATTGCCCCGATCGCCCCTACGCGATTCTGGTAAACAAACAAATAATGCCGTGTATCGAGGCGCAACTGGAAATATTGAGAATCGACGAGAATCTTTCGAGAAATGGATCTAGAAATGCTAGAAAATCCTTGGAATATTCAATGTCGTAAACAATCGGAAACAGAATGGTCATACAAAAAAATATACTTGATCTAGATAAGTTTATTCTGACTCTTCTCTTGTAGTATGCCATACTATTTTTACTGAATACTCTACATAATAGGCTAATTTATTTTTTACCATCCATTCCAGGGCGAATTTCACTGGCCCCTCGATTCAACAAATCACCCCTCCCGTGGACCACGCCGAAGGTCCCACGTGGGACGGTCGAAAGAACATCCTCTACTTCGTAGACATCCACTACGGGGGAGTGCTGGCTTACCACTACGACACCAACAAGCTGACGAGGGTAACTCTAAACGGAGATGTTACGCCCGTCGTACCCAGCAGGAAAGATCCCAACATCCTCCTGGTAGGACTTAACAGGTCCGTCGTAGCGATCGAATGGGACGGAAATTTGGAACTTGGAGGACAACAGGTGTTGGCGACGGTGGCCAAGGACTATCCCACCAGCAGGTTTAATGATGGCAAAGCTGATAAACAAGGAAGGTTGTGGTGGGGTAAGTCATTTTAGAACTGAATAGTATTTAGGGTTAATTTTCGTAGCTTTCATTCGCCAACCAATAAAATATTTGTCTGCAATATAATACGTATAATATAATACATTAAGTAGGTACATACATATTTTATATCAATTTTTCTACTAAACTAAAGGTAACTTATTACAGTAGACGACTGATATTTGTTGAGAGCTACTTATTAACAGTTAAAAATGTCTGGAAACTGCACAGAAAATTTAAGGAGTGACACTAACCTGAATAAATAATGTGCCAAGTTCATGTAATATTTTCTCGAAAAGTCTAAAGGTATTAATTAAGGTACGAAACCTCTTTTTTAATAAACGATTTTTTTCAAATTTGGTACACTTGTTACTTTTATAAAAAAGCAATTTTAGGTGAATTATTGTTTCTAAACTTATTTATAAAGCAAAAAAAACTTTTTTCGAAACAATATTAACCTCAGTAACGCGGAGTAGCACCATGCCGGACTAACAGCCACAAGCACAAATCACTCTACATCACAGAACCAGAAAACCATTGAAAGCTAGCGACCTCTATCGCGATTCGGCGATAACGATATGTTTCAATTACGGGGCAATAGCCCGCAGAGTAGTTGTTTCCTGAAATTCCGGATTTGAAATATATTAAACTCCTATTTTTCGCCGACTCTGGCCGTCTATCAGCCGAGAGATTAGGTATATTCCGCATAAGTCAAAGGTAGTGACGGAGCACTACGTTGTCACGTGTATTGATTTACGCCGCTTTGAAAAAAAAAAATTATTTACAAAATGCAGATGATTATTTAGAAACACGATATGGTAACACCTATCTTACTGATATTTATTTCCATTATGATATTTGAAGAGATTTCAAGAAGCATGTTCTGTTGTCTTACTTGTTTATATTAAAACTTGTTACTGCAAAGATTTTTGTACTTGCTGGAAACCTCTCCTTCCCTCGACCGTTCTTTCTGTTTAAAGCGAGGTAGTAGGCTCAACAACCACGACCAGGTGGATTCGGAAGAGTAACAAAAGAAACACATTAGAATCGAGGCCCAATCCAACGAAGCTACGGCAATCGTACAAGATTTTACAATTAAAGACTGCCGCGAGTGCATTCTGGATTTTCTATTAGTAGGTACAGTAAACATACAAGTAATAATAACCAAGATCTTGCGATAATTATATATTGTGAGGAGTAAATATATGGTTCACCTATACAACTTAAAACATTAGGAGAATAATAAATAATATGATGCATGATGCATAGTGCCAGTGACTATAGTCTTCATTAATTAAACGAGAGACCAAAAATTATAAATGTATTGCATTTTACTTGTAACTTTTTATATTAAAATGAAAGTTTATTTATCAAAAGACAGAATTGATAATTGAACTACAGGGGCCAGCAAACATTTTAAAGTTTTAAAATAGCAGTTAAGAAGAAGGGCTAAGCTAGAATAAAGAGAAAGTTTGGGGTCCACCTCATCAATGAAGCGAGGAAGCAGTATGATAAATTTCATTACATACTTCCTGAACTGCAGGAAAATTCTTTCGAATGTCGCAAAATAAATTTTCAATAAACATCATCATTACGGACCTATGCAGATGCCGGTCAGCACATTAGGTGAGACTAACGCGGCCAGGCGTACAAATTGCAGCTTATAATTGTACCCCGACTGGCACGACCTGCTCTAACGATCGTTACAGGTGACGGTACGTTCTAGTGCGTTGCTGTGTTAAATAACATGGATATCTTCTTGAGCAGGTTTTTCTGGTTTATACCGTGCTGATCTGACCAGGAATAATCTTTTTTTGATATGACGAAAAAAACTTATAAAATAAAGCAGTGAGACTACAATAATAAATCTAAACTTCTTTCATCAAAATTGTTTTTATTCCTACAGCAACGTAACCTTTCTGGAGCCTATTTAATGCAGATATTTTGCTGGAAATAATCCAATATCTACTGATGGCTAAATGATATTTTCTTCAGTACAGTCCCAGAAGTTTTGTATCAGCAACAATAAAGTTACAGATTGTCACAGCTTGTATAGAATCTCGTAAAAGTTTTCGTTATGCCTTATTTTCTAACTCCTAAGTGTGCACCTAAAATGAAATCTCTATAATTTGTTAGTAGCAAATTTCAAAAACTGTATTTTTAACAATTTCATTATCAAGTTACCTATCAAAAATGTCTTAATGAAAACTGAAGTAACCGGTACTATTTTTTTTGTGAATAATGCAGGCAATACAGATACTGCGACACTGTAGGTTAACAAAATCGTTGCGGAAAAAGAAACTCACTCAAGGTTAGAAATAATCGTTATGACAGAAGAACTGATCTTGGTTGGATGAATCGTGAAACCCGTGAAAGTGCTTCTGATGCACTCTTATGACCTTTTTTTCTTTATTCATGTACATACTTATAGCGAGTTGTTGTCGCACTATATAAATAGGGCTGTTATTTCTACCTTCAGTGAAGCAAGAAATCGTCCTTCTATAATACAGTTTGTAAATTATATAACGTACCTAGTTGGTTTTATTTTATAAGTGCTTTTCGATTTTTTAATATTTCCGGAATCTAAAGCAGGGTACACATTAGTAACATGTTTATATAACACTGCTATTTAACTATATGTTGCAAATCCGAGTTCCATCCACATTACAAAGTTTGTTATCATGAATCTGTGTGACAAAAATTACGCTTTTATTGCAGTAATTAAACAAAATTGAGGACGTGTGCAAAATGATGTCCTATGCTTACTTGAGAAATCAAGCAAAAAATCAAAGTAGGTGTAGGACATTGAAATTTTTCACACATATTCATTATGAATGTAAGCAGTAAGCATATATTTTTTACTTTTATATATCCATGAGTATACTAAGACGCAAAATATGCACCGTTACTGTTGGATATGTATGGCATAATTTGGAATAAAAGATACATAATAATTCGGAAACAGTGAATCATTTTTATTAGAAATATAACAGAGAATTAAATATACCGATTAATTTTATAGCGTGAACTTAAATACACCCTGTATGTATAGTATCAATATACAGGGTGTTAAAAAAAGAGTGTAAAATATTTAAGGAGGTAATAGTATGAACCAAAATAAGCAGAAAAGTCGCAATAAACATAGGTCCGCAAAGTAACGGTTGCGGAGATATGGAATGTTTTATGTTTTTTAGCCCCTTTTTTTATTTTGCAAAAATGTTGTGTCTTTTCTTCTCTTGGTTGATGTTTAGTGAAATAAACAGTACGTATTTGACAGTTGTTCTCACTGCACAAGTTTTTTTTCGCTATGGCTGGTTACTCTAACGCAGAATTAACAGACATGCATTTCATGTATGGTCGTGCTAATGGGAACGCCACCGAAGCGCGACGTCTTTATGTTGACGCTTATCCAAATCGCCAGATTCCTTCACAACGCATGTTTGGAAGAATTCATCAAAGATTGCGTGATACCGGTTCCTTGAGCAAACAGTGCCATTTATCCGGAAGACCAAGGTCGGTATCCACTCCTAGAACATTTGAATGGGTATTGTAGGTGACAGGTTTCTAGGTCCTGTTGTTTTACCAAACCGATTAACAGGCGCTGCTTACCTCAACTTTCTGCAGAACACACTGTATGAGTTTTTGAAAGACATTCCTTTGAATCAGAGGCAACAAATGTGGTTCCAGCATGATGGTGCTCCAGCTCATTTTTCCATAGCCGTTAGAGAGCATTTACACCAAACTTTTCCACATAGATGGGTAGGAAGGGCCGGACCTGTTTTATGGCCTCCAAGATCGCCTGATCTGAACCCTCTAGATTTTTTTGTTTGTAATCAAAAGTGTCAAGAAATCCAAACCAAGGAGGGTGTTTTCGAAAGAGTTCGAATATCGTTGAGACGAAGATGTCGTGCCTGCTTGGAAATGGACGGAGGTCACTTTGATCATCTTCTGTAACTTTGTATTTTGTTTGTTAAAAGCTTCATTTGTCGGTTTATTCCTAATAAAATAAAATGTTTGAAAAACGAATAGTGGTCCATATCTCCGCAACCGTTACTTTGCGGACGTTTATT
Organism: Monochamus saltuarius; assembly: GCA_025584915.1. NCBI lineage: Eukaryota > Metazoa > Arthropoda > Insecta > Coleoptera > Cerambycidae > Monochamus > Monochamus saltuarius. The sequence goes on along the minus strand of CM046725.1, from coordinate 7,672,765 downwards.
GGTAAACAAATATATTTGTTCGCCGATTTAAAAGATTTTCTTTCTAATGATAGAGTTTCAACTGCTTACTTTAGTGCCAAATTTCAGAATGAAATTTGCAACTTACTTAGAAAAAAAATTGATTGAGAAAAAATTTTGGTGTTAGACAATGACTTTCTGAGATTTAGCTCTGCTTGTTTAAGAAACTAAATTTGACGTGATTTCAAATTCATAAATAAAATCTAGTAAGCCTTGACAATTCGGAGAGAACTAATTTTTTTACGAGTAAATTCTATTTCTGTATGAGATACGAAAATTTTATTAAGAAAAGTTTCTCATATTGAGTATTTGTGCAAAATTCGGATGTCCTAAGCCTACTATGATTTTTTTTCCGATGTTCAATTTGTTTTGCTATAGAAGTCCTTTGTGATTGATATACAACAAAATGTAATTAAAAAAAATTGAGGACGTGTGCAATATTATGATGGCCTATGCTTACTTGAGAAATCAAGCAAAAAATAAAACTAGGTGTAGGACATTGAAATTTTTCACACATATTCAATTTTTCATTCTGAGAAACTTTTTTTAATAATATTTTGTCGTATCTCTTGTCGAAACATTCTATTGATGAAAAAAAAATATTTTTCTCTAAATTCTCAAGGCTTACTGGATTTTTTGGATTTGAAATCATTTTATTTCTTAAACAAGCAGTGCTAAATTAAATAAATCCACTTTTAAACACCAAAATTCATTGTTTCTTGTTTGTTGTAGTTTCACCTATATCTGTATATTTTTTAAATTTTATTCACACCAATTTGAAATTATCCTAAATCCAGTGACGCACTCAGATTTAAAATAAATAAATCGCTAATATTTATTTTTGCTGTTGAAAAAAATTCGAAGTAGGCCTTGAAAATTTAATTTTTGTTCTGAAATTTGGTCCAGAGTAGTTATTAAAACTCTATCATTGAAAAACTAATCTTTCAAATTGACAAAAATAAAACTTCTATAGAGATGCCCCGCTTTCAAATGGGTCACTGTACATGCTTTTGCAATAATAATGACACTCCCACGAAACAGTTTTTGAACTTTTGAGTAGACATTTAATTAAATCTGTATTGGTAAGTGGAACAACTAAGAACTAATGTTAAAAGTTAAAAGTAGATTTCATTACGAATACATCAGCAGTTCAAAATAAATCGCAAAATTTATTTTAAAGAGTGCCATTGTTATTGCAAATGATTTTACGTAAAGTTTTAAAATATAGCTTACATGGATCCTAAACAAGTGGCTAATACTCAAGAAACAGCTCTTGATATAAGTGCTATATGTTACATCAAATTTATCTTGACCATGATTGATTTTGAAAATCGCATATCAATTTTGATAAACACTTCACCTAAGATACATAGGTACCTACTCTAAATTTATCTTTCGAATAAACAAGTTAAAAAATGCCACTGATTTAATTCTCAGCATCAGAAAATATACCTAACAACTTTTACCAATTTGTGTCTAGACAGTTTCACTTTTATCACAAATTGGGCAAACTTGTACTTGAAGGTCGTTTCTTTCATTAAATACCTTTAAAACATACAGTACAAACGTTAGCATTACAGATGCAATTATTGTAAGAATATTCGCTCTTAAAACCGGCAAATGATTTCTAATCTGTGCAATCCACGGTTTTGTAATCTTGAACTTAAACGAGTCAGCCAACCAAGTAACAGCGGATATTGATAATTTTGCAAAGTTTGCAAGTACACCGCAATTGATTTTGATCCCTTTGTCATTGCATCTTTGTAGAATTATACCTATGAAGAAATGAAATCCACCCATGTAACAATTTTTTTCGTTTGATGATAGATCACTGGTGGTATGAAACAACCCCAATAAATGTAATGCATCAAGGCAAGTGCAACTGTGGTCGGATAGCTATTCCGCCGAAGGACGCTGCTTTTAGAAGTTGGCAAAACTATATCAATAGTGCGGTTAGAGAGACATTTTTTGTAGGACGTATTACAATATCCTTATACAAATCTCTACGGTGACTAATAGTTTTTATACGTTTGTCCCAGTTTTGTTAAATCAGTTTCTTTTTCATTTTTAAATACCTTCCGTACAGAATTACGAGTATTACCGAAAATTGTTTCAGTTACACATATTACAACAATAATTACAACATTTTTGTAGTTCACACGGTAACATTCATGTTATGAAATTTTTTCAAACGGGGCCACGTATGCAGTTTTACTCAAACAAAACAATAGACAGTAATTTAAAGGTGAAATTCCTCAATGTCTTTACCTAGTTTTACCGCATTTAAATATTATTAATAGAATGTGCCGCGTTCTACTGATAGGACAGATATGTCCATTTGGGTATTTTGAAAAACGTAATACAGGGTGTTTGGTGCATCGTTTGCCAAATTGAAATGGCCAAAGGGAGAGGTGATTTGGGATCCCTTCAGCCCCAATAACTCACTTTTGGCCCCAGGGGCTTTTTTGTATCAACTTTTTCATTATTGTTTTGAAAAATCCCAAAATTCAGTATTTAAACTTATTTAAATTTTTATGTTCACTATTGTAGGGTTCTATCAAATTCAAAATTACTTCCAAGTAACATCTACTTTTCATTTTATTATTAATTCATATTTTTTTTTGGAAAAGGTAAAAAGAAATTTAAAGCTCAATGTAACATGGCAAAAAATATATAAAAGCGATCGTTGTGCATCACTGAAATGCCAGCCTGGGCAGCTTATTATATACAGATACTTTGAGTCAGAGTACTCATGCATATTGAACTGATAGAAGTTGAATTTATTAAAATAATGAACGAACTCTTAATTAATATGATAGGTGCTTATTGGTAAAATTTTATTTGGTGTTAATATTAGTAAAAAATAACGTATGGGTGAAATAACCGGAAAATCACTAGAACTACAGAAACAAAATTTGATATACAGGGTGTACCATTTGAATAGGACATTTTTACGTACAACGTGGTAAAATTTCGTTGTACCTAATTGCAGGGTATCTCGCAAACTACAAGATATAGAAGGACGCTTTAATCAGAACTTTCATAGACCTCTTCGTTTTTGAGATACAGGGCGAAATTTTAAAAATAAAACTTGGGATTTTTTTGTATTTCAGAGAATAACTGAGATATCGGAATGGTGAAAATTGCTTCTGATAGAGTTTTTCACGTAGATTTCAGTAGCGTACTTTCTTTTGTGTTTTTAAATGAAACACCCTGTATATTTTGATGTCAATCAATTGCAAGTATACTCGTATATCGTAGGTGTCTACTTTATATTTTGGAAATTGTCAAAAAAACATTAAACTGACAAAACTGGTGTTGCGTAGTGTGCCATGTATTTTTATATGTATAATTATACAAAATTGGTTCATGGATTAATTCACTTTAATAATTTTAAAAATAGTTTTCTCTTTAATAAGTCAAAAAATTATTTTAACAAGATAATTATATTAGCCATTTACCTATGTAATTTATAAAAATCTTTAATTGAATACAATAATATCTATTAAATGGTGCATTTTAGTGACATGCAACAAGTATGCCTTTTTAAAACTAATCGAAGGCTGTTTCAAAATAACTAATCATTTTCCAAAAATCTGTTCTCAAAAATCTCAAAGCAATAATATAGTGACACATTCGCTCAGAACGCTCTGTACAATTAATACAAAAATCAATTAGATATTTGTATTTATTTCACAAAAAATCTTCTATTCTAAAAATTTGGATATAAATACCTAACAAATAAAATAATTACCGTAAAAAATGAAATAAAAAAGTAATTTCTCAGGCGTAAAACTTCCTAAAAAAGCAAAATTGTACTAAGGTAAGTTGACTGAAGTCACATTATTTTTGTCCATTCTTTTCCGATCACCCTGTATAAATTTATTCATTGATGCTTTACCAAGGTGTCGCGATTTAGCGGACGATGATAAATGTAATAAATGATGCGATGGAATAATTATAATTATCTGGATAAAAATGTATTCGAATAATTCTCAGACCTGGCTAACGGGCATCCTTTTTTGCATAACCATCTTAAAATTTCTAAATTTGCATTTATTGGCGCTTAATTAGAGTGATGGTGATTTAACCAGTTTTTTTATGTAACGATATAAAATAATTTACACATGGTACGGAGAAATTATTTAAAAAAAATACCTAAGTTTCGAATTTACAAAATATCCTTTTCCTACAACAATAAGCAAACCAACCATTTAACGCACTCCTAACAGTGCGTAAAGTCAAATTTCATTCCAATTGAATTGCCCCACATCATTCAACATAGTGTGGGTTTAAAAGAAAATTATGACATAAATTACGAATTTAGAGATTTTTTGCACTGAAATCAATACAGTCACACGGTATTTGTTGATATAAATACCTGAGATGGCCCACGACGTTATAATATGCTTACCCTTCTGCCACACTACTTTTTCATTCTGAATTAATATTTGAACTTAAGTATATGAAACGAGCACGATGAAAACTAGTTCATTATTTATTTTAGGCATATTTGGATAATTACTTTCTCCCAACACGTGAAAAAAGTAGGTACATAATTCGACATAATTTTAAGAACTTATGCAACGTCTGCAATTTTTTAATAATTTTTTTTTCGATATTTCCGTGTCGTTTCTATAATTTGTGTAAATATGTAGTACACGTTTATAATTCTTAGCAGTAATTGCAAGTAGTTAAATAAACTTTTCAACAGCGTCATAGGCGTAGTAAACAACATTTTCTTAAGGGGTGTATGTAATGTATCAATCATTTTCACATTTTTCTGAATTAGAAAACCCGAGGTTTAAGAAGAGTAAGAAAATGCAGCCAAATACACATTTGCCATTTTATGTATCCTTTCAAAAAAAAAAAATGCTTGATAGCGACTAATATTCGTCGTAAAATCGTTTTAATATTCTAGGTCACAGGTAGAGTTGCCAACTTTTTTAGGAGAAAATAACATATTATTTATCTATGGAAGAGGAAAAAAGTATATGAAAGAAAAAAAGTATTTGCCAAATAAAATAATTTATTGTCTTTTAAATATATATTTTTTCTTACTTTTGGCACTGGCTATCAATTTTCGATTTGTTTTGAAATTTTGATAACTGGTGCTACAATCTAAATCGAGATTTAAGTAAATGAACAACTCATTTTTAATTAAATTTAATGAAACTCTATTACTCTCTTCGCGCCACTTTGCATTCATCGGCGAGCAAAGTCTTTCTGTAAAAGCTGAAGTGGCAGAGACAGGCAGTAGCGTAGCTTCAGATTTTCGGCCCACCCACCAAATATGACTTCAAGTTAATAACGTGCAGAATGCTACATTCGGACAAGGGTAGAAGATAACAAAGTAGGAGAATATTTTAAAAATATTTATTTCTGAAGTTAAAATAAGTATCTAAAAGGAACCTACATGACATACTCGTGAATAGGTAAGAAACATTTTCTTATAAATAATACAACAAATCAAACAACAACACTAAATAAGTATAGACTGTAAAATAAAAAAATATATGTGATAAGATTAAAAATAAGGATACTGAAAAATAACATAAAAAACTTTGATTAAGTCAGTTTTGTCCATTGCTGCAGCTTCCTCGGCCTCTATACTAAACAATGCCAAATTACTATTTTGAGAACAACAATTTCTCAAATAGTTTTTGATTATCTTTAATTTAGAAAATGAGCGTTTTGATGACGCAATGGTTACAGGAAGCGCCAAAAATAATATTAAAGTTGTATATACCTCTGCAAAATTTGATGGTAGGGTATCATTTTCTACAATTAAAAAATGTGCGAACTCTCTAATATCTTTAAGGGAAGATAAGGCAATAATTTGCAAAAGGATATATCGCGAGGATAAGTTTGCTGAAAAGCTTTAAATAATTCTTCCGTCCAGTCTTCTCTATCCCTTGAAAACGATTATTAATTGACTAATAACGTCAAAAACTTTGTAATAAATATTTACTTTAAAACGATGCTCTTGATTATAAAGTAGAATATTTACATCACATTCTTCATATTGTTTTTTTGGCTTATGCTGACTTTTTCCTGTAAATAATGAATTAATAATCCATCTTTTAGCAATACTAATTGCGTTATTTTTCAAATTTTCGTAATTACTTCGATAATTTGATATTTTCTAGAGACGAATTTGCCTCCATTCAATCAGGAGTTTGGAGAACAGCATAACATGAAAACAATAAACGGTTCGATTACATAGAGCGCCGACGCACGTGGCAAAGTAATATTTGAATAGAGGCGGGTTAATTATTACCGAGTTATAAGCGTGTATTTTTTCTGATAAGGCTAATAGTGGCAATGCCAGTTGGCCTTTAAAATCTTGTCGAAGTTGTTTGATATTTTTGGGCCTCTTTGACGCGGTCGCGGGGTTTGGCGGTATGGTAGCTACGCCACTGGGGACAGGACAATATAGATATATTTTGTATTTATATTTGGTAAATCAGATGCATTTTTAAGTACATATTGCCACTTATCAACAGTATTCTTCTCTAAAAAATCATTGTCATTTGTTAATTTTCTTTTAATTTCTTTAATTAATATTGTCTTCGAAAATAAATCATCCATAGCAATATTTAATCTTTGTCCTGTCGGTAGTTTCCTGCGTTCGAAAATTACGATTAGTAAAATAAAGTATTTTTGGATACTTTATTTATAAACAAAAGTATAAAGTATATGGACCAAAAAAAGAGTATGATACTTTAATTCAACGTATGGTTGGCAACCCTAGTCACAGGTAAAATTTGTATTGAAAGTTATTTTGGCCCACAAGATGTTGTCACCGCATTTTGCACATAATTATTAATCAAGAAAATATATGCAATATCCAATTATATATTTCTATAAACGTTTTCGATTACTTGCCCTAATAATTTAACCTAAAAGGTTATATTACGAACTAATTGCTTTCTAATCTTTTTACGGTACAACTGTTAGGTAAATTCAAGATTTCAGCAACTGTCTTCTTGTTTCTTAAAATTATGCAAACGGGTATCTGGGAAGTTTGCAGTCAAAATAGCGTCATCAAACCGGATTCACATACCTAGGAGTAAAGAAAAAACATTGCATACTTATGCATTTTCATGCAAAAAATATTAAATTGGCACATTGATATTAAGAAACAGCGCCAATTTGTCATTAACTGGTAATGATTCATGCAATTGGATGTATTTTTTTGATTGCAAACATTATTCAAACGTAAATTTGTTATTAAATTCGGCAACGATAAAATAGCATGATTAACTCTTAGATCCTAAAAAAAACAATAGAATCAATACCTATTTAAGTAATAACACAAATAGTTGGAAGATTCATATACTCACATTAGAACTGAATGTTTCTTAACCTGATCAGAAAAAAGTTTGAATTTTATTTTATTTATTTATTTATTTTTTTTGTTGAATTGAGAAATATACGTTTTAATAATATAGTGTAACGAATTATAAATTTTAGTAATCTGATACGAAAGTGAACGCTTAAAAAACTCGGTATGGTGTAGAGGAGAAGTCAAACTACCCTTAAATCGTATGTTAACATTATATACATCAGTTCTAAATGATATTTTATTATAAAGATAAGGAGGTGTCCTATATGAAACAATTTCGTGAAACAGGCAAGCACTGTGCAAAAAACGACGATTATACATATTTAACCAACCAATTTCAGATAATTTATAAGAGATGTGAAATAAGAGTTCTGCTCTAACTGAATTCGTCTGGAGTCAGCAGCATCAACACATGGACCATAAACTGAATCCCCAAAATTAAATTCAGACAAAACGAACGACTCACATAGAATTGACTTAACTTTCTTGGACAAAAACTGCCTGCTATTATAAATTAATTTAAGATTACAGTATGCCTTGCGAATGCATTTGCTAATATGCGATTTAAACCTCAAGTTCGAGTCAAGTATAAGACTTAAATGTTTAGCCTCCTAGGTAGAAAAGATCTGTTGACCATCAACAGTTAAGCAAAAATTTGATATATTTTTTCTATATTTTAAAGGGCTAAATAACATAATTTTAGTTTTAGTAGCATTAATACTTAATGAATGTTTTTTAGTAATTTCAATTAAATTTAAAATATCATTATTAATAGCCTTAATAGCATCATCAATATTATAATTTGAAAAATCATAATGTAATTGAGTGTCGTCAGCATAAAAAGGAATATTTGCCTTATTTATTTTATTAACAAAATCTGATATATACAAAATGTACAGAAGAGGGCCTAAAATCGATCCCTGTGGACCACCTGAAGAAATTTTAAGAGGAATAGATTCACTGTCATTGATTCTAACACTTTGTTTTCTATTATCCAAGTAATTATAAAAAAAATAATGGTATTGTCACTTAAACCAACGAAATGTAAAATTGCTAATAAAATATGGTGATTGGTAGTATCAAAAGCTTTAATAATATCAATTAAAACTAGTGCAGTTATATTCTTATTTTCAACATTTCCGACAATATCATCTACAATATGCAGTAAAGCTGTTTCACAACTACGTTTTGGACAAAAACCAGATTAAACGTTAAAAATTACGCAACTGTTTATACACTGCACGTTCCACAATTTTTGTGTTGGCAGAATGCTAGTGGGCTTTATATCTTTAAACTTTTTTGCACAGTTACACTTAGGTATTGGTTGAACAATAGCAAATTTCCAATATTCAGGAAAAGTATTTTTTGCAGACAATAATTCACAATATGTGTAATAAATGGTAAAATAAATGGGCAACACAAGAGCAACATTTTTATATTAAGACCATCAGAACCTGTGGCAATTGATTTAATATTATACAAAATTGATTGAAATTCCATTTCAGAAACAGCAGCAAAATTAAATGTATCAGCATCATGTCTAACATTGTTCCGATAATAGTTTAAAATATCTTGATCCGCTCTCAATTTTGGAGTGCAGTTCATATAATAATCATTTAAAGCACCAACATCACACAGTGAATCGGGGATAGTTGCACGTTTTTTACCTAACTTCAGATATTCAAGATCTTTCCATACTCCATTTACCCCATTTAATTGTAATCTATACTCATAGTAAGCTTTCTTTTCGTTTCTACATGCTAAGGTTGTATAATTACGAATTTGTTTGTAATAATTGTAATGTAATGCTATTCTTTTAGTACGCCGCCATTTAGCCCGAGCCTTGTTTCTTAAAGAAATTAAAAGTTAACATTATCAGTTACCCTCGGCGAGCAAAACTTTATTGAACTATATTTAGTGGAAAAAGTGGTTCTTTATTGCACTAGTGCAATAAAATGTTTATTGCGTTCATCTGTCATTCTACTACAGCGTTTTGTCATCATGACAAACATAAACGTTCAAATCGACGTCACGTTTTCCTAGACTTAGTGTCATCTAAATAACATTTTTTGGTTTTTGCATGAACGTAGAAAAAATATTGTATGCAACTCGTACAAAAAGTGCTTATTGCACTAGACGTGTGACAACTTCACGTCGCGTGCAATAAACACTTACTTTTTGTACTTGTTGCATAAATAACTATTATTATTATATGTAACTAAATGTCTAAATATGCGACTGATTTATCAAGATACGATTATATGATCAAGTGGATTGCACGTTGTCGTCGGTTTGTGGTGGATTTAAAAGTTATCCTCAGTTTCTCTTGCAATATTCAAATCAAGAAATCTCTTGATTTATTTTTGTTCTTTCGTTCTAGTTTAAAATTTACGTTTTTAAATAAAATCTAGGTTTGGTTTTGTAAACCAGAAATTATTTAAATTTTGTTAACAGTAGTCTCTCTTTTCAATTTGCATCATTCAAAATTTCATTTAGTTTTTTGTTTGAAATGTATAGTTTGGCAATATCAAAGTAGTAACTATAAAAATGCAACATTCCAAATATCGTTATGATTTTAGCTATAAAGAGGTCTTATAATCGCTAATAAAAAAGTGAGATGTTGTAAATGAATAAAAATATAAAAGTTGAATTATTGTATTGCATCCAGCAATTGCGTTTTGCATCTATAACTATTGAACGTTCCGCATGGCAAGTCCAAAAATCCGATGCATAGAAATTAAAAATGCTCCTAGCATTGTTCAGATTTACCAATTTTGCGGTGTATGTGTGACACATACATTTTCTCTAATGTAATGAAATATTTTTGGGCAGTTGCACCAATAAAACTTTTGTTCTATCAACCTTATTTCCCAATTTGCAATATGTAACATAATCTTAAAACCATTAGAAATAAGTGCAACATATCTTGACCTTTAGTTAACTAATTTCTGTTCTCAACTACATTCCCACTCTATACTGCTTTCTAGATATGTACCAGATGGGTTTACATTTTACCGTTAAGGTAGCTTCTCATTTGTATCGCCAACAGTCTCTTACATACATACTATATTGCAGTAATAAAGATACTCTTTAAAATTAACTTAGCGACTCTGCAAAACAAGTCGCTAAATTAATATTAAAGAGTGTAATTATTATTACAATAGTATGTACTTACATCAAATGACAACCGGGAATGTGTACTTTGTTTGGCACAAACTAAAGAATTGCACACATTTTATATTTCTTACGCGCAGCTCCCGTACGTGTAAATTATTCATCAGTAACATTTATTAAAAAACCTTGGGTTCCGCAAACCGCAATAATTCACACATTTTAAAGAAATATCACCTTGAATTTGTTGGTCTGACATGTATTGTCTGCAATCCTCCATTTGAACCAGTTTTTTGCGACAACAGGCAAGAAGCAAGCGATTAGCTTTGGTCGTCGATTCGTTTTGAACCGTAAACGTAAGTCTATTCGGATCTGCTCCATTCTGAAGGCACACAAGAGACTAATCGAATTATTGCCCAATTTTATGGTTGCTTTGCGAAAGATCTTCTTGTCTAGCTGCGCTTTCTTTGCATAAAAAATATACGGAACCCGGGTGGTCAGGGGGATGATTCTGCTAGTTTCAAATTTTGTTTAATGTTAATAATTAAAGGTAAAGGTATAACCACATTTTTTAAATATAAAAAAAATATAAACCTATTTAGATCAAGTTGCCTGCGTACTTTTGCTTCAAACAATTTTTTGTATCTTTCAAGAAATTGCATGTTGCAGCTTTATGAAATTTGAAATATGGAATGTTAGTACAAAATTAATATTTGAAAGTCTAAATATTTTGTAAAATCATGTAGGCTTTGGATATTCAGAGAAAATAATATCAAATAAGAAAAAGGAAGTTGTATTTAAACTTACCAATATGTGAAGATATGAACTGATAATAATTATGAATGAGTACTTACTAACTAATAAAAACAAACCGTAATCTATTTTATTATTGTTAATGTTAATGTTAATGGTGAACGAACAGAACTTAACTGATTGTTCTGCAATATGGTTTGATTTGAAAGTTCGAAAGATCAGTTAAAGATGATGCAGTGGAAGAGGGGCTAAGAATTTTGTTTCCTGAGTTTTCTTTTTGTTTTTGCTATTCTTTCAGGTATCCTTCAGCTACCAATCTATTTCCAACATCTTAAGCTTGATATATTTGCAACTTTCTTTCCAAAACCAGCAAGGAATGTTGCCGAAGGACGTCTGAAACTATATATAGCCTGTGCGTAGTTTAAGATTTGGAAGATATAAATAAGCTGCTAAATCATAATAAATTTTTCCAAAATTGTTGATTGAGCATTGCATTTTCTCTTTGTATACTTAACAAATAAATGACGATATGAAGTGATTGGAGGTCGTAAGTTTGCAAATTTTCTGTACAAGACACTTACCATACACCTTACTTCTTGTGATATTACAAAAAATCTTGCAGAATGATTTTTAGAGTTGGTTATTTTACCTATTATGAGATTTTCTGTGTGTTCAATGTTATCAACAGTTATTGTAAAATCTGCCCGATGAAAAGCTCCAGTCAAACCAAAAATGATAGCCACTTTGATTATGAGGTGCGTTTGATCTGGTGCTGTTATAAATTTGAATATATCTTCTTTTGTAAATACTTCAGCTTTTTGTGGACGACATCCAATATTTTTCTTTTTAAAAAATTTACTATTTTTACTACACTTTTTATCATGAAGTAACGTGACTATAGAGGTTTGGTTTTAAGAACCTCGCTGAGGTCACAAAATAGGCCAAAATACTTCTTTTTTGAAACTTTTCTCTCCTTTTTCGTTACACCAGCTTAAGAAATATGCATAAGTACTGTTTTTCGTATCATTCTTTTGATTTATCGGATAACAGATCCAAATTTGCCTTGCCAGCAGCTTCTAATATTGCCTCTGGAAATCCTTCGTCAGAAGAAGTCATTGTAATGTTATTTCTTCTTCTTCTTTTTCTTTCCCTTCTTAAGCACATAAATGTATTATTTTTATAACCGCAGTGTATTTTTTTTTTAACGTATGAGAGCCGTTTGTCAAGCGTATGACAGACGGCTCTCAACAAAAATTGAACTGAAATCAAACTTCAAACCCTTGCCAAACAGAGTTGTCAAAAGCAGTTCGGTAACTTACCAATTGATAACACTTAAAGACTCTGTTATCAGCTGTAACATCCCTAGGACATTGATAAATAATGTATGAGATAATTTTATAGCAATCAAACACAACAAAACAACTTTTTATTTATTAAAATTACAGCTGGAAAAGGTGCAGCTATTAAAATTTAACGCAACATTAGATTGGCTATTTTTTCTACTATAGAAGATACAGATCTACCAAGCATAGTATTTATGATGTTATTGTGGTGCACTGATGTTTAAGTATGGTTTTATAGAATTTGGATTGGTGTGACTAGTAATTTTCAGCAATTGTTGTTCTTGCACACCATTTTTTGCCAATTCACTAATAGCAGTTGGCCTGTTCGAATGGTTTATCTTTTTATTCTTTACATTCAGGCCCATAGCCTCCGCAGACGATTTGGCCATCCATTAATAGTGTTTTTTCCAACAGGATCATTGTATCAATTATCAGTTTATGTTTTCCAATGTCGATTAGGTTTTAAGAACATATGAGGTAATATGTCGCCTCGTTTTGATATCGGTTTATGAAAAAGGCGTACAGGGCAGCTTTGACTTTCACTATTGGCAATCAACCATTTACTATTTGTACAGCTTTTTGAACCGCCTTGGCAAGTTTTACTGAACATTGGATTATATTCAATGCGATTTGTTGGAGAGCCATCGTTATTTTTCTCGTAAAAATACAAGAGACAGGCAACTGCCTTGCCTCCTCTCCACGCTAATTCTACAGTAACAATATGATAGAATTTACACATAAGACCTTCAGGGGTATTTTCATCCCAGAACAATATTATTCGGTTTATTTCTGACAAACTTAACGAAGCTGAACTGGTTTTACGTTTACATGGATCTGTTTGCAGTTTCTTCGTGGTTGCATCGCGGGCATCTCGAGCAGGTTTCAATATTATGCTGTTAAATGGGCCAATCATAATCTTATAGTCATTATAGTACTTCACCTGTAAATGTTTGCACGGAATGTTCCATCCATAATATTTACTGTCCCATCTTTCTTCCTCATATTAACCGCCCAATCTTTTAGTATCAATGCTAGTTCTTCTACGCTTCAGGGTTCATTTAACTTGTATTTTCGCTCACAGCAAAACTCCATAAATATTCCCCACGTGTATTTGTGACTGTTTGTGTTTTTTTTTTGGAATTTTTTTTGTAATTAACGCGTTAATAAATTGAAAATTGGCATTGCCAAAACGTCACATTATGAAATTTATTTGAAATATGAAGGTTGTCAAACTTAAGCAATCTTGGTAGTATTGTGATTGAAAACATCCTTGAATGTTGTCATCAGTTAAATCATCGTCTGCTAAATCGCGTCTCCTTTGGATAAACCACGGTCACTGCGATACGATGGTTAAATGTTTAAATGATTGGGTGATTTGTGTAAATGACGAAAAATAACGAAATTTAAATGACTGTTAGAAATTGTCCAACATTTTTCAGTGTAAGATTTAATTGGGCAATTTTTCACGTGATTAAAAATGCAATTGGGCATAGAACTGCCAAAAATTTGCTGCTTGATTAAGGGCGCCGTATTCCTGAAAAAGTGTTTTCTACAAATATAAATAATTTTAGACATTTAAGAACTGAATAATATAGAGTTTAGCAAATAACAAGGATGTTATTTCATGCCACCTGCAAATATTCAAAGGTACCGAAGTAAAATCAATATTTAACATCAGAAAGCGATCTATCCAATGAATTTTTAGGTACTGAAATCTTTCAAAATACGTATTTTTTAAATTCAACTATAGATGTAAACATTGTTATAACATAAACTTACATAGTTCTGCATATAAGATTGTTCACTTTTGTTTATAAGTATGTGAAAATAATTGTTAAAATGTGGGGTTAGAATAGCGAAATTATGTGTGTCATATAAATGCATTTTAAAAGTTATTACATTATTTGAGGAAAGTTTAAATAGTAAAAGTGGATAAACAAAACATCAATAATTCTATTTTTGATATTACTTTTGCTCTACGAGTTTTATTTTTCGAGATTTCAGTACCTAAAAACACCACAAATTTGATCATTTTACGGCGAGAGATACGGGCACCTTAAACTGAAACGTATATTTAACATGTCAAATTAGTATTTCGCCAAATGTGAGATCCGCCACTGCCCTGCCAGATTACTGTATATGCAATAGCATAGCGGACGATGATATAATCAAATTTAACGCCTCACTTTCACGGATAAATTAGGAGTTAAGTCCTGAAAATGAAATAACTCATTTGCATCTGTGTATAGATAATGCGATTTTTAGAGAAAGGTGTCATAGTGCTTTATTGTGTTGAATAATCCAACGAAATGAATAAATTCACAGTTTTTGACGAATTTATGGGAGTAAAAAAAGTCTGCTGATGTAGCATTGAAAAGTAACTTTCACGAAGTTTTATAAATTCGTTAAGTAGGTATGTGACTAACTAAAAAACTCTTGCTACTAAAATCAGTTTAAAATGTAAGATATAAGAAATATTGAAATAAAATATTCCTTGATTACCGTGAACGCCAACATTTTTATAGCTTACTTACGATAACATTTTATTACATTTTTAGGGCATTTCCTTATTTGTAGGCATGTAATAGTTATTAACTATAAATATGGGGTTTATTTACATTGTAAATAAGAAATAAAAAAAGTTATATAAATTATTTGCATATTTTTTCATACAAAAATCAACACTTTGCATAATATGTGGATAGCATCAAAATTATAAAATCTTAACTATTTAATATTTATTTATGTATACAACTCGGACAAGGCCCGAGAACGGATTGTTTACAATAATTACTTCATACTTCTACAATCTGTGAATCTGTTGCAACTGCTTGACGTTTAGAAGTAGGTATTCATTTTCTGCAATATGCATAATATAAATATTTTATTAATCAATCTACACTGTGAAATGAGTTGTAATTTCATTCGGAAAAATGTTTATGTGTGCTCGTACGTATGTACTATCGTTTGCAATAATAATGACACTCTCTTAAAATAGTTTTTGAACTTCTGGAAGTTTTGAGTAGAAATTTCATTAAATCTCTGTCGGTGAGTGAAACAACTAATAACTAATAAAAATATGAAGCAGATTTCATTACAAATTCATCAGAAGTACAAAAGAAATCGCAAAATTCATTTTAATGAGTGTCATTATTATTGCAAACGATTGTACAAGCGAAAGCGGCCAAAAAAAGAGTAAGACAAGTGACGATAGTATCACACCTTGTTTGTTCCGCAGCACTCTGGTCTGAAGACCCATTGTGCTGGCAGAAGAGTTTCTAACGGCACTACGACTACGAGTTTATACCCTATTTTACAAGTTATAGT
Source organism: Monochamus saltuarius (assembly GCA_025584915.1). Lineage (NCBI taxonomy): Eukaryota > Metazoa > Arthropoda > Insecta > Coleoptera > Cerambycidae > Monochamus > Monochamus saltuarius. Next base: position 7,656,865 of record CM046725.1, on the reverse strand, counting down.
TATTAATGATACTAATCGGATAAACACCATAATCAAACGCATGTAACGTTACACAAGTTTCATTAAATGGGCCATACTGTGATCAAAATAAGCGAAATTTCGTGAAATTTGCTTCAAGCGATCAAAAGATAAGAAAGAAACTGTGATTTATTTCTTCAATTTTGACACCCTATATCTTTGTTACTATTGATTTTGGTGGATTTTTGGATTTTTTTAGGATAAGCTAAAGTAAATCGACTTATTTTGATCACAATATTATGCAAGATTTACATGCGTTTTTCTCAGAAACCATTGCTTCTAGCAACATCAACAAGGTGTACCTTTTTAACTAGAAAAGATAGAGAAGAAAATTTTTCCAGCCCAAAATGAGATACAGTGCAGCACAAAAAAGTCGTACCGATTTAAAGGGGTCCAAACCATCGTTGGTGGCGCCCTCTAGCAGATACACCATAATCGTCGACATATTCGAATTTTTAGTCCCAAGCAACTCCCCTACACCAAATTTCATAAAATACGGTCGATGTGATCGAAGAATAATGGAGAAACTGTGATTTATTTTTTCAACTTTGACACCCTGTAGATCGAAATGGAGCAACATTCGAATAAGGCATATTTGGCTTAATCGGTCTATTTTGAGGTCAGCAACATGCCCTGAAGCTCTGTCCCATTATTAATAAATCGCCCTGTATAGCGATGACGCCAAGCAACACAGGTCATACTCGATTTTTTGTGAGTTACATAAATGGAAAATACATCAAGCAACAAGCAGCTAGTTGGCATTAATACTTTTGAGAAAATGCCATGTAATATAGCATTGTTCCTGGGTCTTCCAAATCCTCAACAATATACTACATACACTATATAGATATTTAAAAAAAATAACAAGAAAGTGGCCTCTAATCTTTTGGGTGATGTTTCGGGCATTGTTGGCCCTTCAACAAGTTCAAGCACTCGGGAAATAAACTTACTTAGTCGTTAGTTAGTCCCGACTAATTTTCAGTACGTGTGCCTTATTCGGACATGGAGAACTTCGCTTGTTTTACTAAATTTTTAATCGTACTCTACAAGAAAAAGTCCGGTGGAGGCAGATCTGGGACCTCAGGTGGCCATTCTATAAACGCAAACGGAGTTTGATTAAGTATGGGTTGCAGGAGTTTTATGTGGTACTGAAGAACGCTTTGTTTTTACGTTTTTAATTAAAATTTCCAAAGTGATATTCGAAAAAATGTATTGCAAAAAAAATCGCAGCAAACTGTGAATTAGCAGTTGGATCAGTTTAATGGATTCAAGAAGTACAAGTACTTTATTTCATAAAAGTGTGTAAATACGTAATATACATATACATGGTACGTAATGAAAAAAAATCTCATTTTTACGCGAATCTTTACAAATTAAAGAAATTATAGATCTTCTACATTATTATCATTTCCGATTCGAGAAATCAAATTATTACTTGTTATTATCGGTCAGTGGTCGCGCGGTTTAAGGCGTCAGTACTTGAATCGAGGTGACTGGATCGCTGTGGGTTCGACCCCCGTAGCCGGTTGACCGTTTATAAGCTATATTCGTGGAGAGATTGGTACTCTCTCTGCGGGTATGGTAGGGTGGAAGAATGTTGGCTTGGGTCAATGTGAGAGATTGATACCGGTTGACATTTGACCACCCCCCTAATTAATGAGGTATTCCAGGTTTCCCTCATTCCTGCACTGAATGGTGGTTAGGGCCTACCAACGTAAGTCGTTCCTGGGCGCAAATGCGGCCTGCTTAATAATATGCCTCCCCCTCTCCCGCACAAGTCTTCGACTTCTGGGCTAATCCTCGTGATTAGAATGAGGGGTAGAGATATTATTATTATTATTATATTATTATTATTATCAAACATGTATCTTCTAATTATGTGTCTGTTTGCGTCTTTTTCTATTCCTCTCTCTTTTTGCTTTCAATATTGTTTTTTTTTTGACTTTCTATTCCCATCCACTCAAAATTTAGCAATTTGTCTAAATGCTTTTATTTAGCTTTTCATATTGAGATTTTTTTCGTGCGAATCTTCAGGAGCTGGAATATTCTGGCAATTTTTTTACGATTCACAGTTGGAGAAATTCCAAGACCAACGCGAGTCGTTTGTTTTTAATATTAGCCCAACAGTAGTATAATATCTCGCGAAGTATTTCACGCGCTATCATACATCAGCAAATCCAATTAATTATTTTCTGTATTATCTTTTAGGGACAATTGGCTATGAATCACCGAGCGGTGAACTCAACATGTACGAAGCCTACTTCTACAAAATCACCAAAGATAACCTGGACAATCCCACTGTTGTAAAATCCCCAGTAAGCAACAGCAACGGTTTGGCATGGAATAAGGCCAACAACAAACTCTACTACATCGACACCCCAACTAGAAAAATCGTGGAGTTCGTCTACGACGACGACTTGGGCGTCCTTTCCAAAGAAAATCGTACAGCTTTCGATGTAGACCTTTACCCGGGCAAGATCACGGGACACCCCGATGGAATGACCATCGACGAGGACGACAACCTTTGGATATGTCTATATGGAGGAGGGGCTGTTATCAAGGCTAATCCCACAACAGGGGAATTACTAAAGGTGAAATAAAATGACACGGGCAGTTAGTTTTCACTTATAATATCCCAAGATCACCGGAAGTTTTTGGAAATTAGAATATTCTTAAAATATTCGTGACCGAAAAAAAAAATCCAGAAACAATTTACGCTCGTGTGGTATTCGGTAAGAAAATTTCACACCCCAAGTATAAATCAAACCTGACATTTTACATTAATTTGACTGGGACAAGGTCTTCTTGCTGTTGCTGCGTCATTTTTATTTAAACGGTTCTGTCACAGTAGATGTCGAGTTACTAGTTCGATGCAAAGTGTATACTGAAATGTCACGATTTTATAAGGAAAATCAACAAGTTATTAGACAAGAAATGCAAAACCTAATACCAGATAACATTAGAAAATCAAAAGCAAGTGTATGGAAACAATCTATTAAATTTTGCAGGTATATCCACCATATTTTGTTAAATAAAAAAAGTACCAACTTTAATTACATCAAATGCTAAAACTCGAATGGGTAGTAATTAAATCTATCGTTGTTTGGCAATTTTAGGTCATAAAGGTGGTAGAAATATATTTTTTACGTGTTTTATTTGCAAAAGGTATACCTTGCTGAAGTCGGTAGGAGTAACCATTTTTGAAATAATCCTATTTGAAATGATCAGTGCACCGAGTAAAAACTGTTTTGGTGTCAGGTAAAGTGCCTTTTTTGCTTGAAATACAGCAAAATGTTACTTGAAAAAGTTGTTCAAAATGGTAAATTATGGAGACGTGCAAAATTAAAAAAAAATCGGCCTGCTTTGATAAAATCTTTTTGCTTTGTTGAAAAATGATTTCATCAAACCTTGCCGATTTTGTTGAACGTCTTGCACGTCTCCAGAATTTACCAATGTGGACAACTTGTTTCAGTAATATTTTGCTGTATTATCATTAGAAAAGGCAAGACTTTTTCCAGTAATATTTTGCTGTATTTTCATTAGAAAAAGCATTTTACCTGAAACCAAAACAGTTTTTACTCTGTAGATCGAGCATTTCAAATTTGATTATTTCAAAATCGGTTACTCCAACCGACTCCATCAAGGTATATCTTTTTCAAATAAAACAGGTGGGAGAATCGATTGTTTCGATAGTCAGATGGATACACTAAGCTGCAAATAGTTATGTCATTCGGTTAAATCGATTTATTTGCACCTAAGGAATCTGTGGTATTATTTTTGTTACTTCATTTAAAAACACCTGTAGAAAAGATGCCAATGATCATAATAATATGCTTACCTTCTCAACTGTCAAAAAATGTCCACTTAGTTATCGCCTCGCCTCGGTAACGAGTCAAAATAAAGATATTTTATTGCTTTTAAAATAGAGGTGTGAAATTTTCTACTGAATTTATATTATTTTATTTAGGTGGTTCCAATACCTGCCAGAGACGTAACGTCGGCTATGTGGGGAGGCCCAGACCTAGACGTACTGTTTGTTACCACTTCCAGGCACAGCTTGAGCGACACTGAAAAGCTTCAGCAGCCTGGAGCTGGAAGCGTCTTTGCCATAACAAACCTAGGAACCAAGGGATTACCTGTTTTCACGGCTGATATCATAGACAGCATCGCCAAGAGAAGGGTGAGTGATGTCTAAGCAAAACTTAAAAAATTAACAAATCAGTTTTCTTGTTTGTGTGTGTTGTCTTCGGGCATTAACAGCTATTTTTCATATTGTTTTTGAAGTGTTATTGTGGGAAATTTTTGTGATGTTAATTTAATGCCACGTTTATAATTGCATTTAAGGAATTTCACATTAATTAAATCTTCTAAACATTTGAACGTACATATCACAATTAACAGTGACTTACCTTCTGTTACCATTTTGTATCCAAAATGTTCTATAAGTTTAGACACGTTAGAAAATGTTGAATATGTTGAATGAAATTGAAGTAATATATGTAAAATAATCATGGGCGCATCCGGGAGTAATGGCCCCCCTCCCTCAGAAGCAGATTCCGTCAAATGAGACAAGAATATACAGGGTGGTCAGAACAAATAAAATAAATTGAATGTACAGGGGACTCTTACAAATACGATTTTGTAAAAAAAAGCAGTTCGAGAATGATTTAAAAATACACTTCTGCATAGCAAAGCGCAAGGCAAAGCAATCAATCGGCAACCGGCACGGCGGCAAAGTGTAATAACATTCATAGGCGTACGCAAATAAGTAAAATAACGTATACATTTAAGAAATATTACGCAAAATATACTCTAAAGACGTACATATAAGTAAATATCTCTTTTGAATCAAAATTCAATAAAAAATGGACGGACGAGAAATTGAAAGAAAGAAATAAATCAAATTTCATAACACCTATTTTATATCAGCAAATTCACTTGCTTTTGCAGCTATTGTTATTATTAATTTCAAATTTTAATGAATAAAGTAATTTGACATAATACACAACAACTGTTCAAAATTTTGTCCACCGACGTGTAAACATATTTGGGCCCGTCTTACCCCGTTTCCTAGTTCTTGTCCGTTTTGAACTCGTAAGTTATTGACAGCAGCTATGATACGTTCGCCTAAATCGTCATTAGTGTCCACTTCGGTGCAATACACTTCATTTTTTAAATATCCCCGCAAAAAAAGACTACCACAGTGCCCCTTGAACTTCAAGGTACTCCCGAACATTTTGTCCAAAATGAAGGGGAACACCATCGTGCTAGAACCACATTCGAAGTCGAACAGCTAAAGGCACATCTTCTAGAAGTCGAAGCAGATCATTTCGAAGGAACTCGAGATATCGAACGAACGAATTGATATTGAATCCAATCAAGTGATCGACAATCTCCGCTCAAACTTTAAGGAAATGCGTTGTTGAAAATGATTTCGTTGAATCGCGCGCGGATTTTCAAAATCCCAAACATGGCTATTATGAATGTTATACATCCCATTCCTTATAAAAATAGCTTCGTCTGTAACTAATACGTCAGATCTAAGTATGGGATTTGTTGCAGTAACCATTCACAAAATCTAAATCGTAAGGGATAATCCCTTGGTATTAATGTTGAACACGCTGTACATGCTACGGATATAATTGTGCCTCGTGTATGATGCGCCACACTGTTGATTGGGACATTCCTTGTACTTGTTATACGATCTGTCCGGTACTTATTTGGGGATTTTCTTTCAACAGTCTCTAAAATATGTTCCTCAGCTGCTGCAATACACCATGAACACCCCTGGATCTCCATCTCTCCACGATTTATTTGCAAATTTTCCGTGCCATGCCCGTTGCACTACCGCGATAAAAAGTAGCTACATTTGGCTACCAGGAAATCATTCAGACAGATTAGAAACTGCTAGAGCATTTTGTCTTAATTCACCATAAATTAAAACGAGATCCATCCACTCCGAATAGCTATATACACGTTATCCATTTTTGACACTTGAAAAATTTTTACGATATGGACTCCAAATTTTTTTGGATAAGTTGTGTATCATCCTGTATAATGAAATTTGTAATTATTATTATTTGTTAACAAAATGAGAAGGCTGCGTTCTGCTATTAAATTGTTTTTGTTTATGAGATTTTTTTTGTTTATTTTTCTACGGAGATTTTTTTTGCTTTACGTAAGAACTTGTTTATTTTTTATAATAAAAAGGGAAACTCTATTGTTATATATTTACTTAGCCATACAAAATTTAGTTTACATTTTACAAGACTTCATTATTAACCCCTTCCTCCATACCAAAATGCTGAATGCGCCCATGAAAACAATTTCAGTACTTCTGATAACATGTACCTATATTTTTTATAGAATATACTTGACAACATATTCAATGCAGAAATATTTGCCCCCTTAGCCCCCAGAGAAACATCGAATAATATAGTATACCCACAAAATAATGAAATCCGTGAGTTTTTTATGTCTATTTTCTACTAACATTACTAACACTAATATTTATTGGCACTCTATACAAAGTATCCCCGGCTTTTCATTCTCAACTTTGGTAAAGGATAAAGGGTGGAAAATTAAATGTTTTTCCTATAACACTCCGGTTTGTCCAACTTAAATAAAAATATTACCATAATTTCTTTATTATATTATATACTTTAATAAATTAATATTTTTGTTCAAACTTAGTACGCAGCATTTGTTACAAAAAGTTAATATTTGATGTAAAAAATAATTTTCAGCTAGTCAGTGGCGGAATACGGGGTTTAGCGTTTGCTAAAAATCTGCGTCAATGGGGAAATGTATTTTTTTGGTACCTACAAATATTAAAATTTATATTTCCTTCACCGAAATACTTTTAATAAAATTCTGTAATAAGCTTTTCTTTCAGATATTTTGACTTTTTCTAATCACATTTTTAAAATTGCAAGCAAAAGACAACCGGTTTCCCAGCAATTTAATTGTAGGCGACGATAACATCAACTTCGGTTCCAGTATCTTGTCCAAATTAGCATGTTATTATTGTTTTTATTACAAGTCCTTTGAGTAGAATTTTATAGATTTTCTCTGTTGTACAGAGTGGTACAATTTTGTCGGACTTGGAGGGGTGTCTCGAAAACTACAAAAGATAGAAGGATGCAGTTTTCATAACACTGATGGGCTGTTATTTCGAGAAACGTAAAATGTCGCACTCACAATTTCCATAGACCTCTTCGTTTGTGATATACAGGGCAAAATTTAAAAAAATATATAAGGCATCTCGATTCGTATCTCATAATAGCTGAGGTAATGGAATAATGAAGATTGCTTCTGAGTTTTTCAGTGGAGTACTTCTAATTTCTCCATATATTTTTATGCAATTATATTGCACTATTTTTTCTTTCATAGCGAATAACAGTTACTATGTTATATTTTGGAAACTGTCAAAAAACGTAATATTACGTGATGTATTTTTTATATAATTATACAAAATTGGTTCAAGAACTCTACCATAGGCACTTCAGAAAAATGTGTACAAAATAAACCACCATTCTGTATAATTATATAAACATGCATGGCCAACTATGCATCACGTAGCATATTATAAGTTTTATTAATTTAACGTTTTTTGACAATTTCTAAAAGAAACTATTATATATCATTGTGAAAGAAAAAAATAATGCAATTGAACTGCATAAAAATATACAGGCTGTTCCATTTAAAAAAATGAATGTTTGGGTCATAGGTACTTTAAGGTGCCCGTATCTCTCGCCGTAAAATGATCAAATTTGTTGTGTTTTTTATTTACTGAAATCTCGAAAAATAAATCACGTAGAGCAAAAGTAATATCTAAAATGGAATTCTTGATGTTTTGTTTATCCACTTTTTATATTTAAACTTTCCTCAAATACTGTAATAACTTTTAAAATGCATTTATATGACACACATAATTTCGCTATTCTAACCCCACATTTTAACAATTATTTTCACATACTTATAAACAAAAGTGAACAATCTTATATGCAGAACTATGTAAGTTTATGTTATAACAATGTTTACATCTATAGTTGAATTTAAAAGAATACGTATTTTGAAAGATTTCAGTACCTAAAAATTCATTGGATAGATCGCTTTCTGATGTGAAATATTGATTTTACTTCGGTACCTTTGAATATTTGCAGGTGGCATGAAATAACATCCTTGTTATTTGCTAAACTCTATATTATTCAGTTCTTAAATGTCTAAAATTATTTATATTTGTAGAAAACACTTTTTCAGGAATACGGCGCCCTTAAAAGAGACAGCCTGTAGATCACATGTATCGAAGTATGGTTATCCAACAGACCAACCAACTGAATCAGTGAGAAAAAGTATATGCGCTGTAAAAAAGGGAAAATCTATTAAATTGTATTCAAAGATTAATGAAGTATAATGGCATGTGGCATGCTAATTCGAACAAAACACTTCAGTGTTTTCCACGAATACAAATAGTTTGAGAACTGAATAATATAAAGCTTGGCAGATATGTTATCTCATGCCATCTGCGAATATTCAAAGGCACCATAGGTTCATATTTGATGGACCAAAACAATCGAAATAACAATTTCATTGCTAACGTTTTATTTTCCGACGAGGCGACGTTTTGTTTGAACGGGCAATGCACCGAAGTAAAACGAATACACTCACCGACAAAAAAAACCGGCTACTAAAAACTAGCCTCAATTTTAAAGTTGACTTCCGCTCTTTTGATTTTGATAATCTTTTTTTTAAATTGTACATTGATTTCTCAGGAACGGACGCTATATTGAAAATTTTTATTCCGAATTTAATATACGGGACGCAACAAAAAGACGAAGTTTTTTTCCTGAAATTTGTAACAGTCTGTAGGGTGCAGCAGCTACAGTCGCTGTTGCTAACTGGAGTCACACTGTCACTGTAGCCTCATCTTTTGTGAACATTTTGTTTTTTTAATCACGACACAGTATCTCTATTTTTATTGGAGATGCGCTGTTTTAAAACGAACGCCTCGGAGAAAGGCTTCGCAGACAGAAATTTCTACGTGTAAATAATCAAGGTGGCATAGGTGGAAACGGATTGATTGTATGAAATAGGACAATTAAGAGTTTGTCAATGACTATCAAATTATAAAAATGCCATTATCTGCGGCAGATATATTGTTGTCTACGAATTGCACTTCAGGAAAAAATTGATGCAATTCCACAAGGATTTGTTACAAACCTGATTGATTCGATACCTCGTCGATTGAATGAAGCCATTTTGAAGTTAGGACGCCGTACTAGATATTAGTTCCTTAAAATTTGTTTATCTTTTTTTTGAATTTCAATTGTTTTCACATTAAATCTATGTTTTGATGTTTATTTGTTTATTTGACTTCTTTTCTGAGGCGTTCGTTTTAAAACAGTGTATCTCCAATAAAAACAGAGATAACTTGATAAAAAAAACAAAATGTTTCCAAAAGATGAGGCTATCGTATGGCTCCAGTTAGTAACAGCGACTGTAGCTGCTGCACCCCACAGAACGTTACAAATTTCAGGAAAAAAACTTCGTCTTTCTGTTGCACCCCGTATATGCTCAAATTAAATTTCGAACAAAAATTTCCAACATAGCATCCGTTCCTGAGAAATCAATGCACAAAAGCGAAATAATGTGCCTTACAAACGCTTTTTAAAAGTTACTAGAAAGGTGGCAAGTCGGCTATCGCCGACTTGACCTTTCTTTGGAATAGTGGACACTGGATATTTTCATTAGTATAGTTTTTCTGCAGACTATTGCGAAGAGTTTTAGAAAAAATTTAAATCCACGAATTTTGAGGACTTTTAGAGAATGGTTCGGGTTTTTTAAGCACTGTATTTTTTCATTATTACAGTTTTTTTACAGCCTATTGTGAAGAGTTTCAGAAAAAAAAAATTTAAATCCATGAATTTTGATTTTTATAGAATGGTTCGTTATTTTTAAACACCCTGTATTTGCTTCTTTAGTGAGTGTCATAATAAATCCTTGATGAAAGTTTAATAAATAATTTTTTTTTCCATGAATTTTGGGAGTTTCAATATTGGTTCAGTTTTATTAATATTATTGTTCTCATTAAAATAGTTTCCATATAGGTAGATCTTTAAAAGTTTCATTAAAGAAATATTATACTTCCATGAAGGTTTCTAGAGAATGGTTCAGTTTTTTAAACACCCAGTAGTTTTTTAATTAGTACAGTTTTCTTAAAGACCATTGTGAAAAGGTTCATAAGAAAATATTCCATGAATTGTGAGGATTCTTAGAGAATGGTTTAGTTTTTTCGCTGGATAAACCTGATTAGAATATGTCAAAATATCTGAAAAAGAAATTAACGAACATCATTTAAAAAAAATAAGTACTACAAACACTAACAAACCTCCATAATTTTAATATTTGCACTAAAAACATGATTTTTATTATTGGCGCAGGAGTTTAGGAGTTTCAAACCCTATATGTATAAGTTTGAACAAATAAAGATTTGTTTAGTAGTTAATAACATTTTATAGGAAAGACCATTATTATTTTTTCTGTGCCCTCTACGAAAGTTAGGATCGAAAAAACCGGGACGCTCTCGCACCTGTATACATATAGAAATCATACCTGAAGTCTTGCTTTATGACACCTAACATTTAATTATTTCATTAACAAAATGCGTGATAAATTAGTAAGGTCTTATTTCGATTACTAATCTTATACATACTTATTGTACATATATGTACTAAATTATACAGAGTATTAAAATAATGCATTATAAACTTGAAGGGGAGCTAGTATTACCCAAAATATACAGAAAAATCTTAATAATCGTAGGTCCGTCAATGTATGAATTTGAAGATACGGAACGTTTTTCCTACCCACCTTTGCCCAAACGTTCTATATTCTACAATGCGTCCATAAAATAACGCATACTAAATAAACAATATTATTAAAAAATTCTCGAAACAGGTCGATTTTTTATTTCAATTTACTGTTTTTTCAAATAATAATTTAATATACAGGGTGACCTAGCTTCCAGAATTGACGCCATCTTCGGTTTTTTCAAATAAAACACCCCATTTTTTTCCCGATTTTCCCTAGCTTTTCCCTGATATTCGAATAGCCAACTTTCTATTAAATTTTTATAAACATCTTTGGTATTGTTGCCCACCCTGTACCAATTTGAAGCTACTTGTGATATATTTTGGAATCAGCTCAGCAAGAGATTCGGAAATGGGAAAAAAATTGGATGTTCCATTTAAAAATAAATGGTGATGGCGTCATTACTCGAATATAGGTACCACCACCACCATGTATATTAAATTATTATTTCAAAAAAAAAACAGTAAATTAATAAAATAAATCAAAAATCGACCTGTTTCGGGATTTTTAATAATATTGTTTATTTAATGAATGTATGCGTTACTTTATGGACGCATTGTATAACGACAATAACAAAATTCGCCGAAGCTTCATCGTGCTGAATCCACATTGTTGCCTTTCGTTCAGAAGGATGAAAAGCTCACCCAGTGTGTTTTGCAGAAAGTTCAGGTAAACAACACCTGTTTGATAAAACAATGATCTGTCCCCCAAAATACCTAACAAATGCTAGATGAAAAACCTTCCTGATATCTGGAATCTCGTGTGGGCATGGCATCATCAGTCAAGAAAATATTGAACACAAAATTGAGGTCTTCATCAGCCTCTTCTACCTTAGAGATGGAAACCAACCTTGAAGTTCTAATGAACCCATATCACGCATTTGCTGGTCCATGTCGACTAGTTCAAGGATAGAATAAACAGATACAGTGCCTTCATAAATGATTACATGATTACAAGCCACGTGATCAGGGCCGAGATTCCCAAATCAATCGCAGAGCAATTCATATGCGTATATCTTTTTCCTCACTATGGCAATTGAGAGAGACAAGAAATCTATTTGCATACGAGTTGCTCTTCGAGAATCACAGTCCTGGTCACGTGGCTTGTAATCATTTATGAAGACTCTGTATATTGAAAACTCAAAAAAGCTGTGCACTAACCACTGAATGTCAAGTGCAAACTGCATGTATGACAAGACAGACATCTGTCAACTCCAATAAGAAAAATACAAAGAGAAGCATTGTGCAAATGCTACATAAAGAAATTATCCTCATATTTAGCACCATACTTTCGTACCTTCAAGTTTATGACACAATTTTTTTTAACATCTTGTATGTTTAGACAGATGGTGGTTTTAAATAAATATTATGCTTCTGCTTATGGCAATTAGTGTATAGTTGATAATTATGGGCGAAGTTAGGGAGGACTTGGAGGAGCTGTCTCTCCCCAAAAAATACATACACTTTTTGATATTAGAGCTTTCATCCCCCGTTCTGATTACCTAACTTTGCTCATGTGGAAAGTTTCTATCGCTTGTTTCACTTGTTTTTCATAAGTGCACCTGTTTTATGGATTTTTGTTTGTACATACATTTTGAATCGTAGAGATTTTGTTACAAATTGTACTTATACAGTTATTAACTGTAACAAAGTTATTATTTTATTGAGAAAATTTAATACTAGATTTACCTAAAATAAATATTTCTCAATAAAAAATACATTCTTAAATTTTCTACATTGTTATATTTGTTTTTTCAGCTCTCTGGAGGACAATAATGAAAACGATAAGGAGTTTTTTCTAGTTAGTTTCCAATAAAATGTTTTTTTACCATTACCAATGTTTTATTTAAAATCCTGCTAAGTATACCTGAAGTGCATTATAAAGAAGCTACAGATGAGCACAATAAAGTTTTATAGCTATGCTGTATCCAACAAATAAGTAGGTTAGCACAATTAAGCTAATTAAGCAAGAAGCTAAAATGAGTTTTAATCTCTAAAAATCTATGGAACTTGGCTTTTAAATGAAAGAAAAGCAACAATTTTGAGATCAATACATACTTATACATATATTGTCTGAAGCTATTTATTTGTGGAATAATTTTATATAGTTTTTCTTTAGTTTGATTGGGTTTTTGCCGCACTTCTGAAAAAAATAAGCGAGGGCTTATTTAATTAATCTTTATCAAAACTTACACATATATTATATGAAAATGTTTACTTCTTAGTTTTTGAGATCATTAGTTTTTATAAACAAAATATTTCACCTGATAAATTTTTGTAAACTTCCGAAACTAAAAATATTTTACATTTTTTTTCTTTTTCACTATTTGTCGTTATTGAAGAAGTTAAGTTAATGAGTATAGGTTAAGAATCACCTTGTAGGTATAGAGTTTATAAAAAAGCCTTTAGTAGACCAATTACAATTTAGTTTTAATAAAAATTCATTCAATTTTTCACTTCATATTTAAGTCAAAGATCGTTTGCAGTTAAGATACATGGTAATTTCTCAGTACTTTACTAATTCTGGAATTCCACAAGGATCAAATTTAGGACCTTTATTATTTCATAACAGTTTTAAAAAAGCTTTGTTTTACTATATTGTTGATTATTTATGTTTGAATATTGTAATGTGTTGATCTTTTAAGCACTTCCTTCATTTACTCGTTTTTTTGTGTTATTATTAGTATTTCTTTTTAAATGGTGTAATTAATGTATGTATGCATTTCCTATTCTATTGTGTATTATTACTCTCTATTTCATGTTTTCTCATGTAAGAAGAGGGTATCTTATCTGTTTGAAAATAAAATAAAAGGTCCATCATATACCACCACTGGTTATAATTTGAATCCAATTTTTAGTTCAAGATATGACTCACCCTAAGTAATAAGTACCTACAAATTGTTAGGAAACTAGCTCGTGTCATTTTTTTTTCCTGAACTTGATCACCCTGTATCTCCGTTGGAACGGAGATAATAGGTTAGATATTTACATTTCTTTTTTAAAATTTTATCAGTAATCTATTCCTGAAGTTTGGCTATTTAAACTTGACTATTATAACTCTATGTTGAAGCGTACACAATGGGTCACAAGACCTGAGTGTTGCACCTTGTTTCACAACAATACCCCAAGTTTCTGGACACGTTTCAATGAGAAAATATTCTTTTGTCAATTTTTGACACCATGATTGATTACTGATAACAAGTAAAGGATAAAACAAATAATAAGTTTTTATTTAATTTAAATACAAAAATTATACAGTCTTTTTTTAGATTGTTTACAACAATCTATCTCATAATAAACACGCTCACATTCACGCTAATATTTACAGTTCATCGTGCTCCTCGTCTCTCTCCTCCTCATCCTTAATATCCCCATTCTCGTCCTCAGGAATACCATCCTCAGGAATATCCTCCTCTTCCTCCACTAATTCGTCTAGAGGAACACCTAACGTCTTCCTCATCATCACTTCAATGGACTGGGCGAAATCCGATGTATCCTTCAGCATGTATCCAGATCTCAAAGTGGCGGTTCTGAACATCATCAGAGCCATATCCTTGGCTGTCGGGTCGTCTTGGTCATCATTGACCCTCTTCAACAGCTCTCGCATCAGCGGATGCCTGGGATTGATCTCCAGGGTCTTCTTCTGATTCAAATAGTAGGATCTCTGAGGATCGTCGGATTTTTGATGGGCGTTGGAAACGGCAAGTCTTTCCATATTTCCGGTCCAGCCGAATAAACTCGCTACTAAAGCGCAGGGGGAATCCGACAATCTCTCGGACACCATAGCTTTGGCGATGTGCTCCTTCAGAGCATTTTCGGACAACCACTTGGTGAGGGGCTCAAAAGCGGTCTTCAACTGTTCCAATTGTTCCTTTCCTCCTTCACTTTCGGTCAAAGAGAACCCTTCCTTGGCCACGTTCTGGAATTTCTTGCCTTCGAACTCTGGCAGGGCAGAAATAGTATATTCGTCGACAGCTTCCACCAAATACAAGACCTCGTATCCCTTACGCAGCAGGCGTTCAACAAAAGGCGACTTTTGTACCTCGGCTTTCGAAGATCCTGCGATGTAGAAGATTTTGTCTTGTTTGGGCTTCATCCGATTCACATAGTCCGTCAAACTGGTCTGCTTATCGCCGTTGGACGAGAAGAAGTGGAGGAGCTTGGCTAATCTGGAGCGGTTCGTAGGATCTTCGATAACTCCCAACTTGACGTTGGTGGAGAATTCTTTCCAGAACTTCTCAAAGTCCTCCTCTGGAAGCTTCTTCAGCATGTCCAGCACCTTACGGACCAGCTTCTTCTTGATCACCTTAATCAGTTTATGTTGTTGCAACGTTTCACGAGATACGTTCAGAGGTAGATCGTCCGAGTCCACAACTCCTCTCACAAAGTTTAAGTATGAAGGCATCATGTCGTTAAATTCGTCGGTGATGAACACCCGACGAACGTACAGTTTAATATTGTCTGTTTTGGTGCCGTATCTATTGAAACTCTCGGACGGTTGGACGGTGGGCACGTATAATAAGGCCTTGAAGGTGACTTCTCCCTCAGCTACAAAGTGGATTTTGGTTAATGGGGTGTTGGTGTCCTTGGTTAAGGCTTTGTAGAATTCATCGTATTCCTTGTCTTCGATTTCGGAAGGTTTTCTGGTCCAGATCGGTTTGCTGTCGTTCAGGATCTCCCAGTCCCAAACCGTCTTCTCGACTTTCTTAGTTTTCGGTTTCTCTTCTTCCTTTTCTTCCTCCACGTTGGCGTCTTCTTCGTCGGTAGTTTCCGGCTTCTCTTCTGCTGCCGTATCATCTTCAATGGGTTCCTCTACGGTTTCTGTATGGCTAGTCCACAGGTAAATCGGGAAGTTGATGAATTGCGAGTATTTCTTGACCAAGTTGCGGATGGTGTCATGCTCCAAGAAGTCCTTGGCCTCTGGTTTCAGCTCCAAACTCACCGTGGTGCCCCTTTTCAAGCTATCTCCTCTGGGATCCTCCACAATACTGAAGCTCGACGAGTCAGACTCCCAAATGTACTGTTTATCGTCATTGTTCTTGGAAGTCACGATGACTTTATCGGCTACCAAGAAGGCAGAGTAGAAACCGACGCCAAACTGTCCAATCATGTCATTCATATCTTGAGTAGAGTCCGCGCTCTGCATCTTGCTGAGGAATTCGGCAGTACCAGACTTGGCTATGGTACCTAGGTTATTGACAAGGTCCTGTTTTGTCATACCTATGCCCGTGTCGGTGATGTGTAACATTCCCGAGTCTTTGTCAGCTTTTATTCGAATATTTAGCTCTGGCTGAACATCCAGTACACTCCTGTCTGTGAGGGATAACATACGGATTTTGTCCAAGGCATCGGAGGCATTTGAGATCAATTCCCTCAAGAAGATCTGGAAAAAAAAATTCATTAAACTAGATGTAAAAACTTGTGACAAAAATTGTATTTTATAATAAATATATAATAAAGCTACTTGCAGATTTTTCCAAATTTCACAGTTTTTGGTTTAAATTATTTAACAACAAAAAAATCTCTATTACAGATTCGGAAAGTTCACGTGTTTCCATTGCTTTTGTAAGGGGAATAAAATAGGTTAATAGACACCTACCTATGCAATAGACTAATGGTTATTATGTTTCATGATTTAAATAATACCATAATATTGTTCGTTACTAGTAGGAGGATCTCAAATATTTACTCCTTAAAATCAAATTTTATACATTTATTGTGTGACACTCAAACTGACACAACAAAATGCTGGCAAGCTAGCCAGTTGGTATGGAAGAGCGTTGGCTGAAGGAAAACTAGGCGAGAAAAGGAGGAAGTGGACCGACTTATTAGAAATTTTATTGGACGGTATGTCTGTACGTTTACACGCATTCTAAAGTTATATCTATCCCATTTTATTTGTTTTCTGTTTATGTGAATAACAAAGATGGAGCAAACAAAATAAAATCAAGCAAAGAGACAATCTGGCAACATTAAATGCATTTCTTATCCTGTCTGACTGTCTCAACTTACAAGTTTATTTCTTTCATATTATAGACCAGGAAAAATGTTTATACCTTCCGAATCTGTATATATAACTATTCTGCAAAGTTATATCTACATATTTATCATGTGGGGTTATGTAAGTTTGTCTCGAGTACAGTTTTAAAAGTAATGACTTTTTTAATACCCGTATATATTTAATCTTAGTATTCATATAAAGTATTTACTTTTACAGTAAAAAACATTGAAATTAATTTTTTTGCTGGTGCTGGTATAGCGTTAAGAGAATATCATATAAATGAGTAGTTCCATAATGATCCACCATTAAAATTTAACTGAACATGAAGAGGCAGAAAAATAATATACTTAACTTAAATCGCACCTTCTATGCCTATAGAATCAACTAAAAAACATGCAGAGTGGCATACACACAAGTGTACTGAACGTTTATAACAAAGATACAAAATGTGACTCGATACTCAATCTTATGGGTATGCCTGTGTACCAAATCGTACATCGAGTATCGAGCTACATTTTAACTCCTGTCCGACAGTCCACATTTGGGTAAAGTGCTTGTGTGACATCACATGTCTAGAATCTTCGCATCGTCATAGGAAATGCAAGTAACGAATCTTTCTAGGAAGTAACAATTGTCGCATCTTATCGGTAACGAATACATACTGTTTGCAACAACTCTAGTCGTGAACTTCAGATTTGAATTTTTAAGTGAAAACAGAAGAAAATTTTACCGAGTAATCAATTAATTTAATATTACATATTATGCATGTTTGTGGAAAATGAAAATGAATAAGTATTTGGTATAAATTCAAAAACTTTTAGACATAAATGTTATAAAACATAATAAAATGAGCATTGATAATCCAAAAAGGATAAATGTTACTGATAAAAATATCTTATCAAAAATATTAATCTAGGTTTTAGCTAAAATTTTATTCTTAAAAATTCTGGCAAGTGTACCTATTTTTCAGAAAAGGTCATCAAATAAGATTTTTGTAAACAATTCAGAATACTTCGCCAACAAAAATAAGAGATATTCATCATTGAGTACTGCTAATACAATGTCCCCTCTATGACTGAACCTGATTTAATATTATGAATTATGACTTCTTCCTTTCCTTTTTCATTTTAAGACAATGGGTTGAGCCGTAAGTACTTGAATCACAAATAAAAACGAACAAAATAATAATTTCCATTTTCCACAGTATATTTTTCTAATTTGTTGCAAATGTACTCACTTCTTTGTTCCTGTAAAGTGAGTTAATGATGAGTTTCATCATCCTGTTGACTTCCGTCTGGAACGTGAATTTCTCGGATTTCTCGCGAAGCTCCCTAAGTTGAGCCACATTGAGGCCATCAATCTTAATTGCCTCCTCTTCACGTTTAACAACCTCATCATCTGTAACATAATTTCATTATTGATTACCATTGCCAGCGTAGGTAAATACTTAAAAATTCATTATCAACAGTATTGATCAAACACGCAAATATGAAAACTCCTGATGAAGAAGAAACAGGAAAACAGAAACCATTTAAACTCTCCTTTATTGAAAGAAATTTGCCTGGTCGATCTAATATACAGATAAACAAGCCACTGCATTTACGTAAGTAACTCTGCTCTAAAAAATTGGTAAATCATTTAACTATAGTTTCCACATTGCAGCACCCATTGTTGCACCTAAATTCTACACAAAGTATTCAATAGATAATGAACACCACGATGAAATAGTAAAAAAATGGTTAGAAAAACTCAAGGCTTATGGCCCTAGAGAAAAATTTGAATATCCAATAACAGAAAATCAAAAGTAAGGACTGTTATGCTATCAGACAAGTTTTTCATTTTAATTGAATTATCTTTCAGATATGGGTGGTATCAAATACGTTTAACAGATGCAGACCCAAAAGAAACAAGGTTAAATTTTCACAAAACGACAGACATTATTTTAAGAGAACATCTCATGAACTACGCTAAAATTAGAGAATAAATAAAACAATCTCACCTGTTCTTGAACCTTCCCTGCTGGCCCCTAAATCTATATCGACGGTTTCAACATTTTCTGATCCGCCAGCTTCATTTGCTTGTGTGGAACCTGAAATATTTTTCTAATAAGATTCCAAAAAAATAAAACATAAATAACTTACCTATTAGAATGAATAAACCTATTAGTAAAAACATGTACTGCTTCATAGCTGCAGTTTTGATAGATTTTAATGCATCAAATCGATTAATATCACTAAAAAAACGCCGGCGGACAAAAAAGTTAAAGACAACGACACGAAACACGTTTCAAGCTCAAAATATGAATGTCAGAAATTTACGTTCTAGAAGTCTTTTTTTGAACACCTCTAACCAATCGAATGTCACCACGCCAGATGACGTTAAATGTGTTTTTATTTTAACCAATCGAAATTGGTTTAATCATCACATATACAAATGGCCTCAGTGCATTGGATAGACGGAGGAATGTATTAAGCTGGGAAATTTAAATAGCAGAACAAGGAAATAAACGTGTAAATCAATAGTGGCGTTGATTTGCCCACCATAATTTACTTAAGATAAATAATAAACGTTAACTATCTAAAAAATATATTTCTGTAATGTGTTGGTAGTATCGGAATCAAAATTTTGAATCAACTGAAAAAATGTAGGTATGCTTAGGCTAAAAAAAATATATCATAATAAACTTTAACCACTTATACTATAACCACAGCTTAAAATTGTTATTTAAGCTGTGCTATAACTCTATCTATATCGAGTATTCCTTATCTTCCAGGTATCCAGGTACTAAATAATAGGCAGAAAATATCCTCATATACAATGTGTTCCACTTTTCAGGGAGCCACCCTGGTATCTCGAACACCTGATGATATCCGAATCCGAATATTCCGAATACGTTGAAACTTTGGTGGTGAATATATCCCTACAAAGTGAGTCTTTAGACGTAGGACGTAGCCATATTTGATTATAGTCAGAGGCACGTCAAAGGCGTCCCATTATAAGATGGAGACAGGGCATAGACCTTATAAACCAAAAATTCTAGTTTGTACATAAGTACATACATTTTTGACGTATCAACTTATTTACATTCAAGAATACATTGCCACTTGCATTAATTGCACTTTGCACTTTATTGAAGATTATTATTTTGTTGTAGAATCAGTTCATACCAGTACATTATTCTGAACAAAAAATAAAGAACGCATTTTTTTCATTAGAGAGCCCGTTTTATAGATACAAATTATTTTAAGTTGAAAAAAATTGTTTTTCGGCGGCCCATATCTAATAAAACACCTTTGAGCCCACAACGATGTAATCTTGTTCAAGGGGGTGTCTAAACTTGCTGATTAAGAATATCTTACTGGTTCTTTAAAAAAAAATTGCTAATAAGTACTTTTTTTTGAAAATTTGACCCCCTTTCTCCATTAGAATCGGCCGTCTCTGACTATAATCAAATATAGCTACATCTAAAGACTCTCTTTATAGATATACAGGGTGTCTCATAATTAGCTGCCAACCCTGAACAGGCCGATTCTATGATCAAAACTACGTAAAAAAGTTCATATGAATACGGGTCCGGAAATGCTTCCTAAGGGCACAGGGATCCATTGAAGAGGGAGGAATGGAAATCATTTTTTTGCAATATCTCTCAATCGCGTTGTGATAAATGAATGAAATTTGGTTTTTTTTTTGGTCCCTTGGTATTTTGCGTGTGTAACTTTTTTGCAGCTTAGTGTATCCAACTGACTATCGAAACAATCGATTCTCCTACCTGTTTTACTTGAAAAAGGTATACTTTGCTGAAGTCGATAGGAGTAACCATTTTTGAAATAATCCTATTTGAAATATTCAGTGCACCGAGTAAAAACTGTTTTGATTTTAGGTAAAGTGCCTTTTCTGCTGAAAATGTAGCAAAATGTTACTTGAAAAAGTTGTTCAGAAGAGAAAGAGAAGATCGGCGAGGTTTGATGAAACCATTTTTCAACACAAAGATTTTATCAACGCAGGCCGATTTTTTTAAAATTTTGCACGTCTCCATAACATACCATTCTGAACAACTTTTTCAAGTAACATTTTGCTATATTTTCAGCAGAAAGGCACTTTACCTAAAACCAAAACAGTTTTTACTCGGTGACGTATAATTAATAGACCGTGGCTTAGTGGTCTGTGTAGTTAATTGACTGTGGTTTGTGATTAGTAGTCTATGTTGGCGCTGCGAGCACTTTGTGTTCCATTCTTTTCTATGGGATATGCCGGATTCTGATTACTGGAATTCGTCTCGTATCGAGTGGTTTGACAGTGCAGTGGCATTTATTTATATTTGAAATAAAGGTCACTAAACTGTCAAAATACTCGATACGAGACGAATTCAGTAATCGAATCCGGCTGATAGATCGATCTATAACTAGATTTGTCTCTGGTTTATGTCATAGATTACTTTACTGTTTATGTGGTGCATGTGCAGGTTCATTTATTTGTAATATGCCGATAACTGGCTAAATTGAACCATGAAACCAATATTTCAACACAAGATGGGAAAATTAGGGCAATATTTACTCTATGGCTCCATGGTCTATTAACGGGAGCATTGGGACCACGTGACGTCACAAAATTCCCGTAAATAAAAACAAAATATAGTAATTCTCGAAAGATGGACTGAGATAGACATGTCATACTTCACAAAAGTCTTTAGTTTTCATTGGTAACCTGCTGATGAACTCGACTGTATTATCTTCTGTGATCCCGACCGTGTCCATGGCTACCCAGGTTTGGCACGCCTATGATTCGCAATCTTTGTGATTCTTAATTTCAAATTTGTTTACTGCATCTCAATTCTTTTGGAAATATTTGTAAAAAATAAAATTTTGCGATCTCTCTTTAAAGGGTCATAGTAGCGAGGCTCCTAAAACCAAAGGCCATAGGCACGCCACAAGAATCGTATTTCTGTACAATGGTCGTCAGCTTAAAGTCACCACTTCCATGTTTTGTCCCTTTCTAGCACCGTGTATAATAAATGGCACTAGAAAAGAATGGACCATGGAACTGGTGACTTTAAGCTGACGAGCATTGTACCTAGATAAAGTATACTTCTGTACGATCCATAAAAGACTCTATGGTACGATCCTATACATGTATATGCAATTCACTTTGCATCACTATTGTTAGTTGGGTTGCAGCAATTTTGTATATTATTACTGTTCAATACACTGAAATGAAATATGTATACCAGTAAATCAATACTAAAAAAGTTATATTATTTTTTTGCTGCACTTGTATTCTCTGTTGAAATTAAATACCACATAAATATTTCAAAGAAACAATTTATTGAATTAAAACTAATAAAAATTACAAAACACATTCATCAAGTCCTTTTCACACAGAAATAAGAAACATTCACAACTATAACCTACATCATATATTTCTCTTTATTTTCCGTCAAGATCCTCGCGGATGACTTAGCATCCAAAAACAAAGAACCAACTTCTTCGATATCTGCCTGAATAATATGATTCCTCCCATTAATTTTAGCAGTGAGGTAAGCAGGAGTCAGCAACTGCACTGCATAGCGCAATGTGGCCTTTGTTCCAATTTCTCCTAGAGACGTTATGGCCTCGTGCTCTATTTCCAATCCCTCAGTGTTAGCCCTTAACTTGAGGATTTGCTCCATATCGGATCTGTTATAAGGAATAGTTCTGATAATGAGCAGTCTGTCGAGCAAATCCAAGGGAATCCCGTGTGGTGCAAAAATATCGTCGGTTCCTCTTATGAGGCAGCGGCCCCTGTTTGTCGCAAAGATAACTATAGGGGCTATGGCGCTTTCTAGAGCTCTGTGTAAATATGTGAAAGTTTCAATGTCCAACATGTGTACCTCGTCGATAAATAACACTCCAGGTACCAATTCGGCGATGCCTTGATCTATGTATTTGTCTACTACTTTGTTAATTTCCCGTCTTAATTTGTCAGTGATTTCTGTTTTCTTTGGTTTCAACAGTTGCCCCATCATTGACAGAACATCTTGACCACCTTGTGGTTTTGCATTTGCTGCATCCAAATCGTGCAATGTTACATCCTAAAAATCAGGATGTTGAAAACTGGGGTAATAATTTTTTTTTATTTTTGTTATTATATAAACATTTTTTTTCTGTATAAAATACGTCAATTTTACTTTGAAAAAAAAAACGAGATATGTTTAAAATCTAACAAAACAGTTATAGACAATTTAATTTTTGTACAAAAGTGTAAAACAAAAATTAGTTCCCTATACAGAGGAGGTTGCCTACAAACTGCTGATTCCTTTTGCTAATAAATTTCGGCTTATTTGTATTGTAGAAAATAATAATAATAATAATAATAATAATCGTCTTTATTGAAGAAAATAATAAACAGCACAAGTATCCCTGTATCCCGTGTTATTATTATTATGTTACTGGAACTATTTTCGTGTTTTGGCGCTATAATTTGCAGTAAGCATTTTCATACAGAAGAATTTAAAGAACTTACAGGTATAAATTACAGCTATTACATCAATAGTTTCAGCAATTTTTTGTCATAATCTGAAGTCTACATTCTGTAATTGCTCTGTGAAGACTGTTCTATCAAGTAGTAGTACCAGCAAAATACCAAGCAAAAAGAATGATGAAGATACTTAGTAGATGATTTTCCGAGTCAAAAACCACAATAAGAGAAATGTAAGTGATTTGAAATTGCTTAAATAAGATAAATATAGACAAATCGTACAGATAAGTAAGTACGTACCTACAATTAACTGAACAGTAACTGAGACTGTGTTGTACCACCTAAGTTTATATTGCTGTTCTTCTAACATTACTTTAAATCTATAAAAACATTATAAGGTATGACTGTTCAAGAATATACAGGGTGCCCTATAACTAATGGGCCATATAGCAACAGGTTACAGTAGATGTCAAAATAGGCCGGGGTCTGAGTAATTTCTTATAATAAAATATTTACGGTTAAAGAGATACGGAGTGATTTAATTAGAAACCAAATTTATCGAAAATCTGCAATAACTTGAGACTTAAATAGTTATAAAATCGAAATGTTTACCCTCTAGAACATCCACCGAATTTGACTCATATCTGCCCAACTGTTTTTGTGTTATTGCCGATTTTCGGATAGTTTAGTTTAATTGAATCACCCCATATCTCTTTAACCGTAAATATTTTATTATAAGAAATTAAGCAGAAACCGATCTGTTTTGACATCTTGCATAGTCCATTAAATATGGGATACCATGTAGAATGTTGAATTATGTAACTTTTTTTTTCTTTGTTCTGGTCAAGGTGCAAAATTATAATATATGTACTTGCTTATATGGAAATAAATAACTATATAATATAATAATATAATTTTGAACTAAATAAAATTAAACCTTACTAAAATAATTCAATTATACCACGTTGCACAGTAATAATAGTTATTTATGCAACAAGTGCAAAAAGTAAGTGTTTATTGCACGCGACGTGAAATTGTCGGACAACACGTCGAGTGCAATAAGCACTTTTTGTACGAGTTGCATACAATATTTTTTCTACGTTCATGCAAAAACCAAAAAATGTTATTTAGATGACGCTAAGTCTAGAAGAATGTGATGTCGATTTGAAGGTTTATGTTTGTCATGATGACAAAACGCTGCAGTAGAATGACAGATGAGTGCAATAAAGAACCACTTTTTCCACTAAATATAGTTCAATAAAGTATTGTTTTTTGCATGAACGTAGAAAAAATATATTTTTTGGTTACACAATATGACATACAACTTGATAATGTACACTTTTTAAAGATTTAGTATACAGGATGATTCTTAACTTATATGCATAAACTTGTGAAATTATAGCTGACAAATAGTAAAAAAAAAGTTTGCAGTACGGACCAAATTATTTCAAATAAAAATAAAAGAACGTGATTTTCATAAAATTGAAAAAGCATTTAATTTATCAACAGTAAAATCAGAAGCTTTTGTTTTTATCGGATAAATTTATCTTTGTAACAAAATAATTTAATTTTACGAGAAAAACTGACATGTCAAATGTCAGTGTTTCAAGCAAAATTACTGACTGGTAAAATGTTGAGTTAAAAAGAAATCTATCTATAAAAAGAAAAGTTTGAGTCATGTTCTAAACAATTGTTTTTAATTTTTTTGAAATGAATGTATATGAAATAACTGTTAGTATTTTAAACAAATAGAAAATATCTTTGTTTAAAACATGTTAATTCTCATTAAAAACAACATATTATGTACCTGAACAACTTCTTTCTTCTTGTGTACATCTCCCTTAGGTAACGGCACGTATTCTTCTGCTTCCAGATCAAATTCAGTGGCATAAGCATCAGATCTTCCCTGGCGTTTGACTGCTCCACTTGTAGCTTCAATATAAATAACATCTCCAACTTCTACCTTCTCTTTCTGCAGGGCTTCATAAATACTGGGATCAAGCTTCAACTGTTTGCTGCCTTTTGCAGTTCTCAGACCAATTATCACGTGACTAACAGTTTTGCCATAACCTAAAATACAAGGGATCTTTAATGAAATATTTAAATTTCAAAGCAGTCTCTACCTCCAGCTGGACTTTCAGTTTCCACCGGTGTAAGTTCACTAACTTCGCCTTCGTATACTTCCTTAGTTTCTCTTATACGCAACCCAATAGCTCGTCTAAAATTTTCCATAAGCACTTCTGTCTTCTTTATTTCGGAACTGTATACTTCTGAACCCACCATTGGGCAAAAAGGTACTTTAGTTCCTAATTCTTGTGCTATGGCTAAGGCAATAGCTGTCTTTCCGGTACCTGGGGGACCAGCTAATAGTACTGCCCGACCAGCCATTTTTTTACTTCTAATCATATCCACAACGACTCCAGCAGCCTAAAATACATTTAAATTGTCATACATCGTTTCAGCAAGGATTAAACAGACCTAACCTCTCTTGCTTGTTCTTGGCCCACCAGCCCTGCAGCTGATTGAATAGCAAAACCATTTTCATCCAGTCCTAAACCTTTAATGTGGCTGTGGGCACTGATCCTTTGAGTTTTTACGGTACTCTTTACTTCTTCTACCTTCATTTTTTCAAATTGAAATACAGATTTAAATCACCGGTTGTTTGGTCGAACTTCAACGTCGAACTCACAGAACACCTGTCGAACTCGTTAGTAGTTCTTCTTAGTTCAGTAATCTGTGGAACTCGTTTACATTGATTTGTTATTGATACATTTATTATTTTTATGTTGGTATGATAAAATAGTAAAATAAGGAGTACTAAATAAATTTATCATTTTTAATTATCTTAAATTTAATATGTCACCGTTTGAATAAAGATCTTTAACGTACTTCGACCATAAATTATGCTCCACATTGTTTTTGTTCCTGATAATAATTAAATTTTAAATACCACTTAGGGACTTTCTATTTGATGTATTGGTTATCGTTATCATTATTTAAGTTCCTTGCATGAGTTTCTTATAATGAATGTTCAATGGTTTATTTCGTGCGTTATGGCGCGAATATTTAAATTGGTATCTATTCTAAAGTTCCTCTTTTATTTCATTATATTCTGCATACTGAGTAGTCAAGTCAAGATAACTATACAATATAAATAAAAGTTACCTATTGAGAAAATCAGGTTTTGATTCTGATTATAATTTTACATAGACACTTTTTCTTTATTGGGAAAAAATCCTGTTCCTGCTATGCTGTCAGAAAAGTTTATGTTTGTATCTCTTTTTATCACAAGTGTCTCGTATTTCATTCATCCCTCGCACAAAATCATCTGATTTCTGAGACAGTTGGATAATAATTAAAAATATCGTATTCTCGTTTCGAAAGTTTGGTGTTTGATGAACTAGTGAACCAGACGACGACTTCATAAAAGTTGTTTTTAATATGTTCAAAGTCTAAAGTTGTGTCGTCTAGAAACGATATGGTGTGAAGTGGTGGGAAAATGAAATGTGTAATTTAGTAGTCGCGAATAAAATTTTATTTGTTGTTAATATAAGCAAATGATGTGATGGCACCAAACTACAGTAAATTCATAAATAAAAACAATGCTCTTGCTAGTGCTGGTATATTAGCTGTTGCTTGGTATTTAGCTGTAAGGAGGAATAATAGAGGTTTAAAAGTGAACAGGTAGGTAATCTTATCCTGCCTTAAATTTCATTGATGTATCCTTTTGTTTTATTGTAGCACAAGACGAAAAAAGAATGTAGAAGAGGAAGTAAAGTATTTAATTACAGAAAAAAGTGAAACAAAGGTAAAAGCTCAAGTAGATAAACAATTTTTCATACAACTATCACAGTTATTCAAAATTGCTGTTCCGGGATGGGCAAGTTCCGAAAGTGGTTTATTTCTTCTAATTGCTGTCAGTTTGATTTCACGATCTATTTGCGACCTTTGGCTTATTGATAATGGAACAAAAATTGAAAGGTAAGTAATTGCGGATAGATCTGTTACTGTTTATTCATTTGTCTAATAATTGCATACAAATTAATATCTATTTCATCATATTTACTATTATAATGTTTTACTTAGTTTGAAATAAATTTCAGTATGAAACCAAATCTGTAGCCCCAATTCTAATTATTAATCATTTCCAATAAATTAGAACATAAATTGGTTCTACGGTAAACTTTTACTTCTATATTCCAGAAGGTTATGCATGTTTAACTTGAATTGAATGGCATACAGTATGGAAATTTTTTTGAATGATTTGTAAATATTCCTACATTATTAAACTTTGATGATTTAAAACAGAAACACATGACTAAAGAACTTATTTTGTTGGACACGAATATACCTAAGTACATTATAATTAAGTGTCAGGTTAATTAATACCGGCAATATATACCTTTACTTTATGACAATTATTTATCTATACTTATTGATAACATAGTAATGAAAGATAAGTTAATGAGTTTCTATTATTATTTGGTCTAAGTATATTATATAGAAAATATATGTGTTGATAATTTTACATATTTCTATATTTGAGGCAAAGTTAATGCAAAACTATTAAGAACATTTTTTTCAAACTATACTTTATTTTTAATATAGGTAGGAAGTATTTTGCTTTTATATTTTCCCTTTTTTTAAAAAAAATGTCTAACAACGAATATGTATATCTTATGAAATTAATATAGTACATTTACTTACTATGCAAAATATTTTTGTATTGCAATTATATTTTAATTACTTATTTTTTTTATCAAGTAGATATTCTTACATTAAACTTTCAGTACTTAGAGATTAAAATAGCTTTCACTTCATTAAATTAATTAATTAGTTTGCTTGGTTCCACATAGTGGATTCAAAAGCAAAATTAACTGTAAACTTTTCTTGGATAGATGTATAATAACAAAATGTTACAATAATGATTTGTTAGTTATTCCAACAATATAATTGAAAAGTAAAAAAAAGAGATAAAAGAAGTACGAGTTAACTGACTACATCCAATTTTATGACGTCATAAACGTCGTTAAGTAAATACGTATGTAATTTCTAGGAAGTATTGAAATTTGTCTAAAAAGTACATCAACATTTTAAGTTATTTTTTAATAATATATGTACCAACGTACATTACATATTTTTTTACAATTTGTTTAATATCCTATATTATACCTCATTCGCAAATTGTTTAACTAGGTCAGTATTGTTTATAGTACCTTCTTGCATAATCTTTATTTACGTGTTAATGTTTTTATGTAATAAAAATAATTTAGGTGTATAAAATTCAATATATTTTATGGTTTAGTTATGAGTAATTTTAGTAAATTTATACATACAAGGTGTTCAGCAGAAAATGGGCCATACTAAATTAAGGCTAGCCTCCTTGGCCAAAAATAATGATAATTAAATCAACTTAATCTTAGTACAATTTTACTTTTAAGAAGTTTTTTACGATTTGGACAACGATTCTGGGTACTTGTACCACTATATTATTCCTTTCAGATTTTTTTAATGATAGAGATTTTTGGAAAACGATAAATTAATTTCAAACAGCCTTCGATTAGTTTTAAAAAAAGGTAGACTTGTTACATGTCGCCAAAATGCCATTTTAGAAAAAACTGTTTAACATAATTGTTAAGCTTAGAAATCAACACATACATTCCACCAATTAATTCAAAAAGTTACAATTAGTAATGTTGTTTTTATAAAACAGCATAAAACCCAACACAGAGAAATATGACATCATGACAGAAAACCACTTTAAAAATAATAAAATAAAAAAACAACACTAAACGCAAACAAAATTCATTACAGTTTTCTCTAAACTGGTGGATTTTGGCGACAGGCGACAAGTATACCTTTTTTAATACTAATCGAAGGCTATTCCAAAATAACTAATCATTTTCCAAAAATCTCCCATGCTTAAAAAAAATCTGAAAGGAATAATATATGTATAGTGGAATAGGAGCTCAGAATGTTCTGTAGATTTAACTTAAAAATCAATTAGATATTCGTGTTTATTTCACAAAAAAAGACTAGTTTTCCAAATTTTTAGTGCAATTACCCAACTGAAAAAAATTATGGAAAAAAAAAAAACTTCTTAAGGAAGCAAAGTTATACTAAGATAAGTTGATTTAATTCACATTATTTTTGTCCAAAAAAACTAGCCTTAAAATATGGCCTATTATTTATCGAATACCCTGTATATTTGTTTCAATAAATGTGTTCAGACTCGTATTTTAATGTGACAAGATTCTAAAGCTCTCGATTTTATGATCAAAGATATCTAAATTTGGTACAGAAAATATATGAGTAAATGGTCATATTAGCAAATAATATTGTTTCTAACTTAATCAGAATTGAAATAATTGGTAATCTGTATCACTAATTCCATTAAAGAAAGAGCTAGAAACTTGATATTGTTCATATAACTTTATACTCATATATTTCTGAATGAAATTTGATTTGTATTGACAGTTCAGAGAATAAAAAATAAAAACCTTTTTCAAAATCGAAGAATTTTACGCCTATGTTTATCTTCTCAAATTAAAATAAGATTGCTTATAAAATTTTTGGTCAATAAAATCAGGACGCCATGTATTATTATACAGGGTGTCCCATAATTAGTCCCATACTTTAGCAGTAGATTCTATGATCAAAAATAATAATTTTTTTCCATAAATAGAGTCGAAAAATGCTTTCTAAGGGAGCTGTGTCTCCCCTGAAAAGGGCCTGAGGATACCATGTTTTTCAAAATATTTCCAAAACGAGTTAACGCATAATTATGAATTTTGGTATGTACACTCGATAAATGTTCTAACAAACTACATAAAAACTGTTTAAAAATTTTGGTCAGGGACGCTTCAGGCAGATGAGTTCATGAGTAAAATACGCCCCCAATTTTTTTGCATGTCAATATTTTTAAATTTAAACATCAAACTATGAAGATATGACTTTATTATGAAAAAAGTACTCTTGATTTCTTTCGATAAAATGGTTCATTTCAAGAAAAATCGATTTTATGCATGATGTTGCATAATCTAAGGAATGGTAAAAGATTACATGAATAGGTAGGCAGGCCATGAAAACAAACAATTGTTTACTTAAATTAATTTGACAGTTTATTAAAATTATATTTTTGCTTTTACTTTACGGTGTTGTATTGGATATTTAGTAAAATATAAAGAAAAAATGTAGAATTTTAATCTTCATGCCGAATGAGTTGAATTAATTTGACAGTTCATATTTTATTGTATGCACACTAATTATGGGACACCCTGTATATATACCATATATTATTATATTACATTAGCTTTGTTCATGCAGTTTGTTACATTATTCTTGTATTATTGCAGTGCAATTATCTCCATGGACAAGAACCTCTTCAAGAAGCGGCTCTTCAATTTCTTTTTAGCTATGCCTATAATTTCCATCGTTAACAATGTCCTGAAATATTCTATTGGTGCTTTAAAAATCCAACTGCGCACAAACATGACTAAGAGGCTGTACGACGACTACCTGAAAAATTACACTTATTATCGCATAACGAACTTAGACAATCGGATTTCCAATGCTGATCAGCTTTTAACTAATGACGTGGATAAGTTTTGCGAGGGTGTAGCTGATCTTTACTGCAACACTGCAAAACCATTGTTGGATATAAGTATTTATGTATACAAACTATCTACCACTTTAGGAGGAGGAACTCCGGGATGCATGTTGGGTTATCTTGTTGTTTCTGGGCTACTTCTAACGCACATACGCAAACCGACCGCCAGATTGACAGCCGGAGAGCAGAAATTGGAAGGGGAATTCAGACATATAAACTCTAGGCTGATTACACATTCGGAAGAGGTTGCATTTTATAACGGCAACCAAAGAGAAAAAGCCACTCTCTTAGCTAGCTACGGCAAATTGTTGAATCACTTGAAGAAATTCTTACGATTCAAAGTATTCATGGGTATAATAGACAATCTAGTCGCAAAATACATCGCCAGTGTGGTGGGGTTCTGGGTAGTGTCATTACCATTTCTCTCCGGAACACACCTGTTTGCTCAAGCAAATAATAACGAACGCTCACGTTTGTACTACACTTACGGCAGGATGTTGGTGAAGTTAGCAGAAGCGATTGGTCGTTTAGTATTAGCTGGTCGAGATTTGACTAGACTTGCCGGATTCACCACTAGGGTGACTCAGTTGAGAAACGTCTTGAAAGAGTTAAACGAGGGTACATATCAGAGGACGATGGTGGCAGGCGCGGAAAACCTAAAACCGAATGGAGGAAAACTTATATTCAAAAACAACATAATAAAATTTGATAAAGTTCCTTTGATAACTCCCAATGGTGACGTTCTCATCCCCGAGTTATCATTCGAAATTAAATCTGGGATGAACGTGTTGGTTTGCGGGCCCAACGGTGCTGGTAAATCTTCTTTATTCAGGATTTTAGGTGAATTGTGGCCTTTGTTTGGGGGGGAACTAACCAAACCTCCTCGTGGGAAATTATTCTACATACCTCAGAGGCCTTATATGACCCTCGGAAGCCTGAAAGACCAATTAACATACCCCCATTCAGGTGCCGAAGCTGCAAGGAGGGGAACTACAAATGAGAAGTTAGAGGAATATCTTCGCAGAGTTCAGTTGGGTTATCTCCTTGAGAGAGAAGGCGGTTTAGATGCGATTGCCGACTGGCTGGATATTTTGAGTGGTGGAGAAAAACAAAGAATTGCTATGGCTCGATTGTTCTACCATCAGCCCCAGTTTGCAATCTTGGACGAATGTACTAGTGCCGTTTCGGTAGATGTAGAAGGTAGCATGTACAGATATTGCAGGGATGTGGGGATCACTTTGCTGACGGTTTCTCATAGGAAGTCTCTATGGCAACACCACGAGTATGTTTTACATTTAGACGGTAGGGGCGGTTATTCATTTAAGCCTATCGAGAATATTACAGAGCAGTTCGGATCATGATGCTGGTAATGTGATTTTGAATAGGAAGATAAATTTAAGCAAAATAAAAGCATATTTTGTACGATATATATATTTTACATAGGTATATATTTATGGTAAATTGGTTAAGAAATATACATTTGTTGTGTTATTGATTATTTTTCTTCTATTATTCTATAACCTTAACTATCTTTTTTTATTTATTTTCAATCATTTACAGCAGCTTTTTTAAAATATTTTATATTCTAGTTCAAATATTAACAGAGTTTGTCAATTCGGTATAACCTGTTTTTTGGGTAGGGTTTGAATGAACCTGAATCATTGCTCCATGGCAAGAAATTCACAAAACAGTATTAGTATACTCGCGACAAGAATTCAGACGACTTACGTCATACGAACAAATGAATAATTCATTACATTTTCATCAAAATATTTAAGAAACTGCAACTGATAGTAATAAAACTATATACTACACTAAAAGTTTGCATTATGTATTGCACTAAATTGCAAAAATTATTGTTTTTAACGCGACCAAATATCGAAAATTACGTTGATAGTAAAAACAAATGTAAGACGTCTGAATTCTTGACTCGAGTTTATGTGAAATATTCTGATATGTGTAATAAACAGTTTCAATGATTAGATACATTAATTTCTGTTATCACTAGACTGTCTCTTGTATCGACACATTTTTAAAAAGAATGAAATTGAGTAGCATAAGGCCAGATTTAAGTGGACAAAAATGTAGGGAACTAGGTGAAATTACAAGTAGAGCAAATAATAAAATATGGAATGTTTGTGTTTTCTAAAGCTAAAATAAGCTATGTTGCAGTTTTTACTGATAAACATATGCATTGAGGAGACCACTACTTTAATCTGTGACCACTACAGAAGCCATTTTAATGGTATAAGTACATATGTCAAAGGCTACCTTTATCTTGCAACAAAATAAGATGGTAAATGTAAAGTGTTTTAATATGTAGCACGGCTAAAATATTTGTAGATTTTTTATTGAAGCTACTGTCTTTGCAAGCAAATGTCGAACTAAACATAAATATGGGATTATGTTAGATAATAACGTATTTCACGATTCTAAAAGTAAAAGCAGATTGACCACATAAAAGTAAAATATAAGGATTAGTAATTTTTGTTTAATCATCCTGCCCATTTATCTTTAGGGTATGTTATGGCATCACTTTCCTTCTTATTCAAAACAATTTTAAATAATAATTTGTTGTATCTGTATACAACAAATTAGAAACTTGTGGTCAATAATTATTGGGCATGAAAATAATATCAATATTGCATATAGGTTCATTTTTGTTCCATCTGGCTTCCTATTGGATATACAGGGCTTCCAAGTAAGATATTGAATTTCAGTCAATTTCTAAACTAATCTTGGCAACCTCTGAATTTACGTGATAGTAGAACTCATAGTAACGCAACGTTCAGTATTTAAATTGGGTTTAGACATGCTTTATTACACAGATACGGTCAAAATTAAGCTTTTAAATTTATACAATTTTGACTGTTACTAAATTTGACATTTTGCATTCACAGTTCGATTCCCCTATCGATTTACTGCAAAACAGCTATACGTTATTTTATTGGATATCGTTTACCATTTTCGAGATAATCACATATTTAATAATGTATGTAATAAAAATTTGAAATGCAATTAGTAGGAAAAAAAAGAGAATAATATTAAGAAACGTTTTCATTATGAATACCATCATTTTCTCAACGTTTTTCACCAGTGTCTAAAATTATTTAAACATCCCCATTGTCCACGAAACATGTTGGGGTAATTAATTTTTTGCCTGGAAATTCTTACTTAATTATTAATAAATTATTGTTACATACATCATTAAATATACGTGTTTGTCTCAAAGATGGCAAAAGATATTGAATAAAACAAAGAATTTTTATGAAGCAAATTTATATGATTGTCAATTTTTTTTTAAAATTGTATACATAAATAAATAATTAAATTCTAATCTATTCTCTTATCTATTTACTATCATCCAAATTTCGAAGTTTCCAAGGGAACGGATTTTAGAAATCATGACTGAATATTTGGAAGCCCTGTATATCTGTAAGAAAGCCATATAGGACAAAAATGTATAAGGAATATGAAGTGTTGACATTATTTTGACTCCCAATGTATGCCCTATCATTTTTGACCAATACATTTTGGACACCCTGTATATTGGCAATCGCTTTTTAAAGTTTGTTTGACAGTTGGCAAATTTTTCTCAGTGCTTAACAATTTAGAAATTAAAAATTTGTAGTTTGTATTATACAATCCTATCATTGGTAAGATAGATTTTCATATCTTTCCGTCTCATGACAATTATTTTAAGGATTAACTATAAAAAAAGGGAATGGCCCAACTATTAATCTATTTTTATACCTCCTTGTATTTCCGGGAATTGGAACAAAATTGAAAATCATAATTGAAGTAAAAAATTATTTTGTGTTTCACTAAATTTCAATGAACTTTCTCAACTATTGCCATCTCCTTCTCAACAAAAGACTGGCATTTCTGTCTTTATGTATTCTGCAGTCATTCTTTTTTGTTTTACTTAATTTTTTATACAAAGCATATACGAGAGTGGAATGTCTAATTTTTATTAAAAAAATGTTGGTGCTCCAGATGGATGAACCGTGAACTGTTTTTTTTTAATCAAGGTATTTTATTTATAATTTTTTGTTTATTATTATAATTATTAATCTTGTATGCCCCATGGGTGTTAGATATTTACAAGCACCTATCTATCTATATTGCCCATTCTTTTTTATTTTTTGACATTCCTATTTCTTCACTCCATGTTACTCCTCTTTTCTTTTTTTCTACAAATAAAGTATATATAATAGAATATAATATTTAATCAATATTATTGCTACGATAAATGTTCTGTACAAACCGTATATTATTAAATAATAATAGTGGATTATTTATTATTAAATTATTTATTATGTTACTTATAGTTTATATTATGTGATTTTTTTGTAAAATATTACCAGAAAAAGTTAAAAATGGAAATGGAGAGGGACCTGTCAAATATTAGTTATACACCGCTAATATTTTTTATTGATGCTTTCAGAGTTTAAATTAAGGAGTGTCAGAAAAAATGATTTTAAAACTTTAATAGAACTTTGAGAAAAATGTGTCTAAATTGTAGATGTTTACTACACTGTGGTAAGTTGTTGCAATAAAAATAAAATATTACGTACAGCAAAAAAATTGCTTCAAATTATAGTGATGATTATGATAATGACCTGTTACGCAAGCTCGATTTGTAGATAGCAATCAACATAATAAACCACGGGCGTAGCCAAGGGGGTTTTGGGGTCCAACCACATGCAATTCATGCAGATGAAGTAGTGGATATATTTAAAAGAAAAAGCCGAAGATTTCTTCTTTAATGGTTTTAGATTTAGCGCAGAAGAGCGAAATTAATTTAACCATTTAATTTAGTTAAGAACTTTCTTTATAAATACCTATGTCGTAATTTTTCCGATGAATATATAGATATTAAATTTCATGTAAGTATATTTTTGTTGTCTTATTTACTTCAAACCAAACCCCCCCAAAACTAAATCCTGGCTACGCCCGTGTAATAAACATTGGTGGTATACCTATATATATATTTTAATTACATACATTGATAATGATAGAAAATCAAAGGAAATTAACACAACATTTCTGTAATGTTGAAAAAAAAACATTTTTTTTTTCAAATTTTAAATTTTATGTCATTTAAGTAAACTGTATTAATGAGATTGAAAATTAGATTTCCAGAAATAACTTATCATTAATGCATGGCATTTCAAATACAACCAATAATTAGTATGAGGAAAGCCATGGAATAACTACTAGGTTTTATACAGGATGTTACATAAAAAGTATACAAACAATTTAGAGATTTTCTTGGCAAATTTGAAGGAGGGTTCTTCATATATTTTCTTTAGTCTGAGTCTCCTAAAAAATTACAACCTTTTAAAGGAGGGGGTTACATCTGTTTTTTTTTTCAATTTTTATCAAAAACAGTTGAATATAAACAGATTAATTTTTGGCAGGAAAGTTATACTTATAAAATATAAACTGGCATATGTACCGTTTTCCTGGACTGTTGTAATGGGGTGAAATAAACCACCCTTTTCATATTCATTTTCAAACATTTTTTATGCTTTAAAATTAATTGAACTGAAATTCTATGATAGTTTTGTTCATTCAGATACTTGTTTGTATGAATAAACTACATAAAAACTTTACACCATAATTTGCAGTTCTATTTTTTTTTTAAATATGAAATTGTGAGAAAAAAAATGTCTAAATAAACAAAGCTAGGTACCTTAGAATTTTATTTGGAAGGGGTGGTTTATTTTTTCGCCCCTTCGCAAACCAGAAAAACAAAAAATATATCAGTAAAATATCATTTTATAGGTATTATGTTCCCTCTAAAATATGTTTGTTTAAAATTTGTTTTTGAAAAAAAAAGATTTTACCCCCCTTTAAAAAGCTGCAGAGAGACTCGCGAATTAACGTTTATATGAAGCCCCCCCCCAGAAATTTGCCAAGGAAACTACTGAATTTTTTATAACATATATACAACACCCTATACGAATCCAGTTTTGTACTAATTAAAATCCCATATTATTACATAACGATTGTTGACAATAATAGTTATTTTTAATATTTACAAGAGATATGAATAATCGAGATATTTGGATTTGTAAGCAGTACACTTGTCAATACAAGGAAGTTTTTTCTTCAAGTTACTTTCATTTAATATATTCGTGACCTTTAAAATAATAGGAACCCACCCACAGATACATGTCAAAATTGACTTAAAAAGGAACACACTGAACACAGTAATAAAATAATGGTACATAATAAATAATCATTTATTTATTAATTAAAGCAAAACAATATTAGAACTATTCTTAGCAAAAAAATGTATATTTCTTCTGTTAAATTTACAAAATCCAAGTTATAACAATCATAGATATTTTTATATACAGCGTATAAAGGGACCTGGTAACATTTTTATTATAAATAAATATTTAAAGAAATAACATCTTTTATTTGTTGCTTCTTACATCCTAGTCTTCCACATCGCCACATATCTTCATAGACAAATATCTACTATATAGATAATAA
This sequence comes from Monochamus saltuarius, assembly GCA_025584915.1. Classification (NCBI taxonomy): domain Eukaryota; kingdom Metazoa; phylum Arthropoda; class Insecta; order Coleoptera; family Cerambycidae; genus Monochamus; species Monochamus saltuarius. Next base: position 7,619,406 of record CM046725.1, on the reverse strand, counting down.
AAGTACCTGCATAACATCCCTTAGTCTTTTGAATCGTCACAATAAAATATTTTAAAGTTAATACAGATATACTTATATACCTACAGTGCAAAAGCAAATTATAAGTACTCCACATCAGCAGGACTTAAAAAAATGTTTAACATCATTCTTATCAGTTGATATATTGTTGAAAGTACTTTAAAGTTCGAATAATAAAAGTATAGAAACTATTTAAAAATAATCCTAAAAGTATTTGGTAAAATACCACAAATAAATTGGGAAAAATAATTGTAAATATTTAAACATCTATAAATCCGTATGCTTATCTTGAAATATTTTCATTTCAATTATAATTTGCAACTTATTTAAACACTTGAAGTGCATAGGTAGTTAATAAATAAAATATTTTACTGTGAAAACATCTCAACATGTGAAGATAAAAATTATATTAAAAATTCTAGGAACAGCATAATCTTAAAGCTAAGGCCAAAGCTAATAACAATATCACTAAAGAATTCCACATTAGTGCCCCTTTTGGCAAAATCATTTATCACTTCATAACGTAAAAATTAAAGTAAAAGAAACACTAAAGGGTTATTGTACCTGCGTAAATTAATGTCCCCAACCTTTGGTCAATCTCTTCCACAGACTGGGTTTGTCAATATTTGCAGGGGGTGGTTGGTCGTTCTTAATTTGTTCTAAAAATCCGGCACTAGCAGTCTCGTTTTGGGAATTTTCGACCGACGTGGCGTCGCCTATTTCACGTAGATCCCTCATCATTTTTCTCCGTATCGTTTTCTTCATGCTGAGGTGTCTCTCCAGGGTTTTATACTTGTGCTTCGCTTTGTTGTCCACATTATTGTCGATAGGAACTTTCGGGTTCTCTTTATTGTCCGATTCTTTGTTGCAGTTCCAAATATCGCGCACGTCTTTGATCTTCCTTTCGTTTAATGAAGACATTTTTCATTATAAAGTCTGGAAAAAACATCAGTAAACTAGTCTTTTGCTCGCTAGTATTGCACCAAGAGTCCGGCGATTTGTGAAAGTCATAGTAATAAAGGCAAAACAAAAGAAAACAAACACTATGTATGCAGCATGTTCTTTTGTTCATAACCAGAGGAAATTTAAATTACTAAATACGGATTTACATCCTTTTCACTAAAATGTGCATAATTTAGAAAGTTAAACTGCTCTACTAAATACGATCATTTTTTGTTATTTAATAAAGGTTACACCAATTGAAATGAAACTGTTTTATTATATTCTTATTCTTTTACTTTACCAATTAATAACTTATAAAGTAACCGTGACTGTTTTTGTTGAATTAAAATGCTCTATATAAAGCGATATTTAAAATAGCGTAATGGTTTATTATAACTTATGTCTTACCTCATCTTTATTAGTATAATTTCTACCAGGTTGCAGTGATCGTGTAAAAGACCTAACAGTATAAATAAGTCATTCATGATGTCTTTGCCAGCTCAAGGTAAACTACTTCTTCGGGTTTTTATAAAGTACCACTTATTTTTTCATATTTAAACTTAAATGAAGTAATGTTGTAGTCAAAAAAATACATCAACTCACCCTTCTACCCTCAACAAACAGCATGTTATCTCAGAGCAACGAACATTTTGCTGGGTTTATGCACTTCTCGCAAAATTACTTTTACTTTCAAATGTACAAAGGTAGGCGATCAAGTTTGTTTCTTTGTATTGTTGAACTTTTTACTTTCCTTGAATTTCGAAGCGGTCCTTTTAAAACTCCACCGCTCTTATTCAAAGCCGTCTGACCCTATTAAATATAATATTTCATCGAAAGGCGATCAATTATTTTAAGGCGAGGATTAATGTATTTTGAGAAATAGGTAAGCAATAAATTTATGTAGGTACAAGATAAAGAATTATCGAAATTTTCTTTTAGTTTTATTAATCCCCATCATATATTTTCTACTTCGTATCCAACCAGCGATTGCCAGTACAATTTGTTACGTCCAAGTTATTGTTCTGATATGGTCTCGCTGTTTCGTTATCGTTTCAACATAATTTGAATATCAAACATAACCCGCCACATCGAAAACAACTTGAAGAGGACCAATAGTAATCTTCCAGCTGTACGGCTCGACGAATAAAAGGCTTCCATCAGTAATAAAATGTACTTCACGTCGTTGGAAACGCTGTATACCTCACATTGGTGAAACCAAGATATCACAGCCACGTAAATACAACTCTAGGGTTTTTGAGCCAATCAAATCGTTCCATCTGTCGAGCTTGACTCTTATCATCGACATACGATTGTTTATTTTATTCCATTTAGACTACATATAGAAGAGAGAAGCGAAAAAGTTAGTTTATCTGTGATATTAGCGGTGTAAGAGTAACATACACACACCTAAGATTGTTTTTTGGCATTTGAGGAATAAACGTCCTATAAGTTTGACGTGTCGGAGGGCTATTTTAGTAAATTTAAGAAAATGAAGTCGTATTTATTAATTTGTGTAGTATTTGCGTATTTATATGCAGCAAAAGCCGACGTGTATCTCGAGGAAAAATTCAACGATGGTGAGTAACATTTTTTTAATACCTACCTACCGGTTTAAGTCATTCTAGAAATTCCCGTAATGAATTTACCGCAATAGCTGAAATGGGACATCATTACATTTCCTTATAATGTTTTAGACACGTGGGAGAAAAACTGGATATACAGTAAACACCCAGGAAAGGAATTTGGAAAATTTGTAAGGACAGCTGGAAAATTCTTCAATAATGAAGAAGAGGATCAAGGTACGTGCACACGTTTCTTCAATCCCTACATTATTGAGTAACTTTTTTATGAAAGTACCGTTTCCGTCATTCTACTTTCAAGTATTTATTTTTAACTTTGCTTGTGTTATTTTGAAATACTTCGGTCTTTAATCTCTATAACATGATAACTTTAATTATTCTATCTAAATAGGTATCCATAATAATTTTAACAACCAATTCAATATAAGTAAAAAATTACATTATAATTAAAAGTAAAATACTGGAAAAAAGGTTGTAGATAAATACCAAAATATTTAAGATAACGTGAATAGGAACATCAAATAATATCTGAGAAGTATGTAATAATAAATTATATCCATATAGTGTGAAATAGAAAGTGGGATAGGTCACTTAATAAACAATAAAGTATAAATAAGAAAAATGTTAAGACGCCTCAATTACAAGAAATGCATTACTTACTGTGTGTAACGTTTTGTTGAGGGTTTTTTTTTCATTCACCAGGTATACAGACATCTGAAGACGCACGTTTCTATGCTTTAAGTAGGAAATTCAAGCCTTTCTCCACGGAAGGCAAAGACTTAGTTGTACAGTTCTCTGTCAAACACGAACAGAACATTGATTGTGGTGGCGGATACGTTAAAGTATTCGACTGCTCTCTGGAACCAGAGGACATGCACGGTGAATCGCCCTACAGGATTATGTTCGGGCCTGATATCTGTGGTCCCGGTACCAAGAAGGTTCACGTCATCCTCAACTATAAAGACAAGAACCATTTAATCTCAAAAGACATCAGATGCAAAGTAAGTTAGACAGTCATTAATAATATTAACACATTTAAGGACAGTTTTTAATTTTTATCATTTTCACTTGAATAAATAGAAATTTAACTAAAAACTGTTATCTTATGGCATGCTAGAATTAAACAATTATGTTGTTAATTTTGTAACTGGTGTGTATATTTGCATCTGTTGGAAGATTCAGTATATATTTACAAATGATGATTATAGCAGCTTATAAAGGATTAAATCCAAAAAATGTAGAGAATAAAATTACACAAAAAAAAAACAACTAGACAAAAATAACAAATGAAATTGAATTACTGCATTAATTATCTTTGTTTATGTTACTTTATTTTGTTTCTGTACTTTATGTAAGCTGCAAATTTTATACCTACTAACATACTAAAAAATTATGCTAAAAATATATCGAGGGGTTTAGAAGTTAAGAATTTTATATTGATTTTTTTATCAATTTTGGAAACTTTATATCTCAGAAACGACACCCTATACTTACCTACGTAACAAAATTACCATAAATTTAACCGTAGCATACATCCCCGGATTTTCTGCATGCATTTAGGAAACACGCTGTATATGTACGTGATTTATAATAAAATTTAATTATCAGTTATACAGGATGATTTTGAAAGTGGAGTAGTAATTTTAATATACCTACGCCTACTTATTTAAATAAAAAGTGATATGCAAAAAATAGCCCAGTAAAATGTTCAAATAATCAAATAACTCGCCTATTTTTGCATTTTAAAATTATGTAAGCCTGTTCTGTACACATAGTAAAGATGTTCAAAATTATATTCACCTTCCACAGTTTGCCATAAGCCCGGCCTTGTGTTAAATTAACAAATCGTCTTGCAGAGGGAAATTCCTGTACATTTTATCAAATTTTGATTATTCTCTCCGTAAACCATAATAACATGCACAAGTCCATTATAATTACATTTTCATATCGCCTTGTTAGCAAATTACATTTAACACAAAACACCAAAATGATAACGATACAATTATTTGTTTTTAACATGTACGTTGATTTGTTTAAAGTTAACTGAAAGAAGCATGACGTGATAATAATACTTTATTTCAATGAGATACATTATGTAGAAAAAGTCAAATTTTACACAACACAAAAACAAAGTAAAAGACAAAATGAAGGAGCCTAGGCAGTAGTAGTCTATAGAACAGGGCAATAAAATTCAGATATATTGTACAATGTTTCTGACAACGGAAAACACTTCAATTCCCTTTTAAAAATTCTCAAATTAACAGCCTCTTTCACATGTGGCAATGCATTAAAGATTATAGATCCTAAGGATGAATGTGATTTATAGGCAATATTTAAATGAAGCATAGGTATTACCCCTCTGTCTAGTATTCATTAATTGCACATCTACATTTCTCTGATACTTATCTTTATTATTAAAAATATAAATACTAATTTCTAATATGTATAAACATAGAAGCAGTGGCGACTGATGAAATTTGAAAAAGACATCGGCCTCACCTAAAATTTTTGAATTGGCTTCTTTAAATTTTGAGAATCTCCATAAACTAGACATAATTTTTTTGCAGCTGATTTGCTCAGATACTTTTTTTAGAGGGAAATAACAATTAAAAAATACATGAAAATATTATAGGAGAAGTCAATAAATACTGATTGTGGTGCCACTTGTCACATGTTTATCAATAAGATATTATGAAATAGAGTTGCTTGACCTATTAGGGTAGGTTAGGGTTACAGAGTCGATAACTTTAAATCCAATTATCTTGCTTATTAAGAAACATTTATTAAAGCAATTTTTGTAAAATGATGTACAGTAAAACATTGCTGTTCGCGGAGGATAGATTCCAGAAGATTCCCACAAAGCCCAAATCGGCAAAGTACAAGTCACTATATTGTTTAAAATAAAATGCATATCATAAACGTAATTCACTTATATTTATGAATATTGATTCAGAAATGAACGTTTCTACATCTGTATGTTTACTACGTTTTTGTGTTATCAGCAGCAGCTTTGTGTTTTGTGGTTATAATTTTCCGATTTTTAGTTATTTTAAAAATTGAAACAAACATGTAAACAATTTAATACATTTTTCAGCTAACCCGCGTGGTAAATTTCAGACAAAATTCAAAGTATGCAATATATTTTTAGTTTTTAAGTTGAAATTGCATTTTAAAAGCTGCTTGTATCCCGCTCAGTATCATTTGACTAGGGTACTGCTTTCCATCATATGGTATTATCAAAGCAATAAATATGTAACTTCAAGTGTGTTTACGCTATCCTCATTAATTGACGGCCTGCGAACGGCAAAGAAAAGGTTATAAGAATAGCTACCACATAAATTTAAATTCGGAAACCACAAATCTGCAGACAACTGTACTTTTATGCCTACTGCCATCATTTTCAAAATCACCCTGTATATTTGTTTGTAACTTTTCAACAAATCATTTCAAATAATAAACATGTAGGCGAAAGCAATGGTTAAGTGCGTCAAATCAATTTGGCAGAGTTCCAGGTGTACAAAATTGAGAAAATGTCGTGTTAAAATAAAAAATTTGTGCTATAATTAACACATTATTATTAGAAAAATGTCGAAAATCCTATGATACATTTTAGTATTGCCTTTTTAGAATAAATAAATAAATTAAAAAATATGAATATATATATTTTTTTAGGATGATGTATACACTCACGTATATACCCTAATCGTTAGGCCAGATAATACCTATGAAGTACAAATTGACGGCGAGAAGGTCGAAGGCGGAGAACTTGAGGCCGACTGGGACCTCCTCCCTCCCAAGAAAATAAAAGATCCCGAGGCCAAGAAACCCGAGGACTGGGACGACCGTGCCACCATCCCTGACCCAGACGATACTAAACCCGAAGACTGGGACAAGCCCGAACACATCCCAGACCCAGACGCCAGCAAGCCTGATGACTGGGATGATGAGATGGACGGTGAATGGGAACCACCCATGATCGACAATCCCGAATACAAGGGCGAATGGCAGCCCAAACAAATCGACAACCCAGCTTACAAGGGTCCATGGGTGCATCCCGAGATCGACAACCCCGAATACACGCCCGACTCTAGTCTCTACAAGCAAGACGAAATTTGCGGTATTGGATTTGATTTGTGGCAGGTCAAGTCAGGCACCATCTTCGATAACGTATTGATCACAGACGACGTGGAATATGCAAAGAAAGCCATCGCAGGCCTAAAAGAGACACAAGAAGGAGAAAAGACTGCCAAAGAGGCTCTCGATAAGGCAGAACGGGATGCGGCCAAACAGGATGAGAAGAAGGAAGAGAGTGAGGAGGATGACGACGACGATGATGATGAGGATGCCGAGGAACATGTCCCAGAAGTCGAGGTAAACTAATTTGTTTTCACAGAAAATAAAGAAATATTGGAATTTTAAAAACATAAATATTTATCAGTTATAACTAAGTACATAATTAACAAAATTAAACAACTTTATGCTATTCACGCGCATAATATAGAGCAAGCAAGTGATTAATATATATATTTTTTTTTTTAGGAGCCAGACCACGATGAGTTATAGAATGTGAAGTAAATTAAGAGACATTTTTTATATATTGCAGTGTGCAGTGTTTTGTTCGATAGCGTGTACTGTTTCTTTGACTGATTTTTGTTAATATTGAGCGTATTACTTCTAATAAAACACAAAACCCTGAAGTTGTTTTTATATTTCACGTTTTATTTGTACAAAATTAAATAAATTATTATAATATATTTTGTAATTTAGCTTTTTATTATTTCTCCTTTTTATATATTTCAGTTTTTGTTAAAACATTAGTATGATAATTTAAATTTTCTTTATTTATGAAGATTATAAAACAGAATGTCCATAACATTCAAAACTTGGATATTTGAATATTTTTTTGTCTTAAGGTTTTTTTATTTATAGTTATTGTGTTGTTAGTTAGACATTAGTATAGGTAAGTATACAGGGTGTTCCAAAATTAGCCTGCCAAAAATTAACTGGATTCTACGATGAAAAATAAGAAAAAAAAGTTATTTAATCATAAGTCCGTAGACTCCCTCTAACGGAGATATGGCCCCTTAAATGGGGTTCTCAAAATTGTATTTTTTCCAAATATTTTCAAAAGGGACCAAGATTAATCAATTGAAACCGAGAATCGCATTTAGATTGCGAATCAAATGTTATGAAAGTAATTCCTCATAATTGGTCATAGGCGTGCCAAACTGGTGGGTCAGTCAGTCAAGTTTTGGCAAGTAGCTTTAGAATTAAAGTTCACACAGTGCAAAAGTTATCCACTTATGTAAATAATAAATAATAATCTCTACCCCTCATTCTAATCACGAGGATTAGCCCAGAAGTCGAAGACTTGTGCGGGAGAAGGGGCGGTATATTATTATTAAGCAGGCCGCATTTGCGCGTAAAACAATTACATATTTTTAAAAAATGTTTTGACTATATCAAAAATGACCACCGTTCTATTACAACAATATATTTTTTTTCTTATAAAACTTCCAAAAAATATGTAATTCTTATTCTTATAGATCGGTCAGTGGTCGCGCCGTTTAAGGCGTTAGTACTTGAATCGAGGTGACTAGACGGAGTTGGTTCGAGCCCAGCTGCCGGTAGACCGTATATAAGCTATATTCATGGAGAGGATTGGCACGCTCTCTGTGGGTATGGTAGGGTGGAATAATGTTAGCTTGGGTCAATGTGAGAGATTGATACCGGTTGATATTTGACTACCCCCCTAATTAATGAGGTTTTCCTCATTCCTGCACTGAATAGTGGTTAGGGCCTACCAACGTAAGTCGTTCCTGGGCTCAAATGTGGCTTGCTTAATAATAATATGCCGCCCCCTCTCCCGCACAAGTCTCCGACTTCTGGGCTAATCCCTGTGATTAGAATGAGGGGTAGAGATATTATTATTATATTATTATTATTATTATTGGTAAATTCGAAATTCCTTTATATTTTCTTTAGCACGTTGAGAGGTGCTGCCATCGCGCTGTAAGTTTAACTACACAATATATTTTTCAGAATTATATTTTATCTAGGGAATATGCTACCAAGAATACAGTTCAATTAGGTATTATAGTTTATTTTTTTTACGATAATTTTCTTATTTGTGTGTAATTGTACACAAATTTTGGAATACAAAGTGTTTTTTTGTGAGAAAAATACGAGTATCTAATTTTTGAGTTAAATATACAGAGCGTTCTGAGCGCCTGTGCCACTATATTTATTCCTTTCAGATTTTTTTTTAAGGATGTCGCCAAAATACACCATTTTAATATTTAAAAAATATAATAAAACAAAATAATCACTTAAACCTAAACGTAATAGTACAAACAAAATTGCAATAACTGTTTGATGGTTTGGCTGCTTCCGGGCTGTTGGCCACGTCGTCGGTTTAGGACTCTTCACGTTTCGAGAGACATATGTCGCTCTCTTCTTCAGAAGATCTGAAACTGTTACCCAATTCGGCCATATTTTTATAGTTTATATTTCATTTATATTCATTTCATGTCTGTAGGTAGGCTTTATAACTGGATCACTCTTCGGTAGTCGCACCTATAATAGACTGATGAATACTAATAAGTCCGAAACCGGTTTGTATTTGGTGTTACTGCCAACGAGTGGTGTTAGCTGGTTGCCTAGATTTTACGAGAGGTATTCAATATACTGGTCGGTGTCTGAGCCCCGCAGGATACTTGTTTTTTGTATCATCAATATTACAGATTAGGATAAGAGACAAGGACGTCGTTTGGGGCAGTTGCCACCCCCCTTGCAAACAAGCCTGTTTTATCAAAAAAATAAAATTAACTAATTTTCAGACTGATAGCTTTAGGTATACAACATCACATCATGCGCTGTGCGTTTTGTTCTTTTCTTCTAATACGAAATTGTAATACACATTATGAGCTCAAAAATGCTTTTCAGATTAGGATAAGAGACAAGGACGTCGTTTGGGGGATGGCAACTGCCCCCCCTTGCAAACAAGCCTGTTTTATCAAGGTATACAACATCACATCATGCCCTGTGCGTTTTGTTCTTTTCTTCTAATACGAAATTGTAATACACATTATGAGCTCAAAAATGCTAAATAGAAACCTGCAAGTTGCAGGCATAAGAGCCTCATCACCACAAAATATAAAGAAGACTCATCCATAACCTTGAGCCGTTCTCAATGTAGTATGTTGCACGCATGCGGTACTATTCAAATTGAGAAACAGAACTTTTGACATCATGCCCTGCCAAGTATTTTATGTTTTTATGTTGTAGTACCTATAATATTTTGTTATGTTTTTGAAGATATAATATGCTTAAGAATTATATGTATGGACGCACATCATTATGGGACACCCTGTATATCCCTATTAAAATACATAGTTTTTTGTTTCCGGTTTAATATCTTTCTGCATTTGCCCCACCTTCAAAAAGTTTGTAACGACGCCCATGATAAGATATTGCTGGAAAAAGTAGGGTACGTTAATCGCAAAAAATCCCCTAATTCTGTGGTAGTGGTATTTCTGCGCCAGAATTTCTGCATCGCTAATTGCCACAGTCTAGCCAAACTAATAACAAGAACAAGAAAATTCAAAAATTTATATAAATTACTTCAAATAGTGCTTTACTCATATTCTTAAATTAGGAATTATTTAATTATTCTTGAAATATATTATTAAATAAATAAATTTGTAATCAGTAAAATTAGTTATGACTTTAATAGTGTAAACTGGTGTAAATATGTTAGTCTTCTAAGGTTATGTTGATCTGACAAATGAACCAACTCAGAACTTACAACTCCGTTCAATATTGATTTCTTAAATAATTCCACAAATCTGCATTGCAGTAAGGTCTAAATAGTTTTTTGCCTTAATTTATTGTTCTACAACATGGTACTTAACTTTTATATTAGTATTGCAATATAGGTTATATATGTATATAATTTTTAAACATCTCAAACCTTTGTTTAACAATTTATCTTCTACCTTTTAGGCGGTGTTTAAAGTCACTAAGTGTCCAACAGATGATTTATCGTTGTCTAATTGTGCAGTAGTAAATGATGCAGATTTCCCTGGTGCAAAGTAAGTTTTTAAAATTATTTTGTCGTTTTTATTAAATCTTAAATTTTTTAAAGGCATATTAAAGTCAATGCAGGAGGAGGTCAAAACTTTGTATTTTCCATTAAGTCACATGCCACTATTCCAAGATATCACGTGGGGTTCAGTTTGCCACAGAGAAAGTGGGCGGTTTTGTCCCTTAACCAAGATATCAGTGTGGAACCGTATCACCCAGATGAATATCTATCGTCCATTGTTTTGGAAGCTGACTATATGCAAAAGAAAACGTAAGGTATTTTCAAAAATAATTCATATAATGTGAAAATTGTTTATATTTTAGAACTTCCCAGGAACAGTACGACACTGACGAGATGGCAAAGGAATTTTTGTATAGTTTTCCTAATCAAATTTTTACGGTTGGTCAGCAGTTAGCGTTTGCCTTCAAAGATAGAAAATTGTTATTATTGGTCGTAAAAGATATTGAAGGTAAGTTCTCGAAAACTTGCATAGCAAAACTGTAATCAATTAATATTTTTAGCTGTAGCTATTGGTGCTATTAAAGAAGGACGGGATGCAAAACCAAGAAAAGCAAAACTTGGTCAGTTAATTCCGAATACGGTGGTTCAGTTTGAAAAAGCAGAAAGTTCTTCCCTCAACCTTGTCGGAAAATCAAAAGGGTAAACATACTCAAGATATTTTGTTTTGTCTGATTATTCTTTTACTTATCACTTAGGAAACAAGTTCGTCAGTCCATAATCAATCCAGATTGGGATTTCCAGAAGATGGGCATTGGAGGTTTGAGCAATGAATTCAATGCTATATTCAGACGTGCATTTGCTTCAAGAGTATTTCCTCCAGAAATCGTAGAGCAACTGGGATGTAAACACGTTAAAGGTATCTTATTATATGGACCACCAGGTACGGGAAAAACATTAATGGCTAGGCAAATTGGTAAAATGTTAAATGCTAGGGAACCCAAAATTGTCAATGGCCCACAAATTTTGGACAAGTACGTCGGTGAATCAGAAGCGAACGTGAGGAGGCTTTTTGCAGAAGCCGAAGAAGAGGAAAAAAGAGTAAGAAATCATATATTTCACATTGTCTATTAATTTTAAAGTGAGTTAAGAAAAATTATATATTATTGGGCACTGTATATTTTAGGCTGGCCCTAACAGCGGACTACATATTATAATCTTTGATGAAATCGATGCCATCTGCAAACAGAGAGGTTCCGTCGCTGGAAATACAGGTGTCCACGACACTGTCGTAAACCAGTTGCTCTCTAAAATTGATGGTGTCGAACAATTAAATAACATCCTTGTCATTGGTACGTTCACATGAGAGTTTGTAAAAAGTGACAACTGAAAATTAAACATTTATTTAAGGTATGACTAATAGGAGGGACATGATAGATGAAGCTTTACTGAGACCGGGCAGATTAGAAGTTCAAGTTGAAATCAGCTTGCCAAACGAGGAGGGCAGAGTGCAGATTTTGGATATTCACACGGCTAGAATGAAGCATTTTAAAAAGATTAGTCCAGATGTGGATTTATATGTAAGTCTAAACTGATTTCCATTTATATTTTGTTGTAAAATTATGAATTTTGAATTAATATATAACTAGATACACACATACAATTGATCTTACAAATAGCAGTCAATTAAAAACTTACCTGTTAGAAGTAAATCAAATAACTACACGAACTACTAAGTGTATACACATTTAGGAGCTGCAGCTTACATTATTGTCATGTCTTAAAATTTAAGGGAAAGATGCGGAATTTTACTACTAGAAAGCTAACTTTCACAACTTCCATACCATTGTTACACAGGAGCTACAGCTACACACAATCAAAGGGTACCATCACTAAATCAGAGCAATAAATAACTTTATATGTTATATACTTACACTACACTAATTCAACAAATTAATGTTGGTCGTTTGTTTTTGGCCTGTCTACCACTCTGTCGGCATGTCATAGCAGGTGTTCACCTAAGATTGCTATTTTGACACTGCATTTTATGGAAATTAAATCTATATCAAGTTACTTCAGTCTTGTAACAACATAGGTTATTAAAGTTTGTTTTTTAAAGTTTATTGAAAAATTCTTCATACGATTAATATTTTAGTTAGATTATTACTGTATTTTCTCCACTATTTACTTCTTTCACTTGTTTGTTGTTTCTATATACTGTACTAACTTCCATTGAATGTAATGAAATCAATTAATTTTTGACACATATTCTTACATATATATTTTTCTGTTTTTTTTTTACAGTGAATAAATATTATATTATTTCAGTTTAAAATGTAATAGTTTTCTACTTAAAAAAAAAACATTTTTTGTCTTTAGGAATTGGCAGTTTTGACCAAAAATTTCTCTGGTGCCGAACTAGAAGGTTTGGTCAGAGCAGCTCAATCTACGGCCATGAATAGGTTGATAAAAGCCTCAAATAAAGTAGAGGTTGATCCTGAAGCTATCGAAAAATTACTTGTGACACGTACCGACTTTATGCTTGCCTTGGAAAATGATATCAAGCCCGTAAGTGCGACAATATTTAAAGATTTACATTTCGATACAAACATTTGTTTCACGATTATCACTTAGGCTTTTGGTACGGCTCAAGATGTCTTAAATCAATTCTTGGCACGTGGAGTAGTCAACTGGGGACCTCCAGTTACGAGTATTATGGAGGACGGTATGCTATTCATTCAGCAGGCCAAAGCGACAGATACTTCAGGTTTAGTATCGGTGTTGATCGAAGGACCCCCGAATTCAGGAAAAACTGCTATAGCAGCACAATTAGCAAAGAATTCAGACTTTCCTTTTATTAAAGTTTGTTCTCCCGAAGAGATGGTGGGCTTTACGGAAACGGCAAAATGTCTGACAATTCGTAAAGTAAGTTTGTCAAAGCTTAAGTGTTATTGCAGTAACGTCTGTTTGATTTCAGATCTTTGACGATGCATATCGTTCAACCTTGAGTTGTATTCTAGTTGATAATATCGAAAGATTATTAGACTACGGTCCGATTGGGCCGAGGTATTCCAATTTGACTTTACAAGCTTTGTTGGTGCTTCTCAAAAAACAGCCTCCTCCAGGAAAAAAGTTACTGATTTTGTGTACGTCGAGTAGAAGGTTTGTCTTTGTTTCACCACGAAAAACATACGTTACGGTTGTTTTATTTTATAGGCAAGTGTTGGAACAGATGGAGATGTTGTCTGCTTTCACTGCGGTTCTGCACGTACCAAACCTTTCCAAAGCGGAACATTTGTTGAACGTCCTGGAAGCTTCCGATGTATTCACCAATCAAGAACTGAAACAGTTCACTCATCAGATACACGGAAAAAGGTACGGTAACATTTTTAGTGTAACCTGTTTCAGTTTTCCTATGTGATTTTTCAGAATTTTCATCGGAGTAAAGAAACTGTTGGCCCTAATAGATATGGCTAGGCAAACGGACGAACGAGTGCGTGTTATAAAGCTCATCACGAAGTTAGAAGAAGACGGAGCGTTGGAGGATCCAGGTATGGCCTAAGAGGCTAAGGAGTCTCATTGACTGTAAGTTAGCAATACTTTACCGAAAGTAGTCAATTGTGGCATTTACTAGGGATGTCTAGGTATTATAGTTATTAAAGTATTTTCGATATCGTTGCATTTGTTATTTATATATTTTCTGGGCGGTGCAGAAGCTTTTAGCCATGTTAAACGGATGTGTTGAAGTTTCCCGTAGAAAATGTGGATTTGTGGGTTTTTTCGAACTTTATAATTATTATAATGATTTTATAATTTTAATTTATCTGTCTAATTACTGCTTGCACAATAATAGTGATATACAGTACCACTCAAAAGGCGAATTTCCGACTAATTATACGATGTGGCCAGGAAATTGTGGACATTAAATCGGGTTCAGTTAGATCTAAAATTGTAATTTTAACTTGTGTTCTTACCTCTCTATCTTGAAGCCCTCGATATACATACAGTAAAGCAGGGACCCGGACCTAAATGTAATAACGGTACCGGTCCGGTTACGGTTCAGTAAGAAAAGTACCATTTCGGTTTCGGTTCGCTTACGGTTCGCTTACGGTTCACTAGTTGATATTTCGGTCCGGTTCTGACCAGCTTTTTCGGTCCAAAGGGTTCTTATCGGTTTTCCCTTGTGACGTAATATAATTACAATTATAGTGAAATTCCTATGATCGCTTTTGATTTTTTTCATTTAATTATGCATATGTAAAATTCTACTAGCAAAACTTAAGTACAATAATTTATTAAGTTACTCCGTATGGCATTGAAATTTTTATGTCCTATATACAGGCTGTATCACATAAGAGGGCCACTCCCATGTATTTCGCTTAATATGCGAGACACGTCAAGAATCTTTAATTGTTTTTGTTGCATTTTTGGAGGTTTATGCTCGTAAAAAACAAATTTGAGATCCATGGTCAACTTTATGAGTAATAACAAAAAAATCTGTAAAGTGCCCAAACTTTAAGGCTGTCGTAACTTTTTTATTTTAAGAGATAGAGAAAACTTATTGGTAATAAATTTTTATTGCAAAATTGATACCTTCCACCTGATATAAACAGATTTTTGAAATATCGTATGAGGTTTGCTGCGCCCTCTAGGCGGATACAAAATTTTTTTATTGAGGCCACAAAAAATTTTACATTTATTTCATTTCAATACCTGCTTGTGACAAAGTAGAATTTGCCGACAGCTACCCCACAGCTACCACCGACTTGTATGTACATGTCCTAGATAAAATTGGTACATGTCATAAGCAGGTATAAGTTGAAATGAAATAAATATATACATGGATTTATAAAAAATAAAGACTCTCTAAGCACTTGTCGGTAGATAAATCCATAGAAACACAACAACAACGGAAGCTTAAGAAATACAGAAATTAACCCAAAAAACCGTTTTAATTTTTTCCGGTTCGGTTTCGACACTTGGAATAAACTAAAACATGAGATATGTGTTCAGTTTCGGTTCTGGTCCACAAAACAATTATGGTTCTGGTCCGGTTTTCGGTCCAAAAACGGTACGGTCCGGGTCCCTGCAGTAAAGTATGTATATTTCTAAATGGAATGTTAACAATTATTTTCGCAATTTATTTTTTATATATCACTAGATGAGTAGTGATATCAATATTTTTTTTTAAATTGCATTGTATATTTTTTCTGTAATTTTTGATAGATTTTCTCTATTTGCAACCATATAAATTTTGTATGCCTTCTTTCCTGTCATATAAAATTAATATGGAATAACAAATCTATCAAAACATGCAAAAAAATATACAGTGCAGTTTAAAAAAATATCGCTAATGTCACCACTCAGGTACAGTGTGACCAAAAAATAAGTTTTGTATGTGAGTATAAAGAAAAAACCGTTCCCTTTACAAATACAGTAGACTCGCGTTAACATGAACTTGCGTTTATGTGAACTTTGCGGTAACATGAACACTATATTGGTTCCATTATCTACCTTGTAACGTGAACACCGCTTCTCCTGGTAACGTAAACAAACGTTCTATTCAACGGCGGGTATCACACACAGAAGCAATTGAAGCAATCGACACTGTATTAAAGTGGGCAGAGCAGAATTCATTGGAGATCAGTGATATTCTTAGTCTTAGAGCTGTTTACGAAAAAGCAATATTGAAAAAGTTGGCATCTAAACAAGTTCAAAGTAAAATAACTACATTTTTTACAAAAACTGATGTAGAGCTTAATAAATAAAAAATGCTACAGACTAGACTACTTGTTTCTTTTTCACTTTTTGTATACTCTCATTAACGTGAACAAATTCGATTCCGTGAAGGCCCCTGGTGCATTTTGTGTTCACGGTATCGCGAGTCTACTGTATATATACTTTACAGGGTGTCTAGAAATGGGTAATCGAATTATAGTTCGGGGTCTTTATAATCAAACAGTGTATGTATTTGAATTTTTGTGAACACTAATCCTAACTTTCTTATTGGAGTTATGATATAGGTTAAATTAGCTAATTTGTGTGATTTTTTCTCGTGATGGTCAAAAAAGAAAAACAATTGAGCGCGATGTTTACGAGAGATATTTACAAAACGGCGTATTTTTTTATATGAAGCATTCTGTATATTTTTACATTATTGGATTAAGCATTAAAAACCGAATAAAATGCTCTCCAACTTTTTTTAAATTAAAAATAACGGGGATATTTCAATTTCAAGCATAAAAATGAAAGTAGGCTTTGGTAAAAATTAATCAAAATATATAAGAACATTTAAAAGCATTATTTACTGTGGCTCTAATTTAAATGTTTCAACATTTTGCCTTTTTTCATGCATGCTCAGTGTACTTACTCTCTTAAGAAAATTAAAATGCTTAAACACTGCTGTTGCTTTCAATATTGCCCTTCTTAGTCATCGAAATTAACTATTTCCAAAGCCTTCCTTCACTTTTGTTCTTGAACTCTAAATTCAAATATCTCTTTTATTTTTTAACATTAATGAAAAAGTTATTATTAAAAAAAAAATTATGTAAAAATATACAGTGTTCCATTTTAAACATACTGTTTTATGAATATCTTTTAAACATGTTGTTTAATTGTATTTCATTATAATTAGTAGAAAAAGTTATACGACTTTGCCAAGTTAACCGCCATAGTAGTTCCAATAATAAGAAAGATGTGACTTCAAAAATCAATTTTGTTTTTACTTCATTCATTCATTCTCATTAAATTTGGATTTGGATAGTGATGGTTGTATTGCTAAATAGAAACAAAGACCGGCCATTTTTCTAAATAGGTAAATAGTTTTTCCATAATATCAATAATTCCTTGAACTTAACCTCAATATTTGTAGTCATCTTATTTTTTCATAAATATGGCGAAAATCCACAATGTATGGTAGGTACTTTCAGAATTTTCTCTTTAACATATTGTGTTCATTTGTATTTGTAATAAAAAATCCTTTCTTAAGTAGGACAAACAGTTTTAGTTATTTTGATTTATTAAACTATCTGTTAAGCACATTTTAGAGTAATAGTAAAATAATAAATAAAAAATTAATCATTTTTTAAATAAAGTGGTATAATTCTTCTTTTTCGTATAATGAATCAAATTAGTGATTGAATTTCTAAATTAGTCCTAGTCTACACCCTGTATCTCTGTAACGAAGGTTTGGAGACATATGTTAACTTTTTTCTGTTTGGTTTAATTTTTTACACTTAATTATAGCCCACCCTATATAATTTAAATTGTTATTTTTTAGTAACAATTTTATGTCGTATTTTTTTTCTAGTTTTTGTCTAGTTTTTTATGCTATATTTTCATTCGTATATTTTTATGTATTAATTTCACTTTTTTACTGTTTTATCATGCATAAGCCTTATTTGTACTGAAAAACATATCATTTTGATTTTATATAAAACAAACAAGTACCTACATCTTTTTTTACCTACAATGGGCTGAAAATGTTAGAAATGTCGTTTAAAATTAAACAGACGGCTACCGCTCTGCAAAGTAACAATATAAAGTTGTAGCTTTACTTTCGAGACAGGACCCAAATCTGATAGGTGACCCATTATTTCCTGGAATGTATGATTTAAACCATTTTTTATTCAATATTCCTGCCTTTTTTTTTAAATGAAGCAGAACAATTTCATTAACTCAGGCTTTATGTGTATAGTCGTGCTGTTTGTACTTAAGAGAGTTGTATAGTTTTTCAGAATGTGATATGTATATTTAAATGTACATGTTCAAAGTTAAATTTATCCCTAATGGGAATTTTATTTATATGTTTATATAAAATATTTATGTTTCTGTTGAGAAATTATTGTTAATCTTGCTATTCATAAAGCTGTTTCTTGCTGATACGGCTGACTAAGGAAAATGGTTTCTGAAAAAACAAATGTGATATCCTTTAAGTCACATTTCTCACACCCATATCTAATGAAATAATAAAATGCAAGGCCAAATATAAATCAATATTGTTTAATTTAAGATTATGTCCCCCTCACCAAATATTCGAGGAGGAATATACATCCTTATATTTTTTTCAGTAATTGTGTAAAAATCTGTTGTGTGGGACTTTCATTTTTGGATCAGTAATTAAAGAAACCTTTATGAATAGCCTTAAAGGAACTCTCAAACCAATGCAAAACATTTGCAATTGCTGCAAATTTTTTACATGAAAATAATAATGATATGGGGTTGCAGTGATAAATTAAAAATTGTTTTTCCTTAATGATTTCTAAAGTTTTAGTTACACAAATTCCAAATTTTTCAGCGATATGTTTTGCTTTAGCGGAATAATCGATCTTTTTTAACAAACAAGGTACTTATTGAAAATGGCAAAACTTATCCTCTTGGTAAAACATTTTTTATTTTATGTTAGGAGTATATAGTTACGCCATGGAACGACTACCTGACTTGAGTAGGGATCATGTTAAAATAAACATTAATAAAAATGAATAGGGACCTTGTTTTAAGTGTTTAGTCGGACCCTAAATGATTTTTACAGTGGAGAATGACTTTATTTCTTTAAGACAATTCGAGGGTGAATGTGTGCGTGCATATTAAATTAAGTTATTAAATAGTGGACTAGACAATTGTTTTATTAACCTGTGTTGTGTTGATTATTAGGTGAGTTACATCACTGAGTACTTGGCATGCTTACCATTTGTTTATTGGCTAAGTTAGTAGTTGATTAATTAAATATTTGTGATTATGAATAATAGTGTATTACTGACGAGGCCGGCCTATTATTGTTTTGTTTATTTATTGGCCGTTAGCTGCGTGTGACACGGTATTTTGAGGTATGGAGTATCCTAGTCCATAAATAATTTTTACCACCCTTAAAAAATCTCGCTAGAAAATCTGACTAAAGCTTTAGAAATCATTAAGGAATAACCATTTTTATTTGTACATTTCACGTCCTGTATTTTTTTTATGTATGTATGTGACTTGGCATAGAGGTATGATTTATGCCCTTTTATTTAAATATACACTGTGGCGATGAAGAAGGGACAACGACAAAAACCATGCACGCTGTATTTGTAAATAAATTACTACAGTTTTGCGGTAGTGTGGGCATACCTATTAAATATCATAGCAAATTTTTTGCGTTAGTTTGGGAGATCCTTACCCTTAAAGAAATTCATTTGAAATCATAGATAGTCATTCAGCAATCGGTTGTGCACTTAACTGTATCTACAGAAACTTCAATTGCCACAGGCAGCTTTAGGAAAATATCTGGATTTAATGCACATACGATTGCTCAGAATTGTCTCAAATATTATACTTTCTAATGTGTTCTGTTGCAATTTTTTTAAGTTGTAGGTTAGTAATTTTAAGGATACCTAATTAGCAGTCTGCTCGAAAATGAGCTCAATTCTACGTTAAATATTTAGGGGAGGAAATGTTATATTTTGCAAATTCTAGCACTACTTTAAATGTGTAAAAAACTAAGTTATGATTCCATTAGTTAGCGAATATATTTATTGTATTATATAATTTTACACTAGCTGGTAATTTTTTAATTTAAAATTCAGATTATTGGATGTTAGCCAGTGTACAGTGTTAATGCCTAACAAATATTGTTAATTACATAGCTATGATATAAAGATAGTAAATATAAGACAATTCCCATGTGGTTTCTTATGTACTCCTTCCAGATTTTGTCCCGAGTTTACCAGGATAAAATTGATATAAAAACGCCACCAGTTTGTTTTTGAACTTTTATTACCTTTCTTTAAATTGGGGGTACAAAAACGCATTTTTATGCGTGCGAAAATGCATTTCTAGGGATGCGAAAGAAATTTTAGAATTTTCTATTGAAACTACTGCCTTGTTCCTACCGCTTACTTAGCATATCCTTCATATATTTGACCTCCCCAATAAATTAAATCCATAAATCTAAGGATTAAGTGTGAATATACAAAATAACAGCTAGTGAAAATTATTGAAAAATTTGTTTACCATTTGTTACCAACTACCTTTGTGAAATGGGATTTTTATCACTTTTGCACATAAAAACAAAAACCAGAAATTGTTTATTATAAACAACAATAACAGCCATTAAAAATTGTTATATTGTTTTGTTCGCGTTAGATATACATGTTATTGTCTTGAATTGCAGGGGTCAACAGGTGCTAGAATTTTTTAAAATAAGATAAGTGCATATATGTATAGGGATATGCGTAGTTTCCGAGATACATGGTATAAAAAATTTTGGAAAATTTTTTTTTTATAATTAATGACCTTAATTATAAAGATAAAAATGAGAAAACCATAGATGTGTGTTAAAAAATATTTGAATCAGAGAAAGGGACTGAATCTCCCTCCCAAAATATCTGTGTCAATTTTGAAGTTTTTATTTCTATAATTAAGGTCATTAATTAATGAATTAATTTTTTTTTTTCAAAATATTTTATGTGTCTCGGCAACTAAACATTTCTCATATTTATATGACTATTATCTTGTTTTATAAAGTTTTAACATCTGATAAGGTTGACTCCCTGCAATTCGGCACAGCCTGCATAAAAGTAGTATATAATATTAATATGTATAAATGCACGTAAATTTGGCTATAACTTTGCTACACTAGGATATCGGAAAGCTGAAATATACATTCACTGACTAATTTTTCACAAGGATTTCAATTTTTTTATCTAAAATCAATCGAGCATCATACTACAGATACCTATATTAATATTAATTTTACTTTTTCCTGTAAAACACTATATATTGTTACATTTTTGAATTCTCCACTTTTACCTGATTGCATATAATATGTCATGGGTTGTTATCACTGTTTGCGAGATATTGACAATTAAATAACTCCATAATTGAAACTGTATTTTTCTATTATAAATAGTACAAAACTATATAGTGTGATGCTTCATTGGTTTTTTAATAAAAAACAATTTGAAATCCTTGTGAAATATTAGTTAAGGAACACACGTTTCAGTTTTCCAATATCTATATTTTCGTGTGATCACCCTGTACCTATGTGTTTGCTTTCTAGTAAATTAAATATATTTCCTAAATATAATGTATGAAACACATTTTTCAAGAGGGTGTGAGAATTTATTTTTATATTCAAGGGGCCAATCGTTAAAAAGGTTAAGAACTACTGCTCTAAATGATGAATTATGTTTTGTCTAAACTTTCTGAAATTGATAATTAACTAATGGAATATTTTATTCAGCTATTGCAGGCTTTGGTAAGTTGGTAGTAATAATAATAAGTTCCAGTGTTTGAATAAGATTCTGTATAGTTTACTGAACAAATATTAGTTATCTAATCGAAACATTACCATTTAGATTGTTTTATAATTTTTAGATTGCATTATTCATTTTTGTATAGTATTTTAAAATGTAATGTTCTTTTATTGGCATAGTTTTATGGAATTTTATATAAAAAAATAGTTTATTGATGCTGTTGCACTTTATTGGATTGGTAAATACACCACCAGCCAATCAGTGCCTACTTTGATTTCAGTATTTTGCAATTCAAATTTGCGATTCATTTCTGATCCGCATTTCCAAATTTTGAACTTTCAGGTTACTGTACAGACAGTTTATATACAGATGCCGCCCTTGAGGCAAAAAATTCAAATAAATCCGACTGGATCGCGCTCCGGGTGAATAATAGACGAATTTCAACGAGGTTATCGATCCTTTCAGAATTTTGTCGGTTGTGACGTCTTGCAGCCAGTAACTCGATGACGTCATGCAAGTAACTCCTATCCAAGGTTTGTCAATGCGTCCTTGACCACATCATACACTCAAGGTTGGTACAGATCAAGTTCGGACTATTATTGTAAGTAGGCGTGACGTATTTTGTAGCTAATAAGCGACGTTCAACGGTTTTGAGCATGCTCGGTACGTTTCGAACCCTTTCTAGAGAAGATACCAGGTTTTCCCAAATATCGGTAGGTATTTATCTAAATTGGCTTTTAGTTTACCTTTTCTAATATATTTTATAGATTGCTAGGCTCGATATTTTTATTAATTGTTAAGCAACAAAAAAATATTAAATGAATAGATTAAAATAATATTCAGGAAAGTTTAGAACAGCCTAGATATCTACTGCAACACTGTAGGGTTGCAAGATTAAGAAATCCTAACCCGGGAAAAAATTCAAAATTAAAATATAAAATACGAGCGAAATATATCTTGACAATATTTTGCTTATTAGGTAATTACAGGGGCGTGCACACAGGGTAAATCGATTCGTTTTTTTTTTGCATAAAAATACCCACTATAAGTTGACTTTCAAAATTGTAGTGACTATAATCCTCACGATTGTAGACAAGCGCGACGGGTAAAGCGTGCGAGGAGCAACTAAATTTGAATGCGATCAGATATAAAAAATATACAAAAATGACAAAAATATAATTGCATTACATAACATCCATTATTTTTAGAGTATAAACTGATATAACAGTTTTTACCAATTTCGAGGCGTTAGATAATATAAATAATAAGAATTATTTCAAAATTTAAAGTTTTTATCTTGTATTATCAATTACCCAAGGTCGAAAATAATAGAGGAGTGACTAATTCACAACACAGATGAGCACGGAAGATACGAGTGGTATGATTACCTAAGCGGTGCCACTTGAGAAGAGTTAAAACACACAAAATTATCAAAAATAAGTTGACGTCGGCTGAACCTAGCACATTAACAATTTACTTTAAATGTGCCCCCTGTGTCATCCTCTCTACAAATTAGAATGCCGTCCTTATGGACGGCGATTGCCCACTACCACACACTTACAACCTACCTGATGCGCACTCCGCAGATATCACACTTAAGCCTTGTCCTCATGGACGCGAAATTTACGGATTTTTGCACGAATTTTGCAACTTCTGTTTTAATTATTTATGGCGGGAAAATCTCAACTTTTGACAATAATTGCAATTTGCGAAACTGTCAAACACTACAAATATTATTGCCCCTTTCATTATTATGTGTTAATAAATTTGTTTTGAGCTTCTGATAATCTACCATGGCAGTTTCATGATGAAAATGATAGAAAATGTTATAGGTAGTTGACAAAATTTGTTACAAATAGTGATTTTTCCACCGTTGAATAAATCTCGCAAATATTTGCGAATTCCCGAGCGAATTCCGCATTCAAAAGGACAAAAGGCTTTAGAATACACACATTATTTACTATTGGTTAAACGCACTGTCACTATAACGGTCACACATTCGGTCACTTATATCATATCGTACCGCTTTCCGTATGACCTTCATACGTCTATGTTACGTCAAAATTTAATATTTCTTCGATCCAGATTCTTATTTTTTTATATTTATTTCAAATAGTTTCTTCGCCATATCACTATTTCGTTCTTTCTATCAATATACTCTTTTTAATTTCATTTATACGGACTAAGTTTCATCTTGTAAGGTAGAGCAATCAAAATTTTTTTTTTAACTCGTTTAGCAATAGAATTTTTTTGTCGAAAACTCATTTTAAAAATACACTCGCGAGTTTCCATCACTTTCCGTTTCACAGTTGTACTTCTTTACCACTTTTTTATTTGCACACATATGCTATTCACGTACAATTTTGTTAATGAAATACATATTTCAACATCACTTACACTCATATTTTGACCTCGCGCTCTAAACTCTTCATACATGTCATCATCCGATATTCCTCACTTGTTAAATTAGGACGATTTTGAGAATACGTTGTAGAGCTTGAATTATTCTCCATTAAGAACACAAAATCAATAATACAATTAATTACATTCATAATTAAATTAGCGAAAAGATATACCCGAAATTTTGCCCGCCCGAACGATATACCCGCCCATGATAGCGCTGGAAATGAAACAGTTGGATCCGACAATTCGTCGCAGCCAATCAAAAGCTGCAGCGCATCCGTACTTACTACAGCGCATGCGTACTTACTGCAGCAGAAGCTGTGTAATCGGGTATGCTCTCAGACTTCTCAGAGATATGCGGCACACGATTTTGTAGGAAAAATATACGGGCTACATGTATATTTCTTTGTGTTGACTGCTATAAATTGTGAGCAGGTTTATAACATGAGTCACTCTCTACAATTTTGGAAGTCAACCATAACATAAAATAGATCATTTGCAATTTTCATAATTTCGTATATCAAAGCCACAGCATAATTTATTTATGCTGTGACAAAGCTATATACTCGCGACAAGAATTCAGACAACTTACGTCATACGAACAAATGAATATTTCATTATATTTTCATCAAAATATTTAAGAAACTGCAACTGATAGTAATAAAACCATATACTATACTAAAAGTTTGCATTATATATATTGCACTAAATTGCAAAAAAAATGTTTTTAACGCGACCAAATATGGAAAAGTACGTTGACAATAAAAACAAATGTGTAACGTCAGCCGTGACGTAAGACATCTGAATTCTTGACGCGAGTATATTAAGAATACAATTTTTTTGTCTCTTAATTGTTTTATATCTAGCCTCTTTCTCAGGGTATATACTTATTGTCTTTACTGGTCAAATGACGGCAGTAACAATCTATTGTAATAATAATATGGCAAATCAGTCTTTTGAACCACTGGAAGTTCTGAGCAGAAATTTCACAAGATCTCTGACAAATATGTCGACAGTTCGAAATAAAACATCAAATTAGTTTTAAAGATGAGTGTCATTTTTTTATATATATTTTTTATCAGGTATTAATCAGGTAGGTTATTGTCAAACTAATTACTCTAATTACCAAAGCTCCAACCAGCGTTGTATATTACACCCACAAATATCTACCCTTACATTCTTTATTGTTATTAGCGGTTGTAGATTTTTTACTGTATTGTAAAGCTGTATTTTAGCTAATATAAATCAATTTTCCTGTCATTAATTACAATACATTGCGTACGCCTATTTTAGAGTTATATACTTTATCGAAATATGGTAGATATTGATGAGAATCAATCAGAATTTTTTCTGTAACCCAAAGGTTACTGCCATTCTATAGTTGTCAAATGAAATCTGGATGTAAGTAAATCTAATTAAAATAATCTTCAAACTCATGTTTTGTAAGGGTTTCATGTTATCTCTTTGGAAACATATGTATTAATATTTGTCATTATTAAAGCATTTTTTCTTAATTTATTATATTTCAGTTTGTAATATTTTTTTTTTGAAATTATTTATTATGGTTTAGGGATTGCCTAAAAGTAAACGCTTGGTAATAACTACAGTCGCGGCAAGAACTCAGACGACTACGTCACGGCTGACGTTACCGAATTGTTTTTATTGTCAACACAATTTTCGATATTTCGATATATTCAGTTGCAGTTTCTAAATATTGTGATGAAAATATAAAGAATTATTCATTTGTTCGTATGACCCAAATCGTCTGAATTCTTGCCGCGACTATACGTAAATAGCAATTAGTATTTACCATAGACTTATAAACTGAGATTGAGATACCTATTTACCAACAATGCTTCTAAAATCAGCAAATGCGGGGTAGGGTTCCCAACTTGAGCATCGGTCATTCCGGGACAATTGTTTTTACGTTTCCAAATAATTGAAACAAAACATCAAACATCAGAAATATATATTGCACACACTTTTTTATTTTTAAACATAAAATCGATCATAAAATACTTTGGCTTTTGGTAAGAGGAAAAAACCAACAAATTCATAAACATAAAACATAACTTTGGTAACTATAGGACTAGGAAGTAGGTAAAGGATAAGTACCTACTTAACAATACTAATAAAAATTATTGACGAAAATAAACTACAAAATAAACCCTTTTTACTTTCCATTGCTACTTAAATCTATATTTTTACTGAGACCGAGCAGCCTGAAACAGTTTTTGGTCTGATTGGTCTAGAGCCAAAAAGTCCTCACATTTTAAATCAAAATTTAGTCTCATTATTATTTCCGATTTTACTTGAAATATACTCTGTCGATTTCTTTCCTTGGTCCACAATGCTGAAAACACGTTCGCAAAAAGCATTGCCGACAGGAACACTAGGACACTAATTTAAACGTTCCATTTAAGTTAGCAACATCAACACTAAATATCTGAACCCACTTTTCCATTACATTTTTTTTTTTCAGAAAAAGATTGAAAATTTTCAATAATATTATTAACTAATATATAATCGGCATATAAGTATACGCACAAAAATTTTCCTCAGATGCCCGAAGCACGGAGCGGCGGTTGGTTCGTAGCGTTGCCGTATACACGAAAATTTCTGAATATTGTTAAACTATTAGTGAAGGATTTCCGGGATTTTTTATGTCCCGGCCAATGCAAAACTTTTGCCGGGACAAGCTTTCTCATTCCTGGTTAATCCCGGCCAAACCGGGACGGTTGGGAACCCTAATGCGGGGGCATCTGAATAAATCACTCTGTATATGATCAACGTGGTTTCAATTCTACACTCGATTTCAAGTGGATGTAAATAATAAGTATTAACTTTAGTACCTACATATGACTAAATATTTAGTTACTCATATGAGTACCTATATATACTCGTGAAGATTAAAATAAGTCGATGAGATATGTGAAAACCGAAAACGCCACGAATCTTATCTAGGAATGAGTAACGAAGCCCAATATATATGAGAAGCGGTGTGATGGATAAACTGCATTTTTATGCATGAGTTTTGCCCATATTATTTCAACGATTAAGATTTGATAAATGTCACGGTATATACTGAGTGCAAGTATTCCACAACCTTATCACGGCATTTATTCTTGCTGCCGGTGCATGGCTGTGATGCAACGGTATCCTACAAACAAAATTCTCATTCTCATTTGGCTAGACGCCTACGTGCACGCGCGACATATCAATAAATCTATTGCCTTGCGAGCGATTTCCCGGCATTAAAAATCGGCGCTGTACTGTCCTCGTTCCAGTGTTTCCCCCTTAAATTCCAGCCACTTTTATTAGAGGCATCGTAATGAGCCTTAGATCGTAAGATTGAACAGCCTTTGCATAATATTAACGCGACAGGTGTGGTGCGTGGACGCGAGGTAGATATATTCCTACCTAATTTCATGCGTACGGGCAAAAGCACGGCGGCTCGACCGGAAAGTGTTTGTGGTAATTGTCGTTGGCAGGAAAAGTAAAAAAGCCAGAAGTACGGGTCGGCGGATATCGAAATGTACCTAGTTTTGGCTCGTTATGTGTCCAAGAAATTTGCAAGTGCCATTTGGAGTAAATAAAACGAATCTTTAGGAGTTTCTACCGGCGGCGCGCGCAACTCTCGAGCTACAACGCTACAACAACCCTGTCGCAACACAGACAAAACCAAACCCGTGTCTGCTCGTCTCAACGAACGTTGGTGGAAGTTGCGTGAGATGCGGCTCTCTTATCAATCTGTTTTTTGGTAAAGTTATGTGACGGACACCCTCGAAAACTAGTTAAAATAATACCTCAGACATTCTTGTGCACGATATAGTTCAACAAGGGCCGATCCAGCGGAGATAAACGACGCAGTCAGGTAAATTCTAACACAAGGTACTTTTGCATGCCTTGTCTTTCTGCGCGCTAGGAGCGTTGTCTTGCATTTTATTTGTTTCGTACGATAAATTAAGTAATACCTCGAACGAACTTGTTTTAAGCACTTTTAACGGTTGTTATTTGTAGAATACGCCTTAAAACTATTCTGATAAGATAATATACGGGAATTGAATCACAACACAAGCGCGAACTGTTTTTGTGCTACTTCCTCATTTTTGCTTGTAATACAGAGTGTACAGCCCGTATTTTTGAATAGGTGTACAGGGACACTTTCAAGTTAACGAGTTTCGGTGCACGTAGCGGTTAACGACGCTCCTACGACTATTTGTTAAGTTTTTAAAGTCGCAAACAACTAACGATTTCGTTTCTACGGCAGCATGACTTCAGTAAAGAACCGGGAACGCATTTTAGAGGCGATTGACCAGCTACGCCGGCGAAAAGCCCGGCCAGATATACAAAGGATTTGTAATTATTTATTCCGGCGATTTGCTATAAATTCGGTCGAGGCGAGAGCAGATTTGGAATGGTGTGTGGCGAATAATATCGTCCTTAAAGTGGAGTACAAAGGCAGCATCAGTTACCGAAACGCAGCAAAAAAGTACGCACAGATGCGACAACGTGACAGCGGGAGCGGGCACCAAGGAGACAGTGCAAATGACAACAAAATAAATCGTCAATTCAGCGAACTTTTAACAAATGCTTTCAGTGAATTAATTGTGGACGAGCTCGACTACCTAGAAATAGGCGTCCCCGGGCAGGAGATAATCAACAATATCTTGGCGAAAGATAGCGTACGCTACACTAAAAAGTATATCAGCATTTTGCTCGAAAAGGAAGTCGCGAACGGAGGACTAATAAAGATGGAAAACGGTCATTATCTTATGGGCCCAGCAAAGGAGGACGAAAGTGTGCACAAAGTGGAGAAAGAGAAAACAGATAATTGGAAAAGGTTGAAGACAGAGACCGAAATTAATATAAATGAGGTGAAAGATGCAGAAGTGAATGATAGACATGAGTATATTATACAACTCAAACCTAGAAAGCGCCCGGGACCCATCCCCAAAAAAGATAGAGACGTCATAAAACAGGACCATTTTGAAAATATGGACTCTTCCACTAATTCCGCTGACGAAAAAAAGTCCGAAAACGGATCACTGCGGATAGGAGGACGACGTAAGGTTAGTTACTTTTTTTAACACTCCAAGTGGTTGTCAAAATTTTTGTTTACTTTTGTAATAATAAAATGTCAAAATATAAATCGGTACGAATCCATTAAATGTTTAAAAAATCATGTATACAACATGTTAAAACTCTTAAAACTTAAAAAATGTCTTTTAAAGAGTAACATTTCAATATTTTATATTTTGACAGTTGTACTTACTCCCATTTCAGGAAATTAATCTAAACCTGCACTTAAAATATAAAAAGTGATATTTTATTTTACAAATTTATTTATTTTGGATAAGAACAATTTTAAATTAATTTTATAACAAAGAATTTTAGGTTCTTAACCTCACTTATTAATTTTTAGAGGGCAAAGAAAGTTTTTGATCCTTCCGACACACATATTCCAAAAAAAAGGGGTAGACCTGCAGGGTCTCTGAATAAATCAACCATTGAAAAGCAAATGGCTAGGTTAAGTGACGAAAGTAGGCCGGATTCCAGGACTTCTAGTAATGGTCGAGATCAGGGCGGTGTTTGTTCAGTTTGTCACGTGCAGAATAAGAGAGGTCCCAATGATAGGATGATTGCTTGCAGGGAATGTAGTAATAAAGGTATGTTAAGGTAGATGCACTTATTTATTGCTTTATATTGGAATATCGATGACCCACATTTACTTCCAAGAGTTACGATAAAGCTATGTAGGATAATGGCATACGCTATACATCAGTTTGATCATATTAATTATAATAATCCAGATTTGTTAAATTGTTTTCATTTGTTGGATCTTGCAAATTGTCATAAAGTAGCTTTCATTATTTGTGTGCTGAATATTACAGCAAATATTTTGGCAAGATAGTATTGTTGAAGTTTATTTCTTTTAATTATTTTAGCTCACTTTAGTTGTCTAAACGGGGAAGACATGATGTTAAAAATGTATCCTGATAATACTTGGCAGTGTCCACACTGTAAAACATGCGTAGTTTGCTACGAAACATCAGATGCGGTAAGTAACACACCATATTTTTCTTAAATTCACATCATGTTGGTTTGATTTAATCAGATTGATAATTTTTTACATTGGTACTAATTATTTTGTATTTGGTTGAAGGGAAATCTAACAGTTTGTTCAGTATGCGCTGACGGATATCATGCAAGTTGTCATCAGCCTAGAATTGGGGAAAAAATTAAAAATGGTCATAAATGGCTTTGCATCAATTGCCAAATGCCGGATGAACTCAAAATAAATGAGATTCAATCGAATATTGGAAATTCGTTCAGTCAGAAAAGTAATGGAATAGGTGAGATCTACAATGAATTAAGGTGGTAGATTATATTTAAAATCGACTTCTTTTATTTCAGATAATGACAACAGCCCTTCAAATTCGGGTAATTCCAGTCCGTCCAACTACAATTCTCCCCCTCTGTCACCCACCCCGCCACAATTGAGTCCACAAACTGGCCAGGCAGGTGAATCCCCCGATCAGGGTGCTAATTCCGACTCCCAGAGCAACAAGGACTGGGATTTCGAGGATAACATTGATCCTTCGATACCAGATGCCACTCATTGGACAGCCGACGAGGTTTATCAGTATTTTGCTCAGTATTTTCCCGAAGAGGCAAAAATATTTAAGGAACAGGTGAGTTTTTTTGGTTGTAATTTTAATTTTCACTCACTAATATTATTTCCCTTTATTTCTTAAGTTTTCGTTTTAGGTATTTTATTTTGTTTTTTATTCTTTTAATTTTTTTATCTGACAAAATTGTTTCTCTTATAGTCTCTTCTAAAATGCACATTTTGTCATTTCAGGAGATCGACGGACGCTCTCTACTGCTTCTAAAGCGAATAGACGTACTAACTAATCTAAATCTAAAGCTTGGGCCAGCCTTGAAGATATACAGGCACGTGGTGAAGCTTCAGGTGCGAAGGGATGATCGTAAATTATATTGGTTGTAATTTTTTATACGACTCAAATATTTATTTTGCATTTTTTAAAAGTGCAGCGGTTAAGTTTGTCTCGTTTTAAGTGTGATATTTTAGATACATCGTGTATTATAAATTGATAGGTTTACATTGTATCTGTTGATTAATTGCTTTTTTATAAGAGGATAATTATATTAAATTTATTGATAATTGGCGTAGTTTTATTTTTTTAATATTGTATATAATTTTAGAGGAATGGTAATGACAATTATTATTTAAAAAGGTTTTAAATTATTAATTTTTTATTATGAGAGAAATATACAGGGTGTTCACAAATTTAGGTGATGATTTAGGTATTCAAAATAATTGTTCAAGTTCCACAAATTTCTTGAACTAGATGTTTAATAATACAGGGCGTTCAGAAAATGCATCTAAAACTTTCAGAGGTGAACTTACAAATTAAAATAATGATTGCTCAAAGAAAAAATTGATATGTTGATAATAAAGCAGTTACCACTACTTAAAGTTTAATTTTTTATTTTTTCACTGAAATTGTTCCACATAAACCTTATCCAATTATAATACTTGAAACTACTGGTTTTAAGTATACGTGTTTGTCTCGTAATCTTTAATTAGTTATTGGTACGATACTAGAAGACACTTCAAAACTTTAAAACTTGTTTTGTCAATAACGTTTTCTACTTACACATGTTTTACGAAATTTGAAGCATCATATTTGTATAGCAAATCAAAATCAGAAATGTATACAGGGTGCTTCAAAAAGATATGGTAATATTGCTAGAACATTGAGAAATAAGTAGTAGTGGGGTTTGCAATAAATATACGTATATCCTAAAGCCATTCATTTTTGAGATACAGGGTGTGCAAAATAATTTTGGATATAATTTTTTTAAAGAATAATAATTGATACAGGTATCTATTTGATGGTGTCAAACACGCTGTTATTATTTTTATTTTTGAAGTTATACTTCTTTGCGCCCGTTAGACACATTGGGATGGGATGTTGGTCGAGAAACCGCGTCACGCTCAAAAGGAAGAACAAATTTTTAAGAACTAATATAATAATATATATATATTTTTTTTTTTTTTTTAAAATTTTTTTTTTTAAAGATTTTTTTTTTTTACGTACGAGTGGGTGTATGAGAATGGCCAAAGAAGTATAACTTCCACCGTCTGGTCCGACGCAGACAATTTTTTTTTGTATAAGGTACAGGCAGCTAGTTGCTAGCATTTCTGCTGACATTTTGTCTAATTTATTGTAACTTGGGTTTTTTCCATTCTATGCCTCAGGATATGTAAAATGTTTTTTTTACAAAAAAAGGAGCTGTGTAAATTTGTTGACAATCCACCATTTTCAAGAAAAGTGCAAAAAACTGCTAAAGTCAACCAGGTGATATCTGTAATAGTACTTATTTATCAAATATGTATGTTTCAAACCCCTAATCTTCCATTATTGATATATGTCATTATTTTGAATAACAGAAATTACAATGTAGGTATTGTTTATTTTCTGATTTGAATAGTAATTTAATCTTTTATAAGCAACTAGCACTCTGCTTTGTACAAAGAAACTAATTACACCCGCGTGTTTGGCACCACGAAAAACAACCAGCTACACATTAAATGCTTCTTTTGGTAAAAGTTGTCATCTACCAGCTTATACCTTTTTATAAGATATTTTATATTAATAATAAAAAAAAACAATTCATAGTTTAAAAATATATAATATAAATTATAACGTAAAAAACAGGTAGTACTTACCAAAGAAAAAATTTTTTGTCTATTTAAAATAATTTTTCTGTATGTACTATCTGTTCTTGATGTTATAATTTATATTAGTATGTATTTTGATTTGTTTTGAAACTTGTAGCATCCTGAAGATGAGCTTATAGATTGAAACATAGATAGTGTAAAATAAAGAAGTTTTTTAGCAATTTGATGACTTAATTCCAACCATAAAACTTAGAAAAAAATAATAAATACAGGTAAAACAGTTATAATCAAGATCAATTTTGTAGTTAATAAAAAGGCCCTTCAAATCCTTTAGAGTTCTGGAATTTTAGTGTAAAAAATTTGAAAAAATAATTAAGTATTAACCGAAAAAAGTAAAGGCAAAATAAAATATTATCTCTTTCTAATTTTGTTAAGAACTATCGTTCTTTTATAAACACCCTGTATATTTAATGCATTATTTAAATTGCAAAAATTACTAACCGACATAATTACAATTTCAATGGTGTACAAACTATCACAAATTACAGCATCATAATATTTTCCGCCACCGCCAAATTAAACAAGAAATTTTCTAAAGGGAGACCGTACTTCTTAGATTTTAAATCATTAATTGTTATCATCTTCTTGTTGTCTCTGGAGGTCGCTATAGAGTAAAGTTGTTTTATCACGTCATCCGTTTTATTTTGTATTTGCTCGATAACTTTGGTTTCATTCAAATCACTCTCGGATAATTCAACTAGAAAGTGGGCTATGTCTTTATGGACTTTTGCCATCGTGAAACAATCTGAAATGAAAGGATTATCAGTGTCAACGGTTTCATGACAGAAAGCGAAAGTCACCTTTGGCTGCTTTCGAAATTACTATTTCGTTTTCTAGTAGATTTACATATAAATCATAATATCTTTCATTGCTTAGTGCATTTTCTTCTGTAGTACCGGCTAAGTAAAAGGAGTTTCCCTAAAAATAGATATTTATGTTATTTGATAGATAATGAAAATATTTATTAAAATTACTTTTAATTCACTGACATTTTCAGTCCAAGGTAGAAAATGATCCTTTAGATTTCTAAAAAGGATTATATAAGTCATAGGTACCATTTTCTGTAAATAAAAAGAACATAAGAAAACATAAACCTTATTTTTTTGTTTTTACCTTTTGAAGTCTCTCTATATCGCGGTGATACACTAGTATTCTCCTTTTCAATAAAATTGCATTGTAAATTAAAATTATTTCTAATCCAAAATTAATTATCATATCTAAAAAAAGGAAAAAAGTGCCATAAGTACCAGTATTTATAAGCTATTTTACTTGAAATTAAAGTGTGGTGCGCCATCTGCCGATTCATATTACATTTAACAATAAGCCTAATTTTGAATTCATTTGTAGCCACTGTTTTACAGTATTAAAACATGAATTACCTTTTACTCCTACTTCCGTGCTAAATGTTTTTAAATTGAGGCCAATTTCAGACCCATTTTGCTGGTAATAGGCGGATTTTCCAGATATCAAATTTATATACAATTTGACTAGCTCTACTGGATTGCTGGTTTTTGTATAATTTTTTTCGAGAACATCACACAACAATTTAAATTTATCTGGCGAAAATTCCTCTGCCAACACAATTAAAGCTGTTAATTTCTCTTTATGGAAGAAATTTTTTATGTAAATCCACAGGTTATTTTTCCTAAGGTAAAAAAATAATTCTTTATCTGACTGCGGAGGGAAACATCGTATTTTTAGGTACGCTGCTAAATCATTCGTCACCGTGGGATATGTCCATGTCACAAGATTTTGTTGATTACTTTCCCTTTCTATAAACAAATATTACAAAAGCAGAATGAGTAATAACTAAATATAACACAAATAAACGGCAACACTACTTGCCTACCTATTATATGAAAAGATACAAGATTCTGTTTTATCATAGTTAGCTAGCAATAAAAATTTAATGAATTAAACACACAAACTGAATCGCAAATAAGCTTTTGTTGTGTTGTTGTAACTAATATTAAATTAAGTGGGATAAGAGATAAAACCAATCAAACGAGTGCGGTAGTGGGAAATTAAGAAAAGAGACAGGCTTATTTGTACATCAAAATACGGAAAAAGACCGGCTGCTTCAATAGTTATTAGATTAAATGAGTGGAATAATCGTAATTTACAGCAGTCTGAGCTATAAATCATTTTATTTACTATTTTAGTAGATAAATGTTCTGGTTTCGTATATTTAACAATAAAATAGTGTTCTACAATATATCTATACAGCGCCATCTATGTTGAAGTAGACACTTTAAATATTCCGAATGGTGGTTTTTACATACAACCTCGTATTTCTGCGCTCCTATTACTACGAAATCGAATTATTTTGTCAAATGTTAATCAAAAATCTTCTTGATTGCTTTAATTTTACATTATAACAACAATGCCATTTACTTGAAAATAAATAACCAGTTTATTTATAGACAGATTGGATAAATTAAATAAACACTTTGATATGGGTCCATTTATCACGGAAGAATAATACTGTTTTCATGTTTAATAAAATAAACACTTGCAACTACAAGCAAAATGTACATTATTAGTAAATAGACACAAATAGACATATCAATAAAATAGGTTGTGGGATGTCGAAAAATTTAATTAAATATAAAACACTACGCTATACCAAAGTTTACAGAATAAATATATATATTTATTCTGTAAACTTTGACTATACCACAGGCACAAAACATAACTAGAGGTACAGCGTTCGTGTTAGATGCCTCTTTTGACTTCTGTTATCCTGCTCGAGAAAATGTAAGTTATGTGTTAAAGGATTTTCAAGCATCTGAAATATTTTGGGGTTACAACACAATCATGAACTAAAATGGAGTGTAGTTAGTGTAAGTACATACCTACGTAACGTTAATATTTTATTGTTACAGTTAACATACATTATTATATAAATAGTTTTTTCTGGATATCAACTTTCAACCCTTTTCAAAATTTTAGTTATAAAATCAATTGCGGTTCTATATAAATCAATATATGGCCGGAATTGCAGGGACCAAACTAACTGATGCTAATAAATAAAACTTTTATTAGAAAATAACCATATTAATATGAGTAACAAAGTGTTTAGTTTTGGAGATATAGGGTATCAAAAACATATTTATTTAGAACAGGGTTTTCTAAATTGCTAAATACCAAAATTGCCAAAAGCAGCGTAAAATAAAAAATATTTGTGCTAATTTTAAAATTTTTATTTTTACAATTTAGGTAATTAATTAAAAAAAAATTCTTCCAATGCAACGTGTTAATAAAGTAATTTTTTATGTCGATTTGATAATAATCCAGTTCCGATTTTTTTCTCCAACTTTCTAGTAAATTATGTTGCATTTTCTGTAAATTCCCAGGAATTTTTAAATGAAAATTATTGGAAACTCCTTTATTGACTTTTTATATTGAGTAATCTGAGGGCTTTCTTCAATCGAAATCAATATATTGGTTGTTACCGGGCTCAGGTATTCTGATAGCAGGTCCATCTCCGCGGAGATGACTAGGGGATGTTCACGTATTTTGTTATTAGGTAGGTTTTAGTAGCAGTTCGCGGTATGAAATCATTGAAACCTCTATTAGCTCATTATTTATCTTTGACAGCAAATTTCAATTATAAGTTTCATTCAGGAGACTTTCCTGTAAACATTCAAAGAATTTTTCTCAACATTTTTTCCCAGAAAGTAAAATTTTCAAATATGCTCTTTATAAGTCCTATCTACAATGTTTATCAAAATATTTCACATGAACGTCTTTTAACCTTAGCAAGCTTATATTACTTATTTGGTCTTAGTCTTAGTCCTAAAAAGTTGATAAGATCTTTGAAGGTCAGGTCTTAAGACGTCCTTAAGAGTGAGACAACAAGTTCACCTTGGTCCATCCAGAGCTGAGCGTGAGCTCATGTGGCATACCATGGTGCCGATGTCTCTCAAGGTCATACCGGACGAAGTTCTTGGAGGTCACAGCCATCGTCAATGACCAGAGGGCGGTGAAAAAGAAGGGGTGTCGTCCATCATCAATGACCAGAAGGTCTTAGTGGTCATCGTCGAGGAGGATTTAGTATGAGCGTTAGAGGGGATGCTTAAGAGAGAGTGGAGTCTATCATCAATGACCAGGCCTCCGTCGAACAGGATGCTAAAGACATGCAGGATGAAGGAGTCCATCGTCAATGACCAGAAGTCGGTCTTCAAGAAGGACTGAGTGTGGGAGAGGATATTTGAGTAGGAAAAAAGATGGCTGCTTGTGTAAAGTGTGGTGTGTGGCATTAGAGGTGTGGGGAATGCTGAAGACTGGGCCGTCTATAATGACTAGAAGGCCTAAGACTAAGATTATGTTATGATTTTTATAAACACCTATCTAAATGTTCAATAATACAACTGCTATAATAGTTATTTATGTACAATCGTTTGCAATAATAATGACAGTCTCTTAAAACAGTTCTTGACCTTCTGGAAGTTCTGAGTAGAAATTTCATTAAATCTCTATCGGTGAGTGAAACAACTAATAACTAATATTAAAAATGTGAAGTAGATTTCATTACAAATACATCAGAAGTTCTAAAGAAATCGCAAAATTCATTTTAATGAGTGTCATTATTATTGCAAACGATAGTACTAAGGGAGATACAGGGATGATTAGCCCACAGGCGCAAACTTTTCAAATAGGCTTTGCAAGAATGTAGAAAAGTTGCATATCAAAATGTTCTATAATACAACTGCTATAATAGCTGTTAATGACGTCAGTGCTACATATTTTCTAATATATCTATAACAACCCAAACGTCATTATTTTCGGTATCTCATGGTAGCGGTCGTGAAAAGATCCATTTATATTATATATAAATAGGTAGGTATAAGGGTATGTTTATACAGGGTGTCCGGAAATGAAAAGCAAAAAATTGAGAGGATAATTCTAGACCGAAAATAAATGCCACCTCTTTCTATAACATTTTTTCCAAAACTGATTATTAACGGAGTTCCAGGCTGTTAAAGTTAAAATTTTATTTTCGATATATGTAAATAACTTCTTAAGAAATCCAAATATTTACATAAAGCTTGTAAGTCGGGGGTTTTTGCGAACGAGAAATTCAAATATGTTTATAATTTTGACGTCACTAGTAGAGGGCGCCACTTATGGCACATCATGTTTCTTTTAAATGAGTAAAGTTATTTACAAATGCAAAATATCGAAAATAAAATTTTAACTTTAACACCCTGCAACTCCGTTAATAATCAGTTTGGAAAAAAATGTTATAGAAAGAGGTAGCATTTATTTTCGGTCTAGAATTATCCCCTGAATTTTTTTATCATCATTTCCGAACAGCCTGTATATCTCGTATCCTAGGTATTATAACTAGATTATAAATAAGTGAAATAGAAAAGATTTTTTAATAATTTATTACTTATCACTGCATATAAAACAATTAATTTACAAGTAAAGACATTAAAAGTCACAAATACAACTAAAAATCACAAATCAACTAGTTTAACCCTTCTTGAACTTAAGTATTAAAATACTAATGGTGAGGAACACCGCGTTCCAAACCAACAGCGAAATGAAACCATAGTAAACAACAGGATTACCGATGCTCCAGCCTCTTGCTAAGATGCAACGCAAGCTGTCTGTCGCCTGAGTCAGTGGCAAAACGTAGGAAACGAGCCTCAGGTAGTCATTCATGGCTTCAATCGGCCAAATTATCCCACAGAGCATGACTATTGGTAGAAAACTACCCAAAGCCAAATATGTAGCAGACCGTTCGTTGTCGCACACACAGGAGACTACAAATCCTGGAAAATAACAAATCAGTGAAAACTGAAGATAACAGTAAAGCAAAATAATTTTACCGAAACACATGCCGCATATTCCTGCTAAAATCGTAAGGGCAAACACTAGCACCCAGCTACCTTGTTGAGTCAGCTGGAAAATGACAAAGGCAAAAAGTAGTACCATGATGGTCTGGCCCAGCATAACCACGAATTGAGTGATGACCTGGGAAAACAGAATCTCGGTACCATTAATGCCGTTCACTAAGGAGCGTTCTAAAATTCCCTCGTTCCTCTCCATCAACATAGCGCCGGAAGTCAGAGCCACAGCCATGAAAAATATAATTCTGAAATAAAAAGTTTTAAGTTTGGCACAAAATAATTGATGAATGTTCTACAGTTTGGGACTTTTAACAGAATCGAACTTAGTTTAATGTCAATAAGAATATGTTTATAGGAAATATTTAATGCTGTACAATCATGGGCGAAGTTAGGGGGGATTAGCTAACTTCGCCCATGATAACAATATTTACAGCTACAGTTAAATGTAAAAATTTCGCATTTTCAAGGATTTCTTAACTTAAAAATTTGTTGGTCAGATCGCTTTTTATTATTATTTATTCATTTTACCTTCGATATCTTCGCAAGTGGAATGATATAACATTCCTGTTATTTGCTAAGCCTTAAATTATTCTGTTATTAAATGTCTAGAATTATTTATATTTGTAGAAAGATTAGAAGACTATTTCAAAAATACGACACCCTTAAAATAATACTGTCACAGAATTTGCCCCGCTCACACCCAATTCGACGACTGTGGGATCGAAATCGCTAGATTGCCCCGATCGCTCTACGCGATTCTGGTAAATAAACAAAATAATGCCGTGTATCGATGAGCGACTGGAAAATTGAGAATCGTCGAGAATCGTTCGAGAAATAGATCTTGAATTTGAGTTTTCATTTGGATGGTTCAGTGAAATCAATTGGAGATTCAGAGCGATTTAGATAGTGATTAATTAAATAGTGTTTTGTTGAGTTGTAATTAGTATTCAGTAGTGTACAGAGTGTAATAAATATCAGTAAAAATTAACTGTTTGTTTTTCTGGTAAAAGAAAAAGTCGGGTTGGCAAACCCGTGACAATACGTATAGACAAAGTTTCAGTGTGGCACATTGGCTATTTTTAAATTTTTTAGAAAAGGAAATCGTTTATGGATAGAAATTTTTTATATTTTGGTTTTAATATTGCTGCTTATCAACGGTTGTTGGAAAGTATAAATTTGTTAACTTTATTTTAATGCCAAAGCTACTACAACTTTCAACAAGCGTTTTTTTTAAATGACGTCATTAAATATATTATTCTGGTACACAAAGCATACTTTCGCCATACGCTAAGTGCATGCCACAGACGTAAAATCACCATTCAATATTCAAACTCAATACATTATACGAGATAGGAGCTGCGATTAAAATCATAGTTTATACCTTAATTTTAGTAGGAGAAGTTATAATTTATGGTATATTTTCTTGAATACGTATATACACTGATAACAATGGATAGAAATGTCAATGTTTTGTTCTTTTACCTAATATTTGTGCTTTGTTGAAAAATGGTTTTATTTTACTTGAAATTTTATGTATATTATGGAAAAATTGAGTATGATGCTTTTACGTAATAAAATTAGGAATAATGTGATAATACAATCTACTACTTTGGAACTATTTATGAAATTAAATTATACAGAATTTTCAAAATAGCATCAGTTTACAACACGGATATTAACGTCTTGTACCTTACCTAAAAATCGAGCAAAAAATATGTATTTTCACACAGATATAGGTATATCAAGAATGTAATTTTCAGCGAAAACATTTAACGCATTTTCTAATAAATAGGTATGTCTGATGAAATACATTGCAATACATTTTTAGAAAAAGGGATGGGTAATTCACTAGACTATAGAGGATAGATGGAAAAATTCCACAAGAAAAATATGCCTACACTGAAGTTATTTCTGTTCTTAACAATGCCTTAACTATTTAGAAATAAAAATGTAGCTGTATACGTATTTCTTAACTCACATACGGTATTTATTATTGAATTTTAATAATAAAATCTACTGTATTTCTAACAATTTGTTAATAAGAGACATCCTGCATATTATATTGACTCACTGAAATTTGTATTTTTTGTACATTTTAACAAACAGCATTTTTTAACTCAAACACCTTTTTTCCGATGACAATAAAAGTAAAAAGTTCTCCCTCTTTTCAACTTCATCTCTCGACACACTCTTTTGCATGGCTACAAAAATAATATTAATACATTTATAAATTGGCTTCTGTTACACTTTTCAGATTAGACAAAATGAGAATATTTGAACTCTTTGATACATAGGTACATTTTTTTGAACGTGCATAGTTTTCAATATTTAAATTTTTTATGCACTGATATTCAGTGAAATAATGTTAGTCATTGAAAAAGATTTCTCTATGCAGATTGTTCAATTGAATGTAAGTATATGTAGGAACTTGTATATAAAATATTTGAAAATTTAAATTACATATACCGTGCCTTCATAAATGATTACAAGCCACGTGATCAGGGTCGAGATATTCAAATCAATCGCAGAACAATTCATATGCGAATATCCTTTTCCTCACAACAGCAATAGAGAGATACAAGAAATCTATTTGCATACGAGTTGTTCTTCGAGAATCACAGTCGTAGTCACGTGGCTTTTAATCATTTTATGAAGGCACTGTATTTTACAAACCCGACCTAAAAATTAAAATGTATAAATTAATACAAAATATAGTGTCGGAAATTTACGAAGGAATTTAGCATAATAGTTGTAAAATCACATGACATAATATGAATTGTATCTATGTTTATCTCTGTAATATTACAGAGTATAAAATATTTTGTAATTTTACATAACTGGTCACAAATTGCCAACGTAAAGTTATGTGAAATTACAGATATTTTTTATTAGTGTACGTATGTCCTTACAACCCTTGGAATGACTAGGTATCGACAAATGATTTTTAAAATAATACTCTTTATTTATTTTCTTTTTCTAGTAATCTTACGTCCTCCATAATGATAACCTATAAATGATGTTAGTATACAAGTAAAATGGCAACGGGTAGAGTAACCAGAGTACGATTCTGTTAAGAGCCTTGTTCCCCGAACCAAATGATTACTTACGTTAGAACGACACCAGGGGCTGCAAAATCGGTGAAGTCTGGATTTTCATAGCCATACAGCGGTTTTTCCCACTGAAAATTGAAACCAACAAGATACATGCAAATATTTTGTTTTATCTAACTCACTCTTATTGGTAAACCGGCAATTTTAGGGTCAATCTCGCAGGAGGAAAGAAAATTTTTGAAGAAATTTTCGAAACCAAACAGCAAATCCCTGGTTAGGAAAGTTGCGATGTTCTCATCTAAAAATAATCAACAGTTTTGAAAAATTCGACAGTTAATGGTCAATATATTTTATATACCTAGTGTTAGATGGAAACGGGTTTACGAAAATAAAAGATTGACGTTAGTTTTTCTAAATTACTACAAACTGACACTTATTATTTTTTTCAACTCCCTGCCTTGATAACAAATGATCGTATTATTTTTTAAATAGAACTGATATAAAATAGAACTTACCTATATAAAACTAGAAGTTATATATAATGTGATTTTTAATTAATAATTTTGTTTACGAATTCAGTGAAATCAGATGAATGAAAAAATAAATTAAGGGCGCCGTATTCCTGAAAAGTGTTTTCTACAAATATAAATAATTTTAGTCTTTTAAGAACTGAATAATATAGAGTTTAGCAAATAACAAGGATGTTATTCATGCCACCTGCAAATATTCAAAGGTACCGAAGTAAAATCAATATTTAACATCAGAAAGCGATCTATGCAATGAATTTTTAGGTACTGAAATCTTTTAAAATACGTATTTTTAAATTCAACTATAGATGTAAACATTGTTATAACATAAACTTACATATTAATGAATATAAGATTGTACAGTTTTGTTTATAAGTATGTGAAAATAATTGTTAAAATGTGGGGTTAGAATAGCGACATTATGTGTGTCATATAAATGCATTTTAAAAGTTATTGCATTATTTGAGGAAAGTTTAAATAGTAAAAGTGGATAAACAAAACATCAATAA
The DNA here is from genome assembly GCA_025584915.1 of Monochamus saltuarius. NCBI lineage: Eukaryota > Metazoa > Arthropoda > Insecta > Coleoptera > Cerambycidae > Monochamus > Monochamus saltuarius. The sequence continues at coordinate 7,576,468 of CM046725.1, read as the reverse complement.
TTTTGATATTACTTTTGCTCTACGAGTTTTATTTTTCGAGATTTCAGTACCTAAAAAACACCACAAATTTGATCATTTTACGGCGAGAGATACGGGCACCTTAAAGAAAACATTTAAAAACATAATGTGTCAATTTTTAGCAATTTTAGAGCAACTAACTAATGCCTTGTTTTTTAATAATTTAAAAATAGCGGGGTTGTAGCATGGGATGTTTTTACATATCTAATTATCTATATATTTTCTGAAATGACATTTTTAAAATTTAATTTTGGGTATTTATGACTTAAATAAATAAAAATAAAATTGGGTTCAATTCGAAACAATTGACAAAATAACAATTTCGAACCCCTTTTTGGTTGATAAATACTTTTTTCACATTAGATGATGATGATTCATATCTTATCCAAAAAAAATTGGGAATAGCGTTCATGAGAAATGGAGTCAATATTTAAAAAAATGTTTTTGTAAAATCCTTACGGTTTCCGAGAAAACAATGATTGAAGTTGAAGTATTTTCAACCTTTACGTCGCTGTAGTCTCTAGCAGTGGCGTAGCTAGGCCGGGACGAATCGGCCCCTTGCCCACGACCTCGCACTTAAAGGGGTCTGGCGCGAGGCCCGCATGGGGGTGATTTAAAACCAAACTCTAAATAGTACGAATAGCACCCTAAAAGACCTTAGTAATAATAAGCTTTCCCGAGGCTTTACCACACATACTATAATTAATTTTCACACCCTGCTGGGTGTGCTATAGTGTCCACATATTTTTCAGTACCTACTGAAGAGGTTACAAAAAATATTTATTTTTAGCATTTAAACACCTCATAATTATGAAATTTTCAGATCATCCAGACTTCACTACTTTAACTAGTTTCGTCATAAATGAATAATTTTGTATAAAAACTTTCTGATTTTTCATCATTCTTTTCTTGAGAATATACAGGGTGATATTGAAAAAACTACAATGCATAATATTACGCGATAGAGGACCAAAAAATAATAAAGAAGTTATATACACTAAAATGTTCGATCGCATTTTGTTTTCAAGATCCAGTATTTAAAAAAATATATAAAATTTATTTTTTTTTAATTTCTCCCGATTGTACGAAAATATTTGAACCAAAATTGATGCACACTGTGACCTTGCATGTGGCTATTATGTGTCACAATATTCAGTTCATTCAGCATCCAATGGCGGAAGAAAAGGGCCTCGACTTCGATGCGACTGGTCTCTAGTGTCATCGGAATGCAGACGATTCCAATTGGAGTATTAATGTTTTTGTGATAGTGTTACATTAGTTTTTCATATCAAAAATGGTTTACGTGTATAGCAACTTGGATTTGATGGATATCGTTTTAATTTATGGTGAAGTAAGACAAAGTGCTTTAGTGGCCTCTCGTCTGTACGCAGAACGATTTCCCGGTGGACTTGTACCAAATGCAGCTACTTACAATAAGTTCAAAACGGGCAAGAACCAGAAATATTTATGTTGTCGGTTTTTATTGAATGTTGTATTTTGTCCCTACAAATAAATTCTATTTTATTTATATATGTGCACTAAAAATTTCGGTTCAGTACTTCATTTGTCCAAAAGATATTTTAAAACCTCAACACTCTATCTTAAACACGAAGCTGCCAAATGCGAAAAATAATTAATAGGACATTATACTATTAGGGAGAGAAGTGCGTTATTTTGGCAGAGGTGCAATTTGAAGCCCGAGGGCTACAATGCACCGAGGACAAAATAGCATATCTCCCGAATGGTATATACTATTTTTTCCACGGTCTCATTAAAAAGAATTGTCAAATTAAGGTGCTAGTTTGGTTTATTTTAAAGTTTGTTTCGTGCACAATGAATAATTGTGAGTCGGAAGAGATTGTGGAGGCTGCAAATATTGCAATAAGCAATTTGCTGCCTACGAAGTCAAGATCTTTATACGATATAGCCTACAATCGGTTCAAAAAGTGGTGCGCCGAGAAAAATGTTCAAGTATACAGCGAGAATGTTTTGTTGGCATACTTCAGTGAAAATGCAAAGAATTACAAGTCTTCCACATTATGGGCGCAATATTCTATGGTTAAGTCATGCTTGATAATTTACGACAACATAGATATAAGCAAATTCCCCAAGCTGATTGCATTTTTGAAAAGAATCGGTGACGGATATCAAGCGAAAAAAAAACGAAAATATTGACAAAGGGTGAAATCGACCGTTTTCTATCAAGTGCAGATGACAAAGAATTAATGATTAAGGTAAGATTTGTTTTGTTGTTAGGTGTTTCAATTATTAAGTATTTTGATTTTTTATAGGTTGGATTAATTCTGGGGATTGCCGGAGCTTGTCGTACTGATGAACTAGTCAATTTAACTGTAGATGATATTGAGGATGTAGGCTCTTCCTTGATTGTAAACATGCCAAACACTAAGACAAAGATTCCACGAACCTTTCTGGTTACCGATGTGGGAAAAATACCTGTCCCTTCGTCCTCCCCATAAGCGTCTTTTTTTTGTACTACAAAGCAGGAAAATGTAGTTCGCAGCCAGTTGACAAGAATACCATGGGAAAAATTCCGAGTGTAGTAGCTTCGTATTTAAAATTACCCGATGTTGCATGTTATACTGGTCACTGCTTACGAAGATCTTCAGCGACATTACTGGCAGATGCTGGTGTGGATATCACGACAATAAAGCGTCATGCTGGTTGGAAATCAACGACAGTCGCTGAGGGTTATGTCGAGAACTCCATTGAAAATAAGACCAAAATTGCTAATCAGGTTTTAATAGGTACCACTACTAGCGCAATCACAAAAACTGTAAATGTAAGCGAAAGTAATATTCCTTCTAATATTAATTTTGAAAATTGTACAAATGTAATATTTAATTTAAATGTCAATAAATAATTTCAATGTTATCTTTTTTTTGCATGAAAAACGTTCTCCATAATGTAAACTCCCTTGGGAGCATTATACTCCCTTGGGAATAATCGACTACTTCTGTTTTAATTTTGATGTCATAGAAACTGATTTCTACTCCCGACCGTGGAAAAACTCATTTTTGACACTCGTGTTATACCCATAGAAATCATAAAATATTTTATGAGTACTACGATTATACCATATGTATTTTAAAATATATGCATTATACTACAACATTTTTTAATTGAGATAGTCATCTTTCAATTTAGGTGCATTCAGTATTATTAAAAATATGTCATTTGTTTGAAAACATGTAAAAATATTAGATGAAATGGAATTCTTCTAAAAACACTAGCGCCTTCGCCAGAAACTTGAATAATGTGTCGGAATTCTTGTGTACCTATTATAGCCTATTTAAAAATCATTAAGTTTTGAAATTTCCTGTTAATTGAGAAATTTCTTAATATTATCGTTTATTTCGTGATTACATAAGTAGTGTAGCAAACGTAGTTTGTTTTTAATTCTATTATTTTATCGAACAGTATTAAGAAGACATTTTTAATATTGAAAGATAAGTAGCACTACTCTAAACATAACTTTAAACATGCATTGTTTATATTAATATTTATAATAAAGTACATACCTACAATAGAAATGCAATATTAATTTTTTCAGCTAATATTCACTTTCTTATACAGACTGTTTCAAAAAGACATAGTAGTATTACTAGGGCTGACAGAACATTGCAACAATTGAACATTATCGCAGAGGGTGCTAGTTATGCCTAATGTTATTTAGTTTCTTTAGAAAAAAAAACATTTATTTGTGCATTTAAAAAATATTCCTCTTGCGGTATCCTTATTTAAAACATTAGCTACTTTTTCTAGAAAATTAAGCTTCAAATAAAACCAAGTAACGTATATTTTTTTGTACAGAATGCATTGGGAAAGAAAAAGAATAGAAAAATTTGACATTCTCATAATCTAGCACGTTAATTTAGCTCATTAGCTAATTTGTCTGTGGATAGAAAAATTCAATTCAAATCGCCTTAGGAGTTCAGGAGATATTTGTAAATATCGATATTTGAGATCCAATTTCAAGGAACCCCAAGGCCTCAAAAGACTAAAATTTGGAATAACAAAAAAAGAAGGGTCAAATAATTTTTCATTTAGATTATATAGGTAGCCAATTTTTTTCCTAATAGGATTCCTGAATCACTCAGTATGTTTTTAATTAAAAATTACTGAATTTTGGGGCATTAATTTTAATTTAGGGGGCGCTTAGCGTCCTCGAATCCCCTTAGTTATGCCTAAAGTTTAATATATTTGTAACTTTTTCTAAAAAATAACACACGATTCTGCCTAAGCATGAACTTGTGACTATTAGGACATTCAAATCTCAAATGATTAAGAATCAATCTACAACCGTTTAATAAAATTAAGTCTGATCTTACTAGATTTATCCGCGAAGACTCCAATAGTCGATGTAATAAGGTCCGATTCTGGCACATCCCTTCCGTTATCTAATCTGGATCTGAGCGAATCAGAAAAATTGTGCGGAACCACCATCATAGCCCAGGATTTTCCCTTCTCCACCATGCTCCTGGCCTCTGTTTCGCTATTGTAATACGTCTATAAATAATAAACAGTTCTGGAATATGATTAAATATCATGCTCAGTTACTTACCACGTCCAAAGAGTAATTATGTGTGACGTAATCAAGGTAGATGCAACTCAGTCTTGTACTATTACAGCCAAGGTTTTCATGGCAGAACTCGTTGGGGTAGTCAATCTCGTTGTTGACCACTGACAGTTTAATTCCGTAGGGTCGTGTCCGATTGACCAGCAGAAAAGTATGATTTGACCTAAAAAAATATTTAAGCAAAAATTAAAGACAACTCCACACACTTCCCTGCCTATGTTCATACATCATTTATCATAATTTTAGTCGTAGAATATGCTGGTAAAATGTTGCAGGCTATTTGCGGATATCCTGTATAAAAGAAAGATGCAGAATGTCTTACCAACTGGTAGACCAATGATAAACATCATGATGGGGATATTTCTCCACATCCAAAGAAAATTTTTCCAAATCAAAGCCCGCATGTGGTTCATTTTGACAATCTTCAAATAGTCTTTGAAAGAGGTCTCTGGTTCATCTTCCGGCGGCAGCTCTGGAGGACCTTCCGCGGTTGGTTCTGGAGCTATCGACACTCTACCTGCAAAATATTATGTTTGAAGGACTATCATTTCAGAGTTGACAAATGATAGGAGCGAATCTTGTGAAAGCATAGAATTTGGATTGTCTTTTAATTTCGAGTTAGAAAACAAATTTTGAATAGAAACCATAAACCTGCTGCCTAATTATCTAATATATAACTATTCTGAAGACATCATTTTAGTCAGACTAAAATAATGTAATCAGGCTCAGTATACAGGGCAATTCAGTCATAATGTCATTAATTTTATTCACATATTTAATTTTAAGAGAGCAAATGATTGCAGGTAATACGGTGCTCCTGGTACGTTCGAGCGTTGAAACAGGCCACCACCGTGTTGATTTGGGAGCTGTGAATGAATCGAGACCACCAGCTGTCAGCGGCATAACAGTCTAAAAAGGGGGTTTAAATAATGATTTGAAAATATTTTTCTTCAGCGTAAATATGCATATAAATTATTTTCATCACGTATTGGTATTATACTCATTTTTCCCTATTTTACTTTAAAATTAATGACATTATGACTGAATCACCCTGTGTACAGCCTTTCAGTTAAACATTAAAAATGATCCACTGAAACTAGCTCATCAGTACAGGTATTTAGTCTATTTAAACTTTCAGTTGTGACGTCCCTAAACAACAAAGCATCAGATATTAGTGTACTAGTTCTGTTAGGCACATATTTAAACTTTTAGTTGTGACGTCCCTAAACAACAAAGCATCAGATATTAGTGTATTCCAATGCATACGCGTACAGCGTCCCGATCCAGTAATGGTCGGCTTGTCTATACAATTATATGCGTTATAGATATTGTAGTGGAATTGGAATTAAAGTGGTATCAGACATTTCAAGGGTGTGTACGATTTAGTTGTGCTGTAAAGTAGTCTATGAAAAGCTCTCTTAAGGTGATTACAAGTTTAAATGCACACTGTATGATGCTGCCTGAAAACAGAACATAAGTACCTATACATCAATTATCACAGAAATTCGAAAAAAATATGTAAATGTGTTTTATGCAACTTTCTATCTGTTATCTATATTATATATTTGTTATATTCAATAAATATTACTAAATACTACTTGAAAATATTGATTATACACCTATTTATTTTTGTCCTTCACTAACTTTTCTCGTATATTGCATAATGTCTAGATTACTTGTAATCTATACTGCCAAGTTAGACTTGTCTTCTCCATCGACCATATTTCAGAAAATTTAAGAACATTCTTCCAGATTTATTTCTTCTTCTTAAGCCTCTCTTTATCTTGACAGCAAAAATTAGCAGAGTAATTTAGAAATTTCTCATCAACAGAATACCATTTAATTTTGGAATACTCTGTACCTATAAGTTTTACATGAGTATCTACTTTATTTAATTACATTGGAGTTTAACGGAGAATGAGAATTATTAGTTAATTTACACAGTATGCAATAGGTAGGTACATTTGTTATGAGTAAATTGATGATTTATGTTGTCTCTGTATGGATGAAACAAATATTGTTTCTCGTATGTATTTATTTGGAAAAACTTTTTATTATCTTGTGACAATGACTTCTAAGACAGGGAAAAAATATTTAAATAGCCTTGATAAAGACGTAATGAAAGCGTCGAAACGTCGGCAATTAAAAAAAAAATTGTGAAGTTGTATGTTATTTGCCCCATGGCTAATTCTTCTACTGAAATATAGATAGGTACTTCATCTCCATAGTAAACATTTATGTATAAGGATAATTTTTACATGAATTAAATGATTAATTATATTCTAATTCTACAAAGCATTAGTAAATTTTCATATTATGTACGAACTTTTACATGTATTATATGTTTCATTTTTCATTACATTGAAATTTTACAGAACATTAGTAAGTTTACAAATCTATAATAGTTATGGCTATAGAAAAACCCATGATAATCATAAAAACCCGTACCTCGTTCGCAGATTTCAGGTCCGGACTCAACGACGACCTTAATATTTAATAGGTATTTATGCAACAAGTACAAAAAGTAAGTGTACACTTTTTGTACTTGTTGCATACAATATTTTTTCTACGTTCGTGCATAAACCAAAAACTGTTTTATTTAGATGACACTAAGTATAGGAAAATATGACGTCGATTTGAACGTTTATGTTTGTCATGATGACAAAACGCTGTAGTAGAATGACAGATGAATGCAATAAACATTTTATTGCACTAGTGCAATAAAGAACCACTTTTTCCACTAAATATAATTCAATAAAGTTGTGTTTACTATACACTCAAGTGATGCTACTTATGTTTTATATGCTCAACGGATATTTAACGATTCTATAATTCGCGAAGATTTAGCATACATACATTTTAATTATTTACGAATACCTTCAGCTATTTGCCGTCTGTGGCAGCATCAGGATATTTAATAAATAATGTAATGTTTTTATTTGCGACAGTTTATTTTCCAGTTATAAGGACCTAGTGCTCAACGTGCGAAGCCAAAATTTAAACCGTTTTGCAGAACAATCCGGGATTTCTTGACTTTATACCGTACAGTATATCATTTTGATAGCAAAGAAGTACAATTTTTCATTGTAGAAACATCCTTATTGTTACTTTGTATTGAATGTGGGAAATACTACTGGATATTCTATTTTGGTCCACTATGCATAAATGATGATAAATTATTTATTTTCACTAACAAAGAATATGTCTCAAAACTGACTGAAAACAATTACACACGTACCAAAGTGGCTCTCATTGGAATTCTTAACATAAAATGCTACACAGTTCGCAGTAATAATAGTGTAGAACATCCTTATTATTACCTGTTCTGCTCGACATAGAAATGTTGTCTCCGAATTCTCCGGATATCTCACCGACCTCGTCGTCCAAGACAGCTGCTTCATTGACAGCACCTCCAGTTAATGTGGGCACCTGGATTGTGTCGGTGACTGTCTGGAGGATGCTGGACCTACGGCGTTTGCCCATGTTTTGTATGACGCTGAGTTTGAGAAAGACATCTTCCAAACTGTCAGCTCCGAAGTGAGATATAAGCCGTTCCGGAGATTCCTCTGCCAAAAAGTATCCACATCTCATTAAACCAATCTGAAAATGGGCGTCAGTTCGAGTTAGCATAAACATAGACAATGACACGGGCGGGAAGCTGTGACATATTGTGAATCAAAGTAAGTTAGAGATTGTCCTGGTGATTTTAGAAAACAAAATTTGAGTTGCTTTGTAATTTCGAGATGCGACTGGATGAATCGCGTTCTACATTTTGGAATTGTGTAGAAAATTTTAGACGTTTCAGATGGCTCGATTGCGACTATTTAAGCAATTCTTAGATATCAGAATGGTTACGTTGATTTTCGGTTAGTTTAATTGAGATTTCTATGGCGAAAGAGCTTTGGAAATGATTTGAAAATAATGTTGGCCGAGACAAGAAATCTCGCAAAATTTGAGAGTCTTATCTTGTCTTGCAAAACAAGACAAGAGTTTTTTTAAAGTCTTATTTTTGCTCGATCTTGCAAGATCATGTTTGGTCTCGTCTTGTCTTGCAAAAGTCTCTCAAATTTCTTGTTTCTCAATTTTGTAACACTCTTGCATGAGTTTTGAGACTCTTGCATACAAATGAGAAATATGGAACTTTATTACAAATTTGGCTTTTCAGTGGGATCTTGGACTACTACAATAAAAATGGAATATTTATTGTTTCAGCTAATGTTCGATATTATCCCTTATTTTTGCAAGACTGGTCTGGTCCTGGCATTCGAGACTCAAAGACTTTTTTTGCGACTGAATATTCAGTTGCAGTATGTGTAGTACGAGTGAATATTTCATTTTTGCGAGACTAAAAACATCTAAACTACCTTGTGACATCACAAGTTTACATCAAATCTCTGAAAATTTCCATCCACTGAATGTGCCGTTGATATATTCAGCTAGTGTTTTTAGTGATAGTGGGGGAATTCTGTGTTTGTTTACTTTGACAGTTTTGTCTCTATTTTGATTAGAGGTTAATTTCCAGTTTCATTACAGGTATTTTCGGTTGTCAATAAATAATAAAATCATAAGTTCAAATTTGAATTTCGAGGAGAGAGACATATTAGTCAATGTTGACTTAATAATTTTTATATTGCCGTAAGTGTAATATTTTTCACTATTCACTGTCTATTCACTTATGCTGCTTCCCAAATATACAGAGTGTTCCGCATAAGACCTGCAGAGCTGGTGCATGTAGGGGGTCCTAAAGTATTGCATTTTAACAAAACATAGCTATGTATACAGGCGGAGTTACAGGTCTTCAAAGTGAGGCCAAATATTTCGAAAAAAAAAAAATAATATCTCTAAATTACTTTAACTTGGAATAATCAATTTTGATAAGTACAAGATTTCGGTAATGATAATATCCCGGGCAGAATTTAATTTAAAACTCTTTTTTTACTCTTGTTAAATTTAAAAAAACTGAGATTTTCAAGAAAAAATGCATTAATTACAACAAGATTTTAATCGAAAAGACAGCAGTAGGCTTTGTATTTAAAATCTGACAGTTAGTAATAAAACTATAAAATAAAACTAAAGAAATTGTTCAAACTGGGCACCATTTTCTCAGTAACATAAATTTACTCTTCTCTCTAATAAATGGTGATCGTTTCTTGTAACTTTACATTTATTCGTAATATGATCCACAAATCTTTTGGGGATTCAATTGATGAGGAATAAACAAAATCGTTCAGTGTTTCCCAAAGAAGATAATCAGATTTTGTGATTGTGTTATTTTTGTGCGAAGTAGTAGTCAGAGGAATCCTGTATAACAATATAACTGCTATAAATTTTAAAATGTTTTTGCTTCGACTATTGCATTACGTTTGCCTATATCGAAAAGGTATATTTTACAACTGGTAATTTTTCTCAAGTATAAATACGCCTTAGACCATCCTTAATAAGTATTGAACAACAATTTTATGTAGAGGTTTACCTTGGTCCTTGGTCTCTTAATACATGTTTACATTGCCGGCTGATGTGTCAAAGAATATTTAAACTTTTGCCGACGGAGCTGTTAATTCTTTGGTTTGTTACTCATCAAAGCGTAAATTTAGTTACCTAATTAAGGAAAATGAGTCATTTAGCAATTTTTATAATTATTCATGGGCATGTTTAGTGATAAAAAGTTTGACTTTATTTTTTAAAAACACGCGGTTTAGTAAGTATTTTTCGAGAAAATAATAATAGATGATTACCCAGTACATAAATCCAATTACAGGACAATTATAAAAGCACAAAGAATACATAAAATATAAATTAAAGTTGTACCATAGTGTACACTTTATGTTAAAATGAGTAACTAACATCTGAATAAAATATAAAACAATTCATATTATAAAAAATATAACTAGGAATACGTAAATAAGATTTACCAGCTATTTAGCTAATCAAAGCAAATCACAATTATTACTTACAACATTGTAGGCACACATAGAATATACAGGGGACTAGATACATTTGTTCTACTTGCAGGACAATTTGACGATGTTTTAAAATAAATTTTAGATAGCAAAAATGGACATTCAACTAAATAATTTAATAGTTCATATAGAAAATACAATGTTACAATTAATCTTCGTTGTTTAAATGATTGCATATCAAATTTTAACAGAAATAAATCGTTATCTCTATCAGAATAAATGTCTATTTTGAAAAATAAGTACTTCATAAACCTTCGTTGAACTTTATTTAAAGATTGTAAATGTATGTTATACAATGGATGCCAAATAACTGTATACTCAATCTTGGAACGTACCATCGAATAATATGTTTCAATATTGCTAAAATTCTTGCAATTTATCATAATACAACATAATAGTTTAAGACGTCATGTTTTACAAAATCAACCCTATCAAAAATAACACCTAAATTCTTAGCTTCTTAATAGTAATTGTTCTTAGAAGTTCAGTGTTGTTAAAAGTATATAGAAAGTTACTGGATATTCGTGAATAAATAATTATTTTACATTTAGCAACATTAATTTCCAGTTTGTTAACTTTACACTACATTTCAATGTTGCAAATTAGCCCCTGTAATATTATACACTCTGCTAAATTATTAATTTCAGAATATATTTTAAGGTTATCCGCAAATAAAAGTTTGTTATAGTCAACAACTTCACAAAAATCGTAAATAAATATGATAAATAACAAAAGACGAGCCGTGTGGCACTCCTGATGTTGCCAAGTAAGTTTGGGATTTAAAACCATTGTAATAAAAATAATGTAACCTATTATGTAGATATAAAAAAATATAATTCAGCTTCTCTATCAAAAATTAGTATATATCACATCAACTCGTTTTTTCATGTCCATAAATTCTGATATAAATTAGATGCATGCTAAATTCGATATTGTGGGCCGTTTTTCCATAAACCCATGTTGAGAACAAGATATATAATTTTTAACAGAGGAATAAACGATAGCATATTGCAAAATTTGTACAATATTATTCTGCTCTGTTAAGTATTTGAGTAATTTGCTGCGCCATCAAATTTTAAATTTTTAATAAAAATATTATTTAACATTATTAATATTTCACATTAGGTTGTATTAGACCAGAACCTTATTTTATCATATATGTGGAAATTTAATTTTTGATTAAAACAACATTTTGCACTAATTCCGCATCATAAAAAAAGATAATATGGCTTTCTGTTTTAACATGTGCACACATATACTAATTAGTAATTACCAAGTTGTAGATGTCATAAACTGAAAATGATAGAAAATACTACTTCTATTGCTAACAATAGGAACCAAAATTAATAGATGGGAAGGCCCAGGAGTTTTGATAGAACCTGTATTAGTAATTTTACTTAATACGCATTAATAATCATTGAAAGGACTGATTCATTCCTAACATTTTCCTTTTCTATTCTCATCATTTTATTAAAGTTGAGGAAAAATGAATATTTGTTTCCTTATACATTACAAGTCGTCTAAAATTTTCTTTACAAAGCTCAAAGCATGGGTTTAAAATAACGCTAATCTTAGTTACAATTTACAAATGTGGATATTCACTAACAATCAGTCTGTCTCAGGATTGACTGAAAACAATTGGACACGTACAAAAGTGGCTGTAATTAGAATTCTTAATATAGAATTTTAAAAGTATTGATTGTTTGTAAAAAAAAATTACAGGTATATGAATTATAAATCAAATTTATTACCATATTTTTTATTTTTGTAACATAAATGGTAAAGTAATTTACCAGACAGAATGAATGTCACAAAATTTATGGAATTTAACAGTGTCTAATAACTCATTATGTATTTATGGGAAAACACTTCTAAGAAAATATCCGTTTAAAACTGCGTTTGCATAAAATAAATACTTATGCATATTTGATTTTTACCATTCTTATACACTTGTCATATACAAGGCAATCTGAAATTAGCTTGTAACATTATATGTGCACGTTCATAAGTGTAGAAATTACCACTAAGGGGGCTGCAACCCCTTTAAATGTAAACCCCTGATATAATTCAAGTTAATTTTAAATTGAAATAGTTGCACTATATATTTACTTTTGAATGTTTGGTTCAAAAATAATTCCTAAATCTTAGTCAAATGTGTTTTTTTTCTTACTACTTGATTAAAACATTCGAAATTTTAGACAGAATTTTGCAATCCATTTCAACAACATATACTAGTTCCATTAGGAGGTAAAAAATTACAGGCTAACTTCAGCACATCCTATATAAAATACTAAAAGAAGGTATTTCTTAATAACCTGATTTTGAACTTATGGTAAAACCCATTTGGAATTCTCCAATGAGGGTCACGATGCAAAATAGCTTACGAAATTTAATTTTTTCAGCAAGATACAATTGATTTCGCAAAGACCTCGAAATCAAAATTAAAAGATGGTATACGCATTTAGATAATTGCCTCCATTAAAATTTGTGACGTTATTTTTTGTTATTTGTCTTCGTATATACTCAATAAATAATTTTCCATATAATATGCACCATTACATGACAAATTGCAAAACACTACAATAAATATCTAATTAAGTAACGATGCTAGTTGTCGATAGTCCTTGACAAAACTACTTGTAATGGGTAATATTTCAGTCAATCAGAAAATGTTGTTACTGTGCATCTATGTCAGTATTTAATGAATCAAAACTCATATTTTTCCACAGAAAATTTTTCAACAAACGATAACATGCATGCATTCTATTGGCGAAAGTTAAAGAATAATTAAATTTTCAGGTATATCTGTTCAAGATCGCCTGATCTGAACCCTCTAGATTTCTTTGTTTGGGGATATTTGAAGACATTAGTGTATGGTACTCCTGTAAATAGCCTGGAAGAGCTGCAGCTACGGATTAATCAAAAGTGTCAAGAAATCCAACCCAAGGAGGGTGTTTTCGAAAGAGTTCGAATATCGTTGAGACGAAGATGTCGTGCCTGCTTGGAAATGGACGGAGGGCACTTTGAACATATTCTGTAACTTTGTTTTTTGTTTGTTAAAAGCTTCCTTTGTCGGTTTATTCCTAATAAAATAAAATGTTTGAAAAACGAATAGTGGTCCATATCTCCGCTACTGTTACTTTGCGGACCCAGGTTTATTAAGACTTTTCTGCTTATTTTGGTTCATACTATTGCCTCCTGAAATATTTTACAATCTTTTTTTAACACCCTGTATATCTGGAGAAAAAAAGTTCTTATGCCATGTTGGATATTCTTTTCCTCGACATAGCTTGACCAAATGTTGCTCAACAGTGACGACAGTGATCAATGTCTACATACTCGTCCTTAGATAATAACTGATATTCCTAGTACTCGAAAATTACCATCAAAAGTGTTTATTTATTTGATTTATTTATATACTTATATGGGTCACAGTCACTAATTGTTATAATATGTTATGTATCACCACAATGATTTGCTAAATAATTTCATATTCCTTCATAAATATATTAATTAGATGTTTTTTCTTAGCTTTAGTACATTACAGATTTAAATTATTTTAAAAGATATTTGTAATTCCCGGTTAGCTTGTCGTATATACACCTCTCACTAATGGCATACTGATGAGGGCTAACAAGCCCGAAACCGGTCTATGTCTGGTGGTGTGGTCGACAGAGATTCTCGGCTGTTCACACAGATACTGCAGGTGTAATTCAATGCCGGTCGGGGCATTAGTCCGCGGAGTAGTTGTTTCCTGCAGTATCATTTAGAAATGTTAGAAAATGTTAATTAGCGTCATTATTTCTCAGCAGTTAGAGCTGAAATTTGATACAGAAGTATAGGAATATACGAGAAATCGATTTTATTTAAATTTTTGTATCCTCACAGTGGGCATACTATCGCGTTTGAGACACCCTGTACTATACGAAAATTAACAAACTCCATAAAACTTACCAAGTGCGCCTGCCTAGTCTCGTCGATATAATGCGTTGTGATTATAACAGTCGTCCTGCCATGCTTCGTTATCTCCACCAGGTGGTTCCAAATGTTCGACCGCAATAGAGGATCCACCTACGGTGGGTTCGTCCAGGATCAACAACTCCGGTTCGTGGAGTAACGTGGCCGCCAAGGATACCCTCCTCTGCTGGCCCCCGCTCAGGGTTTTGACCTGCTGGTCAGCGTCCGGCAGCATCAAGAAGTTGATGAAGAAGTCCACTTTGGCCTCTACCTGTTCCGTGGTCATGTTCGAGATCCACCCGAAGTACTTCAGGGTCTCGCGAATCGTGAATTCTCCATAGAGGGCGACTTCCTACAATAGAAAAGATAACAGCGTATTTACTTATTCAATATTTAGGTATCCTCATCATGAAGATGTTTATTTTTACCAGAGAAACTGACCGCTTATCTGTTGAAGATGTGACGTTTATAAATATAAAAAACGGCCATCAAATTGAAGCTTTCGGTAAAAACAACCGTTAAGAGACGCAGAGTATTTCAATCAACAATAAGATAAATTAATTTATGCTAAATTATACTAGCTAACAGTGTAAAAACTTTTTGTGAGTATCTACTGACGCATAAGTAAATTTCCTTAAAGACGGAAAGCTTTACATAAAAACATAATTTGCGTAAATAAGGCGTATTTTAAGACATAATTAATTATTTTCTGATGCTAAGTGGATGCAAACTTAATACTTTTGATATAATTTTATGTTTAGCCTAAAATTTTTAGTGTACTTACTTTGTTGATTGAAATACAGTGTGTTCTGCAATCCAACGCCATATTTTAAAACGCATTAGGGATATTTTAACTTTACTTAATGGAACAGTTTTAGTTGATTAAAGAATATAGTAAAAGTAAAATAAATAAAAGTAAATAGTACGGAAAAGTACTTAACGATAATGTGAAATAATCATTTAAAAGAAATAAGGAAATCACATAATTTTGATATTTACTGGTGAGTATTCATTTCCAAACAATTTTTGTGTAAGTGGAAATTTAATAGAATTCATGATATACTAAATCGTTTAATCGTAAACCGAATGTCGACTGGAAATAGGTATTCATTTATTTATAGTGGATCAGAATGATTACAACACTTAATATAAACTAGCTTTGTTCGCACAGTACACAAATTATTGTCTGAAGCTATTTATTTGTGGCATAATTTTAGTTTTTCTTTAGTTTTATTGGGTTTTTGCCATCCTTTTGAAAAAAATAAAGATTTATTAAATAAACCCTTGCGCCAAACGGACCAGTCAAGGGTTATTTTTGAAACTAAGTTTGCCTAACCAAAAAATCTCACACTGAAAAAAGCAGATAAGTAAAAAATAACAAAAATTACATCATATGCTTGCTTGTGGAAGACAAGGGCAGACAGGTTAAGGGTATAATGTTCGGCCAAACAGTGTAGCGTTTATCAGGCTCCGCCCATCAGCACCTTCAACGGCAAATTTAACTTTGTGCCCCTGTAAGTTAGGCAATTGTATGCAGAAATTTAGCAAAACATGTCTTCTTGGCAGACAGATTTCATGAATATAAATGCAAAAAATTGAAATCTGAGGCAATTGTCTGTTATATGAAGACTTGATTTACTAGCCTACAGCTTTCTTTTTTTATAATAGTGCCTAACAACGTCTCACCGCAGTCCTAAATGTGGGCAATATGGCGACCGAAATATTGTTCAGATCTAATTTTTTTTTTTGAAAATATGGCTCTGCTGTCTAGTAAAATAGACTTTTATTAGTTGATTAAAACGTGCTCCATCTTAATACGAATTTCCATTGAGGAGAAATATGAAAGCGCGTGGACGTCTAAAAACGGCTTTGTAAAATTGCGAACATTACAGCCTAAACATTAAAACGCCATGGAGGATGGAAATCTTCAACTGTAGCTGAGGGCTGAGGAGTCAATTTCTAAAAAAAAACTGAAATAGCGGTTCTAATTCTGGAAGGTGAACCAAATACTAGTAGCAGAAACTTCACAACTATCCGAAAAACAGTTTTAAGTGAAGAACCTGAAACCTCCGCAAGCAAAAACAAAAACAAAATTTAAAAAATTACTGGAAATGAAGTTTGTTTATCACTTACCTTGAAATTAACTCAAAAAAAGTAAATAACTGGTTTTATAAACATAACGTTAATTTAAACTGTTCATGTTATTCTTAGAACTATTCTTAGTTGTATTGTAAAATACTCTCAATAAAATTTGAAATAAAAACAAAATTAATTCGATCATGAAAAAAATTTTGTGCTGCAACATGTACAAAAAGCATATTTGTTTCACTCAGCATCGTGCAACAGAGACATACTTTTTGCACTAGTTGCACAAATAACTATTATTGTCTCATTAACCAAAACATGTTTGTTTGAAAACGTACATTAAAGTAAACAAATAAATTACAGATTTATACAGACAAATTTAAAAACCATTATAGACAAATTTAGCTACTTTAATAACTAATTTATAATAAATAGGTAAAAGAGATTGAATTGAAAAAGCTCGAGACAAAGTTTTTACACAGTGGAAAAATATAGTTATATATAATATAAAAACTTCACTGGTTCATATTATCATTGGCTTTGTAGGCTAAGTATCTAATGATAATATGAATTAATTTAGTCTAGATAAATAGATACCTTATTTATCGACATATCAAACAACATTGACAATAAGTAATTGTAACAAATTTTCAAGCATATATTTATTTGCTGCCCCTACACACAAGTCTATCTCACCCTATACCTTGAAAAACTTAATTTTTCCGCTAAGTTCGCTTCGCGCTAAACATTGATAGAATCTTCACAATTTTGCTCCCCACTGCCATCCCCTTAATCGTGGATTGCCTGTAGAGTCTCTATTCGACGCAGATGAGAGTCCAACCTTGTCACATTTTTTATATTTGTAACCCTCTATTCACTATTGTTTCCTTTATAAATAAGATTTTTCCTGGAATTATGTATATATAATATTGAGATATTTATTTATAACACATTTGATGCAGCAAAAAAAGCTTATACGGATGAACTTATTAAAAAGTTCAATATAAATATTCAAAATAATTGCCAGACATATTTTGTTAATGAAGCAATAAAATTTCATAAAGATGAAACTCATCAAATAATGTCTTTGAATTTATTATACAAGATAATTCCTAAAACCTACTAATCCATTTCGTGAATATAGTACTTGTCCTGACGTATTTTAAATAAATTAATATCTGTATACTTCCAATCCGCATTATTAAACGCATACTTATTGGCAGGTCTATCAAACCACGTTTAAAAAACATAGTATGTCTTTCTGTTTTAAAAAATAACGACGGGAGTTTTTGGAACACTCTGTATATACCTGTGGCATATATCCTACTCTTGGTCCAGGTACACCACTGCCTCTAGATCCTGGTCTTCCACCTAGAACCCATATCTCCCCTGAGTTTAGTCTTTTTCTTCCTACTATACAGTTGAGTAGGGTAGTTTTTCCACATCCACTAGCACCTAGTAGTCCATATCTGACAAAAATTTCCCAATAAAGGACAAAAATAACAATTAACTGTAATTTTTCTATGACAGACAAAAACTTACATGCATCCTTTGGGCACTGTCATGTTGAGTCCATCTAGAATCACGTATGGGTTGCTCTTCGTTCCATACCGTTTACATGCCCTTCGTACACATACTGCCTGTTGTTTGCGCGAATGTACTGTGGACATTTGGGCTTTGAACTGCCTTCTTCGCAGCTCCAGGTCGTTGGGACCCTCCGTCATCTCGAAGATATACTAGGCCTCTAAAAAGTCATCATTTATATATTTTTGTGATAAGAACTCATTAAGTTTCCACTTTGACGTAATTTTGATCATTTTATGGTAAATTTGCATAAGGAAAAGTATTTACAGTACCTAATAGATTTAGCATAAAGTGGTCAAAGGTCACAGAGCAAGTAAAAATAAAAAAGGAATAACTAGCCTTAAGTTACTTAACATATCACGTGTTATTTTATTTAAAAATTCAAACCAAGAATTAGCAGATGTGGAATTTAAATATGAATTGTCCGTTGTATGCAAAGAAGACAGTACCTGAATTTCAGAACAGTGTAAAACACTGGTTCAAAAACTGCAGAACAGGGGTTTGTGAACCCAGTCTATGAAGACCGTAAACAAGAAAAATTGCAACGAGTTTTAAATAGACAGAAATACATTTCACGTTCTGTGGAGGAAAACCCGATCTGCGATGTTGCACTTGAATCATGGTAAGTAGTTTATTTTTTATTTAAATCAGTTGTGGAGGTGTTTCAACAGGTTGTAGCCTCTAAAAAAGTAGAGCCGATGTATATATATTGTGAAAATATGAGATTAAGTCTGTTCACTTCATCAAGAATGTGACGTTATGCGGCTAGACTCTAACAGAGGGAACGTTTTCTAGCCTCGCTATTTTAAGAAAAGGAAAATAGCAAATATAATTTTTTTATCTTTTCAGTTGTTTATAGCACCTAAAAGCCTATATTTTTAAACTAGAATAATAATTTAGGGGATATTACTCCTTAGAAAGACCGTACTTATTTTGAGATACTCATGCCTTATGAAATGTTGATAGATAAACAAATTCAGATATAAAATTTTGGTGGGTGGGATGGGAAATCATAATACACTTAAAAGTTTGATTTATCTCCTGCATGATGCTACACAGACTACAGTTAAGGTTGCCGTATTATGCTTGCTACAGACTATGCGTGAATTCGCGGTTCGTGATGCACGATGCATTATGTGTATGGAATTCGTGCATAGTGTGAACGATTTTTATGAATGGGTTTTTAACGAACAAGACCCTACATACTATACACGAATTCCTCAGAAACCATGCATCGTGCACTATGAATTGCAAATTCACGCATAGTCTGTAGCAAGCCATACTCGCCGTAAAATGATCAAATCTCTGTGTTTAGGTACAGAAATCTCGAAAAATAAAACACGTAGAACAAAAGTAATATCTCTCAAAAATAAAATTATTGTTGTTTTGCTTATCCACTTTTACTATTTAAATTCTCCTCAAATTACATAATAACTTAAAAAGCGTTTGTAATACGCATTATTCTGCTATTCTAATCCTAATCCCACATTTTAACAATTATTTTTCATATTTATAAACAAAAGTCAATAATCTTATATGCAGAACTATATAAGTTTATGTTATAACAATATTTATATCTACAGTTAAATTTTAAAAATACATATTTTGAAAATTTTTGCACTTAATAATTTGTTGGTTACACCGCTTTCTGTCGTTCGATACCTTTAAATATTCGCAGGTGACATGAGATAACATTCTACACTATTCAGTTCTTAAATGTCTAAAATTATTTGTAGAAAACACTATTTCAAGAATACGGCGCCCTAAAGTAATAAAAAGGTTATATCTGTTTTACATATATCGTAAGGTTAAAAGGCTAGTTACGTGTAAAATTTTCTGAATTGAATTGTAGTTTTCTGTGTTTCCTTAATAAAAATAAAATAATGATATATTTCAATGCCAATATTTTTCCAAGAGGTTATTAAACACTGCTTTTCACATATTCAGTTTTATTTACTTTTTCTGATTAAGAAAGTAGAGAATAAATTTGCAGTAAAGTTGGAAGTAAAAAAGTTATGACTTTAAAAGTAGTGTAGGTATCTAATATAATACAGTTCGATATGTTAGTACTGTATTTTTATATATTGGCAGCACTGACGAGAGCTTATATAGGAAAGTCAATGCAAGAGAGGAAAATGTAATTTTTATATTCTAGTTTTAGAATGAAAGGGTACTTTTTAATAATTGAAAATAATTTACTATATAGTAGCCTTACTATAAAAGCAAATAAACAAATATAGATGATTGCAGTTAGGGAAATCCACCTAATAATCTTTATTCTTGTCAAGTCGAACTATGTACGAAATATCGAGTTGAATTTGCGACGTTGCCATTTTGCAAAAAATCGAAAAAAAAAAATAAATGAGACTTAAGTTTGATCAGTTAAATATTAATATTTTTACGCTTACTTTTGACGGTTGCATGTTGTAACTATCCTGTATAATGTTTAAAACTGATAGGAATAATTCGACTTTATGGAAAACCAAGCAAGCAAGTTAAATAAAAATGAACGAACAAATAAATATCTTCCCGTCACTTTAGCAAAATTTATTCAAATAAAAAGAAATTAATATCCGTCAACACGTATGAGGTAAATTCTTTTTTTTTATACCTTGGAGTTATTTGTTTGATATTTTGAACCAACGCAAATTGATGTTCAAGGTTACTTATCGTTAATGGTCCAGTTAATGGATCAAGGGAGTTCTGCATAGAAAAAAATATATATTTTTTTTTAATTTAAATTTTTCTGTCTATCAAAATACATACAGAAGATTCGCGTCGCTAGTTTCATATGATTATATCGTTAGTGCCTTTTATTTTGTTATAAAGTACTTATATAGCCAATAATAGGAATGAAAAGGGAACTAGACTCAAATACAGCACTTTGACCGTGATCTAAATTTTTATTACATATAAAACCACTCAAAAGTGGTACGTGATTATGTAAGGCATTACACATATTTTTAATGAGGCATACACAATATTCGAATTAACCCGGCCCGAATGCGATGCTTCGGTTGTTTTAGAAACCCAACAAAAGCCTATATCTACCCGTTTTGGTTGCTTTCATGCTTCTTGTTGTAATCGCTATACAAAAATTATTATGAATAAAGCATGGAAATGATAAATAATATTTTAGCAGAATGGTGAATACTTAATACGGAGTTATATTTCTTGTCTCTAAATACTCATATTTTGTATAAAAAATCAGAGGAATTATACTGTAGTTCTAGACTTTAGGCTAAATATTCATATCCACCTAATTTTAAAATCTATATAAATATTGGAAAAACAGCAGCGTTCAAGTTTGTGCATCTGGATGTTTTCTAAGTTTTTATGAACTATACCACACGAACATTTTTGAAAGAATATGATGTGTTTTTTTCGTAACTGGAACATTTTCAGTATTAAACGGCAACTGCTATTAGAAGCTTAAAGTTTATTTTGAGAGTGTTGTTTTCAGCTATAATATCCCTAGGACATTGATAATGTACGACATGGCAATCGAAAGGATGTTTTGTGATCGAAAGCACAACAAATTATGATTATGTTGCATTTTTGTCAATGTGAGAGGGATATTTGGTCACAAATTTTTTGACAAAACAATCAAATAAGTCGCAACACAAGGAAACAACTATTTATTTATTAAAAGTACAAATTAACGCAACATTAGATTGGCTATTTTGTCTAATACAGAAGTTATTACCACGCATAGTATTTATGATCTTATTGCGGTGTTTTTGGTCGATGTAAGTATGGTTTTATAATATTTAGTTTGTTATGACCAGTAATATGCAGTAATTGTTGTTCTTATACACCATTTTTTGCCAATTCGCTTACAGCAGTTATCTATCTGGTTGCTATCTTTTTGCCTTTTACATCCAGACCAATAGCTTCAGTAGACAATTTAGTACATCCGTTAATAATACTTTTTCCAATAGGAACATTGTCGTACCAATTATTGGTTACTGTTTTCCAGTGTTTAGATTTTAAGAACAGCCGTGGTGAGGTAATATGTTTACTTCGTTCTGATATCAGTTTATGAAATAGGTGTACAGGGCAGCTTTGATTTCCACTATTGGTATTCAACCATTTTCTATTTGTACAACTTTTTGAACCGCCTTGGGAAGTTTTATTGAACACTTGATTATATTCAATGCGATTTGTTGGAGAGCCATCATTATTTTTCTCGATTTAAAAAAAATCCAAGAGACAGGCAACTGTCTCGTCTCCTCTCCACGCTAATTCTACAGCAGCAATATGGTAGAATTTACCTTCAGGGCTATTTTCATTCCAGAACAATTATTCGGTTTACTTCTAACAAACTAAACGAAACTGAACTGATCATAAGTTTATATGGATCTGTTTGCAGTTCCGCGGGCATTTCTCTATGCTGTTAAACGGGTCAATCATAATCTTATAGTGTTTTTAGTATATTTGTAAAAATTTGTACATAATATTCCACATAGTCTTTACTGTTGCTTCTTTGAATTCTGTTCCATCTTTCCTCCTCATATTGATCGCCCAGTCAAATTTAAGACATTTTGGTGTCATAGTGATTCAAACATCCCTGATTGCTGTTATCAGTTAAATGTGTAAAGCCTGCTTCAGAGAACAATGTAGTGTTGCTGGCAACATCCCCATCACCAGTTTAATTTGACTGAAATAAAGATTTTATAAAGTTGGTTTTGTTGGTTATGTTATGTATATAAATGTTGCTCCTCTGGATAGTTGAAGTTGGAAATTTTGAAATTCACTCGACTTCAACAACGAATACAATTAATTTCATTGACTGAAAGTCACGTGACTAGTGTTGCTGGCAACACTACGTCGTTTAAATAGCGGTTAGAGCTGTCAAAAAATTTTCTTTGTCAGCACAACAAAGTTTCAATGGGAATGGGGTAATGAACTTCATAATATGAATTGTTTATTAACAAAAAAATAATATCTACTGGATTGTGCTTTTAAACAATTGTTTTTACTTTTTTGTTATTTTGTAATAGTTTTTTATTATGCACTAACAATAAATGTATTTTCTGTATTTAAGGACTTGTTATTTATTTTTATAATAAAAGGATAATCTATTCTTATTAGAAATTAGTTATAGTGTACATTATAATATTTAGTGGACATTTTACAAGATTCACAAATTACCTCCCTCCTTAACCAAAATGCTAGATGGTCCACTGCAAGCTAATTTCAGTTATTCTCAGTAAGCAAGGAAAGTAAATCTCCTTTTACTTTTGCAGAATTACTTCATCAGTGGTAGTGTGAATGAAAGTTATACATTATGTAACGGTTACGTAGGTACAGAAGCAATACACCAGTAGGTCAATGTCAGCAAGCGCCTCCAACTTTTTTCAAAACAACCTTGACAGTAGTTATTGACAGAAAAAGAAGTTTTTAGAAGATTTAAATTCTTCAGTACAAAGCTATTCTTACGTTACATTTTCACAAAAGTTTGTTTATAATGCTTTATATTATTTAAAAAATTAAACATGAACTGAATAAAATTACTTCTACTCATAAATTATTTACAATAAACGTTTTCGATATCCAAGAAAACATTTAAAAGCAATTAACCATAAAATTAATTCCACATTAGCAGTCATTACAATTAATGTTATTGTCAGAAAAATAGGCAAGTCTATAAGAACTTTGCCCTCTCGTCAGGATCGTAAACATTAATTAATAATTTGAGTTCGTTGTTAACATTACTTTGCCTTTAACAGCAGTAAACTTTCGTGGCACATTATTATTAAGTGAAAAAATGAAATGCGACAATAACAAATTGCTATAGCTACATATTTTTAAAACAATTTGACTAAAAGTGATCATTTAAAATGTCCCAGATTTTTTATGATATAACATTGAAACTAGTTCCAAAATAACACCGGCAACCAAAAAAGTGGTATGTACATTTGACCAGAGCACCGGTCTCCATGAATTTCGACGTACTGAATTCGAATTTGACATTCGTTTAGCTCAGACACTCAAAATTTTGAGTAAATCGCAAAAATATCGAAAAAATCAGGTTAGTGGGCGCAAAGAAATTCGTAACTTTTTTCTTACCTTGGTCAAGTGCATTTCTTATCTATTTTGAAGCTCTGAATTCAAATCTGAGGTGCTCAGCTATAGATTTTGTAAAAGTTGACAGAAATAACTGAAAAAGCGAAAAATCGCGAAAATCACATTAGCAAGCACGAGAAAATTTGGGTATTTTTTCTCTGATCTCTGCTTATGCATTTTGATGATATTTTGAGTCTCTTCAACATCATCGCCATGAGAAACTTAAGAAAATGTGTTCTATACTGGATCAAGTGCTCTTCTCATTTATTTTGGCGAATCGAATTTTAATCTGCGAGCCTCAAATTGCGTTGCACATGTCTATACGTTGTGGTTTCCCACCACGCGAGACGGTTAAAATCAATGTTTTTCGCTCCATGTTCGCTCGAGACTGAGGCCCGATTTCTGGCGCCTTCAAGTTTTTAGTTCAAATGGACGATGTGATAGTGGCTAGTGACCGTAGGTAACTTGTGAACTGTAGATTATTTATGCGTGTGACGCGATTAATCGATTGTTCAAGTGTTAATACTTTTATTTATGTGTTTTGAATTTCCAGTGGTTAGTGTTAGTGGTTGATTAGTTGAATGTGACTTTTTAAATATTCTGAAGATTAGTTGGTAAGCGCGGTGGTAAAGTTTTAAGGACGAGTAGGATTAATTTAAAGAAATAAAAAACAACTTCCTTACAAGGTATGACTAAATTTAACATAGAATAGGAACCTAATGAATTCCTCTCACAATATTGTTTTAATCTTTATTTGAAACGCCTTTTTCAATACGTAATGAAGTAGAGAAACAACAAATTTTGAATAGTCGGCCAACGCTTTAAAATATCCAGAATATGCAAACAAATTTCCGGAAATATCGTTTGACTGTTTACTGCAAATGTATCCAAACATATGTGACATAGATAAGTTGAAACACAAACTTTATGTTTTTTACAGATACAAACAATTTTATAATTTAGAAGTTTAGAAAACTTTTAAAATAGTATACAAGGAATTTAAATGATATTTTCGGAAACATACAAATTATTTTGCTTAGGTTTAGCAATTCGTGCAACAAGTGTTTCAGGAGAACGAAACTTTCGTGCCTTAAGCGCATTAAGACTTAAGACTTAAGAAATACGATGACACAACAGAGCTTGAACAACTTCGATGCTGGCTATAGAAAAAGGACTGTTGCAAAGTCTTAGCGCAGATTCCGAATTTTATGAATTCAGTATAAATAAATTTGCTAATTTAAAAGACCGAAGAATAGACTTGTTTTATAAGAAGTGAAAGTATTAAAAACATTTTTGGTAAATGTGGCATTGTTTTGTATACTCGCGTCAAGAATTCAGACGTCTTACGTCACGGCTGACGTTACACATTTGTTTTAATTGTCAACGTAATTTTCGATATTTGGTAGCGTTAAAAACAATCAATTTTTGCAGTTTAGTGCAAAATATAATGTAAACTTGTAGTGTAGTATATAGTTTTAATACTATCAGTTGCAGTTTCTTAAATATTTTGATGAAAATATAAGGAATTATTCATTTGTTCCTATGACGTAAGACGTCTGAATTCGTGTCGCGAGTATATGTAAATAGAGAAGTAGTTGAAAATTGGTTTTATATTTTATCATATTTTTAGTGTTTTAAACACGTAGGAACATTTTTTTAAATTATTAGATGCTGATACATATATTTTTTTGTATTATTTAGATTGCAAATAAAAATCGGTGTTCTGATGTTATTTATTTTTTTAATTTATGGTTATAGTAGGGCTATTGGCAAAGACCTCCATAAAAAAATGGTCAACGCGTCAAGGAATATTACCTCAGGGGAGATGTGTAAATTTATTTCTATTTAGGTATTATTTGGGCTTCACCTCTCGCAGTTACCACGAGCCGCCACTGGCATGACGGTGCAGACTATATCATTGGTTTCGTAAATCAGGTGTTCTGGTTTTCCAGTATTTTTCCATGGTATTAATATCGTATTACACGAACCACAAACTATATGTGCACCCAGTTTGGCTTTGGAATAACCAACCAGGATGCGAACTGGGGTGGCCATGTTATTAAAGCAATAGAAAACACTGCAAAACGAGAGCAGCTGCGATTTACGAAACTGATGACATGGAAACTGCTATTTTTGTATGACAGACATCGCAGGTTCTAACTCGACTACTAAAACTAAAATTTCATACGCAAATGTTTCTTGGTTCAACCTATGGATGTGGATCATTCTGGCGTGGAGGAAGAAATGGAATAATTTAACAAACCATCCGAAGAAAAAGTGGAAACTATATCGAGGATGATGAAGACTTGTCAGTTTTTTTGCGATATTTGCAAAATTTTTGGGTTCTGGGGCTGAACATACTTCAGATTCAAATTTGACGTCAAAATATATGAGAAGAATACTTGATCCAATCTAGAAAACATTTTTCTCACTCACAAGTTTCTCATTAACATAATTCCGTTGCCATTTTTAGCTATTTTTTGCAACATACTCCAAATTTTGATTGAACGGATCAAAATACATAAGCAACACATTTGATCGAGATCAGAAACAAATTATCAGAATTTTCTTGCACTTCTAATGTGATTTTAGCGATTTTTTGCCTTTTCCCGTTATGCCTCTCAATTTCTGCTAAATTTGTGGACGATGCAGCTCAGTAGACTTCATATTCGAATTCAGCGCATCGAAGTACAGAAGAAACATACTTGATCAAGGTCAGAAAAAAGTATTTTACGCTCACTAAAGTCATTTTTCGCTATATTTTGAGATTTATTCAAAAATTTGAAAGTGTTGGAGCTTGTGTTTCGGTGTAATCTTAAATGTAAAGTAAATTTACCATCATTTTACTTTAAAGCAAATAAAACTCGATTTATTTAGTAATATCTTGCTAATGTTACTTTGTCATAAATAATTAGATTGGTACCAAAATTTTCATTCATTAATTTCGAAGAGAACAAAATACTACCTAATGTATGATTCAAAAGATATGCCGTGACAATGTATTTATTGATTATTGTCCACTATTCACTGCAGATAAACCAATTAAGAAAGTTCTGCCTTGATATTTCCTTTTCAGTGTTCAGCATTCATGACTGGACAAAGTCTGTAATATCGTGACTTGCATTTTCACGATTATCCATACGCGTCCTGAGTAGCAGCCTTGCAAAGTCTTAACAGAATTGACTTCCTATTACGACAGGCTTTTCAGATATTTTCTAGGATCTAGTCGACCAGTTCCTTTAAATATACAAGCAACCGTTTTTGGTTTCGACACCACTGTTTTTCTTCACCAATGTTAGAACTCAGAAATTATCTCAATTTTATGATAAAAGTCATCGATTTTTGTTTTGTTTTGATAATATTTCTTTACTTTTCTTCTAAAGATTCTTTTGAATTTTGCCACTGGCTTAAACCTGACATGTCTATTCTTACACCTACAATGACTGTGAAAGCTAAAACGAGAGATAAAACTAGACTACGGTTCGCTCTCAGATAAACAAAAAAAAAATGTTTTATAAGCTTGTCACAGAAATGTTTATAAAATAGTTATATAACTGTTTTATTATTTAACTGTCAAAACGTTCTTGTGATAAATTTATAAAATATTTCAGTTGCTGACAACAAAATAATGAAAATTGCTGCTATAATAAAGAAATATGTATTCCGAAAGTAATAATATAATATAAAACTGCTTTGTTGGTTGGGTTCTTTATTCTTTTACTGAAAAACAGTTATGATACATCCTATATATTTGTGTGTATAAAAGACGGTTCGGTTTACATAAATATGTAACCAAGATTGTAATATATTACATTGATTATTAGTTTTCTATTCAATTATGGAGATATTTCAAAATTAATTATTCATTGCACGCCACTGAATTTAAATACCCACCTACTTCGTTTAAACAACATCTGTGAAAACTTTGTTGTTCAATATGTTTTTAAATGTAATTGACACTCCGACAAATACAAAACAAAAAGAAAAATTTATTTTTACATAGTTAACATTTATTTGTTATTTTTCTTATTAGCAGACAGAAACTGAAAAAATAGCAATTTTAGATCATTACGTCATGAAACTTGAGAATAATATGAAGAAAAATGTATACCTACTGTAGTCAACAGTTTTATCAGATCGTACCACTAAATATTATTACTATTATACCAACATTATGTAAATGAAGATATGTCTAGCACTTATTTCTAGAAAATTAATGTAGACAGAAATAGTTAAAGGTCGCTGTATTTCTCGCCGTAAAATGATCAAATTTGTGATGTTTTTAGGTACAGAAGTCTCGAAAAAGAAAACACGTAGAGGAAAAGTAATATCAAATACAAAATTCTAGATATTTGGTTTACCCACTTTTACTATTTAAATTTTCTTCAAATAAAATAAAAACTTTTAAAAAGCGTTTGTAAGACACATTATTTTGTTATTCTAATCTAACATTCTAAAAATTATTTTCACATACTTTTAAACAAAAGTCTACAGTTAAATAAAAAAAAACAAAACGTGTTTTGAAAGATTTCTGTACCTAAAAATTTGTTGGTTAGACCGCTTTCTGTCGTTATATATTCGTTTTTTTTCATCCAATGTTCTGTGTTCGTTTCACTTCAGTACCTTTGGATATCCCAGATGGTATGAGATTACATTCCTGGTATTTGCTAAGCTCTATATTATTCAGTTCTTAAATGTCTAAAATTATTTGTAGTTGTTGAAAACACTATTTCAAGAATAAAGAACTGGTTGCTAGATTGATCTGAGAACTAAATTGCACAATTATCCTTTACTATCACAATCGATTTTTATCTTACAAGAGGCTATTTTTGAACTATGGGTTCAATATACCATACATATGCATAGAATCTGTTATGTTTTAGTAAACATCTAGACGTGACTTGAGTACTATTTTGGCTGTATTTGATGAGGTTCATATTGTTGAAATGATTCAATGGTTTAAATATTTAAAATGTTGTTTATTACTTTACATATGAAAGTGATATGGCTTGTGTACAGGAATTTAAGGTGGACTCGTTTATTTCTTTTTAATTGCACTTGCCAGTCTTGAAGGCTTACCAGACGATTTGTTATGAATTTGTCTTTTATATTCATGTCTGCTATAAAAATTTTATATCGTTTACATTCTGATATTTCACCGCATATCCCCAAAAAGGTCGAGTGACAAATTCTTCAGCCTTTGGTCGAAAAATACAAGAAAAAATTTTAATCGTTAAAATATGTATAACATTATATAAACTTTGAGATATTTTCCATGGTTTTATTCTGTTGTGTCGATATTATTTTTCATATTTTTTGTCCTCGTAATTATACAGGGTGTTGTAGGTAAAGCCGTTAACCACATACTCTTTGGACCAAAATAATCACTTTTCATTTTGCAGCTTTATTTTCAAAATACAGGGTATCAAAGTTTAAATTTTAAAACGATTTTTGTTGATAGTTTCGCTGATTTTAGAGATATTTGTTTGAAGTTCGGCACATATTCTTAAGTTGGCGCACTTTCTGTGTATTTTAGTTATAAATATCAAATCATGAATGGAGAAAAGGGGCTTGTAATACTACAAGCGATGTGTATACACACAGCCCCTCATTTTTAAATATGCCTATGGTTTCAGAATATTTATTTTAGATAGATCGGGTTTTATTCTTTTTTTTTTCACTCTCATAAGATTTTGATTTGAGACCCGGTATACGAGAAATTGCAAATTTTTTTTTCATGTGCTAGGTGTGGCACAGAGTAAATATTGCTAAGTATTAAATGGTCATTTCCATTTTATTCAGTAAATTGAAATACACAAACGGCACAACAAACAATAAAAGAAAAAACAAAAATTTAACTCAGTTAAACTTAATATTCAATTTGGATACGAATATTCTGGAAAATATGTGGTTTCAACCTAAAGTGCTTTCTATTTTGTATAATAATTCGATGCCTTATTTGTTGTTTAGTTAGTATGAGAACCATATAAACAAAATCTCAGAAACTTAAGTCCAGCGGGTTGAGGTCGGGAGACGGGATGGTCAGTTAACAGATGCAAGCTGTCCTCTACCAATCCATAGGAAGGATTTCATTTAAATGGTTCTGAACATTTTGACCGCAATGCGGAGGAGCACCGTCAAGTTGAAATCACATATTTTGACAAATCGTCAGAAGCAAACCATCAAGTCAATGAAGATATGGTTGAAATATTAAATAAATGTCAAAACGAAAAACTGTATAAGAATAGAAGAGATGGAAAACTTAATTAGGAAAATAATTTAGTAAAATTCAAGAGATATTAATATGAAAATGATTATTCATTAATGGCTGTATATGTAAAACCTAAATATATCAAGTTTTCTACAAAATCAACCACCAAATGAATTCATCAGGAATTCGCAAGGCTGTTGACTAATACATCTGGCCATATTTGACTCACGAAGGAAACAATAAAAGTAATATGTATATATATTAAAATATCTATTACAATGCAAACAAGCAAAAAGTAAATACGTTTAGGATTAATAGGTAATTATTATGTAATCTAACATCTGCGTCTAAAAATTATTTGCTAAAAATAAACCAAAAAAATGTCCTATTGTCTGAGGTAATAATGTTATAATCGACTTGATCGAAAAACAACACAATAATAATAAATTACGATAATATACAATTTAAAAATTCCTCAAAAAGTTTAGGTCTTGGTATTGTTATGGATTATAATCTTAGATCTTAAAAATACATAAATTGTATTCTTCTGTTTTTTATGTACAATATTGAATAGAAATATAAAAATTGTTGTTATTTCTTGATCTAAAAAAAATTGGGAATAGATGCGTCATGAAAAGCGGAGTCAATATCGTAAAAAAGTTTTTGTAAAATTTTTATAGCCTGTAGCCTCTGGCCAGGCGATTCCGAATATTAAATCCGATAACTTTTTGCTGGTATTAACCTTTTTGTAAAGCAAGTCTTTTTATTAGTTGTCAAAAATGGCTTACATATGGCAACTCGGATTTGGTGGATATCATTTTAATTTATGGCTATGTGAATATGCTTTAGCAGAACCATTTCCCGATGAACATGTACCAAATGCAGCTACTTTTACTGCGATGTGCAGTAAGTATAAGTGTGGCGCAACGCAAGGGAAATTTGAAACCAAATCGTAGAAGATATCGGAGGTCCAGGACGTCCACGGCTCATTGCAGTAGTGTGGCGTATCATACACGAGGTTCAATTATATTTATTTGATGATTATAATAATATATAAAAAGTAAAAATTAGAAATACCAACTAATAGGAAAATGATAAGTAAAGATTTATTGTCCATATAAATGCAGAGGTAAATCTACTAATGAATTTAATTAAAATTATTGCAAATTTGCTGTTAGTCAGTTTTGTACGAAGAAAGCTTGTAAATTAATTTTTAACAGATATCAGAAAAATTATACCACACAACAAATTAACTGCATACGTATCTAGGTAGAATTTATTACACGATTCAGAACAAGATACGTTTTTAGTTCAAAAGTTACTGGATAACAGCTGTTACACGCAATCTACCTAACAGACTGGTTACAAAAACCGTTCTTCTTTTAGAATTAGTTGTAAATTGTGGATTCTACGATCAAAAATTAGAAAAAAAAAATATAATGATAAGTCCGTAGATGTCCCCTAACGGAGATATGGTTCCTTAAATGGGGACTTCAAAATTTGATGTTTCCCAAATATTTCCAAAAGGGATCAGTGGGTAAATATTTAATATAAGTTTCTTCTATCTCGAAATTTTTGTCGTCAGATAAAAAAATAAACATTTTGGTCTATTTTACATCCTGTCCTGTGAGGACAGTTTGAAAAATAGTTGAAAAATTGATCACTGCAAAACTGAAGTATGCATGTATGTTAGGTTAATTTTTGGGAGAGTAATATTCAAGTAATTGTTTATATTGTAATTGTTGTTATAATAGTCATAATGTCATAATACTACGAATGCACTGACTGACCCAGTTTGTTTATAACAATATAAACAGTGAATACCATCGGAGAAAATAGTTCCTTTGCTACTAGAACACTATTGTTTTGTTATTTCTGCCAATTAACGCTTGCAGTATAAGCAGAATTGTGTAGGTATATTAATATTGGCGTTAGTATTATGTATTATGAAATGTTAGAAAACTTATTCAGAGTCCGGTTACTGGTATTTCATCAACGATTTGTAAAAATTATGCGTACCTAAGTCAACAAAATGTTTCAACTATGCAGTAAATATTATAAACAAAATTTAGAACGAATAGTGTTACAGGGGAAATTGTATTAAATACAAGTGTTATTAAGATAATGATTCCTATAGTTTTCCATAAATTAGATACATATACGTATATTAAAAGAATATTAAAATATACTTAACTCAGGTAGTATCGGAAATTTTTAATAAATTATTGTACTGATGTGGGTATATTTATCTAATTAAACATTACTTTTAAGCTCAAGGTAAAAGGTGTCAAAGTTAAAATATTATCGATACTTGTAAATAACCACTTAAAATATTTGTATACATTTTGGGGATTGGGGATTTTTAGTATATTTATCTAATTAAACATTACTTTCAAACTTAATTTCATGAAACGACCAATTATTTTAATAATATTAATAATATTCCTACTTTTATCAATTATATTGTTTAAAACGTATACGACAATTTTGGCAACTATATTTTTCCAGACTAGAATATACATTGGTGTTGGGAAAACCTTAAGGCGATAAAAGCAGAACCAAAAAAAGTTCCTCCAAAGGAAGGAAGGATCATTTGAATATTTTTTAAAATAACTCTCCTTCTGATTAGGATGATAGAATGGTAAAAATTGTAGGTAATAATCATACCATAAGGGTCTTTAACTATCATAAATTTCATCAAAATCAGTTATAAATAAGGGTAATTTTCTAACTACCCTTAACAGAAATTTTTCAAATTTATTTATTCCTTTGAATTATTAAGCAAATAATATTATTTTTTAATGAATTAGACTTTTTAAATAAACCATCTCTCTACTTTTTTCGAATTTTGCGTAGTTAGTCAGAAAGAATCTAGCTAAAGAAAAGACATACCTTACATAATCAAATTATTAAAATTCAAATTCACTTTTGAACACGAAATCATATATTTTTGCCTATTAAAGCCTTTTTTGCCTTACTTTTCCAAGCCTCCTTTTAACTAGAACCAAAAAAGAATTAACATATAAATAAATGCTGTATACTGGACACTGTTGTCAATGAATAGGTATCAAATATTCGCCTCCTTACTAGGTGACTCTGGTGTATCTGTTAGATGTTGATGCATAGAAAATAAAAGGCAGCTTTATCCATTTAAATGAGTCAATCATTGAGCCACGCTGTATGTTTCTTCTCTTCCGCTGTCACAGATCAATACATACAAGCCGCATGTAATAATTAATGTATAATATATCAATCGATTGACAATGTGACTATTTCTAGGTTAAAAAATTGCGTAACTCCTCACCTTCATCGATTAATAAACAATTAATAAAAAATCGTCCTTAGCAGTTCAGTTGACAATATGTAATTATTTTTCTATTCGCAGTAGCACGAATTTCATCAATACGCAATTAAGTTGCGTTTGAAAAAATGTAAAACAAAAAAAAATCGGTTACCTAATACCGTTGAGTTGCTAACTTGAAAAAGGAATATGCTGTGGTCAAAGGTTCAATCGGTAACCTTCAAGGTGAACGAAGATGTTTTAAGTATAGATTACGGAGCTGTAGACATGAAACTACCACATATATAAAATTGAGTAGAAGATTCGGCTCATGTAGCAGTAAAAATGCATAGACCGGTTGATTTTTTCGGTTAGGTGAACATTCCAAAGCATGTCTGGCTATACTCTACATGGTGTCCCGAAATTGATACAATATAGAGCAAGAGTAGATTCTTGACAACAAAATAACGCAATGAAGACAGACTTTCTTTAGTTAAAAGTGAATGGTTAAAAAGATAGGAAAAGGTAGGTAAAAAGGGTGTCAAAGTTAAAATATTTTTGATATTTGTAAATGACCTCTAATTATTTGAATACATTTTGGAAACTGACGGTTTTTGGAGACGAGAAATACAATTTTTTTCTAATTTCGACATCAGTAGAACAGGGCGTAGCGAACCACATACGATATTTCAAAAATCTGTTTATATCAGGTAAAATATATCAATTTTGCAATCAAAATTTGTTACCAATAAGTTTTCTGTTTCTCTTAAAATAAAAGTTAGACAGCCTTAAAGTTTGGGTACTTTACAGGTTTTTTTGTTATTGCTCATAAAGGTGGCCATGGATCTCAAATTTGTTTTTAAGAGCATAAAGGCCTCCAAAAATGCAACAAAAAGTATTTAAATATTTTTGACGTGTCTCGCATATTAAGCGAGATACATAGGAGTGGCCCTCTTTATGTGGGACAGCCTGTATATCTGACTATTAAAACAATCAATCTCCTATATTTTTTATCCGTAAAAGGTATACCTTGTTGAAGTCGTCAGGGGTAACAGTTTTTGAAATAATCCTATTTGAAATATTCAGTGCACTGAGTTAAAAACTGTTTTGGTTTCAGGTAAAGTGCCTTTTCCGCTGAAAACACAGTAATATATTGCTTTGATGAGACCGTGCATTGTTTAAAATCTAAACGGTTTCATCAAACCTAGCGAATCTTTTAAAATTTTGTTCATAGCCATAATTTACTATTTTGAGTAACTTTTTGAAGTAATATTTTACTGTATTTTCAGCAGAAAAGCCACTTGAAGCTATCTGAAACCAAACAGTTCGTCAATAAGGTATACCTTTTCATATAAAAAGACTGTTTCAGATGGATAAACTAAACTGCTAAAAAGTTCTGCCATTTGAAGAAGCATGATATGCCACAAGCGGCGCTCTCTACTAGAGACGTTAAAATTAGAAACAAATTTGAAATTTTTGTCCCCAAAAACACACGATCTCCAAAATCTATTTGGATTTTTTTTTAAATATCGAAAATAAAATTTTAACTTTGATACCCTATATCTTTTTAACCATCAAATTTTTTCGGCTACATAGCATTATTTTGTCGTAAGGAATCTAATCTTGCCCTATATTGCATTAATTTTGGGACACCCTATATATATTTAAAAAATATAACAATTTTAAAAATGTGTATTGTTTCAAGCAAAGACATCTATGTATAGAATATATTTTGATTTAAAAAATATTTGCGTCATCCTTCATCTGTGTATTTTGATATTCATAATTTTTGGTTTTATTACTTTTACGTAAGGTGCTACTGTATGTTTTATATCAACAAAATTTTTAGTTGGAACATAACTGCATATGCTGTAATTTTGTATATTACCTTGTCAAAAAGTTGTCTGGTGTCTTCTAAAAAGCATTTCTGATATTTCTTAATTATTAAGTTTTGAATAATAATTCTCAAGCTGTGGTCAGTAGAAAACATCAAGTTTATTAAATTACTACAGGGTGTTCAGAATTTTTTACGCCATACCTTATATATTTTTAATTTGTAACAACTTGATAGATCGGTTTATCTTATCCAAGGAAGGTATCTTTAAAATATGGTAGGAAAATCTTTAGGAGATCATTTACAATAAAATTTCTGCAAAAAGTAAATACAATAATAAATTTAATTAAAACAGCTGATATTGATGCCCATGCTATTCTTCACAGTTACAAGCAAATTTTGGATAACTTTCTAATTTGTTATATATTTTAAATTTGGTCTATATATCCTTTAACTTATCTCATAAAAATGTTTGAATGTACGTTCTTTGTTTTTTTTATTTTTGGAGTATAATTCAATGTTTCGTTAATGTTACATTTCGGGTAAATATTACTGAAGTTTATTGTTTCTAACAGAATAACCTGTGTTGTTTCTCTTTTGACTTTACCTTTCCAGTAATACATGTAAGCCTCGCACATAATATGCATGGATCACATTTGATTCGAAATCAGTTAAAAAAATTATAACTTTTCCGTCCGCCCTTAAAAATAGTGATCTGGATTTGTTTTGCTTTTGGAACTATTTTTTCTTTTTTAGAATCTTATTGACACTTTTAGAGTTAGAGGAAAAGATACGAGATACTTTATTAAATCACTGCTTTTCGTATTTGTATGTATATCACAAACCAACTCGATACTAAAGCTCTCTAAAATCATTTTCTGTTTTACCCAAGAAATCAACAACTTCGTTTTCATAGCAATTCAAGAATCTGAACATTTTCAGTATCAACGAATTGTTCACAAACTTCTGTGAAACTTTTGGTAACTGAACTGATTCTGTATATCTTAAAATAAAAAAGTGGCGTCACAGATTTTTTTGTGTTTTCAAATTCAAAACATTACGTGAATAATAAATACTTAAATCATAATTACGTTAACATACTATTACAAAAACGGCTCTGGGATATGATATAAAATATTGCCTAATTTCGTAGTTTCGAAGACTGGTTTCGACAAAGGAAACTAACATAAGTGGTTTTGAAATGCTTAAATTAATGAACGTCTTCCGTGCTATTAAAAATGTATTATATTATTGTAAGTAGTAAGAGTTTTTCTTTACCAGTCTTTCTTGCAGCTTCAAAGAATTTTTCCGAGAACGTTTATGTCTTAAAACACTTTATTTGCAAAATTGAATATGTTGATTAT
The DNA here is from genome assembly GCA_025584915.1 of Monochamus saltuarius. NCBI lineage: Eukaryota > Metazoa > Arthropoda > Insecta > Coleoptera > Cerambycidae > Monochamus > Monochamus saltuarius. The sequence goes on along the minus strand of CM046725.1, from coordinate 7,539,509 downwards.
TATTTTCTATTGATATAAACGCAAAATAAATGGTAGTGTTTGGTGGAGGGGAAAAACCGAAGACATGACTTGAACTCACCTTTATAACAACAATAAAATTCCCAATACGAGATCACATATAGAGTACACTCACATGGAACTTTTTCGTACCTGCTCACCTTTGAGTGATTCGCGTGTTATTGTGAAGCAATTTCAAATTTTAGGTGTAAGTCGCCGTCAACGGTGGGGAAGATTCTACCTTGGCTGAACGACCGGCGCGACGAGTTGATATGGCGCGGATAGGCGAGACCTCATCAGAATGACCCTCGTCTGTGGATGGTCTCCCCCTTTTTTTGGAAATTGTGAAGCCATTCAGGGGTACGTCTTTTAGCCATTAATAGATGTACTATATATCATTATATCCTCCAATGGAAAAGAATATCAGTATAGAAGTAAATGACGCGATCATTACGGATCCTCAAGAAGTATCTGAGAAATTCAACAGCTTTTTCATAGATGCACCCAAATAAGATAAATGTAGGAAACTACATTAATATTAATTTACATCACACGAACATTCCGAATAGTATATTTCTAACCTACATAAGTGCGCTATAATATATTTCTATGAAGAAATATTGGATGCTAGATAGATAGATAGATAGATAGATAGATCTTTATTTTTCAAGAATAGTCACAAGTCACAGACTATGTGCCATTAAAGAAAATAACGTCAACACACCAATATAGTACCACACATTTAAAAAAGACAATATCACATATTACATATTAAAATAATTATCTACACTATATGGCTCTAGATTTAGTAACATATCATAAACTCTTTTTTTAAACATTTTCATATCTGTGCTTTTTTAATATCAGTCGGCAATTTGTTGAAGATTTTAAAACAACTATAATAAACACCCTTCTCAGTAACTGTCAATCTGTGTATTGGATATGAATATTGATCCGTTCTGGTGCAGGAACAATTTTGTGAACTCACTTCTGAGAATAAGTATCTGTTTTTAAAGAAAAACAATAGTAATTCCTGTATGTATACAGCATTAAATGTTAGCATGGTAAATTACCTTTAGAGCATCCAATTTTAAATACTGTCCTATGACCCTCATTGAGTATATTACATTATCCAGTTTTTTCGTACATATTCAATATGTTGTTTAAAGTGTAAATTACTATCTATATAGATACCAAGAAACTTAACACTAGACATTGTTTGAAACATTGAGCCGTTAAGGTTAATACATTGTGTTATTGGATATTTAGCATGTATAGTTTAAAAGAATACTATTCCAGTTTTACTTTCATTTAAAATCTGTTTACCAGAGGTTTGCTTCAGTTAGTATATTATCTGAGTCTTGTACCAATTGAGTAAAGTGTGCACCACTCACAATTATGTTTGTATCATCCGCATATTTTACTACTTTACAATTACTCTTATTTTCTATTACTTCATCTAAGTCATTTATATATATTATAAATAAGAGAGACTCAATAGTACTCCCTTGTGGTACACCTATTGTAGTCTCAATCATATCAGATACTCCTTTTGGTCTTTACATAAAGTTACCATTTGTTTTCTATTGGTTAAGTATGACTTTATCCAATTTAGTGTAGAGCCACATATGCCATACAATTTTAACTTTTCATATAAAATACTATGGTTTACACAATCATATGCTTTTGAAAGATCAAGAAAGAGACCCATAGGAATTTCTCCTTTTTCAAGTGACTTTAATATTAGGTTAGTCAATTCAAATATTGCCGTTTGAGTTGACTTACATCTTTCTAATAATTCTTTATCAGTTACAGGTTGCATATATGCTTCATTCTCACAGCATTTTATCTTATGGGACAGCATTGGCACGGTTTTCTTCATATATAAAAAAAGCAAATGGTCAAAATACATAACTCTGAAAGTAATAAAAAATCTAGTTATATATCTTCTCCTTTAGGTAGTGACATTGGTGTGCCCCAAGGATCTGTTCTGGGACCTATAATATTCATTATCTATACCAATGAACTGCCAAAAATAATGCATCTGTTTCACAATATGCTGATGATACCACGCTCCTCTTTTAGGATAGGTGTGAGGTTTTCGTCAATATAAAATAAACGCAGGTATTTCTGAATTATGTAAATGGTTTAGTGAAAACGCTTTATTCTTTAATAGTGCTAAAACACGCAAAAGCGCATATAATCTCTAAATATAAAGTTTAACAATATCAACATTGGAAAAAGTAATAGTGTTTCGTTTTGGCTGAAATTTTAAATTTTGGGAGTCACTGTCATAAACTTATCAGAACATTAAATTCGAAATGCTATCAAATTAAAATTTCGGGAGTGTGTTGGACATACCCCAGTTAATATCTTTTTATTTTTCACAAGTCCAATCAAGGTAACTCAGAATGTAAAAAGTTACATAACTTTTTTTTGTTTAAAAAGAATTTAAATATGTATTTATTAAATATATATGCATACTCCGTCCAGGAATATTTTAACTATAGCCCTTTATAGCTGTTAGTTCTATTTTATTATTGTAGGTTGTTTTTTGTCGTATATTCATATTTTATTATTTTATTTATTTTAAGTGAATAGTCCTAAGTTTTTTTGTGTTAACTTTCAATTACATTGTATTTAGTAGACCTGGTCTATCCCATAGCAAAATTGTATTACTCAAGTTGGACTAATAAATTTATCTATCTATCTATCTGTCTAAATATCCGGAAAAATTATTTCATTAAAAGAAGTTTTTTTTTTAACTTTTGGTCTATTGTTATTGTTACGACCTTCTAATTACAGTATAATAATAATACTGTACAGCTTTATAGCTTTAGTGTCTTTCGACACTAGTAAAAATTTATATTGTAACTTGTAGATTTTGATCATAAGCTTGCTACACACGTACAAGTAAAACGACTAAGTTGGCTTGTATAGTCAGATGTGTGTGTGAAGCGTAGATGGAAGTTAAATTGGGCTTGAAGTCCAGTAAGAGTGGCCAAATCTCAAATTACACTATTTATGAAGCGATTACGATGTATCGTAATCACAAAAAATATGAAATCGATGGAGTAGTTTTCGAAATATACGAGGTATGGTAGATTTAATTATGATATTAAACTATTTTAATACAAATTGCAATTTGTAAGTGCTAAAATGAGAGGTGTAAAAATGCAACGGAAATATCCAAAGCTAGCAGCTTGATTTTTCAAATAATAAAGATAGGTATTTAAGTAACTGAACAATATGTATATATGATGTTAAATTTTTTTTTTAGGTAGATGGGGTTTATATACAATATAGTTAGGCCACCGACCTTAGTTGTGAACCATGTCGGCTAGATCGGGGGACTATAATATGTGCAAAATTTCAAGCAAGTTAGTAAATAGAATCAGTCTTTTGTTGTTAAAATAAAGTCAGTGACGGTCTGACTTTGTTTACTGGCTGGCTGATTAACTAAGGCCGGTTGACTAACTATACTTTATATAAACACTAGTGTTGGTAAATGCACCAAAACATTAGTCAGCCCTTTCAAGTTTGATTACTTTGGTCTTAAGGGTGTGTAAATAAACCTTCAAATTTATTCTTAAATATTTAAAATTTTAAGTTGATAACTCTTTCATGAATCATTCTTATTATTCTTCTAATTTTCTAGTATATCGTAGATATTGTCTGAAAACTATACTTATTCGTTTTTCTGTTTCACATAGAATACAAAGAAATGTAGCCTTGAAGTATTGTATTTTGTAGCGACTTTTAAATTTACAATTGTATATCATCCATCTAGTGGTGATATACTGCTTCAATAGAACAGATTTCACAGAAATCTGCCTGTTATAAGGCATCCGGTCGATACGGACATCTTTTAGGAGGTTAGTGAAGTTAGTAGTTCTCGGAACTTCCGCCTTTAGTCTTGACAGTTATCAACTCAACTATTCAACATGCCGGTAAAAGTTCAATCCGAATTATTGGAAGCCGGTCGGCGCATGGCAATTAGAATGTAATTTTATAAGTGAATGCTGGGTGATGGTGTGGTTGTGGTGTGGTGTGGTAGTTGATTCACGTGTGACAATATTTAGTTTGAAAACAAATCTACAGAAAGAAAGGGTTGCTAACAAGCAAAGAAGCAGTCGGAACGAAATTTTAAATATCCAGCTATCGTATCCAGTTGAAGGCGCCACCATTTCTTTCGTACCTTGTTAGTAATTTGGAAAAATATGTACACTTTCCCCGTATAACCTAAAAACGAAGTTGATGTCTTTGGAGCTACATAATTGAAAAAATATATCGTGTAACCATTGAATGTGGTGTATTTATTGTATATTGATGTGGGATCTACAGTGCAACAGTGTTTTAGAAGTGTAAAATGTAAAAAACTTGAAGTTCTCTTGCTTTGCACTTTATAACCTAAAAACCATGTTGGATCTCTTTATGTAAATTGTTATTCCAAGAACTCTGTACATTCCTTGGATTAAGTGCAGTTTTGGAATTGTCCCTTAAGAACAGTAGTAAACCAGTGTTTTGTGGACATAATCTGTATTATTATGAATAGTTTTGATCTGTGAATGCTGTGCTGTAATCACCCATTATGGAGTTACAAATGTGTTTGGAGAAGGAGCAATTCTCCAGTTTAAATTCACATCAGTACTCAGTAAGTTTTTCTCTTTAATTTAATAGACAAGTATCTAATTCATTTGTAATTTTTTTTTCAGTATAACTACTCTAATACTTCGTCTAACATGGATTCTATACAAAGCCTTTGCGTGAACGACATGTATGCGTGGGAAATGGAAAATGAGAAAGAGTAAGTGGTGCCACTTGTGTCTATGTATGATTTGCTTATGTTCAATTTTTTAAGGTTAAATGGCGACTTGGCTTTAATCCCTGAATTGAGTGATAATTCTCGAGAATCCATGAATAAAATGATTGATTCACCTCCAACAGTAGATTTACACAGGTTAATGCATGACTTACACGACTTTATTAGCATCGATGTAAGCAAATTTCATATTTATATGTCTTTACATAAAGCAATGTTATCAAACAAAAAAAGTAATTAATGCGTTTCACAATTTTTAGCCGGTTAATATATTGCCTATCGAGGATAACTTTATGCATCCGTTACATGAAAACAATGATAGTCTCATTCAACAGGACCACCCACATATGGGGGATCCTTTTAATATGTCGGCAAGTAGTACATTTGATTTAAGAAATATTTAACAGAGGAAGAGCCCAAACCTCATCCCCAATTTGAACAACTTAATTTCAATGAGAGGAAACCTAGAGCGGGAGTAAAAAAAATTGATCTAAAAGCTCAAAAATATATTGTGAATGACGATAATGATGATAGCAATGACTCAGAAGAAGAATTGGACCACTCTGAAATTCAAAATACCCCAGTCCTCGAGGCTTGTGATCTTTACAGCTTATTAGAACAATTCGAGGCAACAGAAATGCCAGATTTTCCATCAGTTTTCATGGAAGACAATACAAATTTGAATGTTAGTAACGGACATACCATTATTAAAAAAGAAAAAATTGACAGTAACGGCTTATCTCAACAAGATAACATATGTGAATCAAATATAACTAAAATTGAAACAGTAGAAGAGGAAATAAAAGTTGATATAGAAAAGATAAAACCTGAACCAAATATTTTTATAAAAAGAGAAGTTAAAACGGAACAAGTTGCTGTAGAAGAAGTAAATGGTGAGTTAAAAATATAAAGATTTCTAATTTTGTTATATCAAGTACACAAAATACTTTCCAAAATATCATTTGTTGCTAACTTATTGTGTTCTATAATTACTCAAAATGCCCTGTTACTTTACCTAAATTCTACCTGACAGGATTTTTCCTGGGAATGCCAAAATGGTAATAAACTGAGTGGATTCTAAGAAAGCATTAAAATGAATTTGCTTTATCTAGTTCTAAATTTAATCATTATGTATCAATTTGTGTTAATTTAATTAAAATATTGAAAGATTTTTATTTAGATTTCATGAGGTTTACTGCTGATGTTTATTTTACAGCAAATGTGAATTAAATCTTGTAGACAAACATTGATTAGATATGAAAATATGGATAATTAAAGCAATTAATATAAATACCAGTAACTTATTAGCTGTAGATTAGAAATAAGCTTCATAATTGGATAATTTTTCAATCCTCTTCTTGGGAGTACCCATCAGCTTAAAGGTCCATTAATTTTATGGGGTGCATTGTTTAGTAGTTTGTGACACCCTTTGTTGTCCCATAAAGATTTATCTGGAGATCCAGGCCAAATTCTAAGCAGTAAACACATTACATTGCCTACTTATTTTGTTATTAAAAATCTATTGGTCAGAAAGTATTTATATAAAGTTAAAGTTGGAGGGTAAATTTTAATTTACCCTTCTATTTCCTTAAATGTAATTAATATACATATTACTATTAGAATATATTTAATAAGTTTGTCATTTGTAAAATAATCATATTCAACACAACTCAAAGTTTTTGTCAAATCAAATATTTTTGATAAAAGTGAATGTATTCAGTTTTTTTATGCATATTTTTCAATGTAAATACTAGGTATGAATTGACAAACAACTTAAATTTTAGTTTAACCCTTAACTGCTGACACTCCTTTTTAGAACACTTACGGTGGTATTCATAGTCTGTCTCCGGTCGCCGGAGAGCAGTCTCCGTCCCGAAATTATTATAAAATTCGCATAATTTTGGTACGGAGACCGCTCTCTGGCGACCAGAGATAGACTATGAATACCACTGTTAGACCGACTGACTCTCAGACTCCAATTTAAAAATAATTAAAAATTATTTTTGTAAAATTTTTAAATATGATGAAGTGAATTGATATTTATAGTAGATTTATTTAGTTATAATAAATAAATATGCATTACACTAAGAAAAAAACAAAAACATAAATAAAGAACAAAGTGTTTTTCCTTCATTTGATGCATATGTAAGATGATTTGCTATGTAGGTATATGGGATATACAAATGTAATACTGATTCTTCTTCTTTCTGATTTAGTGACATTCAATTCACTGTGATATACAAAAGCTTATCTTTTTTCTTGACAGGTGTTGATGGGTTGAGAATCCGTCAAATGATTTTCAGTTAAGGGCACTGTATTCTAGAAATAGTGTTTTTTACAAATACAAATGATTTTAAACATTTAAAAACTGAATAATATAGAGCTTAGCAAATAACAGGAATGTTATGCCACCTACGAATATTCAAAGATATCAAATTAAAACGATATATAAAAACGAAGGAGTCTAACGAACAATTTTTTAGGTACATACATCTTTCAAAATACATATTTTTTGAAATTTAACTGGATGTAAATATTGTTATAACATAAACTTGCGTAGTTCTGCATATAAGATTGTCCACTTTTGTTTATAAGTATGTGAAAATAATTGTTGAAATATGGAGTTCGAATAGCAAAATGATGTGTGTCTTACAAACGCTATTTATAACTTATTATTTTATTTGAGGAGAATTTAAATAGTAAATGTGGATAAACAAAACATCAAGAATTTTGATATTACTTTTGTTCTACGCGTTTTTCTTTGAGATTTCTGTACCTGAAAACACCACAAATTTGATCATTGTAGGGCGAGAAATACAGCGACTTTAACATATTTGTTATATGATATTTGCCACATTCAATATTGTTTAGATCCCTTTTTGCTTCCTTATACTATTAGATACGAATCTTGTCAAAACCTGGATGGTACCTAATGCCTAACATACGGATTCATCAACAAGTCGTAACGTTAGTCAGACTAGCGGAGGTTACGCGAAAAATTTACGCCTCTGTTGCACCAATTTAAATAAAAGGCATACTCCTATTCACTACTATGTATAATATTTACTTTATATGTTAACTAATCCGTAGCACTGAAAAATACTGTTTTTGAATATAAATACTAAATATACAATGGGAAACGCAAGGAACTAGAGGCCGAAGTTACGCGATTTTTAGACAGGTACAATACTGGCTCTAGCTTTTGGCGCAAATATGGACGTAAATAAACAGCCTACCTAGCAACGCACGTTTCGCTACCTGGCAGCGCATGTTTTGTGAATGGGCGCAAAACTGGTTAGTCCGACTAACGCGTTTTACACGGGCGCATAGCTGGTTAGTCCGACTAACGCTACGCCCGTTTAATGAATCCGGCTGTAAAGGTTTAGTCATGTTTATTGATAGTTTTGTTCCGTAAGTGCTGATGTGGAACCTAACAGATACCTCGATGACTATATTTAAAAAATTGAAAATAATGCGGCACTATACTTTTGGCATAACAAAGTATACTAATATTCAGGAAGGTATTGAATGTGCTAGGTCCCTACACAATTTGATGTGAAAGAAACGGAAGAATATACTGAGCGGAGTCCCACAGACTCAATATCAGCTGCTGCTAAGGGTTAAGATTAATCAGATATAAAATATATAGCTATTTTCTTTGATAATAACATAATACAAGTAATAGTAGTAGTAACTTTGGAAATAATAGCAGATATTTAAAAATCACTTTGTTATGTGGTATAGATTTTGTTTTTTATGTATTACCAGGTAGTAAAGTACACTTCGCAGGCATAAAATGGGACTTTATACTAATTTTTGTTCACAATTTTTATGTTTTGTCATATAGTCTCTACTTAAATGTAATTACCAGACTGCAGACTGTTTATAAACAAAAATTTCAATGTTCTTAATTTATTGTTTTTATTTATTTATTTACTCTTAAAATATCCAACGGGTAGAACCCACTTAAAAGGATAAGTAGTTAAACTAGAAAAATTGCAGTAAGAGAAAAAAAATACTTAAAAAGATACCTACATTAATGAACTCAAGAAACTGCTCGTACATAAACCTTCGTATATACAACATGCGTAATGGGCATCCACGGCCAACAGCATGGTTACAGCTGGTCACCATCCATTGGTGTTTTAATTTCAATGTTATTGATGTAAAAATACAAACTTAAACGTAAACAACCTCTTGCGGCCTTAGAATATGTTTTTTCAGTCATTTTTAATTATAATTTATCATTTTGTAGCCCCATTTAAACAAAAAGACATACCACACCACCCCATAAAATCTGAAGTTGGAACAGTTGTAGACTCGGCACCAATAATTCATCAAACCGTAACACTCACACGTGAATGTCGCAAGAATCAATCAGTACAATCTCAGGAGACTATTTCTCAGATAACAGTAAATACTTTGACCACCTCCGCAACAGACGAAACTGTGCAAGTTCAGAACAGAAAAGTACTCAATGAATTACCTCAAGATCTCATTTCACGCATCAAAGAGTCTAGAAAACGTAAAACCATAGCCGTTATACCACCGATTCCCAATAAGAAACGTGGGGGGCCAAAAGTACAGGAAAACGCCGCCCCAGTCGTTCTAAATAAGCCAGTGAAAGTAGAGGTAGTAAGTAGTGTTACTTTAGATCACGATTACTGTTCCAAGCCTTACCACGAACAGATCAAAAAGGAACAGGTCTTTACTTCTATAGATGAGGACGAACGTGCTATAATTATGAAGCAACCTATGGTTAAGAACGCTGATGGTAAATTAATGGTCTCTCTCTTAAAGGTATGGTGTTTTCCGGGACGTTGTTCTCTCAGAGTCCCACTGTTTATTTTTGCTAATATTTTAGGTAAACACTATACATGGTAACGACATGTGCCAAAAGAAGAAATTAGATATCGAGGAATACAAAAAACGAAGAGAAGGCAAGATAAAACTACAAGGCTCTCAAAATAATTCGACAAGCAGCAGTTCTTGCAGTTCTCCCGTACCAGAAGACGAGAACACGAGAATTTTGAAGCACCAAGAGAAGTTGATGAGAATGGCAATGGAGGTGCTGAACACCCGTCCCAAATCGGAGAAGAAGCAGGAGCAGTCTCCGCGTGCGGTACCTCCGACTCCGACACAAATACCTTCCGATATGGAAAAGAAGACGTTTGTGAGCATCGGTGTCAACACCGAGTTTAAGATATGTAAAAATCTAGATCCCGTCACACCCGTTCAGCAGTTAGAGGAGATCAAGCCTCTCTTGGAGAAGGCCAGCGATAAATTCAATTGCAATTCCCTCATAACGTCCCTGATAGAGAACATACCGAAAGTTATAAATAACACTATGGATATTGACGTGAAGAAAACGACTTCCAGTACAGAACACGAGGACAAGACAATAGTTTACTTACCTAAAAATAGAATACCCATAAAGACTAACACCGTAGAAGTTCAGACGAATATCTCTCTCATCCAACAGACAAAGAGAGCAGATACAGGAGAAGGAGAGATTCTTCCAGCAGTTCTTCCTCTAGCACCAGTAAGAATAGTAAACGGTCATCTCATTACAGCAGGTATGAGTAAGAATAAAACGTGTTATTCCTATAAATTAATGTTATTTTATTTTTTAGGAGACGCAAAAATTCAGATTGCTCATGTAGTAGTTCGAAGAGTTCTAAAAGCTCCTACTATACTTCCAGGTGAGAAATATTCCTTTATTAATGAATATTTTAGATAAAAATATTGTAATCAGCCTTGGTCATAACTGATGAGGGTCGATCAATAATAATTTTTACGCAACTGATATATCTTTAATAATAACATATCATGGTAATGTCCTGAGCCACGGTAGGCTGTTATAATAATAATATAATAATATCTCTACCCCTCATTCTAATCACGAAGATTAACCCAGAAGTCAAAAACTTGTGCGGAAGAGAGGACGGTATATTATTATTAAGCAGGCTGCATTTGCACCCAGGAACGACTTACGTTGGTAGACTAACCACCATTCAGTGTAGTAAAATGTCGATCGATATCAATCTCTCACATTGACCAAAGCTAACATTCTTCCACCCTACCATTCCCGCCAATGCTCTCCAAGTCTCCACGAATATAGCTGATATACAATCTACCGGTTCCGGGGCTCAAACCCACACAGGTTTAGCCACATTAATTCAAGTAGTGACGCCTTAAAACCGCGCGACTACTGACCGACCCGATCATTAATATATTTGGCCATAAAACTGCAATGCAGTGCACCTGTAGCTAAGGTTGACTGTATTTGTTTTTCAGGTCTCGTTCTAGGTCTAGATCTAGGTCTGGATCTCCTCCGAGATATGCTCACTGGGAGCAGGAAAGGTTCCGAGAAGTGGAAGAACGTCGCGTTGTGTATGTCGGTCGTATCTCGACTAACACCACCAGGGAGCAGCTAAGGGACCGATTCGAGCGGTTTGGCCCCATAACCAACATCAGCCTACATTTCCGGGACCACGGGTACTTGTAAGACTTGTTATTTAATTCACCTTTGTACTATACTCAAGCTGAATTATATAAAGAAGTCAATATTTATATAAATGACACGGCACGTCGAACAATAGGCAAATATTTCTAAAGTATCTATTATTCGACAGTGTCTCAGAAACGTGGTATATGATTCTTAATGTTGGCCCTCTTTACAGAGACAATTATGGATTTACGTTTGCAAATCAATATGATGCCTTCGAGGCCATAGAACATGCCAATGACGATCCCTACCATCCTAAGTATGACTTGAGTTTTGGGGGACGCAGGCAGTTCTGCATAACTTCTTATTCTGATCTAGGTAAGTGAGATGTTAGCACTGACTGACTGTAGTTATAATTTTGTGTCAGATTTCCACCTCTCGTGGGAATTCTGCTGATTTCCTCATTATTTCACCTGGTTTTCCCATGACTTTCAAGTTTCTTGAGGTCTTAAAAATTTTCCATAAATTACTCCTCCATTTTTTAATTTACGATTTAGATTTTCAAGTGTAGTGATTAATTCAATAGAAAATTTAGTTTTTTGTTTCAAGAAAATTAAATTTTAATAATTAATGTTTTACTTTTGAATTTACACTACTTTCTCCCTTGAATTCCTCTAACATTACCCTAAATTCCTTTGCCTTCTGTTAATTTCATCTGACACCCTTAAATTCCAGTGACTGTGCCTTTAATTTATCTGGTTTACCCTGAATTCATTGAACTTTCTCCTGAATGTATCAGACACTCCCTTGAATTCATCAGACTTCTCTTTGAATTCATCAGACTTCCTCTTGAATTCATCAGACTTTCCTTTACATTAATCAGACATTCCCTTCAATTAATCAAACTGTTCCTCTAGATTCATTGGACTTTTCCTTGAATTCATTGGACTTTCCCTTGAATTCATCAGATTACTGAGTCATGAGTAAAACGTCATAATTTCACATGGTTTACCTCTCAACCCTATTCTTCAACTTATAGAATTGTTAACTAAATAGTCACATTCTTGTCTTTAGACAACATGCGAGATGAAACCACTTACTACCCCGTTCCCGTGGCAGAGGATTCTTTTGACGCCCTGCTGAAGGAAGCACAGGAGAAACTGCGCCGCCGCAAATTTTGACGTTTGTTAAAGACACCTCAACTTTTAGACCAAATTTTGCATTTTCCGATAATAACAGGATCACCGTCTGAGTTCCTTATTTATTTTTGTACATATTCGATAATAATTTATTCACGGTTTAGTTAGGGATGGCAGATTCTTTTGGAGTATACGGCAGTGAAGTTTCACAGGAAATTTTAGGCACTCGGAAACACAATTTTCTCCGAGTACTAGTACGGGTAAGAAAAATTTGAATCTTTGTTGTATATATTATTACTTATATATTACGCAGATAAATAATCGTTATCGGTAAGGATAGCTTAGTATGTATTGCCTAAAGTTTATATTTTTGTTTGAATGGCCAATCGTATATTGTACATAATTATTATTGTGAAGAAACATTGGACGTAAATACAGCTTGTTGTTATTTTTTTGCTTTTATTCGTCATTCTATGTGACATTGTGGGCAGCTACTTTTTCAATACTTGAAAATTTGGAGTTGTAAATTTACATTTTCGAATCGCATGACATAACCTAATTGACAGTTGTCAGCTGTAAAGCTAATTTGCGGTTGTCAAAATTGAGAGTTACCAACTGAATTTGCAATGCCAACTGTAATTTTATATTAGGAAGGCAAATTAGTGAAACGAATTGTCCTGCAATTCGGTAGTTTATCTTACATGGGCAAGTGTTTCTTCATAGACGTGTTTTTCAACACTTCATTATTAAAATTGTGATACTTGAATTAACTTTTTGTACATTTTCATGTTTCTTTATAGTATGACATTGTATTGAATTTTTTTATTTTCTTGTAAATAGTAACTGTCATTTATCGACAGCAAATTATTATTTGTAAGTTTCAGTAGTTCTTTCTTATCAAATGATATTTAAATTAATTCCTGTGTAATTTAATTTAGGATTTTTTAAATAACATTTGAATATACTTTTACCTATTTCATTTACGTTTACTAAAATTATGTGAGAATAGTTTGTAAATTTCTTCTTTTTATTATCCATCAGTTTGAATTTTTTTCCACATCTGGCATTCTTTTATTTCCGAGTTAAGTTTTTGTATATTTCATTTTAGAAATATTTCAATACAAAGTAAAATCTAGCTTTTACTCTTTTTGTACGTAGTGCTATATATTTATTGATACATGCAATGCAATAAGGTATTTAAAATAATATTAAACTTTATATGGGACATGCTTGTAAAAGTCCTGTAATATGTTAAGTATAGCCCTTTATTGTTAATTGAAAATTAAGACGAAATTTCAAATGTGCCATCATTAGATCAGTTAAGCTTAGGAGGAGTAAAAATCATGACAAATTTATTATTACTTTAAATATTATGAGATTACTTATAAGTCTACATGTTGAGTAAGAGAGTACAATCGAACAAGAAAGTTAAAGGTGATGTGAATTTTTTTGTATATATAGAATTTAACCAGGTATCTTTTTAGCTTACACCAGGAATTGATATTTTATTTCACTTTCATAATTTTAACAGTGAATTTTATATATTTCTTTTCCTCATTAGGGCTGTATATTTTGTATTGAATTATTTTTGTTAAATCTGAATAAACGTATTAACAGAATTTGGGCTATTTTATTCAAGAATCAAACATGACTTCTTTGTTTTGCTTTACTTATAAATTAATTTGTTTTGGGATATATTAATTAAGCATACAACTATAATTTCATCATATTTTAATTTGTATTAGAAGAGATGTAATTAATCTGGTAAGTATAAAATTCTCTCAATAATTTTCTTCAAATTACAAACAAAATTGATTTTTATGATGGTCGGTATTTTAAACATATGCATACTGAGATGCAAACACTTGCATACTGAGATGCAGAGAAATAAAATAATGTAATTTATTTGCAAAATACACAAATTAACAAAATCTGTTGACATGAACACATAAGTATCTAGAACATGCTGTCAAAATGTGAACCTCCCTCCCTTATATAACATAAATAAATAACACATCACATAAATGTATATCAGCATACTCTTGGAATGTAAACTCCATAATTAGACACAAAAACACCACTATTATTTTGCCTGACAACTTACTTTTGGAGTGAAACCATCTTTGCTAAATCGTAAAACAATTATCTTTCTGACATATATGTCTAAGTTGACTTTGTTTTGAATTGGTGATATACGCCAATGTGATTTTTAAAATTTTGGCTATAGCAACAACCAGTGGCGTAGCCACGGGGAGGTTTTGGGGGTCAGAACCCCCCGCATGGGTTGGGTTGGTTGGGTCATAGGTAATGTTCTACTACAAACCTGCAATCACTACTCTATTCGCTAAGATTTGGCCACGCGGTCAGTGAACAATAACTAGACCTACTTCGGCAACCCCCTACATTAGGGTTCACCTGCAACTAAGTTCTATTTTTTTTTTTTTGTAATTTTTGTACAAAAATATTGTTATACTTGTTTATTATTTACATATGTTTATGATGAGATCGTTTTTTATTTCCTTTTTATTGTTTTAATTTATTAAAAATTATTTATTTTTTTTATTAAAAAAATCTAGTTTGAAATACTAAACTTTGTCACTGAACCCGCCCCCCATGTCAAATTTCTGGCTACGCCACTGTCAACAACCAACCATTTACAGGCAACGTTTATAACAACTTTTTTTCTTGTTCTGTGCCGTAGCATCAGACGTAGAATACTCCCCCCAAGTTTGATATAGTATTTTTTTTACACTATACAGGATGTCCACTTCTAGACTGCCTAACATTAGAATATCTTTAAACTGTGCCAATCCTACTTTGTCCTGCTGATTGCTTTTGTTTTTGGCTATATTTTGGAAGTTTTGCTTTATGTCAAATACTCTTTTTTTTTTACATTCAGAATCAGAATACATAAGATCAGCAAATTTGAAATCAGTCATCCCAAAAATATTTTAACTTCCTATTTACTAAATGCATCCGGCACAGAAATGTTATGTATATTGCATACTAGGTGGCGGTATAATACAGCATCATAAAAATATTCCGAAACAGCTGTTATTTCAGTTATTTGCAATTTTTAGTAAAATGTAGTTTGTGTTTGTGTTAAAAAGTGATAATTCATCCACTTATTATTTCTCCCGATGTAAGTTGCATAAACCATCCATTTTATCTTATATTATGTATTCGGTACAACAATTTTTTAAAGTAATTATTTTGTAAATTGTATATTCGGAAATAGATATATCTATTTGACCTTATATCTATAAATAACTTAAACCAGAATCTAGATATTTTAGGAGTTGTTTTTTTATAATAGAATTTACTTGAGACACCATTTAGTTTAAACCTGTGATCACTTTAAAATCTTTTTTCCCATTGAAGTGAGGTTATGTTTGTAACAGGTAGCTGACCTTATTTGGGTTTTGTAAATAAACCCAAATTATTACCTACTTAATTATCAACTAATTGTATTTAGATAACGCTTCTAAAGAAATATAATATAGATATAGTTGAATTAGCCTATAAATTTTCCTCGGAAATATTTTATAAATTCCATTTAGATGACCAACTTTCCTAAAATTTTTATGGGTGTGTAAAATAAAATTTAATGTGTTCATCGCTACTCTGCATGGCCTTTGCTGTCGCCAAATACATTTTTTATATTGCGTGGCGTATTATTATCTATTAAAACTGATGCGCATTTAAAAATTAGGTAATAAGCAATGAATAAATAAAAACTAATTGTCGTATAAGTGGTTCCCTATGACTGCATTTTAATAATCGAATATAATTTATTAACCCTATACGTCGCTTGTAAGTATTGTGACTTTGTTAAACGGAATCCGCAATTTATTATTTCGTGTCATTAGTAAACAGTTTCTAACTTTTGGCGCAGCGGCATTATTGCATGTATTTTTATTGGTTCAGCAAGTGTATTTCAATGCAAGTGAGTTGCTCTTTAATGATTTATTGCATGCAGGTTTTATTATGAAGGTAATCCATTGTAATCTTAAGTAATAAGGATTATTATACCTTTATAGTTTATGGTGCACGTACTTAACAATTTTATATCTAGGAATATCTAGACATAGGCGTTCACAGAAAATTCTCCAAGGGGGAAGGCATCATAGCCTTGTTTATATAGAATATAGTTAGTCAACCAGTCAAACAGGAGTAAAAACAGTAGATGGTGATATACTTTTAAAATCCATGTCATCCTTATTTACTGTATAGACAAGAGTGACTTGGATTTTAAAGGAGTATCCTCATCTATTAAAACGGCAATTTGAATTATTTGGCCCCACTTTGAAGGCCTGTAACTCCGCTTGTATGTAACTTTGTATATAAGTATGTTTGCAATATTTTGGGACCCTCTATAGTCTATATGCACCTGCTCTGTGTTGGTTTTTATGCGGAATACTCTATTATAGTACGGTTGGAAACGTTAGGACTATATCATTGGTTATATAAGCTGGTTAGTATACAGGGTGTCCGGAAATGATGAGCAAAAAATTCAGGGGATAATTCTGGACCGAAAATAAGTTCTGCCATTTAAAATAAACACGGTGTGCCACAGGTGGCGCCTTCTACTAGTGACATCAAAATTAGAAACATATTTGAATTTCTCGTCCGCAAAAACCCCCGATTTACAAATTTTATGTAAATATTTGGATTTCTTAAGAAGTTATTTACATATATCGAAAATAAAATTTTAACTTTAACACCCTGTAACTCCGTTAATAATCTGTTTTGGAAAAAATGTTATAGAAAGAGGTAGCATTTATTTTCGGTCTAGAATTATCCCTTGAATTTTTTGCTTATCATTTGTACACACCTTGTATATAAACTCAATGACTATACCAAAGTATAAGGCGTTATATAGTTTTCGCCGCCTGAAATAAAATACGCCACCTATTGACTATCTCGTTCACAATTCGTATTTGAAATAAGAAGTAAATAAATAGTTTCAGTTAAATTACATTCTTGGAAAAATATCTAATCAAATAATTACACTGGAATGTTAATTTGCTATAAATTATGAAAGATTATCGCGTTCGCTGGAGACACCAGTTTTTAATTAGCTCATTCGTTATTCTGTTGTCAATAACATAGCAGTCTGGAATCATGATTGTTGCCGATGACAAATTGCCAACTGAATTAACCATCGACGATGGTCACGTGCATCCAGTTTGTTATTAAATATTATTTGCCCAGCCTCTACCTTGCAATAAATCAAACAATCAATTTAGGTTGCAATAATAAATAAGATAATTAATAGTTTCTTAATTATTTAATGTTAAGACCAAACACAGGAGCTCGTTAGCTCCTGTAAACCAAACGTACAAAGAAATGTCTCATTTTAGATTAGACCAGTGACTTATTTCTTCTGGGGGTTACCTACGTTACATTTTTCACCGCCCAGTATACTATATCCAATTTTTAATTTCTTGTGGAATTAAAAACCTACTTCAAAAGGTAAATATTGAGTCTAAAACACATGGTTTCCATATTAGGTTTATTTAAAAAATGGCGTTTATAGCACTGGAAAATGTCGAAATTAACAATGATAATAAATTGAAATTTTCACCATACGTTGAAGCACAATAACATTACATTACCTGCTTAATGCATTTCAGACAAATAAGAATTATGAAGTTTATAGTGTTGTTAAACTTTAATTTCCAGTAGGTGGAAGTTGTTATTAGCATAGTACTAAAATATAATGCTGAAATTGAATCATTTCCTTTATCTTCTTGGGGGAAATGCACTAGAGAACGTAAAAAACCGTGAATTGTACTTTATCACTGTTTTCATAACCTGTGAAAAATACCAATTTACATCAACTGTTACTAGTTTTTTAAAAGAATTCTGCGTGATGTTTATAATGTTGTATACAATATGCAGTTGATATGTAAAATTCAGATTTTATGATAAAATGTAACAGGGAAAAATGAGGCATTTTTTCTTATTCTAAATGACTTGGTCGAGGACTTGGTAAACCTGGAAACTGTTACACAACCTGGAGAAAACTTTTATAATTCACAGTTGAGAAATATTCTTTCTAACTTACTCAGATTTTATTTAGACTGTCTTAAGGCTTACGGTGAGCGATCCGAGATATAGTTTTGCCTATAAAATAATAAAAAATGTTTCTAAAATATTGACAAAACAATACAGTAGCAATATCAATTTGTATTTGATTTGATCGATATGCTAAAAATCTGTTTATATAGGGTGTCTTGAAAGTACGTGGTAATATTTTTCCACGGTGTTCTATGTCGAAAAAGATTACTTTTTCTTCATATACCTAAACATGGGTAAAAAAATCGTCCTAAATAAGTAATAGCAACTTAAAGGAGCCACTCTGATGTTTTTTTTCTAAATAACTTGCGACACCACTTGGCACTTGAGATAAATTTATGAACTAGCTTAACTCTTATACAGAGTGTTTTAGGAGGAGATGGACATACTTTAGTATCGAGTTTAGTATGTTATTCTACGTTCAATGTTAAGCAAAACGTATTTTCTATGAACTTAGGTCTGAAACACTTCGTTTAGGATATACAGGATGTCAAATTTAAATAATAATTACATTTGCTTAACTTGATTACTGAAAGTTAAATTCATGAAATTTTGTATGCGGAGGTTTCTTTGCATGCATCACCATCTTTAGATGAGTTTTTAACGGAAACGGCTGCTCCTAAAGAGTCCATTTGTTAAGTAGAAAAGGTAGGGGAAAGTGTTTTTCTATACCAATATGACATACACCGTGGCATAAAAAAGCTGAAGCGATTTAAAAGTATCCTTATGATCGCTTGTGGTGCCCTCTTGGATATACAGCCAATTGTACATAAAATTTGAATTTCCCGTTCCAAGAAACCGCCGCATACAACATTTTATGAATTTAACTCAAAGTAGTAAAGAGTTATTAAAGGAAATGTAATTATTTTTTTTTAAATTTGACATCCTGCATATCCTAAACAAAGCGTTTCCAAACCTAAGTTCATAGGAATATTTTTTGGTTAAAACTGAACGAACAATAACGTGCTGAAGTATGTACATCACCTCCTGAAACACCCTGTATGCTCAGTTGGTCACTGTAAACAAAATTTACAAATGTTTGTCACATATTATGTTCCAACTTGGAAGAAGATGGGTAAAATTTACCATACATATTTTGTGATTTGACTTTTTCCACTCTTTTCAAAATATGAAATATCAGAATTTTTTAGTAAATAAAGGCACTCTTGGTTTGCGGCGTTTGCCGTCATTTGGATTTGGATTTGCAGTTCAGTTATTGACTTTTTATGAATTTTTATTTTGAAATAATTTATTAGTAAATTATTATCTGACAAAGTAAAACAATACAATATATTTTGATTAATTAGTTTTTTGTATTTTTTGAACGTTTTTATAATACATCGTTTTATACACTTCAAATTTAAAAAATAAATTTTCTACAAATAAAAGAATCTTGTAATGACTGTTATACATATAAATTAATGTTTTGCTCACTTTTGTTAACAAATAATAAATGAAAGAACTGGCACCTCGCCTGTTACAAAACCTGCTACAGTTCGAGCGTAGCCTTATTCGGTGTATTAATAAAAATAACGTGTATATACCAAATTTAGATGAGCTTTACTTAAAAACAATTTTATGTGTGGCAGCAGTTGAGTAAGTTAGTGCAACTGTTTCAGTTTAAAACAATATGTGACATATTATGTAAAAAACAACCTGTGACATAGTTATATAGTAATCCTCTGATATATTTTTATGATTAATGGATTATACAGTGCGGCGATACTTGACAGTTATGTTTAGCAGCTTAATACCCTGAAATACTAATTTTATTTTATTTTTTTTTTCAAGTATCCAAGTTGCCAACGAACCGAAGATGAGCGAAGACAACAATAACGAGCCAATAGCTACCAGTTCACCGATAATTAACAACAACACAAACTCTGCAAGTGAAACCGACAACGCCGCGAACTCGAACCCGAACTCACTTACCGCGAGTGTTTCGTCTCTAGATAACGCGCCGTCTTCAGGTGCTAAGATCGCTACCGCCCCGAAACCGACCGGCATCAAACTTCCGAGTAGCATCAGCAGAATTGGAAGGCCGTGTGGGAACCAACACAAACCTGCTATCCCCACGACGCCCCCCAAAAGTGAGTGTTTTTTTATTTTGGTTTTATAGTTTGTTTGTTATTGTTGTTTTTTAATATGTGTTGTGTGTAAACACGTTATATTTTTATAAAATATACCGTCGGAAATGTGTGTATGTGGTACAGGAAACATGTCCTTGAATTTATGCCTCTGCTGAGGGGCTATGTGAATCTGTAACTTTTAAAAATGATTTTTATTGCGATTTTTATAGCAATTTTTCGATTTAATAGCTTCCATTGGAAGCTGGGCGCAATTTTCTGACTGACTGCGTTTTCTGCAAGCAACGGTATTTTGAACACTTATAATTATTTCTAACTTTATTCTGCTGTAAGAAAATCATTTACGGTAAGTATGTTTAGGGGCACTTGTAATTATTATGTAGAAACACGTAACATGTTAGGCCCGCTACAGACTATGCGTGAATTGGCGATGCATGGTTTGTAAGGAATTCGTGTATCGTGTGTAAAGTTTTTGTTAATGGATTTTTAACGAACAATACACTACTCACTATTCGCGAATTCCACGCATAACATGAATCGCGCATAACGAATCGCGAATTCACGCATAGTGTGTAGCGGGCCTTAGGTGTGCGACGTTGGTATTCAAAACCTGTTCGCTGTCGTAATTCTATTATAGGAAAAAAATGTTAAGTCGATTATGTTTTATTTGAAGCAATTTATCATACTTATAGCAAAATAACAATGTACTTGTAGTAATAACTAAAACATTGTTTATAATAATTGTTCGTAGTAACGTTCAATTCGTTTGTATTTCCTTGAAACCTTACATAAAGTCACTATACTTCTACCTCGACTTTTACCAACCACTAAAACAGTCACTTGTAATAATTGTATCTAATAATGTTTATTTCGTTTGAAGTTTCTCGAAATGTAATGTAGAATAACTATAATTTTTAAATGTCATTGAAAAATCGATCATAGTCGGTTGTAGTATTTTTTTTCACTACCTTGGATTTCAAGAAACTACAAAGAAAGTAAATGTTGCCACAAATCAGTTACCCGAAGGGTGTGACACTTTCAAGAATTTTGTACACCTGATTTCAGATTCCTATTACTTTGATTGAAAATCGGCGAAATCAAGAGGTCAAATTTCATGATTTACTTGATTGCTCGTGATTTTTACCAAAGTAATATGAATTCACTTGATTTTACTGATTGAACTAGATTTCGCCTGGTTTCGTTGATTTTACTAGATTTCCACTTGATTTATCTAGATTCCATTTGAATTCGATTTAAGGTACCAAGCGTTGCAGTAACTGGAAAATTTCATATGTTGAGTGAGATGACTATGATTAATTAATTGTTTTCTTATAATGTAATTTTGTAGTATTTTAACAAAAGTTCATAACAAATGTTTAAAACTTAGGTAATAGTACATATATTTTCTGAATAATATAATGTTCTTTTTTATGTTTACGTATGACTGTTTATTTTTTTAACTAATGTGGAATTAGACATGGAAGTTTAAATTTGCACTAACAGTTAGTAATTAGAGTTATAAGAAAATTGGCGCTAAAATTTATCTGTAATATTCCATACTATGGAAAGGTGATTTAGTCAAAAATAAAATCAATAAGGTAACACTTAAAATTTTCTTATTTTATTCAATTACCACATTTATTTATGAAATATTATTTAATAGATCATGTAAAGATATACAGGGTGTCCTGAAGAAAGCCACCATACATTAATCATGAATTCTACATCGAAAAATAATTTTTATTTGCTATAGTCCAAAAGGTTGAAACATTAATTGAATTCTTCAAAATCGTTTGAGATTATAATGAAATTGTAGAGGTGTCGCTAGCTATGGAGGGCGCATTTTTTGCAACAGAAATTGTCTTACCAGTGGCCGCGTAGCAGAACTGAATATTTTAGAATAATAAAAAAAACGCGGCTGGTTTCTCTTGAAATATATTTTTTTAATTATTCAGTTCTAAAGAAAATAGCTGCGTCAACATTTTATCGTAAAACGTAAATTATCATTTTTACTTAAACACTGTACGTGGCCTGCAAACAGATACAACCAAATCTCGCCTTACATCTAGTCCAAACTAGGGCTGTCAATCCCGGGATTCTAATAATTTTCAGTTCCAACCAGCTTGGTTCCCGGGATTTTCGGATTTGACCTTGTCAATTGTATAGTTACGTTGCGAATAATTAATTAGTACACATATATTATATTTAATTTAGTGACCAGGTCTAAAAAATTGAACATTGATCACATGTTTACAAATATCTGCTTTACAGTCTAATAGATATTTTTAATACGGCTTTGTTCAGTACATACAAGCAAAGTCTGAAAGAGTCTTATAGTCCTTTCAGCCAGGTTCAAGTACAAATAAGAAAGTTTTGTTATTTTTTACTTTAACCAAAGAAACGGAATTATATAAAAATGGTGTATCCTACGATTTTTTATTATCAATTTCACCTACAAGTGTAAAATAGGAGAGGGCCTTCTCTTTCGAGTTTGAATCCGAATGTGCTGGATGAATTAATTTTTCTTATATATTTTTTCCACAATATGAATAAAAAAATTTAATATATGATTATTCTAATTAATTATAATATAACTTTTCTTTATATTTACCATTCCGTTCTTTTTAAATAAATAAAACTTAAAATAATGTCACGGGTTTCCGAACCCGACTTTTTCTTTTACCAGCAAAACAAACAGTTATTTATTAACACTGTACACTACCGAATACTAATTACAACTCATCTAAACACTATTTAATTAATCACTATCTAAATCGCTCTGAATTCTAATTGATCTCTCCGAAATTTTCAAATAACAACTCTCTAATTCAAGACTCTCTGACTCGGCCGTTTATTCTTCTTTTATAAACCAAATGAATATTCCAGGTATTTTCTAGCATCTCTAGATCTATTTCTCGAATAATTCTCGTGGATTCTCAATATTCCAGTCGCGCCTCGATACACAGCATTATTTTGTGTGTTTACCCGAATCGCATAGGGGCGATTGGGGCAATCTAGCGTTTTGCAATACCACTGTCGGCGAATTGGGTGCGAGCGGGGCAAATTCTATGATAATATTAATATTTCATAATATATTGATATTGTCGATAGCAATCAATCCTGGGATTCGGGATTATAAATTTCTGCTTCACAGGTCCTGTAATCTTTTTTGAAGTATTGTAAACTAAGAAAATGTTATTACAAAGAACTAGGTGCCCACTTATAAGAAGAAAAAAAAACAAGAATTTTTGATTGAGATGCCAGATTCATAAAAACACATTGAAGTGGATTTAAATAAGAAAAATATTTCTACGGCAGAAATTGTATTTGTTTAGCTAGTTACTTACCTAGCTAGTCTAAATATAGCGCAGTAATCTGTCGACGTAGTTATTAATATTCACGGCTAAACACTTAATAACATGGATTACATGACTTAAATAGCCGAAAACAACTTACCATTTTCGGATATACAAAGGCGGCAATGTGGTTTACAGTCCTTATTCAGTTCGACCGATAAAAATCTGTTTAAAAAAATGCTTATCATTTACTACGAAGTGTAGTGACCTAGGTCTAAGAAATAGAAATTTTTAGGAACGGTATCAGTTGTGCCAGCACACATGGTGCACTCAGAAACAAACAACTTAAGTAATCAGTAGTAATTGTAACATCAGTAGTAAGAAAAATTACCCCAGAAGGTGTGGACAATAGTTTTATATATTTTTTATGTTTTTGAATGAATTATTTATATTAATCTTCGTAGTTTCTTTTCTGACCTCCCGGACACCTTGTTTGCCTAATTTCGATTGCTTACCGCGTATTATCATTTATATTACGACATTTAGAATGACAATAAGTGTGTTTGTATTAGAATACAAAATACCTAATAAAGTTCAATCGAAAAATTAACCTTGACAGTCCATTTATAAATTTTAATTAAATTAGAATTTCGGTTCTAATTAGTTTTATTAAAAGGCGATCAAATACAAAAAAAGATTAATATTTCATATCATACACACTTACTTATGTGATATTATTTTTCTACGAATATTTTGTGGAACAATGAATACGTGTATTCTGAATCTCAAAATGATTTTTTTTTCCTAGTTTTCTATTTGTCTCATATATCAAGCAGTAACATCTTGTGAGTTGTACGAGTATCATTGTGGGTAGATGTAGGTAGATTAAGATATTATTATTAGCACTGACAGTGTAGCTGAACTTGTTGTCGATTTGAATGATGAAGTCCAGCTATACGTGATTGTGTTAGGTACATGCTTTTGCAATAATAATGACACTCTCAAAACAGTTTTTAAACTTCTGGAAGTTCTGAGTAGAAATTTCATTAAATCTCTATTGGTGAGTGAAACAACTAAGTAGGTACTAATGTTAAAAGTTAATAGTAGATTTCATACGTCAGCAGTTCAAAAAAATCGCAAAATTCGTTTTAGAAAGTGTCATTATTATTGCAAACGATTGTACGCCTACGAAAAATCAGTTTGGGGAAGTACTATTTGTCGAATTCAAAAGTTAGAGAAAATTTTATTTTCAAAATTTCACACCTATGTTTTCTAACCAAATGGAAGCTTGTATTTGGTTCCGTTACCAAGTAATTCAAAAAATTTCCGGACATTTTTATCCTCTTTCAAGTAAGCTGCATCTGATTACACTGGAAATTTTTTGACGTCTAAATACAGGATGTTTTCAACAGAAGGAGCATAAATGGTACCGGTGAATCTACAATTAAAAATAACACATTCGCATAAAAATGACCTTGGTAAAATGTTCATCTCTTAGGAGAGTTTCCAAAAAATATATGGAACAGCGACTGTAATTTGAAAACAAAAAAAAAACAGTAAAATGTTGCAAAAATTTTCTACTAATGCGTGAAATTTTCTAAAATTTCTACCCTTTGAAAGGGTTGAAATAAGCATCCCTAAGTCACTTCGCTACAACTCATTTGTCTGACAAAATTGAGTACTCAAAATACGTATCCCATAGCCACTAATAAACTAACCGTTTATTAACAAAAATAAATAAAATTCATTATCATTTGCATTACAATCCACATGATTGCAGCTAAGAAATATTTAATTAGGCGGCTGTCATGCTAGCATTATACTCATATTTATGTAAAGAATTTTTCGCTACTATGTACCGTTTTCGAGTTATAAACGAAAAGGGGGACCTTTCTACCCCAATTCCCCCCTGAAGCGGACGGGTTAGAAGCGGGTACTAAGTACCCCAAACACATTCCGGCAAAGAAATATTTCCCCCTCCCCTCGATGCACGCTACAACCCCTTTGTCGCTTAGACTAAAATAAATGCCTCTATGATAATAACGCATACAACATTGTGCCTCGTTGGCAGGCATGCTAATATTTAAATTTTCTCCCCTAACATGGTGTCACATCGAAGATATGACCATTTATCACAAACACTGTTTATAGACATAAACAAACATTTATAGCATTTATTCAGGCGTCAATAGCCGTAAAGGCTAATGGACATCTATCGCGACGTCTATTTTTGTCAACTGGCTCATAATTGAAGCAAATTGTTATTAATTCTTACGTTGTCGCTTAATATTGCATGTTCGTTGCACTCAATTAACTAGCGTCACGTGAGTTGAATCGTATAAATGATGTATGTGCGCCGTCTTCTATTTCTGTCAGTGAAATCACTGAGATAAATACGTCCAATAAGCTGGGAACCCCTCTGAATGAGAGAAAAGGGATCATACTTACTTCGCCATTGTGATAATTTGTTGCCATTTTCAAATCTTCTGCTCAAATTGTTCTGCGGGAATCTGGAAAATGAATGGTTCCAGTCTCAGGTGCAGCTTAACATTAAGCTGCTTTCAATAAAATATATATATATATTGGTCTCTCTACTACTTCTACTCTTTAATTACCTTTCAGAGGAGAACCGGCCAATGCGCGGTAATCTGCTCATTTAACAAATTGTGGATGTAGTACATTTAAAAAAGAAATAATAGAGCGTAAAATATGAAATTTATTACTTCACTTCTTGCATATTTTATGATGTGGCCATACTAATTATCTAACATACAGGGTGTTAACAAAAGAGTATAAAATATTTCAGGAGGTAATAGTAATAGTATGGTAATAGCACAGCTTAAATAACAATCAGCTCACAGACTCTACGGCGGCACCTTTGAAGTATTAAAACCTGAAAATTTTCCCTTGAAGCTTGGTGTCTCTCTGTCTTTTGGGATACAAGTCAGGACCGGATTAAAAATAGTTGTCCCAATTTAGAAAGTGCCATACTAAATATAAATTTGTTTTACTTGAAATTGTTTAAAAATAAAATAACATAACAGTATAAAATACAAGAAAATCAACAAACCACAAAATACAGCATTCGTGCACCAATAACGCAGTCGTTGACGGTATGGCTATAAGGGCATATTTTACAACCACACGTCCCTGCCGCCTTTTATCCCAAAATGGCGGCATGCGCGAAGATCTGCGCGAGACGTTCCCGCTCATACGAGTCTGTGAGCTGATTGTTATTTAAGCTGTGGTAATAGTCTAACGATTAACAGGCGCTGCTTACCTCAACTTTCTGCAGAACACACTGTATGAGTTTTTGGCCAAAAACGGCGAAAACGGCCACTAAAAATAGCCGTAGAGCCTAAAGATGGGCATTTCGAGCTTCGACCCCATTGAGACTTTTGTTCAGGGGTACAAAACGAACAATTTCCCAAATTTTCAGCAAATTTCACCGGAAGACCGTTTTCCATATAAAATGTGCGGGGTCCTTTGGTGTATAAAATGGGTGTTGTTATAAAATGTTATTTATTTCTTTCCTTGGGAATTTCTTTCAATTTTTTGTTGTTGTGTGTGGTTGAGTCCTACCAATGTAAATCGTTCCTGGGTCTACTTGATAATAATATGCCGTCCCCTCTCCCGCACAAGTCTCCAACTTCTGGGCTAATCCTTGCGATTAGAATCAAGGATAGAAATATTATCGAGGATATTATTATTATTTATGGTTAACGTCCGTGTATTTTGTATCACTCTGTGGAATTTTAGATCAAAATAGCAGCACGAGTTCGTGCGTTATATAATTTGTTTGCATCTGACGTTAAAGGAAGCGGTAAAAACATCCCGGTAAATAGAGGTCTTCCTTATTTGGAGGAGTTGATCGACTTTTTCCGATGCACTCTTTGTCGTGGGCGTCAAGATTTAATAATAATTGTTTGATGTGGGCCTAAAGTAACAGCTCTTTAGCGGCATAGTATAGTAGAAGCGTATTTCTGGAGGACTTTTGAGGCAATAACTATCCGTTAGTTACTGTCTAAAACATTGGCACACTAAATTTGCAACCGTGAGATCAAATTTGGTAAGCAAATCGAGAACTGTTCTTCAGTTTAATTTGCTTAGTGTTTACATTGACCGATATGTGGTCCGATGAACTTGACCACAACTGTCCTCCTACAGGATGATTAAAAAATATGTCAGTCTTAAATACTAATAATACGTTGTCATCGCAACATAGAAGTTATAACCTTAAATAATTAATTGAGATAAAACTGTTATACAAGGTAGTGGCCCTAAATCAAAAACACAAAGATATAAAGGTCTTGTGTTCGTGGGTATGAAATTTGTGCGAATTTAACAGTTTTTAATTTAAATTTTTTAATGGAGGGATAGTCTCAACTTGAACTTCTGATAAATCTATCAACTCAGTCAATGACAGTTTTATGATGAAAATGTTAGGAAGGAAAAGGAAGTTCATTGTTTATGACGTTAGCGAAAGATACACATTATTTTGCTACTCCAATTTTAACAGTGATTTTCACACTTATAAACAAAAATGAACAATCTTATATACAGAACTATGTATGTTTATGTTATAACAATATTTATATTTGTTGTGTTCTATAAATAAAATTGTAACGATATTTTGTCGAAAATGTAGCATTAAATACAGTCTGTCAAAAAAAGTAAAAATAATTCATTGGTATAGTAATTTAAAAATTGTATGAGTTGTGTTTTTCGCTATTTCTCAAATATTACCTAACCTAACATAACCTGTCTTACTTACTTAACCTGTCAAAAATTCAAAAGAAGTCATTGGCGTAGAAATTGTATCTTTTCTGTGAGTTGCGTTCCTTCTTGCTGTTTCTCAAATAATACCTATAATTAAACCGCGGCTAAGCTTTTACTGAGTCACTACTGGAGATGCCGATAGTAAAGAGCGACGAAACGTTTGGAACCATGGGATTGGACCAGTTACAGAAGCGGCTATGGGACGTCCCAGTAGATTACCATTATTCGAAGAACGGTTCCGACTGTAACAGTCGTAATACCAACAACAGAAGCCGATATCAATATGGCGGGGCCAGAGATACCGGTAGCAGTTCTGCTCTCTCAGAGCTTAGCCCGAGGGCAACCAGGGCAAGTCAAAGAAACCCAGCTAAAGCTAGCAATGCGCACTTTAATTATGTTATTGGCAGCGACCAGTTACCGAGGTCACCGAGGTTATATCAAATAATGGCACCGGCCGTGACCTAAAAATCACTATAATATAATTAAACATTTAAAACACAGTGAATTTTTGGACTTCTGGTAATTACACTATACTTATACATATTTTAAATTGAACTGACTGGGTGAATTGAAGGGAAAAAATTAATGAATAATTATTTTTCTCAAAAAAAAAACATCAGTTAATGAATATTATGCTATAGTCTGTTTAAAAATGAAAGAGAGTAATAAAAGCTTATTATGTATGCAAATCGTAAATAAATGTAGTACTGGTGCTTATATTCAATATTTTTATATTATGTATTATCGGTATAGGTGAGGTGTACTGTTAAAAAAACGTTGTGTGGCCGGGTTGTAGTAAATTGTAGCAGGTAGCTAAAATTTAATCCCCGACAATCCGTCTTTGTCTATGCCGCTTCAATTTCTCGGTCCATTTATCTTATAAGTAAACAATATAAAAACAGCATTTCAAAACATGAGGCTACTTTAAGCATCATAACCGGGTTAAGAGGGTTTTTAGTAATTCAAATAAAATTATTCAATATTATTATCAAAATATTTATTTAAATTTAATGAATAGACTTTTATTCCACACAAAAATATATGTATTTTGAAAATTCAAGTTATGGTGAGTAAATGTAGTGTTGTATAAATGTGGAATAATGAAAATAAAAAGTAGGTATATTAAAATTCATTCTCTGAATATTCTGATGAATTATCTTCGTCTCCTAGATTGATAACGATTGGTTCCACAGTAACGTCAATTAAATTATCGAGTTCCCACATTTTCTCCTCTTCTTTTTGTACATGATGTATACATCTTTGCCAGTTATCTGCAGTTACTCGTTCCAAGAAATTTTTAACAAAATTTTCATGTCACTTAATTTAAACGTCGTATTATTTCGCGCTACATCTTTTACCTGCGCTCAGACTTCTTCGATTGGGTTAAGTTCACAGTGATAAGGTGGTAACCGTAGTACCGTTATTGGCGATGTGTTGCCATTTCATCGATAATATATTTTTCTGTACTTTATTAAGATTGGCAAGTGTCAAAAGTTCCTTTTTCACCATATTTGTTTCAAAGGATATGTTTTTCCGGATAACCATTGAATTATATCGGCTTTCCTCCAAGCAGTCGTAGGCGTCCGCTCGATCTGCCGTGAGTGGTAACTGGCATTATCCATGACAATTACAGACCCTGGAGGAATAAGATCCAACATCTGTGTAAAATACTCTTCGAAAACATCTGCGTTCATGTCTTCGTGATAGTCACCTGTATTTTTAGATTCAAATAAAAGTAAATCGCCATCTACAAAACCACTGGCACTACCTATATGTGTATTAATCTTCGCCCTTTAACTGAAAGTACTTGAACCCTTTTGATAGTCCATCCAAAAATGCTTGTCGAAAACTTTTTACATTTTTATCTTGCCATAGTTTTGTTCCCGTATATCCCTCGTTGACCGTTTCGTCTAGATAATAAATATTCTTCCCTTCGTCACGGAATTTTCTAATTGATCTTAAGTAGGATCTTCGCCAACAAATAATTTCATCTTTATCGATAAGAACTGACTTCCTGTTCTGCTTTTCCCAGCAAAAATTCAACTCTCGTAAGACGGCCCATAATTTGCTTCTACTGATTTTTGGCAAATCGTTGTTCTCTGAAAGTTCATTTTGTTTAGTGAGTGTACTTTTCTGCGAATGACATTTTTGAAGAAATCATCTATAACGACTTTTGACCTCCGTGTAGATGATTTTGGGGGATTTACAGTATCTTGTTCATTTTTTGTTTCCTTTAAAAGTCTGTAGATAGTCGATTTTCCAATCTCTGTCATTTTGGAACACTTTTCCACGATGTCGTCAACACTGTTGGTAGGATTTTGGTGTTTCAATGCATTAAATACATTTAATATAATAATCTTCTCATTCTGAGACAGCGCACATCTTTTCACGCGTTTAGCAGGTACGCAATCTGATAAGCTCGACATTTACCCAAACAATATTATATCCACTGGCACAATAGTCACTAAACACAAGTCGAATTTTACTCTTCTGCACTAGCACGTCTTCGTATATTCAGCTCTAAGACTGGATTGATCTGTCACAATACACTGGCTCCTGCCCTATGATGTATCCAGGAAAATATACTAATGTACACCCATTACCTGTTAGCATTAGTGTTACCCGATAATTACCTGAAACCAAATATTACCACGCCCATGGCCGGTTCTTATCTCGGGGTTTTATTGCTCTCTTTCATTTCCAAACAGACTATACCAGCCACCACTATATTCGAAAACGACACAATCTACAAAACTGAAATTGGTGTCACAAAATAGCAAGAAATTATTCATGTTTTTGGCGCTTGAAGGGGTGATAGATATTTAAAATAACCAATAGTGTCCCGACCTAGACTAAGATCCTGCTCCTATATTACGTGGTCCTGCCTTAGTAATACCGAGCCTGTCTTAATACTGTCAAGCCTTGCTGAGATACTACTCGATACTGCCAAGTACTACCTCATGCACTGGCAGTGCAGCACTGCTACTATTTTGTACACTACTACTATAGGTGAGAGGGTCCCTCGGCAGCTTTTTAAAACAAAAAGTTTCCATCATATATGCAAGTATGATTATGTCACCTTCAGAGATGCTTCATTTTTTTACATGGATTATAGTACTATCAATTGGATGAATATCTCTTTGTGGCAGAGAATAGAACAAAACAAGGTACTTAAAAATTGGAGACTGGATATAATCAGGTTTAACTTAATTGCTTTCGTTATCTTCATAATTATTGGATATTGGAGTCAAACTACTGTATAATATATCATCGAGATCGTTTTTTTATATTATCGCAGGTGCCGTCATTCGCGAATATCGCGATTGCCCCTCTTGACCCCGCGTTTATCAGCGTCATTTTTGTGGGTTTCGATTCGTCGTCTCGTTTCTTCTACACGTTAACGGGACAACTGGCTCAGTCCCTCCATTTGCAGTACAGCATCTCATTCATTTGTTTTTGTCTTGGGTGCCGGCCTACTGTGCCGCAAACACGCTGCTAGTACCATTCGCTGCGAAGCAGTGCTGCTGTTTGTCTTTTGTTTACCTCAGGATACTGCGACCCACCAGATTTAATGCCCACAGTCGGTTTTACACAACCGGATATGAGTTACGGGGGTGAGTTATTTTTATTATTTTTTTTGTTTTGTTGCGGAGGCTTGCAATTTTTTTCGAAAAAGGATGGTCTTTATTTTTTGTTTTTAATTCAGGATCTCGTTTATAGAGGTTTTATATATGTCTTTTCCTTCGTCATTTTTGTTTAGAAAATCAGCAAATAAATAAATTGTAATATGTTGAATTTTTACTTGTTTAAATATATTGTGATATTAAGTGCAATAGTTAAGATAGTGTTTGTTATATGTCACAAATTAGAAATGATATAAATTATGATACAAATTGTGTAATTAATCATCAACTAATATACAACAAAAATTCACGTAATCGAAATTTCAGAATTATTTTTCAAAATACATGATTTTTATCGATTTTGATGTCAATCAATTGTTAATTTTATGGATGTTCTTTTTGCCACAATAGTTTATTATTTATTGTATTTAGAAATCAGAAATAGAAATGTTAATTTGTATATACAGTGCGTTCATAAAGTAATGCAAAAATTTATTATTAGTTAAATAAACAATATTATTAAAAATTCCCGAAACAGGTCGATTTTTGATTTTAATTTACTGCTTTTTCAAATACTGATATACAGGGTGATCTATCTTCGAGTAATAACGTCATCACCGGTTTTTTAAAATGGAATACCCCATTTTTCCTCATTTCGTGTTTTCCTTTGCTGAACTGATTCCAAAAATGTATCACAAGCTGCTTCAAATTCGTACAAGATGAGCAACAATTCCAAATTTACAAATTAATAAAAGTACTAAAAATTAAATGAAATTATATATTGTTATTACAACTTATTTGATAAACTATTACGAAACACCCCAGAGAAGAGTTTATTAGTGATCTTACGTCTCAGCCATGAATTGGCTGAAGACGACGTTGACCGAAGAACTGAATTCTGCGCGTATATGATGCACCAAAATAAGCGAGATAACAATTTCATTGCTAACTTTTTATTTCCCGACGAGGCAACGTTTTATTTGAACGGCCATGTTAATCGGCAAAACACCCGTTATTTGTCTCAGGAAAATCCACATTAGATGCAAGAATACCTTATACAACGACCACAAATGGTCAATGTTTGGGCTGGTATTGTGAGAAATACAATTGTTGGTCCATATTTATTTGTTGAAAATTTGACAGGAGCATTGTTAATGTATAACTTTCTATTAAATTTTTATAAACACCTTTGGTATTGTTGCCCACCTTGTATCAATTTGAAGCAACGTGCGATACATTTTTGGAATCAGCTTAGTAAGAGAAATCTGAAAATGGGAAAAAATTAGGTGTTCCATTTAGAAAAACATTACTCGAAGGCACGTCACTCTGCATATTAAATTATTATTTGAAAAACAGTAAATTAAAATCAAAAATCGACCTGTTTCGGGAATTTTTAATAATATTATTCATTTAGCTAATAATTAATTTCTACTTTATGGACGCACTGTATATTGTTTTATCTAATCTGTACATGATTCTAAGCAAAGACTAATCTGAGGTTTTCTGTAAAAATGTAGGACATCGTTATTGTAAGAAAAACATCTCTGGCCGTGACATCCTAAATGCACTTATTTGTCTCTTTTTACGCTATACGTTATTCTCCATTCTATTTGCAAATTAAGAATCGTGGAAAGCATACGCAACAGTATAATTATATCTTTACCCGTATCATTTACATTAAATATATAAGTTATACCACCTGAGGGTAAATCCATGGCAACTAAAGTGAAGCAATTTATAGACAGACATTTTTTTAAATCTAAATATAACTGACGAGGAAACTCTACAATTAAACTCGGATATTGAAATGTACACGAGCACGGTGTAATGAGTAGGTTATTTTGTCGTTTGTCGTTTCCCTTTGAATATTAATAGATCTATTTTTTAAGTCGCCAGGTGAACGTATGTATCCTTGTAATTACAGGAATTATCTTACCGGCACCCAGATCAATAAAAATCCGATTAACTACTTTCAAAAGGAAGTTAAGCCACATTGTTTTGTTTATCTCGAGACTTGATCCGTAGAAATACGCTTTTGATCAGGGCAGCCTTGGAAACAATGCAACGATTTAGTTGACGTTTCTAATATTTTACAGGATAATCATAGCATCCTTGGAATTCCGAACCGTTTATATTTTAATATAATATATCTTTGAACGTTTTCTAGTGACAAAAGGTGCTATTGTATGTTCTTGTACCAACCTAGGCGTCTTGTTTACTACTTATTATCCGAAGAAAATTAAAAACAATAACAAATCATTTCGGGTGACCTTTGCTTAATTCGAAACGTGACATGGTGTTCACGAGCCATACAAAATTGCTCCTAATGTCACGAGATGTTTATAGATCGAAAAATTCAGATTTATCAACCTGTAGAAAAGTGGGGCCCATAAAGGTGTACATTATTTGTTGGAAATTGCCAAATATTTTGTAATATTAAAATTTGCAGCGCCTAAACATATTCCAAGTTCCTATCTAATACATATTTATTTCATAGCCTCTATTATGTCCCAGTTTGTAATCTTTTTGTAAACACTATAAGCTGCACTTCAGTTGGAGATTTTACGATATTCACGCGTCTCTATGAGTACTATATTAACCACTTTTACTAAATTTACAGGTGATGTCATGTCGAAATGAATATTTATTATTATTTTTCCAGCACACGTCACAGTGTTCGCGAATTGGTTACATAAAAAATCAACACATAAAGATTAAGTATTAGGATACAACTTTCAGCTGTTAGTATTTTTAATAGTCAATTTAAAACTGTCGGTTTTTATCTTTATTGTCTGTCTGTTTACATGTGTCAGTGTTTGTTCTTATTTTACTACTCGTTTATGAAGTTATACTAGGAAAAACATGATTTGAGATAAGTTGACAGTCTATTAGGTTACAATAATACTACTAGTATTACATTTAATATTGCTTAACTGTTGCAAAAAATTAGAATATATGTCTTATTAATATTCTTGAATGTTGATACAAGTGCTGGTAGGTGGTATTGGTTTAATTTTTTGTCATCGGATGGTCTGATGTGTGAAGAATACTAGATTTTGTTGTTAAGCCACATTTCTAAATTTAGAAATATGTAAACGAAGTTCAAGTTCACATTAAATTTGCTTACGAATAACAAGTTTATCCTAATAGATCGGTGTGAATTTGTTGTGTAAATATAATTAATTCCTCATGGAAATATTGCTGTTTAGACAATTGAATCGTAAATAATTATCAACTATTCAATTTCATTTGATAATAGGAAAACGGCCATTTCACGCTGTTCTAATGTATTTTTTTTAAATTACTTGTTTACTTTACTTTAAAATATGGAAAATTGAAGAGCAACACAATTATTATAGTTTTTACCAGTCAATTTCCAAGATTTTCAACTTTTAGATAGACCATTTTAGAACTATTAAAGATTTATATTTTACAAGCAAGTATTATTAAAATGCCAAAATTTTGTGCCAAACATTTGGTAGTAACTCTAAAAACTCATACAGGTATTATACCAACTATAAGTAAGTAGCATGGTGTATATCATCATTAATCACAGATCTACAATGCGCTGACAATTAATATATCGTGTACTGAATCCATAATTCCACTTTGTATTGTTAAAGTACTATTTTCAATGAAAATTAAGTACAGAGTCTATGTGAGAAATTATTGGGCCTAAAATTTTGATTTTTGCAAATATCTTCAGAATCCTTAAGCCAATTTAAATTAAATTTAGTATGGGATTGTAGATAGTGTACCTGAACATTATAATGAAATTAGTTTTGTCAAGTACCACAGAGGGCGCTAGTTATGCGTAATGCCAATTTTTTTTTAAAAACATTTGTTTCTATTTTTTTTCCAAAATCTTTGCCATTTCATTCTACATAAAAAATTACTCTTTACTTTTTTCATTTGCAGTTTAATTTTCCAGAAAAAGTTGCTAAAACTGTATAGGGCGATCATTGGCAAATGCAATTGAAAATTCCGTAAACAAGATGTAGAGAAAATAATTGATAAGGGTATCAGACGAATATTTTTCTAAACTATAATGCTTGGTATTCTACAAAAATATCTCAGGTTTGTACCATGTTTAACAAATAAATGGATGACTGAACATTTTTGAAATGTCGGAATTTTTTAATTCCTTTAAAAAAAATAAAGTGACAGCGGAATCACGAATCGACATTTGTCACTCAATCTGTTTGAATTATCTTGGCAGTCATGAAATACTTTTCATACATGGTTACATTTATATTATAACATTATAAATTTTATAAAAAAATATTCATTTTACAAATAAATGTAGTTAGACTTACTGTACTATACCAAGTATACTTTATTTTCAAGTTCAACTGTGAAATTTTGTTATTGCTACTAAACAGAGGCTGTCTAGGCTTACGTGCGTACAATTCTTCGAATTTTCCGGCAATTCATCAACTTTTCCAATAGAAAACTCCTCAAGGTAACACTGTGGCGAACTCCATCATTTTCTAGACAAATAGCTCCCATACGGCTTATTCTCATGCGATTTGTTATTCAAGCTAAGCCTCGCGAAGGTTGACTTATTGTGTAATTTATTTATCGTTATTATTTCGCTAATGGCGAGCAGCATTGTTCTATCTTAATTGCGGAAGGTTTTTTTTCGAACCGATAAAGTTCAAAACTGCCAATTTATAATACGTCTTGCTTTTAAATCGTTACATAATGGAAGCCGAGAGTCATTTGATTAATTGGTACAATAATAATACGCTTTGTGTCTGGAAAGGTGTTAATTAAGTCTCAGTTTTCGGTTAAGGGTATTATGCAATAATTGACTTCAATAGCTAGAGAAAAAACGTAATGAGCTCAATTAAGCTTAATGCATTGTTTCTGGTGGCTCTATTGTTGTTAATAAATTACTTTAAAAGCTTCTAAATTCGTGACTAAGTACGTGTTAATATGTATATTGTAAATATATTAAGAATATCTATTCTTGAATATCAGCTCTAGGATACAATAATTTCTATATTAGGATGAGTTTTGCGGTGTTTTTCGGAATAAATTTAGGAAAAGAAACTATTCATATTTTTTCATTTCTCTTTTTCCCACTGATAAACAATATTTTTAGTTATTTTTTACGTTAGTAATTTTTTTGTCAGCATTGTTCCAAACACGGAATTCCAGGAAACAACTCTGTGCGTACTCTGCGTAGTAATGCCCCGACCAGCATTGAATTACACCTGGAAAACCTACAGCAAACAGCTGACGTTACTCGTCAGCAGCCTACCAGATATACTGAGTGACTTTAGGTATTTGATATAGGTTTTCCAGGTGTAATTCAATGCTGGTCGGGGCATTAACCCGCAGAGTAGTTGTTTCCTGGAACAGCTTCGACGCTACGGAAAAGATTCTTTTGCGTCCACGAACCTCGAGACACTCCATATATTTATTATTGTACTTGGTTGGTATCTGAAAGATAATATATATTGAAATTAAGATGGTCAAATCATCCAAGTTGCCAGGAAGAGATGGCCATCCCGTTAAAATTGAAAACGGGATTATTTTAAGGTTAGGTAACACTTCAAAGTGTCTTTTAATTTCAGCTGTTGCAAAAACAGAAATATGGATTCACGTAGCATCTCAACACTATTTCACTTACTTTGATATACTTTTCGCACGGTAGCAGTAAAAACAATAATTTTGTGTTATTATAGCGCAAGTGTGAATGTATAATGTGTGAATGTTATATTGAAGTATGGCCATCTACTCCAGATATACCCTAATGTTCAAGTTCTGGGAAAAGGATACTCGTTAATATACGTAATACAAAACTCACACGCCACATTCTTATCCATACACCAAAGTGTACAAAACAAATGATTGGAGTTAATAAATTTGGAAATGTTGCAAACAAATTGTAGCATTTCTCAAATTGTCAGACACACGTTCTTATACAATTACTGCAACATTTGTAAGAAGTATATAAATCTTCGTTCAGAAGGAATAAACGATAGAACCTCCCAATTCTTCCTCAATTACCAGAATGGATACATCAAAGTGATTGGAATCAATAAATTTACAAATGTTCCAAAATAAATTGCAGCGTTTCTCATTTTGTCAGATATACAATTCATTAAGAAGGTCTTCCACTACGATTCTTGAAGCTAATCTAACAGAAATAGAACAACATGGAGTTTGTAAATCAAGCACAGTGATAAAACTACATTGAAGTTTCAATAAATCATAAAATTAAACGAAGACAGAAATTATTGCAACCTCTTGTAAATACTACTGAAACTATCTTTGATGTTGATAAATGTATCAATAAATCGGTGTATAGCAACGAATTACACAACCGAAACCTTACCTTCAGCAAATATGACAGAAGTTGGCACTGTTAACACAAATTCAACGGTTAATAATTGTAATAGCATTTTCTACTCAATATGAAATACGTGTTTGTCACTACTTAATTACTTGATTCCTAACCTATACGCATAAACTTGGAAATTATAGTTGAGGACAAAATAATGACAATTGTTTTTTCAGTTACGGAGATACCAATTTATTTCTAAAAATAAAAGAATGTAAATTTCATAAAATTTAAAATTGTCATAGTAACTGTTCGAATTATTTCCATGATTTTCAATGCACAGTTAAGCTTGCTGAACCCATGAGTTACCACAGCCCAAATCAGACTATAGTCTAATTGCCTCAGCGGCATCATGTATGCGATTTCGCAGCTCTTGTTTAGTGTTAACTTCGGTAACAGACACCATAGTTTTTAGTAAAAGTCCAGCGGATTTAGATCCGGCGATCGAGGGGCCACCCAATTGACCTCGGCATAGTTCGGGAAACACATTCTGTGGTACTAATCGCGCAAAATGTGATGAAATACCATCGTGCAGAAACCGCATATGCTGTTTAACGTTGAGATTAACTTCTTCGAGGAGTACCGGTAAATTATTACGGAGAAATTGTAAATAAAGAGCGCCAGTTAACCGCTTTTCCAGAATGAAAGGGCCAATCCGTTCACAATTCCAGTCCACACATTTTCTGAAAATTGTTAGAAGTGTGTTCGCCGAGTGACATGCGGATTTTCAAGTGCCTATTAATGCGTGTTGTTAAAATTGTAGGTAGTGTTCCCACTTTTTCAGTTTATAATCGATTTACCACGCGGATTATTTATTACAGGCTACAAAGCGTTTATATCTACCTGCACCGTTAACATAGATACAGCTTAAAACCATTAGAAGTAATTTAACAGCCACTATGTCGCCCACGTGCCGGTATCATATCATCGACAGCGATCCAGTCTTGCAAGATGCACTTTTTCGAGGCAGCTCGCATTTTGTTTATATGGTTCGACGTACGTGCCTTCGGTACAAATGGAGTCGCTCCAGAATGCCGCGTATGACTCATCATAATCCAAAATAGTACCATCTCGAGTCTAAAAGCCGTTTGTCACTATGCGATAATTATGGTAAAATTTATGTAAATATTATTTGATAAATTTACAAAATAATTATATTTAAATCTAAAAACGATACAATATCACTGTATGCAACTACCATAAATTATTTTCTATTTTTCATTCATGCGCAAGCGCAGTAGTCTGAAAATACGATTAACAACTCATTAACTATAATAACTAGTTTATATAATAAAATAAATAGCACGACACTTATTCTCACACTTGACAGAACTAAGCTTAAAGTTAAGTTAGGTTGAAAATTTAAAATTCCAAATTATGTAAATAATAATAATAATAATAATAATAAATGCATTTATTGCCCAACAGTTACCCATTTACAGAGCAATTACACAAAATAAATTAATACTTTCAGTTAAGTGATTATATACAAAGTGTACCAAATACAACTATGACAGATACATATTAAGTTCAACAGAATTAGAAAGATAATTATAGGTATTCTTTACATTTACGTTTTAACTCAACAATTAAATAAATACGTTAATTAAGTAAATACGTTTATGCGCATATTTCTGCGTTGATTTCACCGCAAAAGTAGAACACGTTGAAAATATTTTCTTAGTAAATTATTTTATGAATTTCATACCCAATCTCCCGCTTGCAATTACAGGATATTTTAAAAATAATTTTCAAATGAATTTTTTAATATTTTTCTCAGATAATATTGTATAGTGACAAACGGCTATAAGAGTGTAAAAGTTGTCCATCGGGGCCTTTGCGGTTGCGTGAAAATCGCTTTATTTGCGAAATTTACAAACAATGGGGCGACCCGCGTCGTATTGTGATACGCAATCTTGGAAATGGTCGCTACATGGTTTTGCGGTTACTTAATCCATTTTATGGGTATTCTCGCATGCAGTGAATATGTATTTCGTGGGAAATTTCATTTAGGTATTGCTTTGCATAACATTGACTCAATTAAATTATAATAAATAAAACATTATACAAGCTGTTTTCTACGAAGGCATCGGTGTCACACATACTTTTTATTTTTAGAAAATTCAAGATATTAAGACTATTTTCTCAATATAATGAGAAAAATCTCAATATCTTGACTTTCCTGTTAGTACTGCGATATTAAATTAAAGCTATTAAAGTTACATAAACAGTTTAGTGTTAGCTACTACTCATTAAACTTAGTATTATTGTCGAGAATTTTTTTTTTACTAAATAGTTATTTATGCAACAAGTGCAAAAAGTAAGTGTTGTCCTACTCGGCCCGACGGCCTCGTTGGACAATTTCACGTCGCGTGCAATAAGCACTTTTTGTACGAGTTGCATACAATATTTTTTCTACGTTCACGCAAAAACCAAAAAATGTTATTTAGATGACACTAAGTCTAGAAAAATGTGACGTCGATTTGAACGTTTATGTTTGTCATGATGACAAAACGCTGTAGTAGAATGACAGATGAATGCAATAAACATTTTATTGCACTAGTGCAATAAAGAACCACTTTTTCCACTAAATATAGTTCAATAAAGTATTGTTTTTTGCATGAACGAAGATTCCATCTGCGTTTATTAATGTATGCAAATGCGGCCTGCTTAATAATAATATGCCGCCCCCTCTCCCGCACAAGTCTCCGACTTCTGAGCTAATCCCTGTGATTAGAATGAGGGGTAGAGATATTATTATTATTATTATTAGATATTTTATTCAATAACGATGTTATTACTTAACTATTTGTTGTTTGTCGTGTATCTTATCATGAAACCTTTTAAATGGCATGTTTCACATAAGACAGATATCTGAAACGGGCGACATAAATGTTTAAGATATTTACTGAAAAGTAAAGAACCGTTGAAGGTAGGTTGCCAA
This sequence comes from Monochamus saltuarius, assembly GCA_025584915.1. Lineage (NCBI taxonomy): Eukaryota > Metazoa > Arthropoda > Insecta > Coleoptera > Cerambycidae > Monochamus > Monochamus saltuarius. The sequence continues at coordinate 7,497,941 of CM046725.1, read as the reverse complement.
AATTTGGTATAGAGGGGTTTCTAACAAGTTGAATAAAAAGCAGCCAAAAATAATTTCCTAACAAAATCACAAACGTTGTTTCTCGAAAAACTGGTTCACTTTTTCGAACCTACGTGCGACACCTATGATTAAATTAACATGCTTTTACAATCTAATTCGCTAGTGAAATACATAAAAATATTGCAGTAGGAAGTAAAAGGAAACTCAAGATATTGAGATTTTTCTTATAACATTGATAAAAAAGCCAAAATGTTGAGAATAATCTCAATATATTGAGTTTTCTAAAAATAAAAAGTATGTTTGACACCAGGGTGCTTTCGTAGTTTTCAAACATTGTACACGAAACATTAATTGGAGATTGATAGCTGATGAAGTGTGAAGTCATTTTTCTTAATATATTATTTTCGTAAAACAATAAATAGCGAAAATATTTTTTTATAAAGATGGTTCTGTTGCACTATCGACGCGAAGTTAGGTTAGTTCAACAATTTTCATAAGCACCCTACATAACCTAACTTTGTAACTGACGTAAACAGTTTTAACTTTATCATTTTATGATTTGTAAATTCCGTTTGAGTTATGATCCTATAATCAGAAGTATGCAGATATGTGTTTTGCAACGCAGTGTATGTTTCATACAGTGGTTTTTAATCTAATACTTTCTTAGCTGCTTCTGGTAGACCTCAAGGTTCAAACCATGGGCCACTTCTTTTTATTTTGTTTGTTAATGATTTATTTAATATCATTAAATACTGATCGTCTGTTTTCTTGCTGATGATTTGAAACTTTTCTTAAATATAATATGCATAAACGTACATAAATGTATAGATTTTGTTGAGGTGTGGTGTTCAGAGAATCACTCACTTACGAATTAATGTTAACAAGTGCAAAATTTGTTCATTTACTCTTAGAACTCAGCCTATTTTATGTAACTATATTTATAATTAACGCCATAACTGAAACGTTGCAGTAGTGTTAAATACCTTGGAGTTATCATGGACAAAACATTTTTTTTCTCCAAACACATCAATCAAATTGTTAATACTGCTTATAAAGCATTAGGATTTGTTATTAGAAACTTATAATCGTTTAATGACATTACAGACTCTAAAATGCTTTTATTTTTCTTTAGTTCGATCAAAACTTGAATATTGTAGCATTATTTAGTACTGTATGAAACTCCACTGTTGATTCAGTGGAATCAATTCAAAGGTGTTTTCTCAAGTTTTTATCCTACCGTGTTTATGGTTATTATCCATCAAGAGGATATAGTCAGAATTTATTATTAGAACGATTTAATTTTGACTCACTATCTACTAGAAGAATGCTTGTGAGTTTGTCAGTTTTGTACAAATTATTTCACAACCAAATTGGTTCAACATCAGTATTGAACATGTTTGACATACGAGTTCCTGGACTTCGATCTTGGGACCACTGTATATTTTATTGTCATAATGTAAGGACTAAGGTATGCAATCTTCTGTTTATGTTATGTCTAACATTCTAACAATTTTAATCAGATCTCTAATCTATGTGACATACATGCTTGTTCTGTATAAATATTGTCGATAGAATGTCAACGTTTTCAAGATCTTTAATTTAATTTAGTACTTAATTAAATTTACATTTCATATAGTAGTACGTTATACAGTGTGGAAGAAAAGTATGGAAACAACGAAGTTTCATGAAATTTCCTCGGATACGTCGATTTTGCTTTTTAAAAATACTCTTTTTTCTATACCAACGCATTTCCGACGTTCATTTGTTTTCGCGCGATGACGTCATCGGAGTCATCGAATATTTTTTTAAATAGAACACCTATATCTTTTCATCGGATTCTTGTAGAGCTTAACTTGCTGAATTAAAAATATATAATTTCAACACTTTATTCCTTCAACTTTCCGAGGAAAAAAATAATAACCGATCCAATAAAATCGGCTTGAAAAAATGTGAATATTCCCATTTGTGTCTGTGATGGGCTGGTTGAGAGTAAAATGGATATAGTGAATTCATCGGCAGTATCACAAAATAAGGACTCTTCATTTTTAAAACAATTTAACAATAAGTAATTAATTAATTAATTAATTAATAATTAAATTCTGGTTGCCTCAATCGTATTTGACCCCCTAATTTATTATTTTGTTTTATTAGATTGTATGTTAGAATATTACATCTTTTGATAGCAAAAACAACAAATTAAATCAAGTCACCTCAGAAACTGTTTCTGGCAGCTAAACAAAATCTAATCAGAATTGACATCTGTCAACTGCAGCGTTTATTGGATCGGTTATTATTTTTTTCTCGGAAAGTTGTAGGAATAAAGTGTTGAAATTATATATTTTTGAATTCAGCAAGTTAAGCTCTACAAGAATCCGATGAAAAGATATAGGTGTTCTATTTAAAAAAATATTCGATGACTCCGATGACGTCATCGCGCGAAAACAAATGAACGTCGGAAATGCGTTGGTATAGAAAAAAGAGTATTTTTAAAAAGCAAAATCTACGTATCCGAGGAAATTTCATGAGACTTATTTATTTTTATTTGTGGTTTTGGGTTTCTGCACCTATAATCTGGTAAGAATGTTTTTGTTAATATATTTAATGATGAATATCAAATGTAATTATTTATAATTCACCATATGAAAACGCCCTGCATTTCGCGGCATTTTCGCGTTAAAGATCCTTAAGTGAATAACAAATGAATTAAGACATCTGCATAATTAACCTATCTACATAAATTGAGTGGGTGTGGCATCCTATTTGTTCTCAGTCTAGGATTTAAATTGAAAACCATTGAAACGTATTAATAAGTATTTGATAATTATTGAATAATCACTAGTTAATATGTTTTATTTTTTTGTATATCTGCATCGTAATGTTTCTTTTTTACTTCGAATGGTCATGGGTGAATAGCATCAAACAATTGACAAATGCATATTCTCTCAATTTATAATTGAGATAGGCCATGTCGTATGCATCCACCAATTGTTTATCGTCGTTCATCCATAGCCACCCCGACCTAGATGATAACTTGGAAAGATGAGTTAAAAGCGAATTATAAATAGGTGAATTTTTATGTAGGTGGCTTCGTCAAGATCTAAGAATCCTAGTAGCTCGTTAGTTTGTCTTAATTGGTCTCATGTCAGAGATTCCCAATCTAGATTTGAGGAAAGGAAACGTGATATATATTTACCTTTGTCCAGTACGTAATGATCGCTATTTTTAGTTATGTCGGTAATATTAACGTATTACTGTTTAAAAAAATAATAGAATAAATGCATGTTAATATATTCACAGAAATAACAAGCAAATTTTCATAACTACGCAGTGAGACTGTTATATAAAACAATATGGCGTTTATAGAAATGATTCAGGCAGTCATCACGATACAACCACGACGCGCCTCCACTCGATTCGTCATAAATGTATGGCACTGTATATAAGTTGTTTTCAAAACAAATATCACAATTCGTTTCTTACAAAGTATTAAATCGTTTTGTACAACAAGCATAAAGATAATTGCACATTATTTTCATTAAGTATCAACAAAGTATAAAAAAAAGTTTATTACTATGTCAAATTGATACAGTATGCGCCAAAAAGTATGGAATAAATTCAATAAAAACGAAACAATTAATTTTTGGGAAAAATCCTCGAACAGGTCGATTTTAATTTAAAAATACATATTTTAGCGTAAATGAGAATTTCAAATGTCATTTGTTTTCGAGTAATGACGTCATCGATTTTTATTTAAATGGCAACACCATATTTTTGTCCTTGATTCTGAAAGATCGTTTAATTCTCTATCAGACAGTACTAAAATGTTGCCCTCTTACATAGGAAAGTTTTCGAGTAAATGACGATTGAATGTTAGAAAACGTAAATTTTATCCATAAAAGTAACAATTCTGAGGTATGTAAAATAAAATACAATTGATTAAATTTTATACTTAAATTAAATGTTCGAATTGTCAAAAGTGTACATTAATAAACCACGTAATTTAGAAGAACTTCAAAATCGCATTCGGGACGAAATATGCAGAGTTACCCCAGAAATCATTCATAATGTGCAAGAAGAATTTCTTCACAGACTTGCGCATTGTCAAGAAGTTGGTGGATGGCAATTCGAACATTTAATTTAAGTATAAAATTTAATCAATTGTATTTTATTTTACATACCTCAGAATTGTTACTTTTTTATGGATAAAATTTACGTTTCCTAACATTCAATCGTCATTTACTCGAAAACTTTCCTATGTAAGAGGGCAAAATTTTAGTACTGTCTGATAGAGAATTAAACGATCTTTCAGAATCAAGGAAAAAAATATGGTGTTGCCATTTTAAAAAAAAATCGATGACGTCATTACTCGAAAACAAATGACATTTGAAAATCGCAATTTACGCTAAAATATGTATTTTTTAATTTAAAAATCGACCTGTTCGAGGATTTCCCAAAAATAATTGTTTCGTTTTATTGAATTTATTCCATACTTTTGGCGCATACTGTATATTTTAAAGCATATATGTATAATATGATATTGAAGAATATGGAACATACAATTCTTTTCAATGAACAACAAATAATAATCGGAAAGTATTTTCTATACAAATTATACTGTGTTGGTATATTGTGTAATAAATAAATATATGAGGCATATTTCATCATTTCAATCAGATATTTTCTAAAAGTATGTGCTCAGTACAAGAAATTGATGAAACAGGAACATTTGTAAAGACTTTGCGCTTACTGATTCAGGTCTTGTGATCCATTGTGCATGTTACTCTAGTAGAGTTTAAGATGGGTCTGTGTTACGTGTGAAGCTTAGCGCTAAGTGTACTGGAGTCTGTCAGTATGCCGAGGTACAGTACAGAGTATCCTACAGTATGACGAATAATGATAAAACTTAAGTTCAATATTTATTTAATTAAAGATGAAAATTCACTAAATTTTGATATAAATATAAGTTTACATCATGCAAGGGCGGATATATCCAGGAATTGATATAACTTTCACAATATCTAGTGACGTTAAATTTCTACACACGGAAAAAAGTTGTTTAATTTAACAAAGTAATTTTTAACTCCCATAAAAAGTGTCACAAGTTCACAATCAAATTTGTCACAGTTAAATAAATACTTTTGATTGTTAACATATTTTATTTATTTAATGTTTACACACTTATTGCTTTATATAACAAAATATGTCGTTCCGTTTTTACCTTCAACGCAGTATCTAAATACCTATAGAGATATTTTTGCTGAATGAAATAAATATTTTAATCAAACTAACAGTAGGTACAGTTTTGTTAAAAATGGTTTTAAATAACAAATTATGTTGCTAAAGTAACTCATGGGTTTAGTTAAACTGATTAGGTATTTGTTGAATTAATATAAATGTTCAAGAAATGTAAAATAGTTGAAATTATAAAACTATATCTTTATAAAAAAAATACTACCTAACATTTTTGCCAAATTTATAGATATACATTTAAGTTATAAATATGATTTGGCATTAAATATGTGTAAGAGGTTTTTCAAACAATTATCAGTGCAGGAGATTTAAAATGAAATTCAATTTTCTGCCCTTAATTAAATGAATTATATGTCCATGTATCATTACTTTGCATTAAACATATCCAGAGATATTGTAGATTGTAATTCATAGAACTTTTTATTTTGAAACGCCTATTTTTCGTTTCGTGTTGTATTTTTCTAATCGGATATACTAATGCTGCTACACGTGTCCTACATACCTATCCTCTCGTCACTCCTTTAATAGGTACTGATAAATCTCCTAGCGAATAACAAATAGGTGTGTATATGTTTTTATTCCGAAGAAAACGAAGGCAAAGGTACCTCGCCTGATCGCACGTTGAAGTCTTCGGATTCTTGACACTAGATTTCTCGGCGCTCTATATTCCAAGGCTGCCCGTGATGTATAAAAATAAATCGGATCGTTCTAGATAGGCGTGGGTGGTGCATAACGAAATCATGTTGCAAACTGTACTGTCGATATTGATAGAAAATATTAATTTTAATACGCCTAGTTTTATGTAGAGTTCTTTTACCTACCATATTATTATATCTCTCGCTAGTTCTCTAGTTTTTAAATAATATCGTTTTTTTATATATAATTATTTACTTTCTATGCCGCATATTTTATAAATTTATTGTAATTAACAGTGTAAAGATGAAAGCAGGCAAGTGTATATGTCAAGGTTGTAAAGGTGCTTAATGGAATTTTGCTATTTAACATTTCCATTTTGTAAGGTTTATGGTCTCACAATAACATAATAATTATGCATAGTGAACGTACTTGTGTCTTCAGAGTAATATATAATACAGGTTTGCTAAAACAGATGTAAATTCAGGGCTGGTGGAACATTTAGTGTGTCTACTTTTATCTGTACAAATTTCTAAAAATTTTATTCTTGAAGATAATCCAACAAATATTTTTCTTTTAAATGGCATCGAAAACTGCTTCTTCTGATCCTACCACGGCCTTTAAGATGGCGATCCAAGGCCTGCTTTGATTTTTTTATACCCCGAATTTCAATAATAACGGATTTTTTAATTTTAAGTTTGACAAGCTCGTGTGAATCAGAACCCCTCTAAAGCCCTATATGTGAAATTTGAACAGAAACTATATAAAGTGTTTTCTTTCTCTCAAAATCTCAAAATTTTATTTGTGTACCTAATACCTATACAAATTCGTAACGCTTTATTCTTCAAGATAATCCAACAAACATTTTTTTTCATTTAAGTGTCATCGAAAACCGCTCTAAATATTTGATTTTTGTTTTCGTTAAGAACAACTATTTTTATTTTTCATTTAAATTTTTGTATTTTTAAAATTTTATGGTTTAGTCTTCAACTACAATAGTAGTGAAACATATTGCCGTGTTCGTAATTTTATTCTACATCTGTTACTGTCAAGATCTAATACGGCGCCAATAAAAAAAAAAACAAGTGAATGTTGCATAACGGAAACTAGTGCTCTTTCTGTTGAGAAATATTGACAGAATATTTTCTAAATTCGCTATTTTCCGTTTTTTTTTCACAATATTTTGGCAGTAGCAGCAGATATATGTATTGGATCTGTTTGGTTTATCTTAATGCCCATCGAAAGCCGCAATTTGTTCAAATTTGAGTCACCCTGTATATTTTACGACTTCCGAGATGCTAATGGTGAGCAATGAAAGACGGACCACCCTGTATACAGTTTAGTGTATTGAAAATCACAATTTTGTGAATCTATCAAAGATGCAATGATTTAAATCCGTTTTACAGTCCAAAAGTTTTTCTTGAATCAATTATTTTTGTTCCTTAACTAATTTTCTTGTCAAATCACTTTACAGTTCACAATTTTCTTGAATTTAGTGCAATGCAGGCAATGTCTGAAAGCGATAGTACTCTAGGGGTTTTAGATGGGTTTTTGTTTCACAAATTGTAGGTACAATAATTATGATAATATATTATCACAATATCTAATTATAATTTTTATACAGGGTGGGCCATTTTAATCAGTACAGTCGAATATCTCGAGATTCGTGAGTGTTACGAAAAAATGACTCAGACAAAAGTTGCTCAAACATCTGGGGGCCAACTAGCTGTGCATTCAGATCTGACTTTGACATTGATTTTGAAGGTTATTTGAAGGTCAAAATCAAATTTTTAAATAGAAACCCATATTTTTGAAGCCGGATTCGAAAAGAACAAGAAATCTTTCGTCTGAAGCCACTTTAAAAAAAATTTTGCTTGTTACTTTTAGATCGTAATTACAAGGTGAAATACCGGGAAGGCTGCAGTCAATCCTGTAGCTACGTAACTTGAAATCGCATTTAGGCTAACTTCCCATAATCTAAGCCATGTAGTTAACTAGTAATGAAAGCAATGAATAATGAATTTAATGAAGGCAATTTGATGAACTTTTTGCCCTGATCTTAATTTTCATCAAGATAATAACGCCGAATAGTTTTTTCAATAGTAGATATTGGTAATTAGCTTACTGAAATGCTAGAATTAACCTGTTGTTGGCTTGTGAAAGAAATAGTTAAGTTTGTTTACACAAATCGTCAGAATGTCACGTCAGGTGTGTTTTAATAATCAGGTGGGTCGCGTGACGTAGGACGGTTTTTATATTTTCCATAAAAATTATGAAGGAATGATTCAAGGTTGGCTTTTCCGTGTTTACGTATTGTTATTTGCCATTTTCTCAGCTTATCATAAAAATATTAAACCTTATCTTACAAGCAATAGGTATACAGTGTTTGTGAAGTAAAGGTTTTGTGTTTGTTTATAAAGACTCGGAACTATAACCGTTCAAGTTTAATCTATAACAAAATGAATGATTTTAATGAAGAAATTGATATGCTGCAGGTTTATTATGAATGTAGAAAAAAACAGTATAACGGTTTTACAATTATACCAATAACGTTATCCTAATCAAATTTCCCCTAACAGATGAAAGTTTAGTAAACTTGAAGCAGGAATAATCATAATGAACTCAAAGCGTTGTGTATAAGATTATCCATTAAACTTAAATTGCAAGGTGTAACAGCCCCATACACACGCCTATGGCATGCGGGACCAGCGCGCCGGCTCGACCTTGATACGTTAAGCGAAGCAACGGAATCCCGCCAGTCAACAGCCAGCAGTTAGAGAGAACGAACGCTAGCCACTAGTGTTTTCGTAAATATATGTAATGTGCAACCCATACTTAAATTAACAAGCTAAAAGTATTGTGTTTATTATCAATAAATATTCATTTAACTTCTAGCGACTGTTATACTGGCGCCCAACTTATGGCCTTTACAATGTTTGTGAAATTACAGCGTGTGGTAGTGCCTACGTTTTAATCCTCGTTAACCAGTGCTTTTGTTGTGTGGAACGTTGAACGTTGAATAAGTGTTTTATAAAAGCTTTCTCGTGGGGAACATTATAAAACTTTGTTTCTATTCAACACAACTAAGTGTTTAGTGCCGTTTGAAGACGATTGCCTACGTTGGATAAGTATTTTATACGTCGCTGAGAGGGTAACAGTATAAAATTTGTATCTATTCAGCTGGTCGTTATTCAGTGCACGTAAGTACTTCTATTTATTGTATAAACTTAGTCATCACGGACCGTTATCAATATTGGTTAAGAAGTGCCGGTCGAACTCCAGAAATGGCGGAGAATACGGTAACTCTTACACAAGAACAATTTAATCAACTTTTACAACGAATCGGTAATGTAAACATTGAAAATGGGAACTTTATTCGTTGTACTTCGCGGTTTAACGGATCTAAAGACAGTGACATAAACGCTTTTATTGACGCCGTGGAAACATACAAAGAATGCAGTCAGGTGTCAAACGCAAACGCGCTTCGCGGTTTATCGATGCTTCTGAAGATTTTGCAGCTACGTGGTGGCAAGGCGTTAAGGAAACTGTTCAGACGTGGAAAGACGCGGTAGATTTAATGCGTACAACTTTTGGACCCAAAACCAGCATACAAAGTTTACAGAGAGTTGTTTTCGAAAGAGCAAGATCTAAAAACTCCCTCGCATGTTTTTATTTGTCAAGCCCGTGCTACTTTGGCTCAATTACCGTCTAATACCCTAAATGAAGCCACGCAGATTGACATGGTCTACGGATTGCTTCATAGGCGGGTTAGAGAAAAGGTTCATCGAGATGAAATAAAAACATTTTCGAATTTACTAGACGAATGCCGTTTAGCCGAAGAAACTTTTGTAGACCGTTTTGAAAGTAAAAATACTAATGACAGTAATCCACGTGAAAAATGTAGTTATTGTAGAAATTATGGCCACTCTAAAGACGATTGTCGCAAACTTGCCTCAAAGGACAAAAGTACGTTGCAACCGACCCCTGCTAAGAATTCAGAGCAAAATCCAGTAACTGCTACGTCATCAACCACTATACCAGTAGTAGGAGGTTCATCGCTTAAGTGTTTCGGTTGTGGGAAACCAGGTTACATTAGGTCCAACTGTCCTACTTGTACAACTATTTCTACTTCATCTATTGATTTTTGCTGCCTTGATAATATGTATCGATCTTGTGCATCAAACCCTCGACCAATTCTGACCATTCAAATTCTCGACTCCAATGGTACAGGTTTAATGGATACTGCTGCTAAACAGAGTGTTGCCAGTATCAGTCTTGTGAAGCTTTTAGAAGAAAAAGGAGTTACGTTTTCAACTCAGACTATCCGTTTAAAATTAGCAGATGGAGTAATTAGACAAATGGATGTTCGCGTCGTTACAGTAGATGTCATGTTGTGTGAAAGAAGAATCAATACCACTTTCATATGTCTACCTGATGCTGATACTACATTACTAGGAATGGATTTTCTATCTCAAGCAGGTCTTACAATAGATATGAGTAAAAAGATATGGTACTTTGCTGATACCCCTACCACCGAATATGAGTTGATGTTCGAAAACCAAGGACATGGTGTACTTGAGGTGAGGGCGCTAGACGTGCTAAGATCTGATGAAGGAACCATGCTCTCTGAAGAAGAGAAGGCACGCCTTTCTGCCTTGATAGAAAAAAACTCAGATACCTTCACTTTAGGGGGAGAGCCAACCCTTATGCAGAGCATCGAATCGATACTGGAACTCAAGCACCTACATCCGTACCGCCGTATCGCATGACACCTGCCAAGAAAGACATTTTAAAACGTGAATTGGACAAATTTCTCGCGAGTGGTGTAATCGAAGAATGTGAATCGCCGTGGTCCGCGCCTGTTGTACTTGTGCCCAAGAAAGACGGCGGAACGCGATTATGTGTGGACTACCGATCCCTAAATGCGATCACAAAGACGGACTCTTATCCACTTCCGCGATTGGATGATTTACTTCACGCCACAAAACAAACATTCTATATGACTACCATGGATTTGCGTGCCGGTTATCACCAAGTGCGTGTGCGCGAAGAAGACCGCGACAAAACCGCGTTTGTGACTCCTTTGGGACTTACCGTTTCAGAGTTATGCCATTTGGACTATGTGGAGCTCCTGCAACTTTCCAAAGACTTATGGATCGCTTTCGTAGCGGACTTCCAGATATTTTGGTCTTAGCATATCTTGACGATTTAATAGTATTGTCCGAAAGTTTTGATAGTCATCTTTGTGATTTACAGTTGATATTCGACCGGTTGAGACAATTCAAGTTACGAGCTAATCGAGACAAATGTACCTTCGCGAGTGCGCGTGTGAAATACCTTGGTCACGTTATCACTCCCAAAGGAATTCAAGTGGACCCGGACAAAACGGCAGCCATTGCTAACTTCCCGCCGCCGCGTAACGTAAAAGGTGTTCAGTCATTCCTACAAACGTGTTCATGGTACAGACGATTTATCGATAAGTTCGCCGATATTTCGCGACCCTTAAGCGAATTAACCAAGAAACATGCAGTCTGGAAATGGGAACAACCTGAACGGGAAGCGTTTGAAACCTTGAAAACCGCCTTAATCACTGCACCAGTTCTTCAGCAAAATGATGGCTCAAACCCTACATATTACGTACCGATGCATCCGCTTTTGCTTTAGGTGCTGTACTTCTACAAGGTGAAGGCCCAGAGGAACACCCAATAGAATATGCTTCGAGATTACTTACCACTGCAGAAAGGAACTACAACACGACTGAAAGAGAAGCTTTGGCAGTCGTTTGGAGTTTAAACCGTTACAGAGGATACTTGGATTCTTCTTCGGTTATCGTCATGACAGACCATCAGCCGCTTAAATGGTTGCTAAGTTTGAAATCACCGACAGGGCGATTAGCTCGATGGGCTCTCGTTATACAGAGTTATAACATCAAAATTCAATATGTTTCTGGTAAATGCAACGTGATAGCTGACATGCTATCCCGACCTCCCTGTGAACATGACAGTACTTCCACATGTGACATTTGCTCCATCACCATTGACTTACCCCGAAGAACTCCTGTTGAAATACGTTCCGAACAACTAAAAGATCCGGAACTCAAGAAAATTATACAGAGTTTTGAGAATTATCAAGATTGTGATGTAGCTAGATGGACAGCACGTGGATATATTATGACTAATGGAGTCTTGTATAAATATTCAGACACCGAAGATCAGGAAGAAGCCCAATTAGTGGTGCCTACTCATGAGCGTACTAGAGTTTTGCAGGAACACCATGACGCTCCCACCGCCGCACATTATGGGACTGAACGCACCATACAGCGTATAGCCAAACAGTATTATTTCACTGGAATGCGCAGATTTATTACCGACTATGTTAAAACTGTGTAGAGTGCCAAAGATACAAAGCCAGTAATCAAAACCCGCAGGACTGTTGCAGACACCCGTTTATGCTCAAAGGTTCGAGGTGCTTGCCATTGATTTATTTGGCCCTCTTCCCGAATCAACTACAGGTCACCAGTGGATTTTTATTGTGGAGGATACCGCCTCAAAATGGATCGAACTTTTCCTCTAATTCGAGCTAGTGCAGAAGATTGCGCTAGAGTTCTTATTGATGAGACATTCTTACGATATGGCTTACCACGACGTATAATATCTGACAACGGAGTGCAATTTGTTTCTGCCATTATGCAACAAGTATGTCACTGTCTAGGCATTAAGCAAAATTTGACTCCACTTTACCATCCACAAGCCAATATGGTCGAACGTAAGAATCGAGATTTAAAACCCCGAATTGCAATTCTGGTAGGCAACGAGCATACCAACTGACAGAAAAATTACCATCTATCAGATTTGCCATGAATACCTCTAAAGGAGAGACTACAGGCTATACTCCTGCATTTTTAACCTTCGCTAGGGAATTGCGTACCCCAGACGAAGTTACCAATGATTTACGTTCCATCGTACAGTCAGAGAACTTCATACCTCAAATTACTCCCTACCTGGACAGAGTTGCCCTGACACTAGCTGAAGCCAAGTCCTTAAATGAGAAGCAACAAGATCGGCAGAAGGAATACGCTGACTTACGTCGTCAACCGAGTCCAAGCTACAAAATCGGAGACAAGGTATGGATTACCACTCATACGCGCAGTAATTTAGATAAAAAGTTACTACCAAATTTGATCCGAAACGAGACGGGCCATATGTGATTACACGAGAGGTATCCTCGACTTCCTTTGAAGTGTCTTCTATTGCCAATGAGGAACCACTAGAGTCTACCATGTGTCCCTATTAACACCCTACCTCGGAGGAGAGGAGGTCCAGCCCGTCGTTCCTATAAGAAAACGTGGACGACCCAGAAAGAAACCACCTTCCACTTGATCCTGGTTCCTCGCCGGGACGTCATCGTAACCAGAGGGGGAGGATGTAACAGCCCCATACACACGCCTATGGCATGCGGGACCAGCGCGCCGGCTCGACCTTGATACGTTAAGCGAAGCAACGGAATCCCGCCAGTCAACAGCCAGCAGTTAGAGAGAACGAACGCTAGCCACTAGTGTTTTCGTAAATATTATGTAATGTGCAACCCATACTTAAATTAACAAGCTAAAAGTATTGTGTTTATTATCAATAAATATTCATTTAACTTCTAGCGACTGTTATAAAGGGGAATTTTTTTACTAACTTTCTTCTGATAAAGATAAAATAACATCCTATTGAAAAACATTATATATTCTTTACAGGGTGTCTAAAAATGGGTAATTGAGTTATAGCTCGAGGCCTTTATAATCAAACATAAGTACTGTGTATTTTTCGAAATACCTAATTATAAATAAATGTTTGCAGCTTCCTTTTAAGAATTATAAAGTTGTTATTGGTATAAATAAAATTTTGCAAAGTGTTGCATGTCAAAAAAGTCTTTCATTTCTTAAATCTTGCAATTTTGTAAATATGAAGTTAAGTAGGTATATTTGCAATAGTGTTAGGAAACATGCATGAATAGAAAATTACATGAAACAGAATATTCCATAGCTTGAATATTTAAAAATGATAAAAAAGTGGATTTACATAATTTAAAAACTAGATTCTTGACCTTTAGTTACCATTAACATATAGGATGGATATATGTCATATTTATCATTTTTATATATTTAGTTAATAATATTTTTATAGTATAGTTCACAGCTCACAAAATTTTATTTGAACCTAAAAGAGGAACCTTCCTTGTCTTTTCGGGTTTTAGATACATACCTCTACACATTTATTTTTGTCGCTAATGATTTAGAGTTGCATTCACATTTTTTTTCGATACTATTTAAAAGAAAGGACATCCTGTACCACTTAAATACCACGTAAAAAAATTGCAAGCGCTCCTATTTGCGTCACGCCACTTATTCTACATTGTGTTTTTTGTGATGGTTTCGTAGATAGTTCAGACGATTCATTTAGAAGAGTGACAGACGACTTTGGACGCCATAGGCTGACAGGTATGTAATTAGTTATGTTATATAAGTCTGCTTGGTGTTTAACAGTAGGTATATCGCACATCTTTTAAGTTCATGATATACAGTGTGACTTGTAAATAAACTGACACAGGATAGGTGTGCGCGCTAAAATGTGGCATTTTAGCACAAATTTTTTATATGAAATTGCTTAGTTTATTGTCATGAATATTGTTGGGATAGTCACCATTTACAGTAGCACAGGCAATTTAGTAAAATTAAAATCAAATAATTTTCATAAGAGAACATTTTATGTATTATTACATAAACCAAGTTACATCAAAATAATTATGTTGGTCAAAACTAAACCTTGGATATTTTAAGGGTACCTATTTCATTTCCAAGTAAAGAATTTAAACGTATATATGTATACAATTCTATTTATAGTTTTATTTCCAAATACCTAAATGCTACAGAAGAAATGATATATAGAAAGCACAGCTAGAAAGTGACTGGCATTTCATATTAATTATAAAATTTAACGTAAAGTTGATTATCAGCAAATAAAGTGAGCATGTTTGCTTAGGAATTGAGGTATTTACCTAATTTCTGTAAATAAATAATAATTTCGGTTATTCAAAAATTGTAAATTATCTGAATATTCTTCTTGGCAATACAGATACAGGGTGTTGCTATTCAAAAAGTGACTTGCTTTAATAAAATCTTTGTGCTTTGTAGAAAAATGGTTTCAAAATCAAACCTCGCCGATCTTCTCGAAATATTGCACGTTCCCATAATTTACCGTTCTGAACAATTTTTTCAAGTAACATTTTGCTGTATTTTCAGTAGAAAAGGCACTTTACCTGAAACGATAACAGTTTTCAATCGCTGCACTGAATATTTCAAATACGATTATTTCAAAAATGGTTACTCCTAACGACTTCAACAAGGTATACCTTTGTCAGATATAACAGGTAGGAGAATCGATTGTTTCAATAGACAGATGGATACACTAAACAGCAAAATAGTTCTGCCATTTAAAAGAAACATGCTATGCCATAAGTGGCGCCCTCTACTAGTGACGTCAAAATTAGTTAAAAATTCTTATTTGCCGTGCCAAAAACCATAATTGTGCCATTTTACTGGAGTATGTCTTCTAGTAAGTCATAGAAATGGTTTTAGAGAAAGTCCCTATAACTATTGGAATACCTGTGTGCTGGTAAGGGAGTAGTTTCTCCATAAAGCTCTCGAAACCAAACTTGACAACTATGACTATGACTATGACAATCCTAACTATAGAGAAACTCGATGTGTACGTGTATCTAAAACTGCATGCATCAATAATTATCTTCGTCACTATTTGCAACATTTTGTATTTGCCGTGCTCTCAGCCTTTGAAATTCCTAGCTCTCAATCTTCGGAAGGTTGATGCAAAAACTTCTATCTTTCTTCTATGGCTGCCAGACCATTTCCATTACAGAAACGATATCGTCATCATCATATTATGAACATTGTCCAAGTCCACTTTTTTACAAAGATTAGTTTTTACTGTCATCTTGTGAAGAAAAATGTTTTTTATGAACTGACGTTTAGTAATACATTGTAAGATGAAGCCACAATCTTGAAATCCGCCTAAATCCCATAACACTGAGGATTGTGTATGATATTTTTGCCTCTTTTATATTATTATTTCTTTATTTTGAAAAATGTTTTTAGTATCAGACTCTCCAGAAATTTAATATAAACACGAACTTACAAAAAATTTAATGCAGTATAACATTTTTTGTACTTCCTGTAAAATTTATTATTTTGGACAGTGGCGATGTAACGATTTTTTGTGCAGTAAAAACAATTATTTACTAGATTTAACAAAGAATTAGCGACAGCTTTGATTTGTTGAGCATTTAATTCAGTTAATGAAAATGCATACCATTTTCGTAAATAGTTTATTTACTCTAAAAGGAAGCTATTTATTGAAATTATGTAAGAATACTTTTTTGTAATAAAAAATGGTTTAATTTAAAAAAAGATTAGTTTTAATATTAGTCAGTAGCGTAACATAGTTTTTTAAAAAAGGTTCACCATAGTGATGATTCCATTATTCCCCCGAAACTCAATCTTCAGTTAACTTTTTACACCCACTTCTGACCCACCTTCAATACACAACAACAATCAGATTACTAAATTTCATTGACATTGAGCAAATTTCAGAGTTATGTAGGTATTTGAAAAAAAAAATGTTCAACATTCCCGTTCTCTAGCGGTGAAACGAAGCTACTAGATGTAGACTAGCTAAATAGCGTTAAAACCAGTGGCGTAGCCAGAAATTTGAGGGTTCAGTGAATAAAGTATTTCAAACTAGATTTTTTTTAATAAAAAAAAATAAATAATTTTTAATAAATTGAAACAATAAAAAGTAAATAAAAAAACAATCTCATCATAAACATGTAAATAATAAACAGGTACGAACAATATTTGTTACAAAAATGACAAAAATAAAATTAGAACTTAGTTGTAGGTTGCTGTATGAGATCTAGTTCACTGACCGCGTTGCTAAATATTGGCGAATAGAGTGATTGCAGGTTTGTAGTAAGACATTACCAATATGACCCAACCCATGGGGGGTTCTGACCCCAGAATCCCCGTGGCTACGCCACTGGTTAAAACAACAGTATTTTGTTTAGCTTCCCTATAGGTTGTGTGTCAGTTCGTTTACGAACCGCCCTGTATATGTATCGCTGAAGCTGAAAGTTCGGGTTTCTGAACATACATAAATAAATTCCAATTTTCATTTGCTTACGTAAATTTAATGGACGGCCTGATATCGTATGCATATTTCATTAGTTTTAATTTGTCGTATTTACATTTTACTATAGAATTTACGAGACTTTTTGTCAAAATAATAGTATAGAATCAAGTGGTATATATTTCTTAGGAAATATGATACCAGTAACATTACTTTTAAGTATATTTACATTACCATTTGCTTGGTTTGTGCAATATGTCGTAACAGTAATTAAATATAGTCATATGTATCATGCAATTACCTTAATGTAAATAATAATTAGTTTTCAGAATCCTAATAGTTTAAGTGAAATTAATTATGAGGGTGCTCTCTGTATATGTATACAGGGTGTTAAAAAATAGTGTAAAATATTTCAGGAGGTAATAGTATGAACCAAAATAAGCAGAAAAGTTTTAATAAACATGGGTCCGCAAAGTAACGGTTGCGGAGATATGGACCACTATTCGTTTTTCAAACATTTTATTTTATTAGGAATAAACCGACAAAGGAAGCTTTTAACAAACAAAAAACAAAGTTACAGAAGATGTTCAAAGTGCCCTCCGTCCATTTCCAAGCAGGCACGACATCTTCGTCTCAACAATATTCGAACACACTGTATGAGTTTTTGGAAGACATTCCTTTGAATCAGAGGCAACAAATGTGGTTCCAGCTCATTTTTCCATGGCCGTTAGAGAGCATTTACACCAAACTTTTCCACATAGATGGGTAGGAAGGGCCGGACCTGTTTTATGGCCTCCAAGATCGCCTGATCTGAACCCTCTAGATTTCTTTGTTTGGGGATATTTGAAGACATTAGTGTATGGCACTCCTGTAAATAGCCTGGAAGAGTTGCAGCTACGGATTAATCAAAAGTGTCAAGAAATCCAAACCAAGGAGGGTGTTTTCGAAAGAGTTCGAATATCGTTGTGACAAAGTTATCGTGCCTGCTTGGAAATGGACGGAGGGCACTTTGAACATCTTCTGTAACTTTGTTTTTTGTTTGTTAAAAGCTTCCTTTGTCGGTTTATTCCTAATAAAATAAAATGTTTGAGAAACGAATGCAACCGTTACTTTGCGGACCCATGTTTATTAAGACTTTTCTGCTTATTTTGGTTCATACTATTACCTCCTAAAATATTTTACACTCTTTTTTAACACCCTGTATAGAAAACGCCTATTTATTTGCTTTTTCTTTATAAATATGCCGACTGCCATTTACAAGATAATTCTATTAATTTGCAATGCAAGTTGATATTTATTGTTACGTGTAAATTCTTGTAATCATACATAGCAATCTTTCGCTATGTTATACAAATTAATATCACAAGTAAAATCACATATAAAATTGTCCAAAATTGTATAAACTAGAGGCAGAAACACCGTTACTATTTCCTTATTTAGAATATCATTGTGCCTAATATTTATTACTCTTTGTATTTATGCATCTACTGCACTATTTTTTGTTTCATTCTTGCATGGTGTTAGATGTTTTGGAGGAAAATGAGGAGGATGGTTTCGGCCGTTCTTTCAATTATCCCATAATTCGCAAAAGATACTCGTCCAGTAAGTTGTGTAAAATAATTGATACTAACAAACCATTATTTTTACCCTTGTTTATGTACTTACTAGTTGGTCAACCTAATTTAGCACGTGATAAAATAAGGTCCAAGGAAGTGCTGCTCTCTGACGGTGAGAAGCTTAATGCAATAAATAAAGCAAATGAGAATCAGTAATCTGTACCATTTATTCCTACACTGCATTGCCAAATTTAATACAATTTTATTCGCAATATACGGTTGCTAAGTCAGTTATTTCATAATGATATTATAGCGCCATTTTTACCAGCATTTAACAATGCTTTTCATGCAGCAATAAGTTTTATGTAAATTCAACATAGGTATAAATTCAATGTTGGATATTCTAATAATTATTTTTAAAACTAAATAAGAACACGGACGAATTTGAATTTTACAAAGAATAAATATTTTCTTTATTTCGACAAATAACCAATGACTCAATGTACACTGGAATATTTTCAGTGATGTTATTTTGTCTTACTATAGAAAATATAAAATAATGCGGCAAATTGCTAAATAAGTACCTAGTATTTATGATATACTAGTTCGCAAAACATTCTTTGGCAGATAACTGACAAGTCTACATTTCACAAAACAGTATACCTATAATATTCTCTTTATTTTGATAAATAATCAGTGATTAAATTATTTTCGAGTATTTTTCAATAATATTTTATTTTGTGCGATTGAAAATAAAAATATAATGCGGTAACATATTCATAACGATGTTGACGGTACGGGGCCCAAAAGGAGCAATTTAAAATTTTATCGTTCCCTGACAATTATTTTCAATGTTTTGAGAAATAAAATTGTTCTTAAAATGTTATACCTACATTTTCGGATTAGATCACAAAATAATCACAGAACCGTATTATTTTATACTCATTCCGCTGAAAATAATAATTGCAAACGTAAAACGTAAAATTACATATTTTTAAAATATTTCTCAAAAGTAGCAAAAGGAATTAAAAGAAAAATCAGTTCATAAGTTGCTGAATTTCCTACAATAATTATTATTGTATTTCGAAATACACATGTTAATAAAAAAATTCTTATACATATAAGGTTAAAATTGTGTCAGAGCCGTAATTAGTCTTACTGGCGTCCGTCCTCAACGAAACTGAAAAATTTTATTGGGTATACAAATATTATAGATAATTAGTTTAATAGAAAATATACATAAGATAAATAATAATATTAATAATAAAAAATAATAATAATAAATAACTAAAAATATATTTTCTCAACACCAAACAGGAAACAACATGTAAAAACATTTGATCTAAATCATATAATATAACAAAATTTGTAATATACGTATATACAGGGTGTCCCCTGACAAGGTGATTATTATTGGAAGAGGGACATCTTTTTGCATAAACTTTCTGGTGTAGATCGTACTCTTAATTTTAAATGGTGATAATGCCTATTTCATTAAATTTCAAGCTTCTTGTTCAATTAACCTAATCTGCAAACTGGCTCAATCCGGTATTAAATTTTTCTGTTTAAGAAAAAATTGAAGACAGAAAAATGAGTTAACTTTTCATAAGCTATCTTCTGTTAAAATTAGGCATACGGTGATGAAAACATTCTATGTAATTACGTAAAGATGGTAGTAGAGTTGTCTTCGTATATACAAATATAAAAACAAATATTTGAGACTTTGAAATAAATTAGCCCAAAGGAATAAAATACAGATAATAACAAAAATATATCGTAGGTATATACTTTGCAAAACTGGCAATTTTACATTTTTTTCTTTCCTGACAGTTTTTGATAATCATTAAATTTAACATAAAATATCTGTGTTATGTACATTTTTCGTTGCAAATAAACTATTCGGGTAATTTCTTTTGTAATTCCACTGATATTATGCTACAATACGATTAAAGATCGCAGAATGTGGTTTCTTTGTCACTTAGGTGTGACCTACATTTCGCCAATTTTATTAGATCTGTTCGCGCAAGGAAGTTTCAAACTGTCAGAAATATTCGACCAGTAAAATTATGAATTTGTTTTCAGTAAACATCGTGCAGGAAGTAGTTGGACGAGCGTTTTTGACAGTATGGAACCAGTCCGGATTCTTTACTTGAACAGACCTCTTACTTGAAGTAATATGCAGTAAAACTTCATTAATGTCTCCTATATAAGTTGCACCGTCGGTTTGACTAAAATATTTTATTGTGAACACTTTTTTTAAATGAACGACAAAATTGTATTTTTTTCATTCTTTTGGTTTGTATGGTATATTTTCACGTCTACTATGCCCTGTTGCTGTAAGGCCCATTAATTATGGGACACCCTGTATAAAGTTATTTAAAAATATTTAAGTTAAATAAAATATTTGTCCCAAAATTAGCATACCAAACGTCAACAGAATCTACGTTCTAAAATAGGAAGACAAGTTTTAATAAACATGGATCGTAAAATGTGTTCTAAGGATTTACATTCCTTATTCCTGAAATAATGGTTTTTACAAATAAAAGTAGTTTTAGACATTTAAGAACTGAATAATATATAGTTTAGCAAATAACAGCAATGTTATCACATGTCACCTGCGAATATTCAAAGGTATCGAAGTAAAACGAATATAGGTATAATGGCTGAAAGCGGTCTAACCAACAAATTTTTAGGTCAAATCTTTCAAAAGACGTATTTTTTAAATTCAACTAGATGTAAACCTGGTTACATGATTCTGTATATAAGATAGTTCACTTTTGTTTATAAATATGTAAAAATAATTATTAAAATGTGGGGTTAGAGTAGCAAAATAATGTGTGTCATACAAATGCATTTTAAAAGTTATTATATTATTTGACAATTTAAATAATTTTATTTTCGATATTGCTTTTGCTTAATGTGTTCAATTTTTCGAGATTTTTGTCCCTAAAAAACACCACAAATTTGGTCATTTTACTGCGAGAAATACAGCAACCTTAAGGGAAAGGTTTTTTCAAATATCTTTGGGACGGTTTAAAATAATTTTATAAAATTTGAAAATTTTACGGCGAGAAATACGGACTTCCATAGGCAGTACATTTTATGATCCATTTAATAAAACTTTTCTTCCTATTTCTGAACATAGATTCTGCTGTTGACGTTTGGCAGGCTAATTTTGGGACACTTGTATATCAAATAAAACGAAAAATATAAAAATAACATTGCAAGAAATAAAACATTAAATTAATATACAAATATACTTATACAACACAATATAAGGTTTTAAATTAAAAAAAGCAATTCGAGTAGACGACTACGCTAAACAGACAAATAAACAGTTATTTTTTTAACCCCTGATATCCAAGGATATAATCTGTAACACTGTGTTTTGCTTATGCGGTCGCAAATCGTGTACTTTGCTAGTGTAAGTCATACCGTCTCTGGTCATACCTACCGACCGCGGGCCATAGGAATGATAATTTCATAAATGTTTACCCAGCTATTATTTAGGGTCGCGGAAGTCTTTTGTATTATGTTCTGCCGGTTAGGTAATTTTTGGCTACTAATACGATTAATCAATTAATAAAATACAATACAATATTTTGGTACACAATATGTGTCTACCTTGCCACTGAAATTCGATTTGGGTTGTGCGTACCACTCAGTTATTTTTAATCTAATATAAATTTTGTAATTTGTGTTTTAGACTAAAATACATGATTTATATTTATTGCAAAATTTATCAAAATCAGTAATAATAAACTTAAAACGTAGGGCGCTGAACGCGTTCTCACAGTAACAGTGCTTCTGCTTATTTCGTTGAGCGCGACTACGATTTCTTATAATAATGCAGAAGTAGCGTCTGGTAACGTCTGAGAAAGTGAGAAACCGGCACCAGTAAAAATCCGCTGCACAGGGTGTAATCTGTGATCCGCTGCAAGCTATAAATCATTATCAGCCCCATCAGCCGTATTTACGGCGGTTGTCAAGACAACGGCAAAACGCATAGTTGACAGTAGTGTTTTTTATATGTACCTATGTATTCGATTATAAATATTGAAATTTGTCGAAATATATTTAATTCATGGTACCTATCGTTTGTGTCGGAAATACTATTTTCTAGATGAAAAATGAGGATACTTTTAAATTCAATGAGACCTGTGCCTTCACTTGAAATTGACAAAAAAGGACAATGAAAAACAAAATGTGCGGAAGTTTTGAAAGGAACGGTATTTACAATATAACTTAACCTTAGTTTTTAATGCGCAAATTCTGACAAATTGTGCCGTCATTATTGTCGCGAACATGTCCACTTTTTTTTTTCTTACAATGGCAACTCCATGTTTTGATAGCGCCATTTGAAATGTTTCTTTATACAAAATTATAATTTTGCTGATGGGTTAGGTATACAGTGGGTATACATAACAAGAATTTTGACACTAAAATTGTTTTTTATTATTCACCTTAGCAATATAAATTTAACAAAACCGTCAAAAGTTATAAACAAATTAAATATTCAAAGTTGAATTCAAGTTTGTCTATTGCCCTGCTCATGCAATGCGATATTCAAATTCTTTTATGGCAATATATTATCGTGTAATCGTGACGTTTCTCCCTATTAATGACTGAAAAAAGTTTTCTTGCTTCGATAGAAAACAATTTTTCGTGCTTAAAAAGAATGAAAACTTATTTGCGTAACTTAATGATGAAAACGAGAGGCAAAAAATTTAGTAAAAGGGTTATTAATTGAACTTATAAGTACAGAGCCATTATAAGTTTGCTGCTTTAAAAATAGTAGAATAGATCTTATATTTAAAATGTAAATGGGTGAATTAAATTGCTACATGTTTTACTATAATATAATAAATTTACCACAAACTATTTGTTATCATTCTGCTTCACTATTACTATATCCACGAGCCGCCACTGATTTTTATTACTTTTAATATCAGAAGCTTAAAATATATGTCGCTCATTTTCACACGTATTCTTTTGTATTTGAATTGCTTTTTACATACATGTGAAGTACTCACACAAAACTTTTTAGATAGTACCTATCTTTAATTAAAAAAATATCTCCATGAAGAGAAAAATTAGGTTTGCCTGCAGAATGTGTTAAAAAATAAATTATATATTAACTCATCTGCAGAGTGATTCATTTTACTGTAGGGCAGTGTAGGGAAGAAAACGATTTGACAACGCAGCCACATAGAAACAACGTCACGAAAAGCGCCACTCAGTATGCAAAAGCCAAACTTTGTGTGCGGGATCTGCAATTTAATAAAAATTTAATGTGGATTTTACAGGGCGTCGCCATCTAGCGGAGGAATCCAAAAATTCGATAGGTTGTCTAACTAGTAAGTACATAAACAAGGTTTTTACTAATCCATCACTATATTATTTTTATTTTCTGAGTATTTGTTACATTCTGTTAAAGAAATATTAGTTTCTAAAGAAACTAGAGATATTTTGCGTGTGACGTCCTCTGTAATGAGTGGGTCTTTCTGTATTAAATTATTGGTTAAAATGTGCTTTATTGTGCTCTTGTAGGTGTAAATGATTTCACTGTTTTGGAAAAAGACTAAACTTTAAAATATATTGCCTGGGTATTTGTTTAAAGTTGATGTTCCAGGGAATGTTTCTAGAAGATGAAATCATTTTTTATGAATTGCAAATTTCAATGGTTTCTGTAGCATACAATTGTACGTTTTTATCATATATTATAATATCTGAAATTGCTATTTTTATTCTTTTTTTTTTCATTATCGCATGCATGCATGCATGTTTGTTTCGTACAGCCATTATAAAGCTTTAAGCTTTTATTTTTGTTATTTTTAACAACGATTTAAAAATTCTAGTATCAGTGCGTCGAAAATTATTACTATCTACACATTTCCTTTTTTAATCCTCAAGTTTATAAAAACTATTTAAAATAAATTGTTTAACATATTTACGTCAATATACAATTATCTGTTTCTCTCTTGCAAGTAACATTAATTGAACAGGTACATTTATTTTATTGTTTTCAATAAATAACACTTAATTGTTTTAAATGACAGAAACAATGCAATGATAGAAAGGTCAACATCAATTATTTATATCTATTAATACATCTAAACAACTTGTTAATCGATCGTTTTTTCGCCATAACGAAAACTTCTCAGTCTATACAGGGTGTTTCACAATTTATTTAAAAATGATTTTTGAATGTACCTACAGGAGACTTAGGTACAAATACAATTTAAAAAAAATCAAAAAGGGGAGTTCGAAAATGATTTAAAAATACACTTCTGCGCGGCACTGAAAACTGGTCCCACCTTTATTTTTTAAATATCCCCACAAAAAGAAGTCCAAATGATTTAAAGTCAGGATATCTTGGAGGCCATGGTACCGATCCTTCTTGTCCAATCCCTTGGTATTAATGCTTGTACACACTGTACATGATACGGATCTAATTGAGCCTCGTGTATATGATACGCCACACTGCTGCAATACGCCGTAGACGTCCTGGACCTCCATCTCTTCGGTTTCAAATTTCCCTGGCGTTGCACTACACTTGCACTTACTGCCCACCGCGGTAAAAGTAGCTGCGAGTTGCCATTTTTGACACTTGAAAAACTTATGCAAAGACTCGCTACACAAAAAAGATTAATACCTACAACAAGTTTTGGATTCGGATTTTAACATTTGGAATCGTCTGGCTAGATACTACTTCAATAATTTTGTACTCGTACTCGTAAAGGATTTTACAATTTTTTTTACGATATTGTTGTTGTTGATGCATCTATTCCCATTTTTTTTTAGATAAGTTCTGAATCACTGTATACACTTTACGGTACTTTGAAAGAATAGAGGAAGTTGTTGGTACAGGCTTATTCATATTACAAGTACGAGTTGAGAATACTAGTTATACTTAATGATGTTACCATATTATGTTGTCCATCTGTTACTTCTTGACTAATGTGGACTACCATGTCGTAAAGCTGTTTTATACTACGATGTTGAAGCTTGTATTCCTTCATGTTCAATCAATTGTTTTTATAAACTTGTAGAGATCTGTATTGCATACGGAATATTTTTTAACAAGACTTAAAATTAACACATTTATTACAAAAAGAAATAATAGTTATTCAATAATTATGCATACACAAGTTTAACAAAGAACCTTTCAAGTTGGTAAATCATTTTGTTTCAAATAGAACATTTGATGACAATTAATTTATTTGCTGAAAAATACGTGATTAGGATTTGTAGAATTTGATTTTTAACTAGAATAGCCCAGGTTTGTAGATCATGTAAAATTTTACAGTGACATCTTGTAATACTTGACAATTACGTTTTGTAAAATTGTAGAGTTACCTACACCTTGTAAAAGTTTACACTTGTAATATTTTGCTACTGTAAAACTTTACATTTTGTAAAATTTTACACTGCATACTGCAATATACTAATATTACGTCTTGTAAAATTATAGTTATATCTAGCAAAATTGTACACTTACATCTAAGATTACATTTCGTAAACTATTACAGTTACACCTTCTAAAATGTAATAGCCACATCTCGTAAAATTTTACAGTTACATCTTATAAAATTTTAGTTACGCGTGCAAAAATCTTACAGTTACATTTTACAAAATTATAGTTACGACTGTAGATTTTACAATGGCGTTAATATCTTGCAATTTCGCCCTCTTTCTGTGTTATGTATGTAATTAATTCCACCACGTTTTGTTTGCACCTTGCATGTAATATTTGTTGCTTTGTGTGTTGCTTGCACAGCTGGTAGCAATGCTTCCTCCATGGACGGTCTTTGGGACATCCATCCTAGACGTCTGAGTGAAGCTGGACTCAGCCGTCATGCAGGTATTGTTTCGTTATTTTCCATTGTGCATGCTTTTTGTTTGGTTTGCTATTTTGTACTTCCTCAGTAAGTATCGACATTCACGTCAAGAAGAACTCATATTATTAATACCTTTTAGTTTTTCCACTTAGGTACTTACCTGTCTCTTAGTTCTTTGATATCTTGATTTTAAAACTGTTTAATATCAATAAAATAGTTGTTAGGTTGTACTAAAATCAAGATGTTAAAACATTACTAAAAAATAATTACCAACAGATTTATGGAGGGGAGAAATAACTACTAAATGGTCGTCAGTTCTACCTAAAACTGATACACTAACAGGCATCCAGTAGTTATAAAATTCTAATCCTTTTTGACTCAGATTCCAGTGCCATCCTCACCGAGGACACAGACAGTTTCATAATTGGTCAAAGGGTATGGGTTTCCGGTACCAAACCAGGGCACATAGCCTTTATAGGAGAAACTCAGTTTGCTCCCGGGGAATGGGCTGGTATCGCCTTAGATGAACCCATTGGTAATCTCCATTTGCGTTTGTTAGATCGATGAATCTGTGACAAGTTTATTTTAGGCAAAAACGACGGTTCAGTCGGCGGCATTCGCTACTTCCAATGTGAACCGAAGAAGGGAGTATTTTCGAGATTAACCAGACTGACTAGGGTACCCTTGGCACAAGAAGGGATGGGTTCTGGTGACACATACATCGCCTCCACTCCTTCCCCCGTGGGTAACGGTGTCAGGAGGAGTCCCATATCACCCACTGGTAGCACAAAGAGTTTGCTAAGGTCTCCAGTGTCTATAAGTAAGCTCGTATGATTCTATTTGGCAATTTTACAAATTGCTCTTTCAGGTGGTTCCAATAACAGTCTAGCTTCTTCGGCATCGCACGTGATAGATTATAAAGTAGGCGACCGCGTCATAATAAAAAGCAGTCAAGGGTCCAAAGTTGGTACCGTGAGGTATATCGGCATCACCGAGTTTGCCAACGGGGAATGGGTGGGTGTCGAACTGGATGACCCCAGGGGTAAGAACGATGGGTCAGTTAATGGAAAAAGGTTTGTAATATTCTTTCGTAACAAACGGCAGCTAATGAGGCATTGGTTTTAGGTATTTTGAGTGCAGACCCAACTTCGGCCTCTTTGCCCCCGAAAGTAAGCAAGTCGCCTTCAAGAATTAAACCGGTGCTTGTCAGGTTCACTCGGAAGCGGCCTGCCGCCTACCGGACTAAAACGAACTAATTCAAAGGAATCCATGCAGTCGAATTTGTCGATGACAAGCGCTGCATCTAGCGTTAGAAGGGTAAGGCTTGGGGTCACATCTCTAACTCCAAAGGTAGGTTGAGTGTTGTTGGCTTAGATTTTGTAATAAACCATGCCAAAGAAAAGAAATACAATTGTACTAAAAAATCATGCTTTTACAATGTGATTTTTGGCATGGTTTAAAAAGGAGGAAGGGTTTAAGTTAAGATACAACACCAATCAACCAACTAGGTTAATAAGATAAGTTTATTTTTGAAGAAAATGCATGGGTTTTATCTTTATATATATTACATTTAACATTATTTATCATTTTATAAATGCACTAACGAAATAACTTTTATTTATTATTTTTTTCCTTTTTATTTTCCTTTTATTTTTCATTAAGTAATGCTGCAATAGGTGATCTAAAATGTTTGAATCCACTTTATTAACTTTCAATAAACAATATTGAAATATGATGCATAGTATTTTCTTAAAGTTTAGTTTTTTTTTGTCATGAATTGGCACGTTTTTTTACTTATTATTTGCATGATATTGTGTGATACTGTTGGTTTGTGTTATTTCTTTTCTAATATACAGTTTAGAAATATTGAGAACAAATTGTTTAATATTTGCAAAATCCACAGATTTACATTGTTTTTATAAGTAACATAGTATCCATCAATATTTCTAGACTTACATTTTATTTTGTTTTCAAATAACAGAGTATTCACTGAACATTTTTTACAAATAATAATTTTGTTTAGTGTATATCCGCTATGAAATTCATCTTTATTTATTTTATACTAATCCACGATTTTTGCAATCTGTTTTCGTTAGAAAGCACCCTCAAAAACCACCACCACCCCCATTCCAACGAGGACTGCCCTCCAGGTAACCTACTAAATGGTTTAGCAAAACCACTTGTAACCATTCCGCACAACCATCTTTAAGGTTTCGTAGTCGTAGGAATACATTAAATAGCATTAACGGTAATTGTTCGAAAGCTATGAATATTTTATTTTTATAAAATAAAACAACTAAACTGATACTGTTAAGTTTTTAATGTGTTAATTATTGTTCTAGCTTATTTATATATTTTTAACTATTACGAGAATATATTATCATTGTTATAAATATTATTAATAAAATATAATTATTTTGTTGTTTTCTTTATTTTCTTTCGCATAGGGTAAGTATTTTACAGAAATCATTTTGCAATTTTTAGTATTTACATGTTGAAAAATATACTTCCGTTTAAATACATTGAATGTAGTGTTATTTATTTCTTCATAATTTTTTAAGCTATACACCTGATTTTTTTACTAAAAACTTGAATTGATTTATTTAAAAAAAAGTAGATCAATTCCATACTATACCTGAAAGTAGATTACAAAGAAATGGTAAATAAAACTTACTACCATAGGAAGTACTAAAAAATTGAGATTTTTTTTTAAATAAACCATCTCCCTATCTTGTTCCTTTCTTATTATTTAGGCCCATATAGTCATTTTCAAATTCACATTTTTTCCAAATAAATTTTGTCATACAAAAGCTAACTTAAACCAAGTATTGCTGCCTTAATTTATTTTTCTGATAAAAAGGCCGTAATTATCTCTAATATTTTTATTAAAAAAGTATATTTGTATAAGTCTGGAAAATGAAAAAGGACACTTAAAGATAAAGAGTACGATCTTTATGGCGATGTCACACACACACAGCGGTTCTCACAGCTACGGCGCGTGGTTCATATCATTGGCTAAGCGTTTTTTTAAAAACGAGGCTACGAAAACGGCTGTATGTGTTTTGGTCTATCTAGCGCCATTGAGTAATAACTAGTATATTACTCTGCTAGGGCTTAGTAAACAGTCGATTCGGCTGCCCAGGCAGCACAAACCTCTGCATCTATCATCGCCTTAGTGACGCAAAGTACCTACATTATCAATAAAAAAACGTTTGTTTTCGTTAATAAATATGGGTATGAAAATTTGTGTACCTTGATCTTTTAATACCTATTTTCTTTGAAACCATTTTATAAAATGTTAAAGTTAAATGTACGATATGGAGTGCGTAAAGTCCATTGCGCATCCAAATAAAAGTACTAACCCTAGGAGCAGACAAAAGGAGGCACATGAAACTCAGCAAAGACATACTTCATTGGTCATGTATGTGGGTACGAGAGAGACAATCATTTGCACGTACGATTTGTGTTCTAATTTCCCATTATTTTGTTTGTAAACACGTCATTGGCGTACAGTGTGGTTTCTTCTATCTTGTATCTCGTTAGTGTTATTCTTTGTGTATTTTTGTGGGTGTTATTGTTGGAACATGTCATTTTTTATGAGGGACTGTAAAATTAACCAGCATATAGCACGAAATTATTCTTCATATCCAGAATTGAATTTCATTTCAATTCACAATCAGCTAAGCCATTACTGCTCCGCCATTCCTAGAGGCACAAAACAAAATATGGCGCTGATCATAAATAATCCATTCGCGCAGCTTTTAGCGCATTCCAGTCATCATAATATAAAATTACATTTTAGTGTATAACTCCTATATATTGTTGACCTCGGTGGGCACCTACTTCTACGGAAAAGTATTGTAAAAGCCGTATATCTTGCCGGATGTTTAAAGGTACCTCGTTTAACAGCCTAGAAAGATGGTATTGTAAAAATTCTAATTACAAAGAATGCGTTAAATGATCTAGTAAAATATATGGGCAAATATAATTGTATTGATAATTTCCGGTTCATGGAAAATCATTACTGGAAATTAATTCTCTGGATTGCATAAGGATTGTCTTCTGTCCAAACATGGACACTGCGATGATTCTGTTGAGGGATAAACGTTGCCTTATTCATGGACAAATCTTCATCTTCTGTATGTTGCTACAATAGCGAAGCGCAGAACTGAACTATAATCTTCAAGTTATAGTGCTTGGGCACGTTGCACATGAAACGAATACATTTGAATTTCATGCAATGTTATCCACAGTTTAACTTGGCTTATGTTTTTCTGACATGCGATTTTCCTATTATTCAGTCAGATTTTCCTCGATAAGTTTACACAATGTGCGTGTAAATCACCAGTTTTCCTATTAGCACGTTGAACAGGATCAGCAAAACTTGGGATAAGCGATTTTCGGATAAAAAAAAGTAGCAGCAGCATTTTGAGATAAATAAATAGCATATCCATTATTCTCATAAACATTCAATGTAGGCATTGAGTAAAAAACACTAGTTATTACTCAATTATTTAAGTCATCAAATAATAGTTTTAAAGAATATAAATCTCGCGACACGTTAACAACGTTTTAAGTAATATACAGACCAAAAACACCAACATAGAAAAACAACAAATTAAATATTATTTTATTTTTTGTTTATATTTTCCAAAAGGTTATATGACACAAATTGCCTATTTTAATGAGAAATACACTATTAAAATTATGTAATCAATAATTACCCTGCATATGACTATCTATATCCATTAGAATAATTAGAAGGTGTAATTATCAGAAAGAAAGTTGATCTAAGGCTATTCTTTTTTGTTAATTTGAAGAATATTTCCAGCAGTATTACAAAATAATAAAGTTTATACCTACTTTTTTTATATAAATTAAAGTTGAATGAGGTAAAGTGAAACACCAATATAAACATACAATCTACAGGGTTTTTTAAATGAAGTAGCAAAAATGAGACCGCATAATAAATAATTGTATTGTCATCAGTCCTCCACCCCTGTGCAAATTTTCAAGCTGATCAGACTTCTTGAAATTGGTGAAAATTACGCTGAAAGATTCTGTTACATACATACAGGTGAAGCTAATAAAAGCGTGTTAAAAAGATACAGTGTGTCAAAGTTAAAATTTTATTTTCGATATTTGTAAATAACTTCTTAAGAAATCCGAATATTAACATAAAATTTGTAAATCGAGGGTTTTTGCGGGCGAGAAATTCAAATTTGTTTCTAATTGTATGTATGTATCTCGACTATCGAAACTATTCTCCTACCTGTTTTATTTGGAAAAGGTGTACCTTGCTGAAGTCGGTAGGAGTAACCATTTTTGAAATAATCCTATTTGAAATGTTCAGAGCACCGAGTAAAAACCGTTTTGGTTTCAGGTAAATTGCCTTTTCTGCTGAAAATACAGCAAAATGTTACTTCAAAAAGTTGTTCAGAATAGTAAATTATGGAGACGCGCAAAATCTTAAGAAGAGGCGACGTTTGATGAAACCATTTTACAACAAAGTACAAAGATTTTATCAAAGCAGGCCGATCTTTTTGAAATTTTGCACGTCTCCATATTTTACCGTTCTGAACAACTTTTTCAAGTAACATTTTGCTGTATTTTCAGTAGACAAGGCGCTTTATCTGAAACGATAACAGTTTTCAATCGATGCACTGAACATTTTAAATAGGATTATTTCGAAAACTGATACTCCTAATGACTTCAAAAAGGTAAGTAGGTATACCTTTTTCAGATATAACAGATATGAGAATGGGTTGTTTCAATAGTCAGATGGATACACTAAGCAGAAAAAAAGTTCTGCCATTTAAAAGAAACATTATGTGTCATAAGTAGTGCTCTGTAGTAGTAAAAATTAAAAACAAATTTGAATTTCTCGCCCGCAAAAACCCTCGATTTACAAATTTTATGTAAATATTTGGATTTTTTAAGAAGTTATCTACAAATATTGACACCCTGTATATTTTTTATTATGCGACTTGGAATATACGTACGTTAGGTTAAATCGATTTATGTTCACCTAAGGAATCTGTGGTCTCATTTTTGCTACTTCACTTAACAACATCCTGTATATACATTCATTTCAAGTTCTATAAATATCTGTCTGGAAAACGCGCTGCCTTTATGGGTCAGCGAGCTACCTACTTTGTCCATTACTTTTTAAAAGGTCACAGTTCCCACTATATGAGTTTAGTAAGCCATAAAGTGCATTGGGTTTTCACATAAACTCTAATGTGTTCCCGACTCAAATAGATATACACGATACTACAATGTATACTTTTGGAACAATAATGAAAATAAATGTATTGAATTTTTCTTCTATAAGTTTACAAATATTTCATTCGAGTATACATGAACATGTATAACGCCTTAAAATTGCAAAATGAAATAAATGTATTTCATTCATCTTTTTCCTTCAAAGCTTGTATAAGAATTACCCCTTAAAGATGGTTTTGTTAGTACACATTCAGGTATTAATATTTCTCTAATAATGTTCACATTCAAACAGGATGTTCTAAGAGAAAAACAGCAACACATCGAACAACTTCTGAAGGAAAGAGACTTAGAAAGGGCTGAAATCACCAGAGCTGCTAGTCAAGCAGATGAAGCTGAACAAAAACTATCTACATTACGACAGGAATATGAAAAGGCAAGATTACATACCTAAAATTTTGTTGGTACTAACAAAAGATTGTTTTAGTATCGGGCGGAATGTGAGGTAAAACTCCAAGAGCACATGAACTTGTTGAACAAACTAAAAGAAGATAGAAATGAATTGGTTGTCCAACTAGAAGACGAAAAACGAAAAAACGAAGACCTGCTCTTCCGTTTAGAAGAAGCTTCTATAACCAAAGATGATATTGAGGTAAATAGATTAATATACCTATACCCAAAAAATAAATAAATATTTTCTTATTATAATTTCTATTTCAGAAAAAAATGTTAACCGAAAGTGTAAGTTTTGGTGTGCAAGTGTGAATTTTGTTTTTATTTGTTTCATTGTATAAATGATATATTGTAATACACTAGTAATCTATTTCATTATTAGGTCACGAATGAGGGTAATGTCAGCAAAATTAAGGAGCTGGAGGAGCAGTTATCGAAGGAAAGGGACAAAATTGATAACTTGGAATCTGAGGCCAACAAGTTATTTGAAGCAGAGGAGAACCTTTGCAAAACCAAAGAAGAAATAGAATGCCTTCGAAGCCAGTTACAAGAAGCCAGGAACGTTCAGATTTCGTTGGAAGGCGACAGTGCTTCCACATCCGGTAAGTATTTAAAACAATCTTATATCCTTTTACAAATATATAAAATTTTCTAAACAGTACTCATATCATCTCTACAAAAGGAATCGGATCAATACAAAAAGGATCTCGAAGAAAGAGATGAAACAATCAGCGTGTTGAAACAAGAAATCTCTAAGCTTAGTTCAGAAATGAAGAAGCATTTAGAACAAAGCGGAAACAGGATATCTGATTTAGAATCTGTTTGTTCCACCAAGGATAAAGAAATAGCAAATTTGAAGGCAGAATTAGAACAGATCAGCAAATTAACCCAGGATAAAGTACAGGCTTTGGAGAAGATCACCACAGATAAATTAGAATCTGAAACTGCTTTAGAAAAAGATATTGAAAAACTGAAAATGCAACTGAGTTCCAAAACTCTAGACATAGAAAATATGTCTGAACAAATTAAAGCCAAGGAAAGCAATATAGCAAACTTAGAGGCCACCATAACAGATTTAGAACATAAAAACAATGATCTGAACTTACATAAAGACAGTTTGACTAATACAGAGACAGGATTGCGGGGAGAACTTGAATCACTTAAAAATCAACTAAATCAAAAATCTGCCGAGTATGATAAAATGGCCAGTCAGATGTCTGCAGAGGTGACGCAAAGAGAAAAGATTATTGAAGAAAATAATGCCACTATAACTTCAGACGTCGAACAAATTAAGAAGTTAACCGAAGAGTTAGAAAATCTTAAAAAAGCCAGTGAAGGAACCACTGCCGAACTACAAAGCAGTTTCACAAAAAAATTGGAGGAAAAGGACGGCCAATTAAAACAGCTTTCTGAAGAATTGAAACAACTAACTGAGGAAAACAAGAAATCTATAGACAATTTTAATGGCATTAAAAGTGATTATACAAAGAAGTGTGAGGAACATGATAAACTAAGAACCGAATTAGATACTACTATGAAAGAACTTGAAGACAGCTTGAGTTCTAAAACCACAGAATTGCAAAAAATGACAGAGGTGCTTAAAGATAAAGAAAATCAAATTCAAGTATTACAAACTGAATTACAAACTACAAAAGTTGATTTGGAATCTGTTTCCAGTAATTTAGTCCAGTATCAAACTAATTTGAGTGATGTGGAAGCAAATTTGAAGAAAGAAAGGGATGAAATAAAGGAGGCATTGAAGACAAAAATAATCGAATTAGAAGATGTAAAGAAAGAATTTTTTGTGAAGATTTCGGAAAAAGATAAACATGTTGAAGAACTTACAACAACTTTAACAAAGAGAACTGAAGAAATTGAGAAATTTGTAAAAGATCTGACTAATTTAAAGGAATCTCAAGAAACTGAGAGAAAAAATATACTCAAAGACCATAATAAAGACATTGCACAAAGAGACGAAAAACTGGCATCTTTCTCCGCTGAAATTCAAAATAAAAATGAAGAAATAACTAATCTGTCCTCGAAATTGCAACAGTTAGAAAATGCCGTAAAAGAAAAAGATGCATTAATAGAGAATTTGCACAAAGATGTCGAAGCAAATTCAATGCAACATAAATTGGAATCAGAAGCAGTTTCAAAGCTGACAGAAGAAATTAAAACACTTTCTCAAACTAAGGAAGATCTAACAACAAAAGTTACAGAATTAGAAAAAGTACGTGTGAATTTAGAAAACTCAAACAAACTCTACACAAATGATATTGAAGTTTTAAATAAGGAATTGGCCGTTAGTACTGAGAGTATCAAACAGAAAGACGAGGCGGTAAAAATACTGGAGAGTGAATTAGTTGCAGTGAAGAGTAGTTTAGAGAAAACCTCCAATGATTTGATACAGTATCAAAACAATTTAAGTGATGTAGAAACCAACCTCAAAACAGAAAGAGAGCACAAGCCTATCTGATTTCAAAAACAAGTGAATTGGATCAGGTCAAGAAAGACTTAACAGAGAAGATTTCTGAAACGGAAGCCAGACTTCAAGAAGCTACCAAAGTTATTAGTGATAAAAGTGAAGAATTGATTAAACTAAATAATGAAATCAACTCTCTTAAGAACGAAAATGAGAAAATTATGAAAGAAACAGCAGAAAAACATAAAAAACAATTCGAAGATATCGAAATTAAAGTATCAGATTTACTCACAGAAATTGAAAATAAAGAAATGGAAATATCAAAACTACGTCAAACTGTTGCAACAGTTGAAGAAAATGTTGGGGAGAAAAATAAAGAATTAGATGTATCATTAGGTGAAATAGAGACTCTGAAAAAGGAACGTCAGGCTAGAGATGAAAATATTCTGAATTTGAACAAAAATTGATGAACTGGAAGCCGGTAATGAAGAATTCAAGAAATTATTGATGGAGTCTACCAAACAATTAAACGAATTGTTTAGTAAAAGGAAAAGGCAGAAGGTGATCTGAAATCTGTGGTCTCCTCTGCTGGCGATGCAAACACCAAATTGACGGAACTGAAAAAACTGCAGGAGAAGGATGTTATTCTAGAATCAACAAAGTCAGAATTGCAAGCTAAGCTAGAAACAGCAGAAAACACAGTGACAACATTAACGGAAAACAATAAAAATTGGAAACAGATATGGAGATGCAGAAAGTCGAGTATGAAGAAAAACTTAAGATTGCTTTAGAATCAGAAGAGACACTGCAAGATATTATAGCAGCCTCAAGTGCTGATACGGATAAAATTAAAGATTTGCAGAAAAATCTTGAAAATACCAAGGCCAGCCTTACTGACAAGGATAAACAACTAGCAGCACAACATACGGAGATTTTGAAACTCAAGGAAGAATTAACTAAGGTACAATGTTTATTATAAATTGAGGCTAAATTAATAACCGAGTTGTTCTGCAGGTGCAGCAACAACAGCAGAATAATGTCAATGGCGTGGATAATTCTGATCCAAATTCTGTAAGTGCTTTTGATGAAATATAAATTGATTGTGAGTGCTGGAATTTATGTATAGAATTTTATTGTATATATAGATATATGGTTTTTGTTTTAAATGTTTACTAGTAGCTAATCACACAAAAGCAAAATTCAAGATGCCTTTTTCAGATTAAGATCTTTTAAGAAAGGCTTTGGAGTAGACTTTAACTTTTTGTAAAAAAAAATATTCTTTCTACTATATTAGTTTTTTCTTTAAATACGTACCTATTTATAAAATTTGCATGCAATCTTACTGAAACTTAAATATTCAGACTGCTGGCTTATAGAGTTGTATACACACTATTGAGCTTTTTATTATTTTCCCTATTGCTTGTGCTACGCTTCTTTGCACTTTTTTTTATTAATCAGGCAGGTACTAAATCCAAAACTGATTACAAGCAGCTATTAGAAGAGAAATTGTTTGCCGAAAACCAAGTGGCCTTCTTGAATTCCATCATCAGACATGCAGAGAAAGAACGAAGAACAAAAGGTGAGGATCGAAATCTTGGAGATGGGCTACAATTCATCTGCTGACGAACTGGCTGCGTAAGTTGACAATAATAGTACCATCCAGATATGTTTTGATAAGTCGGTGCACTCTCCACTTCATACCTATAGATTCCCTCCTGCAAATACACTTTGCCTTACCTACCAACCATCCATATCCATGATGAAATTAATTTTATTGAACAGTGACAATAGCTTCTAACGGATTTTATTATTATATCGATGGTTGGAAGGCTAATGTAGAGGATTATGTCAGACATTTTGTTTGTTATATTACAGCAGAATGGGGAAGTTGCATGAATTTTATATTGGTTTGAAATGTATTACAAGGTAAACTTTCAAACATATTGAAAGGTCAGAACATATGTCTGGCGGCAATAATCACATAATAATTAAAATATTAACATTAATAAATTGCCATAGAATGTAAACAAAACCACGTGATCGAAAACACTGTTATTATTGGTGTGACGTCAACGGCCGGAGTAACGCGGCCATCTTGCTTATGTTTCCGTAGATACTCACGGTGATATAAATAGGCATTGGTTTCTGAGTTTTTTTGTGACATTACTGACATTTCTTTTGAACAAGTCATAGAAATGTCAATACTGTGTAAGGTAGTGACATGACTGAGGCTCTTTGAAAAAAAAACTATAACATAACTAAGGCGAACAGCCCTATAATTTGTTTTGTAAGGAGGATATAAACATGTAAAGCAAAAGTAATAGATATCAAAAATAAAATTCTTTATGTTAGATCTGTTTATTCATTGTTACTATTCAAATTTTCGTAACATAAAACAATAAATTTTAAAAAGCCTTTGTAAGACACATTATTTTGCTGTTAACAATTATTTTCACATATTTGTAAATAAACGGAAACAATTTTGTATGTAGTATTAGGTTTATATTTTAACAATATTTACAAATACAGTTAAATTTAAGAAAATACATATTTCTAAAGATTTCTGTACCTAAACAATTTTTGATCGACCGCTTCCATTATTTATTCGTACTTATTTTCAATTAACCTTACATTAAAATGGTCTTCAGAAACATACAACGTGGAAATGATAGAGTTTTACGCTTTTTCCTTCGTCGTGATTCATTGCCATACACCACATTTTTCTAGTTTTTTTCAATTTTTGGCACGGAGAAATATTTTTTATTAGCCGCTGTACGGAAAGTATTTGTAATTGCACAATGCAATATTTCTTCCATTTTCGGTGATAATACACTTTCTGTGCTCATTCTACGTCTATTTTGCAAATTTTTCAACACCAGTGTCTGTTTAACACAATAACACTTAATAAATATCACATGTTATGTGATAACTATTACAATCGTCAAACTAACTCTTCTACCTAACCTAAACGTATGTACTGTACTGCGACTGCGTTGTTTTGCTTTACAGGTGACGCCACCGCGGCTGGTGACGCGTCACAGATATTTAATATGGTGGCCTCCGCTTTTCTGGAGGCGTGGTCAGACCAAAACTTTAAAAGCCGTTTTGAGTTTATTTTTT
This sequence comes from Monochamus saltuarius, assembly GCA_025584915.1. NCBI lineage: Eukaryota > Metazoa > Arthropoda > Insecta > Coleoptera > Cerambycidae > Monochamus > Monochamus saltuarius. The sequence goes on along the minus strand of CM046725.1, from coordinate 7,459,258 downwards.
CATCAAATTGTCTAGGACAAACGGCATTTCGATTAAAATAATACATTCTTTCATTTCCATGTATTTGAAAAATCATGCAATTTCATTCACAATGTGAATATTTTGAAGAAAATTAAAAAAATATTAATATTATGCCAATTAGTACAAACATCTGAGATTACCAGAATTTATTAATAGAAAATACATTTCATAACATTTCAGTCTAAAAATTTGCAGCGTTCACTATGACTACGTGCAAATATTTTGAGGACATAGAAAAAATAAAAATTAACAGTGACCTTTCAAAAAATTTCCAAACTTATTTATAAAGCAACGATTTTTTTTATGGGTGCCATTTTTAAACATAATTTTCAACAAATTCATAGCTTCTGACACAGATTTTCGAAAATCTAAGCAAGTCCGAAAGAATGTATTTCCACTGTTGCAATTATATAAGTTTTCTCCAAGTTATAAAATAGTTTACTGGCTGCCAAGTAACTTAGAAGAGAAAAAAAAAGAATATCTTACCAGTTATATTTTATTACTACATTTTCTACCACTTTATACATCTGCTTTACACTTGGAAAATCGTATACAGTATTATAGACATAACATCCCACGTAATTCTTTTCAAAAACCATTAACACTTGAATAAATATAGATTATTAAGTATTTTTGACAAAATGTGATGCAAAGCAAAACGGTACAATTCACTGTCTTTAAATAAGTTCAGTTTCTGAAATTCAAGAGAATAGTTTTACAAATTATATGTTCGATAAAATATGGGCATCATGTTTTGAGCGTCACGGTTGCTTATAGCACACTGCAATAAAGTGCCTGAATATTTTATTTCGCTTTTCTCCCTAATTGGGATATTCCTTGACTTTTCCCAGTTTGATATACTTGTAGCAACCCTGATTATATGCGTAAATGTCTTATTACATTACATTTATGTTACACTTGTTTAGAATATTGTAATTCACTTAATTCGAAGCAAGCCACGCTATTTTGTGAACTAAAAGTTTACAAAGGCGGGCTTGCAGTGCTTCCAAAAAATTTTAACATTGTCAAATGTCTTTAAAAAATGTTTTCATATAAAATTTTAATAATTTTTATATTTGCAAAAATATAAAATACAGTATATTAAAAGATTCGAATATTCGACTGCATCAAGGAATATCTTTGGACGAAGATATTAGCAACCTGCTGTATTAAAATTTATTTTGTTTTAGTCTCGGATTTAAAACAGACAGTAAACAACCAGCCCCACGAATGTATTGTGATATATGTGAAGAATTTGACCTTCACGAGACTGAAGATTGCCCCACCCAAGGCGAAGACGAGCCACCACCAGTGAACCCTCATTTAGGAGATAAAGCTAAGGAAAAACCTCCACCTAGGTCTTATTGTGAAATTTGTGGTGGTAAGTGTGCCTTTTCGATACTACAATTTGTTTTCATAAAAATTGGACGTTTAATTATTTACTGTAGCGTAAAACTCAACTCAAATCATAATTGAAATATGTCAGCCTCTTATTTTCGAGTGTTGCACACGAATCTAAAGTTAATTTCATGTAGTTGAATATAAAAACTGTAAATTGTAAAAAACTTTTTACACAATTATTTCTACTGAGATAATTAAAAAGTTGTCTTAGTTATGATCTGATGATGATCACATACTATTCTTTTTTTTAGGGTGTATATTTAATTTCTCTACCGGATGTCTCTTTTAAAATATGACCCAAACATAATTTTTTTTAAATGGAATACCCTGTATATTTTTATGCCATTCAATTGTATTATTGTTTCCTTCATAACGATATAGAATAGTTGCTGCTGTATATTTTGAAAACAAAAAAAATTCAAATTTTAAAATTGATGTTGCATTTTGCATAGTTGGCCATGTATTTTTATACAGACTGGTCACTCTTACAATGCTCGGAAACGGTAATGTATTCAGAAAATTGAAAGGCTTAAAAATGCATAATTTTTTCTTAATTTCAGCTACGCTATATGTGCATATTACCGTCTCCGAGAACCCTGTATTGGGTGTTGCAAAAGTGACCACTTTATAATTATACAAAATCACGCCGTTTGGTCCAGGGTCAACGTTTAATACCAATTTCACCCTGTATATTTCGAAAACTGCTTATCAGATTTACTTCAAATTTTCTGGGTTAATGTAAGCAAATAGTGTAATTTGAGGTGTGACCAAAATAACCGTATTCAACCGCTCAAAAACTAACTTTAGATTCATGTTGAGCACCAAAAATCAATTAAGATTGGAGGCTTCTATGCTACAGTAAAATATTACTGTACATTTCTCTTGCAATAAGTGAGCATTTGTTTCAGTCTTTGGACATGCTACTGAAGACTGCACAGAGGATCAGGAATTTTAGCAAAGAAATATGTACATAGTGCCTATTTATTTTTAAAAATAAATTAAATTCCAGTTGTGTTATTCGTTGAACTTCTATGTAAAAATTTTGTTAATTAGGTCAAAAGTAAAATTAATAAAACCAGTATATTTTAGTACTTACTGCATTTATTTTCTTTTAAATTAGAATGACAAATTTATACAAAAATCTAGGTAAAAAAAATATATTTTTAAACTAGATTGAAAATTCAATTAATCAAGCCCTTCTTTTTTCTCTTTAATCGCTTCCTACAAAATATATATTCAATTACTACAAAGAAAGTTAAATTCAAATTAACTTACTTTAAATCGCTCAAACAAAGACAATTCTGCAATCAAATCGGTTATGGCATGCATTAGAGCTTCTTGAGGTGAGTAATCAGAAGTCGTTTGGATTCTCAACACAAATTTATGTTCCAACGGATGAGGTAGTTTGTATCCGGCAAACAATACATTAGGATCTTTCAGTAACTGGCTACAAAATAGTTGAATTTAATGTTTTAGGATAACAGTAATTCGTAACGCACTTTCTAATCATGTTTCCCAAGGTATGATCCTCTTTATTTATAGTAAAAATAGCCGCGTTTGGTACTTTTGTATCTTGTTCTCGAATAATCCTAAAAGAATATGTAATGTTATTGGTTACACAATGCTAAAAAATAAATGTAACTTACTTTTTTTCTCCATCGTATAATAAAAACGATTCGAATGTTGGTGGCGCATTCATTTTCGAAACGCTTCTGTAATTTCTTTTTGTTTTGTTAAAATTAAGGAGTTATAAATTTTATAAACACGACAAAACCAGACAAAACTTCGTGTATTTCGAAATTTGACATTTGACAGATTAATTAAAATTTTGACGTCTCCTCGACCGATAAAATAGAAATGTTTTATATATTTTTGCCGTCAGTGCCATCTCCAGCCTTCTTACTGTATTAAGTGGTTTTACAAATTCATAGACTTACTCGTAGAGGGCGAGGGATATATTATTATCGAAATTTACAATGTATTTATTTAAAAATAAATAATTAGAGGTACTGAATTTTTAAAACAAATTTAGTTGTAGTTTATCAGGCATTAGTTGCAGGAGATGCGTTTTCCATTGGTTCAATTAGACTAAAATCAATTTTCTCGATCGTGCCGTGTCCGCCTCCTTCCACTTTTCCTCATTTTCGTCAGTCTGCGCGAGTTGGTGTTGCTGGTAGGTTGTTTCGCAAGTCTCGCTAAAAAATGGCGGAAGCCACAGGTGCGTCAAGTGTTAATCCAAATGCCGAAGTCGTAAGAGGACAAGTTTTTGAAGTGGGCCCACGCTACACAAATCTGGCCTACATCGGGGAAGGAGCCTATGGCATGGTCGTGTAAGTATTATCTCAGCTTTGTCGAGTAATCCTGTATAAACTTACACGCCCTAAAACAATGAGTTGTGGGGATTTTCGCGAGGAAAATCGACTTGCTACATGCTTTTCCTCGATGCCGCAACAAATTTGTTACAATCAAATTGGCGTGCATTATAAATCATTTCTTATGTTACAATTGAGGTTATGTTATGGTGACTTACAATGAATGGGGTAAATCGATCATTTCTCAGTACTCTCATGTCTAAAATTAAGGTAGTGGATGATAAAATGCACGTTTATAATTCGTGTTTAGAAATTTCTCATAAAATACTTCAGTATAATAACATAAGCTGAAATTAATTATGAAATTATTTTATTCTTGTAGGCCTATGCCATTTTTATTTACATTAAAATTCCAATATCTACATAGATACATTTCAAAATGCAAACTCTATAAGAAACTGATCATTTCTGTCAGTTAATTTGTATGAGCAAATAACATTAATAATGCGGTCATAAACCTGGCGCAACATAATGAAACCATAAAAGCGTAACTACAAAATGCGACTTTAATTTGTTTATATAAATAGACACTAGAACATTAATCTACTGTTATTGCCGTTTCATATTAATTAGTACTCAACAAGTACCAGACTGCTCTTGCCACACAGAACAGAATGCCATGCCATTTATAATTTTATAAATGCACTGGCTGGCGAATACATTCCTTTTGATTCTATACATTGCATATTGCTTTTGTCCAACCAAGAAATTCTCAAACATTGGAGCAAATTTTGCAATTAAAAGGAGCAGTGTTTATCTACTATAATAGGTATGAGATAGGCAGTGTTTTTAAAAACAATTAAATAATTAAACAATGGAGCATCTAAATGTAGCTATTTTGTTTTAAATATTTTAAATAACTTCAGGATATTATTAACTCTAGCGAATCATTGGAAAACCCAGTGTCCATTTTTTTATTTTAATATGAAAGTACACAATCCTTGTATTTATTAAAAACACATCATTTTGATAAGATTAAGGTTTGTTTATATATGGAAATGTCGTTTATACAGAGTGTCCCAGATTCGGGTAGAATACAAAAAAATAACATGACAAGTTCCTTTAAATTTTGTTCCTACCGCCCTTTCCTACGGAGATACAGACCTATAAAGGACTCCCCTGAAAATCGCTTTTTTATTAACTTAAAATAATTGGTGCAATTTAATAAATTTTTGAATATAATGGACACTAAGACCCTTTAAAATGAATCCATTAAAACATGTGTTTGGCTTATTTACTTTGCCAGGAAGGGCAGGCTTTAGCAAAAACAAAACTTTACTGAACTATATTTAGTGGAAAAAGTGATTTTTATTCAATGACGTAGTGTTTATTAAATAATTTTGTATGTAGGTTCAACATATTGGTTCCTTTCAATAATATGCATTCTCTGCCTTTAATAAGAATGGAAGATTTTTGTATCTTCCACAATACTTGAACGTTGGTCCTTATTTCACGGCAATGAAAATTAATCATTTCTAATAAATTTTCTCTAGTGTCAATTGGATTGGCATACACTAAAGTTTTTAAATATCCTTATAAAAAATTAAAGGGTTTAAATCTGGTGATCGAGGAGGCCAAGCAACTGGTCCTCTTCCTATCCAACGATTTTTAAAGTTGCTGTTTAAGTGTTCTCGCTAGACTAAAATGAAGTGGTGCCCCCTCATGAATGAACCACATAACATGTCGTATTGCCAAAAGATAGATCTTCGAAAAGTTCTGGCAAGTTTTGGAGACATTCTAAATAAAGTTCTCCAGTTAACCTTCTTGGCAATACAAATGGTCCAGTTAAATGTTGGTGATTCCGGCCTATACGTTAATGGGTTCAAACTGGTACGAATGATGCGTCACAATAGAAGTATGTGGATTTTCATCTGCCCATAAATGCAAATTATGGGAGTTTATGATTTCGTTTTTATGAAATTCAGCTTCCTTCGTAAAGAGAACTGAACCGATGAAATTTGCATAGTTTGTTATCTAAAACCTAGTTCGAAAAATCTATTCTTCGCGGAAAGTTTGTTGCTCTTTAAAGATTCTAAAAACCATCGATTTTGGGAAATTAGACTGGGCAGCCAATTTCCGGACACTTGTTGAATGATCTGCTTCTACGGCATTCATGATATCTTCTTCAGCAGCACCAAAGTGATCGATTTGATTTCCACAATAATTGTGTTTGGCTTTGACAAACGTTATTAAAATAATTTCGGGCATTCTACTTCTATTACCTACTCAAAAAATACTCTAGGTAATGCAAGTGCCAAATAAACAGTAATTTTTACCAGTTTATCTCAAACGATGATCCACTCTTTCAAAATTTTTCCTATCCGGAAATCATCGATTTGGATATTGTTCCTCGTAAAGCCTTCTGGTTTCTAAAGCATTACATGATACAAGTCCATAAATGCATGTCAGCATATCCAGTAAAGGTAAATTCCATTACGGCAAATAAAACAGGTAAATACGATAAGAAAAAGAAGAAATACATATCACAAATTTCAACACACTTTATCGCTAACTGACAGACATTGCCATAAAAAATCGGTATATGTAAAAAAAACATAGCTACAAATACCAATGCAAAAAACAATGTAAGCCAAAATTGCTTTTTCTCGAAAACGATTCATTTTATCGATATCGACCAAGAGTACCTTTTTTTAGTTGAAGGTTCAAGCAAAAAATGGCATTATTATTATTATTCTAAAGCTAGAGATAAATAAGCCAAATATGCTATGATGAATTCATTTCAAGGGGTGTATCACTTGTAATTTCACAATTATTTGTATTTTACCGGGTAAATTTGCGTTGTTTAATGAGAAACTGTTGCCTGTGTAATTCGGCAGGACAATTTAATGAATAATAAATAATAAATTTAGAAACATATCAATGGAAAGTTTATTTATGAAACACTAAAAATAAATACATTTTTATTTGAGCGGATAATTATTAAATGTCAAATTATTTATTTTGGCAACAGGCACCGCAATATTTGATTAAAAAATGAATAAGTGAAAAAAACACTAGTCCATTTGTCGTTGTAAAAGTTGCAGGTAACTTTTGCCGCTGTCAAAGTGACAATTATAATGTGGCATGTGGGCTTTTTTATATACACGGTTGGAAATCGGTGATGGTCCATCTGCCGTTACATGAGAGCGACAAAGTAAAGTATAGAAATCCGTGCGATAGACAAGGATGGCTATAGGAAGACGTTTTATAAATTAGAATAACATCTGCGCAGTCACTCCCACTTCTAACCGAGCGCATTCTATTTTAAAACGTCGTCAATATAGTCATCCTTGTCTATTGCACGAATTTCTGGCAGATGGACTATTAAAATTATTAAATTGCAGCTATTATTTTAAAAGAAAATAAAAACAATTTTCAGGGGCGTAGTCTAGAAACAAAATTTATAGGAACTTGTTATGTTATTTGTTTGTGTTCCACTCGAATCCGGTACATTGGCCACATATTCTGGGACACCCTGTAAAAGGTATAAAAAGAGTTTAATATACATTTCACAGACTTTCCAGTCTTACAATTGACTCTAAAAAAGGCGTGCAAGTAAAATGAATGGGTATTGTTGCGTCTACTGTCGTTGAGAAGATTAAGTACATTTAACGATTCTCATCCCATCCGTCTTTTTTATTTATTTCATCTTGACGGTTAAAAGCCCCTTTTGACTTCCTCATGCAAATTTATCCTCGTAAACATTTCAAAAACCAATTTAATCCGTGAAAAATTTACTGTTTCAAGAAAAAAAGACGCCTTTAATGAAAATTACTTTCTTCTTGCCATTACTTATTCAAATTGAGATTTGAAATGCTAATCTTCTGTGCCACTATTCAGCAAAAAAATTGTACTGAAAAATAATGTTTTAATAATTAAGGAGAACGCGTGGGTTGATTTATTTTAAGTGAAAAAAGTCTAATTATGCTTCAGGCTCGAAGTTTAGCGACTAAGAACCCCTGGAGGATACAACTTTTGTATATTGCAGATAAGAAATACCAAAAGTGCTGGTTTTGTTATTTCTATTTATATGAGGCTTGTGTCAAATGGATAACAAAAGGAAGGATGTGGTTTTTGTGATCATTTAGCTATAGATATAGTATAAAAATTTAATTTTTATTTCGACTTAAATGTTACACTTTAGTTACCTACCTAAATAGGGATTTATAATAAAGAAAATACTAAATGAATACCCAGGAATACAGTCAAATTACTAACTGATTAATTTATGATTAATAGATTACCTATGTAAAATTGTTAAAATTATTTTCCCTAGATAGTTTTTTATTGAAAATATATTATTATTCTTATATTTTTCACAATCTATTATTTTTAATAAAAGGGACATCACTTTAATTGTACCTACCTAATTGTGCATAAAACGTGAAACGTAAAAGTTCCATATTAGGTAATGTTAAAGTCGTTTTATTACAAGTTGTAATAATATAGGGTAAAATACTTATACATATGTAAATTAACACAACATACATGGCATCTCTGAATTGTAAAAAATGAATTTTTTAATTAATTAATTATTTTTTTAAACATGCAGATTGAACATCCAACAGGCAATTCAATGCCCAATAATAATATTACACAAAAAACAAATATAAATTCGTGGTAAAGTACGTATACATTAGTTCTAACAGTGAGTATGGAAAATAAATACTAATGTAGCAAAGAATTAACATATAAAAAAAATTCAAGACTGTAATACAAGACTAACTAACTCGGCCGTTTATTCTTCTTTTATAGACCCAACGAATATTCCAGGTATATTCTAGCATCTCTAGATCCATTTCCCGAACGACTCAAACGCTTCTCGTCTATTCTCCAGTTTTCCAGTTGCGTCTCCCCGGCATTATTTGTTTGTTTACTAGAATCGCGTAGGGGCAATCGGGGCAATTTCGCGTTTCGCGATACCACAGTCGTCGATTTGGGTGTGAGTGGGGGCAAATTCCGTGACAATACGGTATTTCTTGCCGCTTCGATATCGCTCGGTATATTGTCAGAATCTGAATGTAAGTCACACATTTTTAAATAGCTATTTGCGACTTGCTACTACAAACGAAATTTTTTTCTCTACAAACGATTCTCTGTAAAAACCAACCGTCAGATTTTAGTGTTGTAAAAGTCGAGGGATGAGTTATTTCAAGGCCGTATAACTCTTTTGAAATTATTACAAACGAAAGAAACGATATTCTATAAGATTCATGAAGCAAAAATTTTAAAGTCGGTTGCCGGTTCACATAACCTCATTTTTCTCAGTGTGGTATGGCACTTAAATCTTTAAGACTCGCCATAGCAACAGATATGAAGGAAGGATTATTGAAAGAAATATAAATAACTTAATTATTAAAACCTTAAATACTCCATCAATGTTTGAAAAAATGTTCACGCATACGAACCTAAGAATGAAAACTTTTTGAGGAGTGAGTAATTTAATTTTTCCTTAAGACGTACAGTCGGGTAGAAAACTTCATTTTACCTTTGCACATTGTTAAAAAATGAAGGAAGAATATCCTCGTATGAAAAATCTCAAGTTTTTTATGTTACACTTCGACTTTGAAGTTATATTTTACGAACTTTTCAATGCTAGCATTTATCAAGGGCTTTCCGCGTAAAATTTCTTTGTGGAAATTCCTGGTGAAAATCAAATAAGTAGGGACAGAAATAGTACCTGATATTCTGTTACAGGCTACATTTGTATACTGCTATCACTTTTAGTCAATTTGTCACTAAATAGCAGGCACAAATTCCTTCGATTATTAATTTTAAGAGTTAATTTTAATGTAATAAGCTGCTATGTTATACAATAATTCAATTTGTGTTTCACAAAGGCGTCAGAATTATTTACAAGCGAATTGTTATTTTATGATTAAATTTTATTGTGTTATGTATATACTCAAGGTTATTTAGTACACTTTTAACTACGCCTGTGTTTATACGAGACGGTTATATATATAACTTCTTAGGGTTATCTACTACACTGTAAATCAAGTAGCAGATACAGGGATGAATCAAATATAATCGAAACATTTCTGATGTCGCAATGAAACTGCAGTTCAGAATTACCTGTAGAAATCCTATGAAAATTTTATTGTTGTAAGTAGATACATTATATTAACGTACCTATTTCCTGAATTTTATGTGAACCACAAATTCAGTTATGTTCTTGAACTTACTGTAACAATATACTAAGTATGTCTAAGTATTTGGCATGAATTTTTTTTTTCATCTTTCATCGTCAGACTGATAGTCAAATATTTTACCAGTGTATTCCACAAGTCGTTTCAGGGGGGATCTTCATATGAAATATTTCAATTTGGGTCCTTGCTGTTGATATATTCGAGTCTCAAAATGGCGGAAAAAAATAGTTTTTTTATTTTTCCTTAAAAACGGTTACACTTAGAAATTTTAATTTTGGTACACATTATCAGCAAGTGAAAAGCTATTTTGTGGTACTGTTTATTAATTGGCTCATATTTCTGGAGGGCGGAAATAAGCAACCCCTAGATTTCTTTCTTTCAGAACTTTTTCCTGCAATAGCCGATTACTACAAAACTTTTTTTAATACTACATCTAATTTGACACCTTTTTTCCCTCTTGTAATTTTTTCATACAACCAACAGTTTGCGCGGAAAAAAATGAAAATAGTTTTCCATACTCTAAACATCTTTTAGTCACCGGTTACTAATAACCGCAGTAGGCGGTTGCTATGTTGATATTTTTCTGTTGTCTTGTCACGCATGGTGCGTGAAAATCGTAGTTTTTTGTTATTTTTCCGAACAAAGTAACTTCCTAAATACTTTAATTGATAGTATCGAACTTGCGGAAATTCATTTTTTAATCGTTTATGGTAAGGTTGCCGTATATCTCGCCGTTAAATGATCAAATGTGTTTTTTAGCTACAAAAGGAATATCAAAAATAAAATTATTGATGTTTTGTTTATCCGCTTTTACTATTTAATAGCTTCTAAAATGCATTTGTATGACACACATTATTTTGCTACTTTAACCCTACATTTTAACAATTATTTTCACATACTTATAAACAAAAGTGAAGAATCTTATATGCAGAACTATGTAAGTTTACGTTATAACAATATTTATATCTACAGTTGAATTTTAAACAAATACGTATTTTCAAAGATTTCCGTATCTAAAAATTTGTTGGTTAGACCGCTTTGAATCGGTATACAGGGTGTTGAAAAAATATTTAAGGAGGTAAGTATGAACCATAATAGGCAGAAAAGTCTCAATAAACATGGGTCCGCAAAGTAACTGTTGCGGAGATATGGAATTTTTTATGTTTTTTAGCCCCTTTTTGTATTTTGCAAAAACATTGTGTATTTTCTTATAATAGTTGGTTGATGTTTAGTGAAATAAACAGCACGTATTTGGCAGTGCACAAGTTTTCTTTCGCTATGGCTGGTTACTCTAACGCAGAATTAACAGACATGCATACCTCAACTTTCTTCAGAACACACTGTATGAGTTTTTGAAAGACATTCCTTTGAATCAGAGGCAACAAATGTGGTTCCAGTATGATGGTGCTCCAGCTCATTTTTCCATGGCCGTTAGAGAGCATTTACACCAAACTTTTCCACATAGATGGGTAGGAAGGGCCGGACCTGTTTTATGGCCTCCAAGATCGCCTGATCTGAACCCTCTAGATTTCTTTGTTTGGGGATATTCGAAGACATTAGTGTATGGAACTCCTGTAAATAGGCTGGAAGAGCTGTAGCTACGGATTAATCAAAAGTGTCAAGAAATCCAAACCAAGGAGGGTGTTTTCGAAAGAGTTCGAATATCGTTGAGACGAAGATCTCGTGCCTGCTTGGAAATGGACGGAGGGCACTTTGAACATCTTCTGTAACTTTGTTTTTTGTTTGTTAAAAGCCTCCTTTGTCGGTTTATTCCTAATAAAATAAAATGTTTGAAAAACGAATAGTGGTCCATATCTCCGCAACCGTTACTTTGTGGACCCATGTTTATTAAGACTCTTCTGCTTATTTTGGTTCATACTATTACCTCCTGAAATATTTTACACTCTTTGTTTAACACCTTGTATATTCGTTTTACTTGGGTAGGTACCTTTGAATATTCGCAGGTGACATAATATAACATTCCTGTTATTTGCTAAATGCTATATTATTAAATTTTTATTTGTCTAAAATTACTGGTATTTGTAAAAACACTATTTCAAGAATATGGCGCCGTTAATAAGTTACAGTTTAAGTTAATATTTTTGCGTGGCGTACTACCTACCCAATTTTACATATTGCTAAAAACAAGTATTTATAAATTAGAATCGACCGCAAAAATTGAAATTACGTAAAAAAATACCTATTTATCTTACAGGCGATATGATAACTTCGCCTTCAGTAAATCATATGATGATTAGGTTACATCTGTAGTCTATCTGGCCAACGGACCTCAAAATGTGGGTATTTTTTTTAAATAAATTCATATGTCTATAAATATTTGAAATTTTTTAAAATGAGTTTCATTAGACCAATTATATGACGAACTCTCGGATGAACTACACCTGTATTTAAAATACTTGTACTTATTTAAGGTTCACCCTTAACATAAAAGTTGACAGGTCCTAGCTTTTGCCTTAAAACGAAGCAAACCTGGGTGGCAGATCTGAATGGCTCACGCCGTATATTCATATGAACTCTTTATTATTCGGAATACTTTTAAAAATTTTTAGTAATTTTCGTGGAATTTAACGGTTATTGTATGAAATTTTATTTCCATTATTGGTAAAAGCGGTTTTTTTCGCTGAAACGCCTCCAGCGACTAACATGCCAAATGAGCGTTTCACGGTCTACAATTTTATATTCGAGTCGGTAATTCTTCTGTAACAACCGATGCGTCGCAAATGGCATCACCCTCGTCTACAACGCGTGGTGGCAGCCCCCCCGAGAGAGGTACTTGATCCATTAACTGGTTGTTTTTCTGTTCGTATCCCTCCGTACCTTCGCCCTTCTCCGAGCCTCATAACGTCGGCCAACTCGCTTATTTAATAAATTAAATTTTGCCTTAAATTAGGCGGGATCGGAGAGTTTTTAATTTTCAGGTTCTATTCTGCATTGCGACAGCTTTATAGCGTCGATGAGTGGATATTTTACTTGAAGGGCGACCTAAATATTGTTACGGAAGTTCACCTACCTTTTAGTTTGTTAATTATGTTCCTGTTTACGTTAGAATTTATAATTGAAGTTCACCTACCTCGTTAGTGTGTAAATTACGTTTCTCTTTGTTAGAATTTTGTGATGGCTTTATTTTGACGTTTTCCGGAATATTCCAGGCTATATTCTATTTGTTTCTCGACACGTTCTCGAGATCGCAGAAACTTCCAGAACTCTAAAAACCTATATAACCTGATCATTTTGCCGCTGGAGTTTATATTGAGCAGCCAAACGCAAGTGACAAACGTCAAAGCGTTGACAGTTGTGAAATTGGTTTGAAGGATATTTCTTGTATAATCAAGAGTGACAATGAAGTTGTTTGTCTACGTGACGTGTTTCTACGATAACCCAATTTCGAGGTTACAATATTTTATGTAGAGACCTGATCATATTTAAATTAAAAACCATGGAGATGCTGCTAATAAAAATTATAATGAATTTATACTTATGCATTACTGTAAAACAAATACTCTATTACAACCCAGCTAACAGTTTCATGTTATATAAAAGTTGTAAGAACGTTTCTAGAATAAATTTTATAGAGCAATGTTTGTTCTAAGAACATTTTCAAAACGTTCTTACAACACTTATGCCATAAAAATTTGCATCGTTCTATTAAAACTTTAGGAAATTCTTCGATTTGATTTTTCTCCAGTATCTGCCTGTTTTGGTGTATAATTTCTTGATTCTGCTTTCAAATATCAAGTAAGTGTACCATACATCGAAATATCAATACCTTTGTGGACTTTCAACATTGACTTGGAATATTTTGTCCACATCGAAGAGGCAGCATACCGTTTCTCCATATTGAAAAAATAGGATAGTAGCACCTCTTCTGTAATTGCTCATTCTCCTCTGCCTTTTTTTCGCCAGTTATCGAATGCCACCAATTCCTTCTCGTACACACTTTTGCCTTTCACAGCAGATCGTGTCGGTGACTTGCAATTTCTATGCCCAGCCGGGCTAATACGTCTATTCCCACAAAAGTCAGGGATTGGTTTCAAACTGTTGGAAATATTCGACCAGTTAAGTTGTGTTGTAGATGTGTCGCTGAACTGTTGGGCACCCTCACTTACTTACCTTCTGTCTGTCGTCCGATGACACTCACTGCTCTGTGAAACCTTGTCTTTTGATGCTGCAGGCCAGGACGATCCAAAAGCTCGATAAATAATTTTTGTGACATTTGGAAATACTGAAAAAAAATCCGTCTCCATTTCAGAAAATAAATGATGAAATAAATTCACCTTCCAGCTTTCTCTTTTTGTTGGTAGGGTGGACCCAAAGTTTTCTCATTGTCTTAAATTCTTCTTCCTCATCCTCTACGTACAATGCTCGTCAGCTTAAAGTCACCACCTTTTGGAAGCTTCTCATTCTATCGCGCCCCACCATAAATAACTGCGGAATGTTTCGGACTAGAAGTGGGGTTTGTAGATACTACACTGTGGCACCAAAAACTCTTATATTCAATAGGGTTTTATTATTTTATTAATATAGAAGTAATGTAACATTTCCTTGTTTAGTGAAATCATAATATTGAAGAATTTTTTAAAAATTAACAAAGTCTGCAAAATGTATTTTTTTAAATTAAAATAAATATTTAAACAAAGACGTAAACGTCATATATTCGAAAAAGCTTAATAGACAGAGTGTTACAATACAAATTGCCGAGAAAAAATAAAAATTACATTTGAGGAAATTTTTGGTTTTTGCGCTTCACGATGGTTATCAAACGTGCGAAAGACCGTTCCGTATGCAAAGTGTTAAAAAAAACTCAAAATTAAGAAAAAAAAAAAATGTTGAAACCTCTAACAAGGGTCTATTAGAACATTAAATAACGAAAAAATGCAGTGTTTACAAAAACCTTTAATATCAAAAAATAAAGATAACATGATTCAACTTTTAAAATACAAGGCGTTTAATATAAACCGAACTAATCTCTAAAAACTCATGGAACTAAAAAAATGATGAACCATTTATCGAGGGTCTATTAAAACACTAATTAACGAAAAATAAAGGTTGTTTAAAAAAACGAACCAGTCTCTAAAAACCTTCAAAATTCATGGTACTCAAAAATGTTTTGATTAAACTTTCAACAAAGGTCTATTAGAACATTACATAATGGAAAAAATACAGGGTGTTTAAAAAAACCAAACCCATCTCTAAAATAATAATGTCTGCTTACTTTTTCGGTTACTGGTGGTAATTGTGAACATTATCTTTTGAATAATATTTTTCATTGCTTGCCATTATAATTGTGCAGGTATAATTTGACGTTTTGAAAACACACAGATAATAGTTCTAATTATTCTTGTCGTTTTTATAGCTATTTCAAAAAGACGGCGCATTCACGCCAGTTAAGTTTAACAAAAATCGTAATTTGCACAGAAAGTAAGTTAAATAGATATGGTGATGTGTAATATCTACAGAATAAAAAATAAAAAAATATCCACAGCGTTCTATTTAAAAATAAAATAGTTTTAACCATAGATTTATTATAAGTCTTGGTTTTAACGGTTTCGAGTTATATAAAATTCAGCACTTGACTTTCAACACCTTGTATGAAATTAAGCCACTTGTAAGACATTGTTAGAAAGCTTAAAGGTTCAACTATTCCTTGAATAACATTTTTTTCTTTAACCTGCATAGCATTCAATATACATAGCTAATTTCAAACAAAGCGATACAACATTATTATTTTCCGAAATATTTTAAATATCTCGGAAACGACAAAGGTTATGTGTATAGGAAATAACGTGAGGATGCAAAAATTGAATAAAACTATATCATTCCATTTAAAATAACTAAGTTGGTGACGACATCCGGTATAATCGGAAGCGACAGCTACTTGAAAATATTTTCGTTGAATAGGTCATATTGGATTATGTAGGGTATCAAATTAAAAAAAAAATCACTACAACTCTGAAAACTCCTAACGACACTTTGCCGTGAATCAACCTATACTCATATATTTAACACAATGATAATATAGGTATAAATAAAATATAATACAAGTAATTTTAGACATTTAAGAACTGAATAAAATAGAGTTTAGCAGATAACAGGAATGTTAACGGCAGAAAGAGGCCTAACCGACAAATTTTTAGGTACAGAAATCTTTTAAAAATACGTATTTTTTAAATTCAACTGTAAATGTAAATATTGTTATAACATAAATTTACATAGTTCTACGTATGAGATTGTTCACTTTTCTTTATAAGTATGTGAAAATAATTGTTAAAATGTCAGAATAGCATAATAATGTGTGTCATACAAATGCATTTTATAAGGTGTTATATTATTTCAGGAAAATTTAAATAGTAATAGTGAATAAACAAAACATCAATAACTTTATTTTTGATAATACTTTTGCTCGACGTGTTTTATTTTTGAAATTTCTGCACCAAAAAATATTACAAAATTGATCATTTTACGGCGAGAAATGCGGCGACCTTAAGGAAAGTAGGTATAGATGTTTCTGACAAACTCCTAATCGCCGAATGAAAACGCTGTCCTTTGCACTGCAAATATACCGCAGCGGAGAGTGCAGTAAATTCAGTTTCTTGAAAACCGTTACACCTAGTGAAGTATTTTTTTTTAAACAACTTTTTTTATACCCTTGACTATATTTGACTCGATATGACTATGTATAAATTTTCAATATTTAACACAGCTCTTCGCATAGTGTTTTTTTATATAAAGTTGTGAAAACATTAATAAAATTTACAAGCGTGATGTATGTTACGAAAAACATAATTAACAATGCATTCCTACTGAAAAGTTTTCGAAATAAAAATATTTCAGAACTTTCTTATATAAAGATGTCCCAGTGTTTTTTAATTGTTAGTTTATGCTGTGTCAGAGAAAGCAACTTGCAAACTGTGATGCACTGGGCTTGTTACATTTAATCTCTTCTGATCATTTTGTAGCCATTTTAAGGCACTCCCACGAAGAAAACTACAAAATATCCACCAAAATATTATTCATTGTTTTTTAAATTATTTATAGCTATAGGGACATCTGATGAGGATTCAGAAGAATCTAGTACGGATTCAAAAATATCTAATGAAGATTTAGAAGGCTCTGGTGTTTAGGACTCCGTCCTTCATATCTATTACTTAATTAGAATAGTGTAATCTCTAAGATTAATACATTATTTTTAAATTTCCTAAGATATAATTTCCTTAAATTATAAAATCCATAAAAATTGTAAAATTATCAAATAATTGACTAGTTGAAACAAAATAATATTTACATCTATTATTGTAGAGAACATTTTCATATAGCATTTCTCGTTCTCGCTGTATATATTTTGTTAAAAATTTGTATAGTGTTTTGCAAACCAAAATATTACAAGGTATCAACATATAAGTTGTAAGACCTATTCATATCATCTGGGAATAAAGTACCGCTACATTTGTCACACTGTGCGACGGTAACCACGCGAAAGTATTTAATAAAACTTTTAATTAGCTGAACTTTTTTGAGTTAACGATTAGGTAGATAAAACAAACCTAATCTAGGTATATAATAAATAACAATTTATTATATTTGCCATAATAATAACAATAGCCCAGATACATACATGTATACGTGTATTCTTAGTTTAAACTATTATCAGGTGGTTTATGACTCAATATTTATGAAACCCTGCATTATGGTTTAATAAAATTAGATAATTTTAAATTAAATCGATTAGTTTATCCATCAATGAAGCTATGGATGACACTTTGTAGTAATGACGCGGTCGCGGCAAGTCAGCATCAAGAAAATAAAATCCTACAATGCACTCATATACAGCCATGGCTTTTAAAACCGCGTCGTTGCCACTGCCGTGCCGTGCCGCCTTTACCGCGTTGGTCGAGCGGCCATCATCGGTAAAATACATTTTATTTTATATAAATGAATATACAGTAGAGTCTAGAGTCTCTATAATCTATCATATATGGGACCATAGACCGACGGATTATTAAATATTAATTAAATGCGAAACATAAATTAGAGAGAAAGTAATTCCATTAATAATTAATAACAAAATCAGCAAAAGTATTGAATTAGCTGTATAAAATAGGTGTTATAAAATGTTACATATTTCATTCTTTCCTTGGAAATTTCTTTCGATTCTTGTCCGGTTGCCGATTGCATGCTTTGTCGCCTTATCAGGTTTTACAGTGGACCTGTGCCGTGCGAATTGTATTTTTAAATCACTTTCTAACTGCCTTCTTTTGATTTTTTTAAACAAAATTGTATTTGTAAGTCACCTACACATTCAAAGATTTTTTTTTGATAAATACTGAATAACACCCTGTATAACAAACCAAATCGACGAAAGCAGTCACTGAATTCATACGTGTTTTCTGGCTGTAGAATATTCAAAACAGTTTTAAAATTGGCCAAGGATTCATCGCAAGAATACAGTTTTACAAAAGTCATCATGAGAAAACACTTCAGGTGCATCTTTTTTGTCCCCAGCTAATTCTCCACCTGGACCCATGTGGAATGAGTTCTACTCATATGACTAAATATTTAGTTACCTACGCGTATGGTTCTACTATTCTATTTTATTATAATTGTTTGAAGGATATAAGTATCCGATAGTATAATAGCGCATCAACCACAAGCTATTTTTTTCTATTACTATATCATGTAGTTTTATGATCAACTACGCTTAAAATTAAAAAAAAACTAAAATGCAATAAAGACATACTTAAAATGTTGCATATAACATTTAATTAAAAAATGAAATTTAGCTCCGATACTTTTTCTTAATTTTAAATAAAATTATACAATGACGTGTAATTAAACATGATTTGAACTTTTTGATACTCACATCCTTCCAACAACAGCAACAAACGATTTAAATTTGCCTATTTAAAAACCTGAGTTAAAACAGAAATACGAGTAATGAACAAAAATGTTTTGTCCAATGGCTAATAAATGGTAGTGACATTTAAAGCGCATGCGTGAATGTTGTCTGCAGGTGCTTTGTCAAATTTTTCGTGCCGTGCATTCCGAGACCAGAGTTAGAATTTTAAATCCCATGCATCAGGGTTGGGATTGCTATTACAATCGTAACAGATCTATTACAATTCATAGACTGTCATTACGCTATTACGACAAACCAGAAATTATGCTGGATCTATTACAAACTAAAGAAAACAGGTAAATTCTATTACACTTTTTCGGTTTTTTAATTTTAGTAATAAAGAGTACGTGATTGACAAATAATCCTTTTCTATGAGCCCTCTGCAAATATGTCAATTGTCAATAGTCGATGATTTGCACCCTATTCTTTTGTCTGTGGTCTGTAGCCTGGGTCTGTGACTCCCATGTTTGAATTTGGCATTCTGAGCTCAGAGCTGTGATTTTGGCAGCTAATCTGTAATAGCATGATACTTTTGCATTGCAGGAAGATATAGAAACATTAACATTTTAATATCGATGTTAATCTGTGTTGCGCAGCTGTCTCATTTACATTTTTAATTATCGTTAAATATAATCTATATAAATTATTGTTATTACTGACTTTTTAAGAAAAAGTTTTCCCAAAGACTGCGATGTTGATTTTTTATTATTAAACAAATATGTTTTTATTATTTTCTTATAAATTTAAAATAAATGTAAATATTTTGTTCGGTTTATTTAAAATGTAAAAACTATTATATGTGTTTTGTGATAGAAATGAAATTAATAAACATTCATTAAACTCATACACCAGAGACTCTAGTTTTATATGTTTTGTGCCAGAGACCATAGACAAAATATAATCCATAGAAACCTAAAAAGAAAGCATTAAAATTAAATTTATTTGCAGAAATCTGCAGTAAAAAAAATCTATTACCAATCTATTACATTTTGCATGCAGATGTCATTACAAATCTATTGTAGTTCTGTCCCAACCCTGCCATGCATGCGTAATGCACTATTCAGCAGTATTAGGGTGTATAATAGATTTCTTATATATACCGACTATGTTTTTATATTTAATATTTATATAAATTAAGAAATTTCGCTACGCAGTTGCTGTATATAGAAACTCAATAGCTATTAAGCTAGTTATGGACGGTGAGCGATAATATAATATATATGTATTTCTTTGTAATGAGATATATTTCTACAGACAAGTAAACGACATAGATATAAATATATATTATAGCGTCAGTGCGTAACGTTCTATGCATTCTAATCACAAGTGATATTTTTGTAATATATCAGATATACAGGGTGTCCGGAAAAGACGTGTACAACGGAAGACCACAGACTCCTGGGTATAAAATAAGCCGATTTAGCCCAATTTACTTATTTCCAAAATTGCTTCGTTTCGCCGCTAGGGAGCGCCAAAGTTCGCGAAAATGTTTTGTTTATTCTGAATATCTCGAAAACGACTTGATCGATGTTAACCATTTTGGGCCATGCAGCTATAAGTCTAACCGACACTTTTTAACATTATTTAAAATCTTTTGCAGTCATTAGAAATATAAGAAAAATCATGTATCATGCAAATATAAGCACATATTTTTAACCCCTGTACAATTACTCTCAGTTTGTTTCTATTAGTAGTTGACTTTATTTAGAAACTTTTACACTTTCATAATTTTGAACAGATGAGTAGTTTAGGCAGAAAAACTATTTTTCGTATGTCAACAATATCAGCATTCGTTCTGCAACAAATAACGGAGTACCAGAAGTACGCTCTGATATTTTAAGTATCAACTTCAATACATATTCCGAACAAGTAGATATGCTTTTGGTTTATGGAGTTTGTCAAGATAACAGCCGCAAAAGTGTTAGGGTCTACATGGACAGATTCCCTCATCGACGAGTGTCAAATCATCAAACTTTTGCCAACATCGAAAGGCGACTTCGCGAATTTGGTTCTTCAACCAAATGAATAAGGTTCAAGGGCGTCAACGTACCACGAAAACTATAAAGGTGGAGGAACACATATTAGATAAGATAGAAGATAACACATAAATTGTTGCAATACGCATTTGACAAGAAATAGCCAGACCCAAAACCATAGTTCATGATGTTTTGAAGGAGCAATAACTACATCCGTACCACAATCGGTTCATGACCGGTTTATCAACCCATTGACCCTGAAAAACGTTTAGCATTGTGTAATTTTATACAAGATCAAAGAGCCCATGATATTAATTTCAGCAAAACATTTTATTTACAGATGAAGCATATTTTGCTAGGTCAGGAATTATTAATATCCATAACAAACACGTTTATACTGATGAAAATCCACACTGTACTGAAACTAAGACATTTTCAATATGAATTCAGAGTAAACGTGTGGACGGAAATTATAGACAACTTTATTATTGGCCCGGTTGTGTTTCCACATCGATTAAATGGGGTCAACTATTTAAATTGTTTACCTAATTTATTGGACGATTTACCGTTACTACTTCGTCGTAACATATGGTTTATGCTCGATGGTGCACCCCCAATTTTACAATACCCGTTAGTCAGTATTTACATAATATGTATCCTAACAGGCGGATTGGAAGAGAAAACGATGCTCCTATAAAATGGCCACCTCGAGCACCAGACTTACCTCCTAGCGATCATTTTTTGTAAAGTATATGCCTACGCAGTTAATAATAAAGAGGATTTTTAGGTGAATCCAAGACGCAGTTAACATTTTACGAGGTAATCCATGGAGAGCGCTACAACTTCGTAAAACCGTAAAACGGATTACTTATTGCGTGAGAAAAGGTGGTCACTGAGCATTTATTGTAAAGAGATCATAACTTTTTTTATTTGCTATATTAATCTTATTATCTCGTATTTATTAAACAGAATATAAATGAATTTTGGAATTTTCGTTATTTGTTGCAGAACGAATGCTGATATTGTTGACATACGAAAATATTTTTCTGCCTAAACTACTCATCTATTCAAAATTCTTAAAGTATAAAAAAGTTTCTAAATAAAGTCAGCTACTAATACAAAAACTGAGAATAATTATACAGGGGTTAAAAATATGTGCTTATATTTGCATGATACATGATTTTTCTTATATTTCTAATGACTGCAAAAGATTTTAAATAATGTCAAAAGTGTCGGTTAGACTTATAACTGCGTAGCCCAAAATTGGTTAACATCGATCAAGTCGTTTTCGTGATATTGGGAATAAACAAAATATTTTCGCGAAGTTTGGCACTCCCTAGCGGCGAAACGAAGCAATTTTGGAAATAAGTAAATTGGGCTAAATCGGCTTATTTTATACCCAGGAGTCTGTGGTCTTCCGTTGTACACGTCTTTTCCGGACACCCTGTATATTATAGCTCACCGTCCGTAACTAGCTTTAATATTATTAGATATTGCTAGCGTTACGAGATAAATGATTTAAAAATAGGGTAATATAAAATTTTAAGAGATTGAATAAAAATATATGAAAATATATTATGTACTGTAAAAACCTAAATATTTAATAAATCAATAAATATTCAGAAATACCCTCTTTATTATTCCATTTTTATATGCATATTGAAGACCAGCACATAACTAAAATTTAAAGAAACATTACACATTTCTGTAATTTTGCATGAATCAATGAACCATGCACCTGGAAATCTGCACAAAATATATTAATTGCAATAAATAACATAACATAGATAAATAGTAAAAAAGTCTGTTTTTTTATGATCTAACATAAGAATTATTGCTGTAGGGAAAACCCAAATTTTATATTAAACTAAGTTTACATTTGATTAATGAACAGATGATTTCTTGTAACGGCCCAATTAGAAAAAGAAAACTACATATGCCGTATTGCAAGGAATACTGAGAATAAAAGAAATAATTTTATAAATGTTTTTTTGTCATAATGAAAATATATGAGAGGCAGGCTCATATTAATTTATGAGTTCGATTTCTATACTTATTATTTAATAGCACACCGTTTTTTTATTGGCCCTTTATTAGATTCCTTATTTATTTTGTTGAATATACGATACCAATTTCAGTAATGGCAGAATTATTTGAATTAATGGAAACAAAATATAAACGGACAGAGTAATCTATCGTCACTCCATATAGTAGAGTTTAAACGCAAAGATATTCCTTCTAGAAAAGATTTTCGTTTGCACTTTATTGCTAAAATGTAAAACCTATTTTATATCATTCCTTATGCCTTTAGAAAGCAAAATTGCCTGGTAGGTAGTTAGGGTGGTTTTCCAAAAAATTGTAAAAATTTTTTTTTGCTTAATTTAGATCTACACAACATGTTTAATCATTTCTGAAAGTTTTGTCTTAAAATTCCAAGAGGAACTATTTTATTTTTAATTTTAAATTATCCGTGCAACACGCTCTTATATGGAGTTCCTTAATATAAAACGGCTCGCGCTGAAACATCGAAATTGCAATATCATTTACACCAAGATAAGTCAAGAATGCTAATTCTAATCAAAAAAACACCTTCTACGAACGTTGTAGATTAAAGATCAAGGATTAAAATGCTTTTTTATTTTTGAAAATCCGATAAATAGTTTCGTCAAAAAACTGTAAAATGTCAAAGCATGTAGTTACCACCGCGTTCTAACGCGGAGATGCGAGGATGGTTGAAATTCGCTTGGCCCGCCGTTTATCTGCATGATAATGCCGTCCTTATGCATGTTCAAGACTAGACGGTCGCTTTTCGTTTAAAACAGTGAAATATACACTATTATAGCGAGCGTTATGGTAATCTAAGACACATTATAAGAAAATAGTGTTTTTAGTGTACCTATGTATTTGAGCAGGTATTTGTAAATATTTTTTCAAATTTATTTAAATCAATTAATAGCAGTTAAATATTAATAAACAGTCATAACTAACTCATAATATTATTTCAAAAAATCATTTCATTAATTATAGTTACCAATTAGGTACAGCATTTAATTATGTTAAAATTTGCGTTAAAATAGTCCGAGGGTGCTTGTGGAGTCGATGTTCCGTGGTAAATTCTTCTATTTCTGTAAATAAACAAATAATAATTGGTAAATAAGAATATTCTTACAAAATTATTTTACAACATTTAGTCAGAATTTTCTTCACTATCAGATAACATATTCTGGGAAGCATTTGTGATTTTTAAGTCTTTCTTTACTTTATTTGCACATGTATAATTTGAGCCATTCATCTGCATGACCCATTGCAACAAATTTGTTTTTCTTGCAGGAACATTGTGGCCCGTTGCAATCTATAAAATTGTTTCTTAAATTAATAATATACATACCTATAATAATAATTTCTATACCTTGTTTACAACTGCAAGTATTTAAAGCAGGGGTGTTCTCGGGTAATATTGATACTGCAGTTAAAAATTGGCACAGGTTTTCCGTCAACAATTTTTGTTAGCCATATTTTAGTTTGGTAGTATACACGAAAACAATGCTGTATTAAGCTAAAATCCCTCCAAGGTCGTTTATGCAATGAATATTTTCGTTGTTTGTATAGAATCGCATTACAAACTACCATTTTATTAAAATCTTCTAAATTGTCACTTATGCCAACATTACTAAGTAAATAGTGAAGTGAGAAAAACACTTTCCAGCATGATTTGTTGTCCATTCCCACAAACTGACTGGTTGTATCACAACCTGTGAATGCAGGAAACGCTGATAGGCATTTTGTCATTGAACTGTTCATTTTCAATTCATGGATTGCTAAAAATCTTTCGGTTTATTTGGTTTCAACCTTCATCCAAATTTTCGGCGTAAGTATATCTTTGAAATGGGTCAATAGTAACAAAACATTTGTATCTTTACAATTACTTACTTACTATTTACTTAGTAATGTTGGCATAAGTGACAATTTAGAAGAAGATTTTAATAAAATGGTAAAGTTTGTAATGCGATTCTATATAAACAACGAAAATATTCATTGCATAAAAAACCTTAGAGGGGCTTTTGCGTCCTCAAGGCGGATCAGCAAATTACCTCCAAGTTTAGATAGCTTAAAACAGCATTGCCTTCGTGTTTACTACCACACTAAAAAAGGGCTAAACAGTACGTTACCCAGACCATCCTTGCCAAATGTAACAGATTGTAGGAGAAAATTTTTGACGAAAAACCTGTGCCAATTTTAACTAGGGATGCACGATTCTGTAAATCGATTTTCTGGATCGATTCAGATCGAATCGCTTAGGATCGATTCCTAAAAATCGTAATGCAAAAGATCGGTTTCCGATAGTTCCAAACAATTCTGCTACTCTATTTTCAAGACTGCTGAACATAAATCTAAAATTAGTTTCGTGCGAGTCTCAAAAAACAAGTTGTTCAAAATTGTAGCTTCAGGCGTTATATTGCAACTTCAACCTAATGTAATATATACATATAGGTAGAGGTTACAATTTTTTTTCAAAAACTAGGCTCGAGCACACAGAACTAATTTTAGATTCGTGTTCAGCACCCTCGAAAATATGGATTTTTTAATTAAGATTGGAGAGTTTGCACTATAACAAATATTTAACTGATCTCAATGGAAAATAATCGATACACCAAATAATCGTTGTTCAGAAAATCGATTCAAAATATCGAAAATCGCATTTGAAAAGATCGATTATTTATAAAATCGATTTAAATCGGACATCCCTAATTTTAACTACAGTATCAATATTACACGAGAACAACCGTGCTTTAAATACTTGGAGTTGTAAAAAAAGGTAAAGAAGTTATTATTATAAGTATGTATATTATTAATTTAGGAAAACATTTTTATAGATTGCAGCGGGCCACAATGTTCATGCAAGGCAAAACGAATTTGTTGCATTGGGTCCTGCAAATGTATGGCTCAAATTACATGTGCAAATAAAGTAAGGAAAGACTTAAAAATCACAAATGCGTCCCAGAATATGTTATCTGATATTGAAAAATTCCGAGTCTGACTAAATGCTGCAAAATAATTTTGTAAGAATATTCTTATTTACCATTTATTATTTGTTTATTTCAGAAATAGCAGATTTTACCACGGAACATCTACTCCACAAGCACCCTCGCAAATTTTAACATAATTAAATGCTGTACATTGGTAACTATAATTAATAAAATGATTTTTGAAATAATATTTGTTATGATTGTTTATTAATATTTAACTGTTTTTAATTTATTTACACTAAAACCACTATATTCTAATAATGTGTCTTATATTACCATAACGCTCGCTATAATATCACTGTATCTTTTACTGTTTTAAACGAAAAGCGACCGTCTAGGCTCCAAAATACATAAGGACGGCTTTGTCATGCAGATAAACGGCGTGCCAAGCGAATTTCAACCATCCTCGCATCTCCGCGTTAGAACGCGATGGTAACTACATGCTTTGACATTTTACAGTTTTTTGACGAAACTATTTATCGGATTTTCAAAAATAAAAAGCATTTTAATCCTTGATCTTTAATCTACAACGTTCGTAGAAGGTGTTTTGTTGATTAGAGTTAGCATTCTTGACTTATCTTGGTGTAAATGATATTGCAATTTCGATGTTTCAGCGCGAGCCGTTTTATATTAAGGAACTCCATATAAGAGCGTGTTGCACGGATAATTTAAAATTAAAAATAAAATAGTTCCTCTTGGAATTTTAAGACAAAACTTTCAGAAATGATTAAACATGTTGTGTAGATCTAAATTAAGCAAAAAAAATTGTACAATTTTTTGGAAAACCACCCCTAACTACCACGATTTTTTGACGACCAGGCGATTTTGCTTTCTAAAGGCATAAGGGATAATATAAAATAGGTTTTACATTGTAGCAATAAAGTGCAAACGGAATGACACGATAGAATCATTTTTAAACTCCACTAATAGCCTCACCAGTTTTTGGTGCCATCGTATAGCATGTATGCATACATATCATCAGATCCCACTCCAGTTTGAATTTAAAAGCGGTCCGGACTTATGTGTGGTGGGGCGCGATAGAATGAGAGCAGCGCAAGAGGTGGTGACTTTAAGGTGACGAGCATTGTACAACATCGCTAAAATAAAAATGTACCCGGGTTGGATAAGTGTTTGCAGGTCCGCGCTGGTTGCATAATGTGCGCGAATATTTAATTTCACATCCACATTACAAGGCAGAGAAACACTACAGGTTATTAATAATAAATTGGAAAAATAAATATAAGTTTTACATAATTAGTAGAACCTAGGGTAATAATACAAATGAAAAACTACATATGATTTTACATACACAAATAGTAACTTTCCAATAGAGTTGTCGCATTGTATTCTGCTGTGTTTTTTCACGCTTTTAACCTAAGCAATAAAAATAACTAACAATCTACCGTATAATATTAAAAATAATTATTGTTATGTTAATTCCTACAGTCCTGCAGGTACGGATTATCGTCTGAATTTGTTAGGTAACATAAAATCGCGTTTTGGGATCGTAACGTTTTGTAGAACAGCCCGGAACACCCCCAGGATGGTAATTTAGATCTGTTTATTTTAGAAACCGCGGAAGATATGCTCGTATTATTTTTGATCTGGAATTTCTCTGGTGTTTGTTTTGGGTTCTAGGAAGGGCGTAATTTTGAATTCCGAATTTATCATATAAATTCACGTTGCCCTTCGGCGGGATGTTGTGATAACTAATTAAAATTATTTGTCTTGCTTGTAATTTTTGAACATCTGCTTCAGTTTGTAATATACAGGGCGAAGTTATTTCACATTTGTTCAGTGTCTACTTCTACGTCTTTTCCAGATATAAATTTATGAAATTGTTCATTGAACTTTGGAAAGCTTTGTTTCAGTTTCAGTAGTAAAATTTCTGAACATATCAATTACATTTTATAGAAGCATTTGTATGTCATAAAGCAACAATTATTCAACACCTGCAGGTCTACTGATAACAATTATTTGAAATATTACACGGTGAATTATTGGTTATTTATTGTCTAGGTCCTCCTAATGGAAAATTACTGTTAGTTTTTGCAAGAAACATTAGAAGTATTATCTTACGACTAATGGCGTCATCAGTTCTAGAAACATACCTAATTTTTTTCTGTTAAAAAGCTCACTTTGATCTAATAAACTTTATCAGAGAAATTTTTCTTTATAGCTATAAGCAATATCGTCCTAAAGAGTCTCAAAAGAAATACCACCTAAAAATCACATTAGCGGTGGAAGGATTTAGTAGTCATTAGAAAATAATTGAATGTTGGTTGTTTAAAGTGCATAAATGTCATTAAGAATAAATAAAAGGATTAAACTCGGTAATTCTTTAATACAGTTAAAATAAAAGGTGATGATAACAATAGAATAGCTAAATTTAAAAAATGAGGCAAACACTCTCATACTACATACGAACCTATTACAGTCTATTCTCTATATGACCTCCTCTCATTTCCAGACATATCCAATCTTCGCCTGACTTTGTGGTCAGTACAAGTGTTTGTGATTTTTTCTTTCAAATGATTAATATCTCGCAAAGGTGTTTTGTAAACCTTATTTTTTAAAACCTCCCCATAAAAAATCGAGGGGTGTTAGATCTGGTGACTTTCCGGGCCACTGAATAGGTCCATTAAACACAATTCTCTTTTCTGAGATAATGTTATCCAAATATTGCTGCACAATCCTGGCTTTGTGGGGTGGAGCTCCGTCGTGCTGAAACCAAAGGTTTCTTCTTAAATGGAGAGACACATTCTCCAGAAGTGAAGAAAATTCTTCTTGTAGGAAATGTAGGTAACTCACGCTGATCAATGTATGTTCATAAAAATAAGGTTAATCACCTGGTTAATCACAATATATTAATTGAAAAGTTATGTAAATATGGTTTCAGAGGTAAACTTGGTGACTGGCTTTGCTCCTATTTATTTGAGAGGAGGCAACTGACAGAAATAAATAATGTATGCTCAGGGACGCAAATGATCACATGTGGAGTCTCCCAGGGATCAGTATTGGGACCGTTATTGTTTATAATATTCGTGAATGATTTAACATCTACTGTTGATAGTGGAAATCTTGTATTGTTTGCCGATGACACATCATATTTGGCGTCTGAGAATGATGCCATTAATTTGAGAATTACAGCTCAATCGAGATTGGATGACCTTTGTAATTGGTTTAAATGCAATAATCTTATTGTGAATAAAGATAAAACGGTCATAATGAATTTCACTCCTGATATAAGCAATAGGAATTATTGTTTTAGTCACTTGCTTAGAATCGACCGAATATCTGTAAGACAAACAAGAATGTTATCTCATGTCATCTGCAAATATTCAAAGGTACCGAAGTAAAATCAATATATAATGTCAGAAAGCGATCTATCCAACATACTTTTAGGTACTGAAATCTTTCAAAATACGTGTTTTTTTAAATTCAACTATAGATGCAAACATTGTTATAACATAAGCTTACATAGTTCTGCATATAATATTGTTCACTATTGTTTATAAGTACGTGAAAATAATTGTTAAAATGTGGGGTTAGAATAGCGAAATAATGTGTGTCATACAAATGCATTTTAAAAGTTATTATATTATTTGAGGAGAGTTTAAATAGTAAAAGTGTATAAACAAAACATCAATAATTTTATTTTTGATATTATTTTTGCTGTACGTGTTTTATTTTTCGAGATTTCAGTACCTAAAAACACCACAAAGTTGGTCATTTTACGCCGAGAAATACGGCGACCTAAAAGCCGCATTTCACTGAGGCTGGTCCAGCCAGGCTGGTACAACCAAATTTGAAATGTAGTATAGCAAATGGTCATACACTCACACAGGCTAGTACACAATGAGCTTGCTTTCGAGTTTAGGCGGCACAAGCGATGTTTGTAATTACATTTTCAAGCAGGGCCAGCTATGCGGGATTTAGATTTCTGCTTTTATACCACGTGAGTATCTACGTCGCTGTACAATCTCAGTCACCAGTAGACAGCCGTATAGTTGTGGATCCACTGTGAGGTTATTTTTGTTTTCTACTAATGGAAGAAGATAGACAGATAGTAACAATACAGAAATGTTTATAGACACTGTGAAAAGATTTCCATGCTTATATGACCCTCAAAATGTGGGCTATAAAGATATAGAAATTAAGAAAAATGCCTGGCTGGAGGTAGTTAAAATTACGGGAATAATTAAAAGACGGTAATATCGTGTACCCAGTATCTTAACTTTTCGTTTTCTCTTGCTCGCGAGCGCTTTGTCTTCACTGTCGCTGGTCTGACGGATACTGAACACAATTCAAATGAAAAATTTGTCTATGGAGTGTACGTAACTAAAAAAATATGCTAGAAATGCAGCCCAGTTAGTTTATAGCTGCACTTGTTCCAGCCACTAGCCTAGGCTGGACCAGCCTCAATGAAATGCGGCCTTAAAGATCGCTTGTGACGGCCTCTGAGAGATACAGCCAATCGTCCATAAAATTTGAATTTCCCGTCCCAAGAAACCTCCGCATTAAAAATTTCATGAATTTAATTCAAAGTAGTCGAGAGTTATTAAATAAAATGTAATTCACTTTTTTAAATTTGACGTCATGTAGGAATATCCAAAATGAAGCTTTTCCTGACCTAAGTTCGTAGGAAATTTTTTGCTTAAAATTGAACGTAGAATAACCTACTCAAGTATGTATATGTCCTCCTGAAACACCCTATATATAAATTAAATTGTCAGTGTAAACTGACGTAGATATTTTTATTACGAGAGTTCCTTTCAATGAAACTGATTCGACTCTTTGGCTGAATGGCTGCATGTGATAAAGGTCCCCAAATGCGAAATCTCTGCCGGGCTGTTTACCAACTCCACGGCAGCTCGTCTGGAGCGTAAAGTGCAAACAGGTAAACGAAATTACCGGCGAATTACTTTTTATGCTTTAGTACAGGGGTCGGCAACCTTTTTCGAACGGAGGGCCATTTTCAAAATAAATTTTTTTATGCGGGCCGCACATTCAAATGTAACTTAAATAGTGCTTTTATATCATATACGAGTATAAATATTTTTTCTTTAGTTTTATTGGGTATTTGCCACACTTCTGGAAAAATAATAAAGATCAATTAAATAAGCCTTTGCGCCAAACGGATCAGTCAAGGGTTATTTTTTAAAACTAAGTTTGCCTGACCAAAAAATCTCACACTGAAAAAAGCAGATAAGTAAAAAATAACAAAAATCACGTTACTATCGCGCACTTCCGTATTATTGACGTTTCGAAAAACTCTCTGTTTTCGTTCGTAAGATGATTTTTATTTTATTGTTACTTACTTCTTCTTGATACAACTGTAGCCAACAATGATCGATGTTTACTGAACAGTTTGACACACACTTATCTCTGTTCAACAAAATAATCGCGGTCTCTTTTAATTTTCTCTTTGTTGCGTTATCTTCCTTCTCTAAAATTTTTGCCGAACCCCATTAAATCAAATGACCGTTTTCCAAAATTTTGATTTTTCAAATTCCGTCTTTTATATAATTTTTATGTTCCTCAACTCTTACATTCATAGGTCGAGACGTTTCTCCAACATAATGTTTATTGCATTCACAAGGTATACTGTAGACACAATTTTTTTAATTTTGTATATCAGTTTGTGGACGCGTTTTAGACAAAAATGATCGTAAAGTATTAGTTGTCTGCAAAACTGTTCGAATATTAAATTTATTACCGATTCTTCTTAACTTTTCTGATAATACAGCAATGTATGGAATTTTTATTGTATGATTAATTTCTTTTATTTGTCTTAAAGCGTTCGTTTTATCTGTAATATTTTTGAATGTTCTATCAACAAAATTTGGAGAGTATTCATTATTTATTAAAACATTTTTAATAAATTTTATTTCGTTATCAAAAATCATTGTTTGATGAAATTAATTTTGCTCTATCATATAAACATTTAACAACACCTTTCTTAATATCGAGGGCTTATTTAATTAATCTTTATTTTTTCAGGAGTGTGGCAAAAACCCAATAAAACTAAAGAAAAACTAAAATAATGTCACAAATAAATAGCTTCAGACAATAGTATAAATATTATTAAAAATAAATAATATTGGTGCTTTGGCGGGCCGCGCAAAAAGTTACAAAGGGCCGCATGCATCACAAAAAATTAATGCGATAAGTAATCGAATATTTGAAATCGCTTGCCTAGAGACTACAATAGCTCAGTGATGTAATGGTTGAAACTGTTAGAACTTTTTTTTTTATTGGAAACTATAAGGATTTTACAAAAAAAAAATGTTTGCGATATTGACACCATTTTTCATGATGCATCTATTCCTAAATGTTGACTAACATTGGTCCCTCATAATATCAAGATTTGTCCAGTCGGAGTCCTAGATGAAATGCCGCTCCAAGGGACGGAAAAGTATCCCTCCTCCGTCCCCACCCTCGTAGGGCACGAGGTCAGCGCCGGTTCAAACACCTCTAATTTCCCAAGGATAGCTGCAAGGATGGAGCGGACACGTTCACTGTGGCTCTGATGAACAAATTTTCCTTCGTATTGTCCTTTCCGCCACGTCGACGTGTGTCTTTGACACTTAGTTTGTATACATACGTCGAGGAATAGAGAAAGAACAAGGAAAAGCCACCGATAAAACTCGAATCGATAGGATTTTTGTTGTCAGATCACTAGGGGGTTGTGGAAGTCGGAGAGAGTGCGCGCTTTTTTCTGTTCCGTTCCCTTTATGAATTATGAACGTACGTGTTGCCGTGTCACGAGCCGGGCTTCCCAGTTTTTATAAAATTTGTCTGCCAGTGTAATTGGAATTTACGATCTACCGGGGATTCAGTTGTGCGGCCAATAACCCTCAATTTGTCAATTTATTTCGCCATGTTTACCCAACAAAAGGTGCTTCAGTTGCGTGTGATACGCACGTTACTAGATTCAGGGTTTTCTCGGTTATACAGCGTAATTCGGAATTTATCTAAAAAAAAAAAATAAATGTGCAGGGGATTCTTACAATTTTATAAAAATAAAATCGAAAAAAGTAATTCAAAAATGATTTAAAAATACATTTCCGCACGACACTGGTCCACTGAAAAAACCTGATAAACCGTATAATCGGCGACCTGACAAAAATTCAAAGAAATTCCCAAGGAGAGAAATAAATTACATTTTACAACACCTATTTTAATGCAGTTAATTCAACTGCTTTTGCCGCTATTGTTAATTATAGGATGTGGTTTTACTTAGTAAAATAGTTTGACATATCTGATGTTACAACAACATTTTGGGCCCGTCTTACCCAGTTTCCTCAAACTAACACAAGTGTTTCTGCTTCTTATCCGTTTTGATCTTTTAAGTTATTGGCAGCAGCTATGATACGTTTGCGTAAATCATCAATAGTGTCCACTTCGGTGCAATATACTTAATTTTTTAAATATCTCCACAAAAATAAGTCCAATTGGTATATAATTTATTGTTACATCATTAACCGTTACGGCGCATACCCTTCCCAACTTTGGAAGTTAATATCTCAACATCTACTGGACCGAATTGGATAATTTTTTAAAAAAAAGAAGCGTTTTTCAGAGTACTATTCTTCCATACTTTCCGATTTTTTCCCACTCGCAAATCCCGCTTCACAGGCTTAGGTATTTATTTAAAAGATTTAAAAGTCAAACTTTTTAAAACCGCTCAAAAATTATTAAAATTGAAAAATGGTTAATATAGCAATTGTATATGACAGTTTAAGGGTCCAAAAGGTGTAAAAGCGCGGGCGCAAAAAATATTCATAATTTTGAACCTGGCACAAAATTAAAAGGTCTTTTTTAAGGTAGGTTACTTAACAATTGCATAATGCAAAAAACTGTCAGTCCGATCTTAATCGGCCTTGCGGCTCTCGTTTTGTATTGCAGTCAAGTACTTTTCTCTAAATGTATGACGTGATTGGGTTGTTTTTTCATTATTAAATAAATAATTTAAAATTACCTTGTTTTTTACCTACTTTTTTGCACTTTCGAGCATTTTGCAGCGAACATTTCAAATCTACGGATATCGGACCAACTCTATCTTATAGAAAATTTCATAACGAACAAATTTATAAGTATATATTTTTCTCTAAAATGCATACTTACCGAATTATATGCGATTGTTTCCGGAAAAAACGCGATTTTCGCAATTTTTTCACTTTTTCGTTTATGCAAATAGCACACCTTTTCAAGCTGGCGCACCTCGATATTTTCAATAAGTATACCATTCCCGAGCGATTCCAATAGTTATCTAAGTTACGTCACGTTAGAGCCAAATTTGAAAGATTTTTTCGTAATTCTCCTGGGCTACTAATACATATTACAATCTGTTCTCTATATGACTTCTCATTTCAAGACACATATCCAACCTTCGCCTGACTTCTTTGTGGGCTTCGTTTATTAACATTTCGCTGTTTAACTCATTACAAGCGTTTGTGATTTTTTGTTTCAATTGATTAATATCTCGCGAAGATGTTTTACCAGGTGTTTTATAAACCTATACTTTTTTCATATATTTTCAGGTATTAATAATATTGTGTGAAACTAACTACTCAGTGGACAAAAGCCCCAACCTGCGTTGAATTACACCCACAATATCTACCCATATATTCCTTATTATTAGCTTTTGTAACATTTTTTTACTGTTTAAGAAAGGTATTTTAAGCTAATATGTATCAAATCTCCTACAATTCCTATCAATGAAGTCACATGCATGCTCTCTGATACCAAACATACATAGCATACGTAGATGTTTGGTATCAGAGAGCTATAGAGTTTGTGATATACTGTAGATTTTAATACTTACCATATCAACTGTACGAAGAAGTTATATAAAAAAAATTAAATCAGAGAAGACTATAAATTTTATTTTGACAAATAATCTGTCCTGTTCATATCATGTAGTTTTACCCTCTTTAATATATTTTCTTGCGAAATTGTCAGCATCTTCAGTGCGTCTAAATATCTATATTTGGATATTTATTAGATTGTTTTTAGTGAGAAATCTTAACAGATTGTTCACTCTTCTGAATTCATTTATGAAATGTGTTTGTCTAATTTTTGCATTATTGTAGGTATACTTTAAACAGAAATCCGAATACCACATGTCGTGATAGAGATGTTATAAATTATATTATAAACTTTTATTACATCATAAAGTCAAATGATAAGTTTTCCCCAAATAAGAACTACCAAGCGAAAAGTATTTTTAAAGATTATTTCCCATTTTTCTTTTCGACACTCGGCGTATTTTATATTTAGTGGTGCATGTATCTATACCAAACATCGAGTTGAAGCTCTTTAAGCACATCAGGAGAACTCTCTTCGAACCGGAGAAAGAACTATTTACCTGACATATCCGACTCAAAGTCTTGTTAAATACATCGGCTGACAGTTGGAGCGAAATTTCTCATCGGGATAAACCCTTGTTCCCATTTTCTTTTACATCTCTCCTCTTGATGGGTGCCTGTCTATCCTTTTGCCGAGTTTCCGTCTCCTGCATGTTTAGGAATTTACCAAAAGTTTTAATACACAATAGTCGTCATTGAATCGCCTAGAATGTCTCAAACAGTTGACAGTAGTTGTCAAATATATTATTAAAAAAACAGGCTTGGATGCCTTACCAAGAACCTGACTTCTAATAAAATACAATACCAAGTTACAGTGAATAAAAATAATTATTTGTCTCTTACACTGGCGCATCCGCCAGAGTTTTAAATTATTTTTTTTTAATTCGAAATCTTTAATACGAGATAGGTACTTTTAATAGATAGTTTTTAGCCTATTTTTTTAAAAGTATGTTATTTCGTTAGCTTTGACAATTATTTATAGTGTTGACAATGTTGTGTTGTTTTTTCTTGGTCTTGTGTCTTGTGTTGGTCTCGCAATACAAGACATGACTTAACAGTTCGAATTGCAAGACAAGATTTAAAAAATGTCTTGCGAGTCAAGACACGAAATATTACTACGGTAAGAAGTCTTGCAAATATAAGAAGGGGTAATATTTAAGTGAACATTAGCTGAAAAAATAAATATTGCATTTCTAGGTTATGTGAACCTGCCAAATTGCCCAAGGAATCTAAAAATTTATACCAAATAAGTATTAGGTCATTGGCGTAGAAGTTGGGGCAACAAAATCCCGCTACCCTACCCGTTTCTACGCCACTGACCTACAAAAAATTTGTAAATTTTGCAGTAAATTATAGACATTCGTAAGTATTAACATCATACCAGATTTTAATCAAATTGTTACAACCATACCAGAGATATCATAAATAATATGATGTAAAAACCGACCAATACGGCCCTGTAGAGCGAAAACGGTGAGACATAGAACCTTGGTTTATAAGGCAATTCTTATTTACTTATCGAGTTCTATCTGTGGTTAAAATTTGATTCACTCGAACTGAAACACCCTGTATATATAGGCTGTATCACATAAGAGGGCCACTCCCATGTATCTCGCTTAATATGCGAGACACGTCAAAAATCTTTAATTGTTTTTTGTTGCATTTTTGGAGGCCTTTATGCTCGTAAAACAAATTTGAGATCCATGGCCAACTTTATGAGTAATAACAAAAAAACCTGTAAAGTGCCCAAACTTTAAGGCTGTCTAACTTTTTTATTTTAAGAGATAGAGAAAACTTATTGGTAATAAATTTTTATTGCAAAATTGATACCTTCCGCCTGATATAAACAGATTTTTGATATATCGTATGTGGTTCTAGGCGGATAAAAAAATCTTTTATTGAAGCAGGCTATGACCACAAAAAATTGCCTGTTTTTTCGTCTTTCATGCAATATACTACATGAATGTACTTTTTTATGCAAAATACAGATTTTCTTATAATATTATTTTATTGGTTTTCACATTAGAAGCAACAGTGTCTTTAAAATTATAATGCCAGAATCGAGTTCGGCAGCCCCGAGTAACTATTTCCGAGCAATTTTTCCGAGTTTCCAGTCGTTCCTATAATGGTGCAAGTAATGATGCAATTGGAAAATGCATTTTCCGGCCCAGAAGGCATTTTTCAAAAAATTGCTTAACCAGACGATATAGATTTTTTTCCTGGGACCTTCCTGAACACAATGCAGAAAACCGCATCTCGATATCTGCTATTTTTCCTAACTTCCCTGGATTAAAGTTTCGAAATCGTTTCTGTGTGGTGCAGAAATGAGTATTCGAACAAACCTTCGTTACTATCAGTCGGTGGTAATACCGAGGCATGCAGCAGCACCACTATACACCATGAATTATAAGTAGCTGTACAACCGCGATTAACGGCGTGTTTACCGCGATGCAACCACGTGTTTGGACCCTGTTTAATTATTTTTAGGGTATTATAATAGATAGTCGGCGTTAATAATTACGTATTCGCTCAGCGTTTGCGGCCCGGATATAACCGGTCGCCGCGGACTAATTCTGCACGCCGTTCAGAATGAAAATTTAATAATTTACCAGCCGATATTGCATTATATTTTGATATCCCATCGATGTGTAGTTGACTGCGGAATTTGTTGTGGATTTAATTCGGACACAGTATACTCTAGTTCATCGATATGAGGGAATAAAATAAAACGACATAAAACATCAAAGGCTTCCGCGTGTTTCTGGTCAGCCGTAGATAGGACCGGATTTACATCAGTTACCAATATTCGTTCAATTTCGCCGATAATAATTTAACATAAAATTATAATGAATGTAATTGTGATTGAAAATAAAATGCTGAATACATTTTTAGATTAAATATTCGATGTTATTGTGTAATTTTAAATTATTCTTGCCTAGCAAGGACCCCGGTGAGGTATGTATGAACGTTCTCTGCCAGGAGATTGAGACTAGGATTGGGTAGGGTAAGGGTACATAAAGGGAACAGAGAAAAAAACTCAAGTATACTTTAAACCGAAAACATATAAAAAATAATAACAGAAAGTAATTATACAAACATATTTTTTGGATATATCTAATTATATCCTAGCGATATATAGATACAATATATAAATAATATAATTCATATGCTATTTATTTATACCATACATTGCAGTAAAAAAATACTTATATATTATAATAAGATACCATTCTTCATCGACAATTATTATGATAGAGCCACTTTTATTTGGACCAATCAATTGGTGCAGCTTTATACATCCCTCAATTCTTTATAACATGTTCGACGTATTTATTTCCAATTAGCTGATGTAATTTTATCCGCCTCACTTGCGTTACATTTTGGAAAGGTATTATTTCTTTAAATATCTCTTTTTAGTTGGCTCCACAATATTGTGGGTTTTAAGAAAATCTTGAATATCCTTTTTTATGACAGTATCTGTAATATCCTTTCTAAAGGTCTGTTCTGTATCTTGTTTGTTTTTTTCTAACGCCCTCTGTTCTTCCTCACTATATTTTATATACATTATATCTAATTAAAAGATCTTGTTCATGTCGAGAATTTCTATTTTCTATATCGTCCGTCCTAATCTTTGCATCTTTCATATCACTATTGATTTGTACTTGTACCAGGTTGAGGTTCTTCCGAGAAGTCCTCCCAAGGTCTGAATATTCTCTACATATCTTATTAGATATGCAATATCTAACACCACAGTATCTAACACCACAATATCTTTAAGGCGAAAAGACGAATAGATACTACTTAGTCGGTCAGTGGTCGTGCGGTTCAAGGCGTCAGTACGTGAACCGATGTGGCTAGACTGTGGGTTCTGAGCCCCGCAGCCGGTAGATCGTATATAAGCTATATTCGTGGAGAAGATTGACACCTCTCTGTGCGAATATGGTAGGGTGGAAGAATGTTGGCTTGGGTCAATGTGAGAGAGACCGGTCGACATTTAACTACACCCTCCTTTGCTCGCACCAATTAATGAGGTTTTCTAGGTTTCTCAGTGGTTAGCGCCTATCAACGTAAGTCGTTGCTTGGCGCAAATGCGGCCTGCTTAATAATAATATGCCGCCCTCTCCCGCACAAGTCTTCGACTTCTGGGCTAATCCTAGTGATTAGAATTGGGGGTAGAGATATTATAAATGCACTAAGTACCAGATAAATTAAAACAAACACTCGTTTATTTACACAACACTGAGTAGTACACACAACATTAATTTGTAATGAGCCAACGATAACAGTAATTAAAAACACCTAATATATCACGAGCGCACAAATTATAATATGCTCGAGCCTGCAAAATCACCTACTACTGGTCTGTACTGCCAGCAAAGTGAACAAGTCATACTCTAAGTTGCATCGTTAACTGCCGTCTTCGACTTTCTTACATGATTCGAAATGTCATATATACGTATTTTATACCTGTTATAGGATTCAATTTTATAAAAACAAGCACCCATTTTCGTGATATACAAAAAGCAGTTACCTTGTTTTTGTGAAATGTTACACCGTCGCATTCCAAATAGCGGCATGTAGCCGCGGTGCCGATATAAGTTTTTATATTCGAGGAGTGGGTTCGATTATTGCACCATTCTAACCTACTACTTACGGTAGGCGTCTTTGAAATTTTGATATTGCCTTATATCGATGAGATAGAGTATACACTATTCAATACAGACGACTGACTAGGATGTGCTCGTTTGATGTGCAACTGTCACACTGAGCGCGGCCAACTGGGCATCCCACAACGTTCATTGTTTCTCCCGGTATTTATATTGCTGAAGTTAAACTCGGTATGTTTGGTGATTGACTGGAACATTATTATTGTTTCAGATAAGCCGCGCCAACTTTTGCATATTCATCAGAGTGGCGCGAGGGGTGGATCGCGACATGCGACTCGTTTGACATGCACGTAGCGGGGCATCACGGAAATATTTGCATAGTTGAAATGATTAATAAATTGTAACACTTGCACATATCTATATGTAAAAGTTACTAAGTTGATGCCTATACAAATTTTTATTCCATTGAAATACATTATTTGTTTGTGTAAGGCCAAACAAATATATCCTGATACCAAAGCATTTTTTAAAAAAAGCAAAAATACAGTTATTTTGTGTAAAAAACCATTTGTTTAAATTGACAAACATTATTTCCTTTTCAATGATATACTTCTGATGTTGATTTAATTGTATTCTGTGATAAAACAATATTTGTGTATTTTAAAGAATTTGTTTCCAATTAAACATCTGCTTTTTAATTCAACAACTTACTGCTCAGGAATTTCAAGGAAACAACTGCGTGCTAATGCCCCGACCAGCAAGGAATTACACCTGAAAAATCGATAGTAAATAGTCAATATATACCGGTTTCGAGCTTATTAGCTCTCATCAGTATGCCACAGGTGAGTGGTGAGTAAACTGACGACTAACCCCGGCTGTTCATGTCTCTCAAACCCGACATAACTGCACAGCTCCATCTAGCGGGCACCTATTGACAATTATTTTTATTTTATTATTATTATTTTTTATAGGAAACAATTCGATTTTTTTCTTTCAAACATATACTTTTTTTGACGATACGACTATATTAGGAAATTGAGTTTACGGACAACAGTGGCGTAGAGACAGTAAAACCCTTTTTCTGAAATCGTGCATTCCATAATTTTCAGAGATGTTATATCAGAAATGCATCTAAGTTGTGGAATAGCAAGTTTTAGGTCACATAAAGCAATTAAAAGTTACAGGGAAATATTTGCTGGTCGTAGAAAACCAAATTGCAAATGTTTGATACCGATAGACAGATAAGAGAAACATGTAAACTAAAAGCAACAAAGAAATAATTTTGGACAATAGCGTTGTGCTAGAACTCCGGAATTGTAGGAAAGGATTCTAAGAGCAGTAGAAAATA
Organism: Monochamus saltuarius; assembly: GCA_025584915.1. Taxonomy (NCBI): domain Eukaryota; kingdom Metazoa; phylum Arthropoda; class Insecta; order Coleoptera; family Cerambycidae; genus Monochamus; species Monochamus saltuarius. Next base: position 7,418,570 of record CM046725.1, on the reverse strand, counting down.
ATATGTTAAATACCTGAAATTTCTGAAAATTTAAAGACATAACAGTAATCTGTCTATGCGAGGAATTATTCCTTTTTGTAGTATTTGCACATTTTTTCGCTTATCTTATTTCTCTTATCGTGGTCGACAGATGTTTTGTCATACATACGGATTGTAGTTAATATTTAGTGTTTACTGCACAATTTTAGGAATTGTGGCTATGTCTGTTTACTCTAAAAGATTGAATTAGTCAGCATTGTATATATGGCCGTGCTAATGGAAAAGAGTTTGGAGGTTCTTGCGATCGTGACTGACGTGAAGTAGAGGGAAAGTCTTGGAACATCTCGTTTGACTTTGTATTTTTTTTTGCTAATTCATAAATTATAGTTTATACATAATAAAATACTGATAAACGCAAAACATTTCGTATATTTTGTGTCCTACTATCCTTTTATCTTAACTTTATGACACATTTTACATCCTGTATATCTATCACTTTAAAATAGGATGGGTTTTCAGAATCGGTTAAAAAGTAAAATTTTCTTTTTCCACATATTTAAAAAAATTTTGATGAACAGGTCTAGACTTTATTTTAAAACTAAGAGGAGTGATTTAAATTTCTCCCGCTTAAACGCTGCCAAATTTACACAGCCCCATATAAATTCATGTTTATTGTCAATTTCAACACTGTCAACTACTAACCCTCTAAAATGTCAACTAGACTAGACTAATATAGTCTTAAGATTAACGTTGCCACTTCGTAGATTTATTTTGTGTTTATTCTTCCTCCTTGGTCCAAATACAAATAAACTAGTTCTTTGCATAACTCAGCAATGAACTGCTTTATGCACGTTTTTTTTTTCAAATTTACCGCCAAAATGATGTACTTAGTGTATTTTCTGATTACTTTTCCCTGTGTTTCTATATGACTTCTTCAGTTACTCCTCCTAGTTCAAAAATAGAATATAGTTCTATAGCAACTCTCCTGTGATGTTTGATCGATTTTAGGGCTGGTTGTCACATCGTCAATGTTTCAAAAGATATATTGGTCTGTCCAGAAGTAGCTCTAAAACTGTAGATAAAGTCCCCTGGTAGGTATTTAACTTGATATGGGGACTGGTCTTTGAAGTTCCGATGTATGGTTCAAAATCACGAACTTGTGATGTTTGGGTTCTTGATTTTTCAAATATGAATCGTTTCTAAAATCAGCTTTGGGCCCTGGTTTCGGTTAAAATTATTCTGGATTTCCATGCCTTTTCAGAATATTGTTGTTGCACTAAGTGTTAAGAAAAACTTTTCCTTCTTTCTTGAGGTGTTGTGGACGAAATTCACGTGGTGTTTTCTTAAGAGACGACATATCTATCAATATATCCTTGTTATAGAGTAGATACTGTCTCAATACACCAAGGACATCAAAGAACAAATGAGGTCATGTGATGAACTGCTAGCTCTGCTTCTCGAAGACTCCCATATACATAGATCTTTCCCAGGTCTGGGGACAAGTACATTGCTACCATCTGTTTATTCATAGAACTGATTTCTAAAGGGAAATAAGGCCAGATATATTAGATTCTGGCCTTATTTGAGAGATGGTCTTGCTGAAAAAATTTTTGGAGAATTTCGGCCAGTCGCGTCAAATAAAATAACAATACATCTTCCACAGACATAAATGGTACAAGTCAGAAGCGCATAGAGAACGACATATGCGACTAAGACTTGAAGTGAATTTTAGCAATAAAGGATTTTAAAACACAAACTTTTTATGTTTTAAAAAAATTTGAGGTTTATTAAAGTAAAAAAAGTGTAACCAGGATTAATTGGAAAGAAATATAAGCTGTCTCTGTTCTTCACGATTTTTTAAATTTTAAATGGGAACTCAATTTAGAATAAATTTGTCTTTCGTACTCGTTCTGCATCGGATCGTTTCATATTCATTGTGAAATTATAATTCGAATTGCCTGAAGGCTTTTTTAAATAATGTAACAGGCTTATTAACTGCTGTAGTTTTTGTGTTCTCGCAGCCCTTTGACTGTCGAGAGGCTCCTGGGCATCTTTTTCTGCCTCCTTCTATTCAAATTATTCACTGTTTTATGTGAAAACTTCAACAAGACTTGAAATTTCTGAGAACATTTATATTGCGCGAGGCTAACTTTTGAATATTTATTAGACGAAGCTTTTACACTAAGAATTCAATTTGTGTCGAGTTGTTAATGTTTCCAAACAATTCTGCAACAAAACGAGAAAAGGGAATTCCATACTAATTAAATAGTTCACTGTTTTTTCTCTTTATATGCAAAACACGTTTTATCTTGAAGCGAAAAAAATTGTTCTGGAGCAACAAACTAGATCATCGTTAATATAAAATACGCAGAATACCAAACATCAGTTTTTTTTAATAAATTAGTTTATTTTCAACAATAAAACCTAATATTATAGGGGCCCAACAAAGGTTTCCAACCTAACACGTTATATTACTACGCGGTGTAGGAAAGCTACATCTACCGGCCATTTGCTACTCTATGCCGAACTGAAAAACTATCGACCTCTATCGCGATTCGGCGAGAACGATATTTTGCAAACGTGGAATTCCAGGAAACAACTACTCTGCAGGCTAATGCCCCGATCAGCATTGAATTACTTACAGCTGAAAAACCTATAGCGTCAGCAGGCCACCAAACAATCAGTATGCATCGGACGAATAACCCTAGCTGTTTTATGTCTGTGTAGGGACTATGACTACGCGGTGTAGACAAGCTACATCTAGCGGTCATTTGCTACTCCATGTCGAACTGAAAAGCCACAGACGCGAAGTGTTCTACATCGCAGTAGAGGCCATTGAAAGCTATCGATCTCTACGTTATTAGATATTTTTAAAAAGGGTGAGCCGGACTATCAATATGAATTTTGGAAAACGTCAATTATTAGGTTGTTAATAAGTCAATAGGTCAATAAGGACAATAGGATAGGACAATAAGTTAATATGTCAATAGAGGAATTATGCTGAAATAACTTCAGAGCTGAAAAAGTTGGCTTAAACCTTTTGCTCTAAAATAGTTACTTAATACACTGATAATAATAATTATTTGTAATACTACACGGTGGATTGTTGGTTGTAGGCCAATAGGTATGAAGATGTACTTCTACTGTATTTACCTGAGGTTTCTTGTAGTGCAGTATGTATTTGGTGGTTTTACCTTACTACATGGAATGAACAACGTGTAAATTTACTTATCTGGAACCATAACTGTGTAGATCCAAAAATGTAAAGATAGATGAAAATAATGTTGAATGCGACTTAGGGCATTTGTACATGCTTGTGAATTTCATATTTCAAAGGATTATAGTATGCTTTTAGAACCCTAAGTACGAAAATTATTCTAAAACAATTTCAATGCTAAAAAAAGTCGGCGTAGACTATAGTTTTGCTGTAAAATATAATTAAAGAGGTTTATCGAAATCGTTGCTTTATACCAGTATTAATCCGATCTTTTCTGTGATATAGATTTCACACAACTTCAGTTATGTAAGTTTTTTGTTTCTTATTCGAGACTCTTTAGAACATTCCAGATAAATTGAGGGAGTAATATGAATCTTTGGTCGACTTTTTCTCATTATCCAGGTTTTATCTTACGTCGTTTTCCATTGCGCCATTAATTAATCTTGACTGGGGCAATGGATCAATGTCTGAAGTTTGCCGGTGATGCATAAAGTAGGTTTTGCGTACAGGATGATAATAACTTTTAAATAGAAATTAATTTTTGTAACCATATTAAGAAACGAAAAGTAATGTCAAATATAAAAGTACTTTGTACTTGTATTTATGAAACAATAAAAAATTTATGTTTGTAAAGAACAGAAAGTTAAGGTTACCATGGATCCTGTGCATATATTTGCTCTTCTGCTATTAAACTTCCAAATTATTTGGTAATAAGAATATAGTATGCTATAAAATATGTTATAATAGTATCTGCATCCTGTTTTGTACGATGGCATTAAACACGGTGTATTTTTGAAAAGGTTATATTTATATGAAGGCTATTTTGATCTATGGGAACATATCGATCAGTAGTCGCGCAGTTTAAGGCGTCAGTAGTTAAATCGAGGTGACTAGATCGCTGTGGGTTTGACTCCCGCAGCCGATAGACCGTATATGAGCTATATTCGTGGAGAGGATTGGCACCCTCTCTACGGGTATGGTAGGGTGGAAGAATGTTGGCTTGGATCAATGTGAGAGATTGATACCGGTTGACATTTGACTACCCCCCTAATTAATGAGGTTTTCCAGGTTTCCCTCATTCCTGCACTGAATGGTGGTTAGGGCCTACCAACGTAAGTCGTTCCTGGGCGCAAATGCGGCCTGCTTAATATTAATATGCCGCCCCCTCTTCCGCACAAGTCTTCGACTTCTGGGCTAGTCCTCGTGATTAGAATGGGAGGTAGAGATATTATTATAATTATATTATATATAAGTGTGATTTCTTAAATTCCTTCGTGAAAATTGAATTGCTTGTCGTAACTAGTCAGTCTAGTATAGTACAGCAGCATGCACTGTTGTCAAATCTGATAAAAGGTGGAGAATTTTATTACTAGAAAGCAATCTTCCACATCACTTGTGAGATACTGCTGCACACAAACATATCGTACGGCCACTAAATTCATAGATTTCAAGCAGTTCTTATGAACTATTACGGAATTGTTAATTCATATTAACATTCTAAAGTAAAGACATATGAATTGTACAAATCATTATACAGGGTGATAATGTCATTAATTTTAAATATGTATTCTAAAGGCGTAATAAAGACAGAAAGTCGAAAGAAATACTCGATTTTTCAAAAGATAAACAAATCAACCCATAATAATCGGTAACATGCCACTCCTGGTACGCTATAAATTTTCTGATAATGCTTTCGAGTGTCGAAACGAAAAATCGTTGCCACATTAGGACCACATACTAACAGCATGTTCATTAAAGTTACTTAAGTAATATATTATTTTTCTAGTATGCAATCTAAAATGTCATTTTGTATATTTTTTGAGATGCCATTAAAATTGTTGCATTTTTAAAGTATTCGTTAAACGTGTTGTCAAGTTCTGAAGTGAATTCACTAATTTGCGAAAATACCAGGATTTTCAACATTTTCGGATTTATCATGCCCTGATAGTGCAAGTTCAAAAGCTCCGCAAAATTTTATATAGTAAATGATTTTGGATAAAAGATGCCTAGTTCCACGGTGGGCTTTCGGCGGCACGGAAAAACAGACCCAAACTGGCTTTGGATTATTCCGTCGTTAACCTATTAAACGGGAATTTGAACTGACAACTTTTAACTGTACCGATTACAGCCGATCCGATGTCGGCGGGTGGTTACTGCGGTTGAGCATTTATTATGGGACTAATCTCTTAAATACTCATGATTTCATATTCGTTGAATCGGGTGTTTATAAAAATGTGAATTTAATTGTTTGTTTCTGTTATTATTTGGCAGTTCTGCAGCGCTTGTCATTGAGTACGCATTAAAACAAGGTTATTGACGGTAATTGATATGGTAGGTCAAAATTTACTGTTGCCGGATTGTTTGTCATTGAATATGTCTTGGAATGTTATGTTGATTTTTTGTATTACTGTCAGCATTTAAATACGAAAAGCTCTGTCTTGATAATTGACCTAGTGAGTATTGGTTTTTTATCTCACTATTTATGTAAGTACATGTAAGTGGTTTATTATTTGATCTGCTGGAGTTTTGTATCTTCAATATTACATATTTTTTAAACTATAACTTTATATGTTAATTGCATACTTTTAAAAAATAATTTATAGCATTAATACTAGGAAAATATTTAAATTTTCAACGTCGTACCGGGCCGACATCGAGTTGAACTGTCGCCAGTGGTTAGTAGTACTAAAAAGGGAGTTTAAATAATGGTTAGAATTTTTTTTTTCGGATCAAAAATGCATTTTTTTTTTATCAATTGCGTATTCTTATTATACTTATTTTTCCGTATCACCTTTTAAAATTAATGACACTATGACACTAATCACCCTGTATTGAAGATCATATTTTCTAGTAATTTAAATTATCGAATATGTTTGCAAACGGGATTTAACAGATTCAATTTAGTAAACAAGAATATTATTCATATAGCGAAATTTGAATTAAATTTTAATATTAATAACGTAAAAGCGTTTTGTTGAAATTTATTTAATTTCAATTACGAAAGTTTAATTACATGCCAGAAGTCAGACTCGAAATTTGGTTTTATATAAGAACTTTGCAGCATTTGCTCGATGATAAGGTTTAGTGCCTGGATAAATACAGTAGAATGCCGAATATTCGTTTTTCTTTAGTTTTATTGGGTTTTTGCCACGCTTCTGAAAAAATAATAAAGATTAATTAAATAAGCCCTTGCGCCAAACGGAACAGTCAAGGGTTATTTTTGAAACTAAGTTTGCCTAACCAAAAAATCTCACACTGAAAAAAGCAGATAAGTAGAAAATAACAAAAATCACATCACTATCGCGCACTTCCGTATTATTGACGTTTCGAAAAACTCTCTGTTTTCGTTCTCAAAATCGTAGTAAAAATATTAAACGTATGTCAAGTTTGACAGTTAAAAAAAAATAAACTGTCAAACTTGACATAGCTACGTAATTGTAAGAGCTTTCAAAATAAATATTACTCAATGCCATTTAATATTTTGGGGTGATGCTTACCCTTGCTTGGAGGTGAAAGTGGTAGAGTCAAAAATACCAGTAAAGAATGTCCCCCTTTAATCTAAAATTGACGGGTCTAAGCGTTTTCCTACAATCTTTACGCAGTTCCTGAAAATGTTTCGTTTTCATCTGGCCACCCTGTATACACATTTATACTTGACATATGTAAGAAATTCGGAAGAATAAGAAATAAAATGGGTTAAACATTTTGAAGAACAGATGGTCTTAAAAAGATTATTTTTCTCCGAATAAATATTAAGCTGAATGTACCTATACGAGTTCCTATTTTCAAAAATGTTTTCATGTCTATGTATTTTAAGTACACTGAGAAAAGAGGTTCTCGTCATTTTTATGGTATCTTTTAATGCACAATAGGTTGTTTTATACATCTGTAATAATCTTGAGTTGTTATAGGACAAATAACATTCACGTTTCATAGTCTACTAAAAAAAATAACCGAAAACATTTTTCCATCATTATTTTTTTATGTACGCTATTAACGATCACTTGGCTGTTCTGTCGCCAACATTTACGAGAAAAAATTACCTATAAGGCGAAACAAAGCACGTTTGATCAACTAACATACGCAGAAAATTGTTAAATCCTCGTCGATAGCAGAAATTTTTAAACGAAATTGCCGGCGGCGTATGGGAATGGTTTATTGATTGAGGCGAGCGTAACAAGTCCATGCTGGTGCCGATGCCTTACCCTTGTAATCCGTCCCAGGACATAACCCAACGAAAATAGCAAAAATTCAATTTGTGCCGGGGCAAAGGTTCCGCGAAAATTGAAAGCGCTTTAAAGGGATTTTTTTTTGTCCAACTTCGATCGAAGGTGCTGCGAATGTAATTGCTGGATATACGACGTGAGACCAAAATAATAGGTAACATTTTTAAATTCCCTCTTTATTTTCTGGATGGCAACAAATCAGAATATAACTCGCGTAAACCGGACGTTGCCTTGAAACTAAACAAAGTCCACCCGAAACCCATTACGTATTCTGTTGCCAGGTAAATTATTCTGAAGGTACTTTATGGAATATTTTGAAACCTGGCATATATAATCACTCCATCCGGTGCTGTTAAAGCCTCCGAATCGTCAGATAAATTTGTGTAGCCATCCAGTCAACATGTATAATTTTACAAAACTCCCAAATTGTTTGAAAATCGTTTAGCAACTCTGACCCGCGTGAGAAATTTTCACGGGCATTTCAGATGGATTTTGAAACAGATACAGACAAAAGAGAAACATTTCTCTTAAGGGCCCCATATTCTTCAAATAGGTTTTCTATAAAGACAAATGAGTTTAAACATTTAATAACTGATTTGTCTAAAGAAGCCGCGTACTCACTTGCAACAGAACCTCGTTGTGTAACTTCGTCTTGAACAGTAGATCGTGATACGCGTAACATGTTAGCGAAATATTTGTCGCCGAACAGAATTTTGATATTTCCATGTTGTGCGTAGTCCAGTCAACCGTGTTACGAAAAAAGTTCCTTTGATATGACGCGGAAATACCGACAACTTTTGGGAACGCTGCGAATTTCGTTGGGAACATCCATCATCGGTGTGACGTGATGCGACGAGGTTACAGGGTTCCGTCCACACGGTCGCGTTGAAATTACACAACTAGGTTTTGTTACAAATGTGTACGTGGCTTAAGGATAGCCAATAACGCTAAAATATTAGTTGTTATGTAATACTACAGGGATCGGTCTTTGGCCAATTGATTTTTATAATAATAATAATAATAATGCATTTATTGCCCAACAGAATCACTTCAAATAATAGCACAATATAATAATTAAGTAGAACTAAAATAATAATATATCTAAGAAAAATATAAAAATAATAAAGAGATAACAAAAAGTAAGAAATAATAATACATAATAAACTAATTGCTTACAAGCATGATAAGTATTAAAAAAACTGAGCTCCTAAAGTTAACTAGTAATTCAGGCTGCAAACGTTAATATCAATGTGTTCACTGATGTTCTTAGAAATTATTGGACATTACATATACAGGAGACTTCAAAGCCACATTTGTTCTAACAATATGACAATAAAATATATTACTTCTAGAACCAGAACACGGAACTCGAATAGCGAGCAAACTTAACAAAGCAGGGGAGTCAACATTGCCATGAAATAATTTATGTAGAAATAATAAACTTGCTAGTGCTCTTCTAGTGCTAAGTGATTGAATGTAAAATCTTTACAAAAGTGAATTATAATCGTATTCCCTAATTAGATAAAAAAGGTCAATTCGAAACGACAATACTGATATCGGATATCGATATGGATACGTAAATTATAGTGAGGATACCAAATAAGACTACAATCCTCAAGCTTAGACCGTACTAACGAAAAGTAAAGACACTTAAAGGCGTTTATATCATCAAACGATTTCGTGTTTCTAATGAGAAAACCTTAGCACTTTATATGCACTATTGGTTACCTGAATAATATGCTCAGAAAAATATGGTTTATTGTCGAACAGTACACCCAGGTCTTTGACATTGCTACAACGTGCTAAAGGTTCTGAATTAACTGTATAATCAAATATAAGCGGCTATAATTTAAGAGTAAAGCTACATACCCTCGTACATAGCTTACATTTACTTATATTTAAAAGAAGGTTATTGTCCACACACCACTACTCCACGACATTCAGAAGTTGAGCTGATGTTTAGTACAATGAAATGCTATGCAACAGCTTCAAGTCGTCTGCAAAAAAAGGATGACAGGATTTCAGACTCAAATCATTCACAAATAAAACAAACATAAGCGGTTCTAAATTTGATCCTTGTGGGACCCCGGAAGTTGCTAAAACCGTTATAAGATACATATAAATTACGTTGATTTCATAAGACAAAGCAAATTACTACTAAAACCATAGTAGTACTTAAGTTTTGGAAAAGTAAATTATGACTAACCTTATCGAAGGCCTTTGAGAAGTTGTTATTTGTTTTATATTATATAATTCTGATATCGTTAGTTTAATAAAATCAAATATCCAGTATTATGCGGATGATCAGCAGGTGTATTGCTGATTGATTGATTGATGATTCTAAATTAGCGTTTCATGAATTAATAGCGATTTGAAATTGTAAAAAATGGTGTAAATCTTAATGCATCCAAAATAATGACAATTCTAACTGGTTTTCCAATGCGGCAATAAACATTTAAAGTAAATTATTTATTAGTAACGCCCATAGTTTTATCCTTCCGCTGAACGAATATGGTTGTGTATACGCTTGAACAACGCTGGGAAATATTGCGACATTACTTTGAAAATCAAATAAAAAAAATCATCTTTTTAGATGAAGCTCATTTTGATCTTGGCGGGTATGTAAACAAGCAAAATTGTCGCATTTGGGGCACAGAAAACCCGCACGCATACATTGAAAAGCCGACGCACCCAAAACGAGTCACTGTTTGGTGCGGATTTTGGTCCAGAGGCATAATTGGGCCATTTTTCTTCCAAAATGAGCAAGGAGTGGCCGTTACAGTCAATGGCGATCGTTATCGGGCCATGTTGAACGAATTTTTGTTCACAAAAATTGAAGAGGAGGATATTGGCAACATTTGGTTTCAACAGGACGGCGCTACGTGCCACACAGCCGAAGCTACACTCGATGTTTTGCGCCCTGTTTTTGAAGATCGCATTATCAGCCGCAGAGCTGATGTCGTTTGGCCACCTCGAGCTGACGATTTGACACCGTTGGACTATTTGTGGGGTGCCGTCAAAGATAAGTGTTACGCCGACAAGCCAGAGACAATTGACGCTTTAAAGGACAATATTCGTGAAGCCATTGGTGAAATACAGCTGCACACAATCGATAATGTGCTTAAAAATTGGACCGATCGTGTAGGCTACTGCATGGCCAGCCGAGGCAGCCATTTGAATGAAATTATTTTTCATTATTAACCGGAAGGATTGTACTTTAAAAAAAGAAATTTGAGAAAATATTCAGTAGGTTTTTTTTATAGCATTTTCAAAAAAAAAAGTTATCTGGCGGACCCGTTAGTTCCTTGAACTCTAAAGTAGAGTCACTATACTTTAATAATAGTTTGTAGTTGTTTCTAGAACTTTCAATACATTTGTAGCTTTTTTGAGACCCTGTATAGGTATTTGAATATCGAGGAGGAAGAAATTTGGCTATTAATTAAAATATAATGTAATAAACTGTTATTAGACAGTTAAAACGGATACCGCCAATATAGACATTTAAAAATGTTATTTCATCAAAAATAAAATGCAACTGTAACATTTTTCAATTTTATAGGAAATATTAAATTATGTGCTTTTAAGGTAGGTACATATTTTTTCAAGTTCTATTTTTGAGACTTTTGATCAAATTGGCTATTGAAAAGTCGGTGGAATTATGAATTTTTAGAATGTAAATCAGCGGAAACACGGAATTTGGAAAAATTATTCCTATAGCAACCCTGCGCCCACTCTGTCCTTTTCGAAGACCGGTATCTGAAATTGATTCATTACTAAAGGCCGCAGCGCTTCAATTATCAAAATTAATCACTGGGGTTGTCATCGAGAAAACACAGGGACGATATTTATATTCCTGTGTTGCGAGCGGTTATCCAGCCCAAATATTGACAAGTCCGTTTTAATGGTTTGATTGAAGAGAACACGCACCGGTGTGCCCGCCCTTCCTGCTACCAAAACAATGCCTCTCTCTCAATATCTAAATAAATTTGTCTGTGATTGGCAGCATACGAATTGTAAAGGTGCGTACAGACCTTCAACAATAGAATTTAGTTTCATCCAACAATTATTACGTTTTTATTTCAGTAAATTTAATTATTTATAAGGGAAAGGAAATAGGACTACAACGTTTACACTGCCAACTTTTTAGTTGGACCGATTTCGGCAATGTCGGCGCGTGATTACTGCCGTTGAGCATTTATTATGGGACTAATATTCATTTCATACTCATTACACCTTCATTGTTTGGTGGTTCTGCAGCTCTGCAGAGTTTGCCACCTAGTTGAACTGCCGCCAGCTGCCAGTGACAGCATGAAAATGGGATTTAAATAATAATTTGAAAATATTTTTGTTAATCGTTAATTCGTTTTATACTCATGTTTCCCTATCTTCTTTTAAAATTAATGACACTATGACTGAATCACCCGACATATCGATTTAGTGTTTCTAATATACATAAAAAATGCCAATTTATTAATAAATAGCGCAAAATATTTACTTGATTAGCTGTTACTATTGGTCAATTTTGGTACTGCCAATTTAACAACATAATAAGATATGACAGATTTGTCGTTGTGTCACTTTAGCATCATTTTGAGGTATTCTGATGATATAAGTTAATCTCAAAACAGCAAAGTTATATCTACTATTTGCAGACATTTGTTTTATGTACCACTGTGGAATTTAACGGATAAAAATGATATTATTAATCATATTATTGAATGAGCGTTCTCTATATACGCCGGCATCTCCGGGTGCCTTAATAGACGTGTACGTGCCCTGCAGGTGAGGGCACCTAGGGGCGTGGTCTGGAGGTCACGAACGACCTGGCAGGGACGTCGCGCCGCGACGCCGGGGTGCGTTCACCCCTTGCCAGGATCCGACTTGGGACTGAGGGGACGCGCGGATGCGGCATCGGTCCGAATTTACCCCCGAATTTATTAGGAGCTGACGGAATTATTCACTACGCCAAATGGATAGAGTTGCGTTTGAGTTGGTGAATAATAAGGGATGACTTTTGCTTAGATTTTTATGAGGGGCGGCGGAAAGGCTGACAAAGTTATCAATGAGCTGTCGCTACCCCCAAGAGCGATTGCCAAACTGGAAAAATTGGATCGGTTAGAAAGACAGTTGAATGGGGCTTGAAATGCTTGCTTTAAAGACTTTAGAAATAACTCGAATACGTTTGCTTATTATTTTTTTCTAATATTGACATATAAAGTAACATCTTTTGTTATCGAAACAAGTGTCAAAACGTTCTACTTTATGCAACTAGTGAATAATACACAATTCGGCAAACCAATCATTTGAACAATCATATTTGGTAACTGACCAATAGTATTAATTCCTACTGGTTGTACACCACATTTACCATATCTATACCTAACAAAGAATCTAACGTGTTTAATATTTTCCGGGCGTAGGTTTTATACTTCCTGATAATGTCAACTAAGTTTAGTCCTTCTATATCTCCCGAGCTGATTACAAATTCACGAATTACTCTAGTTTTTGTATTTGGAATATTTACTCGAAATTACGTTTGCGGTTCGGGCCTAGACGGTTTGTATACTGTCTCATAGGCCTCATTGATTCGCCGTTTCGCTCACTCAGGCTGTGCAATTTCTTTTCTACAAAATCCCCGCCTTAATGCAAATTATTTTATACTGCTTTTTATCTTTCGAAGAATAAGCGCCTGTTTCTACAGAATAGAAGTGCAAGCTTGAAAATAATAACGAAATTGTCAATGAGAAACTAATGTAAATTACTTTTTAGTATGGTTTAGATAAAGAAACATTAATTTTTAATTAAATCAACCACATTATATTGTGTTCTTTGCTACTTCGAAGACCCAGAAATTTTTGGGTGCATCGTAAGTGTGTGTGACATATATGCCATTTACTTTTATACCTAATATCTCTTTAAAGTTAGAAAAACGAGTTGTTTTTTTTCTTGAAAATCTATTATATTTCAAAAACTGTGTTAACTGCGATTATAAAAATTGGTCACCGATTATATGTTTCTTTTTCTCTGACGTAGCAAATTTATTTCATTCAAACACCCTAAAGTCAGACGAGTATTTTTATACATTTCATTAAAAAATACTGTTATTAAGGACCAATTTCACTTAGGTTACATTTCACAAGCACATTATTTTTCCATTAAATTCCTCTCTGCTGTATGCTGAATCACTCAGCCGGCTCTAATATGTCCATTTAAAAATTAAATTCAATCCACTATATCTTCGTATAAATGTAAATCTGACTTTATGAATAATTCTCCTGAAAAAAAAAATTAATTTAACGACGGCTAGGAGTACGATCACAAACTGTACCAGTACTTCGTCTGGAATTATTCACTCGTATTGCAGTAAAAAAATATGACGCCGAATACGTTAATACGGAGGAAGTTATTAACAGCCTCATTCGGTATTCATGGAGCCTTGCCGCGTGCCCCGTAGAGTTCCAAAGCACGCGTAAGTACAAGTAAATTATTATCTCACCTCGGTTTATACATTTTTGTTACATGAATATTCACAATTGCGCCTCTACGTTGTTATTCCCAGATTCCTCTGTTTATGTATTATACTTGTACAGTTTTTATTTTTGTCTTTGTTAAGGGTAATAAGAAGCACTTCTTGCAAGATATTTCTTAAGGTCGCCGTAGAACAACATTCCTGTTATGTGCTAAGCTCTATATTGTTCAGTTCTTAAATGTCTATTTGTATTTTTAGAAAACATTATTTTAAGAATACTTACGATGCCATGATGTATGTAGGGATTAGGGCGCGAGACCTAAATATGAGTGTAAGTGACGCGGTTAAAATGTGCAGTTCATGCGTAGTGTATATCGTGCAATAAAGAGTGGCAATGAAGAACATACTGTAATGTAATGTGTAATATATTCTTCGATCCAGATTTCCACTGACTGACACTGATATTTGTCTTAAATAGTTTCTTCGCCATATTATGTCGTTTTTTTCTATCAACATACTGAAAAATATGTCACACAGAATTCGCAAAAGATAGCTATTCGATTTTTTTTATTGTCGCAAACTTATTTTCAAAATACCATACATGAATTGTTCTACGAATCACGTATTTGTGTCATCTACCTTCCTTCTTCTTCCTTCCGCAAGTTTCCACTATTTTCCGGTTTGTAGTTGTACAATGGTGGTCAGCTTAAAGTCACCACTTTCATGTTTTGTCCCTTTCTAGCACCGTGTATAATAAATGGCACTAGAAAAGAATGGACCATGGAACCAGTGAGTTTAAGCTGACTCCCACTGTACGAGGTGCGTTCAAGTTCTAAGGTCTCCGATTTTTTATTTTGGAAGTGCGATCAGATAGACATCTGCGGTTTGGTTTCAAATACGTGTGAATGCGTGACAGAGATGGCATCACTGTATAGCACACAAACCCTCTAGCGGTGGCGGCAAGAGTGAGAAGTGTTGTTGACACTTAAAACGGTGACGTTTTCGTTGCCTATGCTGTGGATATATATGTTAATGTGTGACCATTATACCTACAGTGCACTAGTAATATATAGTGTGTATGTGTAGTGCAGTGTATTATAAGTATTAAAGTGTGATATCCGGCAGAGCGCGCATCAGATGAGTGTAAGTGGGTGGTGGTGGGCCATCATCTTCTAAACGGACGATATTCTACAATTGTAGAGTGGATGACACGGGTGAATTTATAAACTTTTTAAAATAAACTATTAAAGTAGCAGGTTCAATCACTGTCAACTTATTTTTGGTAATTTTGTGTCTTTGAACCCCTCACAAGAGACACGCTTATGGAATCTTGTCCTCGCGGTCCGTACTTGTCCAAGTGCTGTAAATAAATCAATTTTTATTATTTTATAACTCATGTATAAGTTTTTATGTGTTATTTGTTGCGAGAAAAAAGTTTGAGGTACCCAAATAAAAACAACAAAATGTTTGTATGTTTACTTTCTACTATATTTCACTAATGCTTACTCCAGTAAAAAAATATCTACCGTTTTTCAATCAAACATACCAAGACATTAAATATATATATTATCGATTCCCTATTACAATCATTCCAGAAAAAATAGTTTACCTCTTTTCGTGTAGTACAACCCCTGCGTTCTTTTCTGACATGCCAATAACATAATATTATATGACAATATGTCTTTGGGGACCAAAATATCGGTTCGAAATAAAAAGAAATGCTAACTGGGGGAGTTTGTTCGTATATGGAAATGGGCGACAAGCGTTCGCATAAAAATTGACAGAATTCTTACACTGAGAAAACGAATTATTTTGTTAATTTTTCTTGGCATCTGCTTGTTCGATAAATGCAAGAAACTGTATTATTATTTTTGTAGTTGATTTAGAAATACGTCTTATGTTTTCTATGCAGACCTGTTGATGTTCATACGTCGACATTGGATTATAGTATATGATAGAAAGAACAGGCAATACAAGAAGTGCCATAAAATATTCGCTCACAGATCGATCTGGGAATATTTTACGACCTATTTTCGAAATTGCATATGAATTGATGTGACCAAGATAAAATATAGCATTTTCGATATGAGTCATGAAGAACACTTCTTACACATACCTACATTCGTAAAAATATGTTAGAGTAAATGTATATATCCTAGTCAATTTTGATATAGACATTATTATTTGTTGGGTAGAATTTTCTAAAAGATTAAATCAATATAATGTATAAGTTCTTCCATTTCCCATTTTTAGTACATTATTTTGGCCTTAGCGTGCATTTTTTAGAGGACGCAATTTTATTGTTTAGATGTGAGGGGGGGGGGGTCAAAAAAAGCTTAACTTGAAGTTTGTGGGGTCACAACCCTCCAACTTCGGCCGCCATCTTAGAAAAGGGGGTTAAATTGTTTGTAGCATTTATCAAGTGAACTATTGGTCATACAAAAAATTTTTAAAAACATTTTTTATTGCAAATTGAATCCTCTACAATTTTAATCTAGTAACTTTTTGTTGTAAAATCAAAAATAACAAAGATATTAAAGAAAGACAATTAACATTTTTGGACAAATTTTCTTTTGGACGCCATAATTTATTTATTTTTTTATTTAAAAAAAAATTATAGAGCATTTTTGTAGAGTGGGTTTCAACGAAGAATTTTTATTATATACTTTTTTTATTATATTCATTAGTTTGAGTTTTACAGCGCTGTGAAGTGAACACTAATTTTCCCTACTGATAAGTATAAATTTATATCAATGATATGGCATAGTTTTTAATTATTTTTATAATAATGTTTTTTATTATAGACATTTCAATATTGTTATTTAATAGTTATTGACTTAAAACTTCATCATGCCTACTGGGGATACCACGTAAAAAAAACGCGCCTCCAGACTCTACCTCGTAGGTGGTGGGGAAAAGAGTCAATAGAGTGTATCAAAATTTAGCCTCGTCTAGTTACAAATATTAAAAATTAACTTATTTATTCTCAATAAAAGGTTGTGGACACAACACATCATAAAATCTATAACTCCTAACTAACTATAGAAAATATTATACAAAACGACCCTACAATTTTCCGTAGAATCCAAAAAAAGCGATAATATACAGGGTGTTTCAATTAAAATAACGAAGTAGGATTTAAGATCCTCCCATTACAATTGGGCAGTATTACCATCATTATCTATCACACAGATGTATATCAACTTACTTTGTTGTTGTGTTAGTTGTAATTATTTTTGGTACTAATACTAATAACAATAATAATAATATCTCTACCGCTCATTCTAATCACGGGGATTAGCCCAGAAGTTGGAGACTTGTGCGGGAGAGGGGGCGGCATATTATTATTAAGCAGGCCGCATTTGCGCCCAGGAACGACTTACGTTGGTAGTCCCTAACCACTATTTAATGCAGGAATGAGGGAAACCTGGAAAACCTCATTAATTAGGGGGGTAGTCAAATGTCAACCGGTATCAATCTCTCACATTGACCCAAGCCAACACTTCCACCCTATCATACCCGCAGAGAGGGTGCCAATCCTCTCCACGAATATAGTTTATATACGGTCTACCGGCAGCTGGGCGCGAACACACCGATCTAGTCACCTCGATTCAAGTACTGACGCCTTAAACCGCGCGACCACTGACCGACCTAATAATCACATAAACCGTATAACAGCTCTACAAGTTCGACACGACGAGGACACTTTTATACCTCTTTTTACATTATGAATATGTACGTACTTACAAATTGTCGACAGTATAGTAATAACTATCCTAATAGGGCACAGAACTTCCAACAGATACGGTTACCATTGTTTACTTGGCAAATAACCCAACTATAAATTATACAACTTATTTTAATTTCAAAAAGTGGCTGCCTTGCCCTTTGTTTTTTCGTTTTCCACTCGCAGAAATCTACGTCCTCGATCGATTCAACAGTTACTATACCGGGGGTTAGAAGTTTGACTGCCATAAATTTAATAAGCTATACATCGTATTTAATTTATGTTAATATTTTAAACATTTCTAAAATTTAAACACTTAATGTAAAAAAACATTAGTTCTACCAATCTGTCCAGAAATAAAATTGCAAAATCTAAAAGAAACAAGCAAGGCAACTCACAAACCGCTCGCCTGGCACAGCATGTATTCGCACTGTTGCCACGTTGTGATAAAATTTCTCGATATAATAACTCGACTTGTTTTAAGAACGGTCTGAGTTACGTTCTTGTACTCTTTAACTGTTTTGTTCATTTATACTTCTATCTATCTTATACTGACGCTATGAGGTTCGCAGTAATGTTTTCATCCATCATCGCACTCTTTACTTGCGCACTTATTAGACAGATGATGCAACCAGTAACATTACGCAATATTCCTGAATAAAAAATATATATAAATAATTCAAAATAACGAAAAAAAATAATCTTGACAGTGAGTGATAATGCCTGAGTATCTTTCGCAAATCTAGCTGCGTTGGCGACATTCCATTTTTCTTAATTCCGGTTGGTTAATTGGCGGCGGTAACGTATTATCCGCGATTTAACGACGCCCAATTGCCCCCGCTCTCGTCAATCCTTGTCAGGGCTTAATATGATGCGCTGGCTGCGGGTCAGCACTCCAGATATAAATTGTCACCGTGGGGACCCGAGAAAGCGCTTTCCTTGCGACTATGATAGATTCAAGTTCATATACAAGAGTACGCTCGTCACGCTCTATTATCTTCCTCTAATGTACGATCAGTTAGGGGAAAGGACGGAATGATTAATTAATTTCGGCAACCACATGGTACGCTTTGCATATCGAAAATTGGGTATATCTCTTGCCAGGGAACGATATTTCCTTATTATGCAAAATGTTTCAGGATATCCATAAATTCTGGATGTGCTAAAATATGAAAGAAGGTTTTTTTTATGAACCATGAATCTACCGTTTGTTTTAAAGGCACAAGGAGTGAACGCAGATTTTCTTAAAACGAATGTTGACTTTGATGATGTTTGGCATATACAGGGTTAACTATGACTAAGTACAAATATTTTAAGACGGGATTGAGAAAATTAAGAATTAACGGAAGCTCCTTTCAAAATAATCCCAAACTTATTTAACGCCACATATGCGACTCGTTCGCCGAACGTTTACAGAGTCAGAGTAGACAACCAACAACGCATCGGTTGTCATGTCATAATTTAATTCCTATATTTACGTTGTAGTTTTGTGTTCTTCAGTTTTTTGTGCGAATTATTAATTTTAAACGTTTTATAGTTATTAAGTAAAGGAATTTGTGTCGAGTGCAGATATTTTCCCACAATATAGATCTCCGATTTGTTTTTCTAGGTTATGGGATAAGACTGCCGCGGGTGCATTAACATTTTTTTATTATCTATTAGTACCTACACTACCTACCTATTCTTATCGTTCGATTTTCTTATAATAAATAGGCTTTTTATCTAACTGTACTTACGGTAAGTGTGTTTATCGGTAGTAAGTGGTGATAATGAGTGAAAATGTAGTTTTGCCAGTGTGTAACGAAATAATGAAAAACTAATGCAAAATACTGCAGCTAATTGGATTAATTGTTACCTATCTATCAGGTATTATTACTAATAAGAATGTTAATTTTTGTCGTTTCTGCATTTAGAAACGCTGCAAATAACGACGGCATAGTAGTTGACATTGTTGATAGATGTAAGCTTTATGTATGGATCTAAGCCATCTCAGTCGATCATAGGCGCCGACTTTCCGCAGGAAAAGAGGGTTTTGCCCCATTTTTTAAATATCGAGCTAAAATTCTGGAATATTTTTTTTATTGTCTTTTAGGCATTCTTGAGAACGTGGCTAAAATTGTTGTACTTAGTCATAGTTAACCCTGTATAATAATAATAACTCTACGCCTCATTCTAATCACGAGGGTTCGTCCAGAAATCAGAGACTTGCGCGGGAAAGAATGCGGTATTTGCGCCCAGGAATGACTTGCGTTGGTAGGCCCTAACCACCATTCAGTGCAGGAATGCGAGAGACCTAGTAAACCTCATTAATTAGAGGGATGGCCAATCGTCGACACTGGTATCAAACTCTCGCCAACATTCTTCCACCCTACCATACCCGCAGAGAGGGTGCCAAATACAGATGATCTACGGTCTACCAGCCGCGGGATACGATGCCACAGCGGACTGACCTTTCAGGGGTCAGATTTGTACAGATTTGTTTTCTAAAATTCCATCGTAATCATTTTTCGAAATTATTTTTGCTACTGGATAGACTAGCGTTAGGCCAGGTGATCTATTCTTGGCACTAGAAGAGTAATCCTTATGCGAATTAAGTACATGGTCTCTCTTACCATTGTAAGAAGAAGGATAAAAGTTTTTAATTTATATACGTATTGCTCTGCGGACATTCTAGAAATTACCCCCAGACTAGAGATGTGGCCTTAAACATTACGCGAATGATGTCCCCTGTATATTTATACAGGGTTAATTATGACTAAGTACATATATTTTAACCACGTGTCCAAGGGGGCCTACAATACTAAAAAAAAAATTTAGCTCGATATTTAAAAAATGAGGCAAAAACCTTTTTTCATGCGGAAAGTTGACGCCTATGATGAGCATCAACTGAGATGGCTTAGATCTATAGATAAAGCTTACATCTGTCAATAATTCCAAGTACCATGCGGTTGTTTTTTTTGCAGCGTTTCTAAATTCAGAAACGACAAAAATTTACATTTTTATTAACAATAATACCAGGTAGATAGGTAACAGTTAATCCAGTCAGCTGCAGTATTTTGCATCCGTTTTTCATTATTTCGTTACAAACTGGCAAAACTACATTTTCACTTATTACTACCACTCACTACCGATAGAACACACTTCCCGTAGGTACAGTTAGATAAAATGCCTATTTGTTACAAGAAAATCGAACGAAAGGAATAGGTAGGTACTAATAGATAATAGAAACCTTTTAATGCACCTGCTGCAGTCGTGTCCCATAATCTAGAAAAACAAACCGGCAAACTATATTGTGGGAAAATATCTGTACCCGACACAAATTCCTTTATTTAATATAAATGTTTAAAATTGGAAGGTACTAAAAACTCAAGAAGAACATAAAACTATAACATAAACACAGGAATTCGATTATGACATGACAGCGAATTTTACCGTTGTGTTGCTGGTTGTTTACTCTGACTGTAAGATAAAATAAACATGTAGTCAACTTTTTACAGTTCATATAAATCAAATACGCGCTAGTTATAGCATATTATTTGAGCTTAATCTTTGTACTTTCTTAAATAAATTATTTGTGTAGTTAATGGGATTATTAATTCCATAAATAAAACTTGGGGGTATATATTGTTGTAAAAGTTTATAATTTAAGGGAGAATTTTATTTTAAAAAGCAACTTTCTACATCACCTGTGAGGTACTGCTGTACACTAACACACCGTACCGTCAGTAAAAACCTAACAACTTTATAACATTTCCAGTTACATTATACAAGACACATGCACATTATAATTCCAGTAATTTTCTTCTTTGGTTGCAGTGACGTTCTGTATATAACATCACAAACTCGCTTTTCTTAATTTTACTGTACATTAATCTCACAATTTGTATGTAGCAACGACATTTATTTTCTTCATTGTCGGTTCAACTGAATAGGTGCATTACACATAAAGTCGCAAGATTACCCAGCGCATTACAACCATTTTCTCAGTAAACTGATAAAGTAAATATAATAAAACAGAACGGTGACATATTCGGTCATTCTCCTTACGCTGAATTAATGTTGATCGTTTGTTTTCTTGTCTGTCTACCACCACTGCTTACCGCATATCATAGCAGATGTTCACTTCAAAATTTATTTTTATTGCAAGTACTCTTTTACACTCCATTAGCTTCACTACACACCTTAAATAGACTATATGAAAAGAAAACGTTAATATTTTTTACAGTTTGTCTCCATAATAGTATATACTGATGCTATTTATTTTAATCAACGTATGAACTATTCAACGCTGGAACTATGTTCTCGCGTGTAAACATGCTTGCGTAGATAAAATGCTACTTAAAACACTTATATAGTAAATAACTGTTATTAATTAACGAAAAATTGCAAAAATATTATTATAGATTATTTGAATACTTTGAATGCAGTATGAAATAAAATATTGTATGTTGTATGTATGTATATTAGTGAGGTAATCGAGTTATTTCATTTCACTTCGGATTTACTTATTTCAGGGCCCAATTGGTACCGAATGAAGTAAAATTTTGCAATGCGACATTTTACGATTATGTAAACACTATATTAGATGCATATATTGTTACATATATATATAGCACCTTTCCATAGCCGTCAGTTTTTCCAGATCGATGAATTGATTAATTAAATTAATTACTACAGTTTTTTTTACAGGATTTTCCGCTGTATTTGTTATAAAAATATATACAAAGGAACTATAGGAAGAATTATCGGTTCACTTCAGAAAAAAAAACCTTTAAAAAAAACGTCACATTTCAACGGAACTAATCTTTTATTTACAGTCCATCAAGAGATGAATGAGAGTTAGCCTCTGAGGGTCACAAATTTATCCTTAGGCAGAAGCATGCGTGTTTTTTGTAAAAAGCTACAAGTAATCAATGAAGGTATATGTGGAAACTTTTTGTTATAACAAAATTCCAATTTATTAATTCACATTTGACAACCACAGAAACACTTGTTTCATAAAATTTAATAACTTATACAGACGCTAATGTACCCAAATGTCAAATATAACTTGCCAGAACAACAACTAAGATAAAAAAACAAATGTTTGAAGTTCTATTTACAGTGGAACCACTTTTCAATCAAACAAAAACACTTAAAAGCAAACTAAACATAAAGATATGGAATATTACACTATACAGTATAAACGATACACATTTCCTAATTCATGAGAAATTTTGGAATTATATGTGACAGCTCTGTTAATGGTCGTTACTAGATATTTCAACTTTCGAAAATTTTTAGGCGGACCACAATACATTCCATATTTTCATCCTAAATGCTTTCATATACAGGGTGTATCAAAACATGGACCCATGTTGCTTTTTTTTTCAAAGTATCACACCCTTCATTTTCCTACACGTGTTTGAAACACGTATGCAGTATGCTTCAACTTTTTCTTATGAAAAGGACATATAAAATCTGCATGAATATTGCGTATTTGTAACTTACGAGTTCCTACTAAAATTTAAAAATCGATGAGTATGACTAAATTCGAAACAGGATAATGTTTACTAAATTTTGAAGTAGGTACGTGTCTCAGTATTGTATTATTTTTAAATTCATTTACGTAATCCATTTTTCTTTGACAATTTTTCTCGGTGCAGATGTTTATCAAGTCCAGAGACATTTTTCTCCCACCCGAAGGCGTTTCAGTGCTAGTAGTTCTAGGAAAACTGCATCATCGAGTGCCGCAGCAAATATTTTCGACTAAAATGAACATTTGAAATTCGAATTTTTCATATTTATATTATTAAGTGACGCCGAATTTGTATACGCTTACATACAATTTAAATGCCATTTATTAAAATCACGCCTCGCTATTTTTAGTCCTATAGTTGTACGTTGTTTTATTTATAGAAGCTGTACGTAGCGGTACAGAACTTCATTTGATTTATGTTAATTTTACTCAAGTAAATTCACTTTTTATTTTGTCTAGAGATGCGCATGGTAATTGTTAAATACAGGGTTAACTATGACTAAGTACAAATATTTTAAGAGGGGATAGAAAAAAATAAGAATTAACAGAATTTCCTTTCAAAAAATGTCCAAACTTATTTATAAAGCGAAAAAAATTTTTTTCGATATTATATTAAATCCTTATTTAACGCCGCCAATGCGAGAATCAGAGTATGCGTTCGCTGTCATGTTATAATTTAATTCCTGTGTTTACGTTTTAGTAGTTTTGTGTTCTTCTTCAGTTTTTAGTGCCTTATTTTAATTTTAAACGTTTTATAGTTAATAAATAAAGGAATATGTGTTGGGTACAGATATTTTCCCACAATATAGTTCGTCGGTTTGTTTTTCTAGGTTATGGGACAAGACTGCCGCGGGTGTTAAACGTTTTCTGTTATCTATTAGAACCTACCTACTTATCCCTTTCTTCGATTTTGTTATAACACATAGGCATTGTATGTAACTGTACCTACGGGAAGTGTGTTTATCGGTAGTGAGTGAAAATGTAGTTTTACCATAGACCTTATAAATCATGGACTGGCCCTAGAAAGAGAGGTCCGGTGTCCTGATGTGTACAAGAGGGATGAAGCTAGTCCGGGAAAAAACAGATGTTCTATGACAGAAAAATATATAAACATAACCTGACAAAACCTTTCCTGTTAATATTGTTAATGATTTGTGTTCCTTTTGTGATTTAGTTGTGTTTATTAGCAATAGTTTTTAAAAACTAATAAACCATGGTGGAGTCGGTCTGTCACCGTAAATGTCATACGTCTGTCATTTACGGTTTTTGTTTTTTTCGGCCAATGATCTGTGGGTTTTTGCCCGGAGTAGCTCTATCTCTGTCGCACATATCTGAGCATCAACGATTTGTATAGGCAGAAAACGGTTTTGGGCGCGTCCATGATTGTTTGTGTGTCCATGAGTTTTACCAGTTTGTAACCAAATAATGAAAAACGAATGCAAAATACTGGAGGTAACTGGATTAACTGTTACCTACCTATCAAGTATTATTACTAATAAGAATGTTATTTTTTGTCGTTTCTGCATTTAGAAACACTGCAAACGACCGCATGGTAGTTATGGATCTAAGCCATAAGCCATCTCAGTCGATACTCATCATAGGCGCCGACTTTCCGTAGGAAAAAAGGGTTTTGCCCCATTTTTTAAATATCGAGCTAAAATTCTGGAATAACTTTTTTATTGTCTTTTAGGGCTCCCTGAGCACGTGGTTAAAATTTTTGTACTTAGTCATAGTTAACCCTGTATAAAAAAATGTCAATTTAATACATTCTAGATGAATATTTCTACATATTGTAGCTTTTCCTGCATATTGTATTGATAATATTTAAAATATTTTTTGGCATGTTTACAATATTTGTAGAAATTATCTTGGGATACAGGACCACTATAATATACCAAAAAGTATAATAAATATCCAACAGACAGATTTTTAAACTTGTGTTTAAAAAAAAAGAGTATCGAAAGATGCAAAAAACCCAGTCGGTGGAAGGCCTTATTAGCGTAGTGCTAAAAGATAATGCTAAAATTGAATCATTTCCTTCAACTTTTGGAGTTTTTGATAAATTTGTTGCATTTTGTTGTTATAAAAGAGGTTTTACACTTCAGGAAACTTTAGAAATGGCTTATATTGTCGGCATGGATGGAATTTTCTATTCAACCTCCGGAAGTTGCTATCGAAAAGTCAACTGAAGAAGATAATGAAGAAACACTACACAATTTGAACTGCCTAACTCCAAAAGAATCAGTAGCTGTGGAAGAGAATAGAATCCGAAAATAAAATCGAAGAAGAGTAATAATTGTCAAATTCAAATTGCAGAAGCTACTTCTAAATGTGTCTTAGTGAAAAGATAAACTGGATTGAAGAAACCTATTTACAATTTAAGTAGACCTTTTCCTAATGCTAGTTACGAAAGGTGTCGTGACAAAAAATTCCATGAATAAGCCGAATAACTTCTGGTGTTGACAGTTATCATTACCTTTGTCAGGTGGAAAGATAACAATGTGGTCGCCATACTCCACTTGCCATGGCATAAACCCCATTGGTCTAGCGTTTCCTTTACCAGAGGACGACCTGCATGCATATGATGGCAGATACCACTTTTTAACAATGATGGACAAAACAGACGTCACATTGTTGTGCTGCTGAAGGTTGCCTTACAAGTGCTGCAAATCAATGCACAAAACACGACATTGGCCTCTGTACTGCGTGCAACTGAAAATATATAAATATTAACTATAATAGATTTGGCAATATTCGGCTACTAGTACGAATTTTTCATCAGTAAGAATTAGGCAGATAAATGTCCTAGCTTACTTTCTTTTTAAGTAAATAAAGGCATTTCATAAACAATAAAGACATTTATGTTTTTGTATGTATTGTGGCATATAATATAAAACTAACAATAAAAAATAATAATTCGGTCATATTGGGTTAATAATATCAAAACATTTTATCATTTTTTGATTAAAATTTTTTCCATGTGTTAAGTTTTTGTAAAAACGTAACAATACATTTCTCTTCCCCTTTTAGAAAGAATAGATGTAAAGTTCGTGCTACACCGTCGACAGCAATTTAAAAAGAAATCGGTAATGCAAGGTGGGATTATAAAAGAGTCATTATATTTAATACTGTCGATATTTTAACCTTTATGAACTCGTGCTTCTACGTTACTACCGGCAAAGCATTTCATTTATCTTGCATTGTCTCCATTTGCTACACATTTTTCCAACAAAAGAACCTGGAAAATGAGAAGCTGATTTAAAGAGATCCTATTACTCCATATATATATAGCAGGGGCTTTCCCTTTTATTATAATAATTAAAAAATCGTCGGTTTTTACTTTAATCTTGATACGTTCCTTGGATCAGATTCCAAGCTCTGGGCGTATTTTTGTGTTAATGAATTAGATGGTGTATTCAAAATGTGCTAATGTGATTTAAGCTTTTTCTAATGTAATCAGTGTTGAATGAGACAAGAAATCTTGCAAAATTTGAGACAGTTTCTTTTAAGACTTGCTCTTGCTAGATCTATCAAGATCATGTATTGTCTTGCAGAAATCTCACAAATTCCTTGTCTCACAATTATGCAAGACTCTTGCCGGATTCTTGTGAGACTCCTACATACAAATGAGAACTTTATTACGGATTTAGTAACAGTGGTGATTACTCTCGGTCGGCTACGGTCATTACTTAGTGGTCGATTGGTAACGGCCAGTTTTACATAATAAGTAATTAACGAAATAGGTGAAACAGAATAGAAGCTCTTTCAGTCAAGTGGCAGTGATATATATTATTAGATTTAGTTCAGCAGAACTGGACCTAGACTCAATAAACTTTGATTATAAAAACAATTTTATATGCTGGATGTCTTTTAAATAAAATATATAACTACAATAGAAATGCAATATTTATTTTCTCCGCTAATGTTCACTTAAATGTTACTCCTTTTTATATTTGTTAGACTTCTTGCCGTAATAACTTACTTTTTGCCTTATCTTGCAAAACTGTTTGTATTAAATCTTGCCTTGTATTGCATTTAGAGCTGTCAAGTCATGTCTTGTCTTGCGAGACCAAGGCAAGATCAAGAAAAAGCAAGACAACATGCCAACACTGACTGCAATTAGAATTGAATCTCACAAATGAAATGATTCATAAATGTTATTAATGTACATATGTTTTTGGAATGAGTACATAAACAAAGGATTTTTATTCTAAAATTTTTTCCAATATAAAAAGCTGTCAAATCAAAGAAACAAAAAATGTGAAATCAGCTCTGTGTGGAGAACAACTCTATCAAAGACGTCTCTATTTGTTAAATTTTCGCGTTCGTAGGCTTGTAGGCATTTTTATTATCGATGGCTTTCTTTGCCTTTGTTAGTGTTTTCAAAGGCTGGAATTTAATTCGGACCTGTATATTTGTTAACAAAGTGAATGTTCAAGCTCAGCCCGTTTTAGGTATCCTGTTACTTCAATGCGACTTCTGCGTTCAGGAATACAGGGCGTCCCGTGCTCTGCATTTTGAAAATTCACTTGAAAACTAAATATTTTACATAAAAAACACAAGAGGCAAACAAATTTCTAAAATAGCTTGGCGTTTGGGAGGTTATGTTTATTAGAATTTTTAGTAACTTATTTTATGTACTATCACTACCTAAAGTTTGTAACATGGGGCACCCTGTATTAGGGAATGAGGAGAGAACATTCTTAATTCTAGTTTAGATTTAGACGTAACTTTAGATAATAATAATATTATAATACTTTATTTGTCCAACAGTAAATTAACCAATTATTGGATAGTTCAACACAAGTATAGGAGTGACAAAAAATAATACATGAAAAAACTGATACAGTGTGTTCGATGTGGGACACAAAGCTTAATTCTGAGTGAAAGTAGACTCCAAGGTTTTTAGTTGCATCACACCCAGCCAGCACATGCGATCACAATCAGTTACGCTATTGAGATCATTAACAGAGAAAAAAAGTTACGGACCTAAATTTGACCCTTGCGGAACGCCATACGATACTAAATAAGGAATGGAATTAGATTAGTCCATGCTGGACAACTGATATAATATTTCTTATGAGGGGGGTAGATGCCGTTATATACGGACACCTCAAAGACTTGCAAAATTAAATAAGATAGTAATGGACCTACAGTTTTCAATATGCGTAGGGTCGCCGGATTTAGATATAGAGCAAACACTGGCTGTCTTCCAGGAATCAGAGAATACACATTGTTTTAACGACAAATTAAGAATTTAGAGATTGGGCAAACAAACACATTAGCACAATGTTTAACAGAAAAAATCGGCACTTGTACGGTTCGTAAGTCATTTTTTTAGTTTTAGTGCAATTTACCTCTTCTGATGGTGACTACTGCCAATGAGGGACAAGTCAATATCAATTTCGGTGGTCACATCAGCTGATGTTGCGTCAGGTTTTGCAAATACACTATTAAAAAGTTACTAAATTCATCCACAATAAGTTGAAACCCACTTAATTTGACCCGATTATGATACATTGATCTAGGAATTCTACTTTGACCTTCTTTACTATTAGAATAAGATGAAAACAATTGTATAAATTCATTAAAAAAATGACAGTGGGATTATCAAATGTATTCATGATTCTCGAAATTTAAAGCTTGACAAATTAAGACAGTTGGATCTTTTATGCATTGCCCATAGGATAATAAAAACTGGTACACGGTCATATTTATCCTCTCAAACTTCACAAATCTACAAATTACTTAATTTTAAAAAGAAATTAAAGCTTTTATTGTATTCTCAGTCAAATTAATATTGTTTGTGTCTTATTTAGTTTAATCAACGTTTTGTTTTGTTACTCTTTGCTTGGTCATGGTATACTTATTAACAAAATTCATTCTATATTCATGTTCTTTTATTTTCTTAATTATTTGTATTCTTAATAGCAGATTTACTTCTCGTCTTATTTAATTATTGTATTCATTATGTAATTTTCTTGTACACTTTAACAGAGTTAAGTTGGAAAGCAGTTTTACTGATACTTCGCCCTGTCTATTATTATTTTTATATTTGCACTTGTATTATTGTATTAACTATTAATTTGATACCTGATGACTTGATTTCATTGACCAATCGAAAACTGTAAAATAATATCATTCTTTCGTAAAAGCAACACATAAGATTAATGAATCGTCAATAGAAACGCTACGAATTGATGCATCACTCAATAATATGTTGTTATTTATTTTATACAATGTGGTCAAAAGAATTCTGTACTATACAGATTTTTTGCTATATTTTAAAAACGTATATGGACCGATTGTTTTGAAAATTTGTGTGTTTTGA
This sequence comes from Monochamus saltuarius, assembly GCA_025584915.1. Taxonomy (NCBI): domain Eukaryota; kingdom Metazoa; phylum Arthropoda; class Insecta; order Coleoptera; family Cerambycidae; genus Monochamus; species Monochamus saltuarius. Next base: position 7,389,103 of record CM046725.1, on the reverse strand, counting down.
GGTGGCAATTACGAATATGCAAACAGTGTTGAGGTCACGACTAGAGGGTGCTAGTTATACTGTACTGTCTATGTAAAAATATATTTAACTTTTTGTATTTTACACTTTTGAATTTTTTTATAAGAAACTATTGAACTACCTACAATTCTAAATAGAAAAAGTATACCTGTTACAAATCGATAAACTCAACCGATTTCAAGAAACCGACTATTTAAGTTTTTGAGATTCGGCAGGAATTAAATTAGAAAATTAAGAGGGAGTCAATATATCAAAAGTGAATTAACAATGAGACGATCACTACAACTGAAAATGTTAGTATGTATATCCTAACAAATTATTAATCATAAAAGATTCTCGAAGTGACCAATGCACTTTCTTAGCCTCTTATTTAA